>OY282476.1:9818970-12318970 GCA_958295575.1 Leucania comma | reverse complement strand
AAAGAGTACCTTATATACCATGGTAAAATTCACATTTGCACAAGCAGTAACTTTTCGGGCACGGTGTTTTACATTATTATAAAAATGTTTCAGCATTGCCTCATCCCTTGGACCTGTCGTGCAGATGCTATTATATTCTTTTGTGACAGCTATCCATGCTTCCTTTTTTTTCTGGATGTAAAAGGCTCCAGTCCTCTTGCAATCAATGATGTCCTTATATCTGAAAAAATAAAAACAATTGTGTAAAAATAAGTGAGCACTGATGCGAGTGTTTTGTTGTGTGTTTTTTAGAATATTTTATGAATTGTAAATTAGAAGAACATTTATAATATACTTACAAACGAAATAAATAATGTATAAGTAAATTAACCTACATACTTACTTTTTCACGAGTCCTAGAAGGTTTTCTTTCTCTTCATTTGTGTAGTTCGGAGATCTTTTCTTCTTTTCTGTTTCCATTTTTTTAGTTGGAGATATAAAAATACACAAAAACAACTGTTTTTTGTTTATTTACCTAAGATCTTTTAAACGTTACGGATTGTTTACTGACATTGACTTGACACGTTTCGTTCTTCACAAACACATTGTAGCCAACGAGTTAATTTTCAATAACAAAAGATCGAGCATTTTTAGGTACCTTTTAAAATATTCCCGAACTGATGTCATAATATCTCACTTTTGAAATACATTTCATAATTTAAAAATGCAAAAACTGAAACCCAATAACCGTAATAATAAATACCGGTTTTTTTACTTGTAACGGAACGCCTTTGGATTAGTTTATTCTCAATTTTTCTACTAGAGAAAAACTCAACTAATCTTGGTTTGAGAAAATTTAATTTTGACGAATGAAACGTAGAAAACTTAAGTACTAATCAACCACTTGAGCAAAACTTTACTGATTCCCGCTCAAATACTCAGTTCAGAAATCGGCTGTAAGATCCACATTTATTGTGTTTCAGTTTCACATTGCTTTGCAGAAATATGGTAAATAACTCTTTTGAAATTCCCACGGTCTTAGCAGGCCTCAGTTTGTTTTGATGATATTTCTTTGGGCTTGAACTTTGCGGACGGCCGGACGGCGAACTCAATGCTTATCGACATCAAGCGCACGCGTACGGTGGCCAGGAATCATCCTGTGACTTTTAACACCTGGGGTGACATCTGTGGCGGCGTCGGCTGCTCGACTCGGGTGTTCATTCCCAGCACTATTGCCAAGAAGTAACCTATTCACGCTTGATTCAAAGGCCACCGGTTTTGTGGCTTCTAAATTAGGCCTTTGTTTATGTTTCGGGTCTCAAAGTTGGGCCATTTTTGTTACTCATAGTTGCATAATGAAAGATTTTCCACAATATTGCTCTGTTATATATTGAATTGAAATATTTATTTCAGTCCAAGCACATTGATGGATACAAAGTTCATATTATGTTAGTAGATATAAACTTATAACTATGTTAGTAAAATTTAAATTAACTATTATTTTTTATATACTACTAAACTGTTTCTTACTCAGATTACTTTGTTAAAAATGCATCTTCATTATAAAACGGTAACTGTTTTTAAAGTAATTGCCTTGTTTAAAATACACCTTGGTATAAAGCACAGTTTGCAGAAATTGCGTCTCAGAACCTCTTCTGTAGTTTGTCATTTAATTCGCTTTTTTTGCGGACAACCATAGTACTACGTTAACACACAGGTTCTTTACTCGCATTTCTAGACAGTTTCAAAAGACAAAGCTAATACGCTTAATAAGCATATCTAAGTGAAATAGTAGTAACCGAATAGCAAAATCGTCTCTAGAAGAGCAATTTCGATAAGGATTGTTGTTGATTTCACAACTAATTGGCTAACGTACAAAACGTTTGACAATCCTGCTTATGGATATTGACTTTAGCTGTTTTCAGCCCTAAACATACAACGTTGTCTCAAAACAATGACAATATTGACTGTTGTTTGTTTATACAACCAAATATCTAATAATTTAGATTCGACCGTCGGCAAATCGGCCGGGTTTGGCACATCCATAGGAATGTTTGTAAACCCATTGGGTTCAAAACTTAATATTGTTAATATTTTAAGGAAAAAAAAACAGCAAATAAATTAATAGTGCACAACTCCTTACTCAGCATTGAATCTAAACTGAATAGACAAGCAGGTTCTGTTTGAATCCGCAAACGGAATAAATTGTTCGAACAAGGTTTAGCTTTTACCGATTCTTTCTCTTTGTGTTTTATTTAGTTTCTATTTAAAGGTTTACATGAAATACATGAAATTTCACTTGAACATTTGACATGAATGTTATTACGTGACTCATATAGAAAGCTTTTTTTAGAATAGGCCAGTAAGAAAAGCAGGCGATAAAAATATTTTTAAATATGGAATGTAAAATGAATTCATAATGTCATATGTCCTTAGGAGGCCTTCCAATGCTGCGTCTTCCGGTATGTGGTCGCCAATCCAGAAACTTTCATGCCCATTGACCAACAACCAATCCAATAACCCTCACTCCCAATACCTTCAATTATATTTATTTAACCCTCTGCGTTCCCCTCGTATTACTAATAATAATCTGATATTGCTATAAAAGCACTCTCGAACCTCATTCAGCAGAAATTTTGCCAAGTGCTTGAGAGCTGTATGATCTCTTGTCTTAATGGAGATCAGGAAAGTACCCCATTGAGACAGTAGTCGTTACAATAACATGTCATGTTTCTTAAACAAAACATTCATATTTATTCTATGTAATTAAGTTTAAGTTTAAGTTTCGATAAAGGTTTCTATTTGGAGGCAGGATCGTCGTATTTATCCAGCTAAAACCTTTGGTGACGCACAGGACCGTTCATCGTAGTGACATTTGTGGCAGACCTATGTCCAAGAGAAAGAAAGAAAGAAAACAAGTTTTGTTTTGTTTTTCATGTTGTGTATGTGTTTTTTTTTTTTAAAGTGGACGTCTTTGGGCTGAAATGATGATGATGACTGCGATCCTATCTGATGGTACAAGCACTGATGCAATCGTTGATGGTTTTACGCACTAGTTTCAAGCATTTTCACTCTAGCCTTGAAGACTGCTAAATTGAATAAAAGACGAGGTGAAATGATTAATCCGGATCGTAGAGGTGTTAACAATGTGAAAAGGGTGGACACTCGTCTCTTTGTTAGAAGTCCAGGTTTTCTCACGATGAAGGAAAAAGGAAGACTTTCTTTGTCGGTATTTATAAACAATACTTAAATTAGGCAAAAGTACTTTTGACAGCTGCCCTTAGTTAAAAACATTTTGACTGAATTTCACAGTCAAAAGTGTTTTTGACTAAGGACGTAGGTCAAAAGTACTTTTGTGCAAAATATTGGGTAATAGGGTTTGTGAACAAATTGTTATGTACGTTTTTAACCCCCGACTGTAAAGAGGGGTGTTATAAGTTTGACCTGTCTGTCTGTCTGTGTGTCTGTCCGTGGCATCGTAGCGACCAAACGAATGGACCGATTTTGATGTGTTTTTTTTTAGATGGTTCTTAGTTGCAATTTATAAAGATTTTTCCAGGTGTTTAAGGTCACCAGCTCGTTTGTTAACTGCGGTAGGGTTTTTAAACACTTAATGGAATACCCATTGATGGATACTAATGGAATACTTTATTTTAAACATATTTGTGACCTAATATTTGAAATACTCGTGTATAATCTGATGCCATTGAGCTGGTCTGAAAATCAGTCAAAAATGTTTTTGACTAAGAGCATCGGTCAAAAGTACTTTTGCCTGATTTTTGCAGTCAAAAGTGGTTTTGACTGGTTATGAGTTTTGACTGTAACATATATATATACAATTTCTACGGAAGTTATTGGCAAGAAATACCGCGGCCCTGGAATACAAAGGGTAACTAATTCAACACAGATAGGTTTTAGTCAGCAGTCTTTGAACTAACCTCTAAGTTAATTTGTTAAGGTTAAGGTTTTTTATATCATGCGGATTTCATTACGCATGCGGAACTGCTCCGCATACTGGGCCCGATATCACGCTCCGCATCTCGCATGCGTTTCCACGCATTAGAATAAATACTTGTATGAAAATGACATTTTTGTGGGGGCTACGCGTGCGGAACAAGCTCGCATGCATAATGAAATCCACACGATATTAAAAACACCCTTAGAAATGTAATGTAACAGTTATTTACCCTTACAGTAAGAAATGATAATATCAATCTGATTTTCTATATTGTTGCTTGTTGTTGTTGTTGTAACTATTGTTGTGTAGTTGTTATTGTTGTCGCTAAAAACAAGCTTACTTCATTATTATATCCTAAACTTCTGAGACACACAATTTAGCGTCCCTAAGGAAACTTTAAGCTTTATATATTATACTCGTACATTATTGCTCTCACGCATATAAAAATTATGGTAATTACTCATATTTACCGTCCTATTTGTAAGAACATTTTACTCCCGAAATATGTATATCACTGTAAGCTGACTCATACTGATGTTTATTTCTGGTTTAGAAATTATATAGAGGATCTTGATTTTGATATAAAATCTGTTCCAGGGGATGGGTGTTATATACTTAATTGTCAGATTCAAGCAACTATCTGATAAATGATTTCGGGCTGTTGCATATTTTTATATCAATAAATAAAATAATAATTTTTAAATGTATGTATATGTATGTATATATTATATTAAGTATATATGTATGTTTTTTTTTTTGAACCCTTGTTTTCATTAATCCTTTTTTTTATGCACCTGCCACATTTTCTCTTCACCACCCTTGGTTGACTGGTAGAGAATGCCTAAGGCATTAAGTCCACCTGTGTACCTTTTTATTGCATGAAGTTTTAATAAATAAATAAATGTGGAGAGCTCTAGTTGTGTAATTCAGCATTTCTAGTTCCTATGTGGCACCATAGAGATGTCGCTACACTATAATTTTTCAATCGTTTGCATTCCCTAAATAGACGTCATAATATATATTTTTCTTTTTTTATTATTGATAAGCTCGCGTTTGACCACTATATCACCTGATGGAAAGCGAAGGTGTGGTCGACGATAGAGCACGCTTGCCTAGAAGTAACCTATTCACTCTTGACTTAAAGACCCCTAGGTTATAGCTATCAGGAAACACAGACTCAGGCAGGGAATTCCACTCCTTAGCTGTACGCATAATGAATGTGTTCCCAAAACGCTTTGTACGTATGGGAGGAATCTCCACCATGTACCTGTGGCGCAACGCCGTACGTCTTGTGGTCCAATGATGGAACGGACTAGGCGGAATTAAATTGTGCAATTCCAATGCACACTCCCCGAAATGCAAACGATAGATAACCGACAGGCTAACAACTCGGCGTCGATGCTCCAGACTTTGGAGTTTTGACTCGACAAGTGCATCATTGCCGATGATCCTATTGGCCTGCTTCTCAATCGACTCCGGTGCATCAACCATTTATTTATATTACTTTGTTATGAATCATCCATTTGCCGATGGTTGATAAGATTAATTTCACAAGGTTTACTTTACTTCAATCTATCGGTATACTGTGGTTTCTATAGAAAGGAGATTTATACAGAATATTGGAAACCTCTCCGTTAGTTTTAACGCTTTTCACTGGAATATGAATGGCATAATTTAAATATTATCATTTAAAACCTAAACACGCTTGATTCGACAAAATTTGTGGTTGAAACTTAGCCTCCCACGCTGTGACAAATTGTGTAGATAAAGTGTTGTTTATCTTATAAACAAACGAAGTTCGGGTAAATGTCGATAGAGAACGTGAACTGAATAACAAGTTAACTTATTTACGGCTAAGTGGGTGTGAAATAGTGACGTGTGTAAGTTGTGGTATAAGTTAGTAGATCAGTATGTTTATTTATATATTTTTAGTTTATATTAATGATTTACCCCATTTTTATTGCAAAACAAACTTAATATGGGGTTATTTGCTGACGATACTTCTGTGATTTTTAAGATAAATAGAAGGACTAATAATCTTGACGACGAAAATAACGCCCTACTGCAGGTTCAAAGCTGGTTCACTGCTAATAATCTAGTTTTCAATGGGAAAAAAACTAAATGCATAAGATTTTCCTTACCAAATGTCAAAAGTAGTGATTGTGACATAGTATTGAACAATGAGAAACTAGAATTTGTCGATAAAACAGTTTTCCTGGGGATAACGCTTGACTCAAGGCTACAGTGGGGTCCTTATTTAACATCGCTTGCAGGACGGCTTAGTTCAGTTGCATATGCTGTTAGAAAAATCCGTCAATTTACGGATGCTGATACCGCTAGACTAGTCTATTTTAGTTATTTTCATAGTATCATGTCGTACGGTATCTTACTATGGGGACGGGCTGCAGACATCGACTCAATTTTTGTACTACAGAAAAGAGCCATTAGAGCCATTTACAATCTCCGCCGTTGCGATTCTCTAAGAGAACTGTTTAAGGATATTAACATTATGACGGTGCCTTGTCAATATATCTATGAAAACATCATGTACGTTAGAAAAAATCGTCATCTTTTTAGCAATAGAGGCGACAGACATAATTATGTTACAAGGCATAGAAACCAATTGGTTCAACCAGGTTTCAGACTGGATAAAGTGGCCTCTTCTTTCATGGGGTACTGTTTAAAACGCTATAATAAAATACCTCCCCACTTCCTTTTATTAATCAGTTATTGTAATATAAAGATGATATATTATAATAAGCCAGATCAGACCATATCCGTATCGCTCTTGGTTCTACGGTATAAAATGCCCTTTACATCAACAGAGACAGCATTGACTGTTGTCTCTGTTGACTGTTGCACTAGTTTATAAAATTAAAAAAAAAAACCAACCCACCTTTAGGAAGCCTACTGACTAATACTTTTGTCTTCTGTGTACAAACGTTTTTATATATCAAAAAAGTAGTAGCTACAGAAGTATTAGTAGTACAAAAGCTGTTGGAAATAATATTTTTTGATAATAATTTTGCTAAACATCCAGAGGTACTAGCTTTTACCTTGATACTAACATGATGATGTAATCTATGCAAATTGAATTAGTTCCTAGATTGCACGCTCTAGCAGCTTGACTCAAACTTAATAAAAGCTTGCATATTTACCTATTTCATTACATAGCTTCCGTCACATTTCTGAAAGCATTTTTCATATTTGTGGAGAGTTTTAGTATTATTTTGAGCAACCAATATCTGTCTGTATTCTTATTACTATAATATTATATCGTGGTGATTACAAAAAGGTTACATGCCGATAACGTACATACTGGCACCACAATATTAACTTTGAAGGTTTATGGTAAAAAAAAAACTTTTTACAAAAAAAAATACAACCGACATCAATGTAAAAAAAATCACAAAAAAGTGCTACATAATTTTAATTTCAGAAGTCGGTGTTTCTATAATAGTTTAGTCTCTTGGTTATTAAACACCGACTTAAGAAATTAAAGTTATTTTGCACTTTTTTGTCTTTTTTTACATTTTAGTCTATTGTATTTTTTTTATAAAAAGTTTTTTATTTCACACTTTTTAGTTGTAATACCCCTCAGCCAAACTTAAATAGATAGATACCTTCCGCCATTCGGTTCCTTCATCAAGACAATTCTAATAATAGCAAACACGGCTAGGATACACTGATTTATTACAGAATTCCGGTTCTTACCTACCTTCTGACTTCTTCATCAGTTCTATGTATCCCTTCTACCTTCAGTCAGTCACCCCACTGCATGTATAAACAAAGCAATTTTACTTGTTACAAAGTTCATCATCAGACCAAAACAAAATTTTATGGGACTAACTTGAAAGTATAACCTTTCAATCTAAATTTTTTTTTTTCAAAATCGGTCCATAATGGGCCGAGTTATACTGATAACTCGGCCCATTATGGACCGATTTTGAAAAAAAAACTACAAACAAAACAAAACTATTCACTGGAATACACATAGAAAAACGACGGTTCTGCTGTGATTTTTTGAGGAGATTTGGTCTATATCATCGAAGTTCATCATAACATCAAAAAGGTACTTTTATGGGATCAATTCGGAAGTATAATCTTTCAATCAAAACAAAAATTTTCGAAATACACAATCGACTGAGATATCGGTGAACATACATAAAAAAAATACATACAGCCGAACACAGAACCTCCTCCTTTTCGAAGTCGGTTAAGAAAAGTTTGATAGATTGTCAGATTGAAAAATAAGAAATATATAAAATAAATTTTATAATGAATGTAAAAGAGTTGCTTCTATTAACAATATAACAGTAATAAGCATAGAAGCCTCTTTGATTTACGTTTCCAATAATAATACATATCAAGAGAGATACAATAGAATATCAAGAGAGACGTTTTGGGCTAAAAATATAATATGTCACCGTGTGTATAGTTGTTTTTCCCAACGACAATTTTTCACTGTCACCAATTTAGCTGGCACGAGATTCGTAGAACTTAATGCCTTTATCTGATATTGGCACGTTCCAAAACATGCGAGGAAATTGATGGCGTAAGTATTTATAGTTCGTAGCGACAACGCAAACTTCTTAATTCTTTGGGCGCTTTCAAATTAGCCGCAATGTGCCGCGCAACAACAGCACTGCTTTGTCAATGCGCTGCTTTGTTAACCGACTTCGAAAAGAAGGAGGTTCTATGTTCGGCTGTATGTATTTTTTTAAATTCCATATAAATTAAACGTGCGGCTGCCGCACTACAGTCGCGCTGCGGCCGCGCGACGAAGGTTTGCTGGGAGAAAACACAGGCTTTAAAATTGAACATTGTTAGCACAAGTATTATAATAATTTATGGAGTTCTAGACTATAAATTAGTCAGATTTTAATGACATATTTCAGGCTAAATATTGTCTCTTGTCTATATTAATGGTGACTGAAAGAAGCTATTAAGTCTTGATAGTCTCTACAAAATGGACGTGAAATATTAATTCAATGATCTTCGTTATGAAAAATATTTTAAGTTTTATAAGTCTTACAGGTAATAAATTATTCGTGGTAAAAAACTTATACGATTTTTAAAAATAAGCTTTTTTATAAGAAATTAATTAAAGGCTTGTAAAAAATTAAAACTAGTACGCGCTTGAGTACCTATTTTCCAACCTTGTTAAAAAGCAAGATTTATGTTTCAGAGCTGTAATTTCTTTCCAATAAATTAAACAAAATATCTAACAAGCCGTAATATAATTCTAAATAAAATTGTGTAGTCACTAATGCCCAGTGTCGGACTTTAGAAATTAATCTAGAGCGAGGGTTCATTTAATAAAACCCGTGTGAGCAATTTTCTTCGGGTTCTTTTATGATGTGATTGATTGAATCTCGTTTTTATTAGTAACCCTTTTTTGCTAGCTATGAGCAACCACAATACTTGTTAGTGGGGTAACGGATGTACAAAATACCGGTATTTTAGGCTGTTTGCCCTTACCGTTATTTGTTTGGGTTAGTTTTTTTAAATGATTCTTTATTGCCTTTTGTTAACATAGTAATAATAATACATCGGTTATTCAAATGACTGAATTTTTTTTTCAAGAAATTTTTTTTTTTTAGATTTCAAAACAGCCTTAAAACAAGATTTATCTACACACTCGGTTATAATTTGTTTTATTTATAACCGACGTTAAATAATGAAGAAACAAAAACAGAAATACCAATTTCTAGAATGATAGCTACTCAAGACGTCAATATTCACCAACTTTGAAGTTCTCTAAATAAAATTCAAAATACGTAGTGTTCGAAGATAAGCTTGAACTTCAATTGAAACTTTTTTCTTATACTACCTTTTATTTTTAAAGTATCTAGTTAAAATTATCCAATGACATCCCCCGCCCTTTGGCTGAGCGGGAGATAGTGTCAGACTCTTACTAACTAAACACCTACTCCGTTCCTCCTTTCCCTTCGTTCCAGGGCCCTGGTATGCATTTTCATACCTCCCCAAAGCCCCAGATATATGTATACCTATACTATGATTTTTTATTAGATGAAGTAAAGTGACAGCAGTGGACAATGCGCAACTGTCAAATAACAATGCCCAACTGTCAAACAACCATTGTTATAGCTGTCACTTTACTTCATCTAATAAAAAATCATAGTATAATTGGAATCTCCATTTTTATAGCAGCAACACTGATGTTTACATAAGCGCTTAGCTATCTTATCCATCATCTTTATTTCAGCCGAAAAACGTCCATTATTAGACGACTGTGCGTCATGTACCCCTCAAATTCCCATAACCCTCGCCAGGTAATTTATTTATTAATTAAAACTTTACGCACAAGTAAAAAAACCGTACAAAGGAAGTTCCCCCTTGCGGGAAAGCTTTTAATACTTCGTCTTCTAGTAACGCTATACCAATTTTTTTAAGTAAAATAAGCAATTAAGTTATCGTTACTTACTCATGCAGCTATCCTATGCAGCAATTCTGTAATCTTATAGTAAAATACGGAAAATATATCATACTAAACTCATGACAGAAAGACAAAGAGACGGCTGGTTCCATTATGCTTATACAAAAAGAAGGGATTAACCTCATTCTTAAGGCCGCACCAAACATATCAGATTACCTACTTAGTAAAAGTCAAAGAACATCAATATGAAATATAGACTCTACTTAACTGTTCATGGTACTTTTAGACGAGCAACAAAAAGTTGCCGAATTGTAAGCAACTCTTTGCTCTTTTTTCGGGAAAGTACCGTACAACAGTGGTTGACGTTACGTTAATTATCTACATACAGTAGATATTTCTAAACCTACTGTAAAAATGAATCTAAAAACAATATAAATATAATTTTATTAAACTATGTAGTCGTTTTAATTCGACAAAAGTCACTGCCTTTTTTGACTACTTAATTATTATTGGTCTAGTCTGTAGTCATTTGTGATAGAAATATTATAAATATGTTTATCATTGTTTTGATTGAAAAACTACTGCTGATCAGCGCCGCAGGTCATCGGTTCACATTCCAACAAGGCGTTTTCTATGCGGTTTTATGGGTATTCCCGATTATTCAGTTTTAGATAAAATTCGCCAAATTGCTCGTATGAGATGCGAGCAATTTTACACACTGGCAGCACCTTCTTAAAGAAAATGTTTGTAGAACGGTAGGCACTTTATTTGGTTTTTCTGCAGACACAACATTATACCGAAATTTTATATTATGAATACTTTATGAAAAAGCAGTAGAAGTGTCGTAATGGCCCAGTGATTAACGTACTGACCTAGAAACTTGGCTAGTACCACGTGAATTTTTCAGTTCTTATGTACTTTTTTAAGTTTATCTAGGAGAATACCTACTTACACCCTGAGCCTCGGAAAGGACGTAAAGCAATTGCTCCCGATTGTCAGTCGTAGATCTTTGACAGTTGTTATAGGCCAGACGCTAGAAAGTCTAATATCAGTATATCCAAGGAATATCGTGTTGCCTTGTAACTGGGTTGTGGAGGTCTGATAGGTAGTCGTTTTATGTAAAACAAAGGTATCGCATATGGTAAAACAGCAAGCCGACCTCAAGCTAGTTGGATAAAGAATGATGATTTTATGAAATTGCATTGTTATCGAGTTGATCAACATTGGTTTTGTGAAATCAAAAAAATCGCATACACATCGAACACGTCGTTCCGTTACGTCACGTCATCGTCGTCGTTCTTTCGTATTATGTGCTGGTATTGCATATCTTCATGGTACATTAAATTTTTACTTGAAAAGCTACACAGTTTATGTCTAGTGGAACGGGCCACACGGTATTTTTGCTTAACTTCACAATAGCTTACGAGGCTACCTCGCTCGCTACTTGCATATATTTAGTGGCACCACAGCGTTAATCCGTACCAAAATCTCATGCATTTCATTGTACTCATTGATATACGTTTCTGTGAAATTGTTATTATTTTTGGTGTACAATAAAGTTTATTCTATTCTACATATAAATACCTACTATTTATATTCAAAAGAACCGTTTTTTTTTAATAATGTAAACTAGTGCTTGACTGCGATCCCACCTGATGATACTACTGATGCAATTTTTGATGATGAGACGCACTAGTTTTCTAGGAGCCATTTATATAAAAATATAATTTGCAAATTGCATGACAAGTGTTGACAGGAAATTAACCTGCACTAATTCACAGAGCATGCAACAAGCTTTATAATTTTCAGAATAAAAAAAGAATTAAGTTATAGTATTACTAAGTGAGCGAATGACTGCGAGTAACGAGAAATCAACAGAATAACAACTTACAAACATTAATTTGAGTTACTTAAAATACCGAATGAAAAACTTTATAATATTCAAATATTATAACGACCTAAGATTTTTGTTTTGTTGCTTATTTTTCAATATTGAGTAAATGATTTATTTATAGGTACTGAGCGGTATTTTATCTTAAAAGAAATGTTTTGAAAGTCCTAAATATCGATACTTATTTATTATGTGGGTCACAAGGTAATTTGATAAACATTTTGGTAAAAGTTCTTAATCTGTTAAATCATAATGGTCGATCATTGGTTGGTTGTTGGTTTAAATCTAATAGTAAGTCACTAATCAAAGGAACTGACAAAATTTTAGCAGATTACCCCATAAGTCAGACATTAATTTGTTATTATGTACGAGATTACCATTTCTTTCAATGGTGTGTCAGTGATTGACTGTTGGAAAGTCATATTGATGCCATTATATGAGTAGATTACCAAACTTGTCAAAATCAACCATGATGAAATCAACGATAGACGATTCTGACACTATTGTAATAGCAGACTTGAGGCCCTAGACACCACACCGATGAAACTGGAATTCAAAGTTTGTATGGGAAAACTTACTTTTATGCGGGTGAAGCCGCTGGCAGAAGCTAGTCAATAATCATCATATAATCAACAATCTCTATAAGTACCTATACATAGGATACATCTCTAGACAATACATGTAAATCAATAATCTCTATAAGTACCTATACATCTCTATACTAATAAAAAATCGTTTTTTATTAATTCAGTCGACGTACCCGATGATTATTTGATTCAACAGTTATGTCCCTTTGAAACAATGGTCTACAGATAAGTAACTGTTGTAGAGCAATTGAAAAGACCTGTCCGAGTTTTGTGTGAGGTAAGTTATTTGTTAGAAAAAGGTTTTTTTGAGTCACTATTTAATCTTTCCTTTCTGTCTTCTATTGTCCACAAGTGATTGATTGTCGAGGTGAATACAAACCGTGAACCCAGCTGAGGTTCAACATAGATGAACGGTGAATAGACCACGGTCAGTGTGGACTTAACGTTTTTAGAAAAGAGCCCGGTAAGGCTGATGCCAACGTTGATCAATTTTAACGCTTTGATCGATAATTTTAAAACCAAGCGAAGTAGGTATGTCGTAAATATTTTATTTACAGCTAATAGTGTTAACACACGCTCGAATTTGGTACGGCTGGACCACGGATTTGGTTTGTTTACTTACTAAATTTAGTCCATAATTAATTTTATGATATGGTTCTCTCTATATGTTATCAGTACATGTAAATGGTCTAGTCAGACCAACGACTTCAGAATCAAATTTGGATTGGGTGAACCGATATTAATAATTCTTTCTTTATTTTACAAAAGATACTTTCAGGATAATAAAATATGTAAACCAAGTTAAAAAAATGCTTGATTTCCTAAAGACTGAGCTGTTAGTTACAATGCAGGTACCGAGCCATAAAAATAAGTTATAGGTGATTCTAATATAGTGAATATGGTGTTTCATGACTGATGAGTACAATATTCACATAAAAATTAGCTTATGGAAAATGGTTGCTTTTCGACGTTTTTAAATATTAATATGGTGTCATTCCGCAAGTAAATTAAATCTCGATTTGAAGTTTCAAAAGATTTAAATATTCGATTTTCGGATCTCCATCTGATTTCCACTTGATATCGTACACAAAGCAACGGACCGGTCCGGTCGTCTATGTCCGGTGGATTTGGTCCGTCGTACCAGAATGGAGCATGTGTTAACACTGTAATTTTCTACTTATGAATTATTGCTGCCTGATTGTGTTAATTACTATATTTAAAATATGGGATTTCAAATTAAACCACTTGGTTGCGAATAAAAGATTCTAAATCTTCGAACTTAGGTATTTCGTTACCGCGCCGAGTCGTTTCAAACAGACGAACAGTTTCAGGATCTAATTTCTTTAAACCGATATACAAAAACAAAAAGTCACAGAGGTCATTGACCTTTAGGTTCTTTACTGCACGAACAGATGATGCGAAAATATTTAAAAACTTCTCTAAATTATGATCGTTACAAACGGAAAAACTTTTCAAATCGAATAATTGATCTAAATATGCGGTGGCTACTAATCGCTTATCTTCGTATTTTGTTTTTAAAGTGTTCAAAACTAAAGTGTAATTTTCAGCGCTAAACGTAATTCCAGCACAGACAGCCTTTGCCTTACCGGTCAATTTTTCTACGAGATAATGCAATCTCTCGTGATCTGTCAGCGATGTGTTCCTATGTATTATATTTTCGAAACTATCTATAAATAAATTCCAATTTCGAATGTCACCATTAAATTCAGGTATTTGAATTGGCGGCAATCGTGGGCGTTCGCGAGGAGGGTTGGATAAACCACTCGCGGGGGGGGGAGTCTCTAAACTCCTAGCAATACGTTTGATACGACAATACAAGTCATCAAAGGACGACAATGCCTGATAACTCACACAGTAATCAGGATTTAACTCCAACTCTAAAATGTTTATATTCTTAATTGTAGATTTAAAATCCGCGCGCAAACTATCTAAAGTTTCCAACGAACACAAGAAAGCATCTCTAATCGTCAGATCCGAGATTTGCAAAGATTTATCACAAATTGATTGAACACGTGAAAACTGTGAGTCCCTTTCAGCGTATAAAAGCTTTAACTGAACCTTTAAATCAGTACTAACCTTGGTTCCCTTAAGAGACATCTTGTTTTGATATATTCACACTATACACTCAAACAAACACTTAACGAATTATTAAGTAAGCGATAATTATCAGATAACAATATGGTAATATTGTAAACAACAAAGTGAACGGCGAACGAACGGAATAACCTGAATCAATGAGTGAATATTACCCAATTTCTCGATTAAATCATTCACGTCGTTCATATGCGTATATAATCTATGGTTTATCCGTTTCCTACAAATATTCACTCAACAATGAACGGGTATTTTTGAAATGCGTCTACCTACATGCAATTTGTAGGACTTCCGAATGAATTTTGTCAAGAAAAAGAATGCGATCGATTTATATCTACGCTGATATTTACGTAGCTAACTATAATTATGCGGTGCGGTTGACGGCGTAGGTACCGTAATTATCAATGGCTCTTTAACTATACGAGCGAAATAACGTTTAGTTGCCTAAATGCCTAGATGCGGGTTTTCTACTATTATATCTAGGTAAACAGGCGCGTTGCGTTTATTCCCTATGGAACAAATACTATATTGCGAAATTACAAGAAAATGATTCACGATCCGGCTCGAAGGACCAAAAAGTAATGGTTGCGCAAATAAGCTTGATGTTTTAATGGACTGTATGTTTGAAAAAGCGATCTAAGGTTTGTTAACAATATGCAGGTACTGTGCCTGGCGTTTATTAATGGGATGAATGTATTAGGGAGGAACACTGACCTTTTGACCTCGAAGGTTCCACGTGGCGCCGGCCGGCGAACCTCGACTTCGCACATTTAACCACTGCCAGGTCCTGTATTGCACTACACTGCACTATTGTTGAGTCTTTGAATGGTTGGATCACGAAATAGTCAATTTTCTTGTAATTTCGAGCGGGCGATGTTAGCGGAGCGGTCACATTCACAATCGATGCACACACGTCAATGTCATTCCATTTCTTGAGGTCGTGCGGGGGAAGGGAAACGGAAGGGATAGGATTGCTAGGCCAAAAAATAAATTACAAAAACAAAATCGCGGATCATAGCAAATTGGCGCAACCACCACTGTTGTTGTAAATTTTATATCATGAAAGTTCTGATACACGGTATAATCTTAAATGTAAGTATTGATTGAAAATAATCATAGTAGGGCAAGAAATTAAATTGAGATTTTTTTTTTCTTGCACCCTACGTCGTCTAGTCCCAAGCTAAGCAGAGCTTGTATTATGGGTACTAGACAACTGATAAACATACTAATATATTGCTAAATACATACATATTATAGATAAATTACACCCAGACACAGAACAAATGATCGTGTTCATCACACAAACATTTGTCCTGGGTGGGAATCGAACCCACGACCTCCGGCATAGCAGTCAGGGCCACTAACCACTAGACCAACACGCCAGTCAAATTTTATGGTTGATAACTCGAAAACCATAGTGTTGAGTTTCGGTAGGAGGTTCTTATGGGTCGCCTGACAAACAGAATTTTACGTAGTTTTATTTTTATCTTATCAAATTAAATAACTCATGCGTGTACGTGAGATAGCATTGGAAAGGTAAAGTAATGAACTAAGACCGGTTTACCCAATTTCAGTGTCTGGAATTTCAATAGAACTACAAAAATAGCAAGCACTTCAAAAACCTTGTCTGAATATGATACTTAAAGATACATATTCGGCATGCTCTATTAGTCATTATAACTCCGCAAACATTTGAACGTACTGTCTGGAACGTTTATCTAACTATACTTCATTCACAATAAGATATTTAATTTTGGAACAAACCTTTTTTCGGTTCGTTCAACCTATTTTGATTTCTTTTCCGTAGACATAAGGATGGTAATAAAAGTAAAAACGTGGTTACAATACCAACTATTTGCTGCAGTCGCCACTTGTCATGCTGCCAACGTAATAAAAATCAAAATCGATTGAACAGATATCAACAAACCTTGTGTTTTAATGTTTAACTTTATTGCTATTGAAGTATAGCAGGCCTCAAAGAAAGTGATGGGCTTGCGCGGTTGCTATGTAAGGTGCGAAATATCAATATGAAACTGCTGTTTACGTTCATACTGAAGTCTCTCAAGGATATATAATACACGGTTTTGAGATCATAATATTTCAAGTTAAGATTAAGATACGATAATATAATCAGTACTTCCACAAATACATATGTTAAAGATAAGATAGCTTATGTAGTTATTTTATTAAGAGGGTACAATCTTTATTCATCATGATCATCATTTTTTCAGCCAAAAGACGTGCTTTGTCATAGTGGTTTCCGTTAAGTGGTGCTACAACGACTTGTCCTATGCGTCATCCATCCATTGGATTCCCACATCTCTCACCTGATTATCAGTCCACCCTGAGACCTTTCAACGCTGTGTCATCCGGTACGCGGTCGCCACTCCGGAAACTTTCGGCTTCATCGACCATCTGCTTTGCAAGCAAGATGACCCGCCCACTGCCACTGCTATCGCGGTAACCTTAGCACTTTTGCAGATATCTTCATTTTTAATTCATTCTTACAGATCCAGGATGAATTCGTTTCCCAAGTCCTCGTGTGTTTGTATATAAACCACGTGATCCAAAACACGTTGGCAACTGCGTTTTTTAGCTGTAATTGTCCGTCTATTCAATAAGTTTAATTTCCTAATTTTTCTTAATTAGCATTAGCATCTTATTAAAGCAGATAAGTATGTTTGTCGATTGTTTATCTTTTTGATGAGCATTTTACACTTCAAATTAGTGTTATTAAAACTATTTTTCATTTCGCATTCTCTGGTTTTCGGTATACACAAGACAAGTTATTTATCTTTTTGCGTTTCTATGCATTACTTCTTCAGGTGTTATGAAACCCGATTATTTATGGATATTGCAAATTGACGTTATGTATGTGGGAGTATTTGATTGACGATCACATTGATCGATCATCTATCGTCAGTTGGATAGTTCAGAATAATGTAAAAAAAATAATGCAGAAAGCATGGACAAATAGTTTAAAATTTTTGATAATTGCCTGGAGTTTCAAGATACAGGTTTAGGCCTAGCTTAGACTCCAGATCTCCCACAAACCACGAATTTGTATGATTTGTTGCGGTTTTCTGCCAAATAACATAATTGGATGTTTGAAATGTAATTTGTCAAATAAAAATCAAAAAGTGTTTATTTATACATTTTGATTTTGATTTGATTTTTGATTGTCTCCGCAATAAAAAACCTCCTTTCTGCAAAGAGATTGTATAATAGAAAAGTTTTAGAACTGGGATAGGAAAGCGACTAAAACCGGTTCTGAATGAGAAATTGATCTTTGAAATTTCGGTATTTTATAAACTGATGCTGACTAGTAAGAATAAAAAACTGATGTGTTTTTTTTTTTTTTTTAGGTGGGAAATCATCCAATGACTCCTCTTGCTGAAGGGTTCATTGTTAGACTTTTACTGACTCAAACCAGAGTGGGTTTGTTCCTTCCTCCTATTTCCTAGTTCCTATGTTCCTTCTTTGCCATGTTCCACCCGAGTGGCAGGCGGTCGCCTCCTTTTGCGAAGCAGTAATGCTAGCAAAGGAGGAGGCCGACCGCATTAGGCAAAGGCGCACACGCCGCCGCCGCTGCCGGGTTTCCGATCCCGATTTCCGGCCACCGTAGGCGCGGGCTCGCGGACGGTGGGCAATGGGTAGCTCGCTGTCCGTCCGTCCGGTAACAGACCGGTCCGAGCTCAGGTCGTCTACGGCGCGCACTGTTCCCGCGCGCCTCATGGAGTTGTCAGCAAACTGTAGGGGTCCAGCAGGGCCGAAGCCTACTGGGGCCAAAGGTTATGTGAGATTGTTACCACGGGCCCCGGGATAAAGGCAAGGAATGGAAAGGTAGGTTTTTAGTCAGTAAAAGTCTGACACTATTTCCCGCTCCACCCAAGGGCGGGATTTGTCATTGGATGATTTTACCGACCCAAAAAAAAAAAACAAAAAATGTTCCACCCAGGTTTTCCTTTCAGAAGCGAACGTAGGCTTCGACCCTGCTGCACCCCTTCGGTTTTGCTAAAAAAAACTGATGTTGAAAATTTTTAGAGATACCTATTTTAAATATTTAGCAACGGTTAAGTACGTTCTAGAGAGTTCAATGTTGACTTAGGCGTTTTTCAAGAAACGCTACAAACGGATACAGCATCATGATCAAGTTTTTCAGAATACAGATAAATAATTGAAACGACTTGACATAGCGAAAAAAAATCTGTGAAGAGGGTTAATAGGCCTTCGAATTTCCTATTAAAAGTAAATCAAGCATGATAAAAAAGCAATTCGTACCAAATATCTAGAAATCCGTTCTCTAAATAATTGGATGGGTTTGTGAAGGTCAGTTTAGATCTAAATAATAGATTTCATTGAGTACCAGTTCCGGAGAACAGAAATTCATTGAATTTGACATTACTGACACGATTTCTAGACAAACATTTTAGACTAGATAATATAAATATAGAGTGACTGGTAATTAGTGAACGATACTTAAACACGTTATTTAAGTCATGATAACAAACAATTTTTATTATGGGACCAAACCAGAAATTGTTTAAAAAATCAGCCAAGTTCAGTACATTTTGACTAGTTAAGCGAACATAAATGTACTGACCATCAGATTATTTTTCGCGATTTCAGTTTTGGTCCCATAGTAAAAGTTGCTTGTTATCATGACTAAAATCACGTGTTTAGGTATCGTTCACTAATTACCAGTCACCCTATATAAAAATTTATTAATAAAGTTTTATTGCTTTTCCCTCCACTAGGAATAACGCTTTGTGCGTTGCAAGAATGTAGATTCACATATTATACCCGACATTCAGACCCGGAACACCTATTTAAGAGTCTTTTTAATATCGTGTGGATTTCATCATCACACATGCGGGATTGCTCCGCACGAGTAGCCCCCGCAAATGTACTTTTCATACAAGTAGGTATATGTATAATGTATGTTTATTCCACAACTGGTATCACACAACGCCGTCTAGTCCCAAGCTAAGCAGAACTTGATAAACATACTTATAAATTTTTAAATACATGTATAATAATTATAGATAAATAAATAAATATAGTATTTTATTATAATGTAAATCAAAATTACTGCGGAGCAGCTCTGCATGCGTGATGAAATCCGCACAATATTAAAAAGACCCTATAAGTTATACAAATATTTGTTTCGTGTGGGAACTGAACCTGCCACACTCACAGCAGCAGTAAATCGATCACTATTTTTTTCTCCATTACCCAAAGGTTGTTTGGTAGAGAATACCTGAGGCATTAAATATGCCTCTATACTTTTGTGCATAAAGCACTTAATAATTATTATTATTTCCTTTATTAGTAACTAATGTACGAATAGACGCAGTACTGTCGGGAGAAAATTTTAATAAATATAGCAGCTATTTGGGAGTCAACGTTTTTGTGTTGAATTAAGTAGAGAGTTATTAGCTATTTGATGAAAATATAACATGAAATATCCCAGAAGAAAATTTCCAATCTAAAAATTTCCATAAGCTAAAACGGTAAACAACTTTTTATGACGTTTTTAAAGGATTTTCGATTCGGAGCCTTGACATAAGAAGCTGTTGTTGTAATGGTTTATAAATTGATTTTAATTGTTATGGCTTTTTCCCGCCGTTTCACACCCTTGACGGTCGCCAAGGAAGCACCACAGTTGTGATAACGCGAGAAACGAATCTGGACTTAGAGTGATTTATTTTTTCATTTGTGTGCCAAAAATAATTTTTAAAGGAGGTTTTTTTTAATCAATTTAAAAATTGAAGTTCTGGATTTGTCCCATACTCACGTAATGTATGTATACACCGTTAAATTTTGGTCGTTTTAATCCCGATATTATTTCTCTAATTTAATCCGTATATCAATTAGTTTTAGAAAAAAAGTACTTTATTTTTTTATTTTGTCTTTACAAATCGATAGCGTTTTATGTACCAAATCGACCCTCCTCGGGATTAAAACGATCAAAATTTAATGGTGTATATTATGTTTGTATAAAATAATAATAATAATAATAATTTGGACCGAAACGAGAGGCGTGCAATGATTGTTGACATATCCGTTCCGCATGACGAGAACCTCGTGAAAGCCGAGAAAGATAAACAAATCAAGTATATTGACTTGGCTCGCGAGGTTGTCGACATGTGGGAAGTGGATTCGGCGATCATTGTACCGATAGTCGTGTCGGGTAATGGCTTAATAGCCAAGAGCCTCGACCAACACCTTAGGAGGCTCTCGTTAGGCGGCTGGATCAAGGGCTTGATTCAGAAAGCGGTACTCCTGGACACGGCTCGTATTGTTAGGAGGTTCCTTTCTCTGGAGCCCTGACCGCCGGTAGCTTGGACCCTGTCCCCGATACCGGTGGGACACTATTTTTTTATATTTTTAAATGTTTTTTTTTAATGTGTTTTTTTTAAAGAAATATTTAAAAATATAATTTATAAGTTTATTAATGAATAAAGAGAATAATAATTTATTTACCTTAGGTACTAAACAGATCCACATTTTTGTTAGTAGTATGGTGGGTGGAGGTACAATCAAACAGCTTTTATGATAAAATTATTATATTGTACTGTTTAGAAGCAGTTTGTTACATTATTTATAAAATAATTTATAAAGTTCCTATTTTTTACTTCTTGACATTCTATCAATGCAAATCCCAACGGGGCGTGAAGATTGGCTCTTTTTACCATAAACCTTATCAACTATGCTATAATATAATAATGTGACCTATATAGACGTCACACAGTTTACAAAATATTATATTAGTAAACTATAATGAAATACATGCATTACTTTCTCACATGCATCGGTATATAGCATATTAGCATAATGCATTGAGAGCAGTGATGGCCGAGTGGTAACGGTCCCGACTTATGAGTTCATACCAGCTCGAATCGAGTCGAGTCTGGCTGGGTTTGAGCCATGGGTTTTTTTTTTTTTTGGTGGTTGGTAAAATCATCCAATGACATCTCCCGCCCTTTTGAACCATGGGTTCAAACCAAGACGCCAGACGCATTACTTTGTGTAATTTATTTCATCACTAATGTTCTCAATACGGTGAAGGAAAACATCGTGAGGAAACTGGCTTGTCCTAGAACCTAAAATTTTAAGACTTGTGACATTCACCAACCCGCACTGGACCCGCGTGGTGGATTACGGCCCATCCTCTCTCCTAGAGAGGAGGCCTGAGTCCCAGCAGTGAGGACATTAAAAAAAACTCAATATGCATCGGTATACAATGCCACAATATTGGGTAGTCTGTTCGACCAGCTAAGAATGCTGTTGCTACTGTCGGAGACACGACTTAACAGCGATGCGGCCCTCTTACGCATTATTGATGGCATGAAAGCCATCAAAAAGTACATCGTCGAACAAACCAGATGCACTACAGTGCCGCGGCAGCCGCATCAGCATCCCATGTAAAGCTGCAGTTTTCTCATAAGCTACTGATATGATTTTGGAAAGGACGTAATATGTTATATTGCAATTGAACGTAGATCTTTGGAGATAAACAGAGAGACTTTTCAATGACTAACAGAAGATTACCCGTGATTGCTGCAACCATATATCGATGAGCTTTTCACAGTTCTGTAACTAGGGTAGTGCCAGGTACAAGGCACGGGTCCTGAAGGGGCCCAGAAATTATCAAAACAGGGCCAGGTTTGGGTCATGCTTGGTAGGTTGCAGCTTACTCATAACACATACTATTTATGTTGTATATAATACGATCGTGAACACCGTATCAGGATTGCCGATTGTTCGCAACCAGGGCCAGGTTTGGCTCCAGCTCCCACAAGAGTTAAATAGAGGGGTGCCACGGCGTACTCATTTGTTTCGGGAGATTCCTGTTTTGGCTGAAGGCCCGGATATTGTATAGAATGTCCGGTACATATAGTGGAGGGCTATCCCGATAGGGTGGAGCAATACTAGTAATTAGAATAGCGTAATGAATTTAAAATTCTTTATCAACATATTCAGGAGTAAATTCTTTGAAAATGTTTTCCCAAAACTTGAACTCTGTATCATCTGGTGCTAAACCAGTTTGCAATTCGTTACCAATTTTCAAATATTCTTCTTTATCAACTGTGTATGGATTCCATGTCACCCCAAGATCTTCGTTAGGAGTTGGGTTCCTGAAAAATAGACATCCAAATGAATTTTCAAGAAAAAGTAGCAAGCATAGTTCATTTTTGTTTCTGTCTAAACCTAAATACTTACCCATATTTTGCAAAGTTGGTCCAAAGTGTAGTCATTTTATTAATCATTTTGAAAGTTTTAGAATTCATATCAATTTTACCTTCGTGTACTTTGCTATTGAAAATATAAAACAAATCATCTAAGTGACAAGCAATTTCTTCATCATCAGTCATTGCATTGAGACCCATCATCTGGCTAGCAATATTTCTTTCAGATTTACAATTGAATTTATAGAGATAGACACTATTCTTTTGTGCGCAAACTTTTGCCCATTTTATAATTCCATATACAAACAGTTCAAACGAGTGGTATCGGGCCAATCGTTTCCATTCAGTATCGACGCTTCTGTCACACATATAAAACTTTTTGATCACTTATCCTGCCTCAATTTGTTTTCTCAGCGGACAATTCAATGCAATATGTTTAGGAGTGAAGTAGTTATCTAATTTATTTGCTTGTGCAATCATTTTTGTGTATTCGCCAAACACAAATAATAGAACACCTTCATCTTCATTGTACCCTGTTATGACTTCTAGTCCTTCGTGAATTCCATTTTTTAAATAATCAGATATATTGCCTTGAAAGAATGCCTTGTTATCACCAAATTGTTTTTCACTTACAATACCAAGGTGTATTTCAAACCCGGCTCGATGTTCTTCTGCGAATGATAATGGTAATTTTACTCCAATGAGAGCATCTACTGGTTGAATTTTGAAAAATTCGTACAAATCTCCATCGTTTTTCGAGTTATACCCTAATTGATAAGCTAACGCGTGGGATTTTAAGCGGGGCTCAAACACTTTTGCTCACCAACAAGTTGCAGCTCCACTCTGACAAATCGCTCTCTTAAAAAGTCCCTTAGTCATGGGAGACACTAAATGATAGCTTACACTGCCTGCACCCGCGCTTTCACCAAAAATTGTTATATTGTTG
Source organism: Leucania comma (assembly GCA_958295575.1). Classification (NCBI taxonomy): domain Eukaryota; kingdom Metazoa; phylum Arthropoda; class Insecta; order Lepidoptera; family Noctuidae; genus Leucania; species Leucania comma. The sequence goes on along the minus strand of OY282476.1, from coordinate 12,294,902 downwards.
GGATCTCCGCCAAAGTAAACAATATTTTTATTAACCCATTCTAATGCTGCCACTTGATGCTTTAAACCTGCGTTGCCTGGTACTTCCTCTGTATCTAGACAAAGAAAACCTAGCACTTCAAGTCTGTAATTAATTGTGACTAGTATGACTCCTTATCTTACAAGGAATTCCGGTGCATAGGTATATATCATCATTTCCACTGCCTGAGAAAAATCCTCCTCCATGAATATAGAACATTACGGGTAAAAGATTTTTGGGTTTGATTTCTGGGGTGTAAACGTTGAGGAAAAGACAGTCTTCACTGCACTGTGGCACAGGTTTCATTAAAAAGTCGACTTGGTAGCATTTTGGACCAAATTCCTTGGCGTTTCGGACTCCCTGCCATGGCTTTGGAGGTTGTGGTGCCTGTAAAACATCAAACAGGATTATTAGAAAAAAAACATCAAAGTTTGAATTAGTGTTGTAGCGACATCTATGTCGTCACAAATGAACTAATCCTGCATCGCGCAAGTAAGATTCGCGGCGCGATTGGAACGTAAAAGAACAAACCCGAAATCATCTATCGGGCAGTAGCCCACCAGATATAACACCCGTCTGGTCGGAGGATCCTCCCTTTTCAACGGAGGTATGTGGGACTTTACTCTCTGTTCCATTACCTCCAAACTGGTGACCCTCGACAAAAGAACGTCAGCGCAGCCTTCGTGCAGCAACTACTTCGTGACGTCATCATCACTTCCTCAAGCTTTCGAGCAGCGAGCCATACAGCCAGCACCCACGGCTATATGGGTATCCTGACCACCAGCATGCCTACTTGGTCATACCTGGTCATCACCCTCAGCCTCATCAGCGACCTTGGCTAAGCACCTGCACCTTCGGCCAGTCACATGAAGAGCCTTAAAGAACCTCTCCTGGTCGACGACAGCAGTCATGCCCTACGTCGCACAGCACCGCTCCGACTCACTGGAGCCAGCCGCAATACTCCGACTCACTGGAGCCTGCAGCATCATATCCCGACTCACTGGGATAGCACCACCCCGACTCACTGGGGCATCACCGCAGACAGTTCCGACTCACCGAGAACTATGCGGAATCCGGTTCCGACTCACTGGAACCAACCTCCATTGGCCTGGCACGCATCACACGACGCATCAAGAAACATCAAGAACTATCGATCTCCGATCTCCGGAGGGGAGTGATGTAGCGACATCTATGTCGTCACAAATGAACTAATCCTGCATCGCGCAAGTAAGATTCGCGGCGCGATTGGAACGTAAAAGAACAAACCCGAAATCATCTATCGGGCAGTAGCCCACCAGATATAACACCCGTCTGGTCGGAGGATCCTCCCTTTTCAACGGAGGTATGTGGGACTTTACTCTCTGTTCCATTACCTCCAAAGTGTCATAGGAACTCGTAGTTTATTAATCAGAATAAGAGTTTTGTAGTTAATTAAGTTGAACAATTTGACTGTTGCAGAAAAATAATAAGTAGATAATTCTTCGATTTAAACAGCTGGATGCGAAACGTATAGGAATGATCGTTGTAGCGACACTTGAGTGAGGCCCATGTCCGGATGATTCGGGGATACCGCACGGTATCCCGCGAAGCGGCGAGCCTCCTTGCTGGCCTGCCACCATGGGATCTGGAGGCAACTGTCCTTGCACGCATGCACGATCTGCGCGTGGAGATGCAACGCCGGGGCGAATCCCCGCTGCCGCGACAAGTCGCGGCTTGGCGGACAGAGTTCCGGCGAGATCTCATGGTGAAATGGCGAGAACGACTGTCGCAACCCTGTGCTGGGCACGCCACGATTGAGGCGGTAAGGCCCCTCTTTGAGGCGTGGCTGGAAAGGCCTCACGGCGTCATAACCTTCCGCATGGCGCAGGTACTAACCGAACATGGCAAGTTCGGGCCGTACCTGTACAAGATCCGTGCGGAGGTGACGCCCGGGTGTCGTCACTGTGCGGAACGCCCGGTGGACACGGTGGAGCACACGGTAGAGGTGTGCCCCGCTTGGGAAGAGCATCGCCGTGTCCTCGTGGGGGCAATCGGAGGCGATCTCTCGCGCCGGGGCTTGGTTCAAGCCATGCTCCGGAGCGCGGAGGAGTGGCAGGCGGTCGCCTCCTTCTGCGAAGCAGTAATGCTAGCAAAGGAGGAGGCTGACCGTATCAGGCAACGGCGCTCACGCCGCAGCCGCCGCCGTAACTCCGATCCAAATTTCCGGCCACCGTATACGCGGGCTTGCGGACGGCGGGCAATGGGTAGCTCGCTGTCCGTTTGTCCGGTAACAGACCGGACCGAGCCCAAGTCGTTTACGGCGCGCACTGTTCCCGTGCGCCTCAAGGAGTTGTCAGCAAACCGTAGGGGCCCAGTAGGGTCGAGGCCTAGTCTGGGGCTCTGGGAAGGTATGAAAATGCATACCAAGGCCCTGGAACCAAGGCAGGGAAGGAACAGGGTAGGTTTTTAGTCAGTAAAAGTCTGACACTATTTCCCGCTCCGCCCAAGGGCGGGATTTGTCATTGGATGATTTTACCTACCGTAAAAAAAAAAAAAAAGTATATATGGGACGGTTTTCGACTGTACTTATGAAATAGCTGATCAGATAATTCTCTATTAAATTTAACTCAATTTGTTATAAACCCATACCAATAAAATCACTGTATCGTAGTAGTAGTGTTCGATATCGATCGAATCAAATTATTGTTTTCAATAATAATTTGTTTAATTGTTTAGGTTTAGTGTTTTAATAATCTTTGTTTGTTGTTTCGATTAATTTTATATTTATATTAAAAAAAAAAATAACGAAAACGTTCTATATAAATGAATAGTTAGGAACCCATTGATCTGTTCCACGGTGTGAAAGATTCTAGATCAGCAGATTATTTTACCAATTAAAGTAGGCTAAACGACAATTATCTTAAATCTATATCTATTTTAATTTCAAGGTTAACCACTTGGCAAATATAATCATTATAATTTGAAACTAGTTATGGAAATATATATGTATAGTCGGAATCAACTTTAATCTAGCCTCAAAAGAATTAGGAAAAAAACAATGATATAAAAAATACTGTGTGCAGAAAAGGATTTCTATCAAAATTATCAATTACAGGGCGAAAGTTGGTTTGTGTATGCCTGTTGGTGCTCCTTCTCGTTAAATGTGATGAACAGATTTTAATAAAATTCGACACCGATCATGTCTTGAAATAGCACATACGATACTTTTATTCCAGTTAAGTGTCCTTTCACCTTCACGTGGGCAAAGCCTGCAGCTGAAACTAGTGGGGTATATTTTTAGAAATCTTTCCTTAACCACTACATAGTATAAAATAAAGTCGCTTCCCGCTGTCTGTCCTATGTATGCTTAGATCTTTAAAACTACGCCACGGATTTTGATGCGGTTTTCTTTAATAGATAGAGTGATTCAAGAGAAAGGTAATACATGCATAATATATTTGATATGACCATTGCACCCGTGCGGAGCTGGTACGCTAGTTTTGTTTATATGAGAAACTCTGATGCTATGCTACCAGACAGTGATTATGCTATGCGATATCTTTCACTGAGAAATAAAGAAGAATTAAGATAAGACAAAAAATTATAGATACCTTGAATCGGAGATCTCCTAGAGGCGGCTGTGCATACGGGATGCCCTTGAAGCTGCAGTACGTGCCACCGTAGTCGTTCTGCACGAGCTCACCTTCCAGCACGCCCTCACTCACTCTGACTTGCACCATCTTCACACTGAATTTCTTATTCTTCTCAAGAGTGAAGGAACAAAGAATGGACCTGTGTTTGTGCACACCCTTTGCACTATAATATTTTCCGAGTTGGCTAGTCTAAGATTGGCCCCCGTAGTCGAAATACAGTCTAGGGACTACTTTTTATTCTTCTTTCAGGGGTACTTTCACGCTACTAAAAGGCAACGTAAATCACACTTGATGACTAAGTCCCACATTCACAGTGCAAGTTGCAAGTTCAATGAGCCAAGAATGTGATCGTAACCAAACCATCTAAAGCTGTAATTATACTTTTTATATTTTTTAATTTCGGACGACAGAACGACACAGTGTTGTTTGAGCTTGGACATGTGTTTGCAACTGAAATATTTTTAGAAGTATTTTATGTACCGCAGCTGACCGCAGCTGTGATATGGTGTTGATAATATATTTTATTACATACCTAGTGATAAAACCGGTAATATAGTTACCTATGCTGTTTGCTTGTGGGCTACGTACTGTAGATTTTATCTGAAGGCGACGGTGTAGTGACTATTTATTTTAAAAATGTTAAAGAAGGTTTGGAATTAAAAGTTATAAAGAAAAAAAAAAACATTTTTTATATAGAGTAATATGAAGGAAATTTTATTGATTTCTTCGAAACCCTTCGCAAACCTTTATTGAAATCCATAATGTGTAGTCATAGGTCAAAAGGGCGGTTTTACTCTATCAATACTAACTAATAATATAATTTTAACCGACTTCCAGAAGCAGGAGGTTCTGAGTTCGGCTGTATGTATATTTTTTTTTATGTATGTTCACCGGTATCTCGAGCAATTGTGGACCGATTTCAAAAATGTTTATTTTGATTGAAAGATTATACTTTCAAATTGGTCCCATAATAATATCGTTTTGATCTGATGATAAACTTCGAAGATATAGAACGAAATTCTTCAAAAAATCATAGCAGAGCTGTCGTTTTTTCGTGAAGGTATGTTCACCGATATCTCGGTCAATTGTGAACCGATTTAGATTTTTTTTATTTTGTTTGAAAGATTATACTTCCGAATTGGTCCCATAAAAAATATCGTTTTGATCTGATGATGAACTTCGAAGATATAGAACGAAACTCTTCAAAAAATCATAGCAGAACTGTCGTTTTATAAGTATGTTCACTGATATCTTGGTCAATTGAGGACCAATACCAATACCTCCACGCGGTCCCGAGATAAAGGGTTTTGACAGATAGATAGACGAAACAACAAAGTGAGCCTATAAGGGTCCCGTATTTTTCTTTTTAAGGGACAATAAACCGTAAAAATTATAATAAAAACTCTTAACTTCTTCAATCAGTAACGCTAGAATTAATTTCCCTTAAAGGTGTGAAACGTGACGGATGTAAAAACTTGGCGTTACATTATTTTCCCCTCGTGTTCATATTTCCTGCTGACTAATAAGGTCAACGTTGACAAAATTGTAAGTAATAACTGTCCGTTTGTCACGCTTCGTAAAGCCTTATGACGGTGCAGTACGTGCAGAATAAGCCTAACTTATGAGTCAGATGAACGACCGGGATTTTCAAGCTTATCTTGTTTGGAACCAAAGTCAAATCAATCTGAAAACAAAAGTAGTTTTGCTTCATCTATAAATACGTTTAAAAGCATCATATTAAGCAGATATAATTTTGGTGTTAAATTAATAAAATATAAATATTATTTATTTGAAAAAAAATATATATATACAGTGGAGATTTTCAATATTTATTTATCTTTTGATACTCTCTTTTTGAATTTTGTACCCAACTTGTAAAAAGATAAAAAAGAGAAGGCAAGCCTTCAAATAGTTTAATCGATATAATTGCTTGGAGATTAAGAATTAAACTTCAATTAATATAATTTTAGTACAAAATCTTTTCGTAACAGACAGAATTTTAAAACCAGGAGCTTAACATAACGTAAATTAAATTTATTTATCCGCATAATTATAACGTAATGCAAATTTATTTAACCGCATAATTTATTTACAAGAGTTTTTAAGATTTACATAAAAGTATAGACAGACTAATAAAGACGAAAAATAAAAATGAATAAGCATCAAGATTTTACTAAGTAATTACAGATTAATTAAGTATAACTCATGTTAAGTAAGTTGGATCGATTCTAAAAGGAAATACGGAAATGCCCAAAGCACAAAATTGTTTTTACTTTTTAATAGTCCTGTTTTTAGTTTTTTGTATATACTTTATACTTTTTCCTCACACCTTCATCTCGTATGTTTGAAAGTAAGTATGGGTTGCATTTTTTTTTCATTCTCACTCAATTCTTATTTTCTTATTCCATTGTATATTTTATGACATCGAGCTTGAAATCACATACAGTATAGTTTTTAAATAAAATAATGATAAATGATATTTATTTTGCAAATAGGTTTTAAAAAACACTTTTACACGTCAATATTTTTTTCATCAGTTTATACTAGATGAGGCCGGCTTTCAACAAACCATGGTCCTGAGATGCAAAAGGCAACTAAAAGAGCGTAGGTATGGTTTTTTATCCATACTTATGCTGTATGGTTTTAGTCAGTAAAAATCTAACATATATCGTTAGACGATTTCAAATATAAAAAAAATGTTATGCAAGTAAAGTAACAATGAAAAATTCATTCAATTTCTTACCTGTGCTTAAATCTACAAAAGCAAACTAACACGATAACCTTCAATTAAATATAGATTTTTCTTTCATCTTGCAAAGCAGCAGAAAATAATATCTGGCTGGTCATCCATCAAATTGGTATTGAAAGAAAGTTTTTATTATTTTCTGTAGGTTTGGCAGCTATTGTAATCTGTAGCAGGAGAAATTTTTATTTACTAATTTATTTATTAAAAGTCGAAATAATTTGGGCTACAATAAAACATGTTAAATAAAAGACAAAAAGCCACGTTTTATGAGAACCAAGGTTACCGACAATAGTCAGAAGAATCACCCAACTTAAGTGGCAGTGGTTACTTTTCCATTAGCATGCAAAAAATTCGAATGCTGTATTTGGCAGCCAATGTCTCAAGTCAGATTACTCAGCAAGCTGCGCTGATTTAATCAATACTTCAATAAAAATTTCAGCACCATTTTACTGAGATTATGCCTGTTTCAACGCTTACTCATATTGTCCAGTTGTGACACATTTGAGATAGAAAACTACATTTTACGTCACAATCTTATGTATAAAATGAATAGCTGTTCATTATTCTCGCTAAAACTCGAAAGCGACTGGACAGATTTGGTCAATTTTGGTCATGGAATATTCGTGATACTCCAGGGGAGGTTTGTTTAAACGGTGAGTAAATATAGAAAAATGCACAAAAAAAATCGACTATTAGGCGGTACGAAGTTTGCCAATAAAAATCAATTTAAGAATAATTAAAACAGCCACTAAAACTCTCAAAAACTTAGTAATTTATTTAAACAAATATTTACATTATCATAAAGAGTAGTAGTAGAATATAGATTTAATTGTAGATATTCCAAATTTAAACTCAGACGGGCTAGTCAATATTTCTGTCGAAATTTGAATTTGGAACGAGAATCACACCGTCATGTTTCAATACGGTTGTGATTGATTGCATCTGTAATTAACTGTAAACACGTCTAAACTTGTAAACTCGGTTGAATCGATCAAAGGCCAGGGAGAATCAAGATTAACTCTCAAACTTGTTTAATGGAACAAATAATTAAAACCACACAGCACCTATAGGCAATGACCATGGTTATATAAGTTTGAAGGCAAGGCCAGGTAAAAAAGTCAAGGCGCGACAATTCATCAGTAAATACGGAGTTTAAAATTAAAAGGCTTACCAAGGCTGCGGATACGCGGGCTTGCAGATGGCAAGCAATGGGTAGCTCGCCGTCCAACCGTCCGGTAACTGCTCGGACCGAGCACATGACGTTGATGGCGTGGAAGAATAACTCAAAACTCAAACTCAAAAGCATTTATTTCAAATAAACCATTTACAGGCACTTTTGAAAGGTCAAGGTGTCAGTCTGTCAGAAAAAAAATGATGCTAATTGCACATTCCAAAGCCATGGACACTCTTTTCAATCATTTTATGTATAACAAATATCTCTGTTACATGTTTCTTGTCGCTGCTATTATGTGAGAACAATGTCAATAAAATAAAGTAAAGACAAAAAAAAGGCATTCTAAATAAAGATATTAAAATAAACCACTGGCAGCTAAGAGATGACCAGTCTCAACTGACAGCGCCCGTTCACGGACATGACGCGCATATCAGCACCACTCAGCTCAACCATTTTGAAGGGAACCGAATGATCCAACACACGCGCCACCATCAGTGAGACATTTGAGTGAGCATGACAAACTCTCAACCACCATGCTCATTTATGTCAAACAAGTCCAATATCCAAAAACCGTAAATTGCTCCATGGTACTCACATTTACAAACTTTGAAAATAAATGCTTCTACATTATACAATAATAATTTAATATAAAATAAAAAGATAAAAAAGTATTTTCCAAACTAATCAATTTGTACGCCCTGCTGGTAGTGGAGCTGGACCAGCATTAACCCAAGCATTTTTATCTTGAATATAATCATCCAAGCCATAATATGCCCGTGTACATAGTGTGCGTTTAATACAAGATTTAAATTTTGTTTCATTGAGTTCTACAATACGCGCGTATTCTTCCACGCCCGCTTCAAGGTAATGTGAAAGTGTACCTTGTGGCCCTGGAATGGCCTGCATTCGTTCCAGGAGTAGGTAGTTAGCAAAAGTTTGACACTATCCTCCGTTCCACCCAAGGGCGGGAGATGTCATTGGATGATTTTCCCACCTAAAAAAACCCTGACTGGCATCAGCTCTAGGAGGACCCATTATTATGCTGACAACTCTTCAAGATACGCGTGGAGTATGACGCGACCCGAGCCTGCTACATAACGGACGGTGCGATACACCTGGCCCTTCCAAACTAAAATAAAACTTTTAAATAAGATATTATTCCAACAATAGTTCATGTACTTGAATCCACTCTTAAACCCTGCTTGAATAAAAAACTTCTAAATACGATTGCCACGAATAATTATTCTATGATTGAAATGATTTTAACCGTAAAAAGGCGGCTAGGTACTTTTGTTATGAAAGGGGTATAAAAAGCGTTTTCTATCCGACAAATTACAACCTGCCTGTAAATTAAAATCTACCCTGCCGGAAACATGACTCTTAGATATTACTCAAAATAGGTATCTACTGTAATTCACAAGGTTCCATTCAGAAAATAATTGTGTTCACGTTCAAGCGACACGCGTATTTAAGAGCCGGTTGTAGTCACTGAGTATTTTGTATGAACTTCGTCAGGGTCTATGTCGACTTCACTTCTTCACGTCTTATATAAAAAAAAACACATTTTATTTACACCACAACGCTGTCTAGTCCCAAGCTAAGCAGAGCTTGTGTTATGAGTACTAGACAACTGATAAACATACTTATATATTTCTAAATACACACATATTTATAGATAAATTACACCCAGACACAGAACAAATGATCGTGCATCTCGGGTGGGAATCGAACCCACGACCTCCAGCATAGCAGTCAGGGTCACTAACCACTAGACCAACAGGCCAGTCTAATATAATATAATCTAATAATATTCCAAAAAATATCTGAGGGTCTCTGAGGGTCTCAGAGCGGGAGCAAGGAAAAACCACCGGGAAAAACCCGAGTAGAAAACAACTTTTCAAAAACAACTAATAAATAAAAACTATCACACAACGACGTCTAGTCCCAAGCTAAGCAGAGCTTGTGTTATGGGTACTAGACAACTGATAAAAATACTTATATATTTGTAAATGCATACATATTATAGATAAATTACACCCAGATACAGAACAAATTTAATGATCGTGCTCATCACACAAACATTTGTCCTGGGTGGAAATCGAACCCACGACCTCCGGCTTAGCAGTCAGGGCCACTAAGTACTAGACCAACAGGCCAGTCTAAAATGTCATTAAAACTGCTTTGGAATTCTAACATCAGTTTTATTTTTAAATTATAAAATCTAGTGCTTGACTGCGATCTCACTTGATGGTAAGTAGTGACGCAATGGTTGATGGTGAGGTGCACTAATTTAACTATAGCCTATTCACTCTAGCCTTGAAGAAACCAAAATTAAATTTGGACGGGAAGACCACAGCAGGCAAACTGTTCCAGTCGCTCAACCTTATCATAACAATACCAGTATGCGCCTAATCGGATTACAAAATCTGGGCAAAGGTTTGTTGGAAGGTAAATAAGTACCACAATACTGAAAACAGACACGGTTATCGTCTAATATGTAAAGGCGAATAGGGTAATATCACTTTGAACAATACCATAATTTTATGCCAAAGTACAGACGCCAGCACGTCAATCTACCCCAATCTGTCAAATTTTACCAATCGAACATTAACCTTCCGTTATTGTGATAAGGTTCAAAATCTATCAAAGAAGTTTGACAGATTGAGGTAGGTTGATGTGCTGACGTCTGTACTTAACTCTCCAATTTAGAAGCATAAGCGAGCTTATTGTGACATTAGTTCACGACACACTTTTAAGGCACAGCCTGACTTAACCAGGTTTAGGAGATAGCGTGCCAGATGGCGGGTGCAAGATATCAAACTAACTCTCACAAAGTACCCCTCAGTAATTTACGAGGTCTGCACGCTAATTTCGCTGCAGTTCACTACCACCTGGAATCTATGAACCAGCTCTGTTATTCCGACGTCCGACGAGTCGTATCTTTCTTACCCAGAGTTTTTCTTGGAGTACAACTTCAAGCCACGCGCAGGTGTAAGTATGTATGCTTGAAATGACCTCTTCATCGGCGTCTCTATCAATCTAGAGGCCTCCAGGTTCACAACTCTTTGAAAAAGTCACATAACAAAATTTTTGAACTGGCAACACTTTACGTTACGTTTTTTACTTAAAACTTTGAGTTATGTTATGATGCACATAGTGCTTTTTTACAGTATTTTTTTACTGAAAATATATGTTTATTTTAGCAATTTTCACACAGTTTTTTTTTTAAATATACACAACATTTATTTTTTTAGCGTAGTAACTCACGCCGCGTAATTGCTAGTTACGTATAATAGGAAAACGTTAACAAAAAAAACGCTATCTGCCTACCTACATATTCTGTAGTTCAGTGGAGCATTTTGAGACTAATATTAATTAACTGAACTCTTAACGATCTTCCCAGTTTCCAATTAATCAGTAAGGACTTTTAAGGGACTAATTATGAAACTGAAACTTTTACAAAGTTATTTTTTAGTTAGTGAATAATTTTCATTACATATTTATTTCTTTTGACATCTACCTAGTTTGATTGCTTTTGGAAAATATCCAGTTTTATATAAGAAAGGTACAACCCGAAACTTTATTAAAGTTTCGGGTTATACCTTTCGAACGAAAAATCCGATTGGCCTGTTGGTGTTGGTACAGTGGTTAGTGGCCCTGACTGCTATATCGGAGGTCGAGGGTTCGATTCCTACCCAGGACAAATGTTTGATGTGATGAGCATGATCATTAATTGTTATGTGTCTCGGTGTAATTTATCTATAGGTATGTATTTAGGAATATATAAGTATGTTTATCAGTTGATTAGTACTCATAGCACAAATTCTGCTCAGTTACGTTCCACGTCATAACAGTTGTACTTTACAAACGCAAATTAAGTACGTCATTATCATTAACTAGCTGAACTTTTCAAATAAAAGCTTTCAATTTTAACGTTGTACTGAATTTTAAAACCTTTTAAATTTAGATTTTCCTCTGGTCAATTAAAAGTTTTAATTTGATTTCACCATTTTGGTAATTAATAAAGTAAATGATTTTATTACCATAAAATAAAGCCCAAAAAAACAGAAAGAATTCCAATTTAATTACTTGATAAATAATTATTATATTATATATTTTAAATTTATTTTCTTCAATTAGATTCTTCAATAGTGAGTCACCAAGTCAATTACCGTCAACTTTAATTACAGCAGTCACGTTAACAACAAACATTGAATTTAACCACCCGATATTAGGGCTGAAACACATAACCGCGTAGTGGCGCCGCGCCGCTAAAATCGGCAGTGCCGCCCGCCGCAACGCAGAATTTTGCGGTGCACACCGCGAAACGAATTTTACGAAGCTTTATTAAATGGATATAACCAGTATCTTCTATGTCTTTAATTTAAAATAAAGTACTATCTTCTTAATAACAAATAAGCAAGAGTTTATTACGATCCATTTTTTTTTATCGTAGGTAAAATCATCCAATGACAAATCCCGCCCTTGGGTGGGGCGGGAAATAGTGTCAGACTCTTACTGACTAAAAACCTACCCTGTTCCATTCATTGTTTTCGTCCCAGGGCACCGGGTGACATTTTCACATTCACCTTTGGCCCCAGTAGGCTTCAGCCCTGCTGAGCCCCTACAGTTTGCTGACAACTCCTTGAGGCGCGCGGGAACAGTACGCGCCGTAAACGACTTGAGCTCGGACCGGTCTGTTATCGGACGGGCGGACAGCGAGCTACCCATTGCCCGCCGTACGCGAGCCCGCGCCTGTGGCGGGAAATCGGGATCGGGGCCGGAAATCGGGTTTGGATTACTACGATTCATGGCAGAGAGATGTCTATCCAAACTAAAAAATCTCAAGAAACTGGTTATCCCTGTAGGATACGACAATAAATGCTGAAAGTTGCGTTGCGGGCGACACTGCCGATTTGAGCGGCGCGGCGCCGCAACGCGGTTTTGTGTTTCGGCCCTAACACAATCATACAAATGTTCAAATTTCACCGCCACCCGAATTTTAGCGGCTAATGTAATATCACGAATAATTGGGACATCATTTTGACTATTACAAAATTGATGCAATCCGTATTTTGCTTATCCAGTAATTTGACGGATGATGTGGCATTGGTTATCGTTTAGATAGTGCAAACGACTCTAGAATCATTGTGTTACTTCTGAAATAAGTAATTTTTGAGGCCAAAAATGTATGTAGTATGAAATTAATCGTCAGATAACGATCAATTCGTGTTGATAGTAAGTAAGATAAATGAAATATTGTGATAAATTTTGATTGTTTATGTACAGAACCAAAGATTAATACCACAGAAAAAAATATTAGACAGGGATCACATTTTTATCTTCCTATTCCTACCTTATCGTAAAAGCTTATTAGAATTATTATTTTCATCAAGAAAAGGCACCATAATTGAGAATGAAATGCCAAGGAGCTTGGTGGATAGGTAAGTTAATAATATTTTGTATGTTTACCTACGTAATAAATAAGTTACTGAAATTGAGTCTCTTCGAGTAAACTTGTGCTTTACCGTATTTTAGATAAAATACTGCCGTGTTTGTAATTATAAACCATAGTCAATATGTTTTTTTTATGAATGTCATAGCAATTTTTTAATTCTGAAAAATATAATTATGATGAGAAAACTAAGATTCTAACAGTGCACAATAAACTTTGTGCAATAGATTGTATTACAGACTTTAGTTCCTTATTATAAAATAGAGCTAAACGTATAGTACACACAGTCAGACAAGAAAATTGACTGAAATCGGATTAAAATATACTTAGCATTTAAAGAATTCAAAAGGGCATATAGCTTACGAAATTAAAATAAAGCTATCAAATGGCTTCTCCCGCTCTGGGTAGAACTAGAAGAAGTGTAAGTCTCACTTTGAAGCGAGCGTGAAACACAACACGCCGTTGCCCCGGGTTTGTTCCTTACCGAACGGTGGGTTACCTATTACTCTCCGTCTTAACACACGGGGCGTTTCCTTAATGTATTAAAGGACACACTTTAAATCTTAAATGTAACCGAAAATTACGTTTGTTTAAGGGGTTTCACTCCAGAATTTTTATTTTTGAAATGTGTCGCTGTATATAATGTGTATGTAAAATTGTGTTCATTAAGCAGAAAAATATATTTATTTATTTTCTTTTCAATACTTTCCCCGTATAACTTAATTCATACGGTACACAAGATTATGCTCGTAATATTTACTTTACAAAAGACTTTGTTTGTGTTCGCGAATGAAACGGTTTTATCAAACGGGTAATCGAATTCCCTTTGAGAGGACTACATAGAAAACCAATGTTAGTTACAAAATGGTTTACCTGCTTGTGTAGATACAAGTATTTACCTTTTCTAAATAAATTTTAACCCGAAACCAAGTTTGTAGACATTCTGACCCAAATCTATCATCTGAAATGGAGTCGGAAAGGTCACAACTCTTGAAGGCGCACGTGGAACACACCGTGCCGGCGACACAGGCTTGATGATGGTCACATAGCAAACTACCCCCCACATGCTTGGGCCTACGGTATTTGGAAATAGTCCTGCGATTACCGACGCCACGTCCGGAGGGTCTCCTGTGGGGGAAATATAAACACCTGAATTTTAACTTTTAATTCGATTTGATGAGCTCTTACTTTAGAACTTTTAAGACCTATTTAAAAATGTAACACGTGAGTTTTTTTTTCTGCTTTGTATCCATGTTTCGTTACATATTTATGGGTACAAAACCATTATTAGCTTATTAGATTTATACTAATCAATTTTACATAAAAAAGCGTGTTACTTATTTTGTCGGTGGTTATGCTGTTATAGTCGTCAGTAAAGTGAATAAATAAACTGAATTGTTATAGAATATTAATAAAATAAACACGGAATCTCACTTTTTTACAGGATAGAGCGGGAGGGCGTGTCAGATTTTATTGACTAAAAGCAAACCTATGTTCTTTCAGTACTGTTGTCCTTTGTGTTCTAGGACCACTAGGATTAGCTCCTTAGAAGTCATTTAGTTTGGTAATACCTCTTTGAAACGCGTGTAGAGAGTTGCAGAGACAGTTGCAGCTGGACAGTGACCTATGATGAGCATTAGGGCCAATGCTGCGATAAGCGGGCGCACGTGCAGTCCGATACAAAAGTGCTCAGTCCGGGCTCACCATAACTGTCGCGGGCAGCCGCGCTCCATGCCCTTTTGCTACGTAATAATACATTGACGATCACCATCGATACGACCATGCACACTGTTAAATTTAAACTGATGACACTGCACAGGTAATAATCCGGTTTTCGCTACGGAGAATGCCGCATACTAACCACGAGCATAGTCCCGCGGCGGTCAGGAAAGCGGACATCCATGCGTGCGCCCGCTTAACACAACGTTGGCCCTTACTCGTCGATCGCAATATTACGCTTACGTTAGCTGGTAGTCGGGGTTGGGATCTCAGCTGAGAACGTTCGTTCCCTCACGCCTGCGACCGTGTCCTTCGCTAGCATTGCTGCTTCACAGAAGGAGGCAACTGCCGCCCATTCTTCCTCGCTGCGGATCATGGCCTGAATCAGGATCCAACGTGAGAGGTCGCCACCACCGTATGCTCTACCTTGTCGTTCCGCACAATGGCAATACAGTAATGCAAAATATTTAGGTTTAATTCATTTAAAGTTTGAATCCATTTTGTGCACAATTTAATTGACAATGGTGGAAATTCCCGTACCAAAGTCATATTACAAAAAACATTGAAAAGTACCTACGTCATTTTTCTCCAAAGATTTTAATTATATAAAACGATCTTAGAAAGGTCAAGGCATCAAGAGACTTTTCCGGTAAATTAAGTTTTATGTTCTAAAGTTAAAATGAATCCAATAAAACATTAGCTTTCGTTCTTGCTAGCGAGGAACATTTCAAAGATAATAATCGGCTTATTATTTGTTTAAATCGGATTTTGTGTCGAAATGTGTAGGATGGCATTTACATTACGTATTTGCTATATCCTCGGTGTGCGATTTTGACTCGCACTTGAGCGATTTTCATTCCGCTGTATAATTTTTCTGCTGTCTGTGCATAAAAAGACAAGTGTGATGAATTTACATTGCTTTAATATATTTTTCAATAACTATAACTTGTAACTTTCTGAGCAAGTGTGCTCAGAAAGTGGCTCTTATTGCACTACACTTAGGTATATAATGGCACCTGTTATCAAACTGTGACATTTTGATTACCATTACACACTAGTGCTGTAATGTAGCTATAACCTTTTTGTCTACCTCTTTGATCGCAAAACAAATTTTGAATACGAAAAAAAAATCAAATTAAGTTATTGCTTTTGTTAAATAGTATAAATTGGTGACTTCCATACTTATTTTATGCAATTTCGGCCATTTTAAATTGTAAAAACGATTTATTTAATAACAAAACATTTAATACATAAATCGTTCTTTCAAATAAAAATTGTTTTGTCTTTGTGGTCTATGGCCGCCATTTTAAGATGCTCGCGGTTTTTGGTGTGATTTTTTTGAGTGAAGTTCATTAGCTGTATTAATTATATAAAATCAAAGACTAAACAAAAACATTACAAAATGATACATCTGTATTTTATTGTCATTATAAATGACGCTATCGTAAAAACTTTTCACGCAAGAAAACAAACAACGACTAAACAATTGATCAAAAGACTATATAGGCATAGCCTTCAGCTATATATAATTAAAAAAACAAACGATGTGCGCCTATGAAAACAGATTTAATTTTTTACCGCCATATTATGAAAATTTTTTCTAGTTTTTCTGTTGTAATAATAGTTAGCTAAATTATTTTTCTTCACAAGTGTATTGAAAAAACGTCGTATGATACACGTGAGTAATGTATGGTTGCCATTCTTGACTCTCTTAAATCCCCCGCCACGGCTCGGGTCTTAATACCGCCTCGACGGTAACCAACTACATTACACACTTGTATCATAATGTACTATTAATACGATGAAATATAATTATGGCGAGTTAACACATGCTTTTTTCAATGACGAATCAACAATGTGGCAAGTTTTACAATAACCCAATCTCAACCTTCATCTTCGTTACAACATAATTCTACAAAGTGACAAGTGCCCACTATTTACTTTTCCCTACACTCCTACAGGTAGTATTAAATACAACCGTTTATGTATTAAACAAACACATTATCTTACCTTTTATGGGGTTTATTTACTTAATTTAGTATAGTAACCTACTTGGGCTTAGGTGAAAGACTAACCAGCGAGTACTTGCGTGTCGACCTCTATATTCTTTGAAGGTAAAAATAGGTAGAGTGTATTTACCTGAAGTAAAATAGACTTAATAATACCTCTTCTAAAATATCGCAATCATAAATATGACAATTAATGGCTCAAGATTGAGGAATGTGAAGATTATCATAACATAATAAGGTGTCCAACAGATGAGAAAATCGACCACAGACATTCTCAAAAATTTCGTTTTTGGTGTATCAATAAGTTTTCTTCGATTCATATCAGGATTCTTCATTCTTCTACCTCCGCTTATCTTAAAAATAAATTATAATAACAGACATTTATAACGTAACAGATTAATCAAGGCACAATAACTTTGAAATTTTGGGAAAGGGAAGCAAGAACCTCTTTGATTTCAAAATAATTTATTCATGATTTCATAAATTTTTTCCTATTATTTATGAAAGATAGGCAAAAATTTTAAAGTGTAGTTTTAGTAGTTTTGTTATTTACCTCTTCTATAAAGAAGTATTACGCGTAACGAGAACATTTCGAAAAAGGATAGATATCATCAATATCTGAAAGTTTTACCGATACCATTTCAAATACCTTTGAAATTATTTATTTCATACA
Source organism: Leucania comma (assembly GCA_958295575.1). Classification (NCBI taxonomy): domain Eukaryota; kingdom Metazoa; phylum Arthropoda; class Insecta; order Lepidoptera; family Noctuidae; genus Leucania; species Leucania comma. The sequence goes on along the minus strand of OY282476.1, from coordinate 12,277,476 downwards.
ACTGTGACTAGCTGGGATATATAATATATTAGATATTATTATGTATGTTACGATGTGACAATCTTTTTTTTTAGTGGAAAAATCATCCAATGACATCTCTCGCTCTCGGGCGGGGCGGGAAATAGTGTCAGATTTTTACTGACTAAAAACCCACGCTTGTTACTTCTTTGCCTTCGCTTCAGGCCACAGGTTTCATTTTGACAGTCCCCATGGCTTCAGTAGGCTTCAACCCTGCTGGGCCCCTACCGGTTTGCTGACATCCCCAGAAAAATTTATGGCGCATGTTTTATCTATCTATTTTAGTGGAAATGGCATCTAATTTAGTGGGTATTATTTATATACGTATATAATATAAAATTGTTTCATATATAGTTGTTTTAATATTTGATTACTTTAAAACAAAAACAAAGTTTGGAGGAAGAAACACTTGAAATATGTATTTACTAAATACAGAATTCATGAATATTTTTGTCGTCTGTTATATTGCGCGTATTCTTTACTACCTATTTATGTGTAAACGATACGCAGGTTTACAATCTCATAAATCTGATCAATAACTTTGTTGGAATAACACAGTTATATTGTTGTTTTGTTTTACGTTCCAGAATTGTAGCAAAGGGTTCTACTTGCCCTTGATTTCAAGTGTCTTACCTTTAGTACCTACCTCGACTCGGGTTTTGAATATTATATTCCTATTTTGTCCTACATATTGTGGTTTATGGAACAGAGTGTAAAGTTCTATATATTTCCGTTGAAAAGAGAGTGTACCCCGACAGGACAGGTGTTTTGTCTGGTCCAGACAACTGCTCAATAGTTGTTTTTGTGCGGAGAACTTTAATTCTGCAATGCAGTATTTTATCATTTTAGTTCCTATATGACGTCACAGATGTATCTTCAGTAATTAAAAAAGAAGGAAAAATTGCAGAAACCTAATAATACAAAAGTAACGATATTTGTAAAACTTCTCGACATTCTCTATTTACCGTTTCTTTATTACAATTTCAGATTATTAAGAAGATGAACTGTGTCACCAATTACTTCAAAATAAAGCGTGTGAAATTTTAGTTTTACAACAGATTTTATTTTGTGTGACACGTTCCTTTAGAACTGCAATACAGCTTCAATTTATAGAACGACAAAATTGTATGGATTTCAAACTGTCTCGAGAAGCTGTCATAAGTTTGTGCACCACATTTCCATGTCAGTTTAAACAATTTTATTCACTTGATAAAAGTGTTTATACTCGTATTTTGCTGGCAATAGAATTTTGTTTTCAGAAATGTAACTTGAAAATTCCTAGAATGTGCCTGAATAGCTATGTATGAGGTCTACCATGGAAAGTACAAGCCCTGCAAATGCATGCTCACTTAAAGCCAATAAAGCTGGCTTTCACAGTAAAGCTAGCTTTATATATATATATATATATTTTGTTAATTTAATAGCTGCATAGCAATTTAACAACTAAATTAGGATTGACTTTCAGTAAAACGGGAGGCAGCAGGATACTAGTATTTCAAATGAAACCACTGCCTATCTGACCTCCCCGGACTCCAACCCAGTTACTGACCCTGGCATGGCTGGTGTCCTATTTCATGGTTTCTGACTAATGACGAATTGCAGCTGTCAAAGATGTAGAAATGGAAGCCAGGAGCAGCGGGGGCTTGACGTGTTTTCAGAGGCACAGAAAAGTTTCGGTATCTTAAGATGATCCATTTACAGATAATAATTATTAGTTTATCTTGTGCGTCTTTTGTCCGCGTCTTTCTCCGGTAGTGGTGGTGGTGGGTTCTTCTATACTCATAATTCGCATCGATTTTGTGTGTGAGTTAAGCTTATAATAATAACACACAGAAGAACAACACACAAACGATATCGTGTGTGTTCGAACAAACGAATTGGAGGCGTGGACAAATCCAAGCGGATGACTTATCCATCTCATCGATTAATTCTTCAACCTGATTTTAGTTCAGATTTGAACAAACAATAAGTGCTTATCATCATTAGTCTAGTATAGTATCTATCCTATCAATCGTCACGCTATCACTGACTCCCTTTTTAGGGCTCCCTACGTTAAAAGTAAAAAAAGCAACCCTTATAAGATCACTTTCTTGCCCGTCTGTATGTCGAGACTCTTTATCTTGGGAAAGCCTGGAAGCATCGAGTTGAAATTTAAATCATAAATATATGTACATATACTCAAATCAGCGGTCTCTTGATGCTGTGAAAAAATCACACTTATAAGTAAACGAAAAAAGAGATACCTACGGCCATTTATCTCGCAGAAAAAGTATGTTTCGACCCTCCCAAAGACAATCAAAATCCATAGAACACTTCCCGTTGAGTCAAAATCCTGACTTTTGATATAAAGCGAGGTGTTACAACAAAATTGTAGGAATAAATCTGAAAACAGTAAATTTATTGTTACGTCAAAATAAAAAAAACTTTCGGAAACATCTTCGAGACTCCTTTTGGGAATTGAACTATTTACATAGGTTAATTTGTACGGAACCCTCAATATGCGAGTCTGACGTGCACTTGGCCAGTTATTTTGGCTTCCTTTTCGTAATGCGAGGGAGTTAATGTAGAAACCTGAGTGAAGTGAGGAGTTCAAGCCGCCCAAGGCAAAGATGGCTTTATACCTTTATACCCCGTGTTGCATAATCTTCTTTTTACACCATCTGTGAGATAATTAAAAGACAATTTACGTAAACAAACTATAATTTAGACAAAATAAGTAGTATATTTATAAGCTAAACTTTTAAAACTCGAACGCCTTTTTAATTCTCGAACGCCTTGAATTTATATTCACAGGTGTCACACTTTTATTGACTAAAAATCGACCGTTTTTCTTCAGTTACTGCTTTGCATTCAACGTTTACAGTGACTTTTCAAACAGTAGACTATTAGCATTGGCAAACAGTTGCCCCATCAGTTCTTTAAGGCGAAACCTGAACGCATTGTTGAACTAGATGCGGATGGCGCTGTATGCCGCACGAGTAAACTTAGTCCACAGATTGCACGTATAGAGAGACCATCTCGATTCTGCCAGCTTTCAAACAAAAAAAACCGCATCAAAATCGGTCCATTCGTTTGGGTGCTACAATGCCACGAACAGACACACAGACAGACAGACAGGTCAAACTTTTAACACCCCTCTTTTCCGTCGGGGGTTAAAAAGATGACAATAATAAATTATGCCCCATTATAATGAAATCATAGCTTAATTTATTCTCAACGCCATCTATCTAGCCAAGAGATAATTTTGTCTACAGCTGAAGATACACGACCGCAACGGCAGCGAGGTTGCGGCATGTTTTGTGTTCAAGTATAAAATGTTTATTGCTAAATTTCTTTGTCTAAATTTAGACTTTCTTTTAATAGATTAAATTAATTTTTGAATAGATTACATCCTATTTACAACCACTTTGTGCTTTACTTAGTGCTAATTCAGAACCAACGCATAGTAGCTTAAACTTCTGGTGGACGCTAGAACCTTATTACCTAAAACGACATCTAGTAGATCATAGCTGTAACCAACAAAGTAAGTTTTGTAACCATATACATAATCACCAAAGATCAGATCCACAATTTTCCGACTTCACAATACATTTTCCACAGTGTCCATGAATTTCACTAGATGTCGCTAAGGCTGCAATTCAAATTGTTATTTAGCGCCATCTATTTGATAGTAGACGAAGCGTTCAACGTACGTGTTGGGAAGCTTAACTTTACTGCTAACCTGCAAGTAAGTGTGTAACTCACCAAGATTGTCTGAAGTCTGGTAGAGGTAGCTGTGTTTTGTTTCTACTACCTTTCAAACAGGCGTTCACCGCACACGGTCCTCCGGCCACAAACACAAAGCCGCACACGGTTGACGCCACCGCATGCTACAGGTTCAAGCCATGCTCCGGAGCGAGGAGGAGTGGCAGGCGGTCGCCTCCTTTTGCGAAGCAGTAATGCTAGTAAAGGCGGAGGCCGACCGCATTAGGCAAAGGCACACACGCCGCCGCCGCCACCGGGATTCCGATCCCGATTTCCGGCCACCGTAGGCACGGGCTCGCGGACGGTGGGCAATGGGTAGCTCGCTGTCCGTCCGTCCGGTAACAGACCGGTCCGAGCTCAGATCGTCTACGGCGCGCACTGTTCCCGCGCGCCTCAAGGAGTTGTCAGCAAACTGTAGGGGTCCAGCAGGGCCGAAGCCTACTGGGGCCAAAGGTTATGTGAGAATGTCACCACGGGCCCCGGGACAAAGGCAATGAATGGAAGGGTAGGTTTTTAGTCAGTAAAAGTCTGACACTATTTCCCGCCCCACCCAAGGGCGGGATTTGTCATTGGATGATTTTACCTACGATAATAAAAACATAAAAAAAAACCGCATGCTACAAATCGCCGCTGCTCGTACTGCCCACTAAATGCCGATACAAAAAGCCGTCACACTGAACTGATTCACCTGATCTCTCTCCGGTCGAGTCAGATTGCTGTCTTTTCAGACTATAGGAGAGGACAAGAAAGTGCACCGTGTTTGCGCACGCACTTGTGCAGTATAATATCTTCTGCGTACTTGGCTTATCTCTGTTGAGATTGGCCATAATGGTTGAAATTCGGTTGGGAGGTTTATTATTATTAATTTTAACTTAGTGCAAGGACTGAGCCACAAACAGAAGACGGACGTAATTATGTGGCTTTCAAGGTGAACGAACCTTTATCCAAGCCAAACGGATCGAACGAACTGAAAAAAAAAAAATCGAATTCTTATTACCTATATGAAATCCTGTGAAACCCTGTACACCTATTCGTACCGAATTGTCCGAATCTGGAAAGACTCCAGAAATCCTAGACGCTTCGGATGTATCAAAGCACTGCCATTTATGAACCCACATCACATTCTTGTTTCCCTTTGATGTATTTCACATTTCCATCTTTAATATATAACTGACAATAAAAACCTCTTCAAGAGGCATCACAATCTACATATAATTTTATTGCGATTTCTTCAGCGCGGTCGATTCTTTCGGTGCGGATATTATGTGTGCGTTAATCTAAAATCAGCAATGAAACAGAAATTACTAATTTTATAGATTTTATTATTAGTGTATACTGCATGCCACTTTCAAAATATTCCCAAAAGTCATTAGAAGTTTAGTGTTGACTAATGCCGAAATTATGTTGAGTAAAAGGAAAATGTAAAGCAAGTGTGAGTATTCCCACGGCTTTTATATCTTAATCAATAAAGCAATTAGTAACTTCCCTTGATTAATATGTTAGGCTGTTTTCATTTGTAAACTAGTTAAGCCTGAGGCTTCATCCAAGTGAAAAGTTTTGGAATAACAATATTATTAAAAGGTGATATTGTTTTATCGAAAGGTCACCTTAGCCATAATTGAAATCTTTTATTCATAGATAAAATATTTCAACTACCTTGTTGTCTGTGGTTTTTCTTCCCAAAAATGTATTATTCCTCGTTCGTTGGCATATCATTTTCAATAGTATGAATAAGGTTTTTAGAGAAACAAAATTACGGAAAAAGGCTTGGAAAATTGAGGAATTCTGAAAGTGTATTTATTTTCAAAGATTTTTCTGTATGAAAAAGGTAAAGACTATCTATCGGTTCAGCTGATATCTAAATAACGAAATAGGTTTGTGTGTCAAATTAATTCTCCTTGGATAGCCTGCCAATGTCAAAGAAGGATATCATTTAAAAAAAAAAGCGGCAAAATGCAAGTCTGACTCTTACAATACTCGTACATCGTTCCGCGGCAGAAACAGAAAAAATTACTTAATTATCTCATAAGGTCTTATTTAGTCATTTTGTTTTTATTATTTTCTGTTATAAAGGTAATAGAAATGTGCCCACACACCATGTGGAGATTTCAACTGTCTACTTATGTACGAGTATAAGCCCGCTGACGGACAGACGGGCTAACGGAAAGACGAATGAACGGACGAACAGACGGACCACGAAGGTTTTGTAATAGGGTTCTGTTAGATGCCCTCCTGTAGTCAGGAGAGATTCCTACATAAATATCTGTCGCCTCCTTTTGCGAAGCAGTGATGCTAGTAAAGGAGGAGGCCGACCGCATTAGGCAAAGGCGCACACGCCGCCGCCGCCGCCGGGTTTCCGATCCCAATTTCCGGCCACCGTAGGCGCGGGCTCGCGGACGGTGGGCAATGGGTAGCTCGCTGTCCGTCCGTCCGGTAACAGACCGGTCCGAGCTCAGGTCGTCTACGGCGCGCACCGTTCCCGCGCGCCTCAAGGAGTTGTCAGCAAACTGTAGGGGTCCAGCAGGGCCGAAGCCTACTGGGGCCAAAGGTTATGCGAGAGTGTCACCACGGGCCCCGGGACAAAGGCGAGGAATGGAAAGGTAGGTTTTTAGTCAGTAAAAGTCTGACACTGTTTCCCGCCCCACCCAAGGGCGGGATTCGTCATTGGATGATTTTACCTACCACAAAAAAAAAAAAAAAAAAAACATAAATATCTGTTACAGCTCTGTAAAACATCTCTTTTCTAGAATTTTCCCAATGTTCATACTCCCACACGAACAGATGAAATATATCTCCCTAAAGAGTCATTCCGTTGATAGATTTTACACAGAACACATTGAAAGTCCAGTCACGTTTCAGGATTGGTACAAACGTACGTGAAAACAGGATAAGGAACTACATTAGCAATAATAAACTGGTTTAGAACGGAAGATGCAGAAGATAAACTAATAACTTTTTACAAAGAAGCACAACTGGCTTCCTAATAAAAATAACTTAACACTTCTGCATTCTTTTGGCATAGCACTCTACAGCTAAAAGTAAATAGTACCCCTACAAGTTCTATAGTTAGGTCCATATAGAATATAACTATTAATATATACCACGTAAGGTACATCTCATGACTATTCAAATAAGTCAAAATAAGGCTAGGATACAAAATATTGTTTTAGTACGGAGTTCCAGTTCCTAGATAATTCATCATCCTTCATCATCAGATCACTTTGTTCCAATTTCATCAAAACCATTATTACTTCGTCATCGTCGCTAACCATCTTAATTGAGATATCAGTGTGTACTTTGTAGTACAAAATTGATTTAACTCGGGCTAATGTTGGCTAGTAATGTTGATTTAAACGCCGAAATATCACGTGATGTCATCGAGGTTGGCGCGTTGTTCCCCGAGCGGCTTAAAGATCTGTGTGCCTCTCTGTCTCTGTCGCCTTAAAAAACTGATGGGGCAACTGTTTGCCAATGCTAATAGTCTACTGTTTGAAGATGTCACTGTAGCCGTTGAAAGCAAAGCGGTAAACTGAAGAAACACGGTTAATTTTTAGTCAATAAAAGTGTGACACCTGTGAATAAAAATCAATTGATGATGTCCCAACCCTAAAAAAACCTGCTTCTAAGTGATATGAAATGCTGTAACGAATAGGCTTTCTTAGCAGGACCAGCATTGATTCAAAGCAGTTTCCTTAATTTGTGCCTAACACAAATTAACAAAACTGCTTGAAGAAAGGAGTACGTTAGTCAATATTTTATGTGGAAACTAACTTGGCTTTACTAGTGAAGGCTTATCCAAATTACATAAAATCTTTAACTAACATCCAAAACCGTATAAGTACTACACATCAATTTGGCAATACGCCCATTGTACTAAAACTTAAAATGCCTTTAAATTTTCTGTATGCATTCTCTTGAAACTGTGCTGTTCACGTTGGTAACAGCAATAATAATTGAATAAATCTGCTGAGACCTAGATACGGCTTCGATAATAGGAACCGAGTTGAATGGAACTCCCATGCGGTGTTCAGTCATAGCATTAGTAGAGTATCTGTTCGGCTACTGTAGTAGCCTGACGTCCTCTTATTGTATGTACGTTGATTTATCGTTGTATAGACATCTTTAGTGCTCGTATCCTTTGTGTGGTGCTGTATAAACACAAATTGAAATAGACACTAACTAGTCATTAAATCCGCTTTTACTGTATAAAAGTTTCATCTTCTACTTATAATAAAGGAGAAAAAACTAACTGACATAACAAGACTTATAGTTTTTATGCTACGAGTACGAACAAATTGGATGCCAGTTATCTTAAATAAACGTATTATTATAACAACGCACAGCTGAAAGTATTGGGTCTAAGAACGTGAAATAGGCTATATGACTGATTTTGGAAGGGATTTTCTCTCTCTCTCTCTCTCTCTTGTTCATATAGTCCAAAAAAGAGGTTTATTCCAATTCTTGTAAATATGACGATACAAAATATCATATAAAGTTGTATTATTCAAATAAGCCGCCAAAACACCATATTTGACAATACGCGTCAAATTGTATTCGGAAACGTTAAACGCCAGTAAATAAATAATCTTATGCACACAAAGGAATAGCAGTCAATGACAGACATATTTACATACTTGTGAAATTTAAATAAATTCAGCCAATAGCGACTGTTTTCAAAAACATGGCGCTATGTAAAATAAAATAAAGTTTAGATCGATTTTTTTTTTGTAAATAGTTCATTATTTTTAGATAAATTGGTTTGTACCAATTTAGATAGATTAGACTAGATTATGGGTTTTAAAAGCGATTTGTATCGCTTTTAAAACCCATAATAAAACCCATAATCTATGTGGATGGAAATAAATATCAACTTATTTTTCATATTGTCAAATATTATACAATTATTTTATACAAGGCTTCTCTTTACGATGTCATTGATGTTTATTTATCTTATTATTTTTTACAAGCTTATTCATTTTATTTATCTTTTTTTTTGTATTATAATAACACTATTAAAATATAAAAATAAAGAGAAAAAAATGTAAACACACTCATTAAACGCTCAACGATATTATGCTAACGAAGCATCACATATATGTACAACGATTACTTAACTCATTGATATAATCAGAACAAAAGAATATAAGTGACTCGCCTCTAGCGCGTAGACCGCTGAAATCAGGATAGTTTGTCCTAAGGTCACTCAGTTGCAATCGCCAAGTGACATAAACGAGGGTGTTACGCAAAATTTTTTTTTATTTTTATTTTTTTTGGGATAAAGGTTATCAAATTGGGTTAGTGTGCTTTTATGCATTATACAAATTATTCAAATAAAAAAAAAACAAATCATATGCATTTCACTCGTAAGAACATGAAAAAAAATGAAAGAAATGAATGAATTAAAGTAAAATTTCTTATGATATTTTTAATTTCGCTTACTATTTTGGTCGTCTTTTTGCAAAACGAAATAGATGGACCTAACGTTATTCATAATCGTAAACATTCGGAATTTAACGCGATTTCACTCACACGACAACGCCTTATATCTGTCCTGGTCTATCAGTGAATGTACGTTTGCGACTGAGATGACACTGACCATAGGTATGTGAGTTTTAAATCCAGGTTTTCGGATTGTGATGTTAGCACGTAACGTATTTGCCTTATAATATGTCAATATAATAATAATTTAATAATAATAATAATATAATATTTCCACAACTATCACACAACACCGTCTAGTCCCAAGCTAAGCAGAGCTTGTGTTATGGGTACCAGACAGCTGATAAACATACTTATATATTTCTAAATACATACATATTATAGATAAACAACACCCAGACACAGAACAAATGATCGTGCTCATCACACAAAACTCAAAAATGACTTAAAAAGATTTATTGTTGTTACTTGATGTTCTGTATTCTAACCCATGATTGGTTCAGCTGACGGCGCAAAGATCATAGAACGTCCTATATGCCAGAAATCAGCCAATAGCGGGCTGCATAGATGACAGCACAAGCGCCCTCTCCCGGTTTTTCATGTTTTTCATGTTGCTTTTACAAAGGTACCTTTAGAGATTTAAACGATTATTTTTAATCTTGTGTTAACTAGACCGTACAGTAAATTCTTTATAAATTTAGACAAACATTTTAATTTCAAGACAATCTATTATGTACCCGACGTCGATTCGCTAAGGCTGAAATAAAAGCTGTTTTTGTTGACTGAATACTAAAATTAGGCACACAGTATATTCGAGCCTTACTTAGAGAGCTATAAAACTGTCTCCCAATGTCAAGTTTTTATTACTATGGCGCTATATTTATAGGTTCATTCAAAGATTGAGAGTGGGTCTATTTTTGCCTGAAACTTAACTGTATTGACGTGTGGGTAAAATATTCATTCAAAACAGTAAAAGCTTGAATCTTCTTACAAGATTTTCTTTTTTTGTCCCAAACAAATGTTTGAAAAAAGACGATAAACGCTTGCGGCAACGTCGGAAAAGAACTTTTAGATATTTATTTACATTTTTATAAAGGTCTTTAATTTATTAATAGAATTGACTAGGTACTGAAATTACTGTAAAAGTGGGAATATTAACTATTGGAGGGAGGAGGTTTTTACTGTCAAATACAATTTAAAAGTTTTTTTGATTTTATATAATACTGTGAGCATTTTTAGGGTCCAGTACCTAAAAGCTATAAAAAGCCCTTAACGCTATAAAAGAATCAAACTTTTAAGTTAAGGGAAAAAAGTTACGTTCGTTTATATCGCAAAAAACGTATATTTCGAAACTCTCAAAGGATCGATCGGCGGCAGCGATCTCTCTCGCCGGGCCTTGGTTCAGGCCATGGTCCGTAGTGAGGAGGGATGGCAGGCGGTCGCCTCCTTCTGCGAAGCAGTAATGCTAGCAAAGGAGGAGGCCGACCGCATCAGGCAGAGGCAACGGGGCGTTCGCCCCAGCCGCCGCCGGGATTCCGATCCCGATTTCCGGCCACCGTAGGCGCGGGCTTGCGGACGGCGTGCAATGGGTAGCACGCTGTCCGATCGTCCGGTAACCGACCGGACCAAGCCCAAGTCGTCGACGGCGCGTTCTGTTCCCGCGCGCCTCAAGGAGCTGTCAGCACACCGAAGAGGCCCAGCCTGCTAACTGCAGGCAGGCAGGGTCGAAGCCTACTGGGGTCATGGGTTAGTTCCGAAAGGAATGCTCGACCCCGGCACGATAGGCTACGAAGGAACGGGGTAGGTTTTTAGTCAGTAAGAGTCTGACACTACTTCCCGCTCCGCCCAAGGGCGGGATTTGTCATTGGATGATTTTACCTACCATAAAAAAACTTCCCATTGACCTAGAACCTTGAAATTTAGCATAAAACAAGGTCTTATAGCACAAATGTACAAAAAAATCTGGATCTTGAAGTTTGTAGAAAAAAAAATGCGACTTAATTCGGGAAATGAACTGTTTTCATAGGTAAGATTGTAGCGGACCCCTCAGTGCGCGAGAGAGTCCGATTCGCACTTGCCCGGTTTATAATGTTATTGATAGGCTTGTGATTGACGCTTAACCTATTTTACAAGCCTTATTTTACAAGCCTGTAAGTTTCAAGATAATTATTTTTCTTATGTGAAAACTTTTACTTCAGAATATGCTTCCCACGTCTTCACAAGAACTTGTAAAGAAACACATTCCATTACCATTATGGCCCACATTCCAATTTGCGAAACCATTCCCAACTTAAGTCAATTAACGCTACAATAGACACAAAACCATTTCTAGTGAATACTAAGAAAGATTGTAATATTTCGTTTAATAAATTGACATAAGCACATTATCATGCTGGTTTCTATTAGATCGAATCTTGTTTATGTATGTTTTTAATTTATCTAGCTACGTTTAAACTTGACACAACGTGCATACAACTAGGCTGGTTCAAAGGTATTTCCGAGTGAAAGACAAGAGTGAAAATTAACGCCAAAGCAGATGCTTAAAAACTGAAAAGCATTTTTTCAAAGGCAACTCGGAATGCGAAACAAAGAAAGGTCAAGGGTCCCGCTTCATACGTTTCAAATAAAACACCAGGAATTTATAAAGAAGATACAAAACGTAAACGAAAAAGTTTATGTTAATTTTATTTTAGGTTTTGTGGTAGCGTATTTATATACCAACATTTGCAATAGTGGCACGTTTTCGAGATTCGCTGGCATGAATTTATGTTAAGGCGTTTTGTTCACCTTAAATTCATTTTAATACCGTAGGGATTATTTCGGTAAGTAAATTTCCAGTTGACAGGCGGAAGTGTGTGAAGCAACTGTGAAATCCTATAGCTAACGTTAGTAGTTATACAAGTTTGTTTTTAAAGAAAAACATTATCCTTATTCTGAGGAATCCGGGTAAAAATACTGGGTAGCAAAGAATTTACACGTGCCAACTTATAAAGTACTTATTCTGTAAATGATAAAAGGTTTTACTTGTTTGAAACGGATAGGTCTTCTTTTCTAATATTAACTTCGCAGTATCCAATGTTTGATAACATTGTTAAGTAAAATATTTATTGCTTTGTATGTGCTAAACACCGTTTTGATTCTCATCTGAGTAAAAAGTCACAGTGACATCGTCAGTTTGTATTTGCTTTAGGCTCTACTTTAGAAGGTCTCTATTTATATCCATCGTATGATTTAAACACGTGGATAGATAAGATAATATATATATACATGTATGTTTTTTCAAAGAAAAATCTTTTAGGCCGTGTTTACGGAGACGCGGCGCGTTGCGTGGCGCGTTGTGCGTTTCGTCGTACATTGCAGCAGCGGGCCGCGTCATCGCTCGCGTAAACACAAACATATGGCAATGTACGACAGACCGCCAGACGCGCCGCGCAACGCGCCGCGTCTCCGTAATCGAGCACTTATTGTTACACGTATATTACGCGTTATGCGGGCAATGAAAAGGTATTCTATTTTTCTAGTGTTTCTTCTGTATTAATTGTCTTATAATGTTGTCCTACAATAGGAATAACTCCTGTATTGTGGATATCACATACAGTACACCAGACAACTAGGCCTTAAACACCCATTTGTAAGCCAAAATACTTTTTCCATAGGGAGGATCGAACCTGCAACATGCAGTGCAGTTCTGCGCCAACCGAGCCGTCAATTAATATTTTGACACGGTTTTCTGTATTAAATGGCATCGAGTCCACCAGTATTTTATTTTGTTTACATAGCATAGCATAGTATAGCATAGCGTCAGCTTTATAATTTTACCAATGCTGGGATTTAGGTCTCCTCTCTATGATAGGGAATGGGCCGTATACCACCACGCGGGCTCGGTGCAAGTGAATGAATGTCACGTTTTCAAATTTTTTGTTCTAGGACATGCCGGTTTCTTTGCGATGATTTCCTTCACCGTTTTGAGAGCAGTGGTGGTGAAATAAATTACATAAAGTAATGCGCCTGGCTGGGTTTGAACCCGCGACTTACAATTCGTAAGTCGGGGCCGTTACCACTCGGCCACAACAGCTCATTTACATTGCTCGTTTTGTTTATACAACAACATTTTCACTAATCTATTTTCATTATCACCTTTTCACTCGATTTCATTTTATCCTAATATAACTTCCTTCATTCATCTAACGTCTAAATTAAGCACGTTCGTGGCGACGTTTATTTCCTGTCTTCCCAACTTATCCTGGTCTAGCACTAGGCCCCACTTCCAAACTAAATCCTCCCCTTGGTAATGTAATTAATAAAGTTCAATCTTCACAGTTCAAGTTTCAATTCCAATGAATGTTACGCCTATCAACAAATTGAATTGGAGACAGGAAAATATATTAGTATCAGTGGTTCTTATTTGGAAGTTTCTTGAGCTAAAGGGGTAAATTAGGCGTTCTCTGAAATGAAAACTTCTGACCACTTTATCTATTACACTACTCGATATTCAGACCGGTTTTGTCGACGTCGCATAGTGTAATAAGGGCCAGACTGTCTTACTCGGAAGTAAACTTTAAGACAGTCTGTGTCACTTGTGCGGAATATCGAGTGGTGTAATAAACGCTTTTGTGAGACTGAGTTGTCACGCTCTGTTTTGTTACGCTCGTTCGAGTAAGTTTGGTTCGGGTTGGTCGACCTTACTCAAATGATTAGAATTTTCTCAGTGTAAAAAGTTTTTACACTGAGACTACCAGACGCACGGTGAGTGGTTTGATCGCAAAGAAAAGGTTGACACACCAACGTTATCGAAACTTTTGCGATCCGGAATAAGCGTTTTGCCTTGTCCTAATTATTCCACGATTATTGTTCAAATTAATCCTTGCAAATTAATCTATTTAGCTGTTTTTATTTTAGCTACCACTCACACTATTGTTGAAAAAGGGATCTACGGGTAATTAGTTTTTTTTAGGAATCATCCAATAACTTTTCCTACTCTTGAGTGGAGTAAAAGGGCGAAACAAACTTTTATTGACAAATCTACACTTATGTTCCTTCAGTAGCCTTGCTTTCTAGAATCACGGGTTTCCTTACAGAAATCGACCCATGATCCCAATAGGCTGTGGCCCTGCTGGGCCATCCGGGGAATTCATCATGGGTGGAAAATCATCCAATGACTTCTCCCGCCTGATCTGCTATGATCGTCAATTAAAAGAAGTGCTGCCACGAGTTCTGACGTCATCTCAATAAAGAAACGAAGTGGGGGCGTAGCCAACTCCAATCGTTCATGCTAAACGTAACGATTGTAACTTGGCTAGGGGGGTTGGTGGAACTATCTATGGTACTCTAAATAGACGTACAACTGATACCATGCTTCAGCAGCGTTTTGAAAGAAGTTGCAGGTGGTTTCATTCCTACTTTATGCAGAGCAATCACAGCAATATTGTGTTTTCTTTAATACTCCACTCTTTTTTACAAGCTTTCTATTAGCTTGCACTGTATGTAACTATGTATGTTCGGCTCAAATCTTGCAACTCAATTTTGAAACAGATATCTTCAACCGATTGAGCTGAAATTTTACATGCATGTGTAAATCAGGTGACAATGCAACATTATAATGACATGGAGCTGATCTGATGATGGAGCTGGAAGGTAGCCATAGGAACTCAGCAATAAAACAATACAACCCCATCGAGTTTGGGCTCGCTTGATTAGTATTGACGCGTACTTTGATCCTGTATGGTAGCTAGGGTCTGATGATGGAGTCGGAAGGTGATCAAAGGAACTCCGCAGTTAAACGATATAACCCCATCGAGTTTGAGCTCTTTTCATTTGTATTGACTAGTACTTTCATCCTATATGGTAACCAAGGTCTGATGATGGAGCTGGAAGGTGGTCACAGGAACTCCGCACTTAAACGACAAAACCCCATTGAATTTGGGCTCGTTTAGTTTGTATTGACGAGTACTTTCATCCTATATGGTAGCCAGGGTCTGATGATGGGGCAGGAAGGTGGTCATAGGAACTCCGCAGTTAAACGATACGACCCTATCGAGTTTGAGCTCGTTTGATTAGTATTGACGAGTACTTTGATCATGTATGTTAGCCAGGGTCTGATGATGGAGTTGGAAGGTGGTCATAGAAACTCCGCAGTTAAACGATACAATCCCATCGAATTTGGGCTCGTTTGATTCGTATTGATGAGTACTTTCATCCTATATGGTAGCCAGGATCTGATGATGGGGCTAGAAGGTTGCCATAAGAACTCCGCAATAAAACGATATAAACCCATCGACTTTAGGCTCATTTAATTTGTAATGACGATTACTTGAATCCTATATTGCAACCAGGGTCTGATGATGGAGCTGGAACGTGGTCCTAGGAACTCTGCAGTTAAACGACACAACCCCATCGAATTTGGGCTCGTTTGATTTGTATTGACGATTTCTTGGATCATATATGGTAACCAGGTTCTGACGATGGAGCTGAAAGGTTAGCATAGGAACTTCGTAAGAAATCGACACAACCCCATCGAATTTGGACTCGTTTGATTTGTATTGACGATTTCTTGGATCCTATATGGTAACCAGGGTCTGATGATGGAGCTGGAAGGTTGCCATAAGA
Organism: Leucania comma; assembly: GCA_958295575.1. Lineage (NCBI taxonomy): Eukaryota > Metazoa > Arthropoda > Insecta > Lepidoptera > Noctuidae > Leucania > Leucania comma. The sequence goes on along the minus strand of OY282476.1, from coordinate 12,261,669 downwards.
ACTCCGCAATTAAAAGATATAACCCCATCGACTATAGGCTCATTTGATTTTTAATGACGAGTACTTGGAGCTTATATGGTAACCAGGGTGTGATGATGGGGCTGGATCGTGGTCATTGGAACTACGCAGTTAAACGACACAACGCCATCGAATTTGGGCTCGTTTGATCTTTATTGACGAGTGCTTGGATCCTATATGATAACCAGGTTCTGATGATGGAGCTGGAAGATTACCATAGGAACTTCGTAAGAAATCGACTCAGCCCCATCGAGTTTGGGCTCATTTGATTTGTATTGATGAGTACTTGGATCCTATATGGTAACCAGGGTCTGATGATGGAGCTGAAAAGTGGCTACAAGAACTCCGCAATGAAACGACACAACCCTCTCGTCTTTGGTCTCGTTAGATTTGTAATGGCAAGTACTTTGATTTATACTTGGATCAATATGGCAGTCGGGATCTGATGATGGAGCTGGAAGGTGGCCATAGGAGTTCCGCAATAAAACGACACAATCCCATCGAATTTCGGATCGAATAAAATAAGTTCTAACCGGTCATAAGCGACTTGGACTCGCGCACGGAGGGTTCCGTACAAATTTACATAAGTAAATAGCTAGTTAGTTTTAACACACTCCTACAAAATAGGTACCAATTGAAAGGGCTTGCAGAGAGTAACTTGAAAAATAAAGTGACATTACTCTAAATCCAATATTCTCCTTTTTCTCAGTCATACTCTTGGTGGAGTGGTAGTGGTCATGGATCGTCTGGTAGGTTGTTTGCGGCTTTTGCGAGACTTCTCTATCTCTCTCTATTCATGGCACTTCGTGTACATTCAATGAGGGAACACTTCGAAGATGATTTAGTGAGGTCTGTCTATCTGATAGGCGATTGACCGCGAAAATGTAGGCCCTCTTATCTTCCCTGCACCACTAAACGTTCCAAAGAGCTTTCATTGCGTATGATATACCTAAACATTTTAAAAATTCGCTGTTGCACACCAACGAAAGTTTTTGTTTTGATGCAAAACTCTTTAAGAATGGAAACGTTAGTGCGTTGAGCAGTCTGTTTTATCCTCAGTAGATGTCTCCAGCGTCACATTTCAAGAGTGTCAATCTTTTTACGGTGCGTGAATCTTCTCCACATTTCCCAGTAATTGTGATTGTGGATCCGAGGTAGATAAACTCTGGACAACTTTGAAATTGGCTATTTCATGGAAGTTAGGTTGATTGTTAGTCTTACGATCCACCACCATAATTTTTGTTTCATAAATCCAACCTGGGAGACTTCTCAAGTGGTCGCCACCTTCTGCGAAGCAGTAATGCTAGCAAAGGAGGAGGCCGACCGCATCAGGCAACGGCGTTCACGTCGCAGCCGTCGCCGTGATTCCGATCTCGATTTCCTGCCACCGTAGGCGCGGGCTTGTGGACGGCGGGCAATGGGTAGCTGGCCGTCCGTCCGGTAATAGACCGAACCAAGCCTAAGGGCGGGGGATGTCATTGGATGATTTTACCTACCATAAAAAAAAAAACCTGGCAGACTTCTAAAGATAGCAGACTAAGTTTCATAGGCTTTCCTATAATATAGGTAACAAATGAAAGGATTTGCTGAGAATACAATTGTGATTTAAATAAGGTAAAACTAAAAAGTAAAAAATAAATTACAAATAAAAAAACTTTTTAAAAACAAGCTTTCAATTAAATGGGCTAAAAAGAATAAAATAAAGTTTTCCTTTATAACTTTTACTATCAATTTATAACGGCATTACACGATTTATATGATGTAAAAGCTTGTCGCGAGATTTAACTGTGTAAATACACAGCTAAATAACTTCATTCATTAAATAAGTTAAATAACTTCATCTATTGATTTTAATATTTTCAAGATCTCGCGACAAGCTTTTATATCATATAAATCGTGTAATGCCGTTATCAATTGATAGTAAAAGTTATAAAGGAAAACTTTATTTTATTCTTTTTAGCCCATTTAATTGAAAGCTTGTTTTTAAAAAGTTTTTTTATTTGTAATTTATTAAAGTATAAGCAACAGCGGGATAATACTACACGTACTACTATAATAACAATATTGGAATTAATTAGCCTCGTTCCAAAATTAAACATAGAAAAAAAACTTTTTCAAGTGTAACTTTAAGGCCAAACTAGGTAATTGCGAAAGTTTATAAATAATTTCTTCTCTGTTGGTTGTCTAGCCTTTACATTGTTATATTAGGGTCTCTTTCTAATGAAACTGGAAGCAGCTGGATACTTAGTATTTGTTTATTTATGTACACACAAATACTTAAAAAATAAGATAACAAATACAGATAGAAGAGTACAAAGGTGCTGCTTATCGAATCTCCATAACCTAGTAGCTGGTTAACTCAATACCCCTCCGGTAAATTTATCCTTCTCTAGGATTAGTTAAAGGTCTATTACACCACTCGATATTCAGATCGGTTTTGTCGACGTCTCGTAGTGTAATAAGGTTCAGACTGTGTTACTCGGAAGTAAACTTTAAGACAGTCTGTGTAACTTGTGCGGAATATCAAGTGGTGTAGTAGACGCTTTAATACCGAGACAATATTTGAAAAAGCAGTTATTTCATGTTGCGTAAGGTGCAAACATAAAGAAACAGGTTATCGGTGCAGGCGAGTCTGTGCGGGTCAGTACCGATCGGTGCAGGTATGATTCTCCTGAGTGTTCTTATGCGTTCATTTAAGAAAAAAAAAAAAAAACAGGTTTGAACTTATCGGTACCGACAACGTGGACCGAGTTATTTGGGTTTAAGCATTTGGTAGGGTATTGTGTCCTCTTTTGTCGTCGTGAAAATAGATTTGGATTGCATTATTTTTATAAAGGTGTAGATTTTTTTAATAATTCCACAAAATAAAAATGTAATCACATATATAAATATTATTTAAGTACTAACCTTATAGTAGCAATTAGTTTTTCTTAGTGTAAAATGGGTTTTTCTTTATTAAACGATGTTCTATTTTAGTCAACATTTAGTTAAATGTTTCAGGTGCCATTCTTAAATTAAATAAGTAATTATGAAATTTGGATTAATTGAACTTTATATCTTGTGCAAATATTTGTTAATACGACCCATATTTCTTTCGTTTGCCAGAAACACCGACTATCCTTTTTTTACATTTTTAATGAACGCTTCCGAGGAGAAAAATCTCATCGTCTGACAAACTTGAAGACATGATGGTCACTGCGCATATATTTACCTGTATGTACATATAATTATGTGGTTTCACCAGTACCTATCCGTACCGACCCGTACTGATATAACGGGACTGAAAAACCTGAAAAATCTTTATGTTTGCACCCTAACGCAGAAGTAGCGTGTAATAGGCCTCTTGCACGCTGCGTCGGCCATTGCAACATTGTTACTTTGTACTAAAAGGTACTATGCCACGCTGTGTGAGGTGCACCGGAACGCCGCGTGTTTTTCAATGAAATGTAAATGTTTTGTATGATAAACAAAGTTATAGATTTTTTCTCTATTTTGATAACTGCGCATAACGTCTTATTTCTTCTCTTTGGATATAGGCAAGAGCCTACAAAACATATTAACTTTTTGAATTATAAGGTTTTACGATTAAAGGTTTTGTATAAAGAAATGTGGGTGGATCACTCAGATATTTTCGGCAAGGTTGAGATAACTAGAATTATTTTGCGCTAAGATATTTGAACGGTTTCCTTTGAAGGATTTGACGTTTATTTTTAGATAAAAGTTCATTCGTGAGTAAATATTATAGTCACAAGGTCGATGTTATACCAATTTGTTTAGATTTCTATAAGAATTATTTAGTTAGGTATTCACGTCATGTAGTTAAACTAGAAAGTGAATAGAAAAATGTGATCTATCTAAAGGTGTATTTATGAAAAGTACTATGGTGGGTGGAGGCGCAAATCAAAGGATTCAATGCTATTTACTATTATTATATTGTTATTTGAAGCTCAATTACATTAATATAAAAACATTAAATTAGATTCTTATTCTTTTCTCCTTGACAGACTATCACAAATCTATGTCTAATCCTAACTTCTGATCGTCCGGTAACTGACCGGACCGAGCCCAAGCTCTGTTATTTCAGTCATGATATTCATCTGTGTGGCTTCATTTCCATGCGCAAATACTTGTTTTACTGTTTTTATTGCCGGGTTTTATGAATGAATTCCAATTTACTTATCCATATTAAAATAGGTCGCCATCCTGTGACCCTGTGATGTGTTAGAACTTGTCACAGTTGATTTTGAAAGACAGCAACACACCTCTAAAGTACTATGGTGGGTGGAGGCGCAAATCAAAGGATTCAATGCTATTTACTATTATTATATTGTTATTTGAAGCTCAATTACATTAATATAAAAACATTAAATTAGATTCTTATTCTTTTCTCCTTGACAGACTATCACAAATCTATGTCTAATCCTAACTTCTGATCGTCCGGTAACTGACCGGACCGAGCCCGAGCTCTGTTATTTCAGTCATGATATTCATCTGTGTGGCTTCATTTCCATGCGCAAATACTTGTTTTACTGTTTTTATTGCCGGGTTTTATGAATGAATTCCAATTTACTTATCCATATTAAAATAGGTCGCCATCCTGTGACCCTGTGATGTGTTAGAACTTGTCACAGTTGATTTTGAAAGACAGCAACACACCTCTTATATATTACCGACTTCATCTAGCAAATAAAAAAAAAACTGTACATAAATAAAGAAGGAACAGTAAAAACGGTTAATACAGTTACTGAGCTACCAAATAAGATACGCCATGAGCAAAAGGGTTCATTACCAAACAAGCGTGTCTTCAACGTAGTCTTTAATTTTATAATAAGCTTAGTTGATAGTCAAATTAGATGTGGCTTTGGAACTTTCCTTGACTAAGTTCTGTAAGTGATTTGGCCTTTTTGTAATAGCGTGTGCTCTATATGGGGAAAAGCTTGTCTTTGCTAATCTTCATTTCGGTAGGTAGGTACAATTTTATGGCTATAATAAATTGACAACATAATTATGTGCTAATTCGGGATATTGTCTTCCCTTGGTACACTGGATGTTTCATCAAAATCCGTTCAACTGTTTAAATTTGAAGAAGAATCGAATACACACACTTACGAACTTTTGCTTTTATAACATATAGTGATTTGCGAGAGAATGTGCTTGAGTATGATTGCTACAGCTTGATCACTTTTGGGCATTCAAATGGTCATTCACTTGCTCAGGATTTTTCTTGGTGGAGTATTCAACTAACAACCCCGTTCATCAAGCGCATATGTTTCTATAGTGTGAATTGCTCCACCGAGAGCTTCTAACTTTTAAACGAATTTCAGTGAGTTCTTGAGTGAGTGTAATATCGCCCAACTGAACTTGCATATTGATTGTCAAACGCAGTCAGTGAACTTGTGAACATGGCATTGCAAAATAAATATCATGGAGACGACCTTACTGAATAAAGTTTGCTAAGCAAAAACATAACAGCATAACTTGGAGGGTCACAAAATCATGCAATGACCTTAATTTCAAACCGGCTGGTAAAAAAAGTAAGAGTGCTCAAAATAACTTTACCATCGAAAGTCGGTATTCCTGGTTTTGTGTCTTCGTTAACTCCGATTTTGGAAATTAAACTTATTTTGCGCATTTTATTTGAATAAATTTTTTTCGACTTTATATATTCCACTTTTTAACTGTGTTAACCTATTTATTCAGAAAACAACATGACTTTGTAAATAATAAATAATTGCTTTACATATCAAACTAAAATGCGAATAAGTTGTACAAAATTATATACAGTTAGTCATTGAAAAGCTGTGACGGAAAGTACTTCAAACGAATGGTTTTTGAGTTAAGATATCCGAAAGGTCAACCCTTATAGTTATACCGGTACAGGCTTCGAGCCGGTTGGTTTCATCTTTCGAATAGTCAAAATAAATATTCAGGCACTATTTTTGTGTTAATGTTGTTTTTTTTTTATGGTAAAGCGTAAAATTAAAGTTATTCGTTAAAAACAACAATCGAATGTTTATTCTGACATCATTACATTTTTACTTTTATTGAAACAAAAACAGATACAATTGTTTTTGTCTCAATAAAAAATAAAACATTAATACTGTTTTCGTTTATTTACAGTTCAGTGTTTCATTTGTTTAACGTTGTTATTTGTTAAAAAACAATATTAACAAAAACAACATTAACAAGTAAAACACTGAACTGTACCGAAATAAACGACAATAATATGAATAGATAACATTTTTACTCTGTTAAGGAAATTATAATTGGACACATTTGACCGGTTCTCTTCTCGATAAATCAATGAAACACAAAGGAAATTGAAAACTTGTTGATTGTAAAATCATACGCTATTTACGCATGGTATTTTATTTAAAAAAGATTGAAGCAACGAGTCAATTTATTTTATTTTCTCGGTAGTTACTTAGTTTACAAAGTACATCTATGCCAAATGTAACTAGAATAATTTGCACACTTAGGTATATACATCCCAATTAAAAAAATAATTTACAATCTTAATTTAAATACTGAACTTAAATGGCATTGAGATAGTGTTTTTATTTTAGAAGTTCGTTATCCTTACGCAAATAAAAAGGGCATTGACGCATTAAATTGGTATTCCGATGCGCTACCAATTTAATGTTAATAATTTATCAAAACAAATATATTTAGGGGTTCCGTACCTCAAAAGGAAAATACGGATTCCTTCAAGGATCATTTTGTTATCCGCCTGTCTGTTTGTCAAGACCCTTTATCTGAAGAACGTGTGATGGTATTGAGTTGAAATTAAAACCATGTACTTATGTCTGTGGTCCCTTGAAGCTGTGAAAAAAATCAAACTTCCGAGTTAACGAAAAATAAAATACAACCGCATATGTCGCAAAAACCGTATGTTTTGACACTTTCAAGGAAATCAAAATTCGTAGGGTTCTTCCCGTTGACCTAGAATCCTGGAATTTTGCAATGAAGCAAGGTCTGAAAATTGACGTCACAAAAGTACTTTTCGATTCCCAAAAATCTTCCGAGACTCGATTTGTGAATTAAACTTTTTATATTTACTTTGTACGAACCCTCAGTGTGCGAGTTCGACTAGTTTTTGCCCGGTTTTTTTTTATTCTACAACAGTTCTTGAATATTTTGCGATAAAAATGACAAATAATTCAGAATGTGTGTTTGTGTCCATACAGTATATAAAGTTTTTAAAAAGAGCATTTATTTATCAGTTCCTTTGTTCCATCTTCAGGTTTTGAGTCTTTGGAATTTCGTTATCTCGTCCGTAAGCTTTATGGCTTTTCAAAAATTTTTGATTCTGTTTCTTTTGCCTACCACCGAAGCCTTAGAAAAATCATTCTTTATACACAAAGTCTGTAGCAGACGTGTCATCTAACCGATGTAATTGACAACAATGACAGTACTCACTTTGAGCGAGCCACGGAACTGCGATTTCCCAACATGCGGGTAACTCGAGCGTACTCAAAGGAAATCCTGCCCAAATGCAACGAGTATCGTGTTCCTATGACTTTGAACGGTATATTGGATTTTTACTTGTGCTATCAACCAGTTGAAAGTTCGTTTGCAGATTTTAGCAAGAATGTAAGTCGATGGATCAAAGTGATTTCAACTACGGATGAACGTTCACGTAATATAGTTTCTAGTAAAAAATGGATTTGCCTCGCTTTGGTTGCATATACATATGCTTTTACACTCATGGCAAGGCGTAATTTTATAATGTTTAAGTAGGTATAGTTTTTCCATGCAGTTTTTATTATTAATTACTTAATTATTAACTATATTAATTAGTTATGAAAAGATTAAATAATTAATTAATTATTAGGTATTATTTATTATTATTAAAGACAGAAATAAAAATTATCAATTTGAAATCAGAACGTACAACGTATCCACAGGAGAACCAAGGTCACCGACCTAGACCAAAGAATCGCCAAACTTAAATGGCAGTGGGCAGGGTCCATTGCTCATAGAACGAATCGTCGATGGAGTTCGGCTCCATCAGTTGGGACCTGGATCAGGTTCTGGAGTGGTGACCGCGCACCTGAAATTACTTTTTGTCATTACAGTGTAATTTCAATAGGCATTTCTAAAATATATCTAGATATAAATTATTACATGGTATACAAAAAGAGAGTATCCTCTATATTCTTACCCAAGATCAAAGTACATCATTACAATAGATACATGTACCTGTCCTGTAACGACAGCCCTCAATCCAGTGTCGACATGACACGTTCCGTACGTCTGAACATGTCCTAAGATTCATCAATTACCTAATGTCTCACCCACATAATCCTTGATAATGCAGTCTAAGTGTCAATTTACAGCGTAGTGTTACGGTGTACCTACTGCCTTAGTTGCTCGTTCTCGTCTCATTGTTGTACATACTATTAGAAGATGATGAATCAATATTGGTTCCTATGTATTTTAGTATGAGTCTTTGTGTAAACGACAGTTTAACCTGGTTTAGTCTATGTTTTCTGACTGTGCAGGTAAAATAAGTGTTTTTTTTTATTATTAGGTAAGTAGTTGTAATTGTGATTTTTTTCGACAAACGTGGATATTATTGTTTTACACACACACACACATAAATAATTCTTATAAAATAAATACACATACTTCTCACAGCTCACATCTACATGTCTAAATAGTGAGCTCAAACCGAATTAATAATATTTGATTTTTGTTTATAATTACATATTATTTCTTTATTATTGCTGTACCTAGCACCAAGCTAAAAGGCTTTTTTGCTGCATAATATTGAATGTTTTGAAATCATCTAATAAACTTGTTATTCAGTAAATAATTATTTCAAATTGCCAGTCAACTTAATTCATTTTTCTTTCGCTAATGAAATGAGCTTACATTGAATATCTAATTTTCGTATTTCAATCTTAGGTCAGAAACTGCGTTAGTTATTTAGAAGTCGGCTTTTAAATGAAAATTTATAAATTTAAAAGTGAAATACCTTTCACTGATTAATGAAGAAATCTCAGGAACTATAACACCTACAAACTTAAAATTTGGCAGGTAAGTAAGTTCCTTAAAGGGTGTAGACATCCGCTAAGAACGGATTTTACGAAACTTCATCCTTAACATAAAGGGGGTAAACCGACTTTAAGGCGGCCGAAGCCATTGGCAGAAGCTAGTACTTATATATATTTTTGCTTAGTTGATAATTATCCATATTATCGAATATTTGAACTGCAGAAATTGTACTTAACCCCTTAATAAAATTGGATAAACTTGGTAAATGGGATTTTAATGGATAAAATTTTAAGGGATATACCTATAGCGTGGACCCTTAATTCCGTTTATATTTCTATGCCTTTTTACAGACGTTTGCTTTGACTAGCGATTTAGAAACTAATTTGTCATAAGCTGCTTCGGATAACTTCACAACTTTGATCAAAGTAAAGGTATCTACTAAGACCTTGCTCTCGAATTCTTTGGTAAGTAATTTCTGCCCATAGACTTAGGGCCAAATTCACCAAAAAACTAATCACGATTATATATAACAAAACGCAGTTTGAGCGCCTAATCGAGATTATAGCTTAATTTTGCGTTTCACCGCATTCATAAATCGAACCTAGTTTACGCTAAACTCAGTTTCAATTCTTTTGTTGTCGCTCATGTTTACGACACTGGTCTTTAAACTAGATTACGCTGAGCTTAGTTTAGCTGAACTAAGTTTTTATATTGAATGATGAAATCGGCCCTAAGTGACCGGTACCGGTACCGCCAGTTTGTTTGAAAGTAAACTTGTATGAAGAATATTTAATTTGTAAAAAGGCTAATGTCGATCTAGATTGTGTACATAAATAACTCCAATAAGCTGAAACAATATCTGTGTCCATAAAAAAGAGCTTTATCGTCCATTATAGCTTCATAAAAGAGTATTCATACTTCTCAGTTCAAAGCTATCAGCTTATATTAAACTTACTGTTCCTATATTATCAGGGAATCGTTAGATTTTATAGAACATTACGCGAAGCCACGGTGGGCCATTTCTTTTCATTCTAATATATTGCACCGTTTCTAAGACAGTTATAAAAGGTATTACTTCTATACTCCTTTTAGTATTTTTATTTACAACTCTCTGGATTTGCAGTCTGTAAAATATCTTTATTGTATTTTGCTTTTCAAGTCTGCAATTTGATATCAGATAGGGATTTGGCTGTCAAAAAGATGAATGAACTTTGCCACCTCCTATTTTTATTGCATGAATACGGTTCAGATTTTTTTTATGCTTAGTTATCGCAACTAATAGTAAAAAATAAAATAACAAGTTGTTAATTTGCGAAAAAATATTTATATATTAAATTTACTTTAATTATTTACACTTTATGAATATTAACAATCATATACAGGCAGACTTAATACAAAAAGGCATACATAATTATATATATAACTATATATTAGACCATTGCTCAAGCTAGCAATTGATTGAACAAAGGTTCTTGCTCAAGCTAACAATTGATAGAACTAAGGTTTTTGTTCAAACAATTGCTTTTTTTCACTGAAATTCAACATTTTTTTTTTAACTATAGGTTGACTTAATTATGGATCAAAAACTCACCCACAAAGACTTTGATAAATTTATCAAAACCAATATGATCATATGAAATTGTTTTTAGGATTATTTGTTAGTTTTTGTGATATTCGATTACTGATATATAAAGCAACTATATCGTTGAGTGCCACCAGTCATTACTTTCTGAAAAAATGTGTCATGTGACCGAAACAGTGGGCAAAAACTATTATTGCCTCATTAAAAAAGCTAAAACTATTTATTTATTTAAACTTCATGTACAGTAATGGTACACAGAACGCTTACTGCAACAAGGCATTCTCTACCAGTCTACCTTTGCGTTGATAAAGACAACACTGTGGTAGGTGTGCATAATAAAAATTTAAAAAATAAAAAAACAATATGAAGGTTTACCAATACAAACAAGCTTGCCTTTTTTCCATATCACAAAAAAAAATCACTTAAACAAACAAAATGCAACAGATTTTATACGGAAGATTTATTTTTGAATACTTCAATCCGATTCAAAGTAGCGTCCAATTTTCGGATATAGGAGTTACCTAAGCAGCGTACTGCGAAAAATTTGAAACTTCCAACGCCTATTCCAAAGGAAATTGGAAAAGCTAAGCCAAACATCCGTTGGTACAGGATATTGCTTTTCGGAAATGAAAAATAGGTAATATGTAGACGGACAGGTTATTTTTTCAAGTTTTAAAGTGACTGTTTGCCGGATTCAATTGGCAGGTGAAGATATGACCCGCTAGGAAAAAAAAATCCAACCAATTTCACATGGGGCATTTCTGAAAAGGGAACCCGTGATCCTAGAACGGAAAGGATGCCTGAACGAGAGGTTTTAGTCAGTAAAAGTCTAACACCCCTGTCGTTGTACCCTAGAACGAGAGAATTCACAGGATGACTTCTAAGGTCAAAAAAAGTTGTGGACAATTTTTTTTTTACCGCTTGCTCTTTAATGACCTTTTTATGTCATCAGACAACCATCATTTAAAGTTGAAGCGACTCATTCTGTAGTATAGTCGAGATAATGTAGTATGGTCGTTCCCTAGGGAAAAATGTGATTTGAATTTAGAACTTCAAAACAATTATAAAAAAAAAAACAAGTATTCAAAAATCGAAGTAGTCACTGCCAAAAAATAGAATAAAATGTGGATATTAAAGGTCTCTAAAAAAACTGGGCAAGTGCGAGTCGGACTCGCGGCCTGAGGGTTCCATACAAACCTATGAAAATAATTCAATTCCCGAAATGAGTCTCGAACATTTTTCCGAATTGCAAAAAAGTTTTTTTTGTGACGTAACTACAAATTTTCAAGGTTTCAGGTGTTTTGATCTACTTGTGCCTTGATCTTGCTTCATGTTAAATCTCATTTCAGTATTCCAGGTCAACAGGAAGTACCCTATGAATTTTGATTCCCTTGTGAGTGTCAAAATAAACATTTTTTGTTCCATAAATGTCCCTATCTCTGTTTTTTTGACTTATGAGTTTGATTTTTTCATAGCTTCAAGGGACCGCAGCAGACTTGAGTATACGGTTTCAACTTGATACTTCCACGCATTCCTGAGATAAAGGATCTTGACAGACAGATAGACAGACGGACAACAAAGTGATCCTTTAAGGCCCGAAACACATAACCGCGTTGCGGCACCGCGCCTCTAAAATCGGCAGTGCCGCCCGCCGCTCTTTTTCGCGTCACCGCAACGCAACTTTCAGCGTTTATTGCCGTATCCTACAGGAATAACCAGTTTCTCGAGATTTTTGAGTGTGGATAGATGTGTCTCTGGCATGGATCGTAATAAAGTTATACTTATTTGTTATTAAGAAGACATTACTCTATTTTAAGTAAATGACAAAGAAGATACTGTTTATATCGATTTAATAAAACTTTGGTATTCGCGCCGCGGTGCACATATCAAAATTCTGCGTCGCAGCGGGCGGCACTGCTGATTTTAGCGGCGCCGCGCCGCAACGCGGTTGTGTTCCAGCACTAAGGGTTCCGATTTTTCCTGAAAATTAATTAAAGAGCGGGAGCGTGATAGAAAATCAAATTAATAAGAGTGAATTTTGTTTGTTTCAAATCTCAAAACGCGTCGAGTGATAGTTTTCATTAACTAGTTAATAACACTTATATTTCTCTAATTATTTTTTACACAGAAGATGTAAAAAGTGGAGCATCCAACAGTAGGAAGCTGTCTATGTTTTGGATGACTTGAATTCCTTACTTCACTCAAGGATTTATATTAACTCCCTCGAAATGCTCGGTACTTAATTATCCCTCAGTGGCGTTCAGGATTAAAACTTAGTAACCTCAGTTTAACTCCGGATCTAACATGCCACCCGTAACTTAAAGACATTATTTTATCCCCTAGTCACAAAATGCAATATTAACAGGTCTGCGGAAATATTCGAATAAGTTACCGTGGCCCTGAACCGCAAAAAAGAAATGAGTGAACAGGTTGGTTTTAGATAGTAATAGTCTGACAATCTGTCTCGCTACACCCAGAGAGGAGTTTAGGTTATAATCATTGATATATTGTAAGGGAAGATACGTTACGCGCTAACATCGCAATCAGAAAACCTGAACTTTCTGGATCCTCGAAACTCATACATCTACACTACCTATAGTCACTGATAGACGAGGACAGGGATAAGAGTTGGCGCTGTTGTGCGAGCGAAATAGCGTTAGTCGCCAAATGTGTGTGATTGTCTCGACCGATGTAACGCCGATTGCAACTCGGTCAAATTAGGACAAACTACCGTGTTTTTTTTTTTAACTATCGTGATTTCAGAGGTCCACGCGCTAGAAGCGAGTCATGTATCTTCCGCTGTTTTGATTATATCATTGGTTAATGATTTCCTACTTAAAAAAAAAATGATTTTATTTACCTGACGAAGAATCGATACAACTATATTTCAACAATTGGTCGTAAATAAAAGATCACACATTGAGATCTCAACCCGATATATCTACCCAATTTCGTTAGTATAATTAAATCATTGTACCCTCTTTTTCTCAATCCTGAGGAACAAAAATTAAATTACATTCTTGAGTTTCATTCTAATAAAAATCATTAATCTAATAACCATTGACATAATTGCTGGGTTTTAGATCCGCTTAATTTTCAAGATATTTCTTAAATTTATTACTGATGAAAAATCGTCAATCCTAATTAAAATTTATTATTTCTGTATCGTAGTACCTTAATGAAAATGTTTTGTTCCATATTTTTTCAGATAAGATTCTAGAGCCGAAATTAAATTAAAGAACTCTGATTTTTGTATCCATCTGAGTGAAATGTATTTAATTAATCATTTAAAATACTGATAGATGACGAAATAAAATTAAGTAAAACTGATAAAAACTCAATTAATTATTCCACGAATGAATAAATTGGATCGAGACCCCGACGTGACTTAAGATGCCAAACTCATTAGTGTACGTTAGATATTATCTGTACCTATCGACCACGCAATTTAGAAGGGTCATCTGAGAGAAATAGGTCACTTTGGTACTTCTAAGAGAGAGTATATGGGTGGGTAACGAGCTGACTTGACCAATTAATGGTTACTCATAATGAAGCAAAGACGGCATCCTACTCTTTGTCGGTTGGTATATTAGCAAAAGGTATACTAACATTTGTTAATGTTTCGGCTTTTGTGATATATATTATTTTTACATTTATTTATATATAATGAAAATACAAAATAATTTATAATTAGAAGCTTCCACACATAAGTATGATGATAAAATTATTGCTTCACTAAAACAAGTCCTCACTAAACTAGTGCTTGTCTGCTGTCCCACTAGGGTAGTGGTGCACTAAGTCACCTAAATTATCATCTCATCCATATGTATAAAATATCTAGTGAACTCCATTACACACACACTCCTGCCAGAGGTACCTGTCGATTTTTGTTAGTCTTTTTTTTTGTAGTGTAAGTAGTATTTTGATTGTCGCTTCTACCTTTTCTTCCAATTTCAGTTCCGATTCCCGTTCCGATTCCGGTTCCAATTCCGAAAAGCCAAATATGAAAATTTCAGTTCTGAATCCGGTTCCAAAATAACCACTCCCGTTACATCCCTAGAATAGATTATCAGGAGCCAATAATACATACGAATCAATAAAGAAATTATCCCCGATTATGACACACCAGGTCGAGAATACCCACCCATTTGCATATTCAAATCTAAGCACCGGCGATCCTAAATGACTGAACGGATTTCCGCATGTCCACTTTATTGGCCCGAACGTGAATAAAAACCGGAACAGGCGCTGTGGTTTCCAAACAAATAATCGTTTAACTCCAGTGTATAGAACACTTAATACGGATATAGACCTATAAAAAGTATGATTGATACAATTTCATGTTAGAAATCCATTTCCGAATAAATGTGTATCGATAAAATCTGTAATTTTCAAAACGATTCAACAGACTGAAAATTAAATCGACCAGAACTGTTAAGGCACATATTTTAGTAAAAGTTTATAGCCTTACCAACTTAAAATTACGAGTTGCTTTCTATAATATCGTAAAAGTGTCGTTCAGAAAAAGGTAGAATGTATTTTAAAGCAGCCATATTGATGTGTAAAACTTCTATTTACGTGCGCAGGTTCACACGATAAGTGATGGGCACTTTTGTATCATCACACTGCAACAATATCACAAGTTTTCATGTCCAACTAACCCAAAAGACCTAACGGCCATTTCCTCACACTTTTATTTAAACATCAATATTTTTAGTATATGCGAAATCTGAATATACCTAGCCAAGTTCATTCAGAATCAGTACCTCAATCGATTCCAATGATTTGTACACCATGTTATACTTTTTTACAAGCTTTCTATTAGCTTGCACTGTATGTAACTATGTATGTTCGGCTCAAATCTTGCAACTCAATTTTGAAGCAGATATCTTCAACCGATTGAGCTGAAATTTTACATGCATGTGTAAATCGGGTGACAATGCAACATTATGATGACATGGAGCTGATCTGATGATGGAGCTGGAAGGTAGCCATAGGAACTCAGCAATAAAACAATACAACCCCATCGAGTTTGGGTTCGCTTGATTAGTACTGACGAGTACTTTGATCCTGTATGATAGCCAGGGTCTGATGATGGAGCCGGAAGGTGATCATAGGAACTCCACAGTTAAACGATACAACCTCATCGAATTTGGGCTCGTTTGATTCGTATTGATGAGTACTTTCATCCTATATGATAACCAAGGTCTGATGATGGAACTGGAATGTGGTCACAGTTACTTCGCACTTAAACGACACAACCACATCGAATTTGGGTTCGTTTAGTTCGTATTGACGAGTACTTTCATCTTATATGGTAGCCGGGGTCTGATGATGGTGCCGGAAGGTGGTCATAGGAACTCCGCAGTTAAACGATACGACCCCATCGAGTTTGAGCTCGTTTGATTAGTATTGACGAGTACTTTGATCATGTATGGTAGCCAAGCTCTGATGATGGAGTCGGAAGGTGGTCATAGGAACTCCGCAGGTAAACGATACAACCCCATCGAATTTGGGCTCGTTTGATTCATATCGACAAGTACTTTGATCCTGTACGATAGCCAGGGTCTGATGATGGAGCCGGAAGATGATCATAGGAACTGACCAGTTAAACGATACAACCCATCGAATTTGGGCTCGTTTGATTCGTATTGACGAGTACTTTCATCCTATATGGTAACCAAGGTTTGAAGATGGAGCTGGAAGGTGGTCACAGGAACTCCGCACTTAAACGACACAACCCCATCAAATTTGGGCTCGTTTCGTTCGTATTGACGAGTACTTTCATCTTATATGGTAGCCGGGGTCTGATGATGGAGCCGGAAGGTGGTCATAGGAACTCCGCAGTTAAACAATACGACCCCATCGAGTTTGAGCTCGTTTGATTAGTATTGACGAGTACTTTGATCATGTATGGTAGCCAAGCTCTGATGATGGAGTCGGAAGGTGGTCATAGGAACTCCGCAGGTAAACGATACAACCCCATCGAATTTGGGCTCGTTTGATTCATATCGACAAGTACTTTGATCCTGTACGATAGCCAGGGTCTGATGATGGAGCCGGAAGATGATCATAGGAACTGACCAGTTAAACGATACAACCCATCGAATTTGGGCTCGTTTGATTCGTATTGACGAGTACTTTCATCCTATATGGTAACCAAGGTTTGAAGATGGAGCTGGAAGGTGGTCACAGGAACTCCGCACTTAAACGACACAACCCCATCAAATTTGGGCTCGTTTCGTTCGTATTGACGAGTACTTTCATCTTATATGGTAGCCGGGGTCTGATGATGGAGCCGGAAGGTGGTCATAGGAACTCCGCAGTTAAACAATACGACCCCATCGAGTTTGAGCTCGTTTGATTAGTATTGACGAGTACTTTGATCATGTATGGTAGCCAAGCTCTGATGATGGAGTCGGAAGGTGCTCATAGAAACTCCGCAGGTAAACGATACAACCCCATCGAATTTGGGCTCGTTTGATTCGTATCGACAAGTACTTTGATCCTGTACGACAGCCAGGGTCTGATGATGGAGCCGGAAAGTGATCATAGGAACTCAGCAGTTAAACGATACAACCCATCGAATTTGGGCTCGTTTGATTCGTATTGACGAGTACTTTCATCCTATATGGTAACCAAGGTCTGATGATGGAGCCGGAAGGTGATCATAGGAACTCAGCAGTTAAACGATACAACCCATCGAATTTGGGCTCGTTTGATTCGTATTGACGAGTACTTTCATCCTATATGGTAACCAAGGTCTGAAGATGGAGCTGGAAGGTGGTCACAGGAACTCCGCACGTAAACGACACAACCCCATCAAATTTGGGCTCGTTTAGTTTGTATTGACGAGTACTTTCATCCAATATGGTAGCCGGGGTCTGATGATGGAGCTGGAAGGTGGTCATAGTAACTCCGCAGTTAAATCATACGACCCCATCGAGTTTGAGCTCGTTTGATTAGTATTGACGAGTACTTTGACCATGTATGGTAGCCAGGGTCTGATGATGGAGTCGAAAGGTGGTCATAGGAACTCCGCAGTTAAACGATACAACCCCATCGTATTTGGGCTCGTTTAGTTTGTATTGACGAGTACTTTGATCATGTATGGTATCCAGGGTCTGATGATGGGGTCGGAAGGTGGTCATAGGAACTCCGCAGTTAAACGATATAACCCTATCGAATTTGGGCTCGTTTAGTTTGTATTGACGAGTACTTTCATCCAATATGGTAGCCGGGGTCTGATGATGGAGCTGTAAGGTGGTCATAGGAACTCCGCAGTTAAATGATACGACCCCATCGAGTTTGAGCTCGTTTGATTAGTATTGACGAGTACTTTGGCCATGTATGGTAGCCAGGGTCTGATGATGGAGTCGAAAGGTGGTCATAGGAACTCCGCAGTTAAACGATACAACCCCATCGTATTTGGGTTCGTTTAGTTTGTATTGACGAGTACTTTGATCATGTATGGTAGCCAGGGTCTGATGATGGGGTCGGAAGGTGGTCATAGGAACTCCGCAGTTAAACGATATAACCCTATCGAAGTGGTAGTGTTCATGGAACGTCTGGTAGGTTGGTTGCGGCTTTTGCGAGACTTCTTCGTCTCTCTCTATTCATGGAACTTCGTGTATATTCAATGAGGGAACACTTCAAAGATGATTTAGTGAGGTCTGTCCATCTGGTAGGCGATTGGCCGCGAGAACGTAGGCCCTCTACTCTTCCCTGTACCACTAAACGTACCAAAGAGCTTTTATTGCCTATGATATATCCACACATCATAAAAATTCGCTGTTGCACAATCGACGAAAGTTTTAATGCAAAGCTCTTTAAGAATGGAAACGTTAGTACGGTGAGCAGTCTGTTTTATCCTCAGTAGACGCCTCCAGCGTCACATTTCAAGAGCATCAATTTTTTTACGGTGCTTGAATCTTCTCCGCATTTCCCAGTATTTGTGATTGTGGATCCCAGGTAGATAAACTCTAGACAACTTTGCAATTGGCTATTTCATGTAAGTTAGGTTGATTGTTAGTCTTACGATCCACCACCATCATTTTTGTTTCATAAATCCAATCTGGTAGACTTCTCAGGTGGACGCCTCCTTCTGCGAAGCAGTAATGCTAGCAAAGGAGGAAACCGACCGCATCAGGCAACGGCGCTCACGCCGCATCCGCCGCCGTAATTCCGATCCCGATTTCCTGCCACCATAGGCGCGGACTTGCGGACGGCGGGCAATGGGTAGCTCGCTGTCCGTCCGTCCGGTAACAGACTGAACCAAGCTTAAGGGCGGGGGATGTCATTGGATGATTTTACCTACCATAAAAAAAAACCTGGCAGACTTCCAAAGATAGCAGACTAAGTTTCTTATGCTTTCCTATAATATGGGTATCAAATGAAAGGACTTGCTGAGAATACAAATGTGATTTAAATAAGGCATAACTAAAAAGTAAAAAATAAATTACAAGTAAAAAAATCTTTTTAAAAACAAGCTTTCAATTAAATGGCCTAAAAAGAAGAAAATAAACTTTTCCTTTATAACTTTTACTATCAATTTATAACGGCATTACACAATTTATATGATACAAAAGCTTGTCGCGAGATTTAACTGTGTCAATACACAGCTAAATAACTTCATAAATTAAATAAGTTAAAAAACTTCATCTATTGATTTTAATATTTTCAAAATCTCGCGACAAGCTTTTGTATCATATAAATTGTGTAATGCCGTTATAAATTGATAGTAAAAGTTATAAAGGAAAAGTTTATTTTCTTCTTTTTAGGCCATTTAATTGAAAGCTTGTTTTTAAAAAGATTTTTTTACTTGTAATTTTTCATAAATATTTAAAAAAGGTCACAAGTTGGACACCACCGATACTAAGTACAACACAGGTCACGACCGGCCATAGCGGGCATTAGGCGCCAAGTTACAGCTGGATGCGGGAGCAAAACAACCCCTTAGTCGCCCGGATGGCCTGATGACAATAATTATGTTTGTGTGGATAACCAGGTAACATAAAAAGCTTATAACTTGGTGATTATTCATGATACAGTTATGAAATTTTGTACATAGATTCTTTGCATAAAAATACTAGACCCGTGTTTTGGGTTTCACATATACTAAAAATAAGATTGTTTATCTCTAAGATGGCGCATCCTGGTTTTCTCTAAAGAGTTAGGCATAATGAATTGTACGCCGTTGATGTGATAGTTATATTTCGGGTGATCTGTCTGAAGATGACAAAAGAAAAAAAAAATGTCTCATTGTCAGTAATAACCGACAATGAGATTGTAGTAGACACTAATCTACAATGAAATAACTATGTATGATGATGTAATGAACACATTTGCTAAGTTTATATATCGGCTCGCTATCCTCACTAGAACACGTCTTCACTCTGCGGCGGTGGGACGCAGACTCTCTCTCCCCACCCCGCACGCTGCGTGGAGTGTAGGAACGAGACGACAGATGTTTGACATTGTGTGTGTGTGGTTGTATAGTTGTGCGTGTGTCTGTTTGTATGTTTGTTATGATCGTGTATGCTACAGAGATATTTATCCAAAGTCAAAGGGTATGTGAAAATGGCACCCGGGGCCCTGGGACCAAGGCAAAGAATGGAACGGGGTAGGTTTTTAGTCGGTAAGAGTCTGACACTACTTCCCGCTCCACCCAAGGGCGGGATTTGTCATTGGATGATTTTACCTACCATAAAAAAAAAGTCAAAGGGTTTCTACTGAGTTTATAACCAATTAACAGTTGACCCGATTAACTACACTTTTGTAAGACCAACGAGGCAAATTAGCTGCAGCGAAAATACTCTATTTCTACAAATTGTACCAGTTCCAGAGCTGACTGAGATTCGTCGTGAGATTTCACCAGTACATTCAAAAGACTCACCTAATTGGCCATTTATTCAATTATATTATCTATCTATATTTCTATTATTCTGTAAGCAAAGGCTTCGTTCACAACAGATTTTTTTTTTAGCCTTTTTTGACAAAAATCTATGTAAAATACACTTACATATAGAATGACAAAATCATATATGTGTCTATAGATGATGGAAGACGGCGAGTTTACAAAAAAAAAAATAGCAGTAATTCTGACTTCAGTCTGATTATTCGTGTCATACAATAAAATTAATTTGACCTGAAAAATTACATATACCACAACTTGATAAAGCGCTGGATCCGAAACGCCCATTCTCTTTTGGAGTAGGTAACAGGTCTTAACATAAGACCGAACAAGAACATTTGTTGAAACTTGACACAATTATAGAAACAGATTGTTTGGACAAGGATCTCTGGACAGCAGGAAACTTTCATTGTATAACAAAAGGGTCCAGTACCTAAGGGTTACTTTTTTTATGCTGGGTGAAATTCATCTAATGACATCCTTCCTACCTCGGTATACCGATGATTTAGGTTTTGTTTTTCACACGTATATTCCTGATGCAATCATACAAGGAAACTCCAAGCCTTCAAGGCTTCTGTCAGGACCCATCTAAATTTTAAAATTCTTATTTCTGTCTTAATACCAGGTGCTGTAAATAATAATCTTACTAAAACCTGTTTCGCAAAACCTCACTGTCGCAATACGATCAATGGGGATAAAATTTAAGACCTGAAGGGTATCGAAAAACCTTTCTGGGCGATAAGGGTGCTATCTAAAGGAGCCTTATCCAATACCTAGCTTTGTGATAGTCCCATGTTAGGATTAATTCGTGACAGTTATATAATATATCGGCTTTATTAATATTTTAGATCAACCCTCCTTAGAACCGTAATCTGGTATTAGTTTAGACCTAAAATACAGAGCAATAAATCAATACGTGTTTATATTTCTAAGTAAATATTATAGTTGGATCCTAATCTTTTATCAAAATTTGTTTTGGTAACAATTGTTTAACTAATATTACAAATGTAGAAAATAATACAAAATTATAGTTTAGCATTCGTTTGTAAAGTAAACTAAGGGCAACATTGAGGGAGATTTAAATATCAGAACAACTGGAAAGAACTGACTGGATTATTTGAATAAGGAACCTCTTTAAAACAGTTATCTTAAGTAATTTCAAAACAGTTTGCGCAAAAAAAAGAACCTTAATCATCATTAATCGCCTCACTTTTCCAATTTAATCTAACCGTAATTTTCCCGCAAATGAAAAGTGTCTATGGACTTTTGAGAACGGCAGCCCAAACACATAATGGCTCTCAATAACAGTAATCCTATAGACAGTTGTGTTTGTTTTGTGCCTAACGTCGTATTGATGAAAATTCGATTCAAAAACGATTTTAAATTGTTTTTATTTCAATCCCTCGCTGCCGTCACTGTGACTGCGGACCTTTTGAATTCGGTAGCTTGAAAAACCGTGGTACAGTCAATGTCAATTAAAATAGGTAACATGACAAGGAAAATCTCTTTAGCGTCTGATATATTATGTAGAATAGCTGCTTTTACTTCGTCAGGTAAGCGCTACGCTGTTTCTAAGGCCTACAACCCTGGACGTGTAGCTTCATAGAAACGTAGCCGCAAAGACACGACGGTACGACGTTGCCGCTTCGTCAATAGAGTTTCATAGTTTTGTATATAACAAGCGTATAATGACGAATACGTATTTATGAAGCTACGCGCCCGTGGACAGTAAGCTTAAATCGAGTAGATTGTGATGAAAATGTACATATCGTATCCAAATCTTACAATTGAACTTTTTATGATAATATGTTCAATAGTAGGATGTGACATATTGTGTTAAACTGACCAACTGATATCGTTTGACGATGTGATAAATCTGTGAGACCCTTTTTGGCTTCTACCAAAAGTATTGACCAAAATATAGCTACGCTAGTGAAGGAATTGTTATATTCAAACACAACACAAGAAGTTATAATAATTCCAGAATATTTTTGGGATTTTAAGAGGTCATAAAACACAAGTTCTGGTACCTAGAAGAATTTAAAATAAATCAGATTTTAGTCTGGGCGCTAAATAAGTAGACTACCTACTTATTTAGCGCTCAGACTAAAATCTGATACAGCAATTCTTGGTAAATATGCACAAATAACTTGAAAGTATTTATAAAGTTTCATGTTTTACTTAGAACTTGAAACTTTATAAATACTTTCAAGTAACTCAATAAATACCTCACTTGTAATTGAAAACAATAACTTAAGCGCTACTGCTCAAACTCAAACTGGAAAGTTTATAGGCTGGAACGGAGTCACATTGTTGTAGTGATGTAACTTCTAGCTAGAGATCTAACTTAACCGAGGCTCAATAGGAAAGCTGATTATTCAGCAAAGAGATGGTTTTTTTTATGGTAGGTAAAATCATCCAATGACAAATCCCGCCCTTGGGCGGAGTGGGAAGTAGTGTCAGACTCTTACTGACTAAAAACCTACCCCGTTCCTTCGTAGCCTATCGTGCTGGGGCCGAGCATTCCTTTCGGAAGTTAACCCATGACCCCAGTAGGCTTCGACCCTGCCTGCCTGCAGTTAGCAGGCTGGGCCTCTTCGGTAGCAAAGAGGTGGTAATGATCGAATGTGCAGGAAACTGTTTCATTCATCAGGTCATTGATTTTAATTGCCCGGAGCTAAAGGGAGTATGAAGTAGTCGCTTCTTTCTGTGAAGCAGTAATACTAGTGAAGGAAGTGGCTGCACGCCTGAGAGAACGGACAACCTTAAGCACCAGCTACCAAAACTCCGACCCCGGCCATCTTAGCCGTGGGCTTACGGAAGCTATGGAATCTCGCCGTCCAGCCGCTTGATAACCGACCCAGCCCGAGTCATCGACGGCAAGTAGTGATTCACGCGCGCCTCACAGAGATTTTATTAAAACCATAGGAACCCAGCAGGCTATTAAGGCCATTGGTTGAATTCCGAATAAGAAACCTTCCCGCTCTGCCCTAGAGCGGGAGATGTCATTCGATGATTACCCACCTTAAAAAAATACGTTACGGGAAAAAATATGTTGCCTCGATAAAAATTAGATAAATATTAGCCGCTGTTTGAAATAGTGCACTTGTCGAAAAATAGTACAAAATTGACAGTGCCTAAATAAATATTTTGAAGTATGTTTCTGTTTAAAAAAAGGAATTAAAAAAAAATGTTTGCTTGTCCCATGAAAGCTTGTGGTACTCGTAATTTAGAACAGAAAACGTTTTGATCTTGATTTCTATTAATACAATTCTGTGAAAACTAAATTTAATAAAATACCATGTTGCTAACTAGCCGTTCATTTTAATTAAGTAAATCAGAGTGAAATCAAGTTAAACTCTAATGAAATAAATTACAAGTAAAAAAATCTTTTTAAAAACAAGCTTTCAATTAAATGGCCTAAAAAGAAGAAAATAAACTTTTCCTTTATAACTTTTACTATCAATTTATAACGGCATTACACAATTTATATGATACAAAAGCTTGTCGCGAGATTTTGAAAATATTAAAATCAATAGATGAAGTTTTTTAACTTATTTAATTTATGAAGTTATTTAGCTGTGTATTGACACAGTTAAATCTCGCGACAAGCTTTTGTATCATATAAATTGTGTAATGCCGTTATAAATTGATAGTAAAAGTTATAAAGGAAAAGTTTATTTTCTTCTTTTTAGGCCATTTAATTGAAAGCTTGTTTTTAAAAAGATTTTTTTACTTGTAATTTATTTTTTACTTTTTAGTTATGCCTTATTTAAATCACATTTGTATTCTCAGCAAGTCCTTTCATTTGATACCCATATTATAGGAAAGCATAAGAAACTTAGTCTGCTATCTTTGGAAGTCTGCCAGGTTTTTTTTTATGGTAGGTAAAATCATCCAATGACATCCCCCGCCCTTAAGCTTGGTTCAGTCTGTTACCGGACGGACGGACAGCGAGCTACCCATTGCCCGCCGTCCGCAAGTCCGCGCCTATGGTGGCAGGAAATCGGGATCGGAATTACGGCGGCGGATGCGGCGTGAGCGCCGTTGCCTGATGCGGTCGGTTTCCTCCTTTGCTAGCATTACTGCTTCGCAGAAGGAGGCGTCCACCTGAGAAGTCTACCAGATTGGATTTATGAAACAAAAATGATGGTGGTGGATCGTAAGACTAACAATCAACCTAACTTACATGAAATAGCCAATTGCAAAGTTGTCTAGAGTTTATCTACCTGGGATCCACAATCACAAATACTGGGAAATGCGGAGAAGATTCAAGCACCGTAAAAAAATTGATGCTCTTGAAATGTGACGCTGGAGGCGTCTACTGAGGATAAAACAGACTGCTCACCGTACTAACGTTTCCATTCTTAAAGAGCTTTGCATTAAAACTTTCGTCGATTGTGCAACAGCGAATTTTTATGATGTGTGGATATATCATAGGCAATAAAAGCTCTTTGGTACGTTTAGTGGTACAGGGAAGAGTAGAGGGCCTACGTTCTCGCGGCCAATCGCCTACCAGATGGACAGACCTCACTAAATCATCTTTGAAGTGTTCCCTCATTGAATATACACGAAGTTCCATGAATAGAGAGAGACGAAGAAGTCTCGCAAAAGCCGCAACCAACCTACCAGACGTTCCATGAACACTACCACTTCGATAGGGTTATATCGTTTAACTGCGGAGTTCCTATGACCACCTTCCGACCCCATCATCAGACCCTGGCTACCATACATGATCAAAGTACTCGTCAATACAAACTAAACGAACCCAAATACGATGGGGTTGTATCGTTTAACTGCGGAGTTCCTATGACCACCTTTCGACTCCATCATCAGACCCTGGCTACCATACATGGCCAAAGTACTCGTCAATACTAATCAAACGAGCTCAAACTCGATGGGGTCGTATCATTTAACTGCGGAGTTCCTATGACCACCTTACAGCTCCATCATCAGACCCCGGCTACCATATTGGATGAAAGTACTCGTCAATACAAACTAAACGAGCCCAAATTCGATAGGGTTATATCGTTTAACTGCGGAGTTCCTATGACCACCTTCCGACCCCATCATCAGACCCTGGATACCATACATGATCAAAGTACTCGTCAATACAAACTAAACGAGCCCAAATACGATGGGGTTGTATCGTTTAACTGCGGAGTTCCTATGACCACCTTTCGACTCCATCATCAGACCCTGGCTACCATACATGGTCAAAGTACTCGTCAATACTAATCAAACGAGCTCAAACTCGATGGGGTCGTATGATTTAACTGCGGAGTTACTATGACCACCTTCCAGCTCCATCATCAGACCCCGGCTACCATATTGGATGAAAGTACTCGTCAATACAAACTAAACGAGCCCAAATTTGATGGGGTTGTGTCGTTTACGTGCGGAGTTCCTGTGACCACCTTCCAGCTCCATCTTCAGACCTTGGTTACCATATAGGATGAAAGTACTCGTCAATACGAATCAAACGAGCCCAAATTCGATGGGTTGTATCGTTTAACTGCTGAGTTCCTATGATCACCTTCCGGCTCCATCATCAGACCTTGGTTACCATATAGGATGAAAGTACTCGTCAATACGAATCAAACGAGCCCAAATTCGATGGGTTGTATCGTTTAACTGCTGAGTTCCTATGATCACTTTCCGGCTCCATCATCAGACCCTGGCTGTCGTACAGGATCAAAGTACTTGTCGATACGAATCAAACGAGCCCAAATTCGATGGGGTTGTATCGTTTACCTGCGGAGTTTCTATGAGCACCTTCCGACTCCATCATCAGAGCTTGGCTACCATACATGATCAAAGTACTCGTCAATACTAATCAAACGAGCTCAAACTCGATGGGGTCGTATTGTTTAACTGCGGAGTTCCTATGACCACCTTCCGGCTCCATCATCAGACCCCGGCTACCATATAAGATGAAAGTACTCGTCAATACGAACGAAACGAGCCCAAATTTGATGGGGTTGTGTCGTTTAAGTGCGGAGTTCCTGTGACCACCTTCCAGCTCCATCTTCAAACCTTGGTTACCATATAGGATGAAAGTACTCGTCAATACGAATCAAACGAGCCCAAATTCGATGGGTTGTATCGTTTAACTGGTCAGTTCCTATGATCATCTTCCGGCTCCATCATCAGACCCTGGCTATCGTACAGGATCAAAGTACTTGTCGATATGAATCAAACGAGCCCAAATTCGATGGGGTTGTATCGTTTACCTGCGGAGTTCCTATGACCACCTTCCGACTCCATCATCAGAGCTTGGCTACCATACATGATCAAAGTACTCGTCAATACTAATCAAACGAGCTCAAACTCGATGGGGTCGTATTGTTTAACTGCGGAGTTCCTATGACCACCTTCCGGCTCCATCATCAGACCCCGGCTACCATATAAGATGAAAGTACTCGTCAATACGAACGAAACGAGCCCAAATTTGATGGGGTTGTGTCGTTTAAGTGCGGAGTTCCTGTGACCACCTTCCAGCTCCATCTTCAAACCTTGGTTACCATATAGGATGAAAGTACTCGTCAATACGAATCAAACGAGCCCAAATTCGATGGGTTGTATCGTTTAACTGGTCAGTTCCTATGATCATCTTCCGGCTCCATCATCAGACCCTGGCTATCGTACAGGATCAAAGTACTTGTCGATATGAATCAAACGAGCCCAAATTCGATGGGGTTGTATCGTTTACCTGCGGAGTTCCTATGACCACCTTCCGACTCCATCATCAGAGCTTGGCTACCATACATGATCAAAGTACTCGTCAATACTAATCAAACGAGCTCAAACTCGATGGGGTCGTATCGTTTAACTGCGGAGTTCCTATGACCACCTTCCGGCACCATCATCAGACCCCGGCTACCATATAAGATGAAAGTACTCGTCAATACGAACTAAAAGAACCCAAATTCGATGTGGTTGTGTCGTTTAAGTGCGAAGTAACTGTGACCACATTCCAGTTCCATCATCAGACCTTGGTTATCATATAGGATGAAAGTACTCATCAATACGAATCAAACGAGCCCAAATTCGATGAGGTTGTATCGTTTAACTGTGGAGTTCCTATGATCACCTTCCGGCTCCATCATCAGACCCTGGCTATCATACAGGATCAAAGTACTCGTCAGTACTAATCAAGCGAACCCAAACTCGATGGGGTTGTATTGTTTTATTGCTGAGTTCCTATGGCTACCTTCCAGCTCCATCATCAGATCAGCTCCATGTCATCATAATGTTGCATTGTCACCCGATTTACACATGCATGTAAAATTTCAGCTCAATCGGTTGAAGATATCTGCTTCAAAATTGAGTTGCAAGATTTGAGCCGAACATACATAGTTACATACAGTGCAAGCTAATAGAAAGCTTGTAAAAATCACATACTGGGCTATAGAGGCAAGGTCCCATTTCATACATTGAAATAATTTATTTAAGTTTTTGAAGTACGTATTTATTTTGTCTGATTGGCTACCAAATTGAATTTGCAATGTCCCTTAGTCTTCCAACCCACATTCGTTTGTTCTTTTAGAAAATGACCTCAGAAATAATTGGCAAAAGCAAAGTAATGTTGCCAAATAAATTGCAAAAAGAAGTAAATTCAATTGGAACCCTCATTACCCGAGCAAATATAAGAGTAATGACAGTTTTTTATTTTACCATTTAACTGTCTTTGAGTCCTTCCTAAGTGAAGGTAGTTTATTTTTACGATTGTTTACATTTTCTTGTGTTGAAAATCGAGCTACAAAATCGAATATGGAAATTGAGAACGACTTTTGAGGCCAGTTGGATACATGTAAGCTAGAGGCAGAATTTAATATTGCCAGGCGCCTTTGAAGACTAGCCGATAGTTTGAATATTCAAGGAACTAGTTTCAGTTCGTCCAGTTGCATTAGGATTTCCGGAACTAAAATAAAGTCAGTGTTTTGGGAAAATTTTCATTGTGCGTACAGTTAAGGAGTGAAATGCCCTGCCAGAGTCTGTGTTTTCTTACCTAGGGTTCTACAAGTTAAAAGTGAATAGGTTTACGTATACAAATACGAGTGTATTATTTATTTGCACCCCCGCATTGGGCCCGCGTGGTGGATTGCGGCCCATTCCCTCTCCTAGAGAAGAGGCTTGAGTCCCAGCACTGGGAACATTATAAAGTCGATGCCATGCTATTTTTTATTTAATGAAACATAAACAATTACATAAGAATGTGCAGAAATTACACTAGGAATGACGTTAACAGATTAACAACGGGTTCCAAACTACGCAAAGCCTGTACCTTGGTGACCCGATTTTTACAACCGGAAGAACTGAACCAGAAGAAGAAAACCCGAAGATTACTTCTAGGCTAGCGTGCTCCATCATTACCATCAGATGAGATCGTTGTCAAACGCAAGCCTATTCGTAAAAATACATAATTCATTAACTCGCTTTTCATAACATTTATTCATTACAGTGCACCTTTATAGCTTTTCACAATTATAAGCAGCATAAGTATATTTCTGCTTGTTTAAAACAAAACTAAAATTAAATAACAATCGAAATAATAAATTTAAGTAAAATAAAATTAAAAAATAAAATCACAAAAATAATAATTTCAAAACCACAAAGACAGCACAACATCTATCAAAACAACATCAGAAACAAAACAAAATTGTTTCAAAATTCCATGAGGAATTCTTATATTTTCTCTTATGAAAGAACATACTTCTTCAAAAGACACCGTAATTAGAGTGCTTTTCAAATCTGAAACGTTCATTCCTTTGCTAAAAACATTTCATAAATAGAGTACTCGTTAAAATAAGTGCTTCTGCGTAATTGGCACTGCATTCCATTGCTTACGAGTGATTGTAGTTTGCAAAAGAATTGCAATCAAAGAACCAACGTAGTCTTCAGGGTAGATTGTTATGCAAATGCAGTGATTACTCCGTACATTGAACCTTAAACTATCTTAAAACCACCGCAAACATATTGTTCTGACTTTACTCACGTAAGTTATGAGATTTATCTTTATAACCAGATTACAAAAAGGGGCTATCTCGAAGAGCTGAGCTAGACAAATTTGGAGTATGAAAGACGCAAAAATGGGACCTTACCCAATTTGAGTTGAATGATCTGCTGACTCTAGTCGTAAGCAAGGTTGCAAATATTTTTAGTGAATGCTCGAATTTGCTTGTTAATATTTAAATTGTAGAAGATGAAAATGTATTTTGAAAACATTTTTGTGCCTATTTTGTTGATGTTTAGTCTATTTAGAAAGCTAATACCACAAATGACATTTTTAAATTTCAATATATTTTGGGTGAAGCCACATATTTAATAATAATTTTAATAAAAACCTGCTCATGATTTATTTTGTCAATGCAATGTAATATAATAATATCTTTTAGGGACAACGCTGCGTTAAGCGGAAGCCCGCGCGGTCACCCGTCCCGTGAATTCGCGTGTGTGTCGTTTGCGGCGGTCTCCGTAGCGAAACCCGGATTATTACCTGCGTAGTGTCAGTGTCCGCCGGGATTCCGATCCCGATTTCCGGCCACCGTAGGCGCGGGCTTGCGGACGACGTGCAATGGGTAGCACGCTGTCCGATCGTCCGGTAACCGACCGGACCGAGCCGAAGTCGTCGACGGCGCGTTCTGTTCCCGCGCGCCTCAAGGAGCTGTCAGTACACCGAAGAGGCCCAGCCTGCTAACTGCAGGCAGTCAGGGTCGAAACCTACCGTTCATGGGTTAATTTCCGAAAGGAATACCCGGCCCTGGCACGATAGGCTACGAAGGAACGGGGTAGGTTTTTAGTCAGTAAGAGTCTGACACTACTTCCCGCTCCGTCCAAGGGCGAGATTTGTCATTGGATGATTTTACCTACCAAAAAAAAAAAAAACAACCTGCGTAGTGTCCCTAGTTCAACTTTAAAGGTGTGTATGTAGTCGTGTCGATGGGGAATATGAATGTATTATTACGACGGGTGCCCGCGCGGCGATCCCGGACGGAGCACTTTTGTATGGGACCGCGCGTGCGTCAGCATAACGCAGCTTTGGCCCTTATAGGTATTAATGATTTCCTTTCATTCTCCACAGCTAGAAAAAATACCTACATAGCTATTTTTATTGTTTAATATTCCTATTATTATACGTTTTACACTTTCCAATTTTTTTCCTACTCTCTTTATTCTTTCGAAATGAACTGAAAAACTCGTATCGACCAAATTACAAAGATTTACATACGGTATGTTCTAATTTTATTTTGTGGTTTTATCTTGTTTGTATATATATAATATATTAGGATTCGAATTTATTAACAAAGAAGTATGCTGTGTGCTGCAGAATTATTAAAAAAAAATTCAACCCTGAAACGCAAAGGGCAACTGGACGAACACAAGTGGTTCTTTTTATATTTTAGTGGCAGACTTTTACTTACTAAAAAACCTAACCCGTTGCCTATCATACTAGGGCCGAGCCTTCCTTTCAGAAGCAGATCCTTGGCCCCAGTCGGCTTCGACCCTGCTAGGTCCCTACGCTTTGCTAACAACTCCTTGAGCCTTGTAAAAACAGACTTGGGCTCGGTGCGGTCGGTTACCGGACGGTCGGACAGCAAGCTATCCATTACTCGCCGTCCACAAGCCCTTCTTAAAAACAAAATTATAATTGAATACAATCTGAAACCGGAGAGTCCTAGAACCAAAAATTCGAAGACATGTGACACCAATCCGTATTGGGGCCACATGGTGGCGGCTCATTCCCTCTCCTAGAGAAGAGACCGGAGTCTCAGCAGTGGGAACATTATAAGGCTGATGCTATGCTATGCTACAATCTAAAATAAAACTCGCAATGAAAAGAAATCTCTTAAAATTTAAGTTATATTTAAAAAGTTAGCTTTATTTTTCTTAAAAACTTGTGTAAACCTCTGATTTTATTAGTATCAGCCGTCAAGCACGCACCTAAAATGTCTCTAGCGGCCAATGCTCATGACAGGCAATTAACATCGCATCTATTGAGATTGCAGATCTCTGGCGCTATCGCAAGCTGGGAATAACATAAAACGTGGAATATTATTTTATACATTTTGGGATAATAGAATAAAATGTTTTTATTCTGAAAATATTCTTCGACTGCTTAGTTAAAATGAAATTTGAAGACGATGACTATTATTAGATTTTTAACCCCCGTCGGAAAAGAGGGATGTGGAAAAGATTGACATGTCTGTCTGTCTGTCCGTGGCATCGTAGCGCCCAAACGAATGGACCGATTTTGATGCGGTTTTTTTTGTTTGAAAGCTGGCTTAATCGAGATGGTTCTTAGCTACAATTTATGAAAATCTTTGTAGGTGTTCAAGGTCATCAGCTCGTTTGTTAACTACGGTTGGGTTTTTAAACACTTAACGGGTGTTTACTTTATTTTAAACATTATGTGTGACCTCATATTTGAAATACTCGTGTACAATCTGGTGCCATTGAGCTGGTCTGATGAGGGAGCTCGAAGGTAAGGAACCTGAATTGCTTATTAACGTTGTGAACCTATCGAATTTGGGCTCATTAGACTCGCCTTAACTAGTGCTATACATTTCTCATGATGACAAGGACCTGATGCTAGAACTGGGAGGTGGCTGATGGAACTTTGGAACGCCTACTAGTAAACCCATCGAGTTTGGGCTCATTAGATTCGTCTTTACCAGTTCTATACATTTCATATTGATGACAAGGACTGTCGGGGTTTGTTTTTAAATTTTAAATTATTAGTAAATAAACGGTATAATAATTATTATTCCGTTTATTTACTACTAATTTAAAATTTACTCGTATACTCTTTATATTTTTTAAATATTTCATTTAAAAACTTGCAAAAAAAAAAAAAACAGAAGTACACCGGAGTCGGGAGCAAGGTTAGGGCTCCAGAGACAGGAAGCTTATCGAGTAGTACCGGCTTCAGATTTTTTATGCCGTTAAATTTAAACAGTTTTAATACTGCGAAATGTCAATTTTCACAAGACACAATAGGAGCATTACCGTGACGTGTTAAAATGTAAGGCGTGTGAGCATAAAAGAAAGATAAAGCTGTAAGTTCAGTTTAAGTCGTCAAATGAATCGCTTTTAGAGCTCGTGGTATGGTCTCACTTCCTGGAATAATTCTTCAGAATTATATTATTTACTCTCAAAAAGAACAAATCTACAAAAGAGACAATGCATTCAAGAAAGTAAAGTCAGGTCGTAAGCTCATTGCCTTAGTGCTCGATTATTGCAGCAGCGGGCCGCGTCATCGCTCGCGCAAACACAAACATATGGCAATGTACGACGGGCCGCCCGACGCGCCGCTCAATGCGCCGCGTCTCCGTAAACACGGCCTAAGACATTCACAAGCTGCTTTCCAGCTAGCTCTTTCAATTTACCTAGACGACAACACTACCTCAACGTTCGTAAAAATTCAAGTGCCTTCCATTTTAATTTTCAACTCTGCAAGCTACAAACACAATTGTTTGGCTTTGACAACCAATTATCATCTTGACATCGTTTACCTATTGTGCAACCTGAATAGAGCTTACTAATCTGATGTCACCGTAACTTTCACAAAGCGTCGTCTGTTGACAGAACTTGGATTTTTCACTGAATTTTTTCACGTAAAATGGACGCAAACTGACAATTTTACGCTCCGTTTGTTTTTAGAATTAAAAGCACGTGGTAGCGGGATGCGGCTCGTTTTTCGTTCTGTGTAACCTAAGCGGAATTTAGCTCCGACTTTTAGAATGTATTTTGATAAAATAAGTCACTAAATATTCCCTCTCCTAGAGAGGATGCCTGAGCCCCAGCAGTGGGGACATTATAATGTTGATGCTATGATATGCTATGCTAAGTCAGTAAGACCTCTCACAGAGTGAACTGTGTACCCAATAATAGGCTGAACATAAGATACTATGAGATAGCGGTCAAGCGCGAACATTAAAAATAAAAATGGCAACAAAGGACGGGGTTTTTAGTCAGTAAGAGTCTGACACTATCTCCTGCACCGCACCAAGGACGGGAGATGTCAATGGATCATTTTACCCACCCCAAAAAAAAAAACATAAGATACTATGGAAGTAAATATGAAATAAATTGCTAACCAGACAACTAAAGAAAGCAATATACTGTTAATTAATACTAAAATACTAGGTAGAAATCCACTTTTAATTAAGGTGGCTATAGAACAAGACTACAAAATTTACAATTAAATAGTAACTGTTATTTTTATTAAATAGTAATTTTGTCAAGCAATTCTCAACTCTATTTCCAATTGTAGATGTCATACCTATAACATTTTTATACTTTAATATGTCCTGCAGTTTCATATTATTAAACTTTTGGGAAACGTTATAAGAGAATACGTAGGTAAGCACAAAATTTCACACCAGACGGCAGTTACAGGCAGGAAACAATAGAAAAAGCGACGCACCCGACAGTAAAATTTAAATAAAACACTATTTCTTGCAATAGTTCTAGTTCCGTAATACAGAGTTAATGAGTATTTCTCAAAATACATGTACATCTTTGAAAAAAAAAGTGTGCTTTGAAACAGTTCAAAAGTTTTATATTTATAAATCATCACACAAAAAAAACACACACTCAATTTTGTAGGATGAATATTAATCTTTAAGATAACGAAGAATTATAGCTATAATCATACTTATTATCAAATATTTCGATATTTTAAAAATAGCTTTTTTTACCTTTCATACAAAAACCTGTTTGCCACTCTACCTTTTTCATGTGTTTTTGTTTCATAAAATGCGATACGTAACTAAATTATTGTAAATTTCTTTGTATCATCGTTCTACAGTAATCGCAGTTTCTGTATCAAATTGATTTTCTATGGGGTGTCATAGTGAATTGGCAATTTAAAGCAAAAAAACAAAATGAGTCGCTCTCATTTACTATTTAGTTATTACTCTTTAGTTACGATTTATTTCTACTTTCCCATGATTTCTGAACGATTCCGTAATTTTTTTACACGGACAACACTAGCTTCACTCTGATTGGCTATTGGTTTGACGTCTCCGCCATTACATCTATCGTGAAAATCAGTGAGAACGTGTGTGTTTTGTGGGGTTACTTTTTCGAGACAGGAAGTAAAATCAGCGATTTTTCATAGAACGGTAAGTCTTCATTTACCCATTTTTTGTAATACGTGTTGTACGAATATTTAATAAGCTTTTATATTTGCTGTAACAGCTTTTATCAATAAATATATTTTTTCTGACCTCAATTTGTCTAATATTTCGTAACGTTTTTTACGAATTTCGTTACGTAACGAAAAAGTACAACATAAAGCTGAGTGTATACTGTTATAACCTGACTAAGCATAGTAATATTCACTACTTAATTTATGAAAAAAAAATATATAGAGCGTCAATAACTAAAGGATTGGATATTATCTGCTATATAGAAGTGCCACCAGCAAAAAATAATGAAATAATTTAAATTACGTTTTTATGTGATTTAACAACTTTTTACCCCTGATATTACTTACATGAAGTTCTATTGAGAACTTCCTCCTTTTCGTCGGTTAAAAAACCTCGCGGCTTTGTTTCAATTCGCTTGAGAATAGAATTATACCGATTGTTACAAATACTTAACTCTTGCTAATGACACTTCTGTAGAGATGCCCACTATACTTGTTGGTTTGACTTATCAAATTGGTTATTACTTACAACTGCTTATATACAACTGCATTACTTCTTTTGTTTTTTAAGGAATGCCGCCAAAAACCAATGCCGAAAGGCAAAAAGCTTACAGAGAACGACTCAAAAAGGATAAACCAAATAAATATGAGGAAATCCGTGTCAAACATTTGGAAAAAGTTAAAGAAAATATCAAAAAGAAAAAAGAAATTCTTACAGAAGAAGAAAAACAAGAGCTACGAGCAAAGTGGAGACAAGCCAATGCTATAAGAGCTGAAAGAAAAAAAAAGGCCTACTCTACGACAAAACAAAACAACACATTGGAAGTAAGAAAAAATGCTAAAAATAATACAAATATCCTAAAGGAGAGACTACAAAAGCTTACTGAAGAAAATACTCAATTAAAACGACGAAATAAAAATTTAAGACAGGCCTGCAATCGGATGAAAAAGCGAGTGGAAATTCTGAAGATTGGGAAAAAAAAATAATTTGATTAAAATAGTATGAATGATTACTCCCTTATTTTATTTCTAACCCCTTAAGTATTTGGGTACATACTTACAAATATTTCGTATTGAATAAATGAAGAGCATTCACAATATTTCGCCAATGTGTAACCAGCCTTATGGTTACTATTTAGTTACATCTAAGGACTATTTCGTAACAATATTTCGTTACTACCATTTCGTTACGTACATTTATTTTGAGAAATACTCTAATATTAGTTTTTTTTTATATTCGAGACATAAAAACAAATGTGCTGATAAAGTAACTGATGAAATGGGACGATTTGAGAAAATTTATAGATCATCAGCAGGCTATTCTATTTCCCATGAAAATAAGATTCAAAGTCATGGAAGTTTTTTTTTCTAACCTTTTTTTGTCTTACTTTTTATAAAATAGAGCTTGATTGCGATCCCACCTGATGGTAAGCAGCGATGCAATCGTTGATGATATGACGCACTAGTTTATTAGGAGCCAATTCACTCTAATGTTGAAAACACCTATATTATAATCGGACGGGAAGACCGCATCAGGCAATTTGTTCCATTCAGTATTGTTTTGGCCAAAGTCTCTTCTTTCTCCTTCCAAGCTTTGCGCAGGATTTAAAAAACTAAACATATTCTCAGTCTTTTTACAAAAATATATTCAACGCAAAAAGGCCAAAATAGAAACGGAAAAATAAAACCTGTGACGACTTTCTTTTTAACAAAATTGCTCGAAATGGACCTTAGGTCTGTAATGCGGCTAATTTTCATGCGCCGTAATATTACAAAACAGGTTGAGATTCTCGAGATCGTGAGATGACACGTCTCAATTTGGCAAATTACAGTCCCTTGGCATAGCAGAATTCGTGACATTCTTTTAAAGATATGTAAGTGGGAAGCATTTGTTGGAGGTTGATAAATACAGAGCTATTTGCATCACTCCCTTACATGTTTAAAGGGGCTTAGTTCAAATTGTTATTTGACGTAGCGTAAGTAATACATCAAGTACAAAATAACAACTGTCACGTATTATAAATAGGAATTGTAATCACGCTTGTAGAAGTTCAGATTATTTTGTGTGTGGGTTTATTTTTGAGATAATGTTAAAGCGGTTATGTAAATGAGTAGAAAAGAGAAAATGTTATTTTGAATTGTATTATTTTATTTACTCTTCATAATGTAACCAGCCTTTGTTTTATTATTGTACTTATTCAAAACTGAATGGTGTTGGTGTACACTGTTTTTCATACCTATTCATATTGTAGTATGAAAATATTGTAAATATTTTGTTTTTAATGAATGACTGGATTTTCTTGATTTAACATTTTTGGTCTTTTCTGTAGTTTAGTGTTCATGTCTGCCTAGATGTGTATTTTTGCGAAAGCCCACAGCTGGGCCTACCCCTTTTCCTACGAAATCTCTCTGCTTTGGGCACTCTCAGGCCAAGTTTGCTCCGTGAATATGATCAGATCGCCACACCACCTTCACCACGGTCGACAGTCACGATGTTTTCCTCCTTCAGGCGTCCAGTGAGTGACGATCTTCGCCGATCAACTCGAGTGTATTCTAGCTGATTTCTTTACGACATCTGCTACTTGAATAGGTGTTATTTGTATTTCAGGCTGGTGTCCGCAACTCCACGACTAAAGCACGTATTTTGAATAGGTGCTATTTAATTAGTTAGTTTAGACCATTATATCTCGATGTCGAAGCTCCCCCTCTCCCTTTTCCACACGTCTGGCCTCGGCCATTGTGGGCCAGTCCCTCCGGTAATTCAAATTTTAAACTCATCTTTCCACCTTCGCCTTGGTCTGCCGCGATGTCGCCTTGCATTTAATGGGACCCAATAAGTGGCCCTTTTAGCCTAAAGCTCATTTAACATGCGGCAAACATGTCCGGCCCAATCCCATTTTAATGTAGCAGCTTTTATAGGTGAATGAAATAAAAAAAAAATATTTTCAGTTTCCAACTAAAAGCAATCCAGATCTATCCTAATTAACAACCAAATGTTTAAGTTTTTTATCTTTCATGAGGAATAATTTCTTTCTTTCATGAAAAAAAATTCCAGGCCCTAAACAAAACCAAATGGGTGTTTTATTTGTTTCTATTTTTTTTTCTTAGTCATTGATGTGCAGCTCGTGTAACAGCTTCCTTTTTTGTTTATATTTCTTAATGTAAGAAAGAAATTAGAAATAGAAGAGTAAAGTAAAACGAAAGGTAGATGACTATTTGAATTTCATTCTTATTTTACCCTAGCCATCTAAGGTTAATATTCCTCAAAACAGCGAAAGGCACTCTTCTCTGCCTAACAAATGTCGTACATTTTTAGTAGCAGCGCAGCAAGCTGTTTGCGTGATACGAACTAATTATTCTTCACATGAACAGAGGCCGCAACAAACTCGTTCGATTCCCTCGGAGGGCCACATAATGGCTAATTGAATTACCCCAAAACTATCTCCCCCTCGACATTGGGGTATTATGGGTAACTTTGTCAGAATATGTACCTAGTCTGTATAGTTTTGAGAAATAACACACACACACATAACACTAATATATTCCACAACTATCACACAATGCCGTCTAGTCCTAAGCCTAGTCTAGTTTTGAGATTTTTTTTTCTGCTGTAGAGATAGCTATACAAAATAATTCTAAGTGCCTTCATTATTCTTTTTTTCTGCAGAGAAACAAGAAAAATGTGGATTTTTTAACACTACTTTTTATTGCTTTTAAAAACAACTAACTCAATATTTTTATCTTAGCCGAACTCGAAAACCTACATTATTTTTTATTTTATTTTTAAGAAGAAATAATTATTAAGCAATTTTAATGGATTCTCTCAAATCAAGTGCTAGCAATCTCATTTTTCAACAGTAAATTATAGTTTTTAATGATTTATTGCTTTTCATAATAAACCCGCAAAGTCGTTTTAATATCAAATAAAAGCATTTAGTAACTTATAGTTGAAATAATTATCCATTCATTATTATCTAGTGAATTTCAACACCGCTTTATAATGAAATGTCTGGTCTTGAAAACTACTAACTCAAAATTCTTATCCAAACTCAAAGTTTATAAAATATTTTGTCTTTCAATATCACGCTTCAAATTTTAAGACGCATACGTTAAAGTTATTTGTCAAACCAACAAGTGAATTTTAAATTACTTTACACACTTTGAAGTTAAAAGTTTAAATATTATTTTAGGCTGCACAACTTTTAATTGCCATCTGACGTTGTCATTTTATGCGTCTTTGCTCACATAAATCATTTTCCACTCAAGCTATTAAAACAATAAAATGCTCGTGAAAATGACCTTCAACCTTAAGGGTGCTTGTTAGACTTGGACTTAAATAAAAGGCAGAGGACTTTAAAACTGACGTATATCCAGGTAAGTTACAGGAAGAGTTTTATAAGGCGCGCGTGTGTCGTCGGTCTTTCTTGCTAGTGAAGTGTGGTGGGCGCGCGGCCCTGCTTGCTCGCGCGCTTTCGCCCGCTATGCAGCCTGACGACTCACGAAGATAGCCGATGGCGCCCGAACAGTGCTTGTTCATCAAAGATGAGTGTGGTACATAATGTACGTACCTATACAAGGATATCCACCAATGGGATCATTTCACATTTTCCTAACCAGACTTAGAGCAATTAGTTTGACATTTGTATATGGTTTCTCAATAAAAGCGCTCAATCTTTGAAATGAAATAAAACAGTTTAAGTAATATTACCATAATTGTTTTTTATTTTTATATGCATCGATAACATTTTGTGTAGTTAAAATGGTTAGTTGTGACTTAAGTAACATAGCTTCTACACTGCTGATATAATAATTATCTAAAACCCTAAACCCTATTAGTGCAAACAATGGAAGATGTGTGTGAGGGAGGTGAGAGAAGAATGTGTGTGCAAGGCATTCAAGTCTCCGCCATCGCAAAACCGAAAAGAGATCGCTACACATCGTTTCACAGCTCTTTAATGCATTCTCGCACCACTTATGCTCCTAGCACAGCTTTCATGGAAACAAATGTCTCACTGATGGTGGCGCGTGTGTTGGATCATTCTGTTCCCTTCAAAATGGTTGAGCTGAGTGAAGCTGATATACGCGTCATGTCCATGAACGGGCACTGTCAATTGAGACTGGTCATCTCTTAGCTGCCAGTGGTTTATTTTCATATCTATATTTAGAATGTCTTTTTTTTTCCTCTTTATTTTATTGACATCGTTCTCACATAATAGCAGCGACAAGAAACATGTAACCGAGATATTTGTTATACATAAAATGATTGAAAAGAGTGCCCATGGAGTTTCTTGCACATTCATCTCCATAGAGATCTATGCTTCGGAATGTGCAATAAGCATCATTTTTTTTCTGACTGACTGACTCCATGACCGTTCAAAAATTTCCTGTAAATGGTTTATTTGAAATAAACGCTTTTGAATCTTTGAAACTTTGCTCTTTGACATTTATTCATTTTCACATCACTTATCTACTTCGCACATCTCTAGTGAAAAACCACCCTTACCCATAACATCGTTTTAGTCTTTGTATAATTAAAACCTCTATCATCTTAAAGGTTTCTTGAATAATATATTTAAAATGTGGCGATAATTGTGAGACGCTTGTCCAAAATAGTTAGGTTTAGAGATTACGTAAGCGTTTTACTGTTAAATACTCGTAAGTGTTTGAATTAATACGACTTGGATTAGGTTTTTATATAAATATATTATACAGACAAATAAATAATCCACGTGTTCATGATTTAGGCGCACAAAAGAAAGATGACAGTTACTTTGAAACTTGACTGTATTGCTCGAAGTATAAATTAGGATTGAATAGAATTATGTGTGACTTAGCAAGAAAAGTTTGGAGGTATGCGGAACAGAGAGTAAAGTCCCACATACTTCCGTTGAAAAGGGAGGGTCCTCAGACCAGACGGATTGTTATGTCAGGTGGGCTATTGCCCGATACATGATTTCGGGCTGATCTATATGTTCAAATCGCGCGGAGAATGTTACTTGCGCGATGCAGGATTAGTTCATTTGTGACGACATGGATGTCGCTACAAAAGAATTGTTGTTTCCTGCCATTGGCTGATTACAATGGTGCGAGATGTGACGTATCGTTTTATTATAGGTTAAAATAGGCGCTAAAACTATCACACTAAGTGGGTTTCTGCTCTGTCGTAGACAGCTATCGTAGGTAGCTGTCGTAGGTAGTTCTGGCTTAGACTCACGGTTTTGTAATGGTAAGTTCAACATCAGTTGGGCTACGGGAATGTTTGAAAAAGATACAGTGGCCATGCAAAAGGCAAATGAAGGAACACTAGAGAGTTTTATTCAGTAAAAGTTTGACGCTCCACCTCACTTCACCTAATGCGGGAGAACTTGTCATTTTGTGTTTGCATTTGTAATTTTATTTCTTTTTAGGGTACCGTACCTAACAAGGAAAAAATGGAACCCTTATATGATCACTTTGTTGTCCGTCTATCTGTCAAGACCCTTTATCTCGAAAACGCGTGGAGGTATCGATCTGAAATTAAAACCATATAGTTAGGTCTGCGGTTCCTTGAAGCTGTGAAAAATTCAAACTACTATCCCGTTGACCTAGAATTCTGAAATTTGTCATGAAACAAGATCTCATAGCACAAGTATATTATTATGGTTTTTTTTTGCGAATCCGAAAAATCTTCGAGACTCGATTCGGGATTTTAACTATTTACATAATTTACTTTTGTACGGAACCTTCAGTGTGCGAATCTGACTCGTACTTGCCCAGTTTTTTTTTAATTTAGAGCTTGACTGCGACACCACCAGATGATAAGCAGTGATGCAATCGTTCATGGTAAAGCTCATTAGTTTACTAACAGCCTATTCACTCTAGCCTTGAACATACCTAAACTATAAATGTATGGGGAGACCACAGTTAATAATGAGTTAAACCTTTTCCCAATCATGTGGTTTGGAGTCGACCTCCGGTCTACAGATGCAACTGAAATGTACCAGTATTTTACATAAAGTGACAATCCAACCGCAACAACGCAATTGATAAGTTTTTTTAGTACTATACCCATTGGTGGACTGCTGTTATTCCAGGCATAAACGTACTTTGAACTTTAAACGAACTTTGTGTGAAGAAAGATCCTTCATCTTCCCAAGTGTTTATGATAATAACTTTCTAAAAAAATATGAGAGCGGTGGTGGCCGAGTGGTAACGGCCTCGATTTACGAGTTGTAAAGGCGCAGACAGGCGCAATACTTTGTGTAATTTATTTCACCACCACTACTCTCAAAACGGTGAAGGAAAACATCGTGAGGAAACCGGCATGTCCTAGAACCAAAATTTCGAAGACATGTAACCCGCACCGGGCCCACGTGGTGGTTTACGGCTCATTCCCTCTCCTAGAGGCCTGAGCCCCAGAAATTGGAACATTATAAGGCTATGCCAAAAATATGACTTTTTTATCAAAGATAATTATCATGAAGAATTGGAAAGAGAAAGCAAGGAACCGTGATTGTTGGAAAGAACGGCCTTTGTTCTATCCTTTTTTTGCTAGCTATCCCTAATAATAATAAATTATCATGTCCACGAAGAAGATGACGGGACGAGCTAGAGAGATTTTGTATGTTCATCTCTACATTTGTATTTTCATCTCCCCAGCGCTTTTTGAACTAACTTCGGGCTTTTTTAAATACCTGAGTTTCACATGGAGCGATTATCTATCTGACTTCCGCAACTCATTTAAGTACTGGGCAACATAATACTCTTCGGATAGTCTGATGGTCTGGCTTTCCATTGACTACATACTACTTCCAACAACTGTCAAAGATCTACGAATGACAACCGGGACCAACGAATTGACGTGCTTTACAAAGCACGGTGTGACTAATATCCTAGATAAATTTAAAAAAGTAGGTAAGTACTATATGAATTGAAAAATCCACATTGGTAACTCATGTATGAGAAGCGGGGACCTTAGCCACTAGCCATTTAGCCATCACGAAATAATTAATTTCACATGTATGCAATCCAAAAAACATAATCAAACACAGGCTTATAAGCACACTCACAAAAGAAACTCTCATAAAACCCTAATACATCAAAAGCAATAATGCTCAATCAACGACGAGTAAAGGAATTTCGTCTGAAACACATTCCATACGGATCGAATGTTGGCCAGACAAATGAGGAGTGGCTTGATCGAGTGCCACTACACTGGTGTCCCGTAGCACTACATAAAAGGATACTTCACGACAATTTGTCGCTGTATACCTACTTTAGTGCGATGGAATTGAGCAACGCTTTATGAGTGTGTGTTCAAGTTGACGGTTGAAATTTGGTTTCGTGAATTTGAATTTAGATTGTATTATCCGATTGAACAGTCAAGTTCCCCTCTCCTAGAGAGGAGGCCTGTGTCCCAGCAGTGGGAACATTAAAAGGCTGATGATGATGATGATCCGATTGAAGAGTCAAGTTTAGCTCACAATTACTGTGGTTTAGTTTTTTTTTTTTTTTTTTTTTTGTGGTAGGTAAAAATCATCCAATGACGAATCCCGCCCTTGGGTGGGGCGGGAAACAGTGTCAGACTTTTACTGACTAAAAAACCTACCTTTCCATTCCTTGCCTTTATCCTGGGGCCTTTGGTGACAGTCTCACATAACCTTTGGCCCCAGTAGGCTTCGGCCCTGCTGGACCCCTACAGTATGCTGACAACTCCTTGAGGCGCGCGGGAACGGTGCGCGCCGTAGACGACCTGAGCTCGGACCGGTCTGTTACCGGACGGACGGACAGCGAGCTACCCATTGCCCACCGTCCGCGAGCCCGCGCCTACGGTGGCCGGAAATTGGGATCGGAAACCCGGCGGCGGCGGCGGCGTGTCCGCCTTTGCCTAAGGCGGTCGGCCTCCTCCTTTACTAGCATTACTGCTTCGCAGAAGGAGGCGACCGCCTGCCACTCCTCCTCGCTCCGGAGCATGGCTTGAACCAAGCCCCGGCGCGAGAGATCGCCGCCGATCGCCCCCACGAGGACACGGCGCTGCTCTTCCCAAGCGGGGCACACCTCGACTGTGTGCTCCACCGTGTCCACCGGGCGGTCCGCACAGTGGCGACACCCGGGCGTCGTCTCCGCACGAATCTTGTACAGGTACGGACCGAACTTGCCGTGCTCGGTCAGCACCTGCGCCAAACGGAAGGTGACGACGCCGTGGGGCCTTTCCAGCCACGCCTCAAAGAGGGGCCTTACCGCCTCGATCGTGGCGTGCCCAGCACGAGGTTGCGACAATCGCTCTCGCCATTTCACCATGAGATCCCGCCGGCGCTCTGTCCGCCATGCCGCGACTTGTCGCGGCAGCGGAGTTTCGCCCCGACGTTGCATCTCCACGCGTAGGTCATGCATGTGTGCAAGGACTGTTGCCTCCAAATCCCATGGTGGTAGGCCAGCAAGGAGGCTCGCCGCTTCGCAGGACACCGTACGGTATCCGCGGATCATCCGGATGGCCATGACCCTCTGGCAGGCGGTTAGCCGGGCCGCCACTCGCTTCCGTAGCGATGGCGCCCACACCGGCGCACCGTAAAGGGCCATGGACCGAACGATGCCTGCGTAGAGCCTCCGGCAGGAGGCGTCTGGACCCCCTAGGTTCGGCAGGAGCCGCTTGAGCGCAGCCCCAGTCGCATTCAACCTGGGAGCCAGACGTCGGAAGTGCTCCTTGAAGTTCCACCGGCTGTCGAGGACGAGTCCCAGGTACTTCATCGTCGACCCGACGCCGATGTGAACTCCTCCTACCGTTAAT
Source organism: Leucania comma (assembly GCA_958295575.1). NCBI lineage: Eukaryota > Metazoa > Arthropoda > Insecta > Lepidoptera > Noctuidae > Leucania > Leucania comma. Next base: position 12,217,235 of record OY282476.1, on the reverse strand, counting down.
TGGGAGCCCGGAGGTGGCGCGCTCCGAGGGCCGTGAAAACACATGGCCTCGGACTTGTGCAATGCCACCTCGAGTCCCAACTGCTGTATCCTCTCCACGACTGTCGCAACCCCGCGCGTCGCTAGTTCGACCGCCGCCTGGTACGACCGTCCCCGCGCCAGGACCAGCGTGTCGTCTGCGTAACAGACCACGCTGACCCCGTCGGGGAGGTCGGCGCGCAGCACGTAGTCGTACCCGATGTTCCACAAGGGCGGCCCTAGTACCGATCCCTGCGGAACACCGCACGACATCTCTCGCCGTTTCAGCTCCCCCTGATGACCGGGGTAGATAATGAACCTGTCCGACAGGTAGGCCTCGATCACCCGACAGAGGTAGTCGGGCACCCGGTGGTACCGGAGTGCCCTACCAATGCAACTCCAGGGCAGGGAGTTGAAGGCGTTGGCGATGTCCAGAGACACCGCCAAGACACACCTGCCCCGGGACACCGCATCCCCCGTCGTGAGGGCTCGCACGCGCATGATGGCGTCCACAGTGGAGCGCCTCCTGCGAAATCCGAACTGGCCGTCCGCAAGATCCGGCCCCTTCCGTGCCAGATGCACGACGAGGCGGTCTGCAATTACTCTTTCAAAGAGCTTGCCCACCTCGTCGAGCAGCACAATGGGCCGATACGCGGACGGAGAGTCCGCGGGGCGCCCCGGCTTCGCGATAAGGACCAGTTTCCCCGTCTTCCAGCGAAGCGGGAACTGGCCCCTCTCCATGCATGCGCTGAAGAGCCCTCTCAGTCGAGACCCGAGTTCCTCCATGGCCAGGACCCAGGCTTTTCCAGGCAAGCCATCGGGTCCTGGGGCGGTGTTCTTGGCACTCAGCCTTCGCACCGCCACTCTCATCTCCACCTCGGTCACCTCTGGAGCATTGTTGCCGTCGTTGCCGTCGTGGTCCGCATCGGACACCGCTGCTGGTGGCGGAGCCATAGGCGGGGGAGTATGCTCCCCTCGCGTAGGGAACAGAGCGCTCACCACACCCTCCACGAGCTGGGGCCGGAGACTCTGAGTCAGCGGGGGAGCCCATGGGCGGAGTTTCTCCATCACCATTTTGTATGGGCGTCCCCACGGATCGACGTTCAGAGACTCCAGCCACACGTTGCGGGCCTCGAGTTTGGCCCGCTTTATCTCCGCTCGGAGGGTGCGTTTTGCCGCCCTGTATCCCTCATACAGCTCCGCCTCCATGGCCTCCGCACCCGGTGGACGGGTGCGGCGCCACTGTGGTTTAGTTGTTGAGTACTAATAACTGTTATTTGATTGTAGGCGGTCAGTTAAAAATTTATTACCAATCACGTAATCGACCTTTTGAATACCGTAATTAGATACACAATAGAACGACAATAGGTGTGCGGACACCCGTGTCCTCTTGGGGTTTCACAGTTTAAATAGTCTTTATAAAAATCTATCCAATCCAAAGCAAAATATCTTTGTACCTACTAGGAACAAAAGCAAGTACGAATTTTTTTTTCCCTAAAGTATAAAGGTGAAACTATGTAAAGAATTATATAATTTTACGGACAGAAAATTCTATCAAAGAATTAAAAAATTAAAATTTTATAAATTTAATAAAGTTTTTGTGATAATTCCCGGGAGTATGGGATGTTTACCTCACTAAGACTAAATCTGGTAAGCCTTCGCTAGGTGGCCTAGTTTTTGAGATTCAAAGCAGGTAGGCTGGGGAGACTCCCCCTGGATTTACTTCCTATAAATCCTTATCAATTTTGAACCGGTGATTGACATATTTTTTAAAATAGGCGAGAAATTTCGACAAATCAATGACTAGATTCCCATGTTTACAAAATTAAAATCAGTAATGGTGGTCAAGCCATTGTCAGCTATACTGCCTCGGTAATCATCATCAGCGCGTAGGTAGAAGGTGATTACCTCTTAACCACGAAGAAGTTTAAAGAAGAAGAAGAAGTTTCTTGAAGAAGTTTATAACGATATAAACTTCTTCAAAGAAAAGAAAACAGACATACGACCTAAATAAAAGTATGTATTGCAGTTATTTATCTTCCTATCATTACTCCCGTCGAAAGGAATTGAAGAATTGACCGCCTGCTCGTATTTGCCGACCGTGATGTATTATGGAAGTAGGATCAAATTTGCTCAACCAATGTTTTTTATCTGTATTCATGAATAAAACAACAGTACTCATTTGCGCGGAACATGTTTACCCTTCAGATGTTTTCGTAAATGTCTAAGTTTTGTACGAGTTTTCCAAATAAATAGAAGTTAAAGACCGCGAAATTATTTGGTTGGGGTGTGGGTTCTGAAGTAGGTCTATTATGGTTATATAATTGTGTAAAGAATCGTGGCGAAATAATAGATGATGGAATTATTAAGTATCTAGAAAAGTTTTCATTATGATAGAAGACTGAATAATTTCTTTACTTTTTTCTAATTATGTTTAAGACCTACCTACCTAATTCTGAAAACAAAATCAATTATAATAAAAGTGTGATTAATTAATGTTTTACTTTCGTTGATTCTCACCGTTTCTTCTTTCTTTTTCTATTTACAGTAACTTATTCTGAAACCATGCCTGTGATGACCCGTAAGGCAACAGCTCAGGATATGGAGCTTAAATTGAAAAATGCCCTCCAAGAACTTAAAGAATCCAAACTGCATTGCCAACAAATATTGCAGGAGAACGAGGAGAGTGAGAGGGAAATAGAGAAAATAGTATTCCAAAATACAAGCCTTAAACGTGAGTTGGTTGAGCTTAGTCAGCAATATCAAGATGTTGTTGAGGAACGCGACCAACTGCGAGTGATCACGGACGGGTTTACTACATGTAGTAACTTGTATGAGGAGGCTTTAGGTAAGGTTAGGGATCTAGAAGATGAGCTAGTTCATGCTAATTGTCACATTTTTAAATTGCAGAGGGAAAAGGAATGTATTCAGACCGAGAAAACTAACCGTTTATATGATGAGTTAGTAAATTCAAATTGCAAACCTCATTCCTTAGTAACAATAGATCTTACTGAAGATTCGTTAATAAAAAATAATTATAAACTTAGTCAAAATAAGATAAAAAAATATGCAAGACTGAATAAAATCATAAAAAAATGTAAAAACCACAAAAAACAACAAAAACACTATTCCAAAAATATTCAACTAAGAAAGGAACGTGTTAACCTAATTAATCAATTAAATAACTATCAGATTAAGTTAGAAGACAGTATAAATATTTATAAAATTGATACTCAGCACTTACAGTCTAAAATACAGACTCTTAATAACTCGTTAAAGTCAATTTATAGCAAATACATATGTTCAGAAAATCAAATAAAAGAACATATTCTTGCTACGAATGAGTTAGTAGACAAAGTAGACTCGCTTACTCTTAGTATTAACAAATGTACTTGTCAGAGAGAATATAACCTGGCGGGCCTCCAACTTGTGGTAGCAGAGGATACATCCCAGGCAATAAGTGCTCAGGATTGTATTCCCAGCCAGGTTCCCCACTTTCAGCATGAATTAACTCAAGGGGTATGTTCAGTAAATTGTAGTTTTTCCTCTGATAACAGCGGGGATTATCAATCAATTATGTTTTCTGATAGTATAGGAAGAGGTTTAGGGCAATTAGTGCGTGCCTCCCTTTCTCTTCACTAAGTCTTTGTACACCTCAAGCTTCCTATCATAACATAATGTCATTAGTTAATGAACGAGAATATGATCCCAATGCCATTTTAACTGTATTTGTGGGTAATAGCTCAAATGTAAAGAAAGATGATATCACTAATAATGTCACAGAGTTATTGAAGATAAACTGTAAGAAGATTATTTTGTGTGCTTTTCCCTACTTTGAGCACTTGTCATATAGGCAAAATAAGTACATTCATTTGCTAAATATGCATATGCAGTTTTTAGTTCATCATCATAGTGATAAGTTTTTATTTTTTGACATCAACAAGTTTGTTGATAAACTTTTGTCGACTAGGTATACTGTGTACCTACCTATTACTTTTAGACGTAAAATAGCACAGCTATTAGCTTTTATTATTAACACAGACATAGCTAGTATGTCGAAGTATCAATGTATTAGTCCCACAATTAGTAGTAGTACTAATGATAAGTCTGCTGGCTCCGATAGTTTAAACTGACTAAGAAGACAACAGAAGGTACCATTGGCAATTTAGCACAACTTTACAATAAAGTACCTTCTAGCATACAAACTAAAGGGGCTAAGCAGAAGTCATTTACTTTGTTCCTTCAGAACATTCAGGGTTTTTCTTCAAAACAATTAGAAATTGAATTATTTTTAGAAAAAACAATTTTTGATACTATTTGTATTACTGAGCATTGGTTAAAGGATTTTGAAATGTTAATTAATAATGATAATTATAATGTGGGCAGTTGTTTTAACAGAAAATCAATGTTACGTGGGGGTTCACTCATACTAATTAAAAAATGTATTAAATTGAAAACCCGTAAAGACATAGTTGCACTGTCCATTGAACATACCATTGAACTGTCTTGTGTTGAGCTGGATAGGCATGTCATAGTGTGCGATTTTAGGTCCTTTTTTATTTTTAGTTTACATTAATGATTTACCCCATTTGTTGCAAAATAAACTTAATATGGTGTTGTTTGCCGACGACACTTCTTTGATTTTTAAGGTAAATAGAAGGACTAATAATCTTGACGACGAAAATAACGCCCTAATGCAGGTCCAAAACTGGTTCACTGCTAATAATCTAGTTTTAAATGGGAAGAAAACTAAATGCATAAGATTTTCCTTACCGAATGTCAAAAGTAGTGAATGTGACATAGTATTGAACAACGAGAAACTAGAATTCGTCGATAAAACGGTTTTCCTGGGGATAACGCTTGACTCAAGGCTACAGTGGGGTCCTCATTTAACATCTCTTGCAGGACGGCTTAGCTCAGCTGCATATGCTGTTAGAAAAATCCGCCAATTTACGGATGTTTATACCGCTAGACTAGTCTATTTTAGTTATTTTCATAGTATCATGTCATACGGTATCTTACTATGGGGACGGGCTGCAGACATCCACTCTATTTTTATATTACAGAAAAGAGCCATCAGAGCCATATACAATCTCCGCCGGTGCGATTCTCTAAGGGAACTGTTTATAGATATTAACATCATGACGGTACCTTGTCAATATATCTATGAAAACATCATGTACGTTAGAAATAATTTTCACCTTTTTAGTAAAAGAGGCGATAGGCATAATTATGTTACAAGGAATAGGGACCTTTTAGTTCAACCAGGTTTCAGACTGGCTAAAGTAGCGTCTTCTTTCATGGGGTACTGTTTAAAATGTTACAATAAAATACCTCCTCACATATTAGAACTCAATGAAACAAAATTTAAATCTTGTATTAAACGCACACTATGTACACGGGCATATTATAGCTTGGATGATTATATTCAAGATAAAAATGCTTGGGTTAATGCTGGTCCAGCTCCACTATCAGCAGGGCGTACAAATTGATTAGTTTGGAAAATACTTTTTTATCTTTTTATTTAATATTAAATTATTATTGTATAATGTAGAAGCATTTATTTTCAAAGTTTGTAAATGTGAGTACCATGGAGCAATTTACGGTTTTTGGATATTGGACTTGTTTGACATAAATGAGCATGGTGGTTGAGAGTTTGTCATGCTCACTCAAATGTCTCACTGATGGTGGCGCGTGTGTTGGATCATTCGGTTCCCTTCAAAAGGTTGAGCTGAGTGGTGCTGATATGCGCGTCATGTCCGTGAACGGGCGCTGTCAGTTGAGACTGGTCATCTCTTAGCTGCCAGTGGTTTATTTTAATATCTTTATTTAGAATGCCTTTTTTTTGTCTTTACTTTATTTTATTGACATTGTTCTCACATAATAGCAGCGACAAGAAACATGTAACAGAGATATTTGTTATACATAAAATGATTGAAAACAGTGTCCATGGAGTTTCTTGCACATTCTTCTCCATAGAGATCTACGCTTTGGAATGTGCAATTAGCATCATTTTTTTTCTGACAGACTGACACCTTGACCTTTCAAAAGTGCCTGTAAATGGTTTATTTGAAATAAATGCTTTTTGAATTTTGAATTTTTTTTTGAATTTTGAATTTTTGAATTTCTGAAAGCATTTTTCATATTTGTGGAGAGTTTTAGTATTAGTTTTTGAGCAACCAATATCTGTCTGTATTCTTATTACTATAATATTATATCGTGGTGATTACAAAAAGGTTACATGCCGATAACGTACATACTGGCACCACAATATTAACTTTGAAGGTTTATGGTAAAAAAAAAAAACTTTTTACAAAAAAAAATACAACCGACATCAATGTAAAAAAAATCACAAAAAAGTGCAATATAATTTTAATTTCAGAAGTCGGTGTTTCTATAATAGTTTAGTCTCTTGGTTATTAAACACCGACTTAAGAAATTAAAGTTATTTTGCACTTTTTTGTCTTTTTTTACATTTTAGTCTATTGTATTTTTTTTATAAAAAGTTTTTTATTTCACACTTTTTAGTTGTAATACCCCTCAGCCAAACTTAAATAGATAGATACCTTCCGCCATTCGGTTCCTTCATCAAGACAATTCTAATAATAGCAAACACGGCTAGGATACACTGATTTATTACAGAATTCCGGTTCTTACCTACCTTCTGACTTCTTCATCAGTTCTATGTATCCCTTCTACTTTTTCCTTCAGTCAGTCACCCCACTGCATGTATAAACAAAGCAATTTTACGTGTTACAAAGTTCATCATTAGACCAAAACAAAATTTTATGGGACCAACTCGAAAGTATAACCTTTCAATCTAAATTTTTTTTTTAAAAATCGGTCCATAATGGGCCGAGTTATACTGATAACTCGGCCCATTATGGACCGATTTTGAAAAAAAAACTACAAACAAAACAAAACTATTCACTGGAATACACACAGAAAAACGACGGTTCTGCTGTGATATTTTGAGGAGATTTGGTCTATATCATCGAAGTTCATCATAACATCAAAAAGGTACTTTTATGGGATCAATTCGGAAGTATAATCTTTCAATCAAACACACAATCAACTGAGATATCGGTGAACATACATAAAAAAAATACATACAGCCGAAAACAGAACCTCCTCCTTTTCGAAGTCGGTTAATAAAAGTTTGATAGATTGTCAGATTGAAAAATAAGAAATATATAAAAGGAATTTTATAATGAATGTAGAAGAATTTCTTCTATTAACAATATTACAGTAATAAGCATAGAAGCCTCTTTAATTTACGTTTCCAATAATAATACATATCAAGAGAGATACAATAGAATATCAAGAGAGACTTTTTGGGCTAAAAATATAATATGTCACTGTGTGTATAGTTGTTTTTCCCAACGACAATTTTTCACTGTCACCAATTTAGCTGGCACGAGATTCGTAGAACTTCATGCCTTTATCTGATATTGGCACGTTCCAAAACATGCGAGGAAATTGATGGCGTAAGTATTTATAGTTCGTAGCGACAACGCCATATAAACTTCTTAATTCTTTGGGCGCTTTCAAATTAGCCGCAATGTGCCGCGCAACAACAGCACTGCTTTGTCAATGCGCTGCTTTGTTAACCGACTTCGAAAAGAAGGAGGTTCTATGTTCAGCTGTATGTATTTTTTTAAATTCCATATAAATTAAACGTGCGGCTGCCGCACTACAGTCGCGCTGCGGCCGCGCGACGAAGGTTTGCTGGGAGAAAACACAGGCTTTAAAATTGAACATTGTTAGCACATGTATTATAATAATTTATGGAGTTCTAGACTATAAATTAGTCAGATTTTAATGACATATTTCAGGCTAAATATTATCTCTTGTCTATATTAATGGTGACTGAAAGAAGCTATTAAGTCTTGATAGTCTCTACAAAATGGACGTGAAATATTAATTCAATGATCTACGTTATGAAAAATATTTTAAGTTTTATAAGTCTTACAGGTAATAAATTATTCGTGGTAAAAAACTTATACGATTTTTAAAAACAAGCTTCTTTATAAGAAATTAATTAAAGGCTTGTAAAAAATTAAAACTAGTACGCGCTTGAGTACCTATTTTCCAACCTTGTTAAAAAGTAAGATTTATGTTTCAGAGCTGTAATTTCTTTCCAATAAATTAAACAAAATATCTAACAAGCCGTAATATAGTTCTAAATAAAATTATGTAGTCACTAATGCCCAGTGTCGGACTTTAGAAATTAATCTAGAGCGAGGGTTCATTTAATAAAACCCGCGTGAGAAATTTTCTTCGGGTTCTTTTATGATGTGATTGATTGAATCTCGTTTTTAATAGTAACCCTTTTTTGCTAGCTATGAGCAACCACAATACTTGTTAGTGGGGTAACGGATGTACAAAATACCGGTATTTTTGTATTTTAGGCTGTTTGCCCTTACCGTTATTTGTTTGGGTTAGTTTTTTTAAACGGTTGTTTGTTGCCTTTTGTTAACATAGTAATAATAATACATTGGTTATTCAAATGACTGAATTTTCTTTTCAAGAACAATTTTTTTTTTGTTAGGTTTCAAAACAGCCTTAAAACAAGATTTATCTACACACTCGGTTATAATTTGTTTTATTTATAAACGACGTTAAATAATGAAGAAACAAAAACAGAAATACCGATTTCTAGAATGATAGCTACCCAAGACATCAATATTCATTACCAACTTTGAAGTTCTCTGAATAAAATTCAAAATACATAGTGTTCGAAGATATTAAGCTTGAACTTCAATTGAAACTTTTTTCTTATATGTACCTAATAGAAATCTCCATTTTTGTAGCAGAAACACTGATGTTTACATAGGCGTTTCCGCTTAGTTATCTTATCTATCACCTTTATTTAAGCCGGAAGACGTCCATTATAAGACGACTGTGTGTCATGTGCCCCTCGAATTCCCATAACCCTCACCAGGTATTTATTAATTAAAACTTTACGCACAAGTAAAAAAAAGCCAATTTTTTTTAGTAAAATAAGCAATTAAGTTTCTTCTGCTATCGTTACGTACATACACAGCTATCATATGCAGCAATTCTGTAGTCCTAAAGTAAAATTCGGAAAATATATCAAACCAAACTTATGACAGAAAGACAAAGAGACGGCTGGTTCCATTATACTTATACAAAAAGAAGGGATTAACCTCATTCTTAAGGCCGCACCAAACATACTCGTATCAGATTACCTACTTAGTAAAAGTCAAAGAACATCAATATGAAATATAGACTCTACTTAACTGTTCATGGTACTTTTAGACGAGCAACTAAAAGTTGCCGAATTGTAAGCAACTCTTTGCTCTTTTTTCGGGAAAGTACCATACAACAGTGGTTGACGTTACGTTAATTATCTACATACAGTAGATATTTCTAAACCTACTTTAAAAATTAATCTACAAACAATATAAATATAATGTTATTAAACTATCTAGTTGTTTTAATTCGACAAAAGTCACTGTTTTTTTGACTACTTAATTATTATTGGTCGAGTCTGTAGTCATTTGTGATAGAAATATTATAAATATGTTTATCATTGTTTTGATTGAAAAACTACTGCTGATCAGCGCTGCAGGTCATCGGTTCACATTCCAACAAGGCGTTTTCTATGCGGTTTTATGGGGATTCCCGACTATTCAGTTTTAGATAAAATTCGCTAAATTGCTCGTATGCGATGCGAGCAATTTTACACACTGGCAGCACCTTCTTAAAGAAAATGTTTGTGGAACGGTAGGCACTTTATTTGGTTTTTCTGCAGACACAACATTATACCGAAATTTTATATTATGAAGACTTTATGAAAAAGCAGTAGAAGTGTCGTAATGGGCCAGTGATTATCGTACTGACCTAGAAACTTGGCTAGTACCACGTGAATTTTTCAGTTCATAAGTACTTTTCTAAGTTTATCTAGGATAATACCTACTTACACCCTGAGCCTCGGAAAGGACGTAAAGCAGTTGCTCCCGATTGTCAGTCGTAAATCTTTGACAGTTGTTATAGGTCAGACGCTGGGAAGTCTAATATCAGTCTATCCAAGGAATATCGTGTTGCCTTGTAACTGGGTTGTGGAGGTCTGATAGGTAGTCGTTTTATGTAAAACAAAGGTATCGCATATGGTTAGACAGCAAGCCGACCTCAAGCTAGTTGGATAAAGAATGATGATTTTATGAAATTGCAGTGTTATCGAGTTGATCAACATTGGTTTTGTGAAATCAAAAAAATCGCATACACATCGAACACGTCGTTCCGTTACGTCACGTCATCGTCGTCGTTCTTTCTTATTATCAGAGGTCGGAGTAGGTAGATTGATTTTATATACTTGCGTCAAGATATTATAATATGGACATGCCATTTTATCCATAATGTGCGGGAAGTACCGGAAAAAGTTCCGGGATTGGAATTATGGACTAAAATAAAATAAGCGTCATACTGTCAAGCGTCATTTCTAATTCAACAGTAAGGGACAAAATACGGTGTAACTATTCCGAGGTATTTTTGTATAAAATAAAATACTGATTTCTTTCACCATTAGCTAACACTGGTAGCGTAGATTGATATTATTAATACGTTTTTCACCTTAAACACAAATTCGTGCTAATTTCAAAATTCCGAAACAAATATCACAATAAAAATGAAGTTCCGGTATTTTGGAGGCATATCCATATTATCCTTTACATTTGACGTCAACGACCTTAAATCAATCTACCTACTCCGACCTCTGCTTATTATGTGCTGGCCTTGCATATCTTCATAGTACATTAAAATTTTACTTGAACAGCTACATACTGCCCCTGATAGTAAAAAAGACGTATCTAACAAAAAGTAAAAATGGATAAAAAAATGTTTTAATGAATGAAACGGGAAATCGTTTGCTGTCTTCGAGTAAATTAAAATATTTACATATTGAAAGTTGAAAATAAAGCCCAATATAATGAGCTTTAACTTGGTTTAATAATAATATGAATTTATCAAATCATTATAGTAAAAATAATAAAAAAACATTTTCATCTTAGCATAAAAAAATAAGAAAAATATCACATACTTAATTGAATAGACGTAAATGGCTAGATGCGTCCTTTAATTTTCAAATGCTTTTGGCTGTACTTTTCTTCTAAGTATTTAGTTTATTTATCTAGTACATATTTTTCACAGAAATGACCGCATATGGTTATTTCCGCCTTTTTTCTTAAGGATTAATAACTATACCTATAGATAACCCTTGACTAAGATAGAATGTTTATAAAATAATTTGATATTTCTTTTATTTAAGGTAGTGTATTAATAAGTTACATAATAAGCTATAGCCTAATGTATTATTAGTAAATAAAACACAATTGATATAATCAAATATTTATTTTAAAGTCTTTTGACCCACATATTAAAACAAAATACTATTCTTGGCACAGTAAATTATAATTAAAATCAGAACTTTAAAAGTGTAATACTTGAGCAACGTTCAGCTTAATTAGTCGTATACTTCCCTTCTTGGTCAGTTGAATTACATTTTCAGAAGCCAGAACAGCGTGGTTTTCGGGCTCAAAATCTTTTCGTTTAGGTGACTCTCTGATACGCGAATGTTGTTTTGTGGTGAGTTTGCTATAAAATCAGTATCTGAATCAGAGTTGATAACACTACTTTTTTGCCTTTTCTTTCTGGAAGAACTTAATCTTTTTCAAGAACTGAATCATCAGAATCAAAATTACTTAGTGTTGAGCTGCTGCTGGTAGTAGCTGCAGTGGTGATATTATGGCAGACTTTATCAGAAAAAATACTGTCAGTTGCAGGGACTTGGTAAATTTCTTCAGCAATATAATCCCGATAAACACACAATTCAATAAAAATAACTGAATAAAAATCAAAAAAAAATATATAGGTAAGTAGGTACCTCATAAAAATGTCAATGTATGAAATAACTCATATCAATGAATTATTTACTTTAATTTATTATCTTTACTATAAATTTTAATTTATTATACTTTTACTACAATTTGTACATAACTTAGGTAGTTACAGTAAGACTGATATTATTATTTTCCTACCAAGTCATAAACAATTGATGATATTATTTGGCACACTACGGTAAAATAAAATTGCACACAGCTCTGACCATATTATAGCCTACAAATTTTGTAAAATTATAATAAATATACTACGGTACGGTACGGTACGGTTGACAACTGTCGGGCATACCACCGGCCCGGGGAATCAATCCGACACATTATTTCTGGATGTTCTCATCTAGCTAACGGAGACTATTTGCATAGGCACAACCTTGTAGCCAGGATTATCCACTAGCAACTTGCTCTTAAATACAATCTTGTGGAATCAGAAGTACCGTACTATAGGTATGTGCCCGACCCAGTTCTCGACAATGGCAATATCTCATTGTATTGGGATCGATCTATCATCACTGACAGGACTATTGTTGCCAATAAGCCTGATATAGTGGTCATAGATCGACTAGAGCTTCGCATAATGATTATTGATATAGCGGTCCCTCATGACGAGAACCTCGTGAAAGCTGAGAAGGATAAACAAACTAAGTATCTTGACTTGGCTCGCGAGGCTGTCGACATGTGGGAAGTGGATACGGCAGTCATTGTGCCGTTAGTCGTGACGGCCAATGGCTTAATAGCTCGACCAACATCTGCGGAGGCTCTCGTTAAGCAGTTGGATCAAGGGTCTGATTTCTGAAGGCAGCACTCCTGGACACGGCGCGTATTGTCCGGAGGTTTCTCTCTCAGGAGCCCTGACCACCGGTAGCTTGGACCCTGTTCCCGATGCCGGTGGGCTACTATTTTTTTTTATAGCCTTATTTAAAAAAATATTTAAAAATGTAATTTATATGTATATAAAATGAATAAAAGGAAATATACTATACGCAGCGAAAATTTGCGCGACCGCGACACATCCGTTCTCCAACAGACTACTCGAGCGCAACTAGCGTAGAAACTGGTCAGGCGCCGTACTAAACATTCACATTTTTAAGAAAAACGGAAGTTTATGCACACTTGCGCCTCTTTTATTAAGTAATAAGTTGTATTATTTTTATTCAACGTAAGGTATTAAGACGCTTATGGCAAATGCGTCTATGCGAAAACTATTTTACGAAGTAAATAGGGCGCAACTGGTCAGATGTGGTATTTTTTTCTTAATATGAAATCAGTTTTTATTAAGCGCATTAGACGTTAACGCGTATTTGCGTCTTATTAACTTCCTCTTATAAATAGGGACAAATATGCGCCTTTTACATTACCGAACTAAAGAAAAAACTACAGATTATAAGGACATTATCTACACAAATGCGACTTTTCAACTAAGTTTCAGATAAACTCGTCTTTTCATCTTCAATTAGGTTTAAAAAAATGTGCAGAAGCGCCTTAATTTCGTTGTGTTAAAAACGCACTGGAGAAAGGTAGCAAAATATTAAAAATACAGGCAGATGCGCCTTTTTTTTCTGATTCCGGAAATGTATATAACTCAAATCCGGAAAAAATGTTAGATGCGTCTTTTTTACTATCGGGGGCAGCATAGTTTAGGTCTAGTGGAACGGGCTACACGGTATTTTTGCTTAAATTCACTATAGCTCACGAGGAGCTACCTCGCTCGCTATCTTGCATATATCTAGTGGCACCACAGCGTTAATCCGTACCAAAATCTCATGCATTTCATTGTACTCATTGATATACGTTTCTGTGAAATTGTTATTATTTTTGGTGTACAATAAAGTTTATTCTATTCTAGTCTACATATAAATACCTACTATTTATATTCAAAAGAACCGTTTTTTTTTAATAATGTAAACTAGTGCTTGACTGCGATCCCACCTGATGACCATTTTTGATGATGAGGCGCACTAGTTTTTTAAGAGCCATTTATATAAAATATGATTTGCAAATTGCATGACAAGTGTTGACAGGAAATTAACCTGCACTAATTCACAGAACATGCAACAAGCTTTATAATTTTCAGAAAAAAAAGAATTAAGTTATAGTATTACTAAGTGAGCGACTGACTGCGAGTAACGAGAAATCAACAGAATAACAACTTACAAACATTAATTTGAGTTACTTAAAATACCGAATGAAAAACTTTATAATATTCAAATATTATAACGACCTAAGGTTTTTGTTTTGTTGCTTATTTTTCAATATTGAGTAAATGATTTATTTATAAGTCCTACGAGTAAATATCGATACTTATTTATTATGTTGGTCACAAGGTAATTTGATAAACATTTTGGTAAAAGTTCTTAATCTGTTAAATCATAATGGTCGATCATTGGTTGGTTATTGGTCTCGTAAACGAATGGTGGTAGAATAACTTCATCGTATTCAGACAAATCTAATAGTAAGTCACTAATCAAAGGAACTGACAAAATTTTAGCAGATTACCCCATAAGTCAGACATTCATTTGTTATTATGTACGAGATTACCATTTCTTTCAATGGTGTGTCAGTGATTGACTGTTGGAAAGTCATATTGATGCCATTATATGAGTAGATTACCAAACTTGTCAAAATCAACCATGATGAAATCAACGATAGACGATTCTGACACTATTGTAATAGCAGACTTGAGGCTGGACACCACACGGATGAAACTGGAATTCAAAGTTTGAATGGGAAAACTTACTTTTATGCGGGTGAAGCCGCTGGCAGAAGCTAGTCAATAATCATCATACAATCAATAATCTCTATAAGTACCTATACATAGGATACATCTCTGTACAATACATGTAAATCAATAATCTCTATAAGTACCTATACATCTCTATACTAATAAAAACTCGTTTTTTGTTATTTCAGTCCACGTACCCGATGATTATTTGATTCAACAGTTATGTCCCTTTGAAACAATAGTCTACAGATAAGTAACTGTTGTAGAGCAATTGAAAAGACCTGTCCGAGTTTTGTGTGAGGTAAGTTATTTGTTGGAAAAAGGTTTTTTTGAGTCAATATTTAATCTTTCCTTTCTGTCTTCTATTGTCCACAAGTGATTGATCGTCGAGGTGAATACAAACCGTGAACCCAGCTGAGGTTCAACATAGATGAACGGTGAATCGACCACGGTCAGTGTGGACTTAAAGTTTCTAGAAAAGAACCCGGTAAGGCTGATGACAATGCTGATCAAGCGATGTAGGTATATCGTAAATGTTTTATTTCCAGCTAATAGTGTTAATACACGCTCGAATTTGGTACGGCTGGACCACGGATTTAGTTTGTTTACTTACTAAATTTAGTCCATAATTAGTTTTATGGAGTAGTTCGGTGACCATAATTATTATGATATGGTTCTCTCCATATGTAATCAGTACATGTGAATGGTCTAATGAGACTAACGACTTCAGAATCAAATTTGGATTGGGTGAACCAATATTAATAATTCTTCCTTTAATTGACAAAAGATACTTTCAGGATAATAAAATATGTAAACCAAGTTAAAAAAAAAATGCTTGAATTCCTAAAGAGTGACCTGTTAGTTACAATGCAGGTACCGAGCCATAAAAATACGGTATAGGTGATTCTAATACAGTGAATAAGTGTATGACTGATGAGTACAATATTTACATAAAAATTAGCTTAAGGTAAATGGTTGCTTTTCAACGTTTTTAAATAATAATATGGTTGCATTCCACAAAGTAAATTAAATCTCCATTTGAAGTTTCAAAAGATTTAAATGTTCGATTTTTGGATCTGATTTCCATCTGATTTTGTACACAAAGCAACGGACCGGTCCGGTCGTCTACGTCCGGTGGATTTAGTCCGTCGTACCAGAATCGAGCATGTGTTAACACTGTTATTTTCTACTTATGAATTATTGCTGCCTGATTGTGTTATGGGATTTCAAATTAAACCACTGTTGTTGTAATTTGTCATTTTCAACTTCATTCACAATAAGATATTTGGAACAAACCTTTTTTTGGTTCGTTCAACCTATTTTGATTTCTTTTCCGTAGAGAGAAAGGATGGTAATAAAAGTAAAAACGTGGTTACAATACCAACAATTTGCTGCAGTCGCCACTTGTCATGCCGCCAACGTAATAAAAATCAAAATCGATTGAACAGATATCAACAAACCTTGTGTTTATATGTTTAATTTTATTGCTATTGGAGTATAGCAGGCCTCAAAGAAAGTGATGGGCTCGCGCGGTTGCTATGTAAGGTGCGAAATATCAATATGAAACTGCTGTTTACGTTCATACTGAAGTCTCTCAAGGATATATAATACACGGTTTTGAGATCATAATATTTCAAGTTAAGATTAAGATACGATAATATAATCAGTACTTCCACAAATACATATGTTAAAGATAAGATAGCTTATGTAGTTATTTTATTAAGAGGATACAATCTTTATTCATCATGATCATAATTTTTTCAGCCAAAAGACGTGCTTTGTCATAGTGGTTTCCGTTAAGTGGTGCTACAACGACTTGTCCTATGCGTCATCCATCCATTGGATTCCCACATCTCTCACCTGATTATCAGTCCACCCTGAGACCTTTCAACGCTGTGTCATCCGGTACGCGGTCGCCACTCCGGAAACTTTCGGCTTCATCGACCATCTCCTTTCCAAGCAAGATGACCCGCCCACTGCCACTGCTATCGCGGTAACTTTAGCACTTTTGCAGATATCTTCATTTTTAATTCATTCTTACAGATCCAGAATGAATTCATTTCCCAAGTCCTCGTGTGTTTGTATATAAACCACGTGATCCAAAACACGTTGGCAACTGCGTTTTTTAGCTGTAATTGTCCGTCTATTCAATAAGTTTAATTTCCTAATTTTTCTTAATTAGCATTAGCATCTTATTAAAGCAGATGAGTATGTTTGTCGATTGTTTATCTTTTTGATGAGCATTTTACACTTCAAATTAGTGTTATAAAAACTATTTTTCATTTCGCATTCTCTGTTTTTCGGTATACACAAGACAAGTTATTTATCTTTTTGCGTTTCTATGCATTACTTCTTCAGGTGTTATGAAACCCGATTATTTATGGATATTGCAAATTGACGTTATGTATGTGGGAGTATTTGATTGACGATCACATTGATCGATCATCTATCGTCAGTTGGATAGTTCAGAATAATGTAAAAAATAATGCAGAAAGCATGGACAAATAGTTTAAAATTTTTGATAATAGGGGGCCTAGAGTTTCAAGATACAGGCTTAGGCCTAGCTTAGACTCCAGATCTCCCACAAACCACGAATTTGTATGATTTGTTGCGGTTTTCTGCCAAATAACATAATTGGATGTTTGAAATGTAATTTGTCAAATAAAAATCAAAAAGCGTTTATTTATACTTTTTTGATTTTGATTTGATTTTTTATTGTCTCCGCAACAAAAAAGCGAAGCGTGACGACCTCCTTTCTGCAAAGAGATTGTATAATAGAAAAGTTTTAGAACTGGGATAGGAAAGCGACTAAAACCGGTTCTGAATGAGAAATTGATCTTTGAAATTTCGGTATTTTATAAACTGATGCTGACTAGTAAGAATAAAAAACTGATGTTTTTTTTTTTTAGGTGGGAAATCATCCAAAATGAGTCCTCTTGCTGAAGGGGGGCATTGTTAGACTTTTACTGACTCAAACTAGAGTGGGTTTGTTCCTTACTCCTATTTCCTAGTTCCTTCTATGCCATGTTCCACCCGAGTGGCAGGCGGTCGCCTCCTTTTGCGAAGCAGTAATGCTAGCAAAGGAGGAGGCCGACCGCATTAGGCAAAGGCGCACACGCCGCCGCCGCCGCCGGGTTTCCGATCCCGATTTCCGGCCACCGTAGGCGCGGGCTCGCGGACGGTGGGCAATGGGTAGCTCGCTGTCCGTCCGTCCGGTAACAGACCGGTCCGAGCTCAGGTCGTCTACGGCGCGCACTGTTCCCACGCGCCTCATGGAGTTGTCAGCAAACTGTAGGGGTCCAGCAGGGCCGAAGCCTACTGGGGCCAAAGGTTATGTGAGACTGTCACCACGGGCCCCGGGATAAAGGCAAGGAATGGAAAGGTAGGTTTTTAGTCAGTAAAAGTCTGACACTATTTCCCGCTCCACCCAAGGGCGGGATTTGTCATTGGATGATTTTACCGACCCAAAAAAAAAAAAAAAATGTTCCACCCAGGTTTTCCTTTCAGAAGCGAACGTAGGCTTCGACCCTGCTGCACCCCTTCGGTTTTGCTAAAAAAAACTGATGTTGAAAATTTTTAGAGATACCTATTTTAAATATTTAGCAACGGTTAAGTACGTTCTAGAGAGTTCAATGTTAACTTAGGCGTTTTTCAAGAAACGCTACAAACGGATACAGCATCATGGTCAAGATTTTTCAGGATACAGATAAATAATTGAAACGACTTGACATAGCGAAAAAAAATCTGTGAAGAGGGTTAATAGGCCTTCGAATTTCCTATTAAAAGTAAATCAAGCATGATAAAAAAGCAATTCGTACCAAATATCTAGAAATCCGTTCTCTAAATAATTGGATGGGTTTGTGAAGGTCAGTTTAGATCTAAATAATAGATTTCATTGAGTACCAGTTCCGGAGAACAGAAATTCATTGAATTTGACATTACTGACACGATTTCTAGACAAACATTTTAGACTAGATAATATAAATATAGAGTGACTGGTAATTAGTGAACGATACTTAAACACGTTATTTAAGTCATGATAACAAACAATTTTTATTATGGGACCAAACCAGAAATTGTTTAAAAAATCAGCCAAGTTCAGTACATTTTGACTAGTTAGGCGAACATAAATGTACTGACCATCAGATTATTTTTCGCGATTTCAGTTTTGGTCCCATAGTAAAAGTTGTTTGTTATCATGACTAAAATCACGTGTTTAGGTATCGTTCACTAATTACCAGTCACCCTATATAAAAATTTATTAATAAAGTTTTATTGCTTTTCCCTCCACTAGGAATAACGCTTTGTGCGTTGCAAGAATGTAGATTCACATATTATACCCGACATTCAGACCCGGAACACCTATTTAAGAGTCTTTTTAATATCGTGTGGATTTCATCACACATGCGGGATTGCTCCGCACGAGTAGCCCCCGCAAATGTACTTTTCATACAAGTATATGTATAATGTATGTTTATTCCACAACTGGTATCACACAACGCCGTCTAGTCCCAAGCTAAGCAGAACTTGATAAACATACTTATAAATTTTTAAATACATGTATAATAATTATAGATAAATAAATAAATATAGTATTTTATTATAATGTAAATCAAAATAACTGCGGAGCAGCTCTGCATGCGTGATGAAATCCGCACAATATTAAAAAGACCCTATAAGTTATACAAATATTTGTTTCGTGTGGGAACTGAACCTGCTACACTCACAGCAGCAGTAAATCGATCACTATTTTTTTCTCCATTACCCAAAGGTTGTTTGGTAGAGAATACCTGAGGCATTAAATATGCCTCTATACTTTTGTGCATAAAGCACTTAATAATTATTATTATTTCTTTTATTAGTAACTAATGTACGAATAGACGCAGTACTGTCGGGAGAAAATTTTAATAAATAAAGCAGCTATTTGGGAGTCAACGTTTTTGTGTTGAATTAAGTAGAGAGTTATTAGCTATTTGATGAAAATATAACATGAAATATCCCAGAAGAAAATTTCCAATCTAAAAATTTCCATAGGCTAAAACGGTAAACAACTTTTTATGACGTTTTTAAAGGATTTTCGATTCGGAGCCTTGACATAAGAAGCTGTTGTTGTAATGGTTTATAAATTGATTTTAATTGTTATGGCTTTTTCCCGCCGTTTCACACCCTTGACGGTCGCCAAGGAAGCACCACAGTTGTGATAACGCGAGAAACGAATCTGGACTTAGAGTGATTTATTTTTTCATTTTTGTGCCAAAAATAATTTTTAAAGGAGGTTTTTTTTAATCAATTTAAAAATAGAAGTTCTGGATTTGTCCCATACTCACGTAATGTATGTATACACCGTTAAATTTTGGTCGTTTTAATCCCGATATTATTTCTCTAATTTAATCCGTATATCAATTAGTTTTAGAAAAAAAGTACTTTATTTTTTTATTTTATCTTTACAAATCGATAGCGTTTTATGTACCAAAATCGACCCTCCTCGGGATTAAAACGATCAAAATTTAATGGTGTATATTATGTTTGTATAAAATAATAATAATAATTTATTTACCTTAGGTACTAAACAGATCCACATTTTTGTTAGTAGTGTGGTGGGTGGAGGTACAATCAAACAGCTTATATGATAAAATTATTATATTGTACTGTTTAGAAGCAGTTTGTTACATTATTTATAAAATAATTTATAAAGTTCCTATTTTTTACTTCTTGACATTCTATCAATGCAAATCCCAACGGGGCGTGAAGATTGGCTCTTTTTACCATAAACCTTATCAACTATGCTATAATATAATAATGTGACCTCTATAGACGTCACACAGTTTACAAAATATTATATTAGTAAACTATAATGAAATACATGCATTACTTTCTCACATGCATCGGTATAGCATATTAGCATAATGCATTGAGAGCAGTGGTGGCCGAGTGGTAACGGTCCCGACTTATGAGTTCATACCAGCTCGAATCGAGTCGATTCTGGCTGGGTTTGAGCCATGGGTCTTTTTTTTTTTGGTGGTGAGTAAAATCATCCAATGACATCTCCCGCCCTTTTGAACCATGGGTTCAAACCAAGACGCCAGACGCATTACTTTGTGTAATTTATTTCATCACTAATGTTCTCAATACGGTTGTACTTAAATGTTTTCCCAAAACTTGAACTCTGTATCATCTGGTGCTAAACCAGTGTGCAGTTCGTTACCAATTTTCAAATATTCTTCTTTATCAACTGTGTATGGATTCCATGCCACCCCAAGATCTTCGTTAGGAGTTGGGTTCCTGAAAAATAGACATCCAAATGAATTTTCAAGAAAAAGTAGCAAGCATAGTTCATTTTTGTTTCTGTCTAAACCTAAATACTTACCCATATTTTGCGAAGTTGGTCCAAAGTGTAGTCATGTTATTAATCATTTTGAAAGTTTTAGAATTCATATCAATTTTACCTTCGTGTACTTTGCTATTGAAAATATAAAACAAATCATCTAAGTGACAAGCAATTTCTTCATCATCAGTCATTGCATTGAGACCCATCATCTGGCTAGCAATATTTCTTTCAGATTTACAATTGAATTTATAGAGATAGACACTATTCTTTTGTGCGCAAACTTTTGCCCATTTTATAATTCCATATACAAACAGTTCAAACGAGTGGTATCGGGCCAATCGTTTCCATTCAGTATCGACGCTTCTGTCACACATATAAAACTTTTTGATCATTTATCCTGCCTCAATTTGTTTTCTCAGCGGACAATTCAATGCGATATGTTTAGGAGTGAAGTAGTTATCTAATTTATTTGCTTGTGCAATCAACTTTGTGTATTCGCCAAACACAAATAATAGAACACCTTCATCTTCATTGTACCCTGTTATGACTTCTAGTCCATCGTGAATTCCATTTTTTAAATAATCAGATATATTGCCTTGAAAAAATGCCTTGTTATCACCAAATTGTTTTTCACTTACAATACCAAGGTGTATTTCAAATCCGGCTCGATGTTCTTCTGCGAATGATAATGGTAATTTTACTCCAATGAGAGCATCTACTGATTGAATTTTGAAAAATTCGTACAAATCTCCATCGTTTTTCGAGTTATACCCTAATTGATAAGCTAACGCGTCGGATTTTAAGCGGGGCTCAAACACTTTTGCCCACCAACAAGTTGCAGCTCCACTCTGACAAATCGCTCTCTTAAAAAGTCCCTTAGTCATGGGAGACACTAAATGATAGCTTACACTGCCTGCACCCGCGCTTTCACCAAAAATTGTTATATTGTTGGGATCTCCGCCAAATTAAACAATATTTTTATTAACCCATTCTAATGCTGCCACTTGATCCTTTAAACCTGCGTTGCCTGGTACTTCCTCTGTATCTAGACAAAGAAAACCTAGCACTTCAAGTCTGTAATTAATTGTGACTAGCATGACTCCTTTTCTTACAACGAATTCCGGTGCATATATATCATCATTTCCACTGCCTGAGAAAAATCCTCCTCCATGAATATAGAACATTACGGGTAAAAGATTTTTGGGTTTGATTTCTGGGGTGTAAACGTTGAGGAAAAGACAGTCTTCACTGCACTGTGGCACAGGTTTCATTAAAAAGTCGACTTGGTAGCATTTTGGACCAAATTCCTTGGCGTTTCGGACTCCCTGCCATGGCTTTAGAGGTTGTGGTGCCTGTAAAACCTCAAACAGGATTATTAGAAAAAAAAAATCATCAAAGTTTGAATTAGTGTCATACGAACTCGTAGTTTATTAATCAGAATAAGAGTTTTGTAGTTAATTAAGTTGAACAATTTGACTGTGGCAGAAAAATAATAAGTAGATAATTCTTCGATTTAAACAGCTGGATGCGAAACGTATAGGAATGATCGTTGAAGCGACACTTGTGTGAGGCCCATGTCCAGTATATATGGGACGGTTTTCGACTGGACTTATGAAATAGCTGATCAGATAATTCTCTATTAAATTTAACTCAATTTATTATAAACCCATACCAATAAAATCACTGTATCGTAGTAGTAGTGTTCGATATCGATCGAATCAAATTATTGTTTTCAATAATAATTTGTTTAATTGTTTAGGTTTAGTGTTTTAATAATCTTTGTTTGTTGTTTCGATTAATTTTATATTTATATAAAAAATAATAATTAACGAAAACGTTCTATATAAGTGAATAGGTAGGAACCTATTGATCTGATCCACGGTGTGAATGTCTCTCTAGATCAGCAGATTATTTTACCAATTAAAGTAGGCTAAACGACAATTATCTTAAATCTATATCTATTTTAATTTCGAGGTTAACCACTTGGCAAATATAATCATTATAATTTGAAACTAGTTATGGAAATATATGTAGGTATGTATAGTCAGAATCAACTTTAATCTAGCCTCAAAAGAATTAGGAAAAAAACAATGATATAAAAAATACTGTGTGCAGAAAAGGATTTCTATCAAAATTATCAATTACAGGGCGAAAGTTGGTTTGTGTATGCCTGTTGGTGCTCCTTCTCGTTAAATGTGTTGAACGGATTTTAATAAAATTCGACACCGATCATGTCTTGAAATAGCACATACGATACTTTTATTCCAGTTAAGTGTCCTTTCACCTTCACGTGGGCAAAGCCTGCAGCTGAAACTAGTGGGGTATATTTTTAGAAATCTTTCCTTAACCACTACATAGTATAAAATAAAGTCGCTTCCCGCTGTCTGTCCCTATGTATGCTTAGATCTTTAAAACTACGCAACGGATTTTGATGTTGTTTTCTTTAATAGATAGAGTGATTCAAGAAAAAGGTAATACATACATAATATATTTAATATGACCATTGTACCCGTACGGAGCTGGGACGAGTCGCTAGTTTTTTTAAATAAGAAACTCTGATGCTATGCTACGAGACAGTGATTATGCTATGCGATATCTTTCACTGAGAACTAAAAAAGAATTAAGATAAGAAAAAAAATTATAGATACCTTGAATCGGAGATCTTCTAGAGGCGGCTGTGCATACGGGATGCCCTTGAAGCTGCAGTACGTGCCACCGTAATCGTTCTGCACCAGCTCACTTTCCAGCATGCCCTCACTCACTCTGACTTGCGCCATCTTCACACTGAATTTCTTATTCTTCTCAAGAGTGAAGGAACAAAAAATGGACCTGTGTTTGTGCACACCCTTTGCACTATAATATTTTCCGAGTTGATGCCTGATGGCTAGTCTAAGATTGGCCCCCGTAGTCGAAATACAGTCTAGGGACTACTTTTTATTCTTCTTGATGGGGTACTTTCACGCTACTAAAAGGCAACGTAAATCACACTTGATGACTAAGTCCCACATTCACAGTTCAATGAGCCAAGAATGTGATCGTAACCAAACCATCTAAAGCTGTAATTATACTTTTTATATTTTTTAATTTCGGACGACAGCACGACACAGTGTTGTTTGAGCTTGGACATGTGTTTGCAACTGAAATATTTTTAGAAGTATTTTATGTACCGCAGCTGACCGCAGCTGTGATATGGTGTTGATAAGATATTTTATTACATACCTAGTGATAAAACCGGTAATATAGTTACCTATGCTGTTTGCTTGTGGGCTACGTACTGTAGATTTTATCTGAAGGCGACGGTGTAGTGACTATTTATTTAAAAAAAAAATGTTAAAGAAGGTTTGGAATTAAAAGTTATAAAGAAAAAAAAAGACATTTTTTATATAGAGTAATATGAAGGAAATTTTATTGATTTCTTCGAAACCCTTCGCAAACCTTTATTGAAATCCATAATGTGTAGTCATAGGTCAAAAGGGCGGTTTTACTCTATCAATACTAACTAATAATATAATTTTTAATCGACTTCCAGAAGCAGGAGGTTCTGAGTTCGGCTGTATGTATTTTTTTTATGTATGTTCACCGGTATCTCGAGCAATTGTGGACCGATTTCAAAAATGTTTATTTTGATTGGAAGATTATACTTTGAAATTGGTCCTATAATAATATCGTTTTGATCTGATACTTCGTAGATATAGAACGAAATTCTTCAAAAATCATAGCAGAACTGTCGTTTTTACATGAAGGTATGTTCACCGATATCTCGGTCAGTTGTGAACCGATTTAGAATTTTTTTATTTTGTTTGAAAGATTATACTTCCAAATTGGTCCCATAAAAAATATCGTTTTGATCTGACGATGAACTTCGAAGATATAGAACGAAATTCTTCAAAAAATCATATCAGAACTGTCGTTTTTATATGTATGTTCACCGATATCTCGGTCAATTGAGGACCAATACCAAAACCTCCACGTGGTCCCGAGATAAAGGGTTTTGACAGACAGATATACGAACAATAAAGTGATCCTATAAGGGTCCCGTTTTTTTCTTTTTAAGGGAAAATAAACCGTAAAAATTATAATAAAAACTCTTAACTTCTTCAATCAGTAACGCTAGAATTAATTTCCCTTAAAGGCGTGAAACGTGACGGATGTAAAAACGGCGTTACATTATTTTCCCCTCGTGTTCATATTTCCTGCTGACTAATAAGGTCAACGTTGACAAAATTGTAAGTAATAACTGTCCGTTTGTCACGCTTCGTAAAGCCTTATGACGGTGAGTAGTATATTATTGGGCATTCTATTCCACTATCGGCAAGTGCTCGGGCGAGTGCGCCTCGCTGCCGATAGTGGTATAGAATGCCCAATAATCGACAATCGACTCGACTCTCCACTCGAACGAGACAGTTTGATGGACCGTGTATTAGGAACGATTAACTCGACCAATAACTAGTTACCTGCTTCTTAACACTATCTTCATTACTGTACACGACCAATGATCTTGCGAGCTCGCTATCGCTCTGAAGGGTGGTACAGAATGCTCAATAATGAACAATCGACTCGATCAATGACCAGGAACCCAAAAGAGGTAAGTTTATAAATGTTAACGTTCTATATACATTCATTCATTTTCAATCGGTTCATTTCCGACAGTAATCATGAAATTTGTAAAACAACCGCAATCGCTGCATGTTAATACAGTCTGCGATGATATTTGTAAGACTAGTTTTCGTCATGGAGAATTATTGCCTAACACAGTACGATGTATCATTTGCGGTCCGTCCAACTGCGGAAAAACCAATTTATTAATTGGTCTTCTTATACACGAAAACGGATTAAGATTTGAAAATGTTTATGTTTATTCAAAAACTCTGCACCAACCCAAGTACATTTTTTTAGAAAGAGTTTTGCAACGGGTGCCT
Source organism: Leucania comma (assembly GCA_958295575.1). Classification (NCBI taxonomy): domain Eukaryota; kingdom Metazoa; phylum Arthropoda; class Insecta; order Lepidoptera; family Noctuidae; genus Leucania; species Leucania comma. Next base: position 12,191,331 of record OY282476.1, on the reverse strand, counting down.
GGTATTTCCCTCCAGAAATATCAGGGAAATGAGGAGGTACTAAGCGTTCAGGACGCAAAACCCAACTCCGTGATTATTTTTGATGATGTTGCTTGTGAAAATCAAAGTAACATGCGTGATTATTTTGCGATGGGAAGACACAAATGCATTGATTGTTTTTATCTAAACCAAACATACAGTAAAATCCCTAAGCAGTTAGTAAGAGACAATGCGAACTTAATCATACTTTTTAAACAAGATGAAATTAATTTACGACATATTTATGAAGAACATGTCAACACTGATATGTCATGGATTGAATTTCGTGAAATGTGTTCAAAAATATGGAGTGAACCCTTCAATTATGTAGTAATTAATAAGGATTGCTCCAAAAATAAAGGATGTTACAGAAATAAATTTGACACTTTTGTTGTCTTTGATTAAAAATATTAATATTTAAGACCTGTAACCTCGCTATATTATTATTCTTCTTCAGACAACGCATAATCAATCACGAACTTTTTTTGTTATTATGGAAAAATCACTGAAAAGACAAATAGTTGAGGCTGCAGAAGCTGTTAAGAAGAAAGTACGAAAGATGAGAGATGTTGAGATTAACAATCAGCAAGTGCTGGAATCAGTTTTCAAGCCGGTAACAGAACCACTCAACCTAATTGCTAATGTCAGTAAGCAGGCTCCTCTCCTGCATAATATAGAAAATGAAGAAACCGAAGTTCCATTTATCAATAAAACTTTACATAAAGAAGTTCCAATTAGTAAAGGAAACAATGAAGACAATTTTGAATCTGATATCGAAAGTGACTCTTCGTATAAATCATTAGTTGAAAACAAGCAGGGATGTGATACGTCGTCCTGGTCAGTGTCCTCAGAAGCACTGTCAGATATTCCGTTTGGTGTTAGAGTAGAAGGCGGCAAATTGATGTTAGGTTCTGCTCGTATAACGATCAGCGATGAGTATATCATCGTGGCTGGACGCAAATACCGAAATACGCCTGGTTTAAAACAGTTGCTGTTGAAAAAGAACGTAGATTTAAGCTTGGTTACAGAGAGTGATATGAAACATTATAAGTCGATGCTACTAGACACAAATGCACATCGACGAGACTATGAGCCTGGTAAACCAATAAAAAGTAATAAAGGACAAAAATATTTGCAAATTATTAAGCCTCTATTCCAACTACGAAGTACAATTCAAGAGCACCAATCGCAGGGAAAAGGACTACCCTTAACAAAAATGTGGAAGAAAAACGTAGATTTTGTATATTGGGACGATCCCAATGAACTGGTGGATAGATTAAAATTATTGATTGCATCTCGAGATGCTGGTAACACAGGATTAGATAATGAAATTATATCTATCATTGAAGAATTGCGTGAAAGTAAAGTTATAAATAAATAAATATTTTAAAATGTGTTTATTTAATTACCAGCTTCTCGATACAATACACCTAGACATGAACGTAGACAAATTCGGACACTACATTCACAAAAGAATGCGTTTTTCGGAGTTATTTGAGTTTAATGAGAATGCATTGTTAAAATTAGAAAACGGAGATTTTGATTTAAAAACATCAAGACTGAGAGGAATTCGGTATCCGGTAGAATCAGACGATGCTGTGAACAAGGATTATGTGGATCATTTAAATGCTAACATGTTAAAAGAATTTAATAATATGATTGGTTTATTGCGTTCTCAAATCATGAAAGACGCTAAGGGTACAGTTCAGGCTACTTTAAAAGCAAAGATACCTGAGATTTTAACTCATTTGCAAGATAAGTTTTATACTAAGGCAGAGGTAGATAAATTACTTCAAAAACCTTCGTAATGGCAAAGCAGCAAATTGTAAATGAAATACACAAAGCAGCACGAAGAAATTTTCTTAGGCGTCCTGTCATTCTAAAGGGAGTCGATGACTTATGGCAAGCTGATCTGATGGACATGCAAAACCTAAAGAAATATAATAAAGGTTACAATTACATTTTAGTAGTGATTGACTGCTTCTCAAAGTATGCTTGGACGGAGCCATTAAAAACAAAAAATAAACTTGATGTTACTCATGCATTCAAAAAAATATTAATTAATAGCAAACGCAAACCTGATAATTTACAAACAGATATGGGAACAGAGTTTTATAACAACTCATTTCAGATGCTTATGAAGTCATACAATATTAACCATTACTCATCATTTTCTACCAAAAAAGCTTCTATTGTTGAGCGACTAATTAAAACTATTAAAAATAAATTATATAAATATTTTAGTCTGAACGGAAACTATAAATGGTTAGATTTACCGTTACAAGATATATTAAAGACATATAACAATACAAAACATCGAACAATTAGAGTTAAGCCAATCGAAGTGAATAAAGCTAATATGTCCATTATAGCAGAAAATATAAGAAAATCATTTAAACATTCCTCTATTTGTAGAAAACCTAAGTTCAAAGTGGGTGATTTTGTTCGGATCAGTAAATACAAACACCAGTTTGAGAAAGGTTATACACCTAATTGGTCAACTGAAATATTTACCATAAAAAAGATTAATTTTACCATACCTGTTACATATCATTTAGAAGATCAGCGAAAGCAAGCTATATTGGGAACTTTTTACGAGCAAGAACTTCAAAAATCCAACTTTCCCGGTGTTTATTTGATAGAAAGAGTTTTAAAAAGAAAAGGATCAAAAATTTTCGTAAAATGGTTGGGTCTAAACAATGAAGAAAACAGTTGGATTGACAAAACTGCAATCGTAGGATAAAATAATATTAATATAAACATTATTTTTGCACTATTTTCATCATTACAATTCGGACAATGCAAGGAGGTGAACTAGTTAATACATTAATTAATAATTTACCGTTTGAACTTCATTTGCCTGGTTACAATTATTGCGGACCAGGAACCAAACTCCAGAAACGATTACAACGAGGTGATCGAGGTGTAAATAAGCTAGACGAAGCTTGTATGCATCACGACATTGCTTATGCAAACCATACAGACTTAACCAATCGCCACAAAGCCGATTTACAACTATTAAATATGGCTAAACAAAGACTTAAGTCCAAAGATGCTGGAAAAGGAGAAAAACTGAGTTCATGGATAGTAAGCAAAGTTATGAAAGCCAAATTGAAATCTGGTGCCGGCGTTAAAACGTTTAAGAACTTCGTGTCAAAAATAAAATCAACGATCAAGAAACTGAATCCAAAGGATAGCAAAACATTAATCAACGTTGCTTACGCAGCGGCAAAAAAAATATTTCCAAAAATCTCAAAGATTCGAATACCGCGAGTGATACCGTTACCAAAAACTGGAGGAATTCTACCTTTGATTCCAATTTTTGCTGGTTTATCGGCTTTAGGTACTTTAGCTGGTGGTGCGGCGGGTATTGCAAAAACTGTTAACGATTACAAAGCTAGTCAGCAAAATTTGCAAGAAACAGTAAGACACAATAAGGCTATGGAGTCTTTAAAGTTAGGCAAGGGTTTATACATTAAGTCACATAAAAATGGTAAAGGTTTATTTATAAAATGTTCAAAAAACTAAGAAATAAGCTACCTAATCGTCCTCTAACTAATGTAGATATACAAAAGTATGCACGTGACATCCCCTACTTTCGAGGAGTTTACATGAAGGATCAATTACCAAGGGTGCCAAAACGGATTGAATGCGGTGTCGTTAACTTGGATAATTATAAGAATGTTGGGACACATTGGGTAGCTTATGTTAAAATTAACCACTATTGTGAATATTTTGATAGCTTTGGGGATTTGAAACCTCCATTGGAACTAATGCGATATTTTAAGAAATGTAATGTTTTTTATAACTATACTAGATATCAGAAATTTAACACAGAAAACTGTGGGCACTTATGTTTAGAATATCTAAGGACTTTTTGGAATAAAAACGTATAAAAATTATAATTTTCTTTTATTTCAATCATTTGCAAGATGTCATTCACATTGTCAATAACTGGAAACTCGTCAACTTTATCTACGTACTATCCTAACACATTGCAACTAAATGAACAGTATGAGTGTGCCTTATTGCATTTCTCAACATTTAATTCTATTCCAAACATCGACAAAACGAATAATAAGTTTTATTATGACTCTAACAAAGTTATTGAAATACCAGAAGGAACCTACGAATTGCAAGATATTAATGATTACTTAAAATCTAAAATTAAAGATGCATCAATCAAACTGCAGTGCAATAACAATACGTTAAAAACTACTGTATTCTGTACAAAAAACATAAATTTTAATAAAGAGAATACTATCAGAAATTTATTAGGTTTTGATAAGCAGATCTTGGAACCAAATAAATGGCACGTGTCACAGTTTCCAGTCAACATTTTACCTACGACAGTGATCAGGATCGAATGTGATATTGTAAGCGGCTCGTACACAAACGGAAAACCGAGTCACATAATTCACGAATTTGCACTTAACGTACCTCCTGGTTATAGAATTATAGAAATTCCAAAAAACGCAATATACTTTCCAGTCAACCAAAACAACATAAGCTGCATACATATCCGATTGATTGATATAAATAACCGCTTAATAAATTTACGGGGTGAAGAAGTGCAACTGTATTTGCACCTGAGAAGCAAAAAATGATTGACTACAATAAATATGCGCATCAACAAATTCAAAATATCAGTCCCCCTCAAGCATCCACCCAAATAAGAGCTCGCTGTAAGAAAATAAAATTAACTAAAGACAACAAAGCATTTCTCAAAGTGATTGGTTTGCTAAAATGAATATCTTAGACGTTTTATCCGCTCCGACTTCTGATAATACGGTTGAAGGAATTGAATTTCATTCTTACAAGCCCTATGTAACTAGTTTTAATAGAAATGACGAAATTCGTATACCTATTAACCAACAGGACTTGTACATTCTTCCATCAGCGAGTACCTTGTATTTAGAAGGAACCATTATCGTAAGCAAAAAGGATATGAAAGATAAAGTCACTAGTGTTCATTTCACGAATAATGCTCTACTCTACTTGTTTCAAGATATAAGGTACGAGCTGAATGGAGTAGAAATTGATAGAATAAAAAATGCTGGCGTAACTACCACCATGAAATCGTTGATATCAATGAATGAGAACGAATCAAAGACATCTAATTCATGGGGCTGGAATATTGATGGTACAAAAAACATTAATGGTGGTAATTTTTCTGCTTCTATACCACTCTGTAACATCATCGGTTTCGCAGAGGATTTCAAGAAAGTCGTGATCAATTGTAGGCACGAACTGATATTGCTACGAAGCAACACTAACTTGAATGCTGTAAAACTTAACACCGGTGAAATTGTAGAAGACGTTCAGATAAATAAAATCATTTGGCGCGTACCGCACGTTAAAGTGTCTGACAAAGAAAAAATAAGTTTGCTGAAACTATTAGAAAAAGATCGACCACTCCAGATGATATTCAGAAATTGGGATCTGTACGAATATCCGGCTTTACCTAAAACTACTAAACATACCTGGTCAATCAAAACATCCTCGCAAATAGAGAAACCAAGATACATTATTATGGGACTACAGACAAATAGAAAAAACAATAGCAGTTCTGATATGTCTCAGTTCGATCATTGTCACGTTCGTGATGTAAAAGTGTACCTTAATTCTACTTACTTTCCATATGAAAACCTAAATGTGAGTTTCGCAAATAACAGAATCGCTTTATTATACGAGCAATACGTCAGATTTCAGCAGTCTTATTATGGGCGTCGACCGGAGCCTTTACTAAGTGAAAAACAATTTAAAGATTTGGCGCCACTATTTGTCATCGATTGCTCTAGACAAGCTGATAATATAAAGTCAGGCCCTGTTGTAGACGTAAGAGTGGAAATTGAGAGTGATTCGGAAATACCAGATCAGACTTCAGCGTATTGTCTTATATTGAACGACTGTATTATTGAATATAAACCTTTAAGTAATACAGTCAGGAAAATATCATGAATCCCAATACTGTCATATTAGATGTTCAAGGGTTTAAAGACCTGTACAATAATTTTATAATAAAAGAGTTAGCTTTTGCTACCCGTGATTATACCCAAACATTTTTAATAAAACCACCATATTTGTTTAAATACTTAACAAGTGACGAAAAACGGCAAGTTAAGTGGCTAGAAAGAAACAGAGGTATTTATTGGAACGAAGGGTATATCGACTATAAAGAATTTCGTCGTATAATCGTTCCCTATCTAGAAAATAAGGAAATCGTTGTTAATGGTTTGGAGAAAGTTAAGTGGGTTAAGGAACTTTGTGAGAACTGTAAAGTATCAGACCTTGGTACTGAAGGATGTCCTAATTTCTTTATTTTACATAAAAAATACTGTGAAGGAAGAATTAATTTAAATTGTGTAAAACATTTAAAGCATTGTGCTCTTAAAAATGTGTTATGTATAAGAAAGTGGTTAGAGTTATAAATGTGTACCTACTTAGGTTATTGTTTTCTTAAATAAAAAACCATTTGTATTGTAAAACTTCTTTTATTTTGATAAACACCCAACACTTCTTTATATAAAATAATCTACGAGTACTTTAAAATTAAATAAAACAAATTTATAAGGACTAAATATTTGCCTAATCAACTTAATACGCAAACAGATAAGTACTAAAAATCACTATCTATTAAAGATTTAGAAATTTTTTTAACTAGAGATTCAGTTTCGTCCATAACATTGTCGATAGCGTCTTTAACAATGTATTGCGCACTTATAATGACGTTCTCACTGTCACTGTCACTGTCACTGTTTTGCGGATTGTTATTGCTTAAATCTATGACTGATATTTTAATTAGTTTGATGCCTCGTCGCTGTAGTCGACTCATTACAAAAGATTTAGTTGAATTGTGCTTCTTCGACTTGTCCCTGCAACGTTGTTTTGATTTCTTTTCTTTCATCACTTTTTTGCTGTACTCGGGTTCGTTGTGAAGCGTTTCGGAGAATACTTCATAAGGATTTTGAGCATACTGGCTAAACATAATTTCTGATTCTGTATTCTGGAATAAAAATAGACATTCATTAAGTTTAAACTAAAACGTAGACGTTGATATAGCGATGCATAAACGAACTGTCAGCGGGTTACAACATTCATAGCAGATCCACTAGTTACTAAACAATATAAAAATAAATTGAGAAACTTACCGATGACATGTTCGAGGTAAGCACAGCGCTGCTTAGTACAAGTACTAAAGACGAGTTTTATTTCGCAAATGGTCAAAAAAAGAAAAAAAAATACTATCGAAACAATTCCTAATGCAGATTAAAGTGTTAACTAAGCATTTATGAGGGTAATGCACTGTTACGTATTGTATGATCAGCGTTATGATTGAATTGACACAAACATGGCTCTTCGAAATTTGTATAATCAGTCTTATTGTAATACGTACAAAATACATTTTACATCTGAAAAATGAACGATTCAAGTTTCGACATGCACTTCATGTTTGCAAATTGAATCTTAGTCAGGTTTCATTTTATTTAACCAACTACAAAAAAGGAAGATGATGTTTCAAAACATAAATTAAACAAGTAGTCATAATAAATCACATTTTATTTATATATTCATATTAACTTAGGTTTTTACAACTAAGAATTATTATTTATCATACATTAAACAGTTACCTAGGTATATTTTTAAGAACTAATATTAAGATTATATTACACTGGTTACATAAATCAAATTCGAACTCTATTACTAATTAGCTTAATCTTGAAATACATTTTCGCTCTTTAAAATAAGTGAGTGACCCCAGGCTCGCGTTGATATTCCATCTACAGATATTGAGCGTTTATCATCATTTCGAGATAAGGCAATTTTGTTGACACTCTTAGTAAATATTTCGTGCTTTATAGATTTAAACATAATATTTTTTCTACGAATAATTCCACCATTTAATAAAATATTTTCATAATCTGTTATAGTTAAGTCTCTTATTACACTTGATTTTACTCCTTTTGCTTTTTTAATGACTTTATCGACTGTTTTTATTGAGTAAAGCTTCGATCTCAAACCAACAAAATCTGAGATATATTTTCCTCCCATTTCGTCTTTGAACAAACCTGGAACTTTTTTGTTTATAATTGGTATGTCAAAATCATTTTTATCATTATAGTTACTGGTGTCGAAATATTGCAAAAAATTATACTTCAAGTCCTGATAAAAGTCAAACGTGAATATTTTATAAACAAACGAATCGGTATCTGTGTAACACAACTGCACTCGATCTTCATAAAAAGGTTTTACAATATTATAATGAAAGTCATACATATGTGTCTTAGAAAGTTCTAATACAGTGAACCCAATATAAATAGGTTTGTCTAAAATAATTTGGTCAGGTTTCATTTGTATTGCAACTAAGTTTTCAGTTAGAATAGAAGCGCTATGGAAGTAGGGATTGGCTACAAGTCTCTCGGAGGATATAAATTTCTTAGTTCGATTAGATTGATCGCACCATTGATTAACTAAATGAACGGTTACTCTATTTTCAGTATTTTCTAATGTTTTGCCAAAAACACTATTGTTTAACAACTTAAAAAAGTCTTGTTCAAAAGAACTTTTTGCCTTTTGTCTTAATCGAGTGTTTAATTCTATGTACTGTTTTAAATAAGAACTTTGTCTAAAAGTAATAGCTTTATGAACTTTACGTAATATTAAACCATGTTCTAAACACTTTTTTAAATGAACATAATGTATTACGTAGTTGTATTTATTATGCAAATTTGCAACTAATTTCTTCGTTTTACCTCCTGGAGGTATACATTTCTCAGGGCAAAATGGTAAATCATTGTGGTGTTTGTGTAAATGTTCAGGATAAAAAAGATCGACTTCTAATATAAAGCCCCACTCAGAGTTATTCTCGATATTTTCTACCCGAAAATTAGTTAATTCGTTTTCATCAAGAAATCTAAAACTAGAATACGGTAAATACTGACACATGCTAAAGCCGTATAGGTTATTACAGTCTAGATATACTATAAAACTCTGAGGCTGTGATGCATCATGTTCTGGCATGTATTTGTGATTTGCTTTTGCATACCGATGGGAACACATGCACAAGCCCCCTCGTATACCGCTTTGAATCATTCTGACGATAGCTAAATCCGAAATCAGTTCTAACTGAACACCTGTTTTTAGTAACATTGCATCGAAAGATAAACTGGGTGCAGTTATGTAAAAGGCAGGATCGAGTTTGTAATATTGTTTACATGTTTTCCGAAAATTTTGAAATATGTCTGTCAACAAAAGCACATCTGTTTTTAAGTATAGATCTGTATACTCGCCTAGGTCAGAAATATTGAAAACAGCCCAAACATTCTGAGCATGATTATAATCTTCATCGCTAATACCTTCGTTAGTCAAATAATTATGGAAATAATATTTAGATGGTAATGACTTTTGTTCGTAACATTTCCAGTCTTTCATATAGTCATACGGGTACACACCTTTACGAATCAGCAAACTAAATTGCGCTTCATCGGGAAAAATTGATTTAAGGTTAACAAAATCGTCAACTTGCAAAGTTTTAGCAAGTTTGTCTAAACTAGTTCCTAGAAAGTTGAAGGAATCTAAAAACCTTATTTGTATAAACTCATTATCAGCAAGAGGAATAAACTTTGTAAACGATATATATTTTTCCTTAGTCTTGGGTATTATTTTAATTTGTCCTGGAATTTCACCTAACTTTTTAATAAATAAATGACAATCGTACCCGGACAGGTTATGAAAAAATATTGGGATGAATTTTGGTACTTTATTTTGTAGGTTGCAGTGTCGGTGTGCTGCACCTCGGTACCGGCCTGTAATATGACAGTGATCCCTTACTCTATCTGTCAACAGTAAATTATCACAAAGGTAGCACTTAACAGCGCGTTTGAAATCTAGAGCATCTATTTCTGTGAATATCATAGGCTCGCTTTTAGTTAGAATTCTGTGTATTGCTTTAGCATCTTCAGTCAGTAAATGTATAAATTTTGAAACACAATCTTTTCCACGATAACTTCTATAGCCGCCAACCCTATCGTTAAATGATGACACTACATTATACGCGAATGCGGCCGGAATGTGTCGATGTGAGTATGACGTTTTAGCGGTGTTGAAATCATCGCCGGAAATCGGTTCGAGTATCGTTTCGAAATCAGCATATATGACGAAAGGAATGTTATGTTTTCTATCATAATTTTTGAATTTTAAAAATGTTCCTTTTTCTGGTAATACCGTAGCAATTCCTCCACACAGGTGTGATTCAATTTGGATGCGTGTCGGAAAAAACAATAAGCACGTTTCGCAGAAGTACAGTTTACCATGATGTTTAGTTATCTGATTTCTGACTAGACGAGATAAATCATTGATAAGACAATAATGAGTATTAGTATTATTTTCTAAAAACAATAGATGGATGCTCTTATATTTTTGATTAGATGTTGAATACAAAGGTCCAACGATAGTCTTATTATTTTTTAAACCATACACGTAAATATTCAAAAACGGATTATTTTTCTCAAATACAGCTATATCCGAAAATGTTATCGGAAATGTTAAACCATCAACATTCAAAACATCCCGGAAGTAGGGATAAGATGAAACTCTGTCGGGATGTTTGTTAGCGGGGTACAGAGCTGCCACTACGCACCATAAAAAGCAAAACTCATCATTGTTACGAATATTCAAACAAGCTTTTTTATTTTTTATACATTTTGGTAAAATTATAAATTTAGATCCACCGAGAGGCTGATATTTATTAATATTTAATTCTACATGGGAATTGCTCAAAAATGACCAACCACTATCTCTCTCCTGAAACTCTTCAATTTTCTTTAACAGTAAATCAACCGTTGCTTTATAAATTGAATCAAAATCGTAATTAAAATTAATAATAATGTTTTTTGTGGCGAACGATTTCATTTCCTTTTGATCATTTTTAAACATAAGAAAAAAAGAAAAAAGTTCAAAATTTATTTTCAGAGCTGTATGTTTCAATAATGATCGGTTTATTAGAGTTTTAACTTGTTCACTAATATTATTAAGAAAAATTTCAGGAAAATTATTTATTTGTTCGCCAGTTGCAATGATCTTGTAACTAACGATTCGTTTTTTAAACGCAGAATTAATAATTGCGACATTGTCAAAAACAGTGGTCGCACCATTACTTTTATGAATATTACTACGTAAATGACCAGACCATCGACGATTAACTACAAATAAATTGCAAACCAAACAGTGGGGCATTATTATACTATTTGATATTAACTATTATCCCATTTAAACTCGAAACGATCTTACCCACGTATAACGACTAATAAACAATCGAAGTTAGTGTAGTGTGACAGAATTATTAAATTTTTGAATCTGGAGCAAGTCTGCATACGCCTTTTGGTTTGATGATCACTAATTGTTCTTCAAGCATTGCATCTGATTAGGTATCAAGGTATTTCTGAAAAAAATAAAGATCCGTTAGTACCTATTTTTAGTAAAAAATAACAACATTTTAAACAAAAATACGAAACATATTCTTTAATTACCTTTTTGCATTACTTTATTGATTTTTTTAATCTGGAGCAAGTCTGCATACGCCTATTGGTTTGATGATCACTTATTCTTCAGGCAGTGCATCTGATTAGGTATCAACGTATTTCTGAAAAAAAGAAAGATCGGTTAGTGCCTATTTTTAGTAAAAAATAACACAATTTTAAATAAAAATACGAAACGTATTCAATAATTACCTTTTTTGAAAATTATTTAATGTTGTACATAAATGTTCCAATTTTATGTACGTGTGTGTGTTTTCAGATCGCAATATTAAACGTCAGGTACAGCTTCGCGAGATTATAAAACTAGTTATTTCGACATTCGCTGTAAATCTATATATTTTTTAAATGATTAAACGATTTACACCCCGTCACGCGTCGTAGCTTTGATATAATGTCAAATTATTTTTCGACATTACTAATTAACGGAGTATTCGTTACTGATTACCTAGTCAATAACGAATACTCCATTAATTAGTAAATTTATAAAATATTTGATTGAAATAATTGTTATTGCGTAAAACATTACACGTGTAACCTTGTTTCTTTCTTTTCGTCAGCTTAGTTGCATTCGCAACTGTAAGCTGTTTTAGTCAAGGTTGGCACGCATACATATTAAAGTATGGATAAGTATCAGAAACTACATAGGAACACTATCACAAAATACAAGTAGAATAAAATGTCGAATACCAGGTCAGAAACCTATAGGTTTCTAACCGAAGAGAAAATTCATTTAAAATTTGTTACTGTTACAAGTCAACTTATTTCCTGTACTTACTTTACTCAAGCATAAAAGTATCACAAGTAAAACTTGGATATATAACATGATAAATACTAATCTTATGATTGTCTCTAGATTGCTAAATAATTAAATTACTTGCTAGAATATTCCTTAATACCGTTGTTGTTATTCTATCTACTGGTAAACGTTTTGGCAGCCCTAAGCCGTTTCGCTGTCTTGTCATTCGGTGCTAGCTAAAAGAACCTTAGTGTTCACTTTTTGAACAAGTATAATACGTCTAAGGAAAAATGTTGTTTTACGCAACATTATAATGAACAGTTGCAGTCATTTTTAATATAGCGAATTATCGTTCGTTTTCCGATTTATAAGCTACATGTTTTCGAAGTACTCGGTACAAACCAACTGAAGTCTACAAGTGTGGAAGTAATCTTCAAGAAGTGCTCTGCGATCTTGCTGAGTTATCCTATCAATGTTGATATCTAACCGCTGCCTGCTGCCAACAGTCACTACGCCTGCTATCATCAGCCTGGTATATCAAACGGACATAAGTGGAAAATGTAAGTATAAAATATTTCCGATCAGGTCATAGCTTAGAGATCTGACCCATTGTAGGTGATTGTAATAATTTGATTTGTGTTTGATTATTATTTTGTTTTATCTTTATTTGACTCTGAGTGCGAGTACCTTCAACAAGCTCCGATCCCAGACCAGAGAACGACTCCCAGCCGCAAGCTGTCTGCAGATAATAGGAAACGCAAGTCGCACCCATCATCAACGAATTTAATTCGTAAGAGGTAAACAAACTATTCAATAATTTAGTTCACCATACCAATTAAAAACTAAGTGTGTATTTTTTTTTCTGCGTGTATCTAAACGTTAAATGTACCCTGTAAGTGTATGATAAACTAATAAAACTTTCGTCGTTGTTTCAGTAAAAAAACCAATACAGATAATGATGTATTCGGTATCAGTAACAACTACGGGACTGACACCGTGCCAAAAGACGATTCATCGAGTACATGTCTATCATCATTCTTCGTTAACCGAGTCGCCAAAGGCTGCGAGCGGCGAGCAGCGAGCATCAACGGAGAGTACTACGTCGACTGCAAGGTGTACAAGGCTGACGACGCGCGCCACACCGACTCCCAGGAGCTGTGGAAGAAGGCGCTTGTGCGACTCAAGTTCCAGACCGACGCGAATTCATCTCAGTGGCAGAAACTACAAGAGTTCGTGCGTTCGGTAGATACAATTTTCCGAGAAAAACCAATGTTTTACGAAAAATAAACCTAATATATAATTTGTACCTTGTTTATTATTCAGATCCAGAAAGCAGTGCGTTAACAAGTCGTTTCTAATATTGAAACGCATTTCACAAAGACCAAGTCGTTTCGACCCACGAAACGCATTACAAAAACCAACAAGTCGTTTCTAATATTGAAGCGCATTTCACAAACACCAAGTCGTTTCGACCCCACGAAACGCATTACAAAAACCAACAAGTCGTTTCTAATATTGAAGCGCATTTCACAAACACTAAATCGTTTCGACCCACGAAACGCATTACAAAAACCAACAAGTCGTTTCTAATATTGAAGCGCATTTCACAAACACCAAGTCGTTTCGACCCACGAAACGCATTACAAAAACCAACAAGTCGTTTCTAATACTGAAATGCATGACCAAATCACTAGTCGTTTCCACCTTTGAAGCGCATTCTAAAAACCAACAAGTCGTTTCTAACCACGAAACGCATGTCAAAATGAATAAGTTAAATTTTAATCATTGATCATGTCGATATTTGTCACTACTGTCCGAAGCGAAGCAAACTCGCCTAGCTACTGGCAGCCAGTCGTATAACTCGCACGATCTTTGTATGAGTAGAATGATACCAATCGATTCTAATACTGAAATAAGTACCAAATTCATCAAGTCGTTTCCATGCTGAAGCGCATTACAAAACCCAACAAGTCGTTTCCACCATATGAAGCGCATATCAAAATCATCAAGTAGTTTCTAAAAACGAAACGCATGCCAATATGATCCATCCCATCGTCCGCAGCACGGAGAACTCGCCTAGCTACTGGCGGCCAGTGGTACAACTCATATAATCTTCAGGCGAGTACAGTAATATACTACACAGTCGAGTCGATCGTTCATTATTGGGCGTTCTATACCACTATCGGCAGCGAGGCGCACTCGCCCGAGCACTTGCCGATAGTGGTATAGAATGCCCAATAATATACTACTACGGTGCAGTACGTGCAGAATAAGCCTAACTTATGAGTCAGATAAACGAGTGAGATTTTTAAGCTTATCTCGTTTGGAACCAAAGTCAAATCAATCTGAAAACAAAAGTAGTTTTGCTTCATCTATAAATACGTTTAAAAGCATCATATTAAGCAGATATAATTTTGGTGTTAAATTAATAAAATATAAATATTATCTATTTGAAAAAAAATATATATATACAGTGGAGATTTTTGATATTTATTTATCTTTTGATACTCTCTTTTTGAATTTTGTACCCAACTTGTAAAAAGATAAAAAAGAGAAGGCAAGCCTTCAAATAGTTTAATCGATATGGCTGCTTAGATATTAAGAATTAAATTTCAATTAATATAATTTTAGTACAAAATCTTTTAAAACTAGGAGCTTAACATAACGTAACGCAAATTTATTTAACCGCACAATTTATTTACAAGAGTTTTTAAGATTTACATAAAAGTATAGACAGACTAATAAAGTCGAAAAATAAAATGAATAAGCATCAAGATTTTACTAAGTAATTACAGATTAATTAAGTATAACTCATGTTAAGTAAGTTGGATCGATTCTAAAAGGAAATACGGAAATGCCCAAAGTACAAAATTGTTTTTATTTTATAATAGTCCTGTTTTTAGTTTGTTGTATATATCTACTTTTTACTTTTTCCTCACACCTTTATCTCGTATGTTTGAAAGTAAGTATAGGCTTGGCTTTTTTTTCTCATTCTCACTCAATTCTTATTTTCTTATTGCTTTGTATATTTTAGGACATCGAGCTTGAAATTACATACAGTATAGTTTTTAAATAAAATAATGATAAATGATATTTATTTTGCAAATAGGTTTTAAAAAACACTTTCACACGTCAATATTTTTTTCATCAGTTTAAACTAGATGAGGCCGGTTTTCAACAAACCATGGTCCTGAGATGCAAAAGGCAACTAAAAGAGCATAGGTATGGTTTTTTATCCATACCTATGCTGTATGGTTTTAGTCAGTAAAAATCTAACATATATCGCTCTATGCTAGAGTGATAGAAATCGTTAGACGATTTCTAATATAAAAAAAAAATTATGCACGTAAAGTAACAATTTTTCATTCAATTTCTTACCTGTACTTAAATCTACAAAAGCAAACTAACACGATAACCTTCAATTAAATATAGATTTTTCTTTCATCTTGCAAAGGAGCAGAAAATAATATCTGGCTAGTCATCCATCAAATTGGTATTGAAAGAAAGTTTTTATTCTTTCTGTTGGTTTGGCAGCTATTGTAATCTGTAGCAGGAGAAATTTTTATTTACTAATTTATTTATTAAAATACGAAATAATTTAGGCTACAATAAAACATGTTAAATAACAGACAAAAAACCACGTTTTATGAGAACCAAGGTTACCGACAATAGTCCGAAGAATCACCCAACTTAAGTGGCAGTGGTTACTTTTCCATTAGCATGCAAAAAATTCGAATGCTGTATTTGGCAGCTAATCTCTTAAGTCAGATTACTCAGCAAGCTGCGCTGAGGTAACCAATACTTCAATAACATTTTCAACACCATTTTACTGGGATTGTGCCTGTTTCAACGATTACTCATATTGTCCAGTTGTAACACATTTGAGATAGAAAACTACATTTTACGTCACAATCTTATGTATAAAATGAATAGCTGTTCATTATTGTCGCTAAAACTTGAAGGCGACTGCACAGATTTGGCCATGAAATATTCGTGATACTCCAGGGGAGGTTTGTTTAAAAGGTGAGTAAATAGACAAATGCACAAAAAATATCGACTATTAGGCGGTACGAAGTTTGCCAATAAAAATCAATTTAAGAATGATTAAAACAGCCACTAAACCTCTCAAAAACTTAGTAATTTATTATATATATTAAACAAATATTTACATTATCATAAAGAGTAGTAGAATATAGATTTAGTTGTAGATATTCCAAATTTAAACTCAGACGGGCTAGTCAATATTTCTGTCGAAATTTGAATTTGGAACGAGAATTACACCGTCATGTTTCAATACGGTTGTGATTGATTGCATCTGTAATTAACTGTAAACACGTCTAAACTTGTAAACTTGGTTAAATCGATGAAAGGCCAGGGAGAATCAAGATTAACTCTCAAACTTGATTAATGGAACAAATAATTAAAACCACTCAGCACCTATAGGCAATGACCATGGTTATATAAGTTTGAAGGCAAGGCCAGGTAAAAAAGTCAAGGCGCGACAATTCATCAGTAAATACGGAGTTTAAAATTAAAAGGCTTACCAGGGCTGCGGATACGCGGGCTTGCAGATGGCAAGCAATAGGTAGCTCGCCGACCAACCGTCCGGTAACTGCTCGGACCGAGCACATGACGTTGATGGCGTGGAAGAATACGCGCGTATTCTTCCACGCCCGCCTCAAGGAGTTGTCAGCCCACTGGGGCCATGGCTAATGTGAAAGTGTACCTTGTGACCCTGGAACGGCCTGGAAGGCAAAGACCCTTCTTTGCATTCGTTCTAGGAGTAGGTAGTTAGCAAAAGTTTGACACTATCCTCCGTTCCGCCCAAGGGTGGGAGATGTCATTGGATGATTTTCCCACCTAAAAAAAACCCTGACTGGCATCAGCACTAGGAGGCCCTATTATTATGCTGACTGTTGTAATATCACATCACTCCTCAACCTCAACCTCATGTACTTGTTCTAAGTGTAATAAACCAAGCATTCACCACATCAAGTCTTTCAATACAAACATTACACTGACAACTCTTCAAGATGCGCGTGGAGTATAACGCGACCCGAGCCTGCTGCTTAACGGACGGTGCGATACAGCTGGCCCTTCCAAACTAAAATATATTTTTTTTAATAAAATATAATTCTAACAGTAGTTCGTGTTCTTGAATCTACTCTTAAACCCTGCTTGAATTAAAAACTTCTAAATACAATTGCCACGAAGAATTATTCTGTGATTGAAATGATTTTAACCTTCTTATTACTTTTCATAACCGAAAAAAGGCGGCTAGGCACTTTTGTTATAAATGGGTTATAAAAAGCGTTTTCTATCCAACAAATTACAACCTGCCTGTATATTAAAATCTACCCTGCCGGAAACATGACTCACAAGGTTCTATTCAGAAAATAATTGTGTTCACGTTCAAGCGACACGCGTATTTAAGAGCCGGTTGTAGTCACTGAGTATTTTGTATGAACTTCGTCAGGGTCTATGTCGACTTCACTTCTTCACGTCTTATATAAAAAAAAAACAGACATTTGTTTTTTTGGCCAACTATCACACAACGCTGTCTAGTCCCAAGCTAAGCAGAGCTTGTGTTATGAGTACTAGACAACTGATAAACATACTTATATATTTCTAAATACACACATATTTATAAATAAATTACACCCAGACACAGAACAAATGATCGTGATCATCACACAAACATTTATCACGGGTGGGAATCGAACCTACGACCTCCAGCATAGCAGTCAGGGTCACTAACCACTAGACCAACAGGCCAGTCTAATAAATATAATAATATTCCAACACTATCACACAACGTCGTCTAGTCCCAAGCTAAGCAGAGTTTGTGTTATGGGTATTAGACAACTGATAAAAATACTTATATATTTGTAAATGCATACATATTATAGATAAATTACATCCAGATACAGAACAAATTTAATGATCGTGCTCATCACACAAACATTTGTCCTGGGTGGAAATCGAACCCACGACCTCCGGCTTAGCAGTCAGGGCCACTAAGTACTAGACCAACAGGCCAGTCTAAAATGTCATTAAAACTGCTTTGGAATTCTAACATCAGCTTTATTTTTAAATTATAAAATCTAGTGCTTGACTGCGATCTCACCTGATGGTAAGTAGTGACGCAATGGTTGATGGTGAGGTGCACTAATTTATTAATAGCCTATTCACTCTAGCCTTGAAGAAACCAAAATTAAATTTGGACGGGAAGACCACAGCAGGCAAACTGTTCCAGTCGCTCAACCTTATCATAACAATACCAGTATGCGCCTAATCGGATTACAAAATCTGGGCAAAGGTTTGTTGGAAGGTAAATAAGTACAACAACACTGAAAACAGACACGGTTATCGTCTAATATGTAAAGGCGAATAGGGTAATATCACTTTAAACAGTACCACAATTTTATGCTGAGGTACTTACCTCTCCAATTTAGAAGCAAAAGTGAGCTTATTGTAACATTAGTTCACGACGCACTTTAAGGCACAGCCTGACTTAACCAGGTTTAGGAGCGTGCTAGATGGCGGGTGCGAGATATCAAACTAACTCTCACAAAGTAATCCTCAGTAATTTACGAGGTCTGCACGCTAATTTTGCTGCAGTCCACTACCACCTGGAAACTATGAACCAGCTCTCTTATTCCGACGTCCGACGTGTCGTATCTTTCTTACCCAGAGTTTTTCTTGGAGCACAACTTCAAACCACGCGCAGGTGTAAGTATGTATGCTTAGAATGACCTCTGCATCGGCGTCTCTATCAATCTAGAGGCCTCCAGGTTCACAACTCTTTGAGAAAGTCACATAACAAAATTTTTGAACTGGCAACACTTTACGTTTCGTTTTTTACTTAAAAATTTGAGTTATGTTATGATGCTAATAGTGCTTTTTTATAGTAATTTTTACTGAAAATATATGTTTATTTTAGCAATTTTTACACAGTTTTTTTTTTTAATATACACAACATTTATTTTTTTAGCGTAGTAACTCACGCCGCGTAATTGCTAGTTACGTATAATAGGAAAACGTTAACAAAAAAAACGCTATCTGCCTACCTACATATTTTGTAGTTCAGTGGAGCATTTTGAGACTAATATTAATTAACTGAACTCTTAACGATCTTCCCAGTTTCCAATTAATCAGTAAGGACTTTTAAGGGACTAATTATGAAACTGAAACTTTTACAAAGTTATTTTTTAGTTAGTGAATAATTTTCATTACATATTTATTTCTTTTGACATCTACCTAGTTTGATTGCTTTTGGAAAATATCCAGTTTTATATAAGAAAGGTACAACCCGAAACTTTATTAAAGTTTCGGGTTATACCTTTCGAACGAAAAATCCGATTGGCCTGTTGGTGTTGGTACAGTGGTTAGTGGCCCTGACTGCTATATCGGAGGTCGAGGGTTCGATTCCTACCCAGGACAAATGTTTGATGTGATGAGCATGATCATTAATTGTTATGTGTCTCGGTGTAATTTATCTATAGGTATGTATTTAGGAATATATAAGTATGTTTATCAGTTGATTAGTACTCATAGCACAAATTCTGCTCAGTTACGTTCCACGTCATAACAGTTGTACTTTACAAACGCAAATTAAGTACGTCATTATCATTAACTGGCTGAACTTTTCAAATAAAAGCTTTCAATTTTAACGTTGTACTGAATTTTAAAACCTTTTAAATTTAGATTTTCCTCTGGTCAATTAAAAGTTTTAATTTGATTTCACCATTTTGGTAATTAATAAAGTAAATGATTTTATTACCATAAAATAAAGCCCAAAAAAACAGAAAGAATTCCAATTTAATTACTTGATTAATAATTATTATATTATATATTTTAAATTTATTTTCTTCAATTAGATTCTTCAATAGTGAGTCACCAAGTCAATTACCGTCAACTTTAATTACAGCAGTCACGTTAACAACAAACATTGAATTTAACCACCCGATATTAGGGCTGAAACACATAACCGCGTAGTGGCGCCGCGCCGCTAAAATCGGCAGTGCCGCCCGCCGCAACGCAGAATTTTGCGGTGCACACCGCGAAACGAATTTTACGAAGCTTTATTAAATGGATATAACCAGTATCTTCTATGTCTTTAATTTAAAATAAAGTACTATCTTCTTAATAACAAATAAGCAAGAGTTTATTACGATCCATTTTTTTTTATCGTAGGTAAAATCATCCAATGACAAATCCCGCCCTTGGGTGGGGCGGGAAATAGTGTCAGACTCTTACTGACTAAAAACCTACCCTGTTCCATTCATTGTTTTCGTCCCAGGGCACCGGGTGACATTTTCACATTCACCTTTGGCCCCAGTAGGCTTCAGCCCTGCTGAGCCCCTACAGTTTGCTGACAACTCCTTGAGGCGCGCGGGAACAGTACGCGCCGTAAACGACTTGAGCTCGGACCGGTCTGTTATCGGACGGGCGGACAGCGAGCTACCCATTGCCCGCCGTACGCGAGCCCGCGCCTGTGGCGGGAAATCAGGATCGGGGCCGGAAATCGGGTTTGGATTACTACGATTCATGGCAGAGAGATGTCTATCCAAACTAAAAAATCTCAAGAAACTGGTTATCCCTGTAGGATACGACAATAAATGCTGAAAGTTGCGTTGCGGGCGACACTGCCGATTTGAGCGGCGCGGCGCCGCAACGCGGTTTTGTGTTTCGGCCCTAACACAATCATACAAATGTTCAAATTTCACCGCCACCCGAATTTTAGCGGCTAATGTAATATCACGAATAATTGGGACATCATTTTGACTATTACAAAATTGATGCAATCCGTATTTTGCTTATCCAGTAATTTGACGGATGATGTGGCATTGGTTATCGTTTAGATAGTGCAAACGACTCTAGAATCATTGTGTTACTTCTGAAATAAGTAATTTTTGAGGCCAAAAATGTATGTAGTATGAAATTAATCGTCAGATAACGATCAATTCGTGTTGATAGTAAGTAAGATAAATGAAATATTGTGATAAATTTTGATTGTTTATGTACAGAACCAAAGATTAATACCACAGAAAAAAATATTAGACAGGGATCACATTTTTATCTTCCTATCGTAAAAGCTTATTAGAATTATTATTTTCATCAAGAAAAGGCACCATAATTGAGAATGAAATGCCAAGGAGCTTGGTGGATAGGTAAGTTAATAATATTTTGTATGTTTACCTACGTAATAAATAAGTTACTGAAATTGAGTCTCTTCGAGTAAACTTGTGCTTTACCGTATTTTAGATAAAATACTGCCGTGTTTGTAATTATAAACCATAGTCAATATGTTTTTTTTTATGAATGTCATAGCAATTTTTTAATTCTGAAAAATATAATTATGATGAGAAAACTAAGATTCTAACAGTGCACAATAAACTTTGTGCAATAGATTGTATTACAGACTTTAGTTCCTTATTATAAAATAGAGCTAAACGTATAGTACACACAGTCAGACAAGAAAATTGACTGAAATCGGATTAAAATATACTTAGCATTTAAAGAATTCAAAAGGGCATATAGCTAACGAAATTAAAATAAAGCTATCAAATGGCTTCTCCCGCTCTGGGTAGAACTAGAAGAAGTGTAAGTCTCACTTTGAAGCGAGCGTGAAACACAACACGCCGTTGCCCCGGGTTTGTTCCTTACCGAACGGTGGGTTACCTATTACTCTCCGTCTTAACACACGGGGCGTTTCCTTAATGTATTAAAGGACACACTTTAAATCTTAAATGTAACCGAAAATTACGTTTGTTTAAGGGGTTTCACTCCAGAATTTTTATTTTTGAAATGTGTCGCTGTATATAATGTGTATGTAAAATTGTGTTCATTAAGCAGAAAAATATATTTATTTATTTTCTTTTCAATACTTTCCCCGTATAACTTAATTCATACGGTACACAAGATTATGCTCGTAATATTTACTTTACAAAAGACTTTGTTTGTGTTCGCGAATGAAACGGTTTTATCAAACGGGTAATCGAATTCCCTTTGAGAGGACTACATAGAATAGAATAGAATAGAATAGAATAGAATATTTTTTATTTGCTTAGAATGTAGGTACATAAACATAAGTTGTTGATAATATAATAGGATCCGTGTACATTCTGCCTTATATAGCATGCAAATTTAATACAACGTAAAGAATCTAGGATATTACAAAAAAATACTATTGTTTATGAAATCTTGCATAGAATTGTAACATTTATCATATAACTCATAAAGACCTCAATCAGACTGGACAGCAAAAAAAAAAAAAAAAATTTAAAAGATTCCTTATTACATATTGATTAATCATAAATAGCGACAGATATCAATGTCAAGGCAATGTTGTCAATATACATACAAAATGTCAATATACAATACAAAAATGTCAATATAAAATACTAATGTCAGTTTACAGTGCTAGTGTCATTATACATTATTAATGTCAATATGCAATTAAAAATGTCACCATACAATACCAATGTCCATTTGCAATATTAAAGTCAATTTATAATTCTTAGGTCAGTTTCAAATACTAAAGCTATTTTTATAGTTATTTTTCCTGCATGTCTACATTCAATACAAAGTAAGTACTAAGTTATAAAACACTAGAATAGATAATTAGAGTAGAATAAAATAAAAAAACCATTACAAAAAATTATCGTTTAGGAAATCTTGCACAGAATAATAACATTTATCTACAAGTAGTTCTGTAAAACGTTTTTTAAATTTTTGTAATGGTAAGTTTTTGATTCCATCAGGTATTTTATTAAAGATTACAGGAGCCATACAAATTACATTTCTTTTTAATAAGCTAGTTTTATATACACCCGTGCTTAGCAAATTCTGGTATTGAGATCTCATAGCTGTATTTCGTTTTCTGGTTTCTATTAAAGTTGCAAATAAAGATCGATTAGTTATTACAAAAATTGCCAATTCTAGGATATAGAGACATGGGAAGGTTAATAATTTATGAGACTTAAATATAGATACGCAACTGTCTGTTACTTTAAGACCAAATATAGACCTCAAGCAGCGCTTTTGTGCTTTAAAAATGCTTTCCCGTTCACTGCAATGACCCCAAAATATTATACCAAATCTTAATATAGAAATTACTAGACCATGGTAAGCCACTAATATTGTCGGTATATTTACTTTTTTGGATAAATTATGCAACATAAACGCAGCTGTACCTAATCGTTTACATATATCTTCTGCTTGCGGCTTCCAAGTTAACTGGCTGTCAATTAAAATTCCTAAAAATTTTGTACTATTTACTTTTTCTATAGTCTGACCATTGTAGTTTATATCCATATCTCCCATATGTATGCGTTGATGAAAGTGCATGATTTTTGTTTTTTGGAGATTAATAACTAAATTATTATGGTCAAGCCACTTTATTAAACTATTAATTGTATTATTAATGTCATTAACATAAGATTCTTTATTGATACATGAAACAATTGATGTGCTATCATCTGCAAATAATACCATTGGATAAAGAATATGCTGTGGCAAGTCATTTATATATAATAAAAATAACAGAGGTCCGAGAACGCTGCCCTGCGGGACACCATATTTTATTTCCTTAAAAGATGATATAGATTTTAATTCCTTTCTAGATTTTAAACACAGGCTCGATATCTCCGTACATTGTCTACGGCCCTTTAAATACGTTTTGATTAGATTAAGGGCATTGCCACGAATACCATATGCGCAAAGTTTGGTTAGAAGGGTATCGTGATCCACACTGTCAAACGCCTTCGACATATCGGCATATATTGCGCATGTAGGTATTTTAGAGTCCACTTTTGGCATTATTTTATGGAGGAAGTCGAAAATAGCCATATTGATGTTTTTATTTTTCCTGAAACCCTTTTGTTCGTCACAAAGTATGTGGTATTTTGTTAAAAAGCTGTAGAGAGATTCATAAATGAATTTTTCTATGATCTTTGAGAATATGGGAATTAGTGAAATTGGTCTATAGTTTTCCATTTCGTCTTTATCATTCTTTTTATACAGTGGTTTAACTATTACAGTTTTTAGACTTTCTGGAAATACTCCAGAGTATATGCTGACGTTAATGATATGAGCAAGGGGCGCAGCTATACAATTTGAAACGAATTTAACAACCTTGGTTGAAATGCCATCATAGCCGACGCTCTTTTTATTTTTTAAGTTTCGTATTACACGCGTTACATCCTGCGGAATAACTGGAGTCATGAATATTGAATGTGGGTTGATATTAATATTAATATTGCCAGACGTGTGTTTTGTTTTACCCGAAATCTGGTCAATAAAGAAATTATTGAAAGATTCGGCTATTATTTTAGGGTCTGTAATTAATTCATTACCTTTTTTTATTTGACAAATGGGTTCTTTTACCATTTTATTATTATTAATAACTTGCCAGGCAGTCTTGGATTTATTTTTAGAGTTATTTATCATATAGTTATTTTGAGCTTTCTGGGTCAGTTTAATGATTTTCTTAAATCTTTTTGAGTAATCAATAAATTTCCTTTTATTTTCACAATTTGGTTTAAGCCTATGTTGCCACAGTAATTGACGTTGTCTCTTGCTACATATTCGTATCCCCCGAGAAACCCATTTTATTCTTTTTTCAGATTTTATAGTTACTAATTTATGAGGGAAACAGAGATCATATAAAAGTAGGAACATTTCTAAGAAGTTATCATACGCTTTGTTAGAATTTTCTGTGTTATAAACATCAGAAAAGGATAGGCTTTGGAGATGTGTTCTAAATTTAATAAGATTTTCCTCGGTTATATCTCTTCTTAATGTTCTCCACGATTTTAATTGTCTGGTTTTTTTAACTTTTATTTTCATTAATTGGGCTGTGTGGTCAGATAATCCAAAATCAATCACTTCATGGAGGCAGTCATTCTTAAAATTATGTGCAAAATTGTCCAAACACGTATTACTGATAAATCGAGTTGGTTGATTAATTTCTAGTTTGAGGTTGTAGCTCCTAAGAAAACATTCAAATTCTAACGTCATTCTATTCCTGTTTAAAACATCTATATTAAAATCTCCACATAAAATTACTTTTTTTAAAGGTTTTATACACACTTTTTTTAAAATGAGATCTAAGTTTTCATAAAACTTATTCAGGTTACACAGTTTAGGAGGTCTATATACACATATAAATATAATTTTTTGTACAGGTAATTCTACAGCGCAACATTCTATAATTCCTGATATCGAGCATTTCATTATCTCAGGTAGTTCTTTGTACTCATGCCCAACTTTTATTAGAATACAGGCACCACCACGTTTTCTATTTTGTCTAGCATAGCATGCAGCTAACTTGTAATTAGGTATATTTAATAATTTTTCTTGGCCTGAAATTATAAAATGCTCGGTAATACATAATACGTCTACAGCCTTCTGTTTACTTGACAATTCTTGAATGTAAATATATAATAAATCTGATTTGTTTAGAAGTCCGGCAATATTTTGGTGCAAAACGTACATGTAATCAACGAAAAAACTCACGACTTGGTGACACGACGTTGACATTTTCATCAGTTATAATATCTTCATATTCTGTCGGCGAGCTTTCAGATACAGTTAACAGTAAGTTGTGAAATATATTTCGCATTCCACGGTCGTTTATTTTTCTACTGACTTTTGAGAACATTGTAAAGTCATACAGTAAATCCAAATTCGAGTCAAATGCAGTTGCGTAACCATATGTTTGTAAATCAAGATGTAGTAAATTGTTAAAAGTCTCTATGCGCCAATTAAACATAGTTGAGTAATTACTTAATTTAAAGGTGGGAACACATAAAATAACATTGGTATGCTTAATTTTTTCTAATATCTTCCTTACTTCTATTATTATTTCTACATAGTTATTGGTTCTTTGGAAGTCTTCCTCTCCAACTAAAATGATACAATGATCATTCATTGTGTAGTCCGTTACTTTTTGATGCAGGTTACTAACAAGATGTAATAATCCACAGTTTGGAGAGATGTAATGACATATCTGACTGTTTTGAAATGTGTCCTCTGCGATTGATAGAATATTATTTATTTTATTGGCACTAATAATACATAGTTTATTCTTAGTGGATTCTGATTTGGTAGCCTTTGTGGTCTTCCCGAGGATATTTTCCTTTTTTGACGAGTTTGTAGAGCAGCCCTTAGGTGTATTTGATACGTCTGTTACGAACTGATTATTATTGGTGTGTTTCCTCTGCGATTTTACGGCCGGTGAACTTTTACTAGGACAACTTGTTACATTTGTTTCTGTCTGTGTCTCCTTTGTGTTTGAACACTTTTTTATAGATTTTTTTGGTGTAGCTCTAAGTTTAGCTGGGCTGTTAATCTTTTTAAGAAGCTCGTTTCTTTTACGTAACTCATCATTTGTTTGCTTTAAGTTATTATTCTCTAATGACAATAGTTCAATTTCTTTGTGCGCGCCATTTAATTGAGATGTCAGATTTTCAATTTCAATCGTCAATGTTTTTATTTGGTAGTCATCTTCGCCTTCAGACAAGTCAGGCATGCTGTTAATGGTTTCGTTTATTGTGTGTGAAATAATACTGTCATTTTCTGGTTCCGAGCGTGTGCGTGTGCGACGGAACGTAATGTTTTCTAAGAAGTTCATGATTTAATGTTGTTCAAATAAACCTCAAATAAATGCAAAAATTATTTCTTGTGGTGAGTTTCGAACCCGAGCCTCTTTACGTAGCAGCCGGGTTTATTAGCTTACTAGCTATCTGTTCAGTGACTTTGCTGTCGAAATAGCAGATTGTATTAATATAATATACATAGTCTTTGGATAACAGATGTCGCTACTTATGACATGTGCAACTTAAAAAAACTATAAACGTAGGTAATTATTATTTTGGAATTGCAACACTTTCTGTCATTTGTTATCGATTAGTTATGTCAGTTCACAACTTAGCTACGAGATGGCGCGGATGTCAATGTATTTTAAATAAAAAACGAATCTGTAGTGTTATAATTTTAGATTATGCAAATTTCATATAGTGGTCTAAGTTGACTTTAGACTTTCCTTTACTGTATAGGACTCGGAGTCTTCACACACTTCTTTCTTTTAATTTGTTGGTAGTTTATACTGATTTGTTGATGATTTATACACACACTTTAGATGTCACTTTTTATAGTTATTAGATTACTATTATCACTAATAACACTGTAATAGTTGCTTTTCGTGTCCTTTTTCACTTTTACGCACTATTCACTGTCTGTTGAGCACATTTAATATTTTTAGACTTTCAATTTACGGGAGCACTATCAAGATCTTTGTTTACAACGCCAATGAAATAATAAATAGAAAACCAATGTTAGTTACAAAATGGTTTACCTGCTTGTGTAGATACAAGTATTTACCTTTTCTAAATAAATTTTAACCCGAAACCAAGTTTGTAGACATTCTGACCCAAATCTATCATCTGAAATGGAGTCGGAAAGGTCACAACTCTTGAAGGCGCACGTGGAACACACCGTGCCGGCGACACAGGCTTGATGATGGTCACATAGCAAACTACCCCCCACATGCTTGGGCCTACGGTATTTGGAAATAGTCCTGCGATTACCGACGCCACGTCCGGAGGGTCTCCTGTGGGGGAAATATAAACACCTGAATTTTAACTTTTAATTCGATTTGATGAGCTCTTACTTTAGAACTTTTAAGACCTATTTAAAAATGTAACACGTGAGTTTTTTTTTCTGCTTTGTATCCATGTTTCGTTACATATTTATGGGTACAAAACCATTATTAGCTTATTAGATTTATACTAATCAATCTTACATAAAAAAGCGTGTTACTTATTTTGTCGGTGGTTATGCTGTTATAGTCGTCAGTAAAGTGAATAAATAAACTGAATTGTTATAGAATATTAATAAAATAAACACGGAATCTCACTTTTTTACAGGATAGAGCGGGAGGGCGTGTCAGATTTTATTGACTAAAAGCAAACCTATGTTCTTTCAGTACTGTTGTCCTTTGTGTTCTAGGACCACTAGGATTAGCTCCTTAGAAGTCATTTAGTTTGGTAATACCTCTTTGAAACGCGTGTAGAGAGTTGCAGAGACAGTTGCAGCTGGACAGTGACCTATGATGAGCATTAGGGCTAATGCTGCGATAAGCGGGCGCACGTGCAGTCCGATACAAAAGTGCTCAGTCCGGGCTCACCATAACTGTCGCGGGCAGCCGCGCTCCATGCCCTTTTGCTACGTAATAATACATTGACGGTCCTCATCGATACGACCATGCACACTGTTAAATTTAAACTAGCGACACTGCACAGGTAATAATCCGGTTATCACTACGGAGAAAGTCGCATACGACACACGAGCATAGTCCCGCGGCGGTCGGGAAAGCGGACGTCCGTGCGTGTGCCCGCTTAACGCAACGTTGGCCCTTACTCGTCGATCGCAAGTCTAACGCCCGTTTTCAATAAGCTATCTATCTACAGTTGTTGCTACTAAAGATAAACAAATCTATCCTTTTGTCCTTACTTGCTTTCCTATATCCTACCGACGGATAGCATTTCCAACCAAAGTTATCAATCTATCGTCGGGAGGTTGGATAGCTTACTAGAGATAGGACCGTTCATACAATTCGTTCTTACTTGCATTTCAATAAAAAATTGAAGTTACTCTCCGGTAGGCGGAGCTAACTCCAGTAACGACATCTGGCTATCCGTCATTGTCGACCGGTAACGGGGATAACCGTTTAAAAATTATTATTTGTTGCGTTGTAGAAGTGTTTGTTTTATTGTAATAATGGAATATTTTAGTAGTGATGACAGTAATGATAGTGCAACTACACTTAATTTAACATATAAAGAAACCCAAGTTTAATTCTATTTCCTTTTCTACATGAATACAACAATTAAACTTAATTTGACATGCAAAGAAACCCAAGTTTAATTCTATTCCCTTTTTTACATCACTACAAGAAAAAACACTAACACTACACAAACAATATCCAAAAGGGCGCGAATGGATAGCTGACATGTGCGTCGGTGCCGATTGTCTGTCCGTGGCAAAACGTTTCGTTTTAGGTATCAGTTTTAGTAAAAGCACAATAATTAAAGCGAAAAAACCGATAAAATGCTTTAATTATTCTTTTTTTTTATTAAATTATACTGTTAACAAATTTAATACGTTTATCAATGTTAAACAAATTAACAATATTTCATTTTGAGCGTGATTTTTTTTAATGGTTAGCATAGAACGAAACGTTTGGTACGGCTTAGATAGATGAGAGGGAAAAAGCTATCTGTCGTTGGTTGAAGATAGATAGCACTTATCTTTGATTGTGAAACGCAGACTATGGATAGATAGAATCTTACCGCTTATCGGGGATAGCTATCTATCTATGAACTTCGGTTGATTATTGGAAACGGGCGTAAGCCTACGTAAGCTGGTAATCGGGGTTGGGATCTCAGTTGCTAGGGCGAGAGAACGTTCGTTTCCTCACACCAGCGACTGTGTTCTTCGCAAGCATTGTTGCTTTAAAGAAGGAAGCAACTGCCGCCCATTCTTCCTCACTCTGGATCGTGGCCAGAATCAGGACCCGGCGTGAGAGGTCGCCACCACCCTATGCTCCATCTTGTCGTTCCGTACAATGGCAATACAGTAATCCAAAATATTTAGGTTTAATTAATTTAAAGTTTGAATCCACTTTGTGCACAATTTAATTGACAATTGGTTGAAATTCCCGTACCAAAGTCATATTACAAAAAACATTGAAAAGTACCTACGTCATTTTTCTCCAAAGATTTTAATTATATAAAACGATCTTAGAAAGGTCAAGGCATCAAGAGACTTTTCCGGTAAATTAAGTTTTATGTTCTAAAGTTAAAATGAATCCAATAAAACATTAGCTTTCGTTCTTGCTAGCGAGGAACATTTCAAAGATAATAATCGGCTTATTATTTGTTTAAATCGGATTTTGTGTCGAAATGTGTAGGATGGCATTTACATTACGTATTTGCTATATCCTCGGTGTGCGATTTTGACTCGCACTTGAGCGATTTTCATTCCGCTGTATAATTTTTCTGCTGTCTGTGCATAAAAAGACAAGTGTGATGAATTTACATTGCTTTAATATATTTTTCAATAACTATAACTTGTAACTTTCTGAGCAAGTGTGCTCAGAAAGTGGCTCTTATTGCACTACACTTAGGTATATAATGGCACCTGTTATCAAACTGTGACATTTTGATTACCATTACACACTAGTGCTGTAATGTAGCTATAACCTTTTTGTCTACCTCTTTGATCGCAAAACAAATTTTGAATACGAAAAAAAAATCAAATTAAGTTATTGCTTTTGTTAAATAGTATAAATTGGTGACTTCCATACTTATTTTATGCAATTTCGGCCATTTTAAATTGTAAAAACGATTTATTTAATAACAAAACATTTAATACATAAATCGTTCTTTCAAATAAAAATTGTTTTGTCTTTGTGGTCTATGGCCGCCATTTTAAGATGCTCGCGGTTTTTGGTGTGATTTTTTTGAGTGAAGTTCATTAGCTGTATTAATTATATAAAATCAAAGACTAAACAAAAACATTACAAAATGATACATCTGTATTTTATTGTCATTATAAATGACGCTATCGTAAAAACTTTTCACGCAAGAAAACAAACAACGACTAAACAATTGATCAAAAGACTATATAGGCATAGCCTTCAGCTATATATAATTAAAAAAACAAACGATGTGCGCCTATGAAAACAGATTTAATTTTTTACCGCCATATTATGAAAATTTTTTCTAGTTTTTCTGTTGTAATAATAGTTAGCTAAATTATTTTTCTTCACAAGTGTATTGAAAAAACGTCGTATGATACACGTGAGTAATGTATGGTTGCCATTCTTGACTCTCTTAAATCCCCCGCCACGGCTCGGGTCTTAATACCGCCTCGACGGTAACCAACTACATTACACACTTGTATCATAATGTACTATTAATACGATGAAATATAATTATGGCGAGTTAACACATGCTTTTTTCAATGACGAATCAACAATGTGGCAAGTTTTACAATAACCCAATCTCAACCTTCATCTTCGTTACAACATAATTCTACAAAGTGACAAGTGCCCACTATTTACTTTTCCCTACACTCCTACAGGTAGTATTAAATACAACCGTTTATGTATTAAACAAACACATTATCTTACCTTTTATGGGGTTTATTTACTTAATTTAGTATAGTAACCTACTTGGGCTTAGGTGAAAGACTAACCAGCGAGTACTTGCGTGTCGACCTCTATATTCTTTGAAGGTAAAAATAGGTAGAGTGTATTTACCTGAAGTAAAATAGACTTAATAATACCTCTTCTAAAATATCGCAATCATAAATATGACAATTAATGGCTCAAGATTGAGGAATGTGAAGATTATCATAACATAATAAGGTGTCCAACAGATGAGAAAATCGACCACAGACATTCTCAAAAATTTCGTTTTTGGTGTATCAATAAGTTTTCTTCGATTCATATCAGGATTCTTCATTCTTCTACCTCCGCTTATCTTAAAAATAAATTATAATAACAGACATTTATAACGTAACAGATTAATCAAGGCACAATAACTTTGAAATTTTGGGAAAGGGAAGCAAGAACCTCTTTGATTTCAAAATAATTTATTCATGATTTCATAAATTTTTTCCTATTATTTATGAAAGATAGGCAAAAATTTTAAAGTGTAGTTTTAGTAGTTTTGTTATTTACCTCTTCTATAAAGAAGTATTACGCGTAACGAGAACATTTCGAAAAAGGATAGATATCATCAATATCTGAAAGTTTTACCGATACCATTTCAAATACCTTTGAAATTATTTATTTCATACAACTGTGACTAGCTGGGATATATAATATATTAGATATTATTATGTATGTTACGATGTGACAATCTTTTTTTTTAGTGGAAAAATCATCCAATGACATCTCTCGCTCTCGGGCGGGGCGGGAAATAGTGTCAGATTTTTACTGACTAAAAACCCACGCTTGTTACTTCTTTGCCTTCGCTTCAGGCCACAGGTTTCATTTTGACAGTCCCCATGGCTTCAGTAGGCTTCAACCCTGCTGGGCCCCTACCGGTTTGCTGACATCCCCAGAAAAATTTATGGCGCATGTTTTATCTATCTATTTTAGTGGAAATGGCATCTAATTTAGTGGGTATTATTTATATACGTATATAATATAAAATTGTTTCATATATAGTTGTTTTAATATTTGATTACTTTAAAACAAAAACAAAGTTTGGAGGAAGAAACACTTGAAATATGTATTTACTAAATACAGAATTCATGAATATTTTTGTCGTCTGTTATATTGCGCGTATTCTTTACTACCTATTTATGTGTAAACGATACGCAGGTTTACAATCTCATAAATCTGATCAATAACTTTGTTGGAATAACACAGTTATATTGTTGTTTTGTTTTACGTTCCAGAATTGTAGCAAAGGGTTCTACTTGCCCTTGATTTCAAGTGTCTTACCTTTAGTACCTACCTCGACTCGGGTTTTGAATATTATATTCCTATTTTGTCCTACATATTGTGGTTTATGGAACAGAGTGTAAAGTTCTATATATTTCCGTTGAAAAGAGAGTGTACCCCGACAGGACAGGTGTTTTGTCTGGTCCAGACAACTGCTCAATAGTTGTTTTTGTGCGGAGAACTTTAATTCTGCAATGCAGTATTTTATCATTTTAGTTCCTATATGACGTCACAGATGTATCTTCAGTAATTAAAAAAGAAGGAAAAATTGCAGAAACCTAATAATACAAAAGTAACGATATTTGTAAAACTTCTCGACATTCTCTATTTACCGTTTCTTTATTACAATTTCAGATTATTAAGAAGATGAACTGTGTCACCAATTACTTCAAAATAAAGCGTGTGAAATTTTAGTTTTACAACAGATTTTATTTTGTGTGACACGTTCCTTTAGAACTGCAATACAGCTTCAATTTATAGAACGACAAAATTGTATGGATTTCAAACTGTCTCGAGAAGCTGTCATAAGTTTGTGCACCACATTTCCATGTCAGTTTAAACAATTTTATTCACTTGATAAAAGTGTTTATACTCGTATTTTGCTGGCAATAGAATTTTGTTTTCAGAAATGTAACTTGAAAATTCCTAGAATGTGCCTGAATAGCTATGTATGAGGTCTACCATGGAAAGTACAAGCCCTGCAAATGCATGCTCACTTAAAGCCAATAAAGCTGGCTTTCACAGTAAAGCTAGCTTTATATATATATATATATATTTTGTTAATTTAATAGCTGCATAGCAATTTAACAACTAAATTAGGATTGACTTTCAGTAAAACGGGAGGCAGCAGGATACTAGTATTTCAAATGAAACCACTGCCTATCTGACCTCCCCGGACTCCAACCCAGTTACTGACCCTGGCATGGCTGGTGTCCTATTTCATGGTTTCTGACTAATGACGAATTGCAGCTGTCAAAGATGTAGAAATGGAAGCCAGGAGCAGCGGGGGCTTGACGTGTTTTCAGAGGCACAGAAAAGTTTCGGTATCTTAAGATGATCCATTTACAGATAATAATTATTAGTTTATCTTGTGCGTCTTTTGTCCGCGTCTTTCTCCGGTAGTGGTGGTGGTGGGTTCTTCTATACTCATAATTCGCATCGATTTTGTGTGTGAGTTAAGCTTATAATAATAACACACAGAAGAACAACACACAAACGATATCGTGTGTGTTCGAACAAACGAATTGGAGGCGTGGACAAATCCAAGCGGATGACTTATCCATCTCATCGATTAATTCTTCAACCTGATTTTAGTTCAGATTTGAACAAACAATAAGTGCTTATCATCATTAGTCTAGTATAGTATCTATCCTATCAATCGTCACGCTATCACTGACTCCCTTTTTAGGGCTCCCTACGTTAAAAGTAAAAAAAGCAACCCTTATAAGATCACTTTCTTGCCCGTCTGTATGTCGAGACTCTTTATCTTGGGAAAGCCTGGAAGCATCGAGTTGAAATTTAAATCATAAATATATGTACATATACTCAAATCAGCGGTCTCTTGATGCTGTGAAAAAATCACACTTATAAGTAAACGAAAAAAGAGATACCTACGGCCATTTATCTCGCAGAAAAAGTATGTTTCGACCCTCCCAAAGACAATCAAAATCCATAGAACACTTCCCGTTGAGTCAAAATCCTGACTTTTGATATAAAGCGAGGTGTTACAACAAAATTGTAGGAATAAATCTGAAAACAGTAAATTTATTGTTACGTCAAAATAAAAAAAACTTTCGGAAACATCTTCGAGACTCCTTTTGGGAATTGAACTATTTACATAGGTTAATTTGTACGGAACCCTCAATATGCGAGTCTGACGTGCACTTGGCCAGTTATTTTGGCTTCCTTTTCGTAATGCGAGGGAGTTAATGTAGAAACTTGAGTGAAGTGAGGAGTTCAAGCCGCCCAAGGCAAAGATGGCTTTATACCTTTATACCCCGTGTTGCATAATCTTCTTTTTACACCATCTGTGAGATAATTAAAAGACAATTTACGTAAACAAACTATAATTTAGACAAAATAAGTAATATACTTATAAGCCAAACTTTTAAAACTCGAACGCCTTTTTAATTCTCGAACGCCTTGAATTTATATTCACAGCTGTCACACTTTTATTGACTAAAAATCGACCGTTTTTCTTCAGTTACTTTTTTTTTTTTTTTTTTTTTTTTGTGGTAGGTAAAAATCATCCAATGACGAATCCCGCCCTTGGGTGGGGCGGGAAACAGTGTCAGACTTTTACTGACTAAAAAACCTACCTTTCCATTCCTTGCCTTTATCCTGGGGCCTTTGGTGACAGTCTCACATAACCTTTGGCCCCAGTAGGCTTCGGCCCTGCTGGACCCCTACAGTATGCTGACAACTCCTTGAGGCGCGCGGGAACGGTGCGCGCCGTAGACGACCTGAGCTCGGACCGGTCTGTTACCGGACGGACGGACAGCGAGCTACCCATTGCCCACCGTCCGCGAGCCCGCGCCTACGGTGGCCGGAAATTGGGATCGGAAACCCGGCGGCGGCGGCGGCGTGTCCGCCTTTGCCTAAGGCGGTCGGCCTCCTCCTTTACTAGCATTACTGCTTCGCAGAAGGAGGCGACCGCCTGCCACTCCTCCTCGCTCCGGAGCATGGCTTGAACCAAGCCCCGGCGTTTCTTCAGTTACTGCTTTGCATTCAACGTTTACAGTGACATTTTCAAACAGTAGACTATTAGCATTGGCAAACAGTTGCCCCATCAGTTCTTTAAGGCGAAACCTGAACGCGTTGTTGAACTAGATGCGAATGGCGCTGTATGCCGCACGAGTAAACTTAGTCCACAGACTGCACGTGTAGAGGGACCATCTCGATTCTGCCAGCTTTGAAACAAAAAAAACCGCATCAAAATCGGTCCATTCGTTTGGGTGCTACAATGCCACGAACAGACACACAGACAGACAGACAGGTCAAACTTTTAACACCCCTCTTTTCCGTCGGGGGTTAAAAAGACGACAATAATATATTATGCCCCATTATAACAAAATCATAGCTTAATTTATTCTCAACGCCATCTATCTAGCCAAGAGATAACTTTGTCTACATCTGAAGATACACGACCGCAACGGCAGCGCGGGTGCGGCATGTTTTGTGTTCAACTATAAAATGTTTATTGCTAATTTTCTTTGTCTAAATTTAGACTTTCTTTTATTTTTTGAATAGATTACATGCTATTTAAAACCACTTTATGCTTTACTTAGTGCTAATTCAGAACGAACGCATAGTGGCTTAAACTTCTGGTGAACGC
Source organism: Leucania comma (assembly GCA_958295575.1). Lineage (NCBI taxonomy): Eukaryota > Metazoa > Arthropoda > Insecta > Lepidoptera > Noctuidae > Leucania > Leucania comma. The sequence goes on along the minus strand of OY282476.1, from coordinate 12,155,182 downwards.
TAGAACCTTATTACCTAAAACGACATCTAGTAGATCATAGCTGTAACTAACAAAGTAAGTTTTGTAACCATATACGTATCACCAAAGATCAGAGCCACAATTTTCCGACTTCACAATACATTTTCCACAGTGTCCATGAATTTCACTAGATGTCGCTAAGGCTGCAATTCAAATTGTTATTTAGCGCCATCTATTTGATAGTAGACGAAGCGTTCAACGTACGCGTTGGGAAGCTTAACTTTACTGCTAACCTGCAAGTAAGTGTGTAACTCACCAAGATTGTCTGAAGTCTGGTAGAGGTAGCTGTCATAAAAGTTTTGTTTCTACTACCTTTCAAACAGGCGTTCACCGCACACGGTCCTCCGGCCACAAACACAAAGCCGCACACGGTTGACGCCACCGCATGCTACAGGTTCAAGCCATGCTCCGGAGCGAGGAGGAGTGGCAGGCGGTCGCCTCCTTTTGCGAAGCAGTAATGCTAGTAAAGGCGGAGGCCGACCGCATTAGGCAAAGGCACACACGCCGCCGCCGCCGCCGTGATTTCGATCGCGATTTCCGGCCACCGTAGGCGCGGGCTCGCGGACGGTGGGCAATGGGTAGCTTGCTGTCCGTCCGTCCGGTAACAGACCCGCGCGCCTCAAGGAGTTGTCAGCAAACTGTAGGGGTCCAGCAGGGCCGAAGCCTACTGGGGCCAAAGGTTATGTGAGAATGTCACCACGGGCCCCGGGACAAAGTCAATGAATGGAAGGGTAGGTTTTTAGTCAGTAAAAGTCTGACACATTAATATTTCCCGCCCTACCCAAGGGCGGGATTTGTCATTGGATGATTTTAACTACGTTAAAAAAAAAAAAACCGCATGCTAAAATCGCCGCTGCTCGCTTCTTGTAGCGGGAACTGGCCACTAAATGCCGATACAAAAAGCCGTCACACTGAACTGATCCACCTGATCTCTCTCCGGTCGAGTCAGATTGCTGTCTTTTCAGACTATGGGAGAGGACAAGAAAGTGCACTGTGTTTGCACACGCACTTGTGCACTATAATATCTTCTGCGTACTTGGCTTATCTCTGTTGAGATTGACCATAATGGTTGAAATTCGGTTGGGAGGTTTATTATTATTAATTTTAACTTAGTGCAAGGACTGAGCCATAAACAGAAGACGGACGTACTTATGTGGCATTCAAGGTGAACGAACCTTTATCCAAGCCAAACGGATCGAACGAACTGAAAAAAAAAAATCGATTTCTTATTACCTATATGAAATCCTGTGAAACCCTGTACACCTATTCGTACCGAATTGTCCGAATCTGGAAAGACTCCAGAAATCCTAGACGCTTCGGATGTATCAAAGCACTGCCATTTATGAACCCACATCACATTCTTGTTTCCCTTTGATGTATTTCACATTTCCATCTTTAATATATAACTGACAATAAAAACCTCGTCAAGAGGCATCAAAATCTACATATAATTTTATTGCGATTTCTTCAGCGCGGTCGATTCTTTCGGTGCGGATATTATATGTGCGTTAATCTAAAATCAGCAATGAAACAGAAATTACTAATTTAAAGATTATATTATTAGTGTATACTGCAAGTCACTTTCAAAATATTCCCAAAAGTCATTAGAAGTTTAGTGTTGACTAATGCCGAAATTATGTTGAGTAAAAGGAAACTGTAAAGCAAGTGTGAGTATTCCCACGGCTTTTATATCTTAATCAATAAAGCAATTAGTAACTTCCCTTGATTAAAATGTTAGGCTGTTTTCATTTGTAAACTAGCTAAGCCTGAGGCTTCATTCAAGTGAAAAGTTTTGGAATAACAATATTATTAAAAGGTGATATTGTTTTATCGGAAGGTCACCTTAGCCATAATTGAAATCTTTTACTTATAGATAAAATATTTCAACTACCTTGTTGTCTGTGGTTTTTCTTCCCAAAAATGTATTATTCCTCGTTCGTTGGCATATCATTTTCAATAGTATGAATAAGGTTTTTAGAGAAACAAAAATTTTTTTTTTTTTTTGGTGGTGGGTAAAATCATCCAATGACATCTCCCGCCCTTGGGCGGAGCGGGAGATAGTGTCAGACTCTTACTGACTAAAAACCCACCCCGTTCCGTCGTGGCCTTAGATACCAGGGCCGGGCTTTCCTTTCGGAAGCAAACCCTTGGCCCCAGTAGGCTTCGACCCGGCCTGCCTACGGAAAAAGGCCTGGAAAATTGAGGAATTCTGAAAGTGTATTTATATTCAAAGATTTTCTTTTATGAAAAAGATATAGACTGTCTATCGGTTTAGCTGATATCTAAATAATGAAATAGGTTTGTGTGTCAAATTCATTCCCCTTGGATAGCCTGCCAATGTCAAAGGAGGATATCATTTTTTTTAAAAGAGCGGCAAAATGCAAGTCTGACTCTTACAATACTCGTACATCGTTCCGTGGCAGAAACAGAAAAAAATACTTAGTTATCTCATAAGGTCTTATTTAGTCATTTTGTTTTTATTATTTTCTGTTATAAAGGTAATAGAAATGTGCCCACACACCATGTGGAGATTTCAACTGTCTACTTATGTACGAGTATAAGCCCGCTGACGGACAGACGGGCTAACGGAAAGACGAATGGACGGACGAACAGACAGACAACGAAGGTTTTGTAATAGGGTTCTGTTAGATGCCCAGTAGTCAGTAGAGATTCCTACATAAATATCTATTACAGCTCTGTAAAACATCTCTTTTCTAGAATTTTCCCAATGTTCATACTCCCACACGAACAGATGAAATATATCTCCCTAAAGAGTCATTCCGTTGATAGATTTTACACAGAACACATTGAAAGTCCAGTCACGTTTCAGGATTGGTACAAACGTACGTGAAAACAGGATAAGGAACTACATTAGCAATAATAAACTGGTTTAGAACGGAAGATGCAGAAGATAAACTAATAACGTTTTACAAAGAAGCACAACCGGCTTCATAATAAAAATAACTTAACACTTCTGCACTCTTTTGGCATAGCACTCTACAGCTAAACGTAAATAGTATACAAGTTCTATAGTTAGGTCCATATAGAATATAACTATTAATATATACCACTTAAGGTCGGAGTGCATCTCATGACTATTCAAATAAGTCAAAATAAGACTAGAATACAAAAAAAAATATTGTTTTAGTACAGAGTTCCAGTTCCTAGATAATTCATCATCCTTCATCATCAGATCAGTTTGTTCCATGTTCATCAAAGCCATCATCGCTAACCATCTTAATTGAGATATCAGTGTGTACTTTGTAGTACAAAATTGATTTAACTCGGGCTAATGTTGGCTAGTAATGTTGATTTAAACGCTGAAATATCACGTGATGTCATCGAGGTTGGCGCGTTGTTTCCCGAACGCCTTAAAGATCTGTGTGCCTCTCTGTCTCTGTCGCCTTAAAAAACTGATGGGGCAACTGTTTGCCAATGCTAATAGTCTACTGTTTGAAGATGTCACTGTAACCATTGATTGCAAAGCGGTAACTGAAGAAAAACGGTCGATTTTTAGTCAATAAAAGTGAATATAAATGTGAATATAAATCAATTGATGATGTCCCAACCCTAAAAAAGCCTTCTTCTAAGTGATATGAAATGCTGTAACGAATAGGCTTTCTTAGTAGGACCAGCATTGATTCGGACTCATTTAAAGCAGTTTCCTTAACTTGTGCCTAACACAAATTAAGAAAACTGCTTGAAGAAAGTAGTCAATATTTTAGGTAGAAACTACCTTGGCTTTACTTGTGAAGGCTTATCCAAATTACATAAAATCTTTAACTAACATCCAAAACCGTATAAGTACTACACATCAATTTGGCAATACGCCCATTGTACTAAAACTTAAAAACCCTTTAAATTTTCTGTATGCATTTTTTTGAAACTGTGCTGTTCACGTTGGTAACAGCAATAATAATTGAATAAATCTGCTGAGACCTAGATACGGCTTCGATAATAGGAACCGAGTTGAATGGAACTCCCATGCGGTGTTCACTCATAGCATTAGTAGGTATCTATTCGGCTACTGTAGTAGCCTGACGTCCTCTTATTGTATGTACGTTGATTTATCGTTGTATAGACATCTTTAGTGCTCGTATCCTTTGTGTGGTGCTGTATAAACACAAATTGAAATAGACACTAACTAGTCATTAAATCCGCTTTTACTGTATAAAAGTTTCATCTTCTACTTATAATAAAGGAGAAAAAACTAACTGACATAACAAGACTTATAGTTTTTATGCTACGAGTACGAACAAATTGGATGCCAGTTATCTTAAATAAACGTATTATTATAACAACGCACAGCTGAAAGTATTGGGTCTAAGAACGTGAAATAGGCTATATGACTGATTTTGGAAGGGATTTTCTCTCTCTCTCTTGTTCATATAGTCCAAAAAAGAGGTTTATTCAAATTCTTGTAAATATGACGATACAAAATATCATATAAAGTTGTATTATTCAAATAAGCCGCCAAAACACCATATTTGACAATACGCGTCAAATTGTATTCGGAAACGTCACACGCCAGTAAATAAATAATCTTATGCATACAAAGGAATAGCAGTCAATGACAGACATATTTACATACTTGTGAAGTTTAAATAGATTCAGCCAATAGCGACCGTTTTCAAAAACATGGCGCTAAGTAAAATAAAATAAAATTTAGTTCGTATTTTTTTTTTATAAATAGTTCATTATTTTTAGATATATATTGGTACAAATCGCTTTTAAAACCCATAATCTACCTATGTGGATGGCAATAAATATTAATTTATTTTTCATACTGTCAAATAGCCTATTTTGTACAAGGCTTCTCTTTACGATGTAGGCGAGTGCTAGGAAGGGGTTTTTGAAAATTCAACTTTTAATGCAAAGAAAAGGAGGATATTCACTTTTTTTGGAAAATTTTATTCTTTTTTTTTAATTTTGGCATAATTGGTAAGAAAAGAATTTTTCGATTTTTCAAAACAAGATGTTGCTTTAAAACGATTTAGGGGTGTTAAAAGTTGTATCACTAATTCGAATCAAAATTAGGCTATAATTAATATAGACTGTCATTATTAGATTGTAAATACTATCCTAACAGTACGGTTTAAGAGGTAACCATAATTATGTGTATATCAATAGGTATTAAAGTTTTATAAAAACATCAAGCCTTAATCCAACTTAACTTAACAACCTAACCTAACTTAACTTAATTAAACATTAATCCTTTATTTAAGTCATGGGCAAAGTGTTAGTTACACTTTACCCATGACTTTGTTTGTGATATATTTTATTATGTGCATATTTTCATAAAGTTTTTAATTTCTATATTCATTGGATCAAAGTGTTATTATAAATGTTTTTATAAGTATCTTCAACATTTATATTGCAGCTTCAAAAAGAGGGTTTATTTATCTTATTATTTTTTACAAGCTTATTAATTTTATTTCTCATTATTTTTATATTTTAATAGTGAACTCATTAAACGCTCAGCGTTATTAAATAAACGAAGTATCATAATTATGTACAACGATTACTTCACAAGATTTGTTTTTGGTTACTTGATATCTTTCGAACTCTTGTTTTTATTGTTTTCACCATTAATATATAAGAGATGATACATTACGCGCTAACATTGCAATCAGACAACCTGGACTCGAAATTCACACACAAAAACATCTACACTACCTGTGGTCACTGATAGACAAGGACAGAGATAAGAGCCGGTGCTGCCGTTCGAGCGAAATAGCGTTAGCCGCTGAATGTGTGTGATCGTCACAACCGATGTGAAATCGTGACAATTGTCACAATTGCAGCGGTCCACGTGCTAGAGGCGAGTCACCTATATTCCGCTGTTTTGATTTAATTAAGCTTCTTATGCTAAGTAATTGGTTAAACAAATTATATACTCCTTTTTCATTACTCATACGCTGAATGTAGGTCTGAACATGCCCGAGAAGCGGGTTGAAAGTAATACTTTTCATCCCTAGGGAGAATCACTTTCAACTGACATTATCAAATTATTAAAAAAAAAAAATGTTCTATCGTCGCATTTCTATTGATCTATGTCTCAACTTTCTATACACCCAGTCAATTACAGCGCGATGCAAAATTGAAATTAAGAGATAAGTATCCATTTTTTTTTTTTTTTAATTACATACTTAATTATTTATAATTTACTTTCAATTAATTATTTAATTCTTTAACACTAACATAGATATGAGAAATATTTACCATTTTTCACTGATATAGGTAAATGAAAAATGATGACTGAAAAGCCGACTGACCACAGAAAAAAAAAATGGCGGGAAACTTGTTGTAGAATTTTGTTTATAAGTACTTTACTAAGTCTCTGCTGTAAGAAATTTTTTAATTACACAATAATCAGATTCAGTTAAAGATTCAACACCTGATTCTTAAGAGAACAGGTTAAAGCAGTAGTTGGAAACTTTTTACGGCCTAAATCAAAAGAAACATATCTAAAATCATACGACGACCTTTGACGACGACTCAGGTTTTTATTTTTATTTTTCTTTTATTCGTAATGAAAATCACAGTGTTTACCTAGGGTGAAAAGCTTATTTAGTCCCTCGAATATTAGCGACCTCGCTTCGCTCGGACGCCAAACTTGTTCTCGGGACTAAATAAGTTACTTTCACCCCTAGGGTAACTATTACTACATAACTACCGTGTACTTGAATAATAATGTCATGTTTAACAATTTCATGCGTAAATCGAAAGAATCTCTATATCTACCATTCTGTTTTATGTCCTTGTTACGTATTTCGCGAAATATCCGCATCTACAATAGAAAAGAGTTAACGATTTCATTTTAAAACTTGGTTCATTGTAACGAACACAAAGTTATCTGTGAATCACAATCGGTTCGGAGCTCGTAGCTGGAACCAATCAAAGATAATTACAATTTAAATCACGAAGGAACTTTTAACACAGAAGCGTATCTTTGTGAGAGAGAGCAATTAATCAAAGCCTCCCAAACTTTAGTAGTTAGCAGCCAACGGTCTGTTAAAGAACTTAAAAAAAGAATCTATTTTTCGTGCCTATTCGATTGTGACTCTCAATCGGTGTTTAACCAATTGTAAACATTGGTTCGTGTTCAACAACTTTGCCTTTGAATAAAAAATATTCGAAATTGAAATAAAAAATCCGGTTCAGCAAAATATTTTTGCTTAAAATATTATTTATAAATCTATTCAGTATACTTCGTATTGTGATTTTGCCCTGATTTCAATTTAAGTAAAAACTTTTTAGGTAAATTATGAGTCGTGCGACCCAAAGATCTGTAAGAACGATATAAAGGAATGTTGTTGTCCAATCACTTAATTGAATCCCTAATTGATAACTTAGGACATCTACGAGACTTTATAAACTTACCCGTTGGTATTCGAGAAATAGACCACCACCCGAATCAGATGTCAATTAAATTTAATGGGGCATTATATTAAAGGTGAACTAGATTATCTTTGTAGTTAATGGCCGGTCACAGATTCAAGATTCAAATATAGGTGTCACATTCCAATTTCAATTTACAATTAGTGGTTTAAAGATAAATCATATGTCTGTAATACAACCACTTTGATCTTAGATGTGAATAATTACCTAACTGCCTCTAGAGTTTCCTAAACCTGCAAGCTCGTATGGTGAAAGGCACTTTGCTGATAACTTCGTTGAGTACCTAAAAGCGAGTGGCGCAAAAACGAAAGCTTGATTTTCGTAACACAAAAAGCATTGATCAAGGTCTGTCAACGAAAATGCATTGCAACAGTTTTCTTTTAGCTTTTATCATCAATCTGCATTTAATTTCACATGAAATAATTTTAAAGCAATCCATTTTCTGTAATATAATTAATTGATAAACTAAGACAACAGTGTTTACCACAATTATTATCTGCTAGCACCCCGTCCCAGCTTCGCATTAGTGCCTTCTAAGCTTTTCTCTACTATCACATGAACATAACTTTCTTCATAAATTACTCTACCTGTTAGTGCGTATGAAAATCCGTTCAGTAGGTTTTGAGTTTATCATGAACAGACACGATGAAGAAATTTCGTTTTAGAATACGTGAAAATCTGTATTAATATCGCTTCTGTTTGTAGTTATATTATATCCCGCGCTGTTGTGGAACTTTCATCGCTGAAGTCGATGTATTTACGACGCCCGTACTGGCCACAAATTGCCAGCTTTTCTTCAACCTCAGATAAAATGAGGGAAAAACCTAGATTGCACTGACGTAATTCCACTTAGATTTTCTTTTACAGCCTTGCTTACTTCGTTTTATAAAAGAGATTGCCCAAATTTGTATGTGAATCCGTACCAACATTTTTGTCAAACCTAATTTACTCTCAAGACTCTTATTACTTCTATTACTTACTCTTATTACTTATTTGTCTTATTATTATTATTTAACTTTTCACTACGTAAAATATTTCTTTAATATGTATTTAACCACATTTTGGAAATATTCAAAAACGTTAGTAAACTCTTGATCTTATTTCATAACAATTTTAAACGTTGTGATTATTATAGTTTTAGGCCGAATTGCTGAGTATAAAGCATTATTATTGATATAATACACGTGCGCGATAAGGTAGGACCCGAACTCCTTCCTTGGGTAATATATTTATTTTACACTATACGAACATAAGACTGTTAAAAGTCGTAATGGTTTGTCTTTTATTTACTTATCTAAATAAACACGGCTAAATTTTCGTTTTTATTCCGTAGATGGTCGATCCGGTACATGAATTTGTAAAGTTAAATTAAAAATAATATATTTTTTTTACAAATTGATAATGTTTCATGTACCAGATTGACCCTCCACGGGATTAAAATGATCAAAATTTAGTCGCGTATATAAGCGAAATACTACTCACTGATTAATCACGAAATCTCAGAAACTATAACACCTACAAACTTAAAATCTGGCAGGTAAGTTCCTTATAGGTGTAGACATCCGCTAAAAATGGATTTTACAAAACTCCGCCCCTAAGGCAGAAGCTAGTTTAGAACAACTCAAATGCAATACAAAAACATCGAACGATACAAACTTCAACAAAATACCAAAACCTCATAACCAAATTGACAGTGTCAAGTTTAGAGTTTTATTATACGCAACGTCTACTTTATAAAGAGGTGAGCTAAAAAAAAAGATAAAATTAAATTAATCTAACAGAATTAATTATTTATTTTCTACAATATAATCTTAATTACCTAGATAGTAGATAAAACCAATCAGACGAACCATATTTTTATGATCATTGTCAGATTAAAAGTATTAGATTTACATATTCTAAGGTCAGATTACGAAAATAATTGACACATTCGGTACCTACATTTTAGTAATTTATATTTTGAAGTTCTTAACGAAATACTAAGACTGCTACTAAGATGTGGGCATAGACTAATAAGATGGAAGAAATGTCTTATTTCGTTAGCTATGTATGTTAGTTTCGTGAATTTGAAAACAAACTAAAATTTTCATAGTTAAAACTTTGTCAAAATGTGTACAATTAGACAGTCCTGCAGTGTGAATTTGGTAATAAAAGAAACCAGACCCACGGTTTCTGTAAGTTAAATGAATCTTTAGTTAAAGCCTTCATAAACCTGTATGGGACAAGAAAATTTTCTTACAATAATTCATCACTAGCTGACCCAACAAACGATATAGGGCAGTATATCGTTTGTTGGGTTAATGGTAACTCTAAACCATCCAGGGACCCACTCAAACTACAAAAAAAATCATTTAAATTGATTTAACGGAAGTGTTAAGTAAGATATAAAGTACGGAAGAATCTTCAAGGCTAGAGTGAATAGGCTCTCAATAAACTAGTGCGCCTCACCATCAACGATTGCTTCACTGCTTACCATCAGGTGGGGTCCTACTAGTTTATATCAAATAAAAAAATAGTAATTGGTTTATTTATTGATTGACTAGTAATTGATTACCAATAAACTAGCTTTTTTCCTCATCTTCGCTCTGTCCTTTAACGATAGTGGAGCTAGAGAGTTGCATAATTATACGGCATAGAAACACAGCCAATTAATTTATACCTCTTTCCTATGACGGCTCACATTTTGAGGTTTTACCGGTTTTAAATTGTGACCCCGTGGAGAAACTAGTTTTTTTTTAAATTATTAACTTAAATGTTTTTGTCATTTTTCAAGTTTATTACCCTAATAAAAAATATCTGCCACCCACAAAACACACACGCACACAAACAGACACAGATGGAGCACACAGTCGAGGTGTGCCCCGCTTGGGAAGAGCATCGCCGTGTCCTTGTAGGGGCGATCGGCGGCGGCAATCTCTCGCGCCGGGCCTTGGTACAGGCCATGCTCCGGAGCGAGGAGGAGTGGCAGGCGGTCGCCTACTTCTGTGGAGCAGTCATGTTAGCAAAGGAGGAGGCCAACCGCAACAGGCAACGGCGCATACGTCGCCGCCGCCGCCGGGATTCCGATCCCGATTTCCGGCCACCGTAGGCGCGGGCTCACGGACGGCGGGCAATGGGTAGCTCGCTGTCCGTCCGTCCGGTAATAGACTGGTCCGAGCACAAGTCGTTTACGGCGCGCACTGTTCCCGCGCGCCTCAAGGAGTTGTCAGCAAACTGTCTGACACTATTTCCCGCTTCACCCAAGGGCGTAATTTGTCATTGGATAATTTTATCTACCATAAAAAAACCCACAAAAGCTTTAACATACCTTAAATCGTTTTATAGAGGTTTTTTTTTTTTTTTTTTTATGGTAGGTAAAATCATCCAATGACAAATCCCGCCCTTGGGCGGAGCGGGAAGTAGTGTCAGACTCTTACTGACTAAAAACCTACCCCGTTCCTTCGTAGCCTATCGTGCCGGGGTAGTTGGTTACTGTATATGTGTAGAGTTTTTTTTTCAAGTATTGGCCTAACAAAACAAACGAATTTTTCCTTTCATACTTTTAAAAGTGGAATTTACAAAAACCCCTCCTTTATGCTCTCTTAAATTACAAAAAGAAACTTTGTGCAAAACGTCACGTTCCTAGTCTCAGTAGTTTCGGCTTTGCGTTGATATGTCAGTCAGTCAGTTTTCCTTTTACAAAGGTAAGGTAAAGGGCCCAATAACCGTGAAGTTTTGAACTTCCCTGACTTTGCATGCGTGCTAGGCTAAAACTAGTGGACTTATATAAATAAATTTTATATGACTAGTTAGATAATTTAATATACTTTTAGTATATTATACTTCTATTAAATTAGTGTAAATGTTAATTATCAATAAACCAAAAATAAATCAAAAAGGGCTGATTGTACCAGTACCCGGTAGAGTTGTACTAGTTAACGTTAAATTGTCCCGGAATCCGGTAATTTTAACCGCGAATTTTAACTCTATTCCTTTACGTTAAAGTTCACAGAAATAAAATATTTTCAAATAAAAAGAGGTGAAAATAATTAGGGTCTGTATTTAACAAAAAAAAAAAACATGATTCCTTTTAACTTTTAATGTTTCTTTTTTTAATTTAATGTTGTACAAATTATAGGTTAACACTAGTAATATTTTTTTCATCTTGACTAACCTTTGGTATAAAAAATATCACTACCTAACATAAATATATTTACAACTTTTAATTAGAAACAGTCGTTTTAAAACAAATATAAGTTTTTATTTGAGCCTAAACATTTTTTTAATCAGTCATTATAAATAGGTAAAACCAGGAACCTCTTTTTTAATATATTTAAACTAGTGCTTGACTGCGATCCCACCTGATGGTAAACAGGGATGCAATCGTTAATGGTGAGGCGCACTAGTATATTAAGAACCTATTCACTCCCTTGAAGTCACCTAAATTATAATTGGACGGGAAAACCGCAGCAGGCAAACTGTTCCAGTCCCTCGATGTGCGCGGTATAAACGACGAAGTAAAACGCTTAGTCCGGACCATAGAAGTTTCAACAACGTAAGGGTTTTTTAAGGTAGGTAAAATCATCCAATGACAAATCCCGCCCTTGGGCGGAGCGGGAAATAGTGTCAGGCTGTTACTGACTAAAAGCCTACCCCGTTCCTTCGTTGCCTATCGTGCCGAGGCCGGGCCTTCCTTTCAGAAACTGACCCATGACCCAAGCAGGCTTCGACCATGCCTGCCTGCAGGTAGCAGGCTGGGCCTCTACGGTTTGCTGACAGCTCATTGAGGCGCACGGGAACAGTACCCGCCGTCGACGACTTGGGCTCGGTCTGGTCGGTTACCAGACGATCGGACAGCGTGCTACCCATTGCACACCGTCCGCAAGCCCGCGCCTACAGTGGCCGGAAATCGGGATTGGAATCCCGGCGGCGGCTGGGGCAAAAGCACCCCGTTGCCTTTGCCTGATGAGGTCGGCCTCCTCCTTTGCTAGCATTACTGCTTCGCAGAAGGAGGCGACCGCCTGCCATCCCTCCTCACTCCGAACCATGGCCTGAACCAAGACCCGGCGAGAGAGATCGCTGCCGCCGATTACCCCCACGAGGGCGATGCTCTGCCCAGACGAGACACACCTCTAGTGTGTGCTCCACCGTGTCCTCCAGGTGTTCCGACAACGTGAGGGTGGATATTCGCCGTACTTCGGATTGTCCGATGGTAGAACGGAGATGGCGGGATTAAGTCATGCAGTTCCCGCGCACACTCAAATGTGTATCCTGAAAAAAAAAAGAACCGAAAAACACATTTTACACGATGCTTGAGCACAGGCGTAGAGTAGCCACTCTACGCCTGTGCTCAAGGCTTTAAAGATTAGACTTAACCAAATCTGGATCACCAATTAGCCTCTTCGCACGCCTTTCCACCGAGTCCAAAGCCGCTAGGTGACATTTTGCAGCACTAGCCCATATGTGGCTGCAGTACTCCACACACGACCGGACCTGTGCTTTGTGTAACATTAGAAGCTGTCCCGGTGTGAAGTACCGTCGGACATTTGCAAGAACGTCGAATTTCCAAGCAGCTACCTTGCTAATGAGGCGATAAGTCTCGTCTTTGAGGCGTGGCTGGGAAGACCTCACAGCGTCATCACCTTCCGCATGACGCAGGTACTAACCGCACATTGCAAGTACGGGAAGTACCTGTACAAGATTCGTGGGGAGGTGACGCTCGGGTGTCATCACTGTGTGGACCGTCCCGAGGACTTGATGGAGCAAACGGTAGAGGTGTGCCCCGTTTGGAAAGAGCATCACCATGTCCTTGTGGAGGTGATCGACAGCGGCGATTTCTCGCGCCGTGCCTTGGTACAAGCCATGCTCCGGAGCAAGGAGGAGTGGCAAGCGGACGCCTCCTTCTGCGATGCAGTATTTCTAGCAAAGGAGGAGGCCGACCGCATCAGTAACGGTGCTCACGCCGCAGCCGCTGCCGTAATTCCGATCCCGATTTCCGGCCACCGTAGGCGCGGGCTTGCGAACGGCAGGCAATGGGTAGCTCGCTGTCCGTCCGTTCGGTAACAGACCCGACCGAGCCCAAGTCGTTTACGGCGCGCACTGTTCCCGCACGCCTCAAGGAGTTGTCAACAAACATAGGGGCGCAGTAGGGTCTATGATAAGGACGATGCATACCAGGGGCGTGGAACCAAGGCAAAGAAGGAACAGGGAGGTTTTTAGTCAGCACACTGGCGGGATTTGTCATTGGATGATTTTACCTACCATAAAAAAGCTACCTTGGCTTTGAAATCAATGAACCGCCCAAAGTTAAGGTCGGAGGAAATTTCGACTCCCAAAAGCTGAAGACAGTCGGTGCACCCCACATTGTGAAAAGCAGGAGCCAAGGTGAACGGGCTCCTTTTGGCGGTGAACAAACACGCTTGTGTTTTGGCGGCGTTGAATCCTACCAGATTGGCTTCGCCCCAGTTGGAGACTGCCTGAAGTGAAACATTCGTACGCTCTACCATAGCCTCTCTTTCAGACTGGATTAGCTCCTTACTAGCCCGAGCACCTGGCAAGTATCTCTCTATAATTGTGCTATCATCTGTATACCTATAGATACCGGGTACCAGCAGATCGTTGGTATGCAGCAGGAATAGAGTTCCAGAGAGAACAGAACCCTGAGGAACCCCGACTCGTCATGGGCTCTTATGAGCATTCATCGACAACTCGGAGAGACTATTTACTCAAGAAGTCGTTTACCAGTTAATCGGACCAGAGGAAATGCCGTACGCTGGAAGTTTACTCAAAAGGCTAGCGTCCCAAACCCTGCCAAAGGTCTTAAAGGCGTCTATGGAAACGGCAATCGCTTCCCCATTCCTTTCGAGGGCCTCGCCCTACAAATGGGTGCATACACTAGTAGGTCCCCAGTAGACCGACTGCGTTGAAACCTGTAGTGTCGGTCGCTGAGGAGATCGTTACCTTTCAGGTATGCCATGAGGCGCGAGTTCAATACATGCTCCATAATCTTGCAGGGTATGAAGGTTACCGAAATCGGCCGACAGTTGGCAGGATCGGCACGTCTACCCTTTTTTTCAACCCTTGCCGGGTTGCATGTTGGCCAGCTTCCAGTACTTGGGCACTATACCAGTCCTAAATGAGAGGCGATACAAGCGCGTCCATACAGGAGACAACTCGGGCGCACAAGCCTTGAGAACTATTGCTGGTATGCCGTCTGGTCCACTAGCTTTGTTCACGTCAAGACGACACAGTGCTCTCAGAACTTCTTTGTTCCTTATACAAACCTCAGGCATCGTGGTGTCGCAGAGAGGCAGAGTCGGTGGAGTGGCACCGCAAGTCAAAGTGAGTCAAGACGAGAATTATGGGTGAAGAGAGATGCAAAGAGACTTGCTTTTTCTCTCGCGGTATGAGCTGGTGTTCCATCATCCAGTGGAGGCAGTGTGGGCTGACAAATTCGCTCCGACCGACTTGGCAAGGGACCAAAAAGCTCTGCTAACGGATGGCTGTGCCGAGACTTTGTGCCGATATGGGTAATGCGGTCGAAGCGAACCTTCCTTAGTGCCTTTTTGTAGGACTTGGCAGCTCTCTTTTTTGAACTCAGATGCGGTGCATTGCGGTCACGGCATCAACCCAGGTGAGAAACGCCGAATGCTTACGCTCTTCAGCTTGAATGCAATCAGCGTTGAACTGGCAAGCTGAGCCTCCAATGACTACGTCACTATAAGGGATAAAATACTCCATAACTTGACGTATCACATTGGATATAGCATCCACACAGCTCGACGGACTTTCAGAAGAGAAGCAGACCTGCAGCCAAAACAAACCAGACACCTAGTAACTACATTCTATTGAGTCAACGAAAAATAATACTTAACTCAAGGCAATAAGAACCGTGACGGATTTAAATGCAACTGTTAATGCATGTCCCAGTATCCGGCAGAAAATATTTAATATAAACTACAGTTTCAAAGGAAAATGAGACCTATTTCAAAGCAATAAGGATACAATAACGGGTTTCGGTGCAACGGGATGATAGTGTACCAGTATCCGGTAAAAAACATCCGAATTTACCGGGTACTAGGTCAAGTCGGGGTTTGTGAGTACCAATAGATGTAAAATGCAAAAACATTTACTTTTCGGTGAGATTTACCTTAATTTATAGTCTACATCGTTAAATAATACACACAATTTTTTATAAAGATTAACACTTTTACCTTAATTTTATCCATCGAAGTATGGCTAGATGATCTCTGCGACCGGGTGGTCTCGTAGTTCACTGACAGAACTTTGAACTTATAGATAATTTTACTATAACGTATTTTTAAGTTGACACAGTTTTTAAGCCTTTATACTTTTTGGTGAGTATTGCCATTAAAATTGTATAAAATAGTACCAAGAATAAATTGCCATTTGCAAACTTTAATTTGATTTTGGTAGAAAGACGCAAAAAATAAAAAACTGACTAGTTAACGGGTACTGGGACACTACCGGGAATACGTACTTTTACCTTACCTTTAGAAATTTAAACGATTATTTTTAATCTCGTGTTAACTAGACCGTACAGTAAATTCTTTATAAATTTAAACAAAAATTTTAATTTCAAGACAATCTATTATGTACCCGACGTCGATTCGCTAGGGCTGAAATAAAAGCTGTTTTTGTTGACTGAATACTAAAATTAGGCACACAGTATATTCGAGCCTTACTTAGAGAGCTATAAAACTGTCTCCCAATGTCAAATTTTTATTACTATGGCGCTATATTTATAGGTTCATTCAAAGATTGAGAGTGGGTCTATTTTTGCCTGAAACTTAACTGTATTGACGTGTGGGTAAAATATTCATTCAAAACAGTAAAAGCTCTTACAACATTTCTAACAGTAAATCTTCTTACAACATTTTCTTTTTTTGTCCAAAACAAATGTTTGAAAAAAGACGATAAACGCTTGCGGCAACGCCGGAAAAGAACTTTTAGATATTTATTTACATTTTCATAAAGGTCAATAATTTATTAATAGAATTGACTATGTACTGAAATTATTGTAAAAGTGGGAATGTTAACTATTGGACTAAAGTAGGTTTTTACTGTCAAATACAGTTTAAAAGTTTTTTTATTTTATTTTATATAATACTGTGAGCATTTTTAGGGTCCAGTAGGTACCTAAAAGCTATAAAAAGCCCTTAAAGCTATAAAAGAATCAAACTTCTAAGTTAAGGGAAAAAAAAGTTACGTTCGTTTATATCGCAAAAAAACGTATATTACGACACTCTCGAAGAATCAAAATTTATAGAGCACTTCCCATTGACCTAGAACCTTGAAAAGCATAAAACAAGGTGTTACAGCACAAGTGTACAAAAAAATCTGAATCTTGAAGTTTGTAAAAAAAAAAAAATTGCGATTCAGAAAAACCTTTTTAACTCAATTCGGGAAATGAATTGTTTTCATTGGTAAGATTGTAGCGGACCTCTCAGTGCGCGAGTCCGATTCGCACTGGCCCGGTTTATTATGTTATTGATAGGCTCGTGATTGACGCTTAACCTATTATTTTACAAGCCTCTGAGTTTCAAGATAATTATTTTTCTTATGTGAAAACTTTTACTTCAGAATATGCTTCCCACGTGTTCACAAGAACTTGTAAAGAAACAAATTCCATTACCATTATGGCCCACATTCCAATTTACGAAACCATTCTCAACTTCAGTCAATTAACGCTACAATAGACACAAAACCATTTCTAGTGAATACTAAGAAAGATTGTAATATTTCGTTTAATAAATTGACATAAGGACATTATCATGCTGGTTTCTATTAGATCGAATCTTGTTTATGTATGTTTTAAATTTATCTAGCTACGTTAAAACTTTACACAACGTGCTTACAACTAGGCTGGTTCAAAGGTATTTCCGAGTGAAAGACAAGAGTGAAAATTAACGCCAAAGCAGATGCTTAAAAACTGAAAAGCATTTTTTCAAAGGCAACTCGGAATGCGAAACAAAGAAAGGTCAAGGGTCCCGCTTCATACGTTTCAAATAAAACACCAGGAATTTATAAAGAAGATACAAAACGTAAACGAAAAAGTTTATGTTAATTTTATTTTAGGTTTTGTGGTAGCGTATTTATATACCAACATTTGCAATAGTGGCACGTTTTCGAGATTCGCTGGCATGAATTTATGTTAAGGCGTTTTGTTCACCTTAAATTCATTTTAATACCGTAGGGATTATTTCGGTTTAGCAAGTAAATTTCCAGTTGACAGGCGGAAGTGTGTGAAGCAACTGTGAAATCCTATAGCTAACGTTAGTAGTAATACAAGTTTGTTTTTAGAGCAAAACATTATCCTTATTCTGGGAAATTCGGGTAAAAATACTGGGTAGCAAAGAATTTACACGTGCCAACTTATAAAGTACTTATTCTGTAAATGATAAAAGGTTTTACTTGTTTGAAACGGATAGGTCTTCTTTTCTAATATTAACTTCGCAGTATCCAATGTTTGATGACATTGTTATGTAAAATATTTATTACTTTGTATGTGCTAAACACCGTTTTGATTCTCATCTGAGTATACAGTCACAGTGATATCGTCAGATTTGTATTTTTTTTTAGGCTCTACTTTAGAAGGTCTCTATTTATATCCATCGTATGATTTAAACACGTGGATAGATAAGATAATATATATACATGTATGTTTTTTCAAAGAAAAATCTTTTAGGCCGTGTTTACGCGGCGCGTTGCGTGGCGCGTTGTGCGTTTCGTCGTACATTGCAGCAGCGGGCCGCGTCATCGCTCGCGTAAACACAAACATATGGCAATGTACGACAGACCGCCCGACGCGCCGCCGCGCCGCGTCTCCGTAATCGAGCACTTATTGTTACACGTATATTAAGCGTTATGCGGGCAATGAAAAGGTATTCTATTTTTTTAGCGTTTCTTCTGTATTAATTGTCTTATAATGTTGTCCTACAATAGGAATAACTCCTGTATTGTGGGTATCACATACAGAACATCAGACAACTAGGCCCTAAACACCCATTTGTAAGCCAAAATACTTTTCCCATAGGGAGGATCGAACTCGCAACATGCAGTGCAGTTAAACTTCTGCGCCAACCGAGCCGTCAATTAATATTTTGACACTGTTTTCTGTATTAAATGGCATCGAGTCCACCAGTGTTTTATTTTGTTTACATAGCATATCATAGTTTAGAATTTTCCCACTGCTGGGATTTAGGTCTCCTCTCTATGATAGGGAATGGGCCGTATACCACCACGCGGGCCCGGTGCAAGTTGATGGATGTAACATGTCTTCAAAAGTTTTTGTTCTAGGACATGCCGGTTTCTTTACGATGATTTCCTTCACCGTTTTGAGAGCAGTGGTGATAAAATAAATTACATAAAGTAATGTGCCTAGCTGGGTTTGAACCCTCGACTTACAATTCGTAAGTCGGGGCCGTTACCACTCGGCCACCACAGCTCATTTACATTGCTCGTTTTGTTTATACAACAACATTTTCACTAATCTATTTTCATAATCAACTTTTCATTCGATTTCATTTTATCCTAATATAACTTCCTTCATTCATCTAACGTCTAAATTAAGCACGTTCGTGGCGACGTTTATTTCCTGTCTTCCCAACTTATCCTGGTCTAGCACTAGGCCCCACTTCCAAACTAAATCCTCCCGTTGGTAATGTAATTAATAAAGTTCAATCTTCACGGTTCAAGTTTCAATTCCAATGAATGTTACGCCTATCAACAAATTGAATTGGAGACAGGAAAATATATTAGTATCAGTGGTTTTTATTTTGAAGTTTCTTGAGCTAAAGGGGTAAATTAGGCGTTCTGTGAAATGAAAACTTCTGACCACTTTATAGGATCTATTACACCACTCGATATTCAGACCGGTTTTGTCGACGTCGCATAGTGTAATAAGGGCCAGACTGTCTTACTCGGAAGTAAACTTTAAGACAGTCTGTGTAACTTGTGCGGAATATCGAGTGGTGTAATAAACGCTTTTGTGAGACTGAGTTTTCACGCTCTGTTATGTTACGCTTGTTTGGTTCGGGTTGGCCGACCTTACTCGAATGATTAGAATTTTTTCAGTGTAAAAAGGTGCAAGGCAAGTCTTGCCTTCCACCTTTTTACACTGAGACTACCAGACGCGCGGTGAGTGGTCTGATCGCAACGAAAAGGTTGACACACCAACGTTATCGAAACTTTTGCCATCCGGAATAAGCGTTTTGCCTTGTCCTAATTATTCCACGATTATTGTCCAAATTAATCCTTGGAAATTAATCTATATAGCTGTTTTTATTTTAGCTACCACTCACACTATTGTTGAAAAAGGGATGTACGAGTAATTAGTCTTTTTTAGGAATCATCCAATAACTTCTCCTATCCTTGGGTGGAGTAAAAGGGCGAGGCAAACTTTTATTGACAAATCCACACTTATGTTTGTTTTGCATTCTAGAATCACAGGTTTCCTTTCAGAAGTCGACCCATGATCCCAATAGGCTTCGGCCTTGCTGGGCCATCCCGGGAATCCATCATGGGTGGAAAATCATCCAATGACTTCTCCCGCCTGAATAAAACCCACACCTGTTCCGTCTTTGCCTTCATTCTAGGGCCCCGGGGTACACTTGTTATTATTTTACCCTCCAGATGCTAACTCTACTGTAAAAATATGGATGTAGGGGTGGTGGTAGTTGTTTTCCTCTACCGATTTGTCGTGAAGGTTTGTGAGTTCAGTTGGTATAGATAAATACGTGGCTTCCTTTTACATTTCTAAGAATTCCAAATATGTAAAATTTCCTCATTAAAACCAACGATCTCTTACACCGTGGATATAACGCATGCATATAAATTATGCACTTGTTAAACTTGTGGACTGTCCGTGTAAATCCTGTTACAAAATGAGTATAATATTGTTAGAATAATTTTGTACATGTGGTGAATGTTTTCCTCATGAAATATGCGTTCAGATTCAATATTTAACTCAAAAACGTAAAAAACCCTGTTACTGTGTTTTAGTGCCTGCACCGCAGATATATTAGAGAATCTAAACTACTAGACTGACGAGGTCCATCGATCGAGGCTCGGCTGATCTTTTATGATCTTCAACATAAAAAGTACTGGCGTATCTGTCTATAAATAAGCGCACGACTGATACCACGCTTCAGTAGCGTTTTGAGAGAAGTGGCAAGTTTCATTCCCACTTTATGCAGAGCAATCACAGCAATTGTGTTTTGCTTAATACTCCACTCTTTTTTAAAGTATAAGCAACAGTTTTTTTTTTATTGTAGGTAAAATCTTCTAATGACAAATCCCACCCTTGGGCGGGGAGGGAGATAGTTACTGACTAAAAACCTATCCTGTTCCTTGATTGCCTTTGTTCTAGGGCCCCGGGGTTCACTTTCGCCTAACCCTAGGCTCCAGAAGCTACAGTGGGATAAAACTACATATACTACTATAATAACAGTATTGGATTTAATTAGCCTCGTTCCAAATTTAAATATAAAAAGAAAAAAACTTTTTCAAGTGTAACTTTATGGCCAAACAAGGTAATTGCGGAAGTATTTTATAAATAAGTTTTTTTCTGTTGGTTGTCTAGCCTTTTCCTTACTATATTGGAATCTCTTTCTAATCAAACTGGAAGCAGCTGGACACTTAGTATTTGTTTATAAATGTACACACAAATACTTAAAATATAAAATAACAAATACAGATAGAAGAGTACAGAGGTGCTGCTTATCGAACCTTCATAACCTAGTTACTGGTTAACTCAATACCCATCCGGTAAATTTATCCTTCCCTAGGATCAGTTAACCACTCGATATTCAGACCGGTTTTGTCGACGTTGCGTAGTGTAATAAGGTTCAGACTGTCTTACTCGGAAGTAAAATTTAAGACAGTCTGCGTAACTTGTGCGGAATATCGAGTTTAATATCGAGACAATATTTGAAATAGCCAGTTATTTCATGCTGCGTGAGGTGAGAAAGAAACGGGTTATCGGTGCAGGCGAGTCTGTGCGGGTTGGTACCGATCGGTGCAGGTATGATTCTACCGTGTGTTTTTATGCGCTCATTTATGAAAAAAAAAAAACAGGTTTAAACTTATCGGTACTGACAACGTGGAACGAGTTTTAAGGATTTACGCATTTGCCAGTGTATTGTGTATTGTGTCCTCTTTTTTCGTCGTGAAAATGGATTTGGATTGCATTATTTTTATGAAGGTATAGATTTTTTTTTTAATAATTCCACTAAATAGAAATGTAATTACATACATAAATATTATTTACGTACTAACCCTTAAGTAGCAATTACTTTTTCTTAGTGTAAAATGGGAAATTCTTTAATAATCGACGTTCTATTTTAGTCAATATTTATTTTTCTTGTGCCATCCTAGAATTAAATAAGTAATCACGGATTCATTGAACTTTATATCTTGTACAAATAATTGATAATACGATCCATATTTCTTTATTTTGCGGTTAGTATTAGAAACACCGACATTCCTTTTTTACATTTATAATGAACACTTCCGAGGAAAAAAACTCATCGTCTGATGAACTTGAAGACATGATGGTCACTGCGCATAGATTTACCTGTATGTACATATAATTATGTGGTTTCACCAGTACCTATCCGTACCGACCCGTACTGATATAACGGGACTGAAAAACCTGAAAAATCTTTATGTTTGCATCCTAACGCAGAAGTAGCGTGTAATAGGCCTCTTGCACGCTGCGTCGGCCATTGCAACATTGTTACTTCGTACTAAAAGGTACTATGCCACGCTGTATGAGGTGCACCGGAACGCCGCGTGTTTTTCAATGAAATGTAAATGTTTTGTATGATAAACAAAGTTATAGACTTTTTCTCTATTTTGATAACTGCGCACAACGTCTTATTTCTTCTCTTTGGATATTGGCAAGAGCCTACAAAACATATTAACTTTTTGAATTATAAGGTTTTACGATTAAAGGTTTTGTATAAAGAAATGAGGGTAGATCACTCAGATATTTTCGGCAAGGTTGTGATAACTAGAATTATTTTGCGCTAAGATATTTGAACGGTTTCCTTTGAAGGATTTGACGTTTATTTTTAGATAAAAGTTCATTCGTGAGTAAATATTATAGTCACAAGGTCGATGTTATACCAATTTGTTTAGATTTCTATAAGAATTATTTAGTTAGGTATTCACATCATGTAATTAAACTAGAAAGTGAATAGAAAAACGTGATCTATCTAAAGGTATATGTATTTATGAAAAGTACTGTGGTGGGTGGAGGCGCAAATCAAAGGATTCAATGCTATTTACTATTATTATATTGTTATTTGAAGCTCAATTACATTAATATAAAAACATTAAATTAGATTCTTATTCTTTTCTCCTTGACAGACTATCACAAATCTATGTCTAATCCTAACTTCTGATCGTCCGGTAACCGACCGGACCGAGCCCAAGTCGTCGACGGCGCGTATTGTTCCCGCGCGCCTCAAGGAGCTGTCAGCAAACTGTAGACCATAGGCAACTAAGGAACGGGGTAGGTTTTTAGTCAGTAAAAGTCTGACACTATTACCCGCTCCGCCCAAGGGCGGGATCTGTCATTGGATGATTTTACCTACCATTAAAAAAAAACTTATTTTTAATTTAAACCTTTAAAGTTATTACTATGTGCCAGTTTGCACGTTACATAGAACCTGCTTGGTCACCACAGTACCTAAATAATAATAAATATGTTAATGAGCACGTTTTATTCTTCCATTTTGTTCTGTCATCCGTCATGCTATCACTAACTCGCTTTTCTTTTATATCACTTCTCACACAATTTATCCATCTTTTCTTTGGCCTCTCTCTCCATCCATCCACATGTAAACTCATAACTCTTTAGTAACAGTTTAAGAAAATAAAATATTTTGGTGCAGGTGGGCAAAGTTTGTCATTGCATTTGAGGTGGAATTGAAGTTATGGAACTGAGAACTGCAACGAAAAATACACACGTATTTCCAACGACGAATATTCTTCCTACAAAATAAATTTAAAACTAATTGTGTCAATAAATATTTGAGCAACTATTCAGAGTCCGGTATTGTCTTATCTTGGGTTATCAATTTTGGCAATTGGGCTTAGCATTAGCATCAGCTTTATAATGTTCCTACTGCTGGGACTTATTCCTTCTCTCTAGGAGAGGGAACGGGCCGTAATCCACCACGCGAGCCCATTGCGGGTTGGTGGATGATACATGTTTTCGAATTTTTGGTTCTAGAACATGCCGCCGGTTTCTTCACGATGTTTTCCTTCACCATTTTGAAAGTAGTGGTGATGAAATAAATTATACAAAGTAATATGCCTAGCTGGGTTAGAACACGGGGCTTACTACTCGCAAGTCGGGGCCGTTACCACTCGGCTATCATTGCTCTCAAATGGGCTTGTTGTAGCAGTTGGGACCCATTACATCATAGATCTACTGACTAGACGGCTGACTTTCTAGAATGGGTCCCGACTGCTACCACGACTTTCTTGTTTTAGGGCTTTTTCATGAATACTCAGAAAAGCAGTCGGGTTTTTTAGTTTTTTAAATTACCATTTTTTATTTTTTAGTTTTATTTTTTTACGATATCACTCTCACAGTAATAACAAATCTAACGACACCTCGCAAACTAAAATCCATCGAGCCGTTCAGGCCACAGAGCGTGCCAAATATTTGAATTTGGCGCCAAAAATCCGACAATTTGTTTTTTTATTATTTTGATATACCCAGTGTCACTCTCACAATAAATACGAATGTAACGACACCTCTCAAGCTAAAATCCATCGAGCCGTTCAGGCTGCAGAACGTGCCAAACAATTATACATACATACATACATACATACATACTCTCGAAAAACATAACTTCCTTCTGGCGCAGTCGGGTAAAAAGACCACAGACCGACCAATGATCGGTCATTATGAATTTTGCAAATTAAGAACTTTTAGCAAAATGACAATGGAATCGTGTTGGAATGACGAATTTATATAAATAGCAGACTTGAGCCCCAGGACGGCGACTAAAAAACAGAGAATGCAATGAAACATTTGAGCACTATAATATTTGTACATAGTAATACATGGTTACCTCCGATGAGATAGACCATTGAATGTGAACTAAAATTCGGCTGCGAGTTTTATCATTATTTGTAATTTAAAACTGTTGTTGAAAATAAACTAATAAGATTTTAAACTAACTTGTTAATTTATAAACAAGAAAAGCAATGGATTAGAAACAAACAGCCTTTTATAAATAACTTGTATAGTAATTAAGTTATTTCCATTTTAATAGACCTTTAGCCATTAAACTAATAGCAATACTCTGAAAGCAAAGATTTGAATTTTACACCAAACTTTGTAAATCTCTTTAAAACTTTATCAAGTAATAATTACGAGTCCGAGCGTTTATTAAACTCTAAAATTATTCGGACATTTAATTTTGGAACCGATATCTTTTTCTGCATTTACTTAAATATTCAAATACGAATAATCCCAACGTTGTTACTGCATATATTTCAATACATTTAACACACATGTATTATTTATACAAACAGTTTTTGATGAGTCTTCGTACACTCTGTTATTTCAGTCATGATATTCATCTGTGTGGCTTCATTTCCATGCGCAAATACTTGTTTTACTGTTTTTATTGCCGGGTTTTATGAATGAATTCCAATTTACTTATCCATATTAAAATTAGTCGCCATCCCGTGACCCTGTGATGTGTTAGAACTTGTCACAATTGATTTTAAAAGACAGTAACCTGCCATCATATATATGACCGAATTCATCTAGCAAATAAAAAAAAAACATACATAAATAAAGAAGGAACAGTAAAAACGGTTAATACAGTTACTGAGCTACCAAATAAGATACGCCATGAGCAAAAGGGTTCATTACCAAACAAGCGTGTCTTCAACGTAGTCTTTAATTTTATAATAAGCTTAGTTGATAGTCAAATTAGATGTGGCTTTGGAACTTTCCTTGACTAAGTTCTGTAAGTGATTTGGCCTTTTTGTAATAGCGTGTGCTCTATATGGGGAAAAGCTTGTCTTTGCTAATCTTCATTTCGGTAGGTAGGTACAATTTTATGGCTATAATAAATTGACAACATAATTATGTGCTAATTCGGGATATTGTCTTCCCTTGGTACACTGGATGTTTCATCAAAATCCGTTCAACTGTTTAAATTTGAAGAAGAATCAAATATACACACTTACGAACTTTTGCTTTTATAACATATAGTCATTTGCGAGAGAATGTGCTTGAGTATGATTGCTACAGCTTGATCACTTTTGGGCATTCAAATGGTCATTCACTTGCTCAGGATTTTTCTTGGTGGAGTATTCAACTAACAACCCCGTTCATCAAGCGCATATGTTTCTATAGTGTGAATTGCTCCACCGAGAGCTTCTAACTTTTAAACGAATTTCAGTGAGTTCTTGAGTGAGTGTAATATCGCCCAACTGAACTTGCATATTGATTGTCAAACGCAGTCAGTGAACTTGTGAACATGGCATTGCAAAATAAATATCATGGAGACGACCTTACTGAATAAAGTTTGCTAAGCAAAAACATAACAGCATAACACCGTGTTCGTCACTTTAGATACCTTGGGCATGTTGTGACAGAGGATTTGAGGGACAATCTGGACGTGGACCGGGAGCGAAGAGCGTTGGCGGTGAGGTGTAATATGTTAATACGAAGGTTCTCACGTTGCTCAGGTTCCGTTAAAATCACCCTTTTCAGAGCATACTGTCAAGTATTTTACACGTGTAGTCTGTGGGCTAATTATACTCTAAAAGCCGTTAATGCTCTTCGCGTCCAGTACAATAATGCATTCAGGATGCTGTTGGGGCTGCCACGCTTCTGTAGTGCCTCAGGGATGTTCGCGGATGCCCAGACAGACAGCTTCGCTGCGGTCAGGCGCAAGCGTGCAGCATCCTTGTTGCGCAGGGTGCGTGCCAGTACCAACAGCCACCTGGCTGTCATTGCCAATAAGCTGGATTGTCCCATTATCTGGTCTTTAAGCCAGCTACATGCCCCTGTAAAGTCTGTTTACTAACATAGTTGTAAGTTTTTGTGTTACTAATCTGTTTTTGTATTTGTTTACTAACATAGTTTTATAAGTTATTATCATACTAACAAGTTGTTATGGATATATCTGAAATAAAGAGATTATTATTATTATTATTATTATTATTATTATTATAACTTGGAGGGTCACAAAATCATGCAATGATCTTTAATTTCAAACCGGCTGGTAAAAAAGTAAGAGTGCTCAAAATAACTTTACCATCGAAAGTCGGTATTCCTGGTTTTGTGTCTTCGTTAACTCCGATTTTGGAAATTAAACTTATTTTGCGCATTTTATTTGAATAAATTTTTTTTTCGACTTTATATATTCCACTTTTTAACTGTGTTAACCTATTTATTCAGAAAACAACATGACTTTGTAAATAATAAATAATTGCTTTACATATCAAACTAAAATGCGAATAAGTTGTACAAAATTATATACAGTTAGTCATTGAAAAGCTGTGACGGAAAGTACTTCAAACGAATGGTTTTTGAGTTAAGATATCCGAAATGTCAACCCTTATAGTTATACCGGTACAGGCTTCGAGCCGGTTGGTTTCATCTTTCGAATAGTCAAAATAAATATTCAGGCACTATTTTTGTGTTAATGTTGTTTTTTTTTATGGTAAAGCGTAAAATTAAAGTTATTCGTTAAAAACAACAATCGAATGTTTATTCTGACATCATTACATTTTTACTTTTATTGAAACAAAAACAGATACAATTGTTTTTGTTTCAATAAAAAATAAAACATTAATACTGTTTTCGTTTATTTACAGTTCAGTGTTTCATTTGTTTAACGTTGTTATTTGTTTTTAAAATGAAAATGTATAAAAAACAATATTAACAAAAACAACATTAACAAGTAAAACACTGAACTGTACCGAAATAAACGACAATAATATGAATAGATAACATTTTTACTCTGTTAAGGAAATTATAATTGGACACATTTGACCGGTTCTCTTCTCGATAAATCAATGAAACAGAAAGGAAATTGAAAACTTGTTGATTGTAAAATCATACGCTATTTACGCATGGTATTTTATTTAAAAAAGATTGAAGCAACGAGTCAATTTATTTTATTTTCTCGGTAGTTTACTTAGTTTACAAAGTACATCTATGCCAAATGTAACTAGAATAATTTGCACACTTAGGTATATACATCCCAATTAAAAAAATAATTTACAATCTTAATTTAAATACTGAACTTAAATGGCATTGAGATAGTGTTTTTATTTTAGAAGTTCGTAATCCTTACGCAAATAAAAAGGGCATTGACGCATTAAATTGGTAGTCCGATGCGCTACCAATTTAATGTTAATAATTTATCAAAACAAATATATTTAGGGGTTCCGTACCTCAAAAGGAAAATACGGATTCCTTCAAGGATCACTTTGTTATCCGCCTGTCTGCTTGTCAAGACCCTTTATCTGAAGAACGTGTGATGGTATTGAGTTGAAATTAAAACCATGTACTTATGTCTGCGGTCCCTTGAAGCTGTGAAAAAAATTAAACTTCTCAGTTAACGAAAATAAGATAGGTACAACCGTATATGTCGCAAAAACCGTATGTTTTGACACTTTCAAGGAAATCAAAATTCATAGGGTCCTTTTCGTTGACCTACAATCCTGAAATTTGCTATGAAGCAAGGTCTGAAAATTGACGTCACAAAAAATAATTTTTGATTCGCAAAAATCTTCCGAGACTCGATTTGGGAATTGAACTTTTTTTTAAAGTTACTTTGTACGGAACTCTCAGTGTGTGAGTCCGACTCGTACTTGCCCGGTATTTTTTATTCTTGAATATTTTGCGATAAAAAGACAAATAATTTAGAATGTGTGTATACTGTACATAAAGATTTTAAAAATAGCTTATAATTATCCATTTGTTCCATCTTCAGAGGTTTTTAGTGTTTAGAATTTCATCATCTCTTCCGTAAGCCTCACAGGTTTTCAAGAATTTTTGATTCTAGTCCTTTTACCTACCACCGAAGCCCAAGAAAAATCATTCCCTATACACAAAGTCTGTAGCAGACGTGTCATCTAACCGATGTAATTGACAACAATGACAGTACTCACTTTGAGCGAGCCACGGAACTGCGATTTCCCAACATGCGGGTAACTCGAGCGTACTCAAAGGAAATCCTGCCCAAATGCGACGAGTATCGTGTTCCTATGACTTTGAACGGTATATTGGATTTTTACTTGTGCTATCAACCAGTTGAAAGTTCGTTTGCAGATTTTAGCAAGAATGTAAGTCGATGGATCAAAGTGATTTCAACTACGGATGAACGTTCACGTAATATAGTTTCTAGTAAAAAATGGATTCGCCTCGCTTTGGTTGCATACCTATATGCTTTTACAGTCATGGCAAGGCGTAATTTTATAATGTTTAAGTAGGTATAGTTTTTTCAAACGCATTTTTTTTCTTTTTAATTACTATACTTATCAAAATACTAAATAATTAATTAATTTTTAGGTATTATTTACTATTACTAAAGACAGAAATAAAAATTATCAATTTGAAATCAGAACGTACAACGTATCCGCAGGAGAACCAAGGTCGCCGACCTGGACCAAATAATCGCCAAACTTAAAAGGCAGTGGGCAGGGTCCATTGCTCATAGAACGAATCGTCGATGGAGTTCGGCCCCATCAGTTGGGACCTGGATCAGGTTCTGGAGTGGTGACCGCGCACCTGAAATTACTTTTTGTCATTACAGTGTAATTTCAATAGATATTTCTAAAATATATATAGGTAAAGATAAATTATTACATGGTATACGAAAAGAGAGTATCCTCTATATTCTTACTCGAGATCAAAGTACATCATTACAATAGATACATGTACTTGTCCTGTAACGACAGCCTTCAATCCAGTGTCGACACGACACGTTCCGTACGTCTGAACATGTCCTAAGATTCATCAATTACCTAATGTCTCACCCACATAATCCTTGATAATGCAGTCTAAGTGCCAATTTACAGCGTAGTGTTACGGTGTACCTACTGCCTTAGTTGCTCGTTCTCGTCTCATTGTTGTACATACTATTAGAAGATGATGAATCAATATTGGTTCCTATGTATTTTAGTATGACTCTTTATTTAAACAAAGACAGTTTAACCTGATTAAGTCTATGTTTTCTGACTGAGCAGGTAAAATAAGTGTTTTTTTTTTATTATTAGGTAAGTAGTCGTAATTGTGATTTTTTTCGACAAACGTGGATATTATTGTTTTATACACACACACACACACACACATATAATTCTTATAAAATAAATACACATACTTCTCACAGCTCACATCTACATGTCTAAATGGTGAGCCCAAACCGAATTAATAATATTTGATTTTTGTTTATAATTACATATTATTTCTTTATTATTGCTGTACCTAGCACCAAGCTAAATGGCTTTTTTGCTGCATAATATTGAATGTTTTGAAATTATCTAATAAACTTGTTATTCAGTAAATAATTATTTCAGATTGCCAGTCAACTTAATTCATTTTTCTTTCGCTAATGAAATGAGCTTACATTGAATATCTAATTTTCGTATTTCAATCTTAGGTCAGAAACTGCGTTAGTTATTTAGAAGTCGGCTTTTAAATAAAAATGTATAAATATAAAATTGAAATACCTCTCACTGATTAGTGAAGAAATCTCAGAAACTATAACACCTACAAACTTAAAATTTGGCAGGTAGGTTCCTTACAGGGTGTAGACATCCGCTAAGAACGGATTTTACGAAACTTCATCCTTAACATAAAGGGGGTAAACCGACTTTAAGGCGGCCGAAGCCACTGGCAGAAGCTAGTACTTATATATATTTTTGCTTAGTTGATAATTATCCATATTATCGAATATTTGAACTGCAGAAATTGTGCTTAACCCCTTAATAAAATTGGGTAAACTTGGTAAATGGGATTTTAATGGATAAAATTTTAAGGGATATACCTATAGCGTGGACCCTTAATTCCGTTTATATTTCTATGCCTTTTTACAGACGTTTGCTTTGACTAGCGATTTAGAAACTAATTTGTCATAAGCTGTTTCGGATAACTTCACAACTTTGATCAAAGTAAAGGTATCTACTAAGACCTTGCTCTCGAATTCTTTGGTAAGTAATTTCTGCCCATAGACTTAGGGCCAAATTCATCAAAAAACTAATCACGATTATATATAACAAAACGCAGTTTGAGCGCCTAATCGAGATTATAGCTTAATTTTGCGTTTCACCGCATTCATAAATCGAACCTAGTTTACGCTAAACTCAGTTTCAATTCTTTTGTTGTCGCTCATGTTTACGACACTGGTCTTTAAACTAGATTACGCTGAGCTTAGTTTAGCTGAACTAAGTTTTTATATTGAATGATGAAATCAGCCATGGTATCGCCAGTTTGTTTGAAAGTAAACTTGTATGAAGAATATTTAATTTGTAAAAAGGCTAATGTCGATCTAGATTGTGTACATAAATAACTCCAATAAGCTGAAACAATATCTGTGTCCATAAAAAAGAGCTTTATCGTCCATTATAGCTTCATAAAAGAGTATTCATACTTCTCAGTTCAAAGCTATCAGCTTATATTAAACTTACTGTTCCTATATTATCAGGGAATCGTTAGATTTTATAGAACATTACGCGAAGCCACGGTGGGCCATTTCTTTCCATTCTAATATATTGCACCGTTTCTAAGACAGTTATAAAAGGTATTACTTCTATACTCCTTTTAGTATTTTTATTTACAACTCTCTGGATTTGCAGTCTGTAAAATATCTTTAGTGTATTTTACTTTTCATGTCTGCAATTTGATATCAGATAGGGATTTGGCTGTCAAAAAGAAGAATGAACTTTGTCACCCCCTATTTTTATTGCATGAATACGGTTCAGTTTTTTTTTTTATCCATTGGTATCGTAAGTAATAGTAAAAAATAAAATAACAAGATGTTAAATTGCAATAAAATATTTATATATTAAATTTACTTTATTTATTTACACTTTATGAATATTGACAATGGTACCTATACAGGCAGATTTAATACAACAAGGCATTGTCTTATATAATATGCCTAAAAGTTAAATATATATATAACTATATATTAGACCATTGATCAAGCTAGCAATTGATTGAACAAAGGTTCTTGCTCAAGCTAACAATTGATTGAACTAAGGTTTTTGTAAGTAAGGTTCAATTGCTTTTTTTACTGAAATTCAACAATTTTTTATTATTTTTTATTTCGCTATTATTTGACTTACATACGGATCAAAAACTCATCCAGAAAGTCGTTGATAAAATCAAAACCAATATTAACATATCATGAAATTGTTTTTTGATTCTTTGTTAGTTTTTGTGATAGTCGATTTCTTATATATGGTGGTAACTGGTAATTAGTAAAAGTTGTTTGTTATCATGACTACAATGACGTGTTTAAGTAGCGTTCACTAATTACCAGTCACCCTATATAAAGCAAAACTATCGTTGAGTGCCACCAGTCATAATTTTCTGGAAAAAATGAAAGATTCCTTCGATACAGGTCTTGTGCGCAAAATAGTGGGCAAAAACTATTATTGCCTCATTAAAACGATATTTTTTTTAATATATTTAGCTTCACGTACATTAGTGGTAGATAGAACGGACTTACTGCAAAAAGGCATTCTCTACCAGTCCACCTTTGGGTTGAAAAAGACAACACTGTGGTAGAAGTGCATAGTAAAAATCTAATAATGATTAAATTAAAAAAAAATAAAAACCCCCGACAGTCCTTGTCATCAATATGAAATGTATAGAACTGGTCAAGACAAATCTAATGAGCCCTAACTCGATGGGTTTAATAGTAGGCGTTCCCAAATTCCTTCAGCCACCTCCCAGTTGCATCAGGTCCTTGCCTAATGAGCCCAAACTCGATAGGTTTACTATGGTAATAAGCAATCCAGGGTTCTTACCTTCGAGCTCCATCATCAGACCAGCTCAATGGCACCAGATTGTATAGGAGTATTTCAAATATTAGATCACACATATGTTTAAAATAGAGTATTGTGTTTAAAAACCCTACCGCAGTTAACAAACAAGTTGATCACCTTGAACACCTGCACAGATCTTCATAAATTATAGCTAAGAACCATCTCGATAAAGCCAGCTTTCAAACAAAAAACCGCATCACGGATCATTTTTGTTTGGACGCTACGATGCGATGGATAGACAGACAGACAAATAAATAGTCAAACTTATAACACCCTTAGAATAGATGGGCACGCCTTAATTATGGCGGTAAGGCCCCTCTTTGAGGCGTGGCTGGAAAGACCTCACGGCGTCCTAACCTTCCGCATGACCCAGGTTCTCACCGGACACTGTAAGTTCGAGAGGTTCCTGTTCCGGATTCGTGCGGAACCGTAGCCCGGATGCCACCACTGCGTGGACTGCCCGGAGGACACGGTGGAGCACACGGTCGAAGTGTGCCCCGCTTGGGCAGAGCATCGCCGTGTTCTCGTGAGAGCGATCGGCAGCGGCGATCTCTCGCGCCAGGCCCTGGTACGGGCCATGGTCCGAAGCGAGGAGGGATGGCAGGCGGTCGCCTCCTTCTGCGAAGCAGTAATGCTAGCAAAGGAGGAGGCCGCACGCGAAAGGCAACGGCCCACAAGGCCCAGCCGCCGCGGGGATTCCGATTCCGATCCTGATTTCCAGCCAACGTAGACGCGGGCTTGCGGACGGCAAGCTATGGGTAGCTCGCTGTCCGACCGTCCGGTATACATCCGGACCAAGCCCAGGTCGTCAACGGCGCGCACTGTTCCCGCGCGCCTCAAGGAGTTGTCAGCAAACCGTAGAGACCCAGCCTGCTAGCTGCAGGCAGGCAGGGTCGAAGCCTAATGGGGCCAAGGGTTTGCTTCCGAAAGGAAAGCCCGGCTCTGGTATCTAAGGCCACGAAGGAACGGGGTGGGTTTTTAGTCAGTAAGAGTCTGACACTATCTCCCGCTCCGCCCAAGGGCGGGAGATGTCATTGGATGATTATACCCACCACCAAAAAAAAAAAAACCCCTCAGAATAGAAGAATAGAATAAACTTTATTGTACACCAAAATATGTAGTAACAATTTACAGGAACTTAAATCTACGGGTACAAAGGCGGTCTTATCGCTAACAGCGATTTCTACCAGACAACCTTAGGATGGATTAAGTATAAGAACTTTAAAAAGAGGGGTAGTCTGCGGTGTACTACTAGCAAATATAGCTAACATAAAACTAAAAATACGAAAAATGGATAAAATATACCTTTACAAAAGATAATACATAAGCTTAAAATATAAAAAAACAGTATGAAGGTTTACCAATACAAACACGCTTGCCTTTTTTCCATATCGCAACAAAAACTTTCACTTAAACAAGCGATATGAAACAGTTTTTATACGGAAGATTTATTTTTGAATACTTCAATCCGATTCAAAGTAGCGTCCAATTTTCGGATATAGGAGTTACCTAAGCAGCGTACTGCGAAAAATTTGAAACTTCCAACGCCTATTCCAAAGGAAATTGGAAAAGCTAAGCCAAACATCCGTTGGTACAGGATATTGCTTTTCGGAAATGAAAAATAGGTAATATGTAGACGGACAGGTTATTTTTTCAAGTTTTAAAGTGACTGTTTGCCGGATTCAATTGGCAGGTGAAGATATGACCCGCTAGGAAAAAAAAATCAAGCAATTTCACATGGGGCATTTCTGAAAAGGGAACCCGTGATCTTAGAACGGAAAGGATGCCTGAACGAAAGGTTTTAGTCAGTAAAAGTCTAACACCCCTGTCGTTGTACCCTAGAACGAGAGAAGTCACAGGATGACTTCTAAGGTCAAAAAAAAGTTGCGGACAATTTTTTTTACCGCTTGCTCGTTAATGACCTTTTTTATGTCATCAGACAACCATCATTTAAAGTTAAAGCGACTCATTCTGTAGTGTAGTCGAGATAATGTAGTATGGTCGTTCCCTAGGGAAAAATGTGATTTGAATTTAGAACTTCAAAACAATTATAAAAAAAAACAAGTATTCAAAAATCGAAGTGGTCACTGCCAAAAAATAGAATAAAATGTGGATATTAAAGGTCTCTAAAAAAACTGGGCAAGTGCGAGTCGGACTCGCGGCCTGAGGGTTCCATACAAACCTATAAAAATAATTCAATTCCCGAAACGAGTCTCGAACATTTTTCCGAATTGCAAAAAATGTTTTTTTTTGTGACATAACTACAAATTTTCAAGATTTCAGGTGTTTTGCTCTACTTGCGCTATAAGAGTTTGCTTCATGCTAAATCTCATTTCAGGATTCCAGGTCAACAGGAAGTAGCTATCCTATGAATTTTGATTCTCTTGTGAGTGTCGAAATAAACGGTTTTTGTACCATAAACGTCCGTATCTGTTTTTTATTTAACTTAGAAGTTTGATTCTTTCACAGCTTCAAGGTTTCAACTCGATACATCCACGCATTCCTGAGATAAAGGATCTTGACAGACAGATAGACAGACGGACAACAAAGTGATCCTTTAAGGGCCGAAACACATAACCGCGTTGCGGCGCCGCGCCTCTAAAATCGGCAGTGCCGCCCGCCGCTCTTTTTCGCGTCACCGCAACGCAACTTTCAGCGTTTATTGCCGTATCCTACAGGAATAACCAGTTTCTCGAGATTTTTGAGTGTGGATAGACGTGTCTCTGGCATGGATCGTAATAAAGTTATACTTATTTGTTATTAAGAAGACATTACTCTAATTTAAGTAAATGACAAAGAAGATACTGTTTATATCGATTTAATAAAACTTTGGTATTCGCGCCGCGGTGCACATATCAAAATTCTGCGTCGCAGCGGGCGGCACTGCTGATTTTAGCGCGCCGCGCCGCAACACGGTTGTGTTCCAGCACTAAGGGTTCCGATTTTTCCTAAAAATTAATTAAAGAGCGGGAGCGTGATAGAAAATCAAATTAATAAGAGTGAATTTTGTTTGTTTCAAATCTCAAAACGCGTCGAGTGATAGTTTTCATTAACTAGTTAATAACACTTATATTTCTCTAATTATTTCACAGAAGATGTAAAAAGTGGAGCATCCAACAGTAGGAAGCTGTCTATGTTTTGGATGACTTGAATTCCTTACTTCACTCAAGGATTTATATTAACTCCCTCGAAATGCTCGGTACTTAATTATCCCTCAGTGGCGTTCAGGATTAAAATTTAGTAACCTCAGTTTAACTCCGGATCTAACATGCCACCCGTAACTTAAAGACACTATTTTATCCCCTAGTCACAAAATGTAATATTAACAGGTCTGCGGAAATATTTGAAAAAGTTACCGTGGCCCTGAACCGCATAAAGAAATGAGTTAAAAGGTTGGTTTTGGATATTAAAAGTCTGACAGTTTGTTTAACTTCACAGAGAGAGAAGTTTAGGTTATAATCATTGATATATTATATTGTAAGGGAAGATACGTTACGCGCTAACATCGCAATCAGAAAACCTGGAACTTTCTAGAACCTCGAAACTTATACATCTACACTACCTATAGTCACTGATAGACGAGGACAGGAATAAGAGCCGGTGCTGTTGTGCGAGCGAAATAGCGTTAGTCGCCAAATGTGTGTGATTGTCCCGACCGATGTAACGCCGATTGCAACTCAGTAAAATTAGAAGAAACTATCGTGATTTCAGAGGTCCACGCGCTAGAAACGAGTCACGTATCTTCCACTGTCTTGATTAGGTATATCATTGGTTGATTTTTTATCATTGGTTTTTTTTTTTTCCTTGCAACACTGCCCAAGTGACATGTCAAATTTGTATTCCGTATTTTAAAATTTTATTTAAATAGTTTATAAGTATAATTAATGTGTAATTGTTCGTGTAACTATCATATAATTACATAAATCGTCAGGATTATCGTTTTCCTCGCTATAGATTTAGTAAAACGCGAGTTTTCGATGCCAACCGGTTGTCACCGGTAACTTTGAAACGAACAGCTGACGTTTGTTTGATCTACGGATTTTCTTGGGGAGTATTATTTTCATTTTTATTTCATATTTTATAAAAGCACACTCGTCAAATTAAGTTCAAACACAATCTTACAAGTTTTATCTATTAATTTTAGTCACTTATCACTTGGCGTTGTGTCGAGATAATTTTGTTTACATTGTAGAAAACTAAACATAACATTAATTCATGATTAATTTAATCTTATCCCTATAATATTAAACTGATTAACAACGCTTGTGGTTTTGATTTTGCATTATTATGTTGGTCATTATATGATAAAAAGTTATTAAACCAGACTTTCACATTATAATCAACTTACCCACATTAACTTAAAGTAATTCATAAGGCAATAAAAAGCAAAAAAAAATCAATAATTATTAGCTTTTCAAGCCTGAACAGTAGTCTACCTCATTTCTTTGCTGAACTGCACTTTCTTGTTCTTATTTTTTCCCCCATTCATTTCCAACTTTCTTTATTTTGTCATCTTTTGATTCTCACCGTTTCTTCTTTCTTTTTCTATTTACAGTAACTTATTCTGAAACCATGCCTGTGATGACCCGTAAGGCAACAGCTCAGGATATGGAGCTTAAATTGAAAAATGCCCTCCAAGAACTTCAAGAATCTAAACTGCATTGCCAACAAATATTGCAGGAGAACGAGGAGAGTGAGAGGGAAATAGAAAAAATAGTATTCCAAAATACAAGCCTTAAACGTGAGTTAGTAGAGCTTAGTCAGCAATATCAAGATGTTGTTGATGAACGCGACCAACTGCGAGTGATCACGGACGGGTTTACTACGTGTAGTAACTTGTATGAGGAGGCTTTGGGTAAGGTTAGGGATCTAGAGGATGAGTTGGTTCATGCTAATTGTCACATTTTTAAATTGCAGAGGGAAAAGGAATGTACTCAGACCGAGAAAACTAACCGTTTATATGATGAGTTAGTAAATTCAAATTGCAAACCTCATTCCTTAGTAACAATAGATCTTACTGAAGATTCTTTAATAAAAAATAATTATAAACTTAGTCAAAATAAGATAAAAAAATATGCAAGACTGAATAAAATCATAAAAAAATGTAAAAACCACAAAAAACAACAAAAACACTATTCCAAAAATATTCAACTAAGAAAGGAACGTGTTAACTTAATTAATCAATTAAATAACTATCAGATTAAGTTAGAAGACAGTATAAATATTTATAAAATTGATACTCAGCACTTACAGTCTGAAATACAGACTCTTAATAACTCGTTAAAGTCAATTTATAGCAAATACATATGTTCAGAAAATCAAATAAAAGAACATATTCTTGCTACGAATGAGTTAGTAGACAAAGTAGACTCGCTTACACTTAGTATTAACAAATGTACTTGTCAGAGAGAATATAACCTGGCGGGCCTCCAACTTGTGGTAGCAGAGGATACATCCCAGGCAATCAGTGCTCAGGATTGTATTCCCAGCCAGGTTCCCCACTTTCAGCATGAATTAACTCAAGGGGTATGTTCAGTAAATTGTAGTTTTTCCTCTGATAACAGCGGGGATTATCAATCAATTATGTTTTCTGATAGTATAGGAAGAGGTTTAGGGCAATTAGTTAGTGGGTGCCTCCCTTTCTCTTCACTAAATCTTTGTACACCTCAAGCTTCCTATCATAACATAATGTCATTAGTTAATGAACGAGAATATGATCCCAATGCCATTTTAACTGTATTTGTGGGTAATAGCTCAAATGTAAAGAAAGAGGATATCACTAATAATGTCACAGACTTATTGAAGATAAACTGTAAGAAGATTATTTTGTGTGCTTTTCCCTACTTTGAGCACTTGTCATATAGGCAAAATAAGTACATTCATTTGCTAAATATGCATATGCAGTTTTTAGTTCATCATCATAGTGATAAGTTTTTATTTTTTGACATCAACAAGTTTGTTGATAAACTTTTGTCGACTAGGTATACTGTGTACCTACCTATTACTTTTAGACGTAAAATAGCACAGCTATTAGCTTTTATTATTAACACAGACATAGCTAGTATGTCGAAGTATCAATGTATTAGTCCCACAATTAGTAGTAGTACTAATGATAAGTCTGCTGGCTCCGATAGTTTAAACTGACTAAGAAGACAACAGAAGGTACCATTGGCAATTTAGCACAACTTTACAATAAAGTACCTTCTAGCATACAAACTAAAGGGGCTAAGCAGAAGTCATTTACTTTGTTCCTTCAGAACATTCAGGGTTTTTCTTCAAAACAATTAGAATTTGAATTATTTTTAGAAAAAACAATGTTTGATATTATTTGTATTACTGAGCATTGGTTAAAGGATTTTGAAATGTTAATTAATAATGATAATTATAATGTGGGCAGTTGTTTTAACAGAAAATCAATGTTACGTGGGGGTTCACTCATACTTATTAAAAAATGTATTAAATTGAAAACCCGTAAAGACATAGTTGCACTGTCCATTGAACATACCATTGAACTGTCTTGTGTTGAGCTGGATAGGCATGTCATAGTGTGCGTTTACAGGCCCCCTAATTATCAAAACTACTCTGTTTTTGAGTCAGTCATGGAAGATGTTATGGCAAAACTTGCAACTGGTAACAAACTAGTAGTTATCTGTGGAGACTTTAACATTAATATTTTAGAAAATAATTCAGATAGCAATAGATTTTTAAATCTTTTCAAATCATTTAATTTATCAAATGTGTTCATAGAACCAACTCGAACTACCACTACTTCTGCTACATGTATTGATAATGTTTTTTGTTGCTGTGACTATTTAGAAAAGGCCATTGTAGATTATCTGCCTTCTGATCATAGCGGCCTGTTGGTAACTTTTGAATCCGTTATACCAATACAACAAGTGCAAATACAATCCAGACCAATAACATCCGGTAAACTGAATAAATTTAACAACACTTTAATTAACAAGTTAGGTGATTGGAACCTTGCAGTGAACAATGGTAATATTTTGTATAACGATTTTTTTTCAATAGTCCAAACCGAATTCAATAAGACTTTTGAGAAGAAAACTAAAAGTATCTGCCCTAAGTTTATATTTAGTGACTGGGCGACTAAAGGAATCAGGATAAGTAGGGAAAGACTTTTCGAGCTGTATGGCCTTAAGCCTATTATTAACACTGAAACTTTTAATAAGTATGTTGCTACCTATTCAAAAATGTTTAAAAATACTTGTAAGGCAGCTAAGGCCTTATATATTAGCAACAAGGTTAAAACAGCAGACAATAAAATAAAAACGGTTTGGAAAATCATAAATAATGAA
This sequence comes from Leucania comma, assembly GCA_958295575.1. Classification (NCBI taxonomy): domain Eukaryota; kingdom Metazoa; phylum Arthropoda; class Insecta; order Lepidoptera; family Noctuidae; genus Leucania; species Leucania comma. Next base: position 12,115,403 of record OY282476.1, on the reverse strand, counting down.
ACCAACAGGAACAAAAAACATAATAATGATTACATATTAGAGACTCATCATGGTCTTATTAGCGATAACAAAGTAGTTGCGGAAGAATTTGTAAATTTCTTTACCAGTGTACCAATAAAAACTACTGAAGCCCTAAATTCATCACCATCTCATGCTTTTGGTTTATTACAGGCTAATGTTGCAGCCTGCCCCACTGAATTTAACTTTAAGCATATAAACCCTATAACAGTAATAAAAACATTTAAACAAATCAAGGTTAAATTAACTGAAGATCTTTGGGGTATGTCTATCAAAGTTTGTACCTCAATTATTGAGACTATAGCGCCATACTTAGCTTTAATATTTAATTTGTGTATAGATCAAGGTGTCTTTCCGGATCTAATGAAATATAGTAAAGTTATACCACTTTTTAAATCCGGGGACAGTAAAGACTCTAATAATTATAGGCCAGTGTCCGTGTTGCCAGTTTTTAGCAAAATATTTGAAAAGGTGATGTTAGATCAAATGCTTAATCATTTTAACACAAATAACATCTTACACGATAAACAGTATGGTTTCACCAAAGGACGTTGTACAACTGACGCTGGTGTCTCCTTACTAAAACACATTTTTAATGCGTGGGAAGAGGCACAAGATGCTATAGGAATCTTCTGCGACCTGTCTAAAGCGTTTGATTGTGTAGTTCATGAAACATTACTCCTGAAACTTGAGCATTACGGACTAGGCAAAACAGCGTTAAACTTATTAAAATCTTATTTGAATGATAGACAGCAATTAGTTCAGATAAACGGTGTCAATTCGTCGGGGTTAAATGTTAAAATGGGAGTACCCCAAGGTTCGATTTTAGGTCCTTTTTTATTTTTAGTTTACATTAATGATTTACCCCATTTGTTGCAAAATAAACTTAATATGGTGTTGTTTGCCGACGACACTTCTTTGATTTTTAAGGTAAATAGAAGGACTAATAATCTTGACGACGAAAATAACGCCCTAATGCAGGTCCAAAACTGGTTCACTGCTAATAATCTAGTTTTAAATGGGAAGAAAACTAAATGCATAAGATTTTCCTTACCGAATGTCAAAAGTAGTGAATGTGACATAGTATTGAACAACGAGAAACTAGAATTCGTCGATAAAACGGTTTTCCTGGGGATAACGCTTGACTCAAGGCTACAGTAGGGTCCTCATTTAACATCTCTTACAGGACGGCTTAGCTCAGCTGCATATGCTGTTAGAAAAATCCGCCAATTTACGGATGTTGATACCGCTAGACTAGTCTATTTTAGTTATTTTCATAGTATCATGTCATACGGTATCTTACTATGGGGACGGGCTGCAGACATCCACTCTATTTTTATATTACAGAAAAGAGCCATCAGAGCCATATACAATCTCCGCCGGTGCGATTCTCTAAGGGAACTGTTTAAAGATATTAACATCATGACGGTACCTTGTCAATATATCTATGAAAACATCATGTACGTTAGAAAGAATCTTCACCTTTTTAGTAAAAGAGGCGATAGGCATAATTATGTTACAAGGAATAGGGACCTTTTAGTTCAACCAGGTTTCAGACTGGCTAAAGTAGCGTCTTCTTTCATGGGGTACTGTTTAAAATGTTACAATAAAATACCTCCTCACATATTAGAACTCAATGAAACAAAATTTAAATCTTGTATTAAACGCACACTATGTACACGGGCATATTATAGCTTGGATGATTATATTCAAGATAAAAATGCTTGGGTTAATGCTGGTCCAGCTCCACTACCAGCAGGGCGTACAAATTGATTAGTTTGGAAAATAATTTTTTATCTTTTTATTTAATATTAAATTATTATTGTATAATGTAGAAGCATTTATTTTCAAAGTTTGTAAATGTGAGTACCATGGAGCAATTTACGGTTTTTGGATATTGGACTTGTTTGACATAAATGAGCATGGTGGTTGAGAGTTTGTCATGCTCACTCAAATGTCTCACTGATGGTGGCGCGTGTGTTGGATCATTCGGTTCCCTTCAAAATGGTTGAGCTGAGTGGTGCTGATATGCGCGTCATGTCCGTGAACGGGCGCTGTCAGTTGAGACTGGTCATCTCTTAGCTGCCAGTGGTTTATTTTAATATCTTTATTTAGAATTCCTTTTTTTGTCTTTACTTTATTTTATTGACATTGTTCTCACATAATAGCAGCGACAAGAAACATGTAACAGAGATATTTGTTATACATAAAATGATTGAAAAGAGTGTCCATGGAGTTTCTTGCACATTCTTCTCCATAGAGATCTACGCTTTGGAATGTGCAATTAGCATCATTTTTTTTCTGACAGACTGACACCTTGACCTTTCAAAAGTGCCTGTAAATGGTTTATTTGAAATAAATGCTTTTGAGTTTGAGTTTGAGTTTTGATTATTTCTTACTTGAAAAAAATTGATTTCAATTTACCTTACAAAGGATCGATACAACAATATTTCAACGACTGATCGTAAATAAAAGATCACACATTGAGATCTCAACCCGATATATCTACCCAATTTCGTTAGTATAATTAAATAATTTTACCCTCTTTTTCTCAATTCTGAGGAACAAAAATTAAATTACGTTCTTGAGTTTCATTCTATTAAAAATCATTAATCTACCATTGACATAATTGCTGGGTTTTAGATCCGCTTAATTTTCAAGATATTTCTTAAATTCATTACTAATGAAAAATCGTCAATCCTAATTAAATTTTATTATTTCTGTATCGTAGTCCCTTAACACTTCGATCCACAACTACCCAACTTGTTCATACAAAAGTAGACTCTAAACATCGGAATTAAGGCCTATAGTGGCGTGGATGTGAGAGGACACCGGTGTCCTCTGAGCTAGGACAGATTAATGAAAATGTTTTGTTTCATATTTTTTCAGATAAGATTCTAGAGCCGTAATTATATTAAAGAACTCTGATTTTTGTATCCATCTGAGTGAAATTTATTTAATTAATCATTTAAAATACTGATAGATGACGAAATAAAATTAAGTAAAACTGATAAAAACTCAATTAATTATTCCACGAATGAATAAATTGGATCGAGACCCCGACGTGACTTAAGATGCCAAACTCATTAGTGTACGTTAGATATTATCTGTACCTATCGACCACGCAATTTAGAAGGGTCATCTGAGAGAAATAGGTCACTTTGGTACTTCTAAGAGAGAGTATATGGGTGGGTAACGAGCTGACTTGACCAATTAATGGTTACTCATAATGAAGCAAAGACGGCATCCTACTCTTTGTCGGTTGGTATATTAGCAAAAGGTCTACTAACACTTGTTAATGTTTCGGCTTTTGTGATTTATATTATTTTTACATTTTATGAAAGCATTTTAAAGATTGATAATATTATAATGAAAATACTAAATAATTTATAATTAAAAGCTTCCACACATAAGTATAATGATAAAATTATTGCTTCACTAAAACAACTCCGCACTAAACTAGTGCTTGTCTGCTGTCCCACCTAGTGGTAGTGGTGCACTAAGTCACCTAAATTATCATCTCACCCATATGTATAAATAATATCTAGTGAACTCCATTACACACACACTATACTTGCGTACAGCTATAAAGCGAAATTACCTGCCAGAGTCTGTGTTTCCTAAGCACTAAAACCTGGGGATCTTTAAGTCATGAGTGAACAGGTTACTTTTAAGCAAGCGAGTTCCATCGTCAACCACATCACTATTAGGTAAATAGTTGTCAAGCGCCAGCCTAGCAATAATAAAAAAAAAACCTAGCAAGTACGAGTTGGACTCGCACATCAAGGATTCCGTATAAACAAACTTATTTATGCAAAGAGTTTAATTTTCGAATCGAGTCTCGGAAGATTTTTCCGAATCGCTACACTAACTACAAATTTAAAGTTTTTAGATTTTTTCCTATTTGTGCTATAAGTCCTTGCTCCATGCCAAATTACAGGACTCTAGGTCAACAAGAAGTACCCTATGAATTTTGATTTCCTTGAGAGTGTCGAAATAAACGTTTTTTTGTGACATAAACGGCCATACCTTTTTTTCTCTTTGGCTTAGAAGCATGATTTTTTACAGCTTCAAGGGACCGCAGGCTTGAGTATATGGTTTTAATTTTATTTAAATACTTCACGCGTTCTTGAGATAAACTGTCTTGACAGACAGACAAATTGACAGACGGAGAACAAAGTGATCCGTTTTTTTTCTTTTGAGGTACGGAACTCTACAATACTAGGTACTAAAATAAATGAATGTCCATCACTTTGAACACTGATAACCATACTTGCGAAACCTTTGCTGTATGCTAGGGTTTATTAAATGTTTATTTATTAGATAAATAAGTCTATCAGAAAGCTATAAGGGTACAGATTCAGGGATGTTACGATGGTTGGATTCCGATTCCGAAAGGTCGAAACTTCCAATTAATTTTGCACCTCCAATTCCGATTTTGGTTCCGATTTTTTTTAATCAGAACTTATATTGGAGTAATTAGCAAGTTTAAACATGACGTACGGTAAACGTTCCTCACCCCTACACCATGAACTAGACAACTCCCTTTTGGAGCTGGATGCCGTCGTTGCTGGGTTTGACTCCAGCCTCCCCGTGGTCGTTTGCGGGGACTTCAATGCCTGGAACGAGGCTTGGGGTTCCCGGTTCACGAACTAACGAGGTCGAAGGGTGGAGGAATGGGCCCTAGGACAGGGCCTAATAAATAATAATAATAATAATAATAATAATGTTTATTGAATTGTTTGATTTACAAAAATATTTATACACTAAGGGCTTAAACTAAAGTAAAAGGTACAAAATTGCGTTTTACCTGAACTAGGTATAAACCTGTATCTCAGGTAACTTATTTAAGTGCTTATATGTTAATAAATATAAACTAAAATTCATTAAACAAAAAGTAAATAACTTACGAGCAATATTATAGTGTAATTCTGACGAATACTTTGCTTAGTCAACAAATCTGAATTATCGCAAGACCTTATTGTGACATAACATTCCAATTCTTTTTTTTTCGTAGTTACGTTTTTATAAACTAGGCTTACTAAACAATTTTATAACTACTAACTAATTATTATTATTTTCACAAACGTAAAATTATTAAAAAATTGGTACTATAATTGTTTATAAATAATCTTATGCTATAAAACTCGTATGCATCATATTATATGTTAGTAACAGAAAACAAATACGACGCCGATGATGCAATTTACGTGTCCTCATTATAATTAATAGAATTTATAAGTCTTGTCTCAGCGCTTTTCTTAGCTGGGCACTCATGATCGCCTGTCTTGTGATTACTCGGCTTATTAAAACGCATACACGTTGCACACTGAGACTGATCAGCAGTTTTATCGCACAGCATCCACTGGTGGCCTTGTTCACCACAAAGTGCACATGTATAGACAGCTTCACGACAAGTCTTTGCTGCATGCCCGTACTGTTGACATTTAAAGCACCTGGTCACAAGTGTATAGTCCCTTACTGGGCAGGATGTCCAATTAACGAACACTCGGCTTTGGTTTATAAGTGCCTTTCTTATGCCAGCAGTTACTTCTAGAACATAATTGCATGTTGGTCCGTCTTTTTTACCCGATTTATGACTTAATTTTATAGAGGCCAAAAAAGAGTCACGGGGTAAATTAGGCATTTTGTCTGCTAAGTTCTGCTCATAAATACAATCGTACACTTCCTGGTCACATAACTCGGTCGGTACTCCTATTACTATAATTCTTGGTCTTCTCTTATAAGGTTCTTCCACTTTCAGACCGGAACCACTTAGTTGAGAGGATTTCCTAAGTTTCTCAATATCGTCTTTTGTCTCCGTGCTTATGATAACACCTCCGTTTTTGGTTTTACGCAAACCTCTAACGTGCAGCTTCATTTGTTCAGGGCGTATTATCTTTTGGACCAAGGATTTAGTTTCTTCACTAGTTTTCAATTTGTCATTCGGATAGATTGCTATGGAGCTCAGGTTGTTGGGGCGCAGATAATTGTTTTTATTTGTCTTGACCATATCAGCAAAAGATACATTTTCTACCTGTCTTGTATGAGCGCAATTTTCTTTAAGGGTATCTTGCATCGATTTTTGGAATTTGTCCAGGTAATCTGCGAGGTCTTGTTTTTCTCTAAGTGCAAGAAAGGAGCTTTGCACTACTCTAGCCTTTTCTCTTAGGTCCTGATAAAATATTGCCATTTGGGAAACACCATGCCCTACCTTGCGCGTTAGGGTGCTGATCCTCAGCTTCTGTTCCGAGTTAAGCTTTCCTTCTTGCGAGATTGTGCCAACTTCATTGAGGTACGACTCTATAGCCTCCAGCCAGTTGCTTATCTTCGTACTGTCCAACGACAAAATTTCGTCTTCGGCCGCATGGTAAGATGTGTGAGGACTCCTGGGAGATTGAATACCCCGAGGGTTTCCTTCAACTTTAGCCATCTCTTCTACACGCTTCTCATATTTATTAGTTTTACACTGAATATATGTAATCACAGACTTAGCACAGTTAGCGCGATTTATTTTCTAGGTCACTGATTGTTAGGAAATATTAAAATTTCATGTAGTTAATAAAATAATGCTAGAGACACGTCCGCTCTACTTGAGTGCAAATACTAGACAATCCAAGCCTAGTCGTACAAAACCGGGGTTCTGTCCCCACGTGTGTGCGGATGCAGGGCGAGTCGGTGGTGGACATTACGTTCGCCAGCCCTGCACTGGCACAGCGCGTCGTCGACTGGCGCGTCATAGAGGAGGTGGAGACGTTCTCCGACCACCGGTACATCCGGTTTGACGTCTCCGCCCAGACCTCGACTGTGCCGGTCCGACAGACCCCGTGTGGTCCGCGTTGGGCGCTGAGGCAGCTGGACAGGGACCTGCTCCAGGAAGCCGCGATAGTACAGGCCTGGGTGCAAGCACCGGACAGGCCTGTCGACATCGACGTCGAGGCGGACTGGTTCCAGGTGGCCATGTCGCCAATTTGCGACGCGGCCATGCCCCGAGTCCGGCCAGGACGTGCCCGGCGCCAAGTACACTGGTGGTCGCCAGAGATTGCGGCACTGCGCGATGCGTGCAATGCTGCGCGACGCCGGTATACTAGACACCGCAGGCGCCGCACCCGTCCACCGGGTGCGGAGGCCATAGAGGCGGAGCTGTATGAGGGATACAGAGCGGCAAAGCGCACCCTCCGAGCGGAGATAAAGCGGGCCAAACTCGAGGCCCGCAACGTGTGGCTGGAGTCTCTGAACGTCGATCCGTGGGGACGCCCATACAAAATGGTGATGGAGAAACTCCGCCCATGGGCTCCCCCGCTGACTCAGAGTCTCCGGCCCCAGCTCGTGGAGGGTGTGGTGAGCGCTCTGTTCCCTACGCGAGGGGAGCATACTCCCCCGCCTATGGCTCCGCCACCAGCAGCGGTGTCCGATGCGGACCACGACGGCAACGACGGCAACAATGCTCCAGAGGTGACCGAGGTGGAGATGAGAGTGGCGGTGCGAAGGCTGAGTGCCAAGAACACCGCCCCAGGACCCGATGGCTTGCCTGGAAAAGCCTGGGTCCTGGCCATGGAGGAACTCGGGTCTCGACTGAGAGGGCTCTTCAGCGCATGCATGGAGAAGGGCCAGTTCCCGCTTCGCTGGAAGACGGGGAAACTGGTCCTTATCGCGAAGCCGGGGCGCCCCGCGGACTCTCCGTCCGCGTATCGGCCCATTGTGCTGCTCGACGAGGTGGGCAAGCTCTTTGAAAGAGTAATTGCAGACCGCCTCGTCGTGCATCTGGCACGGAAGGGGCCGGATCTTGCGGACGGCCAGTTCGGATTTCGCAGGAGGCGCTCCACTGTGGACGCCATCATGCGCGTGCGAGCCCTCACGACGGGGGATGCGGTGTCCCGGGGCAGGTGTGTCTTGGCGGTGTCTCTGGACATCGCCAACGCCTTCAACTCCCTGCCCTGGAGTTGCATTGGTAGGGCACTCCGGTACCACCGGGTGCCCGACTACCTCTGTCGGGTGATCGAGGCCTACCTGTCGGACAGGTTCATCATCTACCCCGGTCATCAGGGGGAGTTGAAACGGCGAGAGATGTCGTGCGGTGTTCCGCAGGGATCGGTACTAGGGCCGCCCTTGTGGAACATCGGGTACGACTACGTGCTGCGCGCCGACCTCCCCGACGGGGTCAGCGTGGTCTGCTACGCAGACGACCCGCTGGTCCTGGCGCGGGGACGGTCGTACCAGGCGGCGGTCGAACTAGCGACGCGCGGGGTTGCGACAGTCGTGGAGAGGATACAGCAGTTGGGACTCGAGGTGGCATTGCACAAGTCCGAGGCCATGTGTTTTCACGGCCCTCGGAGCGCGCCACCTCCGGGCTCCCAATTAACGGTAGGAGGAGTTCACATCGGCGTCGGGTCGACGATGAAGTACCTGAGACTCGTCCTCGACAGCCGGTGGAATTTCAAGGAGCATTTCCGACGTCTGGCTCCCAGATTGAACGCGACTGGGGCTGCGCTCAAGCGGCTCCTGCCGAACCTGGGGGGTCCAGACGCCTCCTGCCGGAGGCTCTACGCAGGCATCGTTCGGTCCATGGCCCTTTACGGTGCGCCGGTGTGGGCGCCATCGCTACGGAAGCGAGTGGCGGCCCGGCTAACCGCCTGCCAGAGGGTCATGGCCATCCGGATGATCCGCGGATACCGTACGGTGTCCTGTGAAGCGGCGAGCCTCCTTGCACACATGCATGACTTACGCGTGGAGATGCAACGTCGGGGCGAAACTCCGCTGCCGCGACAAGTCGCGGCATGGCGGACAGAGCTCCGGCGGGATCTCATGGTGAAATGGCGAGAGCGACTGTCGCAACCTCGTGCTGGGCACGCCACGATCGAGGCGGTAAGGCCCCTCTTTGAGGCGTGGCTGGAAAGGCCCCACGGCGTCGTCACCTTCCGTTTGGCGCAGGTGCTGACCGAACACGGCAAGTTCGGTCCGTACCTGTACAAGATCCGTGCGGAGACGACGCCCGGGTGTCGCCACTGTGCGGACCGCCCGGTGGACACGGTGGAGCACACAGTCGAGGTGTGCCCCGCTTGGGAAGAGCATCGCCGTGTCCTCGTGGGGGCGATCGGCGGCGATCTCTCGCGCCGGGGCTTGGTTCAAGCCATGCTCCGGAGCGAGGAGGAGTGGCAGGCGGTCGCCTCCTTTTGCGAAGCAGTAATGCTAGTAAAGGAGGAGGCCGACCGCATTAGGCAAAGGCGGACACGCCGCCGCCGCCGCCGGGTTTCCGATCCCAATTTCCGGCCACCGTAGGCGCGGGCTCGCGGACGGTGGGCAATGGGTAGCTCGCTGTCCGTCCGTCCGGTAACAGACCGGTCCGAGCTCAGGTCGTCTACGGCGCGCACCGTTCCCGCGCGCCTCAAGGAGTTGTCAGCAAACTGTAGGGGTCCAGCAGGGCCGAAGCCTACTGGGGCCAAAGGTTATGCGAGAGTGTCACCACGGGCCCCGAGACAAAGGCGAGGATTGGAAAGGTAGGTTTTTAGTCAGTAAAAGTCTGACACTGTTTCCCGCCCCACCCAAGGGCGGGATTCGTCATTGGATGATTTTACCTACCAATAAAAAAAAAAAAAAAAAAAAACCCCTACACCATCCCATCGTCTATTCTTCCACTTATTGTTTAGTTTCATAATAAGTATGATGTGGATTCGTTTTTCTTATAGAGCTATTCGGGATTTTATTTCGTTGTGTAAGTAGTATTTTGATTGTCGCTTCTACCTTTTCTTCCGATTTCAGTTCCGATTCCCGTTCCAATTCCGGTTCCAATTCCAATAAGCCAAATATGAAAATTTCAGTTCTGAATCCGGTTCCAAAATAACCACTCCCATTACATCCCTAGAATAGATTATCAGGACCCAATAATACATACGAATCAATAAAGAGATTACCCCCGATTATGACACACCAGGTCGAGAATATCCACCCATTTGCATATTCAAATCTAAGCACCGGCGATCCTAAATGACTGAACGGATTTCCGCATGTCCACTTTATTGGCCCGAACGTGAATAAAAACCGGAACAGGCGCTGTGGTTTCCAAACAAATAATCGTTTAACTCCAGTGTACAGAACACTTAATACGGATATAGACCTATAAAAAGTATGATTGATACAAATTCATGTTAGAAATTCATTTACGAATAAATGTGTATCGATAAAATCTGTAATTTACAAAACGATTCAACAGACTGAAAATTAAATCGCCCAGAACTGTTAAGGCACATATTTTAGTAAAAGTTTATAGGCTTACAAACTTAAAATTACGATTTGCTTTCTACAATATCGTAAAAATGTCGTTCAGAAAAAGGTAGAATGTATTTTAAAGCAGCCATATTGTTGTGTAAAACTTCTTTTAACGTGCACACGATAAGTGACAATGGGCACTTTTGTATCATCACACTGCAACAATATAAAATCACATTTTTTCATGTCCAACTAACCCAAAAGACCTAACGGCCATTTCCTCACACTTTTATTTAAACATCAATATTTTTAGTATATGCGAAATCTGAATATACCTAGCCAAGTTCATTCAGAATCAGTACCTCAATCGATTCCAATGATTTTTAAACCATGTTATATTATTTTTTCATAAATATTTGAAGAAGGTCATAAGTTGGACACCACTGATATTAAGCACAACACAGGTCACGACCGGTCATAGCGGGCATTAGGAGACAGTTTACAGCTGGGTGCGGGAGCAAAACAACCCGTCAGTCGCCCGGATGGCCTGATGACAATAATTATGTTTGTGTGGATAACCAGGAAACATAACAAGCTTATAACTTGGTGATTATTAATGATACTTTGTACATAGATTCTTAGCATAAAAATACTAGACCCGTGTTTTGGGTTTCACATATACTAAAAATAAGATTGTTTATCTCTAAGATGGCGCATCCTGGTTTTCTCTAAAGAGTTAGGCATAATGAATTGTACGCCGTTGATGTGATAGTTATATTTCGAGTGATCTGTCTGAAGATGACAAAAGAAAAAAAAATGTCTCATTGTCAGTAATAACCGACAATGAGATATTTATCCAAAGTCAAAGGGTATGTGAAAATGGCACCCGGGGCCCTGGGACCAAGGCAAAGAATGGAACGGGGTAGGTTTTTAGTCGGTAAGAGTCTGACACTACTTCCCGCTCCACCCAAGGGCGGGATTTGTCATTGGATGATTTTACCTACCATAAAAAAAGTCAAAAGGTTTCTACTGAGTTTATAACCAATTAACAGTTGACCCGACCAACTACACTTTTGTAAGACCAACGAGGCAAATTAGCTGCAGCGAAAATACTATTTCTGCAAATTGTACCAGCTCCAGAGCTGACTGAGATTCGTCGTGAGATTTCACCAGTACATTCAAAAGACTCACCTAATTGGCCATTTATTCAATTATATTATCTATCTATATTTATATTATTCTGTAAGCAAAGGCTTCGTTCACAACTGATTTTTTTTAGACTTTTATGACAAAAATCTATGTAAAATACACTTACATATAGAATGAAAACATCATATATGTATCTATAGATGATGGACGACGGCGAGTTCACAAAAAAAAAAAAATTAGCAGTAATTCTGACTTCAGTCTGATTGTTGGTGTCATACAATAAAATTAATTTGACTTTAAAAATGACGTATACCACAACTTGATAAAGCGCTGGATCCGAAACGCCCATTCTCTTTTGGAGTAGGTAACAGGTCTTAACATAAGACCGAACAAGAGCATTTGTTGAAACTTGACACAATTATAGAAACAGATTGTTTTGGACAAGGCTCTTTGGACAGCAGGAAACTTTCACTGTATAAAAAAGGGTCCAGTACCTAAGGGTTGTGTCGCCACTGTGCGGACCGCCCGATGGACACGGTGGAGCACACAGTCGAGGTGTGCCCCGCTTGGGAAGAGCAGCGCCGTGTCCTCGTGGGGGCGATCGGCGGCGATCTCTCGCGCCGGGGCTTGGTTGAAGCCATGCTCCGGAGCGAGGAGGAGTGGCAGGCGGTCGCCTCCTTCTGCGAAGCAGTAATGCTAGTAAAGGAGGAGGCCGACCGCCTTAGGCAAAGGCGGACACGCCGCCGCCGCCGCCGGGTTTCCGATCCCAATTTCCGGCCACCGTAGGCGCGGGCTCGCGGACGGTGGGCAATGGGTAGCTCGCTGTCCGTCCGTCCGGTAACAGACCGGTCCGAGCTCAGGTCGTCTACGGCGCGCACCGTTCCCGCGCGCCTCAAGGAGTTGTCAGCAAACTGTAGGGGTCCAGCAGGGCCGAAGCCTACTGGGGCCAAAGGTTATGTGAGACTGTCACCAAAGGCCCCAGGATAAAGGCAAGGAATGGAAAGGTAGGTTTTTAGTCAGTAAAAGTCTGACACTGTTTCCCGCCCCACCCAAGGGCGGGATTCGTCATTGGATGATTTTACCTACGTTAAAAAAAAAAAAAAAAAAAAAAAAGTACCTAAGGGTTACTTTTTTATGCTGGGTGAAATTCATCTAATGACATCCTTTCTACCTCGGTATACCGATGATTTAGGTTTTGTTTTTCACACGTATATTCCTGATGCAATCATACAAGGAAACTCCAAGCCTTTAAGGTTTCTGTCAGGACCCATCTAAATTTTAAAATTCTTATTTCTGTCTTAATACCAGGTGCTGTAAATAATAATCGTACTAAAACCTGTTTCGCAAAACCTCACTGTCGCAATACTATCAAAGGGGATAAAATTTAAGACCTGAAGGGTATCGAAAAACCTTTCTGGGCGATAAGGGTGCTATCTAAAGGAGCCTTATCCAATACCTAGCTTTGTGATAGTCCCATGTTAGGATTAATTCGTGACAGTTATATAATATATCGGCTTTATTAATATTTTAGATCAACCCTCCTTAGAACCTTAATCTGGTATTAGTTTAGACCTAAAATACAGAGCAATAAATCAATACGTGTTTATATTTCTAAGTAAATATTATAGTTGGATCCTAATCTTTTATCAAAATTTGTTTTGGTAACAATTGTCTAACTAATATTACAAATGTAGAAAATAATACAAAATTATAGTTTAGCATTCGTTTGTAAAGTAAACTAAGGGCAACATTGTGGGAGATTTAAATATCAGAACAACTGGAAAGAACTGACTGGATTATTTGAATAAGCACCTCTTTAAAACAGTTATCTTAAGTAATAGCAAAACAGTTTCCCCAAAAAAAAAAAACAAAAAAAAAAAGAACCTTAATCATCATTAATCGCCTCACTTTTCCAATTTAATCTAACCGTAATTTTCCCGCAAATGAAAAGTGTCTATGGACTTTTGAGAACGGCAGCCCAAACACATAATGGCTCTCAATAACAGTAATCCTATAGACAGTTGTGTTTGTTTTGTGCCTAACGTCGTATTGATGAAAATTCGATTCAAAAACGATTTTAAATTGTTTTTATTTCAATCCCTCGCTGCCGTCACTGTGACTGCGGAGCTTTTGAATTCGGTAGCTTGAAAAACCGTGGTACAGTCAATGTCAATTAAAATAGGTAACATGACAAGGAAAATCTCTTTAGCGTCAGCTGTATTATGTAAAATAGCTACTTTTACTTCGTCGGGTAAGCGCTACGCTGTTTCTAAGGCCTACAACCCTGGACGTGTAGCTTCATAGAAGCGTAGCGGCAAAGACACGACGGTACGACGTTGCCGCTTCGTCAATAGAGTTTCATAGTTTTGTATATAACAAGCGTATAATGACGAATACGTATTTATGAAGCTACGCGCCCGTGGACAGTAGGCTTAAATCGAGTAGATTGTGATGAAAATGTACATATCGTATCCAAATCTTACAATTGAACTTTTTATGATAATATGTTCAATAGTATGTGACATATTGTGTTAAACTGACCAACTGATATCGTTTGACGATGTGATAAATCTATGAGACCCTTTTTGACTTCTACCAAAAGTATTGACCAAAATATAGCTACGCTAGTGAAGGAATTGTTGTACTCAAACACAACACAACAAGTTATAATAATACCAGAATCATTGATATATATGTAGCACCAGAATATTTTGGGATTTTAAGAGGTCATAAAAAACAAGTTCTGGTACCTAGAAGAATTTAAAATAAATCAGATTTTAGTCTGGGCGCTAAATAAGTAGACTACCTACTTATTTAGCGCTCAGACTAAAATCTGATACATAAATTCTTGGTAAATATGCACAAATAACTTGAAAGTATTTATAAAGTTTCATGTTTTACTTAGAACATGAAACTTTATAAATACTTTCAAGTAACTCAATAAATACCTCACTTGTAATTGAAAACAATAACTTAAGCGCTACTGCTCAAACTCAAACTGGAAAGTTTATAGGCTGGAACGAAGTCACATTGTTGTAGTGATGTAACTTCTAGCTAGAGATCTAACTTAAGCGAGGCACAATAGGAAAGCTGATTATTCAGCAAAGAGGTGGTAATGATCGAATGTGCAGGAAACTGTTTCATTCATCAGGTCATTGATTTTAATTGCCCGGAGCTAAAGGGAGTATGAAGTGGTCGCTTCTTTCTGTGAAGCAGTAATACTAGTGAAGGAAGTGGCTGCAAGCCTGAGAGAACGGACAACCTTAAGCACCAGCTACCAAAACTCCGACCCCGGCCATCTTAGCCGTGGGCTTACGGAAGCTATGGAATCTCGCCGTCCAGCCGTTTGATAACCGACCCAGCCCGAGTCATCGACGGCAAGTAGTGATTCACGCGCGCCTCACAGAGATTTTATTAAAACCATAGGAGCCCAGCAGGCTATTAAGGCCATTGGTTGAATTCCGAATAAGAAACCTTCCCGCTCTGCCCTATAGCGGGAGACGTCATTCGATGATTACCCACCTTAAAAAAATACGTTACGGGAAAAAATATGTTGGCTAGATAAAAATTAGATAAATATTAGCCGCTGTTTGAAATAGTGTAGTTGTGGAAAAAAAATACAAAAGAAAAGAAGTATGTTTCGGTTTAAAAAAAGACTTAAAAAAAATGTTTACTTGTCCCATTAAAGCTTGTAGTACTCGTAATTTAGAACAGAAAACGTTTTGATCTTGATTTCTCTTAATAAAATTCTGTGAAAAACTAAATTTAATAAAATACCATGTTGCTAACTAGCCGATCATTTTAATTAAGTAAATCAGAGTGGAATCAAGTTAAACTCTAATGAAAAAATCACATACTGGGCGATAGAGGCAAGGTCCCATTTCATACATTGAAATAATTTATTTAAGTTTTTGAAGTACGTATTTATTTTGTCTGATTGGCTACCAAATTGAATTTGCAATGTCCCTTAGTCTTCCAACCCACATTCGTTTGTTCTTTTAGAAAATGACCTCAGAAATAATTGGCAAAAGCAAAGTAATGTTGCCAAATAAATTGTAAAAAGAAGTAAATTCAATTGGAACCCTCATTACCCGAGCAAATATAAGAGTAATGACAGTTTTTATTTTACCATTTAACTGTCTTTGAGTTCTTCCTAAGTGAAGGTAGTTTATTTTTACGATTGTTTACATTTTCTTGTGTTGAAAATCGAGCTACAAAATCGAATATGGAAATTGAGAACGACTTATTGAGGCCAGTTAGATACATGTAAGCTAGAGGCAGAATTTAATATTGCCAGGCACCTTTGAAGACTAGCCGATAGTTTGAATATTCAAGGAACTAGTTTCAGTTCGTCCAGTTGCATTAGGATTTTCGGAACTAAAATAAAGTCAGTGTTTTGGGAAAACATTCATTGTGCGTACAGTTAAGGAGTGAAATGCCCTGCCAGATTCTGTGTTTTCTGATAGTAGAGCCTAAGGTTCTTCAAGTCAAGAGTGAATAGGTTTACGTATACATATATATTTTAAATATTATTTATTTGCACCCCCGCATTGGGCCCGCGTGGTGGATTACGGCCCATTCCCTCTCTTAGAGAAGAGGCTTAAGTCCCAGCACTGGGAACATTATAAAGTCGATGCCATGCTATTTTTTATTTAATGAAACATATACAATTACATAAGAATGTGCAGAAATTACACTAGGAATGACGTTAACAGATTAACAACGGGTTCCAAACTACGCAAAGCCTGTACCATGGGGATGACAGTACAGTACTTTGAAGTCAAGAAAAGAAAATGTATGGAAAGTGGTGCTATCTAGCGGGGAAGACGTGCCAACTAAGGCAAAAATTATCCATTTATATTACTAGATGTCGCCATATATGACCTCTGTCTTAAAATTTTATTTTTTTAGTAATTTGTGAAATGTAAATTAATAATAGAAAGTAAAAATTAATTTTACATTTTTTCGATTCGTCCTCGGTCTTTAAAAGTCTATAACATTTTTTATATAAATACTTAATACTTATTTTTCCAATGGCAACACTGATAATAGACAATACCATAATACGGGTAGGTAAAACTTTTCAAAGTTTTCATTCAATTTATTTTGAATTATTTCGAGGACGTTCGTTGTGTGTGCCGTGAGTTTTCCGAGTTTTCTGTTCGATTTATCTGTCTTTTATTGACCATTGCGTGTTTCCTGGACCCCGAGAGTGCTTCTTACATAGTTACTTGGCTTTTCGTAAACTGATACCGACGAATACACTTATTTCGCTTGACCCTGGCATCGTTTTATGGACTTCGACGTGTATGTTTATTACTCGTATGATCAAATTTGGCTACGTTTTTGGATTACGATGGCGAGAATACCGAAAAACCCTCGCACTCATTGCTATTTTGGATGTGAAGAGCCATTATTATGGAGATTGTAAGAGATTTTATTTGAAAATTGTAATAGTGAAAATATATCACAATAAAAAGCATAAAAGTGGTTTAATTTCAATACATTAGAGACGTTAAATAATTATCTGTATAAATTGTCAAGAGCTGTAATTAATAAAATAATCTATTTCAATTTCCGTTGTTTTATTTCCCTTTATATTGATATATCCTTATCATATCCGTGTAAAAAATGTACTAAGGTGAAAAACCATATGGTTTTTCGCCTTGGTACATTTTTTACATGGAAAAATGCGTTCTATGCAAGATCACCAATATACCTATAGGTGTGTACGTAGATGGCGCCTACATAGCTATATCTATACATATCATGCTTTCGCAGACACTAGCGCCAACTAGCGGGAAGGGCGAGTAGTTAAAAATAAAACTGATCTGTCAGTGGCTCATCTATACCCTTATTATATGTATTATCTATGGCCTGTACCTTGGTGACCCGATTTTTACAACCGGAAGAACTGAACCAGAAGAAGAAAACCCGAAGATTACTTCTAGGCTAGCGTGCTCCATCATTACCATCAGATGAGATCGTTGTCAAACGCAAGCCTATTCGTAAAAATACATAATTCATTAACTCGCTTTTCATAACATTTATTCATTACAGTGCACCTTTATAGCTTTTCACAATTATAAGCAGCATAAGTATATTTCTGCTTGTTTAAAACAAGACTAAAATTAAATAACAATCGAAATAATAAATTTAAGTAAAATAAAATTAAAATTTAAAATCACAAAAATAATAATGTCAAAACCACAAAGACAGCACAATATCCATCAAAACAACATCAGAAACAAAACAAAACTGTTTCAAAATTCTATGAGGAATTCTTATATTTTCTCTTATGAAAGAACATACTTCTTCAAAAGACACCGTAATTAGAGTGCTTTTCAAATCTGAAACGTTCATTCCTTCGCTAAAAACATTTCATAAATAGAGTACTAGTTAAAATAAGTGCTTCTGCGTAATTGGCACTGCATTCCATTGCTCACGAGTGATTGTAGTTTGCAAAAGAATTGCAATCAAAGAACCGACGTAGTCTTCAGGGTAGATTGTTATGCAAATGCAGTGATTACTCCGTACATTGAACCTTAAACTATCTTAAAACTACCGCAAACATATTGTTCTGACTTTACTCACGTAAGTTATGAGATTTATCTGTATAACCAGATTACAAAAAGGGCTATCTCGAAGAGCTGAGCTAGACAAATTTGGAGTATGAAAGACGCAAAAATGGGACCTTACCCAATTTGAGTTGAATGATCTGCTGACTCTAGTCGTAAGCAAGGTTGCAAATATTTTTAGTGAATGCTCGAATTTGCTTGTTAATATTTAAATTGTAGAAGACGAAAATGTATTTCGAAAACATTTTTTGCCTATTTTGTTGATGTTTAGTCTATTTAGAAAGCTAATACCACAAATGACATTTTTAAATTTCAATATATTTTGGGTGAAGCCACATATTTAATAATAATTTTAATAAAAACCTGCTCATGATTTATTTTGTCAATGCAATGTAATTTTCTTTTAGGGGCAGCGCTGCGTTAAGCGGAAGCCCGCGTGGTCACCCGGCCCGTGAATTCGTGTGTGTGTCGTTTGCAGCGGTCTCCGTAGCGAAACCCGGATTATTACCTGCGTAGTGTCAGTGTCCGCTGGGATTCCGATCCCGATTTCCGGCCACCGTAGGCGCGGGCTTGCGGACGGCGTGCAATGGGTAGCACGCTGTTCGATCGTCCGGTAACCGACCGGACCGAGCCGAAGTCGTCGACGGCGCGTTCTGTTCCCGCGCGCCTCAAGGAGCTGTCAGTACACCGAAGATGCCCAGCCTGCTAACTGCAGGCAGCCAGGGTCGAAGCCTACCGGGGTCATGGGTTAATTTCCGAAAGGAATACCCGGCCCCGGAAGGTTTTTAGTTAGTATGAGTCTGACACTACTTCCCGCTCCGTCCAAGGGCGAGATTTGTCATTGGATGATTTTACCTACAAAAAAAAAAAAAAAACAACCTGCGTAGTGTCCCTAGTTCAACTTTAAAGGTGTGTATGTAGTCGTGTCGATGGGGAATATGAATGTATTATTACGACGGGTGCCCGCGCGGCGATCCCGGACGGAGCACTTTTGTATGGGCCCGCGCGTGCGTCAGCTTAACGCAGCTTTGGCCCTTATAGGTATTAATGATTTCCTTTCATTCTCCACAGCTAGAAAATACCTACATAGCTATTTTTATTGTTTAATATTCCTATTATTACACGTTTTACTTTTTCCAATTTTCTTCCTACTCTCTTTAATCTTTCGAAATGAACTGAAAAACTCGTATGCCTGACCAAATTACAAAGATTTACATACGGTATGTTCTAATTTTATTTTGTGGTTTTATCTTGTTTGTATATATATAATATATTAGGATTCGAATTTATTAACAAAGAAGTATGCTGTGTGCTGCAGAATTATTCAAAAAAAAATTCAACCCTGAAACGCAAAGGGCAACTGGACGAACACAAGTGGTTCTTTTTATATTTTAGTGGCAGACTTTTACTTACTAAAATTATAAATAAAAAACTTTTTTAAAAACAAGCTTTCAATTAAATGGGCTAAAGAGAAGGAAATAAACTTTTCCTTTATAACTTTTACTATCAATTTATAACGGCATTACACAATTTATATGATACAAAAGCTAGTCGCGAGATTTTTAAAATATTGAAACCAATAGATGAAGTTATTTAACTTATTTAATTAATAAAGTTATTTTACTGTGTATTTACACAGTTAAATCTCGCGACAAGCTTTTATTTCATGTAAATTGTGTAATGCCGTTATAAATTGATAGTAAAAGTTATAAAGGAAAAGTTTATTTCCTTCTCTTTAGCCCATTTAATTGAAAGCTTGTTTTTAAAAAAGTTTTTTATTTATAATTTATTTTTTACTTTTTAGTTATACCTTAACTAAATCACATTTGTATTCTCAGCAAATCCTTTCATTTGTTACCTTATAGGAATGCATAAGAAACTTAGTCTGCTATCTTCAGAAGTCTGCCAGGTTTCTTTTTGTTTTATTTTTTTATGGTAGGTAAAACCATCCAATGACATCCCCTGCCCTTGGGCTTGGTTTGGTCTGTTACCAGACGGACGGACAGCATGCTACCCATTGCCGGCAGTCCGCAAGCCCGTGCCTACGGTGGCAGGAAATCGGGACCGCAATTACGGTGGCGGCTGCGGCATGAGCGCCGTTGCCTGATGCGTTCGGCCTCCTTCTTTGCTAGCATTACTGCTTCGCAGAAGGAGGCGACCACCTGAGAAGTCTACCAGGTTGGATTTATGAAACAAAAATGATGATGGTAGATCGTAAGACTAACAATCAACCTAACTCACATGAAATAGCCAATTGCGAAGTGGTCGAGAGTTTATCTACCTGGGATCTACAATCACAAATACTGGGAAATGCGGAGAAGATTCAAGCACCGTAAAAAGACTGACGCTCTTGAAATTTGTCTACTGAGGATAAAACAGACTGCTCAACGCACTATCGTTTCTATTCTTAAGAGCTTTGCATCAAAACAAAAACTTTCGTCGATTGTGCAACAGCGAATTTTTAAGATGTTTGGATATATCATACGTAATGAAAGCTCTTTGGAACGTTTAGTGGTACAGGGAAGAGTAGAGGGCTTACGTCTCGTGGCCAATCGCCTACCAGATGTACAGAACTCACTAAATCATCTTCGAAGTGTTCCCTCACTGAATGTACACGAACTGCCATGAATAGAGAGAGATGGAGAAATGTCGCAAAAACCGCAACCAACCTGCCAGAAGATCCATGACCACTACCACTCCAGCAAGAGTATGACTGAGAAAAAGGAGAATATTGGATTTAGAGTAAATTCAATTTTTTTTTTCAAGTTACTCTCTGCAAGCCCTTTCAATTGGTACCTATTTTGAAGGAGTGTATTAAAACTAACCAGCTATTTACTTATGTAAATTTGCGCGAGTCCAAATCGCTTATGACCGGTTAGAACTTATTTTATTCGATCCGAAACTCGATGGGATTGTGTCATTTTATTGCGGAACTCCTACAGCCACCTTCCAGCTCCATCATCAGATCCCGACTGCCAATTTGGCAGTCTAAATCAAAGTACAAATCAAAGTACTCGTCATTACAAATCTAACGAAACCAAAGACGAGAGGGTTGTGTCGTTTCATTGCGGAGTTCTTGTAGCCACCTTCTAGCTCCATCATCAGACCCTGGTTACCATATAGGATCCAAGTACTCATCAATACAAATCAAATGAGCCCAAACTCGATGGCATTGTGTCCATTTCTTACGAAGTTCCTATGGTAACCTTCCAGCTCCATCATCAGAACCTGGTTACCATATGGGATTCAAGCACTCGTCAATACAAATCAAACGAGCCCAAATTCGATGGGTTTGTGTCGTTTAACTGCGGAGTTCCAATGACCACGATCCAGCTCCATCATCATACCCTGGTTACCATATAAGATCCAAGTACTTGTCATTAAAAATCAAATGAGCCTAAAGTCGATGGGGTTATATCTTTTAATTGCGGAGTTCTTATAGCAACCTTCTAGCTCCATCATCAGACCCTGGTTACCATATAAGATCCAAGCACTCATCAATAAAAATCAAATGAGCCCAAATTCGATGGGATTGTGTCAATTTCTTACGAAGTTCCTATGGTAACCTTCCAGCTCCATTATCAGAACCTAGTTACCATATATGATCCAATCACTCGTCAATACAAATCAAACGAGCCCAAATTCGATGGGGTTGTGTCGTTTAACTGCGGAGTTCCTATGACCACGTTCCAGCTCCATCATCAGACCCTGGTTACTTTATAGGATCCAAGTACTCGTCATTACAAATCAATGAGCCTAAAGTCGATGAGGTTATATCGTTTAATTGCGGAGTTCCTATGGCAACCTTCCAGCTCCATCATCAGACCCTGGTTACCATATAGTATCCAAGTACTCGTCAATACGAATCAAACGAGCCCAAATTCGATGGGGTTGTATCGTTTAACTACGGAATTCATATGACCACCTTCCGACTCCATCATCAGACCCTGGCTACCATACATGATCGAAGTACTCGTCAATACTAATCAAACTCGGTGGGGTCGTATCGTCTAACTGCGGAGTTCCTATGACCACCTTCCGGCTCTATCATCAGACCCTGGCTACCATATAGGATGAAAGTACTCGTTAATACAAACTAAACGAGCCCAAATTCGATGGGGTTGTATCGTTGAAATGCGAAATTCCTATGACCACCTTCCGACTCCATCATCAGACCCTGGCTACCATACATAATCAAAGTACTCGTCAATACTAATCAAACGAGCTCATACTCGGTGGGGTCGTATCGTTTAACTGCAGAGTTCCTATGACTACCTTCCGACTCCATCATCAGACCCTGGCTACCATATAGGATGAAAGTACTCGTCAATACAAACTAAACGAGCCCAAATTCGATGGGGTTTTGTCGTTTAAGTGCGGAGTTCGTGTGACCACCTTCCAGTTCCATCATCAGACCTTGGTTACCATATAGGATGTATGTACTCGTCAATACGAATCAAACGAGCCCAAATTCGATGGGGTTGTATCGTTTAACTGCGGAGTTCCTATGATCACCTTCCGGCTCCATCATCAGACCCTGGTTATCATACATAATCAAAGTACTCGTCAATATTAATTAAGCGAGCACAAACTCGATGGGGTTGTATTGTTTTGTTGCTGAGTTCCTATGGCTACCTTCCAGCTCCATCATCAGATCAACCCAATGTCATCATAATGTTGCATTGTCACCCGATTTACACATGCATGTAAAATTTTAGCTCAATCGGTTGAAGATGTCTGCTACAAAATTGAGTTGCAAGATTTGAGCCGAACATTCATAGTTACATACAGTGCAAGCTAATAGAAAGCTTGTAAAAAACCTAACCCGTTGCCTATCATACTAGGGCCGAGCCTTCCTTTCAGAAGCAGATCCTTGGCCCCAGTCGGCTTCGACCCTGCTAGGTCCCTACGCTTTGCTAACAACTCCTTGAGCCTTGTAAAAACAGACTTGGGCTCGGTGCGGTCGGTTACCGGACGGTTGGACAACGAGCTATCCATTGCTCGCCGTCCACAAGCCCTTCTTAAAAACAAAATTATAATTGAATACAATCTGAAACCGGCGAGTCGTAGAACCAAAAAATACGAAGACATGTGACACCAATCCGTACTGGGCCCACATGGTGGCGGCTCATTCCCTCTCCTAGAGAAGAGGCCTGGGTCTCAGCAGTGGGAATATTATAAGGCTGATGCTATGCTATGCTACAATCTAAAATAAAACTCGCAATGAAAATAAATCTATTAAAATTTAAGTTATATTTAAAAAGTTAGCTTTATTTTTCATAAAAAACTTGTGTAAACCTCTGATTTTATTAGTATCAGCCGTCAAGCACGCACCTAAAATGTCTCTAGCGGCCAATGCTCATGACAGGCAATTAACATCGCATCTATTGAGATTGCAGATCTCTGGCGCTATCGCAAGCTGGGAATAACATAAAACGTGGAATATTATTTTATACATTTTGGGATAATAGAATAAAATGTTTTTATTCTGAAAATATTCTTCGACTGCTTAGTTAAAATGAAATTTGAAGACGATGAATATTATAATGTTAGATTCTTAACTCCCGTCGGAAAAAAGGGGTGTTATAAGTTTGACATGTCTGTCTGGTTGTGCGTCTGTCCGTGGCGTCGTAGCGCCCAAACGAATGGACCGATTTTGATGCGGTTTTTTTTTTTGTTTGAAAGCTAGCTTAATCGAGATGAATTGATGAATTCATAGCTACAATTTATGAAGATCTGCGCAGGTGTTCAAGGTCATCAGCTCGTTTGTTAACTACGGTAGGGTTTTTAGACACTTAACGGGTGTTTACTTTATTTGAAACATATGTGTGACCTCATATTTGAAATACTTGTGTACAATCTGGTGCCATTGAGCTGGGCTGATGATGGAGCTCGAAGGTAAGACCCTGGATTGCTTATTAACGTAGTAAACCTATCGAATTTGGGCTCATTACATTCGCCTTATGCTGTATATTTCTCATGATTACAAGGACTGTCGGGGTTTTTTTTAAATTTTAAATTATTAGTAAATAAACGGAATAATAATTATTATTCCGTTTATTTACTACTAATTTAAAATTCACTCGTATACTCTTTATATTTTTTTAATATTTCATTTAAAAACTAGCAAAAAAAAAACAGAAGTACACCGGAGTCGGGAGCAAGGTTAGGGCTCCAGAGACCGGAAGCTCATCGAGTAGTACCGGCTTCAGATTTTTTATGCCGTTGAATTCAAACAGTTTTAATACTGCGAAATGTAATTTTCACAAGACACAATAGGAGCATTACCGTGACGTGTTAAAATGTAAGGCGTGTGAGCATAAAAGAAAGATAAAGCTGTAAGTTCAGTTTAAGTCGTCAAATGGATCGCTTTTAGAGCTCGTGGTATGGTCTCACTTCCTGGAATAATTCTTCAGAATTATATTATTTACTCTCAAAAAGAACAAATCTACAAAAGAGACAATGCATTCAAGAAAGTAAAGATAGGTCGCCAGCTCATTGCCTAAGACATTCACAAGCTGCTTTCCAACTGGCTCTTTCAATTTACCTAGACGACAACACTACGGCAACGTTCGTAAAAATTCAAGTGCCTTCCATTGTAATTTTCAACTCTGCAAGCTACAAACACAATTGTTTGGCTTTGACAACCAATTATCATCTTGACATCGTTTACCTATTGTGCAACCTGAATAGAGCTTACTAATCTGATGCCACCGTAACTTTCACAAAGCGTCGTCTGTTGACAGAACTTGGATTTTTCACTGAATTTTTTCACGTAAAATGGACGCAAACTGACAATTTTACGCTCCGTTTGTTTTTAGAATTAAAAGCACGTGGTAACAGGATGCGGCTCGTTTTTCATTCTGTGTAACCTAAGCGTAATTTAGCTCCGACTTTTAGAATTTATTTTGATAAAATAAGTCAGTAAATATTCCTTCTCCTAGAGAGGATGCCTGAGTCCCAGCAGTGGGGACATTATAAGGTTGATACTATGCTATGCTATGCTGAGTCAGTAAGGCCTCTCACAGAGTGAACTGTGTACCCAATAATAGGAATGTAATAGGCTGAACATAAGATACTATGAGATAGCTGTCAAGCGCGAACATTAAAAAATAAAAATTGGCAACAAAGGAACGGGGTGGGTTTTTAGTCAGTAAGAGTCTGACACTATCTCTTGCTCTTATCTATCTATCTCCTGGAGATGTCGGTGGATAATTTTACCTGCCACAAAAAAAAAGAAACACAAAATGATAAGATACTATTTAAGCTAATATGAAATAAATTGCCAACCAGACAACTAAATGAAGCAATACACTGTTAATTAAGAAAATTATTGTTAGTAAAATACTAGGTTTTTTTTATGGTAGGTAAAATCATCCAATGACAAATCCCGCCCTTGGGTGGAGCGGGAAGTAGTGTCAGACTCTTACTGACAAAAACCTACCCCGTTCCAAAGAAAACCTACCCCGTTCCAGTAAAATACTAGGTAGAAATCCACTTTTAATAAAGCTAGATAAAGAACAAGACTACAAAATCACAATTAAATAGTAACTGTTATTATGATTAACCTTTTTAATAGCGTAATTAGAGACACAATAAAAAGACAATAGGTGTGCGGACGCTGGCGTCCTCTTGGGAAGTAATGAATTAAATAGTAATTTTGTCAAGCAAGTCTCAACTGTATTTCCAATTATATATATTATAAACAATTGTAGATGTCACATAAAAATTTTATACTTTAATATGTCCTGCAGTTTCATATTATTAAACTTTTGGGAAACGTTATAAGAGAATATGTAGGTAAGCACAAAATTTCACACCAGGCGACAGTTACAGGCAGGAAACAATAGAAAGAGCGACGCACCCGACAGTAAAATTTAAATAAAACACTATTTCTTGCAATAGTTCTAGTTCCGTAATACAGAGTTAATATTAGTTTTTTTTTATATTCGAGACATAAAAACAAATGTGCTGATAAAGTAACTGATGAAATGGGACGATTTGAGAAAATTTATAGATCATCAGCAGGCTATTCTATTTTCCATGAAAATAAGATTCAAAGTCATGGAAGATTTTTTTTCTAACCTTTTTTTGTCTTACTTTTTATAAAATAGAGCTTGATTGCGATCCCACCTGATGATAAGCAGCGATGCAATCGTTGATGATATGACGCACTAGTTTATTAGGAGCCAATTCACTCTAATTTTGAAAACACCTATATTATAATCGGACGGGAAGACCGCATCAGGCAATTTGTTCCATTCAGTATTGTTTTGGCCAAAGTCTCTTCTTTCTCCTTCCAAGCTTTGCGCAGGATTTAAAAAACTAAACATATTCTCAGTCTTTTTACAAAAATATATTCAACGCAAAAAGGCCAAAATAGAAACGGAAAAATAAAACCTGTGACGACTTTCTTTTTAACAAAATTGCTCGAAATGGACCTTAGGTCCGTAATGCGGCTAATTTTCATGCGCCGTAATATTACAAAACAGGTTGAGATTCTCTAGATCGTGAGATGACACGTCTCAATTTGGCAAATTACAGTCCCTTGGCATAGCAGAATTCGTGACATTCTTTTAAAGATATGTAAGTGGGAAGCATTTGTTGGAGGTTGATAAATACAGAGCTATTTGCATCACTCCCTTACATGTTTAAAGAGCTTAGTTCAAATTGTTATTTGACGTAGCGTAAGTAATACATCAAGTACAAAATAACAACTGTCACGTATTATAAATAGGAATTGTAATCACGCTTGTAGAAGTTCAGATTATTTTGTGTGTTGGTTTATTTTTGAGAGAATGTTAAAGCGGTTATGTAAATGAGTAGAAAAGAGAAAATGTTATTTTGAATTGTATTATTTTATTTACTCTTCATAATGTAACCAGCCTTTGTTTTATTATTGTACTTATTCAAAACTGAATGGTGTTAGTGTACACTGTTTTTCATACCTATTCATATTGTAGTATGAAAATATTGTAAATATTTTGTTTTTAATGAATGACTGTGGATTTTCTTGATTTAACATTTTTGGTCTTTTCTGTAGTTTAGTGTCCATGTCTGCCTAGATGTGTATTTTTGCGAAAGCCCACAGCTGGGCCTACCCCTGTTCCTACGAAATCTCTCTGCTTTGGGCATTCTCAGGCCAAGTTTGCTCCGTGAATATGATCAGATCGCCACACCACCTTCACCACGGTCGACAGTCACGATGTTTTCCTCCTTCAGGTGTCCAGTGAGTGACGATCTTCGCCGATCAACTCGAGTGTATTCTAGCTGATTTCTTTACGACATCTGCGACTTGAATAGGTGTTATTTGTATTTCAGGCTGGTGTCCGCAACTCCACGACTAAAGCACGTATTTTGAATAGGTGCTATTTAATTAGTTAGTTTAGACCATTATATCTCGATGTCGAAGCTCCCCCTCTCCCTATTCCACACGTCTGGCCTCGGCCATTGTGGGCCAGTCCCTCCGGTAATTGTCCAACTCATCTTTCCACCTTCGCCTTGGTCTGCCGCGATGTCGCCTTGCATTTAATGGGACCCAATAAGTGGCCCTTTTAGCCTAAAGCTCATTTAACATGCGGCAAACATGTCCGGCCCAATCCCATTTTAATGTAGCAGCTTTTATAGGTGAATGAAATAAAAAAAAATATTTTCAGTTTCCAACTAAAAGCAATCTAACCTAGGGGGTCCGGACGCCTCCTGCCGGAGGCTCTACGCAGGCATCGTTCGGTCCATGGCCCTTTACGGTGCGCCGGTGTGGGCGCCATCGCTACGAAAGCGAGTGGCGGCCCGGCTAACCGCCTGCCAGAGGGTCATGGCCATCCGGATGATCCGCGGATACCGTACGGTGTCCTGTGAAGCGGCGAGCCTCCTTGCTGGCCTACCACCATGGGATTTGGAGGCAACAGTCCTTGCACACATGCATGACTTACGCGTGGAGATGCAACGTCGGGGAATTAGTTCCATGAAATTATTCCTCATGAAAGATGAAAAACTTAAACATTCGGTTGTTAATTAGGATAGATCTAGATTGCTTTTAGTTTTTTTTTTTTTTTTTTGTGGTAGCCAACGTCCGCCATGCCGCGACAAGACGCGGCATGGCGGACAGAGCTCCGGCGGGATCTCATGGTGAAATGGCGAGAGCGACTGTCGCAACCTCGTGCTGGGCACGCCACGATCGAGGCGGTAAGGCCCCTCTTTGAGGCGTGGCTGGAAAGGCCCCACGGCGTCGTCACCTTCCGTTTGGCGCAGGTGCTGACCGAACACTGCAAGTTCGGTCCGTACCTGTACAAGATTCGTGCGGAGACGACGCCCGGGTGTCGCCACTGTGCGGACCGCCCGGTGGACACGGTGGAGCACACAGTCGAGGTGTGCCCCGCTTGGGAAGAGCACCGCCGTGTCCTCGTGGGGGCGATCGGCGGCGATCTCTCGCGCCGGGGCCTGGTTCAAGCCATGCTCCGGAGCGAGGAGGAGTGGCAGGCGGTCGCCTCCTTCTGCGAAGCAGTAACGCTAGTAAAGGAGGAGGCCGACCGCATTAGGCAAAGGCGCACACGCCGCCGTCGCCGCCGGGTTTCCGATCCCAATTTCCGGCCACCGTAGGCGCGGGCTCGCGGACGGTGGGCAATGGGTAGCTCGCTGTCCGTCCGTCCGGTAACAGACCGGTCCGAGCTCAGGTCGTCTACGGCGCGCACCGTTCCCGCGCGCCTCAAGGAGTTGTCAGCAAACTGTAGGGGTCCAGCAGGGCCGAAGCCTACTGGGGCCAAAGGTTATGCGAGAGTGTCACCACGGGCCCCGGGACAAAGGCGAGGAATGGAAAGGTAGGTTTTTAGTCAGTAAAAGTCTGACACTGTTTCCCGCCCCACCCAAGGGCGGGATTCGTCATTGGATGATTTTACCTACCACAAAAAAAAAAAAAAAAAAACTAAAAGCAATCTAGATCTATCCTAATTAACAACCGAATGTTTAAGTTTTTCATCTTTCATGAGGAATAATTTCATGGAACTAATTCCAGGCCCTAAACAAAACAAAATGGGTGTTTTATTTGTTTCTATTTTTTCTTAATCATTGATGTGCAGCTCGTGTAACAGCTTCCTTTTTGGTTTATAATTCTTAATGTAAGAAAGAAATTAGAAATAGAAGAGTAAAGTAAAACGAAAGGTAGATGACTATTTGAATTTCATTCTCATTTTACCCGAGCCATCAAGGTTAATATTCCTCAAAACAGCGAAAGGCACTCTTCTCTGCCTAACAAATGTCGTACATTTTTAGTAGCAGCGCAGCAAGCTGTTTGCGTGATACGAACTAATTATTCTTCACATGAACAGAGGCCACAACAAACTCGTTCGATTCCCTCGGAGGGCCACATAATGGCTAATTGAATTACCCCAAAACTATCTCCCCCTCGACATTGGGGTATTATGGGTAACTTTGTCAGAATACGTACCTAGTCTGTATAGTTTTGAGAAATAACACACACACACATAACACAAAATATATTCCACAACTATCACACAATGCCGTCTAGTCCTAAGCCTAGTCTAGTTTTGAGATTTTTTTTTGCAGAGATAGCTATATAAAATAATTCTAAGTGCCTTCATTTTTCTTTTCTTCTGCAGAGAAACAAGAAAAATGTGGATTTTTTAACACTACTATTTATTGCTCTTAAAAACTAAACTCAATATTTTTATATTAGCCGAACTACATAATTATTAAGCAATTTTAATGGATTCTCTCAAATCAAGTGCTAGTAATCTCATTTGTCAAAAGTAAATTATGGTTTTTAATGATTTATTGCTTTTCATAATAATACCGCAAAGTCGTTTTAATATCAAATAAAAGCATTTAGTAACTTATAGTTGAAATAATTATCCATTCATTATTATCTAGTGAATTTCAACACCGCTTTATAATGAAATGGTCTTGAAAACTACTATTTCAAAATTCTTATCCAAACTCAAAGTTTATAAAATATTTTGTCTTTCAATATCACGCTTCAAATTTTAAGACGCATACGTTAAAGTTATTTGTCAAACAAACAAGTGAATTTTAAATTACTTTACACACTTTGAAGTTAAAAGTTTAAATATTATTTTAGGCTGCACAACTTTTGATTGCCATCTGACGTTGTCATTTTATGCGTCTTTGCTCACATAAATCATTTTCCACTCAAGCTATTAAAACAATAAAATGCTCGTGTAAATCCTTCAACCTTAAGGTTGCTTGTTAGAATTGGACTTAAATAAAAGGCAGAGGACTGTAAAACTGACGTATATCCAGGTAAGCTACAGGAAGAATTTTATAAGGCGCGCGTGCGTCGTCGGTCTTTCTTGCTAGTGAAGTGTGGTGGGCGCGCGGCCCCGCTTGCTCGCGCGCCGTCGTCCGCAATGCAGCCTGACGACTCACGAAGATAGCCGACGGCGCCCGAACAGTGCTTGTTCATCAAAAATGAGCGTAATGTGTGTACCTATACAAGGATTATGCACCAATGGGATCATTTCACATTTTCCTAACTAGACTTAGAGCAATTATTTAAGCATTTATATATAGTTTCTCAATAACAGCGTTCAACCTTTGAAATGAAATAAAACAGTTTAAGTAATATTGCCATAATTGTTTTTTTTTTATTTTTATATGCATCGATAACATTTGTGTAGTTAAAATAATTAGTTGTGACCTAAGTAACATAGCTGCTAATGGTAAGTTGTGACTTAAGTAACATGCCACTACACTGCCGATATATATATATCTTCACTGTCAATATTTGAGCAAACCTATTGGAAAACCCTATTAGTGCAAACAATGAAAGATGTGTGCGAAGGAGGAAGAGAAGAATGTTTGTGCAAGGCATTGAAGTCTCCCCCATTGCAAAACCGAAAAGAGATCGCTACACATCGTTTCACAGCTCTGTAATGCATTCTCGCAGCACTCATGCTCCTAGCACAGCTTTCATGGAAACATTCATACATTTTCACATCGCTTATTTATTTCGCACATCTCTAGTGAAAAACCACCTTTACCTATAACATCGTTTTAGTCTTTGTATAATTAAAACCTTTTTCGTCTTAAAGGTTTCTTGAATAATATATTTAAAATGTGGCGATAATTGTGAGACGCTTGTACAAAATAGTTAGGATTAGAGATTACGTAAGCGTTTTACTGTTAAATACTCGTAAGTGTTTAAATTAATATGATTTGGATTATGTTGTATTTTTTATACATATAATATACAGACATAACACGGTGTTTAGGATTTAGGCGCACAAAAGAAAGATGATAGCTACTTTTGAAACTTGACTGTACTGCTCGAAGTTAAAATTTTTGGAAATTGTAAGGAATGTTGTTTCCTGCCATTGGCCGATTACAAAGGTGCGACATGTTACGTATCGTTTTATTATAGGCTAAAATAGGCGCTAAAACTATTACACTAAGTGGGATTCTGCTCTGTCGTAGACAGCTATCTTAGGTAACTGTCGTTGGTAGTTCTGGCTTAGACTCACGGTTTTGTAATGGTAAGGTTAACATCATTTGGGCTGCGGGAATGTTTGAAAAAGATACAGTGGCCATGCAAAAGGCAAATGAAGGAACACTAGAGAGTTTTATTCAGTAAAGGTTTGACGCTCCATCTCGCTTCACCCAATGCGGGAGAACTTGTAATTTTATGGTTAGCATTTCTAATTTTATTTCTTTTTGGGGTTCCGTACCTCAAAAGGAAAAAATGGAACCCTTATAGGATCACTTTTTTGTCCGTCAGTTTATCAAGACCCTTTATCTCGGAAACGCGTGGAGATATCGATCTGAAATTAAAACCATATAGTTAGGTCTGCGGTTCCTTGAAACTGTGAAAAAAATCAAACTACTATGTTAACGGGAAAAAAGATGTGGCCGTTTATGTCGCAAAATACGTATATTTCGACACTCTCAAGGGGATAGAAATGCATAGGGTGCTGCCCGTTTACCTAGAATCCTGAAATTTGTCATGAAACCAGGTCTTATAGCACAAGTATATTATTATGATCTTTTTTGCAAATCCGAAAAATCTTCGAGACTCGATTCAGGATTTGAATCATTTACATAAGTTACTTTGTACGGAACCCTCAGTGTGTGAATCTGACTCGCACTTGCCCAGTTTTTTTTTTTTCGAAAAAAAATCTGCTAGTAGTACATTTGTGTTCGCCTAACTGCTCAAAATGTATTTTTTTTTTTTCACGATTTCAGGTTTGGTCCTATAGTAAAAGTTGTTTGTTATCATAACTACAATCACATGTTAAAGTATCGTAAGTATCGTTCACTAATTACCAGTCACCTTATATAAACTAGAGCTTGACTGCGACACCACCAGATGAAAAGCAGTGATGCAATCGTTCATGGTAAAGCTCATTAGTTTACTAACAGCCTATTCAATCTAGCCTTGAACACACCTAAACTATAATTGGATGGGAAGACCACAGTTATTAAATGATTTAAACCTTTTCCCAATCATGTGGTTTGGAGTCGACCTCTGGTCTACAGATGCAACTGAAATGTACCAGTATTTTACATAAAGTGACAATCCAACCGCAACAACGCAATTGATAAGTTTTTTAGTACTATACCCATTGGTGGACGGCTGTTATTCCAGGCATAAACGTACTTTGAACTTTAAACGAACTTTGTGTGAAGAAAGATCCTTCATCTTCCCAAGTGTTTATGATAATAACTTTCTAAAAAAATATGAGAGCGGTGGTGGCCGAGTGGTAACGGCCTCGATTTACGAGTTGTAGGTCGCGGGTATAAACCCAGACAGGCGCATTACTTTGTATAATTTATTTCACCACCACTACTCTCAAAACGGTGAAGGAAAACATCGTGAGGAAACCGGCATGTCCTAGAACCAAAATTTCGAAGACATGTAACCCGCACCGGGCCCACGTGGTGGTTTACGGCTCATTCCCTCTCCTATTGTAAAAATATGATATTTTTATCAAAAATAATTATCATGAAGAATTGGAAAGAGAAAGCAAGAAACCGTGATTGTTGGAAAGAACGGCCTCTGTTCTATCCTTTTTTTGCTAGCTATCCCTAATAATAATATGTTATCATGACCACGAAGAAGATGACGGGACGAACTAGAGAGATTTTGTATTTTCATCTCTACATTTGTATTTTCATCTCCCCAGCGTTTTTAAACTAACTTTGGGCTGGCTGTGGCTGAATACCCGTGTTTCATATGGAGCGATTATCTATCAGACTTCCACAAACCATTTACTAGGCAACATATTACTCTTCAGATAGTCTGATGGTCTCACTTTCCATTGTCTACATACTACCTCCAACAACTCCAAAGATCTTGCCATTTCCTGTTCCGGATTCGTGCGGAGGATTCGCCCGGGTGTCGCCACTGTGCGGAACATCCGGAGGACACGGTGGAGCATACTGTAGAGGTGTGCCCCGCCTGGGCGGAGCATCGCCGTGTCCTCGTGGGGGCAATCGGTGGTAGCGATCTCTCTCGCCGGGCCTTGGTTCAGGCCATGGTCCGGAGTAAGGAGGGATGGTAGGCGGTCGCCTCCTTCTGCGAAGCAGTAATGCTAGCAAAAGAGGAGGCCGACCGCATCAGGCAGAGGCAACGGGGCGCTCGCGCCAGCCGCCGCCGGAATTCCGATCCCGATTTCCGGCCACCGTAGGCGCGGGCTTGCGGACGGCGTGCAAAGGGTAGCACGCTGTCCGATCGTCCGGTAACATTCCGGATCGAGCCCAAGTCGTCGACGGCGCGTTCTGTTCTCGCGCGCCTCAAGGAGCTGTCAGCAAACCGTAGAGGCCCAGCCTGCTAGCTACAGGCAGGCAGGGTCGAAGCCTGCTGGGGTTCAGGGCCGTTTTCTGAGAGGAAGGCTTAGCCTCGGCATGATAGGCAACAAAGGAACGGGGTAGGTTTTTAGTCAGTAAGAGTCTGACACTACTTCCCGCTCCACCCAAGGGCGGGAATTGTCATTGGATGATTTTACCTACCATAAAAAAAAAAACTCCAAAGATCTAGGAATGACAACCGGGACCAACGAATTGACGTGCTTTACAAAGAACGGTGTGACTAATATCCTAGATAAATTTAAAAAAGTAGGTAAGTACTATATGAATTGAAAAATCCACATTGGTAACAACCTCATGTATAAGAAGCGGTGACCTTAGCCACTAGCCATTTAGCCATCACGAAATAATTAATTTCACATGTATGCAATTCAAAAAACATAATCAAACACAGGCTTATAAGCACACTCACAAAAGAAACTCTCATAAAACCCTAATACATCAAAAGCAATAATGCTCAATCAACGACGAGTAAAGGAATTTCGTCTGAAACACATTCCATACGGATCGAATGTTGGCCAGACAAATGAGGAGTGGCTTGATCGAGTGCCACTACAGTGGTGTCCCGTAGCACTACATAAAAGGATACTTCACGACAATTTGTCGCTGTATACCTACTTTAGTGCGATGGAATTGAGCAACGCTTTATGAGTGTGTGTTCAAGTTGACGGTTGAAATTTGGTTTCGTGAATTTGAATTTAGATTGTATTATCCGATTGAACAGTCAAGTTCCCCCTCTCCTAGAGAGGAGGCCTGTGTCCCAGCAGTGGGAACATTAAAAGGCTGATGATGATAATCCGATTGAAGAGTCAAGTTTAGCTCACAATTACTATGGTTTAGTTGTTGAGTACTAATAACTGTTATTTGATTGTAGGCGGTCAGTTAAAAATTTATTACTAATCACATAATCGACCAAAAGATGAGAACCTTTTGAATATCATAATTAGAGACACAATAGAACGACAATAGGTGTGCGGACACCCGTGTCTTCTTGGGGTTTCACAGTATAAATAGTCTTTATAAAAATCCATCCAATCCAAAGCAAAACATCTTTGTACCTACTAGGAACAAAAGTAAGTACGTACGTTTTTTTTCCCTAAAGTATAAAGGTGAAACTATGTTAAGAATTCTATAATTTTACGGACAGGAAATCCTATCAAAGAAAATTTTATAAATTTAATAAAGTTTTTGTGATAATTCCCGGGAGTATGGGATGTTTACCTCACTAAGACTAAATCTGGTAAGCCTTCGCTAGGTGGCCTAGGTTTTGAGATTCAAAGTAGGCAGGCTGGGGAGACTCCCCCTGGATTTACTTCCTATAAATCCTTATCAATTTTGAACCGGTGATTGACAATTTTTTTTTAAATAGGCGAGAAATTTCGACAAATCAATGACTAGATTCCCATGTTTACAAAATTAAAATCAGTAATGGTGGTCAAGCCATTGTCAGCTATACTGCCTCGGTAATCATCATCAGCGCGTAAGTAGGTGATTACCTCTTAACCACTCTCTGCTATAACGATATAAACTTCTTCAAAGAAAAGAAAACAGACATACGACCTAAATAAAAGTATGTATTGCAGTTATTTATCTTCCTATCATTACTCCCGTCGAAAGGAATTGAAGAATTGACCGCCTGCTCGTATTTGCCGACCGTGATGTATTATGGAAGTAGGATCAAATTTGCTCAACCAATGTTTTTTATCTGTATTCATGAATAAAACAACAGTACTCATTTGCGCGGAACATGTTTACCCTTCAGATGTTTTCGTAAATGTCTAAGTTTTGTACGAGTTTTCCAAATAAATAGAAGTTAAAGACCGCGAAATTATTGGGTTGGAGTGTTGGTTCTGAAGTAGGTCTATTAAGGTTATATAATTGTGTAAAGAATCGTGGCGAAATAATAGATCATGGAATTATTAAGTATCTAGAAAAGTTTTCATTATGAATGAAGACTGAATAATTTCTTTACTTTTTTCTAATTATGTTTAAGACGTGAGTACCTAAGTCTGAAAACACAATCAATTATAACAAAAGTGTGATTAATTAATGTTGTACTTTCTTTGCTTTCAACACAAATGGTGCGGCCACTTATTTTTGAACCTGAAAAGACTTAACTTCAGTTTTTTTTTTTTGTTTTAAAATTTTGTAATTATAATTACTTTTGGAAAGCCTCCCACAAGGTGGATCGATGACCTGGTCAGGGTCGCTGGAGTCCGATGGATGCGAGACGCATAGGACCGGCCATTGTGGCGACGCTTGGGGGAGGCCTATGTCCAACAGTGGACGTCTTTTGGCTGAAATACTGATGAAGATGATTGATAAAAGCGCGACTGGTAACAATTAAATAAAATCGCAACAATTCTTTAAATTAGGTATTTCGTATTTATCATGGTGACATACATTTGCAACCGATTAAAAGTTTCATCAGTTTCATTTTAACATCTCTTGCAGGACGGTTTAGCTCAGCTGCATATGTTGTTAGAAAAATCCGCCAATTTACGGATGTTGATACCGCTAGACTAGTCTATTTTAGTTATTTTTATAGTATAATGTCATACAGTATCTTACTATGGGGACGGGCTGCAGACATCCACTCAATTTTTATATTACAGAAAAGGGCCATCAGAGGCATCTACAATCTCCGCCGGTGCGATTCTCTAAGGGAACTGTTTAAGGATATTAACATCATGACGGTGCCTTGCCAATATATCTATGAAAACATCATGTACGTTAGAAAGAATCTTCATCTTTTTAGTAAAAAGAGGCGATAGACATAATTATGTTCCAAGGAATAGGGACCTTTTAGCTCAACCAGGTTTCAGACTGGCTAAAGTGGCGTCTTCTTTCATGGGGTCCTGTTTAAAATGTTTCAATAAAATACCTCCTCACATATTTGAACTCAATTAAACGAAATTTAAATCTTGTTTTTTTTTTTTTAATCTTGTATTAAACGCACACTATATAGACGGGCATATTATAACTTGGAGGATTATATTCAAGATAAAAATGCTTGAATGCTTGGGTTAATGCTGGTCCAGCTCCACTACCAGCCGGGCGTACAAATTGATTAGTTTGGAAAATACTTTTTTATCTTAAATATTTAATATTAATATTAAATATTTTTTATTTAATATTAAATAAAAAAATTAATATTAAATTATTATTGTATAATCTAGAAGTATTTATTTTCAAAGTTTGTAAGTACCATGGAGCAATTTATGGTTTTTGGTTAATATTGGACTTGTTTGACGTAAATGAGCATGGCAGTTGAGAGTTTGTCATGCTCACTCAAATGTCTCTCTGATGGTGGCGCGTGTGTTGGATCATTCGGTTCTCTTCACAATGGGTGAGCTGAGTGGTGCTGATATACGCGTCATATCCGTGAACGGGCGCTGTCAGTTGAGACTGGTCATCTCTTAGCTGCCAGTGGTTTATTTTAATATCTATACTTAGAATGTCTTTTTTTTCTCTTGATTTTATTAAAATTGTTCTCTCATAATAGCAGCGACAAGAAACATGTAACCGAGATATTTGTTAAACATAAAATGATTGTAACGTTGTATAATAAATCTCAACGTTCCTGTCAAAATTATAAAAGCAAACTGCGGTAAAGACTTGCACTGATCAACAAAAATATTAACAGGAACCTTACAACCTAATAACTTAAAATAAATAACAAACAGATAACAGAACAGTTTTTATGTGATAATATTGATAAAATAAACTAAACCTAGCTATAACTAAGTATGTACACACTATAATGAACTACTTAAAGATATCGAAAAATCGACTATTAATTACATTACGGTTCCAACTCGCTAACTCGCTTTCCGAGTGACGGTAGTTACACATTAAATAAAAAAAAAGAAATTATGAAGATCCATGACAATTCGGCTTTTGGCAGGGCGCACGGTCATTGTCGATCGGACATATCAGCCGTAATACACGTTCACACGCTCCTTACGTATCATTTATAATACATAGCGTGTGTCATCATACTTGGTTTTAAATATTCACGGCATTGATCATATTATCTTTATTTTTGTTTTTTTAAAGAAAAATAAACTAGCTTCAGTGTTAACCCCGTATTGGGTAAGTGTTGACAATTACCTTTTTTTTTTGCTTAATCATGCTGGATACGGCCATTACATGTCAAAAATTGTATCACCCATTTTGTATCTTCTGTTGGTGTTTTGTTCGGTATTATTTTGTTGTTCACTAGTGCTTACTAGCTTTAAATATAGTTTCATATTTTCCCCGCTCCGGTTCTGATTGTGACATGCACACATTCGCCTTATGCGCCTTAGTACATCCTCTGCTCTGCGCTTTCGCACTGTTGCAGTCACAATCAGACACGGATAAGCCGGGAGACAAGAATTCGACGACTGGAAAATTCCAGGGTCCAAAGTTCCGGTTCAGGCACCAGGCCTGAGTTCATCCAACCGTTCGGCAGCTCACCGGACCTTCGTCTACCTGCGGCACGTCTACCTGCGGCACGTCTACCTGCGGGACGTCTTCCTGTTGGCGCCTAGTCCGCGTTCTCCAGCGTCTAAGAGACCGGGATAGTACTTAGCGCGCCTACCTCCATAGTCGTCAACATTTACATAAGTGATAAAGAAAAAACGGCTTTTTGTTCCTGCGACCCTAATTAATAAATTTATTGATGTAGATAGTGTTGCGTATTATTTATCTTGTATTAGGTAGTTAACCCGCAAACGCTACATGATTGAAAAGAGTGTCCACGGAGTTTCTTGCACATTCTTCTCCATAGAGATCTACGCTTTGAAATGTGCAATTAGCATCTTTTTTTTTTCTGACATACTGACTCCTTGACCTTTCAAAAGTGCTTGTAAATGGCTTATTCGAAATAAATGCTTTTGAATCATCAATAATTCCTTCGTGTTCTTTACTTTTACTCTTACTTATATATATATTTTTATCTTTGATACTGTATACTTACATGATTTTGTGTATTATGACTATTTATTAATGTTTGCCTGTAATTTATGTGTGTGGTGTGAACTATAAGTATAAGTTGGCAATAAATAAATAAATAATTATTTTTGTATCTTTGTTCTATCTAGTCAATGCAATTTGTAACCTTGATATCGTTAGTTAATTTCCGCTAAATAATTTAACTTATTACTTTGAGAGCTTCCTCTAAATACAAATAAATATAATTTCGACGGAGTGCTTAAAACTAGCCTAAAAATCGACAACAGCTCGCAAAATAGCCTTTAAGCTAACACTTCAATAATTACCCGCATCAAAGGCAAGCACTTCAATCAGGTGGGTAATAACCGAAATCGCTTGATCGATCACCTACAGAGTAACCCCTTTTGAAACCTGTCCGAATATATCTGTAGCTTCGATTCTAAGGGAATGTCTAAACAAGCAAGCCGGGTCGTGTTTGTCCGCAAACACAACAATGGCCAAACAACGGGTCTATGTACTTACAAACAAACATACGTTAGGTACTTACATTACTATTAGGTAATCGACGCGAATTAATATTATCTGCCTTGTAAAATAGCATAATTGTGGTATTTTTCTACATATTTATTGATTGTATTTATATAAGGCATTAACCTATAGAAGCATAAATTAAAATGTTACATCATCACTACATAATATAAAACAAAGTTGCTTCCCGCTGTCTGTCCCTATGTATGCTTAGTATCTTTAAAACTGGGCATCGGATTTTGATGTGGTTTTTTTAATAGAGTGATTCAAGAGGTAGGTTTAATTGTACGTAATAATACATGAATAATAAATTTAATATCACCATTGCACCCGTGCGAAGCTGGGGCGGGTCGCTAGTTATAGATAAATAAAATAGATTAGATATATTTTTGATAAACTATTTTTTTGTGTATTTGTGTCTTCAAAGATGAATACTCTTAATAAACTAGTGCGCATCACCATTATTATTATATCCTTTATTGTACACCAATTTCAAGTAAAAAACAGGAAACTAAAACACATACATACAATAAGCGGCCTTATTGAGATCCGCAATCTCTTCCAGGCAACCTGGAATGGACAGTGGTTGCGCCAATTTGCTATGTTCCGCGATTTTGTTTTTTGTAATTTATTTTTTGGCCTAGCAATCCTATCCCTTCCGTTTATTTCCCCGCACGACCTCAAGAAATGATTTGACATTTGACGTGTGTGCATCGATTGTGAATGTGACCGCACCGCTAACCGCGCCCGCTCGAAATTACAAGAAAATTGACTATTTTCGTGATCCAACCATTCAAAAACTCAACAATAGTGCAGTGTAGTGCAATACAGAAACTGGCAGTGCTGGAAAGTACGAAGTTCGGGATTCGCCGGCCGGCGCCATGTGGAACTTTCGAGGTTAAAAGGTCAGTGCTCCTTCCCAATACATTTATTCCATGCCAGGCGCAGTATCTGCATATTGTTAATAAACCTTAGATCGCTTTTTCAAACATACAGTCCATTAAAAACATCAAGCAAATTCGCGCAACCATTATTTTTGGTCCTACGAGCAGGATCGTGAATCATTTTCTTGTAATTTCGCAATATAGTATTTGTTCCATAGGGAATAAACGCAACGCGCCTATTTACCTAGATATAATAGTAGAAAACCCGCATCTAGGCATTTAGGCAACTATACGTTATTTCGCTCGTATAGTTAAAGAGTCATTGTTAATTACGGTACCTACGCCGTCAACCGCACCGCATAATTATAGTTAGCTACGTAAATATCAGCGTAGATATAAATCGATCGCATTCTTTTTCTTGACAAAATTCATTCGACCATCCTACAAATTGCATGTAGGTAGACGCATTTCAAAAATACCCGTTCATTGTTGAGTGAATATTTGTAGGAAACGGATAAACCATAGATTATATACGCATATGTTGTTCCGTTCGTTCGCCGTTCACTTTGTTGTTTACAATATTACCATATTGTTATCTGATAATTATCGCTTACTTAATAATTCGTTAAGTGTTTGTTTGAGTGTATAGTGTGAATATATCAAAACAAGATGTCTCTTAAGGGAACCAAGGTTAGTACTGATTTAAAGGTTCAGTTAAAGCTTTTATACGCCGAAAGGGACTCACAGTTTTCACGTGTTCAATCAATTTGTGATAAATCTTTGCAAATCTCGGATCTGATGATTAGAGATGCTTTCTTGTGTTCGTTGGAAACTTTAGATAGTTTGCGCGCGGATTTTAAATCTACAATTAAGGATATAAACATTTTAGAGTTGGAGTTAAATCCTGATTACTGTGTGAGTTATCAGGCATTGTCGTCCTTTGATGACTTGTATTGTCGTATCAAACGTATTGCTAGGAGTTTAGAGACCCCCCCCCCCGCGAGTGGTTTATCCAACCCTCCTCGCGAACGCCCACGATTGCCGCCAATTCAAATACCTGAATTTAATGGTGACATTCGAAATTGGAATTTATTTATAGATAGTTTCGAAAATATAATACATAGGAACACATCGCTGACAGATCACGAGAGATTGCATTATCTCGTAGAAAAATTGACCGGTAAGGCAAAGGCTGTCTGTGCTGGAATTACGTTTAGCGCTGAAAATTACACTTTAGTTTTGGACACTTTAAAAACAAAATACGAAGATAAGCGATTAGTAGCCACCGCATATTTAGATCAATTATTCGATTTGAAAAGTTTTTCCGTTTGTAACGATCATAATTTAGAGAAGTTTTTAAATATTTTCGCATCATCTGTTCGTGCAGTAAAGAACCTAAAGGTCAATGACCTCTGTGACTTTTTGTTTTTGTATATCGGTTTAAATAAATTAGATCCTGAAACTGTTCGTCTGTTTGAAACGACTCAGCGCGGCAAAGAAATACCTAAGTTCGAAGATTTAGAATCTTTTATTCGCGACCATATTAAGGTATTGCAGCGCACGTCGGCACGTCATGAAGTCACGAATAGGACAGGTTCCGATCGCCGTATAGACGCGTCATCGAAGTCAGTCAAGACTGCACATACGCTAGTTAATACCGCCTCAACACCTGACTGTTCTTTGTGTAAGGGTAGCCATACACAGCTGTACAAGTGTTCGGGATTTCAGAGATTATCGCCTAGTGATCGTTACAAGTTTGTCCGCACTAATAATTTGTGTTTTAATTGTCTAAGTGACAAACATCTGGTTACGTCATGTAACAGTGGTGTTAGCTGTCGTAAATGTCTAGCTAGACATCATACCTTCTTACATTTTGAGAGTAGTAAGCTGCCATCGCAGCAGCAGCCTGCGCAGACGCGCGACGCTTGTGACGCGCGGCCTGCTGCAAGTGCAAACGACGTAACATTGTGTTCGCTTTCCGCCGCTGGTACTCAAATCACTACCGTTTTACTTGCGACCGCGCAAGTTGTCATTGTAGATGCCTTTGGCAAACCGCACACCGTTCGAGCGCTACTAGATGGCGCTTCCCAGAGTAATTTTATTACTCGGGATTGTTGTCAACGCCTTGGTTTTAGTTTTAATAATTGGTCATCCCGCTCAGAAGTGAAAGGTTTTGGAGGTTTAAAGGCAACCATTCACGGTTCTATTAAAATAATATTTAGTTCACGTTTTAATCGTAATATTTCGTTTGAAATGGATTCGCTAGTCGCAGATAAGATTACGGAACGGTTGCCCACGGTACCGGTTGACACGTCCATGCTGACGGAGTTTAAGAACTTGCAGTTAGCCGACGGAAATTACGCTTTCCCTGGAGATATCGATCTATTGATCGGTGCTTCGATTCTCCCGCATCTCCAGTTATCACGTAAAATTCAAGGTCTTCCGATGTACCCCGCTCCGCACGCACTGGAAACAGTTCTCGGGTTTGTTATAGTTGGTTCCGCACCCGCTTGTTCAGTTAGTTACTCGACTGTGTCGCACTGTTGCACCGTCGAACCGCCGCTTGAGTCTACCATCCGCAAGTTCTGGGAGATTGAAGAGGTCAATGTCCCGCCTATTCTCAGCCCTGAGGATCAGGTCACTGAGGAGATTTATACCCGCACGACTACTCGTGATAAAGATGGTCGTTATGTTGTCGCGCTCCCTTTCAAGGGTGATATTTTTTCGCTCGGTGGCTCCCGTGCCTCCGCAGAAAAACGCTTTCTATGCTTGGAACGTAAGATTCAAGCTGAATTGTCTCCGGAAAATATATTCCATGTCGCTGGAACAGAAAACCCAGCTGATTGTCTCTCACGTGGTTTGCTTCCCGCGCAAATTTTAAATCATCCGCTTTGGTTTTGTGGCCCTCCCTGGCTGCATACCACTCCTAACGAGTGGCCAAATGCTCCGTTTAACCCCGCTACTGTTTCAGAACCACCCGAGGAGAAGAAACATACGCTTGTAGTATCAGTTCCGCGTGAAGAGTCAGTTGTTTTGTTGTTGTCTAATCGAGTCTCGTCTTGGTCGAGACTATTACGCTGTGTAGTTTACGTCCTAAGATTTTTGAGATTATTACCATCGCGTGGTTCTATAATCGCAGCTGATTTGGATAGAGCTGAATCAGTTGTACTTCGAGAGTTGCAGAAATTTTATTTTTCAATAGAATTTCGTAGTTTAGAATCACATAAACCTTGTAGTCCCGCACTTCAACATTTGAAACCATTTTTGTAAGACGGACTCATTCGTGTCGGTGGCCGTCTGCGAAATGCTAAGTTAGAGTTTGAACAAATGCATCCAGTAGTTCTACCACGCAGGGATCACGTTTTGGATTTGTTGGTGGACTATCACCATAAGGTGAATTGTCACGCTGGTCCCGATTTATTAATGTCCATTCTTCGACAGAAGTACTGGATACTTTCCGCTCGCAATTTGATACGCGCTAGAGTGCACAGATGTGTGCCCTGCTTTAAGCTCCGCCCGCGTTTCAACGCGCCGGAAATGGCCGACCATCGTTCTTGTCGTGTTGTACAGACGGTGAAACCTTTCATACATACTGGGACGGACTATGCTGGACCGTTTAAAGTCACTATTGCCCGTGGTCGTGGTATACGTTCCACAAAGGCATACATTTGCCTATTCGTTTGTATGACAACTCGTGCGGTTCACATAGAGTTAACCAGTGATTTGAGTACGCAGGGTTTTATGTCTGCATTTAAACGATTTTTATCTCGCCGTGGTCCCGTTAAGCGCTTATACTCTGACAACGGCACAAATTATGTTGGAGCGCGACGCAATATTTCGGAATTACATACATTCTTACGCTCCAAGTACTACCAAAGTGAATTCGCCCATGTCTTAGCTGAGAATCGCATTGATTGGTGTTTTAATACGCCAGCGGCTAGTCATTTTGGTGGCAATTGGGAGGCGAATATTAAAAGCCTTAAGTCGCACCTGTTTCGGGTCATAGGCGAACAGATTCTCTCGTACGAGGAGTTGAGCACCGTACTCGCTCAGGTAGAGGCGTTGATGAATACGCGTCCGTTGTGTCGGACTTTGTCTAGTGATCCATCGGAGCCACTAGCGTTGACGCCGGCTCACTTCTTGACGACGACTCCTCTTAAATATTTGCCCGCTTTAGATGTCGAGACTGACAAACTGCAGCTCCACCCGCGTCACGCTCTGCTAGATAGCTTAGTTCAGTCCTT
This sequence comes from Leucania comma, assembly GCA_958295575.1. NCBI lineage: Eukaryota > Metazoa > Arthropoda > Insecta > Lepidoptera > Noctuidae > Leucania > Leucania comma. The sequence goes on along the minus strand of OY282476.1, from coordinate 12,071,021 downwards.
TTGGAAGCGATGGAGGACAGATTATCTGCATACGCTGCAGTCGCGTCAAAAGTGGAACACTCCTTCAGATCCAGTCACAGTCGGTACTGTGGTGATACTGAAGACTGAGAGTGCGCCTCCTCTGCACTGGCCTCTTGGTGTAGTGGAAGAAGTTTTTCCGGGTTCGAACGGAATAACGCGAGTCGTAAAGGTTAAAACCGCAACTGGATCGTACCTGCGTCCGGTTATTCGCCTCTGCCCTCTGCCTAATCAGTAGTAGTGGCATAGTTAGTTATAAGTTGTTTCGCTACCTAGTATTGATAGTTTAGATTAGTAATAGGGTTTAGTTTCGCTTTGTTTTTTTCTTTTCTTTGAAGGTAACCCTTCAAACCCGGGGGGAATGGTTGCGCCAATTTGCTATGTTCCGCGATTTTGTTTTTTGTAATTTATTTTTTGGCCTAGCAATCCTATCCCTTCCGTTTATTTCCCCGCACGACCTCAAGAAATGATTTGACATTTGACGTGTGTGCATCGATTGTGAATGTGACCGCACCGCTAACCGCGCCCGCTCGAAATTACAAGAAAATTGACTATTTTCGTGATCCAACCATTCAAAAACTCAACAATAGTGCAGTGTAGTGCAATACAGAAACTGGCAGTGCTGGAAAGTACGAAGTTCGGGATTCGCCGGCCGGCGCCATGTGGAACTTTCGAGGTTAAAAGGTCAGTGCTCCTTCCCAATACATTTATTCCATGCCAGGCGCAGTATCTGCATATTGTTAATAAACCTTAGATCGCTTTTTCAAACATACAGTCCATTAAAAACATCAAGCAAATTCGCGCAACCAGACAGTAATTGCCTGGACAAGAAATGGGGCTGTCATTGGTATGACAAAACCAATATCATACATATATGAGTACTATACAATAGATACCTATGTGTACACACCATCAATGATTGCATCACTTACCATAAAGTAGGATGGCAGTCAAGAAAAAAAACATTATTAAAATTATCTAACGTCTAAACAGGTCTACACATTGAAATACTTTAGATACTATCGGTTTATTACACAGGGTCACCCGAGTCATGAAAGATCCCCATCCGTTTGTAAATGTATAACAGGCTTGTCACCCGTAGTTGCTTCGTGTAAGATAACCGACTTCAAAATATACTTCAGAATATATAGGAATAGGCTACGTAGATCGGTCAAATCCGTAAAATGACTAAAAAAGTATTGTGCAAAGTAATTGGACTAAATAGTTATCTCAAGAAACAACTGCTAAATAGTCTGGTTATGAAACCAATGTACTTATAAAAAAGTAAAGAATTTTGGGGAACGATCCTAATCTATTTATTCTTCATTAAATATTTATTCATAATTTAAAGACTAGGTCAAAGGCGGATTTAATGCATTAGGCTTGCTCTATCAGTTTACCTAACGATAATAAAAGCACGAGCAAAACTTGGCAAGTGAAAGCCAAACTGAGAAAAAATAACATAATGAATGCATTAATACTTTGGTTTTATATGGTAACCGTTAACATGATCGTTGCAACAAATACATGAAAAAAATACTTACGAAGGTTGAAGATAAAAAAAAAACAAATGCAATTACTCAGAAGGTGGTCAAGTTCACTTTTAGATTTTCATTCGACCATAATTTATATTCGACCAAAGAGGGACCATAACCTTCCTAAAAAAAAAAAAAACTTAAAAAAGATATTGAGGTATTAATTTATTTTTGCACTAAAATTTAGTCGTCTAATTATCATCTACAAAGTTAGACCTTTCCTATTCCAAATTTGTGTTAGGCAAAGTTCAGGAACCGTACCGTCTCCAGCCAAATTGTGTTGATGTTTTATATAATTCTGTTGGTTTTAATTAAGCTCTTCTTAATAAAATAACGTTTAACTAGTTTGAACTCAACTAAGTATAAAATATTTAATTTAGGATACTATAATAACATGGTGTATTTAATGAACTGATAAATTATTCTAGTTTTTATTAAGACTAAGATAAATTATTAGACTAACATACTTAAGCTTTAAAAGATTCACGGCAAACCTGGAACCCAAAGAAAAACTCAAAGAATATTTACTTCACCCAAAGCGCAGATAGCGATGTGATGATTTCCTACCCCAAAAGAAAAAAAGCGTGTGAATAAAAATACATAGAGTATTCATTCACTGTTAAAAGCAGAGAGCGAAAGTTTCATAACAATTTTAGGGTTTAAAAAAACTATACTTATAGGTCCTTTAGTTTGAGAACGTAATATTACTAAACTACCTACAAGATCAGTGGCTCGTTCCCTCGCGGTTCGATTCTCCACGGGATTAAAACGATCAAAATTTAACGGTGTATAGAAGACCTGTGTGTGTGTGGTATTGTTCTTTTTTAAGTATAGAGAACAATAACATGGCCTCTATATCATTTCAATATTTTTATCCGATGAGGTTTTAGCTGCCTTCAATCCTTTTAGATAGTTTTCTTTATTCCTAAAGTAACATACAAATATATGCCTTTGTTTTGGTATGTTCGGGTAAAAAGGAGGGATGTCATGCAAATTTACAAAATAGTATTGAGTATCCCTATATGTGAATGGATGAAGAGAAAGAGGATAGCCAAAAAAAAAAATATGGATGAATTGTATGAGGAAGAAAAGATGGATGTAACGAAAGAAAAGGGACGCAGTGATGGCATGACGGTTGACAGGACGAAATGGAACACAAAAGGCATCGCGCCGATTCTACGTAAAATATAACAAAGTCAGGAGGATGTCGATGATACTATGAATATCTGTCTATCACAACTACAACTTTGCTATCACATTAGCTCATGAAAAGTCAATGAAAGAATGTCAAATTACAGAGCTTTACTTTATAATCCGAAACGATGAATTTACTCCGTCAAAATTACACTGTATACTAATCATGATTAAATTTAGCCGAGCTTTCTAGAATCCCACTGTAAATAGATAGAATAATAGATAGTTCATTTGTCATGTAGTTTAATGTAATTTTCTGTACAAATAGTAGAGGTTGAAGCAATTACCTACTTAATTTCATTTGGAGTGCAATTAGCTTCATCTTACTAATATAATATACGGTTTTGAACCCGAACATTTTCAACCTTATTAGTTAGTGCGCATAAACTAATTTTCGGTATCAATTGATAAACAGTTCCTATGAAAAGACATGAATAGGAGGATATTTTGAAAAAGACCACATTGAAATATTTCTCTAGGGTAAGAAGTCCAGGCCCTGGTTAAAACTTCGGTCCGGAGTGAGGAGTAATGGCAGGCGTTCGCTTCCTTCTGCGATGCAGTAATGCTAGCAAAGAAGGAGGCCGCACGAGTAAGGAAACAAACATCCTCACGCCCCAGACCTTGAAAACCCAACTCTGACTACCATTTACGGTCATAGGCTTGCCGACGTCGAGCGATAGGTAGCTCGCTTTCCGGCAGTCTAGTAATCAACCAAACCGAGCCCCAATCGGACAGCACGAAGTGATTCACGCGCTCCTCAAAAATATGTCAGCAAACCGTAAGGGCCCAGCAGGGCCGATGCCCGTAAAAGAAACCCGTAGTCATAGAACGCAAAGCCACCATTTACCACCATAAAAAAGGGTAAAAAGTAAACAAGTCTTACAATTTTATTGAGTTTTAATAACCTCTTAAGGGAAGGGTACTCAATTAAATGAGGGTGCGCTTAACGTCTTATGAGAGCTTTTTAATATCGCGATATTATTATAATCTCAAGTAATCTCAACCTTTAGGGACAATGCAATCTCGTTTACTTGAGCAAAATATCCGTTCCAGGAGAAGTATATAATGTATGGTTAATCAATAACTTAACTCGTCATTGGTCGAATGAAGGAAACTATTTTTAGTCATATATATTTAGGAACCCATTTAGGCAATTTTACTAAACTGAAAAGACACGGCCCATCCGTGTCTTTTAGTCAGTGAAAGTTTGATACAGACACTTGCTTCATTCAAGGGAACATATTTACGCATTAACCCAACAACCCGCACTGGGCCCGCGTGGTGGATTGCGGTCCATTTCCTCTTTAAATTATTAATGCAGTTGTACACTGCCAGTCCTAAATATTTTCCATTCGTCAAGTTCAAGAGTACAATTATGTTATATTAATAGGCTGAAACCCTTCATAACATTTTTCTAGGTAATCTAATCAATAAAATTAAATGCAATGAACTAAGATCTTTCCACAAATGTCAAGTATTCATGTTATTTCATCGAATTGAATCGGTCAAATCTAATAGTTCCAATACTTAAAATGTCAAACCGAACCGTTTCTGGCTAACATTGAAAACACACGATTAGGTAGCCTATAAATTGATTGATGGTTCATATTTCAACTGCTTATTTTCTGGAAAACAAAATATTTCAAATGTTAAAAGTACTTCATTCAAACCTTTCGGTGAAATAGACGTGATATTGTGTTATTGGATAGCGATTAATATCATGAATAAAATTGGTACTACACCATAGAACTTAGTTGCGTTAGTTGGATAGCGATTAATATTATGAATAAAATTGGTACTACACCATAGAACTTAGTTGTGACGATAAAGACATCGTTATTATATATCGATACTGGTTGCGCCAATTTGCTATGATCCGCGATTTTGTTTTTTGTAATTTATTTTTTTGGCCTAGCAATCCTATCCCTTCCGTTTTCCTTCACCCGCACGACCGCAAGAAATGATTTGACATTGACGTGTGTGCATCGATTGTGAATGTGACCGCACCGCTAAAACCGCCCGCTCGAAATTACAAGAAAATTGACTATTTCGTGATCCAACCATTCAAAACTCAACAATAGTGCAGTGTAGTGCAAACAGGACCTGGCAGTGGTTAAATGTGCGAAGTCGAGGATCGCCGGCCGGCGCCACGTGCAACCTTCGAAGTCTAAAGGTCAGTGTTCCTTCCCAATACATTTATCCCATTAATGAACGCCAAGCACAGTATCTGCATATTGTTAACAAACCTTAGTTCGCTTTTTAAACCTACAGTCCACTGCAAATTCGCGCAACCATTATTTTTTGGTCCTTCGAGCCGGATCGTGAATCATTTTCTTGTAATTTCGCAATATAGTATTTGTTCCATAGGGAATAAACGCAACGCGCCTGTTTACCTAGATATAATAGTAGAAAACCCGCATCTAGGCATTTAGGCAACTATACGTTATTTCGCTCGTATAGTTAAAGAGCCATTGATAATTACGGTACCTACGCCGTCAACCGCACCGCATAATTATAGTTAGCTACGTAAATATCAGCGTAGATATAAATCGATCGCATTCTTTTTCTTGACAAAATTCATTCGGAAGTCCTACAAATTGCATGTAGGTAGACGCATTTCAAAAATACCCGTTCATTGTTGAGTGAATATTTGTAGGAAACGGATAAACCATAGATTATATACGCATATGAACGACGTGAATGATTTAATCGAGAAATTGGGTAATATTCACTCATTGATTCTGGTTGTTCCGTTCGTTCGCCGTTCACTTTGTTGTTTACAATATTACCATATTGTTATCTGTTAATTATCGCTTACTTAATAATTCGTTAAGTGTTTGTTTGAGTGTATAGTGTGAATATATCAAAACAAGATGTCTCTTAAGGGAACCAAGGTTAGTACTGATTTAAAGGTTCAGTTAAAGCTTTTATACGCTAAAAGGGACTCACAGTTTTCACGTGTTCAATCAATTTGTGATAAATCTTTGCAGACCTCGGATCTGGCGATTAGAGATGCTTTCTTGTGTTCGTTGGAAACTTTAGATAGTTTGCGCGCGGATTTTGAATCAACAATTAATAATATAAACATTTTAGAGTTGGAGTTAAATCCTGATTACTGTGTGAGTTATCAGGCATTGTCGTCCTTTGATGACTTGTATTGTCGTATCAAACGTATTGCTAGGAGTTTAGAGACTCCCCCCCCCGCGAGTGGTTTATCCAACCCTCCTCGCGAACGCCCACGATTGCCGCCAATTCAAATACCTGAATTTAATGGTGACATTCGAAATTGGAATTTATTTATAGATAGTTTCGAAAATATAATACATAGGAACACATCGCTGACAGATCACGAGAGATTGCATTATCTCGTAGAAAAATTGACCGGTAAGGCAAAGGCTGTCTGTGCTGGAATTACGTTTAGCGCTGAAAATTACACTTTAGTTTTGGACACTTTAAAAACAAAATACGAAGATAAGCGATTAGTAGCCACCGCATATTTAGATCAATTATTCGATTTGAAAAGTTTTTCCGTTTGTAACGATCATAATTTAGAGAACTTTTTAAATATTTTCGCATCATCTGTTCGTGCAGTAAAGAACCTAAAGGTCAATGACCTCTGTGACTTTTTGTTTTTGTATATCGGTTTACAGAAATTAGATCCTGAAACTGTTCGTCTGTTTGAAACGACTCAGCGCGGTAAAGAAATACCTAAGTTCGAAGATTTAGAATCTTTTATTCGCGACCATATTAAGGTATTGCAGCGCACGTCGGCACGTCATGAAGTCACGAATAGGACAGGTTCCGATCGCCGTATAGACGCGTCATCGAAGTCAGTCAAGACTGCACATACGCTAGTTAATACCGCCTCAACACCTGACTGTTCTCTGTGTAAGGGTAGCCATACACAGCTGTACAAGTGTTCGGGATTTCAGAGATTATCGCCTAGTGATCGTTACAAGTTTGTCCGCACTAATAATTTGTGTTTTAATTGTCTAAGTGACAAACATCTGGTTACGTCATGTAACAGTGGTGTTAGCTGTCGTAAATGTCGAGCTAGACATCATACCTTCTTACATTTTGAGAGTAGTAAGCTGCCATCGCAGCAGCAGCCTGCGCAGACGCGCGACGCTTGTGACGCGCGGCCTGCTGCAAGTGCAAACGACGTAACATTGTGTTCGCTTTCCGCCGCTGGTACTCAAATCACTACCGTTTTACTTGCGACCGCGCAAGTTGTCATTGTAGATGCCTTTGGCAAACCGCACACCGTTCGAGCGCTACTAGATGGCGCTTCCCAGAGTAATTTTATTACTCGGGATTGTTGTCAACGCCTTGGTTTTAGTTTTAATAATTGGTCATCCCGCTCAGAAGTGAAAGGTTTTGGAGGTTTAAAGGCAACCATTCACGGTTCCATTAAAATAATATTTAGTTCACGTTTTAATCGTAATATTTCGTTTGAAATGGATTCGCTAGTCGCAGATAAGATTACGGAACGGTTGCCCACGGTACCGGTTGACACGTCCATGCTGACGGAGTTTAAGAACTTGCAGTTAGCCGACGGAAATTACGCTTTCCCTGGAGATATCGATCTATTGATCGGTGCTTCGATTCTCCCGCATCTCCAGTTATCACGTAAAATTCAAGGTCTTCCGATGTACCCCGCTCCGCACGCACTGGAAACAGTTCTCGGGTTTGTTATAGTTGGTTCCGCACCCGCTTATTTAAATAGTTACTCGACTGTGTCGCACTGTTGCACCGTCGAGCCGCCGCTTGAGTCTACCATCCGCAAGTTCTGGGAGATTGAAGAGGTCAATGTCCCGCCTATTCTCAGCCCTGAGGATCAGGTCACTGAGGAGATTTATACCCGCACGACTACTCGTGATAAAGATGGTCGTTATGTTGTCGCGCTCCCTTTCAAGGGTGATATTTTTTCGCTCGGTGGCTCCCGTGCCTCCGCAGAAAAACGCTTTCTATGCTTGGAACGTAAGATGCAGGCGTCTCCTAAGTTGAAGCAAGCCTATGATGATGTGCTGATCGAATATTTAGATAAAGGTTATATCTCATCAGCGCCTGCCGAGACTGAGGAGACACGTGATTACCCGTTTTACATCATCCCGCACCATGGAGTTGTTAGAGAAGACAAACTTACAACTAAACTGCGTGTGGTTATGGATGGTAGCGCTAAGACTAGTACTGGCATATCGCTTAACGATATCTTGTATTGTGGTCAGAACCTCCAGGGTAACTTATTTGAAATAATAGTAAATTTTCGCTTGTTTGCTATTGCGCTCTCTGCCGATATTCGGCAAATGTTTCTTAGTATTGGAATCAGAGAATGTGACCGTAGATTCCAACGCTTCTTGTATAGATTTTCTCCGCAGGAACCTTTGAAGGTTTACGAATTCAATCGTGTTTGTTTTGGGCTTAAGTCTAGTCCCTTTCACGCTCTTCGCACTATCAAGCAGTTGGCCGCTGACGAGGGTGATACATACCCGAAAGCAAGGGCCACTATTGAAACCGGATTGTACATGGACGATTTTGTGTACAGTGTACCTAGTGAAGCAGAGGCTATAGAGACCGCTGCTCAAGTAATCAGCCTCATGAAGTCCGGTCAATTTGATCTGGTGAAATGGACAAGCAACTCGCAAGCTACATTAGAGTCGATTCCACCGTCACACCGGTTGACTTCGGTAAAGGAATTCGATGATAGTGATTCGCATAAGATCCTTGGTTTAAGTTGGTCACCCGCAACTGATATGTTCAGTCTTAAAATTAGCTCGACTCCGCCAACTTGTACCAAACGCGTTATCCTAGCATGTGTAGCTCGGATATGGGATATAATGGGTTTTGTAGCTCCTGTCGTTTTGTATGCAAAGCTGCTTATAAAAGAGCTTTGGCTTTCCAACTGTGATTGGGACGACACCGCTCCTGACAGTGTTGCCAAGTTGTGGGCTCGCTATAGGAAAGAGCTTCCAATGCTCGATCAGATACAGATTCCTCGCCATGTTGGTATAGTACCAGACACTGTTGTTAATGTGGTAGGTTTCGCAGACGCCAGTGAGAGGGCTTACGGGGGAGTGGTTTACTTTCAGGTCCAAAATGGCGATAACATTTCAGTTTTCCTCATTAGCGCAAAATCAAAGGTATCTCCTCGTAAGGTTGTCTCTCTTGCTCGTCTCGAACTCTGCGCTATTCTTATGTTGGTTCAATTGATTACATCTATAGTCAAAACTTGTCGTCCTCGCATTAATATAGAGAGAATTGTAGCGTTTTCAGACTCAACCGTTGCTCTATGTTGGGCCCACTCTTCACCCCATCGATGGGGCACGTTTGTCGCAAATAGGGTGGCTAAGATTCAAGCTGAATTGTCACCAGAAAATATGTTCCATGTCGCTGGAACAGAAAACCCAGCTGATTGTCTCTCACGTGGTTTGCTTCCTGCGCAAATTTTAAATCATCCGCTTTGGTTTTGTGGCCCTCCCTGGCTTCATACCACTCCTAACGAGTGGCCAAATGCTCCGTTTAACCCCGCTACTGTTTCAGAGCCACCCGAGGAGAAGAAACATACGCTTGTAGTATCAGTTCCGCGTGAAGAGTCAGTTGTTTTGTTGTTGTCTAATCGAGTCTCGTCTTGGTCGAGACTATTACGCTGTGTAGTTTACGTCCTAAGATTTTTGAGATTATTACCATCGCGTGGTTCTATAATCGCAGCTGATTTGGATAGAGCTGAATCAGTTGTACTTCGAGAGTTGCAGAAATTTTATTTTTCAATAGAATTTCGTAGTTTAGAATCACATAAACCTTGTAGTCCCGCACTTCAACATTTGAAACCATTTTTGCAAGACGGACTCATTCGTGTCGGTGGCCGTCTGCGAAATGCTAAGTTAGAGTTTGAACAAATGCATCCAGTAGTTCTACCACGCAGGGATCACGTTTTGGATTTGTTGGTGGATTATCACCATAAGGTGAATTGTCACGCTGGTCCCGATTTATTAATGTCCATTCTTCGACAGAAGTACTGGATACTTTCCGCTCGCAATTTGATACGCGCTAGAGTGCACAGATGTGTGCCCTGCTTTAAGCTCCGCCCGCGTTTCAACGCGCCGGAAATGGCCGACCATCGTTCTTGTCGTGTTGTACAGACGGTGAAACCTTTCATACATACTGGGACGGACTATGCTGGACCGTTTAAGGTCACTATTGCCCGTGGTCGTCGTATACGTTCCACAAAGGCATACATTTGCCTATTCGTTTGTATGACAACTCGTGCAGTTCACATAGAGTTAACCAGTGATTTGAGTACGCAGGGTTTTATGTCTGCATTTAAACGATTTTTGTCTCGCCGTGGTCCCGTTAAGCGCTTATACTCTGACAACGGCACAAATTATGTTGGAGCGCGACGCAATATTTCAGAATTACATACATTCTTACGCTCCAAGTACTACCAAAGTGAATTCGCCCATGTCTTAGCTGAGAATCGCATTGATTGGTGTTTTAATACGCCAGCGGCTAGTCATTTTGGTGGCAATTGGGAGGCGAATGTTAAAAGCCTTAAGTCGCACCTGTTTCGGGTCATAGGCGAACAGATTCTCTCGTACGAGGAGTTGAGCACCGTACTCGCTCAGGTAGAGGCGTTGATGAATACGCGTCCGTTGTGTCGGACTTTGTCTAGTGATCCATCGGAGCCACTAGCGTTGACGCCGGCTCACTTCTTGACGACGACTCCTCTTAAATATTTGCCCGCTTTAGATGTCGAGACTGACAAACTGCAGCTCCACCCGCGTCACGCTCTGCTAGATAGCTTAGTTCAGTCCTTTTGGAAGCGATGGAGGACAGATTATCTGCATACGCTGCAGTCGCGTCAAAAGTGGAACACTCCTTCAGATCCAGTCACAGTCGGTACTGTGGTGATACTGAAGACTGAGAGTGCGCCTCCTCTGCACTGGCCTCTTGGTGTAGTGGAAGAAGTTTTTCCGGGTTCGAACGGAATAACGCGAGTCGTAAAGGTTAAAACCGCAACTGGATCGTACCTGCGTCCGGTTATTCGCCTCTGCCCTCTGCCTAATCAGTAGTAGTGGCATAGTTAGTTATAAGTTGTTTCGCTACCTAGTATTGATAGTTTAGATTAGTAATAGGGTTTAGTTTCGCTTTTGTTTTTTTTCTTTTCTTTGAAGGTAACCCTTCAAACCCGGGGGGAATGGTTGCGCCAATTTGCTATGATCCGCGATTTTGTTTTTTGTAATTTATTTTTTTGGCCTAGCAATCCTATCCCTTCCGTTTTCCTTCACCCGCACGACCGCAAGAAATGATTTGACATTGACGTGTGTGCATCGATTGTGAATGTGACCGCACCGCTAAAACCGCCCGCTCGAAATTACAAGAAAATTGACTATTTCGTGATCCAACCATTCAAAACTCAACAATAGTGCAGTGTAGTGCAAACAGGACCTGGCAGTGGTTAAATGTGCGAAGTCGAGGATCGCCGGCCGGCGCCACGTGCAACCTTCGAAGTCTAAAGGTCAGTGTTCCTTCCCAATACATTTATCCCATTAATGAACGCCAAGCACAGTATCTGCATATTGTTAAAAAACCTTAGTTCGCTTTTTTAAACCTACAGTCCACAGCAAATTCGCGCAACCAGATACTGATCGCGTACGAGTAGAATTCGAGTTTTGAAAAAAGACAAAATTCAAATGAGAATTTAAAAAAAAGCTTATTTTTTTCGTACACAATTTTTTTGTGACATAAATAACCAATATATCATGTGAAAAGTACCTAAAACATAAAAACAATGACATAAAATTGCTACATGAAGAACGAGAATGTGTCAGGCTGTGACTGTGTGTGACTTGGCTTCAAATTTTCTTGGTTAGTTTCGTGTCTTATAAGAAGCATCGACCTTATTTAGTTTTTTTTTTCATGTGAAAAAATGTTCGTTTAAATCAGTATATAGAAATAAAATAATTAATATAATATAGGTATTGCACAACTATCACACAACGCCTTCTAGTCCCAAGTTAAGCAGAGCTTGTGTTATGAGTACTAGGCAACTGATAAACATGCTTAAATATTTCTAAATACATACATACTTACTAGAGATAAATTACACCCAGCCACAGAATAAATGATCGTGCTCATCACACAAACATTTGTCCTGGGTGGGAATCGAATACACGACCTCCGGCATAGCAGTGAGGGCCACTAACCACTAGACTAACAGGCCAGTCATTATTATTATTTAGTATCATCATTCAGTTACTTATTAATTATAACTCTAAGAGTATTGCACCAATATAACATACCGTATGGTTCTAACTTTAACAAATAACTTTTAAGGTTAACTGGTTTAAGAGTACGCACTGGCGATTCAAAGTATCCTAAAATAAAATTTAATAGCCTTTTTTGAGATGGGAAATCATCAAACGACTTAACTAACGACTTAACAAACTGTCACTCTGGGGTGGAGCGCAAGGGCATGTTGGGCCGTGTTTACGGAGACGCGGCGCGTTGCGCGGCGCGTTGGGCGTTTCGTCGTACATTGCAGCAGCGATCCGCGTCATCGCTCGCGCAAACACAAACATATGGCAATGTACGACGTACCGCCCGACGCGCCGCGCAACGCACTGCGTCTCCGTAATCGAGCACTTAGACTTTTATTGACTAAAATCACACCTATGTTCTTCAGTAGTCTTTGCGACTTAGAAAGGTTTTTGACACTCTTAGTAGTAGGTGCTACAATTATTTTTGTATTTTCTTTACTACTTGTTTTGAGTCCTAATCCTCTTTGAGAATATTTGTGCACTCTAGTAACACACGTAAGTGCGTATTTTTGCACACATTTAAGATTTTCTCATCAAGCGATGTGCAAAACCATCTCTTAACATCGATCGAAATCACTCTCGTTGTGACCTTTAAGTGAATTTTTACCAGCCACATAATCATATTTTTCTTTCTTATCAGGTAAAGTGCTGAAATCATTTTTGAATATGGATATTAAAATGAAAATTTACATACTATGTGTATCTATGTTTTTCTTTGTTTAGTACAGCATTTTCCACTATCTTGTACTTCAAAAAATACTGAAGTAAACCACGTATTGGAAACATCGTTAAAGTTATTTGATTGGCATGGCGTACTCTCATTGGTTGCGTAGGTACATATACCAGCCTACCCTAGAGTAATTTTTCAGGAAATGCTCACATGAGAGAAATGGCCAGTATAAAATATTACAATAGTAAAATAATACATAGGGCATACTTTTAATTTAGCTTTTTTCATTTCAAAATTGGAAACACGTAATGATAGTTTGTGTACAAAAGAAAAATAACCAACTATATTTTGCTTTCTTAAAATATTTTGAATACAAGCACAGATATCTTGTGACTATTACCTAAGTTTCTATGGACATCAAAACATCATCATTTGTGTAAAAGTATCCAGAAAAGACCCCTGAAAAATGTTGCGTGAAGTTTGGATGTTCATAATGTACTCATGCTACTCATATATTTAAAAAAAAGAAAATATAACTAAAGAAACCATGGGCATTTGATTCAGATATAGAATAACGAAAATATTTTCCAAAAACTTTTCTAAGTTTCTAAAGTAACACGTTTTTCCTGAAAGAAGTTTTGTGAAATATTCAAGTAAATGACAGAATTACTGAATATCCAACAGAGCTTTCAGAAGTTACCTCTCTTTTTTCGCGTTACCTCTTTTTCAAACTTTGCGTTGGACGAACCAACAAGCTTTTAAACTGTAGTCACGTTGACGATAAACGAGTCGGAAAGGCCGTTAAAAATTTGTCATGTTAAGTTTTTACAAAATGATTTTAAAGATTATAATCACTGTTTTGTTTATATTAGAATGATTAAATGTTTTATTAGAATTTTATTCCTTGTTTTATTAATATTAATTAATCATTGAAGTTGTTAAAGCTATCTCTCCTGGAAGTTTAAAATAATCTTATTCCTTTCAGTCTGTCAGTTTCACTGACATGACAAATGATGTGATTATATAATAAAACTAAAGAGATCAACTTGTCTGTTGACGACAACATGTGCGTGTTAGGTCCTTTCAAACGAGCTCTAAAACTTGGCTAATGGAATCAGACAGTCACTGTGCTCGTAAACAAGCTATCTTTAAATGACTGGTACTATCTGGTGTCCGTTGAATGATTCTTTTTATTGCGCTCTGTATCGTGCATTGCTTGGAAAATAAAAAAAGTCTAAGTTATATAACTACTCTCAATCTAGAAGGAGTGAAGGACAAGCGAGAAGGAGTGTTAGACTTATAAAGACTAAAACCTAACCGCGTTATTTTAGTTATCCTTTGGATTCTAGGACAATGGTGACTCTTTCCAACAATCCCGCGGCCCTGAAAATCTAACGCCTGCTAGGGATACAGGACGCCTGCTAGGACCAATGTCCTAGCAGGTCTCATTAGTTAGGCTGACGCCTCCTTGAGGCGCGCGTATAACACAATACACTGTTGGCTTTCTACGTATCTTTCATTGTATGCTATCAGTATTGTCCAGCTACCGTCTTGAAGATACACTCAATGACATTTTTTTTTTCTTTATTAAAAAAAATCTATTTTGAGCTTAGCACTAAATGCAGTATTTAACTGCATTTTAAACTTCGAGATACGGAATCGGTACCTTTTTTTTGTTGGTGGGAAAATTATCCAATGACATCTCTACGCCCTTGGCCCGGGCGGGGAAACAGTGTCAGCCTTTCACTGACTAAAAATCTACTCCTGTTTCTTCGTTCCTTTCAGAAATTGAACCTTGACCCCAGTAGGGTTCGACCCTGCTGGGCCCCTAAGTTTGACAATTCCTTGAGGCGCGCGTGGAATACTACGCACTGTCAACGACTTGGACTCGGTCCGGACGGTTACCGGACGGTCGAACGGTGAGCTACCCGTCCGCAAGCCCGTGCCTACGGTGGCCGGAAATCGGGATCAAAATCCTGGCGGTGGTAGGGGAGTAAGTGCCTCCTCCTTTGCAAGCACTACAGTTAAACAGAAGGAGGCGACCGCCTGCCACTCCTCCTCGCTTCGGACCATAGCCTGTAGTAAATCCCGACGCGAGAGATCGCTCACCCTCTCGAGGACAAGACATTGCTCTGCCCGACGTATTCTGTACCTAACATATTCCTACATCATGGGTGCGATCACAATTATGTAAAAACACATTCACAAGACACCCAGATCCAAAACACCTATTTAACTATGCGTTTAGCGTAGTGAAACACGACGCTGATGTTAGTGTAAGTACAATTGTAGTTTATTGTTTCGTAATATTTTTAATATACATTAGTACAAGATTTTAATATTATGTATTTTATCTATGCGTCTTAGTTGCCTAACAATAAAGAAATAATAACACCTATACGAATATTTGAACCAGGGATCAAACCCGCGACCCGCAGTTCAGCACCCAATCGTTCAACCACTGTGCCAGCCGTGCCGCCGAACATATTGCTTTAGCGATAGGTTTTTTACTCACAGTGGTATTAAAACACCATTAAGTAGCCAAATATCAGCTAACGGCATTTTGTTACATGTAATTACTGCTCGTCTGTTAAGTTAGGTCACATAGTGTACCGGCTATACATTTGTACCTTTTAATCCTGTGTTATGTAAATAAATAATTAGAAAGATAAATGGCCAAGTTTTGGAAGGCAGCCTGAATCCATAATCATGAAATCTGATTTAAATAAAAATATTAATCAGGAAAGCTTCAAAGCTAAAAACTGTGTGATCAGAAAAATTGACAAACTTCTGTAAGTTCACTCAATTTTATCTATTTGAAAACCACCACACACACACACATACACATCCTCATACACATCACACACACACACACACACAACACATACACATTATCACATATTTTCTGATTATCCTCTACGGCGATAAATGAAATTAGATCGAAGCTTACACCATCACTTTAATGAAAAGTCAAGTTTAGGAAATGACATACGATGCACGTGGCTTTTCCTGACCTTAATCGAAGTGGTGCTAATTACCTACGGTGAACCATTTATCTTGCTTGTGCAAATACCATAGATCATCGTGAGCTATTTTCTTCATACCACATGAATACGACCAATGAGAAGGCCTTTTGTTTATCAAAATGGGTATCTATTGATATTTAATAACAGATGTTCGCGTGGTGGATTATAGCCCATTTTCTCTCATGGACAAGTGGTCTAGGGCCCGGCAATTTATTTATTTTATTATATATACTTTATTATACACCAATTTGATACATAAATAGTACAGTAGAGCTTTTATTTAAAATATACATATACAATGGGCGGCCTTATCGCTTTCTGCGATCTATTTCAGGTAACTTGGAATGGAGAGAGATTGCCTGGACACAAAATGGAGCTGCACTTGGTGCATTTCAAAACTAGACAATTACAACAGAAAAAAAAAATATACAAATTTTAAGACTAAACTGGCAATGGAAACATTTCAAAACTGATTATGCTAGTAATGTTAAAAGTATAAATTGGTTGATGACTCAGAAAGCACCTGTCTACGGCAGATGTCTATGACATAGCATAAACCTTAGTTTAATATTTTAGCGCCTATTTTTGCATGTATTATTTAAGCCTATAACGAAGCGGTACGTCACATGTCGCGCTAACGTAATCGGCCAATAGCAGGAAGCAATTCCTTTTTTGCTAAGTCACACATGATTGTTTTCAATCTAACTTAAACTTCGAGCAATACAGTCGAATTCAAAATAATCATCACCTTTTTTTTGTCTAAATCCTGAATAATACCTACCTATTCACCGGATTTCTATCCTATAAATATCCGAATTAGTATCATAAATACAAAGGATAAATTTCTGGGTTCGGTATATTTTAAACACGTGTCAAACCCTACTTAAATGGCTATTTTTGTCAGGTTTTGTGGCTAGATTGTGAGAGAATCTCAACTTATTTGAAATTCAATTTTTCTCTTCTTTCTGTGTTTAAAATTTTTGCATCAAAATCCCAAAAGAAAAACAAAACATACAGATAGACGTGAAAAGCTTTTTATATACTATGTGAGTAGAGATTTAGGCATAATTAGCAATGACGTTGCTATTTCAGATATTTGGACATAGGCCTCTCTGATGATGAAAGTGAAGTGGGCCACAATCCAACACGCAAGCCCACCGCGGTTTAGCAAATATAATATGGGCCACAATAAGAAATACACAAAGACACGCACAACTTTTCAACCAAAAAAGAAATCCGTCCCTATTCTAGAGTTCTATTCATTGATGTAAAATATGTCTTGGCAGACGACAATCAATTCTGGACGTGTTTTCGGTGAGGCATGAAATAAGTGAGAGACGTATTAATGACTACCTTTCTCGCGATACATACAAAGAAGTGTTTTGTGTTATCGATTTAGCAGGATTTATAGGGCATTCAAATCCAAGTTGTATTCCACAAACCCAATCCTAAATTGAAGTCGTTGTTGTACTGGATATGTTTCTAAATTGCTTCAAGATATAAATACAAAAAAATTGTACGGTGTATTTTTATTTTTTTATGGTAGGTAAAATCATCCAGTGACAAATCCCGCCCTTAGGCGGAGCGGGAAATAGTGTCAGACTCTTACTGACTAAAAACCTACCCCGTTCCTTCGTTGCCCATAGTGCCGGGGCCGGGCCTTCCTTTCAGAAACTGACCCATAACCCAAGCAGGCTTTGAACCTGCCTGCCTGCAGCTAGCAGGCTAGGCCTCTACGGTTTGCTGACAGCTCCTTGAGGCGCGCGGGAACAGTACGCGCCGTCGACGACATGGGCTCGGTGAGGTCGGTTGCCGGACGATCGGCCAGCTTGCTACCCATTGCACACTGACTGCAAGCCCGCGCCTACGGTGGCCGGAAATCGGGATCGGAATCCCGGCGGCGGCAGGGGCGAGCGCCCCGTTGCCTGTGTATTTCACTTTTTGATAATTGTTTTTTAGGTGTGAAATCACGCTATTACAAAGACGTAACTTTTTGTGCATATTTGTTGAATACTTTTTTTGCTCGAACGAACGCTGAACAGATTTGGATGACTATTCCCTGGAATAGCACATAGGTACTTTTGATCCCAAGATTACCTTCCCTTTTTACTTTCACGCAGGTGTTGCTGCTGGCAGCTCCCACTCCCACTCTGGGTGGAGGGAAAGGGTGTGTCAGATTTTTACTGACGAAACCCAAGTGTGCTCCTTCAGTTCATTTTGCGTTTCAAGGTTGCGGGCAAATATTGTTTCTAGCGAGCCATCAATTTTGCTGACTTGATCTCTTGTTGGTTGAGAAACTCTTCTTGTGCTGACCTACCTATATGCTCATGTAATTTGTATTTAAATATCAAAACATTACCGGTAGAGTAATCAGCGACATTTTTAAGGTTCATAATACTTTTTTCCACTTTCCATAATGGATGCTAATATTTTTTAATTATGAAAGGCATTGTTATTATACGCTAAATGGCACTTAGTGATAACTTGCGCGTTATAGAAAGAAAGAAAAATATTTTTTGCCACACGAAGAAACAACATTTATAAAATTAAGATTAAAAAGAAAATTGACTCACTGTACCACGCGTGTCTGACGGCTGCGCCAAATAGGTCCAGAGGTGCTATTCTCTAAGAAAACACAGCGCTGCCGCAACGTTGAACATCCAAATAGTATACATTGAATTAACAATCTAATGTCTTGGTTCATTAGGTTGACAATCCAATGTATTCTATTTGGGTGTTCGTCGTTGAGGCAGCACTGCGTTTTCTTACAGAATAGCACCACTGTTCAGTCAAAATTCCAGACAACTATTACCAACTAATAACTATAAACTATTCTATTTTCTAACTACTACTAACTATTTCAATAAATACAGAGTTGCATGACGTCCCATCGCGAAAGTCGGCGCAAGAGTTGACCAAGACAATATGACCACGAATACTGTCAAAACTGTACAACTTACAAGAAGAATAACTTGTTCATGTTGCAATTAATCTGAAATAAGCAATCGTAAACGTAAAAACTATATTTGTACACATAATCTAAAGTTTAAACAAAACGCTCCCAAGTTCTTGACGAAACTCTCTTAATCAATCAAACGAAACTTCAATTAGAATAAACCAATTATACAAACAAAACAGTAACAATACGCTTGGCCAATAATAATAAGGGTAGCAAGTAACATCCATTTACGCATCTGGTGACCGGCACGGCCGTCACAAAGTACCAACTTAAGTACATCTGTGCACGTGAGGAGGCAGTCCTTAACGAAATTACAAGGGATGTGGGGCCAACATTTGCTCAATGATAACGAAAATAAGCCCGGTAATCGTAAAGGTAGGGTCTCACGGTGTTCCGTTTCATTTTGTTTTTGTAATGAGAGGAATTGGAAAATAATAATCTACGAGTATTTAAGTAAAAGGAAAAACTGACTGACTGAAATATCATTGCACTGCAAATACTACTGACTAGGAGCGTGAAATTTTGCACAAGGTTTCTGTTTATGAAGTAACTATGTAAGCTCACTTACGTAGTTAAGCTAAGACAGGATTTTCTAAAATTCTCCCCTTACAAGGATGAAACGCACTGTTTTTTTACGCAAGCAAAGCCGCTGGCAGAAGCGATTTTTTTTTAACCGACTTCAAAAAAAGGAGGTTCTCAGTTTGACCTCTATGTATGAATGTATGTATGCATGTTTGTCAGCGATTTTCTCACGTTTGGCTGAACCGATTTTGATGCGGTTTTCAGAAGAATATTTGTCACATTTAGGAGACGGTTTTGGTATTCTAACCGATTTAAAAAAGAAAATTCTCAGTTTTTAGAAATGTCATGATGAATTGATAATAGAACCGAATGGCGGAAGGTATCTATTTATGTTTGGCTGAGAGCTACTACCACTAAAAAAGGTGTGAAATAAAAAACTAAAAAAAAACCGACTTCAAAAAAAACAAAAAGTACAAAATAACTTTTTTTTTGGAAGTCGGTGTTTATTATCAGACCTAAATATTATAGAAACACCGACTTCCGAAATTAAAGTTATTTTGCATTTATTTGTGTTTTTTTATGTCGGTTTTTTAAAAGTTTTTATTTAAACCGATTTTCTCGAGATTTTGTAATTATTTACAAACACTGAACTTAAAAAATAGTTAGTTTTCTAGAAATTATCATCTATACTAATATTACAAAGAGGATTGATATGTATATTTGTTTGTAATGAATAAACTCAAAAACTACTGGATCGATTTAAAAAAAGTTTTTCACCAGTAGAATGCCATCATTGAGTGACAACAGCATGTATCTTCTAATTTCACGAAGGCCAAACCGCTGGCAGAAGTTAGTATAGTATCAATTATTAACCTTTTCTTCATTAACTTGGGTTTGGTTTCCAGTCAATCTACATGCAGTGGAATTCCTGTATTGCATTGCATTGCATAAGCCTTATAATGTTCCCACTGCTGGGACTCAGGCCTGCTCTCTAGGAGAGGGATTGGGCTATAATCCACCACGCGGGCCTAGTGCGAATTGGTGGATGTCATATGCCTTCGAATTTTTGGATCTAGGACATGCCGGTTTCCTCACGATGTTTTCCTTCACCGTTTTAGAGAGCAATGGTGATGAAATAAATTACACAAAGTAATGCGCCTGGCTGAGTTAGAACTCGCGACCTGCAACTCGTAAGTCGGGACTGTTACCACTTGGCCACCACTGCTCTCCTAATTCCTGTATATCACATAAAATGACTGCCTCTCTGACCTTTAGAATAGAATAAAACTTTATTGTGCACCAAAAAAGTTACACAATCTATACATTATATCAATCTAAATTTGTGGATACAATGGCGGTCTTATCGCTAATAGCGATATCTTCTAGACAATCTTAGGATGGATCGTAAGGACTTAAAAAATTACAGGGGGTAGTCTTTACTACTTAGTAACTTGAAAACACAATAATTCTTAGGCAAGATATGAATTATATGAACCGTCACTTGTTCACGGACTGACTTTGTCGTAATCGTTGCTTAAGAACGTATCTTTGTCGTAACGCTGAAGATCGAAGCTTTCAGCGTTTATTATTTAGCCAATAATTTTTCTTTTACGCTAGCTTTGGTTTTTAACCAAAATTAGCGTATAATACCTTTAGATCAGTTATTATTTATTTATGTATTATATTGTATTTTTTAAATTGGTTCTTGTTTCTTTTCTGTCTTAAAAATAAAACAAGGGAAAAGTTTAACATTCTTGGTCTAAAGATTTAGGCTCGGCATTGATGAGTCTGTGATTCAGGCCTTCTTTTTTTATATTATATACCAATTTCTTCGCCCGCGTCAAAGTATGTTTCACTATACAAACTTTGGACTCCTGTAAAGGGGGTGGATTCTGAAAAAAAAAATCTTAGCGCTTGTCTACGTCATACAAATAATCTGTGCAATTCTTCTAGTGGTTTGAGATATGCATTAATAAATCAGTCAGTCACATATTTGAATAAATAAGACACAAACTTTTGGGCACATCCCTTCATTTTACTAGAACTGCAATCGGCAAATTCAACACACAGAAAGATGGAGTCTCCCAAAATTTCTCCCAAAATTGATTGTAGTGTTGTGTGGAGACTTTTATACCTGCATTCACAGAGCATTACGACCTGTTATGTTATAAAACAGACCGTTAACATAAAACGACATATAAAATTCCCAGTTCTGAAGCTATTGGACAACTTACCTTATGACTTCGAATGGAAACTTAGATACCTCGGTATTGTTACGTTCCTAAATGTAGTAAGTTGACAATTTAGTAGAAGAAATACTGAACTTGCTGAATTTATCTGTTTAAAATTATTCGGAAATGTTATTGTGTTACTGTAGTATTTTGATGCGTAAAAACTAAATATTTGGGACTGGTAGCTTTGTGGCGTCGCAGTTAATTTTAGTGAAAATAGGTTTTAACCGAATGTTTATTGGTTTTTTACATTTTCAATATGAAGATTCAAGAAAGTATCTAGCAATTCAACTTTGAAAAATATATTTTATAATCATACTAATAAAAAATATATAGTTTCTTTTATAGTTTTTTTTTTTTAAACAGCTTTATGGAATGGTTTGTTTTATCCCAAGAGTAAGTTAGTATTGATGAAATACCATTTCATTTACATTTCCTCCTTTCACATAAGCTAATTCGCTATCAAAAGCTAGTATTTTTATAAAATAAGCGCAAGTCATATGAATTATAAACCACCGCTATCAATATCCATTAGAATGGGTCTGGTTGTCTTATAGGTGAGTTTAGTATGTGGGTTTTTCCTATTGTGAGACAATGATTTTTTGAAAACAAAAAAGAATATAAAATAATGACCAGAAAGAACTGTTCTTTTGATAAAACTTTGATACAGTTTCAAAATAAACCGAATTTTATTACATTATCGCTGTACATATTTACAGTTAGTATTCATTTCCCTGACCTTTTACCTCGAGAATATGTTTGCTTGGGATAATATTCTATTTTTATGCGGGTAAAACCACTCCCTTTCCTTTTCGGGAAGAATCTGGCTATTATGGAAATAACAGCCAGTCTGTTAGTCTTTTGTGAAAAGACCAAAACTGTTCCTGTGTAATTGTATGAGGAAATAAATAAAACAATGCCCTTGGCCTTGCTAACGAAAAAAAAAATCCATAAGCAGGATTGTAGTTAGGAGTTATTATTTTATTTTGCGCCAACAATATTTATTTTTCCGTACAACAGATACTTTATACTCACGTAACGTTATAATAAGACTAGCACCATAAGCATAATCTATTACCCTCGCGGGAAAAGCTGGCCTAAAGCAATATAAATTACCTTTCAAATACTTGCCTCTGGAATTTTGGTAGAATAAAGTCATGTTGTTGTTTTGGAGGAACAGCAATCAGTCACTATGAAGTTTATTTTTCCAGAATATAGAATATTTTTCGCGTAATTTTGCGGTATGAACCATTTATTTTGTTCTTGTAATAGGCACACTATTTGTATTTCTTGCGTACACAAGATCATCAGTGTCTTAAAAGTGAATAAATGTTTTTTGAATTATTCAGAAAGACGTGATATCTGTTAAGCAACAAATTACAAATCACAATACTAAACCATACCCGCCAAGATCAATAAAACTTCATAAAGACTTTTGGCCTGAGAATTGACCCCATGAGGACCCCCGCTCAACAGCCGGGGTCGGTCGCCAAACCAAAAGTTGCCTAAAAGTAAAAAGTATATTTTTTTATTCATTTATTGGCCCTCTTAAACTCCCCAAATACGTCTCTAGAGCGTAATATTTTAAGTTAAATAGTCGTTCTACAATTCTAAAAGTCTAATAAAGAACTCGTACCATTTTTAAAATGACCTTTTACCTCTGAACCTTTTCAGAAAGTCAATGGTTTGAAGGAAAACAAACAGTCTATAAGAATACCTCTCACAATCTGTGCCGGGCTTGACGCTAGCTTCTTCATTATCAATACAATAAACGTACCTAAGTTTAATAAGACGCTCAGCAGAATGCTGTGTTCCACTTATCAACGTCATTAATACTTGGTTATGAAAATTGAATTCAATATTCAATGGCATTTGTGAATTCAATTTCGATGTTGACTTAGACTGTAGAGCACTGAAATACCTACTGAATTTGAGATAGAAATAATTTTTAACCACATAAAAATGAATTTAAATTGTTTTTCATTTTTAAGTTTGTTAACTCTGAACGTCATTTCTAAAACCAAATTAAAAATTTATTTTTTTATTAGGTAAGTTGGTCCCCGGTATGAGTTGAGGGAACCCCTCATATATTATGGGCATAATTATGTATTTATTTTGGATTTAATTAAGTATATTTATTTAGAAAGCATGCGTGGTAAAAAAAAAAAAAAATATTTATACAATAGATGACTAACAAAACTTCACAAACACATCTTAATTTGCATAGTTTTTTATGCGGCAATGACAAAATAAATTTTAATAAATGGTTTGGTGAAAATAAATTATACCATACAACTAATGAGATGATGAAGCCGGAAAGTGAGCACGGTAGGAGTTACTGTGCCTACCTTTCGGCTTTATAATAATATCCTATTCAAGATTATACCTGCCTATGTTATGGTACTATAGAACTGATCTGATGCTAAAACCGGAAGGTAGGCACGAGAACTCCTTCTTAAAAGAATATATTCTAACCGTATTTGGGTTTTAATAGAATTGTCGCGAGATAAAACCTGGCAATAATAATATGCTAATGGTTTAGTGGTTATATTCTGGGTACCTTTTTGCAGCACTTTGTCATAAATAAAAAGCCAAAAAAGGATGTTGAAAAAATGCAACCAACATCCATAAAAACGAAGAAGAAGAAGAAAGAAGTTGATGTTTCTGGATTTATTCGTATCACATCAACTTTTATAATTAAAGCAATTTTATTTTGTTGTGTTTTAATGTGTGTTTCCTGTAAGGGATCGTTGGACTTATTTGAACATATATATTATTATTTTGTTTAACAAAAATATGTTTGAAAAACTTTTATAACCAACTTGTTTGGAGTATGATTTAATTTTGCTTGTACATTTCATTTACAAAACAAACAAGCGTGTTACAAAGCCTACAATTTAATCAACTCCAAACTCTGGTTTGACTTTTAATCCCATTACAACTTTATATGTACAAAATTATCATGTCCCTAAAACAGGGTGTAACAAAAATTTATGTTCACATTCATATAAAAAAAAAAACTGTGAAAATAGAAACGTTAAACTTTTTCCAAATAAATCATTGTAACTTACAAAAAAAAATACACCGTTAAATTTTGGTCGTTTTAATCCCGCGGAGGGTCGATTTATAAGAAAAAATAAAAAAATAAGGTACTTTTTTTAAACTCAAATTAATTTACGCATGCACGAAATTAATATCTTTAAGTAAACGTCAGCTAAGCGAGGCCAATGAACTGTAGGTAGTTAGTACGCAACGACCGACAACTACCTACAAGGTCATTGACTCGTTTACTTAAAGAAATTAATTTCGTACATGCGTATATTAATTAGAGTTTTTGAAAAAAAGTACTTTATTTTTTCTTTACAATTAGATAGTATTTCATGTACCGAACCGGCCCTCCGCGGGATTAAAATCGGTTGATAAAAAATAGTACGGGAGATATAACTAAAAAAATATTGTCACTCATCACCATTACACCCTGTACATATACGTAATCATACAGCTGTCAAAATTAACTTTTCATAATGTCCTCCGGGCGAACGACCTCAAACAAATCAGATCCCAAGTGGAACGTACTCTGAATGGATACCGGCACAGAAACTGACGTGGTGTTCAGCCCGTTTCAAATTCCAAGGCACTGGCTTGAATGCTCTTTCCCCTCAGTCGGGAACACCGCCCCCTTTTTTACCCCTCCAACGCCCACAGAAACGGCTTCAATTGTTATAGACACCGGAAGCACCCGTGAAATAATCCGAGTAACTGCGAGCGTCTTATTATCACTGATAATACCGTTGTCTTTATGTGATCAAACAAATTTAATGGTGTAAGTATTATGATGCGTGAAGGGAATAATTAGGGGAACTTATACGTATTAACTCGGGTTTCCCAAGTAATTATGGGAACTCGGGGAATTTTGCGCGTGATAACGGTCATACTGTTAAGATGGGTGATGATACGGTTTCGCTTTTGGTGATATTAATTTTAGGGGTTGGTTTCGATAAAGGTTGTTGTCTTTTTTAATGTCATGGCTTTTTGTGTTATGGTAGTAACAATGAGAACAAAGTGAGAACGTGTCGCTTCCCGATCCACCAAAAGATAATACGGGTTAAACAACTGACGAATAAATATGATCTAAGTACTTGCACGTAAACTGAAATTGATTCTTTATCGTACCAGCTGACTTGCCTTAGTGAAATTCCTTCACGCGTAGTGACTTGCAGGAGCTTAGCCTATCCATCTCAGTCCAAAAAAATCCCCAATAAATGGGAGGGTCAGCAAATTTGCTGTCGGCTAGACCGATAAAGCTTTGGAACTAAGTCTATTGTTAGGGTCGGTGCGGGCAACATTTGATACTTGATCAACAGTTCGGGCAAAGTGGGTCGGCACCCTTATAATCTGTTTCCTGCATAATCCTGCGGCTTTTATAAAAATTGGATGTTAAATCTCTGATACATTTTACAAAGGGATCTTTTAGAAGGATCAAGTTGTTTACAATGAAATTGATGTACATTTTATAGACACTTTGTTTTACATTTATTTTCAAAAAACATTTTCGTTATAATGCACCGTTGTTGGCGATACGTGTTAGGATTTTAGTAAATTATTATTGTACTGTGTACTGTGTCATAATAATAATTGTACCTAACGTACGTAATAAATGTGTTTTTCAACTACCGCCTGCTTTTTCAAATCCTGTAACGGTTGGCGGGGGACGCGAGTCTAGTTTATTTAAATGATGAAACGGCCGTGCGCAGCTCAGTTGTTCCTGCGACGCCGAAGTCTAAAGATAATAAAGTAATAACGAGTTGCTGTCGAAGTTACGCCAGGTCAGTCAATTCTATCTTTAAAAATACTTAAATAACTGAGTGATGTTAATCATTAATATTTCTAAAATCTTATCTGATATAACTACGTAACGCAGTTGAAAGCTAAGATATAGTGTCATTTCTGGTGTTAACAATATCGTGTTGAAGGCTCCAATAAATGTTTATGAAAATTATTCATACTTTTATTTCACAAACTACCTTACATCCTGAAGATAATCACTCACAATAGGTGCCTTACTTGATCTTAACCTAATTAATATTATAGTATTTACGGGACAGGCGTAACCTAACATACATTTAAAAAAAAAAAAAAAATTAAATGGACAATGGATATAACTGATGTTAAATTAATTTAATTAATTGTAAGCACATAAATTATTTCAATTTTAAATGTGGACCAAATTATTATAATTTACTTTGGAGTAGTTTATCAAAGACGATTTTGAAATAATCATTACATTATATCAAAAACAAAATATGAAATACTTCAATACAATAAATAAAATTTGCTAGCTCGTTCTTATCTGAATCCCAATAAAAACTAGGCCTATCTATATTTTTAGATATTTCAAGACCAATCTAGGAGTGAAAGGGACCCATATCGACTACGTCCCACGCAAGCTGTTGGAGTTAATTGGAAGGCTCGGATAACTTATTGGTCCTTGTAGTTTCCAGCTAGAGACCTTGGGTATACCGAGTATTACTATCTCCAGGCCTTATGTTATTGGTGTTTCTGTCTGAAGTGGGTTCGTATGCCAACCGTATTTTTATACACTTGACTTTTTGTCTATGTGTTAAAATAAACGAGTTCGAGTGGGCTTGAGGGTATATTTAAATACATATACGATCTCTTATATATTTTGTTTTCTCATATTAACTGTAGCTTCCCACTATATGTATATCTCCTCGGTCAAACACCTGTTAAAATGTACAAAAATATCTATTTATTTATAAAAAATAAATGACAAGATAATTTTTCGGAGTTCGTAGATCGTAGATTCAATTGCCACCCTAGACAAATGTTTGTGTGATGAGCAAGATCATTTGTTCTGTATCTGGGTATAATTCATGTATAATATTGTGTGTATTTAGAAATATATGTATGTTTATTACTTGTCTAGTACTCATAGCACAAGCTTTGCTTACTTTGGGCCTAGATAGCGTAGTATGAAAGTTGTGGAATATTAATATTATTATGAGAAAATTAAACATTGACTATTAACCTAAACCAAAATGCGTATATTTACTTATGTGTAATAACGAAATATATTCGGGTGTCAAGTAATAAGGTATTTGCAAAAAATCAGCTAGCCTGTTTTATAGTTTACCTTTGTAGTCCTCGTTAGTTTAAGGTCAAAAAAGTGACCGCTGCTTTAATTTGGAAGAAAGGAATAACTTAGGTTCCAACTCCTTAACTTGAGATTCAATTCAATAGTTGAGAATATTCCAAACGTGTCTTGAAAACTTATTTTCGTTTACTGATTTTCAATTTGTTCTTAAGCTATTTTACGGTGATTGAATCAGAAACTGCTATATAATAGAAAAAACGGGCAAAAAAGTTCGAGTCGGACTCACACACTGAGGGTTCCGTACATATTGCGGTTTACGATTTATGACGTATTAAAAAAAAACTACTTACTAGATCTCGTTCAAACCAATTTTCGATGGAAGTTGGCATGGTAATGTACATCATATATTTTTTTAGTTTTATCATTCTCTTATTTTAGAAATTACAGGGGGGGGGGACACATTTACCACTCTAAAATGTCTCTCGCGCAAACTATTCAGTTTAGAAAAAAAGTATATATAGAAACCTCAATATTGTTTTTGAAGACCTATCCATAGATACCCCAAACGTATGGGTTTGATGAAAAGAAAATTTTTGAGTTACAGTTCTAAGTACCCTGATCCGGAAACCCCCCCCCCAAAAAAAGAAAAACCCCAAAATTTATTGTTTTTTTTTTCTATTTTTGTGTGAAAATCTTAACGCGGTTCACAGAATACATCTACTTACCAAGTTTCAACAGTATAGTTCTTATAGTTTCGGAATAAAGTGGCTGTGACATACGGACGGATAGACAGACAGACAGACATGACGAACCCATAAGGGTTCCGTATTTTGCCATTTGGCTACGGAACCCTAAAAACGTTTCTTTACAATGTGCTTTAGCGAAATTTGCTTACAATATTGCTAGGATATATTTTATATTAGCGTAGGTTTTTTAGTATCGTATATTGTTTGGTTAGCACCAACCACATGAATAAAAAAATATTGTATCTCGCTATTGTAACTCAAGTTTGTCTTTTTGATCTGTAGAAAATTGTTTTCATATCCCTCTAAATTAAATTTCTAAAACATACATTTACTAAAGCTATATTATTTTTCGTGACAAAACATATAGTTACCGATTCCTAAGACAGATTTTGTATAGCTTTGAATAAATTCTGTTGTATAATATTTTTACTAGCTTCGCTCACGCGACAGTAGAAAATTAGCCTAGGGAATATGCTCCCGAGAAAAAAATCCATATCCTAAATCACACTCGAAAACTTTCGTCTGTATACGAGTAATACTACTGTAATTTTAGCAAGCAACGATAAACCAAATTCACCGACAATAAAAGCCGTCAGTAAAAAAAATTGCAGTCAGACAGAAAAATCCCAACTCAATTATAGGAGCACAGAGCACAAAAGCATTATTTGAGACGTAGACAGTAATAAATTATAGTGATAATACGTGAGATAAATTAGAATTTCTGTGCCGTTTCATAGGCTTAGGAACCCCTTAAGTCAGCCTTTCACCGGTCAGTCGGTCAGCCTTTTGTTATAAACGAGAACCATTAATCAGACGACGTCTCTTCAAGTGAAGTATTTTTTGGGTCAAACTGACAAGATAAACCTTTTCGCACCTATTCAGAGGCCCTAAAGAAACTATGGCTTTGAAATGTAATTTGGTGAATTTTGGTCCCGAGATAAACCACAATGAGCAATATAAATTGTCGGGCTATAATTCAGAGTGTAGTCAGCATCTTCCTGTGCTATTGTAGTAACAGTAATGTGTGACGTAGCGTGTAGACTTAATGGTCAAGTAAATGCAAGTGAACTGCGAATATATGTATCTACAATGATAATAATTATAGATCCTATCGGTTTATTTTAAAATATTTCAAAGGTTTTAGTAAAACCCAAGACAAGTCATTCTGGTCATTATTTTTTTACTTACGTTTGTAGGTAAAGGTAGTATTGATTTGTAATACATATTACTTGCATTGGTTTTATAAAATTAAAGGAACTAGCTTGTGACAACGGCTTTGCTTGCATAAAAATGTTTTTTTGTTTTTCAAGATGACTTATTTTCTAGGTAGAAAGTTTCCTATATGCCAGGGATGACCAATCATTTACTCGTAAATGCTACCGCTTTCACGTGTGCCATAGGTTCGTATCCCCTGCTATATACTACTCCAGAACATTAGTCTACCTAAGACTACCAAATTATGTTCAAATCAGTTCAGCTGTTTGAACATCAAGGAGTTACAAACAAACACACATAAACACATTCAAAATATAAGTTTGATGGGTACGTTCAGTTTCTAGCTATATCTTAGCCTATATTGAACACTTGAAATTAAAATATGTCTAATAAACAATCTAAAACATATTTTTGACATAATACTAAATAGAATAAAATAAACTTTATTGTACACCAAAAACAAACACACACATATAGACACTGTCTATATAATATTACGTGAAAATTTATTTTCGTTCACATTTCCCCATACTCATATAAATATCAAGCTGTATCGAAGCATATTTTAAAGCTGTGCTCCAAATATGAGTTCTATATTGAAAGTTCCATGCAGTGATAAGTTGCCAACCATCCGCCTCGAATAACTTAATAATAAATAACCAACACTTGACGCTTCCGATTTGAAATTTTAAATAACCAGCTGAGTTTTATTTCAGTATTTGCGGCTATAAAGTTATGGAACACGATATGAATGGAGCCACAACTGATATATTAAAATAATTTGTTAAAGCATATTTAAAAGCATTTTTGGGTAACAATAAATTGTAGGTAGTAGGTACCACCTGGTTCAGGTCATGGTCTAAAAGTAGGAGGTGGTAGTCGCCTTCTTCTGCGAAACAGTAACGTTAGCAAATGATATGTCCGCACGCGTTAGGGAACGGATATATTCACGGTGTTTTTCCGATAAAGGCTTATTATATAAATATAAAAGTTAAATTTTCAGAATATGCAATACCTTATCATGATAAAAGAATATTAATACATTACATTTTTCCTCACACACTACTCAATGTAAAAATGTTTCAGTAATATTTTCGATCCATCATTTTCATGAATTCTTTAATGAACTGACTAGTTAATATTCATGGTATTCTATAAAATACCGTTGAGAATAATGAAATATGTTGATTTTAGCAATAAATAAAGTGTTTAATTCTTGGAAAGCGGCCACCCATCCATCTTGAGGAAGTAAGTACGGCGTATTGTGCCAAACACCGAGCAACAAGACGAACGCTCGATCAAACTATCCTCTGATGTTTTAAAATAAACGGCTACGTTAAAATATAGCTACTTTATTGTGAATTATAGTTGTATATTTACGGAAAAAATATTTTAGTATAAATACCTAGTTTAAAGTTGAGTTCTTGCTACTTTTGACATGGTTTTCGGTACTGACGAGTAATATTTAAAGTTTCAAGTAAGGTGTATTTCTACGGTATTGTCCGAGAGAATATTCGTGGCCCTTGCAAAAACTAACTGAAAAAACACAGTGTATTTTATTCAGTAAAAGTCTGACACATTATGTCGCTCCATACAAAGTAGGAGAAGATATTCGATAAATTTATTCAAAAAGTTAGGTGCATTTCTAAATAAATATTGAATAGTTTATTTGCAAAAAAAAAAACACTTATTCAGCATTTTAACCCTTATTACATACGTATAACTAAATAAGATAAATAAAAAAGTAGAGTGCGAACACATAGACACACACAGGACGTAACTCTTGAACTAAGTGGGAATACCTGTGTAACAGGAATCAGTATCTCCCAAAAATTATACATGCAATTTATTGGAATTTATGCAATACAACTATTGACTTAGTAACAACATTTACAGTAAAAACTATAATACCAATAACTAAATGCGTTGTCCATAAAGTTAAATATATCTCCGTTCTCCATTATCCCATATACGAAGCCCGAAACACGTTATATAAATTGTGGCGACAATTCAAACATGAAATCAGTGGTGACTCCCAGACCACACTAAACCCTGGAACGATTCCAACTTTTCCTAGGATAAACGTCGATGGCTCGGAGCTGGCAAAAAATCTATCATATCTCTGATTTACCGACATTCGCTTGTTATAAATTTTCAGAAAGCTCTTTTTTGCTGGACAGTGCTGATGTCAGTTTTTCTTTTAGTGTACGCTGCTGTTCGAATAATTAAATTGATATTGTTATTACGTCTATTATTGAAAATAGTTAGTTGTTTGAAAATTCAACTGTGAATCACACAGTTATAATTAATGATAGATAAATGGAATACGCCTTATTATAAACCATTGCAATTAATAACTACCACCTCTCAAGCATGAGGTTGCAGGTTGAAAAGCAGGCCAACGTGTTTTTTTTATTAATTTATGTACTTTTCTAAGTTTATCTTGGACATAACTGACCCCGTGCCTTAGAAAACACGTGGAGGAGTGGAGAGTTGTCATTTATAGTTCTTTGACAGTCATTATAGGTAGCCACTGAAAAGTATCGTGTTGCCCAGTAACCGGGTTTTAGATGTCTGATAAGTAATCGTTCCATGTGAAATATGGGTATTCAGCAGTATTCGGTTAGACTGGTAGCCGCCAACTGGCTAGTGGGGAAAAAGGGTAAAAAAAGGAAAAATGATTGTAATTAAGATTCCAGTTGGAATAGGCAATCAGATAACTGATTATGAATTGAATTGTCTATACCAATCTAATAAGAGGCTATATTATAAATCATTGCAAATAAGAACTGAAAAATTTTCAAATTAAAAAAAGTGAATGGAAGATAAGAAAAGATTAATTGAAAGGTGTTTTGATTTTAAACTCTGTTAATAACCTTTCAACTCTGAACCAGAATATTTTGGGTTAAGTCTGTAAACAAGGATTTACTCAGAAATACTCGTTAATTTACAGTTACTATCAAAATTAAATCTAAACGGCCCGAAATATCCACAAAGCTGATTAATTAATCAAAATGACAACTACCTACACAAGGGATGCCATGACAGGAAACCTCCTCGAGTGCCCGCAGGCTGCAGTTCCCTTGCGGATACGTCCGGAGCGAAGACCAGTCTGTGGGCCGGTGCATCCTGGGAGGCGGCCAACTACTTCCCTTAGGTATCTCTGCCTGAAGGGTTTCGATGGCCGTCTGCGAATGTCCTGTCCGGAGTCCACTTCAACGCGTGTCCCTCTGCTTTAGCAGAGGGCACAGTGGCGAAGTAAGAACGGGCCCGGTGTGCACTTACCCTGCCGCCGGGCAGGCAGGAGGGAGACTTGCTTCTCCTTCTGCCACCGTTGTTCTCGTAGCCCCAAAGATTGTCCAAGGTCATGTTTCTGACTTTCGATGGGGGTCGAGGGTCTTGGCTTAACCGCCCGGGCCGCGAGGAAGACAACCTCTATAAAAAATTACCCCAAACCTCCAAGCGGCGGCGCACCGCGAGGGAGGTTGTTAGCTTGACTAATGGGTAGCTTAATTAGTCGCTAGTGCGAACCACTGAATTTGAGCAAGTACAGATTGTATATACTCGTGGGAACAGATATGCAGAAAAATAAATTTAAAACCCAAATCGACGAGGAGATGGAGAGCGATGCGCGGTCGGAGTCCGACGCGGCATCCAAAAGGAGCTCTGAGGGCTCGGAGGCGGAAGTTGTTGAGGTTTCCGGAATAAACTCTCGTTTTTTCCGGAAACGTGGTATATCGGGGGATGGAACGTCCTCCGAAGATGAGTCGGCGTCTGCGCGCAAAATCCCCACCAGCAGCCGGGGTGCGAGCCGAGCGGGAGGAAGAGGAAGGGGGCTTACCCCTCAGGAGGTAGCCGAGCGTGCCGATAGGCTCGCCGCGGAGGGGCGCCACCCCGGAACGACCAGCGCTGGGGCAGGTGCCTCGCGTCCGCCTGACAGTGAGGCACACGTCGGGGCGGATTCCGTCGAGGAGTCGCGCAAGCGCCTTGGCGAGCTGGTCGTGGAGGCCCTGACGGCAATGACCCGGAAACGAGAGAAGGGCTCCAAAAAGAGGGGCATCGCGAAGTTCGCGACCTCAATTTTGGAGGCCATAGATGCCACCTTTGAGCTCAGCCTGAAGAAGCTTCGGGCCGAGCTCACCGGTGCCCCCAAACCCGACCCACGGGTTGAGGAGGCGCCAAAAGAAGGTGGCACGCCGGGTCAAAGGCAGGAGCGACCCCAGCCCCAACCCGAGCCGGAGAGCCAGCTGCTGATGGTGGTGCGGCAGGAGCTGGCTGCTTTCAGGCAGCAGCAACAGGAGCAGCTGGAGCAGGTCCAGCTGCGGATGCAGCAGCAGCTGTCCGTGCTGGAGGGGATCGTGCTGCGTCCCCCGCTCGCGGCCTCCGGCCAGCGCAAGACGGCATCCTACGCCGCCGCAGCGGCTGCACCCAAGGCGGGCCCGTCGGGGCAAGCTGGGCGCGCGGCCGCGGCGTTGGAGCCTACGAGGTCAGCTCCGGCAGCCAAGCAGCAGCGGCGGCGGGGGGTGGCTGCTCCTGCTCCAGCTGCTCCTCCTTCCACGAAGGGAAGGGCAGCTCATGCCGCTAAACAAGTGGGACCTCCTTCAGCGGCGGCGACCAGGCCGCGCCTGCCGCCCCCGCCCGAAGAACCTTCGGCTGGCGCCGATTGGACGGTTGTCGGCGCCAAGAAGAAAGCGGGCAAGGCGGCTAGGGCGGCCAAAAAGAACCTAAGGCGGCGAGAGCGCAGGAAGCGTGCCATGGCGGCCAGGCTTCGCGCCCCGAAATCCGAGGCTGTAGTGATCACACTACAGCCTGAAGCGGAAAAGAGGGGCGTGACCTATAAGTCCGTCATGGACAAGGCGAGGCGGGCGGTGTTGCCCCACCTCGAGGAGCTCGGAGCCACAGAGGGCTTCCGCATGAGGCGTACCGTGACCGGTGCCCAAATGCTGGAGGTCCCTGGCGCGTCCAGTGGCCCAGCGGCAGACGCCCTGGCCAAGAGGCTCAGGGAGTCCCTGGACGCGGAGGAGGCCCGAGTGTCCAGGCCCACGAAGTGCATAGACATGCGCATCATGGGCTTGGACGACTCCGTCGGGGTGGACGAAGTAGTGGCCGCCATCGTCAGGGCGGGAGGGTGCACGGCCGACCAGGTCCGGGCGGGCACCATCCGCACTGACGGCACGGGTATGCAAGCCGTTACGGTTAGCTGCCCCGTGTCGGCGGCCAAAATCATAACAGGGGAGGGCCGAAGGCTTTTGGTGGGCTGGGTCTCCGCGCAGGTAAAACTGCTGGAGCCCAGACCTCTGCGGTGCTACCGCTGCCGCGTGGGACACCACGCCGGGGCCTGTTGCACCGCGGAGGTGGACCGCAGCGACCGCTGCTTCCAGTGCGGTCAGCCTGGTCACAGGGCCGTCGAATGCCGCGAAAAGCCGCACTGCTACGCATGTGCGGCGGCAGGCAAGACGCCCGACCACCAGGCTGGGAGCAGGTCCTGCGACCCCCCCGCCAAGGTCAAGGCCAGGGTCCGGCCTATCCCCGGTGGCGTCCTCACCGCCGCAGCCGCCTCTGTGGCCGCCGCCGCTATCGCCGCCTCAACCGCCGCGGCAGTGCCCTCAAGTAGGGCTCCGGAGGAGACTGTAATGGACTGTCAATAACGGCACCATTACGTCTCCTCCAGGCGAACATCAACCACTGCGCCCCCGCTCAGGATCTGTTGCTCCAGAGCATGGCGCAGTGGTCGATCAACATCGCCGTAGTCTCCGAGCCGTATTATGTCCTGCCCAGTGGAGACTGGATTCAGGACCTGGACGGCTCGGTGACCTTAATCTCGTCGACCGCCGCCGGTACCCCGCCCCTCGAGCGCGTCACGAGGGGCCGGGGTTGCGTGGCAGCACGGTTCGGGGACATTGCAGTGGTAGGCGTCTACCTGTCCCCGAACAGATCTCTCGGCGATCTCCACATCTCCCTTATGGAGCTGAAAAACGTCGTCGTTGGGTTTAGGGACCTCCCCGTGATCGTCTGCGGGGACTTCAATGCCTGGAACGAGGCTTGGGGTTCCCGGTACACGAACGGGCGGGGTCGGTCGGTAGAGGCCTGGGCTGAGGAGTCCGGTCTGGCCCTCCTAAACCGGGGCTCTGTCTCCACGTGTGTGCGGATGCGGGGCGAATCAGTGGTGGACCTCTCGTTCGCCAGCCCCGATCTGGCGCCACGTGTCGTCGACTGGCGCGTAATGGAGGGGGTGGAGACGTTCTCAGACCACCGGTACATCCGGTTTGACGTCTCCGCCCAAACCTCGACCGCGCCGGTCCGACAGAGCCCTTGTGGTCCGCGGTGGGCGCTGAGGCA
Source organism: Leucania comma (assembly GCA_958295575.1). Lineage (NCBI taxonomy): Eukaryota > Metazoa > Arthropoda > Insecta > Lepidoptera > Noctuidae > Leucania > Leucania comma. Next base: position 12,035,134 of record OY282476.1, on the reverse strand, counting down.
GATGGACCGGGAGTTCCTCCTGGAAGCCGCGACGGTACAGGCCTGGGTGCAAGCACCGGACAGGCCTGTCGATATCGACGTCGAGGCAGAGTGGTTCCGGGAGGGCATGTCGCAAATCTGCGACGCGTCAATGCCCCGAGTCCGTCCAGGACGTGCCAAGCGCCAGGTGTACTGGTGGTCGCCGGAGATTGCGGCATTGCGCAATGCGTGCAATCACGCGCGACGCCGGTACGCCAGGTACTGCAAGCGCCGCAACCGCCAGCCGGATGCGGAGGCTATAGAGGCGGAGCTGTACGAGGGTTACAGGCTGGCGAAGCGCACCCTCCGAGCGGAGATGAAGCGGGCCAAGCTGGAGGCCCGCAACGTCTGGCTGGGGTCTCTGAATGCAGACCCGTGGGGACGCCCATACAAGATGGTTCGGGAGAAACTCCGTCCATGGGCTCCCCCGCTGACTCAGAGTCTCCGGCCCGAGCTCGTGGAGGGTGTGGTCAGCACTCTGTTCCCTACGCGGGGGGTACACTCCCCCCCGCCCATGGCTCCGCTAACACCGGCAGTACCTGACGTGGACCACGACGACGACGTTCCAGAGGTGACCGAGGTAGAGATGAGAGTGGCGGTACAAAGGCTAAGTGCCAAGAATACCGCCCCAGGACCCGACGGCTTGCCTGGGAGGGCCTGGGTCCTGGCCATGGAGGCTCTCGGGCCTCGATTGAGGGGGCTCTTCAGCGCATGTTTGGAGAGAGGCCAGTTCCCACTTCGCTGGAAGACGGGAAAACTGGTCCTCATAGCGAAGCCGGGGCGCCCTGCGGACTCTCCGTCCGCGTACCGGCCCATTGTGCTGCTCGACGAGGTGGGCAAGCTCTTTGAAAGAGTCATTGCAAACCGCCTCGTCGCGCGCCTTGCACGAGTGGGGCCGGACCTTTCGGACGGACAGTTCGGCTTTCGCAGAATGCGCTCCACGGTGGACGCCATCATGCGCGTGCGAGCCCTCACGACGGGGGATGCGGTATCCCAGGGCAGGTGTGTCGTGGCAGTGTCCTTGGACATTGCCAACGCCTTTAATTCCCTGCCCTGGAGTAGTATTGGAACGGCACTCCGGTACCACCGGGTGCCCGACTACCTCTGTCGTGTAATCGAGGCCTACCTGTCGGAGAGGTATATCATTTACCCCGGTCACCAGGGAGAGTGGAAACGTCGAGAGATGTCGTGCGGTGTTCCGCAGGGATCGGTACTGGGACCACCCTTGTGGAACATCGGGTACGACTACGTGCTGCGCGGCGACTTCCCCGACGGGGTCAGCGTGGTCTGCTACGCGGACGACACGTTGGTCCTAGCACGGGGAGTCGTACCGGACGGCGGTCGAACTAGCGACACGTGGGGTTGCGATAGTCGTTGATAGGATCCAGCAGTTGGGACTCGAAGTGGCATTGCACAAATCCGAGGCCATGTGCTTTCATGGCCCTAGGGGTGCGCCACCACCGGGTTCCCAGCTAACGGTAGGAGGAGTTCACATCAGCGTCGGGTCGACGATGAAGTACCTGGGACTCGTCCTCGACAGCTGGTGGAACTTCAAGGAGCACTTCCGACGTCTGGCTCCCAAACTGAACCGGACTGGGGCTGCTCTCGGGCGGCTCCTGCCCAACCTCAGGGGACCAGACGCCTCCTGCCGGAAGCTGTACGCGGGAATCGTTCGGTCCATGGCCCTTTACGGTGCTCCGGTGTGGGCGCCGTCGCTGCAACAGCAGCCGAAGGCCCAGCTGAATGCGTGCCAGAGGGTCATGGCAATACGCATGGTGCGAGGGTACCGAACGATTTCCCGCGAGGCGGCGACCCTCCTTGCTGGCCAACCGCCATGGGATCTGGAGGCAACAGTCCTTGCACACATGCACGACAAGCGCATGGAGATGCAACGCCGGGGCGAAATTCCACTGCCACGACAAGTCGAGGCATGGCGGACAGAGCTCCGGCGGGATCTCATGGCGAAATGGCGTCAGCGACTATCGCAACCTCGTTCGGGGCGCGCCACAATCGAGGCGATAAGGCCCATCCTTGAGGCGTGGCTGGAAAGACCTCACGGCACTCTTAACTTCCGCACGACGCAGGTCCTAACGGAACACGGAAAGTTTGCCAAGTTCCTGTTCCGGATTCGTGCGGAGGATTCGCCCGGGTGTCGCCACTGTGCGGAACACCCGGAGGACACGGTGGAGCATACTGTAGAGGTGTGCCCCGCCTGGGCGGAGCATCGCCGTGTCCTCGTGGGGGCAATCGGCGGCAGCGATCTCTCTCGCCGGGCCTTGGTTCAGGCCATGGTCCGGAGTGAGGAGGGATGGCAGGCGGTCGCCTCCTTCTGCGAAGCAGTAATGCTAGCAAAGGAGGAGGCAGACCGCATCAGGCAAAGGCAACGGGGCGCTCGCCCCAGCCGCCGCCGGGATTCCGATCCCGATTTCCGGCCACCGTAGGCGCGGGCTTGCGGACGGCGTGCAATGGGTAGCACGCTGTCCGATCGTCCGGTAACATACCGGATCGAGCCCAAGTCGTCGACGGCGCGTTCTGTTCCCGCGCGCCTCAAGGAGCTGTCAGCAAACCGTAGAGGCCCAGCCTGCTAGCTGCAGGCAGGCAGGGTCGAAGCCTGCTGGGGTTAAGGGCCGTTTTCTGAGAGGAAGGCTCAGCCCCGGCATGATAGGCATGAAGGAACGGGGTAGGTTTTTAGTCAGTAAGAGTCTGACACTACTTCCCGCTCCACCCAAGGGCGGGACTTGTCATTGGATGATTTTACCTACCATAAAAAAAAAAAAAAAAAAAAAACTACCTACACAAAATAGAAAATTAATTCTAAACCCAGCTGCTACAAATAAATAAGCATAAATATTTATGAAAGGCGTCGGAGATAAAATTACCAAAATCATTATTATGTAAACAAAGTGACAATAATTACTGAGAATAATCGTATTAACACATATTAATCATATATACGCGTCTTCGTTCTGGTATTAGCATAACTATATCTTATAGTTGCGAGTATAATCATGCAAAGTGCTCTTACATATAGGTATAATTATTAAATCCTGTGGAACATTGTAACTACATAAATGCTATGGTTCAAAAGCTACGGTGCGTTAAATTACATTTACGTGACGATCTAATCGTGGCCGCGATCACATATTTGGTAGACAGTAAGTGAGATGTGCGATTACTAGTAATGAGAAACGATTTCTAATACCTAGTGCTTGAAATTGCGAACAAAAGGCGACTAGTGTTGGTTTTAATTTTGAGTAAACTTCTTTCAAAAACACACAATCGATCGAGTAACGATTGTGTTTGGTTTTTTTTTATAGAATAGCGTTCGAATCACCTAATTGTTTTTTTTGCAAACAATAGAGTACCTACTATTATATTGATTCTCATTTAGAGTATTTAAGCTCTTTTCAAAACAAACTAAATCGAATGAGGAATCGATTGTATTTTACTTACTTTTTGATCGGAAAATTCCTAAGTCATCTGAATAATTAATTAATTCTTTGATAAACAAATAAAACTTTAATTTTTCACGTAACGGTGCTTCCTACTTTCAGCTTAGGTGAAATTTATCTAATTCTCATCCAGCTATCTCCTTCGTCAACTGCCATGGCCCGGCCGCACTGTTTTAGGCCAACAATTTTGTGCCCATAGTTTGTATGACATGCGGCAAAATGCGGCCCAGAGATTCATTAATTATTTATTTATTTGGGGGTAGTGGAACAGAGGGTAAAGTCCCACATACCTCCATTGAAAAGGGAGGATCCTCCAACCAGACAGGTGTTATATCTGGTGGGCTACTGCCCGATAGATGATTTCGGGTTTGTTCTATATGTTCCAATCGCGCCGCGAATCTTACTTGCGCGATGCAGGATTAGTTCTTTTTTTGTGACGACATGGATGTCGCTACATCACTCCCCTCCGGAGATCGGAGATCGATGGTTCTTGATGCTTCTTGAGGCGTCGTGATGCGTGCCAGGCCAATGGAGGTTGGTTCCAGTGAGTCGGAACCGGATTCCGCATAGTTCTCGGTGAGTCGGAACTGTCTGCGGTGATGCCCCAGTGAGTCGGGGCGGTGCTATCCCAGTGAGTCGGGATATGATGCTGCAGGCTCCAGTGAGTCGGAGTATTGCGGCTGGCTCCAGTGAGTCGGAGTATTGCGGCTGGCTCCAGTGAGTCGGAACCGGATTCCGCATAGTTCTCGGTGAGTCGGAACTGTCTGCGGTGATGCCCCAGTGAGTCGGGGTGGTGCTATCCCAGTGAGTCGGGATACGATGCTGCAGGCTCCAGTGAGTCGGAGTAGTGCGGCTGGCTCCAGTGAGTCGGAGCGGTGCTGTGCGACGTAGGGCTTGACTGCTCTGCTGTCGTCGACCAGGAGAGTTTCTTCAAGGCTCTTCATGTGACTGGCCGAAGGTGCAGGTGTTTAGCCAAGGTCGCTGATGAGGCTGAGGGTGATGACCAGGTATGACCAAGTAGGCATGCTGGTGGTCAGAATACCCATATAGCCGTGGGTGCTGGCTGTTTGGCTCGCTGCTCGTAAGCTTGAGGAAGTGATGATGACGTCACGAAGTAGTTGCTGCACGAAGGCTGCGCTGACGTTCTTTGTCGAGGGTCACCAGTTTGGGGGTAGTGGAACAGAGGGTAAAGTCCCACATACCTCCATTGAAAAGGGAGGATCCTCCAACCAGACAGGTGTTATATCTGGTGGGCTACTGCCCGATAGATGATTTCGGGTTTGTTCTATATGTTCCAATCGCGCCGCGAATCTTACTTGCGCGATGCAGGATTAGTTCTTTTTTTGTGACGACATGGATGTCGCTACATTTATATACCCTGATGTTAAAGTCTACTTTTCAAAAACGCAAATAGGTATGTGATCTAGTTTGTTTTGTTTATTAGTACGAGTATAAGACTTCTATGGAAGGTCGAGTTTTTCTGTGTAAAAGTGATGCAAAAGCTTAAGTATATGCCTGCTGATGAACGTCAACAGCTGGCATCTGTTCTCCTCAAAATGTGTAGCTTCCTCAGGCACCGTCTCAGTTAAATCGTAGGCTTATAAAAACAGAGTCTGTCAGTCAAACTTACTTCATTTTTTCATGACTTCAGGGGTTTGAAATTAAGATATAAAAGGTCACGAGGACACATTGTAGATTGTGGATACCTTTCAGCAATATTTTCATTCTTTTTCAAATGTCAGAATCGAACGCCTACGTGTCAGCCTCGAGTCTATGGCTGACATTTCTTAATGCCTATTCGCTCCATCACATTTCCAATATGTACTTGATGTTGATAGATATATGTGTTGTGGAGAATATTAGATACTGTAGGTAGATATAATGTAATGGAAATTGTTAACAATCTTAGACATCAGAACACATTTCAGCAGAGAGTCAGGGTTATCATATACATTACATTAGCATTACATCTCTGGATTGAATCATGTTTTAAGGTGGCCTTTCTCCACTCGCCTGTCGTCAACGTCAAGCATGATTTAATAGCTTGTTGCGTCAACTAAATCAATCCAACGCGGTGTTTGATGGAGAGGCAAAGCGAAAAAAGAGAGAGATGACGCCTGAAAACTCCGTTGGCATTCGGTGATTCCGTGATTTACTCGAATATTTCACAAAACTTGTTCCATGAAATACGTGTTTTTTTAAAACTCTTAAAAGTTTTTGAGAAAAATGGTCATCATTTAGAATCTCGATTAAGTGTGCAAGGCTTCTATAGACGTCATGATCATCATCATTATTCAAGCCAAAGGTCGTCCACTGTTGGACATAGGCCTCCCAAGTGCCGCCATAACAAACGGTCCTGTGCGTCTCGCATCCACCGCATTCCCACGACTCTAACCAGGTCATCGGTCCACCTTGTGGGAGGTCTTTCACTCACTACGTTTTCCGCTGCTCGGTCGCCACTCTAGAACCTTTCGGCCCCATCGGCCATCCGTTCTACGAGCATTGTGCCCTGGCCACTGCCACTTTAGTTTAGCGATTTTTCGGGCTATGTCGGCGACCATGGATATGGTATTGCTTCATGGTGTTGCGAAGCAGGCCAAAGAGGACAAAGCGCAGGTGATTACTGAAGTTGTGCACTATCATCTGAAGCTGACAGACTTCACTGTTGGGGATATTAGGTGGTGCCATCGGCTGGAGAGGCAAGCAGGTGCCAGTAAGCCTCGGCCGATACTGTGCAAGTTGCAGGATGCTAATCTAAAGGACAGTATGTGGTTTGCAAACACCAGACCAGGTTGAAGGGCACTGGCATTACAGTATCTGAGTTTTTGACTAGATTGCGGTATCAACTGTTTATGTCTGCGCGTGATAACTAAACAAGGCCTTATATACGTTCTCGGCTCCAACGGTTCCCGTCATCGAGTTAACTCAATTAGTGATCTCAACAACATCAAGCAGGTCAGTAAAAAGTCATGTCGCCCTTTGTCATAGTAAATAAAGAGAGCCCTGGCACCCATAACATAATATATGTTTACTCTTAGTTTGCTGTGGTTATGCGTTTTTTTTTAAAATGATGCCACATCATGTTAGACACAATTTGTGTATAAAAATTAAATTTGGAAAAAATATTATTGTATTGTATTGTTGATTCTAAACTTGGTTTAAATCCTTGCATCATTTCAAGGACACGCCGTATGTCAATGTGTGTATCACCAAGCAACCAAGTCATACAAACCAACAATTGAAAACAACAATAGATCATAGAAGATGTATGGAGTTGAAAACCTGCAGTACAACCATTTGGGTTTGACGTGCTCGAGACAAATTGGTACACACTTTGTAGTTCGCTTTATTGTACATAGTTCTGAACTATGGTAGGCCAAAGGCCGTGAAGCTAAACCTTTAAGGAATTTGACGTTTCACACAATTGATGAGCTCAACACTATTTATTTACGAGGTGTTTTATGACGTCATATTTCATGTGAATATGCGGTCGGAGGGGTTAAATGTAATGAAGAAATAATAGTCTTTATAATAAACCCCAGTATATTTTATTACTATAGGCATAGTAGAAGTTCGTTATTTTTATAGGTACATAATTTATGCAATATAATTTTTTATTTATATGTTTATCACAAGCTCAAAAGCTGTCTTTCATTTTAGTATTTTTTGTATTTATATGTACTGTCCAGGGTTTCTATTTTTATGAAAGGGATACCTTTTTGTAAATTCCTCTATTATCAAACTATCTTTTTAAGTATAATTCTTCTGTATGTTTCTTTTTTTTTTAACGTAGGTAAAATCATCCAATGACAAATCCCGCCCTTGGGTGGGGCGGGAAATAGTGTCAGACTTTTACTGACTAAAAACCTACCTTTCCATTCCTTGCCTTTGTCCCGGGGCCCGTGGTGACATTCTCACATAACCTTTGGCCCCAGTAGGCTTCGGCCCTGCTGGACCCCTACAGTTTGCTGACAACTCCTTGAGGCGCGCGGGAACAGTGCGCGCCGTAGACGACCTGAGCTCGGACCGGTCTGTTACCGGACGGACGGACAGCGAGCTACCCATTGCCCACCGTCCGCTAGCCCGCGCCTACGGTGGCCGGAAATCGGGATCGGAATCCCGGCGGCGGCGGCGGCGGCGTGTGCGCCTTTGTCTAATGCGGTCGGCCTCCTCCTTTGCTAGCATTACTGCTTCGCAAAAGGAGGCGACCGCCTGCCACTCCGCCTCGCTCCGGAGCATGGCTTGAACCAAGCCCCGGCGCGAGAGATCGCCGCCGATCGCCCCCACGAGGACACGGCGATGCTCTTCCCAAGCGGGGCACACCTCGACTGTGTGCTCCATCATGTCCACCGGGCGGTCCGCACAGTAGCGACACCCGGGCGTCGTCTCCGCACGAATCTTGTACAGGTACGGACCGAACTTGCCGTGTTCGGTTAGCACCTGCGCCAAATGGAAGGTGACGACGCCGTGGGGCCTTTCCAGCCACGCCTCAAAGAATGGCCTTACCGCCTCGATCGTGGCGTGCCCAACACGGGGTTGCGACAGTCGCTCTCGCCATTTCACCATGAGATCCCGCCGGAGCTCTGTCCGCCATGCCGCGACTTGTCGCGGCAGCGGAGTTTCGCCCCGACGTTGCATCTCCACGCGTAAGTCATGCATGTGTGCAAGGACTGTTGCCTCCATTCTGTATGTGTGTTTGTAACCTAACTCCTCCTGAACGGTTTGAGCTGTTAGACAACTACCTACAAGTCATTGACTCGTTTACTCAAAGAAATTAATTTCGTACATGCGTATATTCATTCGAGTATTAGAAAAAAAAGTACTTTTTTTTATTTTATCTTTACAAATCGATAGTTCCACGTACCGGATCAACTCTCCACGAGATTAAAACGATCAAAATTTAACGGTGTATATTTGAGTGGGTTCCTAAATATGTAGTTAAGCGGTGCTGCAATTGGGTTCTCAATTTTTTGTCTGACCCAAAAACCAGCGTGCAGACAAGATAACAACTGCCGGGACCAGTAATATTAGAACATATTTTACAAGAGACAGGTTTAGAACGTGGTACTGATAGAATTTACGAGATATCGTATCTAAATATTAGTATTTTACATGAAACGAACATAGAAACTATCTAAATATATTTGTATTAAGTCAACAGCTTCGTTAGACGTGGTTACGTAAGACGTAACCACATCTAGTCATCGGCTTCGGCTCGGCATCTTCGTCGAGCTACGTCAGACCAAGTTAAATTAGTACGAAAACGTGTTCTGCTTTTATTAGTTTCCCGTAGAGAATTGTGTACGTTTACACTCATTGTGAAACGTCAAAGCCCAGTACAGACTTCAGTAACGTAACATGCAATGTAACAGAGTTCCCACAGTGTGCACGCCTTGCGCACACGAACCGTGCACACTACGTGCGCGAACCGTGCACACTACGCGCGTGAATCGTGAACACTCCGCGCGAGTACCGTGCAAAATACGGACGCAAATCGTGCACAATATTCGCGCGAATCATACACAATACGCACACGAACCGTGCACAATACGCACGCAAACTGAGCACACTACACGCGCAAACAGAGAATTTTAGCTTTGTGACTAAGTATACGTGCGGTTAATGCGCACGCTGCGTCCACACTTATGAATGCTCCTCTCTTGTTACCTTACAGCAGTCTGTATCAGGTTTAATATATTGTTTATTTTTACATATTGTTTTAATTAAACTGCTGGTTTCATCGGCAGATTTTTGATACTTGTATACTCATCCGCAGCAACGCTTTAGAATCCGAAAATAAATTAATATTTCAATTTTATTTAAAAAATTTAAATTGTATCATGGTAAGGCAAACTATATAAAGTTACAGTAAAACTGCAAAGATTTTTCGTCATATAGTTTTTCGTATAATTTTGTGTAGTTTATATGAAACTATTGAACTTTAAAAACTTTTGATTTCTAAAGTAAAATTTTTCAATTACGTTCAAAATCAAAATCAGGAAACCTGATTTGAAAATGACGGCACGATTGGCGCAGTGGTTGAGCGACTCCCATTTGCCAAGTTTTTTTTAATGCATGCAGATGCATACAATCACAAATTAAAGCGGTTATTAATCCATAAACAAGCCAATTCGTAATTAATCCAAATTGAAAAAGCTTAAACACGACAACATTTGACATTGACAGGTTTGTTTTCACATATTAAACAAAACAATATTAATCTTTGTCAGTTACCGAAATTACTACGTGATGATGGAAATATTCGCTACATTGCCAATTTACTATTGAATATGTAGATATGTTGTCATCAGAATATTAATGGTACTTAAAACATTTGCGAGAATTAATTGGTGGGCTTGATTGCCTGTAACTCTAAACTGTTCTTTAATCTGTGGTAAGGTAGTTTGGCTTTCTGACAATATCGCGATGAAAACGAAAACATATCTCTCGAAAGACATATTATTATATTACCTATAGCGAAAAAAACATTATTGATTATACGTTCACTCGTTCACTAAAATAAATTGGGGATTCATGTACTAAAATAAATTTTTAAAGATGTAAAACGGTGAAGTAAAACTTCGTGAGGAAACCGGCATGTCCTAGAACCAAAAATTCGAAGACATGTGACATCCACCAATCCGCACGGGACTCGCGTGGTGGATTATGGCCCATTACCTCTCCTAGAGAGGAGACCTGAGTTCCAGCAGTGGGAACATTATAAGGCTGATGCAATGCAAAAAAAAAAGAGGTAAAATCATTTCATTTTCCTGCCCTTATCCCGTTTTATTTGAGGTCGGCGCAACACGTTTTTTTCTTCCATTCTCTCCTGTCACTCGTCACGCTATCACTAACTCCCTTTTATCCCTTATTTTAGAATTTTTAGTTTTTTTTTTTAGTTTTAAATAAATTTTATTATTATTATTTTTTAGTTTAAGTTAAAATTATTCAGTATTATCAGTCAAACGCCTATTTAAGTACAGCGTAATGAGAGTCACCACACGTATAAGTTTAAGGTGCTAAGGTATTCTCATCTCATCCATTAAAGTGAAGTAATAAACGAAACTTAATAACGGTTCTTGATAATTACGTAAAAGCTACGTACATGGGCGTAACATTTTGCCAAGATGAGATTGAAATATAAATTGAACAGGTTTTTGGTAAGTCTCGAGATAGTGTTATAATTTTTATATTCAAATATTAAAATATTATATTTTTTTTTTATGTGAACAGATTTTTTTCTCTATCTCTTTGAAAAAGTTGCTAAAAGCTAAGAATTAATCTTATACAATGCGTTCCAGATGAGATTAGAATCGATTCCCATGTTATGACGTCACGTGATACTGTTAAATCGAAGAATTAATAGGGAGAACAAAACATTTTAAAAATTTATTTATTTACGAACTGTGAACGAAAAAAGTTTAATCAGAATTCATTTCATCAATTTTACTCATCTCTGGATTTTTCAATTTTGCCAAAATTTCTTCTATTCAGTAAACATCAGCTGAGCGAGGCCAATGAACTGTAGGTAATTAGTACGCAACGACTGACAAATACCTACAAGGTCATTGACCCGTTTAATTAAAGAAATTGATTTCGTACAGGCGTATTTTAATTCGACTTTTTGAAAAAAGTGCTGTATTTTTTAATTTCATCCTTAAAAATCGATAGTGTTTCATGTACCAGATCGACCCTCCACGGGATTAAAATGATCAAAATTTAGCGGTGTATTTGTTCCGTGCTAGAAGTGAACTCGAGACATGCAGCGCAATAGCCGACTGGTAAACCACTGCGATTAAGTTGGAAATTAACATGCGTCCAACATGTGCACACTTTCACAATCTATACAATTTTTCAATCAAGTCATTCTGAAAACAAAATCTATTTTTAAAGATTAAAAAATATATGTTATCGAAGTTGTGATTACAAATGACATAAAAACAACATTAATAATAATAACAAATTACATAAAAACAATAATAAGTATTAGAAACAATACTACATCGCTTACTTAGTTACAATAAAACCATCTTGTTGCTACAATCTGTGTTCTTGTTTTAGTCATTTACAGACTTTTTAGTAGCACGTAAAAACTTATGCCCATTTCTAACTAGCAACTAGTTTGAATGAAGTTTTTTACGTTTATTTATAAGAGACTGTAGTAAGTAAATTCAGAAATTGATTCACCGCTGCCGATTTTTCAAGAGATTCATTATGGCATTGAAACGTAAAGGGCAACTAAATGACCACAGGTGGGTGTTAGTCAGACTTTTACTTCTTAGGGTGGACATAAGAGCGTGAGCAGTTATTTATTAAATAAAAAAACAAGGTCTGCGAGATTATCCAAAATAGTCACTGCGGCCCTAGACCGGAAAAAGCAGCTGAAGGACCACAGCCCCCCTAGCAAAATTACAATCATTCGTTTTGCGTTGACGCTTGGAATTGAACACGCCCCCAACTCCTTTGTTCGAACAAACGACTTGTAACTTGGCTAGGGAGGCAGGTGAGTGTTGGTCAGATTTCTACCGCTTTAACTGAAGCCATAGCTTGAGCAGTTATTTAACAAGAGTATTAAAAATAGGTGCTTGGGGATTTTTATTCAACATGACATCGTGTGTATTGCAGTCGTCATCTTCCTGTCCTGGTCTCATATTACTTGAGGTTAATACAATACGTTTTTTTTTTCATTCTGCCCCATCAACCGTCTCGCTATTATTCTCTTTTTCACATTACTTCTCTCACAATCCATCCATCTTTTGGATACACTCTCTTTCTTTCCACTCACATGCATGAGTTTTATCTCTACTTTACACATGACAATACTCAAATGTTTGTGTATTTCAGTGTTCTAACAATTTTGTTTTCTTTTATTTAGTAATCATAATAAACTTTATGATCGTAGTGTGACGATTGTCGTCTCTAAAATCTGCTATTCAGTAAGTATACATTATGTCTGAAAACTGGGGGACTTTGCAAAGTTGTAGATCTAACAGGATTTCGCGTGTCTTATGTTGATATAGCAAGACCCTAAGAAATTAGCTAACGAGCAAGCAGTATAAGACGTACCCTAATTAATAACAAAAAAAGGATTATTTAGTCATTCAGAGAACGTAACTTGTTTTTTTTTTTTAGTAGATATAAACTAGTGCATGACTGCGATCCCATCTGAAGGTAAGCAGTGATGCAATCTTTGATGGTAAGGCGCACTAGTTTATTAAGATTCTATTCACTCTAGCCTTGAAGACACCCAAATTATAATCGGACGGGAAGATCGCAGCTGGAAAATTGTTTCAGTCCTTCGATGTATACACGGTATAAACGATGAGGCGAAATGCTTAGTTCCGATTATAGAGGTTTTAAAAACGTAAGGTTGGATATTCGCCATATGTTGAGTTGTCCGATGGTAGAAAGGTGATGGCGAAATCAAGTCACGCAATTTCCGCGCACACTCTCCAAAATTAATCCTGTAAAATACCGAAAGACTATCTACCCTACGCCTGTGCTCAAGGCTTTGTAGATTGGACTTAACCAACTCTGGATCACTAATTAATGTCAAAACGTTTATTACAAACCACGTGTACAATGATGACGAAATGAATGATAACACGAATGATACCGACGACCGACGAAACGATAACGACGACCATTGGTCGTCGTTAATGATGTATGATGATGACGATGATTTGTTAATTAGCCTCTTTGCACGCCTTTGCATCGAGTCCAAAGCTGCGTGGCATTTTGCAGCATCATCTCATATTATGATATAATAATAAATTATTTTATTATAAAATAATTATAATAAAATAATTTATTATATTTCACAACTACCACACAATGCCGTCTAGTCTCAGCTAAGAATAGTTTGTGTTAGGAGTACTAGACAAATGATAAAAATACTTATACATATATTTCTAAATACATACATATTATTACAGATAAATTACACCCAGGCACAGAATAAATTATCGAGCTCATCACACAAACATTGGTCCTGGTTGGGAATCGAACCCGTAACCTCCGGCATAGCATTCAGGGCCACTAACCACTAGACCAATAGGCCAATCATATGTGGTTTTTTGTTTTTTTTTTTTTTTGTCGTAGGTAAAATCATCCAATGACGAATCCCGCCCTTGGGTGGGGCGGGAAACAGTGTCAGACTTTTACTGACTAAAAACCTACCTTTCCATTCCTTGCCTTTATCCTGGGGCCTTTGGTGACAGTCTCACATAACCTTTGGCCCCAGTAGGCTTCGGCCCTGCTGGACCCCTGCAGTTTGCTGACAACTCCTTGAGGCGCGCGGGAACGGTGCGCGCCGTAGACGACCTGAGCTCGGACCGGTCTGTTACCGGACGGACGGACAGCGAGCTACCCATTGCCCACCGTCCGCGAGCCCGCGCCTACGGTGGCCGGAAATTGGGATCGGAAACCCGGCGGCGGCGGCGGCGTGTCCGCCTTTGCCTAAGGCGGTCGGCCTCCTCCTTTACTAGCATTACTGCTTCGCAGAAGGAGGCGACCGCCTGCCACTCCTCCTCGCTCCGGAGCATGGCTTGAACCAAGCCCCGGCGCGAGAGATCGCCGCCGATCGCCCCCACGAGGACACGGCGCTGCTCTTCCCAAGCGGGGCACACCTCGACTGTGTGCTCCACCGTGTCCACCGGGCGGTCCGCACAGTGGCGACACCCGGGCGTCGTCTCCGCACGAATCTTGTACAGGTACGGACCGAACTTGCCGTGCTCGGTCAGCACCTGCGCCAAACGGAAGGTGACGACGCCGTGGGGCCTTTCCAGCCACGCCTCAAAGAGGGGCCTTACCGCCTCGATCGTGGCGTGCCCAGCACGAGGTTGCGACAATCGCTCTCGCCATTTCACCATGAGATCCCGCCGGAGCTCTGTCCGCCATGCCGCGACTTGTCGCGGCAGCGGAGTTTCGCCCCGACGTTGCATCTCCACGCGTAAGTCATGCATGTGTGCAAGGACTGTTGCCTCCAAATCCCACGGTGGTAGGCCAGCAAGGAGGCTCGCCGCTTCGCAGGACACCGTACGGTATCCGCGGATCATCCGGATGGCCATGACCCTCTGGCAGGCGGTTAGCCGGGCCGCCACTCGCTTACGTAGCGATGGCGCCCACACCGGCGCACCGTAAAGGGCCATGGACCGAACGATGCCTGCGTAGAGCCTCCGGCAGGAGGCGTCTGGACCCCCTAGGTTCGGCAGGAGCCGCTTGAGCGCAGCCCCAGTCGCATTCAACCTGGGAGCCAGACGTCGGAAGTGCTCCTTGAAGTTCCACCGGCTGTCGAGGACGAGTCCCAGGTACTTCATCGTCGACCCGACGCCGATGTGAACTCCTCCTACCGTTAATTGGGAGCCCGGAGGTGGCGCGCTCCGAGGGCCGTGAAAACACATGGCCTCGGACTTGTGCAATGCCACCTCGAGTCCCAACTGCTGTATCCTCTCCACGACTGTCGCAACCCCGCGCGTCGCTAGTTCGACCGCCGCCTGGTACGACCGTCCCCGCGCCAGGACCAGCGTGTCGTCTGCGTAACAGACCACGCTGACCCCGTCGGGGAGGTCGGCGCGCAGCACGTAGTCGTACCCGATGTTCCACAAGGGCGGCCCTAGTACCGATCCCTGCGGAACACCGCACGACATCTCTCGCCGTTTCAGCTCCCCCTGATGACCGGGGTAGATGATGAACCTGTCCGACAGGTAGGCCTCGATCACCCGACAGAGGTAGTCGGGCACCCGGTGGTACCGGAGTGCCCCACCAATGCAACTCCAGGGCAGGGAGTTGAAGGCGTTGGCGATGTCCAGAGACACCGCCAAGACACACCTGCCCCGGGACACCGCATCCCCCGTCGTGAGGGCTCGCACGCGCATGATGGCGTCCACAGTGGAGCGCCTCCTGCGAAATCCGAACTGGCCGTCCGCAAGGTCCGGCCCCTTCCGTGCCAGATGCACGACGAGGCGGTCTGCAATTACTCTTTCAAAGAGCTTGCCCACCTCGTCGAGCAGCACAATGGGCCGATACGCGGACGGAGAGTCCGCGGGGCGCCCCGGCTTCGCGATAAGGACCAGTTTCCCCGTCTTCCAGCGAAGCGGGAACTGGCCCCTCTCCATGCATGCGCTGAAGAGCCCTCTCAGTCGAGACCCGAGTTCCTCCATGGCCAGGACCCAGGCTTTTCCAGGCAAGCCATCGGGTCCTGGGGCGGTGTTCTTGGCACTCAGCCTTCGCACCGCCACTCTCATCTCCACCTCGGTCACCTCTGGAGCATTGTTGCCGTCGTTGCCGTCGTGGTCCGCATCGGACACCGCTGCTGGTGGCGGAGCCATAGGCGGGGGAGTATGCTCCCCTCGCGTAGGGAACAGAGCGCTCACCACACCCTCCACGAGCTGGGGCCGGAGACTCTGAGTCAGCGGGGGAGCCCATGGGCGGAGTTTCTCCATCACCATTTTGTATGGGCGTCCCCACGGATCGACGTTCAGAGACTCCAGCCACACGTTGCGGGCCTCGAGTTTGGCCCGCTTTATCTCCGCTCGGAGGGTGCGCTTTGCAGCTCTGTATCCCTCATACAGCTCCGCCTCTATGGCCTCCGCACCCGGTGGACGGGTGCGGCGCCTGCGGTGTCTAGTATACCGGCGTCGCGCAGCATTGCACGCATCGCGCAGTGCCGCAATCTCTGGCGACCACCAGTGTACTTGGCGCCGGGCACGTCCTGGCCGGACTCGGGGCATGGCCGCGTCGCATATTTGCGACATGGCCACCTGGAACCAGTCCGCCTCGACGTCGATGTCGACAGGCCTGTCCGGTGCTTGCACCCAGGCCTGTACCATCGCGGCTTCCTGGAGCAGGTCCCTGTCCAGCTGCCTCAGCGCCCAACGCGGACCACACGGGGTCCGTCGGACCGGCGCGGTCGAGGTCTGGGCGGAGACGTCAAACCGGATATACCGGTGGTCGGAGTACGTCTCCACCTCCTCTATGACGCGCCAGTCGACGACGCGCGGTGCCAGTGCAGGGCTGGCGAACGTAACATCCACCACCGACTCGCCCTGCATCCGCACACACGTGGGGACAGAACCCCGGTTTTGGACGAGTAGGCCCTGTCCTAGAGCCCATTCCTCAACCCTTCGACCCCGCTGGTTCGTGAACCGGGAACCCCAAGCCTCGTTCCAGGCATTGAAGTCCCCGCAAACGACCACGGGGAGGCTGGAGTCAAACCCAGCAACGACGGCATCCAGCTCCAAAAGGGAGCTATCCAATTCGGCGAGAGATCTGTTCGGGGACAGGTAGACGCCTACCACCACTATGTCCCCGAACCGTGCTGCCACGCAACCCCGGCCTTTCTTGACGGCTTCGAGTGCCGGGGTACCGGCGGCGGCCGACGAAATAAGTGTCACCGAGCCGCTCAGGTCCTGAACCCAGTCGGCTCTGGGCAGGACAAAGTGCGGCTCGGAGACAACAGCGATGTTGATCGACCACTGCGCCATGCTCTGGAGCAACAGATCCTGAGCGGGGGCGCAGTGGTTGATATTCGCCTGGAGGAGACGTAATGGAGCCGTTATTGACAGTCCATTACAGTCTCCTCCCGTGCCCTCTGCGAGGGTCCTGCCGCGGTGGTAGCGGCGGCGGCGTCTGCGGAGGCGATGGCGGCGGCAGCCAGCTGGGCAGCCGCGGCGGTGAGAATCTTCACGGGGACGGGCCTCGGCACCTTGCCCTTGGCCTTGGCAGGGGGATCGCAGGTCCTGCTCCCAGCCCGGTGGTCGGCCGGCTTGCCCGCCGCCGCACATGCGTAGCAATGCGGGGCTGCGTTGCAAGTTTCGGCCTTGTGGCCGGACTGACCGCACTGGAAGCAGTGGTCACTGCGATCTTCCTCCGCTGCGCAACAGACCCCCACGTGGTGCCCCACGTGGCAGCGGTAACAGCGCAGCGGTCTAGGCTCCAGCAGCTTAACTCGCGCGGAGACCCAGCCTACCAAGAGCCGTTGGCCCTCCCCCGTGATGATCCTGGCCGCTGACACGGGGCAGTTCACCGTCACTGCCCCCATGCCCGTGCCGTCAGCACGCATGGCGCCCGCCCGGACCTGGTCGGTAAGGCACCCCCCCGTCCTGGCGACAGCGGCCACGACTTCCTCGGCCGTCACGGAATCGTCCAGGCCCATAATGCGCATGTCGACGCATCTTGTGGGCCTGGACACCCGGGCCTCCTCCGCATCCAAGGTGGCCTTGATTTTTTCCGCCAGGGCGTCTGCGGTGGGGCCGCTGTTGGCCCCGGGGACCTCCAGCATCAGGGCACCGGTCGCGGTATGCCGCATCCGGAAGCCCCCGGTGATCCCGAACTCGTTTAGGTCCACCGCCTGCCTCGCCTTACGGATGACCTGGCCGTAGGTCGCACCCTTTTTCGCTGCCTCCGGCTGCAGTGTTATCACTACAGCCGTGGAGCGCGGGGCGCGAATCCCAGCCATCCGTTTTCGCCGCTGCCGCCGCTGGCGTTTTTTAGCGGCCCGATTCGCCTTTCCTGCCTGTTTATTTGCTCCGGCCACTTGCCATTCGGCTTCGGCCGGAGATTCCGCAGGCTGGGGAGGCGGCATAGGCCGCCTATTAGCCACCACGGTAGGGGCTCCTGCCGCCTTAGGGGCCGGTGCCGCCTTGCCCTTCTTGGGGGGAGCCGCAGGGGTTGGCTTCCCCTGCTGCTGTCTTTTGCCTTGCGGGGCAGACACAGCGGGGCTCGACACCACGGCCCCGCGCCTAGTCTGCCCTGACGGGCCCGCCATGGGCGCAGCCGCGGCGGCAGCGTAGGACGCCACCCTTCGCTGGCCGGAGGCCGCTAGTGGGGGGCGCAGCACTATGCCCTCCAGCAGGGACAGCTGCTGCTGGATCCGCAGCTGGAACTGCTGCTGCTGCTCCTGCAGCTGCTTCTGCAGCTGCTGCTGAAAAGCAGCCAGTTTCCGCTGCACCAGCGTCAGCAGCTGGCTTCCCGACTCGGCCTGGGGCCGAGGCTGGGGCTGAGGCTGGGGCTGGGGCCGACTTTGCCCCTGCCCTTGCTTGCGCCCCCCTTCCACGGGCTCCTGGCTGCGGGCCCCATGGACCCCAGCGAGCTCGGCCTGGATCTCGGCCCGAAGCCCGGCTTTGAGCTCAGCCCGGAGCTTCGCCACGCTCTTTCTGAGAGCGACGTCGAAGGCTTCCTGTAGAGAAGCGGCGTGGCGGAGAACCGTCTTCTCCTTCGACGTCCTCTCCCTTTTGCGGCCCATGTCCCTCAGCGCAGCGACCACTAGCTCGCCGAAGGTCCTGCGCGACTCCTCGGCGGAGTCTTCGTGGTCACTGCCAGATGGCCCCGAGGGGTCCATCGCTGCGTTGGTCGCAGCGGGGTGGCGCCCTTCCACGGCGAGTCTCTCGGCTCGCTCAGCCACCTCCTGGGAGGTGACTCCTCTTCCTCTTCCCGATGCTCGGCCCGCTCCCCGCCCACTGGTGGGGATTTTTCGGGCCGAGCCCTTTTCGGCATCATCGGAGGACGGTCTGTCCCTCGATAGGGAGCGTTTCCGGAAGAAACTCGCGTTTCTTCCGGAGTCGCCTCCCGCCTCCGTCACCTCTTCTACCTCCGAGCTCTCCGAGCTCCTTCCGGATGCCGCGTCGGACTCCGACCGCGCATCGCTCTCCACAGGGTTTTTTTTTTAAAAAAAAAAAAAATTTGCTTAAATTCTTATCCATTTGATTCCCACGAGTATAAACTTCGGGTACTTGCTCAAAATCTGTGGTCCGCACTAGAGACTAATTTAGCTACCCATTAGTCAAGCTAACAACCTCCCTCACGGTGCGCCGCCGCTTGGAGGTTTGGGGTTATTTTTTATAGAGGTTGTCTTCCTCGCGGCCCGGGCGGTTAAGCCAAGACCCTCGACCCCCATCAAAAGTCAGAAACATGACCTTGGACAATCTCTGGGGCTACGAGAACAACGGTGGCAGAAGGAGGGGGAAGCCTTCCTCCTGCCTGTCCGGTGGCAGGGTGAGTGCACGCCGAGCCCGCTCTTGCTTCGCCACTGTGCCCTCTGCTAAAGCAGAGGGACACGCGTTGAAGCGTACTCCCGACAGAACATTCGCAGACGGCCATCGAGGCCCCTTAGGCAGGAGTGCCCAAGGGGGTGGTTGGCCGCCTCCCAGGGTGCACCGTCCCGCAGACTAGCCTTCGCTCCGGACGTATCCGCAAGGGAACTATAGCCTGCGGGCACTCGTGGAGGTTTTCTGTCATGGCACCCCAATCATATGTGGATGCAGTTAAATACTCTACACACGATTAAACCTGTGCTTTGCATAACATTAAAAGCTATTCTGGTGTGTAGTATCGCCAGACTTTTGCAGGAACGCAAAGTTTCTTAGCAACTACCTTGGCCTTGGATTCAATGAATCGCCCAAAGTCAAAGTCTGAGGAAATTTCTACTCCCAAGAGCTGGAGGCAATCAGTGTACCCCAAGGATATATTTTGAAAAGCAGAAACTAAGGTAAACAGGATTCTTTTGGTGGTGAACAGACACGCTTGTGTTCTGGCGGTGTTGAATCCCACCAGATTGGTTTTATACCACTTAAAGACTGCCTAAAGTGAGACATTTTTATGCTCTACCATAACTTCTCTCTCGGACCGGATTAGCACCGAGCAGTTGGCAGGTTGTACCTGCGAGAGAAAAAGAGATCTTTATAATTTTGCTATCATCTGCATACCCATAGATACCGGGCATCAGCAGATCGTTTTTATGTGGCAAAAAGAGAGTTGCAGATAGAAAAGGCCCCTGAGGAACTCCTGCAATAGTCGTCATGGGATCTGATGAGCAGCCTTTGACAACAACTCGGAGAGACCGTTCACTCAGGAAATCTTTTACCCAGTTATTTAGACGAGGGGAAATACCGTACGCTGGAAGCTTATTCAAAAGGCTAGCGTGCCATACCCTGTCTAGAACCTCCGAGACGTCTAAAGAAACGGCAATCGCTTCCACAATTTTTTTCAACGGCTTCACCTCACAAGTATAAACTAAACTAGTACGTAGTACTCATCTTTTAATCGTACTATAAGTATAACAGAACAGCCTATGTGGATGATCGTCACTCAATGAAAGGTGGACGTTGCCGTTGAGGTCGAACGTGGTGAAGGTGGTGTGATTATCTGATCAAGTTCGCGAAACCTACGTGGTCAGATATTGCTCAAGACAGAAAATTTGATGGAGAGGGGGAAACTTTTGCCTAACTATAGGAGTTTGTGTCCTAAATTGTGTACTAAATTTTTGTGTAGGTAAACAATAAAATTTAGATGAATACTTCTAAGTGTAATTATATACTTATTTGACTGATTTTCAGATTATCCTACTAGAAACATGCAACGATCTTTTTATTCTTAAAATATTTTGTATAGATCTTCTTCATCCTACGCACGCAATAGAGATCCTTTCCTTTCCATGATTGAAACTTACTCAAAATTAACATTTCCAATAATTAGCTAGCAATACAATAATCATAATTTATGTGTCAACCCATGATTAGAATCTATTCATCGAGGTTTGTAATCTTACACTAAAATTATCAGATCTTCGTGGGCATTAATTAAATTAATACTAAGCAACTAATCAAATCGTAAAGGTTTGAGCAAGGATCCCAAAATTAAACTATAGGTGTGAACAGAACTAAAGCTTTACTTTAGTTGAGTGACATTAATTGGACTGAGAGGACCGTTTCTAGTCTAATAAGGAACCTACATCAATTCTGGAAAATTCCAGAACGACTTAGATTGAAAATAATGATGTTGATATTAACTTTGTTGAAGTCATTTGTGGAACTGTTGATTTATTGAATGTCGAGACAGTGAAGCCATCATTTTCTCTATTGAGATGTCTGAAGTAGGAAAATGTCGGGGATTACGGATTTTGTCGGATTAACTACGATGTTAAGCTCTTTATTGGGCTCAATCTAAATCCGTACAAAAGTCTGTTTATTTTTTAACAATTTGTTTAAGTTTGGATTTTTATTAATCTAAAACAATTAGTCTATTTAAATAATTACTAGTCAGTAGGTAGCTACCAGGTTTAAGTAATTTAACTTGTCATAATGTAGCCTGAGGATTCACAACTATAAATAGAGATACATATTGACTAATATTTATTTAATGTTTTTTTTATGTAAACAGCTTGCTAAATCCGTCAGCCTACAGTTTATTTTCTAATATTATAATAATACTTATCTTCAAATTTCACTTATTGTAAGGCAACTTTTAGCATAATTATTATCTTCATAGTACCTTAAATTCGTTGATGAATTTGAAAAATCAACGATGAATTTTTTTTTTATGAATTGTGTTTTTTTAATGAATTTCATTTAATTTTGTTTACAGTTTGACATTGTAATTTTTTTTTAATATCTTTTACATTTAATTAATGTTTGACATTATTATTTACTTTGACGAGTATTATTACATTTTATAAACCATATATTTTGTTTTATTATTGTGAATGTGAGGACTATGTGGATTGCTTTTTTTCTCTTTTCTTTTCCGTAATTTTAACGTATGTCTGGTAGTTTGAGCATTTTCTGCGGTCTACCCAAATGTTCTTTCCTTAGTATTGTTCGTCAAGTTGTTAAGCTCCTTAGTTGTTCTGAGGTGAGCTTTGCAAATACTGACAACTGTTTGCTCTGAATGGACAGGTCCACTCAAATCTATATGGTTCTCTTTTTAAAAGGTCCACTCAAATCCATAAGTTTCTTCTCAGGGTAGTCAGAAAACCCCAGCCTCGTCTTGTTTAAACGAACAAAAAAAAGTTATTTTTTCTAACCTATTTGCAAAATGAATATAGTTTATAGAAAAGTATTTCAACTGTCATTCGAAATCAGAAGCATGATCATCATTTCATCAAGACGTCAATTGCTGGACTATACCTGTGTATTTCCCATTCTTTAGATTCCTGTGGCATCGATCTTTGGTATTGGTTCACCTTGTAAGAGTCCTAGCAGAGCTTTGTCTTCCAATAAACATAATAAATAGAATAGTACAGATTACAATAAACTTTATTTTAGGCTAAAATAGGAACAATTTCGCAAAAACTTAAATCTAAACATCGGTGAAACTAATATAAAGCTTGTAAAAACAGCGGTCTTATCGCTGTCAACGCAGCGATATCAGACAAAATGTGACAATCTGCATTGCTTTGCTAGAAAATTACTTATGTTTAACTTCAACCAGTCTGTGTCTGTGTCCTTACGATCCATCTTAAGGTTGTCTGAAAGATATCGCTATCAGCGATAAGACCGCCATTGTCCCCGTAGATTTAGATTTATGTATTTATTGTACACCAACCTTTGGTGTACAATAAAGTTTTATTCTATTCTATTCTATCAAACAATTCAAATGAGCTATTCCAATTTTGAAATGAGTTTTTAAAACAAAAGAAAACCATCGATTCGATTCATCAAATTTAGAGAAACATACTCCAAACTCGCCACAAACCTCCTTAATAGTTAATTTCACTATAGTCAGTACAATGCCTCCCTAAATTTACTTCGCTTTTGTCAGAAGATTGAATTAGTCGAATGTTTCGAAACAATGAGACCTTACCTTAACCACATTATAGCAATTTGCATACAAGTTAATGACTAGTAATGAAATAACTACTGCACACATCGACCAGCAAATTGTGAATAAATCGAATCTCATTGTGTTGCTATTAAGCAATGTTTGTCGTTCATCTATTTTCCGTTGTGATCGGTTTAATTAAAACTGACAAGCAAATGAAAGGGACGTCCGGTTTAACTTTGTATTATTACACTTAATTACTAAAATTTTCAATTTTGGACGCCATGGCCTTTATTATGTTGGTTCATTTATTCAGAATTTTTCATTAGATAACTGTTTTGTTTTATCATTACGGTAGCTTAATGGTTTGTCTACGGAAAATGCATTGTATAACAATATTAATACAAAAAAGATATCTCTTAAAGTCCCGTGGATTGGATCTACTTGTTTACTATTATTTATTTTTATTTGTGAAGGTAGTGATGATGGCACTAAAGAAACTAATATTTACAAAATAAAGTTGAGTATTATTTAAAAGCCTTGCTTTTACGATATGATATTTCAACGGTAGAGAAACTGTGATAAATACCCTTTTGGTGCGTTTTTAAATAAACATCAATATACTCAATGAATCTTTATTTTACGTCAAATGATATACCCAGTTACTGCATATTTAAATTGTTCAGTTTCACATTACAATAATTGTATTCTGTTCTGGTATTTAAAAGAGACCTCTGAGTTTGTTTCGGTGTTTCTTGTCAGGATAGGCAGCTTGGACCAAAATTCCGGCCTCATCTACATATTTGACGAAATAAATAACTTGTGAAATTGTAAATATTGTCAAAATAAATATTCATCATTTTATATGTGTAGTCAAAATAAACCATGCAATGAAAACTGTCAAAAATATTTTTACATACGAAATTAAAACAATGATGTATAACTGACTGGAAAGTGCATAAATTATAAAAGTGTTACACCAAAAAGTTACAACTGAACAACATGCCGAACGGTCGAGGAAACAGTTGAAAACTGCAATAAATCCGTTCCAAAATTAGTTTCGAACGACAGAAGACTCATCCGTGGAATATTAATCGCTTTCCGATTACCAATAGTTTGTAAAGTTAACTTGTTGAGTTATGGCACTTGAGAACTCATAAAATTTTAAGAACCATAAGGATAACAATGATTGCTACAGAATAAGTTGGTAGTTAAGTGCCTGGCAAATGTTCACAGCTTTGTTTTATTTTAATTTCCGTAATTGAGGAAGGAAAAAGTTGAAGTGAATTATTTGTTCTTTTGATGGTTATTTATTATTTTAAGTAGATGAAGGAATAAAGAAATAATGATTATTTTGCTGGATATAAGGAAGCCATGCTGAGTTAAATTCCAATAAATAGGGATAACAAAAAAGGATGATTCATTATATATTTACCTTGAACACCGAATTAGTTTATTTAGAAAGAGTTGTTTACCATTTTATTAAGTAAACCTTATCATTCAGAATTTTCTTAATTAGTTAATTATTAAGGCACTTCAGTCTGTAATAGTACCTCTAAGACTCCTCGATACATACCTACATAACTATGAATTCATTCCGCGCTATATAACCGCGCTGAGGCTGAACTGGAAAGAGGTAGCGAGAAAAGAGTACCCAGACGAAGTTCGATAAGATTTTCCCAGAGGGAAAGTATCGACTAAATAAAAAATATTGAAAACGGTGTAACGGTGAAAAAAAAAGATTGTTTACTCCCCAACATTACAAGTACACGGACAAGTGTCCATTGAACACTGAGTGCGGAAATCAGACTACAAGGATAAGATAGCTACTCACATTTCCTGAAAGCCCAAATCAATTATCCGCCAAAACGTTGTCAAAAGTATTTAAAGATTTAGAGATACGCCCTTTGTAAAAAACGCTCTAAAAGAAAACGTAATGTCAGTATCGCAAAAATCTGCCTCAATACTCTATAGGGTGTATGAGCAAGCTCCAACTCCATCCTGGAGATCATAGCTGAAAGACAAAAATCTTGGACAGCGCGTTTTTTTTAATAATACAAACTAGTGCTTGACTGCGATCCCGCCTGACAGTAAGCACTGATGCAATCGTTGATTTTGAAGTGTATTGGTTTATTAACAGCATTCACTTTAGCTTTTTATAACATTAAGTATCTCTCCGAATAATCTTGTTATTAATAATATTAAGCTTTACTAAAATAGTCATGAGTTTTGCTTACTAACACACTATGAATCTAATTTGTGCAATATAAACGAGATGTAATAAATCAATGGTACAAGTACAACACCATCCTACTACTCCTAAGTAACTTTTCATAACTTCAATTCTTATAACTTTTCATCATCTACAGAAACGCAGAAACTGTTCAGTAACACCTAAGTTAGCTAAGTTGTAATACTTCCTTAAAAAGGTTTTATACAGGCAGAATACTTATTAGAAAAATTATGTCAGTTTTACTTGATGCCCTGTTACAGTATTTTTTTTTTTTATAAAGCAACGTTTTATTGTTCTTTTTTGAGTGATTTTGTCCTCGTTGATTAATATTGCTAAAATTGTTTTTCGTAATCAAAGAACCAAGGGTCTGCTACTTTTATAAATACGTCAATTCAACACGATCACATTGTCAATCTGCTAAAGGTAATCTGTTCATTTATAATGGCCGGTCATTGGTCAGTCAGTATTTTCGTAGTAGAATTGTGGTACGACCAGTGTCTTGTAACGAATTAAAAGCAATGTCTGCACAATGACGTTCTAATAGTAGGTCCTTCGGTAGGTTACTAATCAAAGGCACTTACAATTTTAGCAGATTACCGCATATGTCAGGCATTCATTTGTCATTATGTACGAGATTACCATTCCATGCCATTTCTTTCAATGGAGTACATTTATTAGTACATTTATTACTTATTGTAGCGTCATTATATTAGTACATTTCCAAACTTATCAAAATCAGCAATTATAAAATCAGTGATAGACCATTCTGACACTATTGTAATAGCAGACATGAGAACCAGATTATTATTTTTTTGTGTTGTTTTATTGATAAACGTGCATAAAATAAATAACTTTCAAAGAAAACTATAATTAAACATAAAATAAAAAAAATCAGTTTTCGGAGAAAACGACAAATAAAACCAAACGTCATTGAAGTTGTTTTATAAGTAAATTCGACTACGTATCTTCAGAAAGTTTTCACTATGAAAAATGATAGTCTAGACTTTAGACTAATAGTCTATCAATCGATTCTATAACTGACTTATAGGTGATTGTCTTAAGTTCCCAAACGTCTAAAAGCATATAGATACCGTCTCTTTACCTAGAAGCACTACATTGAACAGTTATCCTCAATTAATTCTCAAGAGACGAAGCTCACAGAGCTAACTGGCTGCAACAGCCAATCTAGCATACAGGAGAATCGTCTAATTGGCTAACGTAGCCGGCCATCGGATTGGCTAACACAAACAGCCAAGCCAGACTGAATAATGCGTTTATTCGCCTATGAAGTACCTGCGCGTGATTCGAATTCACTGATAAACTTCGTAACATTCATTAAGATAAGCTTCTATAAAATAGTGCTTATTAAAATAGATAAAACGTACACTTTAAATTTCAAAACGTAATAATCATTATTCATTTTCAACGAGTACTTAAAAGTGGAGGGTGAAATTAGGTTTTATAATATTTCTGTATTCCCTAGATACAGTTATCATAATAATCTAAAATATTACATGCTTTACCGCTGAATAGCGATACTAATGGTTATTCTGCCCACTTAGGCATTGTTGAGAGGAATTCTCACACCATTAAGCATTCCTAGCAATCAGAGCTAAAAGCGCGATTTATTGTGAAATCTCTTTGTGCTACTCAAGTGTTAACATAAATCTAAAAATGTAGTACAAATGCAAGCACACAAATGAACAAATTCAAGTTAAGTCTAACAGTAATAAACCTTTTCTAAATTCGTAACGACTGACGATTATTTTGTTATAATATATAATAAACCTCCGTTTATTTGTCTAGTCTGAGTTTGTCTTACGTTACCGCGATCGACACGTTTATGACGTGTGGTGCTCTGATTGGCTCACGCCAAGCTCTTAACCAATCAGATAGCCACAATCGCGGTAAACGTTTCGATCACGTTAAGATCACATAGATCAAGTATAGATTTAGTGAAAGAACGTCACATACATGTCACATTATAAACAGAGACAAACCATTTTCATGTAACAAAAAATAGATTCATATTCCTATACTAGCAGAAATATAAAAAGACTAATCAGAAGAGAGCAACTAACAGTTTCATTCCGTTACGAAAGAAATAACTAAATTACATTTCTTTATTTATTGTTTAGTAGTTTTATCAGAAAAAAAGCGAGACTTTAATTCATTTACGAGTATGTTTTAATTCGACGAGAGTTTCAGGGTGATGTTTTTGCTACAAATGGTTTTCCAGAAACATGTTGTCCAGTAGGCATTTAGAATTTGTGCTTGATATAGTACAAACATTTGGCCACTTAAGTCCTACACGTGGCATAGTTATTTGAGGAAACTAAATGTTACACGTTACACAGAAATACGTAGTTTGTTCGGTAAGGATTGACATTGTGTAATATTGTGGCGACCTTAAATCTTATTAAAACGGAAAAATAAAAGATTTTCCTCATTTGGTTTGAAGTGGCTTTTTTTAAAGCCTCTATAAACGTGTCGGAAAAATATTGATAGATTTTTTTTTTTTTAATTAGCGGCTATTTTGTGAGTTTGAACTATGACATTAAAGAAAATAAATAAAGGAGAAATCTTGATTCTGTGTCTAAAAATAGAGGTGGAAGAAGAAAAGTCTTCCTAAGTCGTCCAAAATATTTGTTATCGACACGGGAATTAAGGAATACACAGGAGAAATCAAACTACATACTCGAGAAAATTAATTATCTAATTGACGGCATGGTTAACGTAGTGGTCTAGGGCTGGCGGACTGTTCGAAAAAGCTACCGTGGTCCTGTAATGCATAGTGCAATTAAAAAAAAGACAGATGGATTTTAGTCAGTAAAAATCTGACACTCCCGCTCGCTTCAACCACACCGAAACAAGTTATATGATGATTACCTAACCAAAAAAAAAAAAACAGTCGCATTCTTTGCTGCTCTGCGTGTTATGGGTTGGATTCCCGCACGAAACAAATATTGTGTGGCCTATATCTTTGTGAAGACACGCACACTATACAGGCTACGGGTACGATTGAAAAAAAACACCGTGACCTTATGACACAAAGGGCTACTTAATGGGTTTTAGTCAATAAAAGTCTGATAAGGGCTCTCACTCCACCCCAGAGTGCGAGAAGGCATTTGGTGATTACAAACCTAAAATACCATCCAAAAATCCATCCAAAGGTTGTCTGTAAGAAATTGCCCTGTGCGATAAGACCGCCCATTGTACCCTTATTTATAATAATGTTTGTCCTATATTTGTTGTTTATGCGGTGTACAATAAAGAATATATAATAATAATAAATAATAAATATCCACGATACAAGAGTCGATACGTAATAAAAAATAATCTTTACAAATAAGATTTAGTAATAAGCTCATAATGTTGCAAAGAACGATGCTTAGTCAAAACTTCTTTCCTAAATACCTAATAGTTGTACATATGACGTGAACTATTTTCAAAATATATTTTGTGCCGCATGAATGCGCCTCCCGGTTTTGAGAGCCGAATACCGACTCTCAATATATCGGCTTTGACAAACGCAACTCCGCATTTTCCGTTGACCCACATCTTTCTCAAACAGACAAATCAATATTGCCAGTATAAGAATTAGATACCTCAGAGCAAAATTTAATAAGTCAGCAAAAAAATGTACTTCCCAGCGTCAAGTAATCCAAGTTTATTTCTTAGCGGTTAGCAGTCTTCGTAATCTTTTTCTCACGTATTAATATGATCTGTGTGGGAATATCTGCTCATCCTTACATAATTTCTATCAATCAAAGCCCCCACGTCGTCTGTCTGTCTGTACTAACGCGGTTTAAGTTAAAATTTATGTACCGGTTTTCAAGCAATTTTCACCGATGTACAGAGTGATTCATAAGGCTATTTAGGCGCATAATACATGCACCTAAATTAAATAGCCTCATGGGACATTAAAGTAGTAAAAGCCGGGAATTTCAAATATTGGTAACACCCGTGTGAAAAAAGAGTTTGTGGGTGGTGTTGGGAGAGTTGGTTTGTTTGAATGCGCTAATCTGAGAAACCACTAGGGTTCGAAGGAAGTGTAGAAGTGTTAGGGATAACCCGTGTATTGAGAAAGTCTAATGTCATGTTACAAGTCACGGGAGTGAAGCAGAAACCAAAGACGCGGATAAAAACGCGTGGAATAGCTACTGTCTACGTTGTCCTAAAAATAAAAATCAGCATGCAAAAGATTTTTTGAAGAATATTCACGACCCAAATGATCACGACCCAAAATATCACTAAAGTCAATTGAAGAAACTCGATTGGATTTTAGTCAGTAAAGTCAGAGTGGCATGATTTTTTTTACCCTCAAAACTAGTTGAAAACTACTAGTGTGACCACTTATCAAGTGCATGTTGGTGGTGATTGTCATTAGTTGAATGAATTTTCAACTGCCAATCACTTCATTTGGCTTGCGATTAATTTGAGACATTGATAATTGTTCTATAAACCTAGAATTAGTGTCGACATACGTAGGCGCCAATATAATGCATCGCCTTTTTCATAATAATACTGGTATTAATAATAATACTTTAATAATAAAGACTAAGGAAAGACATATGTAACCTATATTAAAGGTAGGATTCAAGAAGATCTATTCTAAGTCGTGCTGCTTTGAAATTGAATAGAACTTCTAATGATTCGATTTCGGTGAAGTCTTCATCCGCATCAAGTTCACTGAGCTCAGATTCAGAACATAAGTACCTAACTTAACATATTAAACGAACAATGTTACAAAATTTAAACAACTTTACAATTTTTTTGTTTTTAATTCATATGATTAAGTACATATACACATAATATACAAATAAATATTTACCTAATTATACTTGTAAACAATTAAACTAATATATAAGCTTGTATATACATCGAAAAAATTTGTTTGAACGAAAAATAATTCATTGAGCATAAATAAGTTCATTCACATCGCTGAAAATGGGAAAAGTGCCCAGAAAGCTGACAGCATTGCCTCTTTGAATTGAAATGCTGATTCTTTGGTCAAAGAAAAGTCCAGTCTTCTGGTCACCTGAACAGTCGATGTTTTAGAACACATACACACAGATTGAAGACAGTAAAATGATTACTGACAAAAATGTGTTACTTTCTAATGTCAGAACGTTCATTTTATCTAGATATACCCCCGATTTCTGATTTAAGCATTTGAAGTTGAGAATTACTCAAACTCTACTTTAGCTTGCAAATCTGTCAAAATTTGGCATTTAAGTAAGGTTTGAGTCGTTCTTAACTCAAAATACTCAATTCAGAAACCCGCCTATAGACTATGTTAGTTTTAGTAGTCAGCAAAGACCATTTTTCCAACATGTGTTAGCTAAAATAAATATTATCAGTGCCTAACTGCGTAGGAACTAGGCTTTTCTATATTTCCAATGTGCGCGGCTCGAGCCAAACGTGACAGGTGGTTCTAACAGAAAGCTCGCATTCACTGTATTGGGCTCGTTTTGAGGTTTGGTTTGGGCTGTATGTGTATACGTGCCATGAATCACGATTACTAGTATCATCTATGCTAATTTAAAAAAAAAAGTAAAAAAGAGAGACTTATTTTGAAAGTATGTTTCGAGTTTTGTTTATTATTGAACACCGACTTCCGAAATTAAATTTATTTTGATTTTTTTATTGTATTTTTTTGTATATGGGTCTATTTTTTTTTTTTGTATTTTTTTATACTTTTAGTTGTGCTACCCCTTAGCTAAACTAAAATAATGAACCAGCCCTATAGTAAGCTATCTATAGAATTTAACCATAACTAGAATGCCAATAAAACTTTGAATATTTTCCTCGATTTTCAAATCGGTCCAGGCATGTTTGAGTAATCTGTGAACATGCATAAATTTTTTTTTTGACGAAATGAGAACATCCTCTTCTTTGAACTCGATTAATTCAAATACTAATGTTATTTGAAATTCTATCCGATATAATAATTTACGTGACCTTTCTTGCCAAAAATATTTTCACATTGTTTTGAATTTTATTTCACAGAACATTCTAAAAACTGCTTCATTCTTCATTTTCAGAAATATATCTGTAAATTAAATAAAATTGCTACCATTGTACAAAACAATATAAGAATAAGTGACAGCGCGAAATATTACACCGTATTATCAAGTCCATATAAACAAAATAAGACATGGCCCTTTTCTAAGAAATTGGATTCTGAACGCAGCATTTGAGCCAGCCATAAAGCGTCGTTCAGCATTGTCTCAAAGGCTATTGATGATAATTCCTGTTTATATCCAATAGAGGAAAGGAAACAGCGATATCGGGCTGATATACGCCATTCTCGCTTTTAAACGACTTCCACATTGCTACCAGGAAATCTCACATTTTGTTAACGAGTTGACGAGCGATAAGAAAACGTGAAAAGACTTCGGTGTAATCGTGTCTTTAGATTTGGAGACTTCAATTATTATTATTTTATTTTTTTCAAATATTAGTTTATACATAATTATAGATTTTATTTTAGTGGTCCTAAAAACTTATTAACAAATTTTATAAGTTCCAACTGTTACTAACAATTATGAAACTGTTATCTAATTAAGTAAACTATTATTATTAAGAAAACTTGGGGCGATATCTTAAATCTTGATTCGATCTCGCATAGAAAACCCGAACTCTCTACATTATTTTTTGAGTGACTTTAAGTCTTCTAATGAGAACCATCGTGTGTGCATACGTTTCGGAGCCATATTAAATCACTAGCAACCCGCACTAACGTCGCACACACTTTCGTCTTCAGATATTGAGGTATGATGGACGAGAAAATACTACGCAGCTTCTTAAACACGTGACTGTTTTTAACCACCGAAAAAAAAATGGCCGAGTAGGATTCTGCGCTTGACCTTTTTCTTTATTTCTGTTGTACAAATTTATATTTCTATCTATAATATAAAAATGAATCGCAGAATGTGTTGGTAAGCGCATAACTCAACAACGCCTGGACCAATTTGGCCAAATCTTTTTTTTAAATGTTCGTTGAAGTTCAAGGATGGTTTTTACGGCGAGAAAAATAGAGTAGGGTAGAGTAGGGTAGAGTAGGGTAGAGTAGGGTAGAGTAGGGTAGAGTAGGGTAGAGTAGGGTAGAGTAGGGTAGAGTAGGGTAGAGTAGGGTAGAGTAGGGTAGAGTAGGGTAGAGTAGGGTAGAGTAGGGTAGAGTAGGGTAGAGTAGGGTAGAGTAGGGTAGAGTAGGGTAGAGTAGGGTAGAGTAGGGTAGAGTAGGGTAGAGTAGGGTAGAGTAGGGTAGAGTAGGGTAGGGTAGAGTAGGGTAGAGTAGGGTAGAGTAGGGTAGAGTAGGGTAGAGTAGGGTAGAGTAGGGTAGAGTAGGGTAGAGTAGGGTAGAGTAGGGTAGAGTAGGGTAGAGTAGGGTAGAGTAGGGTAGAGTAGGGTAGAGTAGGGTAGAGTAGGGTAGAGTAGGGTAGAGTAGGGTAGAGTAGGGTAGAGTAGGGTAGAGTAGGGTAGAGTAGGGTAGAGTAGGGTAGAGTAGGGTAGAGTAGGGTAGGGTAGAGTAGGGTAGATTTGGGTAGAGTAGGGTAGAGCGGGAGCGAAGCCGCGGGCAAAAGCTAGTTACTTATAAATTTAACACTATCACTGACGAGAATCTTTCGAGAGTGCAAAAATGGTTCCACGATTTTCTGGTACTTCGACAGTACGCCTAACTACCCCATTATGACAATCGATTGACAGTGGCTTAGGCCTTTTTACCACTTTCTGTAACCTAAATTCAATTTTGGAGCTATAGAGTACGATATGGCAGTACCTATAATTCTGAATTCTTTGGTAAACATACCTAAGTATGTATGGCATTTTTTATGTACTTTTT
Source organism: Leucania comma (assembly GCA_958295575.1). Classification (NCBI taxonomy): domain Eukaryota; kingdom Metazoa; phylum Arthropoda; class Insecta; order Lepidoptera; family Noctuidae; genus Leucania; species Leucania comma. Next base: position 12,002,046 of record OY282476.1, on the reverse strand, counting down.
ACGGATTATCTGGAGTTAATAATTTTTGTGAAAGTAAAACTTATGAATCCGATCCTTTCGGAAAGAATAATTGTAAGCATAAAATTGTTGGGTTGCGGGATGTTTTATAAAAGTCACCACGAGCTTGAAACACCAAGTGCAACTGAAGGAATCCAGATGGTAAAAATGAGATCTCGCTCTTGCTTCACCAAAAGCACACCTATTAAACAGTGAAATACTGTACTGTTAAAACTGTGCTGATTCTGTATCGCTGATAAATCTGAAGACTATGACAATAATTTAATACACAAAGATACATATTATACCAATTTTTTTTTATTGTAGGTAAAATCAACAGTCAGTTTATACCAATAGTTTGTTCTTCCGAGAACCGAAATTCAGTTTAGACATCAAAGCGCTTTTCCAAACCATACCAAAATGGGTTTTTACGGGAACACATTTTCCAAATTTTTCAATTTTTGTGGCGAAACTTTTTCTTCCTGGTCCCTATTCTCGCGAAAACTGAGGAGAAAAAAACTGAAGAGAAGAAACTTTTTCCTCCGTTTATTAGAACGTTGAAGTAGAGTTTCGCCACCAATATTGAAAAAATATATATTGAACCAAATACGAGGCTAAAACCAGCTTATATAATGTTTGTTAGTCTGTGCGTATGTTTGTTACTTCTACAAGCTCAAACAGCCGAACGGATTTTGATGAATCTTGAGGCACGAGTAGATCATCTTCTGGATTAGCACATAGTAAACAGGGTAGAGTAGGGTAGAGTAGGGTAGAGTAGGGTAGAGTAGGGTAGAGTAGGGTAGAGTAGGGTAGAGTAGGATAGAGTAGGGTAGAGTAGGGTAGAGTAGGGAAGAGTAGGGTAGAGTAGGGTAGAGTAGGGTAGAGTAGGGTAGAGTAGGGTAGAGTAGGGTAGAGTAGGGTAGAGTAGGGTAGAGTAGGGTAGAGTAGGGTAGAGTAGGGTAGAGTAGGGTAGAGTAGGGTAGAGTAGGGTAGAGTAGGGTAGAGTAGGGTAGAGTAGGGTAGAGTAGGGTAGAGTAGGGTTGAGTAGGGTAGAGTAGGGTAGAGTAGGGTAGAGTAGGGTAGAGTAGGGTAGAGTAGGGTAGAGTAGGGTAGAGTAGGGTAGAGTAGGGTAGAGTAGGGTAGAGTAGGGTAGAGTAGGGTAGAGTAGGGTAGAGTAGGGTAGAGTAGGGTGGAGTAGGGTAGAGTAGGGTAGAGTAGAGTAGAGTAGGGTAGTTTGGGAGTGAAGCCGCGGGAAAAAACTAGTTTAAAATAAACTCAAGATGATATTGACAACATATCAAACTTGTTATAGATCCGCGTTTGGGTTCTTTCCAATACAATGCTTTTTACAATAAGGAAACTTCTTCATAATGTCCTTAAGCCTACCCTACCGCTCCAATGATACCTGAGCTGAAAAAAATAATAAAATGTTTAAGATATGAAAAAGCAGAAAAAAATGTCATGTCAATGTCATCGCCGATAAAACGATACCTGGATAATAATACTGAGCAAACAAAAAACAAAATCGTAGTAATAACGTACTTGGGAATCTGTGTTATCTTTAGGTATAAAATTATTAAGAAATTCATAATAAAAATATTGGCTTAGATAACAAGGATCCCATCCCGATATTTGAGATTCTCGCATTTAAACTCATTTAAAGATTACAAACTGAACAGAACTAAAGTTGAAACATTCTAAATTCAAATTCTAAAACTCGAGTCCCTTTTCCAATTCTAGTAAAATCCGTCAAACAGTCCAAAATTCCAGTTTAGCAATTTATTTTGCGTTTGTGGAACCAATATTTTACCTTGTTCCTAAGTGTCATGTTGGTCAGACAGTGACAAAGTTGTCTTGTAGCACCTAAAAAACCTATAGTGGACAACGTCGTCTCAACGACGGACTGACACAGGTAGATACGTAATTTATTTTTGTGAAGGTGCGGATACACGGGCAATTTAATTGCTCAATCAAAATTGATGATGGTTTTACATAAAACCATATCTGTCTGAGGCTATCATCACTATCAACCGTGATTTGGCCCGCATATGCGATTGGAGCAAGAAGTATGGTCTTACGGTCAACCCTACAAAGACACAGGTTATAGTGGTGGGCAGTCCTAGGATGGTTTCTAAGATCGACTGGTCGACTCTTCCCCAAGTTACTTTTGACAATTCCACGATTCCCTTTAGTGATAAAGTTAAAAACTTGGGGATATTTATTGATAAGAACTTTTCTTGGACTGCCCAGCTACAAGAAGTCAGCCGTAAGTTATTTGCATCTGCTGCATCTTTGAGAAGACTCCGAAATTTTCTGCCGACTGCCACCAAGATTGCGCTTGCACAGTCACTTCTTCTTCCCATCCTTGATTATGCTGATGCCAGCTATCTTGATCTCACTCAGGAACAACTGGATAAACTTGAGCGGCTTCAAAATTTTTGTATAAGATTCATATTTGGTTTACGCAAATATGACCACGTTTCCGAATTCCGTGTGAAGCTCAAGTGGTTGCCAATTCGCCTTCGCCGGAATGCTCATATACTTTCCCTTCTATATAATATTCTCTTTTCCCCTTTTTCGCCCCTTTACCTTAAAAAACGTTTTGAATTTCTCTGCAAATCTCACTCTAAGTTTCTCAGGTCGTCAGAGAACTTGCGACTTAAAATGCCAATACATTCCACGACTTTCTTTGACAAATCATTTACTGTTCAAGCTGCTCGTCTGTGGAATGAATTGCCAGACACAATTAAACGCGCTCAATCATTGCCTGTTTTTAAAAGACTCGTTAGGGAACATTACCTGTCGCTGTGAATGTTGTTAGTCGTCATGTTTTATGTATTGTTCAATATGTATGTATTTATTATAAAATATATGTATATATCTATGTATCTATTGTAATATAAATATGTATATCACTGTTATTGTCACACCAATGACAGCCCCATTTCTTGTCCAGGCAATTACTGTCCATCCCAGGTTGCCTGGTAGAGATCGCAGAGTGCGATAAGGCCGCCCATTGTATATGTGTGTTTTAGTTTTAATTCCTTGTTTTTGTTCATGTTATGGTGTACAATAAAGCATATAATAAATAAAATAAATAAATAAATAATAAATATTCAATCTTATTCTTCCTGCCCTTATCCCATATTACTTGGGGTCGGCGCAATACGTTTTTTCCCCCACTTTATCCTGTCACCCGTCACACTATCACTTTTCTTTCATATCACTCCTCACAATCCATCCATCTCTTCTTCGGCCTCCCTCTTCCTCTCCATGTAAACTCAGAACTCTTTTAGTAACATACGTTAAAACCATATTCAATATCTAAGAAAATATTTCTATACTTTTCTTATTAGGCAAATAAAGAAAAGGTAATTTTAATAAAAATTACTGTATTAATCTAAACGAACATTGACCAAAGCAGTTTTTCTTTAAGGTAAAAGAGTATGGCTATAAAAAAAAAACAAAAGTCATTAAATATCTATATACAATAAAAGGCAAAGTCCTGACTCATTCAGTGACTCATCAACGCCCAGTCCAAGCCCTTAGAATAAGAATACTGAAATTTTGCACACTTTTATGACGCTAGTGTGCGCACTAGCGTCATAACATACGCATCGCAACATATGCACTATGACATAGACATCTGGCGTCGAAAAATAGCATAGCAACAGACTTATAATGTTCCCACTACTGGGACTCAGGCCTCCTCTCTGGGAGAGAGAATGGGCCGTAATCAACCACACAGGCTCAGTGTGGGTTAGCGGATGTCATATGTCTTCGAATTTTTGTTTCTAAGACATTTAAAACAGTTTTCCTCATGAGGTTTTCCTTCAGCGTTTTGAGAGCAGTTGTGATGAATAAATTATACAAAGTCATGAGCCTAGGTTAGAATTCGGGCCCTATAACTCGTAAGTCGGGGCCGTTACCACTTGGTCATCAATCCATCTGAGAAGATATTGTACATACTATGTTCAGGTCGATTTCTGGTCTAATTGAATGCATTAAAATAGCAATATTTTACATGGAGTGATAGCCTACATCACCCTCATAATCCAGCAACTGGGTAACACGATAACTCTTAGCAATACGGTGTCAGTATTATACAAGTAACATCTTGGATCAACGCGTAACTGCTTAATAATTGTGTAATCAGAAGAAAGAAAGAAGAAAGAAAGAAAAACAGTTTATTCGCGTGAAATGACGCAAAACTTAAAACTACTTGACAAACACAAATAATAGAACACAAATACAATACTAGAAGCACAAAGGAGTATGTATTTTTATGTAAAAGATGGTCAACATACACTTTGGTAATCGATCCAAATGCTGCAAACACGTCATACTGATCAACATGGAGTTTTTTTTACTAAGGGCAAGGCAATAAGTAGGTGTTCCCTTTTATCACCCACCTTCCACTGAAATAATAACCAAACCCAAACTTATAAAATAACGTATGAAATAATAATGATCAAAATACTACACAATAAAACAAAATACTACTATAATAATAATAACAACACTACTACTACAACTATAAACTACTACTATATGGATCTTTGTGTGTCCGAAATAAAATAAATTCTATTCTACGAGTATTCTAAAATTCAAATTAATGAAGCAATAAGAGTTAATATTTTTGCTGAATCAATTTATAAATTGAAAAAAAAAAGAATTAAAGTATACCGCTACTTTGACCGGAAACAGTTTTCGGAGATTATTTGCTAAAAAGTTGCTCGTGTAGGCATTTCGTAAGAAAGTTCGCATTAATGTCAGGCTAAGCAATTTATCTTGGCATAATTCGCGTAAAACGCTTATTGGCTGTCGCAGCCCAAACGGAGATAACATGATTTATATCCTGCTGCTAATTATTTTATACGACAGGGAACATCTTTTCTGGGTAACTGTTTGATAGTTATTAGTGATTTGTTGTACATTATCGTGATAAATAGTTACAATGTTTACTTAAATCTACTAGTTTTTTATTGTAATGGTAGCGTATTCCCAAAATTGTTTATTACAATATTGTTTATTTTAAGCACAAATTTTTAAACTTATATTTTTTTATGGTTACGAAGTCTAAACGAATAAACGGAATTCTCGTAGATCGTCTTCTAGATCTCTCGCGTGTTTGTTTATCTACCACTCTGTCACGGTTATAACTATCTCTGAATCGTGATAAAGTTTTTTTTTTCTGTGACTCAAACAAGGACGCTGACTTTTGAGTGAAAACTTAGAAAATAAAAAAAAGTTTTATGAACTATACCGGGCGATAAATTAAATGAAATGGCGAGATTTTTATAATTTTGCCATTTCATTATACATGTTGATCATAATTTAAAAGTAAATAATAATCTTAAAAAACGAATACCGGGCATTCCTGTAAAAATAATCTTCAGTATCAAAAATTCCTTTTCAATACCGTAATTAGAGACACAATAGAAAGACCATAGGTATGCAGATACCGGTGTCCTCTTGGGGCTTGATAGTGGGTTGTCAGCAAACTTTAGGGACCCAGCAGAGTCGAAGTTTACTTGGTAAATGTGAAAGCCCATCCCGTTCCTACTTTGCCTTCAAAAGGTGTTCACTTTCGAAGGCAAAGTAGGAACGGGATGGGTTTTTTAGTCAGTAAAAGTCTAACACTATACCCCGCTCCGCCCAAGGGCGGTGTATGTCATTAGATGATTTTTTACCATCGAAAAAAAAAAAAAAAAAAATAGATTAGGAAAAAAAAAGAACGGCAAAAAGTTAAATGTACAGTTTAATAATATTGTAGAGCTGCGGTAACGTTCAAAATAATTACTGTAAGTCTAGAACGCAAAAAGCAAATGATATTAAATGATGAAACGTAGATGGGTTTTAGTCAATAAAATTCCGACACGCCTTTTCGCTTCACTCAAACGTGGGAATCATTTGATGAATTCCCACTTTAAAAAAAAAAAAACTCAAAAATCTCTTTTATTATCAAAAAAAAACCTTTGAAGCTTTTGATTTTCTCGTGAGTGAAGTGCAGTCGTGTAATTTACTTTATTTTTCTACCTCCATTTCTTAAAATCTTTATCAAACAAAACTAATATTGCTCAACCTTTAAGCAAGTAACAGAATACACCTTCCATTCTACATTTTCAAGTCTCAGCAAACACTAAACACGACATTATAAAACCAACTTTTCTACATTTCGCTAAACGGAATGTTAGCAGTAATTCAATGAAAGTACAAACACTAGCAGCGAATGACGCATGCACTAATGGTCGTGTCGGAGCTTTCTCCCCACAAATATGCACTCGCAAGCCGCAATGCAGTTTATGTCACTTCACACTGTTTAGTGCTGCTGGCGTACGAGTACGCGATCCATGTAAAGAGAGATGCATTTATTGCTCACACGTTAAAATGCCGTGGAAATAGGAGCTACTAATTAATAGAGAGAGAGCAGTGGTGGCCGAGTGGTAACAGCCCCGACTTACGAGTTGTAGGTCGCGGGTTAAACCCAGCCAGGCGCATTACTTTGTATAATTTATTTCATCACCACTGCTCTCAAAACGGTGAAGGAAAACATCGTGAGGAAACCAGCATGTCCTAGAACCAAAAATTCGAAGACGTGACGTTCAACCACCCGCACTGGGCCCGCGTGGCGGATTGCAATCCATTCCTTCTTCTAGAGAGGAGGCCTGTGTCCCAGCAGTGGGAACATTAAAAGGCTGATGATGATGATGAATTAATAGAGGTGTATATACATCAACACTGTGTATACCATTGTGTCCGTGTATCGCTATCAATGGTAAATATATGTGCGTTCAAATCTCATCGGGGTATCTCATGAGTGAAATTGAACCCCAATGTCCTAGAATGCAAGGCAAAGAAGGAATATAGATGTGGTTTAGTCAGTAAACGTCTGACACGCCCACCGGCTCCCCCCGGAGCGAGAAGTATTAGAGTAGAAGTTGACCTTCGATGATGATCGACCTTAAAAAATGGAGGTAACTGTCAACAGTGCCAACACAGTTGCCAGCGCAATAGAAGACTCGAAAGTCGAGCTTTTAAGTTTTTGCTCCTTTTTCTGGGTCCAGAGATATGACGGCGTTTTAAGGTGTAGATAAAAATCATATTTTACAATCGTAGCACTGCTCGAGCTACGCCAAAGCGTGGGGTTACGACGTAGCGGTGGGCGTAGCACGACGATTGTGCGTCGAAATAGAATAGAATATTGTTTATTACTTGGTTTAAAAATATTTGACTTGTCACTAAGGGCCAAATTCACCAATAAACTAATCGCGATTATATAAAACAAAACGCAGTTTGAGCGCCTAATCGAGATTATAGCGTCATTTTGCGTTTCACCGCGATGAATTGAACCTAGTTTACGCTAAACTCAGTTTCAATTATTTTGTTGTCACCCATGTTTACGATACGGGTCTTTAAACTAGATTACGCTGAGCTCAGTTTAGTTTAACTGTTTTTATATTGAATGATGGAATCAGCCCTTAATGAAATATGTGCGTCGGACCAGTCTGTACCACACACAATTTTGTTATTTATTTCTTTTTGTAATATCGTAAGTATTTGAATTTATACTGCCTCATTAAATATTTATTTAGTGCTTATAAAATAAAAATTAAATGCCTTTATTTTCTAGTACACTTAACGTTTTCAATCTAAACCTAAATAATATTTTGTTTCTAATTTGTTATCATATTTTGTTTTATTTTTTTATATAATTTTAGTTGCATGTCCTTTTCTCCACGGGTGAAGATCACCTCCAGTTTCTTTCTTCTATTTGTCCCAGTCACTTGCAATATTCTGCTAATCATTTCCTGCTAGATCAGATAAATTGTTAGACCACGTTCTAATCGGTCTTTGGTCTACTTTTTCCTTCTGGCCCTTTCCATTCTGTAGTTTTAGCTGTCCACCAATCATTTTTGTAACGTGATGGCTGGCCAATTGATGTTTATTTTATTAATAATTATGTTTAAATGTTTACGAATACCATCGATGGACCATCGGACCATCGGACAACCCGACATACGGTGAAGATCCACCCCTACGGTCCGCTCTAAGCGTTTTGCTTCGTCGTTTATACCACGTACATCAAAGGACTAGCTAGCTAGAAAGCTAATAATGGTTTGGTATGAATCTTAGCTCTACGGATGCAGTAGTTTTTTGTTTTTTTAAGGTTTCGTACTTCAAAAGGAAAAAATAGAAGCCTTATTGGATCACTTTGTTGTCCGTCTGCCTGTCTGTCAACACCCTTTATCTCGAAAACTCGTTGAGGTATCAAGTTGAAATTTAAACCATATACTTAGGTCTATGGCCCCTTGAAGCTGTCAAACTTCTAATTTAACAGAAAAAAAGATACGGCCGTTTATATCGCAAAAACGTATATTTCGACACTCTCAAAGGAATCGAAATAGGGTACTTCCCGTAGACCTAATCCTGAAATTTGGCATGAAGCAAGCTCTCATAGCGCAAGTATAGGGAAAAATCTGAAAACTGTAAAGTTGTAGTTACGTCACAAATAAAAAACGATTTTAGTGATTCGGTAAAATCTTCGAATTCATTTCGGGAATCAAACTGTTTTCATAGTTAAGCTTGTACGGAACCCCCAATGCGTGAATCCGACCCGCACTTACCTTGTTATTTTACTTGTGGCCAATTTTTTTTTTTTTTAATCCTAACTTAATTATAATTTTTATTTTGTTTTTAAACTAACTATAATTTAGAGTGCCATATTTGCACTAGCAAAAATGCTCTATACCTAAATAAAGATTTAAAAAAAAGACATTTAAGTAGGTTCTAAATACAAAAATATTCGAGGGTTTTTTAATTTTTTTTTATATTTTTTTTTTTTTGGTTGCATTAATCATAAGCACCAAATTTATTATTTACCAGTTGAGTCGGCAAACTTCGTACCGCCTAATAGTCAGGTTTTTTTTCGTGAATTTTTCCATATTTTCTCACCTTTTAAACCTTCCCTGGAGTATCACAAATAGTTCAAGACCAAAATTGACCAAATCGGTCCAGCCGTTCTCGAGATTTAGTGAGACTAACGAACAGCTATTCATTTTTATATATAAGGTATTTGTTCAGTTTTATGAGCTTCACGCGAATGCAGTCGTGGGCTAGTATTATATATAGAACTCCATTCATATGAGTTTTGACGACTGTTTTCCATTGTATATCAATCATAACAAAACAATTCAGTTCTCTCTCAAAACGAAGTATTGAAAGCAAAAAATTCTCAATATCGACATTTTCATGCGTTGAATTGTTCCGCGCTTAGACTGGTAGGGTTGTCAGCGCCATCTTTATTTTTGTTAAGTTAAGTAATTATAAGGAATAATTAAACTGTTTTTTTGGTTTCATTATTTATTTCTTATAGCAAGCAAAAGCATTTGATCGCTGGATTTGTTAAATCGATTTCTCGAATTGGTAACAGCCATTTATGATATTCATTTTTAATCCCCCAAAAAATTAAGGGTCATTTTAGAAAAGTGATCCCATTAATCGTACTTTACACAATTAACGATGAAATCGACATTGATTGAATTGGATATTTTTCAAGAATTCGTTTTTTTTAATTAAGATTGAGTTTTTTCCAAAAAAGTGAAAAGGAAACATTGGTAATAATAATTAAACGCATAAGCACAATCATACTTTTTATATTCCCACTGCCGGAACACAAACTTGCTCTCGAGGAGAGCGGACGGGCCGTAATACCAGTTCATATTGGTCTTAGAAGTCTTCGATAACTTTGTGGTATACCTCTCCACTCCTCAAGCACCTCAGGATATCTTGTTGCTATGTCACTTCATGCTAGCGGCCGTTTTGAGGGCCCCTTTATTTAGTGTGCAAGTCACTCACTTACCTTTTTATCTATGAAAATTAATAACATTGTTCAGGCAAGGGCCAAAGTCTCGACATAGTCCTTGGTAACCAGTCCACTTAAGACTTCAAAAACCGTAGCCCTTTTGTCTTTGTTTTCTATATGTTACAATAGTTTTTCACTAGCCGGGAATTGTCTTTGAGTGCACTAGCATAGCGCGCACAGGAATAATCGTCGGTTGATATCACGTTCTATTAAGTGTCCAAATAAAGGGCCTCTGCGAATTGGCTTCGGCCCCTCGTATGCCTTCCAAAGGTCCAGGACCTCAAGGTCCTGAGATAAGTAAATGTATGACCAATAATAAATATTTAATTCCGACCACAATAAATATTACAGAAATTCGAGCGATGCATACAATTATGTCTAAGAGACTGAAATCAGTCTCATAAATATGGCTAGTATAGCTAGGCTTTAGGGACCTATACTTCAAGGGCTCAAAAATAGGCTAGGCCTATTTATTTTCTTTGCTACTTATTGATTAACATTTAAAAAATTACTAGGTAAGTTTAACTGAAAATTTAGCATTTGTGCTTGTGTAAAAGTCTGGAAGTAATCAATATAAAAAATAAGTACTTCTAAGATAAATCACTCAAATATTGACACAAAAATCATCAAACAGTTGTTTGAGTATCAATACAGTATAATATTTACATGTCTATAAAAAATAAGGAAAATCAACATCGATTCACTCGTTTATTCGTCGTAAAGACAGTTGCTTATGTTGAAGATAGTAAGATGGGTGTTTGACATGTCAAGGAGTCACACAAATAGTAGTTTTTTATTGGTTTGGCAAACTTTCCAAAACCAGGCATATTGTTACTGTCTATAGAGGTATTGTATTCAGATCTTCTCATTTTCTTTTTTCGATTCAAAAATATATATTTTGTTGTATAAAAGGAACTTTGGAACTAAATTAAAGTAGTCACCACCCGTAAGGTCGTAATGAAACCTTGAGTAGGTATTAATATGGGTGATAACTTTTGAAAAGCGTCTTTAGGAGTAGTAATTGATATAACCACGTACTTCTGTTACCTTGGCCTATAGTAAGCTATTAAAATAATTGTATGTGCTTAGTATATCTACTTAATATCCACTTACAGTCCTTAATTAATTTACGCCACATCAAGGGTATTTATATTATCCCCGTATAATTTTGATCTGTCTTCTGTCAGTTCAAATTAATTATGCCATATATTTTTGTTGTGTACTATATCAGGAAAGCTGCTGTATTATATCAGGATTCAAACTGGTCCTTCCGATTTGTTCATGCTTAGTGAAGACCTGCTTCAACAGGAAGATGAGAACGTCGTTGCGCCTCTCTACTCAGTTCTCAATGAGGGAACTCTGCCATCATGGCGTGCCCAGCGCTGTATTGCGAAAGTCGCTGTCTCCATGCCACTATGAGATCTCGCCGGAACTCTGACCGCTTTTCCACAATTCGTGGTAGTGGAATTTCATCCCAGCGTTGCACCCCCAAGCACAATGCACGTGTACAAGTCTCAAAATACAATAGTAGTAGGCCGGAAAGGAGGCTTGCCACTTCACGGGAAACCGTGGGGCATACCTGCACCAACCGGATGGCCATGACACCGGTACGCATCCCGCTTGCGGGCCGGTTTTTGATCATATCCTGGAATATAAATATGGTACTTATTTTTTTATTTAAACTTTATGTACAGTAGTGATACATGGGCAATCTTTGGAGTAAAAAAGATGACACTGCGGTAATATGATATTTTTATCCCTGTAGTATGTTTGGGATAATTTTATACCTTCACGAGTACAAAACTTCTGGTAGAACCTAAAAAATTTATACATATTTATTTAACAACACCATAAAACATTGTAAAAGTACTCGTACAATCAAATGGTATAATCAGATAGTAATGAAGTAGGTAGGTAAATAATTAACCACAATTTAATAGGCACATTATGTTCACTAAAATAATCAGAACACAGGAATCTATTATACTCGTACAATACACAGATTATTCAAGTGGTAACCCTGAAAAGCCGCAGACAGGTATTGCGAACTGAGCAATTAACTTTTCAGATGGATCTTTCCCGGCATGGAATGGAATAATAACCGGCAATACTAGCCGTTTTGCTATTGGAAGGGTTTTTGTACTGATAGCGAATACCTAGTAGACGGAAATTAATTTTGACTTTGTCTACGACTTTGAGTAGTATGGTTCTGGTCACGTTACCATCATCAAGGTCGATCCCTGGGACGAAGACAATGAAAGGAGCGGGGTAGGTTTCTAGTCAGTAAGAGTCTGACACTATCTCCCGCCCCACCCAAAGGCGGGATTTGTCATTTGATGATTTTACCAACCATAAAAAAAAAATCATCAAGGTCGATAGACCTCCACTGCTGGATGTAGGTCTCCAAGTATAATCGAATCATTCAAAACGTTTTGAACGTCTCGCGTTTTGCGAATTCCTGTGACCCTGACCAGGTTATCGGTTCACCTTGTGGAAGGCCAATGCAGCGTCTCCCAGTACGCTGTTACAATTCTAAAACCTTTTAGTCCCGTTGACTATCTAATCTATCTATTATGTGTGAAGTTTTTTCGAACTATGTCGGTAACCTTGGGTCTCATTTGCCACTCATACCTCATTTATACTTAGATACTATTACTCACTTTTTTATGAACAAAAACGAAGACAACAAAGGAACTATGTAGTCAACCACAATGAAAAGACTTTTCCCGTTCTAAGGTGGAGGTTATTTTTTGGACAGCGGTGGGCAAAAAAATCATATTTAATTAATTTATGTAATTACAAACTTTAAGTTTTATTTCTGTTTATTATTATCAAGGTAAGTCAGCCAGTCGAGTTCTAAAGGTCTTGTGAAGTCTTTATGTGCGCCATATATGAAAGAAAGACGCTACAACCGAAGATTGCTTCACAACTTCTTTAGAATATTTTTATGGCCTTAGGTATTTCTCATGTAACACCACAATCTGGGGTTCTTCTCCAATTACATGCCTACTAGGGCCAAAGGTTATGTGAGAATGTCACCACGGGCCCCGGGATAAAGGCAAGGAACGGAAAGGTAGGTTTTTAGTCAGTAAAAGTCTGACACTATTTCCCGCCCCACCCAAAGGCGGGATTTGTCATTGGATGATTTTACCTACGTTAAAAAAAAAAAAATTACATATTAGTCTGGCATGAGAGCACAAACTGTGCATTAGTACACACAACCCATTTTTTTTTTTTTTTACGATTGGTAAAATCATACAATGACAAATCCCGCCCTTGGGCGGAGCGGGAAATAGTGTCAGACTCTTACTGACTAAAAACCTACCCTGTTCCTTCCCTGCCTTGGTTCCAGGGCCCTGGTATGCATTTTCATACCTTCCCAGAGCCCCAGACTAGGCCTCGTCCCTACTGGGCCCCTACGGTTTGCTGACAACTCCTTGAGGCGCACGGGAACAGTGCGCGCCGTAAACGACTTGGGCTCGGTCCGGTCTGTTACCGGACAAACGGACAGCGAGCTACCCATTGCCCGCCGTCCGCAAGCCCGCGTCTACGGTGGCTGGAAATTTGGATCGGAGTTACGGCGGCGGCTGCGGCGTGAGCGCCGTTGCCTGATACGGTCAGCCTCCTCCTTTGCTAGCATTACTGCTTCGCAGAAGGAGGCGACCGCCTGCCACTCCTCCTCGCTCCGGAGCATGGCTTGAACCAAGCCCCGGCGCGAGAGCCTCCGATTGCCCCCACGAGGACACGGCGATGCTCTTCCCAAGCGGGGCACACCTCTACCGTGTGCTCCACCGTGTCCACCGGGCGTTCCGCACAGTGACGACACCCGGGCGTCACCTCCGCACGGATCTTGTACAGGTACGGCCCGAACTTGCCATGTTCGGTTAGTACCTGCGCCATGCGGAAGGTTATGACGCCGTGAGGCCTTTCCAGCCACGCCTCAAAGAGGGGCCTTACCGCCTCAATCGTGGCGTGCCCAGCACAGGGTTGCGACAGTCGTTCTCGCCATTTCACCATGAGATCTCGCCGGAACTCTGTGACATTGTACAAATCTAGAGTGTAAGTGGAAAAAAATTAACAAATGTCAGAAAAATTATCAGAGAATATTTATGTTATTCTAGGTCTTGTAAAATATTTATTTCTTTAATATTTTTCGTTCAATTGTTTTTAAATTAGGACAATGAAGATGTTTTTATGTAAATGCTTATAAATACATTAAAAAATGTTCCTACTGTGGTCCTCTTAAGAAATAAGTATATGACAATACGCATAAAAAATACAAAATTATAATTATGGGTGTAGCGGCAGAGAACATCAGGTCCTCATATTCACCCTAAATTAGAGACAAACTCTTAAATGGGTTACTTTTATTATTTTTTCGTGTCATAATTGGTGGGTCCCCTGGACCCACGACTATAGATATGAAAGTTTTTTTCACCACTACTGTTAAGGGTTTAATAAAATAGGTAATATATTGACACAGTGGTGAATTTTAATATATTAGCTCACCGTCCGGCCGTCCAATAACGGTCCGAATCGAGCCTGAGTCGTGACGGCGCGTAGTGTTCCACGCGCGTCTTAAAAAGATGTCAGCAAAATCGTAGGGCTCAGGTAGGGCACAAGCCTACTAGGTCTATGGGTCGACTTCTGACAAGCTGACCAATGGTCCTGGAATGCAAAGGCAACTAAAGGAACATAAGTATGTTTTAGTCAGTAAAATCCTGACACTCTTCCGCTCTGTCCTAGAGCGGGAAGGTCATTAGACGGTTTCGCACCTTAAAAAAAACAACCTCAATGGTAAACTTTTGCCTTTATAATATTAAAATGATGTCATTTACTGTTCTTATGAAATAAGTTATGTATATTAATGCGTTATTATTATTTGGTAAGACACACTAGCAGCTATTAGCTGATGCGTATGTTTGATATAGTTTGGAGATATTTAGTCTGTCCAACCGATTTTTAAAGCAGTTCAATGTGGGAGCTTTCACAACAGTATTTGAGAGCTTGATCCATACTGTTACGACTTCAAAGGCTTCTTTCTGAATGCATTTCACTACAACTTGAGGGAATGTCCTCGTAAAAGTTTGTTGGCATGCAGTATGTAAAGATCTTGAAGGCTGGGCACATCGTAGTATTCTGTAAGTATTTTATAACTCTCAATAAGCCTACCCCTTTGTTTACGTTGTTCCTGTGTTGATACTGTATTCCATTAATTAGGTTAATACCTCACAATTGTTTGCACAACCATACCATGTAGCTTGTCAATCCATATTTGCAATTACCCGACATTGTCATACACAGTGTACATTTAACATCTTAGCACCTTACGCTATATCCCTGAAACTAGGTAATTATATCACTTGTCTTGGTTACGGTTACCAAGAGAGATTCCAACCAAACCGAAACGCTGAAGGAGGGCACACCGCAGCCTAAACCTGACAGCGACAGTGTTTTGATTTTACGCTTGATAATAAAGGATTTAGAAAGCCTTTAGTATATTAGAGTTTACTCAAGTGTTTGACTGAAGTAAAACCAGCCGTGGCTGAGGTAAATAGTGATAAATTTGATATAGAGCTGCAAGATAAGTTATGGCTCTTGTTACTTTGTAGTAACTATAAGATGAGGAATAAGATAAAAGATAAGGAATACTAAAAAGCATTAAATAAAAAAGACTAAAATATAATAAAAATTGGATGAGAAGGATTTTTTTTTTTGAGGTTAGTAATCTGCCTATGACTGACACAGTAAAGTGGAGTTAAGGCGATCCCCAGCCAATGTAACCACAGGCTTGCGGACGCCTAGCAGCTCGCCGTCTGGACCGAGTCTGAGTCGTCAACGTAGTATTCCACTCACGCCTCAAAGAGATATCAGTTACTCCGTAGAGGCCCAACAGGACCGATGTCCACTAAGGAAATGGAAAATTTCTAAAAGGACCTAGTAGTGGTCCTGGAACGCCAAAGGCATTGAAAAACACAGCTGGGTTTTATTCAATACAGTCTGTCACTCCCTTTAAAGATTCAAAGTATTTTATTTCAAATAAACCATTGGCAAGCACTTTTGAAAGGTCAAGAAGTTGGTCTGTCAGAAAAAAATGATGCTAATTCCACATTCCAAAGCGTAGATATTTATGGAGCAGAATGAGCAGGAAACTCCATGGTCACCCTTTTTAATCATGTTATGTATTACAAATAACTCGGTTATTGCCCTCTTGCTCCGTTTAGAGTGGGAGGATTTATTTTATGATTTCTCAATCAAAAATTTAAAATGTTGAATGTAAAATGTTGGTTCCGGCTTCCAAGATATAACCCAAACCTATAATCGACACGTGTTTCTCTCAATCGGGCATTTTACGTTGCGCTGACCTGTATTAAAACCATAAGCCTGTCAATGACTACGAAATAATATCGTGCATATCAGTTCATCATACTTAAAAAGTGGTTGCAATGTTAGTATTGGCAAAATTATAACACTCATAACTATATAATAATTACCCATCAATGAAGGCAAAGTTGTAATAAAATGATCATTAATATTCTGGAAATTGAAATGAGTTGAAATATTGAATTATGATATACCGCATAGCCCACAATATTTGATTTTAAAAATACTACACGATTTAAATGTCAAATTAAACCACTTTTTCCATTATCATAATCCACAGCAAGGCTTCGCCTACAGCGGAGCATTAGCCTGTCTTTTTCTGTACTAATTCTCACTTCACTCCTAAAACAGCTCTTGTGTCAACCTCATTCAGATTTCATCTCTACGATAGCAACAAAATTGTACGCCCATCTTGGAACCAGACAACCGTCCCTTTTGAGGTGTCAATGAGAGTCATAATTATCCCATTATAAACCGTTAAATATTGGTCGTTTTAATCCCGCGGAGGGCCAAATTTGTACATGACACCCTATCGATTTGTAAAGATAAAAATGAAAACTTAAAGTACTTTTTTTTAAACTCTAATTAATTTACGCATGTACGAAATTAATTTCTTTAAGTAAACGTCAGCCCATCGAGGTCAATGAACTGTAGGTAGTTAGTACGCAACGACCGACAACTCCCTACAAGATCATTGATTTTTCATTTTTATCTTTACAAATCGATAGGGTGTCATGTACTGAATCGACACTCCACGGGAATAAAACGACCAAAATTTAACAGTGTATAAAATAAAATAGCCATAAGTTTCAATTTGGCTCGGAACAGTAAAAAACAAAGAAAAGTAGAACATTTGGAGGTTTCTAAAAAAAAATATTATTACTTAAAGCTAACTAACCAACATTAGAAATAAGTACTTACTAATACTAAACTAAGAATGAATATAATGTAAATGTTAAGTTTATAGGTAACAAAAAGGCTCTATTATTTTTATTAAGTATCATTAAAACTTATAAAAAGTCATGTTCATTGTTGTTTTACACTCAATTGAAATAAATGCTAACGATGTTTGCGATTCTATTGAACAAAAAAAAAAAGCCGGGCATTTTTCTATTTATATAAATGTACATACTGAACGTAAAGTGCATTGCTGTGTACACTGTTCCTAACATGGCTATGTACAATCGAGTACAGAGTTTTAATGTTTGTTATAATATTTTAACTGGGATAACATAGAGGGATGTTGTTTTACTAAAATATTTATAGAGGTCGTAGTTTCAGGACAGCGATTGCCATTTGTTTTTAGTTCCATTTTCAATTCACATAAAATTAGGTTTGTTAGTACTTTGTTCCTAGGACTACTGTTTCGAGCAGTAAGTAAAGTTTTTCATTGTATTTTCCCTTTCTATACTATTTCTTCTATTCTATAATTTTAACTTCTTTGATTTTGTATTTTTTTTTTAAGTTAAGGAATCATCCAGTGACATTTTCCGCCTTTGGGCGGAGCGTGTCAGAATTTTACTGACTAAAACCACACCTATGTCCTTCAGTTGCCCTTTACATTCTAGGAAGACGGGTTTCCTCTTCGGAAAATCCCCGCTAGACTTTGTAATGGATTACTCTTAATTAGATTGTATAATGCAATAAATATTTGATAGAGAGTGTGAAATTCAGATTTTCTGTAGCGGCCCAGAATTTCGATTCGGAACTATTCTGGTTACTATACAAGCCAACCAAAGACGATTATATGGAACCGGTAACAAGCGAAATGTGGGTATACAAATAACTCAGCTAAATACATTCATATCGATCTTCATTCATGCAAACCTTTGACGAATCAGGGCTTTATATACACCGTTAAATTTTGATCGTTTTAATCTCGTAGAGGGTCGATTTGATACATGAAACACTATCGATTTGTAAAGACAAAATAAAAAAATAAAGAACTTTTTTTTTTAAACTGGAATTAATTTATCCATGTACGAAATTAATTTCTTTAAGAAACGTCAGCTGGGCGAGTTTAATGATCTGTAGGTAATTAGTTCGCAACGACCGACAACTACCTACAAGGTCATTTACTCGTTTACTTAAAGAAATTAATTTCGTCCATTCGTATATTAATTCGATTTTTAGAAGCAAAGTACTTTATATTTTTATTTTATCTTTACAAATCGATAGTGTTTCATGTACCGGATCGACCCTCCACGGAATTAAAACGACCAAAATTTAATGGTGTATTTTATTTTTATGATAGCATGAAATTCCTCTATACCGAATATATTCATAGGTGAGGAAGCTTGAGACCAAATAAATCGTACGGCGTATACGTTACACGTCACTTGGCACAATATGCGGCATATAAGTTGAACCAAAATAGTGACAGATTTTCGGATCTCAACCAAAGTACGGCACAGTGGGGGGCTGAGTGTAACTATAGCAACGACTGCTATTTTAATTCAATTTATTTGCCGTAAACTATAACAGATTTTCAGGTCTCAATTGAAGCGGCATGTAACCATTGCAAAATGTTCAATTTATTTACCGCGTGCTATAGATTTCGGGCTGACGTTTGCACGAGCCGAGCAGATAAAAGTTCCAACCACAAAACGCATGGCTGTTTTCTCTGTCGGCAACCGTGTGTATAACATCTAGTCTGGGGACTATCCCTCGGCTCGTTGTGAAGTGAATACCTATAGTTCACATCACAATAAATCAGTTTTGTGATCTGAAATTGTTTGTGTATTTCTCGTTATCCAGTTTTATTTATTTTATTCATTTAGTCTTCGCCCATAAAATAAGATCTATCGGGTCTATACAATATATAAAATAAAAGGATTTCCGTCGTGATTGGCTTCCTCATCAGACATATTCACAAAGTTTTTGGGTTTAACGGTAAACATATAATAACGATGTTGGTATTATATCCAGCCCCCCTAGCCAAGTTACAATCGTTTCGTTTTGGGTTAACGCTTGAAGTTGGCCACGCCCCCAATTCCTTTGTTCGAACAAACGAATTGGGGACGTGGCCAACTCCAAGCGTTAATGAAAAACGAAACGATTGTAACTTGGCTAGGGGGGCAGATGATGTTAATCGTAAACAATATATATATATTTTATGTTTTATTTTTCCTGCCTTTAGCTGTTTTATGTGAAAGTAAAATAAATGATTGAAATCCTTTCTGAATTAATCGCGAGCACCGAATTATTGGTAACTTTTGTGCATTTTTACGAACTTGATGCCAATAAAGTCACGAGCAGTAGCAGTAGTACATATAATCGACGTCCATTCCATCGATTAAAGACCTAAATTTTATTTATATTGCTAAAATGGTTACCATTTTCCAAGTATCCCTACTCAGACAGCTTATTATTTACTAACTGGAATCTGTTATTGACTGTCTGGAAATGGGAATAATATAAATCATGGCGACCTTTTAGCATTATTCGGCTGGAACGACCCTGATAAATAACGATCCCCTGTATAGCAGATTGTTTTTCATGCTATTATCCTATTATTTATATCATAAGGGAGACCATTACGTAAGTCAAAAGGAATGCCATCGATGTCTGCATAAGTCAATGGAAGCCTCCATTGACATATGCATTCATTGCAAAAACAAATCCATTGACATCAATAAACACACACATCGCTACAGTTATTAATGATATGGTAAATCAAGTAAGTAAGTAAGTAAGTAAGTTGCTCTTGGGCGGGGCCGTAGATAGTGTCAGACTTTTACTGACCAAAAACCCACTCATGTTCCTTCTTTGCCTTCGTTCCATTGCCTCGGGTTTAATTTTTATATTCGCCATGGCCCCAGTAGGCTTCGACCCTGCTGGGACCCTACGGTTTGCTGAGATCTCCTCCACTGTCGTAGACTTAGGCACAGTCTAGATGGTTACTGGACGATCGGGATCGAATCCCTGCGATGGTTGGGGCATGAGGGCCACGCGGCCGTTGCGTCACGTGTGCGGCCTCCTCCTTTGCTAGAATAACTGCTTCGCAGAAGAAGGCAACCGCCTGGCACTCTTTCTCGCTTCGGACCATGACCTGTACCAAGGCCCGGCGTGAGAAATCGCTGCCACCGATCGCCCCCACAAGGTCACAGTGGTGCTCTGCCCACGCGGGGCACACCTCTACTGTGTGCTCTACCGTATTCTCCGGGCGTTCCACGCTGTGGTGACACCCAGGCGTTCTTCTAGAAAAAAGTCATATTCTCTGAGCTATTCCAGGACATGGTTTAATCATGCTTAATCCATTCCTAAAATTCAGTGTAAAGAAGTAGCAAACTAACACACTAACAATCAAAAATTATTTTTATTATTAGCGTGGTGTAAAGAACCTATAACAAAGAAACAGAGTAATCCTCAAGAAACTCACCTTTATCGATAGATTTATCGAATATTGTTACGAGCTTGCTTATTATCACAACAAAACTGTTTACAAAACTAACTCAGCCTAAAGTGTCAAAGCAAAGACGCTAACCCAGACAAAACTATACAAAGAAAAACGCCCCAACAACGCAGTGTAAACAATAAAGCAATACAAAGAAATACACGGGCGAAATCAAGTAAGTCTCCATTAGTTCGATCCGTATACAATGTCCGAACAACTAATGAACACTGAACACCTCTCGAGTCTATCCCCTCTTGTTTAACAAACTACTCGCATACTTGTCAGCCAGAGGAAACCAGCGACAAGAAATGTCCCAGTTAACAACTACTGGCAGGGTGGCAGGCCGACTATTACATTGCCAATAACAGATTTTCTCGCCTGTCCTATTAAATTATTTTGTTATTGGCCAATTATTTTGCTGAGACCTCTTTTATTAGTAAACGGATTACGGAGAAAATTTACGAGGTTATGGCGAAGTGAGTTACTGATCAATCTTGTCAGGTTTGAAGGATTGTGCTGTAATCACATTCCAGGCGCTTTTATTGCGAATTTTTATTTTAGGCGAACCAAATCTTACACCCATACCAAAATCACGCGTTAGTATCGTCAGAACAAGTTTATCTAAACAATTATGTAAACCTCGCTAATTTAAAAGACAATGAAGCTTCTAATGGACCTGGCCCTCTTTAACAAGACTGCAATTCGTTAGCTTTAATTTCATTAATCAAAGTGAGAACTTTAGGGTCATAAAAGTTGGGGTAAAGAGAGATGTTGGTGTCCGTTTAATGACCCAGAACCCGCCGAATCTAAGCGACAACATCAAATCACGGGTAGTCTCCGTCTCGGGGGACAATGTCATGCATACCTTCGTACTACACACATAAAAACAGTACGATACGGTACGATATATCGCGATAAACCCACACATGCACACACCCAGTACAAGCGATGCCAGAAATGTGCGAATAAAAAATGAATCAAGACGTATAGATAAATATGCTGTATTTTTTCAGCAATTTCAGTAAGTGGTTACTCGAAATATAGTGTAGCTAACTTAGTAGATTGTTATGTCGAACTTGTATGATGAATAAACTGTATTTAGAAACCATCAATGTTTATTACTTACTGACTGGAATATTGCCTACTGTCATTACTCAATTTGGAGCAATTTACGTACAATAACAACAATAGTACTGTAATAAAAGAGTAGTATATAATGATATTTTTTATTACATATCCGATACATCAAAGAATTAGGAATCATAAAACAATTTCACGTTTTATTTACCATCAACTAAAAGTGTATACATTCAGTGCCAATGGAAAAAACCTTTTAGGAACGACTGTACTTGGAATCACTAGATACAGTGCCATTCTTGACGAGTCATTCGGCTCCTGACTGACATTAGCGTAATGGGATCGAGGAGGTTTGGTGTCATGGGATGACGTAAAAAAAATTTGAAAGGTGGAAAAGTACTTGGCAGGTAAAATTAGTTCCGGCAGCTGTTCGCAGCTTGAAAATAAAAACTTTATGATCAAATTTGGATTTCGAATTACGAATCGAACAGTTTTTCAGTACCTACATAACCTGCCAGATTCAAAAAGACTTAACCAAAAAGGCTATAAAGCCCTTTAAATACGAAGAGATAAACGTTTTTAAACCTCGGTAGGTAGATGTCTATGTTTATACCAAAGGAAGTGGGTTTGCGTGTAATGTACTCCGAAAAATGGCACGGATTTGTTTTACGACTGAGATTCATTCGAGCGATAGACGTTTTTCATGTCGCTCGGATAAAAACTCCGAGGTACAAGTTAGCAAAACTGAAAGTAATGGATGTGATAGGGAATTGACGGGAATGTGGAAAATAAAAACAGGAATGATTTTCATTGAAAATTCTTTGTGGGTATCTACTTGTTTTACACGATGCCAGAATATAGGGATACAAAATATCACTATGATAACTAATAATAATGAACTAAAATTCTAAATATAGTACTATGTTGTAAAACACAACACATAGCATGTAATACGAGTTTCTGAGAATATAGAAGTCATGTTAAATAAGAAAGCATTATTTCTGTATCTAATCATGCGTGGGTTTACTTTTGCTCTCAGCAGCAGAAAACTGGTTGGGTGCTAGGGTTGGGTACTTCCCGCTCAAGACTAATTTGTTACAATGAAAGATCAATTAGAAAAGGTTCGTTGAAAAGTTCAAAGAGGTATTAAATACACTATCCTACATCCCTAAAAGTGCACTTTCGTATAGCGCACAGCAAATATATTGAAGATAGTGTCAGTAACGCGACCATAAAATATTAATGTGGAACGCATCGCATGTGGTGCTCACCCCCTTACGTCTAACCGTTTATTTAAATTTGATGTGTTGTGTTATATTTTACTCGTAATAAATATTTTAAATAGTCTTACAAACCCGTGCTTTATTCCATCAAAATAAGTTGAATCATTATTGCTATGGTTTTTTTTTATGGTAGGTAAAATCATCCAATGACAAATCCCGCCCTTGGGCGGAGCGGGAAGTAGTGTCAGACTCTTACTGACTAAAAACCTACCCTGTTCCTTCGTTACCTATAGTGCCGGGGCTGAGCCTTCCTCTCAGAAAACGGCCCTTGACCCCAGCAGGCTTTGACCCTGCCTACCTGCAGCTAGCAGGCTGGGCCTCTACGGTTTGCTGACAGCTCCTTGAGGCGCGCGGGAACAAAACGCGCCGTCGACGACTTGGGCTCGGTCCGGTCGGTTACCGGACGATCGGACAGCGTGCTACCCATTGCACGCCGTCCGCAAGCCCGCGCCTACGGTGGCCGGAAATCGGGATCGGAATCCCGATGGTTACCTCGCAGCTGCCCACTTTGTTTAAGCAGCGGGAGAGAGCAGAAATCGGGAGAGAGTGTTTGACTTTTACTGACTAAAACCCAAGGTAGTTAAAGAGAAATAATCATATAATTATATGCAATGAATAATTTACTCAACAATTAAAAAAAAAATTACATTCCATATTCAGTCCTTAATTTATTGGAAAATTCAAACTTCAAAAAATGAATAACCAACGATCAAAACCATAAACCATCGTATCAAAATCCGATATCACTGTAATTATTTCCGACTTTAACATAAAAGTCGACAAGCACCGCTAAAAACAAAACTTGTTAACTATTTTTTATATTCAAACCGAAGCGGAGTCGTTAGCGCGTGCGATATCGAATGAAAAATAATACAGCAGGGCATTGCGAGCATTGTGCGATGCTCGGGTACGAGTGACTTAAAGATAAGGTCACAGTGGCTGCGATTTTAAAAGCATCGATATATTTTCCATTTTTAACGTAAGCTCTAGGAAAACCTTTAAGACAAAGTACCCCCGATTTCTGAATAAACAATTTTGAGTAAATTGAATAAGTGGAGTTGGTCGGGATTTTGCCTTTTAAATATTATTAATTTATTAAAACTTCATGAAACACAAAAGTATAAAGGCAAACTAAATGCCTTAGGCATTCTGTACCAGTCAACCAAGGACCTCAGCCCCCCTCAAGTGACATGTTTACCCCTGCGTGTCCATCGAATACATTTTTAGCCGTTTCGTTTTGGCTAATGTGCACATTAGCCGGCTAAGATGAAAAGTCACGAAGCAAATTAACATGAAATCGAACATTAGCCAGTCCTCGAAGATAAACCTAAGTTTAGCTGGCTAATCTTAAGTTTATGTTAACACCTATCTTTAGCCGTAACATATATTATAAATAAAATAAATCATCCATTTATAATTAATATAATATTTCCGGAAGACAACGATGTGGCGGAGTACTTCGACGCCTGAGTGTATTTTGTGTTTTTGTATTGTATGTACATAGTTAGGTTTAGTAAGCATTCTTAGTTTAGTTTTTATGTACATAGGTTTAGTATTAAAATGCCTGCATTTAAAGTCACCGTGCGTAACGATATCCGCTGTAGCAAAATTTTCTGTTTAAAAAGAATAATGTCAAGTACAAAAAAACAAAAGAGTGCAAAATAACTTTAGTTTCAGAAGTCGGTGTTTCTATAATAGTTTTTTCTCTTTATTATTTAACACCGACTTAAAGTTAATTTGCATTTTTATGTTTTTTTTTTTACATAGTGGTCGATTGTACTTTTTTTATAAAAAGATTTTTATTTCACACTTTAGTAGTGGTAACCCTCAGCCAAACTTAAAAACCTTCTGCCATTCGGTTCCATCATTAAACCGAGTCGATAATTTTGATAATATCAAACACGGCTAGGATATACTGATTTATTACAGAATTCTGGTTCTTACCTACCTTCCAGCTTCATCATCACAATAGTTCTATGTATCTCCTTCCCCTTCTTTCTTCAGTCAGTCACCGACTACCTGTATAAACAAAGCAATTTTACTTGTTACGAAAGTTCTGCTATGATTTTTTGAAGAGCTACTACTATATCTTCAAAGTTAATCTTCAGATGGATAGATCAGATTTGACACGCTTGTTAGTCTAGTAGGTAGTGGCCCTGACTGCTATGCCGGAGGTCGTGGGTTCGATTCCCACTCAGAACAAATGTTTGTATGATTAGCACGATCATTTGTTCTGTGTCTGGGTGTAATTTATCTGTAATGTGTAAGTTTTAAAAATAAATATTAAGTATAACACAAGCTCTGCTTAGCTTGGGACTAGACGATGTTGTGTGATAGTGTGTGTGATATATTTATCAGTTATCTAGTACTCATAAGACAAGCCAGCTCTAGGACGAGATATCGGTGAAGATAGACAAAAAAGAAATACATATAGCTGAACATAAAACCTCCCTCTTTTGCCTCCTTCTTTTCGAAGTCGGTTAAAAAATAAAAACGTCATAAGTCCATTTGTAGAATTACGGATCAAACATTATTTTTAATGTTCCTTTATTAGCCTAGTGAACATGTAATTAGTTTATGATAGCTACCATATTCAGAAAACAATATCACACAAATCAGGCACACTATAACCTTGACCTACATTATAACATCAAATGAAAGGAAAGTTACTACCTATCACTTCTATTACCGTATCGATAGTGGATATAATTGCGTTTTGATTGGCGTTACATCGATCTATGTTGAACGATTCTCGGCAATTGTATGTAATAGCTTACAATTTGGATTGAGTAGTCGCTAATAATAAATGATAGTTGATTTTCAAATGTTATTAGGCTAGGTCATAGACCAACATTATTTTCCTTTAATAAATCATTAATAGAATCTATTTACTTAGTTTAGGTATAGCATTGCGTTGCGCAATTAGCCTTATAATATTTTTTTTTTTCAGGTTCATCACCCATAATAAAACACAACCAAATTAAATCTCAAAATTACAATATAAATCATTCAAATTTAAAAAAAATAATTAAAAACAATAAATTAAAATTCAAAAAAATTATAAACCAATAATAATGTTCCCACTACTGGGACTCAGGCCTCCCGTCTAGGTGAAGGAATGGGCACTAAACTACCACAAAGGCCCAGTACGGGATGTCACATGTCTTTGATTTTTTTTTTGGGGCATGCCGGTTTCCTCACGATGTTTTCCTTCACCGTTTTAAGAGTAATGGTTTATAATATATTAAATTATGATGACATGGAGGTGATCTGATGATGGAACCGAAGGATGGTCATAGGAACTCGGTAATTAAACGACACATCCCCATCGTTTTTGGGCTCGTATGATTCGTCTTGGCGAGTGTCTGAGTTTTTTGGAATGGTCTTGATGAGTTTTAATTTATAAGGTAGATATTTTTCAATACACTTTCGCGAAAAGTGCCTCTTATCGCACTACGATTTGATTCGATATGGCATGTTTATCACCCGCGTGTTTTTTTTTTAATTTATCAAAACGAGGGCTTTTTTCATTCCTATTTCGTCACGGTCAAGGGTGATTATAATTTTTTTTTAAAGCAAAGAGGCGGATATTTTTAAAGTTTTAATATTTAATGAAAATATAAATTGTGTTTTTGAACAGAATATATTAAATAGACATGATTAAGTAAGCAATAATTTGTTAATACCAACAAATTACCAATTATTTTTATTCTAAATACAAAAATATTTGATGTTTAATGTTAGGATGTGTGTTGATTTGATACCTTTGCTTCTCCTTCAACCTGCAAAGGTTATGCGCGGGAAAAAAGTACACCTAATATTAACTATTGTAACTTATTCATTTGTGATAGTTGTGAAAAAGAAGATTTGAAGAGAATCCTTTAGATACTACGCTACCAGATTATGTGATTGAGGTAAAAATACTTGCGATAGCCTGCTGCCATCAAATCAAAACTAAATTGTAAGGTAACTTTGGAAAATTGTCTTCAGTAGAAAATGAACAAAAATGCGTCGTAATTTTCCAATAGAAGATAGATTATTGGTAGATTTTTCAACGTATTTCTTCGTAAATGTATTGAAAAACGTCGTTTGATACACGTGAAGATGTCACTGCAGCACTCGGCTCCATAACACCCTCGCCTGTACGGCTTGGGTGAATTTCGCCTTGGCTGCAATGACAAACTTTCCCCACTTGTATCAAAAAAAATTTGAAACTTAGAATTAAACAAATATTAGGTACCTTCCACAGCGAGTGATCATAGCTTAACATATTTCAGACATCGGTACGAGAAAGTCCTTAAATAAATATGGAATAACCAATACCCGCATAACACTTATAACTTGCTGAGTTCTACAATAGAAAATAGAACTGAATTACAATATTCGGCAAGAGCAAAATATATTTTTATGAAGATCACAATTATTTGATTTTGGTTATTTGAATAAAATCCGTTACTCCTCATTTGACGAACGACCTTCCTGTAATACCTTCGTTACAGGGAGGTTTTTATTGAATCATTCATTCCTTACAAAGTTTGAATTACCATAATAAATATAATTTACTCCTCCAGGAAACGCCCATGAGTTGAGATATTAGATAATGCAGTTGGTATTTCACTTTTTAAGCATTTGAACAAAAATTAGGCAACTATGTGTACAAATAAAACATTTAACTGATTTTTTTTTTAAATTTAAATTAGGGAGCTTGATCACTATAATGACTATGACGCTCCATCAAAGCCAAACTTTGAATTTTAACTTATTTAAAATGATTATAATATATTTTATATAAAATTATTGCCTCGTCTGACGTAGGTTTCGATAGAATACCGATATCTAACAAATTTAAAGTGCTAAACAAATTTCTCCTGAGACGTTCGCCCCGTTAACTAAATTTGTCACTCATGTGGTGAATTTTAGAGCTCAAAATGGAACGAACAAAAACAATGACGATACTAGTCGAGATTCTGTTTCAATAGCAGGTTCTACCATCGTTTAGTTCGCCACGTGTAAGGCGAGGAGACTCGCTTACCTTTCTGCGGTCGTTTGTATGTTTTCCCTTTGTAAATAAACAGTCGAGTTTTATATCAGATGTAACTTCGGTTTCAATGTCTATGTTTCACAGCAAATCAACAAGATTGATGAGTCTTGGAACGAATAAATGAACGTAGTTAGGATTAAATCGAAATATTTTTCTGTAAACGAGCAAAGTTCTACTGAGCTGTGATTTTTTATTGAAACTTTTCATTTAAAATATTTTTTAATATTTTTGGTACCATTAATCGAATACTCGTTAGTTCATTTTAATGGTACCTACTTTTTTAAATGAATTGACGAAAACGTTAATTCCTTAAATTATATTATAAATACCTATATTATAATAAATATTAGTTCGCAAAATAATAATAATGAAATATGACATGATAAACTAATCTAAAATATGAAATCATTTGACTTTCGAAGTATAACGTCTAAGAGATCTATCAAAGCAAAAACATTTAATACTTAAATATAAAACGACTACTCTAATATCTAGGCATAGGTCTCATAAAAACATACAACGAACATTGTTTAGTACTGATTTAAATACATAAATAACTAAAACTAATACTTAAATATAATTTCTAAAATGGGTTGACGGTGAAATATAAAAAAAATATCATGAAGATTTTACCGAGTATTCAAGTGTCTTCAAAGTTATGTCACATATCACACGGTGACAGTAAAACCCCGTTGTGTGTCTAGAAAATACGAAAGCCTAACATTTATCAAGACGTAACTTTGAAAACATTTTTGTAATTCTATAAAAATAATGCTTGAAGTTGTAGTGGATGAAGAATTACTTTTCTTCTTTTTTTAAGATAATACATGATTCTAGCAGTCAAATTCCGAAGTAAAGATAATTTCAAAAGATGCAACGATGCATAGGTGAACCAATTTTTATATTATACACATGAACAATTGGAGGTCATATGACCACCAATTGACTGGTTTTTTTATTTCCATTCCATGACTTATTTTCTTGGGTTACAATAAAATGTATCCATAGGGATTGAGAATGGAGACGACAGCGATAAACCAGTGGCACAACCGACATCGGTAAGATTCTCTGGTAGAATTCATGTCTTATTAAAATAATTAACACAATTACTTTTTTACAGTAGTTATAATTACGTAATTACCAACCTACGAGTATGTGTTTGTGTACCGTAAGGTGAATGAACCAACAAAATCGTTTAGAGGATGCAAACTCGGTCGTGTCTGGAATACTGCAGCCACATATGGGCTGGTGCTGCAAAATGCCACCTAGCGGCTTTGGACTCGGTGGAAAGGCGTGCGAAGAGGCTAATTGGTGATCCAGATTTGGTTAAGTCCAATCTTCGAAGTCTTGAGCACAGGCATAGAGTAGCCAGCCTTTCGGTTTTTTACAGGATTTTTTGACATTTTTGAGAGTACGCGGGAATGGCATGACTTGATTCCGCCGTCTCCATTCTATCATCAGACAAACCGACGTACGGCGAATATCCACCCTTACGTTGTTGAAACTTCTACGGTCCGGACTAAGCGTTTTGCCTCATCGTTTATACCGCGTTCATCGAAGGACTGGAACAGTTTGCCTGCTACGGTCTTCCCGCCCGATTTTAATTAAGGTGTATTCATGGCTAGAGTGAATAGGCTCTTAATAAACTAGTGCGCCTCACTATCAACGATTGCATCACTGCTTACCATCAGGTCGGATCACAGTCAAGCACTAGTTTATATAAATTAAAAAAAAAACTACTGGACGGATTGTCTCAAACTGCGTCTTAGCGTTCGACTAAATTCAAAAGTAAACGTCGCTCCTGCAAAAGGTTCCGCTCACGTGACTCGTCCACAACGTCAGGCTTGCGCCCACCAAAAAAAAAAAAAAAAACCCGGTACTAAAAAAATATAAGCGCCGACTAATCAGTAATAGTCTCAGTACTAACCTAGAAAATAAAACTGGTTATGTATTTCGTAAAATATTTATTTCTGGATGACGTAGGTACCAGAGATATCGAAAAATAAACAGCAAAGTCGTCGAGAAGCTTGATTTAAAGATACAGATATAAATTTAAATAAAATAAGATAGCGTGATTTACGCAAAGCAAAATACTAAAAAAATATCACTACATAAATAACTACTGAATGTTTTACGCATAAACAAACCCAGTATCGGTAAATACTAAATGGAAAAGTCTAGATGTCTGGTTGAGAGACTCAGCGTCGTGAAGGTCGATTTAAGAAGCCAATAATCTGTATTCAGGATATAAATAATCGCTTTGAGTAAATAAGACTGGTTACTAAGCTCAGATAAGACTAAGGGTAACTTACAACGCGTTATACAGAATTTGTCTCGTAAAGAATAAATACATGTTTAATGTATTTATTCGGATCAACTTCGAAGATATTTTTTTTATTACAGTAAAGTGAAAAAGCTGCCAAAAAACTGAATGACAATGCCTTATGAATTTTTTGTGGAGGCAGTCACTGGACTGAACGGAGTTTGAAAAAGAAATGAATTTCTTCTCTTTTAGTGACTCGAGTGTATTATTAATTAATATTGCAATAAGAATACGATTTTAGTAATTAAATCTTGAAAAGCAAACCCTGTCGCACTCCCTTTTCTTTTCCCGCGTACTCCGCGTCACATTTCAAGCCGTTAGTTTAGCTTTTTTTCTGTATTTGTAGTCCACTTTGGAAATATTTTTCACACTTCTTTTACTTCTTTTTCTTTTTTTTTTCTTTTTCTGGATTTTTTTGAAAAGGAAATTTAAACATCACATCTTTTCATTACTAAAATTATATTATATCAATCTAGTGTAAAAAAATCTCTGTAACAGTGTTTGTAACCGAACTCCTCCGAAAGGGTTTGGCCAATTTTTATGTTTTTTTTTTTTATTTATATTTGGTAGCTTAAGAATAGGTTATAAGTTTTTTTTACACTCCTATCCCGCCCCCATTTTTTTGTTCACAATTTATGTGAACAACGTTTGCCAAGTCAGCTGGTATTATTATAATTAATAATATAACTTAGAATATATTTTTTTAAACCTATTTATGTTCGTTTGTATTGTACCTATACGAAATAGTGTCAGACTCGTACTGACTAAAAACCTACCCTGTTCTTTCCCTGCCTTGGTTCCAGGGCCCTGGTATGCATTTTCATACCTCCCCACAGCCCCAGACTATTGGGCCGTTCGACCGCTTCGACCCTACTGGGTCCCTACAGTTTGCAGTTTGCTGACAACTCCATGAGGCGCGCGGGAACAGTGCGCACCGTAAACTGAACCGAGCGGTTCGGTCTGTAATTGGACAAACGTATAGCGAGCTACTCATTGCCCGCCGTCCGCAAGCCCGCGCCTAAGGTGGCCGGGAATAGGATCGGAATAATGGTGGCGGCTGCGACGTGATCGCCGTTGGGATCTTACTTTCAAATGAAATCTCTTCCTATCACACAATTTTTTTTCGGTCAATTTATAATAAAAAATGCAAATGATGAAGGCAAATTCAAACAAGAATGGATTTATTACCATAGCACATCTCCAACAGGAACACGAAAACGAAACAGAGAAGGAAATACCAAATAAATGCTTTTTCATTTAGCATCCCTTTTGTGTGTCGGTTAAAAGCAAGCCACGATATATGGGAACATTAGGGAAAACAATGCCCCATTGTATTCTGCGTGTTGTTGTATATCAAAACTTTGAATAATACAGATTGACTGCTATTTTATCTTTGGAATTTGTATTCGATGCCTAACGGTGAGTGGAGGACAATGCAATACGCCCATATTGTGCTATCGCATACGTTTGTTCAATTGAATGAATATTCTACTTGTTTGCCAAACAAAAGTACCTAATCTCAGCAAACATTATCTTTGTCCTGGCAAAAGTTGTTGCCCTAGTGAGAATTGCAAATTGGATTAGTTTTGGATGTTAATTAAAGAAAAGACAAAGTTTTATTAAGTTACTTCTCTGCTGGCATACGGAATAAGATGGTCGTTGTCGAAATTATTAACAAAGATAAACAGTATCGTGATGAGACGATGAAAGATTTCGAACATTTTAGGTTCGGAGATACTCGGGATTACTCGTAAAATCACATTGTTTATCTTGGAATTAAGGTTTCATTCAATTTCCGAAAGGAGACGGGGACTTCTGGGCCAAAAATGTAAGTGATTGAGATATGCTCTTAAAAACTCATTGTATAATTTTATTTCAAAATAGAAAAAATCTAGCCCTAGTTCCACCGAGGAAAATGAGACATCTAAAAAATAAGTTTTAGTCATGAGTAACCTATTTTAGGTTAGGTATACAATCGACAAATAGTTTATTCCAAGGAACTTGTATACCTAGTTTATTCTAAGGTGGTATTTTTTTAATTTGTGTAGACAAGACTTATATTACTTCTTTCTACTCTATGTATGATTAATCGTAGACATGGGTATTTTTGGCTTTGAGTACATACGGATATTTATCCGAAACTGTGTGTGTGTTCTGTTTTTAGATATTCGGTTTTAGTAATGTAACGATAAACCATAAAATATAGCAGTATTCTCGAAAATAGTCATAAGCACTTAAAAATAAAGATCATATTGTTTGCTTTGTATTTTCATAAAAATCTGAATTGTGCGATTCGCACTGTCTTTTTTATTCCGCTATGTTATGTTTGGTTATAAAGAGAAAAAGCGATTTTTTACACATTGGTCAGTTTGCATTTGGCTATTCACAAAATTCATTCGACTTTTCTTAGCTCCAGCTACATCTACGTCTCCAGTGATTTTATTTGCCAATTCTGATTAGTCTGGTTGTTTATATCGTTTAGTTTGGCTATACTTAATTTAAAAATCAGATTTTCTAGACAGAGAAAACGATAAAAATGTTTTTGAAACCAGGTTTTAAATTCGTTTATATATTATACGCATGCCTAATCACTAGTTTCGTACTTTTCGGTTCCTAGTAGTATGATGACTTGTAGCTGCAACCTCTTCCGTCACGGCAGAGTACGGAAGAGGTTGCGGCTAAAAGGCATAGAGTTATTATGTCGATGAGATATACTGACAAAGACGTCACTAATAAAAAGCTATTTTAAAATTCCTAAATATAATCGTTATTATTGTACTACATCTGGGGTATAATATTTTCTACACAATATCTGAGCACTCCAGATTTATCGCTGTGCACTTATTCGACGACCCATGTATTTTGAAATGATATTGTCAGTGATTTCTCCACTGATGCCACAACCTGTAAGTAAGCTGTAAGTATAATCACCCCACATTTTTTAATTAACCAGCATCTATTACGATTCACCGTTTTATTTCTCCGTTAAATTAACAAATAAAAATATATTTTTGGAGAACATTGATATTATTTACATTTTACTAAATTCCAAAACTGACAGAATATTTTTCAGTAGATCATAATTTGCTGAATAAACCACTATTCCCATGTTTCAGGTAATTGGTTGTGACTATATTTATCAACCTTACTGGGACTTTGCTCAAAGGTCCTAACAGACGACCTGAGATGAAACAATACAAATCGGCCACAGTTGTATTGATCTCCACTGTGATCTTTCTCTTGCATCACGAATCAGTCACCTACTTCATGCAACTCGTAAATCGAGAATTTATAATTTTATTCAATAGTGGAATATGCCTAGAAATGGAAGTTGTCGGTTTGCATGGTGTTTATGAAAAAAATATATATGTAAACTGTTTTATTTTATATTAAACATTACTATTTCCTTTACCATTGCCTTTTGGGAACGCGATTATCATGGCGGTAAGTCCCTTCTTTGAGGAGTGGCTGAAGAGACGTCACGAAGTCCCTTCCTTCCACATGCCACAGGCCCTCCCCGGACATGGTAAATTCGAAAGGTACTGGATTCAGGTTGAAGAAACGCCCGGGTCATCATTGTGCGGATCACCCGAAAATCAGGACAAAAGAGATAAGCGGTGGTCGCCTACTTCTGCGCAGCAGTAATACTAGCGAAGGAGATTGCGGCACGCGTGAGGCAACGGACACTCTCACACCCCATCCACTGAGTCCCTGACCCCGACTACCAGCCAGCAGGATGATGAGTAATGAGTAATTCGCTTTCCGGCCGTCTACTAACAGTCCGGACCGAGTCCGAGTCGTCGACGACGCGTAGTATTTCACACGCACACCTCAAATAGATGTCAGCAAAACCGTGGAAGCCCAACGAGGCCGATGTCCGCTGGGGTCGCGACCTCGCGGGCAGTTTCTGAAAACGGAGCTTGCGGTTCCAAAAAGTAAGTGTAATTGAAAGACAGAGACGTGTTTTAGTAAGTAAAAGTCTGGCGCGCCACTTCACTCTACCCTAGAGTTTTTTTTGTGGTAGGTAAAATCATTCAAAAACATCTCCCGCCCTTGGGCGGAGCGGGAGATAGTGCCAGACTTTTACTGACTAAAAACCTACCCTGTTCCTTCCTTGCCTTGGTTTCGGGGCCCTGGTATGCATTTTATTTATTTATTTATTAGAACTTTATGCAACACAAGGGTACACAGGCGGACTTAATGCCTTAGGCATTCTCTACCAGTCAACCAAGGATTCTTCATTTTCATACTTCCCCAAGACCCCAGAGCAGGCTTCGACCCTCCTGGGCCCCTACAGTTTGCTGACAACTCCTTAAGCTCGGTCCAGACTGTTACCGGACGGACAGACAGCGAAATACCTATTGCTCGCCGTCCGCAAGCCCTCGCCAACGGTGCTGGAAATTAGGATCGAAATCCTGTCGGTGGTGGTGGTGTGTGCACCGATGCCTGATGCGGTTGGCCAAATAAGTTGGGAAAAAGTCATTTGATGATTTCCCACCTTAATAAAAATACAACCTTACCGTAAATATATTAATTATGGGTTGTTTAATATTTGTCCATTCTGTAATACTCTCTATATTAAATAAATACTGTCAATCAAAACTTAATCTTGCATAACCTCACTTTTACTAAATCTATTATAACTCTTCTCTCTGACTGATAAATTCCTCAGAATTTTCAGCAAATGGTTGAAAATATATAAGCTACTAACTGAAATCACTTTCATTCTTTACTACCTGGGCCCATGATTGTATGAAAGCGTATCTGTCTCCTTTAAGTTATCGTCAGTAGCTCAGTTGATTAATTGTGAATGGATTTGAATTGTTTCAGGTTAGAATAGAATAAACTATTTTTTTTATGGGATATAACTTAGTTTTTGACTGCGATGCCACTTGATAGTAAGCACAGCAGTGATGCAATTGTTGATGGTGAAGGTATTAAGAGCCTATTCACTCCAGCTTTGAAGACACCTAAGTTATAATCGGAGAGGAAGACGTTAAAAACGATGAGGCGAAACGCCTAGTCCAGACCGAAACTTTTAGTGTACACCAAAACAGTAACAATTTACAAAAGCTTAAATCTATGAGTACAATGACAGGCCTATTGCTAACAGCGATATCTACCAGACTACTTTAGGATGGACTATAAGAACTTAAACTAAAAAAAAAAGTGATAGTCTCCGGTGTACTGCAAGCATATATTATCAAACAAAATTTTACATTACATTTCCAATTTTAACATTTTTTTTTTTTTCATTTTTTTAAAGGCTCAGTAAATATTAAAACTCGTGTAACGCACGTACACACTTTTAAATATACCATACACGTTTTTACTCTGGACACGCGTGCACCTCATTACACACATCAATTTGGGGAACCAAAACGTACAATTCCGCGTCATTCAACCCAGAAATCTCGTAATTTTGTTTCGACTGTAACTCGGCCACTTTTATCAATGGTATAAGTAGTGGGTCAAGTTTTTAGTACAAACAATATTCAACGCCACTCTCTTTTTATTACTCTCACTGTATTAACAGAAGTTTCAGCTTTCATATTTCCTGGTTTTTATTTCGTTATTCATAAACCTTGAAAAGTACATAATTTTATTTATATGACTTATTTACGAGTATGAACAATATTAGAAAGGAAATCCAAGACACTGTGACACTGCCTCGGAAACTTAAAAATTAAAAATGTACATTTTATAACACTATATTATTATTCTTTCATAGGTTATATTGAAAAAACTAGCTCGGCTTATTGGTTTAGTGGTTAGTGGCCTTAACTGCTATGCCGCAGACCGTCTAGTGTTTGGGTGTAATATAAATATATAACAAATAATGTTTGGGTATTATCAATAAAATGTTTCTATGTGTGTAGAAAGAGTCAGAGGTCTAGTACTCTTAGCATAAGCTTCATATAGTTTAGCACTAAACGACGTTCTGTGAATATTGTGGATTATTATTATTATATTATTTAAAACGTTCAATCCATCTAATTTCAAATTTTACTAATCACAGAACTTTTTAAACATATACAAATATAAATTACTGTCTGTAACTTATCATTTGATTTTGGTTACAGTTAGGTCAACGAACGTCGTCGGACCGTGATTCCTGTCCAATTGGCTAGCTATCGATTCAGTCTTGGCATTGAACCGGACCATTATCGTTTAACTATAATGGTGGTTTCATAACGATCTTTTCTTTTTCCCATTAATGTACGATTTGTCTATGTTAATGTTTGTCGAATCGAAGCCAAGTATGATACTTTTTATTTTTGATTGTTGTTATGACAACTCGGAGTGTACACAGTATGTGCTATTTTTACACGATCACAGATCGAGTATTGTATTTATTTAATGAGTATTGGTACTTAATAAAAGGGAAAAATTAGCGAAAATCTGTGGCGATTTTAGATAAAAGCTGAAGATAATAATATTTGCAATAATTGACAAAATAGTCCTTTTTATTTAATTTAGTGCATTTTATTGATAATCGTTTTTGCTGATGGAATGTTACTTTGATCAGAGCCCCCTGATCACAAAAGAACAATAATTATGTAACTACAACTTCTTACCTCTTTATAATATAGAAATGTAAAAATAAAATTATATAATCTATTTAGTAACATGAATATTATTTGAAATTAATTTTTATTAGTTAATCGTTAATTTTGGTCATTTGCTATGATTTCCTTAAGGGAATTGTGCTTTTCTTTCTCTAATATGACCACTTATTCAACCGTTACATCTTGTATAACCATAACAAAACCGATGCTATTAAAAACGATAGTACATAAACAGCCTTTTTATTTCAGTCGCAAATAAACGTAAAAATAAAATTAAGGCTACTAAAAATATTGTTCGTACGCTCGGATATACGTAATAAAAGATTCGGATGGTTGCAATAAAAATACCGGCTATTTTTAGAGAAAGTTGGCAAGCATGGCAACATGGCTCGTCAATATCTATGGGCTTTGCTTTCCATGACAGGTGTTCCGTACGTCCAATCACCGGTCTTAAGGTTACCACAAACGGTAAAGTTGCTATAATATTTTATATTATGACAAAATATTATATTAACTTTTTAACACACATGGTTGAGACTACATATTATATTAACTACGTTAAAATATTTTTTTTATTTACGGACAGATAACAAACATTATATTCCTCGTATTTTTTGCTTCATTTAAATTGTGATGTTGTAGCATTGGCTGTGATATTATTTGGTTTATTTTTCACTACAATTACAACAATACATAAAACACATGAACTTGGGGCCTAAACTAGGTTTTTTTTTGTATAGGAAAATTACCCAATGATATTTCCCGCTCTTGGGTGGAGCGGGAATTGATGTCAGACTTTTACTGACTAAAAAGCCCACCCCGTAACCTCGTAGTCTTTTATACCAGGGCCGAGCCTTCCATTCAGAAACAGACCCTTGGCTCCAGTAGGCTTCAACCCTGCTGGGCCCCTACGGTTTGCTGACAAC
Organism: Leucania comma; assembly: GCA_958295575.1. Taxonomy (NCBI): domain Eukaryota; kingdom Metazoa; phylum Arthropoda; class Insecta; order Lepidoptera; family Noctuidae; genus Leucania; species Leucania comma. The sequence goes on along the minus strand of OY282476.1, from coordinate 11,964,185 downwards.
TCCTTCTCTCCGCCGTCGACGACTTGGGCTGGGTCCGGATGATTACCGGACGGTTGGACAGCGAGCTACCCATTGCTCGCCGTCCGCAAGCCCGCCTTTTCGGTGGCCAGAAATCGGGATCGGAATCCCGACGGCAGCTAAGGCCTGACCGCCGTTGCACGCGGTTGGCCTCCGCCTTTGTTAGTATTACTGCTTCGCAGAAGGACACCTCCGCCTGCCACTTCTCCTCGCTTCATTATTACTTATAATTATGGCGTGCCCAGTGCCTGGGTTAGGCTCGATACTTGTGTTTTAGAGTGGGATCATATAATAACATTAACATTATAATTATAACTATTGTGAAGGGCTGGCTTTGTAATGTTTTGAATTTTTTAAAAAGATGTCTTGAAGCAGCGGTTGTTACTGTTGATAATGTTTTTAACACTTTGTTTTGACAAAACTTAACAAAAGGCCCAGGTTCTGGATTTAACATGGTTCTAAAATATTGGTATTTAAGAATTTTAGTTGCTAATTCTTTGAAGTAAAGCATCTCTCTTTTATAGCAGCTACAGACAACTCACTCTGTAAGCCTGCATGTAGGAAGACGAGACAGTGGCTCATCTATTTCTAAGCTGGATCAAATAACACATATTTTGTCTCATATATACGTGCATTCGGCGTGAAGTTACGAGCACCAGCCCGGTATTCACACATAATTTGCTGCTGTAATGTACTCGCGATCGGTGATTGGTGGAAATAATTATCAACAGCCAATTGCGTTAATTAGTAAGCATTTATTTTGTAACGCGTTGATATTTTCCTCCTAGAAATCGACTTGCCCCGTCTGTTCATTAAAATACTGTAACATAATTATCTAAAATCAATTAAAGATTGCTTGTGCGTTGGTGAGATTGTTTTATCAAGTTTTAATCAACGATTTGTGGCAAACGTGGCTTTAACATTGACTTAAAATACTTTTAAAAAACAAGGAATATACGGAAACGCTATTTATTTCAGTACTTATTTATCTTTACATTGATCTTATTCCACTATATTTGATTACTGCGTCAAAAGTTCAGTAAACAGATACTTACTATAGACATATACACTTCCGTCAGATATTTATGTTTAGTCAATGTATAATGTATATAAATTAGCTTTTTATCAAAACGAAACTCACAATTATTAATTTAGCTATTAAAACAATAAAACGTTAAATAACATTTTCTTTTTATTATCGTGGTTTTTTTATGATGGGTAAAAGTCATCCAATGACAACTCCCGCCCTTGGGCGGAGCAGGAGATAGTGTCAGGCTCTTACTGACTAAAAAACCCAACCCGTTTCTACGTTGCCTTTCATACCAGGGCCGAGCCTTCCTCTTAGAAGCGAACCCTTGGCCCCAGTAGCCTTCTACCCTTCTACAGAGTCCCTACGGTTTTTTGACAACTCCTTGAAGCGCGCTGGAACTAAACTAAATACAAAAAAATAACGGCTGTTCTAACAAACATGACACATATACAACCCTGACCCTAAGATGTATAGTTAGCACTAAATTCATAAACGTACGAGTAAGTTGATTCTCAATTCAAATTCTCTATACAGAATTTTCCTAATCAGTTGCTTGACAAAAGCTCAACATTTCGCAGATTTTTATGGACAAGGGTAAAGGTACGCCATCCTATCCTAACCCAGAATTTTCCTGAAACATAAATTAATTATAAGAAAATTTCCAAGGAAATTTCGCCTCAAAAGAGATAGCGTCTCGGCAACAAGATGACGCATGCAAAGTGTTAGTTAAAATCATGAGTGGCGCTAACTTTTACAAGATACTGCTAATTTTGTACGCTGAGTTAGGTACTGAGCTGAATACTGACGCAGTCTTAGACAGCAAACTTTATTGTTCGCGTCGAGTAACAAATGGCGTGTCTATTTTTTTTATGAAGTAGAAAAGGCACACATTTTTGTTGAAAATTTATGAAAGTAGTTTTACGTAGAATATTTTGATGTTAGACACATCTTATACCTGTCCCTCTTTTTATTGTGTCTAAGATATTTCATTCATTCATTCCATCTTCTAATTAGTACACTTAGAAGTATATTTTCGTATATTAGTCACACACACAATTACTCAAGCCCCAAGCGGACACCGGTGTCCGCACACCTATTGTCTTTCTATTGTGTTTCTAATTACGGAAGATATAGGTAATCATCTCAATTAAGGTATAATTCCCTCAATTAGTAAGTAAGAGATACTTCCTCTCATTTGATAAATACACAATTATTTTGACCTGAATATAGTTTGTATAGTATCAGTAATTGAATCGATCCATCATTTTTACACAATGTTATATTATTTCCCAAAAATGTTTAAAGAAAGTCACAAGTTGGACACCACCGACACTAAGGACAACACAGGTAACGGCAGGTCATAGTGGGCATAACAGAGTACAGCTGGGTGCAAACACAGCCGCTCAGTCGCGCAGATGGCTCGGTGACCATGTGTTTATGTGGTCAAACAAGTAACATAACAAACTTATATTTTTGAGATATTTCATGATACAGTTATAAAATTTTTACATAAAAATACAAGACCCGTGTTTCGGGCTTTGCCTATACTAAAAATAAGATTTTTATTGTAAAGCAAAGCTAAAATAATAATCAAAATAACAAAACTATAAATAAATTAGTACTATGCACTAACCAAATGGAATATGTAAATCTTAAACTTCCATGACCCTACTTCTCACCAAAATAGAAAACACAAAATACGGGTATTGTCTTTTGGCATGCTGTTTGCATGAACTAGTTTGTACAGCAATAGCACAAAAACGACCCTAACAAAATGTATGAAAAACAACGGTTTTTATATTTTTCCATTGTATGAAACCAGAGCAAAACCTATGTTTAGTTAACAGAAAACCCAGAGACAGCTAATATGATTGAATATCAATTTCTATTCTAGTACAGCTTAACGAAATTAATAATTTCGTTTAAGTTTCTACAAGAAGCGAGTTTTTCTAGAATAGTCTAGACGACAATCTATAAAATGGGTGATAGTTTGGCTGAAGCCAAAAGATGGAATATACAAAAATTATACCACCTATGGCTCAACAGTATATCCCGCCGCTGGGCAAAGGTCTCCCCCAAGTCCTTCGAGACTTTCTTCTCCCGCGTCGTAGTTTTTATTTTTCTTTAAAATCTTCAGCCTCAAGCATTCTTTAATCTCAAAGGACCAACAAAACTTAAAGACAAAATAGATATGCCGTCTTTCTAAATTCCGTTTTTATATCTAATATACGACACAAACGGCCACAAATAAAATAAGCTGAGAACAGCATTGTTGTCGAGAATTTGAAATATGAGTGTTGCTACAGAATAAAAAAATCGAAAAATGTACAGTTGCCCGCAGATTTTTCTTCGTAATCTGTCAATCTTGGACGACAACTTATATTTGCGTGGTCCTTTAACAACCAACAATGCAAAGATTTATGACGGATACCTACTGAAAACGATTATGTAAAAGGTGATGATTAAGGTTTGTAGGATTTGTAATATTTTTTTAGATATATAGTAGACATCACGTGAGTCAGTTATGAATAATTTTTACCTATAAAAAGACTGGCTGACATCAAAGCACTGCCGTAACTACTGAGATTGGATAGTGAAATTTTGCTCCAGGTTTCCTTTTATTATGTAGGTGAGCAATACTTTTATTATTATAAAAATTTATCAATGGAATATTGGTGTAACATAATCTTAGCTATACTAATACTGACAAATGCTTGCACTGACTGGTCATGTCCACTCATGGCTGTGGGGTTCTTTCCTTGGAAGTCAATCGCAGACACTAATCTGCATGGTTTTCACATGGTTTGATCATTACATGTTTGCTGTGTGGAATTTAAACAGTCTATTAACCCTTGTATTTGTACGGTGTTTCTTGTCAGGGTAGTCAGTTAAGAAACATCAAGTTAACGTGTTTTTTTTTAAATCTTTTTGCAAAATAAATATAATTTATTATTTTATAATATTTTTTTTTTAAATTGAGAGAAATAAAGCGATTTAATAACGTGTAATAACCTTTCTGAAATTTAGTAAAACTTTCATGAGAATAAACCAATCGACCAAAAATAAACTATTGTTGGATTGGATCATGTAGTGAAAACTTTACCTTTAACCGACCATAAATAAGAAAGTATTTCGATCGTGGACAGTTATTGGCCTATTTTCTTTTGTGTATATAAAATAAAGCTTCTGTAATTGATGTTGATGATAATAATTTTTGGACCTGATTAATTCGGTCTTTTACTAATCTGTGGCAGATTAATTTGTCGAATGAAGATAATACTAAATATTATATTGTTAGGGGTGGAGAGCAATTAAAAACAGATCAGCACATAATTAGCAAGTTTTTTCTAGAAGCACTATAATTTATTTTATTACTTATGTAAAAATTCAGTGCACCCTGTGGCCTGACAGCTGTCCTCGCTCAACTGACTTAAAAAACAATACTTTTCTTTTATACAACCTTATTTTTAGTAAATGCAAAATCTGAAACACGCATCTAGTATTCTTATGTAAAGAATCTATGTACATAATTTCACAACTGTATCGTGAAAAATCACAAAGTTATAGGTAAGGGCACAGGTGCGCTGACGCCTAATACCCTTTATGACCTGCCAAGACCTGCGTTGTACATAGTATTGGCAGTGTCCAACTTGCGACCTTCTTTAATTATTTTTGATCAAAATATAACATGGTGCAAAAATGATTGGAAACGACTTAGTAACTGATTCCGAACAAACTGTATTCAGGTTTCGCAATACTAAAAACTATTTTGTGTACCAAATTCAAGCACCTATTCTTTATTTGAATAAACCTTAAAAAAATATGTAACTATCTTGCCAGTCTGCAAGTTAATAAGAGCAATAGTACAATACATTTGACTTTGGCTTACATATTTTCGGTGCACAGAGATAGCTATTACTTATTTCTGGTAATCATAAGAGCAATAAATAGCACATATAATCTCCATCGATATCTCAATGTTAACACAATATATACACGTATACATTATTACTTTGATTTACATACTTTCAGTGTACAGAGATAGCTATTACTTATATCTGGTAATCAATAACGGCTAATAACTTGTAGGAACCCTGTTCTAGAGTTTCTCTAACTGCGCCAAGTCGTGGCGACTATCAATCAATTAATTAAATTGATCACCAATTAAACGATTTAATTGCTTGTATATGTAAATGGTGGGTCGATCAAAGCATTTGATCACGATTGAATGAGTTACCAATTTACTGCAGCTCGTCCTAGTAAGATATCCATTAAACATGTACATATCACACTATTCCTCTAATCGTACCAAAGACTTTGATAATTCTTTGTATTTTGTTAGTTCAGTTAGAGCTGATCGTGAGAATTCATGATCGCTAAGTATATATGATGCCAAAAACTGCCCCTTATTATTACATTAGCCAATGAAGTCTATCGCTGAATATAGGCCACCACCAAACGACGCCACATCGACCAGTTCTGTGCCTCTAGTCAGTACTCGTATTACACAATTTACAGTCAAGTTATTTACCACGACCACTCAAACTAGTTCAAACCAACATGATTCATTTACCTCTGGCATTCGATATACCTGCTATTGTGTAAATAAAGAGTCTATACGGAAACGTTACCACAACAATTTGGCCAATATTCTCAAAAATTTAACGTTTCCTTTTCAAGATCAGCAATGGTAGCCACCGCAAAACGCCAAGCGATAACAATAGAGGTGTCCCCAGAAAAGTTAAGCTGTCTTCAAGCCGGCAAGTGAAAATGAAAAATGGGAAGCTTAGGCAAAGAATCCTCGAAAGGAATGAGAATTGTAGCGCTGGCATAAACGAGGTGTGGATGTTCACTATACTTCTTTCTCTTAAGTGTATTCTTAGTAGATTATCTTTTTTGCCCACTTTCGTGTCTATTCTTCGTAAATTATCTTTTGTTTTCTCAAATGAGGTCTGAATTTAGAGTTTTCTTTTATCTTTTAAACCACAATTTACTAGGTTTTGAGAACAAATTACTCCAACTTTTGTTTCTCTTTAAAGAAACGTAAAACATGTAGCAGTAGTATATAACTGTAGCCAGAAAGAACCCAGCTGTCGCATGCGGCGCTTGTGAACGAAAGTTTCACAACAACGTTTTAATCTGAAATTTGCAGTCTCACAGTGTTACGTGGTGTTTTGTTTCAAAGGCTCGATGCCCATCCACTACCTGTTTAGATTTTGTGATAAAGAACCCATTTATAAAGGAGATCATTTGTTTTGAGGCTTCCGTAAACTAACGGGACTCTATTACTAAGACTCTACTGTCTGCCTGTCTATAATTAGGCTGTGTGATAGAGAGTTGATTTTTATAAAGATGATATGACCTGATTAATTCGGTCTTGAAATTATATATTTCAAGACCGAAGAATTATAAATTATACAAAAGAAGACGTTGCGTACAACTTCAATTTTTCACTAAAATAATTATTTGCCAGTTGTTAAAAAAAAACAAGTTTATTATTTTTTCTCTTTAAAAAATAATTGCCCTCCCACATAAACAACTGCCCTCGCCCGATCCATCACTCACTGCCCTATTTATTCGGTCCTCTGTCACTACCTACAAATAAATTCGCGGCCTTTTTTCCCCCAAGACGTATGGTGCCCCTTGTTTTACAGTATATGGTTACAATTTGCGTGAATTGCTACTTATGGTCAGTTGTTGTGTAACTCAGATAAACGTTTATTGCGTTTTTATTGTTGTTAAACTGGTATTCTCGGGAAAACTACTGTGATTCCTTCTACAAATGCTGTTGATGGTTTTGTCAGAAAAGTGGGTCGTTTATGTTGTACGATAAGTGGCTTTAAATCAAAAATTATTGTAGTGCTGAAAGTTTTAGATTTTATTTTTATTTTTTTTTTATTTTTGGCCCAAACGATGTTGATATGTCTCAGAAGTCTAATTTGACCAAATTTAATGAAAGGCCGAAAGAAAAGTTATTAGTAGGCGTTATAATAGTAGTTTTAAAGGTTCTAAACATCCGAATGAACCCTTGTAGCAACACTCCTGTCTGTTTGTCTGTCCATTTGTCATAGACAGGTTGCTTCGAATATTTTTAAGTTAAGTCTGTCTAATATACACGCTGTCGATGATTGGAGCTCGGTCCTCACTTGAAGGCTGAAGTACCCATTGCTGTCCATTGTGCGGATGACTTTGCGGATGCCGATCCGCAAGGCGGCTTTTACGGTGGCCGGAGATCGCTCGACTCTTGTCGCCCCGGGTGACTGTTTTCACGACAGATCATGTGACGAAACAAGGGCGCGAATAACGTAAATAAAGAAATTCTTAAAATAAGCTCAATTAATTTTGGGAAACAATATAATAGCTAGTTCTAATTTGTATGGCCCACAAGGAAAGAGAAACGTAGGCAGACAATAAAAACGATGAGTGAATGACATTGTATCGGTGGCGGGTAGAAACAGGCGCAGAACCGCAGGACTGAGAATAATATGGAAGAAATTGGAGAAGAATCTCTGACAAGAACTTCTATAAAACACTTAATAAAAAAAACATTATTCAGCTATAACTAGCGATAGAAATAGGTACTTACAAACATTGAACTATGAAATTACTTTTTTATATTTTGATGTTTTCTTTTTAGTATTTTATGTAAAGAAATATTTTTAAATGTTAGTTCTCTATTATGTAATAAAAATAAATAAATTAAATGTAATATAAATGTTTTTTTTTTAAGTTTTTATTAAATAAAAAGGCTATAATGTTATTATTAAATAAGTTGTAATATTATACCTACAAACCTCCTTTATAATGAAGAAGCCTATTCAAGCTATACTGTCTGCAACTACTAGTATTTGCCTTTGAAGCAATTGTTACGGAAGATTAAAGCGACAGTGCCAACATTGTGCATTTCATTTAAATGTTGTGATATTCTGTAAGTATACAACTGAGCATACCTTATCCTAACGGCATGGTTGAGCATTTAACTGCTGTATTACGGTCGCGGGATGGTTTCCGGCACACATCAATTTTTTATTATTATTTTTTGTTGAAAAACACAAGAATAAAAATCACTTAAAAGGCAATGAATAACTTCTAACTATAAATTGTCATACAAATATTTGTATGAACTATAGATAGTTATTGCGGGTAGGAGTGTCTTGTATACCCATGATGACTTGAATGTTTGAGACAACGCGTTCCATTTTTGAAAGAAAGAATGAAATTCAGCAATCATGATGACCAATGATAGGAGCCATGGAAAATTACAAGATAGAAATAGAAATAAAGACAAATATTACGTATGCCAGCAGATTACGTCCTTTTTAAATAGAGAGTCTTCTAACGTGATATTTTAATATTTACTGCTAGTAGGATGGAATAGAATAGAATAAATTTTAGTGTACACCAAAATAAACAGTGTATACAAAACCTTATTCTAAATGAGTATTCAAAAACTAATGTTGAAATAATTTTACGAGTAAATGTTTTGCGCCCATATGTACCTACGTAAAAAAGAAAATTCGTGACTAAAATCATACAAAAACATATGTTAGGTTTTGATACGAAAACAGATTATTTACTCAGTAATCAAGAATATTATTTATTTTGTTTACAGCTCTCTACGATCGGCAAACGTTGAGGAACGACGCACAATTTGTCTCTTGTATTGTTATAGCGTTAAGAAATTATACACTGTTAAATTTTGATCGTTTTAATCGCGTAGAGGGTCGATCCGGTACATGAAACACTATCGATTTGTAAAGATAAAATAAAAAATAAAGTACTTTTTTTCTAAAACTCGCATTAATTTACGCATGTACGAAATTAATTTATTTAAGTAAATGAGTCAATAGCCTTGTAAGTAGTTGTCGGTTGTTGTGTACTAACTACCTGCAGGTCTTTGAACTCAGCCAGCTGACGTGTACTTAAAGAAATTAATTTCGCGCATGCGTAAATTAATTCGAGTTTAAAAAAAAGTGGAGTTTCTTGCACATTTTTCTCCATGAGATCTACGCTTCAGAATGTACAATTAGCGTCATTTTTCTGACTTACAGACTTCTTGACAGTTCAAAAGCTTAAAATAACAAATACATCATTTTATACCGAAGTGAGCGTTTTATTACACGTACTTGAGAAAAATAAATATTGGTATCCTTTAGGTCTGTGATGGGTCATGGAAAATTAATTTTACAAGCTCAACTTAATCAAAATGGTCGATGCTTGAAGCAATCCTACAGTACCCTTCGGCCCATGTTTGCTTATCGTTCCCTCCAGACAATTGTTTTAATTAACGGTCGTCTACGCTTGGTACAATTTAGTAAAACCACTAATATTGTAAAGGCGAAAGTTTGTAGCCTACCTATGTGTATGTTTGTTATTTCAATTAAATGTCGGAACGGATTTGAATGAAATTTGACACTCGGATAGACTTTGTCTTAAAATCAAAAAGGATACTTTTATTCCGAGAGAAAGTTCTCTTGTGATAATTTTATACTTTCATACGAGAGAAGGCGAAGTCAGAAACTAGTACTTCATGCGTGGTTATTTTGATGCCTACGATACTTATTCGATAGAATGTGTGGAATTAATTTTAATTATATTGTGTTATTGGATACAATACGTAAGTATGTTCAATCGAAGACACTTCCGCCTGACTACCGCTAAGTTCATTTTTGCTTGCGCTCGAAACGAAAATTTCAAAGGGTTTTTTATGGTAGGTAAAATCATCCAATGACAAATCCCGCCCTTGGGCGGAGCGGGAAATAGTGTCAGACTCTTACTGACTAAAAACCCATCCCGTTCCTTCATTGCCTATCGTGCCGGGGCAGGGCCTTCCTTTCAGAAGCTGATGACCCAAGCAGGCTTCGACCCTGCCTGCCTGCAGCTAGCAAGCTGGGCCTCTACGGTTTGCTGACAGCTCCTTGAGGCGCGCGGGAACAGTACGCGCCGTCGACGACTAGGGCTCGGTCCGGTTGGTTACCGGATGATCGGACAGCGTGCTACCCATTGCACGCCGTCAGCAAGCCCACTCCTACGGTGGAAATTTTAAAGGGTTTGGTTTATTGCCGCGCCGCAGGATTCAAGCCAAATTTATTTTAAGTGATCAGGCAGAAATGACCGCGATAGTACATTAATTTCTAAAATTAACATTTTAGGAGATTATTTAAGACCGTCTGAATATAATACAAAATAACATTATGACGTGTTGTTTACTGGCCGCGTATTTTATTATTCAATTTATTTTCGATAATAATATAAACATTTAAAAAAAATATAAACAGTAATACCTCGGGTATCCAAGCTACCAGTACTCGGGGCTACTGAGAGAGGAATCTCCTAACATTACACACCGTTTCCAGGATTACTGCTTTCTGGACAAAACCCTTTTTGGCATACGAGAGCCTCCTTTAATGCTGGTAGGGTTTTTTGCTATAAAGTCATTGGCCGTCTCGACTATTGGCATAACGACCACTATGTCCACTTTCCATTATGATGACAACCTCGTAAACTAAGATAAGATGCTTATTTTTTATGACTGGCCTGCGCTTTCCCACTGCAGGATTAACGTCTCCTTTCCCTAATTCCAATTTTGCTGTTAAGCCTAAGCCAGTTCAGGCCAGTCTTTTGGAGGAGTTCAGCACGTCTTACCATCTCTTTCTAGCCTTGCCGCAGAACGCAATTATTTATAAAAAATAAGGCTTGTAACTACAAACTCAAACTAGTTATACGCCGTTAAATTTTATCGTTTTAATCCCGTTAACGGTCGATTCGGTACATGAAACACTATCGATTTCTAAAAATAAAATTAAAAAACGGTAATTTAAAAAACTAAAAAACCCGACTGCTTTTCTGAGCATTCATGAAAAAGCCCTAAAACAAGAAAATCTGGCAGTCGGGACCCATTCTAGAATTGAGAGCACACACCTATATTACATTGCAGATTACTCCAATCTATTGACTAGACGGCTGACTTTCTAGAATGGGTCCCGACTGCCAGATTTTCTTGTTTTAGGGCTTTTTCATGAATGCTCAGAAAAGCAGTCGGGTTTTTTAGTTTTTTAAATTACCGTTTTTTATTTTGTTTTTAGTTTTATTTTATTACGATATCACTTTCAAAGTAATTACGAATCTAAAGACACCTCTTAAACTAAAATCCATCGAGCCGTTCAGGTCGCAGAGCGTGCCAAACATTTGAATTTGGCGCTAAAAATCCGCCATTTTGTTTTTTTTTTTATTTTGATATACCCAGTGTCACTCTCACAGTAAATACGAATCTAACGACACCTTTCAAGCTAAAATCCATCGAGCCGTTCAGGCTGCAGAGCGTGCCAAACAATTATACATACATACATACTTACATACATACATACATACATACATACATACATACTCTCGAAAAACATAACCCTCCTTCTGGCGCAGTCGGGTAAAAATAGAGTACATTTTTTCAAACTCGAATTAATTTACAATGGGCGAGTTCAATGATCTGTAGATAGTTAGTATGCAACGACCAACAACTACCTATAAGGTATTGTCTCGTTTACTTAAAGAAATTAATTTCGTACATGCGTTTATTAATTGGAGTTTTAGAAAAAAAGTGGTTAATTTTTTTATTTTATCTTTACAAATCGATAGTGTTTCATGTACAGAATCGACCCTCAATGGAATTAAAACGATCAAAATTTGACAGTGTAAACCCATATTGGTAATGTCTTTTCGACTTCAGCTAACATTAAGCGTCAGTCATTTTAGTCGCCTGAACAGTCATACAGAACTGACAGCTAAATTGCTTTTGTGATAATTATTGTTTCTTTGGAAGTGTGCAACAAGCGTTATTGGTACATAAATTTTTATACCACAGTTAGTTTGTATTCAAAACTATTCTGAAAAGTGAGCACGAATTAAGTGGCAGAAAAAAAAGGGGAAAAATAAAGTAAAATGTGTAATTTTCTAAAATCATGAATTTTTATGCTTAAATCGTTTCAATAATTTTATCAAAGGATTTAATAAGTTCACTGTTAATTTTTAGCGACTTTTCACCACAAATAATGTAATGTAAAAACGCAATGAGACTATAAATTATAAAAGCGAATATTTGTTAGTGTGAACTTGTGAGTTTGTTAATTCTTCCCATAGTTATAAACCAAATAACATTATTATGTATTACTGGAAATTTCTAAATGTTGCACTATGACCTGATAACATGACTGTTTATTATAGCGGCCTTAAAGCAACCAGGGAGTTATTCTAATTCTGTCCGAGTAACAGTGTAAAAATCATGCAGGTCATACTCCTCAAATATATTAGGTACGTAGGTTATATAGGTTTTGTGATAGATAAATTCATTTCTTTTGATTTATTTTTTTTTTCATTTCCTTTTTTTCTTTCTACTTCCCTGGTCCCAAACCTAATAGAAACGGGAATCAAAATTCGCTCACTACCTCCTTTATATCAGATGACAAATCTAGAGGAGACTCAACCTTTAAAGCTCAACTGAGTTCGCAATTTTATTGGGTTTAACTCCGAGAATAATAAATTTAACAATAGATTGCACTAAAATTTATTTACGAGTGATCTGTGTATTTAATTAAAACAGATGATAGATCTGGAGTAAATAGTTGGGATCGAAAGCTTAATTCCCGGATTTTACGATCGTTCCTGGAGATAAGTTTAAAATACACTCAAAGTTTGTTTGTTACCAGTTTTATAAAACTGCTGACGATGAAATTTTGTTTTGCAATAGATACGGTATTTGGCTTGTAATATATTATTTGTTAACTTCATAAAATAAAACTACTGCCACGCAAAATCTAAATGAATTAAGAAAATAATAGCACAAATAATTTTTCTAGCTCGCAATTCAGCACAGCTTACTTACTGCGAAATCTAAGTAAAACAAAATTCTTGAATCCGAATTGTGACTATTCCCGCAAAAATACGTAGGAACGTACTTTTGTCACTTGAAACCCGGCTTACCTTGTAACAGAGATAAGCGGGGAACATACATAGAAATGTCTCTCTTTACAAAAGCTTTTTCTTTTTTAGGAATATTATCTCTAGTTAATTACACAAAAGGTAGATGTGACGACAGAGTGAAGGGAACGAACCGTGACCTGAGGAAATGTGTTGAAGTTTACGCGGCCCTTACATTATGCTAAGTACACTCATTTTTAGGTTAGTGGTGGCGAGCTCTTAACATTACCTACAGGATTTAAAGCAGTTTATTACTTGACCCATAGGTAAGTATGGTTTTATGAACCATTACTAAACTATTACGTCCTTGACGCGCTCGCTATAGCTGGTTACTACAGACTTTTTTTTTAATATAAATTAGTGCTTCCAGTGCATTAGTAATCCCATTTGACTGGCCTGTTGGTCTAGTAGTTAGTGGCCCTGACTGCTATGCTGGAGGTCGTGGGTTCGATTCCCACCCAGGACAAATGTTTGTGTGATGAACACGATAATTTTTTTTGTGTCTGGGTGTAATTTATCTATAATATGTATGTATTTAGAAATATATAAGTATGTTTATCAGTTGTATAGTACCCATAACACAAGGTCTTGTTTCAGCTCAGTTGTGGAATATTATTATTATTATCTGATGATGCTATCGCTGACAGTGAGGCGCATTAGTTTATTAAGAACTTACTCACTCTAGACTTGAAGACAGTAAGACACCTAAATTATAATCGGACTGGAAGACTGCAGCAGGCGACTTGTTCTAGTCCTTCGATGTATGCGGTATAAACAACGAAGCGATACATCTTAACTTGGACCTTAGAGGTTTCAACAACGTAAGGGTGAATACTCACCGCACACCGTTTTTTCTGATGGCAGACAGGTGATGGCGGAATAAAGTCATGTAATTCCCTGAATTCGCCATTCATCTAGATTTCAAAAGCATGTTTTAGTAGTCAAGGCAACGTCAGTTTTCCTGCCCCAAAACTCAAGGAAGAATTTCCCTTGTACCTTGGTGCTCTGATTTGAGCAAGCGCAAAGAACATTTCAGAGAAATAATGATAATATAGTCGTATCTACTTCGGCTTAAAATGAGCTTAGCTAGAGTATTTTTGGCCGTAACTAAAAGGGGTAGCAAGGTCTTAACATCTAAAATGAACGGCAGATAAATTAGGCTACAGCAAAATATAAAGTTCTCTACTAACAGTAAAATGCTTTTTTCTCCAAAATTTTCCAGAAGAAATCCACCGAAAGTAAACAGTTCCCATACCTTTTTTCCGTCCCGGTTAAAAATAAAGATAATACTTCTTCAATGTTTCTTGTTTTTTAAACATCTTCACTGAAACTGAACTTCTCTAGAAGGCCAAGGCAGAAAAAGAAAAACAATTTTTAATTTCTGCTAAAATTACGCTAGTCTATGAAGCTTCCGTTTGCTTTGCGTATTCAAATGACGTTCCGACCGTCGCTCCAACGTCGCGTGCATTTAATCATGGTTCATGTACCCTGCTTGCTACATACGAAATATAAACGTCGTTCAACATAATACACCCGCAATGTATTATAATGTAACACGACACTTGTGAACTCTGAAGGATTAGGCCAAGGTTTACTATCGCACATTCCCAGTTTACCTAAGAAGATTATAGAGTTATGGTTACCGACTTGTTACTTATGTATGTATTACATAAACACGAAACAGGCATGTCTAAACTATTAATTAACTTACATTTGCATGTGCTTACTTCTGTATTCATCGCCATGAATGAATGTAAAATTACTCTCCACTAACAAAGTTTATCAATGTAAATTAGGTTTTAATTCCATTAACAGCTCCCCTTTCACGTAATACAGCTACCTAATAATCGCATGCTAAAAATAATTGCTGCGTTCATGGAAACATTAAGCAGAGTTTCAGACCTCAAGACTTTTCAACGCTCATTATACAAACCGAAAGGATTTCACCAGAAGTCTCCTACTGTTACCAGTTATTACAAGTTCAAGTTGTACGCAGTGTATGGCATCCGCGGTTCAAAGTGACGTATACGTCAGTGTGCTCCCGTCCACTCCTTACTCAGTACCACGCAGCCTCTTGCCGAGGTAACATCGTCCCGCGGTGAATACACACCCTTATTATAATTCGGCTCGTTCGACCTAATCTTGTCGTGTGGAGTGCAGTGAATAAACGTGGTAGTGCTCTTCATATGTTATGGTCGCCTGGTACCGGATCGGACTAATGTTTTTAAATAAAAAATGTAAGTACCGTATTGTTGTTGTTTTTTTTTTATAAATGATCAGCCTCATTAAAACTGAAACCTAAGTTTCAGTTTTAATGAGGCTGATCATTTTAATTACGTTTATTAGTTTAACTATGATCGTTTATAAATAATCTAGTGTAATTATGATTATGGTAACGTGAATTATTTCAAATCAGGAACTACTTTTCTATATAATTTGAGATCTTTATTCAAATATTAATTATTATTTCACCACCAGCTTTGCATAACATAAAAATAAAAAATAATGATAATGCCTTGTCATTTTTTATTACCAGGTTAAATAAATAAGTATTTTCTATCAAGCTACACTTTTTCAAAGAAAAAAACTCACTCGAAAAAAAAACAAACCATCGACAATGAAAAGCTTTTCAATTTCGTAAAAGAATTTCTTTGGTACTCATTTCTCACAAATCCTTCAGTAAAATTTAATGAATCTGTCTGTTATAAAATTTAAAGGGCATTAAAAATACATGGTTGGCATCACATTTTAAGATGCAAGACTAAATTGAAATTAAAATATCATTATCTATAATTGTTAAAGTTATTTCATACATATGAAGTGAGTTTTCAATCTTATTCGCTGTTAATGATTACACCCTTAAACAAAATTCGAAGAAAATCGAACTATTAGAGTGGGAGGAAGCAGATTTCAGCCAGCCATAATCCTCCAAATCATAGGAACGAAGGATATAAAAATGAAATAGCTTTCACTTACTGCAAAAATCAATTTTCAAATAAAATTCTTTGAGCGTGTAGAACTTCTTATAGAAGCCAGCTACCCAGTAAGGTACCGGAGTCTGCATATGACTATTTGATTTTAAACTTATATCAGATTTTATTAATAACTCATTTACACAGTCGTGGCCTATTATATTGTTCATTTTCTAAAACCCAGCGTAGGTTTACAAAGAGATAACATACGCATATTAAACTTTATCATATTTAAAGCCTGGTTAATAATGAAATTTTCTAGGGATATCCTAGCCTATCAAATTTTTCACTCAAGCAGTGTTTTGTTTCGCGAAAATGATTGTCGATCATTATTAAGGTACTGATTAAAATGCTCATTAGTATGTATGTACTTAAAATACTTTTTTCGGAGAAAATTTTCTTACTTAAATTTTTACTTAGGAAAATAAACATCAATATTAATATTTAATGATCAATATGGTGAGCTACGTCGATGTAACATGACATTTCTTGAGATTTTTTGGGAAACATTTTGTGAGCTTTACAGCATAACATAGCTACATAATATACCTGATACAGGATAATTATACGGTACGAGAGTTGAGAACTTCACACAATTTGTAACCCTATGTTATGGAAATAAAGGTGATTATTATGTTAATTTGTAAAACCATATTTACACAAGGACATTATTATAATATATCATCGTCATGTGTGTCTACCCGTTTCAAATTCGAGCATTCCTTACCGCCACAATATATGACCTTGAAAGGACATGCCACAATTAACCAAGAATTATTGTGTGTATCCTAAATTATAATACCGTCGTTACTCGCACGTGTTCTAACATAAATCATTGTCTCTGCATGGCAACAAAATATAAAAAAGATATAGTTATTTTTTGGAAATAACATAGGCTTAAAAACAACCCTATCCAAACCTACTTTTTTTTTAAATATTTGATCAGTGAAATAATAGTTATAAAATCATGTCTATTTATTTAGATAAGTATATTATTTTTTCTTTTGTCATCCTATGAAAATTAAAAAAAAAAAAGAACAGCAGCTGATGATTTCGACCAGTGGTGCTATTCTCTAAGAAAACGCAGCGCTGCCTCAACGACGAACACCCAAATAGGATACATTGGATTGTTAATCTAATGTACCCATATATTAGATTGTTAATTTAATGTATCCTATTTTAATGTTCGTCGTTGCGGCAGCGCTGGTTTTCTTAGAGAATGGCACCACTGGGCGGGATGTGAAGCGAGGGATGTGTTGAATATCAACTAATCGAATAATTTAATTTTCTTAGCTAGTTATTAATAGTGTTTTGAAAACAACATAGTGGAAGAGAGGTGTATGTACCTAAATACAAACCGAGTAACTCAATAATGTGTATAACGGGTCGATTGCCAGAAATATGATGGCCTATCTCAAGTTACCTATTTTGTATGAGAACTACTCCTCGTGCAGATAAGTTCACTACGCTCAGTAGCCTCGTACAGCATTGCTAGAAAAAGTAACACTGTTTTATAAATTCACTACGTGTCCTCAACCCAGTAGACTTCTTAGCATATCTTGGAAGGAAATTGCTATTATCCTTACGTAGAAACTTTTTACTATAGGTAGTCACATAGGCCTACAATGGACACTTATTAAACTTCGGTAGTTACTGCAACTGATCTTTTCTTACAGAAAAGAACCGGAAAGTACCACAGTCAAGTATTCTTGAAAAAATAATTGATTTCACAAATTATCCATATTACAATATTAAGTATTAAAAAAAAATGTAATAAAAAACGGTAGCGATATAGCGATAGTTATGTGACACCCATATTTATAAAAAAGTAATTACTTTTTGCTAAGTAACGTGTTATCAAGTTATTACTTATGGTTAGAAATCTTCATTTTTTTTTTTTCTTAACTATAGAATACAAATTGTTACTTCAGTAGTTACATTACTCAAGTAATTAGTTTTACGTGTTTATAAATACGGGTGTTAGACATCTTTTATAAATATATAGGTATTAATGCTGTTACGTAGTTTGCAAAATTTTCATCACATAGGTTTTTTTTTTTTTTTTTGGGTAGGTAAAATCATCCAATGACGAATCCCGCCCTTGGGTGGGGCGGGAAACAGTGTCAGACTTTTACTGACTAAAAACCTACCTTTCCATTCCTTGCCTTTATCCTGGGGCCTTTGGTGACAGTCTCACATAACCTTTGGCCCCAGTAGGCTTCGGCCCTGCTGGACCCCTACAGTTTGCTGACAACTCCTTGAGGCGCGCGGGAACGGTGCGCGCCGTAGACGACCTGAGCTCGGACCGGTCTGTTACCGGACGGACGGACAGCGAGCTACCCATTGCCCACCGTCCGCGAGCCCGCGCCTACGGTGGCCGGAAATTGGGATCGGAAACCCGGCGGCGGCGGCGGCGTGTCCGCCTTTGCCTAAGGCGGTCGGCCTCCTCCTTTACTAGCATTACTGCTTCGCAAAAGGAGGCGACCGCCTGCCACTCCTCCTCACTCCGGAGCATGGCTTGAACCAAGCCCCTGCGCGAGAGGTCGCCGCCGATCGCCCCCACGAGGACACGGCGTTCATCACATAGGTAGCAATTTTAAATAGGTTGTAACAAAATCAGTTGCTACGTGAAACCAAATAATATTCCACCAAACACATGGTAGGTAAACTTCTGTGCAAAGCCCTTTATAAAAATACGAAAATTCTTTTACACAGTGTTGTTAGCGAGGCTTTACTGTCAAGATCCGCTTTCAGTATGGCAGGAGACAAGTCTTCTGTGGATTTAAACTTTGTTACAAAAATTGTTAACGCCCTTCAAGCTTTTTTGTCACCTGAAAATGGATGTTTATTTTATCAAGCGACATTTACAAAAACAAGTGTTAGGGAAGAGAACATTTTTTGAAGTTTCTGTTCACAAACTCCGTTTGAAATAGATAGTAAACCTTTTTTATACTTTTTATTTCAAAAATTTTGTTCTACATACGTCGGCGTCGCCGTTGTGTAACTGATGGCGTTTTTCTGTCACATTAATTTCAAACATTTCCAAATAAATTTATTTTATTCCATTTTCCTAACGGTTATAGCATAATATGACATTTTTTTGTCTTCGTTGGGAGTATTGTATGACAGGTAGGATCAAGATTGATCAGAAGTGTCATCTAAATAAAATTTTTCATGTATATTTGTACAATATATAGAATACATGTACGCGACATAGATTAAAGAAGTCTCATGGCAAGGTATACACTTACTGTAAGTACACAGGTATACCTCAAACCTCCAACTTTCCTACTTAGAATGGAACTTAAGTATGCACGACGTACTTCACCACAAAATAAAACACTGGCATTAAAACTTGACTTTTACCGAACTTCCACAAAACAGTTCCGAAATCCTATATTCTCGACCTAGTTGTAAGAGCTCCCTTTTATTTAATACCTACTACAGTGTAACTTATAACTTACGCGATATACCCAGTATAGGCAAGTACTTTTCGAACCTAACACTTAAGTTAATCTTCTATCCTCTAGGCATTAATCGACCTGCCAGTGTATCAAACTTAAAATTATTATAATGGCCACTTATGTATGAAATATGTCAGATTTACAAGGTATCTAATAACTTCGTTCTAGATTTCGATCGTTGTATTCTTGGTAGTGTATCGATTGTAAGGCTATCTATCGTGTAATATTTGTGTTTGAACTTGGTAGCTTTGGATAAGTTCAGCTTGGAGGCAGTTTTTCGTTTAAGTCTGATGAGAAATTAGATTTTATCAAATAAATATTATTTACTATATTTTAGTCTCGCGTAATACTACTACCAATTCGAGTTCTCCGAAGAACATTTTAGCCTTTAAAGTCTTTAGCGAATGCAATGCCGGGATCTCGTATGCATAGTGTGAGAATAATCTCGTTCATAAGTTAAACGGATTGCTGGGATTGGCGAAACGCGAAATTCATAGATATGTTAGATATACTAAAAGGCATGTATCTTTATTTTGTATACACCGTTAAATTTTGGTCGTTTTAATCCCGTGGAGGATCGATTCGGTACATGAAACACTATCGATGTATTAAGGTGAAATTAAAAAATAAAGTACTTTTTGTCTAAAATTCCAATTAATAATACGCATGTACAAAATTAATTTCTTTAAGTAAACGAGTCAATAACCTTGTAGGGCATTGTCGGTCGTTGCGTACTAACTACCTACAGTTCATTGGCCTCGATCAGCTGACGTTTACTTAAAGAAATCAATTTCGTACATGCGTAAATTAAGCCGAGTTTAAAAAAAGTACTTTATTTTTCATTTTTATCTTTACAAATCGATAAGGTTTCATGTACCGAATCGACCCTCCGCCTGATTAAAACGACCAAAATTTAACGGTGTATTGTCAAATTAAAGTTATCGTTCATATTGTTATGAAGAGTTTTCCTACAGAAACAGAACCAAACCTTAATTTTTTTATGTATTTTATAAATTTGCAAAAACTAATATAAAGAGAGGCCTGGATCCCTCAAATTTCATTGTCGGGTCCCGAAAAAAAAAACAGATTTAAAATTTCTAACAAGATAACCTTCTCTACTGCGAATAGTACTTTACGAAGCACAGTGGCGCAGAGATGGTGTTGAATATATTACTCGACCCCACTGTACCTACCACAGAATGTGCACAAGGCCGGATTCCGCTTTCACATTGCCAATATTCCATTTCTACGAACAAAACCAGTTTGCCTTATCATTCATTAAAGGACTGCTCACAGGGGGAATTCGTTGCGGTTAGACCGCTAGAATTATTTTCAAGAAAAGGTGAATAGGCATCTTTGAGATAAGCACTAGTATTAAGGGCACGTCTTGGCTAACTTCCGTTTTTATAAAAAAGTAATTACTTGTTACTAAGTAAAATCTTGTCTAGTCATTACTTGACGTTTTAAATCTTCATTCTAAATTTAAAAAAAACTTGACTATAGAATAGAAATATTAGTTAAGTAGTTACTTTTATTCAAGTATTTAGTTTTACTTGTTTATAAATACGGGTGTTACTATCTGCTGAATACAATGTGTACAATAAACGAGGAATGTTGTTTTATACCAAAAATTTTCTGCACTTTGATAACGTGAGATAAAACTTGAGGCTATTTTTTTTTAGATAAATTGCAAATTTTGCCCTGGGCTGCCGTTGACAATTTCCTTAAGGAAAAACATACCAGTAAAACTAGAAAGTCGAACGAAATATCTACGTTTGGCTGATAAAATTACGGCCATTTAATCTAGACGAACCTAATTAAGACAAATATTGGTAGATAGTATAGCTGAAATAATCAATCAAAATTCGAAATGGTTTCGAAGACGAAGTTCTTAGTGTGGATGAAGTCTCAACCTAGAAATTAAGCTCCACTTTGTATGTCAAGCAGTATTGATAAATGAAATCGTGTACTTACGTATAATAACAGTTAGGGTGACAGTGGAGGAGCTATGATCAACAGTGTCGATAGATATTGAAGTGGGTTACTAAATTAGAACTCATTTTATGTTTCTGATTTACAGTATCTTTCATGAGCAATACACCAAAACATCTAAATCCTGTAAAGGGGAGGAGCGAACAGCAACGTCAGACTTGTACTGACTAAAACCCACTTCTGTTCCTTCTTTGTCTTCGATCCATGGCCCCGGGGTTCTCTTTCAGACAATCCATAGATTGTAAACTTGATTTGTAACGATGAGGGTGGCATAATCTGTCTAAACTAAACCCTGTTTACATTACCTAATTAAGAAAAAAAATAGCTGGCCTATGTCTGTAGGCATTTTGATTTTAAAATAGGCTTTTTTTTGAAGTGACAAATTATCAAATGACTTCTCCCGCTCCAGATTAGAAAGAGAGGATGTATCAGACTTTTTCCGACTGAAATCAAGCTTTGCCTTTCAGTTGTCCTTTGTGTTCTAGGGTTACTCTTTCAAACTTTCCCGCAGTCCATATTTAATTTAAGCTACGTTTTACTTCGAAAACGTTTACTTGAAAATGAGGCAATTAATGAGTAGTTAGTGCGAATGGTAGTAGGAAAATTTTCTTAATTACCACGGTTGGTAAAATGATTGCCGTTTACGATATAGTTATTAACAACTATAATAACAATATAGGTCGGAACAGTTGTTCTCTCTCACCAAGGCGATTCGTTCTTTAGATATCGGTTACCTACTGTTACTCACAAGCTCATTTCTGTGTTCTTAAGCTTATAGCACTCACACCCGTTTTTATAAACAAGTGAATCTAATTACTATAAGTGACTAATTAAGTACCAATTTGTTTTCTTTATATAAGAAAAAAAAAAATCGATGTAGGTTTCTAACCTCAAGTAAAAAAATAAACAAATCCTTAAGTAATGACTTCATAAGAAATTACTTAGCAACAAGTAATTACTTCTTTATTAAAAACGGGTGTGTATATCATAGAACAGGGTTTCCCAATTCTTTTTTGGGCGGCACCTCATGTTGCATGCAAACATGTTGCTTGTCTTGAGGTTCATAGTTTTTATTTATTTGTTATTTGTGTATACATAGGAAAACAGGAATGGAGAATTCTGCTAATGCTCATTGCTATAAAAACTTCTTGCAGCAGACATACAAAAAGACAAGTTACAAAAAATAGATAAACCGATAAAGATATTAGTAAAAATAAATTTACAAGTCACAATATATTTCAATTAATTAAAAAGTAAAAAAATAAATAATTCAAAACGTAAAATAATGGATCTTTAAAAAATCTCCATTCCATTATGTATAATAATTGCTATAATCATCAAATAAAATAATTATTTGAAAGAGTGAAAACTTTGTAGAAGTATCAAATAAGGAGTGATTAAAAACCCGTTAAATCCATGTTGTATTTTTTTTAGAAAATGATAAAAACATTATAGCGTACCACAATTTAATAGAAGGATTTAATGGATTTTGATCAAACTATCGCCTTAAATTTTTTTTTCAATAGGAATTACGGGTTTTTGAAGCGGTTTTTAGTATATTTAACTAAGAGAAGCGAAAAAAAAATGAAAAGCTAAAATCATTTCTTGGTCAATAACGGCTTTTGTTTAGTCACTCCTCAAATATACTTAAACTTGAGTTAACTATTACATAGTAAATATACTTATTAAATAGTTTTTTTTATAGAGATTATCTGATATTCCATTCAGCATGAGGCTAAATACCTGATAATATAAGTGTAGTGTAAATTATATGATCACCGTTTGTGAAAGCCCATAGAAAATGAAACTTAAAATTTAGTTATGTTGTAGTTAGAGAGAGACGGTTAAATTTAAATGGAATGGTACTTATATACTAATGTAACAGAATAGAGACTAAGTTCCAAGAAAAAAAAAATCAGCGTGTTACAAGTTAAGTGAATTTCGTCGCTTTAGGTGGAGCAAGAGTGCCAGACTTACTAACTTAAATCAACCTGTGGGCTTTTAGTTGTGCTCAAGCAAATCAATCAATCAATCAATACGTTTATTTGCATAATACAGGTAAGTATAATAATAATAATAGGTGTGCAAATTTATGAATTACTTTTAAAATTTCATTATGAACAAGTAAACAACAATTATTGTATCAAAATTGAACTCATATAAATTCACATTAAAAGTAGTATGTCATAGGTATTAAAAAATAAATGAAAAATGTCAAGTGGATTATTAAAGTCGCAATAAAAAAAATAAAATTAAACATTGGTCTAATTAAATTATTAAGATGTCACATTACTATTGTTGTCATAATTTTATAACAAATTATTAGGTACTATCAATCAAGCAAAGCAAAAAGCTTAATGTAATACCGAATGCGTTTTTTGGTTGAGTTTTTCCCTACTCCTTTTCTATTTCTATTATTATTATTATATTACCAAGAATATCACAGGAAAAATGGACGTCTCTCGAAGGATCTTGCGCCCTGTGTGCAAAACAGTTCCCGAGTGCTTGCAAGAATATCTAGTTGAATTACGATTACCGCACCGCACCGCTTATAAAAATAATGACTATCGTTTGCAGTCCAGAGTCACGGTAACTCTTCCAAACAAACCTGCAACACAGTTACAGCAGATAATGCACGTTTGACAATTCATGACACGAATTTCGCTATAACTTTGGTTTTTTTTATTGTTGATGGGCTCGCGCTTGACTACTATCCCACCTGATAAAAAGCGGCGATGTGATCGATGATGGAGCAAGCTTGCCTAGAAGTGACCTATTCATTTTTGGATTAAAGTTCCTCAGGTTGTAGCTATCATGAAACTCCGCACAATAAATGTTTAGTTCTAAAAACTGAGTCTAACACCTGTATTTTTAAAGAAGTAATTACTTGTTACTAAGTAAAATCTTATTAAGTAATTACTTGACGCTACAAATCTTCATTCAAAATTCTATAGGGTATTATTACTTAAGTAGTGACTTTTACTCAAGTAATTAGTTTTACTTGTTGTTTTTTTTAAGTAAACAGTAGATTTGTACTGTTCCCAAAGTAATTTTTCAATCAACAAAATGAAGAGAAAAAGATGATAAAAGGCTAAAGTTACATGCATTGTGCAGCACAAACATATTTAGCTCAACATGTACCCGCTCTCTCGAGTATTAATGTGTTTTAATCTTGTTATATACAGCATGTTTTTAATTTTCAAACGCACCAACCACATAAATGTAACGAATAAACCCGACCCAGTATTTTCTACACATTTTTTGCCAAGTCTAGAGGCAGATTACCGCGTCTGGCGTATTACGTAGCTCTAAGTAGATGCGCTTTTTGTAAACTAGTTTCTGACCCACTTCAGCTTCCGTGACGTAAATCGAAAATGAAATTTTATTCACGAAGCTGGGATGTTATGAAATTATATTACAAACACCTATTTGATAGGCTGACCTTTATTGAGAACCTTTTTGCTCGAACTTTGAACAAAGCTGGTGGTTTTATATACATCACTTTAAATTTCATAGATTGTTTTACTTACAACTGCTTTGCCCTCTTCTGCTCAGCCGTTTTGCGCGGACGTGGTGCATATTTCTCACAAAGTGTACCTATTAATTTGTTAATCCGTAACTTGTGCCAAAGAGAGTTTTTCTTCTTTCTTTCTTTGATCGTCTTGTAGTCGCCAATATTTTTGCTTTATAAGAGGTCCTGGTTCAATTGCTAGGAAAGTAAACAATTTATTTTTATATTCGTCACATTATGCTCAGCACCAATATTTACTAAAACAAGCACACAATGGACGGCCTTATAGCAAAGGGCAATATTTTACCGATAGCCATTCTATAGACTAAGAAAACAAAATTCGGGCTATCAGGTACAAAAACCATAATAGAACTTAATCTTAATATAAAAAACATACACACAATATCAATTAATATACTAACAAATATGTATAGAATTCAGAAGTGAGAATAAAAAATACATAATGCAAGATATGATAAGTAGATAAGATTAGTAGTAGTAGCGTTACATTAGGTTTTTATATCTAAATTTTTCAATAGCAGCTCGGAGTCTGGATGGCAAAAGGGTCGCCTTCCATTAGCGTAAGCATATCATATACACTCATCATTACATGATATGTGGAAGTGCAAGTATGATTGGTTACGGTATTGTTCGAAAAAGTTACCGTATCTATGGAACGCAAAGGGCAGCTGAAGAAATACAAGACAATGAGTCCCACGAACAATAAGACGAAATGTATTTTATCACATACTAGCTGATCTGGTAAACTTCGTACCGCCTAATAGTCTAAGAACATTGTGATAACGAATTTTTTTTTGTGATTTTTCCATATTTTCTCACCATTTAAACCTTTCCTGAATTATCACGAATATTACAAAATCAAAATTGGCTAAATCGGTCCAGCCGTTTTCGAGTTTGAACGAGACTACCGAACAGCTATTCATTTTTGTATAAGAAGGAGATTCGTATTTTACACACTGAAAACTATCAGGCACTATATTATTTTGGTATAATATTCTTTTACATACCTATTAAAATAACCAATTGAACAATGTCCAATTATTTACAAAGATCATCAAAACCTCATATCGTAAATCGATAAATTTTCATGTACGACTTTAGATCTCAGGCCTCCTCTCTAGAAGAGGGAGAGGGCCGTAATCCACCACGTGGGCCCAGTGCGGGTTGGTAGATGTCTTCGAATTTTTAATTCTAGGACATGCCAGTTTCCTCCCAATGTGTTCCTTCACCAATTTCAGAGCAATGGTGATGAAATAAATTACGAAAAGTACTGTGTTGACGAAGCTATTGAAAAAAAAACAGGTATGGCATCATGATATTATTTCACTTCAATATTTTAGTATGTGAAGATGGTATTTCGTGGCTATTTTAGAAACATAATAAATGGTGTGTCAACAGCGAAACTAGTGATTATTTTCATTTGTACTAGTATTACCAGGAAACTGTATATCTGATATGAAACTCCACACTAGTGGCAGTGTTCCAAAAATTACATACCTACAAATTTGAGAGTATAGTCATTATTTTCAGGAAACAAATAAACTGATACCATTCGTGCATAATGCGGAAGTCACAACAATAGCTATGCTAAATATAAACAAGCATGCTTTCATTATTAAACAAATGTTTTATTATAATTACATCTCTATTTTATTACTAGTTTTTGATAGCAGTTCCGCCTGCATGGAAGGAAGAAACAGGCACTCAGTGCTTTACTAGGTATCATTATACTGGTGAAACCATCATCATAGAACCACTAGACGTACGGCGTTATGCCATCGGTACATGGTGAATATACTGGACATCCCACCCATACGTACAAAGCGTTTTGGGAACACATTAATTATGCGTACATAACAGCTAAGGAGTGGAATTCCCTGCCGGGGTCTGAGTTCCCCACCCGGTAAGGAATTCAACTATCAAGCTACAATCTAGGCAAGCGTGCTCCATCGTCGGCCACATCATCGCTTACTATCAGGTGAGGTAGTGGTCAAACGCGAGCCCATTAATAAATATGCAAAAAAAAAAATCGTAAAGTTGGTTCAGTCATTTTTCTGTTTATTCGTTACAAATAAAAATACAAACAATGATATTATACGAATATTAAACAGATGTTATGAGCGTAGTCGTGAAGACTTGAAAATGTCCTAATTAGGTCCTACACATGCTTTATAAAACATTATTTTATCTATTTAATTTATTATTATAAAGTATATTATTATTATTATATGTAAGTAATATATATTTTACAGTGGCAATAAGACAATTAGATCAATTAGTCGTTGTTAACCTTATTAAATACTAGTAGCGCATTGCTCTTGGATTTACTTAGAACTAAATTAAAAGGAAGAGTCTTACAAAGGGTTTGCAACGGGTAACACAAATGGCACAGTCTAATCAATTGAATATTTGAGAGAAAATGTTATTATTTTCACAGTTTCATGAATAGAAATTTATATTTTTGTTCCACTTATTTGAAAAGGACGACTTGGTTCGCTTTAAATGCACCCAAAGGTGGTGTTTTCTATAAAAAACTTTTAGCGGGCAGCAATGAGTTTTTAATCCAATTTCTAAGTGCGCCGCAATTATCTTTGCCACGCACTTTTTGAATTTGGAACATCTTAGTTTTCAGCGGCAAAAAAATCGAACGCTAATATTGTTTGAATAAAGACTGGCTGGTACGACGGCCATAGTCGCGCCACACACAATTTTTCGAGAACTAAACATCAAAACTAGACTGTTGACTATTTGTATGCGCAAAGTACTCGAGATTTTTGGCGACATACCCAGGACAATATTGGCCATAACCTTGAACATCTTATCATAACTGACATGGCAAATGACCAACAGGCCGCAGCTCAAAAAGATGAGCAGATTTGATCAGTTTCACTCTGGACACCCAATTGCATGTCGCACTTCATGATGCCAAGAACCATCAAAGAAGGTGAGACGGTAGAAGCTAATCCAGTGGGAACGTCAAGACCCTCAGTAATGAGGAATACGACTCGAGGAGGAATTTACAAAAAAATAAAAAATAACCAGATGTCTAAATCTAAAATGGCCCCGCATTTCCCTCCTGGGGATCATTTGTTTCAAGCCAGTACATTTGTAACCCACCAGAAATTTATTAGGACAACAAATTAGGATTAAACTACAGGTTTTTATCCCAATTTGTTTTTCCTGATAAATAACATGTGCAAAGAAAAGTTTGGAGTACTTTTTACTTCGAAAAGCTCACATTTTTAATTGAATCTACTTTAGCAGAGAGAAAAGTAGGGAACTTATTTATTCTGGTGTTTTCCTGACTTATTAGCTAGTTAACTTTAGGCTGGTTAGTTAGAAGTAGGAGTAGTACGTGTGGGTTGATTTCTTGATTAACTGTAGGATGAGAATTTCTGGTTTCAAGAGGCAAACTGCTATTAAAAAAACACAATACACTGACCTATTTCATGCACAAATCTATGCAGTTAAAGGAAGAATGTTATCGAACTTGCAGATGACAAGCAATAGGGAGCTCGCCGTCCGGCTGTCCGATAATCGATCGGCTCAAGCCCAAGTAACCGAAAGCGCTTCTCAAACTGATATCAGATACCAGCAAACTGTAGAGGCCCAACAGGGCCGAAGCCTCTGGACCCATGAGTTTACTTTCAAAAAGGAAACCCGTGATTTTGGAACGCAAAGGGCCAATAAAGAATATATGTGTGGTTTTAGTCAGCAAAAATTTGACACGCCCTCCTGCTCTACCCTTGGGTGGGAGAAAACATTGGCTGATTTCTAACTTTAAGAAAAAGAAAAGGAGTACACTGCTATTAAAACACGTAACACTCCGTTCTATACCCTGCATAAATTATGCAAGTAGCGACCAAAATGTTATATATAAAATACACCAATCAGATTGTTTTATAGAGGTTTGTAGAATAGATTGTAAAATCCTGCAGATTTCCTTTAAAAAAGGGAGGATTCTCAGACCAGAGGAGTGTTGTGTATGGTCAGGGCAACAGTTAGCGATGGTAATTTTTCGGAGGGAAAATCTAAATCACACACTTTTTTCAAAACTCGCTAACCCGTTCTTATCCAACCACTTCTATACACGCAACTGACTGTTTTCCGCACTAGTTCGAAAAAAGACCGTGCTCTCCCCCTCCACAATTTTACTGTAATATAATTGTCTATCGTGTCCGGCTGGGCGCGGGTCGTTCCTCACGTGGTGCGGGTCAACCCCCACGAGTCGCACGTGTACTGAAAAACGTCGTTTGATACGCGTGCAAATTTTTCACTGCAGCCCATAACATAACTCCATAACACCCTCGCCTGCAGCTCGTGCGAATTCCGCCTCGGTCACAATGATAAACTTTCTGAAATTGTATCAAATGTAGTATTTATAAATTACTGGCATATCATTTATGGTAAAGTAAACAAATATTTATCTTTAACGTTTGCAAAAAACATGTTTTTGCGTACTTTATTTAATTAAGGCATATTTATTTTATAAATCATTAAATCATATTGATTTATATTTAGCCCATCGAGTACACAAAAATAAAAAAAACATAAAAACTATTGCTTAGTACCCATGTGCTACGTACCCCAAGCACCTTTACCAATAGCTATAAAACTAACTTCATTACTTCACTGTAGTAAAAGTTCAGGCACATTATTCTTGCTTATAAACTGTTAACGTCCCGCATTACAAGCTGATACAGAATCCTTTATGTCAAATGTCAGCACATGACGCCTTCGAAGTAAGGCCTATAAAAATGATAAATTATTCTTAATATAATATTCGAGAGAGTGATGTCACATGGTCTAGATAGACGATAAAATTGTAAGGGCCGATGTACACAGAGGTAACGAACCGTGGACACTGGGCAGCTGATAGCTTTTTTTTTTTAATAATACTCGATATTCAATATTTTATTGCAATCCATATATATTATGTACATAAATGGTATTAAAAATGTCACAGACCATTATGAACCCTGTCGGGCACAGCAAAAATTAGGAGAGTGGAAGAGGGCTAAGTAGCTATTCATGGAATTCACTAGTATTGTAGATCTAATGTGAAGCGTTTAATTGGGTTTATTACCGTAGTTATATTCATCGTTATAATATGTCTATGTAGAAATAAACTATGTCAGGTATTTTGTTTCTTCATTATTATTAAATTATTCAAATTAAATTATATATGCATTTATTATATAATGTCTGGTTTGAGATTGTTTATTCCCATAAAGAATTACATAAATTCACTTACATGAGAATTAAAAACTAAAAAAAATAAATCGATTTAGTTGGACGTATTACAAAACTAGACATCGATTGTAACATGTTTTGAGGGTAGCATAAAAAAAAAAATAGAAATGCAAAAAGTTTGTTCGATATACCGGTTCACAAGTCAAAGTTTAAACAAAGATAAACGGATATAAGCGTAGCTGGATGTGGCTCATTACTGTGTTAGGGACAGTGAGTGTTTCAATACAAATTGTTTGAGTAACTTTTTAAAATGGTGTTTAGATTTAGATTCTTTGAGGTCTTTTGGTAATTTATTAAATAATTTGGATCCTTCATATAAAATTGTTTTTTTTCCGTAGTTTGTTCGAGTTGGATGTAGCTTTAGAAAGTTTTGTTCACGTCGAAGTATCATTTTGTGTTTTTTTATATTTTTTGTGAAGGTTATGTTTGTGTGTATTTTCTTATTAAGAATTTTATGAATTAGTATGCATGAGTTGTAAATGTATGTTTGTTTAATGTTCATTACTTTAATTTCCTTGTAAAGAGTTTCGGTTGGAGTTAGAAAATCATATTTAAATAAGGTTTTTAGTAATTTATTTTGAGCCGTTTGTAGTAGGTTAATATGTGTTTTAGCGGCGGTACCCCATACTTCAACTAAGTAGTCAATGTGTGGTTTGACAAGTGAAAAGTAGATTAGATAACGAACTTGTCGTGGCAAGCAGCGAACGATACCTCGTAGGATTCCCGTAAGTGCTTGTAGTTTTGATTTTACTTTTTTGAATATGTGGAAGCCACAATGTCTGAATAAGATCAGGTAAATTTTGCCAGATATTTTTAATTTTTATCGTCATTAATTTCAATTATGTTACATTATTGTACATAGTAAGGTACTGATTGGAGAGCAGTGATGGCCGAGTGGTAACGGCCCCGACTTAGTAGGTCGCGGGTTCAAGCCCGGCCAGGCGCATTACTTTATGTAATTTATTTCATCACCACTGCTCTCAAAACGGTCAAGGAAAACATCGTGAGGAAACCGGTATATCCTAGAACCAAAAATTCAAAGTCATGTGACATCCACCAACCCGCACAGGGCCCGCGTGTTTTTTTTTTAACGTAGGTAAAATCATCCAATGACAAATCCCGCCCTTGGGTGGGGCGGGAAATAGTGTCAGACTTTTACTGACTAAAAACCTACCTTTCCATTCCTTGCCTTTGTCCCGGGGCCTGTGGTGACATTCTCACATAACCTTTGGCCCCAGTAGGCTTCGGCCCTGCTGGACCCCTACAGGGCCCGCGTGGTGGATTACTGCCCATTCTCTCTCCTAGAGAGGACCCCTGAGTCCCAGCAGTGGGAACATTAAAAGGCTGATGATGATGAAGGTATTGATACTATGCACTCTTACCTGGACCAGTAATTAACAATCACAATCAAAATACTCACACTTCCACTGACCCAAGCACGCTCGAGTCGATGCAACGCTAACCTAGACTGAATTACCACACTATGTCGTAACTTTGTTGTTTACCCATTCAAAATGACTGATAGCAAAAACCTAAAAATACTCGTACCTACTGTTTTATCAAAAAAGGTAGCCTACAGCTATCCCTATAGTCCTTGCAAACTGGCAAGATAATGATACTGCCTCATATAGAAAAGGTGTTCAAATTTAATAAGAAGAAAAAGATTTTTTTTTTTGTTATGGTAGATAAGTCAAGTCAGCTGTTATGCCTGTAGGTGAAATTTACTTCTTTTTATTAAGTAATAAAATATATAGGGCTTCTAACAATAAACCTAATCATTCAGTACACGGAAACCTTTCATTATATTTCCGCCCTTACAATACTTGCATTCCAAGCATTATGGTGAAGCAGGCATGGGTGCAAACATGCACTGGATGCCAGTAATGTGAATGACAAATCAGAGTATCTCAATTACTACTTCCTCTTCTTGATAAACATAAGCCATTAAGTCGAATCCGTTTGAAAACATAGCACAATCCAGCAGTATTTCACAGATATTATTAAAAAATGATACCGTTCCAGCTACTTGTATTGAAAAAAAGTCGTGAAACATAGCTCGATGTCTACTGAATCATTGGACATATTAGTTAGACAATTGCTTCGTTATAAATACAAGAAGCTGACTTCAACAGAATTAAGAATAGGTTGGGCTGGCAAATTATTTACTTAACAAGTTGGTTGATACAGCTTCTTACAGAGGCAGTTGTCAGCTAAGTGCGATTATACGTTTGAGTTTATGTCATGACATGTGATCAGTGTGTAAAATGATCTACCTCCACTTCTTATACATCTCTCGAGTATTGATCAGTGGGTAAAATGATCTACCTTCACTTCTTAGACATCTCTCGAGTATTGATCAGTGTGTAAAATGATCTACCTCCACTTCTTAGACATCTCTCGAGTATTGATCAGTGTGTTAAATGATCTACCTCCACTTCTTAGACACCTCTCGAGTATTGATCAGTGTGTAAAATGATCTACCTCCACTTCTTAGACATCTCTCGAGTATTGATCAGTGTGTAAAATGATCTACCTCCACTTCTTAGACACCTCTCGAGTATTGATCAGTGTGTAAAATGATCTACCTCCACTTCTTAGACATCTCTCGAGTATTGATCAGTGTGTAAAATGATCTACCTCCACTTCTTAGACACCTCTCGAGTATTGATCAGTGTGTAAAATGATCTACCTCCACTTCTTAGACATCTCTCGAGTATTGATCAGTGTGTAAAATGATCTACCTCCACTTCTTAGACACCTCTCGAGTATTGATCAGTGTGTAAAATGATCTACCTCCACTTCTTAGACATCTCTCGAGTATTGATCAGTGTGTAAAATGATCTACCTCCACTTCTTAGACATCTCTCTAGTATTGATCAGTGTGTAAAATGATCTACCTCCACTTCTTAGACATCTCTCGAGTATTGATCAGTGTGTAAAATGATCTACCTCCACTTCTTAGACACCTCTCGAGTATTGATCAGTGTGTAAAATGATCTACCTCCACTTCTTAGACATCTCTCGAGTATTGATCAGTGTGTAAAATGATCTACCTCCACTTTGACATCTCTCGAGTATTGATCAGTGGGTAAAATGATCTACCTCCACTTCTTAGGCATCTCTCGAGTATTGATCAGTGTGTAAAATGATCTATCTCCACTTCTTAGACATCTCTCGAGTATTGATCAGCGGGTAAAATGATCTACCTCCACTTCTTAGACATCTCTCGAGTATTGATCAGTGTGTAAAATGATCTACCTCCACATCGACGTCTCTCGAGTATTGATCAGTGTCTAAAATTATCTACCTCCAGCAGCATGAATGAATGAGCATTTTTGCGGCAGCATTAAAGGCGAGACTTAAGAAACTACTTTTACACAAGCAAACAATATTGCATTGGTAAACTGCTCACGCTTTCTTTGTTTACTAACTGTATCATTATATTTTATATGTACCTACTTATTTTGGTGGCTTTTATTATTTAATCTATTTTTTTTATTAATAACAATAATAATAACCTTGCCCCTTTCTAACAATGTTTAAAAAACTTTTTCACCCTAAGGTGAAAATTACTATCTTACTATGACTAACCTAGTAATATAGTTGGATAATATTTTTTTGGCGAGAACCACATTCTCTGTTGAATAAGCACATGACTCCTAAGAGCAGGAAGACATTATGTTAGGCCCATAAAAATGATATATTATTCTTAATCTGAGGACACTGTTATACTGCTTCAGCAAAACCGAAGCCGAGAAAAAACCAGTATGTAGATTGCACTGATGTACCTTTTTGAAACAATTGAAGATGTTTGTAGAATGTTATATCATCATCATCATATCAACTGAAAGACGTCCGCGGTTGGAATAAGGTCTTTTTTTGGTGGGAAAAATCATCCAATGACATCTCTCGCCCTTGGGCGGACGGGGGATAGTGTCTGAGACTTTTCTTGACTGAAAAACCCACTTCGTTGCCTTTCATTCCAGGGCCGAGCCATCCTTTCAGAAATAGACCCTTGGCTACCAGTAGACTTCGACCCTGCTGGGCCCCTACGGTTTGCTGACAACTTGAGGCGCACGTGAAACAGTACGCGCTGTCGACGACTTGGGCTCGGTCTGGACGATTACCGGACGGTCGGAGAGCAAGTCACTCATTGCTCAGCGTCCGCAAGCCAGCGCCTACAGTGGCCGGAAATTGGAATCGGAATCCCGGCGGCGATGGCTGGGGCGTGAGCGCCGTTGCCTCACACGGTCAGCCTCCTTCTTTGTTAGCATTACTGCTTCGCAGAAGTAGGCGTTCGCCTGCCACTCCTCCTCGCTTTGGACCATGGCTTTTACTAATACCCGATTGGACATAGGTCTGCCATAATGTCCGGATTTGTGCGTCTCACATTCATCGACCCATGTGCTGCGTCTCCCGCTACGTGGTCGCCACTCTAGAACCCTTAGTCCCCTTCGACCACTTGTTCTGCGAATAATGTGTCCTGCCCAGTGCCACTTAAGTTTGGCGATTCTTCGAGTAATGTCAGTAACGTTGGCTCTGAGTGTTATATTGTTATGTTTTATTACTGTTTGATGAAACGAAAGTTTACGCCAAAAAGTTTGGTTCCATAATGGCTTAGTGAAATCAGTAAAAGGGTCATAAAATATTAGTTTTGTTCCTAATACGGTTCCTTGTTTGTGTTTAGTCGCTACCCGAATCCATTTACAAGGAAAACACGAGATATGGAAATAATTTATTATATATGGTTAATACTTTTTGAGTTCTTTTTCGTTTAGTTTTTTAAACAAAAAGTTTTTCTTTCACTTCATACTGTTTATTTTAGGTTTCATTAGAATTGCTATCCAACGTGGCAATGCTGCCAGCGTTCTGGGCACTTTCCCATTGACATCGATGCAGTTGAATTTTTTGATGCCCTAGAGTTCTTTTTCTACCCGTTTGTACATATTATTATTTTTGATTTGTATATATTTATAATAAGCTGTAATATTTGTAGATGTATATATTTGTATATTACATTTAATGTATCTAAATAAAATAAACATAGCTTTAGTTTTTATATGATGTATTATGGAAGCCTACAAGAATTGTCAGTGTTCTTACCCCTTCGTGTGCAACTCCAACACGCACTTGGCCAGTTTTTTTTTTTAATTATATATCGGATTCCAATTAAATCACTCGTTTTACCTTAATTGCCTAACATTGAAAAATAAACTTGGTAACCACTTTAACCGATAAATCAGGTAATAGCCAACATTAAAAAAACGGTGTAGTCAAGAACTGAGATTGGTTCATGTATGTAGGGTGACTGGTATAGTGAACGATACTTAAACACGTGATTGTAGTCATGATAACATGGTAACAACTTTTACTATGGGACCAAACCTGAAATCGCAAAAAAAATCTGCCAGGTTCAGTACATTTTGAACAGTTAGGCGAACATAGTATGTACTGAACTTGGCAAATTATTTTCGTAATTTCAGGTTTAGTGCAATAGTAAAAGTTGTTTGTTATCATGACTACAATCACGTGTTTAAGTTTCGTTGACTAATTACCAATCACCCTAATATAGAGAAAAACATAAATATATTCTAAGTCTTTCGTAGATAACATATCATTTATTTGTCAAAGACAATGATAGATATATGCCATTTTCTTTTCTTTGTTTCAAAGTGATTGTCCTGAACCGTTATAACTCTTTCATCTTCGTTCAATTGATCATTCGAGTTACTTCCAATTTACATAAGTTCCACGGGGTAGATCTCAAAATTTAATAATAAATATTACGAAGTTTTATTGAGCAATTTCCCGTTGCTCCACAAACTTAGCAGCTTTTTGTATGCCTAGTTTGTTTTTGAATAAATATTTATTGCGACCTAAAAGAAATCAAGAGGACCTCTATATAATATTTTATTACCAAATAAGTAACAAATTCCTTATTTTATTACTGGTGAAGTTATATGAAATGAATGTTTCATGATAGGTTCCACATAAATATTTTTTTCGAAAAACATTGTTCCTCTTTGAATAAATCCTGTACTAGGAATATTTCAGATAATATAGCATGGCCATACAAATATTTGCTCCATGCAAGAATCGGACCAGCGCGCGCGCGTGCAATCCTCGCATGGAGCAAACACAGAAAAGCAACCAATCACTTGCCCACTACGCCAACCGTGTCGTCGATAATTAGGTGTGTTGTATGGGTATTGCTTATACATAAGACAATCAGCTTTATAATTTGTCCACTGCTAGGACTCAGACCTCAAGAAAAAATGGGCCGTAATTCACCACGTGGGCCCAATACAGTTTAGTAGGTGTCACATATCTTTGAATTTTTTTGTTGGACATGCCGGTTTCATCAAGATGTTTTTCCTTGTTGTAAAAGCAGTGGTGGTGGTGATTAAATAATTACATAAACTAATATGCCTGCCTTCTTTTTAAGGTGAGAAATCATCTAATTACTTTTCGTGCTCTGGGTGAAGTGCGTCAGTTGCCTTTTGCTTTCTAAGACTAGGTTTCCTTTTCAAAAAATGCCCGCAGCTTTAGGGAGTAAAGACTTTGTTGGGCCTTTACGGTTTACTGATATTTCTTTAAAAACTGCATCGAGTGGAAGGCGAGGATGCTGTGACGCCTTTCTATGCACTCCTCAAAGAGAGGACTTATCACTTACTGCTATGATTATGACGTGCCCAAAGTAATGTGCCTGACTGAGTTCAAACCAAGCAGTAAGTCAGACTTAGTTGGTATCACTAGACCACCACGGCTTTATTGTTTTTACCGACGTACAGATATACTCGTAATTGCCAGTTCCGTTCCAAAATACAAATTAATTGAAATTAAATTGCTACCTAAACAATTTTCTATAACAATACTCTCTTAAAAATTAAGCTTTGAAAATAATACCTACTTGTAGACAAACTGCCCATTACTTCGTTTCATCTATTGAAGCTCAAGTATTACGTCCCAATTCTTCATTCTTTATCCTATCATAGATTTTATTGAATACATTACAGATTTCGTTTGAAAGTACATTGAATGCCCACAGGAATTTGCATAATATCGGTATCTAAAAGGTATCTCGGTTTTTCGAAGACAACAATAGGAAAACGGGACAAAGAATAGTATTCCCTAAATACTTTCTTATTGTGGTCACCCTACTTCTTTTATGATTCGAGATTTCAGATTTTAAATTACGAAGGACTAGAAGCATGTTCGGTGGGGAGGATTGCAAATAAATTATCACTAAAATCTTCAGTTAAAATGAAATTAGTTCTTCCTTCTTAGGTAACAGATGTATTAATAAAGAATGTAAATTGATCAATTACGTCCTTTTCCGACCTCACTTATTTTTTTTCCTGCGTTTAAAGCTTATTGTACCTATTTGAATAATTTCCGTCATATCGATCAGTCTCGGCACTTAAATGTCGATCTATTAATTTAAAAGAAAAAAAAACGTCGCCCCGAACCGATTTGAATACATACATTTTTGATGCCTAAAATTCGTTCCAAAGCGGCACAGAAGGTATTTTAGAGGGGACAAAAGAAAAGTAACATTTTGTCATGCTAATTAAAATACCCGGCTTTATTAAATTAGTCACTTTCAAAGAGATGAGTGAAATAACATTGTTGTTGAAATTTTTTTTTATTTCATATACTCCTAGTGCTTGTTTTTAACCTAGCTCTTTTTCGAAATCGTGTTGCGAAAAAATTAGATGAAGAATAGCTTCATTATTGTAATAAGGTCGCACAGTTAATTTTTAGTTGTTTTTATTCCTTTCGTAGTTAATTACTCATGAACAATCAACAACAATGAACAATCAATACATAGACTTATGTAACCCGAAGAATCGCCAAATTTAAGTGACAGTCACTTAAGTTTGGCGATTCTGCGGACAGGGCACATTACTTGCAAACAAATGGCCAATGGGGCCGAAAGGCGTAGCGTTGGTGGGCCTCCCACAAGGCGGGTCGATGACCTGGTGAGGGTCGCAGAAGTCCGATGGATGCGAGACGCACATGACTGATTGTTGTGACGACGATGTCGATATGAACAATCAATCAACACAGAACTCATATCTCGACACATCGAGTTATGTTACTTTTTATTTTACTATGGTAAGAACGATTAGTTAGAAAAGATAGTCGCTGAGCCCGAAAGGTTGGTGGTGGGGTGGCGAACGGTACTGATTGTTATAGCGACACTTGGCGGAGGACTAGTCCAACAGTGGACATTTTGCGGCTGAAATGATGATGACGATGCCTTTGTACAATGTTTAATTAGTGCATCATCATCATCAGCCTTTTAATGTTCCCACTGCTGGCACACAGGCCTCCTCTCTAGGAGAGGGAATGGGCCGTAATCCACCACGCGGGCCCAGTGCGGATTGGTGGATGTCACATGTCTTCGAATTTTTTGGTTCTAGGACATGCCGGTTTCCTCACAATGTTGTCCTTCACCGTTTTGAGAGCAGTGGTGATGATATAAATTACACAAAGTAATGCACCTGGTTGGGTTTGAACCCGCGACCTAAAATTCGTAAGTCGGGGCCGTTACCACTCGGCCACCACTGCTCTCAATTAGTTCATAAAGTATTAAATAAATAAATAAGATTAAGATCCCATTTTTTTTCTCATTAATAAAGATCAAAGAGTGTAATAATGAAGTTTAGTTAAACCGGCTCCAGGATTAACCGTTTCTGGCTTGTTAACCAGAAACTCGTGCCAAAGTGTCACTTAGTAAGATCTACATACATGTCATTCGAATAACATGGTTCTGCCAGAAAACGGCCAAGGCCAACTGGCGCTAGTTGGCTATGAATTAAGTATTTGACACTTAAGTATTACAGCATAAAACATTTAATTTACATTTTTTTATCTCGATCAAGTATCAAGATCTTTCAATTCACACATAGTCACAACACGGGCATCGCCAATTAAGTTGACATCTCATTGCGGCGCGCGTGGAACACGACGCCCTATCGACCCGACTTGGTTCTTATCAGATGGTATCCATTGCTTGCCGTCCGTAGCCCGCACTTATGGTGACCGGGAGTCGCTCCGCGTCTCCTGATACCAAGGGAGTCTCCTGAGCTGCAAAGTGACTCTAACAGAAATATTTTAGGCAGAACGAAACATTGATTTCGACTTTATTCTTCTTAATTTTAAATCAAACATAACCTAACTCGACACACAAGTTGAACCATCATGGCGGTCTACCTTGAATGCTCAGTAACCGATTGTTGGTTTTGAATTGAAGTGGGGAGCTGTGCGTAACCATAGCAACTGGTTCAACTTATTTGCTGCGTACTATTTTTCCGCGTACTGTTATATAAGTAATTATTATTTTATTTTTGTTAATTTTAAATTTGAACATTTTACATTTACTTGATAAACACGAACTCTACGCCCTTTACTCTCTGCGGAGCTAACAAAAAGTTTACATCGGTTCAGAGATAAATTCATTCAAAAAGTTTCATTACAAGTTTCGCAGATTTCACAACTTTGCCTTGTCATTTGTTATTAGAAAGATTATTTGATTCATTCATCAATCTCCTTCAGACATCGCGGTTCCACAGCTCTCGTCTCCGCGACGTTGAAGAAGTAATGATCTTGTAATTATTGCAAGAAATCCAAGCATTTTCTTAAAATAGTAGTATATTGTTTATGTTGTTTCAAAAATTGTTTTAGATCACTAACCGTTTCTCTTGTCGTAATCTATTGCGTGAGTCTTTTTTTTTAGGATACCTAATGTATCAAAGACTAATTTCCGTATATTAGACCACATCTGATTTTATGGATGGAAGTAACGTGTAACCAAAAAAGAAAACGCTTCACTAAATGCAATGACA
Source organism: Leucania comma (assembly GCA_958295575.1). NCBI lineage: Eukaryota > Metazoa > Arthropoda > Insecta > Lepidoptera > Noctuidae > Leucania > Leucania comma. The sequence continues at coordinate 11,924,103 of OY282476.1, read as the reverse complement.
ACACCAATTCTTTGATGTTAAGAAAAAAAAACTCATATTAAACCGTACATGAGTTGTCTTTGCATCAAAAAATTGGAAATTGAAACTGAAATTCTTGCAATCGTTTTCCCAAAAATAAGTTTTAAACAGTTTTGTCGGCAGTCTTGTTGGGCGTCAGAATTGTAAGGGCTCAAAGAGACGATTACATAACTATAAAATTTAAAAAAATTAATAACCCCCGACAGTCCTTGTCGTCAATATGAAATGTATAGAACTGATGAATCTAATAAGCCCAAACTTGATGTCTTTACTAGTAGGCATTCCAAAGTTCCATCTGCCACCTCCCAGTTCTAGCATCCGGTCCTTGTCATCATGAGAAATGTATAGCACTGGTTAAGGTGAATCTAATGAGCCCAAACTCGATAGGTTTACTATGTTAATAAGCAATTCAGGGTTCTTACCTTCGAGCTCCATCATCAGACCAGCTCAATGGCACCAGATGGTATACAAGTATTTCAAATATTAGGTCACACATATGTTTAAAATAAAATAAACACCCATTAAGTGTTTAAAAACCCTACCGCAGTTAACAAACGAGCTGATAACCGTGAACACCTGCACAAGTCTTCATAAAAAAAACCGCATCAAAATCGTTCCATTCATGTCGGAGCTGCGGTGCCACGGATAGATACACAGACAGACATATACGTTAAACTTATAACACCCCCGCTTAACTCCCCGCTAACACTCCTGCTTTTCTGTCGGGGGTTAAAAAGCTGACATTCAAAAATTGCAAAAATAATTTTAATTTTGACAGTCGATGACAAAAACTAAAAAACAAAATTAGAAACAACGGCAGCCATTTGTAAAAAAAAAAACTATTAATTGAAAATCGCTTGTAATCTTTTATTCTAATATGATTTTTCTTTTATTCAGATTTCATCACTTTTATTTTAAAATCAGTAAAATTAAAACTAAATCGTTTCGTTCGCATGTTCTGTAGTAATTTACCTACCTGAATTCCTTACCTTCCTGACACCTATATAGAAATGACAAAATTCACAAAACAACTCAACCAGATCTTTCTGCTTAGTAGGTCAGATTTCCTAAAAAAACATAAAATGGTAAATTTTACTAATAGGGTCTCCAGAGTGACACATACAAAGCTGTCCGGGAAAGAGATTTTTGTTTCTTAACTCGTAAACACATAATCTCTGAAAATATTTGTATAGTGATAGCATAGCATCGACCTTATAGTGTTCCCATTACTGGGACTCAGACCTTCTCTCTGGGAGAGGGAAATCATAGTGATAGCCAGATGAGGAATAGTAACTCTGATATGTATAGATATTAAATATCTATCGTTAGATTTATAAATCTCAGCTAGCCTTTAATATAGAAAAGAGCTCTCGCTGGAGTAACAGTTAGTGATACGTTGCACCTTAAAATAGCACCACTCTTTTTTGTGTGTAACCGATGTGTGTAACTTAACTTCTTTTTTATTTATTTTGTACCAGCTATGCTAGTTAAAAAAATGTTTTTGTTAATTTTGAAATGATAATGAAATGTTAACGTTAGTTTTTAGGATAGGTACATATTTTTTTTATACTACGCCAGCTGGCATGTAACATTGTTTTAATGTACTTGTTTTTTTTTTCTAATTTAATTTACAATTCTTTTGAGAAAGAAATATTTATAACGTATGTTTAAATACAATCCAAATAAAAGGTCCACAATTTGATATATCATTTTATTTTTACATAAGTTACAAAAAGTGTTTTGTGACAAAAAAAAAATGTATGCTAAAAAGTGGTTTATTATCGCTATTGTTAGGCACTTTAATCTTTACGCTCATTATATCCTTCCTTTGAACTGCCCTTTACGGTGTCACTTGAACGAGACATTGAAAAATGGCCCATTGGGTGAAATCTTGCAAGATGTTTGTCTAATGATATAGAATGATTGCAACATGACTCATAGAACTTATGTAGAGGCATAGGATAGATTGAACTCGCAAAGACATATGAAACAATTATGGGCATTAAGCATTAAACATCGCCTGTAATAATTTAGGGATTTAGAGTAGATAATTGTTAAGTCTTGCATAAAATCTTCCCCATTGAGGGAGTTTATTTTTGAAGCTTTATACTAATATGAAAAGTAACTTGAGTGAACGAAACACGAATTCCCAAGGCCTCAAGGAGTCGTCAGGCAAGGTCGAAGCCTACTGGGGCCAAAGGTCTGCTTCTGAAAAAAAGGTTTGGCCCCGGTATGAAATGCCACTTAGGAACGTGGTGGATTTGACACTATCTGCCGCTCTGCTCAAGGGCGGGATATGTCATTGGATGATTTTTACCCACAGAAAAATAAAAACCTACCTTGAAGTGGGGTCTTCAAGGTGTCTTCTGTGGAATATATCTAAGATATGGCTAATTTAAACAAAACCAATTACTTACCTATCAATGGGTGTGTAAAAGGGAAATTTCAGTTTTTTCGGCTCCACCGACCTTCTGTTCTGCGAGTAATGTGCCCTGAATATTATAAATCAATCAATCATTTTGTTAAATTATGCGAGGATGAAACCACGAGATCCAGCGAGTCGCAAATATGCATACCAAAACGATTAATAGGTAAGTTCTTTACGAATAATTTTTGCAGTTTTTAATAATGAGTCATTAACGTATTTCCGAATGACGTCCACTGTTGGCCTACGCCAAATGTCGCCATAACGACTGGTCCCGTGCATCTCGCAAATCATCAGATTGCCGCGACCGTCGGCTGATAATGAGTAAAATAAATAAATAATACTATTAAAAGTGTCAAGTGTTCCTTTGATGGTGCCCGTATTGCGAATTAAGAATCTAGATTTTTAAAGATTCAGAGGATTGTAGACCTAATCGAAATTAATTTTAGCTATCGATACTTCAACGTTTCTATAATAGTTTGATCTCTTCGTTATTTAACACCGACTTCCGAAATTGAAAGTTATTTTGCACTTTTTGGTGGTTTTTGAAGTTGTTTGTATTGTTTTTTTGTAAAGAGTTTTTTTTTTCACACTTTTTTTAGTAGTACCCCTCAGCCAAACTTAACTAGATAGATACCTTCCGCCATTCGGTTCTATCATCAAATCATCTTACCTACCTTCCGGTTTCATCATCAGATCAGTTCTATGTACCCTCTTCCCTTTTTCTTTTAGTCAGCCACCGAATACATGTATAAACAAAGCAATTTTACTTGTTACGACAGTTCTGCTAAGGTTTATTGAAGAGTTCCGTTCTATAGCTTCGAAGTTTATCATCAGATCAAAAAGATATTTTTATGGGACCAATTCGGAAGTATAATCTTTCAAACAAAACAAAAATTTTCGAAATCGGTCCACAATTGACCGAGATATCTGTGAACATACATAAAAAAAAATACATACAGCCGAACATAGAACCTCCTCCTTTTCAAAGTCGGTTAAACAGAAAAGGGTTTGACGATATATTATAAGCAGACAGACGTACAACAAAGTGATCCAAAAAAGGTTTTACGAGTATTTCGCTTTAAGTGTAACTAAAACCAGTAGAAAGGTAGATATTTATTTTAGTGAAACTTATATTGTTGAAGAACGTTCATTAAAGATATGTAGTATTGCAGTTCTTTTGAGAGATGAAAGTAGTCGTGCATGTTTATTATCTTTTAATTTGGGTTCAACTCCCAAGTATGAAACAATAGAGCCTGCTCATTGTATTAATTATGTTCTCTTATGGTGACAAAATATTAAAAAAAAACCCTCCCTTGGTCACGCCATCACGTGTGAGCGGCTGGACCAATTTCGCTAATTCTTTTTTTGGTTGTGTTTGTTATTGTCAGGAGAAGGTTCATAAAAAAGAAAAAAAAAATAGAGTAAAGTAGTCAGTTGACAGGAGCGAAGCCGCGGGCAAAAGCTAGTTCATGGAAAAGTTACTGTTACCCTCTGAATTATTACTAATGATTTTTTTTTTGCACACACTAAACTAATTGTCCCATTCCTGTAAAAAAATATCGGTCCAACGTCAGCTTAATCTAAAAAATAATTACCTATCTTATTACTTAATAAATAAATAAAAAAAAACATGAAATAGTACCTTCAACGTTTTTTATTTCTACGATGCCTAGGAACCTGAACTTTGACCTTGTACGGTGTTTGTGCTGTTTTAAAAGATAAGATTTCACTAAGTATTTTCCAATTTTCCTTTATAATTTTATAGCACTTTATAAATGTCGGTATTCAATAGAAATATTCTTCTCAATTTTCCATGTGATTTTTCGAAAGTTTTTTAAAGTAGGAAAGAAGCTAAAACAGATGTTTTACGATTTTTAATAAAGAGGTGTTTTTTTATGGTAGGTATACGATAAGTATAAGCATAATCAACCTATAATATTCCTGGGCTATAATTCACTACGCGGGTATACAAGTCTGTGAATTATTTTGTTCTATTCCTCACGAAGGACTATGCTCGGTGTTTCCTTGCGTGATCACATCAGTAATGAAAATATCCACAGGAGAACCAAGATTACTGCCAGAACCTGAAGAACCGCCAAACTTGCTTGCACAACAAATGGTCATTAGGGATGAAAGGTTACTAATTAGTGTAGTACAGAACGTCATATTAATAACATTGAACTTAAACATAAATGGCGAAATGTGGATGCTTATGAAATATGGTTCACCTCTGCTTATAAAGAAAAAAAGAAAAAGGGAAACAAGACACGCGTGGCCTCTGGACCGCTAACCACACAGCTCCGTGGCTGACCGAGCCCTTCATCCTTATCGAACTTTTTAAACGATACTGATCTTTTGAGTATATATATATTACCGGCAATCTGTATATTTCAGGTATTCTATACAATACCGAATGTGCAGCCGGTAATGTGAGTAAAGGCGAGAGCAGGGAAGGAGGTGATGCAAGTTTAGGGCACCCCGACACGGACAGGTTAGGTTAGGGCTATTTTTTTAAGGTGGGAAATCGTCCCCGGTTTTTCTGACATATCTTTGAGGCGTGCATGGAAATACTACGCGCCGTCGACGACTAGGGCCCGGTCCGGACGATGGCCGGACGGCGACTTACCCATTGCTCATCGTCTGCAAACTTACGCCTTCGGTGGCTTGTAATCGGGTTCGGGATCTTGGCAACTAGGGTGTGAGGATGTCCATTCCCTCACGCGTGTGGCATTCTCTTTTGCATTACTTATTCACGGAAAGAGGCGACTGCCATCCATTTCCCCTTACTTCAGACTATAGCTGTACCAGGGCCTGGCGTAAGTGATCACCGCCGCCGGTCGCCCCCACGGAAACTGGGCCACTGCCATTTCGGTATGAATCGGCCCTAACTCTTTAGGGAACATTTATTTATTTAAACTATAGTACTGATACTAGGCGGATTTAATGTAACAAAGTATTCTCTACCAGTCAACGTTTGTTGCCCAATATTATGTAAAAATAATATAGGCTTAATTTTATGTTTTATAAGATGGTTTGTCAATATGTTTTTACGTTCTGCAAAAAGGCCTGTATGGTTTATGTATACTCGTAGCTTACAAAATTATAACACACTTTCCCACTCAATCTTTTAGAAACATTTCACGTCACTATGTTTACCCACCATAACTAGTTTAAATTGACGGAAAAACGTTATCGTATTATTTACAACCAATCCGCAAAATAAATAACGTTTATCATTTACTGGTGAATACAGATTTTGCTCATAAAAATTGAACGGTTTGCTCGAAGCTGACTTATTTGAAATATTGAAACTTCTCTCTCATATAAATTACAAATTATATTTTTCGTAACTCCTAACTATATATTTTTAGGGTCCCCTACCTTAGTCAGCAGAAATAAAAGACTTATAAGATCACTTTATTGTCTATCTGTCAGGACCATTTTTCTAAGGAATGCGTGAAAGTGTCAAGCTGAAATTAATATCAAATGCTTTGGTTTGGTTTTTCTTAAAGCAACGCTATCTGACGGTACGTTTTTGTTTCGTTTATGGCACATATTTTGACAATGGCCAGAAAGAAATAAAAACAACCTTATATGTTTTAATTTCTTTCCAATGTCAAAACTTCCCGTTTACCTAAAATTCTGAACTGCTACTGGGGCGAAGGGCCGCTATCTGAAAGAAGGCTCGACTCCGGTATGATAGGCAAGAAAGAACGTGGTAGGTTTTTAGTCAGTAAGAGTCTGACACTATATCCCGCTTCGCCTAAGGGCGAGATTTGACATTGGATGGTTTTACTTTCCATAAAAAAAAAGTGGCAAGAAGCAATATAAGTAAAGGAAAAAGGCTGTCGACCAGAAAGTAAAGGCACGAATGGTATTACTTTTTGCGAAACAGAAAAAAAATAAAAATGTTCCAGATTCAATTCAAGAACCGATCTTCTTGTAAATTATTATAGGTAAGTTTGTACGAAATCTTTGGTACACGAATCTGACTCGCACTTCAGCGGTTTTTTCATAAGACTTGAATATGAATTTTACAAAAGAAACTTATAATTTATTTAAATAAAATTTATTAAATTACTAACGGCACTTTATAAGTTCTTTTTCTTTTGTAGTATCATTGAAGTTTGAATTATTTTGATTCTTTCTTACATAATAAAGCAGTGTCTAAATTTTTGCTGTTACTAAATTAAGTTCAGATTCTTATTGACCATCAGCGTCAAATAAAATCAAATTACATATTCAGAGGGAGATTTCATTGTGCTCCTTACCCCCATCATACCCTTGTTCCCTATGTCTTCTGACATTCACGTCAATTTGTGAATGACCCCAAATATAATTCTGTGTGGACATACATGACCATTATTATTACAAAATTCGTACATTTTTAATGAATGTTTGAGCTTTGAAAATAATCGAACTTACTCGTAAATCACATAATACTTTTTCACGCATTTTTTTTTTCTAATTAAAGAAAAAGAGACTTCTGAATTTATCTTTAGGTACTAAGAAAATGATCAAAGATGGATGACGAGACAAGCTAAACTGGTTCATGAGAGACTGGGCTGCAAAAGCAGGTAAATACACATAACAGAGAGATTTTTGCCCAGCAGTGAGACAATACCAGCTGATAGATAAAATAAAAATAACTGATAATCCTGTTGTTTTCCTTAAACCAAACAAATATCTTATAAAATAGAATCGTGACTAGGTTATGCAAATATTATATCAATATTAAATAAACCTCACAAAAAAACATGTTATGATAACGCATTACTAGCTTCAGTAAGTGATATTAAATAACATAAAACATTTTGACTACATTATATTCTTCTAGGCTAAATGGCATCATCAGAATTCTTTTCAGTCTTTCCGTCAGCGATTCTCTGTACTGTATTACGATTTTCCTGAATTAATAATGGTATAAAAGCTACCTACTCGGCTATAAGGACCGGTAAGGGCCGGTTAATGTATCATACTTTACCACATACGTAATAATGCGTTGTTACCGGGATTAGTCGCTATTTTAGTGACCATAGGGACCCATCATCTGTTCAACGTAATAGATTGCTTTAGGATATTTAAAAAAATCTTTTGTCATTCTAATGGTGAAACATTGTCAATCATTTTAAGTAATTGAGTATTCTTATTTACTCATTACCACAATTTTAATTATTTATTTTATGATATACAATAAGCCATGTTCCTTCTTTGCCTAGCGTTTCAGGACCCCAGGGCTCCCTTTCCAGCTACCTATGGCCCCGGTGCTCCGGTACAATGACTCCTGCTGGCCCCCTATCGTATAACTGACATCTCTTCGAGGTGCACGTGAAAAAATTACGCACCGTCGACAACTCGGGTTCGGTCCGGAAGGTTACCCATTGCTTGCCATCTGCAAGCTCACGCTTACGGTGGCTGGAGCCTGGAGCGTGAAGAAATCCATTCTTTCAAACGTGCGGCTGCCTCCTTTGCTTGCGTTACTGCTCCGCTGAAGGAGGTGGCCGTATGCCTCACCCCGGACAATGCCCTGAACTAAGACCCGGCGATAATGAGCTAAGATGATGTAACATTTTTGTTTTATTGTATTAAAAAAATTACAATTCAAAATTCGTAAACACTTAGTCACTTACATACAAAGCCACCTAAAAGCACTCTCTCATACACCTTTTGCAGACGGTAAGTCCTATAAGCCCCCTTGAAAGGGATCTTAACGACACTCCCTAAAACCATTTTTGGAAGTGTGTTCTTTATGATCAAAGATTCAGCGAAACGCGTTATTTGATCTACAGCTTCTTCTATCCCCTTTTCATATTTGTTCACACCTTTGTCAACAAAACTTTTTTATTTGCATTTAAGCTTCGAATAAAAGAAAAAAATCAGCCAAGTTTCTCGTGAAACAAACACTCCTATTTTTTGTAGTAAATCTTATAATTTCTGAAAATCTCTGCGCTTTGTCTACGTCTCACGTTTCGTCGGAAAAAAATGAAAATGTACATATCTTATGAACTACTCACATATCACGTTCGTTACATTATTCCTTAGATATTCTTCAAATAGTACTTTTATTGCTCAAAAAGTTTTTCCAGTAATATTTTAGCAGAGCTTAAGAGTTTGGGAGTGTGAGTCAAATATTAACGAGAGACGATTATTAACGAGAGACATGAAAAAGTCTGGGTATTCAGTGAAAATCCTGTGATATAAAAAAGACGAGTTTCGATTTTTTCACGTTATCCTAATTTAAATAACTGATGAAAGTAGTCCAAGCAATTTTAATTCAAGAAAAAAAAAACGATACTGAATCTGAGAATAATAATTGTGTGACTTATTAATCGAATAATCTTATTTGGTTTTATATATAAATATTCCAACCTTATTTAATATTTTTCGATACTTGACCTCTGAACTATGCTATGAGTACAAGTTAAGAAAGATTTATTCTGAATATTTTTTTTATAAAATAATATATCAAAACATTAATGCTTATGTAAAAATTGACTCGCGCCTGACCTCTATCTTTCTTGATAGTGAAAGATAATGTGGTTGGCAATGGACCCCAATTGCCTCGGAGTAACCTATTAACTCTTGAATTATGGCTTAACTTGACTAACTGAACAAATGGTTCAAATGTTGGATAGATTCGAGTCATACTTAATTCAGGTACAACTTATTCGCAAGTCAAACAGGAGCGAATAATAACTTTGATATACTTTTTTTATAAACTGGTATTGAGAAACAGAATCGGGAATAAGCTACAAAAAATTGCTTCGATTTTTTTCTGAAATACTTTGATAACCCAATGAAAGTCTTGATGTTAGAGGCTATCTTCAAGTTTGACTTCGAAATTTAGTCTTGACTTGGCAGACTGATTGCTTTTCTGAATTCAGTGAGAATTGCAAATCAGTATATCTTATATCTGGGTTGTGTGAATTGTGCCATGCATACGTTATAACTTTATTCTTTGTTACATAATATATCAGGTCAAGTGGTTTATTTGTGCTTTGAATTTTGTGTTTTATTGCTTTCATTTTTTTTCATCATCATCAGTATCAGCCTTTTAATGTTCCCACTGCTGGGAAACAGGCCTCTTCTCTAAGAGAGGGTATCCAACCGGGCATGACCGTTGGTGAATGTCACATGTCTTCGAATTTTTGGTTCTAGGACATGACGGTTTCCACACGATGTTTTCCTTCACCGTTTTGAGAGCAGTGGTTATGAAATAAATTACACAAAGTAATGCGCCTGGCTGGTTTTAACACGTGACCTACAACTAGTAAGTCGGGGTCGTTACCACTCGGCCACCACTGCTCTCCTTTTTTTACCTAAAAATAATTAACATCTATTCTCAGCTGTAATAATACTCTTCTCTTTTAATCTCAATGTGACAATCGGATTATGAAACTGAAACTAAAATAAAAGTATTACTTTTTTTTACGAAATGAGTCGCTTTGGCCGATACCAGAAGACGCAGCGTTGGAAGGGCTCTCAAAAAATGGGTCGATGATCCGGTGAGGGTCGTAGAAATCCGATGGATGCGAGACGCGCAGAACTGGTCGTAATGGCAGTAGCTGGGGAGGTCTATGTCTACCAGTGGTCGATGTTTGGCATTTACCTAGTCTCTAAAAAAAAATTACGGAACATTTGAATATCTAAAAACCACCCTAAGGTCGACTGACAGTAAATGCCTAAGGCATTAAGTCCGCCTTTGTACAGTGTTTTGTGCATAAAGTTTGTATAAATGAATAAATAAAAAGAAAAGAAAACTGTAGATAATTCGATCGCACTGTCACTGTAATCGATTAGATTACAGTAATAGTAACACAATTATATAATAAGTCTCACCTTGGAAAATATTATTAAATTACAGTTTCTAAAGTAGATACCACTGCTAAAAAAGTTTTAACAATAGTACTTAAAATCATCGCTTCACTGATATCAACTAAAGGCATTAGACTTTGTAATAAAGATTTAGTGATAAACTTGAGATTGGGAAAATGGTCATTTGGTTGATAATTTTGGTATTTCAATGTATATAGGTTTTTGTGCATTGTACATTATTATATTTGTGACTTAGTTATTTATTATATAGGTTTTATTAAGATGGGAAATTCTCCATTGGTTTTTCCTTCTCTAGGGCGGAGCAGGAAGGCGTGACAGAATGTTACTGACTAAGACCATACCTATGTTCCTTCTATGTCTTGCGATCTAGGACTCCGAGGTTCTCTTTTGGACTACTCATGGCCCCAGTAGGATTCAGTCCAGCTGAGCTCCTGCGGATTTACTGACATCTCTTTGAGGCATGCGTGAAATACTACGCGCCGTCGACTACTTGTTTATTATATAGGTGCTATATTGTACACCTCATAATGTAAAAAGGACAAACATTTACATAAATCGTACAAAATATTAATAAGATATAATAAAATAAAATATCATACAACATAAATAACACCTATTAAAATATTAATAAAAGTGTGTTAACAAAAAAGTGTGTACCAAAGTAATTTATTTCATCACCACTGCTCTCCAAACGGTAAAGGAAAACATCGTTAGAAAACCGGCATGTCCTAGAACCAAAAATTCAACATGTGACATACACCAACCCTTACTGGTCCCGCGTGGTGGATTACGGCCCATTCCTTCTCCTAGAGAGGAGGCCTGTGTCCCAGTAGTGGGGACATCACCGCGCGTCGTCGACTGGCGCGTCATAGAGGAGGTGGAGACGTTCTCCGACCACCGGTACATCCGGTTTGACGTCTCCGCCCAGACCTCGACCGTGCCGGTCCGACAGACCCCGTGTGGTCCGCGTTGGGTGCTGAGGCAGCTGGACAGGGACCTGCTCCAGGAAGCCGCGATAGTACAGGCCTGGGTGCAAGCACCGGACAGGCCTGTCGACATCGACGTCGAGGCGGACTGGTTCCAGGTGGCCATGTCGCAAATCTGCGACGCGGCCATGCCCCGAGTCCGGCCAGGACGTGCCCGGAGCCAAGTACACTGGTGGTCGCCAGAGATTGCGGCACTGCGCGATGCGTGCAATGCTGCGCGACGCCGGTATACTAGACACCGCAGGCGCCGCACCCGTCCACCGGGTGCGGAGGCCATAGAGGCGGAGCTGTATGAGGGATACAGAGCGGCAAAGCGCACCCTCCGAGCGGAGATAAAGCGGGCCAAACTCGAGGCCCGCAACGTGTGGCTGGAGTCTCTGAACGTCGATCCGTGGGGACGCCCATACAAAATGGTGATGGAGAAACTCCGCCCATGGGCTCCCCTGCTGACTCAGAGTCTCCGGCCCCAGCTCGTGGAGGGTGTGGTGAGCGCTCTGTTCCCTACGCGAGGGGAGCATACTCCCCCGCCTATGGCTCCGCCACCAGCAGCGGTGTCCGATGCGGACCACGACGGCAACGACGGCAACAATGCTCCAGAGGTGACCGAGGTGGAGATGAGACTGGCGGTGCGAAGGCTGAGTGCCAAGAACACCGCCCCAGGACCCGATGGCTTGCCTGGAAAAGCCTGGGTCCTGGCCATGGAGGAACTCGGGTCTTGACTGAGAGGGCTCTTCAGCGCATGCATGGAGAGGGGCCAGTTCCCGCTTCGCTGGAAGACGGGGAAACTGGTCCTTATCGCGAAGCCGCAGCGCCCCGCGGAATCTCCGTCCGCGTATCGGCCCATTGTGCTGCTCGACGAGGTGGGCAAGCTCTTTGAAAGAGTAATTGCAGACCGCCTCGTCGCGCATCTGGCACGGAAGGGGCCGGATCTTGCGGACGGCCAGTTCGGATTTCGCAGGAGGCGCTCCACTGTGGACGCCATCATGCGTGTGCGAGCCCTCACGACGGGGGATGCGGTGTCCCGGGGCAGGTGTGTCTTGGCGGTGTCTCTGGACATCGCCAACGCCTTCAACTCCCTGCCCTAGAGTTGCATTGGTAGGGCACTCCGGTACCACCGGGTGCCCGACTACCTCTGTCGGGTGATCGAGGCCTACCTGTCGGACAGGTTCATCATCTACCCCGGTCATCAGGGGGAGTTGAAACGGCGAGAGATGTCGTGCGGTGTTCCGCAGGGATCGGTACTAGGACCGCCCTTGTGGAACATCGGGTACGACTACGTGCTGCGCGCCGACCTCCCCGACGGGGTCAGCGTGGTCTGTTACGTAGACGACACGCTGGTCCTGGCGCGGGGACGGTCGTACCAGGCGGCGGTCGAACTAGCGACGCGCGGGGTTGCGACAGTCGTGGAGAGGATAGAGCAGTTGGGACTCGAGGTGGCATTGCACAAGTCCGAGGCCATGTGTTTTCACGGCCCTCGGAGCGCGCCACCTCCGGGCTCCCAATTAACGGTAGGAGGAGTTCACATCGGCGTCGGGTCGACGATGAAGTACCTGGGACTCGTCCTCGACAGCCGGTGGAACTTCAAGGAGCATTTCCGACGTCTGGCTCCCAGATTGAATGCGACTGGGGCTGCGCTCAAGCGGCTCCTGCCGAACCTGGGGGGTCCAGACGCCTCCTGCCGGAGGCTCTACGCAGGCATCGTTCGGTCCATGGCCCGAACGATGCCTTTGTAACGATGCCTTTTGCCGATTGTCGGGGCGAAACTCCGCTGCCGCGACAAGTCGCGGCATGGCGGACAGAGCTCCGGCGGGATCTCATGGTGAAATGGCGAGAGCGACTGTCGCAACCTCGTGCTGGGCACGCCACGATCGAGGCGGTAAGGCCCCTCTTTGAGGCGTGGCTGGAAAGGCCCCACGGCGTCGTCACCTTCCGTTTGGCGCAGGTGCTGACCGAACACGGCAAGTTCGGTCCGTACCTGTACAAGATTCGTGCGGAGACGACGCCCGGGTGTCGCCACTGTGCGGACCGCCCGGTGGACACGGTGGAGCACACAGTCGAGGTGTGCCCCGCTTGGGAAGAGCATCGCCGTGTCCTCGTGGGGGCGATCGGCGGCGATCTCTCGCGCCGTGGCTTGGTTCGAGCCATGCTCCGGAGCGAGGAGGAGTGGCAGGCGGTCGCCTCCTTTTGCGAAGCGGTAATGCTAGCAAAGGAGGAGGCCGACTGCATTAGGCAAAGGCGCACACGCCGCCGCCGCCGCCGGGTTTCCGATCCCGATTTCCGGCCACCGTAGGCGCGGGCTCGCGGACGGTGGGCAATGGGTAGCTCGCTGTCCGTCCGTCCGGTAACAGACCGGTCCGAGCTCAGGTCGTCTACGGCGCGCACCGTTCCCGCGCGCCTCAAGGAGTTGTCAGCAAACTGTAGGGGTCCAGCAGGGCCGAAGCCTACTGGGGCCAAAGGTTATGTGAGACTGTCACCACGGGCCCCGGGATAAAGGCAAGGAACGGAAAGGTAGGTTTTTAGTCAGTAAAAGTCTGACACTATTTCCCGCCCCACCCAAGGGCGGGATTTGTCATTGGATGATTTTACATACCCAAAAAAAAAAAAAAAAAAGTAGTGGGGACATTTAAAGGCTCATTATGCTATTATTTATAGTAAACAAGAAACATATAACTGAAAAAGTTCAATTAAAAAATTATCTCGCATTTGAATATGTTTTCCTTCTATGCCTTCCATAAACGAGCTGCTTGAATAGTAAATGATTTGTCGAAAAAGGTAGCGGAATCCAAAAGACTACTTTGGGGTCGTGGGACTCTTTAGACCGGTACCGTAGTCCCAAATTTAACTTATAAAAATAATAATTTTTTAGTAGTATTTTGGGACCACAAAGAAATAAATACAGTGTTTGTGTGGTAGCTGTACTCTAATGCCTTTTTTCTAGTGGTCTCAAAATAGTACTGAAAAAAAAAAATGTAGGTGGAAGTTAGGACTAGCTAGGACCACGGTCCTAGTTAAGAAAGCCCTACGACCCATACTTAGTTATAGATTAACCTCTGGAAGGACTTCTGATGAGATCACAAAGGTGCTGAAAGCTTATATTAGCTTGCCTGTGTTAGCTTGCCTAGTCAAATATTTTTTTTATTATTGATAGGCTCGCGTTTGACCACTATCTCATCTGTTGGAAAGCGACGATGTGGTTGACGTCAATGGAACACGCTAGCCTAGAAGTAACCTATTCACTCTTTACTTAAAGAATTAAAGATCCTCATTATCTTACAAATGTACCGTCTTTAACGTGTACCAAAGTAATTTACCATCGCTTCTGATAGGTTATTCAGGACACGTCCAGGTCGCAACTGGCCACGAAACTCCATTAACCCTTATATCGACGCAAGCGCTCCCGACCTCGCAATACCTAAACTATCTAAACACAAACCGCTAGTTGTGGCTTAACCTCCTCCGGATAACAGAGCGCCTACTTAATTTCTCATACACCTCGTAGACCTACCTCGTGATATAAAATGAAAATTACCCCGCTACAATTTTATAAGCCGGCTAGTACCAACGTTAACCGCAACCCTGAAACTTTAGCCGTAGCCAACGGAAACATTTCTTATTCACAAACACGCACGAACCAATTACGTTCATTTAAATGATTAAGTAACATATCTGAGGCAATCTAAGTTTGTTAACTATTTTGCAAGATGTGTTTAGTTATGGACCTCTTTGATAATGTTGTTTTAGCTCGTAACACTTTAACGGGTTCCTTACAGGCGTTTAGTGCGAATACAGTATAGGATTCGAGATAAAAACCTTATGCGTATTTTTGTATAGTATTCATTCCTCTGAAATATTCCATTAAATAACCTCTAAGCTTTCATACAATCTATTTTTAAAATTCAAATCAAATTATATGTCGTACTAGCTGACCCGGCAAACTTTGTACCATTCGGTTTTTTGTTTTTATATTTTTCCACCCTTTAAACCTTTCCTGGAGTATATCGAATATTTCAAGACCAAAGTTAGCCAAATCGATCCAACCGTTCTCGAGTTTTAGCGAGAGTAACGAATAGCTATTCATTTTTATATACATATAAGATCAGCTGGCCCGGCAAACTTCGTACCGCGTAATAGTCAGATTTATTTTTTCATTTTTTCGAGATTTTTTCCAGATTTTCTTATCGTTTAAACCTTCTCTAGACTATCTATATATTTCAAGACCAAAGTTAGCCAAATCAGTCGGGCCGTTCTTTAGTTTTAGTGAGACTAACGAACAGCTATTCATTTTTATATTTAGGAAGATTTAAAGTGGAGAACTAATGGTTAGTTCTCCAAAGCTTCGTATGAAAGAGGCACTACAAAACGTTTCTGCGTAATGTAAATGTTCAAATTCAAAATCAGTTTGACACTAAAGATCCCTGATACAACGAAAATCGTCTCAAAGCCATTTAGAACCGATTCCTCCAGCCTCAATAAGCAATACCACGAAATCTATCCAATAAATTGTGGCGAACTCAATAACCTTAGCACATTAAGATAAGTTAGGTATTGAGATTTTGTATATGTCTTCGAAAAGACCATTTAGTATAAATGGGAACTGAAACTAGAATCTAAGAACTTTGTATCAACTAAGTACATAGTTAATACGTTTCATTAGGACTACGAATAACTAAAAATGAAGAAAATGAATGAATAAAATTATAATAATTCAAAATGTGTTTTTTTTTTAATCAAAACAAAACTCATGTGATAGTATCATTCGATTCAATAAAATTTACAATAAATGAAATTTCACTAAAGGCTAGAACAACAAAATTCGGTGCAGTTACTATTGAAAATATCTGGAGTGAAAATATTTCTATTAACGAAAAAAAAATGTCAATAATCTTTCCAGGTAAACGGCGAGCGTAATGCGTCCACGCCTGTGATGTCTCTAATATGCAGTGGGACGGCCTCTACTTCGTGTTTCTAGCGTTATGCTGCCTTCATACTGCATCTGGTAAGTCAAATATGAATTTATTTGATAATAAAATTGTCTGTCTAGTTAGCACTATGCTTATCACTTAAAATTATAATTATTAATACTCGTCATAAAAAAATGTATATAAATAAAGAATAAAGAGCCAAAGCATGTCGTGTCCGTCAAAGAGCCTCTGAAACAGCACAATCATTCTTAAAACATAGAGTAAAGCTTTGATAATATACTCGTAGCAACAGAAAGAGAATCTTGCACCTAGCATAAAAGCAATATTTAGATAAAGTAAAGAACGAAAGAAGCATTAAAATTTTAGAACACATGCTAGCATGCAATTGCACAAAAGCAACACTTTAACTTATAACAATAACAAACAAAATAACCCCTTTTCAATACTACCTAATAACGTATTAAAATTAAAAATTGAAACAAAAGCCAATCACAGAACAAAGTGAGTTGCGAGAATACCAATTACGTAACCGAGCTCGCAACACCACTAGTGCATCCATACTTTATTTATATGATGGTCAGCATAACCAATATCTGGTTTCAGTATCGACTTTTAAATATTTTAAATATATCACGAGCATTTCTTAGATACATCAGATTTATGGTGAATTTAGAGAAGAAAGTGATAGACTGATATAATTTTAGGGGTTTTTTTTTTTTTAATACAGTGAATCAGTGGTTATTGATTTAAGCAAAATATTGCTGAAAATATCAGTTTACTGTAATGTAGTTTATTCTCCAACCTAACTCTGAAAATCATGTCAACATAAATATTATCAAATTTCAAGTAATTTTAATATAGTATCGTAGATACTTATTTATTTTGTTCTGATTAAAACAAAAATTAATACTAAAATCTAACGCAAGATCCACTACATTTAAAACAAAATTAATTACTATGCTTATTATAAATAATAATGAATTTTAATTAAAAATTTGTACGTATAAAAATATTTCTGTTTCGATAATGCAATCAATCTTTTCATAAACATGTTCTACACATTAAAATCTGAAGCTGAAGTTTCTAATAAACTTTGCAAAACTTCGTAATTAAACACACAGGTATTCAAAACTTAATTGAACCAAGTTTGAACTGTAGAAGTTTATAATTTGCAGCATGAATTTATTTTATGTATAAACAAGATGTTAATTTAATGATGTTTTAACATTAAATTTGCTTAAGTCAAGCACTATTCATGGGCAGTTTTATTTGGGATAACAAATTAATTGACATGGAAAGAAAAACTATGCAAATTTGATAAACCTGTCACAGATATCATGAAAAATCACTGAACTTTACAACATACCATAACTACTAACTTAAAACGTCAAATAATATCTTATCGTAGCCATTATCCGTTCAAGACCAATACGAACTTTTCTCAAAACGGTATGCAAAGATTGGAAGAATTACTTTGATAGTAATGATGTTGTTAAATAATTGTGATAAAAATTTAACAAATACAAAATAAGCCTTCTTTTATTTGGTTAGATCTAAAGGAACTTGCAAACTTTGGAACACTTTGAAAACTGGCAAGGCTTGGGGTACGGAGGATAGATAACTCTCTCTACTTAAAAAGTTATCTCAAAAAAGTGTAGTCCTACTTATCAAATTGTTTAATGGTTATTTTGAACTGAGCTACTTTCTTTCATGTTGGAAGCTAGCTAAAGTTATTCATATAAAGAATGATAAGGACAAAACTATTAGCTAATAAGCCTTCTCCCTAGCTTAACCAAACTTTTTGAGTCCCGAATTTTGAGTACCTTTCCTTTGCTGAACATCTCCTTATCCTTGATCAGTGTGGTTTTTGCAACCCCATTCCACGGTCTAGCAGCTAAATAAAGTCACTAAGCACATTGGTGACAACGTCAGTCAAAACGAGTCTTTCGATACAGTTTGGCACAATCACGTCTGTCTATCCCCTATTAACCTGAACTAGCATTGGATGATTTTACCTACCATAAAAAAAAACTAGCCTATTTAGTAGAAATAACCTTATCTTTTTCGACTGAGAATCAGACAACCAATCAGAGACGATTCTCTGTTGGTGTACCACAAGGATCAATATTAGGACCAACACTTTTTTTTTTGGCCCAATATAAAGGCGTGTGTATGTCGATGGTACTGCAACATGTACCTCAGCTAGCTACCTAGATCTAATGATTCAAAGACTACAACTTTAACTTGATTTTTCTTTACATTACTTCTCTAAATAGAAGCTTACGATAAGTTTCATCTGAACTGAAATAGTTATAATTTAAAAAAAGTATATCTTAAAATCGATGGAAATGATATTCTAGTCAGTAGATAATTAATAATCGTTCATATACATTTTACATGTCTGTTAAAAGATGTTATATGTAATTTACTCCTCAAATAACTCTACTCGCTCTTGGTTGACTAAGAGGAAGGAACCGAACTTTACTGACTAGTCTGACAGTAAAGTTTACTGTCTAAAACCTAACCGAGTTTCTTGAGTTTCCCTTAGTGTTCTCGGGCCTCGATAACTCTTTCAAACAATGCCGCAGTCTTAGATGTAACCAAAAAATATATTCTTGAATTATGTTATTTTGCATTTTGGAATATTCTAAATCTTCTTGTTCACTTTAATTTAATAAAGATCTTTGAAATTCTAATTATTTAATCAAAAAAATTTGTAGTTAGTGGCATCTAAGGACTGGAAGACATTTATCTTTGATCGTCCGGCTACCGTAGAACCTGGATGAGGCATAGGAAAGTAGATATTGGCACAAGAAAAGAGTGCATTTCTTCCACCCTCAGCTTCAACTTTTCCCTACAGAAATGGTTATCGAGCGCAAAGGTCAAAATCCATCTACGTTCCTTCATAGATGGTAAAACAGACCCCAGCTTGTTTCATGATCAGCACTGAGTAAAGCCGGGGTGTGAATGATTAGATAATAATCCATAAAAATATAAAACATTTTATAACTAGAATTATTTAATATAAAAACAAAAACAAAAAAGTGCCCACACGAAACAGGACAAAGATAACAAAGAAGAAAAAATTAAAAATGTGCTGAAGATGACCATGAAATGTTGTAGAAGACCGATGTCTACGGAACATGATAAGTCATTAGATAATTTCCCACAGACAAAAAAAAAGGATATGCCGTGACAAGGTTAAACGTATTGTGGCTATTGACACAAAAAACTTGTTAAAGAACTGTTGCTTTTTCTATAACAACAACTTTTTTTAGGTATAAACCAAAAAATCAAAAACTGCGCATTGCCTATTACCATGGTAAAAGACATTGTCAAGTCTGGCATTACTTTGAGCTAGAATTGGAATGAAATAGGGAGAGGTATTATTAAAATGAGAACCTAAAGTATTTCCGCTGACAAATATTTTAATAAAATGTCCACGATTCAACTTAAGAGATGGATGAAAACTCTTCTGAGTGTACCGTTTTATTCAAAACCATTTTGGATATTCATCGTTTGTACAAAGTTTTCTTAGAAATTTCTTTATAAAGGAAGTTAAATAAATCAGAAAGTCGTGACAAGAAATTTAAAACACCATATTTAAAATTTGAACGTCCATCCAACGTAAATACCGTAAAGTTAAAGAGGCAATATTTGGAAAGAACTTTACTTTACCTTAAAACAGCAAATACTGTTAACATAACTTAATAACAGTATTTAATAAGTTGATGTGTCGGTTATTCAATTTCAATATCCAAACCATAAATTTATATTAAAGTAACAAAGCTCACAGCATAAGAATCCAACTGAAGAAATAAAGATATTGTTTTAGTAAAATATTAAAAAAAAAATGCTTTTTTAAAGCAACACGTCATTGATCTGTGCAGAACCGTTACGCTTTCCTGAAGATTATCGAACAAATGTCGTTCGGAGACGTCGAAGCGATGAGAAGGACAGTCTCGCCCTGTCCAGAGAGATATTCAAAAACATCACCAAGCAACTTCGCGAAAATATCAAGCGTGAAGGAGCGACTGACAGGAACGATCATTTATTACAGAGTAAGTATCGATTTTCGCGCCCGCAGTAAGGGCCCATACACATGGACTATAGCCACACCACATTGCAACGTTAAAAATTGGGCAAGCGGTGCGTGCAAGTATGAGTGCTGCGGTATCTTTTAGTCTATGCATTGTAGTTACTAGAAAAACGTGTCATTTAAAATCAGTTGTTTTCGTGGTTAAAGCATTTTGAATGTGCTATAGTCGATATCATCCACATTTGTAGTTCAAATGTGCATGCAAATCAATCTATACATTTCACAGTTTATGACAGTCATCGTTGTGGTATGGTGTGGTCGTGGTACTTGTGAAAGCGCCTTGTCTTGGACGTTCGTGGTCTCGTTTCCATGAAGAAATAAGAATCTGCTTTTTTATTCTGAATGTTTAAGGCGTAACGGTATCAGATTTTAAACATTTCTTCTTTTCGGTCGATCTTATCGGAAGTGAAATTTAAATAACGCTGCTTCCTGATCTAAAAAGAGGTTTATATTTTTTGTGCTTACCTAATTTTGTTTCGTCTAATTTAAATTGTAAAATAATGTTGTTTGTTATAAATTAATCTACTATCCCGTATTACGCGTATATAATTATAAACAAAAAAAAAATGTAAGAAAAGTATGTAAATTTGTCGACATGAACCAAAGAAAAATAACAGTAGAAACCGTGATTGAGAATTATTGATTTTAAATTTTTCTGAAAGTTTTCTCCGGTTAAAAATATCGTAATTAAAATCTACCGCGATCCTTGTCAAATCAATTTACATTCGTAAGCTTTAAATTACTTCCAGTACTGCAATAAAACAATTTATTCTGTAAGTTGAAACAGATAACACTTTACTATCAACTCGTTGAAAAAGGTCGTTTCGTTTTGCATAATAATATTTTTTAGGACCAACAAAGTTTTACTTACATTGTGCACGGGCTTATGCTGATAAACCAAACAAAGACTTAACTAGCGTAGTTTTATTTAAAATAATATTTACTATTGTCATTTGTGTACCTGTTTGTTTAGTTATTTGAATTAATTTCATCATTATTAAACTAAATATTTAAACACACATCATTGCACCGTTTTTACTCACTCAAGCACATTTTCAACACAATAACAGACTTAGTACCCACTAAAAAATATTTAATAGTCTTCAATTATTTTCTTCATATCTGCAGTCAGAAAACTTAATTGATAAAAGATTAATATGCTGAGTCAATTTTGCCGAGTCTTAAGTACATAAAATCAAAAAGTTTGCTGCAAACCCCAAAGAGGTCTACCCGAGCAGGCGTAGCTATGCTGGTGATCACTTTGTTCGTCATAATAAGTTCCAAATCTGTAAAGATATATTAAAATAAAGACTGAGGTCCATATGCACAAACAAGATCGTCATAAATAATACGAGTAAATTTGCTTACCAATTAAGTTCCATGGCTTTACTTAAGATACTGCCTGTATCTAAAATATATTAATTTAAAAAATTAGTTATAAATGTTTATTTTAGACCATAATATCCATAGTTGTAGTTAAATGTTGAAGAAATATTTTATTTACCCAACAGACAAGGTAGAAGAGCCTCGTCCTTATGTGCCGTTTCAAAGTTATGCTCATGATCACCACCATGAGCACCACTGGGGTCCATACTTTGAGGAGGAGAAGTATACTCAAGTGACGGCACATGTAGGGGCGGAAGCCTTGCTGAATTGTAGAGTCGTCATGCTCAAGGACAAAACGGTAAATATATTGAACTAACAATATATTAGCATAGCATGCATAATCAACATGTGACATTCACTGGTTGTTAATCTCACAATGTATGACTTGTGTCAAACTTTGTGAGATTGACAACGGGTGATAATCCACCAGGTGTAGATTTTTTTGCGTATTTTTTTTTTATTGAGAGGCTCGCTTGCGTCCACTATTTCACCTGATGGGAAGCGATGATGTGGATAAACATACTCCATTAGGGAATGCCACACGTTAGCTATACGAACTATGAATGTGTTCCTAAAGCATTTTGTGGTTAGATATGCGTTGTCTTTAAATTTGTGGTAATTGGTTTAATATTTAGCAATACTTATATGAGCATAACATAAATCACTATACTCGTATTTAGTGTTTGTTCCTCTTGCTGAGACACAAGCCCACTTTTTTGATGATACAAAAGATAAAAAAGCAATGTCAGTCCGTTTTTTTCTGGATGACACAATTTTAAGATTTTTATTATGATGATTTTCTTTGTATATAATTACACCGTTCTAGTGAAAGCGAGTCAATATGATATATTTTAAACATTTCTCTTTTGCAATTGTGGTGAATTCTCTGAAAACGAATTCATTTTTTTTATTATTTTAGAACTAGGTCTTCCTAAAATCCGTAGTATAATTTTTATTTTATTTAAAGTGAATGGCCATGTTTTTGGTTTGAAACTAACTGAAAAATGCATTCCCCGCTGTCAATATTTATTTTTAAAAATAAATACAATAAAGAGGAATGTATTTTTAGTTTTAAATTCAGTCTGTCTGTACACAAAAATTACTTTTGATTACTTTCCAATAATAATGTTTTTCAGAATCGATCCCATCGCAAAACTTCCCACTTTTAACATTGAATGATTTCCATTTTATGAAAAGTTATCTGGTACTCAGTTTAATACTGAAAAGATAATTTAATAATTCGATGGGTGCAAAGTGAAAAAAGTTTTCTGCATCTTTGTGATTTTCTGATGTTTTTTTTTTTTTTTGATTTTCTGATGATTGCAGTTTGATGATGCAGAAAATTTAATAACATTTTACAAGATCAACTTATTTTTTGTATTTCTCACTGAAAACAGATTTACCTCGTTATGATACATCTTTATATAGTGAGTTATCTACGGAAATTAAAGGAAAATTTAAAAAACGTTTTTTAAATTTATACATTCGTCGACTTAAAGGGTAATTCCCTTTTAGAATTAGCGTTAAGTGTAGCCAAAAAATATACTATGGGATCCTTCATTCATTTCCAATGACTTCTAAGAATTTATTTTATGTGAATTTCCTCATTGCCCAAAAATTTTATGAGCTCTTTTTTTATTTCAAATGTTTCTTTCACCTTTCATTTTGTTACGAACCGAAAAAGAATTTTTAATTTTAGTCGTTGAAATTATTTCGGTTTTCAAATTAGCTTTTTTTTTTAAAGAAATGTAAGGCAAAGGCTGAGTATCCGTAATTAATGAATCAAGAAAATCAACCTTGGTTTGCTGAATATTAAACATGGCATGAAAAAATAAAAATTCGAGTAATAATACTTGAAAACAAAGGTTTGCACTTAGTAGTGGGTCACAAAGTAATGTTTAAAAGAAATCCAAGATATTAAGTAAGTTTAAGGTCTGGTTTATGAATCGAAAATTTAGAGATAGAACGTGTTAAATAAATATACTCATATCCATAATTATATAACTTTCATGTCCAAGTTTAATAAAGTAGTAAAATTTTGAAAAATATTCAACAAATTCTTAATACACACCTGAGCACAGTATTAAAAAAAAAAAAAAAAAAAAAAAAAAAAAAAAAAAACCTGAGCACAGTATGTAACTACAACACGAAATCACATCACGTCATGTGGCAGCATCGTATTGTGAGTTCGTGTTTAACCCTTAGCATATAACATAAGTATTTATAATTAGCCTTTCAATGTTCCCATTGCTGGCACTCAGGCCCCCTCTCGGGGATTGAGCGAGCCGTAATCCACCACGAGGCCCAGAGCGGGTAGCTCTTAGCCATCTTCCCCTCACCTGCTGGGGGATATTGTTATTACGCAATTGCGCGTTTTTTAGAAAATCACATACAAAATAAATAAAAAGAATTAAAAAAAAACTTTTTGGAAAAAACGAAGATATACTCGTAGAAACCAAAGTTTTCGTCCGAATGAATTTCGTACACCTGTGTGTACGGTACGACAATTAGCATTTTTCAAGGTCATTCAAATTGTACATAAGTATGTCAATCAGCGTTCAAGGGGTTAATAGATTTTACTAGCAGCTACCGGCGGCTTCGTTCACGTGATAGTAGTAAAATTACCTCAAGGAAACATACCCGTAGGTTAAAGAGTATTGTATGTGCTATTCCGGAATATGGTATATCAGTGTACAAATTTTCATCCAATCCCATTCACACACACTCTTTTGCCTGTATAATATTAGCATGATTTGTTTTGACATTTTTCCTTTCATACAGGTGATGTGGTTGAGAAACACCACAGAGTCAGCACAACTCCTCACCGTTGGTCCAGCGTTATACGCCGGCGACCATAGGATAGCAGTAAAATTCCAATACCCAAACAACTGGAGGCTTAGTATGAATCCAGTGAAGTTAGCCGACGCTGGTCACTATATGTGCCAAATATCCACACACCCTCCCAGAACGATATTTACAAATCTCACTGTTTTACGTAAGTATAAACAAACAAATATTTTTTTTTTTTTTGTTCATAATTTCACCTTTTGTTTAAACGTTTCATTAAGCCATGCTATTGTGTGTATTATTTTTGAGATTGAAAAGCTTCTCGTTTTTATATCTCACGTCTTCTTTTCTCTTTGGATTTTATCTGGGTGCGCCATTACATTTCGTCTTAATCGCTTTTGATATTACCGTTTAAGGTAACCTATTTTTTTCCCGAAAATATCGTTAATCTCCATTTGCATGTAACGGCACTTAATGACGACATTTCTTAGTATTTATGAGGTTTAGACAAATTAAAGTATTTACTTCGATTTATTACCAAAGCTCTCTGTGCCCATTTCTTTTTTTTCTTATGTTTTGTCAACAGCAGCGGAAAGGTAAGGTCTTAAAAAAGTTGTAAAGTTTTTATTAGGCCCTTGAAGTCCTGTTTGTATTTTTCCTGGGAAAATAACTGAAACATAATTATATTTTGCGTCTCTGTGAAGGAAATAATACAATTTTTCCGAGTTCGTGATGAACCTAGAAAATTATGAAAGGGAAAAAAGATATTAAATCATTTAATTTATTTAGATCATAAACAAAAATTTCTGTTTTTTCATAACAATGCGATTGTGGTTTCCACAAATTATTTTTTTTTTTTTCAGCTCCTATAATATCCATAAACGGTGATGACACACATGATGTGAAAGACAGATTTTACAAAGCGGGTAGCGCGATAAAATTATCCTGTATCATATCAGAGCAGTATGTGTCATCTATATCCACGAAGGCGCCTGTGACGACGCCTGTACCTACAACTACACCCTTACCCACCACCACAACTACAGAATTAACAACAAAAATGAGTACGATATTCAATAGAATAGATTTAATGATGAATAAAAGCTGGAGTGTCGAAACTACGACGATTACTTCGACTGCTAGTGTTAGTACTACGACTAAGAAAGCACCTGAGAAGACCACGACTGAACTGACTACAATCAAACCAACGACACCTCCAGTAGAAAATAATATTTATGGAATTGTTTGGAAAAAACAAGGGAAGGAGTTTACAGAAAATGTCACGTGGCGGAATATGAGGTAAAATTCTCATATAATATTCATATATCCTGTGTCATGTTTTGGATATCTGTAAAGGCTGATTTTAGAGATGATCTAATACATATTTTATTGATGTCCTAGACCAAAATATCATAAAACTAGTTTTGATGTAACGTAATTATCATTCTTATGTCCTGTTTTATTTTCAGCGCTACTATCAGCGTGGCATCAGCTTCACAAAACGACAGTGGGACGTACTCATGTCACTTGCAGAACCATTCTCAAGTCACTATTAATGTTCACGTTTTGATCGGTAAGTCCTTTATTTTGAGTCTCTTTTTGTATTACATGACAAAAAACAGAAAACCATTAAAAAAGCCTGGCAAAAAACGTTTTTGTTTATGAACTGAATAAATATTTTATTTATAGTTTATAAAAAAAATCTGCATGAAGGTATAAAAGAGCTGCTTTCACAAAAAATGTTTTTTTTTTTTATCGCCAAATTACAGATCATTTTTTTTACAATGAGAAGACTTTCAAGTTTAAAGTCAGTTATGCTGTGCCTTATTACCAAAATTCACTTATAAGTCTTGCGTCACCTAGGATGACGTAGACTTTAAGCTATTTCGCAGCGAACAAAGATGAAGAGATATAAATTAATAATTTATAGCCCCAGTAAAACTTGTCTATTGATAATTTCGTACAATATAATAGAATAACTGAAACATGTTGAAAACTTTGTAGAAACTTAAAACTTTAATAATTGTGTTCTCTTTATCAGGCGAGAATCAAGCTGCAGTACAACATAACACGGGGAACAAAGGAACACTTTTCTGGCAACCACAAGTCGTAGCTTTAGTTTCTATCGCTATTCTTCTATTGTTTTACCCCTGATGATGCGACAACTTCTAAGTAACGATGTTAAAATATTTCATGCGAACATAGCATTATGTTTTGTTGAAACTAAAACGTCAGAATGATTTAATGCGTAAAATGTAATGTTTGCTGATATTCAAGCAGATTATATTTTCATTTTGAACAAAAATATTTTTATAGATGTTTCTGCTGAGATAAATTTAACATTATGTAACTTGGAATCTAATTCAAATCTCATCGGATTTCAAAAGGAATACGTTTCAGTTTGTAAAGCATTGGATCAAACTTACATGAAAATAGGTTTAGACTAATACATAAAGCGTCCATCGGAGAAGAGACGTTCGGACCCCGTTCGATTGAAAATGAAATTTGAGGAGAACCAAAAAATTCTCATTTATAAACTGTCACTTTCCAAGTAGCCAGAAAATTTAATCGTTCTATCAAAATATTTTTGTTCGGTCATACAAATTTAGAATACGACACATTCGACCATGACGTAGACTTAACTAAAATTAACTAACATGCATATAAACCTAGTCTAGAAAATGAGAATTCTTCAAAATCTGTTGTAATATAAACTCAAATAGGCCATGGATCCATAAAGGATCAAAATAATCATTATCTCAAGATGTAAAAACGCATTTTTGTAAAAATTCCGTTGATTTACAAGTGACATCACGTAATTCATGACAATGCATAAAATGCTCGTAAAATGGTTTTTAGTACTTGTTTTACTATGCGATGAGTGATATTACGTAGAGTGCTATCCATGGACATGTAATTTTAAAAATTGTGTACATATAATTTTTATTGTTGGAATAAAAATTTGAAAGTTCTGGTTTACGATTTGTTGATACTTATTTTCTTATTTTAACAAAATTCGAAATATTTACCTACACGAAGTGTATTTATTTAATTTTAAAACAAAGTTATTACTTAAAGTAAGGTACATACGATGTAGATTGTAAATAATTAATTCCTTGATAGTTAACGATTTAATTTCATCAAAACAAATTAAGTTCCAAGTAATATCTGTAGCATACAAATATTAAACTTAACATGTATTTTAATACAAAATGTACAGTAATGTTACTGAACTCTTAATCTAAGGAATAGAAACCTTTCTTGTTTGTAATATAAACTTAGTCATAATGTGAGGCGAAGCCAAAATAGTAACTTAATCTATAAGATATTTTATATGTTGTTGCACATTTTTGTTAATAATACACAAATCTCTCATCTGTAAACAAAGGAAAGACTATGTTAAATGACTGTAAACTATAAAATAAACTTAACATTATACTAAAGTCATTGAAGCATTTTTATTGGAGTTTCATCCTACGCCCTCACTACTAAAAGGTCAACAGGATTCTGTGTCTACTATAACAAAAACGAGGTTCGTATAAAAAGTTTTTAAGTTTATTTTGTAAGTACTTATTCAATTTTATTGAAATATTCCAAATATCAAAGTACTCAATGAAGACATAAATTAGCAAAATAATTTTGCTCCTATCGGTGCTCTTGTAGAATAAAACCTTGCAATCTCCCAGGTTATTAATTTACTCTTGATAATTTTGCGTAGCTTCCTAACAAATTGAACCATCCCGTATAAACCTAATTCATGGCTTAGTTTTCAACCCATGTTCGTTTTACACGACATCAGTATTTTTATTTCGAGGGTTTTTTTTTGTTCTTACACAAAAATTGTTCACCCCGGGT
Source organism: Leucania comma (assembly GCA_958295575.1). NCBI lineage: Eukaryota > Metazoa > Arthropoda > Insecta > Lepidoptera > Noctuidae > Leucania > Leucania comma. The sequence goes on along the minus strand of OY282476.1, from coordinate 11,895,786 downwards.
CGACTTTTTATCAAGAAAAACACTCACTTTGAATGAACCCTTTGAAAAGTCGCACCTCATGAAATGCAATATACTGAGATTTGTATTATATATAAAGCTGTGAAGCGGACGGTATTATCTTCAGCTTCCAGCAGAAAATGGGAAAAGGGATCGGTGACGTAGAAAATCAATTATATAGCCGACTACAAAGGGTAATAAAGAAAACAACCTTTGATGTTTCTATTAACAATGAAGAGCTTGAAGCGCTGTTGTCCCTTTCAATCACCATCGTATGGTAATTGGTTTGAAAGGTGCAGAAACTTACCCTTATTCAGCCCCTCAAACAGCTGAAAACTAGCAGCAAACTCCATTCACATTGGGTTGGGTTTAATGTCATGAATTTTTATGCGGTTTTGGTAATCTTACCGATAGAAGATAATTTGCTACTGATTTTATATGAAAATAGTAGTGAGTAAAAAGACTAAAAACTTTACAAAAATAGTTTACAATCATATTATATATATATAAAGATAAAATTGAATTCCAAACGAAAAATGCTGGTCACAATTTGATGTCCGAGGTCTATAAAAAATGTCATTAACAAAAAGATTATTTTTTGTACCAGAAATAAGCCCTTACGTGACAGCATTGTCTCCCAACATATCAAAGGAAACCCTTGCTTCAATCCGGTTTTACGATACTCGGAAAGATAGGAAGCCTGCACGCCGTAATTTAACACATACCAACAGATTTATTATCAAATCAGACTTAAAATGAGACTTTATGACGCACGATGACGCAATTAATTTTTTTACGAAACATCATTTTCTATTGTTCCTACTACAACAAAGATTGCAAAAGGACATTGAGTTTTAGGCTTTTAGTAGCAAAACAATGCCGCCAGTTTTTGGCTGAAAGTCAAAGTAATTTTTTATTCAGTAATTAGGTCGTTACAGACACTTTTAGAAGCCCTTTTTAATCTACCCGCATTTCAGCTATGACGACCTCTGTGAAGAAATGCTGAATGAAAATTGAGATTGAATTTTTTTTTGGTTTTAATTTCATAAAGCATTTCTATCTCTGTAGGTTAACAAAGAATAAAATGGAACAAATTATTACATTGAGTCTGCTACACAATTACACTTTTGTCACTTTTTTACAAGCTTTCTATTAGCTTACACTGTATGTAACTATGTATGTTCGGCTCAAATCTTGCAACTCAATTTTGAAGCAGATATCTTCAACCGATTGAGCTGAAATTTTTCATGCATGTGTAAATCGGGTGACAATGCAACATTATGATGACATGGAGCTGATCTGATGATGGAGCTGGAAGGTAGCCATAGGAACACAGCAATAAAACAATACAACCCCATCGAATTTGGGCTCGTTTGATTAGTACTGACGAGTACTTTGATCCTGTATGATAGCCAGGGTCTGATCATGAGCCGGAAGGTGATCATAGGAACTCCACAGTTAAACGATACAACTCAATCGAATTTGGGCTCGTTTGATTCGTATCGACGAGTACTTTCATCCTATATGGTAGCCAAGGTCTGATGATGGAACTAGAAGGTGGTCACAGGAACTCCGCACTTAAACGACACAACCCCATCGAATTTGGGCTCGTTTAGTTTGTATTGACGAGTACTTTCATCCTATATGGTAGCCAGGGTCTGATGATGAAGCCGGAAGGTGGTCATAGGAACTCCGCAGTTAAACGATGCGACCCCATCAAAATCGAGCTCGTTTGATTAATATTGACGAGTACTTTGATCACGTATGGTAGCAAGGGTCTGATGAAGGACTCGGAAGGTGGTCATAAGAACTCCGCAGTTAAACGATACAACCCCATCGAATTTCGGCTCGTTTGATTCGTATCGACGAGTACTGTGATCCTATTTAATAGCCAGGGTCTGATGATGGAGCCAGAAGGTGATCATAGGAACTCCGCAGTAAAACGATACAACCCCATCGAATTTGGGCTCGTTTGATTCGTATTGACGAGTACTGTGATCCTGTTTAATAGCCAGGGTCTGATGATGGAGCCAGAAGGTGATCATAGGAACTCCGCAGTTAAACGATACAACCCCATCGAATTTGGGCTCATTTGATTCGTATTGACGAGTACTTTCATCCTATATGGTAAACAAGGTTTGAAGATGGAGCTGGAAGGTGGTCACAGGAACTCCGCACTTAAACGACACAACCCCATCAAATTTGGGCTCGTTTAGTTTGTATTGACGAGTACTTTCATCCTATATGGTAGCCAGGGTCTGATGATGGAGCTGGAAGGTGGCCATAGGAACTCCGCAGTTAAACAATACGACCCTATCGAGTTCGAGCTCGTTTGATTAGTATTGACGAGTACTTTGATCATGTCTGGTAGCCAGGGTCTGATGATGGAGCTGGAAGGTTTCCAGAAGAACTCCGCAATTAAACGATATAACCCCATCGACTTTAGGCTCATTTGATTTTTATTGATGAGTCCTTGGATCTTATATGGTAACCAGGGTCTGATGATGAAGCTTGAAGGTTGCCATAAGAACTCCGCAATTAAACGATATAACCCCATCGACTATAGGCTCATTTGATTTGTAATGACGGTACTTAGATCCTATATGGTAACCAGGGTCTGATGATGGAGCTGGAACGTGGTCATTGGAACTCCGCAGTTAAACGACACAACCCATATCGAAATTGGGCTCATTTGATTTGTATTGACTATGGCTTGGATCCCATATGGTAACCAGGTTCTGATGATGGAGCTGGAAGGTTACAATAGGAACTTCGTAAAAAATCGACACAATCCCATTGATTTGTAATGACGAGTGCTTGGGTCCTATATGGTAACCAGGGTCTGATGATGGAGCTGGATCGTGGTCATTGGAACCCCGCAGTTAAACGACACAACCCCATCGGTCGTACTAGTTAGTTTTAATACACTCCTACAAAATAGGTACCAATTGAAAGGGCTTGCAGAGCGTAACTTGAAAAATAAAGTGACATTACTCTAAATCCAATATTTTCCTTTTTCTCAGTAATACTCTTGGTGGAGTGGTAGTAGTCATGGATCGTCTGGTAGGTTGGTTGCTGCTTTTGCGAGACTTCTCCATCTCTCTCTATCCATGGTACTTCGTGTACATTCAATGAGGGAACACTTCGAAGATGATTTAGTGAGGTCTGTCCATCTGGTAGGCGATTAGCCGCGAGAACGTAGGCCTTCTACTCTTCCCTGTACCACCAAACGTTCCAAAGAGCTTTCATTGCCTATGATTTATCCAAACATCTTAAAAATTCGCTGTTGCACAATAGACGAAAGTTTTTGTTTGATGCAAAAATCTCTAAGAATGGAAACTTTAGTACGGTGAGCAGTCTGTTTTATCCTCAGTAGACGCCTCCAGCGTCACATTTCAAGAGCGTCAATCTTTTTACGGTGCTTGAATCTTCTCCGCATTTCCCAGTATATGTGAACAATCACATCTACCTGGGATCCACAAGGATCCCAGGTAGATAAACTCTGGACAACTTCGCAATTGGCTATTTCATGTAAGTTAGGTTGATTATTAGTCTTACGATCCACCACCATCATTTTTGTTTCATAAATCCAACCTGGCAGACTTCTCAGGCGGTCGCCTCCTTCTGCGAAGCAATAAAGCTAGCAAAGTAGGAGGCCGACCGCCTCAGGCAACGACGCTCACGCCGCAGTCGTCGCCGTAATTCTGATCCCGATTTCCTGCCACCGTAGGCGTGGACTTGCAGACGGCGGGCAATAGGTAGCTCGCTGTCCGTCCGGCCGATAATAGACCGAACCGAGCCCAAGGGCAGGGGATGTCATTGTACGATTTTACCTTATATTAAAAATAAAATTTAAAAAAACCTGGCAGACTTCTAAAGATAGCAGACTAAGTTTCTTATACTTTCCTATAATGTGGGTAACAAATGAAAGGATTTGCTGAGAATACAAATGTGATATAAATAAGGTATAACTAAAAAGTAAAAAATAAATTACAAATAAAAAAACTTTTTTAAAAACAAGCTTTCAATTAAATGGGCTAAAAAGAAGAAAATAAACTTTTCCTTTATAATTTTTACTATCAATTTATAACGGCATTACACAATTTATATGATATAAAAGCTTGTCGCGAGATTTAACTGTGTAAATACACAGCTAAATAACTTCATAAATTAAATAAGTTAAAAAACTTCATCTACTGATTTTAATATTTTCAAAATCTCGCGACAAGCTTTTGTATCATATAAATTGTGTAATGCCGTTATAAATTGATGGTAAAAATTATAAAGGAAAAGTTTATTTTCTTCTTTTTAGCCCATTTAATTGAAAGCTTGTTTTTAAAAAAGTTTTTTTATTTGTAATTTATTTCTATAAAACGTCCAGGTACATCCAACAAAGGAGATAAGTAACCGGTGTCAACATATTATATAGTTAAAGGCTTAAAGTTTTCGTGGAAACCAATGACCATGGATATTAATGAAATATAATTTAATTTAAAGTAAATAAACAGCTTATTAATAAACTTGAAATTCATTCAATATCCTTCCATTACTGTTCTTTAATACTTCAACTGAATCTGACGTCCCTGGATACTTATATCTTTTGTTGATTGTACATGACAAACACCTCCAAAAAAGCGGATATCCTTTTACTTGAAGAATCTTGATACAGTATTAACAATTTATGTAAGGATCCTTGACTATACCAGTGAGTACATGAAAAGGCCAAGTGGACTTCAACAAGCTTATTAGGATCATACGCTTTTTTCCGCTACTTTACGAGTGAAGTTGATGTAGTTTCATTTCTAACGCTTCTGCTAGAGGCTTCGTTCGAATGTAGAAAATCATACCAAGAGAACATAATTATCTTTTCGTGGAATAATAAATTATGTGACTAGGGGATAAAACAGTGTGATTAAGACACGGGTGGCTTGTTGAATTCCGAACATCGCGAAAGTTCCTAAGTTTTAATCTCGAACGTTAGTCAGGGCATTATGTATTTGAGTCCCGAGCAATGTGAGGGAGTTAATGTAAAAACCTGAGTGAAGTGAGGAGTACAAGCCGCCCAAGACAAAGAAAGTTTTATCCCCGTGTTGGATACTCTACTTATTACACCATCTGTGAGATAAAGAAAAGAAAATTTACGAAAACAAACTATTTTTAAAGAAATTTAAGTAATATTTACAAGTAATCTTCTAAAGCTCCACATTCAATAAATTCAGTATAGTACTCTAGATTCTATCATTTGAGTTTTCAATAACGCTCCCGCTCTTTCATTACTTTTTTTAGAGACTCGTCATTCTTTTTCTTTTGTTAACGGCCAGTTCAATTTTTGAATAAACTTATTCGATGCCCGTACATTTTTAATTTAATTAACCAAAAGGGTTTTTGTAGTTCCAAATTCAAATCTCTTTACTTCCTAGGGATCGCCCATACTACATTGTCTCCCTAGAGAAAGTTAAGTGAGGGTCGTATGACAGAAAATACGGCATTATCGAGCAGGTGGTGTAAAAGATATAATATGTATATTATTCTGTGCAATTATTATTCCTTATCTTCAACGTTTCTTCTTCTTTTGCTTATTTTATTTATTTTGTGTATTTTTTAAGTTTTCTTGTATTCTTTTCTATTCCAGGAAATGGTCTACCCATGCTCCTAATTTCATCTAAATCCATTCAGCCGTTTGAGCGTGAAGAGGTAACAAATATCCACACATAAAAAAACCCACGTTTTTTATAACATTGGTGTCCTTTTATATGTTACCTATGATGTCAACATTAGCTCAGTAACAAATTAATTTACATACAAGAATTAAATCAAAACGTAATTTTGGGAGCATAATCTGATGAACGAAAATCCTCCAATAACATTATCAAGTTACCAATAAGTTACATAACTATGTATTGTAATATAAAGTATTTTACGTAAATTAAAAAAATAATGTTACTTACCTTATGATAAGCAATGCTGTGGTCGCCGATGAACCACGCTTGCTTTAAATAACCTATTTACCCTCGATTTTACACAAGGTAATACTCACAAAAGGTTTGGTTTTTTTTAAATTCTATTACTGATATGTTCGTGCTTAACTACTATTTCACTTGATGGTAAGCGATACTGTGGTCAATGATAGAGAACGCTTACCTAGAAGAAACCTATTAACTCTAGAATTAAAAACACTTAAGTTGTAGCTATCAGAAAACAGTGACTCCGGAGGGTAATTCCACTCCTTAAACCAAATAGTAGTTTATTAACTGTAGTTTCTGCATGATCCATGGAAACAAAGCGATCTGTAAGTTAAACAATAAAATACTGTAATAAAAACAATATTAGAACAAATGTATTAATATTAGCTACTGTGTATTTAGAGTCTAATTTGATAAGAAAATGGGACTGGTTTGGATTAGTTTGGTAGGCACATACATAAACATATCACATCACATAACACATAACATCTTCGATCCATAAACCCACTTTTGCTGAGTTCTTCGTAGAACAAAGCGTTCTGATTGAGAACACTAATTCCGCGATGACAGCGTGGAGTCAGGAAGAGGACATATCGACGATATTTTGACGACATTCCGTCGCCTGTAGCTGAGATCGATTTATTGAAGTGGTTTTGTGGTTCGAGTATGTCGGTATTTTGTTCAGGATTTCCTATTGGTCTGATGTTTTTTTTTTTTTAAGTTATGGATGTGGCAAAGTAATCGGTTAGTAAAAATTTAACTGTACGATTGACAAAGAAGAATTATGGCACACAGTGTGATATGTTTGTAATATACTAATGAATTTGCGTTTCAGTATAACTACCAAAACGCAACTAGACGCATCGCGGGAGCCTCACTCGCCAACGAAAATGCAACATTGACCACCACGACCATTCTGTCAAAAGTGAATGACTAAGGAGGGGATAACAAATAACACATCCTGTTCAGTCTAATCCTGGAAGTCTTGAGTAATCTAAAGGTCATCAAAGTAACAAGAAGATGACATGGAAAAAAAATTGTATTAAATTACTAATACTAAAATAATTCAGGTCTAAAATTGCTGGGTTTTACACTCCTAAAAAAATAAATAAACAAGAACTGGTAAGTCAATTATTTTGTCAAAATATTTGAACAAAATAATTGACATTACAAATAATTCATAAACATCTCACAAGAAAGAAAATACGTTTATTTGTCACAAACAAAAGTATTAGAAGACAAATGAAAAAAAAAAATAGGCAGTACAAGTACCTACTTAAACTATCTCAATGCTATATTGTTCCCAAATATCGAAGATAAATATTGTCACGTTGTGACATTGAGCCCTGGGGAGAATCTTCTCTATGTAACTAAGCAGGTAGACACACACCTCCACACTGAAATTTTCTTTTGAAAAACCCCTCACTTTCATCCCTGTAATATCGGAAACCTTTTTCAGTTCACTTTGCCTCGCTAACGCTATATTCAACGAGAATTTGGAATGTGTTGCAAAGTAATCTAAATAAAAAGTCATTGGCTCTTGCAATAAAGAGTGTAGTAATTGCTGTTTTTAAGTAGTTTGGTTTCTCCTCGGTTTTATTTGGGTTCCGTTGCCAGATTGCTAAATGGGGCCTGTATAATTTAATTGTGCACTATATGTGACTATTAGCATTTTAGAAGTTTGAAAGCCAAGAATCTATCTTGGCTTTCAAACTCCTAAAATATATAGAGATAGATAGTATGTCCTAAAACCAAAGCTTCGAAGACACGTGGCATCGACCAACCCACACGGACTCCGTGTGGTCGTTTACTGCCCATTCCTTTTCCTAGAGAGGAAGCTGGAGTCCGCCCAGTGGGAACATTATAAGAGTGTTTTTAATATTGTGCGGATTTCATCACGCATGCGCATTGGAAACCCCGCAAAAGTCCTTTTCATATAAGTAAGTATGCAAGAGCGATTCCGCATGAGTGATGAAATCTGCACGATATTAAAAACACCATAAGGCTGATCGTTTGGTATTATTAAAGAGTCACTCACATATCGAACGATAGAAAAGAAATAATGGAGTAAAGCGTGATAGTTTTTTTCATTCCTGTGCATTTTTCACATTCTGACTCTGTAACCTTTTACTGTGCGTCGTTGGACACGCACTTCGAACGAGTTGAACAGACACGAGTCTGGACTCTCCAAATTAAATTAGATGTTATATCTCTCGAGAGCTGTCATGATTGGTTTCTAAAAATAAAATCAAGCATACGTATCTCGTATAATTTGATATGAGTTTTATAAAAAGGGTTCTATACAGACAAATTGAATAAACTTTCATAAAGCCTCGATAAAATCGATTAGAGCTTTGAGCTGTCATATTTTATGCTATTATTATTCTTCGTGAATAAAACAGAAGTACGTAGTAACTGTCTCATTGGTGTCATGGTCACAAGTGCGAGGAATATATAGACCTATAGCCCCTATAGCCTATTAATGTTCCCACTACTGGGACTCTGACCTCCTCTCTGGGTAAGGTGGTCTGGGGGAGGAATATAGGAGTAGGTTTTAATCAGTAAAAGTCTGACATCCTCCCGCTACGTCCAAGAGCGAAAAAAGTTATTCTTTATTTTTCTTTTCTTTTTTATTCATTAAAGAAAAAAACGTTGCACCACACTAGTAATTACTCCTGTATACGTTCACAAACATGTAAACTCACATACACAAGGAGTCCCGGAATACCTATTCGTAGGCCATAAAAATATTTGTCCCGTGCGGGAATCGAACCCGCGACCCGCTATGTTGGCTTGCTATCTTCAGGTTATTTGCAGCTTTAGACTAGTTCTCAAACTATTGGCCTTACTACTGATATAACCTACAGTTGGACAACTAGTCTTGCCTAGTAGTATCTTATTACTCTTAGTAATAATAGCAATTTGCTTGTAGAAGTAAATGTCAATTAGGCACTCCAACTAATTTTTTCAAACGATGATGCACCCAATAAATTATTCTTGTATCGTGGGTGTGGTTGGTGGTTAACAAATATGTAAACTTACGTACACAAGACACCCAGACGCGGAACTTTTATCTGTAATTCTGTAGGTCTAACAAATAGTTGTCCCGTGCTGGAATCGAATCCACGACAAGAATTGCAGCGTCCAATTGCTTAACCGCTGCCTAACCATGCTATCAAAAATGTTATAATGAGGTTAAGTTTGTGAGTTTATTAGTAGAAAGTTATCTCTGGAATCATTGAACTGACTGAAGATTCTTTCACCTATTGAAAGCTTTATTATTCCTAAGTGACAAAGGCTAAGTCAAAATATATGACGCCAAGCAAAGTTCTGAATTCAGCTGCATTCTTTTAAATTGAAAGCAGACTCAAAATGATTCTATTTCTTTTTGATACCCAATTTTTACCTATAACTTTAGTTCGTTTCATGGGCAATAATTAATAAAATCGTGTAAAATTTTCTTACATAATAAATACAAGTTAAAGTTCATCACTAAAATTTCAAGCGAAAAACTCGCTGTTGACATAAGCCCTGTGTCGCAACGACGGTCTATTTTGTGCGTGACGCATCCATGAGATACCCGTGACCCTCATGGTCATCGGTGTAGGTACCTTGAAAGCCTTCTAACGCTGATTCTTCCGGAAGTTAAAGGTAATATTAAATAATATATAATATTTCCACAACTATCACACAACACCGTCTAGTCCCAAACTAAGCAGATCTTGTGTTATGGGTACCAGACAGCTGATAAAAATACTTATATATTTCAAAATACATACATATTATAGATAAATAACACCCAGACACAGAAAAAAATATCGTGCTCATCACACAAACATTTTTTCTAGGTTGGAATCGAACCCACGACCTCCGGCATAGCAGTCAGGGCCGCCAACCACTAGACCAACAGGCCAGTCAGAGAAAGATGCATCGAAACTCTTATAGTTTATTTTCATAATATTGTTATAATGTTGAGATAGATGTGTGGTATGGCGAGAAAAGATAAAGTGAGAAATTATAATATAAAAAGAAGTTTGAATATAGCGCCAGTGACTGAAAAGATGAAGGGGAATTGTTTGTTTTGGTATGTATGGTCATGTTAAGAGGGAGCTTGAAACGCATGTTACTAAAAGAGTTATAAGTATACTCGTAAAAGGGAGAGGGAGGCCAACGAAAAGATGGATGGATTGTGTGAAGAAGAGGGAGTTAATGATAGCATGACAAATAACAAGATACAATAGTGTTGTTACACCCAAACTAAATAAAAAGGGAAAATAGCAGAAAAAATATGATACTACTCTTATAACCTCAGAACACTCTTTGGCATACATACCAGTAACCATACATCCTGTACTTCTATTCAAAGCCAGTAGGTATACTATAATATTTTCCAGCAAAGCTCACATGAGTCTGACTGTGTGTAATTGTACTCCAGAGTCAGAGCGTTGGCGTAGGATGTTATTTGTTATCGTGCATTTAAAGGGATTTCAAATGAACAATGTTCTAGCTTATGTCCTCGTACTATTTAGGTAACGATATACTGCGTTGAAATATGGTGACTCTTTTCTAAATTAAAATTAAATATTAATATTCCTTTAAGAGAAGATTTTCCAGAGACCCTCCCTTATACATGGGATAAGGCAGGGAGGTCTTAACATAATTAGCGATGACGTAAAGACCGAATTTCGTCGCCAAAATATTAGTGAAAGTAAACTTTCAAGATCTTAAATAATTATAGTGACGAGTTAATCTAGTTTTTACAAACAGAAGGATATTACGTCCCAACGTTGTTGAAACCTGTACATATATGTATAAGTGTTTCGCCTTGTCATTTCTGACGCGTACATCGAAAGGACGGAACAATCTGCTTCCTGCGGTCTTTATTTCCGATTATAAATTTAGGTGTCTTCAAAGATAGAGAGGGTAGGGTCTTAAGAAAATAATGCGCCTCACCAATAATGATTGCATCACTGCTTACCTTCAGGAGGGATTGCAATCAAGCACTGTTTTATATCAATTAGAAAAAAGTTGTTCTATCAAAAAATTATATTTCATAATAAATTGTCCATTAGAAATTAGATTTATACCGTTTATGTACATACATATTTCAAGAAACCGATTATTATTTAAGTTACGCTCTAATGTTTCCATATATTCAGAATTTTATAATGGCTAGTAATTTATCTATCGACAACTAGCGTCGGGCCTTGAAAGATGATAACATGTATTTATACTATAATGGATAAAAGAAGGCTGAAAGTCATATAACGTTCAATATGGCCTCACCATATGCAATGAAAATATTAAATTTTACCAACATAATCCGAATAATCGCCAAAGTTAAGAGCAGATAATGATGGGGCCGAAAGGTTCCGACCTTATACAGCAACACGTACAGTTGAAAGGCATCCCACATGTAGACGGATGAACTATTGAGCTTCACGTGTATTCGATGGATGCAAGACGCACAGGACCGGTCGTTGTGGCGACATTTAGGTGAGGCCAAAGTCCAGTAGTGGACGTCTTTTGGCTGATACAATGAAGATGGCTATGCACAAGAAGTATGTCAAGATAGTGGCATAGCAAGATGGTTCTATAGTTTCTATCATTTCCCAAGTTATGAGATGTGAGTTTACGTATTCGAATATTCAAATTAAGAGCTCATCAACCATTTTTAATAACTAACATTTTCGTTTGTTTACTATCAAAAATATTTTCCTCAATGCGTAGTTACACCAGATCAATAAAATTAAAGATCACCTTTTATCTTCTTGTTTTGACTTTCTATTGCCAATATCCGCTTTCCTAAAAGGAAATAGTCATAATAAGAACACTTTAGTGAAAACATTTTCTTATACGAATGTTTTTGAAAGGTTTTTCACTCCAGTTTTCAAAGGACAGCTTAATAAAAATTAATAAAGAACTGAAAACTGTATCATCTTGTCTACTTTCAGTATTAGAAGGCTCGTTTTGAAGTTTCCACTCTGTTACAGTTTCTTTTAACTTTTAAAACTTTTTTCTTTACCTCCTGGATCGCCAACTAATCAACCTGCTTTAACGGAACTCTTTCAAAGGACGTCCTTTTGATGTACAAAACTCGATAATGTAATATTGCTTCTACAGGGTGCGTTAAAGTTAGTAGGATCTTTTTTAAAACGTACTTTTTTTGCGTCTTACTATAACTGTAAGGATTCTTCTAGGATTGACATGTCTGAGCATTTTTGAATACTCTCGATAAAGGTTAAAGTTAAGTGAATTTTATGTTTCAAAGAGTTTCAAAATCTAGTAGCATAAAAATATCGTATCGTCTTAAAACGAACCGTGACTCACAGATGCATAACATCAAAGCTAGAATAACATTGCTTACACGTAGGCCACGTACGCCGATCTGGGCGCGTCGGTCTCCATACATTTTATATGGAAACTAGACATGATTAGAGCTACATTTGATACACGCCACGCGATGCGACGCAACACGACGTCATTCTACGTACAAATTAGGCGTATGTGTAGTTAATGTAGTTCTAATTTTTCTCACGGGTTTTTCATATGGGGGTAGGCAGAAACTACAGAGTTCCACGTGCATCTTTCCTTGCTTTGTTTACTCGTATGCAACTGCTGGTCAATTCTATAAAAAAAAAATACCGTGAAAACTTACGGGAAGTAAGCATGATATGCAAGCAGTTCACGATTTTTTTTCCAAAATATTACACCTGCTCTAGGTGGAACGAGAGGGAGTAGCAAATTTTTACCGACTAAAACCCAGCCCAAATCTTCCTTCAATTTTATTGCCCTTAGCAAGGGCCATGGTTACTCTTTCTAATAATCCCGACAGGCAACCCTGACTGGAATCAGCCCTTGCAGATCTCCATTTGCTGACATTTCTTAGAGGCTGGCGTGGAACACAGCGCACCGTCAATTCGGACTTTTTTTTTCTGTGAATATGCTCGCGTTTGGCCACTATCTCACTTGATGGTAAGCGATGATGTGGCCGACGATGGAGAACTATGCCTAGAAGTAAATTATTCAGTCTTGACTTAATATCAACAAAAAAAAAGAAATGTAAAGGACTCGCCTAAATGGAAAAACCTACCAATTCTGGGATACAATATCCGAAGCATTGTCAGCTTCATTTTATCTGTAATCCAAGGGTCAAAGCACCCATTATGAATGGACCTGCAAAAGTAATATTCGTACCACACCGCCCTTTATGTGGTTGTTACGCTAATCTCAAAATATGTAAAGAACAAAACGCTCATTGTCGTTATAATTGTTATTTGTGGCACCAGGAAGCTTAAACTCGAGTAATTTATATCGCTGACCAAATAGGACAGCGATAGAAGTACAACATAAATTTATGTCTGTTTTTGGTCGTTATCTGAATATAATGTTTACATTTTGGATTAGATTATTTACATTATGAAGGACAAATGAGAAGGTTAATGAATAGGCTGCTATTGCAAAGAGGGGTGGCAAAATTGTCTGTTGTTGGCTGGAAATCGGGGTCGAGATACCAGCGGCTGAGGCATGAGGAAATCTGAACTCTTACTCGTGCAGCTGGCTCCTTCGCTAGCATGACTGCTTAGCAGAAGGAGGGGAACCCCTACTATTCCTCCTTGCTCCAGGTCATGGCTTGTATTTGCCAAATTATGATTTTATTTGTATGAATTTCTTCTCCATTTAATACATGGAACTACATTAATGTCTGTAGTACATAAGTGCAATCGTAAATGTAATTTTCATTACTCATACGCTGAAAGTAGGTCTGAACATGCCTGAGAAGCGGGTTGAAAGAAATACTTTTCATCCATAAGGAGAATCACTTTCAACTCACAGTTGTCAAATTATTAAAAAAAAAACTAGTTCTATGGTCGCATTTTTATTGATCTATGTCTCAACTTTCTATACAGCCATTTACAGTCATTTACAGGCGATGTAAAATTGAAATTAAGAGATAAGTATCTATATATTTTTTTAAATTACATAATTATTTATAATTTACTTTCAATTAATTCTTTAACATAGATATGAGAAATAGTTACCATTTTTAACTGATAAAAATGAAAAATGATGGCTGAATAGCCGATTGACCACAGAAAAAAAAAACAATATGGCGGGAAACTTGTTGTAAAATTTTGTTTATAGGTACTTTACTAAATCTTTGCTGTAAGAAATTTTGTAATTACACAATATTCAGATTCAGTTAAGGATTCAACGCCTGATTCTTAAGAGAAGAGGTTAAAGCAGTAGTCAGAAATTTTTTACGGTCTAAATCAAAAGAAACATACCTAAAATCATACGAAGACCTTTGACGACGACTCAGGTTTTTCCTTTTATTCGTAATGAAAAGCACAGTGTTTACCTCGGGTGAAAGGCTTATTTAGTCCCTCGAATATTAGCGACTTCGATTCGCTCGGACGCCAAACTTCTTTTCGGGACTAAATAAGTTACTTTCACCCCTAGGGTTGTTACCCTGTACTATTTTAATTATTTATGTACTATTTTAAGTGTGAGTCAGGAGTTCTGTTACACAGGTCTTAAACCCATTATAGACGCTCTCACAAAGGATACATGTTGTACTCGTATTACTAGTTAGGTTTTAAGCTACCTTCCCACAAATTTTCAACCAAATCGGTTCAGCCCATCTTGAATTATAAATAGTGTACCTAACACGACTTTCTTTTATATATATATAGATTTCGTATCCAAAATAAAAAGATAGGATATTATGATACAAACTTACGCAGTGTGCAACCTACCGCATACTTATTTAGATATACCACGGCTACGCCTTAAGTGATTCGATTTACGATTTATATAGATAACTAGCTGAGAGCTGACTTAACAAACTTTCTGCTATATAAATTATAAAAAAAGTGCGAAAAGTGTGCAAGCCATTGCGGAACAGTTCTATAAAATACTGTGATATGAGATTTTATATATACTTACTACAATGGTTCATGAGACGGTGGTGATGGTGATGGTGGATGTTGAGTTAATTTTGTATCCAAAACAAAAAAAAATTATTTCGTTTTACTATATCTAACAACATACTTACTACGTACAAACGAAAAAATACCTAAAAACTCGGAACCAAAAAAAAGAATAATAATCCATTTCTCTAATATATTTTGTTAAATAAACCGAAAACGTAAGGTCGTTATCCTGGAGCTTTCTATGTACGTGATAAGAAACAAAATGCGGATAGTTCCCGCTTCAATTTAGTCTGCACCAACATATCTACCGTGAATATAAGCAACTAAGTTATGTCAAGAGAGTTAGTGAATATTTTTGGCAACAGCCACATTGAAATCCTTGGAAACGGAGGAGTAGAACTTTTACAATATGTCCGTTAAATAGGCTGAAGTTTGATAAGATGATTTTAATTCAGCAGGGAATTTAGTTAAACAATGGACTGATGAAAACCTATAAAACGCTCAGATCATAAAATCGAGAATCTACAGCAATACCTACCGAGTTCAATTGTATTTTCAAATCGGCCAGGGAGACACTTGAATATACGTACAAAGTTTTATCCAAATCGGTCAAGCCATTTATGAGGTGTTAGGTGATAAATACACTTAGGAAAGAATTGTATTATCTATCTATCGGAGTTTGGTTTCCGCACTTTGTCCTATGCGGACCATAGTCCGAGAACATAGAATTTTATCAATAAACGCGAAAGTTTGTACGTATAGATGTATGTATGTTTATTACTCTTTCACGTAAAAACTTCTAAACGGATTTCGATGAAACTTGGTACACAGATAGATCATGTCCTCGAATAGCGTATAGAATAATTTTCATTCGGGGATTATATTTTCTTGGGATAATTGTCTATTATTACGCGGGTGACGCCGCTGGCAGCAGCTAGTTATATATTTAAGATAGAAAGTATAGTATAAAAAAAAAATACCGGCTAAGTGCATGTCGAACTGTTAATTTTGTATACAAATCCGACTAAACCCTAAAAACATACAGTGAAACTTGTAGTTATAAGCGTTTTAAAATCTATTGTGAAACGAGACAGCACTATTCAGTACAAACAACGATTTGAATAACAAGGATTAAATAATTAAAAAAGTATTTAACTGTCACAAAAACAAACATGTATTTGTACATTGCTATCTTAATTAATGTAATGGACTTGTACTGTTTTAATTAACTTTAATTAAACTTTTTCATTCTCCATCCTTTTTCATTCGTTTCACAAGCCGTATTTTTAGTAATATTTTTTTTAGATAATTGATATAATTCATTAATTTAAATGTTTGACAAATACCTTACTGAGTTATTAAATGTGTGCACATATTTAAATTAATTATATGAAGCATTTAGTTCTCTTGATAATTATTATTAATCAACAGCTTCAATGAGTGGTAATATTTCACAAACGTGAAAATTTCGTTACTATATATTTTTTTAATTCATATTGAGATGTATGTGTGTTGTCACAGAAATAGATGAAGTGAGAAATATATTAGAGGCAGTTTAAAAGTGGCAACAGACTGAAAAGTTAAAAAGGAAATCGTTTGTCTTGGTACGGTCATGTGAAGAGAAGGGATGAAACGCATGTTACTAAAATTAAATAGTTATATTTTAAATTACTTATATAGCTATACATATGGATGGATAGAGAGGGAGGTGAAGACTAAAGAAAAGTTGGATGAATTGTGTGAGGAGTGACATAAAAGAAAAGGGTGTTAGTGATAGCGTGGCGGGTGACACTACAGAAAGGGAGAAAAAATAACGCGTAGTGCACAGATTTGTGTACGTGTAGCGGAGTGGAATCCTCAAGGGAAAAGGAAGTGCGGCCATACTCGGCAAATCTGGTGACCTGTGTTGGCAGAAGCGATGGCCATCGGACTGACATGGAGCGAGGTGGAGCGTAGAGCTCAAGACCGCTCAAAAGCTAGCGGACATAGGATCTTAAGTCAAGTAATTAAAGCATAGATTTTTTTATGAAATGCTTCTCACAGATTAACATCATTATGAGGTTGGCTGCTGCTTAGCCGGACTTGTGTGGCGACTTTAATATTTAAGCCTCCAGCCAAAAATATCTTAAACTAAAGTAAATCGGGTTACAGACCTCGGCTTAGGTAATTTTTGGGGGGCGAACAACAAAGGGCTATTTAGGTCGTCCTCTAATAAATAATTATTTATTAGAGGACGAATTTAAAACTCTAAGGCTTGCGCAAGGCTCTGGGTGGACAATGACGGGAACGTCGCAGCGGGCTTCGGTGGCAAGGATGAAAGGATGGTACTAGCACTTTTCGTCTACGTAAAGGTCGGCTAGTGAAGTGAAGTTAACTAGTTTATAAACGGCTCTCTTTGAGTAGGCATGGGACGGCGAATCTTTCAGATGCAGTAGAGTTCGTATCCGGCGACTGATTCGATTACAGAGTTTCGATGTTATACGGCAATATCAAGGAAGTCCTAAGGCTTTTCACGAACTGTTGGGAATTTTGAGTTCCGGGTGTAAATTGTATAACTTTGAGAAAGAGATCAATCGTCGAATCCAACTCGTCTAGGCAGCGTTCGGGAAGCTGCGCGGTATTTTCTCATCCAACATACCACAGAGTCTCAAGATGAAAGTCTATGACCAGTGTGTGTTGCCAATAATGACATAAGGCACTGAAATATGGTCACTTACAATGGGCCTCATCACTAAGGGCGGGTTTTTGAATTGAGTATTTTGAGTTAAGAACGTCTCAAACCATACTTAAATGCCAAATTTCGACAGGTTTACAGGCTAAAGTAGAGTTTGAGTAATTCTCAACTTCAAATGCTTAAATTAGAAATCGGGGGTAAGCCTACAGTCACCCAAAGGGCAATGGAAAGAGCTATGCTCGGAGTTTCCTTGCGTGATCACATCAGGAATGAGGATATCCGCAGAAGAATCAAAGTCGTTGACAAAACCCGAAGAATCATCAAACTAAAGTGGCAGTGGGCATGGTACAATGCTCTTAGAACGGATGGTCGGAGGGGCCGAAAGGTTCTAGAGTAGTGACTGCACATCGAAAAACGCAACGCTGGAAGGCCTCCCATAAGGTGGACCAATGACGTGGAGAGAGTCGCGGTGGTATCAAACATGGTGGTTAGACGGAGGATTGGGAGGCTATCCAGCGGTCTCGAGTAGAGAATCGCCTGCCTCTTTTCACAGCTAATCTTGATTCTCCATTTCTGTAACCATTTGCTCAAAATGTTTGCAGAAGATTAAAGGTAAGATGTCGCGCAAAAGCGTTAGGATTGCAACTGGTCATCATCGCGCTGGACACAGGCAAGATTCTTACTAGGGACTCCTCAAATACGTTGCCATCCCAAAAATACTGCCAAAATATTTTTTTAAGATTGTAAGTGGTTAATATAAACGTTATTGTTATTATATTACAAAAAAAAAAAAACAACTCTTACGACACGATATTGTTATGAAATCATAATTTATAAGACACGTGACAGAAAAGCATACCTATTTAGACGACTTATGAGTTGCAGGTCGCGGGTTCAAACTCAGCCAGGCAATTACTTTGTGTAATTTGTTTCATCACCACTGCTCTTAAAACGGTGAAGGAAAACATTGTGAGGAAACCGGCATGTCTTAGAACCAAAAATTCGAAGACATGTGACATCCACCAACCCACACTGGGCCCGGGTGGTGGAGTTCGGCCTATTTTCTCTTCTAGAGAGGCCTGAGTCCCAGCAGTGGGAACATTATAAGGCTGATGCTATGCTATGCTATACTAAGACACCTGACAAAATTAAAGTTATATTCAAACTAATTCATTTAGTCTAGTCTGACTAGCCTCCAAACAACCTGAGTAATTCACTCTACTAAATACATTGCGAGAAAATCAATAACGACCTGTCTCTTCACCACGATACGAAGAAATAGATCAAATATGGTTGTCGTCGTAGTAACTTCCGCTTGATTTGAACTTTATGTCCCGAGCCGTTAACACAAATAAACACACCCAAAATACAATGAAACATCGAACAAAAACGAAAAAATACACGGATTTTTACTGGTTGATTAATTCATTTGAGCAGAACGATCCGTTTATGTAACATAAGCCCGTATGTTGTCATTGATCATGGACACCTAATAATAATTTCATTCCATTTTCATTGACAAGATTTTAGTACATTTTAGCAGTGTGTATTATATCAAGAATTTAGTTGAATAATGAATATTTATCACCTGATTCATTCGTCTCATGATTATTCATTAGCTATTGTAAGCGTTAACCTAACTATGCATGCACCGGTTTTACATACACTATCTTTGTAATATATTTCAGTAATAGAATTATGCAGTAAGCAAAAATTTTACCAATAAAAAGTAAAAGTTTCCGATTCTTCGTGTGTTATTAGAAAACCAGCAATACAAAACGTGTTACGTTTCTAAGTTTTGCACTGGTTTATTTTTTTTTTTAACCCACCAATAAAAACAAAACAGCCAATTGGATTGGAGTAGCTTATGACACACGGATATAATTTAGCAAATACAGGTATTTAAAAAAATAATAATATGGAAAAATCTCAAGTATTTCTTATCAAACTTTTCCGAAATGGCTTGAACGATTTTGAATCAAGTTGTAGATCACTTTTTACCCACCTACAGGGTCCCTCATTTTTTCTTTTGATAATTTATGTCGCAAAACAATGTTTACTGAGTAAGCTAATATTTATATAAAATACACGTTTTTTTTTTTAATTAAATTCAAGATTCTCACTTATTAGCCTATAACCATTTTTTTTTATAATACCTCACCTTTTTGTAACATAACTTTAGAGTAATACATAAAAAGTCACTCCTTCTAAGTCTGTTAATAGTCTCTCCCAATTTACTATTCGAATAAAATAGAAAATTGCTGCTAATATTTACACAAAACAGTCTTATACACCCGAGACGGGTTTGCCAAATGTAATCTGTTTTTTTCTCCTTAGAATGGTATTAGTTGGTTACCCAGTATCTCCCTGAAGGGCCTGTAGCGACGACATCTATGTCGTCACAAATGAAGTAATCCTGCATCGCGCAAGTAAGATTCGCGGCGCGATTGGAACATATAGAACAAACCCGAAATCATCTATCGGGCAGTAGCCCACCAGATATAACACCTGTCTGGTCGGAGGACCCTCCCTTTTCAATGGAGGTATGTGGGACTTTACTCTCTGTCCCACTACCCCCAAACTGGTGACCCTCGACAAAGAACGTCAGCGCAGCCTTCGTGCAGCAACTACTTCGTGACGTCATCATCACTTCCTCAAGCTTTCGAGCAGCGAGCCATACAGCCAGCACCCACGGCTATATGGGTATCCTGACCACCAGCATGCCTACTTGGTCATACCTGGTCATCACCCTCAGCCTCATCAGCGACCTTGGCTAAACATCTGCACCTTCGGCCAGTCACATGAAGAGCCTTGAAGAATCTCTCCTGGTCGACGACAACACTGCCGTGCAGGCACTAAAACGCAGTAATAGGCTTTTTTACGTTTTTGAGTTAAATATTGATTCTGAACGGGCATTTCATAAGGAACACATTAGTGTAACCGAGGTTCTGATTCGATGATTTACTTGGCAGAAAAACCAAATTTACGAATGCAGTAACTGAACATCGTATGCCGAAATTCACTGTTATACAAACTAAAATGCAGTTAAAGCAGTTACGTCTAAATCGAAACATCACTTCACCAAATAAAACGCAGTAAATAGCTCTATTACCTCATAAAATCTGTAAACTACACCTAAAAAAATATTTGGGCATACAAATTAAAACGCAGTAAGCAGTTTTTGTGCCAAAAATGCATGGTCAATCACTGATTTATTAAATACAATTTACAGATTAAAACGCAGCAAATGCGTAAATGCGGTACTTTATTTAGTATTACTCAAGTAGAATTACTTAGCAAAACATACTAAATCGCAGTAAGATCATTATTTACTGCATTATAGTCGGTAGGTACAAAACCTAAAAATTAAATAAATACTACTTAAATTGCAGTATAAGTCAATATTACTGCATTTTAATTGGTATCTCGAGCTAGGTTACTAATATTTACTGCATTTGGACCATACTTTACTGCGTTTTAGTTGGGAACCGTCTCTCAATCAGTTAGAGACGCACGCGCCGGTGCGTGGAAGCTGTCGCAAAAATTCGTCGTGGGTTCGTGTTTTGTATTAACTTCGGAGAATCTGAAGGTTTGTGAATAAAACTAGATACCTATTATATAATAAAATTATTACTAGCTTTTTATTCGAGACGGTTGTCGTCGACTGTTGCTATCCAAACTAAACAGTTCTGGCTTGAGATGCGAAGTGGAGAAGCGTGACAAGAAGTAACCACCTCGAAGTATAGTAGCGGCAAATAAGTTGAACCATTTGTTGTGGTTACGCGCAGCTTCCCACTTTTATTGAAACCCGAAGATTAGTTACTGCGCATTCAAGGTCGATCGTCATGATAATTCAACTTGTGTGACGAAGATTATAACGAACTTTTGTGTCTTAATCGAAGTTGTGTGTGACCATAGCAAATGGTTTAACTTATTTGCCGCGTACTATATCTAACGGGTAGTAGTTTATGTTTTTTTTGTGGGTAAAAAGGCATTACTTACGTAATAATACCTGCCTATTTTTTTTCATATTGGAATTTTTATTTTTAAAATATTACTACTATGACACTGGCGTAAATATTTTTTAAATGAATATTCTATTATATAATAAACTACTAGCCTATTATATAATAATCTGCTAGATAAACTACTAGCCGCCTATAGTACGTGGCAAACAAGTTAAACCATTAACTTGAGTTACGCGCAGGCCCCTAACTTCTAAAAAATTAAGGAATAAGAAAATGGGAACTACAAATACAACAATTCATATAAATATATCGAGCAGTGCAACTTATCCTAACTCACGCAAACTTTGATTAACAAGCAGCTTCTTCATCCTGAACCTATATAGAACCACTAACCGCTTTAACAGAAGTAGCTTCGCCACAGCTAGATACAGCACAGCCAGCTTCTCCACAGTCAGCTTCGGCACAGTCTATTTTTGAAATGGTGAAATGGTGTTGAAGAATTTTGAAGAAGAGTTGAATTACCTTGGAAGATTTAGTATGTTCCGAGATGCTGCCAACATCAACAGAGATGTTCCAGACAACGACACCATATATTGCGGATTTTCTAGTAGAAAATTTAGATGGCATAGTAGCAAAAAAAAAATATGTGCCTGTAACCTCAGACGATATAACAGATACCATAGCAAACTCAGTACTAACCTCAAATATTCGTAAAATAAATAAAAGAAAAACCACTAAAACAACTTTACAAAACTCCGCCATAAAAGCTAAAAAGCATTTAAAAAAATATTATATAAGACCACCGTGTCATAATCTATGCAAAAAACTGTGTATCTTGAATTTTGGTGAGGAAAAAAGGATATTTATCCATGCTGATTACTGGTCTATGGACTGGGAGTCCAGAGGAATTTTTCTTAAGGCCTTAGTTCACAGTATTGAATGTACCAAAATAAATAACCTAAACCTAAAAAGAACCTAAAAAGCTAATTTTATTATATAAATGAAAGTCATTCTATATCAAAACCGCATGTGTTGAAAACACCTATAAGTAGTTAAATTTTAATTCGCTGATATAATTAAAAAATAAACGCTATTTTAATACATACAAAAAAAAAATGTGTTTGTTTTATAAATCCCTACACAACATATTCATTTTCAAAATTTGTAACATACTGCATTTAAAATCGGTTGAAGATTCAAATTAAAATGCAGTAAAGAAAGACTTATACTGCAAATTAGTCTGCAAAATAGCGTATTGATCGATGGTTTTTGCAGTATCGAGTATTTTTACTGCATTTTAACCTGCAAATGTGTACCGTTTTGCATGCAGTAATAGGTATGTTTTTCGAAAAATCCATTTTATTTTAAACCTAATGAACTTATTAATATATTTTTTTTCAAAATTAATTCTTTGTTATTACCTTAATCCTCTAGGTAATAAATAATCTACCATAAAACATTATTTCTATAAAAAATACGGCGTCAAAGTGTTTTTTGCGTTTTTCTCGAAACTGCTTTTTTGCTCATACTGCGTTTTAGGGAATGCACGGCAGAACAGTCAAGCCCTACGTCGCACAGCACCGCTCCGACTCACTGGAGCCAGCCGCAATACTCCGACTCACTGGAGCCTGCAGCATCATATCCCGACTCACTGGGATAGCACCACCCCAACTCACTGGGGCATCACCGCAGACAGTTCCGACTCACCGAGAACTATGCGAAATCCGGTTCCGACTCACTGGAACCAACCTCCATTGGCCTGGCACGCATCACGACGCCACAAGAAGCATCAAGAACCATCGATCTCCGATCTCCGGAGGGGAGTGATGTAGCGACGACATCTATGTCGTCACAAATGAAGTAATCCTGCATCGCGCAAGTAAGATTCGCGGCGCGATTGGAACATATAGAACAAACCCGAAATCATCTATCGGGCAGTAGCCCACCAGATATAACACCTGTCTGGTCGGAGGATCCTCCCTTTTCAACGGAGGTATGTGGGACTTTACTCTGTGTTACTACCCCCAAAGGCCCAACAATCTACATAAAATTGTTTATGGGCTACTGTTACTCATTTTTATGTTCATGTGTAACTTTTTATAGCCACCTATCTACACTTATTCTCATTTATTTTTATTCACAAACCTCGAGATTTGTACTAAATGGAAGAGCTTAATAAAATGAATAATATTTTTATGCAATTTAGGAGAGGAAGGTATATGTGTGTGGGAAGTGAATCAGTTTTCCTGGTTTACGATTCTTTCATTTGAAATGTTATAATAAAAATCTATCATTATTTTTAGCTTAATTTATTTATGTTGAATTTTCATTTGTAATAGAATCACATTTAAGTAAGTTACTTTTGGCTATATATTTGAATAGTAACGTTCACTTCAATATTTTTTTTTACCTAAAACAAAGTCTGGCTGAAAGTAGAATAAATTCAATTCAAATAATGTTATCATAGTAAACTAAACCCGAATGAGCAATCCTCTAAAAAAACGCTTTCATATCTATCAAAATCCCGTACAAAGTTTCAGTTTTACCAACATCGTCCTCCATCGTTGTTTATGCAGACAACTTAATCCATCTCCGGTTCACTGTGCCGGGTGAAAATTTTAACACGAAGACACGAAATATTGGATCGTTTACAACGAAATTCAGTCTTCAGACGTACCTTAGATAAGGTGTGTAATAAAAGCTGGATCCGAGTTTCTGACGTGAGTTATAGCGGTCGGTAGTTCTTTCTGTAGCGGTTCTCATGTCTTGAAATGTGAAGTGAAGTTAAAAGGGTCAGTAAAAAGTAATGGGTGGAACTCTCATCGCGGAACATACGGGCTGTTACAGATAGCTAGTTTTTGTATGTAGATTTACTGGATCTAATGTTTAACTGGGTTTGAAAATTTTCTAGGGACTGATTTAGCTTTCGAAATGAGGGTTTCTGTCCCTCGATCTCGAACAGAGCTTTCGTGCTTATAGGGTTTGTTTAGATAGGGTTTATTATATTCTATATTAAAATATATTGTTGGTTTTATACATTTCAAGCTTCTAACAGTGACTTCAACAGCGTTTAAATCGGATATTATAGAAAAAAAATTATAAGTAATCTTGATATAAAAACAAAGCTATGTTTAAATCTAGGACATGGTCTACTCGAGTGATAAGTAACCGAAAGATATCTACTGTGGGATATAGATGGGAAGCCCATGTCAAGCATTGCTTCATAGAACAGTCCTGTGCTTCTCGCACAGTGTAATATACAAGCAACCTTTGATATAAATGAAATAACAAAAAAAAAACTAATTAAAAAAAAAAAATAATCTAAAAAACTACTAGACAGATTTTTAGTGTTCCGCACCTCAAAAGAAAAAAAACGAAACCCATATAGGATCACTTTGTTGTCATTCTATGGGTCTGTCGTTCAAGACGTTTTATCTCGGAAACGCGTAGAGGTATCGAGTTGAAATTAAAAACATATACTCAAGTCTGCTGTTCCTTACAGTTTTGAAGAATTCAAACTCCTAGGTTAACGTAAAAAAAAAATACGGTTTACTTACATGTCGCAAAAAACGCATAATTTAACATAACAATAACAATTATATAATAACATTCGCATAACTCTCAAAGGAAAGAAAATTCATAGGGTGCTTCCTGTTAGCCTAGAACCCTGAAATTTGGCATAAAGCAGGGTCTTATATATATCACAAGAAATAAATC
Organism: Leucania comma; assembly: GCA_958295575.1. Classification (NCBI taxonomy): domain Eukaryota; kingdom Metazoa; phylum Arthropoda; class Insecta; order Lepidoptera; family Noctuidae; genus Leucania; species Leucania comma. The sequence goes on along the minus strand of OY282476.1, from coordinate 11,870,531 downwards.
TGAAAACTGTAATTTAATAGTTACGTCACAAAAAAAAACATTTTTTCCATTCCAAAAAATCTTTGTAACTCAATTCGGGAATTGAACTCTTTACATGAGTTACTTTGTACGGGACCCTCAGTGTGCGAGTCCGACTAGCACTTGCCCAGTTTTTGTTTCACCATTACCTGTGAAGGACGCTATTTTATCACCGAGTGACAAAGGCTAGATAATATATATATATATATATATATATTTTCTATTTTCATGCGGGTGAAGCTGCTGGCAATTTATAAGCCAGTATCTGCTGGTATAAATTAGATGGGATTAGCTGACATATCTATAAAGGTATGTTTTATTTGAACGGCGTGAACTTTTCCCGCGCGCCTCAAGGAGCTGTCAGCAAATCGTAGAGGCCCAGCCTGCTAGGCAGGGTTGAAGTCTGCTGAGGTCATGGGTCAGTTTCTGAAAGGAAGGTCCCGCCCCGGCACGATAGACAACGAAGGAACGGGGAAGGTTTTTAGTCAGTAAGAGTCTAACACTATTTCCCGCTCCGCCCAAGGGCGGGATTTGTCATTGGAAGATTTTGAAAAAAAGAAGCTTGTGTGTTTATCTAAAAGCAGTGATTACAATTTTTTTTGTTTCATGTTGTAAACAGCTTTAAAGTTTTCCTGATGGCTAAAACCCGGGAACCTTTAAGTCAAGAGTGAATAGATTACTTCTAGGTAAGCGCGCTCCATCGTCGGCCGTATCGTCGCTTTCCATCAGGTGAGATAGCGGTCAAGCGCGAACCTATCAACAATTATAAAACTTTTCAGTTTCAATACATTTTCTAATAGTTTTGAAATGATTTCTTACTTTATTTTACCATAATAAATAATACTATATCATCATAAACAAGGAGTTATAAATCAACTTTTTTCCTCGCCCTTTCCATTATAAGACTATGGAAACATTTTCCGTATTTACTTGGCGGTCCAAGGAATAAGGATAATAATTTGAAGGGTAGTCTCGGCGTCCAATTGGCATGGGGAGAACTCTTATAAATATCTTTATGTAAGAGGTTATGGACAAATGAGCATAATTGTGGCAAATTAGGCACTTGAAAGGTATCGAGGGATAATATTCGAACCTTTGGGTGATTTAATTTGTAATAAGGGTGTATTGAAAACCTTTCATACGGTTGAGTTTTCAGTACTTATAACTGTTATCTTTCCGAGGGTTATTTGATTATATTTGTATACATTTGTTATATTAGTATTTTTTATTAATGTATTGTATTTGTATTTCGGGCTGGGGTCCGCAACTCTACGACTAAAGCGCGTATTTTGCGTACGGATTTTTTATTTATATCAAGGAATATAAAATAGCTCAAAGATAGATGAAAATAGCTAGAAGGAAGATGGAGTAATAATTTATGTTTTATGATTTTCAGTTAATCTTAAAGTCATTTATTGCTGCTAACTAAAAAAAATGGTCTTATTATTTAAATATAACTAGTTTTCTGTTTTCGCTTGCAAAGTTTTAGCAAGTTACATCAGGGAAAATTTTTTGTAGACAATAATATTGTAGTAATAATAGATTACTTCACTGAATTTCATGAAATATTTCATTCACAAAGTATGTTTAAAAAAGTACTTGACTTCACGTTGGTAATTTTTTTGACAAAGGTAAAATCTTTTGACAAAACTGTAAAACTCGTATTGAATTATCAAGAAACTACTAAACGTGCAAAACATAAATTAGGCAGACTATAATTATTGTTTTTTCAGTCACGTCACGAATACGATTTTAACAAATGGAGGAATAGTACCCATTTAGGCATTAGATATTTAACAATACGACCGACAAAATGATAATAATCAAAGTTAAAAGGGACGACAAAGTAATTAAATTTTGTCGATTCCACCCAAATAAATTGGGGATGACGACGCGGCGTGAATATTGAGATCAATTGTCACCGGTATTAAATTTTAAAGATCTTTGTCTTCTTTTGTAAGAGGAAATAAAGGTAATGTCGAGACTTCGGGAGCATGATTTATTTGCAGGTAACAATTTATTCTTAAATTATTATTACGATAAATATAATTATTTCGTTCGGTCTAATGATTGAAAATAGTTTTTCTTTTTCTTATTTAATTAAAAGGCTTGGTTGATTAGCGACAACATCGCCCAGTACAGAGAAACATAAATACTTTAGGACTAACACGAACAGTTGTTTAGCTTTATTTGACATTGGAAAAGTGTGGATTATTTTGCGATAATATAATATCAACTTTTACTAGGGCCAAGGGTCTGATTCTAAAAATAAGGCTCGGCCCTGGTACAAAAGTCAACAAAGGAACGGGGTGGATTTTTTAGTCAGTAAAAGTCTGACGGCGCGCACTGTTCCCGCGCGCCTCAAGGAGTTGTCAGCAAACTGTAGGGGCCCGACAGGGCCGAAGCCTACTGGGGTCAAAGGGTATGTGAAAATGGCACCCGGGGCCCTGGGACCAAGGCGAAGAATGGAACGGGGTAGGTTTTCATTTTACCTAACGAAAAAAAAAAAAAAAAAAAAACCTAAGTGGGGGAGATGTCTTTGGACGATTGTTGCCCACCTAAAAAAAAACATATACCAATATTAACTGATTTTACTGTGCCCATAAAAATTGATGTTCGCGTATATTCATTCCAAATTCAAAAACTAATGAGTTTTGAATAAAAATATGAGGGTCAATGTGCCGTCGAGATATGGCAAACATCATCAACCACTTCAAAATCATCAGTGGTGATTATTTGTATTGTATGATGTTCATCACAATTTGAACACAACTTCATATGTTATTTTATGGAATTTGTCCGGAATGAAGTGTTAAAGCTACAGTTAATACATAAAAAAAAACCGGGCAAGTGCTAGTCGTACTCAAGCATAGAAGGTTCCGTACAAACTTACCTATGGAAACAGTTTAATTCCCGAATCGAGTCTCGAAAATTTTTTCGCATCGAAAATTTTCTTTTAATTTTGTGACGTAATTACAAATCTTCTGTTTTAAGATTTTTTCCTATATTTGTGTTATGAGACCTTGCTCCTTGCCATATTTCAAGATTCTAGGTCAACGGGAAGTACTCTATTAATTTTGATTCACTTGAGTGTCGAAATATACATTTTTTTGCGACAAGGGACCGCAGACCTGAGTATATAATTTTTAAATTCAACTCGATACCTCCACACGTTCCCGATATGAAGGATCTTGACAGACAGACGGACAACAAAGTGATCCTTTATGGGTTCCGCTTTTTCCTTTTGAGGTACGGAACTCTAAAAACACACACCATCACACTGCTAAGTAAACACTTCTGTTATTGTTACTTATCACGGCTTTTAGCTAAAAGTAATCCAGTTTGTCTTGCCATCTTCTCCCTGGGTCTCTTAGAATAAACATACAAATGAGAATATTTAAAAGCTTTATTCGACGATTGTAATAATTTCTTTATCATTAATTACATCATGTTCTAACATCAGCGTAAGCTTGAATACCCCACATCTAACATGTCAGAACAAATGTTGAATATGTGTAAACAAACTCCAATTTCTAAATATATTCAGAAGAAAATTTCCTTCTTTATCACGTCTCAAAGAAGTTTTTTTCATCTCACTCCCAAAACTTTACTTCATTTGCCATTCATGGAGCATGTGGACCTAAATAGTTTCGGTGAGATATGTGCGTTGGTATGAGACAGTTTTGATAACAAAATGTTGCTTGAAACTAGTTAGTAATATCGGAAAATGTCATAGATTTTGTGTGAAGGGTGAAACTTAGGTGAGAATGTGAAAAGAAAACCAATATTTATATGTTACAAATTTTTAGTAACTGGTCTTTTACTTGTTTCAAAGCACAGAAGTTCTTTTTTTTACCGATTTGTTAAAATGTTTACTTACAAAGATCGATTATGACTATAATTATGTTGTATTTCATCCATGGAGAAAATAACCACGTCTTTAGATTTCGTCATAACAGTTTTTGAATACCAAACGTAAACAAACAACAATTCGATTTTATTAATAGGTATAAAAACTCAAGTCATTTTGATTTCAGCCATTAATTTGTAAAGATTTTTTTTCGTAGAAATGCTATAATATCGCAAGTGATCGCAAAAAATTGCGATATTTTTGCAAAGAAATGCGATATTTTCTTTCACTTTACAATTTGTTGTTTTACCGTTAATTTATTCTATAGCTTTTAACTTTTATAGCCGAACAGATTTTAATGTGAATATTTGAAAATGTCAAGATCGGAACGTGAGACCATCGTTAAGTGCCATTTATTTTTGTAGATAAAAGGGGCTTAATATGTTAAAACGATTTAATTAAGGCTTAGAGTAATTAAGCAATAATTATATTTTTTTATTTGAAATATGTTCTGTGTTACTTGTTAACATTTTAAAAGCCGCTTTGTTTGTATGAGAAAAATGTTTTAGCCATTAACTAATTGGTCCAATGCACTTAATGTACGTCGCCCTAAGCTAGGATTTACACATGTATTGTAGGCGCGCTCAAAAGCATATATCAATACATCAGTAAACTCACATATATACAAGACACCCAGACCTTTTTTTTAGGCGAGAAAATTACATCTCCCGCCCTTGGGCTGAGTGGGAGGGTGTGTCTTTTACCGATTAAAAACCCACTCCTGTTCCTTTCATACCAGGACCGAGTCTTTCTTTCAGAAGCAGACCCTTGGCCCCAGTAGGCTTCGACCCTGCTGGGCCTCTGCGGTTTGCTGACGCGTCAACGACTTCGGCTTGGTCCGGACGGTTAGACGGTGGAGCTACTCATTGCTTGCCGTCCGCAAGCCCGCGCCTACGGTGGCGTGATGGCGACTCACGCGCGTGCACGTGCGGCATTCTCCTTTGCTGAATAAGGCAATCGCCTGAAGACACCCAGACCTGGAACAACTATATTTATGTACACTATACAAATACTTGTCTCAGGCGGGGTTTGAACCTGCACCTCGTGGAACAGCAGCCAATCGCTTAACTACTGGGCTAAACATGCTATATTATAATGACATTATTTGAATAAAATATAGTTACTAAGTAATTAATATTTTTTTAATAATACAAAACTAAAAACACAATGGTAAGCTAAACTGGTCAAATAATCAATTCAAAGTAATTCCCACAACGACAGCGACTTTACAGACTATAACGTGGCCATCTTGACCTGAGTCGGACAATTTGTATCTTAGCTCCCATGAGCGCAACAAATTTCGAAAATTTCGTAAGAACCCTCGGGGCAGTGGCCTGAACTTAATTTTGCTTCCAAAGTTAAATTATTAAAGAAAATATATCGGGCTATAAAGGATGTCCCAAACAGAAAGGCCTGGTAAAAAGCTGTTTGAAAACCTTGGGCTCATCGCAACGTCAGATACATAAATATATTTACTCTCTTAACCTTTTAACCGCCTACTTCGGATATATCCGACCAATACTCTAGCGTTTATTCCGCCAGGGCCACACACCCACGCACAAGTACTCCATCTCGTTAGCTCTTCTGTCACCTATGGGGTTTGAAGAGCTAAACGAGATGTTAAGATCTAGTGGCGAACACACGACGCTGGCGAATAGGACATGAAAACACTCGTCGGACCAAACCGATGCAAGCGGTTAAAGGGTTAATAATGTAAAGTTTAAATTAAGAAAATAAAAAGTGAGACCATATTGACAGGCTTTATCCACAGGCAAATGTAATAAAATTAAAATAGTAGTTTTTGATACTTTTACATAACAATGGTTATTAAAACATGAGTTAGAGTTTATAAACTGAGTTCAGTTAAGTGCCGCGTGGCGGCAGTGCGGCTTTTTTTATGGTAGGTAAAATCATCCAATGACAAATCCCGCCCTTAGGCGGAGCGGGAAATAGTGTCAGACTCTTACTGACTAAAAACCTGCTCCGTTCCTTCGTTGCCGACACTCACTCCCCTTGACCCTTGACCCCAGCAGGATTCGACCCTACCTGCCTGCAGCTAGCAGGCTGGGCCTCTACGGTCCGCTGACAGCTCCTTGAAGCGCGCGGGAGACGACGACGAAGACGATTGGATGCTGTTATTTCATATAAACACATATTTATTTATAAATAACAAAGCAGCGCGGCGGCAGAGTCGGGTAGAGTAGGGTAGAGTCGGGTAGAGTGTGGTAGAGTTGGGAAGAGTTGGGTTGAGTAGAATAGTCAGTTGAAGCGAAGCCGCGGGTAAAAGCTAGTTACAAATAAATTACACCAAAAAAAGAACAAATGATTGTGCTCATCACACAAATACTTGTCTTGTGTGGGAATTGAATGCACGACTTCTGGTTTAGCAGTCAGAGCCACTAATCATAAGACTAACAGCCCAATCAATAAGAACTTTTCCTTTTTCAATAAATTAATATGAAATATAATATAACGAAGAAGATTTATAATGCATCCATCATTGTATTCATAGATGTTATCTATTCTGTCAGCGAGGGACTACAAAATTGTTTAAATGCTTTGACCAAAATTCAATTTGCCAAACCAGCTTGATTTATTCTGAAACGTGTACTACATACAAAGTGTTCACAATATTATCCAATCCACCACAATCATGTGGCAAAAATGTTTTGTTGGCTGAACGAGCAATGTTCGCAGGTAACGTTACAAAATAATTTATTGCGGTACAATTGATAGTCAAACAAATTTTTATTAATTAGCAAATAATACCACACACACTGGATATCAATTTGAACTTAAATTTCACTGTTTTTCGCAATCAATTTAATTTTCTTTTTAATAAAAGCAATCAATCAATGCTTTATTTATTGCTGCTCGTATTGCTTATTTCAAAATACAGTTTGGGTTTTTCCAAAATTGTGGGTAAAAATTTCTGAGTGATTCTTTTTTTTTCATCAGGTATTTAATTGAAAACCGATTTTGACGTACTGAGCAGATTTATAGCCAGTACAGGCTTATTATTTCATAACTTGTTTTTTATTTGGTCTTATAGCAGCGATAATTTATAGTTGGGTTGTTATCTTAGATTAAATCAAAATAGCGGAAGATAGGTTTTAGCGCGTGGACCGCTGAAATGAGTTTCGAGTCCAGGTTTTCTGATTGTGATGTTAGCGCGTAACGCATCCTCCTTTATAATATATCAAAGTTGTCATAGTAAACGCCTGTGCTGAAAAGTTATACATTTGGTTTAATTGTCAATTGACGGCATGGTTAGCTCGGTGATTGAGCGGGTCGGTTTCCACACAAATCAAATATTTGTTTGGCCTAAACATAGACTTTGTTTTGGATCCGGGTGTCTAGTGAATGTGAATTTAAATATTTACCAATACAACCACGGTATAGACTGCGTAAATCGTATTGTAGGGCAAAGTGTAAAAAAGAACTCGGGCAAGTGTGAGTCGGACTCGCGCACTAAGGGTTCCGCACATACCTATGAAAATAGTTTAATTCCCGAATTGAGTTCCTAGGATTTTCTTTTTTTTGGGAAGTTCTACAAATTTACAGTTTTCAGATTTTTGCCTTCCCTCTTCCTTGATACTTATGCTATGAGACCTTACTTTATGGCAAGTTTCAGGATTTTAGGTCAACAGGAAGTACCCTATGAATTTTGATTCCATTGAGAGTGTTGAAATATATGTTTTTTGTGATATGAACGGCCGTGTCTTTTTTTCCGTTATCTTAGATGTTTAATTTTTTCATAGCTTCAAGGGATCGCAGACCTGAGCGTATAGTTTTGATTTAAACTCGATACCTCCACACGTTCCCGAGATAAAGGATCTTGATAGACAGACAGGCGGACAACAAAGTGATCCTATAAGGTTTCCGTTTTTTACTTTTAAATTACGGAACCCTAAGGGAGAGAACTTACGAAGTGGTTTTCTCCCGCTGCTGCCACGGTAGCGGGCCCGCAGCTTCTGTAGAATACAAATATATATGTAAAAAATTAAATCAGTTTTCACGACGCGGTTTTCGGCCGTGGTGTGCGCGGTTGTTCGCGGCTGCCGCTCACCGGGGCTGCGGTAGCCCGCCGCCGCCTCGGTGGTTTGCACCCACACGCTCTGCGGTCAGTTGGTGGCGACCGCACCCTTACGGCCGACGGCTTGCAGTCAAAAATCGCAGTCCTCGCGGCAGCGACGGCGGCGGCAAATCAACCGCCTCGTGAGTTTTAAAATAAAATAGCTGTTTCCTCTGGCGTAGCGGCCATGGGAAAAAATCGCTTCGTGAGTTCTCTCCCTAAGAAGTATCACCATTCAAGAGCCCTTTTAAACTTTTATTGTAATACATAAATACCGTGAGGGCTAGCTCTGGCAGGGCTTAGGTCCGGGGTCTGTATTTTAATATTAGACTGAGAGTCGCAGTAATCATTTATATGTTTATAATTTCTCCAAACTCATATTATTACAAAACAAACGTCACCTCAAATTTCAAATTGATAATTTTTAAACCTATTCTAGAACTGTAAACGTCCTTCAAAACCCGTCCAGCCAGACCGTTAACTAAAAAGGAAGTAACTCATGCAACTTCCTTTCGACGTCATCATCATCATCATTATTAGCCTTTTTAATGTTCCCACTGCTGGGACTCAGGCCTCCTCTCTAGGAGAGGGAATGGGGTCGTAATCCACCACGCGGGCACAGTGCGGGTTGGTACAATGTCATAATACTCATTAAACAGATGCACACTGCGATTGCAAATAATACTCAAGACTACTTCAATTAGCATTTATATTTTCTCTAGCCTTCCATTATGAGTAAAAAGCCCGGCTTTGTAGGATCTTCTTTGCAATCGCTTTTAGGGAGAAACGTAACACCTTACTAACATTGTTCTGACAGTTGCACTAATACAACGGTTCGCCACAATATCCTAAACTAATAATGCTAGAGTGTAGCCTATTGACACTTAACACTTGATTGATGCTAAAGCAATATTCAACGTCTAGGAGCTTGATCTGTTTGCAATTACCACAGGATTGAGTGAATCCTTCTGTTTGGTCTAGTAGACAAGCAATGTTAACAAGAAATTCTGTTTGTGAGGAACATATAACACTTGAATTTGGAGTTGAAAACGTATTTATGTACGTGTATCAAAATTTTTATTCAATTCATTCACATCATCGTCATCATTTCAGGACGTCCACTGTTGGATATAGACGTCCCCCAAGTGTCGCCACAACGAACGGTCCTGTGCGTCTTGTATCCATCGCATTCCCGCGACTCTTACTAGGTCATGTGGCAAGTTCGGGACGTACCTACCTGTACAAGATTCGTGCGGAGGTGACGCCCGGATGTCGTCACTGTGCGGACCGCCCGGAGGACACAGTGGAGCATACGGTAGAGGTGTGCCCCGCTCGGGAAGAGCATCACCGTGTCCTCGTAGGGGCGATGGCGGCGGCGATCTCTCGTGCCAGGCCTTGGTACAGGCCATGGTCCGGAGCGAGGAGGAGTGGCAGGCGGTCGCCTCCTTCTGCGAAGCAGTAATACTAGCAAAGGTAGCCGACCGTGTCAGGCAACGGCGCATACGTCGCCACCGCTGCCAGGATTCCGTTCCTGATTTCTGGACAGAGCCCAAGTCGTCGATGGCGCGCACTGTTCCGGCGCGCCTCAAGGAGTTTTCAGCAAACTGTAGGGCCCCAGTAGGGCCGAAGCCTACTGGGGCCAAGGGTAAGGCGAAAGTGAACCCCGGGGCCCTGGAACGAAGGCAATGAAGAAACAGGGTAGGTTTTTCGTCAGTAAGAGACTGACACTATCTCCCGCCCCACCCAAGGGCGGGATTTGTCATTTGATGATTTTACCCACCATAAAAATAAAAATACTAGTTCATTGGTCTACCTCGTGGGAGACCTTCCGGCAAAACTGCGTTACTGTCTTATTATAAAAAAAATACACAAAAACAACCAATCCTGCAAAAACGTAATAGGTACATCTAGCCAAGCATGCTCAATCGTCGGCCACATTATCGCTTACTATCAGGTGATATAGTAGGCAAACGAGCCTATCCATAATAATAAAAAAAAACACTAATTCCTTAAAAACAGCGACTACGATAAAAGTGTTTTCAACTCACAAGAACGTATTATAAAGTTTAACAATTTGAGAAAACTAGTTCAAAACGGAATCACTGTTTCCTTCAATAATTCATAAAGCCCCATTATGTTAGTCCATGGTTTCCATCAAGCAAATTACGTTTTAATATAAGAGGCGGGCCACAAATCCTGCTGGAATATTGAAGTTAATCTGGGTTAAATAAGTTTTAAAAGCTGTTTAATCCATACAGCACTTTACTGCGGCCAGCTAAGAAGTTAACTCTCTGCTTCAGCGCTTGTAAAATTCATTATATGCCGTAAGAAAAAAGTGCAATTAGCTACAAGAGAAGCTTGGATAATGTTGTACCCTAACTAGTTCAGAACGCTTTTTATCCAATATCTTGGGTTTTGTTCGCTTCTGAACAACTTCAAGTCTGTTAATAACTTCTTCATTGCATCGAGCGGTTTTTAAAAGGAAAATACTGGATAATTTTCCTGGTGTTTTCAAACAATCTATAAGTATACATAAAGCAAAGTCGGGTCAGTTACACCATTAAATAACTCAAGATAGGTTGGACCGATTTAAATCATCTTTGCTTTATTGATTTTGTCACCGTCTCGAATAACAGAATAACTATTAAAGTATCGGAAAAATTATCGCAACAAAAAAAAAGGTAATCACTAGATATAGACATTGACTGTTACGGTACTAAGAAAACCGAATACCTACTGAATCGATTTCAGCTATTTTTTTAATAGTTTTTATTTTATTTTTTCCTAGAACAATCAAGAATTATTTGAAGATAAAAAATTACCTATTTTTATAAATTCTTGATTAAAATTAAAATCTTCATTACAGCGTGTTTGTGTGCATGTGTGCGTGCTTAAATACCTATTTCGATGTGCTACTACTGTGGTACCGTGATGCCGTCGCCAATGGAGCGCGCTTACCTAGAAGTAACCTATTCACTCTTGACTTAAAGATGCCTGCACTATTCTAAACACGAGTTGTATGTCTATTTATGTATAATAAAGAAAAAGAAGTTGTTGTCAATAATCAATTATACAGCTTCAGTTATTTTATCATTATTTTTAATTTTATTCAGAATAACTGTAAACCTATTCAGAAAACAAAATTACCCTTTGCAATTTATCACGCGTCATGTCGCGTGACGTGTGTGTGAGTGCGAGAAGCTTCGCTCATTCTATAAAAAAGAATATAAAAAACTACTTATTTTTAGTGTTCATTTGGGTCGAGAATCACTGACAATTTTTTTTTTTTAATTCAAAGCAGCATCTTGAATACCTGGGTATGTAAACGTGTAAGGATTTTCTATTCATAATATGGGTGATACGTACCACTGTTCCAATCGCAATCAAGATTCCTATCACTGACGTCATTATGTCATGTCAGGGGTGGTTAGTGTATGTCTAGTTAACCAAATGTATTGACGCACAGCAGTATTGAGTCATACATTATACAATGCAGCACTTACGAACGGTAGAGACAACAGGACTGTGCCTGACGCGGTGGCCGTTTCAACTATGCAAATTAATTGCTTTGCCACATATACTAAGCTAAGCACCACAAACCTCATTTCTAGATTATAAAATAAGGACAAATTTTATAAAGCCCTGGTAATTAGTTACTTGTCTTCTATAAAATATTTAGATATTTTAGTCTGTTTATAGGCGTTTTTTGGTAGTCTATTTTGTTTAATGTAAATTAGTTGAAATTTGTCTTTCCAGTGTCCGTGGAAACCCGAGTTTATGCAAGAACTTAGGTGGTGAATAGCGCGCTGGTTCCTCGACACGAAAGTTTACAAATAGAAAAGAAAAGATTGCTGAGTAATTTTGTGAACTAAGCTACACACTACTGGTCTTAAATTATATGAATTGTAAACCTACCCGAATTTCATGCCATAGAATTGAATATAATAAACTTTATTGTACACCCAAATACAACAATTTTACAGAAACTTAAATCTACTATGGGTACAATAAGTGCTCAATTACGGAGACGCGGCGCGTTGCGCGGCGCGTTAGGTGGTCCGTCGTACATTGCCATAAGTTTGTGTTTGCGCGAGCGATGACGCGGCTTGCTGCTGCAATGGACGATGAACGCCCAACGCGCCGCGTCTCGGTAAACACGGCCTAACGTTCTTATCGCTTACAACTATTTCTACCAGACAACCTTAGGATGCCATCCTTTTATATTACTTCTGGATTGCATAATTTAAAAAAAAATATGTAAAAAATTAAACAATCAAAATTGGAATTTTATTTTTATTAAAAAAAAAAATGCAACACCAAATTACCTTCCACAGACTTTTCTGAAACAAACGCACCAAAAGGCAAAGCGGACGACTCCCCCAAAATTTAAAATGGCAGTTTTTTGTTTCTGTGAAGATCGTAAATTTTCAACTCGACGCTTCCAGCTCCCAGACTTCCGCTCTCAGAGCAGGCGAAACCGTGTTTATTAATTATTCCACATGCATTTAAAGCAAACATGCAAAGTTTTCAACCGGTAAAAGCGAATCCTAAAATGTGAAAATTTTCCTGTACTTTGGTGTCTAGTAGAGATTCTGATTTAGTGATTCTCCTGAAATTAAGTCTGAATTTCTTTGTATAATATTGTGGAAGTGGGTGCAAATCTTACCAAATAGACATTTCATAGGACAGCTTAAACATCTAAACATAAAATAAAATTTATACATAAAAATAAAATTAAAGCGTTTGTTTTTTATATGAAAACAACATTTTTTTATTCAATATTCAAGTATATTCGATACCTATAATAAAAATGCAATTTTTTCTTTAAAAATTCTTTTTCTGGTTTCTTTCCGAAACGGTTGGACAGATTTTGACGAGATTTTCACTGATAGACAGCTGATGTTATATAGAGTAACTTATCTTAAAAAAAGAAGTGTTCCAGAAAAAAAAAACCTTTTTAAAATTATGACCAAATGGCATCTGTATCACAAGTCTGAGGTAGACAAAGTCCAGGAACCAGCTTTTTTGAGAAAAAAAAACAAACCTAGAAATAAAGTTTAGCTGCAAATAATTCTGTATAATTAATTTATGAATTTCATTTTCATAACATTTGTTACTAATGACTATGATTTCACAAGTTCACCATCTTGCGACGCAAAAATTTGGGGCAGATCGTCATATAAATTGGCGCCCTTTGCAATAAATCTCAGCTATGGCGAATTCATCTGAGAAAAGTTGTTAAAGGCACGGATGGGCGAAGATCTGGAAGTGTTTATAGGGGTGCTCGGTAGTTTATCTTCCTTTGAAGACTAACAACACTATCACTAAGCTCATATGTCAATCTTAATAAAAACTTCATAATATTTTCTTTGGTAAAAAACTTAACTTTTTTAACTACCCTAGTTTGTGTTCCACGGCTGGACAATGGCCTTAAATTTTTACTTTCCAATCATTTTTTTCTTGTGCAGTCTTCCGCTAAGTTAAGTCATAAAAAAAAACTCTTTTATATTTTATTTTTTTAAATGCCAATCCTTACACTATTTTTGGGCAAAGTATGTCTCTTAATCCTTCCAGGAAATCGTGTTTCGCCACCATTCCATCCCATGTTTCTCGCGGTGCGCGTGCAGCTCATTTACGTCACCTCTTTCTTGTCAGATCTTGGCGGTGTAGTTAATTTTCAGGCACTTATTACGTACAATTTTTTTTCACGAGCTTTCGTGCACCCCAAAAAACTAAACTAACATTAAACTGAAATTAAACTAAAAAAATATCGGCAGAAAAGTATATGAAACCAGCTTCTGCCAGCGACTTTGCCCACGTGAAAGTCGATTCCTCTATACAAACTTCTAATCCCCGTTTTACCCAGTTAGAGGTGCAGTTTCATAAAATCCGCAAGGAACCTATCTGCTAAATTTAATTTTGTACGTGTTAAAGATTTCATAATTAATTGCATTGCATTGCATCAGCCTTATAATGTTCCCACTGCTGGGACTCAGGCCTCCTCTCTAGGAGAGGGAATGGGCCGTAATCCACCACGCGGGCCCAATGCGGATTGGTGGATGTCACATGTCTTCTAATTTTTTGTTCTAGGACATCCCGATTCCCTCACGATGTATTTCTTCACCGTTTTTGAGAGCATTGGTAATAATAAATTACACAAAGTAATGCGCCTGGCTGGGTTTGAACCCGCGACCTACAACTCGTAAGTCGTGGCCGTTACCACTCGGCCACCACTGCTCTCATGATTAATCAGTGAGTAGTATTTCGCTTTAATACAACGTGTCGCTGATGATACGACCTTAAAATAAAACTCTCGTGGTACTAGTCCATAGGAATATTATTGCACTACCAAAAAGAAAATTAAAATATAAAAAAGATTTTTTCAAACAAACTAAATAGGTTTCTTCAAACAACCTATTTTTTTAACACTATTTATAAATATCGGTACACCAACCTGTGACGACAGCACCGTGTCATCAAAGTACTCTGTGCGTGTCATGTGGTGATGTAATCTTTTGGTGTCATTATTATGAATGATCAAAAAAAAAAACAATTACACCAAATCACAGATTTTTTATTAATAAAATAATTAGTATTAGTCTTAATCACTATTCCATCGCTTAGCACTCACTGTCACTCACTCATTGTCGATATTGAATCATGTCGACCTGTCCTACGTAGACTAGGGTTGCGTTCAAAGTAATTTAAAATTGTATCGTCTGTAGTGTTACTCTTACACGTATAGGAGCACTACCCAATTGCGGGATTAAGGGTCGATTTTCCCGCATCCTCTGGACAGCTTGAGCAATAATGAACCTATTGGTAGGACCAGGTCGGCTAAACTCGGGTATTCGCAAAGCTCTTTCGGTATGTCCTTACCTGTGGCACTCCACCTAAATTTAAATCATGTCGGAGTACTCCAAAGCTGTGTAATCGTAATGAGGCATGATAATCCAAAAATAAAACGTAATTACAATAAAATACTTTTCAAATAAACGTAACTTGACGTCAGTGAGCTTGATACGTCAACTGTCATTTTAACTTGATAAATTTATGGTTTTGGCACCGAATACGACTTTTTTCTCAGTTGACTTAAAGGTTTATTTTTTGTAATCGTGGACATCCATCATGTAGAAAATGGTGAAAATTAAAAACAATGTCCTGTGACTAAACCACTGGATATATTCGAATAAATCATGAGGTATACGCAGTTTAATTTATTGTTGTATTATCAGCGCCACCCCGTATATATAGATTTAATTATAAACAAATATCTAAAAAAATCATTCAACAAAAAGCTGTATCATGCAGGAGAAACAAGTAACTAGCAACGTTATACAGAACAGTAGTGTTTGCGCGTTCTGCAAGTTAGCTCACTAATTAAAACCACGTAAAATCATATTCCGTATTCTGCGCGGTATAATATCGTACAGTACAAATATAGGCGATATGTTAATAAAGCCGAAAGTAGATAGGGTATAAATGAAAGTTCAGTGTTTATTGTACTGATAAAGCGTTTGTTATTTGTTTTCAATACGCTTTTGTGTTTACCATACCTAATTATAAAATCGGTATTGGTTTGTATTGGTACCTATTGGTTTGGTATCCAAATAAATGATTTATTTATTTATTATAAGTATAATCAGCATTTCTAATGTTCCTACTGCTGGGACTCAGGCCTCCTCTCTAGGAGCTATAAAGGGTGTATAGTACGTGGCAAATAAGTTGAACCATTTGTTATGATTTCGCACATCTCTCCACTTTGATTGAGACCCAAAATCGGTTAAAATCCTCGTCTCCCAAATTGAATCATCATGAAGGTCGACCTTGAATATGCAGTAACCGATATTCGGGTCTCCTTTGAAGTGGGAGGCTGCGTGTACCCATAGCAAACTCTCTCGCTCGTACGCTTCGTGGTAAGGCGCCTAGCTTTTCCCCAATTATGCTGGACGGCTTCCAGTCAAACCAGATGTAGCTGGATATCAGTTTTACAAGAAATGTTTGCTTATTTGATCTTTAAAACCCAGTAACTACATAGCGCGATATACCTTGGCAAAGGGCAATGGATAGGGCTCGGAGTTTCCTTACGTGATCGAATCAGGAATGAGGATATTCGTAGAAGAACAAAGGTTACCGACATAACACGAAGAATCGCCAAACTTAAGTGACAATGGACAAGGCAAATTGCTCGCAGAACAAATAGCCATTGGAGCCGAAAGATTCTGGAATGGCAACGATTTACCAAAAGACGTAGCGCTGGAAAGTCTCGTACAAGGTGGACCGATGACCTGGTAAGGGTTGCGGGAATCCGATGGATGCGAGACGCACAGGACCATTAATCGTGGTGACATTTAGGGGAGGCATATGTTCAAAAGTGGGTGTCTTTTGGATGAAATAATGATGATGACCTTGCCAAGACTGGTGTTAGATTTCTTGACAGAAGTCTATCCATAAAGAGTGTCAAAAGTCTTCAACCTGAAACTAAAGGCTTTACATGACTTCTGAGATACCGAGGAGTCTCGGTATTTTAAGATGGTCACCCATCCATAGACTAACCTCGACAAGTGTTGCTTAACCTTGAAAAAAGACCGTACGGCTGTCTTTATTCTCATCACGAGTTTCTATCAATATTGGATTGATGAACGTCAATTATTTTTTCTACTGTCTTTATAAAACTTCTAACGCAATTTCAACTATACAAGTTTCGAAAACTTTCATTGAATGAATGCAATTGACCTAACATTACATTACTCATATGTTATGAAAGTCTTAACTTTATCATTCATAATCTAGAGCCATGACTAATCTGGGGCCATGGCTAATGGGAAAGCCAACACCACGGCCCTAGAACTTAGGCAAAGATGGAACGGGGTTTTTTTATGGTAGGTAAAATCATCCAATGACAAATCCCGCCCTTGGGCGGAGCGGGAAATAGTGTCAGACTCTTACTGACTAAAAATGTACCCTGTTCCTCCCCTGCCTTGGCTCCAGGGCTCTGGTATGTATTTTCATACCTCCCCAAAACCTCAGACTAGGCCTCGACCCTACTGGGCCCCTGCAGTTTGCTGAGAACTCCTTGAGGCGCACGGGAACAGTGCGCGCCGTACACACACGTACACAGTCTTGTCTGCTCTACCCCTAGAGTGTAAGGAGGGGTAGGGTGGCCCGCGAGCTGAGGAGCAGGTGATTTGAAGGCCCGCCGTCGCGGCTGAGGCTGGCCGGCAAAGCCGGCCAGCAAGCCGAAACTGCGGTGGTAAGCGTTGAAACCATCTGCGACGATAAGCTCGCGTGGGACCGCCCAAACCCTGCAGCGCCGGAGTTGTGACAGAAAACCTTCCATGGTGGTATAATGACGGCTCGCAAACATAATACTTCGAATAAATGTTATTTCGGCTGAGTGTAACATCGGTGAAAAGTTTTTCGACCAAATGAAACGTTGGAGTAACAAAAATATTCGAATTGAGAATAGGTCAACTGATACAGTGGCAGACGTGATTTCGATGAAATAAAAAAAAAAAAAACGAAACGATAATAGTTGAAAAGTTTTAGATAAAATTAAATTCGGTCAAACGTATTTCGAACTTATGTTATTAATATGTAGATATTAATAATATTTGCTTATTATCCTTATCAAAGCTATTTATGATTTATCTTTTTCGCCTATTACTTTTACTGCCGTGATAAAACACAAATTCATTGCATATAATGTATCATATTCAAACAGGAAGAGTATCTTGTGTGGTTATCAAACAATATTATTTTACGTCATGTTGTTTACCGCATCATGATTTAGATGATATCAACATACATGTTGGCGTATTTCCTGAAAACACAAAGAATCATGATAAAATATAGCGTCCATTTAGATATTTATGCAAATTGTCGTTTCTAGGAAATAACGAAACAGTATCTAATGTCTCAAGATACAAATAAAAAAGAAAATGGGATGAAGATCAAAGTTCGCAGTTACGCCACAAAAGTATGGGTTATCGAATTTTCCGACCGATTCTCGACTGCCAGTGCCAAGAAATTCGAATTTAAAACTCAAGCCATATTAATGCAAAATACTTTTACTGCGCCAGCTGCTAGTGCGCTGGGTAATTTACAAAGATTGTAAAGTTGGAGGAGATTCTTCGATTGACGTGGAGGCAGCAGCTTGACGTTATTTTCACAATTATAAAGACACTGCTTTGTGATTGCTCTGCCATATTCCACTGTTACAGTACAAGGAAAACGAAAGAATATTTTATTTGTTCCAGTACATTAACTATGACAGTCATATACTGTGAAGTCAAAGGAAATAAAACTAATGTTGTTCTTGAACATTTTTTCTCGGAAACAAAGTAAGTAAGCATGAGTAACGAATAGAGTGTGACAAATACTGCTATCCTCCTGGGAAATTAGAACCGTATGGAAACGACTTTACAGAATCCTAAGGTGCACCCTTACCTAGAACAAAGAACCTTGTTGCAGTTCTGGCAAATTAATGAGAAAAAGGATTCTACTCTGCTTTCTTTCAGGCATTTTTTTTTTTAAAGGTACAAAGGTGTTGGTTTTTTCACGGAATGTTTGCTGTTCTTCCTTATACCAGTTTATTTTCTACAACGCTTTTAGAAAAAAAAAATTAGATACTTCGTACTTTTACCGAAGCCATAACAACTTTACTGTATAACAAAAGGCATGACGTGCTCTTAAGGTTGGCTAGGAATTGTGATACAATTTCATTTAACGTACAGTAAACAACGCAAGACTAGCATAGCGGTATGGGAAGCGACGTGAGTGCGGCAACGCATGCGTTTTGCCGGTCTACAGATGAGCTGTCATAACAACGCACGCGGTTAGCTCGAACTAGTTTGAGTTTCACGCTCCCGCGTGGGATGCCACTCGCCGTCCGCGTACTTACTGCGGTCACTTGTATAAACGACCTACGGCGTGAGTTGCCCGTGCAAGTCCCGTGTCGAGTAGCCCGCAATAAACACTCCAAAGAAGTTCTTATGTTTGATTTTGCCGCTCTGTGCCCGTCCAGCGCCCGTCTTTGCAGTCTGGCCGAAAACTAACAACCCTTGCTCTGTTTACGTTTAGAAATCTGTAATCAATGATGTAGTGACCTCATTTATTCTAAACATTATCTTTGTTAATAATACTAGCTTTATTAAAAAAAAAAAATATTCAAAAATAGGTTAGATTGCCATCTAATATAATTATAGCTAATATTCTTTATTTATATTAAATACTAAGCTCTGACAGCTCTTATTATATCATTGTAAAGTTTCATCCAATTCGTTCAACCGTATGAAAGCGAAGAAGTAACAAACATTCTCATACAAACGCTTTTATAATATTTAATATATTTTAACTGTGATTATAACTAACAGACTAACTAAAAATTAAGACAGGTCTATGTTAATAACATATCACATTTGTACTTCATGCTGTGGTAGCTGTCCGTGGCAAGGACAGAGCACCACACCCTGCAGCCAATAGTTTTCTTTCAAAGCGAGCTGCAAAAAAGTATTCAGTACTCAAAAAACAAACGTCTTTAAAATTGACGTTACAGTACGACTCTGGCAGCTGTATTCTCAGTACGTACTTAATGGGGCGCACGCCTAGAGCTTTTTTATTTTTTTTTGATAGGTAAAATCATCCAATGACAAATCCCGCCCTTGGGCGGAGCGGGAAATAGTGTCAGACTCTTACTGACTAAAAATGTACCCTGTTCCTCCCCTGCCTTGGCTCCAGGGCTCTGGTATGTATTTTCATACCTCCCCAAAACCTCAGACTAGGCCTCGACCCTACTGGGCCCCTGCAGTTTGCTGAGAACTCCTTGAGGCGCACGGGAACAGTGCGCGCCGTACACACACGTACACAGTCTTGTCTGCTCTACCCCTAGAGTGTAAGGAGGGGTAGGGTGGCCCGCGAGCTGAGGAGCAGGTGATTTGAAGGCCCGCCGTCGCGGCTGAGGCTGGCCGGCAAAGCCGGCCAGCAAGCCGAAACTGCGGTGGTAAGCGTTGAAACCATCTGCGACGATAAGCTCGCGTGGGACCGCCCAAACCCTGCAGCGCCGGAGTTGTGACAGAAAACCTTCCATGGTGGTATAATGACGGCTCGCAAACATAATACTTCGAATAAATGTTATTTCGGCTGAGTGTAACATCGGTGAAAAGTTTTTCGACCAAATGAAACGTTGGAGTAACAAAAATATT
The DNA here is from genome assembly GCA_958295575.1 of Leucania comma. Classification (NCBI taxonomy): domain Eukaryota; kingdom Metazoa; phylum Arthropoda; class Insecta; order Lepidoptera; family Noctuidae; genus Leucania; species Leucania comma. The sequence continues at coordinate 11,850,325 of OY282476.1, read as the reverse complement.
CGAATTGAGAATAGGTCAACTGATACAGTGGCAGACGTGATTTCGATGAAATAAAAAAAAAAAAAACGAAACGATAATAGTTGAAAAGTTTTAGATAAAATTAAATTCGGTCAAACGTATTTCGAACTTATGTTATTAATATGTAGATATTAATAATATTTGCTTATTATCCTTATCAAAGCTATTTATGATTTATCTTTTTCGCCTATTACTTTTACTGCCGTGATAAAACACAAATTCATTGCATATAATGTATCATATTCAAACAGGAAGAGTATCTTGTGTGGTTATCAAACAATATTATTTTACGTCATGTTGTTTACCGCATCATGATTTAGATGATATCAACATACATGTTGGCGTATTTCCTGAAAACACAAAGAATCATGATAAAATATAGCGTCCATTTAGATATTTATGCAAATTGTCGTTTCTAGGAAATAACGAAACAGTATCTAATGTCTCAAGATACAAATAAAAAAGAAAATGGGATGAAGATCAAAGTTCGCAGTTACGCCACAAAAGTATGGGTTATCGAATTTTCCGACCGATTCTCGACTGCCAGTGCCAAGAAATTCGAATTTAAAACTCAAGCCATATTAATGCAAAATACTTTTACTGCGCCAGCTGCTAGTGCGCTGGGTAATTTACAAAGATTGTAAAGTTGGAGGAGATTCTTCGATTGACGTGGAGGCAGCAGCTTGACGTTATTTTCACAATTATAAAGACACTGCTTTGTGATTGCTCTGCCATATTCCACTGTTACAGTACAAGGAAAACGAAAGAATATTTTATTTGTTCCAGTACATTAACTATGACAGTCATATACTGTGAAGTCAAAGGAAATAAAACTAATGTTGTTCTTGAACATTTTTTCTCGGAAACAAAGTAAGTAAGCATGAGTAACGAATAGAGTGTGACAAATACTGCTATCCTCCTGGGAAATTAGAACCGTATGGAAACGACTTTACAGAATCCTAAGGTGCACCCTTACCTAGAACAAAGAACCTTGTTGCAGTTCTGGCAAATTAATGAGAAAAAGGATTCTACTCTGCTTTCTTTCAGGCATTTTTTTTTTTAAAGGTACAAAGGTGTTGGTTTTTTCACGGAATGTTTGCTGTTCTTCCTTATACCAGTTTATTTTCTACAACGCTTTTAGAAAAAAAAAATTAGATACTTCGTACTTTTACCGAAGCCATAACAACTTTACTGTATAACAAAAGGCATGACGTGCTCTTAAGGTTGGCTAGGAATTGTGATACAATTTCATTTAACGTACAGTAAACAACGCAAGACTAGCATAGCGGTATGGGAAGCGACGTGAGTGCGGCAACGCATGCGTTTTGCCGGTCTACAGATGAGCTGTCATAACAACGCACGCGGTTAGCTCGAACTAGTTTGAGTTTCACGCTCCCGCGTGGGATGCCACTCGCCGTCCGCGTACTTACTGCGGTCACTTGTATAAACGACCTACGGCGTGAGTTGCCCGTGCAAGTCCCGTGTCGAGTAGCCCGCAATAAACACTCCAAAGAAGTTCTTATGTTTGATTTTGCCGCTCTGTGCCCGTCCAGCGCCCGTCTTTGCAGTCTGGCCGAAAACTAACAACCCTTGCTCTGTTTACGTTTAGAAATCTGTAATCAATGATGTAGTGACCTCATTTATTCTAAACATTATCTTTGTTAATAATACTAGCTTTATTAAAAAAAAAAATATTCAAAAATAGGTTAGATTGCCATCTAATATAATTATAGCTAATATTCTTTATTTATATTAAATACTAAGCTCTGACAGCTCTTATTATATCATTGTAAAGTTTCATCCAATTCGTTCAACCGTATGAAAGCGAAGAAGTAACAAACATTCTCATACAAACGCTTTTATAATATTTAATATATTTTAACTGTGATTATAACTAACAGACTAACTAAAAATTAAGACAGGTCTATGTTAATAACATATCACATTTGTACTTCATGCTGTGGTAGCTGTCCGTGGCAAGGACAGAGCACCACACCCTGCAGCCAATAGTTTTCTTTCAAAGCGAGCTGCAAAAAAGTATTCAGTACTCAAAAAACAAACGTCTTTAAAATTGACGTTACAGTACGACTCTGGCAGCTGTATTCTCAGTACGTACTTAATGGGGCGCACGCCTAGAGCTTTTTTATTTTTTTTTGATAGGTAAAATCATCCAATGACAAATCCCGCCCTTGGGTGGGGCGGGAAATAGTGTCAGACTTTTACTGACTAAAAACCTACCTTTCCGTTCCTTGCCTTTATCCCGGGGCCCGTGGTGACAGTCTCACATAACCTTTGGCACGCCTAGAGCTGCAAAAACAGCAACGGGACCGTGCGGTGATGCATGGAGTAATCACTGTGATCGGCAAAGAACTTTGGAGCGCACGGATTGAGCATTCTGTAACCTCAGCAATGGACGTTTGCGCAGGCGGCGAAACGGCTATGGAGTTGGCCACGCCCCCAACTCCTTTGTTCGAAAAAAAAAAAAAAAAAAACAAATAGGGGGCGTGGCCAACTCTAAGCAACACGAAACGATTGTAGCTTGGTTAGGGGGGCTGTTCACTGCTGTTGGACGACAACATATCGCAGCCGGTTACTTGACGCCTGTTTACGTTAGATGTATCGACTTTTGACCCAGTTTCCGTCGAGGTGTGGCCAAATCAATTAAAACTTAGTTTCAAATAGTAAAACCTCAGACTGTAAAAGTAATTATAATCTATACATGATAAAATAAAGAAAGAGTCGATTCTACAAGATTAATCCTTGAAATAAACAACTAGAAAATAACACACGACATATTATGGTAACAACAGAGACTAAGTAGTAGCGGTAGCAAAATAACGGTTTTTTTTTTAACTGTTCTTTTACTCAGGAACTTGTGATTAAAACCCTGATCACGTCTTTGTGCTGCCGTTGGAGACGTGTTATTCCAAGTTTTTAACTCGAATGAACGTCTACATTTTAATTTAAGTTCTGGCTGGCAGGAAAAGAACTATGGGCAAATTTGTACGAGACCCGTCCCCCCTAACAAACACATACCAACAGATTTGAAAAAGGTGTCATTTGAAGCGTCTAGTTGAATAGTTTTTTTTTTTATTATGGCGATATTCCTCGAAAATATGGGGCTTACGTTTTAAAAAATATTTTTATTTTAACCTAACTTTATACTATTCAGAGATGTCGCAAAAATTCCCACCTTGCTAAGATCTTTCGATTGAGATACTTTTCAAATCTGTTGGTCGATGTAAGAGTATTGGTGGGACGTTTTTATGAATCGTCCTTTATAGATGTACTCGTACATAGATTTATACTGCAAATGAGTCTTCGGAAAGTTAATTTAGATTCATGAAACTTCATGAGCACTAGTTAATAGGACGCAGGTAGAAAGTTTAATGAGAATTCTCTGACACCACTAATGAGCTATCTTTGGGTCACACGAATCAGCTGTTTCTCTCAAAACAATAACTTTATTGAATGGAGCTCACTGAATATCAGGGTCAACCCTAAATTATTTTAATTTAATATCATTTTTTTTTTTTTCGAGAGGAAATAACCCTGTATGAAAATATAATAAAAAATAATAATATGTGTCTCTACGTTGACGTCGTGGTGGGGCTTGCGCGCTCCAATAAATCCTAGGTCGTAACATGCCTAGGGTGAGAAGCCAGACTAAGAGAGATACAATCCGCAGGGCAGTTTTGTGGCGAACTTTTGGGCATTAGCGACCCCACAGACCCTATCTCCCGGAAGAATACTCGTTCTTTAACTTCGGCTTGCCTTTATTGGCCGGCCGTAGTGAACACTGACGAGGAACAGAGCTCCCACCTCTCAATTGCCTTTATTGGCTGGTTTGAGTGAAGATTCGCAAGAGCAAACGTGCTCGGGAGAAGGATGTATAATCCAGTAAGGTGCTGGTAGGGATCTTGACCGTCCTTCTGGAATTGTCCTGATAGCCGTGGTATACCTCTCCACTCCTCAAGCACCTCAGGATATGTTGCCCTCTTGTTGCTACGTCACTTCGTGCTAGCGGCCGTTTTTGGGGGCCCATTTATTGAGTGTGTAAGTCACCCCGTGCCCGTTTACCAATGAACATTAATAACATTGTTTAGGCAGGGGCCATAGTTTTCTCAAAGTTTCTAGTAAAAAGTCCACTTAAGACTCCAAAAACCATAGTCTTATTCTCTTTATTTTCCATATTTCACAATAGTTTTCACCAACCGGGGGTTGTCCTTGGATGCACTAGCATTGCGTGTAAAGGGACAATCGTCGGATGGCATCACGTTCCATTAAAAGTATCTAAAGGGCCTCTGTGAGTTGGTTTCGGCTCCTCGTACGCCTTCCAAAGGACCAGGACTTTAGGGTCCTGTGATATATTGACACATAATAATAACATCTTTGGAGGCTCGCGTTAGGCGGCTGGATCAAGGGCTTGATTCGGTACTTCTGGTCACGGTTCGTATAGTCAGGAGGTTCCGTTCTCTGGAGCCCTGACCGCCGGTGGCTTGGACCCTGTTCCCGATACCGGTGGAATAATATTTTTAAATGTCTAATTTTTTTTTTAATATTTAAAATGGAACCAATGTGTATATAAGTGAAATAAAGGAGATAATAATATAAAATTTTATTAAGACTGCATATTACACATTAAATAAAATCATCACAATATTTTTAAAACTACTCAACATTTAGTGCAATAAAGTAGCCCTAGATCCCCTGAAGAGAGAACCCTGTGTCGTGGGATCTAGTTTTTTTTTAATAATAATAAATAATGAATGCTAATGTAGCAAACAGTAAAAACATGTCCCCAAGGCAGATCACAAGACGGTCTGCCCCGTACAATATCTTTGAATTTATAAAAGATTGGAATTTATTCCACTTGCTTACCGCTTTCCTTTGTTTTCCGCTGATTATTTTCTTCAAGCCTCCGCATCGAAGATAACGAGCCCTCTTTCAAGGCCTCATTTCCCAGTAGGTTTGTTATTTTTAATTTTAGCCCACCCAATTCATTTCGAACGGCGTTTAAGGAGTTACCATTTGTTTATTTAAGGGTGATATATTTCCATTTTGTTCTAGGACCGGTATTAAAATTTTGACGTCACAATTAATTGTTTAGTACGATAATAATTACGATGTCGTAAAACACCTTTGGTACTTCAGTAAAACCGTCAGTTTGCCCAACATTTTATTGGACTATAAAGTGTCTAAGTAAATGTCTTAAATAATGATATAATTTCAATTATGAACAAGTTTTAGGACATCGGATGGAAAATTTCTAAATAAGACAGATATTAATGATTTTGCATTAAAAGCTTTTGGAATTTGTGTTGAGCATAATAAGGCCGGAAAAAATAAAAAGTAAATCATCTCGTGCAAATGGGTGTCTTTTTTGGCGTTACAAAAGAAAGGTAACGACGTGATCTACTTATCAAAGTCACACTTTCTTTTCAAGAGAACAGAGATTGATATTCAATGCAAGCATGCGTGGTATTAAGAGTACGTGACTTCCTACGTTTCCTGGTGCGCCCTTTGGCACGGAAAACCACGAAGAATTATAATAAAAATATATCTTTAGTAGGTTATACTAATATTCCGTCGTAAATGTACGTGTTTGATTTCTGATAAAAAAAATAAAATAATATTAAGTTGTTTACGGTATGTTCAAACTAACTTGATTGAAGTTTGAATTATACAACATTATTTTTAGTATATCGTCGCTTATATTACAACACCGCGAATTTGCCTTTTTCTTAACTTTACAGGAGAAACAAAAAAAATTAATTATTAATAATTAACAATAAATTTTAATAAAAATCGGATTTTTTCATATGGATCATTTATTAGCTATTCTACAAATAATTAAATGCACAAAATAGTTATATCCTCATGAATTAAGTAAAAATTACACTTTGGCGCTGTTGTCTTCTTAAATATGCATGTTCGCGGTGTTGTAATATAAGCGACGATATGCGAAACCTAAATACAGTTTCTTCAGAATCAGTAACTCAATTGATTCCAATAATTTTTACACCGTGTTATATACATTTTTTTTAAAGATCACAAGTTGGACACCACCAACAAAGAGAATATAAGCACTACGTTTAAGAGACGGGACTCCCATAGAAAAAAATGGCTCAACACGAAACGTCAAAACGTGTACTAAGATTCAATACCAACTTTGACATAGATGACCATATACATGACGTAAGGGGCTGCCAACATAACGGTCGATATAGTGGTGTATCTAGGTGCTCATGGTAATTTTTTATCGATAGTATTAAAAAAAAAAAAAACAGGTCCATTTATTGGATCTGAATTAAGGTCTATTTACGCCAACTTTATCCATCAGTTTAACTAAGAACAAGTGGAATAATCCATATCAAAAAATAAAACCCAAGGTTTCATTAATTGATATGGAATATTCCACTTACCAGCGAATTTACGTTGACGCAAATGAGGTTGGGTTTCAAAGGTGGGGTGGGGGTGTGGTTAACGCTAAAGGAAACACCATTTTACGGATTTTAATAATAACAGTTTATTTTATTTTTCTTTATGGTTAAACAAATACAGAAACTATAACCTATTTGCCTATTCTCTATAATGCATAAACCTTAAAAGTATCATTATCTTACTTTATTATTTCTGATTCTGATCTTTATTAGATCTGTAATTGTAAATATAACAAAGTTTACATGAATGATGCTCTAATTAAGAATCTTACCTTTACGTTTAAGAGTCGAATCAGTATCAGTTTTGCCAATGTGTAGAAGAAATCCAATCATCTCCCTAAGGTTCTGCAGTAAGTCCCACAGAAGGAATTGCAGATTTTTTTAGTTGTGTCTTCGTAAAATCCTTGGCAGAAAATGTTTGCTACAAACGTGTTTAATTGGTGGAGCTAAAAAGCTCCACCAATACGTACGAACGTCCAATCCAATGTTTACATCTAGAAGATAAAAATGTATTGCATTACTTATAAGCATTTCATATTGAGATACCTGAAATATTTATTGTTCGAATAGCATAATCGTTCTATTTGAATTATACTAAATAAAGTTTTAAATTATAAGAGTATCGATAGTCGATTAAACATGCCCAGCAGTAGTGATAGATCATTTTTAAAATTGAAGAATTTCATTTTTTATCACGAACTTGTAAATTTTAATAATGAATATTTAAAACTATCGATATAGTCGATAAAAATTCCACTACACAGCACTGTTAATAGGTTATTTTATAGATTTTCGACTGATTTTTATTAAAATTGATTTGTAAATCACCAAATCCTTTTCTGTAACTGAAAATGAACGTTTATTTATGCTTACCTCTCTTAATGTGATGGATATTTAGCCATGAACATTGGCTTTTGACCGTCCGACCGGCTGGCTCGTAAACCACATATTTCACAGATTTTATAGTGCATATCAACAGATTGCTTCACATGGGTACACGTAAACGTCCTATTAATAGGAATTTTTGCTTAAAATTCACGAAACACATATTAAATACAAAAATTAAACTTTGTTTACAATTCACCTCTTGAGAAGTAAAAGATAAATATGGCGGATGGATAGCTGCGACAGAGTCGAATAGATGTTAAAGCGAGACAGCGATAGCCGCCATTTTGGCCGCCATTAAAATTAGTACGCGTTTCATACATTTGGCGAAGACCATTTTTTTCTTAGGGAGTTTCGCCAGACTGACCACCAAGACTAAGTAATAGATAGGTCACGGCAGGTCATAGCGACAGTTAGGTGCCAGCGCGCAGCTGGGTGCGGGAGTAAAACAACCTCTCAGTCGCCCGAATGGTCCGGTGACTATGTGTTTGTGTGGACAACCAAGTAACATAGCACGCTTATAACTTTGTGATTTTTCATGATACAGTTATGTTATTTTATAAATAGATTTTTTTATAAAAATACCAGACCTGTTTTTCGCGTTTCGCTTATACTAAAAATAATGTTGTATATCAAACTACACTGCATTCCAAATGAGAATAGGGTCGACTGCCATTTTGTGACGTCACGTCATAAAATCAAATCGCAAAAAATTGGGCAAATTTGAAAAACTCAGAGATGAGCAAAATTGTAGAACTTAATTCTGTTTAAACTTTTTTCGTTCACAGTTCGTAAATAAATTAAAAAAAGTTTGCTCACCCTATTAATTCTTCGATTTGACAGTATGACGTGACGTCACAACATGGCAATCGATCCTTTTCTTATTTGGAACGTAATGTATATTAAAACTTTATTGGAACAGTAAGACAGAGTACATGAAAACATTATTAAAACATAAAGTTAGTGCCCTCAAATTGCACTACGCGATGGGATCGCGGCAGACCAAGAAGGAGATGGCGGGACGACTTAAATGTCTTCTAATTGGCAAGAGGTGGCTCAAAGCCGGGTACAATTGACGGAAAGGAGAGAGGCCCTTGCCCAGTAATGAGACAGTAAAGGGCAAATAAAATAATAATAAAATAAATTAGAACTTTAAATAGTCTAGTGATTTGTTATTCTAACAATTCGTCTCAACTATGAAGGAGTGCAACTGGTTGATTATAGAAAGTTCAGAACTAATCAGTTAAGTACCTACCTATATATAAAAATTAATAGAGACAACAAAGACTGAAGTATCTTATTGCTAAAAGTAAACTTTAACTGCAAATAGTTTGGTAGTCATATAAAAAAAATAGGTTAATATGCGTATTTTTTTTTATTCGGTATAGTATTTATAATGAATTTACAGGAAATAATAACAATAAAATTTAAAATTAAATTGTGCTATCAAAAGCGTCATTCAGAACAAACAGCAAAAATGTAAATAATGTGCTTCAACGAAAACTTAACAATAAAATTATTTACAATCATTAATATACTAAATGTATTCAAGTACCATTTTTTAACCTACTTTCATATGGAACACTACAAAATTTGCTGTTGTATTTACTAAAAAGCTAGTTTAAATAAATGCTAGTTAAGTAAGCACTAGGAAGGAAAGTAAAGAAATAGGTAAACATTAGTTTTTTTTTATCACTCACACTATCACTTAAAAACTAAGAGTTTAACTAACAAAGAGTTACTATCACTTTAAAAAAAAAGTCAATTATAATACATAATAAAGGTCTTTTAATAGACGAATTGCAATAAAGCTATAATATAAGAAGCACACAAATCAAAAACACGTAACACTAGTTTCATATCCATTGGGAAATTATTCCACAGAGTAAATTTTAAAGTGCATGCATCAATATAGTCCAGAGTTTGTAACAGCACGATTCGAAGATTTGGATCTGAAAAAATAAATGAGCGTTAAATATAAATTCAATTTAATTATAACATACCTACTTTATTCCGAACTGCAATTCCTGAATTTAAAAATTTATAAACAGATAAACTTCATACATGAAAAATAAATAATCGCTATCCCAAAAAAAAAAAAATCACTAAAACGTTCAAAATGACTTTAATTTAGGAAGTCGGTGAAAATTATTTTGATTGGTTTTAGCGTCTTTTTTTGTGCAAAGTTTTTTATTTCACTCTTTTTAATTATGACACTTATTAGCAGAGTATTATTTCTCATGATAATTCCAATTAAATCAAACTAGTGCGCTTTACCATCGACGATTGCATCACTGCTTACCATCAGGTAGGATTGCAGTCAAGTGCTAGTTTATAAAATATAAAAAAAAAAAAAAACATTGCTAGGATATATTGTTTTATTATGAAGTTCCCATTTTTACCTTCTACCTTCCAATTCCATCATCTGATCAGTTCGATAGTATCTTGTAGCTAAAGTGCATCTTATGACAATTCTAATTAATCCAAAAACAAATTAATTAATCTGAATACGGCTAGGATACATTGATTAATTACCAAATTCCGATGCCTACCTTCCGGCTCCATCATCAAATAAATTTTTATATGTATACCTCGGAAAAGTCCTTATACTATTGGTCTCGACAGTCATCTGCCGATTTTCGACAGAATGTTACGGGCAATTAGAAGCCAGCAAATGTTATATCATTTTGCCAAGGGGTATTACGTAAAGTAATAATAATAATAAATTTCCACAACTTTCACACCACACCATCTAGTCCCAAACTAAGCAGAGCTTGTGTTATGAGTACTAAACAACTGATAAAACATATATATGCTTCTAGATACATACATATTATAGACAAAATACACCCAGGCACAGAACAAATGATCATGCTCATCACACAAATATTTGTCTTGGATGGGAATCGAACCCACGACCTCCGGCATAAAAATCATCTAGGGCACTAATCACTAGCCCAACAGCTCAATCAGGTAATCAGTTAATAAGCGATCGTTCTATGTAAATTATTACTACTCCACTGTAACAGGTTAGGCTAGAAGCAGACTCTATACTCATCAGATAGACGAAAGGCAGTTAAAATAAGTTGCACTTGATAGGCCTCCTCCAATCATCACAAAATCGACGATGCGACTCGCATCATGTGAATGCCTGCGGTCAGAACTAGCACCAAGTCACCGGACCACCTTATTGGATGCCTTTCAACACTGCATTGTCCTACACGTGGTCGCTACTTAGAAACCTTTTGGTCCCATCGCCCATCTGTACTGTGTACAATACGCCTTGTCCACATATTCCAAGGGTAGGCCTTCTCTATTGCCCTATGAGTGACGTTAATCTACACATTTCAGTGTACGTAGCCAGTGTGACTGTCAGATTATCTCAAATAATTCCGTAAGGAACACTCTTACGATAAAGCATCCCATAGCCTTTTCCTAGACTCATATTCAGCACATTATGAGTGAAAATATAGACAGAATTATTTTGAAATTCGTAATACATGATTTTAGTTTGAAAATATGTATATAAGTTTACCTTCATATATCAGAAGCTGCTCAGCAATAATACATTTGATTTCTTCCAGATTATTAATAGCAATTTCCAAAGATATACAAGGAGCACACGTTAGCACTAAGTGGAAAAATATTTCTGAATACCACATTGTAACTATAACCAGGCTCTGAAACAATAACATAATTTTGTAAGCAATGAATAATTTGATAAAATGATATTACACTTTAAAGTTAGAAGGTATAAGTATATCGCCATTGCGCCAGCGATATTTTGTTAGTAACTATAACGTATTAACAAGCTAAACTATAAAGTGTTGAAGACAACCAGCAGTTTTTTAGACAGGTACTCAAAATTCAAAATTTAAATTCAAAATATTTTTATTTCCTTTAGGTCTACATGGGCACTTATAAAACGTCAGAAGCTAGTGCACGGTTCGAAATTGGTCGGTTACTAAAAGTTTCTTATTGATAAGAACTTACCACATATTTGATGGATAAAATGAAGTACAAAACAGTTAATATTTTTAGGTAGTCACATATTAAGTAGAAAACTATCTGAAAAGACGACAAAATATTTTTAGCTTAAAAATCGTTAAATTTGATATTTCACACATTTTTAAACAATTTTACCTTAAATCTGATTGAATTCATATTTGAATGTATATATTTGATAAGTTTCATAAAATTTTTCAGAAATTGGTCGATGTGAACAATTTTCTCTTCATCAGTAAACATTTTATTGTTGAGTTTATTAGTAAGCGATAGTCTTAAACATTTTATATTTTTCCTAATCATATCGCTCATGTAAAACGATGATAGACGACCATAATAAGCCGTGATACGAGTTACAAACGTCAGTGAAATTAAATTTGGAGTAGGTAAAAACACATATTCGAAAATATTAAAAATTAGGTATGCTATCAATAAATTAAAATAAATAAAACAGTTTAATCTTATTGCTTCTGAAAATTTAGAAACAAACTCAAGTATCTGTTTCTCTGCAGTAATAAAAGAGATAATAATATTTACAGAAGCATCGATGGCCAGACTTTTATGATACCAATATAAAGACATTAAATTGAAGTAACTAGCTGGTGGAAAGTTAAACAAATCGTTTAAGCAAACAATAAAGAAAAATACGCAGTACACTCTAGCAATAAAACAAATAATAAATGAAGTACTCAAGTCGTAGTATAAGCCAAATATTAGTCTAAAGAACAGGATATAGTTTAAATTAAACCAAGATTTGAATTTGTTTTGGATTTTAATAACACATTGACTGAACATGATGAAGGAAACGACACACAACTGGTATTGAAAAATAATACGTAATAATGTTCTAGTCTACTAGATACTAATTTTGTTGAATAGCTTTAAAAGGAAAGTTCCTATTTTGTATTTTTATTTTCTATTAACTAATTAATCCTATGATAGAAATCGTAGTGATATTTACTATTACGTGGCATAGAAACTAATAATTAAAACAAAAATAGAACAGATAAATATCACATCATTTTTAATAAAGAACTAAATTATATGACCATGAAAAAACAGAGACACGTAGTAAATTACGACTACATTTATACACGAAAACAATTTATTTTGATACAAAATAAACTTAAATTTTCCACAGGGTCCTAAAGCAGCTTTATGACGACTAATTTATCTCTGTCGAGTATTGTCGAGCTCATCGTCACTAAAAACAGGCCTAGTTTCAGATTTCTTGCTCCAAAACACGTTACCGTATTTGGGTTTAGATGATTATTCATTAATCATTAGAATTTATTATTGAAATCATCAAGGAGTAAATGAAAAAGAAAATAAATAAAGAGTCTGTTTTATGTCCACTGTCGTTCAAATCACTTGATGTTCGCTGAATGCTCTAAGTACTGAAGTGTTTGTGTGCAATTTACAGGCTAAGTGTTCATAGTTAAAAGTTGGACTTGAGCAATGTTTTACATGAACGAACAAAGAGTAAAGTAAGCGAAACATTGTTCGGTTTTCTTGCTTCTACACTTTTCATTCCATTACAGTGGGTAGATTATACGCTCTATATTTAATCGTTAACAAAACATCGCGCCATTTTCTTTCTAAGGGTTTTGCGGAGGTCTACAATTTTAGAGTTACCTTTCAGTAAAGTTATGTTTAAGTCCGGTTTGAAAGAAGTATTTCTGTTGCTAACAACCGGGCTGCAAACCAGACTGGGCTACTATCGATAACTTCCAGATGAAGATATGTAATAAAACTTGACTGTGGAATCAAATCCTCCTTAATTGCAGTATGAGGTTGTCTTCAGGCTTAACGAAAGCTTTTACAAACACGAAATCAACAAAGCAGTGCTTCAATGTAATGGCATCTTCAATCGAATTCCACTAATAATATCTTCCTCTATAATATCAAGATAGTTACAAATACATAAGATAAACTATGATTTATAGCGTCCACAAACTGTTATTAGCATCGCAACCCGGATATTAATTTATAAACAATGGGCCACAATCTATGTCGTACAATAGCCTACGACCCGAAAACTGAATCTGGGGCGAATCTTGAAGTAAGGAATTTATCTACAATACCAATGGAATGTTAATGTGCTGACACATTCGGAGCAAAACTGTCGTCAGAAAGAAAACTTACAATGGTCGACAATATTATTAAGGTTGTGTTAACCCAAATTGGCTTATATTATTATTATTTATTTGCTTCAGATACAAGATCCATACTTTTAGTTAGAAAGTAGGTACTCAAAACTATCTTAGTAACTAAATTCTATTTACATATTAATTTAAATAAATATAAAATAATTAAAAATCATTAACGTTGACATTTTTTTTTTTATAAAATAAAAATCAAATATAACCTGAACAATTTAAAATAATCAAAGAAAAAATTAAGACAAATTATGCATTCCGCTCGACATTTTGAACTAAACATTGCCGTCTGACACATACTATACACAACTAGACTACTACATAGCTCAAAAAAAAAAAAAAAAAACTATACTAAAACAATAGCCCAAAAAAAGAGTTTTATAAAAGTACAGTGAAATTAGAATTGGCTTTCAGAATATTGAAATAAGAGTATAGTATTTTACAATTTATATTGTAGTTGAAATTCTATTTATTTAGATTTATTTATTCTACTCGTACAAATTGGTTGATGTCACAGCGTGTTTAGTTTTAATTTAAATTAAAAGTTGCCATAATTTAATTTATTCAATACTGGTAGGAGGATGCGCGAGGTTAATAAATTGAAGTAGTGGAGCGGAACCTTTGACTAGGAGTGAGTCAAAACATTATAAAGTTCTGCTATAAGTACAATCAAGTTATAGGTAAGTAAAAGGACACCAACCCGCACTAGGCCTGCGTGGTGTATTACGGCCAATTCCCTCTCCTAGAGAGGAGGCCTGTGTCCCAGAAGTGTGAACATTAAAAGGCTGATGATGAAGTAAAAGTTATATTTTTTTAAGTTAATAAATCTAATTACAGTGGAAGGATATTATTTTTCTAAATGTGGTGGGAGGTCATCCACTGACTTCTCTGGCACTAAAGCGGAGCAGGAGGGCGTCTCTAGCTTTTGCTGACTAAAACTCACTTCTATGTTCCTTCTTTGGCTTGCGTTTTAGGAAATTCTGGAGAATTTCCTTGCAGAAACGAACCCATGGATCCAGTAGGCTTCCACAATGCTGGGTCCCTGCGGTTTTGCTCACATCTTGAGGCACGCGTGAAAGGCTATGCGCCGTTGACGATTCGGGTTCGGTCCGGACGGATATCGGAAGTCCGGGCGGCGAGCTACCCATTGCTCGCTATCGAAAATCCCAATCCTACGGTGGCTAGAAATCGGGGTTGGGATTCCTGTGGCTGAGGCGTCAAGAAATCCGTTCCAACACGCGTGCGGCCGCCATTATCGCTAGTATTTCTACTCCGCAAAAGGAGGCAACCGTCTGCCATCCTTCCTGTCTCCAGACCATGGGATGTACCAGGGACCGGGGTGAGAGGTCGTTGACGCCAATCGCCCCCTCAAGGACATGGCGGTGCTTCGCCTAATCAGGGCGCATCTCCACCGTAAAGCAAGCTAGGGACATGGGATAAGTTTATAATGAAAATTGAAATCTCATAATACACAATGTATTCCTTTTACAATTTTTGTTTGAATTATGCTGTACATTATATGTACATCATCGGAGGTTGGAAGGCTTCCCATAAGATGGACAGATAACCTGGTGAGGGTCGCAGGAATCGGATGCATACGAGATGCACAGGACCGGTTGTTGTGGCGCCACTTGACGGAGGCCTAAGTTCAATATTGGATACATTGCAATTATGTACATGTTACGTCGTATTTTTTTTTAATCATGATGATGTGTATTCTGCCCATCCTAATCTACGGTGCTCCAACTTGGTCACTCACAGAACTACAAAAGCTCCACCTTGGGGTTTGCCAGAGAGCTATGGAGCCCAGCATTATGGGCGTAAAAAGAACAGACCGAGTACGGAATAACATGTTGCGCTCCATGACGGGCATAATAGACGTGGGCAAAAAGGCTGCCAGGCTTAAATAATACTGAGCGGGTCACGTCAGTCACATGCACGGAGACCACTAGGTAAGCGTCGCCACACAGTGGGTACCTAAGAAGGAAGAAAGCGTCGTCAAGGCTGGCCCAGAAAGAGGTGGCGGGATGATCTGGTCGCGTACCGCGAGGACTGGTTCGAGATGGTGCGGGAGAAGAAGGTTTGGAAGGACTTGGGTGAGGCCTTTTCCCAGCAGTGGGATAGTAAGGGCTATTAAAAAAAAGTCCTGATGAAAGAGACTGGTGTCCACGACATAAGGAATCCTATTGTGGAGACTAGTAAAGTATGTATTTTCTTAATCAATAAAACATTATTATTATTAATAATAAAACAATCATAAACGAATCATCAAACCAGAAATTTCATTGGCTGCTTCGTCCAATCCCAATCAAATCTCATGTTCCAAATTCGAAATGTATCAATGAATGCAGCACAAAAATAGACTAGCAAAATGACAATAGCATTCGGAATCAAAACGTCGACCATTCCGAACGAAACCACAGGAAATAATCTTCTGTTGGTAAACAATGCATAGAGTTGCTGAAGTCATTGATATGCAATCCGCGATCTGAATATGCATATCTATATAGATACTTAAGTAGATATGGTTGTGTAAGAGCTTTTATGTGCTGGTATTAGCCTCTGGGATATTAATCATATTCGAATAATAAACGGTTTAGTGGGAACTGATTTATTTGTATGTGATATTACATCTATCAGTAGCTTTTGCTTTTTATTAAGATGTACTTAGATATAAAATCTAACTATAATAAAAAAAATGTTATAATTGTTTTATTTATTATTTTTAAGTTTTTTTTAATGGTAGGTAAAATCATCTAATGACAAATTCCGCCCTTGGGTGGGGCGAGAAATAGTGTCAGGCTCTTACTGATTAAAAACCTACCCTGTTCCATTCATTGCCTTCGTCCCAGGGCCCCGGGTGACATTTTTACATAACCTTTGGCCCCAGTAGGCTTCAGCCCTGCTGGGCCCCTACTGTTTGCTGACAACTCCTTGAGGCGCGCGGGAACAGTGCGTGCCGTAGACGACTTGAGCTCGGACCGGTCTGTAACCGGACTGACGGACAGCGAACTACCCATTGCCCGCCGTCCGCGAGCCCGCGCCTACGGTGGCCGAAAATCAAGATCGGAATTCCGGCGGCGGCGGCGGCGTGTGCGAAATTGCCTGATGCGGTCGGCCTCCTCCTTTGCTAGCATTACTGCTTCGCCACTCCTCCTTGTTCCGGAGCATGGCCTGAACCAAGCCCCGGCGCGAGAGATCGCCGCTGCCGATCGCCCCAACAAGGACACGGCGATGCTCTTCCCAAGCGGGGCACATCTCGACTGTGTGCTCCACCGTGTCCTCCGGGCGCTCCGCACAGTGGCGACACCCGGGCATCGTCTCCGTACAGTACTTCCCCATATTATTATAGTTAGGTAACTATATTCGCGAGTCGCGCGAATAAGATGGATGCGAGACGCACAGGACTTCGTTGTGGCAACAATTATGGGAGGCCTATGTCCAACAGTGGACGTCCTTCGGCTGAAATGTTAATACACGTAAACAAAACTTCACCGCAATATTATTCTCAGGTAATTTTCTTCTCAATAATTTATTAAATCTATCCATTTATTATAAAATTCTGTTATCAATTAATTTATGGTTTCAGTTATCAATGATATAATTTATTGAGGTTAGATAATTTTACACTTGTATGACACTACATTATGAAGACCGCAAATAATATAGATCTATGTGTATTTTATGAGGCGGATAAACCGCAGTATTTTGAGTGAGCAGTATTGACGCACGTTAGGGGGACCACAAAGTAATGTCAAGATAGATACTACGCGCATTTCGACGGGCTATTACAATTAAACGCCAGTTTAATGATGTGAATTGATGGGTAGCTTTCAAGCTAACGTTAAATGTTAATGGTTGGGAATGAAATAGTTTGCAAGTTGTGAAACCACAGTTAGACTTGTCGTTTAACTAAGTGCTTATTTTATTAAACGTTGAATGGTAATGAAAAAAGGAACGGTGTCTTTTAATTGACCGATGTATGAATGTAAATAAAGCCCATAAAAAACGTATGACATTTTTATGTTTCAATAAACAAAAAAAGCTTCTGAAATGTTTATTTTCCGTTTTTATCACAGACGGAAAAAATCAACTGCTATTATATATCTCATAATTATTTCATTTTAATAATAATTGACACTCACTGTATGACGTTTTACCTCGACATATATCAAAAGTACTTTGGGGTTGACTTTGACATATTTAGGACACACATGTTTACGATTTCCCAAGCTTCGCCAAAATATGAAGCAAACCCGTAGCCTAATCTATCAGAAGTCAGTCAAAGGTAGTCCCTTTGCTTTGTTTTAAGCAAGGTCCCTGGACACAGTCTTTATCATTAATATACATCGTTAAATTTTGATCGTTTTAATCCCATGGAGGATCGATTCGGTACATGAAAGACTATCGATTTGTAAAGAGAAAATTAAAAAAAAAAGTGAATTAATTTATTCATATACAAAATTAATTCCTTTAAGTAATCGTCAGCTGAGCGAGACCAAAGAACTGTAGGTAGTTAGTACGCAACGACCAACAACTACCTACAAGGCATCGATATATATGTACTACAAAGTTATTGACTCATTCTTTACAGATACCGAATCGACCCTCCGCGGGATTAAAACGACCAAAATTTAACGGTGTATAAAAACGCCTATCAATCTGATTGACTACTATTATAGCAAAAAAAAATGTCTAGTAAACAGATTGGAAGGGTATCTCCAATAAGCTAGAAAAAGCATATTAAAGCACATTTCATCGTAATGCGTTAATTCTAACTTACCGAAATATATTGCAGGTTAGGTTTGACTCCTAAATATTGTTAAGTATCTAATATTTATAATTCGCCTTTTACTATACTCATGGGAAGAGCTAAGGATAACCTGAATACATTTTTCAGAATCTTGTCACAGTTTTTCCTCATCTCAAAAAATATACACTGTTTTAGAATTTTATACAGTGCATATTTTTTGAGATGAGGACGCGATAGTAGCACGCAGTTACACAGTGTATCAAAAATAATATATGTTAAAGCGTTCGCTGTGTCGACAGAGGCGGCAGAAAATAATTACAATAAATTGTTCTCATTACCAAGTTGAGAGGAACAGGCTCAGTGCCTCGAAACATGTGCAAAATCATATATCATATACATGAAAGTAGGAAAGAACCCTTCAGTTGCAGGTGGTCAATTAGGCATTTATCTTCAAAAAACGATAGGGTATATTGATAGACTTGCGTGATCGAATCAGAAATGAAAATATCCGCAAGAGAAACAAGGTTGCCGACATAACACGTAGAATCGCCAGGGCACATTGCACGCAGAAAAGATGGCCGTCGGTGCCGAAAGGTCCTGGAGTGGCGTGTATATCTCGTGATGGTAAACAGTGATGTGGTCGTCCGTAGAGTACGCTTGCCAAGAAGTAACCTATTCACTTTTGACTTAATTATGACACCTAGGTTGTAGCTATCAGGAAACATAGACTCTGATAGGGAACTCCTCACTCCTGTTTAGCTTTACGTATAATAAATGTGTCGTGTGTGACTCTGTAGCTGCCGGGAGTTTGGAAGTTAGTGATGTGAACCCCCGTGTCTCGGAAGTCAAAGTCAAAGACAAAGTCAAAATGTTTTTATTTTATATAGGCCTACATGGGCACTTATAAAACGTCAGAAGCTAGTGCACGGTTCCAAATTGGTCGTTTCCAATGGAGAAGAACCGGCAAGAAACTCCATGGTTACTCTTTTAAAAAAAATGGTTTGTTGTACAATATTTCCAAATTACAGTATTAATAATTATGTAAGGACAGTCTAGACCAGTCAATATTGTACCCAAGAGCACAGTAAAAATAATCATAATAATAAAGATAAAGTGACTCCTAATAGGAATTCGAAGTCTACAGTGTTCTCACATTCACATTGTAAAGAAAAGCTATATAAAGAAACGAAAACAAAACAGGAAAAAAAATAATTACAACTATCACCAATTACACTATGAGATGCTAATAAAATAAATTACTAATGGATTTGTGATAGTTGAAGTCTAAATAATATTGCAAAAGCAATGTGTCAAAAAAAATTAAAAATTAAAAAACAATGTATGTATTGAAACAAAGATGGAGCAGTTAATAGACACAATATGACTGAGTTACCAGGGGGCCACATGTGCAGAAGCAGTCATTGCCAAACAAGCGTATCTTCGACATAGTCCTTAACCTTATAATATGCTTTTAAAGCCATTGGAAAGCATGTAAAGCCATTGGTCCTGCACCTGATCTCTCTCCGATTGTGTCGGATTGCCGTCCCACGTCCCATTGAATTATGAGAGTAAAGGAATATAGAGTGCACCTGTATTTGTGCAAACACTTGTGCACTATAATATTCCCTGCATACTTGCTACTCTGTGTCGAAATTGGCCACCGTGGTCAAAATTCGGTCCGGAAAATTATTATTATTAAATGTGTTTCGTACGTTCTACACAAAAGCGTATATTAATTTGAAATGACGTTCTTTTTTAGTATTTTTTGCAACAGCTAGTTGCTCCCAGCTCTGCAGTTCCCATTAAAGTTCAGTTCACATTGGGAATTCAGATTACATTTCTTTGGGAATGCAGATATGCTTTTAAAACCACAGAAAATATAATTGCAACTCTGAGTAAAAAATGAATATCAAAAACAAACAGCAAAAATTGAACAATTCGATAGTGACAAAAAAAGTGGCATGCATTGGATTTGACTATTACATGCTTCTCAATTCAGACTTTTTAGGCAACAGTAATATTTACTCACTGAAATTAAACTGTGAAAAATATTCGAGAGATTTTGTAAAATAAAAATGTGCAAAACTATATCGTGTGAAAAAAAATAACTATATCTAACTTATTTTAAGAAAAGTGGAAATTGTGAGAGTGTGTGTGAGTGTATGCTTGTTACTTCTTCACGCTCAGACCACTGTACGGATTTTGATAAAACTTGACACAGGGTAGACTCCTGGAAAATAGTACTTAAGATACTTTTATCCCAAAAAAAAAAAATCCTTTAGAGGTAGAACTGAGTGTAAAGTCCCGCAAAAACCTCTGTTGAAAACGGAGGATCTTCCGACCAGACAAGTGTCATACCTGGTGGGCAACTGCCTCATAGATGATTTCGGGCTATTGTATATATTCAAATCATGGGGAGAACTTTGTATGCGAGATGCAGGACTTCATATTTCTTGTACTTTTTATGTGGCACCTTAGATGTCGCTACAATCTCTTGGGATAATTTTCTACTATCGCGACATGGGCTTGCGGACGGTAAGCAGTAGTTAGCTCGCCATGCAATCATCCGGTAGCCGTCCGGAACAAGCCCAAGTCGTCAACAGTGCGTGGTGTTCCACGCGCGTCTCAAGGAGATGTCAACCAAACCGTAGAGGCCCAGCAGGGTCAAAGGCTACTGGGGCCATGGACAGTTCGATTCTGAAAGGAAAACCCGGGGTCCTGGAATACAAGCCAACGAAGGACCTGGTCCGCCCTAGTGCGGAAGAAGTAATTCGATGATTTGCCACCTAAAAAAAACTTCAAGACCAAACACTAATTCTTAATTAATTAACTAGTAAATAATAATACATATTTGAACTGATCAAATGTATTACATATTACTAAATTTCTTCAAGCCACAAAGTTCCTTAAATTACCACCTCCATTGCTTAGTCCTGTCACGTTTATCAAAATATACTAAACAAAATCCCATTTGCTCCTTCGGAATATTCGGCACTCGGCGAGAAGTTGGTAGCCTTGCTGCGTAATGAACGAACTTAGCCACTGAAAGGGTTAAAACTGAGAAAGTCACGACTCCGATATGAAGAAAATTGGTAATTCATTGCTTAGATTTTCTTTACTCGGGTAATGCGAGTATCGGAAAAAGTTTTCCGTCGCTAATACTCGTAAAAACATATGACAGTTCAAGTATTAGTAACGAGACTTCGGTAATTCTGTTTGAAGCTGAAATATTTCTTTTTCGTGGCAATGTTTTGATAGAATTATGGCTTCGTTATTGAAATTTATTACTTTTACATTAATATGGTTTTACCAAAAAAGGTTTTTGGCGTAAAATATTTTTTGATAAGATTTTTATGTATATTATATCTATTATAAGACGACGCCTTAACTCCTTGCCAAAGCATTTATATTTTTAAATCTTTTTGTTACATTTCACGTATGATGTATGGATCACAATTAACGTATGGACAAAGTGAAGAAAGGAACGACGAAACAAATTCATATAAGATATGTTGCCGCAGTTCCGGGCAAAATTTGGCCCAAAAACTCCACAACACATTCGCATAAAGAATAGCAAAATGTAGTGACATGTTTCCAGATCACTGATTATGAACTCCATAATCATACATTCTATAGGAAAAATCCGGATCTTGATACACTCATATGACGTTCCTTGTGTACATTACTTACGATTTTTTTTTTTGGTAACTTTTTTTTCTGTTAATACTGAGAACAGATATTATTTTTGTTACAACTCGTCATTTGCGAGTAAATGGACCTATCAGAAAAATAATTTGACAAAAGGCGAGGCCATTCTTAAAAAAAAAAAAATTTAAAACATGGCTTCCAGCTAATCAATGTAATTGTTTCAGTTTCAACAAAACATAGCATTTTTTACCCAATTATCCGAATAATTGTGGAAAAAATCAATGTTACGACACGCGATTAAATTCTGTTATTTTGCTTTTTTTTAGCTAAGATAAAAAACTACTATAACAATGTATATACCGCATACATCAAAGGATTGGAACGATTTGCCTGCTGCGGTCTTCCCGTCCGATTATAATTTAGGAGTCTTCAAGGCTAGAGCGATCAGGCTCTTAATAACTCTTAATAACAACCATTTTAGCACTGCTTACCATCAGGTGGGATCGCAGTCAAGCTCAGGTTTGTAAGATTTGTAAGATTATGGAAAAAAATATAGTGTAATATTTTTGCTCTCAGAAACCCAATCCCATAAAACACCATTAAAAACTGATTTGCAAACTTTATGATAGGTGTTCTGGATATGGGCCCAGATAACATCTGTGGTTTACATCTTTAAGATATTAGGAAGTGGGGCAAAGGATAAAAAGGGTTTTATTTAGAGACCTCCAGCTGTAGTTGGGGGTTAAGAAAAAAGGCATGAGCTAAACGTATGGTTTTTTTTGGTCCTCGTTTATATATTTCGTTACAAAAGAGATGTTCTGCTTCATTTGATTTTGTTAAGTAACCTTTATAGAGGTTTTTTACAATATGAGAGATTTTAAAATAAAGAGAGGGGAGATTAATAATGCGAGAATCGTTCGCAGAATTTACTAAAGAGGTTTAATGATGTCTGTTTGCTTATAATATTGTATGAACGAAGCATCAATCACCTCAGCCTACTGTAGTCCGCAGTTAAAACTGCGTCATATCATTTTTTTTTTAATTGATATAAACAGTACTTGATTGCGATACCACATAGTAAGCAGTGATGCAATCGTTAATGGTGACCACCAGTTTATTAAGAGCCTATTAACTCTAGCCTTGAAGCTACCTCGGACGGGAAAACCACTGCAGGCAGTCCAACGCAAACGACGAGACAAAACGCTTAGTCCGGACCGTAGTGGTATCACCAACGTAAAGGTGGACACTCGCCGTACCTTAGTAACATCCATATCCGATCGGCCTCATATAGTTTTTAAGCTTGGTTGACCGTTAGGTCAACCAAGCAAGAAGTCGCATGTCATGCTACACTTTGCACGGTCTAGGTATACTATAGGACTCATCTGCTTCAGCAGCTATCGGTCTTGTGACAAATATGACCGGCCAACTTTCATTTTAGTTTGCCAACCCTACGCATTTCAGAGGTCAAAATTCTTTTCAGGATAATCTCATTTCGGATCGTATCCTTTAAATAAACGAAACAAAAAAGTTCTGAACAAAAAACATCAGGCTCAGAATCCGTTTTACTTAAACATTACTTCCACTACAAAAAGTTTACTTCATACCCAGTAGTTACCGCTAAGTGTGTGTCAGTTCATACTTAGAAAAACTGAACAGTTGCCAAGCGAAAGCAAGACAGGGTTTCTTTTTGGAACAGCACTTGGCACTCATTTAGAACTTAACTTGGTGGATCATTATCTAGGATATTGGCAAAAACCTAGTAAATAGTAAACTATATCTGTGGGAAATCTTACAAAAGGCACTTTGGGTTTTCAACTTCACTGACCACCTCAATTGTCATTATTAAGGAGTGCCGTATTCTCCTAAAATACCTCCTCGGAATACCCTCAGTGGAACGCTTATTAGGACATCTCTAAACTCCATTCGAAAAACCTTTCAAGGATGAATATGATACTTTAATATTTTTGGACGGTTCAAAAACTGTTGATGAAAAAGAAGCTAGTCCCGTTTATGTGGAAAATCAAGTAAGAAAATCCAATTATGGGTTAAGCTTGCCTATGTACATCACTTGTTCTATTTTTTCAGTGACTGTAATTTAAGAAAGAATTTAAGAAACAACGCGACATCGATTTGAGTTTAGCCGGACGGCGAGCTCTCTTAACTTGTCGCCTTATGGTAACCGGCAATCGCCCTGCAATTCTTGATGCCCGGGGCGTCTTATTGGGCTGCAGCTGGGGTGTGACAATATCGCACGCATTATTGTTTCACAGAAGGAGGCAACCGCTTCCCATTCACTCAAGAACAATGCCAGAAGAGCTGGACTCGAGAGGTCATGGCCGCCAAATTTGGTCTTGCTCTAGTTGGAAATTTCGTGGTTTAACGTGATAATTTTACTCCACTTTTATTACAAAATTATCCCTAATTTTAAGGACTTCTCGTTTCAATAAAAGCTACTCTAAAAAGTTCATCTCATTTACGTTATCTCCAGTCATTTTCGCTGGTAACTTCGGCTATTTGGTAAGTCAACGATAGTACAAGTTCCAGTACTAAGCAAATGGGTTGGATTGTTTAACTACATTTTTTACTGAAAAGATAACGGAAACGTAGTTTTTATATCTTATTAATTGGCCTTAGGCGTTACACGTTTCAAATACGTCATTAATATCGCATACCGCTTGCGAAGCATATGCCACAAACTAATAGGTACATATTCTAAAAAACACGAGTTGCCTTTGATTTCATACAAAAATTCAAGGGTACGAATATATAACAGTGATATTACAGTATAAAGAAAAAAAGGCTTAAATAATGGCTTAAATGAAAATTATTTTTGTAAGTATAATTTCAAGTCAATCTGAAAATATTACAGTTCAAATTACGCAGTTTCATAAAACAACCATTTATTTATTTATTTAATACTTTATGCACGTAAAGGTACAGAGGCGGACTTTATGTCTTAGGAGTTTTCTACCAGTCAACCTTTGGGAAATGTAGAGAAAAAAAGCGATAGGTTATATAGGTCGCGGACACAATATAATTATATAATACTTGCTGACCCGGCAAACTTTTTACACAATTTAATAGACATATAAGAAAAACCTAAAACTATTGATAAGAATTCATGAATAGGTATAGATATTTCAGATTGTAACATTTCCCAATTTTACCTAGTTCTCTGGTCTCATTGAAGTAATAACCAAATTATTCCAACTTTTACACATTTTCACACAAATATTGAATTCAAACCAATTTTCTAATGGTCTGATGTGGTATCTATGAAAAAGTAAATATCGAAGATGTTTATCTTAAATGACACAAAGTGAAATGTAAAAACATCAAACGACAGCTGTCTGTCACACAGACGTGTCTCACCGAATCAGATAAGCCCACAAAGGAAACACAAAAGTATCGCTCTCCTTGTCATGTGTCAAAATTCAAGGCTTTTTTATAAAATGGACTGATAAAACAACATTTTGGTCTAATCCATTCAGAATTTCAGACACGATAAACCGTTGCCCTTAGATTAACATAATGGATAATGTTAAAAGGGACTGTGAAATACGTTATCTACAAATGCATGAGAAGCAAAAGGATTTCCCCTTTTTTGTGGACACGGGTTTAACTATTGTTGTTTAACAAAGACCGATTTAAATAAAAATGCTCATCCTTCTTTAGGTTTTCAAAATATCCGGTTTATTAACTCCAATTATTTTATTATTTATTAGTATCTTTTTTAGTTTACAAAATATTATCTACTTTATATTTTACAACTCCAAGAGGAATACGAGAGACAGCAAATAACTAAAAGTATGCTTGGGCTTCCTTAATCAGATCTGAATATATTATTATTCTGAATGCAGTAGACATTTTCTCAACATTCAGATTTGAGTATAATTTCTAAATTTTCTTTTAGTTTAAAGATAATAAGAAAAATATGAAGGTACCGATATACTATTATACAGCTTGGGAAGACCAAGTTCAGATACAGACAATGCCCACCCTCTATCTTAGATAGCATGCCTCGGCACACTAGCCTATGCATAATTAGCCTTATAATGTTCCCACTGCTGGGACTCAAGCCTTCTCGCTAGGATAGGAAATGGACCGTTATCAACCACGCGAGCCCTGTGCAGGTTGGTGGTTATCACATAATGTGGTAGTCGACGATGGAGCACGCTTGCCTAAAAGTAGCCTATTTTACTCTTAACATAAGGACCTTTAGGTTGTAGCTATCAGGAAACACAGACTCCAACAAAGAATTCTACTCCTTAGTTATACCGAAAATTAAATTATGTTCCCAAAACGTTTTATACAAATGGATGAGATGTCCATTGTCCACCATGTACCGGGGGCGCAACGCCGTACGTCTATTGCGTAATTTAATTTCAGAAAAAAAAAATACCTATCCTATGAGCATCTTATTTCAGAAGTTTTTTATATACTGTCGAAACGTTAAGAAAAAGATCAGACACAAAGAAGTAAGTAAAATTTTTGGGTAACGAACTTAGGTTTTGTTGTACGCACATTAAGTTCTCAAGTCACTCATCTTAAATGTACAAAGTTTTTGCATTTTTAGGTCGAAAAGCTGATTTTTTTGGAGATCGTAAAAGATAAGGATGAAAAGAATCATCTTTTTATGTTGCTACTTCAGCGAGAAATTCTTTAATCTTTTTTATCGTGAAAAAAGTAAACATTTTTTTGCTGTCAAAGAACAAAAACTAGGTCTGTAAGAGAGTGCGTATTTATTGAAATGAGATGCAAGTGAATATTAATTCTGATTGACTAAGTATAATAAGTACTTGTAATTTTTTTCTCTCTTCTCGCTTTAGATGTGTGACTAAACCCACCTTTGATCACTCAAAAGTGTTAGGCCGCTAACCCACTAGCGCTTTACCAGCGTCGGCGTTTTTCCAACGTCTGTAGAGCGACAACTTTGTGCAGAGGCAACGTTAACATCGCGAGTTTCTTGTGCCAAGCGTTACATGAGCTGAATGCAACGTCAACATCGTACATACCAGCATATGTCCCAAAATTCTTGCGCAGGATCGAGAAGTACGTAAAAAACTTGTGACGATAACATTGCGTCTGCGCAAAGTTGATGCTGTGCAAACGTTGGAGAAGAATGCAAAAAGCAACTACACGACACGGGTGGGTTTCTATCAGTGAAAATCTGAAATTCCCCCTCACTCCACACTAGAGCGGGAGCTGCAGTTTGATTATTTCCTATCACAAAAAAAAACTGGATAATACTAAGTCCTTGAAAAGCACATAGGGTACTTTTATCCCAAGAAAATGTTCTCTTGGTATAAATTTCTTCTTCCACGCGAAGCCACTGGTAGACTCTAGTATATAAGTAAATGTGATGTTAAAAAATAGTTTACAATCCAGATCTTGATTTCTGATATCCCCGAATCCAAATCCATAAATATGACTGGATTTATTAAAATTTTCAAATATGGAATTCAAATCTAAACTGGCCGTTACAAAAGTTGTATGACACATTGTAAAACACATTCGGTTCGAAACCTGGCTACCGTACATTTTACGATTTGTTTGACACGAATGAATACTGACATGAATTATTACCAACCATACATCTACGCCAAATAGATGGGCCCGTTTTTATGACGAACGGATTGCAATATTACGATGAGTGGGAAAAACTGTGATCCCTTTCATTGGGATTTATTGAATTACGTGATATCTCGAAGAATTATAATACATTTTTTCTAACACACACTTAGCTCCCGTAATTGGTATTATCCGCCTGAAAGAGAAATCTTTATCTGTGTAACCCGCATCAATGTCGTGCCAAACATACCTGTCTGATACAGATTGTTTGTCCCTGAAAGGATTTTCTTCGTACTCCTGTGAATTTGACAGCGAACTTTGAAAGATTCTGGCTTATACGCTGTTGTAAAGGAATTTAGGTAGAAATTGTTTTACCTAAATGCTAACAAAGCGACTACAGACACATTATTTACTTAAGAAGAAATTTCGTAGACAGTTAAAATGAACATGGCTTCGCCATAGCCTTTAACTACGACGCAGCAAAAGTCACAGCTATGTGAGCTACGAGAAGATCGATGCCGCTTGGTGTCATTGATTTAATACTTCATTCACTTTTGACATCACACCCCATTGCTGTATTGTACTAACATCTGATTATTTCAAAACATAGGCTAAATATTCTTGAAAAAAAATTAGCTTTAAATAAAATATTCTGGAAACATATTCCAATTAATTGAAATTCTCTACAGTTTTGTAAAATAAAAATAATGTGCAAAACAAAAAATTGTGTAAACAATATTCCAACCATATCGTTACATAAATACTAATCACAGCTTTTTTAACGCAAAAATTTCCCCGAAACCAAACCTCGAACACATTTTCATCGTTCATAAACAAAACATAATCATTAAAATAAACGCTACCGTTAAACCGATTGCTCACAAAATATCACGCTGAACAAATAAAGCGGCTATAAACATAGATAATATTGCGAGCGTATACGGCGATAAACATCATAATATTATTTTTATTTACTTTCACAGCATGACCCCCTCTCATAGGTAAACAATAAAATCAAACAAACGTCCTTACGAACGGAGGACTATAAGAGAAAGAAAGGCCTCCACTGGTAGCTTCTTTAATCCCCTGCTTTAAGGAGGCGAGACCAAAGTCTTGTCTCACTAACCACTATTAGAAACGCGGCGGGAGCCTAACCTTATGAATTATTCATTCGAGGATTCCCTTTCGTACCGTCTTGACTGATAGCGTCGTCGAATCAATAAAATCCGCTAAGTATTACATCAGACACTGTATCAAGCTTTTATATCGTGCGAGATGATGGTCCATTTGTCTGAATGTATTTTTTTATTGTTTGTCTATCAGTTAGATTGTCCAAGTCGTATGGTCGTCAGTTATGGTCAACTAGTAAATCGTTCTTGGAAATCGGTACACATGTTGCCGTTGATGGAGATTTTTTATTTATTACAAATGATATCTACTCATGTACAAAACCTTAAATATTAACTAAAATATTTGTACTCAAACCTATGTACTTGTTGTACGACTTCGACGCTTGAGCGTACTGTATTTTGGTATTATATATACCAAAATACAGTACGCTCAAGCGTCGAAGTCATCCGGAAATATACCCAGAAGACTGGCAGCATTGCCACGTTGAATGGCAATGCTAATTCTTTTGGAGAAGAACGAGCCAGCCCTCTGATGTAGTAGTTTCCTGACTACAAGGCAAAACTGTTCTTAGTAAAGCAACTTGTGGTGCTAATTGCGCTACACTTTATTGTAGGCATTTACAAAAAACATAACTAAGAAAAACTTATGTCTAAAATTCATACAATGGGCGGCCTTATCACGTTCCGTGATCTCTTCCAGGAAACCTGGAATGGACAGTAATTCTTCCTCAAAAAAGGTCAAGTCCTTCCTTTCCTCTTCAATAGACCATCTCAAACACCAATTTGGATGGTTCTCAAATGATTTGTTTGTTGTATGGATTTTAAAAGAGATTTTTTCCTGAGAATGTCTTGGTGTTTCTTCTCAGGGTAGTCAGCTAGGAAACGCTGGTCTCAGGGTTTTTTGAAAATCTATTTTTATCTCATATCATTTATAAGTCTGTTTTATGGATTTTTTTTTTTTGGTTAGGAATTCTTCAAGTAACTTTTCCAGCTCTGTGTGGTCTCGCTCCACACAGAGCTGGAAAAGTGGGATATAGAGACTTTTACTGACTAAATTCATGTTCCTTTAGTTGCCCTTTGCGTTCCAGCGACTCTTTCCAACCATATCGCATAAACAATGGAGCCTGGAGTATGACGTATCACGAATATCTTTGCAAACCAGTTTCACAGACCGAGACAAAATACTTAATCATGAAAATCCAAGGAGCATAAAGTATTGTTCTACACAAATATTAAATAAATAAATACTCTATGCTTCTCGGATTTTCATTATTAAGTATTTTGTCTCGGCCGGTGAAACTTGTTTGCTTACTAATTAGTTTGCTTAACAGATTGAAAAATAGTTCTCCCTCAACTTAACAGTTTTAAAGTTAAGAACTGGCAGTGAGGTTATTAAAAGATCGTTAAGATTGTTTAATTTTACAGCCGAGGTATTGTGTACTTTATCATGCCGTATAATATATTGCAATTATATTCAGAGTCGACAAAGTTTTTGAGCTCATAACACCCGATCTCCATAACATTATAACTCCAATTCACATCTTAGACAATTAACAAGTATATTCGCAGTAATGCCGAAAGAGATCACTCGCTGAAAACATTTTACTGAAGAGTACTTAAAACTTTGGTCCCTTCCCGTTGTCGCTTGAAGCCATTCTCCCCTTGTTTCTCGTATTGCGGACGAGGCGTTAACCACCGCGGAGATTTATGAAAGTGGCTTGTCTTTTTAAGGCACTCGAGGGCAAAGGGGAGTTATTATCTATGTTCGCCGTCGCCTTAATTTTGTTTCTCCTATTTAAGGCGTTGCTTTTAATTTCGGGGGCTACGAAGTTTCCGTTGAACTTTCATAAAAGTAAATACAGGCTATTAAGGACGGTCCGCGATGAAGCAACGTCTCCGAACGGACGCCTTCCGACTGAAGTGTTTCTAAAAGCAATTTCAAATGTTCATGTTTGGAATGGGGATGAGATTCGCCACTTTCAGCTAGTTTACTGCCTTTCACAGTGCACGACGGAAAAGATAAATCACTAAATATTACCTAACTTTAAGCAAGAA
Source organism: Leucania comma (assembly GCA_958295575.1). NCBI lineage: Eukaryota > Metazoa > Arthropoda > Insecta > Lepidoptera > Noctuidae > Leucania > Leucania comma. Next base: position 11,819,658 of record OY282476.1, on the reverse strand, counting down.
TTTTGTGGTAATATTTTGGAGAAAAAATCTTTTGAATTTCTTACTTTATGAAAATCTAGTAACCTTTTAGTAGGGTTATATTAGTAGATTATTATTCTTTTGCTGTTCTGGCCCACCAAAGAAAGAAAAATTTGAGTTCCATTGTATTTTTCACCATAACACACCTAGGGCACGCACACCGATAAGATGAACCCATTGCCTTGAATAACCCCATAACAATGAATGTGCCTATAAAGGTTCCTATACGTAGCATAATTTGTTCATGATAAGGGCGTGGGCAACAGAATTATTTTCATACGCGCTTATAAAAACACACCTATGGGCGATCACCCATCCGTTTAATAAACGTGATGATTGTGGCCATTGTTTACGACTATGAAACATCTTACGGGAAGGATAAAGAAAAATAAATAATGATTTCGTTTTTGTAGTGGCTACTAAACGTGTGGTTATTTATGCATGATGTAACTGGATTACCGCAATACTTTTTTTTAGTCTAGATTAGGGAGCTTGGTCACTATAATGACTATGACGCTCCATCATAGCCAAACTTTGATGTACCAACCGCAATACTTGTGTGTGTTTAAATGCATCCATCATTATAATGATTGTACTACAGGTTACATGCATTGCAAACCTTTCGCATGACGTGGTTCTTCACCGAACACGGTCAGTTGGGGAAGTTCCTGCACCATGCGGATGTGACGCCTGGGTGTCACCACTGTGTGGACCGCCCTGAGGACACGGTAGAGGACACGGTAGAGATGTGCCCCGCGTGGGCAGAGCAATGCCGTGTCTTCGTGGGGGCGATCGGCGGCAGCGATTTCTCGCGCCGGGCCTTGGTACAGGCCATGGTCCTATGGTGCGAAGCAGTAATGCTAGCACAGTAGGAGGCTGCACGCTCAAGACAATGTTGCTCACGCCCCAGCTGCCGGGATTCCAATCCCGATTCCGGCCACCGTAAGCGCGGGCTTGCGAACGGCGAGCAATGGGTAGTTTGTCGTCTGACCGTCTGGTAACCGTCCGGACTGAGTCCAGGTCATCGGCGGCACGTATAGTCAACCGTGCCTCAAGGAGTTGTCTGCAAACCGTGGGGCCCGAAAGGTTAACTTAACCTGTTGAATATCGTAATTAGAGACACAATAGAAAGACAATAGGTGTGCGGACGCCGGCGTCCTCTTGGGAAATAATGAAAGACCTCTAGGTCGTAGCTATCAGAGAAGGCGCCAGGACAGCGGATTGCTCAAAGCAGTCACCGCAACCCTCGGAATAAAGGGCGACTGAAAAAGCACTGTGGGTTTTAGTTGATAAAACTTTGACACTCCCTATGATTTCCCACGTGCAAAAAAAGCTTTCAGGAAACATAAACTCCAGCAGGGAATTCCACTTCTTAACAGTAAGCACAATAAATGTGTTCGCAAAACGTTTCGTGCGTATAAATTGTTCATAACGATGAGTTCAATCACCCCTTTCCAATATCTGGAGAGAGGTGACTGAACTCATCGTTGCGAAGCTTTAGTACATCTCGTATGAAACGCATTTTTCAGTGTGATTACTTATAACCGGATTGTGCAATAATAAGAGCTTTAGAAGAACTAGTGACCCTCAAGTGTTTCGGGAAAATCTACAAGAATATACGCATGTACGAAATTAATTTCTTAAAGTAAACGAGTCAATGACCTGTAGGTAGTTGTCGGTCGTTGCGTACTAACTACCTACAGGTCATTGAACTCGCCCAGCCTACGTTTACTAATCAATCCAAGATAATTAAGAGGATAGATTTATTATAGTCTGTAATGAATAGCCTCAAAAACTTACTGGACCGATTTAAAACAATCTTTTACCAGATGAATGCTATTTTATCTCATAAACATATATTTTCTACATTCACGCAAGCCACTGGTAGTATCTGGTATTTATTATAAAGAGGAACAATTTATTGTTCGTTTTATGTTTGTAGGAAATAATAAATATACAAAAAAAAAATCGGTCATATACCTAGTACATAAGTTAAATATTTACAACTATACAACTATTGAGTGCTTACTCCAGAAAACCTACGATTTTAGTAGATATTTGTATTTTATGTTATCTTTCATCATCATCATCATTATATCAGCCGAAAGACGTCCACTGTTGGACATAGGCCTTCCACAAGTGTCGCCACAATGTCCTGTGCATCTCGCATCCATCGGATTCCTGCAATTCTTGCCAGGTCATCGGTCCACCTTGCAGAAGGCCTTCCAACACTGCGTCTTCCGGTACGCGGTCGCCACCCCAGAACCTTTCGGCCCCAACGGCCATCTGATCTGCGAGCAATGTACCCTGCCCATTGCTACTTAAGTTTGGCGATTCTTTGTGCTATGTCGGCAACCTTGGTTCTCCTGCAGATATATTTATTTCTGATTCGATCACGCAAAGAAACTCCGAGCATAGCCCTTTCCATTGCCCTTTGGGTGATTTTAAGCCTTCTGATGAGCCCATTGTGAGTGAATACGTTTCAGAGCAATATGTTATCACTGGCAACACGCACTGGTTGGAAGGTTGGACGTGAAGATACCGCGCAGCTTCTCGAACGCCGCCCAGCCGATTCGGATTTGACGGTCGACCTCTTTCTCGAAATTGGATCTACCCAACTGGACTGTCTGTCCAAGGTAAACGTAATCTTCCACAGGTTTGAGTGTAGAGTCTTCGATCTTGATATGAGTGGGTGCTACATGGCTGTTTACTATGACTTTATATCTTTATTTTATATAATTCTACCCTACGGTAGAATTGTATACGTATATGGTAATAACATAAAATACAAAACCATTTTACAGATTCCATGAGGTGCGCTACGAGAACATGCAAAAAATCTTTACTACAAAATTTTGATAGACCAATCTACATACGACTAGCATAGCCTTGTACGTGGAGTTGGATGCGATCTGGAATTAATTTAAACTTGATTCCCCTTTGCATATCAATTAGTTCGATGTAGCGCAAGTTCGTTGGGGAAAGCTGAATGATATAAGGTGTAACGTGATTCACTTCTATTTAGGGATTTTTTTTTCGGTAGGAAAATAATCCAATGACATCTCTGCTCCCCGTGGGTGGAGTGGGAGATAGTGTCAGTCATTTACTGACTAAAAACCCACTCCTATTCCTTCTTTGCTTTTGTTTTAGGGCCCCGGGTTTCATTTTTACATTCCCCATGGCCCAAGTAACCTTTGACCCTGCTGGGTCCTACGGTTTGCTGACATCTCCTTGAGGCGCGCGTGGAACGCTATGCACCGCCGATGACTTACTTAGGCCCAGTCCGGACGGTTACTGGACGGTCGGACGGCAAGCTAACCATTGTTCGCCGTCCGCAGGCCAGCGCCTACGGTGGCCGGAAATCGGGATCGGAATCCCTGCGGCGGCTGGGGCGTGAGGGCCGTTGTCTCACGCGTGCGGCCTCCTCTTTTGCTAGCATTACTACTTCGCAGAAGAAAGCGACCTGTGCAGTTATTATTTTTATTATTAGTTTGTAAAAAAAAATGGTTATAATTTATGCCTTATCTCAGCAATGCAATGAATTCTCTGCTTTTAGATTGTTAACAAATTTATAACTAACCATTTATTTTTCAACATACTGAGATAATATTACTACTACTTTATTACTTACTAATCGTATTATTTTATGTTGTTGTTATTTTAAACGGGAATCCAAAATCAAACCGAATTCTAGGCGCCTTTGATTGTGAAATAAGTTACTTCTAGGCTGCAACATCAACCACACTATCACTCAACACGAAGATAGTGGGTGCGTGAGCCTATCTATTACAAAAATCCTTTAAATTTGGCGCTATTAAATATTAATCTGTGTTTAAGGAGCCTTATAAATATGGCGAAAAAAATTCGGCAGATTGTCCGTCTCTCAGTTTTAATATAAAATCTTGATGAGTAGTATTGCTGCTGGAGCCAACATTGTAAAATTTTGATGAGTAGTAATGCTGCTGGAGCCAGCATTGTAATACTTTCATTGGCAAAACTGCTTTTTACATCAACATGCTTTCAAAGGTCCCGGTTTGGCGGATATCCAAAACTATGAATTATTTATTTACAGTTTGAGTGGATATTGAGAGATTTATGATGAAGGTATTAAATCCAAATCTATCAATTTCAAGATATAAAACGTCTATGTTTACACATATCCTATTTGTCATTTTATATAGGACGTACGTTCTACCCACGGAAATGGACAACTTTTTTCAATAATCATAGTCAAGTAAAAAAATGGATTAATCAAAATAAATTAATATTAAAGGTCAGATACCTACTTTATTTTATTTATTTATTTATTTTATAATTTATGTACACACATATAAATGTAAAGGACAAAAGTATTATGAAAAAAAAAATGTACAAAAGTACTGAATATTTTATGAATATTTAAAACTTTGTTCAATAGAATTAATACGCTCACGTTTGACCACTATCTCACCTGATGGTAAGCGATGATGTGGCCGACAATGAAACATGCTTGCCTAGAAGTAACCTAATCACTCTTGACTTAAAGACCACTCCTTAGCTGTACGCATGATGAATGTGTTTCCAAAACGCTTTGTGCGTATAGGTGGGATGTTGACCATGCACCGATGGCGCAACGCCGTCCGTCTACTGGTTCAATGATGGACTGGACTTAGTGGAATTAAATTGTGCAATTCCAACGCACACTCCTCGAAATGTAAACGGTAGAAAATCGACAGGCTAGCAACTCGATGTCGATGCTCAAGACTTTGGAGTTTTGACACGACAAGTGCATCATCACCGATGATCCTTTTGGCTCGCCTCTCAATCGATTCCAGGGCCTCAAGCTGATATTTAGCAGACCCATCCCAAAGATGAGAGCAGTACTCCATACACGATTGAACTCGGGCTTGATAAAGGTGGAGCAGCGTGCTCCGGCGTGAAGTACCGTCTCACCTTAGCAATTTCTATGAACCTTTTAGGTTCGGTTACACTCAGTGCAGCTTTATTGTATTTATGTGCTCTCTTTTTAGGGTTCCGTGTCCAAGGAGTAAAATGGGACAATAATTTATCCGTTGAGAATAGAATAAAACTTTATTGAACACCAATGGAAGAAATAAATTAAGTAGAACCAGGATAGCATTAAAGGGGCAGGGAATGGTCTTTAACTGGATTTTTAAATGAACCTAGTGGCTGAGCTTGCATAATGGGGTAATGGCAACGCGTTCCACAAACGCACCGCCTGGATCGCAAACGACTTGTCGTAAAACTTAGTAGAATACGAGGGCATCGAAAGTTTTAAATTCTCCGATGATCTCAAGTGTCTAAAATAAGTATCATGAAGGAAATTAAAACGTTCTTTGAGATAAGAGGGGCTTGTAGGAATAAACAGGACACTGTAGAGCAATGAAAAAAAATATGGACATTCCGGCGAAGACGGATTGATAGCCACTTATTACGAATATGATCATATTTGCGTAATCCAAATATGAATCTAATACAGAAGTTTTGAAGTCGCTCAAGCTTATCTAGCTGCGCTTCAGTTAGATCCAAATAACTGACATCGGCATAGTCAAGGATTGGCAGAAGGAGGGATTGGGCGAGCGCAGGAAGAAAATTGCGCAGTCTCCGTATGGACCCAGCAGATGCAAACATCTTGCGACTAACTTCCTGTACCTGAGGACCCCACGAAAAGTCTTTATCAATAATAATACCCAGGTCCTTCACTGAGTCGCTGTAAGAAATGATTGTTGATTGCTCATGAACCGTTATAGCTAGACAGTTGACATTTTCACAGATAATGTATTTCTGTTGCCGCTATAAAAACAAATAAAAACAAAATAATATAAATATGGCGCCCATACAACAAACATGACATTTTTGTCGTTTTTTGCTACGGACGATACGGAACCGTTCGTGCGCGAGTTCGACTCGCACTTGGCTGGTTTTTATTATTTTGTGTCGTTACCTTTGTATTGCCTGCATCTAACAAATTCTTTTCTTCTTCAACATAACCCGTATTCTTCTTCTTCCTGCCCTTGTCCCATATTACTTGGGGTCAGCGCAACACGTTTTTTTCTTCCACTCTATCTTGTCAGCCGTCACACTATCACTAACTTCCTTTTCTTTCATATCACTCTCACACAATCCATCCATCTCTTCTTCGGCCTCCCTCTTCCTCTCCATCCATCTACTTCAACATAACCAGTAAAATTTATAATATTACTATCCATTTTCGTTACACATTTTATAAATGTATAATTACGTATTATTGTTAGTTTCCGCGGCCGCAAAATCTACGCCTTCGAAAATCAACAATTTATAACCGTCCTACGTCAAATATCAAATATCCAGCTCACTTAACTTGGTTCCGTAATTATGTTTACCTACATATCCGAAATGTAAGTGTATGAAGTCGATTTATATAAATACATTTTACACTTCGCAAATATTCCTACGATATACCGGTGAGGGTAGCAATATACTGAAGTGTATATACTCGTAGACAGATATAATTTCCGCCCATCATTAATCCTTTAATATCTTAGGCCGTTTACTGGTTCGGAGGCAACTTGGTGCCTCTATGGCGGTTGTTTCAAATATGTACATACAGCGCACCCTTACAGGCCCGGATATCGCTGATTAGATAAACACTATCTGTTCCAGAGTTTATCAAAGGTTGGATTACTAGTTGAAGTTGTATCGGGATTATGTAGACGATTTACTTAATAAACTTACGCTGGAGAAGGAGCTCGTGATTAAGTAACAACAACCAGACAGGTCGATCCTCGAGGTTAAGCAACACTTACCGAGGTCAGTATGTTGATGGGTGACCAATAATTATATACCTAGACTCCTCCATGCCTTGAAAAGTACGTTAGGCCATTGGTCTAAGATGTCATTTGTGCTTATGAATAATCAAGTGAAACCAAAAAACCCACGCATGTTCCTTTAGTTGTAATTAGTTTTCCAGGGCTCATCAACACCATCATCATTTAAGCTGAAAGACGTCCTCTATTGTACATAAACCTCCCCCAAATGTCGCAACAATGTACGGTCCTATGCGTCCCGCATCAATCGGATTCCCACAACCTTTACCATGTCATCGGTCCATCTTCGGTCCCTTGCAGCACTAGATGACGTCAAACAAGCAAATTCAACAGCCATCTATGAAACAAATTCAACCTCACTTTCAGTCGTACTCGTTGGTATATTAACATCAATCTTCTAAGCCATCTTGTGCTGAAAAATCGAATCTAGGACATGAAAGGTTCTACGGGTGGATAAGGAAAAGGGTCCCGGTGCCAGAGCGTCGTTTGAAAAATCGGTTACCATCAATCTGCCTTTCGTATGCGGGTGAGAATCCCCTTACAAAGTCGAGCAATTTCTTTAAGGTATTCAGTCATATGGGAGTACCATATGACTCGGTTAGCAAAACCACTTTTCTTTGACTATGAGGACAAAGTTGTTCCATTAGTCATTCGTATGTTCGTGCATTTTTTTTTTTTCGAACACGTGTTTGTACAGACAGCTGCATCAACCCCTCTCATAATAAAATACTTTAGAAAAACGGTAATTTAAAAAACTAAAAAACCCGACTGCTTTTCTGAGCATTCATGAAAAAGCCCTAAAACAAGAAAATCTGGCAGTCGAGACCCATTCTAGAATTGAGAGCACATACCTATATTACATTGCAGATTACTCCAATCTATTGACTAGACGGCTGACTTTCTAAAATGGGTCCCGACTGCCAGATTTTCTTGTTTTAGGGCTTTTTCATGAATGCTCAGAAAAGCAGTCGGGTTTTTTAGTTTTTTAAATTACCGTTTTTTATTTTTTATTTTTTTAGTTTTATTTTATTACGATATCACTTTCAAAGTAATTACGAATCTAAAGACACCTCTCAAACTAAAATCCATCGAGCCGTTCAGGTCGCAGAGCGTGCCAAACATTTGAATTCTGCGCTACAAATCCGCCATTTTGTTTTTTTTTTTTATTTTGATATACCCAGTGTCACTCTCACAGTAAATACGAATCTAACAACACCTCTCAAGCTAAAATCCATCGAGCGGTTCAGGCTGCAGAGCGTGCCAAACAATTATACATACATACATACATACATACATACATACTCTCGAAAAACATAACCCTCCTTCTGGCGCAGTCGGGTAAAAAGGGTGTTACCAGTTGATGCCGCTGTTAGTACCTATCTATGTATGGCGTATTGAAAAAAGGTTTTTTTTTGTTTGGAATCCTCCAAATTACTTCTCCTGCTCTGGGTAGACTGAGAGAACACTCCCTGTGTCAGACTTTTACTACGATGAATTTTACATCACTAATATTCTTCTTCAGTTGTCTTTTTGATTTTCTGGGGTGCGGTAGCTCTTATGAATAATTCCGCAGGAGCTTAGATTATTATTATTTGGTATTATTTTAAAAGCTAAGGTTTAAAGAGAACATTCTCTATTTTAGGTAGTCATTTTTTTCATAGTAGGTAAATTACAGTGGTTTTTCTAATTCATCCCAATGTTTGACCGTAAACCAAACAAATGAGGTCTGGAAGGATCAATCAATGGCAAAAATACGTTTATGTGCATACATAAACGTCTTTTTGCTTTTGATTGATCCTGTATGATTTACATACTTGATCTAGATAGTTATTTCAATCATATTGGTAGTTGTACAAAATAATGCGGCGCCAGTTATATGACGAAAATAAGGCAAGACCACTAATTTAGCTATATATTAAGGAGGAAGATAGTTTAAGGTGAGAAATCATAAAAGGCTTCCCCCACTCTAGGGTGGAGAAAGAAGGCATCTCAGACTTTTACTACAACAACTACTTGGGTAGTTAAGATACTAACATAGACACGCTTAAAAGCTATACCATAATATCCACAGCACCCCTTCTATCCTAGCTCGCTGTACGTCCGTTCGGTAACAGACCGGTCCGAGCTCAAGTCGTCTACGACGCGCACTGTTCCCGCGCGCCTCAAGGAATTGTCAGCAAACTGTAGGGGCCCAACAGGACCGAAGCCTACTGGGGCCAAAGGTTACGTGAAAATGTTACCCGGGGCCCTGGGACAAAGGCAATGAATGAAACAGGGTAGGTTTTTATTCAGTAAGAGTCTGATACTAATTCCCGCCCCACCCAAGGGCGGGATTTGTCATTGAATGATTTTACTTACCATAAAAAACACCCCTTCTATCCTAATTAGCGACTTTGCAATATTTCTCACAGCAAATCACAAAACAGCTTTAAACAATAACAGCGCCTAACTTCAGAGGCATCAAAGCACTCTAGAAAACTGTAACGAAGTCTCAACAAGCGCAGCAGACGTTTTGAATTCCAACAATATTGACAAAGACTGTAAAAACAAAGGGGACCCCGAGACCCCTTTCATACATTTGGCAAGACGCCAAAAGAAGTAATGGAAGTCAATATTTGCGTTTTGTAAAACTAAATGACGCTCTAAAATGTCTCACACTCGTTGTTTCAATTGTTTTTATTTAGCTTAATTGGTTTAAATGGAACTAAAACAATTTAGTATCATTATAATACTGTCTTTTTAATAATGTTTTTTTTCTAATGCTTTTGAATTATTTTTTCATTTCATTTTTTTTTTTATTATTATGTAAAGTGAAATGAAAAGTAAGACAACAGCATATATCATAAATATCCGAAAGAAACTGAGGTAGGTAAGTACAGTTAACACCAATGCTTTATTTGATTCTGATTTAGACGCCTACTTATATGGGGTAACTGGTAATTAGTAACCGATACTTAAACACTTCTAGTCATGGTTATCATGACTACAATCACGTGTTTAAGTATCAACTTTTACTATGCGACCAAACCTGAAATCGCGACGATACCGGACGGTCCGACGGCGACCTACCCATTGCTCGCCATGCCCTTTTGTACGCACCTACGATACTTAAGTAACTCCTAATAAGGGTTTTTTTTTTTAAAGTAGGTAAAATCATCCAATGACATCCCCCGCCCTTGGGCGGAGCCGCAGATAGTGTTAGACTATTACTGACTAAAAACCTACTCCGTTCTTCCTTTGCCTTGGTTCCAGGGCCCTGGTATGAGGGTTTAGGTTTCGAAAAAAAAAAAAATGGTAAACAAGAAACGAAAATACCACATTTCTCCTTTGACGAAATTGTCAAAATCAATCTATGCAGTGTAAACCTAACATGACGAAGTACCTACTTCATGCAGTTCGATAATCCTCTCTACGTTAAACAGTCGTGACGCCTGCATTAACTTGATGACTTTTGGAAGTCAAAGCATTGATTGCGAGATGTACAATAGTAGTTTTAGTATATGCAAAACCCGACATACGTGTCTAGTATTTTTATGTACAGAATCTATTCACTAAACATAACTGAATCATGAAAAATCACAAATTTATATGTTTATAATGCTACCTACTTTTCCGCAGAAATATATGGTCACCGGGCCATCTAGCCCATTGAGAGGTTTTTTTTATGGTAGGTAAAATCATCCAATGACAAATCCCGCCCTTGGGCAAAGCCGGAAGTAGTGTCAGACTCTTACTGACTAAAAACCTACCCCGTTCCTTCGTAGCCTATCGTGCCGGGGCCGGGTATTCCTTTCAGAAGTTAACCCATGACTCCAGTAGGCTTCGACCCTGCCTGCCTACAGCTAGCAGGCTGGGTCTCTTCGGTCTCAGCTCCTTGAGGCGCGCGGGAACAGAACGCGCCGTCGACGACTTGGGCTCGGTCCGGTCGGTTACCGGACGATCGGACAGCATGCTACCCATTGCACGCCGTCAGCCCATTGAGAGGTGGTTTTGCTCCCGCACCTAGTTGTGCACTGGCACTTCATGCCCGCTATGACCTGTCGTGACCTTTGTTGTACGGTCAGTGGTTTCCAACTTATGACGTTTTTAAAAAAATATAACGTGGTGTAAAAATTATTGGAATCGATGCAGTTATATAACACAACAACATATACACACACTAAAAATAATATTGTTTAATATAAGTATATTATGTATGTCGCAATCAATGCTTTGACTATCTAGCTAAACTGATCGTGCAGACAATTATCTGCACGATCAATTTAGATACCCGTAATCGTGATCATATGACTTTGAAGTGATCATTATTATGTATTACATACCTATGTATCTACAGAGTTTGATCTGTGTCTGAGGCACGTGGTTGTATAGGTAGGTACTATAAGGTTGAACGACTGCCTTTTGAGTTTAGTTTCGGTGCTAATTATTATTCAAAAAAATTTAGAATAAAGTTCATTGAACTTTTCGTAATATCTCTGCGGAGGTACCCTAAAAACAAACAACGAACTGTTTTTCATTATAAGAAAATGTAAAGGATCACGATAGATGTTGATTAAAGATAACTTTGTCTTTATTTCCATTTTGGAAATTAATAGTATCATCAAATGTAAGAGGTTCAATGACCGTTATTTTTTGTTATCTGGCGCCTATCTTAACGCGTAACTCACATGAAAGTACGTCATCACCAGTTAATTATGAAAAATAATGAATAAATAATGTCATAAGTAACCAGTAATGAGGTTATGTATATTAATACACGAGGAAAAAAAGAAGGAATCTGGTCAAAGTAAGTTTTTTTGGTCAAACTAAAATGGAACTGGGCAGCTCACATTTGCTGCATGTCGCGACGAAATTGAGCGAAGGCAACTACTGATTGGATTCCGAACAGCAGGAAGCGGCGACGCGGCAGGCCCAGAAGGAGATGGCGCATGGCGTGACGATTTGGACCTACCTTAGGGACTGGCCAGAAGTGGCTAAGGACAGAAAAGAGTGGAATAACAGAAGGGAGGCCTTTGCCCAACTTTGGGACACAACGGGCTCATAATAATAATAGGTTCACGCTTGACCGCTATCTAATGGAAAGCGATGATGCTGTCGACGATGGAGCGCGCTTACCAAGAAGTAAGCTATTCACTCTAGACTTAAAGATTCCCGGGTTATAGCCATAAGGAAACACAGACTCCGGCAGGGAATTCCATTCCTTAGCTGTACGCACAATGAATGTCTTCCCAAATCGTTTTGTGCGTATAGGTGGGATGTCCACTATGTACCGCTGACGCATCGCCGTACGCCTAGTGGTCCGATGATGGAACGGGCTAGGTGGAATTAGGTTATGCAATTCCGATGCAACCGACAAGTAAGTACCAAAAAAAAAGCGATAGTGGTACTTTCATCATGATTATAATGTCTTTGGTCTCATGATTGCAAGGTTCACTTTTGACACAAGGGAATCGATTCGTCGCGCAAAAAGTGCTAGTTTTCTTTAGTTCTCCGTCCAACCCTCTGGTTACCGTCCGGACCAGACCCAAGTCGTCAAAAGCGCTAATTGTTCCTCGCGCGCCTCAAGGAGATGTCAGCAAACCGTAGGGGCCCAGCAGGGTCGAAGCCTACTGGGGCAATCTCTGTCTGTTGAGTTCGACTGTAATCAAAATATTCGATTGGGAGTATTGTTATTGTTCAGACGTCAGAACAAAAGAATTACGCCTAACTACCTACCTACCTACAACAATTGTTACATGTCTCCGAATCACCACCGGATCCAATGGCTTTACTTAATATTCCAGGCACGGGGTGTTAGTTATGTCCTAGATACACTTATAAAACTGCACAAGTAGTAAAAAATTCAGATTGGTTCTTGCTCACTTTCAAACCCGCAACTTTATGCATGAAAGGCAGTTATATTAACCACTTACCCATCACTCACTATAAGTTAGACTTAATATATGTTGTAAACAAGAATAATAAACTAATTACATATATAAAAAAAAATCTAGTGTAAAATTTTGAAATCGAATGATAAGTCTCTAATATTCTATCCAAACATAACCCACAAACGAAATTTCCTCAATAAAAACCTTGTTATAAAACCAGACAGAATTTTGATCACTCCAATTTCCTATCACAACGGACGGGCCAGTTTTCAATAAAACCCAGCTGCGGATTAATATCAGCAGGTTTCGCGTATTATCTGTGTTTTTTTTTCAGAAATTTTTCTAAGACTGGCGACAAGTATTGTGTTACGTAGTCCAGTCACGTATAAGAGACCAATTGCCTATAGCGTGGTGTATTATTTGAACAACTCGTTGTATGCACTGTCCTATTATTTTGTTCGACACAGTGCTAGGTCTGCTTTTTTTCGGTAGGAAAATCATTTAATGACATCACCACGCCCTTGGGTGGGGCGGCAGATAGTGTCAGGTAGCTCACGGTAGCTCCCAACCTACCTACCTGGCTCCAACAAATGTGGAATCAAATCTATTGATGTCTTGTAGGTGTTTGGTTTTGTTATATTTCAATGATATTTTATCGCAAAACTTCATTGTGTGATTATGATAAGTTAAGATTTCGAAACAAAAAAAAATTGATTAGCACTAATTTATGAAAATCATGATCTCTAACAAGTTCTTAAAAGGTCCTTTATTTATAAGTTTAGATGACTTAAGCAGCCTAAAATAATATGCTCAAAAGGCAGTGACTTCGCGGTGGCTTCCCTTGTCCTCTTACTATGGAGTAAAATGGCAAGGGAAGTCAATATAGCCATAGCGAAGTCGGCGCCGATCACTTCCACGACTTATAGGCGTAGAAGTGATCGGCGCCGACTTCAGTACAGTACAGTATGCGTCCGCCGCCCAATGATAACCGGCTGACCGGAGACCCAAAATAAGCTTTTATTAACAATAATAATCCATTCTGATTTCAGAGAAAAGTATCTACAGCTTAGTAACAAACACTTCCAGATAATTTGAAAGAAAAATATTTATACAACAAAAGAAAAACAGTAACGTAAGTGTATATGCCTATAAATATGTACCTTGAAATAATTTTCGTACTTTAGCATAATGTAACAAGTACCTCAGAACTTCTTAGGTAACTTTCCTTCGTATTGAGTTTAACCTCATTTCTTTCAAACAAACAATTTGTGAGTATTTCTGTGTGCTGAAATCACAATATTATGTCTGAAATATTTCTTCAAGTGTGTCTGAATTGGAAAAGCAGGGTTAATTTGTTTTTTTTTTCGCGTTTTGCTTATCATGTCATAAAAATAGTTCTTTTATCTCGATAATATGAAGGAATTGAATAAAAATTGATTTGGCAAGGAGTTTCGTCTGAGCTTTTTATCCAATTGAAATTTTATTCGTGTACTTAATGAGTGTTTTCGACATACTTTTTAGTAAGTACATTTGGTATACTTTTTCGCTTATTACCTTCTTTGAAAATTAAATGATGAATATCCATTGGAAGTTTTTTTACAGTTAACTCATAGAGACTTCCTGAAAAATATATAGCTTTCTTTAAACCGACTTAGCTGGCTACCACACAATTGCTAGAATTGTAAAATAATACCCGCTTACTCGTATGCAGTCGACTCAGTCCTCATACCTCACATTACAAAGCTCGCCGCAGAATTTAGTTCCATTGCGGAACAGACTCTATTAAACTATTGTTCGCTTTGATACGCTAAACTTTTGTAGGTGTTAAGTCAATCCAATTTGTTGGTGGAATTAATGTGGGAACTCAACGGGGTATCAAGTATCAACTAACGCTATGTATGCTTGAAGTCAACTTCATCCGACACGATTCCATGTAAGAACCAATAAATTATTCTAGGTACTCTTGCCATTTGTTGAGTTTTGGCTTTGAGAGTGCACGCAGCAAATTGATCAGTTAAATGTTTTTCCTTATCGCAGCTATACGAAAGAGGAAAAAAGAATAATATATATTCAAGTTCTCAAAAACTCAGGTAGTCGTAAAATGATTTCTTAATTACTTTTTGCGGTGAAACTATCTATTAAGGTAACTCGGAAAACATACAAACATTAAACAAACACACCTAGGGATCACAAATGTTTTATAAAATTGCTGCTATTCATTCTATTTAGTGAATCTTATTATTTTAATGACGAACTTTGTTTAATTATCGTGTTCTAGCTTCTGCCAGCGGGTTCCCCGGGTGAAAATTGGTTTCTCCATACAAACTTCCAACCCCCGTTTTACCTCCTGATAGAAGTAGTTTCATAAAATTGTAGTTAGCGGATGTCTACACTTTATAAAGAACTTACCTGCCAAATTTTTAGTTTGTAGGTGTTATAGTTGCTGAGATTTTGTGATTAATCAGTGAGTGGTATTTCACTTTTATATATAGGGTGATTGGTAATTAGTGAACGATACTTAAACACGTGATTGTAGTCATGATAACAAACAACTTTTATTATGGGACCAAACCTGAATTCGCGAAAAAAATCTAGTTGGCAGTTCTTTTATGTTTGGTCAAAATGTACTGAATTTGGCTGATATTTTTCGCGATTTCAGGTTTGGTCCCATATTAAAAGTTGTTGGTTATCGTGACTACAATCACGTGTTTAAGTATCGTTCACTAATTACCAGTCACCCTATTATAGAAAAAAAAAACGGTAAACTAGGATTTTATAAAACCATGTAGTATGTTTTAACAAAAATTTCTGCATCAGAATTGAAAAATATTGCATTAATATTAGTGATGACGGAATTCAGCCCAATAAAAAATGTTAAGAGTCATCGGAATGGTGGAAGCTGGTCCCAGGCTTAATATATACTGGAAATAAAATAAGGGGCAACTGAGCACATATCACGAGCCGCATTGCTTAACGACATGGAGGGAAATTTTACATCACCACTGGACTGGACCGCTACGTTAATTAAAATTACTGCTTGACGTAATCGTACCATGGACACCATAATGCTGGTTAGACCGGTCCGACCTCAAGTCGTTTAGTCGTTTACGGCGCGCAGTGTTCCCGTGCGCCTCAAGAAATTTTCAGCAAACTGTAGGAGCCCAGCAGGGCCGAAGCCTACTGGGGTCAAAGGTTATGTGAAAATGAAGATTTGTCATTTGATGATTTTACCTACAATAAAAAAAAAACTATGATGCTGGTTATAAGGCTCCATGGCACTTCAGGCTTATTTATAAGCGATCAAAATAACCAAAATCATTTATGTGAAGTGGGTCTGTATACTTGAAGGCTGTTGAGAATCCTACCTACTCGTATACACTCTACTATTCTCGTATAGTCTCTCTAATACGGTAGTGAGTGGTAACTCATATACGTAATGGGGTCGCGAATACAGACTTTTGAGGAAGAAACTTGGCGTTCATCTGTGCTTTTCCGGTGAAGATCTCTAGATGTCAAGAAAATTTGAGATTTTATTAGGAAATTCATCCAAATGACCAACACTGATTCTTTTTTACCTACACCACAAAAATAACTAAAATGTACTTTTTTACGTTTTTAATAATTTAGTTGACGCAGTCAATTTGAATTAAGAATCCTATATTTACAAAAACTATTTTTTTTGTCATAATTTTTACAAAATCTACAAGGTAAGTTTTATTATGAAAAAATTAAATTTAAAAAACCAATCTGAAAGACTAGGTCCAGTCCAGCAAAGTAATATCTCCAGACAATTATGACGTGTTGATTTCGAGGAAGAGTTCTTGTAAACATTTTCGAAAGAGTTAACGTTTCCCTGAGATGTAAAGAGTAACTGAGGGAAAATCCTAGGCCGAGAAGGACATCTAATGACTTCTCCCCTCAAATAAAAAGTTATTTTCCATAGCAAAAAAACAAAAATTTAAGCTACAGGAAAATACCAAGCATATTTTCTAAACAGGATCAAACTGTCATCATAACCCTTAACGCTCAAAACTGAGTAAGGTTGAATTTTCTAAAATCCAGATTTTCTATGCAGTAGCGTACAAATAAGAAAATCGGTGCTAACAACGATCGAGCTATACTAGGTATAAAATTACGGCTACAAACACTTTGAAGCTTGCTTCGAGAAATAGCAAAAGCTAAAGTAAAGAGTCTCTAAACAAAGTGTAAAATTGCAAATCTTAACGATTTTGAAATGTCAAACTATTTGCAATTGACATTGTTCTGGGCAGCAAACTTGTCGGAAAAAATTGCCGTAGCCCCGGACCGCTAAGGGCAACCGGAAGAACATAGGTAACCTTTAGACAGGAAGAGTTTAACATTCTCTCTCGATGCACCCAGAACGGTGCATCGAGGAATTTCTTTTGAAATGAGCAGTACTTTTTTTAACATTATTTGATCTATCTTCCTCTGTTATAGCTGTATTGTGAGCACATAAATTATAAAAAATTAATTAAAGCTATGTACTGACTTTTTGATAAAAAAAAACAATTTCACACATTTAGAACTGTATGAATGTGATAACCAATATGCTATTTATCTGCAACCGAAGTCTTATTCAACAATTTCAGTTCAAAATCGATAGAAGACAATTTTAACGTTCCAGTCATCGCAGCTCCTTAACGACTGTGTTTAGTGGCCTTAAACCGGCATTATTAGTGACAAAATAGTGTCCGGGGCATCATTAAAGTGGCTCATTTCTATTACCGTGTCTCTCTATAGCGTCCCCGATACGTACTTAAACACAGAAATGTGTTTCGATTGTTATCCGAAGGTTGTGGAGGGTAAGTGGGTTTTGTCTTTCGGTAGCATAGTCTTGGCTGTGTTTGTCTTTTGTTTCATAATACGCAATAGGATCAAGTACATAATATTACACAAATTAAAACTAAAAGCAAGTGATAAATGATGTTTATTTTACTAAAAGGTTAACACGTAATTTTTTTCGTTAATTTAAACTAGTTGAGACCGGTGTTTTTCTAGATTATTACCCTGAGAAGAAACACTAAAACCATTTCAGAAGCATTTTTTTTTTTTTTTAAGTTCTTATAGTAAACATGTAGTGGTCAAATCATATGAGAACCATTTAGAATAGTATCTGAGACGACCTATCGAGGAAAAACCATAAAATTTTAAGTGAACCTGTCCACTCAGTGCAAGCATTAGTCAAATAAATAGCTGTACTTTCCGTAACTAGAAAAGTAATACCACCGTAAGGTCGACTCTGGAGCCAAGGGTCATGTGAAAATGAACCCCGGGGCCCTGAGACAAAGGCAATGAAAAGAGCAGGGTAGGTTTTTAGTCAGTAAGAGTCTGACACTTTCTCCCGCCCCACCCAAGGGCGGGATTTGTCATTTGATGATTTTACCTACCCTAAAAAAAAACCGTAAAGTCGACTAGTAGAAAATGTCTAAGTCATTAAGTCCGCCTTTGTACAGTGTTACTTTTTAGTGCATAAAGTTTTAATAACATAAGTAAATAAATAATATGAGAATACCATTTCGTTATGATAATGTAAAAAAGTGATACATTACTTAAATTAATGTTATAAACTATTATTACTAGAACAATCTGAAGCACTATACAAAGTTTTGCACTTATTGAAACAATGTTGTTTTTTTTTTTCACTAAAACCATTACACCAAGTTGTCACCAAACAGTACTCATACAACAATAATAAAGAGAATAAAAACGTAGCCATACTTGTTTCTTCTATAAAAACGGGGCAAAAGTGTGTTGTAACTACTCTCGTCAGACAAAGAGGTTTCAGGTCAAGGGTCCTCAGACAAGTGCGGCCCAAATACGGCGCGTGCAGTTTATGGAAAGGATCTACGTAACTTGATTATTGCAGCCTTCTTGGCGTATCAGAAGAATATTGTTGAAGTATATTTGTGCTCTCTATATAAGGAGGAAAAAGTTAACTATTTACGTGTTGGAATGAAACTGAAAAAAAAACTTGAAGGAAAGTGACTTCATTTTGTTTTTGTTACCGTTCTTCACAAGGTTACAAGAAACACCGTTCAAAAAATAGAATAATTTATAAAAGCCGTTGTGTACAAGTTCTATAAATGATAAATGATATTTATTTTGCAAATACGTTTTTTAAAAACACTTTTACACGTCAATTTTGTCGTCAGTTTAATCTAGATGAGGCTGGTGTTTCCTAGCTGACTACCCTGGAAAGAAACAACAAACAAACTCAGGGTCAAAGTATCTTTTAAAGGTCCATACAGTAAACATGTACCTAATGGTTAAATCACATGAGAACCATGCAGAATTGTGTCTGAGATGATCTTTAGAAGCTACTAGCACTTGGCCCATTGTTTTTTATATGGCAAGTAAAGAAGTTTAGTTAACTTATGTGCTTGTAACGTCTTCGTGAAGGCTAGAGCCGTAAAAAACTAATATCTGCAGACATTCATAGTTGAGTTCAGGAAACAAACGAAAAATTAATGTTGTATTGTTGTACTTATGGAACCAACATGTCGAATATAAGTGTGCCTTTGTATTTTGTGTTGCATGAAGATTAAATAAATAAATAAATTTACCAATTCGTTTAAAGAAGATGGGGACTAGGACTCTCCATGAAACAATCACACTGCAGTTTCGCAATGTATAAAGTAGTAGTATAACGTTTCAATTTTGAGCAACTTAACAATTCAGTTGTTCTATGTGGGCAATGTTGAAACCTTTGCATTTTTAACCAAAAGCTGAAGTGTTTTTCGTCAATGAAATTCGTGTCACAGAAAATATCCAGGATTCAGTTTTTAAAAGCAGTGCTTTTATTCTTGAGTGGACTGAAAGTGATTGCCTTTTTATATTTCAATTTATGGACATGGTAAAAATCTTTCCGTGCCGACACATTTCATTTTTTTATTATGAAATCTGATTAATTCATTATTTCCCAAGAGGACGCCGGCGTCCGCACACCTATTGTCTTTCTATTGTGTCTCTGATTACGCTATTCAACAGGTTAATATAGTACTCACCATCATCATTATCATTTTCTTTGTTGATATAAACTAGTGCTTGACTGCAATTCCGCTTGATGGTAAGTAGTGAGGCCATCGTTGATGGTGAGGCAAATTAGTTTATTAAGAACCTATTCACTCTAGCCTTGAAGACACCTAAATTATAATCAGACGTGAAGACCGCAGCAGGCAAACTGTTCTAGTCCTTTGATTTACGTGGTATAAACAACGAGGCAAAGCGCTTATTCTGGACCTTGGAAGTTTCAACAACGTAAGGGTTGATATTTGCAACCGAAATCATCATTACAACCGAAAGACGTCCTTGACAATTGCTGGATATAGGCCTCCTCCAAGTGTCACTACAACTACTGTTCAAGTGTGTCTCGCATCCATCGAATTCTCACGTCCACCACGTTACAAGTACATCTTGTCAGAGGCCTTTCAACGCTGCATCTTACGGTACGTTGCAGCCAATCCAGAACTTTTCGGTGGCATCATGATCAATGATCGACCATCAATTCTGCGAGTAATATGCCTTGTATGCAGTTCTTGTGCAGAATGTTAATTAGTTAGGGATATGGTTTTTTTTATTTTCGGCGGGGAAATCATCCATGACATCTCCGCGCCCTTGATCAGGGCGGGAGTGAGTATCAGACTTTTACTGACTAAAAACCCACTTCTGTTCTTTCTTTGCTCTCGTTCCGGGGGCCCGGGTTTCATTTTTACACTCTACATGGCCCCAGTAGGCTCCGACTCTGCTGGGCTCCTTCGGTTTGCTGACATCTCCTTGAGGAAAAGACATGGTTACTATCTCATTACATAAATTACTAGATTTTTGATTGTGACTTTTTTTCGGTGGTCTATTCTACCTACAAAGGTATGTGGAATTGCGGCAAAATACAGCATTTCCTGAATATAAAGAAATCTAAGGCCCTTTACAATTTATGGCAAAAAAAACTTTCTAATCGGATCAATACTTCCAGTAATTGTTAGTTACAAAAGCAAAAATGAACAGTAAGAAACAATTTGACGAGTTTAAAAGTACGACCATTCTCTACGTAATTAAGTTTGTCTATAAACCTCACCATGATTTCATTACACTTACAGAACTTTGTAATTGACAGGACTCTTGAAATCAAATTAGGAACGAGGCTACTCGAAATCCGACATCCGACAAAAGTCCAAGACGTCGGCGATCGAATAATGGGACTCAAGTGAGTAGAGCTAGACACATGATCAGACAATGTAATGGCAGCTTGAGCCGGGACTTGTCCGAGTGGGAACTAATGAACAAGACACGTCATCGGTCCTATTAGTGGAACTAATATTTGGAAATTTTGTTGGTTGTTAAATTTTATTTGTAGTATTTACGATAAGATGAACTTCAGGGCTTGATTTTTTATTAGGGTTTTATTTACAAGTGAAATAAAAAATATTTTTATTATTTGTTTTATATGATTGTGTGGGAGTCTTATAAAATAAAAGGAAGTCAGTAATAGCGTGACGGTTGACAGGGTAGGATACAAGTCTTCAATAAAAATATTTTTTCATAGCAAGGTTTTATAGCGTGATATACAATTAATACTCATCAAGACCATTTCAAAAAGTTTAAATAGGATAGGGTTACCTTATTGCGCCAATTAACGAGTTTCTATGGCAATCTTCCAGTTCCATTATCGGACCTTGGTTACTATCTAGCACCAAAATACTTGTCAAGACAAATTACACGAGCCCAAACTCGATGGGGTTGTGTCGTTTAATAACCGAGTTCCTATGGCCACCATCATCAGATTCCACGTCACAATAATTATCCACGTCATAATAATTTTGCATTTGTCATCTGATTTACACATGTATGCAAAATTTCAGTTCAATCGGAAACCGGGAAGTAGATCAAATTTGCAAGATTTGATCGTAAACAAACATCGGTCAGCTGTAACTAAATAAAAGCTTGTAATAGGAACAAATGCACTGATCCCAAATAACACGGGACAAGAGCATAAAGCTGTGATTACAAGCAAAAATGATTAGAAGTGCTCATGGGGCAGCAACACTAAAAAAATGCAGATGTGTCCGTTTCTATTTTTTTTACCGAAAATGGACTTATCCTTTAGTGATGTATAGAATCCTTCAACCGCTTGGCTATACCTTGAAAATCCAAAGTAAATATGATTTCTGATCCATATAAATATCATTTTCTAGAATTGATAACTAATTTCAAGATAATATTAAAAAAGAGCCCAATTTGGCAGATTAGCAATATTGAGAATATCGCTATAAAACAAGTTACGCATTGTTTATGCAGAATATTTATCAGAAAATTTACGGCATCCTCATCTTAATGCAAAAATATCCGCCGACGGCCGTCGGGGATGGGAAGCTAAGATTTCGATCTTATATTAAACATTAATTTTCTTCACAAATACTTTCTTTGGGAGCGACCTTTTGTTCGGTATGTTTACCGCCAAGTAACGTGCCGAATTTGAAATTATCTCAAAATATAAATCTTTTTTGTTGAGTCACGAAATCATGAAGAACACTTTATGCCTTTTTGCTGTGTTGACCTCTTCGCAGTGGAGTGTTGTAACAAGCAGACCCCAATTCTCGCCAACCCTTTCTTTGAGTTAAAACTTCAATTTAAAAGTGTCCATGGAATTTCTTACTCGTTTTTTTTTTCCATATTATAGACATAAGCTTTAGAATGAGTACTTAGCTTCATTTTTTCTAACAAACCGTCTCCTTGACAATTCTAAAATGCAAAATCTATCTATCTATCTATCATTGATATTATTTGATTATTAAAATTGTATGCTTTGATTTGAATGCTACTCGTACAACACTGTGCACAAACTAAACAGTCGAGTCGATAGTAAGTATGCGGAAAACAATTTACGAACCTTAGTTTTTAGCACAAAAAATTATTTGTGTGATAAATGCGGATCAAACAGTTTTCAGCCAAGATCAATAGTAAATAAAATACTTTGTAAAACTAAATAGATCACTAGCCATATTATTTGATATTTTTGGATATATTTTACTGCTTGCAACGTTTTAAGGAGAATTTAGCGTCACAATTCTTGCTCATAAATTCGACTCCGCGGGGATTAAAAAGTTAAGCGGAGGCATTATTTTTCTCACGTAATTACTTTGTTAGCCGAAATAAGAAAAAAAAACGCTTTTTAAGCTGGTTTACTTTCACGGTGGGATGAACATTCATTATTGACAGATAAGTCTCTTTAACTTTGAGCATTTTATTTCAAAGTCTTTGGAGTAGCGTAATGGATTGCAACAATTCCGGCTGATAGATTAGCCTAGTGCTTGATTTATAGATCTAATTCCTAAAGTCGTTATTTTTTTATTCAATTACTCTGAAACAAATGGGTACAGACGCCGTTGTCATTTGTATCGTGAAGACCCAAAACTATTATAGAAACATACTCAGTTATTTCATTAACAGCTTCCTGATAATATACGACTTTCAATCCATTATTCAGTAGATAATAGAACAACATTGTATTTTCTCATTAAAACAATACAATTATGTATGTAAATCGCTGAATAACGAGCTAATTTAAGTGTCTTAACCGCGTGCTTTGCATATTCATAAGGGATATGCTACAACCTCTGCAGTTTAGTGTTAATGAAGTTATGACGTAATATGTTTTTAATTAAAATGTTTATGGTATAGTATTTCATCTTGCATAGCCTAAAGCTACATGTATCAAAACGATAATCTTTCTGGTTATTTTTATTATCATCGTAATTTTAAATGCGTCATCCATTGTGTCTAAAATCCGCCAGTTCATTTGTACGATCATTTGTCTGGCCTTTTTGATTCTTACAGCCATTTTATCTTGCCCTTAAAAATTGCCATCTTAATAAAGGTACCTACATCAGTTGATATTATAGAATCATTTGGTCCTGAGGGACGCTAATCCGTGAGCTAGTCAATATTGCCGCAAGCCGCTCAGTACATATTAGTCGATTTCAGCAAGTGTCAACGGACTAACCTAGAGGTCACTACGCAAGACCTTATAGACTATACGTAAGTATTGTGTTAAATATTACCTACGCAAATGTTACCTAAAATTCGGCAAAATATTACCGAACAAGAAAAGTCAACAAACCTTTTATCGAAAAACCAAATAAACCCTTTATTTGGTTTATCTTATTTGGAATATTAAAAAAATGTTCAATACGCAATCTAAATAAATAATTTTAATACTGCTAACGATGTATTAGTTTTTTTTCTAAGAGACATTTAATATTTCGCATGTACTGGTGATCAGAGTTAATATTAGGAAATTTTTATTATGAGACGTGTCAGGTTTTTAAGTGTCACGTAATACTTTATGTGGTAATCGTTATTTACTTTTATCGCAGTTCTGTCATAGTTTTCAGGTACTACACAGCGCACTGCTTTGTTTTCGCGGCTTGAATTTGATTTGGTTTCCATTAACAAACGCCTCACTACAAACAAAACAAAAGCACACCGGGAGCACTGCACTGCGCCCGGTGACCGGTGTGTACCCCATTCAAACGTAAAACAACTGATCACAGCTTTTCTCTTCCTCATTAACTTGTAAATTAGATCCCTTCATGTGTGTGACATGACGTCACCATGTACTCAAGTTATGCTCAACAAGCCCAGTAATAGGATGGGTTACCATTTGCATATTATAGTCTTGTCCCTTCCCTGATTCGACATGAACGTTCACTCATTAATTTTAATGAATATCATTAGGTGTTGCTACTGAGTATCGGGAAGTTGCATGGGTCTAATAAGTGTGCGACTAAACTCCGGTTGTCTATTGTTAAATGAAACCAAACCATTATTTATAATCCATTCGAAAATAATATCACGACATAGCCGTTAAATCACACCAAAATCTTAACTTAATAAGTCTAGACATTCCTGTTTTTCAACTGCATTAAATAGATTTTCTCTAAAGACGAAAATTCATTTAAGAACCTAATCCACATATTTTTCCAACAAACTTCTGACTCGATCTAATCGACATTCACGACAGGGAGAACAAAAGCGCTAAGTATAATAAATGTGAAATCAAACTTGAAAATTTAAGCGGACTTAGAAGTCGCGATAGCGAAACTCGGAATAAAATGACCTCGCCAATTGCTGCGGAACGAAGTTATGTAAAATTGGGAATTGCAAGAAACTGTACTAAGAAAATACGAAACTTGAGAACTGTAAGTCAAATTTCAGAATACATTGCTCCCTTATTACGAATTCATTTGGAAGTATTAACTGTTTAAGCTCTGGAAACGCAATGTAACACAAAAGTAAACTTAAGACTTTACATTTTGTAATTACATAGTAAAACGAAGCGTTGGACGGGTGTCGAGATCACAAATTTGTATTCCAGACTCACAATAAAGTTCATTTAAATATAAATGCGACAAGACCTTTACCCAGTAAATGCTGTTACTCCTATAAACTGAGTCGTAATTTTTTATGACGATCGTGGAAATAACTTTGGACATTTAACAAGCCTTAGCAGCCAAATATTATGACGATGCGGGTGCCGGTAAGTACCACACAATATGACTGCTGGCGACAATTGTTAACTAAACACAACGATACTAAAATGAACTCGGCCACCATTTAAATTATTTTCTCTTATGTCACCACACCACACAAAAGGCTTTTATAGCACTTTAGCGAAGACTTTTTAATTATTTTTATTTAGATCAGAATTGAACCTTATACTATTTTATATATAAATTATAAAAATATATGAATAACATGTACAAAAACTCATTGGGCAACAAAAAGCGTAAAGATATTTGTAAATATCGACCATTGGAATGATGGTAAGCAGTAGTAGCTAAGTAGGCCTCGATATCGTGAGAACAACCCAGGCAGGTGCTTTGTTTATGTAATTAATTTCACCACTACTGCTTTCAAAACGGTGAAATATCACGAGGAAACCGGTATGATAAACACAAAAACTTCGAAGACCATGAAAACATGCTCTTTATTCTTTCTCAGAGACGGTCCACGTCCCAGCAATTTAAAAAAAAAAAAAAACGTCCCAGCAATGGTAAAATTATATCGCTGTACTGAAATGATGTGATATGACATAAAATATAGTGAAATCAATATAGCCGTACCAAGTTTTCCGGGTCATTACACCAAGAAGAAAAAACCTTTAAGTACCTTATTCCTATAAACCATAACACAATACGGAAACACGGAACTATAAAACACGACATCGTTGCAATAAATCCCGGCATGATTTAAAATTTCATACTGCGTCTTCGGTTACGTCAATTTTCATACAAAATTCATTGCTGCAGCTTTTAACGTTTTAGTAACAATATTGAGGCGTTTCTTTTCCAAGACGTTTATTTTAGTTTCATGAATAATTTCCATTTCATACAATTTTGTAGTTGTTATAGTGAGGGAACATTAATATTTATTAGGCAGTGCTATACCGAACCTGTGATATAGAATTTAAAAAGAACGGTTTTTATTCTATTTTAGATTTGAATCTGCTTCTCTAATAGCGTAGGTATTAAGTCGAGTACAAGAAACGTAGTCTTATTCTGAAACCTAATCGACGAGTCTATTAACTTTGCTAACTAAAACAAAGGTTTAAAAAGCTGAACATACTTGATACCAATGGAAATTAAATCCCCAGTGGAGTTTTTATAACTTGAATTCGATTAAAGCTCTGGTCAATTATTTACATTAACAGAGAATAAAGGAACTGGTACGGAATGTGGACAAAATCGATTCAAAGTTAATTAGGTCCATCTATATTTGCGGTCGCGCGCCAGACTCTGCATCAAAGGGCTTATTCTGAACAGACGTTTTATTTTATTTTTATGTCTTGCCGCAACAACAATGTATCACAATGTTTCTTTTTTACAAGCTTTCTATTAGCTTGCACTGTATGTAACTATGTATGTTCGGCTCAAATCTTGCAACTCAATTTTGAAGCAGATATCTTCAACCGATTGAGCTGAAATTTTACATGCATGTGTAAATCGGGTGACAATGCAACATTATGATAACATGGAGCTGATCTGAAGATGGAGCTGGAAGGTAGCCATAGGAACTTAGCTATAAAACAATACAATCCCATCGAGTTTGGGCTCGCTTGATTAGTATTGACGAGTAATTTGATTCTGTATGATAGCCAGGGTCTGATGATGGAGCCGGAAGGTGATCATAGGAACTCCGCAGTTAAACGATACAACCCCATCGAATTTGGGCTCTTTTGATTCGTATTGACGAGTACTTTCATGCTATATGGTAACCAAGGTCTGATGATGGAGGTGGAAGGTGGTCACAGGAACTCCGCACTTAAACGACAAAACCCATCGAATTTGGGCTCGTTTAGTTTGTATTGACGAGTACTTTCATTCTATATGGTAGCCAGGGTCTGATGATGGAGCCGGAAGGTGTTCATAGGAACTCCGCAGTTAAACGATATGACCCCATCGAGTTTGAGCTCGTTTGATTAGTATTGACGAGTAGTTTGATCATGTATGGTAGCCAGGGTCTGATGATAGAGTCGGAAGGTGGTCATAGGAACTCCGCAGTTAAACGATACAACCCCATCGAATTTGGGCTCCTTTCATTCGTATTGACGAGTACTTGGATCCTATATGGTAACCAGGTTCTGATGATGGAGCTGGAAGGTTACCATAGGAACTTAAGTTACTAACCGAACACGACAAGTTCGCGAAGTACCTGTACAAGATTCGTGCGGAGACGACGCCCGGGTGTCGCCACTGTGCGGAGCGCCCGGAAGACACGGTGGAGCACACAGTCGAGGTGTGCCCCGCTTGGGAAGAGTATCGCCGTGTACTTGTGGGGGCGATCGGTGACGGCGATCTCTCGCGCCGGGGCTTGGTTCAGGCCATGCTCCGGAGCGAGGAGGAGTGGCAGGTGGTCGCCTCCTTCTGCGAAGCAGTAATGCTAGCAAACGAGGAGGCCGACTACATTAGGCAACGGCGCACACGCCGCCGCCACCGCTTGGATTCCGATCCCAATTTCCGGCCCAAGTGGGCGCGGGCTCGCGGACGGCGGGCAATGGGTAGCTCGCTGTCCGTCCGTCCGGTAACGGCACAAGTCGTTTACGGCGTGCACTGTTCCCACGCGCCTCAAGGAGTTGTCAGCAAACTGTAAGGGCCCAGCAGGGCCGAAGCCTACTGGGGCCAAAAGTTATGTGAAAATGTCACCCGGGGCCCTGGGACGAAGGCAATGAATGGAACAGGGTAGAATTTTAGTCAGTAAGAGTCTGACACTATTTCCCGCCCCACCCAAGGGCGGTATTTGTCATTGGATGATTTTACATACTATAAAAAAAAACCATTGGAACTTCGTAAGAAATCGACACAATCCCATCGAGTTCGGGCTCTTTTGATTTGTATTGATGAGTACTTGGATCCTATATGGTAACCAGGGTCTGATGATGGAGCTGGAAGGTGGCTACAAAAACTCCGCAATTAAACGACACAGCCCTCTCGTCTTTGGTCTCGTTAAATTTGTAATGACGAATATTTTGATAAATATGGCAGTCGGGATCTGATGATGGAGCTGGAAGGTGGCCATAGGAGTTCCGCAATAAAACGACACAATCCCATCGAGTTTTGGATCGAATAAAATAAGTTCTAACCGGTCATAAGCGACTTGGACTCGCGCACGGAGGGTTCCGTACAAATTTACATAAGTAAATAGCTAGTTAGTTTTAATACACTCCTAAAAAATACCAATTGAAAGGGCTTGCAGAGAGAAACTTGAAAAATAAAGTGACATAACTCTAAATCCAATATTCTAATTTTTCTCAGTCATACTCTTGGTGGAGTGGTAGTGGTCTTCTGGTAGGTTGGTTGCGGCTTTTGCGAGACTTCTCTATCTCTCTCTATTCATGGCACTTCGTATACATTCAATGAGGGAACACTCTGAAGATGATTTAGTGACGTCTGTCCATCTGGTAGGCGATTGGCCGCGAGAACGTAGGCCATCTAGTATTTCCTGTACCACTAAACGTTCCAAAGAGCTTTCATTGCGTATGATATATCCAAACAGCAAAATTCGCTGTTGCACAATCGACGAAAGTTTTTGTTTTGATGCAAAGCTCTTTAGGAATGGAACCGTTAGCGCGTTGAGCAGTCTGTTTTATCCTTAGTAAATGCCTCCAGCGTCACATTTCAAGAGCGTCAATCGTTTTACGGTGCTTGAATCTTCTCCGCATTTCCTAGGATTTGTGATTGTGGATCCCAGATAGATAAACTCTGGACAACTTCGCAATTGGCTATTTCATGTAAGTTAGGTTGATTGTTAGTCTTACGATCCACCACCATCATTTTGGTTTCATAAATCCAACCTGGTAGACTTCTCACGTGGTCGCCTCCTTTTGCGAAGCAGTAATGCTAGCCAAGGAGGAGGCCGACCGCATCAGGCAACAGCGCTTACGCCGCAGCCGCCGCCGTAATTCCGATCCGGATTTCCTGCCACCGTAGGCGCGGGCTTACGGACGGCGGGCAATGGGTAGCTCGCTGTCCGTCCGGTAACAGACCGAACCAAGCCGAAGGGCGGGGGATGTCATTAGATGATTTTACCCAACATAAAAAAAACCTGGCTGACTTCTAAAGATAGCAGACTAAGTTTCTTATGCTTTTTTATGATATGGGTAGCAAATGTGAGGATTTGCTGAGAATACAAATGTGATTTAAATAAGGTATAACTAAAAAGTAAAAAATAAATTACTAATAAAAAAACTTTTTTAAAAACAAGCTTTCAATTAAATGGGCTAAAAAGAAGAAAATAAACTTTTCCTTTATAACTTTTACTATCAATTTATAACGACATTACACAATTTATATGATATAAAAGCTTGTCGCGAGATTTAACTGTGTAAATACCTACACACTACATAGCTAAATAACTTCATTAATTAAATAAGTTAAATAACTTTATCTATTCATTTTAATATTTTCGAAATCTCGCGACAAGCTTTTGTATCATATAAATTGTGTAATGTCGTTATAAATTGATAGTAAAAGTTATAAAGGAAAAGTTTATTTTCTTCTTTTTAGCCCATTTAATTGAAAGCTTGTTTTTAAAAAAGTTTTTTTATTAGTAATTTATTATTCATTAAAGAAAAAACGTTGCACCACACTAGTAATTACTCCTGTATCGTGGATACGTTCACAAACATGTAAACTCACATACACAAGGAGACCCGGAATACCTATATGTAGGTTGTTCCGTGCGGGAATCGAACCCGTGACCCGCAATGTACCAGCCAGGCGCTCAATCACTGCGCCAACCGTGCCGTCATTGGATGATTTCCAACCTAAAACGAATAGCGAAGGCAATGAAGGAACGGGGTAGGTTTTTAGTCAGTAAGAGTCTGATACTATCTCCCGCTCCACCCAAGGGCGGAAGATGTGATTGGATGATTTTATCCACCACCAAAAATAATAAAGTTACTACAAAGACTATTCATTTCCTACGTAATAATAATCCTCCCGATCCGATTTCGAACACACACAATATCAATACAGATTATCTAAGTACGCAGGAGACATTATAATACACAATTTTATGCAGTCAAGTACACTCTTTATTCTTTTACTGTTGTAGCAACAATGCGGATATATATTTCGATGTATCAAATAACTAAGCGTGGCGTTGCCACGACCCTTGGTCTTGGCCCCAGTAGGCTTCGTCCCTGCCTGCCTGCGCTTTACGGTTTGCTGACAACTCCTTGAGGCGCGCGAGAACAGTACGCACCGTCGACGACTTGGGCTCGGTCCAGTCGGTTACCGGACGGTCGGACAGCGAGCTACCCATTGCTCGCCGTCTGCAAGCCCGTGCCTATGTTGGCTTGCTACCTTCAGGCTATTTGCAGCTTTAGACTAGTTCTCAAACTGTTGGCCTTACTACTGATATAACCCACAGTTGGACAACTAGTCTTGCCTAGTAGTATCTTATTACTCTTAGTAATAATAGCAATTTGCTTGTAGAAGTAGATGTCAAATAGGCACTCCAACTAATTTTTTCAAACGATGCTGCACCCAATAAATTATTCTTGTATCGTGAGTGTGGTTGGTGGTTAACAAATATTTAAATTTACGTACACCAGACACCCAGACGCGAAACTTTTACCTGTAATTCTGTAGGTCTAACAAATAGTTGTCCAATTGCTTAACCACTGCCTAACCGTGCTATCAAAAATGTTATAATGAGGTAAAGTTTGTGAGTTTATTAGTAGAAAGTTATCTCTGGAATC
The DNA here is from genome assembly GCA_958295575.1 of Leucania comma. Classification (NCBI taxonomy): domain Eukaryota; kingdom Metazoa; phylum Arthropoda; class Insecta; order Lepidoptera; family Noctuidae; genus Leucania; species Leucania comma. The sequence goes on along the minus strand of OY282476.1, from coordinate 11,788,687 downwards.
ACTGAACTGATTGAAGATTCTTTCACCAATTGAAAGCTTTATTATTCCTAAGTGACAAAAGCTAAGTCAAAATATATGACTCCAAGCAAAGTTCTGAATTCAGTTCTTTTAGATTAAAAGCGGACTCAAAATTATTGTATTTCTTTTTGATACCCAATTTTTACCTGTAACTTTAGTTCGTTTCATGGGCAATAATTATTAAAATCATGTAAAATTTTCTTACATGATAAATACAAGTTAACGTTCATCACTATAATTTCAAGCGAAAAACTCACTGTTGGACATAAGCATGGATAGCTACGACGGTCTATCTTATGCGTCACGCATCCATGAGTTACCCGCGACCCTCATGGTCATCGATGTACCTTGTGGAAAGCCTTCCTACGCTGAGTCTTCCGGAAGTTAAAGATAATATTATATAATATATAATATTTCCACAACTATCACACAACACTGTCTAGTCCCAAGCTAAGCGGAGCTTGTGTTATGGGTACCAGACAGCTGATAAACATACTCATATATTTCTAAATACATACATATTATAGATAAATAACACCCAGACACAGAACAAATGATCGTCACACAAACATTTGTCCTGGGTTTTTTTTTTTTAACGTAGGTAAAATCATTCAATGACAAATCCCGCCCTTGGGTGGGGCGGGAAATAGTGTCAGACTTTTACTGACTAAAAACCTACCTTTCCGTTCCTTGCCTTTGTCCCGGGGCCCGTGGTGACACTCTCGCATAACCTTTGGCCCCAGTAGGCTTCGGCCCTGCTGGACCCTTACAGTTTGCTGACAACTCCTTGAGACGCGCGGGAACAGTGCGCGCCGTAGACGACCTGAGCTCGGACCGGTCTGTTACCGGACGGACGGACAGCGAGCTACCCATTGCCCACCGTCCGCGAGCCCGCGCCTACGGTGGCCGGAAATCGGGATCAGAAACCCGGCGGCGGCGGCGGCGTGTGCGCCTTTGCCTAATGCGGTCGGCCTCCTCCTTTGCTAGCATTACTGCTTCGCAAAAGGAGGCGTCCGCCTGCCAATCCTCCTCGCTCCGGAGCATGGCTTGAACCAAGCCCCGGCGCGAGAGATCGCCGCCGATCGCCCACGAGCCAAGCGGCACACCTCGACTGTGTGCTCCACCGTGTCCACCGGGCGGTCCGTACAGTGGCGACACCCGGGCGTCGTCTCCGCACGAATCTTGTACAGATACGGACCGAACTTGCCGTGTTCGGTCAGCACCTGCGCCAAACGGAAGGTGACGACGCCGTGGGGCCTTTCCAGCCACGCTTCAAAGAGGGGCCTTACCGCCTCGATCGTGGCGTGCCCAGCACGGGGTTGCGACAGTCGCTCTCGCCATTTCACCATGATTGTCCTGGGTGGGAATCGAACCCACGACCTCCGGCATAGCAGTCAGGGCCGCCAACCACTAGACCAACAGGCCAGTCAGAGAAAGATGATTCGACACTCTAATAGTTTATTTTCATAATATTGTTATAATGTTGAGATAGATGTGTGGTATGGCGAGAACAGATAAAGTGAGAAATTATAATATAAAAAGAAGTTTGAATATAGTGCCAGTGACTGAAAAGATGAAGGGGAATTGTTTGTTTTGGTATGTATGGTCATGTTAAGAGGGAGCTTGAAACGCATGTTACTAACAGAGTTATAAGTATACTCGTATGTACATACATATAGGTGGATGAAAAGGGAGAGGGAGGCCAATGAAAAGATGGATGGATTGTGTGAAGAAGAGGGAGTTAATGATAACATGACAAATGACAGGCTACAATAGTGTTGTTACACCCAAACTAAATAAAACGGGAAAATAGCAGAAAAATTATGATACTACTCTTATAACCTCAGAACACTCTTTGGCCTACATACCAGTAACCATACATCCTGTACTTCTATTCAAAGCCAGTAGGTATACTATAATATTTTCCTGCAAAGATCACATGAGTCTGACTGTGTGTAATTGTACTCCAGAGTCAGAGCGTTGGCGTAGGATGTTATTTGGTATCGCGTGCCTATAGTGCATTTAAAGGGATTTCAAATGAACAATGTTCTAGCTTATGTCCTCGTGCTATTTAGGTAACGATATACTGCGTTGAAATATGGTGACTCTTTTCTAAATTAAAATTAAAAATAAATTACTAATAAAAAAACTTTTTTAAAAACAAGCTTTCAATTAAATGGGCTAAAAAGAAGAAAATAAACTTTTCCTTTATAACTTTTACTATCAATTTATAACGACATTACACAATTTATATGATACAAAAGCTTGTCGCGAGATTTCGAAAATATTAAAATGAATAGATAAAGTTATTTAACTTATTTAATTAATGAAGTTATTTAGCTATGTAGTGTGTAGGTATTTACACAGTTAAATCTCGCGACAAGCTTTTATATCATATAAATTGTGTAATGTCGTTATAAATTGATAGTAAAAGTTATAAAGGAAAAGTTTATTTTCTTCTTTTTAGCCCATTTAATTGAAAGCTTGTTTTTAAAAAAGTTTTTTTATTAGTAATTTATTTAGAATGAAAAAGTAATCACTAATTCTAAATCAAAATCGAACACTCAAAGTAAGGTTCATTCAAAAACCAGCATCGGACAAATGCTACGCAGTTACCTGGCATAATTCTGTACTGAACCTGTTTAGCGCAGCCATGAAGTTGTTTTTTTATTGTTTTTATTTAAGTTTCTAAGTACTTGTTTTTTCATTCTGTGTGCCAAAATGTGTTTGCTTTCTTTCTTTCTAAATTTAACCTCTTTGAAATTGAATATTATACATGAATGAATTATGTATTAAAATAATCATCCCAATAAAATTTTGATCATAATGGCATATCTCAATGGAGAGTCAGGGACGCAGGAGATATTATAGTTAGACATTTGAGCTGACAAACACAAATGCACTCTCTGTCTTTTCTTGTTTTGTGTTCCGATAGGTCAACAATCCGATACGACCGGAAAGAGATCAGACGCAGAACCAACGGCTTCATATACTTTTTGAGGCACAGGGATATCACACTACCAACTTTCAAGCTAAGCAACGCTAACGCAAGTTTTTCCTGGTCGAATTAATATTCGACCAGGAAAAACTCGACAGGGGAATCCAATCCAGAATCTTACGTTCAGCAGTCGTTCTTGTAACTCCAAGACTTACGTAAAGACATATATGCAAAAAGATCCATCAGATGGCATATTGACTGTGGAATTTCGAGATAACAAAGGGAGGCCTAACAAACGCTGACGTGGCGACTTACAAAGTCTCCACAAAGATTGACCCAACTAAAGCAAATAAGTTTGACAGAATATGGGAAACCTTCTTTGAAGTTTTATACAGCTATGTACTCTTTATGTAGGTATGCGTGTGTACATTACTAACTTTGTCAAATTGTTACGTTATTTTATAATATACACCATTATTATTCAGGGTGTAAGGGACAGGGCTCCACAAACTTTAAGGGTTTGCTCAGTAGACGAAACTGAACAACCTTCCACAAGATATTTTTCAGGAAACGAAAACAAATTGGCCTCTTTATACAAGTTATTCAGTCGAGACTATAATTTTGTATAGAGAGGCCGATTTTTTTTTCGTTTCCTGAAAAACCAAACTTGTGGAAGGTTGTTCAGTTTCATCTGCTGAGCCAGCCCTTAAAGTTTTGGGCACGCCATAATTATGGCGCTAAGTCCCCTCTTTGAGGAGTGGCTAGAAAGACTACTACGGCGTCCTCACCTTCGGCATAACGGTACACACGCCGCCGCCGCCGCCAGGATTCCGATCCCGATTTCCGGCCACCGTAGGTGCAGGCTTACGGACGGCGGGCAATGGGTAGCTCGCTGTCCGTCCGTCCGGTGACAGTCCGGACGGAGCCCAAGTCGTCGACGGTGCGAATCGTTCCACGCGCGGCTCAAGGTGTTGTCAGCAAACCGTGGGGGCCCAGCAGGGTCTAAACCCGTTTTTGAAAGGAAGGTTCGACTCTGTTATGAAAAAACATGAATGGGTTTTTAGTCAGTTTAAGTCTAACGCTATCTCACGCCCAAGGGCGCGGAGATGACATTAGATTATTTTCCCACCGAAAAAAAAGCTCTTATAGTTTGCAGAGACCGTTTTACTCTGTATTTCTACTTCTTCTTCACAAATAGAATTATCCTACAAAAGTTTTAGAAGTAGTGTTTAACTTTTATTGAAATTACAAAGACAGGTTAACCAAAGTCAAACCATTTATTTCATTTAAGCCGTTAGCGGCTAGACACTTTTAAGTCGTTAAGAAGTCGACCAGACTAAAAGCAATTTGGGCTAATTATAAAGTTCTTTAATTAAACGATTTTATTTTGAATCTTTTACAAAATACCGAATGTACCCACAATAGTAAAATTGCAAATAAATACCAAAAAAATATTGGGTATAATATTTTCCTGTAAATAAAATAGTTGTAGCCTTCAGATACAATTCGCAAACAACGGCTTAACTGTTAATCAAAAAAATACACGAATATTTTTTTCTGACCAAAAAATATTGGCCAAAAACGGAATAAGTTCACGCTCACGGTTCGGATGTTTCCGTCGTGAATTAACCCGATTACGCGGCCAGCTGACGAGGGAACTGGCTCAGATGCATATCAAGATGAAAGCGTTACGGACCGTCGAGCTATAAAGGTAAATACCGTTATGGCAGTAAACGGACCCGGAGAAGCCGGCATTTAGCTTTATCAGATACTAACTTAATGTATGCAGGAAACCTAATTTTCACCTGCGAATTTTTCGGCCAGTATTTGGCTTGATTTTGTTTTCTTTTATTAAACCCGGTTCGCAAGAACGAGTAATGTAATGCATATCTTTAGCTTGTACTCGTATTTTCATCTAAAAATATAATAAGAAGCAAAATTGCATCACATAAAAGACTCTAGAATTGTAATTTTATATTTTGATTTGCTTTTTTTTTCCAAATGCTTATTTTTTTGGGTTTTTATCTTTGAAAGCCATTGTCCAAGGCAAACATGGTGATCTCTTTTTTTTTGTTGTGATTTCTTAGGGCTAACGCTGTGTAAAGCGAGAGCCTGCGCGGTCCCATACAACAGTGCTCCGTCCAGGGTCGCCGCGCGGGAACCCGTTGCGGGCAGCTGCGCCCCGCGCCCTCACTCCGGTGCCCGCCACCGTATGACGGACGCCCGTGCTTCGTCGTCGACGTTTTGCTAAGTAATAATGCATAAATTTCTCCATCGACACGACTGTGTATGCACACCGTTAAAGTTGAACTAGCGACACTGCGTAGAGACTGCTTCATCGACGGGACCCGTTGCGATCCCACGGAAACCGTCCGTGCGTCCGCGCAAATTAATGAAAAATACACGCGCGTGGACACGCGACGGGTCCCGGCGTGGGCAACCAACCGCGCATGCTCCCGCTTTACGCAGCGTTGGCCCTTAATTTGTAATCACCCGCGTGAAAGTAGATTTCTCCAGACAGACTTCCAAGCCCCGTTTTACCCTTTTAGGGGTTTTTTTATGGTAGGTAAAATCATCCAATGACAAATCCCGCCCTTGGGCGGAGCGGGAAGTAGTGTCAGACTCTTACTGACTAAAAACCTACCCTGTTCCTTCCCTGCCTTGGTTCCAGGTGAGGGCCGTGGTATGCATTTTCATACCTTCCCAGAGCCCCAGACTAGGCCTCGACCCTACTGGGCCCCTACAGTTTGCTGACAACTCCTGAAGGGAACAGTGCGTGCCGTAAACGACTTGGGCTCGGTCCGGTCTGTTACCGGACAAATGGACAGCGAGCTACCCATTGCCCGCCGTCCGCAAGCCCACGCCTACGGTGGCCTAAAAGTTGGGATCTAAATTACGGCGGCGGCTGCGGCGTGAGCACTGTTGCCTGATGTGATCGGCCTCCTCCTTTGCTAGCATTACTGCTTCGCAGAAGGAGGCGACCGCCTGCCACTCCTCGCTCCGAACCATGACCTGTACCAAGGCCCGGCGCGAGAGATTGCTGCCGCCGATCGCCCCCACGAAGACACGGCGATGCTCTTCCTAAGCGGGGCATACCTCTACCGTGTACTCCACCGTGTTCTCTGGGCGGTCGGCACAGTGGCGACACCTGGGCATCACCTCCGCACGGATCACCCTCTTAGGGGTGGAGTTTCGTAAATCCCGTTCTTAACGGATGACTACACCTTTTAAAGAACCTACTTGCCAAATTTTAAGTTTGTGGGTGTAGTTTCTAAGATTTCGTGATTAATCAGTGAGTGGTATTTCGCTTTTATATAAATTGATTTAAAATGTATGTTTGAGATATATAATTATATTTTATCTACATTTTGACACGTAGTGTAGCATGTACCAACCGTGTTGCCAATAACATTAAAAATAAAACTTAATTTTTTACTCACTTTTTATCCCTAAAAAGTTCTAATAGGATAGGTCATGGGAAAAAGAATCACCACGCGTTGTAGAGATACAACGCGCGAAGATTTGCGTCGTCGTAGTTTTTCAACTGAAAAACTGAACGCAACGCGATGACTTTGCGTTAGTGTGAGTTGAACCTAAACCTGGAGTAGACACAATTGAGTTAGTTTACGAGAGCTAATAAATGGTACCTGCTTCGAATCACTATAAACTAAGTCCAAGCTTAAATCCACGGTCAATCAAAGCATAATATAGTTAATTAAAGCCTAGACCTAAATTGACGATCAATAAATTGACTATTGCAATTAGATTGAGACATAAATGTAAATAATATTAAATCTTTCGCGACTTTTATTGAACACCGAATAATAAGATTGTCAAACATTTATATTACTTGAAGATCTTGATACAATTTATTAAATTTTTCGTTGGAAATTGTTTTGGGGAATCCGTACAATTCTCACACGAAATGTTTAATAAATTGCAACAAATCAACCCATCGGTAATATTGTACTGAGTGATGGTGATGATCCTTAGTACTAATCCAGCGCCGTGGAATCTCTCATGGAAAAACTGGAGACCCTCAAACAAGTGAAACTTTTTGCTAGTTCTGTATGTATCTATTCACTCTAGCCTTGAAGACACCTAACAATCCTGCAATCATTGGCTACATTACATGAAGGTACTACATTCAAATTTGTTAAGATTTTCGTCGGGTATAGTAATAGGGAAATCCACAACAATACCCACACGAAATATTTAACAAATTGTAACTAATGGATCCACCCAATACATACCTTCTGAGTGGTGGTAATAATCTTTTGTACACAAGTAAAGCTTGTTTAAATGCTTGCTTCAAAAGTGAAGCTTTCGAATGGTCTCAAGAAGATACATATAATGTTTCTCTCAACCTTTCCATATTTTTACCTTTTAAAAATAGGTATTTTATTTGGAATAATAGCTATATAAAAAGCTATAGAAAAGAGAGTCCATGGAGTTTCTTGCACATTCTTCTCCATAGAGATCTACGCTTTGGAATGTGCAATTAGCATATTTTTTTCTGACAGACCGACTTCTTGACTTTTCAAAAGTGCCTGTAAATGGTTTATTTGAAATAAAATGCTTTGAATCTTTGAATCTTGAATCCTGAATATTTTACTTATAGCTTAAATTCTTAACAAAATTATAACATTTATATATTTTATGGCAGGTACTCTCTGCAGTAACGAAACCAACACGTGCAGAACGTCATTATTATATTACAATATAACAAAAAATAATAATTATTATAAATCGCAAATACGAATCATTATAATTATTATGGGTTCAAACGCAAAAATCATTGTTAAAAAAATAATTTACCAATAATTTAGAAACAAAAAATAACTTAAACTAAATAAAATGACAAAGTAATTAATTTTCAATAAATAGATAATAATAGATCGAATCAACTGTCAAAACATTCACTGCTCCTCTTTTTCTTCTTCTGATATATATGTAAATATCATAGATAAATTATACCCAAACACAGAACAAATGGTCTTGCTCATCACACAAACATTTGCTCTGGGTGGGAATCGAACCCACGGCCTCCGGCATAGGAATCAGGGCCATTAACAATTAGACCAGTGGATTTGTAAGAGGGAGTGGCTGTTATTACATGAGTTCAGTGTTGGTTGGAAATAAGTACAACCAACTTCTACCAGTACCTTCGCTTGAATGAACATCGAAAATTATCTTAGGGAAACGTATCTTTGAAATAAAAAGTGCTAAGAAAAACTAGTGATCTGCGCTGTGAATAAGGTAAAAAAATTCATATACGCACATGTATATACATAGCGGTCATTTCTGCATGATCATTAAAAAAAAAATCGCTTGTATACTACAGCGCGGCGCCAAACCAAACCTTTGAATTTTTTGATTCGAATGCAAGCAAAAATTAACTAGCGGTGGTTAGGTGGTCTATTATAGTACAAACTGTAACCTTTATGATATTAGAATGATAATGAGCATTGCTGGTATCAAAATTGACGATAAACACTAATCAAATATTACTATGATTTGCCATTTGAATAGGACATTCCCAATTATCTTTTTGAGCAATGCACCAACATATTACAATATTATGCTGTTATGCCACAACTGTCCACAAGACTATGGTTACTTATAAAACAGTTTTACTGTAAAGTTCACAGAAGATGTTTTTGTTGACATTAACTTTGCTAATCTCGAAATACGGCTCAGTTGCGGTTGGAAATTCTATTGAAACTAACTTGAAACTTATCTCATAGTATCAAAGTTAAATGTTACATGATTTATCATAAAGCATTTTTTCTGTAAGTTTTGACAAATAGCAAGGTACCGCCGTATCTGCCGTATCAATGATATGGGGCCCCCGTACTACAGGGGCGACGACGAAGGCAGAAATTCGCAACATGTTACGAGTATCTACAATTGTATCGTAGGATAAACCAAACATTTGTTTTTTTTTATATAAAATGAGACTTTTGATACGGTGCCCCTGTAGGACTAGTTACGCCACTGTCTTACTGATTTTCATCCATGCTTTATTGCTTTTATGGCATAGCTTTTATTACATTTACTATCTAAGTAACAATGTCACCTTTATTTATTTTTTTAGGTACCTATACTAATATATTATTCAAATCAAAAGATACCTACATACTATTTCTCCGAATAAAGATCGAAAAACAAGAAACAATATCTCAGCCAGTAAAATTTAATCCGTGACAGAAACTGCCTAACAGAAAAATAATTATTTCGAGAGGGAAATCATGGAAAAAAATGAAAACCGTTTTTCACAGGCCCTGAAAAAAGTGCGTCTAAGTTTTCTTCTATATCATAAATTCGACCAATTACGGGAGCGGCAAACGGGGCCATTTGTCACAGAGTGAAAAAACGTGGTCGGTCCACGACCCGTCAGTCCATCTGTCTGCTGTGGACCTAACTCAAAACGTTGTTGACTGACAGACCTTATATACAATGTTGAATATTGCACCAGGATGAGAGGAACGGACATAGCTTGGACAATTTAAGAAGTTTTTTCTATTAGTACTCTTTATTCTCTCGTTATATTTTATCGACAGCTTTTATTGTAAGATTTTGTGAATTATTATTGTCAACATATTTACAGAAAAGTCACTAAGGTAAAGGAAATGCTACAATGACATATTCCATAGCCTTGTTATACATTTTACGCGTCAAACTTTTACTTTTTGAAAAAGTCATGTTTTGTTATTTTTTTTTCAAACACCAAACCTATAACACCTAACTATTTCACAGGTCACCCAAATATTTGTTTCGTGCAGCATTCGAACACGCAACACTCAGCGCAGCAAGTCAATTGTTTCAATAGCTCTTGACTTACTGTACATTATTTGCTCATCTTTCAACGCAATAAGAGTTTATTGGAAACTGCACATCGCAATATCAAATATGGTGTCATCAAAAATTCTCGAAGAACTGGAGTGTAACGAAACTATATCAATAAGTTTGGCAAAAATTTCGCTCAGTTAGGATCACTCAGGTTTTATTGTTAACTTGAAAGTATTTCCGTGTGTTGGAATATTAATTTGTTGGAGTATGATGTTGAAAAATCGATTATTATTATCGAACATAACTCAAAATATTGGTTAAACCAATATCATAATAATAAATCATTGTATATCAATTTATACAATGATTTATTATTATGATAACAGTCCCTAAAAACCCTTTTCGTCCATGATAGTACGTTTAAACAAAATCATTTCTTCATACTGCCTACAATATCCCCGATGACAATACACCGATAGCATTCACTTGATCGCCCGTATACATGTAAGTGATAAAAATTTCCTTCCGCCCGTTCACACGACCTTATCTCTGTGACCATCACTGCCTTTCGAACTCTGCTGAATTCTATATTACCTTTTGGTCGCCCAATCGCATACTGAATCTGGATCTTATTTGCGATTCACATAACGGCCAATGATGGCCGTAAATGGAGTACCTACGCTCTATTGATCAGTTTGGATTACCATTGTGCGTTTATGATCGCTCTAGTTGGCATTCGATTTGCCTGCAGCACAATGATTTTGGGTTTAATGTGAAGAGGTGAAATTGCAGTCTCTTGTCGTAAAACATAATTTATTTGCAAGACCTGTTTGTGGTGCAGTTTGATTACAGAACGTGTCTAAAAATTATTTTATAACTGGAAAATCCAAGAATATCTATCTGGCTTATTCCTATTTAAAAAAAACCGGGCAAGTACGAGTCGGACTTGTGCACTGAGGGTTCTGTACAAACTTACCTATTAAAACAGTTCAATTCCCGAATTGACGAAGATTTTACCGAATCGCTCTTTTTTTTGTTACATAACTACAAATTTACAGTTTTCAGATTTTTTCCTATACTTGTGCTATGAGACCTTGCTTCATGCTAAATTGCAGGATTCTAGGTCAACGGAAAGTACCCTATGAATTTTAACTCGATACCTCCTCTTGTTCTCGAGATAAAGGGTCTTGACAGATAGCTAGAAAGACAGACAGACAGACAACAAAGTGATCTTATAAGGGTTCCGTTTTTTACCCGACTGCGCCAGAAGGAGGGTTATGTTTTACGAGAGTATGTATGTATGTATGTATAATTGTTTGGCACGCTCTGCAGCCTGAACGACTCGATGGATTTTAGCTTGAGAGGTGTTGTTAGATTCGTATTTACTGTGAGAGTGACAATGGGTATATCAAAATGAAAAAAACCAAATGGCGGATTTTTAGCGCTAAATTCAAATGTTTGGTACGCTCTGCGACCTGAACGGCTTGATGGATTTTGTTTGAGACTTGTCTTTAGATTCGTAATTACTTTGAAAGTGATATCGTAATAAAATAAAACTAAACAAATAAAAAATAAAAAACGGTAATTTTAAAAATTAAAAAAGCCGACTGCTTTTCTGAGCATTCATGAAAAAGCCCTAAAACAAAAAAATTGTTGTACCCGATTGCACTTAACTATATAATATTTTAAATACTGGCATTTGGGACCCATTCTAGAAAGTCAGCCGTCTAGTCAATAGATTGGAGTAATCTGCAATGTGATATAGGTGTGTGCTCTCAATTCTAGAATGGGTCCCGACTGCCAGTATTTAAAATATTATATAGTTAAGTGCAATCGGGTACAACGACTTTCTTGTTTTAGGGCTTTTTCATGAATGCTCAGAAGAGCAGTCGGGTTTTTTATTTTTTTAAATTACCGTATTTTTTTTCCTTTTGAAGTATGGAACCCTAAAAAGAAAGCGTTGTAATTTTCTCTGGCAATCTTCAACTTAAAACTCAGTCCAGTATCAAAACATGAATCTTACGGCCAAATAGTTCATCCTATTGTTTCATTCCATTGATCATGTTTAACAAAAGAAAACACATTGTTGAGTTAAGCTCAGTTTTTTACATGAATTATCAAATCACCGTGTTTGTTCATAAGTTTTCTGTACAACAAAGAAATTTATTTCATCTGGCTATATTCCTACTAAAACACACCGTAATAACAAATCTAAACATAACAAATAATCTGCTAGTAAAGCAAAATACACATCAGAAACTCATTAATTATAATAATTACATAGAAATCGATGTAGGCGCTCTTCCCATAATTACCGCTAACCACAGTTTGTTCGTAAGCTGATTCCGCCTAACGGTAGATTGATAGCAGGTGTAGGTATTTACATTAAGTTTGCTAAAATACTCGTATAAACTTAATTTGTGGCAATTTTTTTTAGGTGGGTAATCATCCAATGACTTGTCCCGCTATTGGGCAGAGCGGGAGGGTGTGTCAGATTTTTACTAACTAAAACCCACTCCTATTCTTTCTTTGCCTTCGTCCCAGGTCCCCGGATTTCCCTTTCACATAACCCATGTCCCCAGTATACTTCTACCCTGATGGGCCTGGCATTTCCTTGAGGCGCGAGTATGACACTACGCGCCGTCGATGACTTGTCATCGGATGGCCAATGAAATGATATCTCTCTCTTATGGCATTTTTTTTTCTGTTCCTTTGCTCTAAATTACACTCGCTCCTACATTTACCATTTTAATTTAATATACATATAAATTGGAAAAGTACATTTTTATCTGTGAATCTTATTTTTTTATTCGTATTATTGTAACTCTTACGTCTTAGATTACTAATTGCTCAAGGGACTCAAATGAGGAAAACTCAAAGAAAAAGTATATTTACAATAATTCCCAAATATAAGAATCAGCGAAAAAAAAGGTTTCTTTTTTAAGAGAAAACCCACATTTTTTGCCCACACATTTACCCAAATAGAAGTTTCGTCCATTATTTTTGTTAATATTATTACTGACCGCAAATTCCAATTTTCCTCTACATAATTTGGATTGACATCGCAGGGAATATTACCTTTCTCTTATAATATAAATAGGAAACATAATATTGTATGTTCAATATATGATACAACGGTATCGTGTATGGCTATGGCTGCGCAACCTGTATTAATTTCAGGGGAATTATTGCCTGAAGGAAAAAATATGCTGTGAAGATAATTAAGAAGACAATTATTATGATAATTGGTTTGGTGATGATCGGTAACATTAAAGGAAGTAATAAGCCATTTTATTTTCAAGGTGGAATAATAATAAAAGATTTTTTTCCATGATTATTGAAGCGAGAGGGAGTGTAAAATTTTTAAAAGCCGTTTTCTGCTGTGACTTTCGAAGAATCCCACAGCCTTTTACCTGAAAGGCCTGTTAGTTGTTTTAGTGTGATGAAGAGGGACGGGAGCAGATAATAAAAAATACAGTGTAAATCAATATAAAAAAATAAATAAATGACGAACAAAATATATGGCAAAGCTACCAAGTAACCTTCAGAAATATTTATCTACCTGTATAATTTTATAAATTTAAATCACTATTTATTTTAATTCTACTCAACAGAAATAGATATAAAAAAACGTGTACCAACTTATGTTAAAAAACAGTTCAATGGCCTAATTGAATTACGAAGATTTTTCCGAATCGCAATTTTTCTTTCGTGACGTGACTACAAATTTACAGTTTTTAGATTGTTTCCTATATTTGTGCTGTAAGTCCTTGCTTGCTGTAAGTCCTTGCTTCATGCGAAACTATAGATTTTAAATCAACTGGAGGCACCCTATGATTTTTTTTCCCTTAAGAATATCGAAATTGGTCGAAATATACGTTTTTTGCTACATAATAGCCGTTTCTATTTTTTTTATTTAAATTTTATTTTGTTAATTAAGAAGTTTGATTTTTTACAACTTTAAGGGACCGCAGACCTAAGTCTATGGTTTAAACTACAACTCGATACCTCCACGCAAGGTTTTGACTAACAGACAGACGGACAATAAAGTCATCCTATAAGAGTACCGTTTTTTTTTCCTTTTGAGGTACGGAACCCTAAAATTTAATGCAGATTTGAAGTTCACACATATGTTAATTCACATGTTTAACGGTATAGTCATAGCTAAGACCGGACAACGTGTCTGTCGGGACAACTAGTATATTATATATATACAAAACCAAATAGATTAATATAAACTTTTTGGTGTACAAACTAAAAATAACATACTGACAATATCACAAATACTGTCTGTATTTTTGGCAACGCTTTACTGATATCGCCTGTATACCTATAAAAAAAAACGCCATATTTCTATAAACTAAACCAAATATCTATCACCAACCAATGAATACATTACAAAATACAAATTTTGCGTGGAGTAAATGTATTACTCCACGCAACATTTTTGACAAACGACTGTACTTTAAAGATTCATGTACAATACACGCTTCCGTCAGTGTGTTATTGTTGTCAATTAATTAAAATACCGAAATAATGGCCTCTCCAACAACACTGACGGAGTATGCAACCAAATTTTAATTAATACATTGTATGCTTTTATTAACCCACCACATGCCCCTACATTTACAATTTGATAAACACTTTATTAATATCAAGGCCTGTTTTAATAATAATGAATTTAATTTTTTTATTTGAACCAATAAACATCGAATTACACACACCAGCATCGGTAGGTACATAGTAATATCTGTAAACAGAATTTTGTGTACAAAATCGTTGACAATTTTAGTTTGTGCTGACATATTTAGTTGAGACCATTTGAACCCCAAACTAGGCAAGGAACGCTCATATTTTGGAAGTCCATAGATTCCTCCTAAATAACTATGTCTTTCTTATACTACTTTATAATATCAATATATATTCTTACATGTTGCATCGTAAAAGTATTGGTTGCGCAAATAAGCTTGGTGTGGACTGTATGTTTGAAAAAGCGATCTAAGGTTTGTTAACAATATGCAGGTACTGTGCCTGGCATGGGATGGAAGTATTAGGGAGGAACACTGACCTTTTGACCTCGAAGGTTCCACGTGGCGCCGGCCGGCGAACCTCGACTTCGCACATTTAACCACTGCCAGGTCCTGTATTGCACTACACTGCACTATTGTTGAGTCTTTGAATGGTTGGATCACGAAATAGTCAATTTTCTTGTAATTTCGAGCGGGCGATGTTAGCGGAGCGGTCACATTCACAATCGATGCACAAAACGTCAATGTCATTCCATTTCTTGAGGTCGTGCGGGGAAGGGAAGCGGAAGGGATAGGATTGCTAGGCCAAAAAAATAAATTACAAAAAACAAAATCGCGGATCATAGCAAATTGGCGCAACCATTCCCCCCGGGTTTGAAGGGTTACCTTCAAAGAAAAGAAAAAAAAACAAAAGCGAAACTAAACCCTATTACTATATCTAAACTATCAATACTAGGTAGCGAAACAACTTATAACTAACTATGCCACTACTACTGATTAGGCAGAGGGCAGAGGCGAATAACCGGACGCAGGTACGATCCAGTTGCGGTTTTAACCTTTACGACTCGCGTTATTCCGTTCGAACCCGGAAAAACTTCTTCCACTACACCAAGAGACCAGTGCAGAGGAGGCGCACTCTCAGTCTTCAGTATCACCACAGTACCGACTGTGACTGGATCTGAAGGAGTGTTCCACTTTTGACGCGACTGCAGCGTATGCAGATAATCTGTCCTCCATCGCTTCCAAAAGGACTGAACTAAGCTATCCAGCAGAGCGTGACAATTCACCTTATGGTGATAATCCACCAACAAATCCAAAACGTGATCCTTGCGTGGTAGGACCACTGGATGCATTTGTTCAAACTCTAACTTAGCATTTCGCAGACGGCCACCGACACGAATGAGTCCGTCTTGCAAAAATGGTTTCAAATGTTGAAGTGCGCGACTACAAGGTTTATGTGATTCTAAACTACGAAATTCTATTGAAAAATAAAATTTCTGCAACTCTCGAAGTACAACTGATTCAGCTCTATCCAAATCAGCTGCGATTATAGAACCACGCGATGGTAATAATCTCAAAAATCTTAGGACGTAAACTACACAGCGTAATAGTCTCGACCAAGACGAGACTCGATTAGACAACAACAAAACAACTGACTCTTCACGCGGAACTGATACTACAAGCGTATGTTTCTTCTCCTCGGGTGGCTCTGAAACAGTAGCGGGGTTAAACGGAGCACTTGGCCACTCGTTAGGAGTGGTATGAAGCCAGGGAGGGCCACAAAACCAAAGCGGATGATTTAAAATTTGCGCAGGAAGCAAACCACGTGAGAGACAATCAGCTGGGTTTTCTGTTCCAGCGACATGGAATATATTTTCCGGTGACAATTCAGCTTGAATCTTAGCCACCCTATTTGCGACAAACGTGCCCCATCGATGGGGTGAAGAGTGGGCCCAACATAGAGCAACGGTTGAGTCTGAAAACGCTACAATTCTCTCTATATTAATGCGAGGACGACAAGTTTTGACTATAGATGTAATCAATTGAACCAACATAAGAATAGCGCAGAGTTCGAGACGAGCAAGAGAGACAACCTTACGAGGAGATACCTTTGATTTTGCGCTAATGAGGAAAACTGAAATGTTATCGCCATTTTGGACCTGAAAGTAAACCACTCCCCCGTAAGCCCTCTCACTGGCGTCTGCGAAACCTACCACATTAACAACAGTGTCTGGTACTATACCAACATGGCGAGGAATCTGTATCTGATCGAGCATTGGAAGCTCTTTCCTATAGCGAGCCCACAACTTGGCAACACTGTCAGGAGCGGTGTCGTCCCAATCACAGTTGGAAAGCCAAAGCTCTTTTATAAGCAGCTTTGCATACAAAACGACAGGAGCTACAAAACCCATTATATCCCATATCCGAGCTACACATGCTAGGATAACGCGTTTGGTACAAGTTGGCGGAGTCGAGCTAATTTTAAGACTGAACATATCAGTTGCGGGTGACCAACTTAAACCAAGGATCTTATGCGAATCACTATCATCGAATTCCTTTACCGAAGTCAACCGGTGTGACGGTGGAATCGACTCTAATGTAGCTTGCGAGTTGCTTGTCCATTTCACCAGATCAAATTGACCGGACTTCATGAGGCTGATTACTTGAGCAGCGGTCTCTATAGCCTCTGCTTCACTAGGTACACTGTACACAAAATCGTCCATGTACAATCCGGTTTCAATAGTGGCCCTTGCTTTCGGGTATGTATCACCCTCGTCAGCGGCCAACTGCTTGATAGTGCGAAGAGCGTGAAAGGGACTAGACTTAAGCCCAAAACAAACACGATTGAATTCGTAAACCTTCAAAGGTTCCTGCGGAGAAAATCTATACAAGAAGCGTTGGAATCTACGGTCACATTCTCTGATTCCAATACTAAGAAACATTTGCCGAATATCAGCAGAGAGCGCCATAGCAAACAAGCGAAAATTTACTATTATTTCAAATAAGTTACCCTGGAGGTTCTGACCACAACACAAGATATCGTTAAGCGATATGCCAGTACTAGTTTTAGCGCTACCATCCATAACCACACGCAGTTTAGTTGTAAGCTTGTCTTCTCTAACAACTCCATGGTGCGGGATGATGTAAAACGGGTAATCACGTGTCTCCTCAGTCTCGGCAGGCGCTGATGAGATATAACCTTTATCTAAATATTCGATCAGCACATCATCATAGGCTTGCTTCAACTTAGGAGACGCCTGCATCTTACGTTCCAAGCATAGAAAGCGTTTTTCTGCGGAGGCACGGGAGCCACCGAGCGAAAAAATATCACCCTTGAAAGGGAGCGCGACAACGTAACGACCATCTTTATCACGAGTAGTCGTGCGGGTATAAATCTCCTCAGTGACCTGATCCTCAGGGCTGAGAATAGGCGGGACATTGACCTCTTCAATCTCCCAGAACTTGCGGATGGTAGACTCAAGCGGCGGCTCGACGGTGCAACAGTGCGACACAGTCGAGTAACTATCTAAACAAGCGGGTGCGGAACCAACTATAACAAACCCGAGAACTGTTTCCAGTGCGTGCGGAGCGGGGTACATCGGAATGCGATGCGATAACTGGAGATGCGGGAGAATCGAAGCACCGATCAATAGATCGATATCTCCAGGGAAAGCGTAATTTCCGTCGGCTAACTGCAAGTTCTTAAACTCCGTCAGCATGGACGTGTCAACCGGTACCGTGGGCAACCGTTCCGTAATCTTATCTGCGACTAGCGAATCCATTTCAAACGAAATATTACGATTAAAACGTGAACTAAATATTATTTTAATGGAACCGTGAATGGTTGCCTTTAAACCTCCAAAACCTTTCACTTCTGAGCGGGATGACCAATTATTAAAACTAAAACCAAGGCGTTGACAACAATCCCGAGTAATAAAATTACTCTAGGAAGCGCCATCTAGTAGCGCTCGAACGGTGTGCGGTTTGCCAAAGGCATCTACAATGACAACTTGCGCGGTCGCAAGTAAAACGGTAGTGATTTGAGTACCAGCGGCGGAAAGCGAACACAATGTTACGTCGTTTGCACTTGCAGCAGGCCGCGCGTCACAAGCGTCGCGCGTCTGCGCAGGCTGCGGCTGCGATGGCAGCTTACTACTCTCAAAATGTAAGAAGGTATGATGTCTAGCTAGACATTTACGACAGCTAACACCACTGTTACATGACGTAACCAGATGTTTGTCACTTAGACAATTAAAACACAAATTATTAGTGCGGACAAACTTGTAACGATCACTAGGCGATAATCTCTGAAATTCCGAACACTTGTACAGCTGTGTATGGCTACCCTTACACAGAGAACAGTCAGGTGTTGAGGCGGTATTAACTAACGTATGTGCAGTCTTGACTGACTTCGATGACGCGTCTATACGGCGATCGGAACCTGTCCTATTCGTGACTTCATGACGTGCCGACGTGCGCTGCAATACCTTAATATGGTCGCGAATAAAAGATTCTAAATCTTCGAACTTAGGTATTTCGTTACCGCGCCGAGTCGTTTCAAACAGACGAACAGTTTCAGGATCTAATTTCTTTAAACCGATATACAAAAACAAAAAGTCACAGAGGTCATTGACCTTTAGGTTCTTTACTGCACGAACAGATGATGCGAAAATATTTAAAAACTTCTCTAAATTATGATCGTTACAAACGGAAAAACTTTTCAAATCGAATAATTGATCTAAATATGCGGTGGCTACTAATCGCTTATCTTCGTATTTTGTTTTTAAAGTGTTCAAAATTAAAGTGTAATTTTCAGCGCTAAACGTAATTCCAGCACAGACAGCCTTTGCCTTACCGGTCAATTTTTCTACGAGATAATGCAATCTCTCGTGATCTGTCAGCGATGTGTTCCTATGTATTATATTTTCGAAACTATCTATAAATAAATTCCAATTTCGAATGTCACCATTAAATTCAGGTATTTGAATTGGCGGCAATCGTGGGCGTTCGCGAGGAGGGTTGGATAAACCACTCGCGGGGGGGGGGAGTCTCTAAACTCCTAGCAATACGTTTGATACGACAATACAAGTCATCAAAGGACGACAATGCCTGATAACTCACACAGTAATCAGGATTTAACTCCAACTCTAAAATGTTTATATTATTAATTGTAGATTCAAAATCCGCGCGCAAACTATCTAAAGTTTCCAACGAACACAAGAAAGCATCTCTAATCGCCAGATCCGAGGTTTGCAAAGATTTATCACAAATTGATTGAACACGTGAAAACTGTGAGTCCCTTTTAGCGTATAAAAGCTTTAACTGAACCTTTAAATCAGTACTAACCTTAGTGCCCTTAAGAGACATCTTGTTTTGATATATTCACACTATACACTCAAACAAACACTTAACGAATTATTAAGTAAGCGATAATTATCAGATAACAATATGGTAATATTGTAAACAACAAAGTGAACGGCGAACGAACGGAATAACCTGAATCAATGAGTGAATATTACCCAATTTCTCGATTAAATCATTCACGTCGTTCATATGCGTATATAATCTATGGTTTATCCGTTTCCTACAAATATTCACTCAACAATGAACGGGTATTTTTGAAATGCGTCTACCTACATGCAATTTGTAGGACTTCCGAATGAATTTTGTCAAGAAAAAGAATGCGATCGATTTATATCTACGCTGATATTTACGTAGCTAACTATAATTATGCGGTGCGGTTGACGGCGTAGGTACCGTAATTATCAATGGCTCTTTAACTATACGAGCGAAATAACGTTTAGTTGCCTAAATGCCTAGATGCGGGTTTTCTACTATTATATCTAGGTAAACCGGCGCGTTGCGTTTATTCCCTATGGAACAAATACTATATTGCGAAATTACAAGAAAATGATTCACGATCCTGCTCGTAGGACCAGAAAGTAATGGTTGCGCAAATAAGCTTGGTGTGGACTGTATGTTTGAAAAAGCGATCTAAGGTTTGTTAACAATATGCAGGTACTGTGCCTGGCATGGGATGGAAGTATTAGGGAGGAACACTGACCTTTTGACCTCGAAGGTTCCACGTGGCGCCGGCCGGCGAACCTCGACTTCGCACATTTAACCACTGCCAGGTCCTGTATTGCACTACACTGCACTATTGTTGAGTCTTTGAATGGTTGGATCACGAAATAGTCAATTTTCTTGTAATTTCGAGCGGGCGATGTTAGCGGAGCGGTCACATTCACAATCGATGCACAAAACGTCAATGTCATTCCATTTCTTGAGGTCGTGCGGGGAAGGGAAGCGGAAGGGATAGGATTGCTAGGCCAAAAAAATAAATTACAAAAAACAAAATCGCGGATCATAGCAAATTGGCGCAACCAAGTATGATCATCTATTCTTATTGCTACGTGTACACTTACAGTATTCTTTAAACCGCAAAAAAACTACGGTGAAGCTACTTTACAACAGCAAGAAGATCTTCAATAGCTTCATATGTTAATTCCTGTAACCACTTACTAATCCTAGTTTTTAAATGAAATAAACTGACTTTCACTTCATAGCTTTATTTTCAATCCGTATATCCCGAGAGCATGAGAGCCATCAAAAGGGCAATGGGAATGGCTATATGCTCGGAGTTTCCTTGCGCAATCACATTAGAAATGAAGATATCTGCTGGAGAACCAGGGTTATCGACACAGCCCGAATAATCGTCAATTGCAATGAGTGAATGAAGACGGTGAATGTGGACGAAAGGTTCTAGAGTAGTGACCACGTACTGGAAGACGTAGCTTTGGAAGGCTTCCTACAAGGTGGACCGTTGACCTAGTGGGGGGAATTCGATGGATACGAGATGCACAGGACTGGTCATTGAATATCTATTATTCAGTATACCAACACAGCACACACAGAACAAAGTTCGAAAAACATGTGTTTTATAATCATTTAAAATCTATTTTTGCGTAAAAAACTGAAATAAAAACGTATACGTGCGTTGGTACCGTGTAACTTTTGCAAATGATACATCAAAATGTTGGGGATCAACGTGTACGGGGAATGATTCAGATCAATCACTGAAAGTTATCAACGTGATTTGTTACTGTCACACTCACAGCAGTATAACAAAAATAGTTGCGTTCGCAGAAATTCACGGTACGTAGGTTTTAATAAAATTTACGTGAGAGGAAATCTTAATAGGTACAATCAAGGTTCAAAAGTGCAAAGACCGCAGGATTTTTCGAAAAAGACACTGCAGCTAGTGGAATACATAGGCAACTGAAAGTACACAGGAAGGTTTTAGCCAGTAAAAGCCTTCGCCTCCTTCTGCGAAGCAGTAATATTAGAGAAGGAGGCGGCCACACGCGTGAGTGGCAAGACTTGGGGACGACGAGCAACAGGTAACTCGCCACCCGACTGCCTAGTAACTGTCCGTACCGAGCCCAAGTCGACGCGAAGTTTTTCACGCGCGCCTCAAAGAGATGTCAGCAAAATCCTAGGGGTCCAGCAAAGCCTAAGCCTGCTGGGGCCATGGGTCGACTTCTGAAAAGGGTCGTAGTCCATTATTATTAATATATATTCTTTATTATTATTATTTATTTTAGTTATTATTCCCTTTATTCCTTATAATACATATTTTTTACATTTTTAAATAATTTTTAACACAGATATATAAAAAGAAAAAAAACCATTTAAAAATATAAAAAATAGTGTCCCACCGGTATCGGGAACAGGGTCCAAGCTACCGGCGGTCAGGGCTCCAGAGAAAGGAACCTCCTAACAATACGAGCCGTGTCCAGGAGTACCGCTTTCTGAATCAAGCCCTTGATCCAGCCGCCTAACGAGAGCCTCCTAAGGTGTTGGTCGAGGCTCTTGGCTATTAAGCCATTACCCGACACGACTATCGGTACAATGATCACCGAATCCACTTCCCACATGTCGACAACCTCGCGAATATATATTCTTTATTGTACACAATAAAGCATAAACAACAAATACAGGACAAACATCATTATATGTAAATAAGGATACAATGGGCGGTCTTATCGCACAGGGCAATTTCTTACAGACAACCTTTGGATGGACTGAGTGAAAGGAAATAGATTTAGGGTTGTCAGTGTACAAACATCAGAAATAATACTAATAACACATTTTAAACGTTGGAAGCGTTTAAAAAATAATTAAAAAATGCTTAACACCCCCTACACCCTCAAAAAAAGTCTCAGAAGTGCAATCACACTCGAACAAAACTTAAGTGTATAAAACAATGTCTTTGTGGAAGGTAATCAATGGTATACAACTGATTTAATCTATAGCATACCTAAACTCTAAAATGCAGATATAAGAATCAGAGTCAGAGACCGTTGTCCTTCTTCTATCAAGTGCGATTGCACTTTAACCTACTACATTAACTGTGCCATTAAAATGTAGTCTTTCTTGGCGTTTCTTTCAACCATTTTTCTCACCAAACCGCAAGAGTGCCTCTCTAAGCTGAAGACTTTTAAAAGGGACCTAAGTAGTTCTTCAGACTCACCTTTTATTTATTACTTTTTACGATTTAATTTGTATCTTTAGGACCTTTCTCTGAGAGGTGCGGAGAGGACTGGAATGTTAACTTTTGTATTGGATTTAACGAGATTTATTAGAGTTTAAAGTGCGCATTTTTCACAGGATCTTATGATTTCATCAAAACTTTAATTACCAAGTTTTAGAATAATAAATTCTTTCACATTTAGTAAAACCAATCTCGTATTTAAGTAAACCATAAAACTAAAACTCAAGTTTTACGATTACATTTTCAATTTGGTTATGAAAAGTGATCGCACTAAAAAAGATATACTATCTCATTCTATTTTCGCAATAAAATATTATCTTTTTGATGTATCGCATGTCTGTACAAATGCTTTTCACAGTTAATGATGCATCATCATTCAGGTTATTCGTCAAAGTCCAAGAGAAAGTTTATTCAGTGTGACAATGAATAATATTCTCGAATACAATAGGTACGATGACGATGTTTACTTCCGTGCTAATCTACGATTGATGGAAAAACATTATTGTTGTTCACTAAGGAGAAATGTTTTTGCAAAAATCGTATTCATTCTGGAAAAGCCAGAGGCCCTACCATGAGCTCTGTCCATTTGACTTCCTAAACTAAACTGTTAAAAGGCTGCAGTTATAGAGTTTGTATAGCTTCATCTGGGTAAGACCTCAGCCACCCTAGCCATGTTACGATCGTTACGTTAAGAGTGAACGCTTGGAGTTGACCACGCCCCCCATCCCTTTATTCTGACGTCATCTTAACGCTAAGTCACGTGGTCAGCACAAAGGAATTGGGGGCGTTTCCATCTCCAAGCGTTCACGCTTAATAAAACGATCATAACTAGACTAGGAGGTCAATTCTCTTTTATGTACCTATAACATGACTGAATTTGCAAATGATAAAAACCATAATACAAATTTTAATCAATTTATGTACTAAATATGAAAGTTATGCTACTGCGCCAAGATGTTCCCGTTGGTCATTTCAGAAATTTTAGTCAGTCCCTAACTGACAAATCTAAAAAAAAAACAATAACCAAGCAATTAGTGCTTTTCACAAAATCACGTTTCTTCGAAAATCCCACTTCAGCAAAATTTTCTCCTCGCCGTATTTACGAACTACTTGAATTGGAAGCAATTAAACCGAAGGTGGGTTCCGTCATTCGGCAGTCAGTCGAAAATGCAGTAAGAGGGTTCCTTCTACCCATTACTAAACCGGTTTGACTGGCATCCGCCCCAATAATTAGGCGTAGTTATTTGAAGGTGGGAAGCAATAAAGGAGACATATGGAGGTTTGAATGAGAAATCGAGGTAAATAGAGAGTTTATTAATGCGATTGTGTAAGGTTAATGAGTCCCATCCTAAGTCGTACCCTTAGGGCAAGGTAAATACCATCACAGTTAGGAATGTAAACACTACACACTCAAGTGAATGTGTTATTAATGTAGAAACTATACATCTACCAAATATCTGTTTTTACCGTTGAGTAATTTTTTTTAGTCATTTTTTCAATTAATATTTTTAGCAAAAATCACTTACAGAAATCATTTTTCGAATCGGAATAAAATTAAGCAAGTATAATATAACATTCCACAACTATCATACAACACCGTCTAGTCCCAAGCTAAGCAGAGCTTGTGTTATGGGTACCAGACAGCTGATAAACCTAAATACATACATACATATTTTAGATAAATACACCCAGACACAGAACAAAATGATCGTGCTCTTCACACAAACATTTGTCCTGGGTGGGAATCGAACCCACGACCTCCAGCATAGTAGTCAGGGCCACTAACCACAAAACCAACAGGCCAGTAAGAAATCTTTTAAGTCTGGTAGAAGAGGTACCTGTCAAATAACAGAAAAAGAATACACAAACTGAAATGTGACGTCACTGCTATTAAGTTCATACGTAATAAATAAGAAATGGGGGATGAACTGCTCGCGTCCGTAGGATTTACTTAGTACTGACCACCCTACACGTGTCCCCTGGGTAGTGCTAAACGAGCAGGAAATGCGGTGGTAGGCCATAGCATCGGCTGCCGGCTTCAAAGTTACCACCCACCAGACAAAGCCATGCCGCCAAGCGATCCGTCGTGTTCCGGCATGATGTTTGGTGAAGCCGTACGGTGGAAGTTGGGTCTGAGCAGTTGTGTTGCGATGTATAACGGGTATGATGCACCAGCTGTTGTTGCGTCGGACGCTTGATCGTGGAGGGTAGCGGGATCCGAAGCACGGTGCTCCGCTGGCCGACCGCAGGTAGTTGGGGGCCCAAGTAGTGTGCCAGCCACACATGAAAGGCTGCCCCGCCAACTGCGAAAAATCCCAGGGTGGCCCCATCGTGCCGGTTGGCGACCGGATGAGAGGACCCGATGGCGATCCCTGGGGGGGTTCGGGCGTCCCCGCAGTCTCCAGATTAACCTTCCATTGGCGCGGCAACTCTGGTTGTGTTGTTGGGTTTAACATCGCATCACCTCGCTCAACTGCCATCTTCCATCAACCCTATTCACTCCATTATAAAAATATTATGAAACGTAAAAAGAAAAGTAAGTGTGTACAGCGGATGCACGTCCTCTCTTTCAAAGTGCACCTCTCTAATATTCGAGGACTGCACTCCAATCTCGATGCGGTCCACCACCATCTAGAGACTGACAAGCCACACTTGCTTTTCTTGACGGAGACTCAGATTAGATGTCCGTCAGATGCGGCGTACCTCAACTACCCGGGATACTCATTGGAGCATCATTTTCTGCAGCGTGCCGGGGTCTGTGTGTACGTCCGTAATGACATCTGCTGTCAGCGTCTCCGTCACCTTGAAGACCCAAATTTTTCCACGCTATGGCTGTTGGTGGACACTGGTATGGACAAAATCGTCTATGCTTGTGTCTACCGATCGCACAGCGGTGATCAGGAGACGACTCGAATGTTTGACCAGCTCAGTGAAACCGCCGATAAGGCTCTGCATCGGCACCCTGATGCGCAGCTTGTCGCTCTGGGGGACTTTAACGCCTGCCACCGAGACTGGCTTTTCCCATACCAGAGGACCGACCACGCTGGAAGAGAAGCGCGAAACTTTGCGGTATCGTTGGGCCTTTCCCAGCTGGTGAAGCAAGCGACCAGGGTGCCTGATGTAGTTGGTCATACTGCCAATTGTCTGGACCTTCTGCTGACCACCGATCCGGACAGATGTATCGTAACAGTTTCTTCACCACTTGGAACATCAGATCACTGTCTGGTGAAGTCTGTATCGTCCTTCTCCCCACCTGACTGTGAGTCTCGCGGTGAACGGCGGATGTGGCGTTACAAGTCGGCAGATTGGGATGAGATGCGGCACTTCTTTGCGTCTTATCCTTGGCAGCAGGTTTGCTTCTCTTCTGAAAATCCGTCGAGCTGTGCAGATGCCGTATCCGATGTGATACGTCAAGCTATGGAGTATTTCATCCCTTATAGCGACGTACCCATCGGTGGCTCAGTTCACCCATGGTTCAGCGCCGATTGCATAAAAGCTGAAGAGCTTAAGCATTCGGCGTTTCTCACCTGGGTTGATGCTCGTGACCGCAAAGCTCCGGATCTGAGTTCAAAGAAGAGAGCCTTCAACCAAGCTGCCAAGTCCTACAAAAAGGCACTAAGGAAGGCTCGCTTTGACCGCATTACTCATATTGGCACAAAGCTCTCTGCACAGCCATCCGGTAGCAGAGCTTTTTGGTCCCTTGCCAAGTCGGTCGAAGCGAACTTCTGTCGGCCCACACTGCCTCCGCTGGTTAAGCCTGATGGAACACTGGCTCACACCGCGAGAGAGAAAGCAGGTCTCTTTGCATCTCTCTTCGCCCATAATTCTCGTCTTGACACTTGTGGTGCTACTCCACCGACTCTGCCTTTCTGCGACACCTCGATGCCCGAAATTCGCATAAGGAATAATGAAGTTCTGAGAGCACTGTGTCGTCTAGACGTGAATAAAGCTAGTGGACCAGATGGTATACCAGCGATAGTTCTCAAGGCTTGTGCGCCCGAGTTGTCTCCTGTATTGACTCGCTTGTATCGCCTCTCATTTAGGACTGGAATAGTGCCCAAGTCCTGGAAGCTTGCCAATGTACAACCCGTGCCCAAAAAGGGCAGTCGTGCCGATCCTAACAACTATCGGCCGATTTCGGTAACCTCCATACTCTGCAAGATTATGGAGCGTGTATTGAACTCGCGCCTCATGGCATACCTGGAAGGTAACGATCTCCTCAGTGACCGACAGTACGGGTTTCGCCGCAATCGATCTACTGGGGACCTACTAGTTTATGCCACCCACTTGTGGGGCGAGGCCCTCGAGAGGAATGGGGAAGCGATTGCGGTTTCTCTAGACGTCTCGAAGGCCTTCGACAGGGTATGGCACGCTAGCCTTTTGAGTAAGCTTCCAGCGTACGGCATTTCCCCTGGCCTGATTAGTTGGGTAAAAGACTTCCTGAGTGAACGGTCTCTCCGAGTTGTTGTCAACGGATGCTCATCAGAGCCCATGACGACTAATGCCGGAGTTCCTCAGGGGTCTGTTCTCTCTGCAACTCTCTTCCTCCTGCATATCAACGATCTGCTGATGCCCGGTATCTATGGGTATGCAGATGATAGCACAGTTGTAGACAGATACCTGCCAACTCCACGGGCTAGTAAAGAGCTGATCCAGGCTGAAAGGGAGGCTATGGTGGAGCGGACGAATGCTTCACTTCAGGCAGTCTCCAAATGGGGCGAAGCCAATATTGTGGGATTCAACGCCACCAAAACACAAGCGTGTCTGTTCACCGCCAAAAGGAGCCCGTTCACCTTGGCTCCTGCTTTCCGTAATGTATCCCTGGAGTGCACCGACCGCCTTCAGCTCTTGGGGGTAGAAATTTCCTCAGACCTCAACTTTGGGCGGTTCATTGAGTCCAAAGCTAAGGTAGCTGCTAGGAAACTCGGCGTTCTAGCAAAAGTCCGGCGGTACTTCACACCGGAACAGCTTCTAATCTTATACAAAGCACAAGTCCGTTCGTGTGTGGAGTACTGCAGCCACATATGGGCTGGTGCTGCAAAATGCCACCTAGCAGCTTTGGACTCGGTGGAAAGGCGTGCGAAGAGGCTAATTGGTGATCCAGACTTGGTTAAGTCCAATCTACAAAGCCTCGAGCACAGGCGTAGAGTAGCCAGCCTTTCGGTGTTTTACAGGATGCATTTTGGAGAGTGTGCGCGGGAATTGCATGACTTGATACCGCCATCTCCTTTCTACCATCGAACAACCCGGCGTACGGCGAATATCCACCCTTACGTTGTTGAAACTTCCACGGTCCGGACTAAGCGTTTTGCCTCGTCGTTTATACCGCGTACATCGAAGGACTGGAACAATTTGCCTGCTGCGGTTTTCCCGGCCAATTATAATTTAGGCGTCTTCAAGGCTAGAGTGAATAGGCTCTTAATAAACTAGTGCGCTTTATTATCGACGATTGCATCACTGCTTACCATCAGGTAGGATTGCAGTCAAGTGCTAGTTTATAAAATATAAAAAAAAAAAAAAAAAAAAAAAGAAATAAAAAATATTTTTAAAAACAAGCTTTCAATTAAATGGGCTAAAAGGAAGAAAATAATCTTTTCCTTTATAACTTTTACTATCAATTTATAACGGCATTACACAATTTATATGATACAAAAGCTTGTCGCGAGATTTTGAAAATATTAAAATCAATAGATGAATTTATTTAACTTATTTAATTAATGGAGTTATTTAACTGTGTATTTACACAGTTAAATCTCGCGACAAGCTTTTATATCATATAAATTGTGTAATGCCGTTATAAATTGATAGTAAAAGTTATAAAGGAAAAGATTATTTTCTTCCTTTTAGCCCATTTAATTGAAAGCTTGTTTTTAAAAATATTTTTTATTTCTTATTTATTTTTTACTTTTTAGTTATACCTTATTTAAATCTGTATTCTCAAGAAGTCCTTTCATTTGTTACCCATATTATAGAAAAGCATAAGAAACTTAGTCTGCTATCTTTAGAAGTCTGCCAGGTTTTTTTTTTCATTTAATTTTTTTATGGTAGGTAAAAACACCCAATGACATCCCCCGCCCTTGGGCTTGGTTCGGTCTGTTACCGGACGGACGGACAGCAAGCTACCCATTGCCCGCCGTCCGCAAGCCCGCGCCTACGGTGGCAGGAAATCGGGATCAGAATTACGGCTTCGGCGGTGGCGTGAGCGCCGTTGCCTGATGCGGTCTGTCTCCTCCTGTGCTAGCATTAATGCTTTGCTGAAGGAGGCGACCACCTGAGATGTCTACCGGGTTAGATTTATGAAACAAAAATGATGATGGTGGATCATAAGACTAACAATCAACCTAACTTACATGAAATAGCCAATTGCGAAGTTGTCCAGAGTTTATCTACCTGGGATCCACAATCACAAATACTGGGAAATGCGGAGAAGATTCAAGCACCGTAAAAAGATTGACGCTCTTGAAATGTGACGCTGGAGGCGTCTACTGAGGATAAAACAGACAGCTCACCGCGCTAACGTTTCCATTCTTCTTCAGCCTTGCATCAAAACAAAAACTTTCGTCGATTGTGCAACAGCGAATTTTTAAGATGTTTGGATATATCATACGCAATGAAAGTTTAGTGGTACAGGGAACAGTAGAGGGCCAACGTTCTCGCGGCTGATCGCCTACCAGATGGACAGACCTCACTAAATCATCTTCGAAGTGTTCCCTCATTGAATGTACACGAAGTGCCATGAAGAGAGATGGAGAAGTCTCGCAAAAGCCGCAACCAACCTACCAGACGATCCATGACCACTACCACTCCACCAAGTATGACTGAGAAAAAGGAGAATATTGGATTAATGGCGGGTTTCTGAATTGAGTGTTTTGAGTTAAGAACATCTCAAACCATACTTAAATGCCAAATTAAGGCAGATTTACAGGCTAAAGTAGAGTTTGAGTAATTCTCAACTTCAAATGCTTAAATCAGAAATCGGGGGTTAGAGTAATGTCAGTTTATAAGTTACTCTCTGCAAGCCCTTCAATTGGTACCTATTTTGTAGGAGTGTATTAAAACTAACTAGTTCAAATTCTTGGATGTTCCACCATATTTTATTATTTTATATTCATATAGTTGCATTGTCGTCAAAATTAAATGTGTATCAAAATTTCAGCTCAAGGTTGAAGATATCTGCTTCAAAATTGAAATGCAAGATTTCACCCAAGATTTCATACATATTATTATTTACATTGCAAGTCAATAAAAGCTTATAAACAATATCCAGAGAATCCTGGAATTTGGCATAAAGCAAGGCAAAACTGACTGTAAATTCGTTGTTACGTCACAAAAAAAATCGCAATTTATCTATTTACTTATGTAAATTTGTACGGATCACTCCGTGCGCGAGTCCAAGTCGCTTATGACCGGTTAGAACTTATTTTATTCGATCCGAAACTCGATGGGATTGTGTCGTTTTATTGCGGAACTCCTATGGCCACCTTCCAGCTCCATCATCAGACCCCGACTGCCATATTGGATCAAAGTACTCATCAATACAAATCAAATGAGCCCGAACTCGATGGGATTGTGTCGATTTTTTACGGAGTTCCTATGGTAACCTTCCAGCTCCATCATCAGAACCTGTTTACCATATAGGATCTAAGCACTCGACAATACAAATCAAACGAGCCCAAATTCGATAGTGTTGTGTCTTTTAACTGCAGAGTTCCAATGACCACGATCCAGCTCCATCATCAGACCCTGGTTACCATATAGGATGAAATTACTCGTCATTAAAAATCAAATGAGCCTAAAGTCGATGGGGTTATATCGTTAAATTGCGGAGTTCCTATGGCAACCTTCCAGCTCTATCATCAGACCCTGGCGACCATATAAGATCCAATTACTCATCAATATAAATCAAATGAGCCCAAACTCGATGGGATTGTGTCGATTTCTTACGAAGTTCCTATGGTAACCTTCCAGCTCCATCATCAGAACCTGGTTACCATATAGAATCCAAGCACTCGTCAATACAAATCAAACGAGCTCAAATTCGATGGGGTTGTGTCGTTTAACTGCGGAGTTCCTATGACCACGTTCCAGCTCCATCATCAGACCCTGGTCACCACATAGGATCCAAGTACTCGTCATTACTAATCAAATGAGCCTAAAGTCGATGGGGTTATATAGTTAAATTGCGGAGTTCCTATGGCAACCTTCCAGCTCCATCATCAGATCCTGGTTACCATATAGGATCCAAGTACTCGTCAATACGAATCAAACGAGCTCAAACTCGGTGGGGTCGTTTCGTTTAACTGCGGAGTTCCTATGACCACCTTCCAGCCGGAAGGTCCCATCATCAGACCCTGGCTACCGTATAGGATGAAAGTACTCGTATACAAACTAAACGAGCCCAAATTCGATGGGATTGTGTCGTTTAAGTGCGGAGTTCCTATGATCACCTTCCGGCTCCATCATCAGACCCTGGCTATTATACAGGATCAAAGTACTCGTCAATACTAATCAAACGAGCCCAAACTCGATGGGGTTGTATTGTTTTATTGCTGAGTTCCTATGGCTACCTTCCAGCTCCATCATCAGATCAGCTCCATGTCATCATAATGTTGTATTGTCACCCGATTTACATATGCACGTAAAATTTCAGCTCAATCGGTTGAAGATATCTGCTTCAAAATTGAGTTGCAAGATTTGAGCCGAACATACATAGTTACATACAGTGCAAGCTAATAGAAAGCTTGTAAAAAGTAGATTTGAGATGTTCCCACCCCCTACTATTTTATGATATAGCTTAGGAGGAACCATCAATATGTTTATGACCCCTTAGAGCGCTTTGGATAGTATCAGTTACAGTAAGCGTAGTTGCATATGCAATACAACTATTTTTTTTTCTAACGTTAGCTGCAGGTAGGCAGGGTCGAAGCCTACTGGGGCCAAGGGTTTGCTTCTGAAAGGAAAGCTCGGCCCTGGTATCTAAGGCAACGAAGAAACGGGTGAGTTTTTAGTCAGTAAGAGTCTGACACTATCTGACACTATAATGTCATTGGATGATTTTACCCACAACCAAAAAAAGAAACGTCCTCACTCTACTACTACTAATACCCCATGGTCCTGGTGCGGAATGGTCATGGTATATTAGAAAGCTAGAAGCACTTCTTTGTGACTTTACTGTTTCTGATTACCCCTTTGAGAAAAATCCATATAAGAATTGAAACTTAAATTATTTAAACAGATTTCCCGTCTTAAATCCTTGTGAAAACCAAATTGTGCAAAGTCGTTCAATTGTAATTTCGCTACCATAGTTTGAAACCGCTCGGTGAATAAATTCCAAGAAATGTGTTAAACAATATTTAGTGTTGTCGACACAAATCGCTTGCACTTCCAGATTGCGGACGTAAGTAAAGGCATTAATTAAATTATTTTACATTTCTTGTTTTTTCCGCGTGAATAATTGAAGGAAAATTCATGCAGGATTCTCATTTATTAAAATAACTTTATTTCTGACAAATTAATGATAATAACTACTGCGACCTACAGTAATTAAATTATCCGAATATCATTTCTGTGGCGATGCGTACAAAAAGCATTGTGAGTGCATTATTAAATGAAAGTTATTTAATTAATGATAAACATTATTTAATTTGTAATTTACATGTACACAGCGAACTGATGTGAATAAAAGTTGATAGTACTAAATTCACCCAAAGTTTCCAATAACAGTAGATGGGCATAAAGAAAGAGTTTTGTTAAAAAAAATCCCTTTTAATCCAAACCCTTCAGTGTCTATTGATCCTGACTTAAATATTCAGCGTACAGCCAGACCAATATTTTTTACACTCCAATTCGCATCCACCTTTCTTTTTCGTGACTAAACTTCTAAGTGCCCTTGAATATAACGTCTACAGAGAAACATGTTTTCAAACCACGGAGCGTCGATTTTCTTATCCTCTTTAGGTTAATGAAACTACACATTGAATGGGAGCGTTTGTTGGCAAGACGCTTGTAAAAGCGGTGCTTGTCATAGTTCGTTCAAGCAAAACGCGCAGATTATATTGCTAACGATAGATATTTAAAAAAAGAACTTAATTTTGGAATATTGAATAGGCTTTTTTATATTTGATAATGGGCTATGATGCCTGAATTTTTATGAAGATTATCTAGTTTAGGATAATGGAAATTGCTCAGTCAATGATTAGAAAATCTTTCAAAAAAACTTCAATAAAGATTGCGAAAGCACAGCCGTCTACCGAAAATAGATTTTAGGGTATTGAAGTTTTGATTTCAAACTATCGAAATAGGATACTAAAATGCAACGAAAAACATGAGATAAGAAGATAGAATATTCTGCAAGTAGGGCCACATCCCAAAAGAGGAAGCGATATTTTTAAAAGCATTTTTCCTTATCTTGGGATATACCCCTGCCATTTTGGTTGATAATTTCAATGTTGGTAACGGTCTTGCCTCGTTTGTAAGATAACCCTATTCAATCCCTGTTCACAACTTGTTTTAAAAATGGCGTGAAAGATAGTTTTGATACTAATAACCAACTGATAATCTGGTGAGGGTAGCAGAAATCCGATAGATGCAAGACGCATAGGACTGGTTATAATAGCGACACTTGGGCAGGCCTAGCTGAAATGCTTGGGGAGGCCTAGGGCCTGCTGAAATAATGATGATGTTGATGACTTCAATTCTCAAACATAACGAAGTTGATTTTTGAGCAAGCGTCATACTGTCTCAATCATTTCTAAACAAAGCGTATTATAATGACAGAAACGTTTAAAACCTCGAAATCAATAGGTTTTGAGCTAAACAGTACAATGAAATAGGTTACAGTTAATTTTGTGGGAACTGTAAATCATGGTCATGTTTATCTTATGCACCTGAAAAACCGAAAAGACCCAGTAGGGCTGATGCCTACTGGGGCTTTAAATAAGCTTCCGAAAGGAAAAGCTGAGGACCTGGAACCCGAAAGATAAAGAAGGAACATAGG
Organism: Leucania comma; assembly: GCA_958295575.1. Lineage (NCBI taxonomy): Eukaryota > Metazoa > Arthropoda > Insecta > Lepidoptera > Noctuidae > Leucania > Leucania comma. Next base: position 11,754,860 of record OY282476.1, on the reverse strand, counting down.
AGTAGATTTTAGTCAAAGACATTAAATACCTACCCCTTAATACCCCTTTAATAGTGTTCTGGGACCCTTGCTGTTTTTGATATACATCAATGATCTCCCTAAACATATAAGTCAACCGATGGTACTCTTTGCAGACGATAGCACAGTACTAATAAAATGTGACAACAAAAATGACTATGAGCATGTAATCAATCAAACGTTACATACAATAATACAATGGTTAACTGAAAATAATCTCAAGATAAATATGGACAAAACAAAAATTATTCACTTTCATCAAAAAACACAACCCATTAACATAAATGTCAGTTACCAGGACAAATTAGTTCATCCTGTGACAAACACAAAATTTTTAGGAATCAACATTGATGATAAACTATCATGGAAAATACATATTGAATATGCCTGTAAAAAAATTAATAAATCTTCGTTTGCTCTCTATAAGCTATCTAAAATTGTAAACAAAGAAGCCGTATTAACAGCATATCACGGAATTGTTGCACCTATCTTAAGATATGGTATTATATCATGGGGCAACTCTGTCGATAAAGAATCCATATTTAAAGCTCAAAAGAAATGCATTAGAGCAATGTGCAATATAGACAATACTACCAGTTGTGAACCATATTTTAAAAGCCTAAAAATTTTAACATTGCCATCTATGAAATGAGTTTATTTGTCAAATTGAATCCAAATTATTTTAAAACTGCTTTTAAAAGCTATTATAGACAATTGCGTGACAAAAATAGACTAGAGGTTGAAATACCATATGGAAAAACAGCACTTGTCAACAAAAGTATTGTCTGTATGGCATCATTGATTTACAACAAATTGCCTGATCATGTTAAACAGTTACCGTTTCCACAATTCAAGTCAAAGCTGCACAAATTTTTAGTAAATAAATGTTACTATAATGTCAATGAGTATCTGCAAGATAAAAATATTGTTATGTAATAATAGCTCACTCAAATCTATATGAATGACAAAAATTGTGGTAATAATATATTATAAAATTATGACAGCAATAATAATGTGAAGCTAATTTAATTGGACCAATGATTAATTTTATTTTTGAATTGAATTTTTTTATTTTATTTTTATTTGATTATTTAATTTACGACATTTTTTATTACCAATGACATACTACTTTTAATTTGAATTTACATGTTAAATTTTGATACAATAATCATTGTTTACTTGGTCATAATGAAATTTTAAAACTAATTTAAAACATTTTGCACACCTTATTAGGTTATAGTACAGCGGCATATTATAGCTACATGTAACACCTTTTTATACTTACCTGTATTATGCAAATAAACGTATTGATTGATTGATTGATTGATTGAATACCCCTTTGGAGCGGAAGAAGTCTTTGGACCACATTAAAAAACATCTCATCTACCTAACCCCCGTAATTCATATTTTCTCAAATAAATGAACATCGTACCATGAAAAAAATGTTTTTTAAATATTATTTTTTAACAGTTTGTTTGGACTTTTATCTGCTGTGAGACCAGTAAAATATTACGCAAAATACATGAATTTGTCAACTCCAGCCATTTTTGCCATGATTGATAACTTTTTGTAGGTTTACATATTAACATTTACAATGGCCGTTGGTTTTTGCAAAACTATTCCATATAAAATTCAATATGCGTAAAAATAATAACTATAAATCAACATGTAACGTACGTATGTTACGCGGAGCAACGTTTGCAATCATCATCATCATCATCATCGGCCTTTTTAATATTCCCACTGCTGGTACACAGGCCTTCTCTCTAAGAGAGGAACGTTTGCAATAATAATTAAAAATATATAAATTGATAATAATTGATATATATAATGATAATAACTTTTGTTAATTAAAAGGTTTTCAAGAAAACAATATTTTTTGCATAGCAAAATGATGTTTATTTGTACTCAGCAAATTGACATTTTGCTATGCAAACAATACTTGATAACAATACGAACAATTCTCATGAATTATACAAAACTGCAACTTTTTGTAACTACAATTTGTATTACAACCTATGTTGCTAGGTAAGCATATGAGCAAACATCGAATACCTACCGCAGGAATAAAAATACATTCTCCAAAAATAAGACGTTTTCCTTTGTCGACAAATCCGTAAGAAACCTATTTTCACTTTAATCTCATATTATGAAAACACGGCATCCTCCATCTATTGGGTTGCGAACAAAGCTCACCATATCTTTTGATAACCGTCGGTAATCTCAACCAAAACTGGCGCAAGTCAACGAATTCACAAGATACGTGAAGATCTCATTTGAGAGGGTGATTCAATTTTAATAAGCCCCTCTAAGCGGCAACTTACATTATCAAGTCTCGTTGCGACGTTTTACGCCAGTGCTCATTGTGCCAGCGATTCTCTTCAAAAGAATACTTATTATGAGAGAAAATGACGCGGAGAAAAATATTCCGGAGATTTTTTTCGTCCATTGTCCTTTTGTCAACGCACGGTCGGGTCTATTGCCTCTAAGATGCAGACTAGCTGTTTTGTCTATTCATATTGCTAAATTTTTTGCATTACTTTTGTCTTCAATTGACTTTTTATTTGATTAATGCTCTTCATTCCAGAAATACTTTAGCTTTAGTGACTCTCTTTGTTTGATTAAAGTAGGCACTGTATTATTTACTCTAGGAGTTTAATTAAGCAATATTACATCAAAATACTGTATACTACCTATACCTACAATGTTAAACGAATACTATCACCACAAAATGCAATTCAAAACGAACGAATACTACATCAAGTATTTAATATAATTGGTTAAACATTCCGACCCATTAAATAACACCAGATCTTTGCCCACACAACCCAACATTACCATATTATGCATTTACTTTATACCTCATAAAATCGCCGTTAAATTGTGCTCTAGTAAATATATGCACACCTTTACACGTCTCATGGCTTCCCATCCGACATATGAATATATTTGAATAATTCACATAGGCCCGTCTCAAATGCTTTTGTACACAGCTTCCTTAACGAGCGAATGGATAATAGAGACCGGTAGCATTATTTTCTAAGGAATTAGATATTTTACGTGACTAATATTCTCTTGAAAAGGAGCTCAATTTTTCAAGGGCTAAAGGAGCTGACTTTTAATTTATACTTTCTGGGCTACCTTTGGGCATTATTAATCACGTTTTGTTAAACTTTTCTGACTTACGACCTAAAATTTAACTAAAATGTGCTAGTAATAAATAAAAGTTAACTTTCACTATACAAAAACTAGGCAATGGACAGAGTTGTGCTTGAAATTTTCTGGCGTGATCGATTCAGGAATAAAGATATCTGCAAAAGAATCGAGGTTAAGTTTGGTGATTGTTTTTGCTATGGCGTTAAGTGGCAGTGGATACGGTACAATGCTTGCTGATTAAATAGTCAATGGGGCCGAAAGCTTCTGTACTGGCAACCGCGCATCGGAAAGACAAAAAGTTATAAGGTCTCCCATAAGGTGGACCGATGACTTTGTGAGAGTTGTAGAATCCCAATGATACCGAGACATGCGGGACCAGTACCTAGTTGTGGTAACATTCTTCATCATACATTCATGTAGTCTTAATAAAATAAAACAAAATAACATTACACAGTATATTACAAAATCAAGTCCAGTCCAATCATCTCATTTAGTATTCCAGACAGAATGTTGGCAAAGTTTTCATAATCCAAGACTATAATTCACAATCTTTATTCCTATTGTGAATAACCCAAATAGAGCTCGCGAACCCATTTGGAGGCGTAAATGAATCTTCCAATAGTCGCCATTTGCTGGTGCCGAGTATAATCTCATTCTGTGTCGACTCGTTAAGTGCAATTGCACTACGCCAAATTGCATCCTGAAGTTGCTAGGTTTTCTTTGAACAAAAGAATGGTCGTCGCTTTCTTTTTAGGGTTAAGTATTTGTGACGCTCGCACAATAGGGTTTCGCTATGTGTTGCTACAATTAGATTGCTATCGTTGTTAGTAGGATTGCGTTCCTGGTACCTAACAGTCGCGCTAAGTACTGAAGTTATATTAAAGTTGGTAGGTATAAGTCTAGAAACGTCTAACCTCATAATCCTATCTTTGAAGTTAGGCTCATTTAAGTTGCGTAGGTTGTAATCCTTCGTTATGTAAACGTATCAAAGACTAGGTAGACCGCAAAACGTTTCGATGGCGTATATAGGCCAATTTGGAAAATATTATCTATTTCTATCTCTGAATTTAATAGTGAACATTTCTGAATTCTCAGTAAATACCCAGGTAGAAGCTATTTTTATCAAGATTGGGTACTCTATGCTTGAAGTTGTTAAAGATTATATTTACCTGGGATAAGCGGTTTAGTTAAGTAAGTCTAACTTCCAGAACGAGGTCAACCATCGAATCCAACTCGACTAGGCAGCGTTCGGGTAGCAGCATGATATTTTCTCATCCCGATTCTGAAACGTGATCGCTCACAATGCGCATCAGGACGTGTAAAGTCCCACAAAGGGCAATGTAGAGAGACTACGCTCGATGTGTCCTTGTGTGATTGAATCAGAAATAAAAATATCGCAGGAGAACCAAGGTAAGGTTCTGGAGTGGCGACCACGTACCAAAATACACTGCATTGGAAGGCCTTCCATAATGGGGACAGATGACTGATGATGATGATAAGGGATTATGGTGTCATTCGGGGGAGACTTTTCTAAAGCAGTAGACGTCCTTTGGCTGAAATTAACAGTGACGAAAATGATTTCTGATTTCAAAAAACAAAGCAGTTGTATTTGATACATAATATATAATTATGTATTATATGTTTTTTTTTATGATTTAAGGATTTTTGGTGTTTGAGATATATATATGTGTATGTATTTTATGATTTCATTTATATAATAATAATTATAGTCTTTTTACGGTTTTCTAAAATATTTATTTACACTGTCTACATTGCTTATACAACTCTCCTGTCGCGGGTCTGCTGGAATTTTTTTTTTTGAAATAAGCAGCACCTTTGTACTCTTCTCGTTTGTGTGTATGTTAATAAATAAATAAAGAAACAGGAAACAAACACGCGATAGCCTGCTCAGAAGAGTCCAGAATTCCGATATTAATGTACTAAAGCTAATGTTAGGTAAATACGACAGTGTACAGCTTAGAACAGTAACGAATTGGGTTCCTGCTATTAAGGCTGGTAACTAACTACAAAGACACTTAAGCATATTGTACGCTAAACGAACAACATTGAGCACGAGATGTTGTAGTAATGTCATTAGTACCTATGGTAATTAATATGGTTCTTTTATCAGTACCTACTTAATAATATAACCGAAAATTTTAACTAATATTATAAATGTGAAAATAACTTCGTCCGTTTGCTATCTCTACTTGTTTTCTCGGCTGTAAGGATTCGGATAAAACTTAGTATACAGATAGACTAAATCCTGAAATAGAATCCCAGCAATACGAGTATGTTATCTTGGTATAATTTTTGCCTTAATGCAGGTGTAAACGATGGCAGAAAATTGTCATAAAAACTAAATTAATTATGGTCAGAAAATATGTATGCAATAACAAACTGTACCTACTTCCTACAATCGTTAACAGATACAGAAGTTGGGATGCCATGACAGGAAACCTCCTCGAGTGCCCGCGGGCTGTAGTTCTCTTGCGGATACGTTCGGAGCGAAGACCAGTCTGCGGGCCGGTGCATCCTGGGAGGCGGCCAACTGCTTCCCTTAGGTATTCCTGCCTAGGGGGTTTCGATGGTCGTCTGCGAATGTCCTGTCCGGAGTCCGCTTCAACGCGTGGCCCTCTGCTTTAGCAGAGGGCACAGTGGCGAAGTAAGAGCGGGTCCGGTGTGCACTTACCCTGCCGCCGGGCAGGCAGGAGGAAGACTTGCTCCTCCTTCTGCTACCGTTGTTCTCGTAGCCCCAAAGATTGTCCAAGGTCATGTTTCTGATTTTCGATGGGGGTCGAGGGTCTTGGCTTAACCGCCCGGGCCGCGAGGAAGACAACCTCTATAAAAAATTACCCCAAACCTCCAAGCGGCGGCGCACCGTGAGGGAGGTTGTTAGCTTGACTAATGGGTAGCTTAATTAGTCTCTAGTGCGAACCACAGTATTTGAGCCAGTGTTAAAGTTTATTACTCGTGGGAACAGCAATGGAATCACCAAATAAATTTTTTTAAAAACCCGTGGAGAGCGATGCGCGGTCGGAGTCCGACGCTGCATCCGAAAGGAGCTCAGGCTCGGAGGAGATGGAGGAGACTGTGAGCGACTCCGGAGGGAACGTGAGGACCTTCCGGAAGCGTTCCAAATTGGGGGACGGGTCGTCCTCCGACGAAGGAAAGGGCTCGGCCCCAAAAATCCCCACCAGCAGCCGCGGTGGGGGCCGAGCCTTAGGAAAGGGGAGGGGGCTCACTGCCCAGGAGTCCGCTCAGCGAGCCGATAGGCTTGCTGCGGAGGGGCGCCACCCTGGAGTAAACAGCGCTGTGGCGAGCGCCTCGCGGCCGTCTGCCAGTGAGCCAGACGTCGGAGCGGATTCCGTCGAGGAGTCGCGCAAGCGCCTCGGCGAGTTGGTTGTGGAGGCCCTGACGGCGATGACCCGGAAACGGGAGAAGGGCTCCAAAAAGAGGGGCATCGCGAAGTTCGCGACCTCAATTTTGGAGGCCATAGATGCCACCTTCGAGCTCAGCTTCAAGAAGCTCCGGGCCGAGCTCACCGGTGCCCCAAAACCCGACCCACGGGTTGAGGAGGCGCCCAAAGAAAGTGGCACACCGGGTCAAACGCAGGAGCGGCCCCAGCCCCAACCCGAGCCGGAGAGCCAGCTGCTGATGGTGGTGCGGCAGGAGCTGGCTGCCTTCAGGCAGCAGCAACAGGAGCAGCTGGAGCAGGTTCAGCTGCGGATGCAGCAGCAGCTGTCTGTGCTGGAGGGGATCGTGCTGCGTCCCCCGCTCGCGGCCTCCGGCCAGCGCAAGACGGCATCCTACGCCGCTGCGGCTGCTGCGCCCAAGGTGGGCCCGTCGGGGCAAGCTGAGCGGGTGGCCGCGGCGTCAGGGCCTGTGAGGTCAGCTCCGGCGGCCAAGCAGCAGCGGCGGCGGGGGGTGGCTGCTCCTGTTCCTGCTGCTCCTCCTCCTTCCACGAAGGGAAGGGCGGCTCATGCCGCTAAACAAGCAGGACCTCCTGTAGTGGCGGCGAACAGGCCGCGCCTGCCGCCTGCGCCCGAAGAACCTTCGGCTGGCGCCGACTGGACGGTTGTCGGCGCCAAGAAGAAGGCGGGCAAGGCGGCTAGGGCGGCCAAGAAGAACCTGAGGCGGCGAGAGCGCAGGAAGCGCGCCATGGCGGCCAGGCTTCGCGCCCCTAAATCCGAGGCTGTAGTGATCACACTACAGCCTGAAGCAGAAAAGAGGGGCGTGACCTATAAGTCCGTCATGGACAAGGCGAGGCGGGCGGTGTTGCCCCACCTCGAGGAGCTCGGAGCCACCGAGGGCTTCCGCATGAGGCGCACCGTTACCGGTGCCCAAATGCTGGAAGTCCCTGGCGCGTCCAGTGGCCCAGCGGCAGACGCCCTGGCCAAGAGGCTCAGGGAGTCCCTGGACGTAGAGGAGGCTCGAGTGTCCAGGCCCACGAAGTGCATAGACATGCGCATCATGGGCTTGGACGACTCCGTCGGGGTGGACGAAGTAGTGGCCGCCATCGTCAGGGCGGGAGGGTGCACGACCGACCAGGTCCGGGCAGGCACCATCCGTACTGACGGCACGGGCATGCAAGCCGTTACGGTTAGCTGCCCCGTGTCGGCGGCCAAAACTATAACGGGGGAGGGCCGAAGGCTTTTGGTGGGCTGGGTCTCCGCGCAGGTAAAACTGCTGGAACCCAGACCTCTGCGGTGCTACCGCTGCCGCGTAGGACACCACGCCGGGGCATGTTGCGCCGCGGAGGTGGACCGCAGTGACCGCTGCTTCCAGTGCGGTCAGCCTGGGCACAGGGCCGTCGAATGCCGCGAAAAGCCGCATTGCTACGCATGTGCGGCGGCCGGCAAGTCGGCTGACCATCAGGCTGGGAGCGGATCCTGCGACCCCCCCACCAAGGTCAAGGCCAGGTTCCGGCCCATCCCCGGGAATGTCCTCACCGTCGCAGCTACCTCTGTGGCCGCCGCCGCTATTGCCGCCTCAACCGCCGCGGCAGTGCCCTCAAGGAGGGCTCCGGAGGAGACTGTAATGGACTGTCAATAACGGCACCATTACGTCTCCTCCAGGCGAACATCAACCACTGCGCCCCTGCTCAGGATCTGTTGCTCCAGAGCATGGCGCAGTGGTCGATCAACATCGCCGTAGTCTCCGAGCCGTATTACGTCCTGCCCAGTGGAGACTGGGTTCAGGACCTGGACGGCTCGGTGACTTTAATCTCGTCGACCGCCGCCGGTACCCCCGCCCCTCGAGCGCGTCACGAGGGGCCGGGGTTGCGTGGCAGCACGGTTCGGGGACATTGCAGTGGTAGGCGTCTACCTGTCCCCGAACAGATCTCTCGGCGATCTCCACATCTCCCTGATGGAGCTGAAAAACGTCGTCGTTGGGTTTAGGGACCTCCCCGTGGTCGTTTGCGGGGACTTCAATGCCTGGAACGAGGCTTGGGGTTCCCGGTACACGAACGGGCGGGGTCGGTCGGTAGAGGCCTGGGCTGAAGAGTCCGGCCTGGTCGTCCTAAACCGGGGCTCTGTCTCCACGTGTGTGCGGATGCGGGGCGAATCAGTGGTAGACCTATCGTTCGCCAGCCCCGATCTGGCGCCACGTGTCGTTGACTGGCGCGTTATGGAGGGGGTGGAGACGTTCTCAGACCACCGGTACATCCGGTTTGACGTCTCCGCCCAAACCTCGACCGCGCCGGTCCGGCAGAGCCCTTGTGGTCCGCGGTGGTCGCTGAGGCAGATGGACCGGGAGTTCATCCTGGAAGCCGCGACGGTACAGGCCTGGGTGCAAGCACCGGACAGGCCTGTCGACATCGACGTCGAGGCAGAGTGGTTCCGGGAGGGCATGTCGCAAATTTGCGACGCGGCAATGCCCCGAGTCCGTCCAGGACGTGCCAAGCGCCAGGTGTACTGGTGGTCGCCGGAGATTGCGGCATTGCGCAATGCATGCAATCACGCGCGGCGCCGGTACGCCAGGTACTGCAAGCGCCGCAACCGCCCGCCGGATGCGGATGCTATAGAGGCGGAGCTATACGAGGGTTACAGGGTGGCGAAGCGCACCCTCCGAGCGGAGATTAAGCGGGCCAAACTGGAGGCCCGCAACGTCTGGCTGGGGTCTCTGAATGCAGACCCGTGGGGACGCCCATACAAGATGGTGCGGGAGAAACTCCGCCCTTGGGCTCCCCCGCTGACTCAGAGTCTCCGGCCCGAGCTCGCGGAGGCTGTGGTCGGCACTCTGTTCCCTTCGCGGGGGGTACACTCCCCCCCGTCCATGGCTCCACCACCACCGGCAGTACCTGACGCGGACCACGACGACGACGATGTTCCAGAGGTGACCGAGGTAGAGATGAGAGTGGCGGTACAACGGCTGAGTGCCAAGAATACCGCCCCAGGACCCGACGGCTTGCCTGGAAAAGCCTGGGTCCTGGCCATGGAGGCTCTCGGGCCTCGATTAAGGGGGCTCTTTAGCGCATGCTTGGAGAGGGGCCAGTTCCCACTTCGCTGGAAGACGGGAAAACTGGTCCTCATAGCGAAGCTGGGGCGCCCTGCGGACTCTCCGTCCGCGTACCGGCCCATTGTGCTGCTCGACGAGGTGGGCAAGCTCTTTGAAAGAGTCATTGCAAACCGCCTCGTCGCGCGCCTAGCACGGGTGGGGCCGGACCTTTCGGACGGACAGTTCGGCTTTCGCAGGATGCGCTCCACGGTGGATGCCATCATGCGCGTGCGAGCCCTCACGACGGGGGATGCGGTGTCCCAGGGCAGGTGTGTCGTGGCAGTGTCTTTGGACATTGCCAACGCCTTTAATTCCCTGCCCTGGAGTAGCATTGGAACGGCACTCCGGTACCACCGGGTGCCCGACTACCTCTGTCGTGTGATCGAGGCCTACCTTTCGGAGAGGTATATTATCTATCCCGGTCACCAGGGAGAGTGGAAACGTCGAGAGATGTCGTGCGGTGTTCCGCAGGGATCGGTACTAGGACCACCCTTGTGGAACATCGGATACGACTACGTGCTGCGCGGCGACTTCCCCGACGGGGTCAGCGTGGTCTGCTACGCGGACGACACGTTGGTCCTAGCGCGGGGAGAGTCGTACCGGACGGCGGTCGAACTAGCGACACGCGGGGTTGCGATGGTCGTTGAAAGGATCCAGCAGTTGGGACTCGAGGTGGCACTGCACAAGTCCGAGGCCATGTGCTTTCACGGCCCTCGGGGTGCGCCACCACCGGGTTCCCAGCTAACGGTAGGAGGGGTTCACATCAGCGTCGGGTCGACGATGAAGTACCTGGGACTCGTCCTCGACAGCTGGTGGAACTTCAAGGAGCACTTCCGACGTCTGGCTCCCAAACTGAATCGGACTGGGGCTGCTCTCGGGCGGCTCCTGCCCAACCTCAGGGGACCAGACGCCTCCTGCCGGAAGCTCTACGCGGGAATCGTTCGGTCCATGGCCCTTTACGGGGCTCCGGTGTGGGCACCGACGTTGCAACAGCAACCGAGGGCCCAGCTGAATGCGTGCCAGAGGGTCATGGCAATACGCATGGTGCGAGGGTACCGAACGATTTCCCGCGAGGCGGCGACCCTCCTTGCTGGCCAACCGCCATGGGATCTGGAGGCAACAGTCCTTGCACACATGCACGATAAGCGCATGGAGATGCAACGCCGGGGCGAAATTCCGCTGCCACGTCAAGTCGAGGCATGGCGGACAGAGCTCCGGCGGGATCTCATGGCGAAATGGCGTCAGCGACTATCGCAACCTCGTTCGGGGCGCGCCACAATTGAGGCGATAAGGCCCATCTTTGAGGCGTGGCTGGAAAGAACTCACGGCGCTCTCAACTTCCGCACGACGCAGGTGCTTACCGAACACGGAAAGTTCGCTAAGTACCTGTTCCGGATTCGTGCGGAGGATTCGCCCGGGTGTCGCCACTGTGCGGAACACCCGGAGGACACGGTGGAGCACACTGTAGAGGTGTGCCCCGCCTGGGCGGAGCATCGCCGTGTCCTCGTGGGGGCGATCGGCGGCAGCGATCTCTCTCGCCGGGCCTTGGTTCAGGCCATGGTCCGTAGTGAGGAGGGATGGCAGGCGGTCGCCTCCTTCTGTGAAGCAGTAATGCTAGCAAAGGAGGAGGCCGACCGCATCAGACAGAGGCAACGGGGCGCTCGCCCCAGCCGCCGCCGGGATTCCGATCCCGATTTCCGGCCACCGTAGGCGCGGGCTTGCGGACGGCGTGCAATGGGTAGCACGCTGTCCGATCGTCCGGTAACCGGCCGGACCGAGCCCAAGTCGTCGACTGCGCGTTCTGTTCCCGCGCGCCTCAAGGAGCTGTCAGCAAACCGAAGAGGCCCAGCCTGCTAACTGCAGGCAGGCAGGGTCGAAGCCTGCTGGGGCCAAGGGCCGTTTTCTGAGAGGAAGGCTCAGCCCCGGCACTATAGGCAACGAAGGAACGGGGTAGGTTTTTAGTCAGTACGAGTCTGACACTATTTCCCGCTCCGCCCAAGGGCGGGATCTGTCATTGGATGATTTTACCTACCATAAAAAAAAAAAAAAAAAACAGATACAGAAGTTTCTGGAGGTACCTACTTGGTATGGATCCGGCGGGAACAAACGCCTGGGTCATCATTGTGCGGATCGCCCAGAGGACACGGTGGAATATGCGATGGAAGGAATCCTGCTTGTTGGGAGCACCACCATTTCGTCGTTGAGGTGTTCGGTGGCGGTGAAATCTCATGCCTAGCCACAGTAAAAGGCGAGAAGAAATAGGAAGGATTTATCTCCTTTTCCGAAGCAATAATTGCTTCAATGACGAAATGCCTCTAGAAGCACAGAAGGTGTATGTACCCGTTAGAGAGAGGATGCAACCTCACGCCAGGAGACACTCCGGGCATTAGAAGTCGTAGGGTTATTGCCGGCTACCGCGATCTTGTGAACGAGAAAGGACCAAACCCGAGTCTCAAAGAGATATCGGCAATATAAAAGGACCCACTAGAGCCAGCTAGGGCTGCTGCATCATTTGAAAGAGTTACCGTGGCTTTGAAACTCAAAGGATAACTGAAGAAACACAGGTAAGTTTAGAAAGTAAAAGTCTCTCGCTCCGGCAGAACCGGAGAAGTTATTTGATGATTGCCACTCAAAAAAACTCCCATCTAGATTCCACAACGATTCCATTTTCCGAGACGCTTGCAGAATCAAAAATAAAATCCATTTAAAATCTCGTGTCAACCGCACCAATGAGAATCGAAGTCAATTCGACGTCCCCAAAAGCCATTCCTAATTCAATAAACTTTAATTTCCAAAACTTTTATATTAGAAAAACAAAGAGGAATCGATTTTAAGTTTACAAAATTTTCTCACCGACTTTTTCGCTCTCGTTTTCGGTCTTACATAATTTTGTCGCCTCAAAAGTTATGGGATAAGGGCTCAGGGGAACACTAACGACCGGGTTTTGTGTAAGAGATGGAAATACTTGGCAACATAAGTTTTTTTAGCCTATTTTTGTACGGATAAGAATAGTGTGATATGAATACACGTTGGTTGACCCTGATTCTTTGTATTTTATTTCTCTCTGGAAAACATTGTTAATATTTAATAGTGGTTGGGTTTCTGGCGATTAATATACACATAGGTTATTAAAGACTGTATTCCTATATTTTATATTATGAATAAATTACGATAAACTAACTTAAAACTAGATATGGTTATATAAGTAATATTAAAAAAAAAACTTTTTAATTTTTTTTCATGTTGACTTTATTATTTTTTTAATAATAATAATGGTTTTATTATTGCGACTCCCTTTATTTCGTGTTCTTCTAAAAAATATCTTTATTTTTTTATAGTTCTTCATATTGGCTTTATTGCGACTTACTTTTTTTCGTGTTCTCAAAAAAAAACATTTTTTTTTTGTTTTTATTTTGTTTGTTTTTTTTTTATGTATGTTAATGACAAGTCTGCCATCTTCAGAAGTCCATCATATTAGATTAAGAATGTTGACACTTAGCTAAACAAACATTGTTATCTAAACTGTACGTGTTTTCAAAATTTCAGCTCAATAAGTTAGAAGTAACTGTTATAAGACGAAAATCTATGACCAGTGCGTGTGCCAGTGATGACATATGGCACTAAAACGTGGTTGCTTACAGTGGGTCCTATCAGAAGGCTTACAGTGACCGAAACGGCCATTGCCTTTTAAAAGGCCTACGCTCGGAGTTTAGAAGAGAAGAACCAAGGTCGCCGACATAGCCCGAAGAATCGCCATTTGGCCTATAAAAACATTTATTTTATTTTTATTCAAATATAATAAATGAATTGCAATTTAACTAAAATCTTGTAATGAGGAAAACTAACAGAATTAACAAGTAATGGTGAAACTGGTTATGAAAACAGCATGGCTTTAGTTCGTTAATCTCTTGGGCTTTCGCTATCATTGCTCATTAGCAGAAACCTACAAATACATAATACAAATATGTCTACCTTTAGGCATCGTTTCTTTACCCGGGCTTAGGTCAAGCAAAAGATAACTTAATTAAGGCACCCCAACATTAGATATTATCTTAAGAAACTAGAGTTCCTAGATCCACAGACAAAGATGTTATTGTAGTGTAAAATACTTCGTATCTTCATTGTATACCTTAGTGGGAAGCAGACGAAACACAATAGGTTATTACCAGGTAAAGAGCCATTTACACGTCTGTCTGCCATTTAAGCACTAATGAACAATAGCCTCATGAGTTTGTTCACTGATATTGTTCCTAATCTAGTCTGTAAATATTACACCGAAGCAGAAAACCAACATCAGTTTTATTAAGGAGAAGTAACGTAACGTAACACAGAATTTAGCAGCTCTTAATGATTCTGGTAACCACGGGCATGAGTATAAAGGTAAGTGGATGGCAATTGACCTACATTACCTTAAATGAAGTCATTAGCAAATCAGGTAAATCGCCTCCTATCCTCCCCTTAAACGTTAATTTTGTGAGCTTTTAAACTTCATTATGAAGTATTAATGAAAAATTATAAGGAAACTAAATTAAACGATATTTTGACATGGAAATGGGGATTGGAAATCAATCTGAATTGCCAGTGACGCGTTCGATGAACTTGAATCGTTGTTTGATCGGTTCCGTCTTTTAGGATCGTTATAAATTTCCCACATTGTGAAAATTGTTGAAATTCTCAAGTTAAGCTAACTTACTAGTGGTCAACGGTAAATTATGCTACTCATAATTTCAGCCGAGAGATGTTCTCTGTCCTCTGCGGCCTTCACCAGGTCATCGGTACGCCTTGTCTTTTCCAATGCTACGCTTTCCGGTACGTGGTCGCTACTTCTGAACCTTTTGGCCCCATCGATCATATTTTGTTCTGCGAGCAATGCCTTCGGTTCCCCTGCTGGTAAAATCTTCATTTTTGGGGCGATCACGCATGGATACTCTCGAGTATAGCTTTTTCCATTGCCTTTTGAGTGCCTTCTGATGAGGTATTATGTTACTAGTAGATTATATGGTCATCTCAAAATAATGACTCAATGACCTGTTACAGAGGTCATCTCAAAAGAAGGACTCAGTGACTTTTCTTAACGAGGCAATTCATCAAATGACTGCTCGCATTCTCGGTGGAGCGAGAGATAGTGTCAGTTTACTACTAACCAAACCAACCTATGTTCCTTTAGTTACCTTTTGCGACATCCAAGGTAGCTCTTGCAAGAATTCCACCCTTATGTTGTTGAAAATTCTACGGTACGGTCTAAGCGTTTTGCCTCGTCGCTTATACCGCGTACATCCAGGGACTGGAACAGTTTGCCTGCTGCGGTCTTCCGTCCGATTATAATTTAGGTATCTTCAAGACTAGACTGAACAGGCTCTTAATAAACTAGTGCGCCTCACTGCTTAACATCAGGTGGGATTGCAGTCAAGCACTAGTTTATATCAATAAAAAAAAAATACTGCAGCCCTGGCAGGGTTATAGAAGTACTATAGTAATGATAAATATCTAGGTAAAATATGATCAATATAAGCAATATTTTATATCTACATTTTACGATTATCGAGCCCTTCTTTTACTATAAATATGAACGTTGAATTTTTATAGTCTTTTTCAGATTGCTCAGCGTAATCCCAAGATAGGATTATATGCTATAAGTAAACATATGTTTTACTCTTAAAAATGCTAAGTAATGTTTGTAGTAATCCGCTTTACACTGGATCTGAAACGTTGATCACATTTTTTTATTACCATATCTATTGCACTTTACTGAAATTGGAATTTGCTCTTCAAAGTTTGAATTGAATTGGGTTTAAGTTTATAGAGCTTTTAACATTTGGTCATTGATTAAAGTATATAATGCTGTAAGTCTGTCGAATCGTAAATGCTCTCTAGAATGTATTTATTAACATTAAACAACACTCATTCCTCCCAATAGGTACTAGTTACATACTTAACTATTTACTTGTGCGTGGGTATATTTATTTAAACGCACTTAAGAATAGAAAAGAATAAACTTTAATTTACATCAAAATAGTAACAATTCGATTTGATTTTTTTTTTTTGTGTTTATGATTTGTTGTGATTTTAAGAATCTACTGACGACTGTTTAATATAGGTATCATATGACCACCAGTAAATATTACAATTGACTTTTATAATTTCAAGTGAATCCCAAGTAATTTACTTTATAGGTAAAGACAGAATATAATTACTTTACACTTGAAGACACTAAATTATAAAAGTGGAAGTAGAAATGTATCCCAAAGTAACATACTCCCGAGACTAAAAAAAATAATATTTTTATGCTATTTCAAGACATGGTCAACCCATTTGTCTTTATTAAAATCCTATCAGCTGTTCGAACGTGATGGTGTAAAAAACTTACTCATACACAAACTTTCACCTTTATAATATTAATAATATTAACAATACTCTTAGTTATTATTTTATTTAACAAAAAAAAAAATGGAGCATTTGTATAATTTGACTCTGCAACACTTGGCGTGTAAGCATGTAAGTGAATCCCTTTAAATACCTAAGTATTTATAGGGATTCACTTACACGCTTACATTCAGGTCATATAGTCTAAGATAACACTCGAGTTAGGCCTATCGCCTTTCCAGGGCTTCGCACACATTAGAGGGTTCATTATAAAGTTTTATCAAGATAATTATACACTTAGTCCAAGGATGAAGTAACCTACATCAAAAGTGAGTTTCATTTAGGGTTACAACTATTGCATTTTACGGTTTTGTTCTAAAAGCTGGGCAGCAAATCACAAGTACCAACAATGTAAGTTGAAAGGCTTACAGTATTAAAAGAAAACTATAAAACGCACAACCACAACGAAACGTGCTTAGGAAAGCTTTTCATGCCGCTCATAAAAGAGTTCAAGATGCTTGAGGATATTTGAATTGTTACTTTAGTTGTCGTGGATACCTATGTCCTGCGACTCACATAATATGACATGTGTCATGGCGGATAAAATGTCCTCCAACATGAAGCACAACGCTCAATCTACACTTGCTTGCATGGCTGCGACGTACAACTTATATTATTTTATAGATTGTATTTGTTAAAATTATGTTTATTTTCTGTTTTTATGTTGGTTATGTTGGTCCCTGCTGAGGCCAGCGTCAGAGATATAATAGACCACCTAAACAACTGGGTCTGTGGTTATAAGGAGCAAAATGGTTGTACCCGATCCACACATGGCCTGATGGGGAAACTGTTTTTTTTTTTTAAAGTAATTGTGCGTCTATTTAGGCAGAATAAACACGTTTTCTTGTTTTTTTTTTTCCTTCAACGCTGCAATGTTGTCTAATGGCCAGTATGTATGTGGTAATATATGACAGTATCGGGCTCCATTTTCGGGGATATTTGTCTAAAGTACCTATTTGAAGTTAAAAGAGATTTAGCAAAAATGAAGGGGCCAATAGGGTCGATGCCTGCTAGAGCTGAGAGATAGTTCGAAAGAGTTACCGTGGCTCTAGAATACAAAGAGAAAGAACACAGTTTGTATTTTGTACGTAAAAGTCCGACACGCCCTCTCGTTCCACCTAGAGTGGGGAAAGTTATTTGATGATTCACCAATTAAAAAAAAAAACTTTTCCGGGGAATGATTTCCGATTTTACTAAGCTAGTGTTTTCAAAATGTTTAGTTGTTGGCTGTTTAAATTAAAAGCCTGCAACAACTACATAGATCAATAAAGCTCTGTTGTGATGACGTCATAATGCTTGGTATTCATTTCCTCAGTTCAAAGAAATTTGATCTATGTTTGTAAATCTTAGGTACATAATCAACTGTTTCAAGACCATTTTTGTTTTCATTCTATGTTAACACTTTTGAATTGTCAAGGTATGTCGATAAAAAAAAAACATGTTGCAAAACGTTAATCTCAACGGAAAAGAACATGCAATATGAATTGCAACACTCTTTTAAATGAATGAATAATAATAAAGGGACTAAACCTTGAAATTATACTTATACATAATGATCTAGAAAGACATGCACGATAAAAGCGTCTAGATTATACATATAGGTTGCTTCAGATTATTTATAAGGCTTTCCGAAAACTGTAGAGGATTAATTCACTCAATTTACGAGATGGTTTCGGAGAAATCAAATACAAGAGCCTTAGCTAAATTTATTTAAAATTCTTTCAATTCAGAATGCTTGAATTGAATCTTTAAAGAATACTTGAATGACTACATTGACTACCTAAGCTATTCACACATAAGTATTCCTAAAAAATATACAAAGTTGTAATACTAGGCTGATAAAACAGTACCTTTTAGGGTAATTATCCAATGACTTTTCTCGCTCAGTAAAACGGCAGAGTAAAACGACAGGACTTATCAGACTTCTACTTGCTAAAACTCACCTGTGTCCTTCAGTTACTCTTTACGTACTTTACGTAATTCGTGCCTCTAGTGGACATACACATATCGGAACTTTAATGTCTACTGCCAAATCATAGATATAATGATGGAGAAGATTAATGACCATAGCGACTCCTTGCTCTACCTTTTCATAGCGGTCAATATATATATTGAAATTAAAGTCATGGCCACGAAATCAGCGGGCAGTGGAGCGTTCATATCCATAGATTTATAATTAAGTAACTAGCTACGAAGGCAGCACAAGCGAAGCAGGAACAGAGCGGGAAGCAGCGTTCGAGGAGTTCGCGGCAATCAAGCGGTTCTTATCGTAGTGTAGTGCTTTACACTACGATAGTGTGTAAGGTGTAGTGCGCGGTATTGGCGTTGTGTAGTGCTAGGCATTTTTTTACTTTCTAACGATGTTTCGAAATTAAAGCAGATGGGATGGAGCAAATTATTTCGCCAATCGTTCAGGGCATTGTCTCTGTTCTTCACAATTTCCATGGATCTCGCCTTTTTTTTCTTTGCCCATAATAAATCTTACATTACGAAGAAATCCGTATCATAAAGATGTAACTGGTGTTCAGGCATTTTATTCGCGAACAAAGACACCAATCTTTCGTAACACAATACTACGCCGCTCTAGCTCTGCGTAAACTGCCCGCTGGCTTCGTGACCGGGTCAGCGTTGCCGCGCTGCCTCCACTCCACCTCCGCAACCGCCTCGCTACCCGCTGACTTCATGTCCATGGCCTTACACGCAATGTACAACATTCTGAGGCAGCATTTATAAAAATTATTAAATACATTATTAAAAACATAAATTTAATATTAAGTATATCTTAGTAACAGACCAGCTAGACTAATACAGAATCACCAGAACTTCAAAAAGAACGAAACTACCTTCTAACATCCGATTTATTCCATTTAACGTCCTGGAAGAACGATCCATCAAATTGAATTTCTTTGACCCAGACCGTCTTATATTCCAATCCATTTATCTATTGAAACGTAGTTTCAAAATTGTTCCAGTACTTGAGCAATTTCTGGCATTCTATACGATCTGAAATTGGACATTGAAGCGAGTACAAACGAATGTATCTTGGGACATAGCACATAGAACTTAGAATTGTCGCGAAAACAAAGACTAAAGAACGTGACAATCGCTGGCCGTGTATTTTGTAATGAGCATAGATTAAAAGTTAAGGCTCATTTTTTTTTGGTTTCCTATGCAACGTATCCCGATATGATTAGTTTTATTGTGTTAACCAAAGTGCCATCTTTTGTGATTTCCCCCTTATTTGGTTTGAAGATGTATTTTTTATATTCTGCAAACCTTGTTACTTTTTGGTCACAGATTATATAAATTAGAGAAGTCTTTTGAGACACTTGGTAGCCTTTCAAATCGAATAGTCTGACGTTTGGTGACTACTTATTATTGTTTAAATTAAACATACACATTTTAAATATTTCTTTACAAAAACATTATAAAAAAACATTTAATAATATAAAAAATAGAAGTCCACCGGCATCGGGAACAGGGTCCAAGCTGCCGGCGGTCAGGGCCCCTGAGAGAGGAATTTCCGGACAATGCGTGCCGTGTCCAAGAGTACTGCCTTCTGAATCAGGCCCTTGATCCGACTGCCTTACGAGAGCCTCCTCAGATGTTGGTCGAGGCTCTTGGCTATTAAGCCATTGGCCGTCACAACTATCGGTACAATGGCTGCTGTGTCCACTTCCCACATGTCGACAACCTCGCGAGCCAAGTCAAGATATTTAGTTTGTTTATCCTTCTCAGCTTTCACGAGGTTCTTGTCATGAGGGACCGCTATATCAACAATCATTGTGCGACGCTCTAGTCGATCTATCACCACTATGTCAGGCTTATTGGCCACAATAGTTCTGTCAGTGATGATAGATCGATCTCAATACAATGTAATATTGCCATTGTCGAGAACTGGGTCGGGCATATACCTATAGTACGGTATTTCTGATTCCACAAGATTGTATTTTAGAGCAAGTATAGTGGTAGTAGCTATTATTATTATTCCATTTATTCATTATATAAGCTTATTAATTACATTTTTAATTTTTTTTTTAAACTTACAAAAAATAAAAATAAACATTTAAAAATATAAAAAATAGTGTCATCAAGCCCTTGATCCAGCCGCCTAACGAGATCCTCCTAAGGTGCTGGTCGAGGCTCATGGCTATTAAGCCATTGGCCGTCACAACTATCGGTACAATGGCTGCTGTGTCCACTTCCCACATGTCGACAACCTCGCGAGCCAAGTTGATTTGTTTATCTTTTTCGACTTTCACGAGGTTCTCGTTATGCGGAACGGATATGTCAACAATCATTGCACGGCTCTCGTTTCAGTCCACCACCACTATATCAGGCTTATTGGCTACAATAGTCCTGTCAGTGATGATGGACCGACCCCAGTACAAAGTGATATGACCATTATCAAGAACTAGGTCGGGCTCATACCTGTAGTACGGCACTTCCGATCCTACAATAGAGTATTTCAAAGCAAGTTGCTGATGGATAATCTTGGCTACAAGGTTGTGCCTATGCAATACTTATTATTATTATCTTTATTCTTTTAATATACATATAAATTATATTTAAAAAAGAACACAAAAAAAAACATTTAAAAATATAAAAAATAGTGTCCCACCGGTATCGGGTAGGTCCAAGCTACCGGCGGTCAGGGCTCCAGAGAAAGGAACCTCCTAATAATACGAGCCGTGTCCAGCAGTACCGCTTTCTGAATCAAGCCCTAGATCCAGCCGCCTAACGAGAGCCTCCTAAGGTGGTGGTCGAGGCTCTTGGCTATTAAGCCATTACCCGACACGACTATCGGTACAATGATCGCCGAATCCACTTCCCACATGTCGATAACCTCGCGAGCCAAGTTGATTTGTTTATCTTTTTCGACTTTCACGAGGTTCTCGTTATGCGGAACGGATATGTCAACAATCATTGCACGGCTCTCGTTTCAGTCCACCACCACTATATCAGGCTTATTGGCTACAATAGTCCTGTCAGTGACGATGGACCGACCCCAGTACAAAGTGATATGACCATTATCAAGAACTGGGTCGGGCTCATACCAGTAGTATGGCACTTCCGATGCTGATGGATAATCTTGGCTACAAGGTTGTGCCTATGCAAATACTCGCCGTTAGCAAGACGAGAACAACCGGAGATAATGTGACGATATTATTATTGGTATTTTAAAAACTTATCAGTGAAAAAACTTTTTTAAATAATGTTAGAAGTTTGTATTACTGCCAACATTATTTAGAATAGTTTTTTTTTTGTATTTAAAACATCACTTTTCTCTTTTACATTTGAAATTATTCGCATTACACGACGAGGGAAACAACGCCGTGTAACGCCAATAAATTCATACTTTGCCGCGAATTTTTAATTTACTTTTCCTCAGAATTCAACTTATAACATTATGCAATATTGAGACAGATATTTGCTAGGAATGTAAATTAAGAACGGTTCCTGCTCCCAAACATTGTGGGCCACTTTCCAAGATGGAGGGCTAATTATGGACCAATTCGTGGCGCCAGAAAAACGCCCGCCCTATCCTTAATATTAATGGTGCAAAGAAAACAGTAGATCAAAGCCATAGTCAGAATGGTACCGGGTCGTTAATCTCCACGAGAGAGAAAACGACGACACTAACACGCTTGGAGCCTATTTAATAAAATCCGACAGGTGACAGTGACAGATGACAATCCAACAATTTTGTGGATTACCTTGCTGGCGAATAGATAAGTCGTTATTTGGCTAATATGTCGCACTGACAGTAAATATAACCTTAGTCGTTATGGAATGTTTTGGCAATACCTAATATCCTTTATAGTGACCACTGAAGCGTCACAGTGCTCTGTGGGATAGCATAAACCATTTCTGTATTTAAAGACAGATATATTGTGACAGTGTCATAGAGTAGGCTATTTTATAGAAGGGATATTTTGTGTTCGAATTGTTACCAACTTTTTTGGTAGCTCGGTATTTGAATTATGTTTTGAAACAATCATGACATAAAAATTAGCTACAAGGGTGACTTCTTATAATTTAGTAGAAAAAGGGATGTTCATGGATATAAAGATAATTAATCTGTTCAGGCCAAAAACCGGGCAAGTGCGAGTCGGACTCGCGCACTGAGGGTTCTGTACAAACCTACCTTTATTTATTACTATAAACTATAAACTAGTGCTTGATTGCAATCCCACCTGATAGTAAGCAGTGATGCAATCGTTGATGATGAGGCGCAATACCTGTGAAAACAGTTCATTTTCCGAATCGAGTTTCGAAAATTTTTGTGAAGTAACTACAAATTTACAGTTTCAGATTTTTCTCTATCTCAGACCTAGCTTCATGCCAAATTTCAGGTTTCTAGATCAATAGGAAGTACCCTATCAATCCTGATACCTTTCTGTGGTAATATTTTTTTTTTTTTTTGGACATACTCAGACATATTTTTTTTTCGTTAACTTAGAAGTTTGATTTTCTACAGCTTCAAGGGACTACACATCTGAGTATATAGTTTAAATTTCAACTTGATACCTCCACGCATTCCCGAGATAAAGGGTCTTGACAGACAGACGGACGGAGATCTAAGTAATCCTTTATGGGTTCCGTTTTTTTCCATTTGAGGTACGGAACCCTAAAAATATTGGACATGTATTTTTTAACACATATTAATAAGAATTGGCATTCAAGATAAAATTCATAACTTTCAAGAATGGGGCTGGTGACGTCACTGCTATAATAAATGTGCCTAGAATTAACGTCACCCATTATATAGCACTGTGCTTAATTTTTTTAATCATCCAACAAAATGAAAGAAAGAGGTTAGTAATGCGTGACGACTGACAGGACAGAAAGGAAGAAACTAGAGCAGGAAGGAACATCTAACAAAAGACAAAATATGCATCCAATATTTTTTTGGTTAAAGTTTACTTAACAAAAAAAAAAAGCTAACGCTAGGCAAGCATGCGAACAGCGAGTTGTCACTGAGTGGGCCACCCGCCGTCCGCGCGGGGAGATCTTACGCGATCCGGTGACGCTACGGAGTGGATGTAGTGAGCGCATGCCCGTACAAGTCCATATAAAGAATACTAGCCGCAGGAGGCGAGGCTGTGCGGAATGGGTTCCGGGTGGCTCTAATGAGAGCTGTGTAGCGTTTTCATCTCATAAACGGTTATCAATGTATTAAAAAGTTACCCTATACTTCTATTTCAATTCTATATTTTGAAATTAACTTAAAATGTCATAGTATGTATGTTAGACTACGATTGGGTCGTTCAGTATTTTCTACAAATAATGAAAACTATTAAACTCTTGTTTTCCCCAAAAATATACATTGAATTTTACAAGCTTGAACAGTCAGCCCGTATTCTCTGTAGCGAGAAATTGAATGTAATAATATCTTTCAGTGAAGTATGTTGAAACTTTTGTCAGTTTGCCCGGATTCTCAAGAAACCAATCTATCTCAAACTAACTTATAATGGCGTAAAATTCTTCGATTTTGTGAATCCTTTTATAATTTCTGATCCGAAATTCTATAGCCTTTGAAAAAATAAATGCAAATGATAAAACAGTCTTACTGTACCGTACTTACTCCGAGGGAAGGTGAGTGAAAAAGATATTTAGTATAGAATTAAAATGAAAATGATAACTTTTAAAGTAGAAGACACAGTTCAAATAGAGGACAATGCAATAACATTACCAACAAACGTAGCACACACGCTTTATGTGACAACGGAAGTGCGTGCAACAAACGCAAGGAGACAATAGCTCGTATATACGCAGCCGTACACGATATTTTTACGGTAAATGAATGCTCTGTTCTCGCTTTCATAGCTCAGGCAACATTAGTCCCTACAGTCACTTATCTCCTTTATATGTCACTTGTCTCTTTTATATGTTTACACAACATTACCACGTAAGAAAATGGTACTTTTACGCACAAAACGAGGCAGTTCCCTTGATTGTACGATACCGTATTCTAATGACCATCTTAGTGAGCATTTTGTAATTTTGGAAACTTGACAGTACTACGCTTTATGCTGATGATATGGCTGTTGCTGTACTTGTTCTTCAGTATTTGTTTTATAAAGCTATATTATAATAACAGCGTTTATTTTAGATAGGTGCATAAGACTGTTCCCTATTTTAATTACGTTATGTCTAATTGTCTAAAAACTTAAATGGGACTGGGCTGGACATGTCTGCCGCATATCCCACGAGCTAAAAGACAGATTTAGTGCCCGGACACAGCGACGCGGAGCTGCGGCAGACCACGACGGAGATGGCGGGACGACCTGGATGTCTTCTTTAAGAATTGGAACGAGAAAGCGAGTAACCATTATTATAGGAAAGAATGTAGGGACACGTTTTCCGAGCAGTGGGACAGTACTGGCTAACTTTAATATAGTTTTATTTAAAATCATGATTAAAATCATTGGTTTCTTAGTATTGACTAAAGCCTCTCTACAAAACTCCCTGTCTTTGGCTGTTTTGATTGATACCTGCCACCTCTTGAATGACCTGCCTTTTACATGTTTTCTATCTCTTAGGTACCAATTCAAAATCGATTTAATTATTTCACTTTTCTTTACCAGTAACTGTGTGACTTGACAACTTCTACTTGTGTTTCGAGCATATTTTTTCTGCTTATTGCTCAATGCTTCATAGCATTCTAGCATATTTCTAATTTTTGAAGGTAAAAGGTAGAAAGTAAAAAGGTTAAACCCCAGATTTGACAGCAATAAGTTAGAGTGAGAAGTATGCATTTATAAAATAGTTTACGTATCTAAATTTACTTATTAGATATACAAAAATGAATCCCTATTTCCCTTGGTCACGCCATCACGCGTGGACGGCTGGACCAGTTTCTCTAATTCTTAGGATAGAGCCTACTCTATCCTAAGAATTAGGAAAACTGGCTAGCCATACTGGGTACATACATCTCTACCACATTGGGTAGAGATATTGCTAGAGTATGGTAGAGTAAGGTAGAGTAGGGTTTAGCCTTCTTTAGAAGGCTAGAGTAGGATAAAGAAGGCTAGAGTAGGGTAAAGAACGGTAGAGTAGAGTAGAGTAGGGTAGAGTAGAGTAGGGTAGAATAGGGTAGATTTGATAAACAGATGATTGTTGAAATAACCGGCTGGAATGAACAGAATGATGAATGGAATAAAAAGACAAGCTCAGCTGGTTTTATTTACGTCCGCAACAAACTTATGTTTGTTGCGGACGCAAACGACTTTTTTTCGGTGGGAAAATCATCCAATGACGTCTCCCCACCCTTTGGTGGGCCAGGATATCTCCTGGCAGACTATTACTAACTAAAACCCACTCCTGTTCCTTCTTTGCCTTCGTTTCATGGCCCCAGGGTACATTTTCACATTACCCATCGCCCCAGTAGGCTTTGACTCTGCGGGGTCCCTACGGTTTGCTAACATCTGCTTAAGGCGCGCGTTGAACGATACGCGCCGTTGACGACTGCGGATGTAAAAGGCTGAAACGTTACTTTAATAAGCCCGCAAAATATATCTGTACTAGTAACGTAGTTATTTTGTGTTTTTTTTAACTCTATTTGATAATGTTTTGTTTTGATTTATATTACTTTGGTGACACTAAATTTTATTTTCTAGTATGTACAATACTTGAAACATCTGAACGCGTTCCCATATTTACAAATAAATTGTTCCATTTGATTTCATTTAAATTTTATTTCCGACGATAGTGCCTAGTACCAGTCTGTAATCACAATTAACTGAATATATAATGTTAGTAAATAATAATAAAACATATATTATAAAACAGAGTAAATAGCTAGATTTAATAGGATAGAATCGAATAGAAACAGTATTCATCGTACCTATTAGGTATTTGCGTTGAATGATGAATTCTTACTAATGACGTCTATTCCCTGCGGGTATCTTATTTCAAGCTCAATTCTAATATAGATCAAAGCCTTTCCAGTGCATAATTTCAGTAGAAATTAATATATTCATACATAGCCTGCCCGAGGCTGTTGATGTTCCTTAAACTAACTTACGCTAACGACTGCCATAATGTAGGGAAAGATAGTAACTGTAATTATATTTCGGTGAAAATCAAGTGAAGACTATCCTTGATAACTCCCCTGGGTGATGTACTGTCGACCCTGGAAGTTAATTAACTCGGATATAGAAAATGTATGTAGAATGACTTGTAGACGTAGTATTTTTGTGAGAGCACGATAATTGGTTTAGGCTGACTGTAGTAATTCTAGGTATACGTTTGAGGAAAATAAAAATTGTTTTATTTTCTTGTTTCCTTGCCATATAATCTTATGTGTCTGTCTTCCGTCGACTTTTTTTTCTTATATTTCGCTTTTTTATTACCTTGTTTCATTTGTGTAACTGCTGTCAACAGTCTTTCAAATAACCTTCCGCTATTACCAATGCGTTGTTTTCTTTTGTAAACGCAACTAAGTAATCTTGCTATCGTTTCCTAAGTCTTGCCGTTGACTCTCGTTTATTACCCGAGCCATTGGCTAGTATTTTTTGTTTTTAATTAATACTTCGTTGTCGGTCACTCGGCAGTCTTCGGCTTCTTCCGTGAAACATCGGGAGGTGGCGAGAAGTCTTAACTTTTATTTTCTCCAGACACAAATTCATTAATTTTAATAGATCATAACTTCTTGATTTGTTGACTCATAGTAGTATACAGTTTTATTAATACAGAGAGCTTCTAGAATTACTCGATGTTGTTTGTAAGTTAGCACAGCTGTACAAGGTGTTAATTGAATTAAATTATTACTTTATAGTGTCGAGTGAAGAGTCATTAAGAGTTAAGTGGATTAAACTACATAAGACTACGAGATACTGTCTTACTGTAATAGTGTGTGTTCTTCAAATTAATTTTATTGTTGCTATGTTTACTCAATGTTTATGTAAAACCAACTTAATAGGGCGTTGAGAAGGTCAAACGTTATAGAAATAATGAAGAACAGTTATATTGTGTTACAACAGTGTAACGAACACAAGTAGCATAATTTTTCTGACAGACTGACTTCCTGACCTTTCAAAAGTACCTGTAGATGGTTTATTTGAAATAAAATGCTTTGATCCTTGAACTTTATAAAATGTGTATTTATTTTTGACACGTTTCATCTAAATAATTGAATTAGATTAGAAATCGGATTAAGTTAGATGTGTTAATGAAATTATATGTTTTGGGTACTAACATGGGTTTTACATAAAATAAATTATTAATAACTTTACATTATATGGATGAAAACTCGAAATAAAAATAATTATATAAGTGCAAATGCTGTTCAGGCTGAAAAATTTGAGCATAGCGTTAACCGACGAACATCTTTAAATTCCTTTAAAGTTCGATTTTTTTCGAAATTTCGAAGTACCTATAACTCTCTTTTTCCCTTCAACTTTTTTTTTTATTTTCTCTTGTATTTTTTCTTCTTTTTTTTTTATTATCATGTCTTATTATTAGAACTTATGCCCTGAACTTTATCATATTTCGATTTGATTAAAAGATAACGTGTCATTTGAAAAATAAGTACCGTAAGCTAAACTTTTTATCAGGTTATAGAAAATAAAATACTTCCCCGTTTACTTGATATCGACACTTTAAAACGTATCAAGAGAGACTTAATCGCATCTCAGTGTGTCAACGGGCCATAATAGTAAGTGTTATAGTCTTTTCCGCCTCGAGAACAGTGTGGAAATCTACCAGATTACCTAAAGTCTCATTACTGAGGCAATATTGCACAAGTGGCTGATTAAACTCTCTGGGTTATTTTTGGTATACTCGTTGAGATAACGACGATGTTTACCTAGATATGGGTAAGTCCGTCTTCCATTGCTTTACAAATATATTTATATTTTAAACAGTTTAACATGTAAGTATTTATCGTAATTAAAGTCTCAATTATTATTTTCATAGTCAACTGACTTAGCTTTAATAAAGTTATAGTTTATACACCACTATTTTTTAATTAGTGCAAATAATTAAAGAGCTTATTAGAAAAGGTCTCAATATTACTTAAGTGAAGTCTCAATAAATAATATTCATAAACAGCAAAGTTATGAGCGTTTGTTTATATCCCAAAATCTCACTCAATTTATGGAAACATTGTACAGGTTATTGTTTATGAATGAAAGAATGTCAATAAAAATGGAAAAACACTGCGCTTACTATTTTCTAGTAGTAGTTGTTATGAATATTTGATTTAATTATGAATTTACCAAATGAAAAAATATTGTGGACAATTTTGGGATTTCGTTTTTTTTACTTTTGACTACATAAATATGATCAGTAACGGGTACTGACTGAGCCCTTTTTTTTGCACTAATTAAAAATTAGGGGTGTATAGGTACATCAGAATATAACTACAACATTATACTTATTGAAAACAAACAGAACAAACTCATATGTATATGTATTTCGAATAAAAACTCCTAACTAAATATGTTTAGGTATCCGATAATCCTCGTGGGAATCCAATGGATGCGAGACGAACAGGGCCGTTCATTGTGTCAACTCTTGGGGAGGCCTGTGTGTGTCCAACAACAGTGGACGTCTTTATTTATTTATTTATTATTTATTTTATTTACACTTCATGCACATAAAGGTACAGAGGCGGACTTAATGCCTTAGGCATTTTCTACCAGTCAACCTTTGGTCTGATTATTTTATGAGTAAATTTATAGTATACATACATTTATTTTTTTGAGTGCAGTGGTGGCCAAGTAGTGACGGCCCCGACTTACGAGTTGTAGGTCGCGGGTTCGAACCCGGCCAGGCGCATTACTTTGTGTAATTTATTTCATAACAAACTGCTCTCAAAACGGTGAAGGAAAACATCGTATGTTTTTATGTAAGTCTCAAAAATGTATAATCTTTTTATCTTGGTGTACAATAAAGTATATATAAATAATAAATAAATAAAATCGTGAGGAAACCGTCATGTCCTAGAACTGAAAATTGAAAGACATGATTGTGACATTCACCAACTTACACTGGGTCTGCGTGGTGAATTACGGCCCATTCCCTTTCTTAGAGAGGAGGCCTGTGTCCCAGCAGTGGGAACATTAAAAAGCTGATGATGATGATGATGCATTTTTCAATTTCGTTCTTAATAATACCATTTTATTATTTATTAAGCACCATGCTATCTCTTCATCATTCGTGGTTGATTGGTAGAGAATATTTAAGGTGTCTTTGTACTTTTGTAATTAATGTTTTTTTTTACTTTGACGGAATGAAATCACAGTAATATTATTTAGTTAAAGGTTGATGTATGTTTATTTCTCCTTCACAATTGCAACGGTTTGGAATTGAATAAAGATACACGGGTAGATCATGTCCTATTTATACTCGTACCATATACGATACTTTAATTTTAAACCGACTCCACTTAAGAAGCTCTATGCGTTAGCTGGTATTGCTCCACCAGCTGTACGAAGGGATGTCGCATGCGAGATTGAAAAGTTAATTCAAGAATCCGATTCCCGACATCCCCTCTTTGAGTACAAAACAGGCTCAAGAGCCGGAAGAGCTTCATTTGTAGCACGCAGCCCATCAGCATCCCACCAACCAAAGAAAGAATAAAGCTTTGGGAAGAACATCACCTACCACCATCCGACTTCTTGAAACCCTAAGAAAATCTCCTGCCTGGACGTGAATTGCAGTGGTCTGTCTAGAAAGCACTAAATCTGTTGCGCATCCAGGTAGGCCGCTGTAAACACAACCTGACGAAATAGGGTTTCATAGACCCGTCGGATACTCAATTTGAGTGCGGTACCACTGTTCAAAACATGAGCCATATGGCCCACATGTTTAGTTAAAGTGCCCTAAGTGCCCAAACACCTGCACTATGGAGGATTTAATGAGTGCAACCGATGAATGCTGCAATTAACGTAGCCACCTACTGGGCCCAAACAATTTTATGAGTTTATCATCGATTCGAAAAGAAGAAGTAGATATAGGATCCTTAAAAGGGACCTTCCCTACTCAGCATGGTGCATGGTTTAAAAGCTGGTTGCTTCATCTAAGGCAATCCAACGCAATGTTTTATGAAAAAGCAACGTAAAAAAAGAGATATAACGCCAAAAACCCCTTTGGCAATCGGTAATATCGTGATTCACTCGAATATTTCACAAAACTTGTTTCAGAAAATACGTGTATTTTTAACTCTTAAAAGTGTTTAAAAAAGAATTATTGACATTCAGAATCTCGATTAAATGTGCAAGACTTCTATAGAAGTACTTTTTTATATTTTTGATATATGAGTACATTAAGGAGGGCCAAAGTTTACGTAAAATAGCAGATTTTCAGAGGTCTTTACTAGATTATTTTTTACACAAATTTATGTTTTTATTTCACACGATAATTATCTGAGTATCCAAAATATCTGAAGAAAGATGTCTAATACTCGTAACATCATTATGACGTAAGTGATAAATGATATATATTTTGCAAATAGGTTTTTTAAAAACACTTTTACTCGTCAATTTTTTCGTCAGTTTAAGTTAGATGAGGCCGGTGTTTTCTAGCTGACCGAAACAAACTCAGGGGTCAAAGTCTCTTTTAAAAGTCCATACAGTAAACATGTAACGGTCAAATCATGTGAAAACCATGCAGATTTGTGTCTGAGATGGTCTTTTGAGGACAGAACCACGCAGATTTGAGTGGACCTGTCCAGTCAGTGCAAGCATTTGTCAGTATTCGTATAGCTCAAGTTAGGACTACTAAGGAGCTCAACGAGTTGACGAACTATACCAATGAAAGGACATTTGGGTAGGCCGCAGAAATACTCAAATTGCCAGACATACGTCAAAATAACGGAAAAGAAAAAAAGACAATGATCCACATAGTCCTTATATTCACAATGATAAACGAAAATACAAAAATACAAAAGTATAGAAAAAAATAATATTTAATATTTGAGAGAGAGTAAGAGCGGTTGTATGAAAATGTACCTTGGGTTGGCCGCTCTTAAGGCACTTTTTTACGTTCTTGAAACCACTGGTGCACATAAGCAAGACATGATATTTCTTAATTATCCCTATTCATGTTTCACTTACTTTCGATATACCTAGTTACTCTAATATACTTACCATGCATTCCATAATGTCATTGCAACGATAACGCTGATATTCTCATTCGCGCTATTGAATGTTACAGCCATTTGTATATGTACATGAATTCTACGGATACCCGCACATTTTCCGATAGTACATAGTACCATTTTCATCCTTTATCGTTAGTGCTAGACGGTAAGCTTGGGAAGAGCGTAGAGCATGTAGTAATGTTAACAACTTGAAAACTAGCGGTCTGTTTCTTTTTTGAGAGCAAAGAATTAAAGAATATTGATCACCACGCTTGCTCATTGCCTGTAGGGGTTTTTAGGTCGAATTGCTTGTGTAAAACACTCACTAGCACATTATTTTGATTCATACAGGTTACCGAAAACTGTTGCTTATGTCAGGCATACAGCATGCATTTGATTATAAATTCTATCTTCTTTTCTGTGTTTGAATTAAAATCAATTGGTACATTGTGAAAGAATAGCAGTTGTGTCTGGATTCACAACTTGTGGGCACGATGGTATGCTTGTGACGTCACATTTTTACGTTATCTGATGATGCTACATTTTTAAATTTTACTGAACGAAAAAGCTAACATTTTGCAGATTTATTATTTTGTAAGTGTTTATCCCACCCACGACTTTACGCACGTGAAAATATACACAGTTCCTAAAAAATTTTGATTAGGGCGTCATACATTTTGAAAATATCTCCTAAGTAGGAATACACTATATCGATCCTAAGCGAGTTCATACTTCAACTCGCACTTGGCCAATTTTTCAGTTAGTAGCCACTGAAAATTGTAACTACTACCTTTCTTGAGGGCTCGATCCGCGTTTATGTTCGTAATTTATATACAACGTTTCAATATGTAAAATCAAACAGAAATCAATTTGCTGAGCAAAATCAAGACCAGCCCATAAATTAAAATAAAGTACGAGTAAATTAAAGTACGAATAAATGAAAATAATATATAATGATATACACCCACTATGACGTTCCATTCCCCCACAGGTGAGAAGAACGAAAAGTGATTTCACGAACGCATAAGCCTGGCTTCGTGATATCACTTCTCCTTTATAGCCACGTCGAATAAACTTATTAGATTTAATATTAAATGATTAATGAATTTCCAACTTTTAATATGCGTAGGTAAGTTACAAGTTCTAACGTTATTAGCAAACATACAAGGTGATGTAACAGATTTATTATTGCCAACGATCAGTCTTCGCAGTGAGCCGTCTCGCGTCACGACAAACTGATACCGCACCGACGAGTGATGGATGAATAGCTAAAACATTAATTTAAAACTTACACGGCCCTCGGTTTGAAAATTTGATAAGGAAACTCAGTGTTACAGTCTCCAGGAAGAAATAAAAGCATTTAGATGCGAAAAGTTAGGGCTTACACGCGTGTATCCGATTTTATATCTGTTAAAATAAAATTAAAAATCGTGTATTGTTTCTTACACTTACCTGCCCCCTAGCTAAGTTAGAATCGTTTCGTTGAGCGTGAACGCTTGGAGTTGGCCACGTGACTGAGCGTTGAGTTGACGTCAGAACAAAGGAATTGAGGGCGTGGCCAACTCCAAGCGTAGACCCTCAACAAAAGAGACCCTCAGCATTGAGGAATACGTAACAAGGAGGAGGAAGAACATTAACAATTACCTTAGTTATGCCGCAGTTTCGCACAGGTGCACATTATGCACAAAAACACTCATCCATAATTGCTCTTTCTATTAGTGAAACCCTCATCTAATTACATTGCATGGCTTAGAATGAGTTTGCCGATAAAGAGACAATATCGGAAAGTTTCACAGTATACTAGTTCTAGACTTCACCTGTGTGAATTTAGAAAATTATTTAGAATCAAAAATCAAGAATGACAGTCATTAATAAAGAAAGAAAGATAAACGATTAGTCGTATCTCACAAATACAGTAAATTAAAAAAAAAAAATAGTTAGAGAAAAATAACACACGCTGCATTTCTATTAAGGCCCTCGGTGATGCCACGGTCAAATTCACGGATGTTAAATAAACTAGATATCAAAACAAAATAACAAACAGTAATGACAACATTGATAAAAGTGTTAATGTATGTCGTATACCTAAGTGTTAAATTAATCTATAATATAAAAGAAAGTCGTGTTAGTTAAACTATTTATAACTCAAGAACGGCTGAACCGATTGGATTGAAAGTTGGTGAGAAGTTTGCTTAGAACCAGGAGAAGGACATAGGATATTTTTTACCCAGTTAATTAAAAAAAATCTGCTCATTTCCAGACCTACTCATTTTAGAGTAGGGTAGAGTAGGGTAGAGTAGGGTAGAGTAGGGTAGAGTAGGGTAGAGTAGGGTAGAGTAGGGTAGAGTAGGGTAGAGTAGGGTAGAGTAGGGTAGAGTAGGGTAGAGTAGGGTAGAGTAGGGTAGAGTAGGGTAGAGTAGGGTAGAGTAGGGTAGAGTAGGGTAGAGTAGGGTAGAGTAGGGTAGAGTAGGGTAGAGTAGGGTAGAGTAGGGTAGAGTAGGGTAGAGTAGGGTAGAGTAGGGTAGAGTAGGGTAGAGTAGGTTAGAGTAGGGTAGAGTAGGGTAGAGTAGGGTAGAGTAGGGTAGAGTAGGGTAGAGTAGGGTAGAGTAGTCACTTAACGGGAGTGAAGCCGCGGGCAAAAGCTAGTATTTTAAAAAGAATAGTGCATAGAATATTAATTAAGTAGTGAACCATAGACAGACGCCTGGCGCCAGGCTCGCGCGCGCTCCAATATCATTTTGATTGAGACCCGAAAATCGAATATAATTCACGTCACAAAAGTCGAACCATCGTGACGATTGACCTTGGATGTGCGATCACTTGATGATGTCATCTCAACGCTTTGTCACGTGGTCAGAACAAAGGAATCGGCGGCGTGGCTGACTCGATGCGTGAACTAGTGCTATAAGCTAGTCAAAAGTAAAAGCTAAACATGGCTGCCTGCCTTTTCCAAATTATATTGGAGTCGACTTACAATCTAACCAGAATTAAATATCAAAGCATTTTTTTCAATTAAACCATTTAGTGGCACTTTTATATTGTCAAGAAGTCAAATAGTCAGAAAAATGATGCTAACTGCACATTACAAAGCGTAAATCTCTATGGAGAAGAATGTGCAAGAAACTCCATAGTTATATCATATTAAATCATGCTATGTATTACAAATATCTTGGTTACTTATTGCTTGTCGCTACGATTATGTTTGAGTAGTTTTATCTAAATTAGAAATAAAATTAAACCAATGGCAGTTAAAGGTAGTTCTACACTAGAGGCGCCGACCACTAGCTGAACACGAGCCAAGCACAAATTCGTGTAGTATGAACCGACATACTCGTACAAGTCTCAAACGCGCTTCGAGCGTTTGGTTCGTGATTGACTATCCTTCGCCCGTTTTGTCGGTTTTTTGACGAACATAAAGGGTTTCACATCACGTTCGAGGACAGTGATCATTGGAGGCTCTTGTCACCGCGAGTAGAGAGGCTCGCTGCTCAGCTCATGCTCGGCTTCTCTTGCGTAGATCCACCTTAAGAGATTTTCCACTGTAGGCGCGGGTCTACCGGCCGTCCGGAAGAGCTATTCACTCTAGCCTTGAAGATAACCAATTATAATCAGATGGGAAGATTGCAGCAGGCAAATTATTCCAGTCCATCGATGTACGCGGTATAAACGACGACGCGAAACGCTTAGTCCGTACACTGTATTTCAACAACGTAAGGGTGGATATTCGCCGTGCTCGTTCACTGTTGGACATAGGCCACCAAATGTCGCTATAATGACCAGTCATATGCGTCTCGGAACCATCGGATGACAATAATTAATACACACCAAGAGATATGATAATACACAATAAGTATCGCCACAATTGAAACCCAGTCCAGTTGGGTTGCATTTCAAGAATATTCCTTTTATAATGGATGAGTATTTTCTAAAGTTTACGGTATGTCGGTGCGTCGCGATCCCAAAGTAAGCAACAAAGCCAGTTGTATATAGTGGATCTCAATATTGTACGTGTTTTGAAGAGAAATGGATAACTTAAACGGGATCTGGTTTACTAAATGCATAAATAAAGTGACCTAGAGAGTGTGCTTAGCGGAGGAGCTACTACGGGTGTTGGTTTTGGCTTGGGTAATCGATTGAGTTGTGAGCTCTGTTCGTGGCAATTGCTTCACTGGCTTTCGTTTGAATTTTGCCAATCTGTTGCATCTATTTGACTCTCTGGTGGACAAAATTATGCGTTGTAAAAAATTTTGTAGATTAATCAGACTTTTAATATTCCCACTGCTGGGATTTAGGCCTCCTCTCTAGGAGAAAGTCCTGGTGCAAGTTGGTGAATGTAATATGTCTTAAAATTTTGGGTTCTAGGACAAGCTGGTTTCCTCACGATGTTTTCCTTGTCTGTTTTGAGAGCAGTGGCAATGAAAAAAAATTACACAAAGTTATGCGTCTGGCTGGATCGAGGCCATTACCACTCGGCTACCAATGCTCTTAGAATCCAGAATAACAAGATGATTTTAGGACTTTTTATGTAGGAATAAAATCTGTGCCTGGCAACGCAATAGACAACCGCTCAACCAGAGCACCAACGGAGCCTTCGAACTTTAAAACCAAGGTCCATATATAGCTATTACACCTAAAACAATCAACCTAAAGGAAAGTTCCTCCTTCCCTTAACATAATTAACAACACAATGCTTTTAATACAGAAGAGGTAAATTAATCACTGGTTTGTTCATGAACAACTGTTGAGTACCAACAATTGTTCATAACTTGAAGAAAAAACTCTTACAAAAGATTCTGCCATTTCTGAGAATTGTTTTAATACCTCCTTATGTGGAAAATAAAGTGGTTCCTTTTTTGTGTACTGCAAAGTAAATTGAAAAACGAAACATTTATACAATGTTTTGTATTCCAATTTGGAGTTTTCCGTAGCAAGTTTTTGTTCTGTAAAAACTTCGTTTGATTGCTATGCGAAAATATTTCAGTTACTAAATGTTTTATTCCTTCAGTTAAATCGCATTGTGTAACTACGTTTGAAAAGAAAACAAAGCAAAAATAACGTTATTCTATTTTCTCTAATAACCTCTCTACTATCTACTTTCTCGATAATATAATGATCAAATGAAAACAAGCAGTACGATCAATAGAAACAAAATTAATTTATCTTAACTTTAACTTTTAACTTTTAACATTCCGTGGCCACCACAAATCATATTCATTAAAATCAAATTATATTCATCAGAACTACACAAAGTTAACCTCCAATTAGAACTACATGTAACATCATTCACAAAACCAAACATGTGTACTCGTTAATCAGAATTTCATTTGAATATTCAGAGCAATTTAATTCACGGCTTGACATGTTAGAGAAGCGACACTTTAGTATTCGTTCTAATGCAATATATATACACTTTGATTTTATGAAGCGCCATATTTAATTCGGTTTGGAGTACTTACAAATACGAAGTCCACAATTTGCATACTAAATTGTAAACCAAATAGAGGCCGGGGAACATCTGCCTTAGATAAAACCATCCCAGTTTCTCTGTGGAAGTCGTTTGCATAGCTTTCCTGCTCTTCGAAGATAAAAATGCAACTATCTGTTCGCTTTCATCGTTTTCGTTATGTAAGTCTTGTTCAGTGCTTATGTAAATTGATGCGACTATACCCAGATAAGATTGTCAAGCTAATTGTAGTAGATGTGAACATGATCTAGACATCGTAATCCGTTGTGTGAGTTGCATAGTCTGTTGTTTGTTAACAAAACATGGTGTTACCATTATTGGCCTAGATTAAATCCTGTGCATAATATTATTGTAGATAAATTGACGTTTGAACTACAGTTTCTAAACAAAGTATCCTCTTTAAGGTGACTGGTGAATAATTAGTGAACGATACTTAAACACGTGATTGTAGTCATGACAACAAACAAATTTCACTATGGGTATAACCTAAAATCGCGAAAAACTGCTGGTCATATGCAGTACATTTATTTTAACCTAACTGGTCAAAATGTACTGAACTTGGCTGATTTTTTTGCGATTTCAGGTTTGGTCCTATAGTAAAAGTTGTTTGTTGTCATGACTACAATCACGTGTTTAAATATCGTTCACTAATTATCGATCATCCTATATGTCATCGTATAATCATAAATATTGTTAGATTATAATCTATCTCGTAAGATTGTAAATTGTCGAAATATTATGAACCGTAACATACTGTATACAATTTAATGCATAATTTCTGTAATTTAATCTATGCGTTAAATTGTAAAGAATTTGTTACGGTATGTAAGGATTACAGCAAACTTGGTATCATTTGGATACCAAGTTTTCTGTAGGTAATCCTTAATATATTATGTCACTACTATGTATATTGCAGACTTAGGCTGGAATAAAACTTAATAAAAAAATCACTTC
Source organism: Leucania comma (assembly GCA_958295575.1). Taxonomy (NCBI): domain Eukaryota; kingdom Metazoa; phylum Arthropoda; class Insecta; order Lepidoptera; family Noctuidae; genus Leucania; species Leucania comma. The sequence continues at coordinate 11,717,253 of OY282476.1, read as the reverse complement.
ATGATGCTATCCTATTAATGGCTAAAGAAATTCTAAAAATAATTCCTACTGATAAATCTGAAAGAAGACACGTCAAACATACAATTCAGTGTATTGGAAATGATTCGGGTCCGAATAGGGTAGGCTTACCCTGGTAAAGTTGGCTGGCGGGGATAATTTCATCACTATCGGAACTCACCAAGTAAATCAAAAACTATCTTCGTAAGATACTCGTATAAAAGGATTATCTATTCTTACGTCGATCTGAGATTTTTTATCTGAAATTGAAGATCTGGTTTATTACGCTCCAGAAGTCGAGTAATTGAATCTAAAGTGCATACAGATTCTGGTTTTAAATGAAATCTCAACCGGGTTACGTAACATCGTGGCTGAAAACACAATAAATGTAGAATGAAGACAGTCAAAGCCATGCGGAGATGGTTTTCGACGCCATATTTTAGCAAGATCTCCTTCTCTGTTTCACACGTGTTTTTGGTTTCTGCCCCACTTCCGCGGGTCATAGCGTGATATTATAATTATAGCCTTCATCAATAAATGGTTTTCCTTCATAAATAAAAGGATATATAAGCATATATAAGCAAGATGCATTTTGGAAAGTGTGCGTGGGAATTGTATGACTTGATTCCGCCATCTTCGTTCTACCATCGAATAATCCGACGTACGGTGAATATACCCCTTATATGAGTTTTCATTGATTCAGACGCAGATTTGAGTATATATTTTTAATTTCAACTCGATACCTCTACGCGTTCTCGAGATAATGGGTCTTGATAGACAGACAGACGGAAAACAAAGTGATCCTGTATGGGTTCCGTTTTTTTTCTTTTGAGTTACGGATCTTTAAAAAGACCTGTATGCTTTTCAGGTGATAGTTGTGGTAAATACATAAAAAAATAATTCTTCTCTGAATTCTCATATTTTTATAATCTTTAATTTATCTAGTTCAAGTTTAAGAAATTAGGCCTGATTTTAAAAAACAATGATGATTCATGATGATTTTTACGTTTTCAAGTTTTTTTTTTTATTATTGGCATTTTTTTTGTTCCTACGTCAGTTTCATTTCCGGTACAAACTGAAAGGGTAGCTGAACAATCGGTAATGGTTTTTTCAAAAACGTGTTTCGGTCGGTCATTACTCACAGATTCTTGGCAGCCTTACGCTCATAAAAACACCGTAAAAATTACATAAACGTTTACCAGTACAAAGTTTTCACATTTTACTAAGTTATGAATATTTATGACAGCAAATAATAACAGCACATACGTTTAAAACTTTATCTCGTAAAGAGGAAGGCGCGAAAAATAAATATGTGCATACCTTACCTAATTTTGTTTTTTTTTTTTTCGCAGCTAAAACGTAAAACGCGGAGTGTGTAGAAATACTGAGTTGACTCAGCTTTGTCATAAAATATTTTACAGTTTGCTATTTTAGTGTTGACATTCACGATTTGCTGACATTTCTTTGAGGCGCGCGTGAATCACTTCGCGCTATTGGCGAGCATGGCAAGCTACCTGTTTCTCGTAGTCCGCAAGCCTACGCCTACGGCTGCTCGACTCTATAATCGGGCTCGGAATCCCGATTTTCCTTCACTTTCCTTCACTGCCTTTGCATATTTCCTCTCCAAGTCCACTAGAGCCCGGAGTGAGAATTTGCCCTGCCGCTTGCCTGCTCGAGGAGACGACGGTACTCCGCCCAAGCGAGGCACACCTCCACCATATGTTCCACCATGTCCTCCGGGCGCCTGAATCCGGTGCAGGAACCTCCAGAACTTACCATGTCTGTTGAGGAGCTGCGCCATACGGAAAGTGAGGACACCGTAACACTTCTCGAGGCAATTCTTTAAAGAAGAGGCATGATTATGACATGATTATGATTATGAAATGCCCAGCGCTGGTTTGCTAGAAGCGCTGTCGCTATATTGGCACGAGATCTCGGCGGTACCCTATTCGCCATTAATTTATAAGAAAGAAATAAGAAATATTTAGAATTAAAAAGAATTAAAATTAACCATGGATTTTTTTTAGTAATTCTCCAAACGGTAATAATAACGAATAAATAATATTTTTTATTCAATAAAAAATAATAATTCGTAATAGCATAGACGATTAGAGTTTCTATAATCCAATACCACCAAAAACCCAAACATCTCATATTCGCTTAGTATTTTTAATCATTCACAATTTTCAGCAAATTTCGCTCGACGAAGATCAACAGTAGGAAAAAGAAAGAAAGATTAGTTTCCGACTTTATCGCGTGTTAAATCGACGATCCGTTGCAAGGGCGCGCGCGGACAAATTAATCCAGCTTGCATAAGACTTTTTTCAACGAAATTATGCCAACTTTTATCCGATAAATGGAACACTGGATAAGAGGAAAGGAAACGCTTTTATCGAAAAGTTTCTGGCCCGTGGAGAGCGAGGATGTGACACATATTTCATGATACTAATGCGGTTTCTATGAACATTGAGAGGCCATCACCAAAAGCTTTTGATGTGCTTAATCTTCTTGTTATTTCGTGAAAAGGAGAGAAAAACAGCTAGAAAAACATGTCCACAATTCTCCAACCAAAACACAAAGAAGCTTCCTTTTCATAATTTTATTATGAAACATAATGTAGTCACCTACTTTGAAAAAGCGTAATTTTATCATTTCTTCAAGAGCTCTTTAGTCAAAAAAAGGCGAAGGAGCCGTGGCTAGTACTAAAGAAAAGTAATATTTGAGAAAATTCATTGTAAAATAACCACAGATAAATCCGCCGTCGGGTCATGTTCTCGGCTTACCTTCACCAAAAAAGGAAATAAAGCCCCTGACCCTCGCATTTCAAATGTAAATCTATCCCGACGGCTTGCAGACATTTAAACATTTATTTACTTGCCTATTGGACGAAGTACGACCGACTTACGTTCAATCTCAATTTTACAGACCAACAAATAAAAAGTTTAAGGTTCTTTTTAAGCCATAAAAGTGACATTCCGTATTTTGCTCGTACTTAAAATATATACGCGAATACATCGGGGATAAGGTTTATTACCCAGAAACGATATAAATAATGACATATTCACCTTTCAACTGACCTCCTTCTGCGAAACAGTAATGCTAGCAAAGGAGGAGGCCGAACGCATCAGGCAACGGCGCACACGCCGTCGCCGCCGCCGGGATTCCGATCCCGATTTCCGGCCATCGTAGGCGCGGGCTTGCGGACGGTGTGTAATGGGAAGTCCGTCCATCCGGTAACAGACCCGTCTGAGCCCAAGTCGTCTACGGTGCGCACTGTTCCCGCGCGTCTCAAGGATGTGTCAGCAAAGTGTAGAGGCCCAGCAGGGCCGAAGCCTACTGGGGCCAAGGGTTAGGTGAAAATGAACCCCGGGGCCCTGGATCGAATGCAATGAATGGAACCGGGTAGCTTTTTAGTCAGTAAGAATCTGACACTATCTCCCGCCCCACCCAAGGGTGGGATTTGTCATTTAATGATTATACCCACCATAAAAAAAAAACCTTTCAACTGAAAAAGTGACCTCCACAGCATTTTCTCTGATTGTATGAGGTTTAATTCCTAACTCCATGATAAAAAAGATGATAGATCACTATTATAGCAAGAAGAATAGTAATAATATAACAGATTAATAGAGGTAGAAAGGAATAATACACACAATATAATAGCTGTATTTGTTATATGTGGAATATATCAGGTTAAACTGAAGACTTTGTCAAAATCATTGTACAGATAATTTTTATTTAAAGTATTTTTTTTTTTATAAATTGAGTTATTTATTAATAGCTTCTGCCAGCGACTTCGCCCACGTATAGGACTTTTTACCTACCCCCTAGGGGGGGAGTATAAGGAATCTACCTGCCAAATTTTAAGTTAGTAGGTTTTATAGTTTCTGAGATTTCGTGATTAATCAGTGAGTGGTATTTCGCTTCTTATATATAGATTGACAGATCAAAAAATAATAATTGTAATTAATTTAGAAAAAGAAGTGAGTTTAATATCACTAATAGTTTTTTTTTTTAACGTATGTAAAATCATCCAATGACAAATTCCGCCCTTGGGTGGGGCGGGAAATAGTGTCAGACTTTTACTGACTAAAAACCTACCCTTCCATTCTTTGCCTTTGTCCTGGGGCCCGTGGTGACATTCTCACATAACCTTTGGCCCCAGTAGACTTCGGCCCTGCTGGACCCCTACAGTTTGCTGACAACTCCTTGAGGCGCGCGGGAACAGTGCGCGCCGTAGACGACCTGAGCTCGGGCCAGTCTGTTACCGGACGGACGGACAGCGAGCTACCCATTGCCCACCGTCCGCGAGCCCGCGCCTACGGTGGCCGGAAATCGGGATCGGAATCCCGGCGGCGACGGCGGCGTGTGCGCCTTTGCCTAATGCGGTCGGCCTCCTCCTTTACTAGCATTACTGCTTCGCAAAAGGAGGCGACCGCCTGCCAATATGACTATTAGTTGGTCTCAAATATAAATCCATTACAACAATAACATTTTTCTAACTAAATGGTAGTTAGAAAAATGTGAAAAATGAATAGACATATAATGTCAAAAATTGTCTATTCTATTTAATAGCAAAAATGATTTACATGTCAGAACAAACTTACCGAGTAATCATTCTGTTAGTATAATTGCTAAAAAGCTTAGAATAATAACGCACTAAAAAGATTGCATCCTTAGGCTAAACCAACCTAGTAATCACCATTTTTATTGTCCTGGCTAAGTAGGCACATACTTAAAGGAAAAAAGTAAATTGAAATAATGCGCAAAACAATTTGCAACTCCCATTACGAAAAACTTTGTCTATTATTTTACATTTAATTCGTCCTTGCAGTGATTTAAGCATCAATTTTATTTAAAAGCTTAATTTACAAACAAAACTTCTGTGTTTAACTATTGTAAAAACTAAGAGGGTATAAACTTATGATAAGTAGGGGGTAGAATAAAAATTTGTTTACAGCAAAAATATTTTTTTGGCAAGAAAATTTGATTTCACGCAAGAGAAGATTCTAGTTACCATACACAAGAGACCAACTGAACTCTATGTCTTCTTTACAATTTGATTATTCATACGCTTACTTACCCTCTCATGATATTAGACAGACATATTTTAGTTCCCACATTGGCCAATCGAATATTTTTGACTAACAAGCTTCTCAAGTGGTGCAGTTACATTAAATTCAATCTAATCAAACGCTACATTATACATTTACTCTTTACTTACACGTTGTTTAACAGTGTTTGACAATCCAATTAAAAATGCTCTTTCGGAAACCATCTGAGTATTTCGTGCATAATTAATTATGATGACGACCGCATTACATTACGAAGGAATAATTAAGAAATTGGTTTAACTTGATTTAATTAATTAAGTTAGATTTGTGTTTAAGTAGTGACTGCCGAAAAAACAGTACCTACTAACGAAGTATTCAAACTAGTGTAGCAACACAATGCATTGCAACAACAGCATGGAGTAGCAGAAAATTCAATACACGCATAACGTGGAGTACCTCAAGGGAACATGCTTGGTCTTCTATTACATTTATACTTGGATGTCGTTCACTAGGGTACGTATTTCATTTACAAATGAGGCAGTAATTGGCCGACCACACAATTTTATTCTATGAACAAGCAACCTGTACCGCCCAAACCCAAACGTGACCGTGTAACCAGGCCTTACACGACAAACCTCGAAGCAAGGCTTAATCAACGTCTTTGACTATATCGCTGCGTAAGACGTCTTTTTGTGGTTTTCATTTCAGACAAATAGGGAAATGTTTCTATCGACGTGGTTTCCTTATTTTATATGCTTGTTTAGAAATTGTGAAAAGAACTAATCAAATTAATCTTTCGGTTTTTTGTGACGGCAAAAAGTCAGAAATTTATATTAAATAATCCAATATTATAGGCCCGTTCACATTACTTAAAACATTGTTTTCATAAATAACATGGTCTGATTTGTACTAGTTGGTTAATTTAGTGTCAAATAAAATATCCACAAATATACTTCAAAGCATCAATTTGATGAAATTTGATTACTGGGATTGTGCGTGACTTCAGCAATTGAACGCTTTCATTAGTTACGCACGATGGAAGAAAGCTAATTTCAACTGACCTTAAGTCCCTGAGCGGCTATTTTCATTTAAGTCCGTTAGGTTATCATATGAATATGCTCCATAGTACTTACGTGGACGACCTATTAATACTGTAAAATGTAAATATCATCAACCTCATCATCATCACCATTTTAGCCGAATAACGTCCACTACTGAACATAGGCCTCCCCGAGTGTCGCCACAATGAACAGTCCTGTGCATCTCTCATTCGTTGGATGTGTAAATATTAATAAAAAATAATATTAATACAATTTACATCATAATTATGAAATAATAAAACATTTTTTTTTAAGTAACAATGGAGTTTCTTGCCGGCTCTTTTCCATAGAAAACGACCAATATGAACTACTGACGTTTTATAAGAGCCCATGGAGTCCATGTAGGTCTAATGAAATATAATATTTTAGTAAATTATTTAACTGAAATGAAGCTTATTGACAGCTTTAGAACTGTGTACCATATCCACACTTGAATTTATTGTGATCAAAATTTAAAAAAAAAAATTAATTATACTGTACAATTGGTGTGACTATGTGATATGACAGTTGACTTTTTTCATTAGAAAAGATAATTTATGCCTATGCCTTAAAACTTCTTTAGCAAACGAATCCACAGTTCAGCAAATACAATAGTGCATCCTTTGGCATTGGGAACTTTGAAAGACTACTTTGCCATAACTCATTTCTATCTACTGCTAGTAAGTTTGTAGACATATTTATACCTATATTTTATAAAAATATTTGATCTCAAGTGCATATTCTTGACAATAATTTAGGTATGGAAAACAAAATGGCCTTTTAAGATAATTATAATTTTTGTATCAAACTTAACACAAAACAAGTTTTTATTATTATGCTAACTTGTACCAGCAGCTTCAACCCCGTTAAATGTGCTGTGCTGGTCCTCCAAGGCGCTACCAACAATGATATGTTCAGTCTGTCGGTGGCGTCTCTGAGTGCGGCTATATTGCGACTACATTTGTTACATTGGGTACGCCTGTTAAAGCAATTGTATGTGTTAAAAGATAAATAAATAAATAAAAATAAATAAATTAGTTTTTTTTTGGTATGTAAAAAAAAAATCAGCAAAGTAAACACTACTCAAGTTTATACAGACGACAGAGAAATAAAACCCCCGTTGACAGAACGCGAAGAAGTTGCGACAAATGATCGTTAACTTTCACCAGTTTACTTGCACTTGCTAGTTCTTCAGGTAACTTTGTGCGATACACTGTTTTTATAGGGTTTCTTTGGACTTGTTGAAGAATGTCCGACTGTGAATTGCGTGACTTGAAGTTTCAGATAACGCGTATCTATTTGTCACTTAAGTTAATATTCTCTGCCTCAATTATCTAATTAACCTTATTTTTCAGTACGTCCTTTTTACATAATTAGTTCTAAAAAGGTAAGTTTTTAATTGTTTCTGTTCACTAAATATGTGTTCTAACCTTTCAATACTTAATGATCTTCGTATCGATTTCTGCCCCAGCTTATACTTATCTGACAATTTCAAGGTTTGAAACGATGGCTTTTGTATATTTTAATAATAATAAAGTCTAGTATTCTAATGTTACCTATTATCTGAGTAATAAGGTTGCTCCATCGTTTATCATCAGGTGATATAGTGGTCATTGTGGAGACACATAGGGGAGGCCCATGTCCTGCTATTCACGTTTTTTGGTTTGAAATGATGATGAGTTTCTGAAGGGAGAACTTAATCTAGAATTAGCCAGGTGTAACGCTCAACTGCGAGCAGTGGCGGCCAAGTGATAACGACCCTGACTTACGAGTTGTAGGTTGCGGGTTCAAATCCAGCCAGGTGTAATACTTTGTATAATTTAGTTTATAAAGATATATTTTTTCTTAATTATTCAAAGCTTCTTGTTTTAACTAATTTACCTACATTCTTATTACCAAAAAGGTGAGCGTTTGTAATTCAAGGCTCACTTTATTGGTAATGAGCTACTTATTACCAATAAACTTAATCAGCTTTCCACCTAAAATATGTGACCTTTATTTTGGCGCTCTGTATTGAATTCCTTGCATTGTCCAAAATTCCAACCCTCAGTGTACTGTGCAAACCTTGATCCTAGACTCCTATTAAAATATCAAAGACCAGGTTTGTACACTGTACGTGAGTATAAAGAGAATGCATATGACTAAAATTTTCCGTTTCAGGCATAGCGCGAAACCTCATTTGGGAAGACCAAAAGCTTATCCAGGCACTGCAGGCACCGCCTGGATAGGCATCGAGCAACTTCTGTTAGGACTATGAAACCTTTAAAAAAAAATAAGGCCGAAAAAGGCACTTAACTTATTATTGTCCTATTTTGGAGCTGCGAAACATTACTTAAACCTTAAATACAAAACAGAGGTGATGGTGAGGAGTGAAGTAAGCGCTGCAGGGTTGTTTGAAAGAGTCACCGAGACCCTGGAATGCAAAGGAAAAGTGAAGAAATACAGAAACACAGGAGTTTTAGCCATTAAAATACACACTCCCTCTCACTCTACCGCGAGCGAAAGAATTTATTTGATGATTTTCTCTCTAACAGTAAAGGTAAGACCGTTTATACAAAGGAATTAAAAACTTGGAGCATAGGTCAAGACTGGTTATTACTTAAGCAAATATTTTAGTCAGTGCTCATTGCATTCTGTAATTCTAGCCACTGCCAGAGACAATCTTCTATCTATCTTCCACTAAATCAATCCTAATAGGTAGACTATTTAAATACGAGTGTCTATCTCCCTACTAATTTAATCCTAATGACTTCTACTGACACATATCCGTATAGTTATGAAACCATCCGGATACACAACTATTCGAATTTGTATTCATTCGTTTTAATCTCCTTTGAATACTAATTAACACTATCAGATTCCAAAATATCATTACTATGAAACCTATACAATAAAGAGAATCAAACGTTCATTAGAGGAAATAAGATTATTATTAGCGAAGAAACGGTAATGGCATTGATATCTCGAATGAACGGTACATCAATTAATGTATCATTGAATAGAAGAGACAGATTAATTGATCGTGTTATAATTAATTATTGCGCGATCTACTGAAGCGTAACGCCAGAGTAAGGCCTTCATTAGATTACCTTGGCACGTGTGTTAATAAGGACATGCCCTTTTTACTGTCACATATTTAGCAGATACATCTTTCATTTGGTAAATACACTTTTCGATTGAAAAAATGGTGAGTAATCTACTGACCAGTTATTTAATTTATTTAATTTAATTTAGACATAATTATGTAAAATTAGTTTTTTTTTTTAAGTTAATCACTGAAAGTAGTCCTAAACTTAAGTGACAGTAGACAATAAATGCTTTATGGGGCCAAAAGTTTCCTGGAAAAGCGATTGCATACCAAAGAAGCCGCCATATTGGAAGGCCTTTAACAAAGGTTGGCGACCTGCCCCGCTAGCCAAATTAAAATAATTTCGTTTAGCATGAACTCTTGGAGTACGTCACGCCTCAATTCTTTTGTTGAGATGACGTCAGGACAAAGGAATTTGGGGCCACTTCCAAGCGTTCACATTAAACGAAACGATTGTCACTTGGCTTGGGGGGCTTGTCAGGATCGCGGGAATATGATTAACACAAGACGCATCTGGACCGGGTCATTGTGGCGGCACTTGGGGGAGGCTTATATCTAATAGTGGACGACTTTTTGCTGAAATGTGATGATGATGATTATTTGCAAGTACTAACATCGAAGTAACACTTTATGTACTATCCATCTCTAACTTTTCATCATCATCGAGTTCCATGATGCTTAGTTTTGGTGCAACATTTATTATTATCCTTACCCATTCTGCCACTCCCTTTTTTCATATCATTCCTCCCACAATTAATTATTCATCTTTATTTTATTTATCTTCAACTTAACATAAATAAATACATTTCTATACCAGAATACTTTAGTAGTTAATTATTTCACATTGAAAACAAACTCCACCAAGAATAGGATAAATTCTTGGAACCTAGAAATCTTTATATAAAAAGTGTTGAGCAAAGTCTTCACCACCGTTGCCACCGTCAGCTTAACTTAGCAATGCTTTACGTAAAGAAACAGTCCCCTGTCCTTTGAGAATACAGGCTTCTGCAGTAAGATGTTATCAATTTGCACTTGGATGCGTTTCCTATCTAGCTGATAGAACCTCTTTGTTTTGTCTCGTGATTTAAAATAAAGAAAAGGCAAGAAATTAAAAAAAAAGGTTCTTGCACATTTTAGCTAACATCGTGTTATGAAAATAATGTTCTTCAAGGCAAATAGAAAATTGTTTTAACACTGATGCCAATATAGTGTACCTATACAGTTGAGTAACCGAAAAAAATTGTACAACTCTACTGAGGGTTGTTCATTTCTTTTTTTTTGAGGTGGGAAATCATAAAACACGCTCGTTACCTTCTAGAATGGAACGAGATGGCGTGTTAGATTTTTGTTAACTAAAACCTACCTTTTGTCCAGTTGCCTTTTTCGTTCCAGGACAACAGTATCTCTTGCAAACGATATTTCCGTTGCCTTAGCGGGTATCGGCCTTAGGGCTCCTACGGTTTTGCTAATATCTCTTTAAAGCACGCTTTGGGTAACTCATCTGGTGTCGACTTAGTTGCACCAAACTGTATACATATTGTAGTTGTCGCTACTAACTGTGGCGCTATCGGCAGATCAATATTTGACTACAACACTTCCCTGTAAATTGGAAATTCTATGACAAAATCATTTTAACATATCGTTAGAAGCAATTGGAGTTAGTAAAATTACCAGAACACCTTCAAATAATCATGATTCCTTAACGGCAGAAAGCAGTGGAAGATAAAATTTCCACTTAAGGAAATTACCTAGAGTCTACAAAGGATACTATGAAACTACCATAAAAGTAAAGGCAGATAATAACCGTTTAATTTTACAATCCATTGCACTTTTTCTTCAGTCGTTATAATATAATAACTTTTAAAGCTCTTATTAAAACGTATTCTACTGCGAAATTTAAATCAAATCTCATATTGGACTTTCTTAGTTGAGATATATCCCGAATTCAGATTGAAATTATTGATGCGTCACTAATGAAACCAAATTGAAGTGATATGGTATTTCATTATGACGTCATATCTACGGCATGCTCTTATTTTACATAAATAAAATATCTTTTGGGTCTCATCACGATTCTCTTTGGGCATAAAGTCACCTAAAGGCAATGAAATGGGCTACGCTCAAAGATTTATTTCAGTGATCGAATTGGGAATAATAATAATAATAATATAATATCCGCTGGAGAACCAAGGCTACTATAGCCCAAAGAATTGACAAACTTAAAAGCAGTGGACAGGGCATATTTCTCATAGAAGAGATGGCTATTGGAGCCCAAAGGTTCTGGAATGATGACCGCGTACTGGAAGACGCAGCGTTGGAAAGCCTTCCGCAAGGTGGACCAATGACCTGGTGAGGGTCATTGGAATCCGATGGATGCAAGACGCACAGGACCGTTCGTTGTGGGAAGCCTATGTCTAACAGTAAACGTCTTTCGGCTGAAATGATGATGAAAATGACTTTTATTATAGCAAGTAACAGAGTTCAAAGTAGACACACACACGTTCAAAGTAGACAAAAGTCTAAAATTCATTAACTCGCTGAAAATTGGTAAATTGATGCTTGACCTCAAGTAGTTATGAATAACAACTTAAATAACTCCCAAGCTGCTAATCAGTTGGAACCCAAAACACGAATTCTCTCCCTTTTAATTAACGCCAAACTTATTTAGGGTTCAATGCCCTTAGAAACCTCCATAAAATAACTATCAATCATAATAAAACGTTCACGGGACGATGGTTTAATTAGCGGGAGGACCCAGTGGCGCCTCTAATACACTCGATTACACATTCAGTTATCTATCAGCTGATAGAATCGGATGTGTTAAATCATCGTCTTCTGTGACGGAAGTCAGGGAATGGGTCAGTGAACTTTGTTATGCTAATTTGTTACTTTGTTGGTCAACAGTTTGTGTTCAAGTTCAATTATTTCTATCTCTCAGTCGAAACAAACTTTTTTCGTGCAGTACTCACTATATGGCTATATGGGTGTAATAATATTGAAATTTAAAGGAAATAGTAAAGCTTTCTAATCACTTTGTTTACACTTCGCGGAACCTGGCTGGCTAAAAGCCAGCCTGTCTAGGACAGAAGATTGCCAATGCAATAAAAAGGTAATGCCGTCAGTCTTTTGGACACCTTCTTTCACATTTTTTTCACGTCTTTTTACCGGTCTACAATTATGTGGAGGAGGTTAGTCGACGCCATAGTTTAAATGATTTTTTGTTAGTTTTAATTAGATAAGTATTAGTTATGGTATGTATGATTATAATTATTTGTGTATTTTGTAAGTGTAATATTTATATAAATAGTTTCTTATTTCTCAAAAGTATAGAATTATGCTAAAAAAGATGGACACCTACAAATAAAGAGCTATGCCTGACAAGTTCTTTGTATACCTAACGAAAACAAATGAATTGCTTTCATTTGTTTTCGTCTCAAAAATGTGATCGAAAAACAAAAGAATACGATAAAATGTGTCAATTGATTCATTATTCACTCCCACGCCCACGATCCCACGAGACCTTTAACTAAAACAAAGTTTTATTCAGAACACAAAACACAAACTCGAAAAAAAGTAACGTAGGTATCCTAATAGTTCAACCATAAATTCTAAACGCGACAGAGCTTTGTTTAAAAATATTTTTTCCGATACTCGAAACACGAAACAAGTTCGTCACTTGATATAATAAAAGAAAACTGTCAAATTTTATTCGACCTCAATAGTTTGTAATCCGAGAAAATAATTGTGAGTCCGTTAGAGACAGAGGACGAATACAGATTCACGTTTTTCCCCACAAAACAAACTGTACGTCGAACAATCACGGAATAAAAACGTTGCTACACCACTATTGGTGCCGACAAAGTGAGTGATAGGCGTCCCCTGGATGGAAAAAAGTTTGGTTCCCGCAAACGTATTCACAAAGATAGGTACAGTCGTGACGAGATGTTAGTTTCAAATGATGTTACAATTTACACAGGCTCATTGCGAACAGAAACTAAACATGTTTTTATATGGATAAAGATGATTTCAATTATGACGACGGGATTTTGGCAAGATTTCTTCTGATGAAGCACAGTGACTATTTTACTTATTCGCAAATTGATTAATGGATATTGTAATGTAAAATTGGTGTAGATTTGTATCTCGAAAGTCTGTGCCACTGAATAATATGGGAATCATTGGAACAGGTGCGACTTCCGTAAAATGGAGCTAAGAATTTTGCCAAGAAGGTTGACTTGATACATCCTGCTGTCAAAAACTACACAAACAGAATATGGATATCTATATTTTGATGGTAAACAAATTATTCATACGAAGATAAGGTTTACGAATTAAGTATTCAAGCCAAAAAAAAATACAAAGAAAAAAATATGACACCTAAAATGATCTTTATGCATGCAAAACCGTAGTGTAAAGTGGTGATAAAAGGCTAGACAATGCTGCCAGTAACCCTTCCAGGGTTTATTCGAAAGAGTAACTGTGATCCAGGATCGTAAAAGGCAACTTATGAAACACAGGTACTAATCATTAAAAAAAATGTAATACTCTCGCACTCCACTAAAATCGGGAAACTTTTCAAACAAAAGTAAATAAAGTAAGAGTTAAAAAGTCGAATAGTAACCGCTCAAGGGTTCTTCAAATAATTTTAGACAAATCTTTTAAGCTTTGAAAACAAGTGTACTTGCGATAGTTACGTTTACCCGTGGGTCCTATGCAAATTAACAGGAGTTCGATACTTTTGAATATGTATGCAGCGTCGTGCTCACCGAGTGCCTAACTAGTACTGGTAGAATTGGGAAACGCTGCTACAATGATTTTATATAGACTTTTTAAAACCATTGAGTGAACTGAACTAGAATTTAACCGAATTCGTACCACAAAGAGTTTATATCGACACCAGATGTGGCATTGACTCCTCAACAAGTTTTTAATTAAAACCATTTTTTTATAGCAAGCTTTTATAGCTCCATCATCTGACCTTATAGTACTTAAGTACTCGTCAAGATGGATCAAACGACTCTAAACTCGATGGCGTTGTGTCGTTTAACTATAGAGTTGCTATGGTTGCAATGGTCAGCTCCATGTGATCATAACATGGCATTGTCACGCAATGTGTACATTGCGTGACAATGCATGCAAAATCTCATCTCAATCGGTCACCGTAAAGTGGATCAAATTTAATTTGCAAGATTTGATCACAGACAAACATCGGTCGGGTGAAACTAAATAAAAGCTTGTAAAAAATACGAGGAATTGAATATTGAAAATACACATGAAAATATCTGACAGATACGTTTCACATATGAAGTTCACCTACTTTTTTAAAATATCGGCTTCACAAAACAATAAGTGCTCACCATTTTAAATTCCAACGGGGCAGAGGTGGCTTTTATTCCAAACTTGATTAACAATACATTTCATGAATAACTGGCATTGCAAAAGAAAAATAATAATGCGTTGAATAAAAAGGTAGTCTCGTTCAATTTTCACACCTCAGCGGTTAACGAATTTGCATTTGTAAATATTAAACGAAGCGGGCATGCACTCGAAAAGATTGCCCGTTCCGATCCCTTGTCGATCTTTGTCAGTCTGTCGACAGGGAGAGGAACCTGAATAATATAAAATTTTCATACGATTGTGAAACCCTTATGGAAAAGTTTTCCCTCAATCATGAGGATCCTTCGGAATAGGGAATGCTTGTCATGACTTGCATGTTATACCGCCTTTTTCGTGGGTTAAGGAAAAGAAATCAAAGTGGGAACTCGTGTTATTAATGTTGGCTGTATGCGTAAGATATTTACTGTACTGTTGTTAAACGTTAAAAATACGCAGTGCCAATGAATGCATAACATTATTTTACCGAACTTCAAAAAAACTGTTAAGATCAAATCGAAAAACTACAGTACGTATAGATAGCACCTTAATGTTCTACTAAATATTTTAGCAATGAAGTGCCACACGAAATTTACGATGGACCCCGTCAATCCCGCAAAGTTCTTGTAATGACAGGCTTGCTGTCATCCCGACGTACGGAACTTTGACTCTATTCCATGTAGGGAATGTTCATTTGTGAGGTTAAAATGGGTCACACGGCGTGCAAGCAAAGTTTAAAGCTGCGGCTTGGCTTTTATTGTACTTCTCTAAGTTGGAGTTTACAATAGCTAGAACTACTAATTTAATTACGCTATGCACTGTTGTACCACTAAAAGTTTAATACGACGTAAATGGTATGTTTTCCTGTATGCCGGTTTTGTTGAAGCTTCGAGACGGAAAGATTGTGCTAAATATTTTTTATAAAATCAAATGTGCCCCCATATTTTGCCTGTTGTGTTTTTTGTTTAATGTTTTAAGAGGTGATAGATACGTCATCCGAGCATAAATCCTAATCCTGCCATCATCCTGTGTTATTTATGGTCGATGCAACACTTTTTTCCTCCTTTCTGGCCTGTCAACCGTCACGTTATCACTGACTCCCTTTTCTTTCATATCATTCTTCACACATCCACATATATACTCAACTATATTATTTTTATCTGTACTAATATTATTAAGAGGAAAGATTTGTATTTTTGTTTGTAACGAATAAACTGAAAAAACTACCTAGCCAATTTTGAAATTTTTTACTATGTCCTGAAGTGACATAGTCTATATTTTATTTTAAAAAACGATAGGATTCCCTACTAGAACTCCAATATGGTAAAGTAAAGTGTAAATAAATGGCCTATGTCTATAAATATATAATAATAATAATATTATAAATGGCCTTACATTGCAAGCGCTGCGAAAACATTTGATGATAGAACAAAATAATGTACTACGATTTTGTAGAACACATCATTATATCTACAAAATGTGTCACTATGCCATACGTTTAGTTGTTACTCGTATAAAATTATCACAATAACTTAATTTAATAATCGACTTTAAGCACCGCCTCCAGAAAATAATGTTTTTTGTAGCTTTGTATCAAAATTATTCTATATATAAAAGGAGAAACTGACTGACATATCAATGCACTGCCAAAACCAATGGTTCTAGGAGCGTGAAATTTTGCAAAAGGTTTCCTCTTATGACGTAGGCGAGTACTAAGCTAAGAATTTTTCAAAATTCACCCTTAAGGGGAGGAAATGGGGATTCAAAGTTTGTATGGAGAAACCTACTTTCATGCGAGCGAAGCCGCTGAAACGTATAAAATTCTCTCTTTGACTGTTCAGCACCTACACGGTTATATTCATGATTGTTTGTTTTTATTTTGATTTGGTTTGAAATGTGAACTGTAAATTAAATTTAATATCTTATCGTCAAAAATAAACCACGTAAGATTTATTTTTGACTATTTGATATTTAATTTCGATTTTTGTTGTAATTTGTTTTCTATTTGCAATATTATCTATATAATATTTTTGATAGAATCTGCATTTTTTTTGACATTCTATTTAATATCTTTATTTTTTTATTAATATTTAAATTTCTTTGACATCAACAATGTTATAATTTTGTTAATATACATGCATATACCTACAATGCCAAAACATAGCGCACTGTGTACTTATGAATTTCTAAGACTCTTTATAATGTCTGTGTTTCATAAACAAATTAGTGATTTGAATGTTCTTTTTGTTAGATGCGTCTTGTTTTTTCAGTAACGTTTGAATTAGCACTATTAGTGTTGGTTGTATGAGTAAGTTTTGGTTTAAATGCTTTTCATGCTATGAACAAAGACTTTTAAATCTTCCACTATCTACAGTCAAGTTCAACATTGTATGAAAATCTACTTCTCTTTCACGGCACGAAAACTTTGTACTAGGTACTGTAATCTTCTGTATTTCATCCTAAATTGGGCTTTCGATGTCACTTCCACATTAAAATGCTAAGCACACCTACACTGCAATGCGATCTAATCTCAACTAAATTAGTCTTAATGCAGTTGTCCTTTCCTGGCTTCTAACTCGAAATTGGTTTTTAGTTCTGTAGGTCACTTTTTTCTTGCACCGTTCCTTTTTTTTAATTAACTAGATTTTTCTGTTTAATCCAACTTGAAGCGGACAAGTAAGAAATAACCGGGGCTTCAAAACATTTTTTTTTTAAATCGTAATGAATTGAAACGAGATGGCATAAAATCGAATCTAAACAAGTAAAAACAAAACTTAAATTGTATATTATATCACCGGAAAATTGTAGACTGCGTGTGGTTATAATAAATCTTTATTGAATTATAATTTCTAAATATATTATGAAAAATTGTTTCGCCAAACTCAATTTTCCAAAATAACCGTGCCTTATTTAGAAAAAATAATTTACAATTTCGCGCGATATATCTTACAGCATTCTCAATTTTCCGGTGACATGTTTATATTCTTTTAATATGAAAAATGAGAATTATGGAGGGAAGTAAGAGGAACGATGAACTTAGAACGAATTAAATTGAATCAATGTAATGTACCTACATAGGTTTGAGAGAAAACCGAGGCACCGACTATCCAAAAGTTCTAATCCTTTAACCATCAAACTGGAACTAACGCAAAATACGATTATCAAAGACAACAATAAGAAAGGTAGTCAGTTATTAAATCCTTAGTTTAATAGTTAATAGTTGCGGCTAGTTTGTTATCTCCTCAAAGGGAGTCCGAGATCGCGGACAAAAGTTTAGTAACCAAAATTAGTTGTAAAGGAGATAATATTCGTGACCCTGTAAAGCCAGGAATACACGTGCATAAACTAACTAAAATCTGGTCTACTTCGATAAGTGATTTGTTTTTAGGTGGGAAAATCATCTAATGACATTTCCTGCCCTTGCGTGGAGTGTGAGGGTGTGTCAGGCTTTTGCTGACTAAAAACTCACTCCTGTTCCTTCGTTGTCATACTAGAGCCCAATCTTCCTTTCAGAAGCAGACACTCGGCTCCAGTAGGCTTCAACTCTGCTGGGTCTTACGGTTTGCTGACATCTCCTTGAGGCACGGGTGGAACACGACGGTCGGACGGCGTAGCCATGACCCTCTGGCATGCGTTCAGCTGAGCTGCCGGTCGCTTTCTTATCAACGACGCTCATACTGGCGCTCCATAAAAGACCATGGACTGAACAAAGCCGGCGTAGAGCCTTCGGCAGGAAGCGTCTGAACCCCTTTGGTTGCGCAAGAACCACTTTAGGGCAGACCCAGTTCGATTAAGTTTAGGAGCAAGACGTTGGAAGTGCTCCTCGAAGTTTCAACGGCTGTCGAGAACGAGTCCCAGGTACTTCATCGTCGACCCGACGCCGATGTGAACTCCTATCATTAATTAGGAGCGCCGTAATAGCACGCTTTGAGAGCCGTAAAAACACATGGCCCAGTACTTGTGCCATGCCACCTTGAGTCCCATCTGCTGGATCCTCTCAACGACTGTCGCAACCCCGCATATCGCTAGTTCGACCGCCGCCCGGTATGACTTTCTCTGCGCCAGGACCAGTGTGTCTTCTGCGTAACAGATCACGTTAACCCTGTCAGGGAGATCGCCGCGCAGCAATTATTAGTCGTACCCGATGTTCCACAAGGGCGGTCCTATTACCGATCCCTGCAGAACACTGCACGACATCTATCGCCGTTTACACTCTTCCTAGAGACCAGGGTAGATGATGTACTTGTCCAACTCCGAAAAATTATGATATTGGTACATACCTGAGCCACCGGATTGTTAAAAAAAAAAAACAGTTTTTCTTGATCAAGAAAAATAATTGATTCTTGGCGGCTTCAAGACGGTCAAATTTGGAGTCATACCGTTTAGTTGTCCAGATTTTACATAGTAAGTTGGCTGTTTATTTGCTTTTGGTTAGTGCTTTAATTTATTTGTAAGTACTTTCTAAGTTAATCGTGAATATCATTGTGGTGTTTGGTCACCACTATGATTTAAAGAGGAATCCAAATTCAGCCTTAAACAAGCGTGGTCATTACATTCTACTTATACATTCACTATAATATAAGGACGTCTTTGATCTACATGGGTTCTGATAAAGGCTGGCTACCGCACGGTAATTTGCAGCTAATTTGAAGGCGCCCTTATAAACTAAGCCCATCAGCTCAAATAAGCACCAAATTTAAAATGCGTATCTTAGTTTTGGTTTGACTGGGCATGTATGCCTGGTTTACCATAGGTTAAATAACGTGATACTAAATTATAAACTCTAGTGTATAATACTTAAAAAGTATACAAACGTTCTCATAATAGTAAACAAAATTATTGGATTCGATTTGTAAATGCACGAACTTGCATATTTTTACGAAAGTTATTGACACGTTACTGTGTATTTCGACCTTATTATTAATACAGCGTTTGTAGCAATGTGGTTAAGCAAAGGAACAATTCCCCCAAGTTATGTTATTACTTTAGCTATAAATAGAAACTATTGGGAACGGAAGCTCCGTTCATATCTTTATGTGTCCATTGCTTCCAGGAGGCAGCGTTTACGACAAATATTTCTTATGTTTCGCTACTTTTGTATTAACAACTGATTTTGGGCCCGTGGTTTTTTGTTTATAACTTTTTTATCATTGTATGTTGTTAAACGAATCTACGCACCACGTGACACTAAGGTGATTGATAGCAAAAAAAAATACCGTTACCAAGTCGCAAAGTAAAAAAACCGGGTTTTTGACAAATCGGTATGTAATTATTATTTTATTGAAATAATAATTACTGCCCATAATCCAGACTTGAACTGAACTCTGGTCTATTTCCTTTCCAACGTGAGACGCTATTTAAAATCCCTTTACCTAAAACCCTCTAAAAATATTTGCCTTATACCTAAAGCCCGCGCTACGTGCCTATCCACTGTATTTCTAAACTTAGAGATAACAAATTTTAAGTGAAAAGTGGGATTCAGTGTTTTTGTTTTTTTTTTTTTTTTTAAGATAGTAGAAAACAGAACAGTGATTTAGATTGGAACTCAAAAACTTTTAAAAGTTTTTATACATTTTTTTTTATGAAAGTAATTTTTTATGCCTGTTCTTTCTAAAACTTTAAAGAGTCGAATCTGAAATCGTTCTTTTTATTATAATTTTTGCATAGAGACTTTTTTGAGCAAACACTGAATTATTTACATAGGTACTTATGAAATGAATGTTACGAAAAGAATAATAAAAAAGAATTAAAAACGCACATTTTTCTGTAATTCACTAGACTTTTACCGTGGCTTTTCCTCTGAAATAGAATATTATTCCTATGTTATAAATACTTCTGAAAACAAACTTTTGTTATGGGGGTCGAGTCACTTGTGTTCGTTGGAGCATACCCGATACTAGACCTTGTACGTAGTGTCCGGGTGCTAATCATCACCTGATTACTGATTACACTAACTGGTGGTAGGTTTCGACCATTTGCTTGGAACCACCTACTGAGCAAAGACGTACCACCAAGTGGCCTAACCGTGTTCCGGTATGATGCTCAGTGTGGTCAGTCTATAGGAGTTCTAGGCAAGCGCGCTCTATCGTCGGCCACATCATCGCTTACCATCAAGTGAGATAGCGATCAAACATTTGTAAATGTAGATGAAATTACACAACTATGCGTAATAAAATCACAAAATGAATAGCCATTAGTTCAGTAAGACAGGTTTTTTTATGGTAGGTAAAATCATCCAATGACAAATCCCGCCCTTGGGCGGAGCGGGAGATAGTGAAGACTTTTACTGACTAAAAAACCCACCCCATTCCTTCTTTGTCTTTATACCAGGGCCGAGCCTTCCTTTCAGAAGTAGACCCTTGTCCCCAGACAGTAAGACAGGTGCGGATTCTAGAAAGCAGCATACAATTTAAATAACACAGACAGTGATCACCGATTCAACTGCCAAACGATTATGGCAATATTCCCAAAAGTGTTCGCTACTCGGGTTCGCACGTAAAAGGTGTTACGTAATGATCCGTAACTTTAGCTCGAATATTATTTACGTGGGTCTACTTAGATTCAGTATGGTTGTGGATATCAGATAGGCAGTCTAGAAAAGTGAGGTAGAATCCTATAACTGATGCTAGGACTTTATAATTAATCAAACTTCAGTAACTTCGTGATTGTGGATCGCATTTCAATATATGAAAAAAAAGCCTATATTCACTTTGCCATTAAAATTTCAGACAGTTTGCTTTAACTTAAGCGCTATCCACACATTTCCGGGTCAGGGCTATCCGTGTTCTGAGTTGTTCGTTTCAGTGTTACCGTCAGGGACATTCCATCCATCACCCGTGTTCACACATATCAGGGAAATCGGTATCAGTGTAAAAATGTTTTAACTTACCATCACATTAGTAAAGTCAGTGGAATCAAATGATCCGAAGAGAAAGCACCGAATATATTTAAGGTAGGATGTGCGCGCTCGGTAGTTTTTTTAAGGTGGAAAATGACTTCTCTCGCTCTTGGGTGGAGCGGGATGACGTGTCAGACTTTTGCTGACTGAGATCCACTCCTGATCTTTCTTTGCCTTCGTTCCAAGGCCCCGAGGTTCACTTTCGCATAACTCTATGCGTACGCTCGGTATTAAGGTAGAATGTGAAGTGTGTCATTCGAGCTAGCCGTTCTGCGCCTTCGGCGAGCGCCTCACCCCGTGACCGCTACATCTGCCTGCTGTCACCATATACGAGTAGTGATGTCGGCGCGCGTTAGAGATGTTCGAAGTAAAATAAATGCGAATTTGAAATAAATGATTTGATTTTTTATTCTGGTTGATATAGAAGTTGACTTTAATACAGGGAAAAAGCAGGTAGCTTTTACTTTTGACTAGCTTTTGCCTTACCATCGTCCTCGTTAATGTCGGCAAAGATCCTTCTCAAACAGTGTAACGCGATAGCCTTTGACAAGCTTGGTACCAGATTATTTGGCTTCAGAATGTAACGACTGTCAAAGGTCAAAAAATGTCAGCCGGAACTAACTTAGTCGGTTTAACGCTTTCTAGTACCATCCACAGACCGACCTTGGCAAGTGTTGCTTAACCTATGAGATCTTTGGCCACTGCAGCGACATCTATGACGCCACACATAGGAACTAAAATTCAAAATCCTGCATCTCGGTATTAAATTTCTCCGCACGATTAGAATATTTACAATAGCCTTAAATCAACAATCGGGCAGAGTCCCGGACCAGACATAACACCCGTCTGATTAAAAGATTCTCCCTTTTAAATGGAGGTTTGCGGTACTTTGCACCATGCTCCGCTTATTTCTAAATCACAAACTCCTTCTAAAAGTAAAGATATAGTGGAAAAACGAAAATTAACGAATTTTCCTAATATTCGTTATCTCTTCTATATCAATAGATACTAACAGCCCAGTTAACTACACCGTTTTGAATGAAAGGCTAATTCCTAATTAGATTGGCATTTAGTATTTAGCGACCGCATTGCCCAATCCGTGGTTATTTCTAATCACATATTGTAACTAACCCAATTTGTATGCAAAGATAGTGGTTTGTGGTCAGTGGTCACGTCTCTATGTCGATCGTATCATTTGATTTGTCACGAAATTCTCGTGATTTATCTCATGCTGTGGAAAATTCTCAGCGAAGTTCGTAAAGAGAATATAATCCATTTGATAACAGTGATTAAGAAGCCTTGAGTGATTAGTGAACCTTGAGTTATTGAATGATAGGTACTAATGCAATGGGAAAATTGTTTTAAAACTTTGGCATAAAATTTACTTTGGAAAATGTTAATTATGCTAACAGAACGACCTAACGCATGGGGAATGTGCGGCGGTCGCCTCCTAAAGCAGTCAGCGCCAAGGAGACGGCCGCATGCGTGTATGAATGGAAATCAAGCTTCCAAGACCCCGATTACAAGCTACAGTAGGTGTAAGCTTGTAAGCTTGCGGACGACAAGCAATGGATAGATTTCCGTCCGGCCTAGTAACCGTCCGGACTGAGCCCAAATCATCGACGGTGGGTATGATTTTACCTACCAAAAAAAAAAAAAAAAAATATTGTTCCATGCGCGCCTCAAAGAAATAGCAAAACCGTAGTAAGCCCCAACGGTTCTGCTGACATCTGCAGGGCCGAAACCTACTGGGGCGATAGGTCGACATCGAAAAAAAAAAACCAATGGTCATATAACGCAAGCGCAGTTGAAGAAACATCAATGTTGTTTTAGTCAGTAAAAGTCTGACACGCCCTCCCTCTTCATCTTAGAGAAAGAGAAGTCATTAGGTGATTTACCTCATTAAAAACCCACTTGTCAACCTAACCCCTAATTTTAATTAAATTCATGTGTGCTGAGGTCGGCTGCTGCAGAGATAATCTGGCCAAATGGGGTTTCCTTGACCAATCCCAAATATAGTGCCAGTGTGGGGCCCCTTCACAAGATATGCGTCACCTCCTTTCCTGCCCAGCATGCACTACCACCTGCACCTTCAATGACTTGTACGAGGCCAACGACAGGGCTGTCCAGGTGGCTAAATATTGATCGGACAAGATATGAGTCAGTTCGACACGAAAAGAAGAAGAATTAAATTCAGTACAAGGGCAATGACCTCATTTTCTTAGCAAAATCTCTTCAGATTATTCCCTAACAGAACATCTGAACCGGTTCCCCGCCGAAACATAACAATTTCATAAATTATGTTTAGGAAACTAACTAAAAGTACAAAACTTCCACGCTTTAGGTGACAAACTTTATTCCAAGTTGTAAATTGATTATCTACCTGTTCCCAAAGTTACTGATATAATAATTAGTTGTTATTATTTTCGTATTGAATATAATTTGTTAGAGTTTGTTCTAAATAAATTGGTTGAGTTGAGGAACGATGTTGTTTGTGAATTTGCATGCCCATTCAAATTATATAAACATTGTTATTTTGTTAGGTATTTTCGTTTTAATACATGTTTAATTAGAACTGTGATGGCTCAGTGGTAATGGCCCTGACTTGCGAGTTTAGGTAACGAGTTCGAACACAACGCATTACTTTGTGTAATTTATTTTATGACTACTGTCCTCAAAAAGGCGAAGTTAAACTGTTAGAAAACAAGCCGTAACTATTTGCGTGTTATTTACTATATTATTATTATTTTTTTAACGTTGGTAAAATCATCCAATGACAAATCCCGCCCTTGGGTGGGGCGGGAAATAGTGTCAGACTTTTACTGACTAAAAACCTACCTTTCCGTTCCTTGCCTTTGTCCCGGGGCCTGTGGTGACATTGTCACATAACCTAACCTTTGGCCCCAGTAGGCTTCGGCCCTGCTGGACCCCTACAGTTTGCTGACAACTCCTTGAGGCGCGCGAGAACAGTGCGCGCCGTAGACGACCTGAGCTCGGACCGGTCTGTTACCGGACGGACGGACAGCGAGCTACCCATTGCCCACCGTCCGCGAGCCCGCGCCTAAGGTGGCCGGAAATCGGGATCGGAAACCCGGCGGCGGCGGCGGCGTGTGCGTCTTTGCCTAATGCGGTCGGCCTCCTCCTTTGCTAGCATTACTGCTTCGCAAAAGGAGGCGACCGCCTGCCACTCCTTCTCGCTCCGATTTACTATATTAGTAAAAAAAAAAAACGCAAACGGGATTTTGGAATCGACAGCTGGGCGAGTTCAATGACCTGTAGGTAGTTAGTACGCAATGACCGATAACTACCTATAGGGTCATTGACTCGTTTACTTAAAGAAATTGATTTCCTACGTACGTAAATTAATTTGAGTTTTAGAAAAAAAGTACTTTATTTTTTTATTTTATCTTTACAAATCGATAGTGTTCTCTGTACTGGATCGACTGTCCACGGGATTAATACGATTACAATTTAACAGTGTATATACCTACATATAGATCTAGGTTGAAACAATATTATGCAATTTAAATTGATGTTACTGCATCGGTTAAACCTCTTATTCTAATCTAAATAGAATTCATAATTTACTAATCTACCTTCAGTATTTTGCAAAATAACTAAAGCGTTGTTTTTCACTATCTAATCCGTTTTCTAGATCCAGCGCGTTTGGTATCATCCCGTCTTTTTCATTCAATTCACTAAATTGCTAGTGCGTGACCAAAATTATAAAGATAGACTTTGTTCCCCGTTTTCGAGCTGCAAACATCAGGCTTACTTTATAATTGAATATTTATTTTCACCACGCTTCGGAGAATTTCTTTTTTTTTTAAGGAATATAGCGCTAAGTCCTTAGACGCCCTTTATCTCACGTTTGACAGACACACGATTTATCTTACGAAATCTGACTCACAAGAACACGATACGAAGATCAACCTATTTGTCTTCAAGACTATTGTTATTCTGTTTTTTAAAAGTGCAAGTCATCACAGGATTTTATAATAATAATAATAATAGTTTTTTTTTTCAGCAACTAAGGCCCATAGATAGATTAATTTGAAAATAATAACCAAATGTTTTTTTTGCATGGGGTACTTCTTGGTAACGCTCTCCATCGTTGATTTCATCGTCGCTCGCCATCAGGTGAGATAGCGGTCAAGTGCTAACCTATCAACAATAAAAAAGGCATTTTTTTAAAACGCCGACGGAAAAGGCCTGTGTTATCATTTGGACGTGTTTTGTATATCACCATGCTAAGCACAGAATAAAACCTAACGTATGCATGGGCGCTGATGAAGATAAAAAAAAAACAAATGAATGGTTTTAAAGGTTCGAAATACAATTAGAAAAATAAAAATAAAATCGGTTCAATAGACATGAAAAATGTGACATCACACAATTGCCTTTTTTTAAAAGACACTTAACTAAAAAATCAAATATGCGTTCAGTATTGGAAAAAAATCAAATGAGAATGTAGTTTTAGAAAATATTTCATTTTTTTTTAAACAAAGAGAAATTTAAATGTACACACAGTGTCATCACACACACAGTGTATGACACATTTCATCAGGTCATACAATTAAGAACAACTATTTAAAAACAAGCTTTTTTTCAAACTTTCGAAAAAAAAGTGTAAACTTCTTGCATGTCTTTTTGTATCTTGTAAGGTAAATAGTAACTGATATTAATATTTACTCATATAATCCCGTTTACTCTATCCATGTAGCTATTTCATAATATAATTAATTTTTGTTTAAACTTTTGAGAAGGAACATAAAAGTACGTATTGACATTGTTTCTTTTTTTTTAATGTCTAGTACCTAACTACAAATCTGTAGCAAATTTGTAGTACCTAACTACAAATCGTTCTTAATTTTATGACCACCACTGTATACATTTAGTTGAGAAACAGCTGCATTTATTAATATTCATGATATCATTGTCCTGTCAAAAGCTTTAAGTATTTTATAGTAAAGATTGGACAGGTAAATCTGATATTTAGAGCTAGAAATTTTGAATATAACGAAGAAAATGTTTTCCAAGATAACAAAATTATAGAAAAAAATTCAACCAAATTAATCCCATAATTTTTGAGTTGAAACAAACATTACCGAACTAAACACACTATACACACACAGCGTTCTAGCTACGCTATTCCAAAGCTGGGCACAAGCACATATAGCGTAACATCATCTAAAGAATCTACACGCCGCGACGTGTCGGGGGAATCACGACCCACAGTAATGAGGAGACGGAGTTCAAATAGCAACCCAAGAAATTATGAAATATTCTCCAGGCTGTTTTTCAATATTTCTCAATTAGTTGCTAAATAAAACATTTCTAAGTATTCTTCTTTGCAGAACTATTCATCATTAAAATAGAGGCTCAATTCATTTTCTTTCCTTGACCTAAAATAAAAATTGAAACCAAGACCCAAATTCATTATTTCCCAAGAGGACGCCGGCGTCCGCACACCTATTGTCTTTCTATTGTGTCTCTAATTACGGTATTCAACAGGTTATATTTAGCCACTAAAAACCAAATTCGCAATAACATAACCAACTAAGTTCGGATTTCCTAAATACGATTTTTACTGGCCTTTCAAGGAGACATTGTGTATAGGTATGTGTACCTGTGAGTCTTTTGTGTCTAATAAATTGCTTTGTTAAAACCGATGGGACAGCTTTTATCTGAGCATTATCGTACTTTAGCGAAATTGATTATTCTGAGAAACTAAAATTGACAAACCAATGCGGGCAGGTATTTCAGTGCTCCTAATTTCAGTGATTCTAGGAAAACTATTCAATAGGAGGCGCTTTGTTCAGCCAAAATACAGCGAGCTGTATTTACGTGAGCTGAAATTCCACGAATTACAGATAATAATATGCGGAAGGCACGTAATATCGCTGTAGTTAAACACACATAACAGAGAAAGTTAATATTATAAAAGGTCTACGAGAATTACGGTTCACTTTTTCACGTCCTAAAGTCTTTGATGGAAGCACCTGCTCAAATTTTATGTTTAAGTAGTGCTACTAATATGTTTCCTTTTTTGGGGACACTAAAACATCAACACAATCGTTCTGCAAAACCCTTACATACTTACTTAGAGGTAGATTGGTCCGGAACAAGAGGGAATGGGAAGCTACCACCTGATTCTGTGGGCCAGTAAAGGAAAACCCACCAAAAGCTTGGGCTTGCGGATGGCAAGTAATGGTTACCTTGCTGTCCTGTAATCCGGCAAGAACCGAGCCTGAATCAACAGAGCGTTGCTTCACGCGTGCTTCAAAAAGACGCTAGCAAAACTGTAAAGGACCAGCAGGGCTGAATTCCGCTAAGGCTACTAAGAAAGTAAGTAAGTTTGAAAGAGTTACCGTGACCCTGGAATGCAAAGGAAAACTGAAGGATTTAGGAAAAAGCACCATATTTCTACAAAACCACTACCTGCTCTTGTGGGATGCTACCACATACTACTAATATAGAGGTGAAAAAGTAGCTATTACTCGCCATTTACACCATTTGGAAAACACGACACAGTTACGGAGGAAAACGACGCAAGTAGGTGGAAGCGCAAATTATTGTGGTGCCAAATGTAGCAATATTAGAGACTACAGGGAAATCTAGAAGTGTCTAAAGTAAAAGCATTTATATATTCAAGCCAACACTGCAACCACAGCGAATTCTCTAAACTACATACAGGTATACAAGCGAAACTTTAACATGGCAAACGAACTTTCCTGTATTCAAATACACCATAAACTTGTTGCTATATGGACTAAGGTTAGAAAGAGATAGCATGATGTCAAAGGCTTTCGATTCGAACCTTTCGTAAAAGGCCATTAGTCAAACCGAGCTTTTAAACTGTGTAAATGACATGATTTATATCGCGGACGCTGATTTTTACTCTTTTTACTTTCAACGTCTATTTTGAAATGTTGCGCACATTCCATTTGGGCGTGAAAGCGAGTGAAATGAAAAAGCCACTCAAGTATAAATGCCTTTACTTGGGACGTCGGTTCCGTTTGAAATAAATGGTAAGGCTAAGGGTGTGCAGCTTATGTAGTTAAAGTCTTGACTTACTTTGTATGAGGTGTGATAGGTATTGTAACCTTCTTTCCTGTAATATGTACCGCAGGAACTTTTCTGTATTCCTAAAAAGGAAAAATCAAACACAAGTTTTGCTGGTGTCATGGGTCAGCTTCCGAAAGGAATACCCGGCCCCGGCACGATAAGCAACGAAGGAACGGGGTAGGTTTTTAGTCAGTAAGAGTCTGACACTACTTCCCGCTCCGCCCAAGGGCGGGATTTGTCATTGGATGATTTTACCTACCATAAAAAAGTGCCTTGGGTCAAAATTTCGACATCAGGCTAAATGTTTACTTATCATTGTACAAATCACCTGCAACATACGGTGGAGCATATGATAGACGTCTGCCTCGCTTGGGTGGAGCATCGCCGTGTGTGTGTTAGTATGGAGTTGATTGGCGGTGGCAACCTCTCGCATTCGGCACGGGTTCAGGTTTGGGTCCGTAGCGATAGGGAATGCGAAGCTCTGCGAATCTATAATGCAAGCAAAGGAGATGCAAAAAGCGTACAGGAGATATCTTCTGGTCCCGAGCTTTAAGAGTTGCAAGACAATTTCCGGCAACCATAGGCCTGGGCTTGTGTACGGTGAGTAATGGGTTGACTGCAGTCTGGTAAGGATCAAACTCAATGTCAACGGCGTTTCGTGTTCCACGCGCGCCTCAGGGTTAGTCAGCAACATTGACAGGGCTCGTTACGGTCAATGCCAATGCCTGCCACAATAGTGGGAATGTTTGAAAGAGTAACCGCAATCCTGGAACGCAAAGGGCAACTGAAAGAACAGATGCGAATTTTAGTAAAAAAAAATCCAATAATCCCTACTTGCCCAGAGTAGACAAAATCGTTTGATGATTTTCAAAGAGTAAAAAAGATTAAATGCCAAAAGTTAAAAAAAAAAAACAGCTTGCTTTTGTTCAAACAGCATAACAAGTTATTTTGGTAAAATATTTATTGTATCGCACTAGTTTTCAGCTTTGACACCAGCTGCCACGCTCGACGTGAAATGGACAAAGTGATATAAAAAATTCGGGACACTAAAAAAACTAAAATGTTCGGTCCAAAAATAATACGTTGAAAGCAGATTATTTCCGTACGTACCACCGCACCGGTCACAATCCAATTTCCTAAGTTTTGGAACACGACATCTGTCTGCCACAACAATATGTATGAAAAATGCTGAATGTTTTCTATGAATAAGTAACCTCATCACCGTCATATTTACTGAAACGTGAACATTCAATTTTGTTGGGGAAAATGAAAGAATCACCAAACGAGGCAAAAGATTTGGTGATTATGGATATGGAAAGAAGGAAGTTGTTCCATAAATGTAATCCTCTATTATGTTCTTGGAAAATAATTACATATATATAGATATTCTCGTTTTCCAATTTATCAACGTGCACATAAAAATCCAACACTTTTATGTATAACTCTTTTTTGTACTGTTTTCAAAACAGTGAAGAAAACACCGTGAAAAAACCGCCATATACTAGAACCAAAAATTCAATGTAACATCTACCAGTACGGCCCATCTCATCTCACTCCCCTAGACAGGAGGCCCGAGTCTCAGCAGTGGAAAAATTATAAAGCTGATTGTGCTACGATTATGGTGTATTTTTCATGATATGGGACCTACGTCATCTGAACTATAGTACTTAGTCTTTAAACTTCGAATAAGTAACACATGCCACAAAGTAGTACTGAATCAATCAAATTTTGAACACGTACTAGTGCTAGTAGCAGTTAGCAAGTGTAATTACCCTCTACATAAAAAAGTCAGATATATTTTAAACCAGTTTTTGTCTGCGGTTTCGACTGTGTGACTGTACAAAATTATCCCAAGAGAATATACTCCCGGTCCGGAATTAAAAGTACGTACGTCCTTTTCCAAAACATGATCTGTTCAGCCGTTTCGGCGTGAAGGCAAACACACATTCAAACGCTTTTATAATACAAGTGTGATACACGTAGAAAGCATGCGTTTAGTTCGTCGGCTCTCATATAGATACTCATAATATATAGCAAAGCAGTAACTGCGTTAGTACATCGCTCCTTGATAGAATTGTATGTAATATCGATATAGAGTGAGGCATCGCTCGAACGCGTCTGCAGCGAAGCGTCTTAGTTTATTGCAATGGAAACGTCACGTACAACATACAAGGAGATAATAGATCTTGGAAGTGACTGATAGATTGGTTAGTAGATTGGTGGACACAATACATTAGTATAGCATATGTTTCTATATACTAAAGTCGTTTTTGTATACAGAACTGCAGAAGGCCTCCTACAAGGTCGTCCAAGGACTTGGTGAATCGTGGTTCGGTCGAGGGAATCCGAAAGATGTGAGATGCGCAAGATTGATAATTGTGGCAATACTTAGTAGAAGCCTATGTCCAGCATTGGATGTTTTTCGGTATAAATGACAATAAGTTTCTGAAGTAAGAACGTCTTTAGGTACGCTGAATACTTTATTTGATGGTATTGAATTAGCCAGGTGTCACGCTTGGCTATGTAACGCTCGTTCAAAATTCAAAATTCAAAATATTTTATTTCATATAGGCCTACATGGGCACTTATAAAACGTCAGAAGCTAGTGCACGGTTCGAAATTGGTCGTTTCCTATGGAGAAGAACCGGCAAGAAACTCCATGGTTACTCTTTTAAAAAAATGGTTTGTCTTACAATATTTCCATATTACAGTATTCATAATTATGTAAGGACAGTGTAGACCGGTCAATATTGTCCGCAAAATCACAATAAAAATAAAAATAATAAAAAAAAGTGGGTCGTAAAAGAAAGTACTCTAAGAATTCGCGAAGTCTACAGTGTTCTCACATTCACATTATAAAAAAGAGGCTATATAAAAAAGCAAAAAAATATATAATTACAACTATCACTACAACAATTTTACCTATAAGATGTTAATAAAATAAATTATTAATGAATGTAAAGTGGTTGAAGTCAAAATAATATAAAAAAAATTGCAAAAGCAATATGTCAAAAAAAAACCTGTATAATTAAAACAAAGATGGAGCAGTTAATAGACACGCTTAAACCGTATTAATCAGTTACCAGGGGGCCACATGTACAGAAGCAGTCATTGCCAAACAAGCGTGTCCTCGACATAGTCTTTAACCTTATAATATGCTTTTTTGGTTAGGACACGCTATGAGTTTTGAACTTTCCCTCGCTAAGTTCAGTAACCGCCTTTTTAAGCTTGTTGTAAAAGCGTATGCTGTTTACTAAGAATGACAATGACTTGCTGGTCTTAGCTAATCTCCATTTGGGTAATACAATTTCGTTTTTACTACGTGTATTTTTGTTATGAATATCGCTTCTAATTTTAAATAGTCCTAAGTTTTTACGAACATACAAAATACTTTCTAAGATATAAGCAGAGGGCAGAGTCAGTATATCGATTTCTTTAAATTTATCTCTGAGGGACTTGCGAGTTCGGTTAAAGTAGGCTCGAATCGGCCGATCTTATCCGAATGATCACGATTTCGTATTACTAATTTTGCCTCGATGAGGTTTTCCCTTCTATCGTGTGGTATTAAGCACACGTCATTTTTTTATAGGTGTCATTCAAATTATAGAAAAACCTATTCAGTTTAGGGTAGACCGATATGAACATGCATTTTTTTTTAGATAAAAAGCCTCTGTCTTTCGTGACTTTAATTTCTATTCGTGAAATAAATTTTACAATTAAGTCAAGATATTCAGTTATCAAGTGTTTCTTACTAACATTATTACCTTATTATAATATAGGTGATCAAAATCTGATGTACACATTGTTTTTCTATCTACGATTTTGATTATAGTCCGATTTTAAGTGTTTAGTTTTCATATTTAGTTAAATAACACTATGCAACAAAATTAAAAAAATAAAAATTCACTGGGTTCACTGTACGTAATTACGATTCCCCACCCTAGGCCTAATTGAAATATATAAATATTTTTTTTACATCACATCAAGTTTAGTAGAGAAAGGCATTTAGTGATTTTACTTAAAATTATATGAAGTAGGAACATAAATTGTTATTCTACATGAAAAAAACCTTTTTTTTTGGAACGATTGGCTTTCCTCTTATAGTCATTAGTGGCAGTGCCCCTCTGAAGGATCCTACGGTAGTCCACAAGCATGGCTGGCAACCATCTACCTTGATAACGCTTTTTATACCCTGTAATTTTTTGATGAAATCTTTCACCGTGTTCATCACTTATTACACCCATGTATACAGAAAGAAACTTAAACGGGAGTGTAAGAAATGGATTTTCAAAGACATTTTGCATCTTCGCTTATGATACACATTTGAAAACATGTTAAGTTTTTCATAGAAGTCTCGTAACTTGTGATTCCCAAGGATATTTTTTTGTAATGTCAACAAATTAAACTAACCATGCATTTTTTCAATGGGACTGAGGCTATCATCGATATATATGTACTACGGAGGCTATATAATAAAGTGGAATCTTTGATTAGTGCTCATATGCCAGGTGCAAAGAAATTGTCATTGGTTTTTGCCCTACTTAGTGTTTGAGAAACAAAAATTCAGATCCGTCTTTGGAGAGTGCTTTTACAATTTTTTTTTATCAATCCAACTTAGGTGTCTGGAGAATTATCTTCATTGCCACTGATGACATATTAGCATACTTTACTGAAAGATTCGAGTTTTTGAAAAACCTTTCACAGTGGTTGTGCAGTTATAGACGCCAACATGATTTTTAGGTTTACAGCACTGCATTAGTCCACCAAAAAGTATCTGGTTTTTAAATATTACCTATAAGACAAATCGTCAAATATTTATAGCATTTTAAACAACATACTATTAACCCACAATTAGTGCTAGATTTTAAATTTCAATTTTAGTTTAAAATAAGTAATACTCTCAAACTAAAGCGAAAATGGCACTATTTTTTTCACTTTTATGAATTAATTGACCACAAATTGAACAAATTAAGTGAAACTCAACAGAAAAATGCGACATTTTGTAGATTTAAGAGTAATATTGCTTTGCACACATTAATGATCTACCTAATCGAACATGTACGCTCGAACAAGTGTTGCGCAAAGTAAACAAAGTGAGATTTCGGTTTTGGGATGTGATATCTAAATATAAATGTGTAGTCTATCGTTTATAAGGTATACTTAATACGAATCACCATCCGGAATATCGGTGATTTTTTCGGTGTTGCATAGTGTAATTCAACTGTTATGTTCAGTTTTGAGATCATAATTACTTTTTTTCAAAGCTACATTGCAAAAAGCAAAATGGTTTTTTATTTAGAATTCAATTGATCCTCAGATTTCATAAATTCTCAACTTTTCGTTGTCAGGATCAATCTGAAGTCCAACCAAAAAAAAAAACATCTCTCGTGCCGGGGTTTGGTTCAAGCCATGCTCCGGAGCGAGGAGGAGTGGCAGGCGGTCGTCTCCTTCTGCGAAGCAGTAATGCTAGCAAAGGAGGAGGCCGACCGCATCAGGCAACGGCGTACACGCCGCCGCCGCCGCTGGGTTTCCGATCCCGATTTACGGCCACCGTAGGCGCGGGCTCGCGGACGGCGGGCCATGGGTAGCTCGCTATCCGTCCGTCCGGTAACAGACCGGTCCGAGCTCAAGTCGTTTACGGCGCGCACTGTTCCCGCGCGCCTCAAGGAGTTGTCAGCAAACTGTAGGAGCCCAACAGGGCCGAAGCCTACTGGGGTCAAAGGGTATGTGAAAATGGCACCCGGAGCCCTGGGACCAAGGCAAAGAATGGAACGGGGTAGGTTTTTAGTCAGTAAGAGTCTGACACTACTTCCCGCTCCACCCAAGGGCGGGATTTGTCATTGGATGATTTTACCTACCATAAAAAAAACAGAACATTTCTTACTTTTATAATGAAATTGCCGCATACTTTATTAGGTATTGACCTAATAAATAATGTAAAAATTTGATGAAAAACACGAGAAAAAAATACGCGTCACGCACAGCGCCACCAAACAGGAAAAAATAATAAATAATGTTATACACACAAAATTGTGGAGAGAGTAATATGATTTTTATAAAACATTTTGTTATTTCATTGTTTAAAAAGTAAAATATTAATATATATACACCGTTAAATTTTGGTCATTTTAATTCAGTGGAGGGTCGATTCGGTACATGAAACACTATCGATTTGTAAAGATAAAATTAAAATTAAAGTAGTTTTTTTCTAAAACTCTAGTTAATATACGCTTGTACGAAATTATTTTTTATAAGTAAACGTTAGTTGAACGAGTCAATAACCTAGTAGGTAGTTGTCGGTCGTTGCGTACTAACTACCTACAGTTCATTCGCCTCGCTCAGCTGACGTTTACTTGAAGAAATTAATTTCGTACATGCAAAAATTTAATTCGAGTTTAATAACTCTATAATAACAAATAAAAAAAGTGCTTTACTTTTAAATTTTATTTTTACAAATTGACAGAGTTTCATATACCGAATCGACCTTCCGCGGGGTTAAAATGACTAAAATTTAACGGTGTTTATAAATATTCATCCGACTTGACCAATATTCGGAATAGCTCTGAAAATCAATACGTCACAATAATAAAAAACATCAGATTCGCAGGTAGACAGGCAGGCAGTACTAAAATTACCATTACATAACTGACTAACTAGAACCATATTTCAAATTAATTGCACTAATAAATTCTACTATCATATCGTACCATAAATAAAATTCTAATCGAAATCGGCAAAGTTTAATTAGAAGGGCGTAATAATTCATAATAAGCACCTCAACTGATATTAATTGATCGGTATCATAAACACCTGACACTGCGAATATTAACGTTTTGTTTACTGTCATAACTTTTGTACCTTATCAAAGTAATACTTTTCCCCATTTACAGTTTACTTATAGCAAAATATTGGGTCGAAATGAGGTACAGAAAATTCAAAGACGTCTATCTTACTGCCACGCTGACATAAACTTGGACTGGACTCATCTGCAGCATGCCAGAAGACCAATAGGTCTTTAGAGGTATGGTGGAACAGAGGGTAAAGTCCCACATACCTCCATTGAAAAGGGAGGATCCTCCGACCAGACAGGTGTTATATCTGGTGGGCTACTGCCCGATAGATGATTTCGGGTTTGTTCTATATGTTCCAATCGCGCCGCGAATCTTACTTGCGCGATGCAGGATTAGTTCTTTTTGTGACGACATGGATGTCGCTACATCACTCCCCTCCGGAGATCGGAGATCGATGGTTCTTGATGCTTCTTGAGGCGTCGTGATGCGTGCCAGGCCAATGGAGGTTGGTTCCAGTGAGTCGGAACCGGATTCCGCATAGTTCTCGGTGAGTCGGAACTGTCTGCGGTGATGCCCCAGTGAGTCGGGGCGGTGCTATCCCAGTGAGTCGGGATATGATGCTGCAGGCTCCAGTGAGTCGGAGTAGTGCGGCTGGCTCCAGTGAGTCGGAGCGGTGCTGTGCGACATAGGGCTTAACTGCTGTCGTCGACCAGGAGAAAGCTCTTCATATGACTGGCCGAAGGTGCAAGTGCTTAGCCAAGGTCGCTGATGAGGCTGAGGGTGATGACCAGGTATGACCAAGTAGGCATGCTGGTGGTCAGGATACCCATATAGCCGTGGGTGCTGGCTGTATGGCTCGCTGCTCGAAAGCTTGAGGAAGTGATGATGACGTCACGAAGTAGTTGCTGCACGAAGGCTGCGCTGACGTTCTTTGTCGAGGGTCACCAGTTTGGGGGTATTTGGGACATCCATAGCGACCTACGGTTACCTACAGGTTGTATTGAACCTAGGCTTACGATTCACCTTCGAACGCTGGCAAGCCAAACATGCCTTAGACCAGTCGCGACAGTCTTTCCGCACCTGTGGCCATACGTAACGTTGTGCTACGAGTTTAGCACTAGCGTTAGCGCCTGGATGGCTCAGAGAGTGTAGTGAGTCGAAGACTTGTTTGCGCAATGCTTTGGGGATGAGGGGTCTAGGAGTCGGTGTGCTGACATCGCAGTACAATTCAGTACGACTTCCTGGAACCATCATTTTTTTAATGCGCAGGGATGACTCACCCGACAAGAACTGTGCAAGTTCTGGGTCGGAGTCTTGAGCCTTGGCTAGTGTGTCCAAATCCACTGGGCTCTGCAGTTCATCAACGCGAGAAAGCGTGTCAGCCACGACGTTGTCTTTTCCAGCGATATGCTGGATATCGGTTGAGAACTGCGATATGTAGTCGAGATATCTAAACTGACGTGGCGGACAGTTATTCTTTCGTTGATGAAAGGCATAACACAGTGGCTTGTGGTCAGTGTAGATAGTAAAGGTGGTAGCGGCTAGCCAATGCTGGAAATATTTAATACTCTCGTAGATAGCAAGGAGTTCCCTATCGTACGGCGAGTATTTTTGCTGCGATGGACTCAACTTGCGTGAGAAGAACGCTAAAGGTTGCCAGCTACCATCTTTGAATTGCTGCAAAACTCCGCCGATCGCCAAATCAGACGCATCCGTGACTAATCCCAATTTAGCCTGTGAGTCGGGATGTGCCAGTAGCGCTGCGTCACACAGGCTGTCCTTGCACTCTTCGAAGGCCCTTAACGAGCTTCCATCTATGTTGACTGGCTGTGAGGCTTTAATGTTGTCAGTCAGTAAGGCATGCAGAGGCATTTGGATCTGGGCAGCCCGAGGTATGAACCTCCGGTAAAAGTTAACCATGCCCAGAAACCTTCTCAGCTGCCTGGCAGTTTTGGGGACTGGGAAGTCCCTGATTGCCTGTACCTTGCTTTCCAAAGGCTTAGTTCCGTGTTGCGAGATGTGGTAGCCTAGAAATGTTACCTCTGGTACTCCGAAGACGCATTTAGCGGTATTAACGAGCATACCGTACTCCTTCATCCTGGTGAAGAGTTGGCGAAGGTGCTGCTCGTGCTCAGCCTCGCTCCTCGAAAATACCAGAAAATCGTCAAGGTACGGATAACAAAAGTCTAGGCCACGAGTCATCTCGTCAACAAACCTTTGGAAAGTTTGTCCTGCGTTCCTCAGACCAAACGTCATAAATGGAAACTCGAAAAGTCCGAAGGGTGTAGTGATGGCAGTCTTCGGTATATCCTCCTCACAGACTGGTATCTGGTTGTATGCTTTCACCAAATCAATGGTGGAGAAGATCGTACAACCAGATAGATTATGGGAGAAGTCATGAATGTGCCTGATTGGGTACTTATCGGGTATAGTCCTTGCGTTGAGCAGTCTGTAGTCTCCGCAGGGACGCCAGCCGTTGTCTTTCTTCGGGGCGAGGTGAAGAGGTGACGACCAGGGGCTCTCCGAGGGTCGAGCTGTTCCGTTCGCCAACATTGCCTCGAACTCAGCCTTGGCAATCTTCATCTTGTCCGGTGCAAGCCTACGTGGGGAACAAGATACTGGGGGGCCTGATGTGGTGCGAATGTGGTGTGTCGTGTTGTGTTTTGGTGTGAGTGGAACGCCTGCAGGTCGAATTATTTCCTGGAATTCGGAAAGAATGTTATTATATTTGCTCTCACCAGTCACAACCTTTACACTTGAAATCAGGCTATCTGTACAAGCTATTGAAGCAATAGATGATAATTTGGTAGTTCCATCTATCAAACGTTTGTTGCGGATGTCAACTATGAGATTGTAATGGGACAAAAAATCTACACCTATTATAGCTTTAGTGACATCCGCTACGATGAAACGCCAATGGAAATCCCTACGTAAGCCTAGGTTCAATACAACCTGTAGGTAACCGTAGGTCGCTATGGATGTCCCGTTGGCTGCACATAGCTGGTACTCGGTCTTCGTTCGACGACACTGAGGAAGCGCAGTTCGAGGGAAGACACATAAGTCGCTTCCGGTGTCCACGAGGAATTGGACCTTCGAGCTGCGATCAGTCACGAACAGGCGACCAGTGGAAGAAGGGCAATCTTCAGCCGCCATTACCGACTGCCCAGCTCGTTTCCCGCTTTGTAGTCGCATGGGCGGATGCATTTTTTCGCCTGGCTGCCAAACTTGTGGTGGTACCAGCAGGTTGGGAACTTCCTGTAGTTCGACTGCGATCGCCGAGATGGTGTGCGACTTCGATGGCCTGACGTCTGACGTGTACGAGGACGGGAGCGACTGTGCCGTTCGGTAGACAGGGCTTCTACTTTCCTCGTCAGCTCCATTATGAGGCTCATCATGTCCTTCGTTGAGTCTGGCCGTGACGTCGATGTTGCTGCGACTTGAGGAGTTGCTGGAGCGATGTCGTGCACTCTGTCGGCGAGATCTGCAAGCTCCGTGAGGGACAAGCTCATCTGAGAGGCCACGACAGTCTGCAAGTTACTGGGCAAGCGGCTGGTCCATATTGTGCGCAAAAAATCGTCCGGCATCGTAGGTCCTGCCAAGGTTTGTAGGTGCCTCAAGAACTGCGATGGTTTTCTGTCGCCAAGTTCTTCTGACTGCAGGAGCTGCCTGGCTTTCTTCTCCTTGGAAACGGATAGGCGCTTGATGAGCTCGGTCTTCAGCTTCTCATACTTGTCCGTTGGGGGTGGCGAAGTAATAATATCCTCGACCTCCTCCGAGTGTTCACGGTCGAGTTGTGCGAGGACGTAATAAAATTTGGTGGAGTCGTCCGTTATTCGGGCCAATCTGAACTGACCTTCTACTTGACAGAACCAGATGTTGGGTTTTTCTGGCCAAAATGGTGGTATGCGAACACCAACTCTGAACAATTCCATCGGTGGTTGCTCCGCGTCAGTAGAAAAGCGCGCGCACTTGCTTGGCCGACGGGTAGGGCGTTGGCTGCGCTGTGAGACCTCGGTGTCACTACCGTCGCTGCTCATCTTGGCTTTTTATGCGTTCAGACGGGGTCACCAATTTAGAGGTATGGTGGAACAGAGGGTAAAGTCCCACATACCTCCATTGAAAAGGGAGGATCCTCCGACCAGACAGGTGTTATATCTGGTGGGCTACTGCCCGATAGATGATTTCGGGTTTGTTCTATATGTTCCAATCGCGCCGCGAATCTTACTTGCGCGATGCAGGATTAGTTCTTTTTGTGACGACATGGATGTCGCTACAGGTCAATATCAAGACTCATTTTAACGCTTAGAGGTATCGAATTTAAATAAAAACTATATACTCAAGTCCCTTGAAGCTGTGAAAAAAACCAACTTCTAAGTTAACGACAAATAATGATACCACCGTTAACGTCAAAAAAAAACATATATTTCGACACTCAAGGGAATCAAAATTCATAGGGTACTTCCCGTTGAACTAGAGCCCTGAAACTCGGCTAGTGAAACATTGATAAATCTAAAAAGTGTTAATTTGTAGTTACGTCAAATACTTTTTTTGATTCGGAATAAATTATAAATAAAATAACTTTTTTAAAAACAAGCTTTCAATTAAATGGGCTAAAAAGAAGGAAATAAACTTTTCCTTTATAACTTTTACTATCAATTTATAACGGCATTACACAATTTATATGATACAAAAGCTTGTCGCGAGATTTTGAAAATATTAAAATCAATAGACGAAGTTATTTAACTTATTTAATTAATGAAGTTATTTAGCTGTGTATTTACACAGTTAAATCTCGCGACAAGCTTTTGTATCATATAAATTTTGTAATGCCGTTATAAATTGATAGTAAAAGTTATAAAGGAAAAGTTTATTTCCTTCTTTTTAGCCCATTTAATTGAAAGCTTGTTTTTAAAAAAGTTTTTTTATTTATAATTTATTTTTTATTTTTTAGTTATACCTTTATTTAAATCACATTTGTATTCTCAGCAAAACCTTTCATTTGTTACCTTATAGGAAAGCATAAGAAACTTAGTCTGCTATCTTTAGAAGTCTGTCAGGTTTCTTTTTATTTTATTTTTTTATGGTAGGTAACATCATCCGATGACATCCCCTGCCCTTGGGCTTGGTTTGGTCTGTTGCTGGACGGACGGACAGCGAGCTACCCATTGCCCGCAGTCCGCAAGCCCACGCCTACGGTGGCAGGAAATCGGGATCGGAATTACGGCGGCGGCTGCGGCATGAGCGCCGTTGCCTGATGCGGTCGGCCTCCTCCTTTGCTAGCATTACTGCTACGCAGAAGGAGGCGACCACCTAAGAAGTCTACCAGGTTGGATTTATGAAACAAAAATGATGATGGTGGATCGTAAGACTAACAATCAACCTAACTCACATGAAATAGCCAATTGCGAAGTTGTCCAGAGTTTATCTACCTAGGATCTACAATCACAAATACTAGGAAATGCGGAAAAGATTCAAGTAAAAAGATTGACGCTCTTGAAATGTGTCTACTGAGGATAAAACAGACTGCTCAACGCGCTATCGTTTCCATTCTTAAAGAGCTTTGCATGAAAACAAAAACTTTCGTCGATTGTGCAACAGCGAATTTTTAAGATGCTTGAATATATCATACGCAATGAAAGCTCTTTGGAACGTTTAGTGGTACAGGGAAGAGTAGAGGGCCTACATCTCACAGCCTATCGCCTACCAGATGTACAGCACTTACTAAATCATCTTCGAAGAGTTCCCTTATTGAATGTACCCGAAATGCCATGAATAGGGACAGATGGAGAAATGTCGTAAAAGCCGCAACCAACCTGCCAGACGATCCATTACCACTACCACTTCACCAAGAGTATGACTGAGAAAAAGGAGAATATTGGATTAAGAATAATGTCACTTTATTTTTCAAGTTACTCTCTGCAAGCCCTTTCAATCGGTACCTATTTTGAAGGAGTGTATTAAAAGCCATCGAGCCCAAACTCGATGGAGTTGTGTCGTTTAACTGCGGAGTTCCAATGACCACGATCCAGCTCCATCATCATACCCTGGTTACCATATAAGATCCAAGTACTCGTCATTAAAAATCAAATGAGCCTAAAGTCGATGGGGTTATATCGTTTAATTGCGGAGTTCTTATGGCAACCTTCTAGCTCCATCATCAGACCCTAGTTACCATATAGGATCCAAGCACTTGTCAATACAAATCAAACGAGCCCAAATTCGATGGAATTCTGTCGATTTCTTACGAAGTTCCTATGGTAACCTTCCAGCTCCATTATCAG
This sequence comes from Leucania comma, assembly GCA_958295575.1. Lineage (NCBI taxonomy): Eukaryota > Metazoa > Arthropoda > Insecta > Lepidoptera > Noctuidae > Leucania > Leucania comma. The sequence goes on along the minus strand of OY282476.1, from coordinate 11,675,624 downwards.
AACCTGGTTACTATATAAGATCCAAGTAATCATCAATAAAAATCAAATGAGCCCAAACTTGATGGGATGGTGTCGATTTCTTACGAAGTTCCTATGGTAACCTTCCAGATCCATCATCAGACCCTGGTTACCATATAGGATCCAAGTTCTCGTCAATACGAATCAAACAAGCCCAAATTCGATGGGGTTGTATCGTTTAACTGCGGAATTCATATGACCACCTTTCGACTCCATCATCAGACCCTGACTACCATACATGATCAAAGTACTCGTCAATACTAATCAAACGAGCTCAAACTCGGTGGGGTCGTATCGTTTAACTGCGGAGTTCCTATGACCACCTTCCGGCTCCATCATCAGACCCTGGCTACCATATAGGATGAAAGTACTCGTCAATACAAACTAAACAAGCCCAAATTTGATGGGGTTTTGTCGTTTAAGTGCGAGTTCCTGTGACCACCTTCCAGCTCCATCATCAAAACTTGGTTACCATATAGGATGTAAGTACTCGTCAATACTAATCAAGCGAGTCCAAACTCGATGGGGTTGTATTGTTTTATTGCTGAGTTCCTATGTCTACCTTCCAGCTCTATCATCAGATCAGCTCCATGTCATCATAATGTTGCATTGTCACCCGATTTACACATGCATGTAAAATTTCAGCTCAATCGGTTAAAGATTTCTGCTTCAAAATTGAGTTGCAAGATTTGAGCCGAACGTACATAGTTACATACAGTGCAAGCTAATAGAAAGCTTGTAAAAATGAACTCACAAATGCCCAATTTTTTTTTTATCTTGTAGTAACTTCAATACAAATTAAATGTAAGCTTCATTTTTGAATTGCCAGGAAGGAACGCTGACACCTGAGATACAGGGCTTGCGTCATACCTCGGGTATTAAAAGGCACACGGTTTACTGCATGCATTATCATATAGCCTAACCCGAACAGATTTTCAGCAAATTAACAATGAGGGATGAGCTCGAAGAGTTTCCTTGCGTGATCGCATCAGGAATAAAGATATCCATTGAGGAACCAATAGCCAAATTTAAAGGTTCTGGAATAGCGACCGCGTACCCGAAGACGCAACGTCGGAAGGCCTTCCACAAGGTGAACTGATGACCTAATGAGTATTGCAGGAATCCGATGGATACGAGAGGCACAGGACCGCTCGTTGTGGCGACACTTATGGTAGGCCTATATTCAACAGTGTACGTCTTTCTGCTGAATTGATAATGATTATGATGACGAAGAGACAAATAGATCTTTGCTCTGCAGAGAACAATAGTTTACCTGGCCCACTTCCTCCCTTATTAATTATAAATCAGGTATGTTCTCTGTTCTAGCCTATGATCGCAATTACATTTAGCACTTATGGAGGACTGAAAACATACACGCAAATAAAATAGAAATATTAACAATCCGCTTTGTTATATCACGTAAAAAAAAAATCCCTAAAACTGTCTGTCATGAACAATAAAATAATGTTTTTTTATCGGGCAACACACTTCTGATAAAAATGTTTATTGTTTGCGCGACGTAAAACGGATGCGGGCGGTACTGAGTGCTTTATTTTTTTTAATCTCCAATATTTTATGTACAAAGAGCATGAAAAATATTGACAGCAACAGTGCGTCAAATTCGAAATTTTATACAAAGTGACTTTTAATTGATAGGCAATCTTTCAAAGGGAAACATGAATAATAATAATCTATATATATAATAATGAATGGCTAAATGAGACGCTAAGCGCATCACAAAATCGACTGGTTATTCATGATTTATAAATAGATGTAGATTTATTTTTTTTGTAGTTGGGAAAATCATCCAAGGGCGGAGCGGAAGATAGTGTCAACCCACTCCTGTTCCTTCGTTACCTTTCATACCGGGGCCGAGTCTTCCCTTCAGAAATCGATCCTTGGGCCCAGTAGGCTTCGACCCTGCTGAACACCTTTGACCAGTAGTACGCGCCGTCGACGACTTGGACTCGGTCCGGATGGTTAACGGACGGTCGGACGGCGAGCTATCCGTTGCTCGTTGTACACAAAGGCCCTGGCGTAGATTTAGATAATTGGTATTAATTGTAGATGCTGATTGACAGCAAATAGGGAAGTTTAAATAAGAAGACTTTTTCGAAGAAGAAAACATACTGGACGCCAAAGATTTTTTTCCGTAGAATATAAGATCTTTGCTGGAGGCAACGTCACGTCACGACACGTTACGTTTCGTCACGTCAAGTCGTTTACGTCACGTCTTTATTTGTATCGTTTAGTTTGACCGTCGACACTTGACAGAAGTGCTAGTGTTGTCATACAAATATATATATATATATATTTTAATGTTGAAGATCCAACAAATGGACCAATTTCTATCTATTTAACTTCTTGTGACTACTAATTGAAATCTCAAGATGGAAATACGTAAAAAACATTTTTTAGGGTTCCGTACTTCAAAAAGAAAAAACGGCATCCTTATAGGTTCATTTTGTGGTCCGTTTGTCTGTCAAGATCCTTTATCTCAGGAACGCGTAGAGGTATCGAGTTGAAATTAAAACCATATGCTCAAGTTTGCGATCCCTGGATGCTGTAAAATAATCAAACTTCTAAGTTAATGGAAACGAAGATACGGCCCTTTATATCGCAAAAAACGTATATTTTGACACTCACAAGGGAATCAAAATTCATAGGGTACTTCCCGTTCACCTAGAATCCTGAAATCCGGTATGAAGCTAAGTCTCACAGCACAAGTATAGGAAAAAATCTGCGCAACCCTCAACGGGATTAAAACGGTGTATATGCTGTAGTATGCATGGATAACTTTGATTTGACTTTTTTGATTTGACTGGCCTGTTGGTCTAGTGGTTAGTGACCCTGACTGCTAAGCCGGAGGTCGTGGGTTCGATTCCAACCCAGGACTAATATTTGTGTGATGAGCACGGTCATTTGTTCTGTGTCATACGCCTCTGCTTAGTTTGGGACTAAAAGGCATTATTGGAAAGTTAAAGTTAAAACAATATTACATATAGTTAATATCATTCAAGGAGAACGATCCTTTACTTTTAAAAGAGTCTTAACTGTTTTGCTTGTCTTACTCACACGAGCAAAACATTTCATAGTCGCACTGCTTGAATTCCAAACAACTTATCATAGAAAACGACATAGTAAACGACAAGAGAAAACAACATAGAAAACGACAAGAGAAAACAACATAGTAAAATTTGTTTGTTATCATGGCTACAATCACGTGTTTAAGTATCGTTCACTAATTACCAGTCACCCTATATTTCAGTTATCTAATTGTGTTTTTATTTCTGACAACCAACACCGCTGAATCCTCTTAAACAAAAAACAATCCATAGCCAATCACGTGATTTAAAAGTTTTAATTAAAAGCAACAAAAGACAAAATAAAGTTTCATTTTATACGGTTGTTTTCGTTTAATTTAGTTACTAATTCATTATGATAGCCTCGGCGTCGAAGAGTTTGAAGTTTACAAAACACGATTGCTTCCATCTCCTAGTTTCAATCAATCTTAGCTAGTAAAGCCACTAATCTGATTATCAAGAATTTTCCAATGAAATCAAAGAGAAAAGTCCAAGAATATAATTTTTAGGGTCGGTACATATCTAAAGGAAAAGATGTCGCGTATTACCGGAACGCCATAACAGACAAATCTATATAAAAATGAATAGCAGTGTTCGTTAGTCTCGCTAAAACTCGAGAACGGCTGGACCGATTTGGTTCATTTTGGTCTTCAAATATTCGTGTCAAGTGTTTGTCGTGTTAAGTGGTTTAAAAGATGAGAAAAAAAATATCCATAGACTATTTAATAATAATATTTATTTATTTCAATCATCATTGGATCATAAAATTACATTAAATTAATAATCATAAATAAGACTATCGAATGGCATTTGAATTAAAAATTATATAAAGTCACACGTCACAAAAATTAACCGCCTAATAAATAAATAAATTAATTTATTAAGCGGTACGAAGTTTGCCGGGGCAGCTAGTATATAATAAAACATTCGACCTTAACGCGTCGAGCTTAAAGTATAGTATAAACTCGATACACTCAACGCATTTTCCGTCAGATATGTACCGACCCTTAGTCGATAATCTCTAGACAACTCTTGGTTAAATATAGGATATTTTTATCACGAGATTATGTTTATTATTTTCTTATTTATGAGTTGCTTGCTATAGGTACTTACAGTATTCTCCAAAGCAAACAAACAATCTACAAACAAAAAAAATATTACGAACATTTATTATTTCTTTAATGCTATAGAAAAACATGTTGAATTTAGGTTTTGAGCAATCAGGGCGTTCAGTAGATTGAGCACCTGGGCTATAGGGAAATATTGAGCAGTTAGAGTACGTGACAAGGGGGCCACGAACAGGCACCGTATAGCACAGGTACGCAACACTCGCAGTCGCTTGTATCATGGATTTATTCACAAATATACACAAGATACACAGACCTGAAACTACTACTTAGCTGTAGTTCATACAAATATTTCTTCCATGCAGGAATCGAGCCCGCGTCACGTAATACCGCAGCCAATCGCTTAATCACAGCGCCAACCGTACCGTCAACTGGAAAGTCTTATATTCCTATATTACATAATATATTTAATGCATGCGCCTCACAGAATCTACATACTTAGTAAATTTTCGAAGATGATTATGAATTAGGTGTTCCACTCAAAAGTTCGAACAAAGTTCGGTAATAAACTCGAACGCCAGAAGGCTTATGTCGCATAATCTTCGCGGGAACAAATTAAATTTAACACCATCCGAGACTACCTATGTAATCTTTAATCAGAGGCAGCCGTTAAGTCTCAGACGTACCTCGCGATCTTCATCGCTTATTCAAGAGAACCATTCTTATAATGAAATTTCGCCTTTAATAGTCCACGGAATTGAGACAAGGTGAAACTGCGAAATCTTCGCTAATGGCGCGGAACCACGTAACTTAATGTAACGCGGGTGTGCGCTCGGCCGGAACTTAAACTCGCGCACCTAGTAACGTAACGTTCTGCGTAAAGTGCCGGAAATTATTTTCAAATATCTACTCCCCGATAAAACCCTCAAGTTCTTAAGAAATAAAATTGAACGGATGCCGTTTAGTGCTAATGTTGAGTCTTCAACGAAGTCAGCGGCGTTTTTCTTCTTTTTTTTTTCATCGAATAAGCTTCGCTTAGTAATCTTTATTGGTGTTTTAAGCAAGGCAATATTTCACAGTCATTTATTCTAGAGGTAAATAAGACCTCTCGTCTGACTTGACGTGTAAAATGTTAAAGGAATTTTAAAGCACCCAGCGCCCTTCCACGATTTTATTCGGCATGCAGTAAAGTGACTTTTATATTATAAAAACTTAATGTATTTTTGTTGGACATTTATTAGGTGGGAACGCTGTTTAAAAATAGAAACCATTCGTTCTTCTTATAATTATTTGAAACTCTTTATTCCACCAATTCGCAAACTTTTTATTTAATAAAGCCAAATCTTACTAAAAAAAAAATCTTAGGTCTGTCTCAAATATTATCAATCGAATTGAAACTGATTATATCTTGGAAGAGGCTTTTACCCGAAGGAAGTCCATGCAATAATAATTTACCATATTATCAAATAATTTATATAATACATATGGAACATAACTTTATATAATATTGATCAGTTATAATTATTTAAATTTTTATTACTCATTTTTTTTTTGGTTTATTGTAAATATGTTATTTAATACCGCACTGGGCCCGCGTGGTGGATTACGGCCCATTCCCTCTCTTAGAGAGGAGGCCTGTGTCCCAGCAGTGGGAACATTAAAAAAGGCTGATGATGATGATGATGATGTTATTAAAAAAAATTGCATTATTCCCATTATTCATTTCTTATACATATTTTTTACAATTTTTAAATATTTCCTAAAATACATATAAAAAACAACTTTTACAAGATAGTGTTTGACATCTGACTTTTGTAATACATCATGATAACTTGTTCCCTGTACAATAAGTGACAACCATGATCGACGATCACGAAGGTACAGTGATACTAGTGCCATGACAATGTCAACTTAGTAACAAATCATTTGTCTATGACGATGGGCGTTTTTAATGAACTACAACAAGTATAATAAGCTAAAATCATGATAAACTATTGTGTAGCAGATAAAAATAGAAGAAGCAGCCAAATGTACCCTCTAAAATTCAATTTTCAATGATTCTAGGCCAAGGTATATTTTTTTTTTTTTTATTGGTAGGTAAAATCATCCAATGACGAATCCCGCCCTTGGGTGGGGCGGGAAACAGTGTCAGACTTTTACTGACTAAAAACCTACCTTTCCATTCCTCGCCTTTGTCCCGGGGCCCGTGGTGACACTCTCGCATAACCTTTGGCCCCAGTAGGCTTCGGCCCTGCTGGACCCCTACAGTTTGCTGACAACTCCTTGAGGCGCGCGGGAACGGTGCGCGCCGTAGACGACCTGAGCTCGGACCGGTCTGTTACCGGACGGACGGACAGCGAGCTACCCATTGCCCACCGTCCGCGAGCCCGCGCCTACGGTGGCCGGAAATTGGGATCGGAAACCCGGCGGCGGCGGCGGCGTGTCCGCCTTTGCCTAATGCGGTCGGCCTCCTCCTTTACTAGCATCACTGCTTCGCAAAAGGAGGCGACCGCCTGCCACTCCTCCTCGCTCCGGAGCATGGCTTGAACCAAGCCCCGGCGCGAGAGATCGCCGCCGATCGCCCCCACGAGGACACGGCGATGCTCTTCCCAAGCGGGGCACACCTCGACTGTGTGCTCCACCGTGTCCACCGGGCGGTCCGCACAGTGGCGACACCCGGGCGTCGTCTCCGCACGAATCTTGTACAGGTACGGACCGAACTTAGGCCAAGGTATATAACATTTAACTTTTCGTAGTGTGTTGCCAAGCCTATTTGCAAATATAAATAGATGAATAAAAAAAGATGACAATGCAATCAAATACTATCGTAATCAATTTGCTATCACCACATTATCATACCTCAATAATCGTTCAAGGTCACTTCATTATATTAGTAAAATCCTACACATTTTTGTTTTAGGAAATTGATTACTTTTCTTGCACTAATTGCGGGCCCCGCATGCGGGCACCGATCTGGAGACAACCAGTCCCATGAGACAATTCCCACGCAGCAATCACAGTAAAGCAATATCAATTATACTCAGACATTCATGTAATTGACTATTGCTAATTAGTACATAATTGAAACACACTCGTCAAATAAATCAACTGGCTTAATTAACATGTTAGTAACAACTAACATCCTCGGATTAATATGTTTCAATTTATGCCTTTGTATTATTTGATACACTGGTGGAAAATTAAAGAGCATATGGTAATTAATTTTGTTTATTTCATTAGTGTCTGTACTTTGTAAGTCTGTCGACCTTAATTATATCGGTATAGTGGTCTGCTTTTGACAGGCTTCAGAAGTTTAATCAACAATATTTTTATAGCTTGAAAGTAACGTAACTCAAGGTGAATTTAAGGCCAGGTTTTTCTTATTTTAAACTTTTTTTAAAATTTGAGAATCCACAAACATAAAAGAGAACTTTTTAATCCTCTGAGAATCCACAAATATAAAAGAGAACACAATGAAAAATTAATTTATTAAAATTGACCATATGACCAAGCACCGGGCAAAAACCAAAAAATGATTTTTAAAATAGCTGGCTCGATAAAAATAAAAATCGCGAATCTGAATGAAACGCAATATGAATCGATTTTAAACGCCGTCTACGAGATTACGTTACGGAAATATTTGAAAGTCACAAAAAAAAAAATAACGCTCGTTTTTAAAACCCCCTTGCAAAAACATAAATCTTGAATAGTTTTTTTTTTTATATAAATTAAACTGCTATTTCGGAGCCGCGAAGAAAACATAGATCCGGGCGGAGTTCATACAAAATACTCAGAATATCGAAAATTAAAATGATTTGAAGTGATAGTGGTGTTTCAGCTTGGTTACTTGAATGTTAATAGTGTAACAGTAAGTTGTGTATATTTAGATTAATATTTTTAACAATCATTTATTGTATTTTATTTATTTGGGTCACCAACAATTGACTACACAATTGTAAGATATGAAATACATCAAATTTATAGACTAGGTTAGCTATTCCTTACAGGTAAGCACAACATGCGTAACTTTATTGTTAGTTAATGCCCATTTAAAACTAAGTTACTCACCATAAATTTATCATATTGTAACATATTAAAACGTGTGCATTAAGTACGAGATTCCACCAATCCGCACTGGGCCCGCGTGGTGGATTACGGCCCATTCCCTCTCCAAGAGAGGAGGCCAGAGTCCCAGCAGTGGCAACATTATAAGGCTGATGCAATTCAATGCAATGCATTAATTACGAGAGCAGTGATAACGGCCCTGACTTACGAGTTGTAAGTCGTGAGTTTAAATTCAGGAAAACGCTTTACATTGCATAAATTATTTCGCCATCACTACTTTCAAAATGGGTAAGAAAACATCGTGACGAAAACGGAATGTCTGAGACCAAACATTTCAAAGAGATGTGAGAGCCACCAACCCACTGTGGGCCCGTGTGGTAAATTACGACCCATTCCATCTCTTGAGGTAGGTTTGAGTCCCAACATGTGGGATTCAGGGTTCTTTCTTTTCTTACTATGTAATTATGTTTCTTCAATATTAGGTGTAGATGAAAATTACAGTTTAAAAATGTGGCACTTTCCTAATGGAATTATAAGTTTACATCAACAGTAAGAGGAATGTCAACGTAAAGTTGGTAATTGTACGTAAAGCCCGTGGAAGCAATGAGTACTGACAGTTTTTTATTAAACAGTAAGACAATGAATGAAATACTAGATGGAAAGCCCTATATAATTATGTCAAAGGTCGAAAACGAAATGCCACGAATTTTTTTGTCGGTTGTTTACGTGTGTTTTACGATTTAAGGTCAGAGCTCATTAGAGCCACCCGGAAACCACTCCGCACCGCCTCGCCTTCTGCAGCTAGTATTATTTATATATGAACTTGTATGGGCATGCGTTTACTATATCTACTCCGTAGTCACCGGACTGCCTTGGTCGTAAGTTGATGCAGTGAGCGCATACCCATATAATTTCATATAACGAATACTAGCTGCAGGAAGCGAGGCGGTGCGGAATGGATACCGGGTGGCTCTAATGAGCTGTGACCTTTACTCTACGTCACGTGTAGGAAGAGTAGTGATGCTTACACTTCATTCTACCAAAATAAAGGCAAACCAGATTGCACTTGTAACAACCACACTGCAGAAAACGCGTAAAATTAATTCCATAAGACATTTTTTTGGATAAAATACCATAGCGCGGCCATTAGCATAGAAATTAATGTTTGTAATAGAGAGACCACTAAAATTGATCAATGAAAAATAACGATATGAAGCGGAACGGAAGCCAATTTTCTCGTGGAAAGGAAATTGGTGTCGTTGGGGCTGGCTAGGTAAATTAGACCTGCGGGTGGCACCTTTTGTTCAGCGAATGCCAACCAAACTACGTAGTTAGGTAATTCTGTAACATTCACGGCAATGTGGAATTGTGCTGTGTTTGTAATCTGCTCACTTCGTTATGTCAATTGATTAGTGAAAAATGAGGAATACACGCCACCAGCTTGAGGTATGAATAAGTATAAAGCATAAAGCATGTAAGCCTATAACTAACTTACCCATTTACTGGGTCTACACAATTGGAGGAGTCTTATAGTGTTCCCCCTGCTGGGACTCAAATCTTTGAGATCCCTTTAGGCCATAGTTCAACACGCGGATCCAGTGACGGTTAGTGGACGTTACATATTTTTGAATTTTTGGTTCAAGATATATTTTTTTTATATGTTAAACCATCCAATGACAAATCCCGCCCTTGGGCGGAGCGGGAAGTAGTGTCAGACTCCTACTGACAAAAAACCTACCCCGTTCCTTCGTTGCCTATCGTGCCGGGTCCGGGTATTCCTTTCGGAAGCTGACCCATGACGCCAGCAGGCTGGTTCAAGACATGCCGATTTTTGATGTTTACCTTCACCATTTTAAGTGAATCGGTGATAAAGTATAATACACATGGCAAGCATGCCTGGGTTTGGAACTGCGATGTTCGAAGTCAGATACAACTAGGCCACCACTGCTCCACTGTGCGTGTATGACCCTGATTTATTAACGTACACAAAACATAAGGAGTTTCTAAAGATTCCCATGCAAATAAGCCTTGAGTTTATGTGTGTGTGTGGTTTAAGAAAGTCACATCAAGTTGCTATCTACTCCGTACTAGGATTACAGTAAGTTTATATATAACGCTATATCTTGGTCATGGATTTTTTACTAAATAGAACAGTTAATTCATAAGTAATTCAAATTGCAAAAAGGAAGAACTTATAAAAATGTTTATCTACAATAAAGCAGTGCTACAGCTTTTAATAACTTGCCATCGCACCTGGGCATCGATCTGTTTTGCACTAGCGCACAAAATATAAGAAAGATCTTAACTAAGGAATATATTGGTGAAAACCTTAGATGACTAATTAAATAGTTGTTTTTATGATTCGGCACACTTATTCTTATTCTTTGTCTTTTACATTGTAAAACTAGATTTAATTTCTCTAGAGTTATTACTTGTCAACGCAAAATGTATTGTAATCTCCAAGTCAACGCAAAATGTATGTTGATATATATATGTGGAAGCTTGTAATTAGCGATTTTCCCCACCTATGTATAAATTTTATATTTTTATTAGTCTGTAAGCTTTCTTAAAAATAAATATATAAATAAGCGTGTTACTATCATACATTTAGTCAATGTAAGAGATTTAACAAGACTGTTAAAGGTGATGGTGATTTATGACAATATTCATGTTGTCCTTAATGGAAAAACCATGCTGTTTACTTGCTGACCAAGATTCATGATTTTGCTAAGTGTACTCGTATGTTGTAAGTGCTAAGCATCCCTACAAAGTAGGAGACTTTTTACATACTTTATAGGTTGGTACTTGTTTCCTGCACAAGTGTGCCTGATGCTTGAATGATAGTATAGTGAAAAAGTTATCCTATCTGCTTAGAAAAACTAAAGTAGAGAACGGACATGTCCTCTGGACCTCGCTACCTATCTATGCTAGATCTGGGTAATGTTTGGTGTTGTGCTATTCTCTAAGAAAACGCAGCGCTGCCACAACAACGAACATCCAAATAGGATACATTGAATTAACAATCCAATATCTAGGCTTCTAAGGTTGACAATCCAATGTATTCTATCTGGGTGTTCAACGTTGAGGCAACGCTGCGTTTTCTTAGAGAATAGCACCACAGGTATGGGACTGTTGCAGCCGGTTTGGCAGATTTGTCCGTTGCTAATTCGCGCGATCTCATTTTGTCTGCATGGTCACATGTCCGTACGTAAATGTACATTGCTCACTCTTTATAGACCGGATTTACCACCGCGATAGTGGCGTGCTTAGCACTGGATTGCGATAATCGCTATCTCCATACCGCCACGAGATCCGGCCAGCACTTTTTCCGCCATTTCACTATTTATTGCGGTAGTGGTGTTTTACCTCGGCGTGACACTACCATGCACAAAACGCTGGCTAACCGGCTTAGGAAGTTTAAACTAAGGGGGGAGAGACCACGTGGTACAATATGGCGCCCATCCGAATGGCCATGAGCCTCTTGTACATATTTAGCTTCCGGGCCGGTCACTTTCGCAGCTACCACTCATGAAAGTCCATGTACCTTACGATCCCTGCGTAGAACCTCTGGCAGGTAGAAACTAGACCCCCTGGATTGAGCAAGAGTCGCCTGAGGACAGCTCCAGCCCACTCCAGTCCGGGAACCTGACGTCGGTAATGCTTATTGAAGTTCCTCCGGCTGTCGATCCTGACCTGTTCCTTATTGAACGACGAGCGGTGGCATTGTCCAAATGCTCTGCGACTCCAATCGCCCAATATTTGCCTTTGCTTGCATTACTGCTTCACAGAAGTAGGTTTGCTCCCCAAGCCCTCTCACTCCGTACCATGGTCGGAACTAAGTTCGAACGTGAGAAGTTGCAGCTAGCAATCACCTCTTTATCACCCTTGATTGTACTAATTCTTGTACTATCACTAGTAGAGAATACCTTAGGCAATGGAATCCGCCTTTGAACTTTTGTGCAATAAGTTTAAATAAATAATAAATTAAAACACCTCTCCCTTAAATTGGTTGTTTTAAAACATCATCAGGATGAAACGAGATCAAAGTAAGTATCTGTAAAACAAAAATGTTAAATATCCTCATTTAACAGAGCCAACAAAGAATTTCTAGGGTTGAGCCTTTATTTTCCATTTATGCACGTAAACTGTATAAAATCACCAGTGGAAAAGGTAAAAGATATAAAAGCCCCTATAAATACAATTATAGGTAATTTAGTAATTTACAACAAAATATATCAAAAACAATTAATATTTATTACTGTTTTGGTGAACAACTTTGCGTGATATCGTTACGCCCACAATAGAAAAACTTTCAATGTATGACCTCAACACAAAAGCCACTTCTAACATGAACGAAAAAAAAACAAACATTGACCATAATCACTTTCTTGTTCATCGATTTACTACTCGTACCTGTACTTTCACAATAAATCACGTACTTACTCTAAGGTAAATAACATTACCTACATTTACTCAATCTCGCATTAATCACAAATCATCTATTGACACTAGTTCAACTGTACCCTACATCCATCTCTCAAATCGATTTTCATTGCTCCACTGCGTATTCGAATTCAAAAGCAATCCGAACCCGTTCCCATCACTATGAAAGAATGAAGTATTCCAGATTGCTTCAAAATGAACCGTGAGTAATAACGGTGCTACGAGCTTTATGCCTCGTTAGGGTGCTTTTCTATCAGAGCTGTGCTAGGTAACTAGCGATCGGCGAGGAAAAAATAACCAATGGAATCACTTTATTTTCCTTGTCTGTCTTAGCACAGTTCTGCGGGTCTAAAAAGTTTCCTGAATTCCTGTCATAACTACGATCTTTTAGCAATTCTGCTAATATTCGTAAAATTTCACGAATGTGCTGTCATTTAGACACGTCTGTCAAAAAAAACTGTCAAATAGATGAATTGCATTGCAGAATCATACCTAATATGAATATTGTTTACGTATAACTGTACGTAACAGCCAATTCGTAACCATTTTGCGATTTTTGACATGATTCATATTATTATCCATATCTAATGCAGATCTGCTAAAGTGGCCTTTTTAACCCCTGGTAGGAAAAGGTCACCAGTCTACAGAGCTTAGAATTTACAAATACTATACATACATTCAAAAGTAAGATCGCCATCTCTAGTCTACCATCGGACAACCCGACGTACAGCGAATATAATCTACTCATACAGTACGGCCGACGGATCTTGGCGAGCCTGTCTAAAAAAAAAATGGTTTAAAAATAAATACCAATAACAGTATTTACGAACTAAGCGTTTTGCCTCGTCGTTTTTACCACGTACATCGAAGAGCTGGAACAGTTTGCCTGCTGCGGTCTTTCCGTCCGATTATAATGTAGAGGTGTCTTCAAGGTGTCTTCAAACTGAATAGGCTTTAATAAACTAGTGCGCCTCACTATCAACGATTGCATCACTGCTTACCATCAGGTGCGATTGCAGTCAAGCGCTAGTTTATATACATTGAATATGTGTAAATGAAGTTTATATACAGTGGATTTTAGTAGCAAAAGACTGATACTTCCTCTCGTTCCATCAAGAGCGGAAGAAATTATTTGTGTCGACCACAACACATCGAAAATAACCGGCCAAGTACGAGTCGGACTCTTGCATGAAGGATTCCGTACCATCCGTAGCAATAAACAGCAATAGAAATACGTATGTTTACTACTTAAACATATGTTTATTTTATTCTGTTTTTATAGCGGCAACAGATATAGGTACATCATCTGTGAAAATTTCAACTGTCTAGTTATCACAGTTCATGAGATACAGCATGGTGACAGAGAGACGGACAGTGATGTCATAGAAATAATATTTTTATTTACCCTTTGAGTACGGAACCACAAAAAGGGTACCAACTGACGCCCTTTATTAAGTCATTCTCGCACCACTCAGCTATACACTAACCCACAGCTTTGCCACGCATCTTAAGATCATTCAATCTTAAGTTAGTGGAATCATCGTCGCACAGCCTAGCAACCAAGCAACCTCCCTGGTCAAAAAGCACCCTTACGCCTCGTTATGAACAGTTCTTTTGCTGGCATTTAATGTGCTATTAGTGAATCAAAACTTTTACCTCCATTTCGTTTCAAGCTGGACTGGAAATTTCCGACGAAACTTCTATGGAGCCGATTACATTACATTGCTTTGAATTTTTGTAAGTTATTAATGTACTATGTGAGTTTTTAATTTTACTGCAAAATTTTGTTATTTATCATCACATGGCATAGTTGTGTTTTTTGAGATTAATCAAAGGTATTATGATCACAAATGAGAAGGTAAGGTTTTTTGAAGATTTTCAAAGCAACTAGTTCATTTTTTTTTTATGTTACAAAACCACCCATGTGAATTTTTGGTTACCCTGCACTGTTTTGTTTCTGAGTCGGCTTTCGTTACGTCCATATTTACTACATAAGCCTATACATCTTAAAAAAAAAAACTTAAATCTGGGAAAATTTAAACACTGAGTCTAAACCGAAATTCTACATAAAGTTATTCCCCTAAATAGGCAGTCATTACCCAGTTGACGAACACCAGTTATTTACCAGCTAATTAGCTAAAACAAATTCGAACTAAAATTACCGTCGCGTTGACTAAATCGAATTAATAACCCTAATTCCGTTGATGACCATTTATTGGAAGGATGACGTCAATAAATTACGAGGAGGTTCCGTATATTTGGAGTAATTCGAGTTGTAAAGTGCGTTTGGTAAGCAAACAAGAATATTAATGGATGCTTTTACTGTTCGGTTTAGGTGTTATTGCAGTATCTAACTGACACACTGTGTTTTGTGCATACACTAGCATAATCAGTCTTACAATAATCCCACTACTGGAACTCAGGCTTTCTTTTTAAGAAAAGGAATGTGCCATAAACATCAGTGCAAGTCCAGCGCGGGCTAAAGGATGTTATGAATTTGAATTTTCTATTCTTGAACATGCCAGTTAAGTACCTCACGATGTTTTCCTTCACCATATTGTGAAAGAAGCAGCGATGAAATACATTACAAACATAATTGAGATGACAATAATTTAGAAGTAATCCAGCTTTTTTTTAATGTGAGATATCGAGTAAATGACTTCTCGCCCGAGCAAGAGGGTGGGTCAGACTTTTACAGACTAAAACCACACCATTCCTTCAGTTGCCTTTTGCGCTCTAGGGCCGTGAGTATTTTTTTCATACTTTTCCCCATGGCCCTGACAGGAATCGGCCCTATCGGGGCCCTTGAGCTCGGTCCTTATAGGCTGAGGAAACGGTGCGGTACCCGAAGTTCGTCATCCGCAAGCCCACGCCTACGGTGGCCGGATATCGCTCTGCGATTCCAGACGACCAGGGTGTCTTCTATCGCGGTTGCTGGGGTGTGCAGAAGTACGTTCTCTCACTGCTGCGACTGTCTTCTTCACTAACATTACTGTTTTGCACAAGGGCGTGACCGCTTCCCATTCAATCTTGCCCCGGACCGTGGTCTCAACCAAGGCCCGTAGTCTTGCCAAGAGGTTGCCACCGTCGATCGGACACGGCGATGCACTACGTGTCCTTCGGACGGTCCGCGCAATGGTGACATCCGGGCGTTACTTCCGCCTGAAGCTGGAACAGGAGCATCCCAAACTTACCATGTCCGGTGGGGCTCGGTGTTATGTGGAAGGTAAGGACACCGTAGCACCTCACCAGTTACTCCTTATAGAGGAGAGTTACCACCGCAATCGTGGCGTGCCCAAGAAATCATCCAGTATGTAGATATAATACGACTTGTCAATCTTTGTAGTTAATCGTAGAGCGACTGTAAATTTCATGTTGAAAAAATACTATAAAAGATCAATTTTCATTTCGTTGTTCACGGATTTATTTAGATACAATGTGTTTGGGGAAAGCCTCAGTATTTTCGAACTCAAGCGGAATCCCTATTCATAAGCTATTCACGTGGCGAGGTCGCAAGCCGAACTCGTTTGAAAAAGGCTACAGCCAAAAGTTTTTTCCCGAACGCTGAGGGATTTGGAAACATGTTTCATTCAACGCAGCATCGATGCAGTCGCTAAAACGCTGCGATACTTCGACCAAAACGCTGCACGGAGAGAAAACGCTATTCAGCTATGCTAAAAGTTTAATGTGTGTGTCCGGCGTTAGTCTTGTTGTTCGACGCCAGTCCAGAGTTGTCATTGGCTAGTTTTGATGCCAAAGAGAATTTTATTAGGCTGTGATGTCCGATGAAGTTTCAGGTATCCCGTACATTTCCATTACGAATACGGCGAACTAACTCCACAGGCGCCATTAACATGCACGAAACTTTGTAATGATTCATATTCAACCCTAAAACTCTCCTGTAAACAGGAATAGGTAAATAAAACGTTTTCAACTTGTTCTCAATAAACTTCAAATACTGTGTTTTGAAACATCTTCAATGTTTTATTTGTTTTGTGTCTCGGCTCTCATAAATAATGCATGTGATACTCGTTGGAAGGCAAGATGGGAAAATTATTTAAATAAAGATTTGATGAATCGGGTTTACATTATCGTAAAAGTATTTGTATTTCCTCGCTATGTTTTATGTTATGAGGGACTTTTTAGTAAGACGCTTGATCATAAACTACTCTTCCGCTACTTTCAGCAATCTAATAAAAGCTGGCGACAACAATCAGCTCTAAATTCTAAATCATTAATTAGTAGATGGAGGCCACTCCTACGCACAACTTCCTTCGCAATGTCCTATTCCAAACGGCTATAATTTATCTTAATTTAACTTTCAGAACCTCCATTTTATCCGCCATTAATTCTACATTGTTTTCTTACGAAAACAGCGTCTTAGTCTATCCGCGATTGTTCTAGATAACAATCTACAAAAGCATAAAGTTTGCTATCTAAAATCAAATTCTCCTTTAGAAAGAAAACTTACCTTTTAAACGAGTTCAATTTATAGTTCGAGTAATAAATTGTCTTGCTCCAAACAGTTAAAGTTTAATAATGATCCAATTAACTTGAATTAAACACTGGAACCCAAAAACCCTTGTCTCAATCAATCAATTACCTAAAGCCCTTGGAGATTAGTTTGATGTTCAATAGCTTATGTAAACAACGGGTTAAATTAAACATAATTCAAGTTTATCACTTAGGACTGATTTCATCATTCAATATAAAAACTTAGTTCAACTAAACTGAGCTCAGCGTAATCTAGTTTAAAGACCCGTGTCGTAAACATAGCGACAACAAAAGAATTGAAACTGAGTTTAGCGTAAACTAGGTTCAATTCACAGCGGTGAAACGCAAAATGAAGCCATAATCTCGATTAGGCGTTCAAACTGCGTTTTGTCTTGTATAATCGCGATTAGTTTATTGGTGAATTTGGCCCTTAAAGACTAACAAAGAAGATAGTTTGCTTGTTGCTTGAAGAATGTTCGTTTTATATGCCAAGCCCGAGTCGTCGACGACGTCTAGTATTCCAAGCGCGCCTCAATGACATATCAGCAAAACCGTAGGGTCCCAGCAGGGCTGAAGCCTACTGGGGCCATGGGTTGCCTTCCGAATAGGAAACTCTGCGTCCAGGAATGCAATACAAAGAAAGAACATAAACTTGGGTTTTAGTTAGTAAAACTGACATACCCTCCCGCTTCGCCCTAAAGCGGGAGAAACCACAAGATGATTTTCCATCTAAAAAAACTAAACCTGTAATAATATTAATAAAAAATATTTTATAACAGTGTATGTATTTAATTGAATATTTTCTTCCCAGAAGTTATTTTTCAAATTATATATGGAACAAGGCATGCGCATATTGAAAATTCACTGTTAACATTTTTTAAATTGCTTCATTCTGGCGGAGCAACTGAACACATTGCTCTGCGCATATAATATTTAAGCTAGTGTTGTGCTGACATACCACAGCAATTAATAAAGTTCAACTTGTTAGCTTAGCAGCTAGAAAAAAAACTAACTATTCGCTTGTAACAAGTTAAGATGGAAAACAAACTAATCAAATTGAAAGTTTTTTTCCTGTTAGTACAAAAGTTTGGGAGCACATTAACCCCACACACTACGATTTTTTTTACGAAAGCTGATATGAAAACCAATTGACTTCTAATAATGGTCGTTTAGTTCGAAGTTCAGAATTAAAGGAAATGAGGTTGTGACATGGGTCCGGATATTAGGGAGTACAAAAATAGTCTGTGCTCTATTTGTAAAGAAGCACAAAATATGATAAATACGACTACTTCTATGTTGTTAATTTTATATCGTAGTACAAATAATTTGATTTCTTTATGACAGTTTCCCGAAATATGTAATAATTTTGTTTAGACTTTTTCACTAACTTTACTTCTGTGTGGAATTCGACTGTTATTTTATCGCACAAATAATCGCAAGCATGAGACAAATAAAAGCTGTCTCATTTGAAATACAAAGATTATTTGGAACACAAAGACACGGACCCTTAAGCTCCGACAAAACTTCGCTTCAGTCAGATGCAGTTTCTTCTTTGTCATGCAGTCAGATTATCACTACACAGTCTGCGAAGACCAGAATACATTCAACATTTTACAACAAAATATAAATTAAAATAATATACAAGAACTAAACAACGTGATGATAGAGATAATGCAGGATTTTATTCGGCCAATCAGTGTTGTAATAACAATTACTGAAGAACATAACAGTAATGTTCTGCACTATTTTGCCCACAGGGAGTAGTAACCAAGAATTGCACATAGATATGGCTTCGCAGCTTTATGTATTACAGTAGCTGCCATCGAAATATAATATAGTAGCTGAATACCAAGCTTCTATAAGTTAGTTTAAATTTAGGTTTTCACGACATAAACATATTTTCAATACACTTTCTCGAAAACCCGCTCTTATCCCACCGCTTCTAGGCACACAATGGACTGTTTTCCGCACTAGTGCAGAATAGTGCGCGTGCTCACCCCCGCCTCAATTTTATTGCTATAAAATTGTTTAGCGTTAGGCTGGACACGTCAACCCCCACGAGTCGTAAGTGAAAAACGTCGTTAAATCAAAGTCACTGCTGCCCTCGGCTCCATAACACACTCACCTACGGCCCGAGCAAATTGCGCCTCGATCGCAATAACAAACTTCTTGCGCTTGTATCAAAATGTGCAATTTCAGTTGAAATGGGTAGTTATTTCTTATTACACTAGTTGGCTAAACTTGACTTTCTTTTGTTCTTGTTTTGATACAAGAACAAAAGAATGTCAAGTTATAAACAACCTAATGTAGGTATGTTTATGAACTATATGACTTATATGTAGTCATAGTTTCTCTTGCACATCAAACTATGTAATTTCCACATAAAAGTGAGAAAAACTAAAGGAAAGACATATTTTGTGCCTCTCAAATATTAAAAATCTAGTCATCTGGATTCGTGACGATATTGACGTGATGTTCTTAATTCAAAAATTCAACATCACGACATCACGACTGTCCTAAAGAATGCAAAGATCAAAGAATGAGCTTATAAATATGTTTGGAAGAAAAGTGGTGAGTTATTCCATAAGTGGGATTGATAGGATGGAAAAAATATAAAGACGACAGCAATAAATTAGTGGCACAGCTATCATCAGTAAGGTTTTCTGGGAAAGGGTTCATGGAGTAAAATTAAAATAAAAATTCACTTCACAATCACTTATATTTCACAGTAAATATTATTAGGCCATTACAGACTTAGGTACATCAAAATGTAAGATAACCAGTAAATTCGTTAGGATCGTCCGCACAGCTCGACGGATCGCCCAAGACTGCTATATGTATCTATCTCCCCTCCAAACGATTTAGCTCACGTGACGTCTATAACGTCACAACATTTCACCCCACCCTTCGGTACTACATAATCAATTGAGTATCTTATTATCGCTAAATTCTCTTAATTTCTAAATAAATTGTTTATTCGGAATACAAACGTACAATTTTTGTTAGTTTAAACATAAAACAAACAAAAAAACAGTAGCAAAAAAAAAAACACTAAATACAACAACAAACACAAACAAATATAAACTCAAGAATAATTAATATAACGGAAAATAAAATTACATTAGTCAGTCATGTACTAACGAGGCACTTCAGGCAGACAATGATTCCTAATGAGACGCCTCAGCACAGGAGCGCTTGGATCCTTTGCAACGACTTTCAGGATGCTATTGTCACTCCCTGAATCCAACTCACAAGTGATGCCACCTTTTTTCTGACGATTGCACTAAAATATCTGTACCTATGCGATTGCGCAAACATCCCCAAGGTACTACAGAAACGAGGAGTTTCAACATCATCCTGAAAATATTATATATTGTATTTAAAGTTTTAAATTATATTGCAAAAGTATATTGTAAAATACCTGTGTAAATCTCGTTTTTTTTACAAAGACTAACAATATGTCAATACCAGTTATTTAAATAGCAACACTTCATGAACTGGACGTGATTTTAACCTATAAACAAAGTTTTCATTGAATTAAAGCCTATAAAATTCACGTGGCAACTTGCAGATCCGAATATAAAAACAAAAATGGTCGGCCGGAGTCTCTTCACAGCTTGGGTTTCTTTTTTCGACGCAGCCTGGGTAAAAAATAGTCAGAAATAGTCTTACCTAGTTACCCTTTTACAGGACCAGAGCTATTTTCGTTCAGATTTCTAAGGTGATATAACTAACACCAATCTCTGTAGTTTGACAGTAAATAAACCGGTTAAGTGTGAGTCGCGCACCGAGGGTTATTTACAATTGCTTAAAATTTTATTACAGAAATAATTGAATGATGTAACTACACATTTTTTTTTTTTTTTTTTTTGTAATAATTATGAAGCATTTTATTTTTACAAAATTTCATACTTTTCATGACTTTCTTACAGAATTTGATTCTCTCACAAGCGTCAAAATATGCACCATATTTTAATCTAAAGATAAGGCCGTTTAAGTTTTTTCAATAGATTGGCTTGAAACTAAACTTGAAAGTTTGATTTTTTCACATTTTTTATTCTTATTTTCAGCTGGATACCGCCACAAAAAAACTTCCTAAGAAAAGAGCTTAACAGACAGATAGGTTTTTTTGAAGGTGGAAATTATCCATTGACTTCTCCTACTCCTCGTCTCAGACTTTTACTGAGTAAAACCACATCTGTGTCGTTCAGTTGCCTTTTGCGTACTAGGTCTACGGCTATCCTTTTCAGAAATTCCCCGCGGTCCTTGTTAGCGGGCATCGGCCCTGCTGGGCCCTTACGGTTTGCTGACATCTCTTTGAGGAGTGCGTGGTTAACTACAAGCTGCGAACGACTGGGCTCGATCCGGTCAGTTACCGGACGGCCGGAGGGCGAGCTACCCATTGCTCGACGTCCGCAAACCTTCGCTACCTCTCCAAGCACCACCTCGTCAACTGGTCCTATGCTTCTTGTATCAAAAATAATTGACAAATGTGTTATTACATAAAGCCTGAACATCACAATATTCCGTTCTTATTTGCATAACACACTACACTATCAGCTCTGCCAGTAAACAAAAGGCATTCGACTACAAAACCGCTTTCCACCATTCCATCGCATTACGCCATCAACTAGTGACGTCAGACACCCCTGACGTTTCGACGTTCGTTGACACAGAAGTGAGTCACCTTTCCCGTGGCATACCATTTCCGCGGCATTCGGTCCCAACATTCAGTCCTTTGAGGTGGAACATTTTTCAGTATTTGACGCCGACTCAAGGGGAATATATGCTTCGGAATGATATTTGAAACGTTATGTTATGTTGGAACGCGTTCTATTAAATGTGCGTCTAGACATTGGTATATGAAATGGAAATGTAGCGGAAAAATTGCACAAAGTTTTATTAAAACTAAAAGCGATACGTTTCAAGTTATTATCACGGTACGGACAGCGTAATTCACTAGTTACTCCCGTTTTTATGGTATTTTAATTTGGAATTGATACACAATTTATGCAGGTGTCTCAACTATTTCAATCGTAGAAAAAACAATAATAAATCATAATAAATTGTTGTTTTATAATAGCCAAAAACAATTTTTTAATTATAAATTAATTCAGTGTTAATTATGTAGAACACATTCTAACTCAAATATACACACTCACCCTTCCGAAAAGTAAACCCATTAGTCCCACTTCACCCATTCGGAAATAAATTATTTATTGCTTACCGATGTGGTTCCTTCGCACAATCCAAACGCCTGCAAACTTCTCCAACTTACTTATCGATTTAAAGCATACCTGTTTGGTATCGAAAACGAAACTTTTCACCCTACTAATTAAACTTCTAACTTACTGCCGTGAATTTCGCTGTTTCTTCACGATTATTTCGTAAATAAAAGAAAACTGTTCGAGAATAATCCCCCGGTTCTAATTAGTTTTTGAAACCCTATTTGATGGAATTCGAAAACAATTTTGTTTTGGTATTAGTTTTAGTTCATTTCAAATGCTCATTTCGTGTTTTGTTCGTCTATCTATAAGGACTTATTTATATACTTCACCGATTTTTATTTTAGTATTTAAAAATTCAAATTTAAATTTCGAACAAAAGATAGTTTAGCTAGATCGGCAGTTGTTTCTAACGAACGATTGATGAATGGCTCAAGATGAATGAAGGCTAACCTCGTAAGGTTACAAGTAATTTCAACTGGAGACAGTATCACTACGGTCCTTCTCAGTCCCTTGTCTGCTTGATAAATTGATGTCCGACCGCTGTGATGTATTAATATCAACCTAAACATGCTGTTAACTTTCCTTGTTTCATCTCATTGAGATAGGTGACAATTTTTCCTTATGGCTCGTGAAAGTGGCAGATACGGTTTGGTTTTATGGGGGTAAATAGGGGGATCTCGGTCAAATACAAATGTGACAATAGAATACGGATGTAGATGAAGTAAGATTGCTCTGTTATTTGTGTTGTTTTGTTCTTGTACTCTCTTTTTTATCTTAAAGATTTACAGTTAACACGAATATTAAGTCTCATGAGTACTATAAATAATTTTCATAAAAGTAAACTACATTTTAAAATTTTATAATAATAATAAATAATCTCCTTCTTACCTTAGCTCAAGACCGAACGGGATGGCGGCGCACTGTGGACGCCCTCTGCCCCATCTAGGGGACACAGGAATTTAAGTCAAGTACCTGCGCCCTAACTGAGAAAGTGCTAACAAATTCTCAGATTTTGCAGTAGGCTAAAATGCCGTGTGGTTTGTAACTATTTGTAATGATTTCAAAAGGGAGCTTTAACGTATTATAAGGAACGTTTGAATTCTATCAGTCTCAACTGTTCAAAACCTGAAAATCCCAGTTATTAAAAAAAAAATACATTTGTCTTTGCCTGGAAGATACTGTGACTTGAATGATTTTGAGTACCTGTAAGAATTTTCCTTAAGGTATCGAATTACGGCTTATTCTCCTCTCCTAGAAAGGAGACCGGAGTCCCAGCAGTGGGTACATTATAATGCTGATACTATGCTATGCTGTCGATAGCATTCATGGAATTTACTAACATTGCACGCTTGATCTTAATGATATTTTCGGTCCGATGACGGCACCAATTCAAAATGGCGAACGCTTGCAATCTTGAAGCTTCACATTCAATATTTTTTCAATACCCTTAATCCAATACCCACTTCTATCCCTATCGCTTTTAGGCAAACAACGATTTTTTTTGCACTAGTGAGGAAAAGTGCTTGAGCTCAGACCCATCACAATTTATCGTATTATAGATTTTCGCCTCGGTTACACTGACAAACTTTCTCCACTTGAATCAAAATTTACTATTTCTTCACAGTCGGTTGGAAAACGCGTAGTTGTTTCACTCAAACTTAACCTGAAATCAGAATTTTACATCAGTTGTATCAGCATAATATACCGTTAAAGGCGGGTAGGTACTAACATACATAGGTCCCTACCCCTGGTTCATGTTCACAAGGCTAAAGAGCTTAACCGTGCTCTACGACAACCCACACATTAGACAATGGGCCAAGCTGGGCGGACATTGATTTAGCCTGAAAGGGAGGTAGTGTTGTGTCATGGTTTCATCACATTTTAAGAATGACTTGCGGATAATGAAGATGTTTTTTTCAAGAATCTCGTTTACTTTTAGTGTTTGGAATTTAGTTGAAATATAGGAAAGCTTTAACTATTCGTGTATTATTTATTTTAATTTAGTACGGAAATTAGGTATATATATTAAGTATATTTAGCATTACCATTTGATTATCAGCCTTTTAATGTTCCACCACGCGGGCCCAGTGCAGATTGGTGAATGTCACATATCTTCGAATTTTTGGTTCTAGGACATGCTGGTTGCCTCACGATGTTTTCCTTCACCGTTTTTGGCTGGGTTTGTCGGGGTATGTTAAGTATAATGTATGCTTACTAAATCTATATATATAAAAGAAAGTCGTGTTAGTTACACTATATATAACTCAAGAACGGCTGAACCAATGTAGCTGAAAATTGATTGAAAAGTAGCTTGGAACCAGGAGTAGGGTATAGGGCATTTTTAATCCCGTTAAATTAATAAAAAAAAAACAAATCCTGCTCATTTATTGGTATAGGGTAGAGTAGGGTAGAGTAGTGTAGGGTAGAGTAGGTCAGAGAAGGATAGAGTAGTGTAGCGTAGCGTAGAGTAGTGTAGAGCGGGAGCGAAGCCGCGGGCAAAAGCTAGTAGGTTATATTATTGGTACTATAAAAACAACGTATCCAATTAAATTCTCTACTACTTAAATATTATTTACATAATTCCTACGATATCATAATTATAAATAAAATTCATAATTAAAATTTAACAACCTGTTTTTATAACCAAACTGCTTTCGTATCTTTGTGCCAAGTTGTAATGAAATTTTCGCAGACACTAACTTAGACAAATGACGTCGGAATCTAGTTTCAATGTAATTTTACTTAAATGCTTAAAAGCCCTAATACTGTTAACCCTTGTTAGGTGTTCGTAGGGAGAAAAGAGAAACATTAACACTTCGATCCACAACTACCCAACTTGTTCATACAAAAGTAGACTCTAAACATCGGAATTAAGGCCTATAGTGGCGTGGATGTGAGAGGACACCGGTGTCCTCTGAGCTAGGACAGATTAAATACATGTCTGTGCTTCGAAAACATGTTAGTAAACTACTAAACATGTTTTCTAAACTACATAATACTTATCTTTTTTGGCGTGGAAAATTACAATGTAATTCCAACTTTAAGTAGAGTGAGAGGGAGAGGGACTTTTACTGACTAAAACCTTTCCGTGTCCCTTCAATTGTCATTTACGATTTAGGGCTTTTTTAGGTGGGAATAACATTTCGTTAATTGAAACAAACGGGTTTGAAAATCATAATTTTTGAGCTAAACAAAGCGTAAGGACGAGTTAACGCTCTGCCACCGGGATTCCGATTCCGATTTCCGGCCACCGTAGGCGCAGGTTTGCGGACGGTGGGCAATGGGTAGCTCGCTGTCCGTTCGTCCGGTAACAGACCGGTTCGAGCCCAAGTCGTTTACGGCGCGCACTGTTCCCGCGCGCCTCAAGGAGTGGTCAGCAAACTGTAGGGGCCCAGTAGGGCCGAAGCTTACTGGGGCCAAGGGCTAGGTGAAAATGATCCCCGGGGCCCTGGATCGAAGGCAATGAATGGAACAGGGTAGGTTTTGAGTCACTAAGAATCTGACACTATCTACCGTCCCACCCAAAGGCGGGATTTGTCATTTGATGATATTACCTATCATAAAAAAGTGCTTCTTATAACAGGCACCCAAAACAGGAACACATAATAGAGTACTTTCACGGTCATACCTAACAAACTGTTCTAACAAACGACCCTATGGGAATAAGGCTTAAATCACTAGGCAAGCCGCAACAGGCTGTAACAGCTTTCCAAGGTCCACCCTAACCACTAACTTGCGTCCCTACTTCCGTGAAAATATCCTAAAACATGCCATGCGATTAAATCTGACGTATGGAAAAAAAGATAAATGTTTTTAATCTTTCTAAGCGTGTCGACGGCTTTTTAGATTGTGTCAACCCAGATAAGATCAATTTTTTTACCGATTTCAAAAAGGTTCTGTATTCGACTCATGTTATGTATGAAATAAAAGCAAAAAAAAAAAAAAAACCAAAACCAAAATGTTGTATGTCAAAGATTTTGTCAAAAATTAATGAGTTTTTAGAAACTTTAGGTATATTTTTCGGGGATTATTTAGGATGTATTAAAATCTGATGGAGATCTTCGGTTCTCTGAAGATCTTCTTCATTCATTCGTTTCTTATCAAATTTTCAATGTAGTCTAGACAATGCAACTCTTTAACAGCAACTATCCCGTGATTGCTGTGATCATATGTCTATATTTTGTTTACACCATTTCTTAGCATCACGACGGTAAACTCAGGTGGGTTATGCAAATGTGCAAAGGTCACCCTGATGTACACTCATTTACAATAGCAGGAATGCGTAAATTAAATCAGTGAGTATTTTTTCAAGCCTATTTTTGTTGGCATTTTATTAGCACAGCGTGATTTTTCGTACCTATTCCGTCAATTAAGTTAAGTAATTTTGGTACATCACTCATAGGCACCTTTTAGGACTCAGTGAGTGATCTATCAAGTATAGGCGTTTTTCTTGCTTGCTTACTCTAAAACAGTTCAAATAAATTATAAATAAAAAAAACTTTTTTAAAAACAAGCTTTCAAATGGGCTAAAAAGAAGGAAATAAACTTTTCCTTTATAACTTTTACTATCAATTTATAACGGCATTACACAATTTATATGATATAAAAGCTTGTCGCGAGATTTAACTGTGTAAATACACAGTAAAATAACTTTATTAATTAAATCAGTTAAATAACTTCATCTATTGGTTTCAATATTTTAAAAATCTCGCGACAAGCTTTTGTATCATATAAATTGTGTAATGCCGTTATAAATTGATAGTAAAAGTTATAAAGGAAAAGTTTATTTCCTTCTTTTTAGCCCATTTGAAAGCTTGTTTTTAAAAAAGTTTTTTTTATTTATAATTTATTACTTTTGACTAGCTTATAGCACCAGTTCACGCATCGAGTCAGCCTCGCCGCCGATTCCTTTGTTCTGACCACGTGACTAAGCGTTGAGATGACGTCATCACGTTATCGCGCATCCAAGGTCAATCGTCACGATAGTTCAACTTGTGTGACGTGAATTATATTCGATTTTCGGGTCTCAATCAAAATGATGTTGGAGAGCGCGCAAGCCCGGCGCCAGGCGTCTGTCTATGGTTTATTACTTATTTAATATTGTATGCACTATTATTTTTAAAATAATAGCTTTTGCCCGCGGCTTCGCTCTCGTCAAGTGACTACTCTACCCTACTCTACCCTACTCTACCCTACTCTACCCTACTCTACCCTACTCTACCCTACTCTACCCTACTCTACCCTGTACCACTAAATGAGCAGATTTTTTTTTAATTAACTGGGTATAAAATATCCTATGTCCTTCTCCTGGTTCTAAGCAAACTTCTCACCAACTTTCAATCCAATCGGTTCAGCCGTTCTTGAGTTATAAATAGTGTAACTAACACGACTTTCTTTTATATAATTAGATTAACTTAACACTTAGGTATACGATATACATTAACACTTTTATCAATGTTGTCATTACTGTTTGTTATTTTGTTTTGATATCTAGTTTATTTAACATCCGTGAATTTGACCGTGGCATCACCGCGGGCCCTAACAGAAACGCAGTGTTAGTCATGAAAAATTAAAAAATTGTAAAAGGGAGTGCGCGGGGTCTGAGCGGGTGAAAGGGCGAGTCTTAAACCGCCATTTTATTTTACGATGAAGTAGTGTCAAATCCAATGCGACTGACAGCACGCGCTTGCTTATGTAAAATTATTGTTCTCCAACCTACAGTTTGGAAATATAAATCCTTTCGCTCAACTCTGCGTTTTTACCATTATTCCACACCCTCAACAGTGGTCCTTCGAGCCGGATCGCGAATGTTTAATACTCCGCCGCAGAAGAGATACATGGTGAATACCCGCAGTACCAGTAGACTGAGGGAAAAGGAGGAGTTGGAGGCAAAGTTACAAGCGGTATCTGGAGCGCAAGAAATGCCACCGCCTACACCAGCTAAAAAAAGGGATGATGAACCTAAAGGTAAAAGTTCTTGTGCCGCGAGTGTTGTGACGTCGGAACAACCTGGAAGACAAAATCCGCCATCACATACATCACGCCAGTCGGTTGTCAGGTCCAAGAAACCATCATCATCACATCAATCGATACAAGCTCAAAAAAAAGACTGGAGCTAGAAGCAGCCCAGGCGAAGGCGCGCATTGAGATGGAACTCATCGACAAAAAGTTAGCGGCGGACCTGGCAGATCTCGATGAAGAATACAGTCCACCATCAGAAATATTGGAGCAAAATAACGGCGCGGGTGACGTTGAAAAGTGGTTGGAACGTAGTCAACACGAACTTCAGCATCTTGACAGTGACGAACACAAGTTGCGCACGAACCCGGCCGACACCGAAGGAACAGTTCAACAGCTTGCGAGCGCCATCAAAGAACTCGTGACGTCCTCCGCCATCCAGCAAAATACCAAACTAATAAGTCGTCTCAGCACACCAAAAGAACTTCCTAGTTTCAGCGGTGACCCAAAAGAGTGGCTCCATTTCGAGCAAGCCTATATGGAGTCCACAGAAATCTGTAATTTCACCGATAAAGAAAACCTTTGGCGATTACGTAAATGTCTGCGCGGCGCCGCTCAAGAAGCCGTAGCTGGCCTGCTCATCAGTGGTGCTTCACCTGCTGACGTAATTTCCACGTTGAAGCTGCAATTTGGAAACGTTGACGTCATTCTTTCCTGCATCGTGTCAGACATCAAAAGGATGAACAACCTGTCTACAGATTACTATCGAGAAATAGTGCCTTTTTCTGTAAAAATAAAGAATTACGTTGCAGCTGTACGAGCCCTTGGTCGCCATGAATATTTACAAGGCATGGAAGTAGCTAACATCATCTTATTCAAGCTACCTACTACTCTGCTCGCGAAGTGGACAGATTATAGTTTCCCGTTTATCACTGCCGAATCACCAAAACCTAGACTGGATTTACTGTCAGATTTCCTCACTGGAGAAGCTGTGAAAATATCAACCTGTAGTGCTACATTATTACAACCTAGATCGGACATTTCCAAACGTAAACAAAGTGATAAAGTGCACAATATTCAAACTGTTCTAGTGCAAGATGGACAAAGTGAAGAAAAGTGTCGTTATTGTCGTACTGCTAGTCACAAATTAACCGAGTGTAAAAAGTTCAAAAAGTCATTACGAAAGGACAGATGGTTCCACGTAAAGCGTAACGGTATTTGCTATAAGTGTTTACTAGCGCATCACCGTAGGGACACGTGCACAGCTCCTAGCTGTGACGTAAACGATTGTGGACAGTCTCACCACCGCTTATTACATTATGTGCCCCGTCAAGAAAACAGTGAATCCGTGCCAGCAGTACAATCCGAAGTTCAACCCAGTACTGAATTCCCAACCGAAACAATAACAAATATCAATGCCAGCTGTTCCGTAATGTTAAAAATTGTACCTATAAACATTCACGGACCCAACGGAAGGGTGAGCACAACCGCCCTGTTAGACGACGGCTCGACTGTGTCGTTAGTTAGCGCTTCGCTGGCGGAGAGAGTGGGGCTGCGCGGCCGCCGGGAATGTCTGCGTGTGTGTGGCGCATGGAACGACACCGAACTAATATGCAATGCACAGCGCGCAAAGATGACTGTGTGCGGTGTTGATAACAACAAGTTTACAATTGATGCGCGAATCGTGAATGAATTAAGCCTACCACAAAGTTTGTCAACCGTAAATATCAAAAACTACAAGCACTTATATGACCTCAGCCATAATTTATGCACAAAAGCACTACTACAACCACAAGTTTTAATCGGACAAGATAATTGTCACCTTCTCTTACCTTTGGAAATGAGAGTGGGAAAACGTGATGAACCCTGTGCCACCCGGACTCCTCTGGGCTGGTGCCTGCATGGAAGGGTGCCTAATGTTTACCTACCTGATTCTTCTATACGTCACTCCTCGTTGTTCGTTACTAGTGACGTCATAGAAACAGAATGTGTGCTGCGAGAGATACAGGAGGAGGTACGAAGATCATTCTCAATCGAGTCCATGGGTGTATCTGGCAAACCCAGGCAGAACTCGGAAGACTTACGCGCTGAAGAAAGTTTAGAACGAACTTCTGTACTCATCAATGGTCAATGGCAAGTCGGCCTACCTTGGCGAGACGAGAAAGCCACGATGCCAGACTCGTACCCATCGGCTGTGTGCAGACTGAAAGGAGTAGAACTCAAATTAAAAAGGAACAAGGAATATGCGAAAAGATACGAAGAACGCATACGACATTTACTTGAAAATGACTACGCAGAAAGATGTAACAACTCAAATGTTACACCGCCGAGAACTTGGTACTTGCCGCACTTTGGAGTCGATAACCCTAACAAAAAGAAACTGCGTTTAGTGTTTGATGCTGCAGCCAAAACAAACGGGTTATCACTTAACGATTACTTATTCAAAGGCCCCGACCTACTTATGTCGTTATTTGGCATTATGCTGCGCTTTAGAGAAAACCGAGTAGCCGTATCTGGAGACATTAAAGATATGTTCCTCAGAGTAAAAATTCGACCTGAAGACCGAGACGCCTTCCGTTTTCTATATAGAGAAGAACCAGAAGGACCTATAAACACCTATGTGATGACGTCTCTAATTTTTGGTGCTAATTGCTCGCCCTTTATAGCCCAATTTATAAAAAACAAAAACGCAAAGCAGTATGAGTCATCAATGCCTGCTGCGGTTTCTGCTATACACAGAAGTCACTATATGGATGATTATATAGACAGCCTACCTAACGAAGAAACCGCTATACAACTGGTCCATGACGTCATATCCATCCACAAGAAAGGCGGGTTCGAGATGCGGAACTGGACGAGCAATAGTAAACAAGTACTTGCGAGCCTACCCATAGATTTACTAGGCGATGCAGCCGTGAAATTCAAAATAGGCCAACAGTATGAAGGCGAACGCACGCTTGGATTGATTTGGCATCCAAGTGATGATACTTTGCGATTCGACGTATCTTTCAAGCGGATACCCGAAGGCATTATAAATGGGACGCAAAAGCCTACCAAGAGGGAAATGTTACGTTTGTTAATGTCTATTTTTGACGTATATGGCATTCTGGCACCGTACACTATTATTGGGAAAATAATATTACAAGAAACATGGAAATTAAAGATCAGTTGGGACGATAAAATTCCCGATATAGTGTTCGAAAAATGGTCGAAATGGATGTATTTATTGAAGTCATTACAAGATATTAGCTTGCCGAGGCATTATGCGGCGGCTACCACGGGAGTGAGCGAGAAGACAGATAAGATCTTCCCGCCATCAACTTCAAGCGCTACGGCTACGGGTGCTACGAATATTGCTACGAACGTAGCAGACGCGACATCGGCTACGGGTGCTACGACGCACAGCTGTTGCGATATCAAAGATGGAATGGTCGTGACCCAAGATAGTTATTATAGAAACCTACAGATGCATATATTCTGTGACTCGTCTAGTAAAGCAATTTGCGCCGTCGCGTACTGGCGATGGAATGACGACAAGGAAAATACACTCGTAGCATTCATCGCGAGTAAATGTCGGGTTGTAGGAAACAAACCGATAACCATTCCACGCTTGGAACTTCAAGCGGCTGTTCTAGCGGCTAGACTAGCAGACTCAGTAGCTAGAGAACATACTATAAAGCCCGAGCGACGAGTATTCTGGAGTGACTCAACAACAGTGCTACACTGGATAAGAAATAATACTCGCAACTATAAAGTATATGTAGCAAACCGTTTAGGCGAAATTGATGAGTTAACGCAAATGAATGAATGGCGATACGTGCCCACGAAATTAAACGTGGCTGATATTGCTACGAGAGAAAACTACACCTGGCCCGTCCTGCAAGATGATTGGATTTACGGACCCACATTCTTACGACACGGAGAAGACGAATGGCCACATGACGTCATATCTGTTGAAAGAAAAGAAACAATATTGGAGTGTATTAATTTAATAGGAACAGATACACAAGAGATGAACTTACCTGTACCTATTGCTACTCGATTCAGTTCCTGGCTTCGCTTACGGCGATCGGCTTCTTTGGTACTAAAGTTTATAAATAAATGCAAGAAACTTAACTTTGAATTCGACGATACTCTGAAGAATGCTGAAACGTTATTACTAAAGAAATCACAAGCTGAATCGTTTAGAAACGAATTAACTGAAATAAAAAACAACAGAGGTTTACCAAAAACAAGTAAACTACTTACCTTATCTCCTTACCTGGACGAACACGGGATCATGCGCGTTGGGGGCCGCATTGGAGCTGCACCTGGCATCCTACCTGAAACTAAAAACCCTATAATATTAGATGGAAGAAATTACGTTGCGAGATTGATCGTCAAATATTATCACCACTATTACGCTCACAGTAATCAAGAAACAGTAGTGAATGAGATCAAACAAAGATACTGGATTACTAGACTTAGACCTACTGTCAAACATGTAACATCTAAATGCTCAACTTGCAGAATAAGAAAATCCCAACCAGAAGTACCCAGAATGGGAGACTTACCTGTTGCTCGGATGGCCCATCATGAACGGCCCTTCACTTACTGCGGCGTGGATTTATTTGGCCCCATAGAGGTGACGGTGGGAAGGCGCCGCGAGAAACGATACGGCGTCTTATTTACGTGCTTGACAGTACGAGCAATTCACTTAGAGGTAGTCACTAAACTTACAACCGACTGTTTTATTATGGCCTTAAGGAGGATGGCCGCGAGAAGGGGATGGCCACAGTATTTGTATTCGGACAATGGTACAAATTTACGAGGAGCAGATTCGGAGCTGAAAAGGGCTGTAAAGGAATTGGACGAAGAAGTGTTGAAAGATGAGGCCTTAAATCGCGGAGCCAAATGGACTTTCATTCCGCCCGCGAGTCCCCACTGGGGTGGGGCGTGGGAAAGGCTCATCAGAAGCGTGAAAACCAGCCTGAAAATAATTTTAAAAGAACGTGCCCCGAGAGACGAAACTCTAAATACGCTTTTGACAGAAGTGGAGAATATGGTGAACAGCCGGCCGCTAACTCACGTATCTGTAAACCCAAATGATCCTGAAACCTTAACCCCTAACCATTTCTTGCTGGGTTCATCGTCAGGTTTACCTCATATCGGTAAATTTGACGATTCTGATGGTTACCTGCGAAAGCAGTGGCGAATTTCCCAAAGATTAGCAGATATGTACTGGCGCAGATGGGTCAAGGAGGTACTGCCAGACTTATTGCCACGCAGGAAATGGCAGGAGGAACATAGAAGTCTGCAGGTGGGTGACTTTGTAGTCATAGCGGATCCTGATAGCCCCCGCAACTCTTGGCCCAGGGGAATCATTCAGGAAGCGATCCCCGGAAGAGACGACCGAGTCAGAATGGTTCGAGTGAAGACCAAAACCGGAACGTTGACCAGACCGGTCACACGTGTAGTTCGAATACCAGTTGATGGTGAGTGCTGCTGAGGCAGCACTGGGGTGGGGCGTGTTAGTCATGAAAAATTAAAAAATTGTAAAAGGGAGTGCGCGGGGTCTGAGCGGGTGAAAGGGCGAGTCTTAAACCGCCATTTTATTTTACGATGAAGTAGTGTCAAATCCAATGCGACTGACAGCACGCGCTTGCTTATGTAAAATTATTGTTCTCCAACCTACAGTTTGGAAATATAAATCCTTTCGCTCAACTCTGCGTTTTTACCATTATTCCACACCCTCAACACGCAGCGTATGTTATTTTTCCACTATTTTTTTAAAAATTTACTGTATGTTTGAGGTACGAATAAACGTTTATCTTTCTTAATGACTGTCATTCTTGATTTTTGATTCTAAATAATTTTCTAAATTCACACAGCTAAAGTCTAGAACTAGTATACTGTGAAACTTCCGATATTGTCTCTTTATCGGCGAACTCATTCTAAGCCATGCAATGGAATTAGATGCGGGTTTCACTAATAGAAAGAGCAATTATGGATGAGTGTTTTTGTGCATAATGTGCACCTGTGCGAAACTGTGGCACTTAGGTAATTGTTAATGTTCCTGCTCCTCCTTGTTACGTATTCCTCAATGCTGAGGGTCTCTCTTGTTGAGGGTCTACGCTTGGAGTTGACCACGCCCCCAATTCCTTTCTTCTGACTTTAACTCAACACTCAGTCACGTGGCCAACTCCAAGCGTTCACGCTAAACGAAACGATTCTAACATAGCTAGGGGGCAGGTAAGAGTAAGAAACAATACGATTTTTTTTATTTTAACAGATATAAAATCGGATACACGCGTGTTAGCCCTAATTTTTCGCATTCAATGCTTTTATTTCTTCCTGGAGACTGTTACACTGAGTTTCCTTATCAAATTTTCAAACCGAGGGCCGTGTAAGTTTTAAATTAATGTTTTAGCTATTCATCCATCACTCGTCGGTGCGGTATCAGTTTGTCGTGACGCGAGACGGCTCACTGCGAAGACTGATCGTTGGCAATAATAAATCTGTTACATCACCTTGTATGTTTGCTAATAACGTTAGAACTTGTAACTTACCTACGCATATTAAAAGTTGGAAATTCATTAATCATTTAATATTAAATCTAATAAGTTTATTCGACGTGGCTATAAAGGAGAAGTGATATCACGAAGCCAGGCTTATGCGTTCGTGAAATCACTTTTCGTTCTTCTCACCTGTGGGAGAATGGAACGTCATAGTGGGTGTATATTATTATATATTATTTTCATTTATTCGTACTTTAATTTACTCGTACTTTATTTTAATTTATGGGCTGGTCTTGATTTTGCTCAGCAAATTGATTTCTGGTTGATTTTACATATTAAAACGTTGTATATAAATTACGAACATAAACGCGGATCGAGCCCCCAAGAAAGGTAGTAGTTACAATTTTCAGTGGCTACTAACTGAAAAATTGGCCAAGTGCGAGTTGAAGTATGAACTCGCTTATGATCGATATAGTGCATTCCTACTGAGGAGATATTTTCAATATGTATGACACCCTAATCAAAACTTTGTACTGTGTATATTTCCACTTGGGTAAAGTTGTGGGATAAACATTTGCAAAATAATAAACCTGTAAAATGTTAGCTTTTTCGTTCACGAAAATTAAAAAGTACCATCATGATATAATCGTAAAAATGTGACGTCACAAGCATACCATCGTGCCCACAAGTTGTGAATCAACGTATATATGGACACAACTGCTATTCTTTCACAATGTATCAATTGATTTTAATTCAAACACAAAAAAGAAGATAGAATTTATAATCAAATGCATGCTGTATGCCTGACATAAGCAACAGTTTTTGGTAACCTGTATGAATCAAAATAATGTGATAGTGAGTGTTTTACACAAACAATTCGACCTAAAAACCCCTACAGGCAATGAGCAAGCGTGGTGATCAATATTCTTTAATTCTTTGCTCTCAAAAAAGAAACAGACCGCTAGTTTTCAAGTTGGTAATATTACTACATGCTCTACGCTCTTCCCAAGCTTACCGTCTAGCACTAACGATAAAGGATGAAAATGGTACTATGTACTATCGGAAAATGTTCGGGTATTCGTAGAATTTATGTACATATACAAATGGCTGTAACATTCAATAGCGCGAATGAGAATATCAGCGTTATCGTTGCAATGACATTATGGAATGCATGGTAAGTATATTAGAGTAACTATATCGAAAGTTAGTGAAACATGAATAGGGATAACTAAGAAATATCATGTCTTGCTTATGTGCACCAGCGGTTTCAAGAACGTAAAAAAGTGCCTTAGAAGCGGCCAACCCGAGGTACATTTTCATTAACTGCTCTTACTCTCTCTCAAATATTAAATATTCCATTTTTCTACTGTTTTGTATTTTCGTTTATCATTGTGAATATAAGGACTATGTGGATCATTTTCTTTTTTTTCTTTTCAGTTATTTTGACGTATGTTTGGCAATTTGAGTATTTCTGCGGCCTACCCAAGCTATACGAATACTGACAAATGCTTGCACTGACTGGACAAGTCCACTCAAATCTGCGTGGTTCTTTCCTCAAAAGACCATCTCAGACTCAAATCTGCATGATTCTAACATGATTTGACCGTTACATGTTTACTGTATGCACTTTTAAAAGAGACTTTGACCTCTGAGTTGGTTTCGGTCAGCTAGAAAACACTGGCCTCATCTAACTTAAACTGACGAAAAAATTGACGTGTAAAAGTGTTTTTAATAAACCTATTTGCAAAATAAATTATAAATAAAAAAAACTTTTTTAAAAACAAGCTTTCAAATGGGCTAAAAAGAAGGAAATAAACTTTTCCTTTATAACTTTTACTATCAATTTATAACGGCATTACACAATTTATATGATACAAAAGCTTGTCGCGAGATTTTTAAAATATTGAAACCAATAGATGAAGTTATTTAACTGATTTAATTAATAAAGTTATTTTACTGTGTATTTACACAGTTAAATCTCGCGACAAGCTTTTATATCATATAAATTGTGTAATGCCGTTATAAATTGATAGTAAAAGTTATAAAGGAAAAGTTTATTTCCTTCTTTTTAGCCCATTTGAAAGCTTGTTTTTAAAAAAGTTTTTTTTATTTATAATTTATTTTTTACTTTTTAGTTATACCTTATTTAAATCAAATTTGTATTCTCAGCAAATCCTTTCATTTGTTACCTTATAGGAAAGCATAAGAAACTTAGTCTGCTATCTTTAGAAGTCTGCCAGGTTTCTTTTTATTTAATTTTTTATGTTAGGTAAAACCATCCAATGACATCCCCTGTCCTTGGGCTTGGTTTGGTCTGTTACCGGACGGACGGACAGCGAGCTACCCATTGCCCGCAGTCTGCAAGCCCTCGCCTACGGTGGCAGGAAAGCGGGACCGGAATTATGGTGGCGGCTGCGGCATGAGCGCCGTTGCCAGATGCGGTCGGCCTCCTCCTTTGCTAGCATTACTGCTTCGCAGAAGGAGGCGACTGCCTGAGAAGTCTACCAGGTTGGATTTATGAAACAAAAATGATGATGGTAGGTCGTAAGACTAACAATCAACCTAACTCACATGAAATAGCCAATTGCGAAGTTGTCCAGAGTTTATCTACCTGGGATCTACAATCACAAATACTGGGAAATGCGGAGAAGATTCAAGCACCGTAAAAAGATTGACGCTCTTGAAATGAGTCTACTGAGGATAAAACAGACTGCTCAACGCACTATCGTTTCCATTCTTAAGAGCTTTGCATCAAAACAAAAACTTTCGTTGATTGTGCAACAGCGAATTTTTAAGATGTTTGGATATATCATACGCAATGAAAGCTCTTTGGAACGTTTAGTGGTACAGGGAAGAATAGAGGGCCTACGTCTCGTGGCCAATCGCCTACCAGATGTACAGAACTCACTAAATCATCTTCGAAGTGTTCCCTCACTGAATGGACATGAACTGCCATGAATAGAGAGAGATGGAGAAATGTCGCAAAAACCGCAACCAACCTGCCAGACGATCCATGACCACTACCACACCACCAAGAGTATGACTGAGAAAGAGGAAAACATTGGATTTAGAGTAATGTCACTTTATTTTTCAAGTTACTCTCTGCAAGCCCTTTCAATTGGTACCTATTTTGAAGGAGTGTATTGAAACTAACCAGCTATTTACTTATGTAAATTTGCGCGAGTCCAAGTCGCCTATGACCGGTTAGAACTTATTTTATTCGATCCGGAACTCGATGGGATTGTGTCGTTTTATTGCGGAACTCCTACGGCCACCTTCCAGCTCCATCATCAGATCCCGACTGCCAATATGGCAGTCTAAATCAAAGTACAAATCAAAGTACTTGTCATTACAAATCTAACGAAACCAAAGACGAGAGGGTTGTGTCGTTTCATTGCGGAGTTCTTGTAGCCACCTTCCAGCTCCATCATCAGACCCTGGTTTTTTTTTTATGGTAGGTAAAATCATCCAATGACAAATCCCGCCCTTGGGCGGAGCGGGAAGTAGAGTGTCAGACTCTTACTGACTAAAAACCTACCCCGTTCCTTCGTAGCCTATCGTGCCGGGGCCGAGCATTCCTTTCGGAACCAACCCATGCCCCCAGTAGGCCTCGACCCTGCCTGCCTGCAGTTAGCAGGCTGGGCCTCTTCGGTGTGCTGACAGCTCCTTGAGGCGCGCGGGAACTGAACGCGCCGTCGACGACTCGGGCTCGGTCCGGTCGGTTACCGGACGATCGGATAGCGTGCTACCCATTGCACGCCGTCCGCAAGCCCGCGCCTACGGTGGCCGGAAATCGGGATCGGAATCCCGGCGGCGGCTGGGGCGAGCGCCCCGTTGCCTCTGCCTGATGCGGTCGGCCTCCTCCTTTGCTAGCATTACTGCTTCGCAGAAGGAGGCGACCGCCTGCCATCCCTCCTCACTACGGACCATGGCCTGAACCAAGGCCCGGCGAGAGAGATCGCTGCCGCCGATCGCGCCCACGAGGACACGGCGATGCTCCACCCAGGCGGGGCACTGTAGAGGTTACAGTGTGCTCCACCGTGTCCTCCGGATGTTCCGCACAGTGGCGATACCCGGGCGAATCCTCCGCACGAATCCGGAACAGGTACTTAGCGAACTTTCCGTGTTCGGTAAGCACCTGCGTCGCGCGGAAGTTGAGAACGCCGTGAGGTCTTTCCAGCCACGCCTCAAGGATGGGCCTTATCGCCCCAATTGTGGCGCGCCCCGAACGAGGTTGCGATAGTCGTTGACGCCATTTTGCCATGAGATCCCGCCGGAGCTCTGTCCGCCATGCCTCGACTTGTCGTGGCAGCGGAATTTCGCCCCGGCGTTGCATCTCCATGCGCTTGTCGTGCATGTGTGCAAGGACTGTTGCCTCCAGATCCCACGGCGGTTGGCCAGCAAGGAGGGTCGCCGCCTCGCGGGAGATCGTTCGGTACCCTCGCACCATGCGTATTGCCATGACCCTCTGGCACGCATTCAGCTGGGCCCTCGGTTGCTGTGTCAACGTCGGTGCCCACACCGGAGCCCCGTAGAGAGCCATGGACCGAACGATTCCCGCGTAGAGCTTCCAGCAGGAGGCGTCTGGTCCCCTGAGGTTGGGCAGGAGCCACCCGAGAGCAGCCCCAGTCCGATTCAGTTTGGGAGCCAGACGTCGGAAGTGCTCCTTGAAGTTCCACCAGCTGTCGAGGACGAGTCCCAGGTACTTCATCGTCGACCCGACGCTGATGTGAACCCCTCCTACCGTTAGCTGGGAACGCGGTGGTGGCAAACCCCGAGGGCCGTGGAAGCACATGGCCTCGGACTTGTGCAGTGCCACCTCGAGTCCCAACTGCTGGATCCTGTCAACGACCATCGCAACCCCGCGTGTCGCTAATTCGACCGCCGTCCGGTAATCATCAGACCCTGGTTACCATATAGGATCCAAGTACTCATCAATACAAATCAAATGAGCCCGAACTCGATAGGATTGTATCGATTTCTTACGATGTTCCTATGGTAACCTTCCAGCTCCATCATCAGACTCTGGCTACCATACATGATCAAAGTACTCGTCAATACTAATCAAACGAGCTCAAACTCGGTGGGGTCGTATCGTTTAACTGCGGAGTTCCTATGACTACCTTCCGGCTCCATCATCAGACCCTGGCGACCATATAGGATGAAAGTACTCGTCAATACAAACTAAACGAGCCCAAATTCGATGGGGTTGTATCGTTGAAATGCGGAATTCCTATGACCACCTTCCGACTCCATCATCAGACTCTGGCTACCATACATAATCAAAGTACTCGTCAATACTAATCAAACGAGCTCAAACTCGGTGGGGTCGTATCGTTTAAGTGCGGAGTTCCTGTGACCACCTTCCAGCTCCATCATCAGACCTTGGTTACCATATAAGATGTAAGTACTCGTCAATACGAATCAAACGAGCCCAAATTCGATGGGGTTGTATCGTTTAACTGCGGAGTTCCTATGATCACCTTCCGGCTCCATCATCAGACCCTGGCTATCATACAGTATCAAAGTACTCGTCAATACTAATCAAGCGAGCCCAAACTCGATGGGGTTGTATTGTTTTATTGCTGAGTTCCTATGGCTACCTTTCAGCTCCATCATCAGATCAGCTCCATGTTATCATAATGTTGCATTGTCACCCGATTTACATATGCATGTAAAATTTCAGCTCAATCGGTTAAAGATATCTGCTTCAAAATTGAGTTGCAAGATTTGAGCCGAACATACATAGTTACATACAGTGCAAGCTAATAGAAAGCTTGTAAAATACTAAACTATGTACACTTATGTAAGTATAAACCTAGTTTATTACATAATATTTAAGTAGAAACAGAAATGGGTCAGAGTACGGTATTATTATCTCTACATATGTATATTTTAGTGTCGTTTTACTGCAGTATGATAGGCTCTCTATAAAATAAGAAATATTGGCTGGTGAAAGCTTACAAAATATGAGCCTGCTAAACCTATAAAATACAGACGCACTATGTTTTGACCTAGATTTTCAAAATCTAGATTAGTGGTACAAAGTAGTAAATTTAATTCTTTAGCATCAGCATTTAGGTTTAAAACAATGGTTTAAATAAATAAAAAGGCATGTATGAAGACCGCTAATGTTACTTAGGCATGAATCTATACTAATAACATGAAGCTGAAGAGTTTGTTTGACCGCAATAATCATAGAAATTATGTATTATTTTGAAGTGAAAAAAATTTTTGGTAAATGGCTCAAAATTATCGAAATAAGCTGCAAGCTTTTTTTTTTATTCGTTATAAACTACCGGTTGACCTCAATCCCACCTGATGGTAAGCAGTGATGCAATCGTTGATGGTGAGGCGCACTAGTTTATTAAGAGCCTATTCACTCAAAATTATAATCGGATGGGAAGACCGCAGCAGGCAAATTACATTAAATGGAGCTGTATTATCGTCATGATGTATTATCATGATCAGCTCTAATGGCTTCCTATTCGCCTTCGCGAGAATGCTCATATACTTTCTTTGCTTTATAATTTTTACTCTTTAATCCTTCTACTCCTTTTTATCTTAAAGAACGCTTTCAGCTCCGTTGTAACACACATTCTAGGTCCTTGAGATCATCAGAAGATCTGAAATTAAGTATGCGTATATATTCCATTTCCTTTTTTGGCAAGTCGTTTATTTTTCAAGCAGGTCATCTGTCATTACCCATTGCAGTAAGGCGTGCTCAAACGCTTCCGACCTTTAAAGCAATGTTGAAAGGGCATTACCTCTCACTATAAAATTTTTTATTCTCCTTTCTCAATTTCAAATCTATCTTCTCTTGTCTCAGTCCATCCTAAGGTTGTAAGACATTGCCATGTGCGATAAGACCGCAAATTGTACACTTAGTTTTTTAGTATTTATCCTGTCCACATTACAAGGTTTACAATAAAGTATATAATAAATTAATAAACTACTGTATTTATGGGCGATTTTTAATGAATTTTCTAAATCATTTGCTGTAATTAGTTTTTGAATTACTTGAAAGACAAAACACGAATGTAATTCCAACGGTATTCTCCTCACCATTTCTGTATAACTTACTTTCTATTTCAAACTTTATTTCTGTTTCAAAGTAAATGGTTAGAAATGTAAATCTTTTTTAGCATTTTTGGTTTAAAAATAAAATAGACTCTGAAATAACTCATTACTGAAGTGGATATCATCTAAATGAAAAGTTTTCGGCCCCTTAAAACCTTAATATCTTTGTAAGTGGCAATGGAAGAGATCTCGAAACTTTTTAGATGAAAAAAATGTTTACATAATAAAGTTATAAAAGTAATGTTACGGTGAGGCTGGATAGTTTTATTTGTTGTGTTTTTCAATCATCCAATGACAGATCCCGCCCTTGGGCGGAGCGGGAAATAGTGTCAGACTCTTACTGACTAAAAAAGTATATATAAGCCAAGTTCAGTACATTTTGACCAGTTAGGCAAACATAAATGTATTAACCAGCAGATTTATTTCGCGATTTCATGTTTGGTCCCATGGTAAAAGTTGTTTGTTATTATGCCTACAATCATGTGTTCTAGTATCGGTCACTAATTACCAGTCAACCTATTGAAGTCAAAATATAAACATTGCTTTTAATTATACTAATTTGTGCCTTACTGCGGGGCAAACACTTTTTTTCAGGCCGTGCTCCGGAGCGAGGAGGCGTTTCAGTTGATCGCCTCCTTCTGCGAAGCAGTAATGCTAGCAAAAGAGGAGGCCGACCGCATCAGCCAACGGGGCACACGCCGCCGCCGCCGCCGGGATTCCGATCCCGATTTCCGGCCACCGAAGGCGCGGGCTTGCGGACGGCGGGCAATGGATAGCTCGCTGTCCGTCCGTCCGGTAACAGACCGGTCCGAGCCCAAGTCGTTTACAGCGCAAACTATTTTCAGCAAACTATAGGGGCCTAGTAGGGCCGAAGCCTACTGGGGCCAAGGGTATGTAATTTTTTTTTATTTATGTTCACTGGTATCTCGGTCAATTGTGGACCGGGTTTTTAATTTTTTTTTGTTTTTTTTGAAGGAATTAGTCCCATAAAAATATCGTTTTGATCTGATAATGAACTTCGAAGATATAGAACGAAACTCTTCAAAAAAACATAGTCGAATTGTCGTTTTTATATGTATGTTGACCGATATCTCGGTCAATTGTGGACCGGATTTGAAAAGTTTTGTTTTGATTGAAAAATTATACTCCCGAATTGGTCCCATAGAAATATTGTTTTAATCTGATTCTGAATTTCGAAGATATAGAACGGAAGTCTTAAAAAAATCATAACAAAACTGTCGTAACAATTAAAATTGCTTTATTTATACATGCAGTTGGTGACTGACTGAAAGAAGAAGGGGAGGGGATACAAAGAACTGATCTGATGACGAAACTGGAAGGTAGGTAGGAACCGGAATTCTATAATAAATCAGAGTCTTCTAGCCGACTAAAAAATACTGTAGTTCAAATTATCGGAATTCACGCGAATTTGGCTCGTACTTGATCAGTTTTTATCCCTGCATATTATCATTTTTCGAATGTATAGAATAGACAAAATAATAGTGCTGGTTGGATTAAGTCAAACATTTGAATTTGGAATCTGGCAAAACTATTATGCAATCAAATCAACTAATACTTATGTTCCACAAATGAAAACTGGTACTAGTACTTATTTATTTGGCTTACCTACAATTGACTACACATACAGGTACAAAAATATGAGAAACATCAAATCAACTTATAGACTAGTGTAGCAATTCCTTATAGGTAAGCACGACATGCATAACTTTTTTGTTTGTTGATGCTTACTTAAAACTAAGTTACTCTCCGACTGCCTCCTGCTTATAATTAAATCATATGCAATTAAAACTTAATGACGTGCCAGCCTACACATCATAACGATTTTAAATTGTATATAATACTTTTAAGCCTACTCAAAAAAGTCTTATAAGATCATATTCTTTCATAAACCATAAACTACTATTTTTATATCCCTAACAGCAATTCAAATAAAACTTACTTACTTTGAACAGCAATTCAAATAAAAATACAAAATAAGATACCATTTCAAAGCACAATATTCGAGAATAGAAATTCCTGCCTTACGTTTTCCCGAGTAGTTTCATGTCCATTGGCGTCTCTGATTGCATCACGTCCAATGTTACCCCGGTCATATCCAGCTTCCCTTCAACGTAATAGCGAATGGAAAGGTCTTCCGGTAAGAAAGGACGCGTGCAGCCAACGAAATGTAT
This sequence comes from Leucania comma, assembly GCA_958295575.1. NCBI lineage: Eukaryota > Metazoa > Arthropoda > Insecta > Lepidoptera > Noctuidae > Leucania > Leucania comma. The sequence continues at coordinate 11,631,499 of OY282476.1, read as the reverse complement.
TTATGAATTGCTTTATGCTGATTTGGAAGAAGTGTGTCTTGCTATGTTAGAGGGAGGTAGGAATTGATCTTTTTAAAATATTCTAGACAAACTCATTTATATCATCCACCATTCACAATATTGATTAAGGCTTTTTTTGTGCTTTTTAATGTTTTGATATTCTATAGTTTCCTTTTTATGCTACTTAGTTATTCTGTCATGTAAATATGTATATATGTTTGTTTTAGAACAATAATAGTTTTCTTTTTTACGCACCAGCCATATTGTCCGGCTACGGTCCGGAGCGACGAGGAGTGGCAGGCGGTCGCCTACTTCTGCAAAGCAGTAATGCTAGCAAAGGAGGAGGCCGACCGCATCAAGCAACGGTGCACACGCCGACGCCAAGGGATTCTGATCCCGATTTCCGGCCACAGTAGGCGCAGGCTTGCGGACGGCGGGCAATGTGTAGTTCGCTGTTCGTCCCTCCGGTGACAGTCCGAACCGCCCAAGTCGTCGTCGGCGCGCACTGTTCCAACGCACCTCAAGGAGTTTTGAGCAAATTGTAAGCCCAGCAGGGTCGAAGCCTACTGGGGCCAAGGGTTGTGCGAAAGTGGACCCCGGGACCCTAGAACGAAGGAAGAGAAGGAACAGGGTAGGTTTTTAGTCAGTAAGAGTCTGACACTATCTTCTGCCCCGCCCAAGGTTGGGATTTGTCATTGGATAATTTTACTTAAAATAAAAAACCCTAGGTTGACTGGTAAAGAAATTCTAAGGCATTAAGTCTGCCTTAGTTACTTTGTTTGTATCACATGAAGATTAGTTAAATAAATGACTAAATGTACAGATAATAAAACTAAAACAATAACTTTACCTGATTTTTATTTTTGAGACAATATCAATTGCTGTTGGTTTGATTAAAATCATCGACATTACGTCGCCAGAGTCAGATAATTCGGATTCGAATTCGGGATTCAGTGCTGTTGAAAACAAAAAAAAAATATATAATATTTGTATTCGACTCAAGTATAGTAATTGTTACGACTGTATCGCCCATGACTGAATCTAATTAAAATATTAATTAAGATTTGTTATACATTTTTTATATCTATGGTTTCTTCGAAAGGAAATACACCTACTTTCTACTCTTCGGGTACAATTGTTAAAAACCTCCTGTATTTCCAGAGGCAGACGTTAAACGATCATGAAAGCGCGCTTGCTTTCATTTGTTCCCGCGGAATGTCGTGCGAATTGCGCTGTTGAGCGTAAGTATGCGTAACTCAGTCGTCGGCGTCGCAATAAATATTTTTGACGTTTAAAATGTTGCCAACATTACGCTGCGTACGCGATCTTTTGTTTTGTGTGGCAACGCTTAATGTGTTTTGTTTGGCCCCAGAAAGCAGCGGTTCAGGTGTTATTATTTTAATTATTTTGTGTTTTTATTTACTTGCTTTTCTTTTTCGTTTTTACATAAAACTTGAAAAAGATTTAAAATGGTAGCTGATGTACAAAGTAAGTTTAACCACGATTGGATTTTCTTTTAGAAAACCTTAAAGAGATATGAATTTTGCAGGTAAGGACCATCATAAGTGATCCGGGATTTTTCATAACAGCTACTGGCATCGGAACGCAAAAGGTCACTCAAGGAAGACAGGTGGCCTTCAGTCTGTAAAAGTCTGACCCTCCTACTCGCTCCAGCTAGAGCGGAAGAAGTTGTTTGATGATTTCCCAACTCAAAAGCATAAAAAAGACAACTCTAAGTGCACAATGGTATCGAAAATTTTGGCTAAAGTATACTGAGACACCGTAACAGCCGCTGGTAGAGAGGCTATATTATTGTCAAAAATTTCTATACAAACTAAGCGTGCTTAAAGTGAGCATCACATACAGTAATTTACGACTTGTGACAATTTTGAATATGATTATTAAAACGAAAAGTATGTTCGGCACACATTTAGGGGAAATATTATATTGTGTAATGACAATGTTTTCCCCATTTTTGTTTAAAAAAATAAACATATTATGTAGAAGTTCAAAGATTTCCCACATAACTGGGCCTTGTTAGAATTGTTAAGAAACTATGAGACTACAAATCGTTGGCAAACGAGAATTTCAATCACTGTTCGTAGTGGGTCAAGAAATTCGCGAACAATACGACCCTCTTCTGATTTCTAAATTGTAAGTATTCCAAGTGTTTATCAAAGACGATAGTGACCCTCCGGGGTTTCGTTCCGGCTTTTCCCTTAACGGTTCAAGTACCTTTTGACATGATTCTATTAAATATTTGGAAGTCAATCAAGTGTTATTAATAAACACAAAGTAATGAATAATCATTTGTTTTTATATATAAACACAAATGAATAATCATTTGTTTGTCTAGTGGTTAGTGACCCTGACTGCTAAACCAGAGGTCGTGGTTTCAATTCCCATCCAAGACAAAGGTTTGTGTGATAAGCACGTTCATTTGTTCTGTGTCTGGGTGTAATTTAATTAAATGTATATATTTAGAAATATATTAATAATAATAATAATTGCCCTGACCGCCGGTAGCTTGGACCCTGTTGCCGATACCGGTGGGACACTATTTTTTATATTTTTTAAATGTCTTTTTTTAATGTGTTTTTTGTTAAAGAAATATTTAAAAAATATAATTTATATGTATATTCAATTAATAAAGAAAATAATAATTTATTTCATAAACAGACAACACAGATCTATTATGTTAGTAGATTTTCTTATCCTATGTTAGTACTTAACTATACTACTTTATTATGTGTCTAGTACATAACACAAGCTCTGTTTAGTTTGAGACTAGATGGCGTTGTGTGATAGTTGTGGAATATTATTATTTGTATTTATTAATAAAACAAAACCGTTTAGTCCATCCAAGTGTGCTCGTTATACCTAACTTTTATCAAAAACATTCACTGGATTTTCTAACTAAAAACTTGAATAGAAGAATGTTAATAAAGTTGTGATAAATTAAAAAGAGCTAGGAGTCTGTGATGTAAATTCACTTTAGAGGACAAACGGGCAAGTAGGACATAGTTATGAAATTTATTCATAAAAAAAAATCTTAGTGACTTAAATGAGTTCTTTTTTTGACTTCATAATTCCGAATACAAGATAATATAAACTGTTACAGCGATTTCACCCTCTTGTAAGAGCCAGTGAAGGAGAAAGGTTGCCTAAGAGCCTGTGAGGGACTGGCAACCTGTTACTGCTGCATTTTGCTTTGAATTTTATTGTATAAAGCCAAATTTATGCCTATTGTACAGTGTTGTTAACAACCAGAATTAACAGCACAACCGTTTGTTCCGAACGTTATTGGCCAAGTTCATTTTACAAAGGAGTGCTAAGAAATGTGCTGTCAACACAAATACGCGAACAAACTTTACTTAATAGTAAACTTACACGTATAGTAAAATTGGCAAAATTCCTCGGATCGAGGAACCACATCCGTCCCTAACATTTACGGCAAACAAAGTAACCTTCGGGTTTATCCCTCAAATATTTTGATGGACTGTTCACTTCATTTGCCGTGTAATATATTTCACAAAATGGAAACCCTCTAAAATATCCAACTGAGATGAAAATCTACATAACATTCTGTACGCAGCAGCGTTGATGCAAATGAAATTCTATACAACACTATAATTGACGTTGAAGCTGTATAATTTTAACAAAAGTACGATGGAATTTGTTCATGTTTGCATAAAAGGATAACTTAAAATTTCCAAGATCAAACGGTAATTTTACAAACCAGTTTAAAACAATACAGTTATTGCGCAAACAATAAATATCAGGGACATTACCGAGGCACGAATTATCATAAATTGGTGTGAGAACGAGATAGTGCTATATTAGCCTATATAGCTCCGTCTCTATCTGAACAGATAAAAAGATATCTGACTCACAGACTCATCAACAGACAGCTGAAATCTTTGGAACTAGAAAGCTACCACACGCACAAGCTTCGCCACAGGTCACCTGTGCAGGCCAATTTATACACGGAACACTTTTCGTGTGGTTGGTAAAAGTCATACAGTTTTACACGGTGTTTCTTGGTAGGCCCATAAGACTTACACCCGTATTTATAAAGAAGTAAAACTAAATTCATGAGTAAAATAAAAGTAACTACATAAGTAACAATTTGTATTCTATAATTAAGAAAAATTTAAATTTTGAATGAAGATTTCAAACGTCAGGTAATAACTTAATAAGATTTTACTTAGTAACAAGTAATTACTTCTTTATAAATACGGGTGTTAGACTAGAAATAAAAACGGAAATTTTTCTGAGTTCAATCTTTAAGGAGATGAAAAAGAAATCAAAAGTAGTCCGTCGTGTGATTTGCTTATAAGAAAGATGTACTAGGCCGTTAATGAGTACCTGTTAGACAGGAATTTATGTGCATAATGATAATGGTTGCTTCTTTCCAAGTCTGATTTACTTTACTTAATTTATTTATTTGTATTTATTTTAAATTTGTTATTATTTTGCGTTGACATTATCATTTGACTATATTAATTATTATTATTTTTATTGTATTTCTGTGTTGACATTATCATTATGTAACTTAATCACAAAATGTTTTTTTTTTTGACTTTACCACAATTTTGCATGCCTAATTTGGTAAAACACAATTAACCGAGCATTTACATGACATCCAGAAATGTATAATTTATTGTATTGTGTTCTGCAATAAAGATTTGACTTTTGAATTGTAGATCTATATTATCTCCAAATTTTACGCAAGTGAAGCCGCGGCCAAAAGTTAGTGAAACATAAGACTATAATTTAAGGTCTGGTTTGAAAACAAAAACAACGTAACAAAAAGCTGGTAATTATGTTATTTAATTTAATTCGATGACTATAATAACCTATACAAATAGGGTATAATATTTGAGTTGAAAAAATCCAAAAGTAACAATTATTGTAAATGGTAGTCTCAAACATTTTTAATGGTAAAAACAGGTTCTTTAATAATAAAAAAAGATGAAACAAAAATAATCGCACGTTAAATTTATTTCAGGAAATGTTGAGTGAACATTTCTTTCTTTACATTGTCAGCCGTAATTAAATATTGTGACGTCCACGCTCGCTTTCTAAATACGAATTAAAAAAAAGACTGTCAGTTGTTAATTTACAGTTTACTAGCTGCTGCCAGCGGCTTCGCCCGCGTGGGAGCAGTATATTATCCCAAGGGGATTTTCTCCTTGTATGTACTATTTCAAGTAATGCTAATAAGCTATGTAATCGAGCTTCACCATAGATTTTGTAAAAAATCTATGAGATGCACATAATGTCATGGGCGCGCCGTGGTGTTGTCACTTCATAAATACACAGTCTCCTTATTTTTATTTATCTAAAATTTATGATTTTTTATTTTATTTTTATCTTTTTGCACATTGCACCGTCTTTCTGTCAGCACTGGCCAACGCTGAAAACCAGCGCTGTGTACTCATCGCATTGTGCATGAGGGCACAGCTTTATGCTGAGAGTTCGGTCGTTTTGCACGGATGTGGCGCATATCTTTCCTTTAAAATGTTACGTTTGTCTAGTTTTTAGTTGCATCATTCCGTGTAAATAAACTATTTTTTTTTTCTTTCTTTCTTTATGGTTCATCCGTGTACCAAGTTTCATCAGAAATTAATTGACCCATTTAAGCGTGAAGGTGTAACCAACATACACATAAACTCACAAACTTTTGCCTTTATAATAATATCTTCTTCTTTCTATTAGCAAAATATGCATCAAAATCTAATGCGTGGTTTAAGAGCAATTAGTAGAAAAACAGACAAACAGACGCGCAAAGCAACTTAGTTTTATATGTATATTTGCAGCTGCCAGCGGCTTCGCCAACGTGAAGGTAGAAAATCCAAGAGAACATGCTCCCAGAATAAAAAGTATCCCATAGCGCTATTCTTTCCGTGATAAATCCATTCAAGCGTGAAGAAGTAACAAATATATTAAACTATAGACTTTTACAAATTTTCATCTTTACAAAATAAGTGTGACGTATGAAGTTAAAATTGAAGTTTTTTTTTAAATATAACTTCATGTACAGTATTAGTACTGGTACATAGGCGGACTTAATGCAACAAGGCATTCTCTACCAGTCAACATTTGGGTTAAGAAAGACAACACTGTGCCAGGTGTGCACATAATTTTAAATAGAATTTATATCAATAAGTTACTTATAATAATAAAATACGTATATATGTAAATATTATAAACTAATAAATGCTATGATAAATACCAAATCATTATAATTAAGAGAACTTAAAATATGACAATTAGGACGAAGACTGAATATATAGTAGATTATTTAGATAGATTATTAGATAGTAACACCCGTATTTATAAAGAAGTACCTAATTACTTGTTGCTAAGTAATTTGTTGAGGTTACAAATCTTCATTAAAAATTGCAATTTTTCGTAACTATAGAATAAAAATTGTTACGTAGCTACTTTCAGTCAAGGAATGTGTTTTACTTGTTTATAAATACGGGTTTAAGTATATTAATTTGATTTAGTTTTAGTTTAGTTCAGTTTTTTTTTTAATTTATTGAGAAAACATTCTACTTTTATTTATTGAATATATTTAAAGAATTTTTGTAGACGGATACCTATAATTTAAATAAATAATAAAATAAAACAGGGGGATAATACAACATACAACAGCCCCTCATCCATGAAATATGGGTTCAAAGTTGAATTGCCTATGGCATTAAAATCAAAGCTCATGGATGTGTACGTATTCCTTTTAACTGATATCGCACAGATTTAGTTTTTGACTAAAATCCAGAAGTCTAAACTTAAAATTTGCCAACGAGCACTACAGTAATTAGTGTACATTATAATGGTAATAAATTAACGTTAGTTTAAGTTAATAAGGAGCAAGTACAACTCTCTAGCATGAAACGATATGTTTTTCAAAAATATGAACGCCATTTATCACTGACTTCAAAAATGAGTGGGGTCGTGCGAAAACCGACACATTCTTCCCTAAGTAATAAGTAAGGTTACCTGTGAGGATGAATAACAGTGTATTATCGATTTTCTTGAATTAAAGATGATTTGCCAGTTTTTGTTAATCTTAAAATAAATGTGAAATATATTTAAATTACGCTAGCTGATGCGATTGGTTCAATAAAATTTCAAATGCCAATCATAACATAATTTTTTTTATTTGATATAAACTAGTGCTTGACTGCGATCCCACGTGATGGTAAGTAGTAATGCAATCGTTGATGGTGAGTCATACTCGTTTCTTACTCATTAATCAACTGCTTCCACTCCGAATGAAGCGAGAGGGAATGTCAGACTTTAGCATAGCAGCATAGCATCAGTCTTATAATGTTCCCACTGCTGGGACTCAGGCCTCCTCTCTAGAAGAAGGAAGAAGCCGTAATCCACCATGCGGGCCCTGTGCGGGTTGGTGGATGTCAGACATTAATTGACTAAAAACATTGAATAATTACTTGATTGTGTTAAACAAACTGGTTAACACGTTGATAACTCTAACTGTGTGGCTTTTCAGCGCTTGTAGGACAGCCATGCATGTCGGAGACTTTGAAAGAATAACCGTGGAACGCAAAGGGCAACTAAAGAAAGACAGGTACCCTCCACGAAAAGGTCAGTAGCACCATGGCGATGCTGGCCTTCCTTGAGGTGTCCCTAGGATGGATCCCAAGCAAAATATGCGCTTTTGACGTGTGGCTGCAAATACTAGCCCACAATAAAGTACAATACAAATCTCTAAAATACAAAACAATCCGCAGAATCGCATCACTTGAGTTGCGTTGAAATTCTGACGCCATGATAATTCCTTTTCAGAAAACGTGGACAAAAATAAAAATGTATGTACAAAAATATGTACGTATAGGTTTATATTTATAGGATTTGGTATATTGATACATTTTGTTTTGTACACATATTTCCATATTTCACTAATTTATTTTAAATTTTAAGCATGATTGTCTCATTTACTTAAGGTTTTCTGTAAAATAAACCCAAGTATGGGTTAATTTGGCGCTTTGTACATCAGCTACCCCATTTCAAATTAAATAAAGAATAATAATAAGAAAAGCGCTTCATTTCACGCTTAAAAAAAACTGTTTCAAAAATTTAATTCACATCTTCAACGAGCCTAGTTAAAACCAAAAAAACTGGTTAAGTGCGAGTCGAACTCTACGCACTGAAGGTTCCGTACAAACTTATCTATGATAACAAGTCAACTTCCGAATTGAGTTACACAGATTTTTTTGTGACGTAACTACAAAACAGTTTTCAGATTTTTTTCCTATACTTGTGCTTCAAGCCAATCTTGCATCATGCCAAATTTCAGGGTTCTAGGTCAACTGGAAGTACCCTATGAATTTTGATTCTTTTCATAGTGTCAAAAAATACTTTTTTGAGATATAGACGGCCGTGTCTTTTTTCCTTAACTTAGAAGTTTGATTTTTCACAGCTTTAAGGGACGGGAAGGGTTTTATTTTTTTAAGATTCAAGATTCAAAGATTCAAAAGCATTTATTTCAAATAAACCATTTACAGGCACTTTTGAAAGGTCAAGGTGTCAGTCTGTCAGAAAAAAAATGATGCTAATTGCACATTCCAAAGCGTAGATCTCTATGGAGAAGAATGTGCAAGAAACTCCATGGACACTCTTTTCAATCATTTTATGTATAACAAATATCTCTGTTACATGTTTCTTGTCGCTGCTACTATGTGAGAACAATGTCAATAAAATAAAGTAAACACGAAAAAAAAAGGCATTCTAAATAAAGATATTAAAATAAACCACTGGCAGCTAAGAGATGACCAGTCTCAACTGACAGCGCCCGTTCACGAACATGACGCGTATATCAGCACCACTCAGCTCAACCATTTTGAAGGGAACCGAATGATCCAACACACGCGCCCCCATCAGTGAGACATTTGAGTGAGCATGACAAACTCTCAACCACCATGCTCATTTATGTCAAACAAGTCCAATTTCCAAATACCGTAAATTGCTCCATGGTACTCACATTTACAAACTTTGAAAATAAATGCTTCTACATTATACAATAATAATTTAATATTAAATAAAAAGATAAAAAAGTATTTTTCAAACTAATCAATTTGTACGCCCTGCTGGTAGTTGAGCTGGACCAGCATTAACCCAAGCATTTTTATCTTGAATATAATCCTCCAAGCTATAATATGCCCGTGTACATAGTGTGCGTTTAATACAAGATTTAAATTTTGTTTCATTGAGTTCTAATATGTGAGGAGGTATTTTATTGTAACATTTTAAACAGTACCCCATGAAAGAAGACGCTACTTTAGCCAGTCTGAACCCTGGTTGAACTAAAAGGTCCCTATTCCTTGTGACATAATTATGCCTATCGCCTCTTTTACTAAAAAGGTGAAGATTCTTCAAATCGATATCTCAACATGTTCTCGAGATAAAAGGTCAGGGACAGACAGACATACAGACGAAAAGAAAGTGATCCTATAAGGGTTCCTTTTTTCCTTTTGAGGTACGGAACCTTAAAAATAATAATAAGAAAAGTCAACACACTCACTTCACACTAACTAATCTTACTGATTAGTTAAAAGAAGGAGAAAAATACGTTATTAAAAGTATTAATACAAGTCGACACCTGAGGCAAGAACACACACAGAATAATAAAAGGTAATCTGGCTATCTCACAAAAGAATACCAATATAAGCTCACTTAATTTCGGGTAGTCATAAAAAGTTTTTAACTAGCTATAATCAAGTTACGTAAGCAGATTATGGAATCCACACTCCAGATCAGACGAAATTCCTGATTCTAAGTATCTAAGCAAATTTTTTTATAACATCTTATCTTATTAAAAAGTTTCTGTGGTACGCCAAAATTTTTTCGCCAGCCAGCGTCAAAGTTTTATCTTAATTTTTTTTAAATACCTTCTTTTGCTTTTACTTGATGTGCCTTATGAAATGTTTCGCTAAAATATAAGGTACTGGTCACTTCGAGGATACCTAAAATCTCTTGGGGGAGATGCTCAAATTACATTTTCCACTCAAGGGTGTGTCAGACTTTTACTGACTAAAACCACACCTTTATTTTGTCATTACTTTTGCTTTCCGGGACCACGGGTTTCTCTTTCGAAAGTAAATCCATGGAACCAGGTAGCCTTCGGCCCTGCTCGGCCTCTACGGTTTTGCTGACATCTTTTTGAAATCGACGACTCGGGATCCGTCCGCACGTTTACCAGGCGGCCGACGGGTGAGCTATGCAATGCTCATTATCCACGTCTACGGTGACTGGGAATTGGGGTCGGGAAATCAATTAGTTAAGTTTTATTTTTTTTTAATTTTCAAGTATAAAATCAGAGAAAAGGACCAAAATATGTATAGTCAAACTTTCAAACTAATAAAGCACACTAAAAGTTCAATATTGATTTATATCGTTTCGTTCATAAATTACCTATTTCATTAAAGTCTTTCCCTATTTTACAGGCTGATTTATTACCAAGATTTTTCCAATCGTTTTCTAACGAATTTTCTCAAGAAAATTTGATCATTTCCTCCTTACAAAGTACGGTAATGAAATTGGGGTGGTAATAGAAATCTTATTGATGCGAATGAGACGTCAGGAAACAAACTGAACCGGACGAAAGAGATAAATATTTATTGATTATTTCTATTAGAACGGAGGGGAAGACAAAAGAAAGGTATTTCTATGCAAAAGACTGTCTGTCCCGAATTAATGGGACGTTTTATAGTGTCGCAGACATTTGCATGGAGATCTTTGATATAGATAGGTAGTTAAAATATTCGATTTGCATACTAATACTAGCTACAACGACCTCTATTTGTACTTGATCTTAGTTATCACAACGTTAACTGATCCTATTTACTTGAGATAAATGGTATTTAACGACTTCAAACAGCAAGGAGATTCTCAAATTCTCTCGTAGACGCCTGGAACGATTTGAAAAATTCGTTTTTATTTGTAGATGCTATGGTATTTTGCCTAAGATACAATTAAAGATAATATCACTCATATACATGAAACTTTGCATTTTTTTAAATATTAAATAATCGTCAATCAAATACAACATTCCAGAAGTAATTCTATTCAGCGTAATGATAATTACATTCCAATTTCAAAGTAGCATTGAATTAATTCACCCATTCAGTAATTGAACACTTCCAAGAGCGTGTAATTAATTAACCCCCCTTTTCTTCATTGATAGCAAAACCACTGAAATAATCAAAACTTAGTTCAAAGTCTTTCAAAGTATATTATCCTAATATCAAAGTTGGTATTTAATTCGTCCACATAATATAAGAACAGTGAGCGACCGCTTGCTACAAAGTCTTTGGTGTAACAAGTTTAGACTGAGATTAATATAAGTCTTAAGAAAGCTAACAAAGAGTTACAGTTGTCAGAGTTTTAGGTGTAATTCAATTTTGTACTTCAAATTCTACACGTTGATGTAACATAAATCAATCTTGTTAGATCCCTTTCGCGTTGAAACTTCTGAGCTTGAACACAAAGCGAACTTTTTACAAAATGCAAGAAAATTGTAAGATGTTAAGAGATGCACTGTGTGGATAAAGAATAGAATAAACTTTATTTCACACTAAAATAATAACAGAACCTCACTGCCGTATCGACGTCGTGCTAGGGTTTGCGCGCCCCAATGATCCTTAGGTCTGTCTGGATAGGTTTTTCCGCAATACGCCTAGGGTGAAGGGCCAGACTTAGAGGGATATCATCCGCAGGGCAGTTTTGTAGTCAACCTAATGCTATACATTGAATTGTTAATTCAATGTATCCTATTTGGACGTTCGTCGTTACGGTGGCGCTGGGTTTTCTTAGAGAATAGCACCACAGGACTTGAGGTTTGCAAATTAAAGAAATACATACATAACTTCACTATCTCCCGCTATGCCCAAGAGCGGTGATGTAATTGGATGATTTTACCTACCATAAAAAAAAACGCCAATGCTAACGCATATGTCCTAGAATCGTATAACTGAGCGTCACGTCGCTCTCGAATCTTCTGAACCATAAAACCGGACACATAAAAATAGAAAAAATTCTACTCAAGGTGTACTTTTTCCTATTAATGAATCTTTCCCTAAAAATACATTTCCAAGAATATATCCAAAATTATAATGTATACTGTATTATAAAAAAATTGGATCAGACATAATAATGAACATTTCCGCGTTTATCGCATCAAATCTAATTCAATCGCAGTGAGAAGAGGGCCCAATTTACTCAATATCTGCCTGGCATATCTCGAGTATTCCTTACAATTTGACTTCCTCGAGCCGGTGGCATTGTACGCACACTCTTTAGAGTCGAGTGGATGATTCTTTTATTATCAAAATACCCTTGATTCAAATGGCCTCTTCCAGGGCTCTCGTCACAAAAACGAGGGCATTCGAAAAGCAAATAAAACGTGCTCGCTCTTCACGAATTGTGATTTACATAATGTTTTTTGCTTAGACGCTCGTTTTCGTTTGTAGGTATATTTGATATTTCGACATCCTACTTAAGCTAAAAATATCTCAAAAGCCGCATTGAAAACACATCTAAAATATGATATCTCAGTACGCTGAGTCCCACCCGAGCAAATGAAATATTACGAACATTTGATTATTTTGGACTTCTGTTTGAGTTAATCTCCCGAGTTGATTGTAATGAAATTTCCTTCAGAGCAAACGTGTATCTAACTACGTTATGAAGCAAACGTGGCCTAGTTAGACACCCGTTTGTTCTTCAGCTTTATATTTTGAATCAGTGCTTCAATGTATCAGGGATTTGTATGCAGCATATTTGGACAAAACATTATTAAGTCGCAACTGTGCCTGTTGCTTCATCTGTGTTACATTTTTATTTTTACTTTCCCAATTTCAAAGGGACTATTACGCTACCCTGAAAATAAATATTCAAATGTGCTTTAGCGGGATCAACCTACCCATCCAACACCTAAGGCTCTTGCATTATAGTATGAGTAAGGAGAGCCATTTATAAAAGAAAACATTGCTTAAAATATAACAGAAAAAGCCCTGAAGGTAAATACCTCATTAATCTCTCACGTTGCGAGATATTGTTCGCTCATTGTTTCCGTACAAGCGAGGCTGGAGGCTCCCAGCTTCGTATTAGTGCAAACGACGGAACCCTAAGCCAGGACACCGCGAGCACAACGGAACCCCGCTTGTTCACTTGAACATTCATCAATGTCAACCAGCTAAACAGATAACTAACAAAGTGATGTATGGAGTGAATTCACTGTGAAACAAGGCCGCTCTGAATTGACGTGCACACTGAAAAATAACATTTAAATTTTTCAAATTTTCCGACTGTTTGGGAGCACGTGCATCGGAAACGGGTTAGACATATTTTGATGACACAGTGGGGAAAGTGAATTAGGCTTCTGTGAAAGTGAGGCTAATCGACCAGCTTTGACGTATTTACTAGATTCGCATCCGTTGTACGGGAAAATTTGGATTACCCAAATTCTCCCGTGTTTATTAGTTAACTGTTTTGATGAAACAAAGCCACCTCCTCAAAGCAGACTTCATCTACTTCGAGCTAGAATTACGTGAGTACTTGATTGATTGGTATGTACTTGTACCTACATATTCAAATTGTCTAACAACCCACCAGTTTCCATAGCTAAAGTTTACGTTAGAAATCATCAAAATGATTCTTCCCGTTCTGGGTGCAGCGAAAGGGAATGTCAGACTTTTACTATTTAAAACTCACTTGTATTGATTGGGTTGCCCATTGTGTTCCAGGTTCGTGCTAAAAATGAACTAACACAATTTAATATAACATACTCGTTACTCGTAAAGTAAGTTGGCGTTTGGCTACAGTTGGGTCATTGAACTCATCTGAACTGAACTCGAGATTATTTTGCTGTAATTTTGATGTTGTATCTTAATAACTAGACTATTCATAACTCATATTTTGGATAATATATCTAACAAGTCCGACCTTTTAGTGAAACAGAAGCTTAATAGAAGGTTTATTGGATTATGTAGCTAAATAGGCTACACATAATAAAAATAATATAATAATAAAGTTTTATTCAATTGTACATGATAGACAGATACAAAATCCAAAACACTCTCAAAACGTTGAAGGAAAACATCGTGAGGAATCCGGCATGTCCTAGAACCAAAAATTCGAAGACATGTGACATCCCGGGCCCGCGTGGTTTTTTTTTTATGTGAAGATTACGGCCCATTCCCTCTCCTAGAGAGGAGGCCTGAGTCCCAGCAGTAGGTACATCAAATAGGCTAATTATGATGATGATGATGAGACAGATACATAAATGTAAAAAAGAAAAAATAAACCAGTGCAATAAATAATATGATGTCATAGGACTCCCTCTCCCTTTCCTAAAATAGTTAGAAAACTTGTCAGTATTTTAGGAAAGAGTATCCAATTAAACCTACTGAATCTTATTGCGTTCACAAGATATTGGTACATGACATACATACATAAATATTCTGTAGTCTAACGTATCAAGTCTAGGATCAAGCGTAGGTTCAAGAATCTCATCTTTCTAATCTGAGTAGGCGTAAATATTCGTAAAAGATTAGATCTTTTACAAGTTAATGGAAGGAGGAATTACAATTGTACATACATAAATATTTTATTATTCAATACCTCAAATATTCTTTTCTAGTACAACTACAAATACATCTAAACAACCTTCAATCTCGAGAATAAATGAATGTTATCTCAACAGACTTGGCACAATGATAACTGTTCGTATAGTTTTTATTAGCCTATAATAATAGTCCAATATTCACGGAAATAAATAGAATGTTATCATACTAGATTATCTGATTAGTACTCAATTAAATGTTATAGATATACTTAGTGACACTATCCGTTCAGGGTTTCTTATTTATTTATGAAAACCAAAGAGAAAAGAGAAAGTGGGTAATTCACTACGGGTATAAACATGGCTGATAGAAAACAAGCCTTTTATGAAATAATTAATATGTAAGTTTAAGCAGCAGTGTGGCCGAGTGGTAACAGCCCCGACTTACGAATTGTAGGTCGCGGGTTCAAACCCAGCCAGGCACATTACTTTGTGTAATTGATATCATCACCACTGCTCTCAAAACGGTGAAGGAAAACATCGTGAGGAAACCGGTATGTCCTAGAACCAAAAAATTCGAAAACATGTGACATCCACCAATCCGCACTGGGCCCGCGTGGTGGAATACGGCCAATTCCCTCTCCTAGAGAGGAGGCCTGAGTCCCAGCAATGGGAACATTAAAAAGCTGATGATGATGATGATAATGAAGTTTTAAGCATAAATCATAGCGTAATCAGCCTTATAGTGTGCGGGGGTTGGGAGTCCAGTTTTATGCCTCCTATCGTTTTCATAACATACAAGCTTCTGCCAACGGCTCCGCCGGTGTGAAAGGTGAAAATTATACCAAAGCAACGAAATCGCAGCAAAAAGTAACCCTATGTCATATCCCAGAATGTGGTCCTCGATTTAGCAACTAGTGTCGCTATTTTAATAATATGTGGGTGATCAGCGTACGAGCCAATACCGCGATTTTATAAAACGTCGGTTTTACTCGCGGCTCGTCGGTGCTGATCGTCTAACGAGTAAAACAGTTTTGAACGACGAGCCGAGAAGAAAATGAAGCAAACACCGCGCGCCAAACTCGTCGTTTGTTTTGTATACACCGGCTATCGCTACCGACGAGCCATAAGACCGCGGTTTTACTCGCCCGTCGATCTGTGCCTTTAGTGTGATTAAAAACTATTACCTATTCTAAAACAAACCTATTAATTAACCTAAACAAATTTGCAGAAACAATAAAGGCTCAATAGTTCACATTTCCTATGAACCCGAATGTTGGACTAATAATAGCATGTGTTTATTAGCTACGTCTAGTACCTTCGACCCCTGTCACGGGGCATTTGCCGTATTCGTAACAAGGGTGCACCCCAAGGTAGAGTACCTCTGTATAGTTAGGTAGGGTTATAATAACATTTTGTATTTAGCTCACGATTATGCAGTATCAGCTCTTTATGTATGATTCACTGCTGACCAGCTTGAATTTATGGACTCCTGGTGCGACCAATGCTTAATGAGATATATGACATACAGAACATGTTATTTTTATAACTTTTTATAACTTTAAAATTAATCCAGTTAAGACCTCTGAAAATTTGCTATTTTACGTGAAATTAGGCCTTACATAATGTACTCATATATTAAAAGAATAAAAAAGTACTTCTTAAGAAACATTGCACATTTAATCGAGATTCTAAATGATGTCAATTTTTCTCAAAAACTTTTAAGGGTTTAAAAAAACGAGTGTTTCCTGGCACAAGTTTTGTGAAATTTTCGAGTAAATCACGGAATTACCGAATGCCAACAGGGTTTTCAGGAGTTATCTCTCTTTTTTCGCTTTGGCTCTTTATTAAACATGGCGTTAGAATGCTTTAGATGAAGCGACAAGCTTTTAAAGCATGCTTGCCGTTGACGATACGTAAGTGAGGAAGGGCCACCGGTGGAAGGCCTGGGGGGTCCAGGCGCCTCCTGCCGGAGGCTCTAAGCTGGTATCGTTCGGTCCATGGCCCTTTACGGGGCGCCGGTGTGGGCGCCGTCGCTACGAAGGCGACCGGCGGCTCTGCTCATGGCCATACGGATGTTTCGGGGATACCGCACGGTATCCCATGAAGCGGCGAGCCTCCTTGCTGGCCTGCCACCATGGGATCTGGAGGCAACAGTCCTTATACGCATGCACGATCTGCGCGTGGAGATGCAACGCCGGGGCGAATTCGCGCTGCCGCGACAAGTCGCGACTTGGCGGACAGAGTTCGGGCGGGATCTCATGGTGAAATGGCGAGAACGACTGTCACAACTCTGTGCTGGGCACGCCATGATTGAGGCGGTAAGGCCCCTCTTTGAGGCATGGCTGGAAAGGCCTCACGGCGTCGTGACCTTCCGCATGGCGCAGGTACTAACCGAACATGGCAAGTTCGGGCCGTACCTGTACAAGATCCATGCGGAGGTGACGCCCGGGTGTCGCCATTGTGCGGAACGCCCGGTGGACACGATGGAGCACACGGTAGAGGTGTGCCCTGCTTGGGAAGAGCATCGCCATGTCCTCGTGAGGGCGATCGGTAGCAATGATCTCTCGCGCCGGGGCTTGGTTCAGGCCATGCTCCGGAGCGAGGAGGAGTGGCAGGCGGTCGCCTTCTTCTGCGAAGCAGTAATGCTAGCAAAGGAGGAGGCCGACCGCATCAGGCAACGGCGCTCACGCCGTAGCCGCCGCCGTAATTCCGATCCAAATTTCCGGCCACCGTAGGCGTGGGCTTGCGGACGGCGGGCAATGGGTAGCTCGCTGTCCGTTTGTCCGGTAACAGACCGGACCGAGTCCAAGGCGTTTACGGCGCGCACTGTTCCCGTGCGCTTCAAGGAGTTGTCAGCAAACCGTAGGGGCCCAGTAGGGTGTAACAGATAAAGGATGCATAAACTGAAATGTGACGTCAACGCTATTAGTTTACGCACGTGTAAAAGAGATAGTGAGATGTTCCCACTACGCCTCAAACCAATACTTGAAATGCTAATTACTGCTTCATTTTATAACCAATTTTGATGCTGTTATCATAAATAGATTAATTTTATGTAGTTTGTGGTGGAGTATGTAATACACAATAAAATACCTAAATTAAAACTTTTGAACTGCAAAAGACTCGCACAACGCTCAAGCACTAGCTTGTCGGCATAGTACAATCGCAAATCAGTGTAAATATCTATGGGGATGAAACGTGCAAAAAACACCGGACAATTTAAAAAAAAACTTTGTTTAAAAAGAAAATACACCCAATAGAAAGTTGGCTGAGCGATTGTTTAAAAGATTTACCAAAGTCTGAGCGGGTTTTATTCAGTAAGTCTGCCACTCCTGCGCTTCACTTAGAGCAACAAAAGTTATTTGATGTATTGTATTGTTAATACAATACAATCCCCGAAACAAAGTTATCATCTTTTTTCTCTACTGCTAGAGGACTATCCAAAGCACAAAAAAGTGATTCTAAAATAATAAAAGAATATTTCATTATACTTTCTATCCCTATTATAAGTAGCGCCCATTTGCCGAGTCAAAAATCAAATATCTTTGGTTCACAGATGGCATTAATATATCCTGTCTGGCGTTTTACCTGAGCTCGTCTTTTTAGTATAATTTATTAGATTTTTTTTTAATCTTAGCCAAACGATAAAGTAAGCATAAAACGCTGATAAAAATATTTCTGTTTGATAACAAATTTACATTAAAATGGCGCTGTTTGTTTGAAAGTGTGACAGTTTTAATGTATTCTTTAATACAATAAAGTGTATTTGCGTGTTCGAACATTTAAATCGTGTGGCTTGATAGAGTCCCTCGTCGACTTTTCAATTTATAGGTGACAGCACTCTTGTGGAACATAAAGAATAGAATTATTTGGAGGGTAGTAGGGGTGGGGGGTAATGTTGTGACGGAAATTATTCACGCTCGAAGCGGCAGCGATAGCGTCCGCCATCTGTTGCCGTTAGAAATTTGAATCGAGGGCATTTATTAAATTGCTTACCCATTGTTCCTTTGATTGAGAGACTTGCGTCGATTTAGACGTACGCGCCTTAAATTGGCACCCACTCACAAAGTTGTTTGTAAACCGGTTCGCATGAAATTAAAGTGTTACGCTCGATGTACTTTATGAAGTGGTGTTATCCATCAAACTGCTTAACAAGATCTCGAAAGGATCTTTTGATATTTTTTTATAAGAAATAGGAGCGCTAGTTTTTTATAATAGATTTGTAACTAAGTGAGCAAAAGTTTCCAGTACATCAACTAAATTTATTTACTATTACAGGTAATATTTTGTACCTATTACCTAAATTTATTCAAGTATCGTCAGTTTTCTGAGTTTGTTTTCGTCATGCCCAGATGACAGCGATACGGAAGAGTGAGTATTTTGACACCTAAGTGTATTTGTTCTTGCATAAACATACACACATACTATACATACATACGTAGTTAATTAATATTTAAATCATTTAATAGGCATGCACTTCCAATTCTGATTAATATGAGATAAAAAATATATATATTATTAATGTAGACCAAATATTTTAAAACTTTTCTTTGACAAAGAGGAACTAAGACGTATAATGGCCATTTTTCTCCACAAGAGCCTTTGCAATTTGCAAATAAATAACTACCTAGAATCACTTTATTTTAATTGTTGCTGGAGATTACAAAATTGCAATTAATAGTCTAATTGAAATAAAGAATTTAAACACAATAAAAGTAATGTTGATTTAAAAAACAAATCTTAACGTCGTTTTATTTTAAGAAAGTCAATTAATTATTATTAAGGAAATAAATAAGGAAAAATTAGTTTTGGTACGTAATAAATAGCTATTAGGTACGCTATTTGAATCACAATAAAAGTACCATTTGGGTATCAAATATTCAATCTAATAAGGCGTAGAACTGTAAAGAGAAAAAGTAAATTAGTTGTTCTACTGATTTCTTAATTAATATTTCGCCCACACCGCACCATCTGGCCAAACTTTCCAATAAGTCAACTTATTGGAAAGTTTGGCACTTTGACCTAAAAAAATCACTTCTACTCAAACCTATTTAGTGTACGCCCGGCGTCTTCCCGTCTCGTTACATTCCCATTGGTCAACCTTTAAAAATTTCCAAAAACAACTAACTCTTCAATTAATATTTTTAACCTACTTCGAAAAGGAGGAGGTTCTATGTTCGGCTGTATGTATTTGTTTTTTCTTTTTTATGTATGTTCACCGATATCTCAGTCGATTGTGGACTTATTTTGATGTATTTGAATTAGAAGAAAAACCTATGTTACTTACAACTTATCAAATTGTAAATACTTTATGCGTAGATAATAATAATTATAATAAACAAACAGATGCAAAGAATCAAATCATTTACAGAGCCTTTTGAATTTTTAGGAAGTCAGTCAGAAAAATGATAATGGCACATTCCAAAGCTTAGCTCCATGTATAAAATATATCTATAAAAACATCTATCCTAATCATAGAAATTAAAATAAGCCACGTCTCCTACAATAAACGTTACCGCCAAAACTAAAGATAGAAGAAAATACCTGCTAGTACCAGGGGACTACTAGTAATCTATCCAAATTACAATTTTAATATCCGTCTAGGCGCACCACTTAAATTGAATAATTTCAGCATCCATCAAAAAAGTGACGCATATTACGTTGTTCCAGCTGTTCCTTACTTCCACTAAAGTATTCTCGAGTTGCGTTATTGTAACGGTTTTTCCTGGACCGTAATAAAACGTTTCACATGTCGGGCGCACTCGCGGTGACCGCGTGCGGTCGGCGTGAAGCTAAATTGATGGGTCTCTCCATCGCCAATGTAATGGTCCTTCAAAACGAACGACCTCTGGCCAGTAAGTGAAATTCACGTTTGATTAACTTTTACTCAAGGGCAGTGTTTTAGAGAAAGTGCCAGTACTTGACTGTTACACTGGAAAACGTTTATTGTGGCCTTTTTGCTGCTTGGATCTTTTTTAGAGTTTTTAGGTTGTCAGTGGCTTTCAACTCGACGTGATTTCATCTTCCATTTATTATGCTTAGAATCAAGTGGATATAAAAGAAAGATAATAATAAAAAAATGTCCCGTCTATGCTTCTGATCCCCATCATTTGCCGTGAATGTCGTTAGAGGCGATTAAGATATTATATCGAAATGATGAGCAGTAATATCTGTGTATATAACGTGTGTAGTTATTACTCCCTCGGTGTTAATAGCTGCGATTACGGAAATACCTAACCTTCTACTAGATCATTAATTTGATTTAAGTATCACCCTTATAACGAAGGCCTTAGTTAGTCTTGAAGTTACAATTTGGGCAGATTGTTTCATCAACTGATCTAACCAGATTAACGGAGACTGATTTTTCACCATTTATTCTGTAACTACTAGTCATTCGTCGTCATAAAGAGTCAAAATAAAACTCTTTAACTGAAAGCTCTATGATGAATTAAATGTTCAAGTTTAAAGCAGAGGGTACACGTGGGATGGCTCGTAAACAGGAAAGTGAGCCTCGATGAGCTTTTGAAATTTATGCACAAACATTTATCGTACGCTTTTCGGCAAAGAAAAACATCACGGCCTGTATATTCCCAGGGAGTAATTTTAAGGTGAGGATAAAATATTACTGTGAAAGCGATAAGAAAACGATGGCCTATTACATTGTGAAAGCAAAACACTGTAACTTGTTGTAAATTCTTTTATTTCTTACTTGTACATGTACACTTAATTTACACCTTACAGTTTAACCGCCAACGATAGACTGCCAGAACGGCCACCTTCTAGTCAACAGCTCACGCAATAAGTCAATGGGTTGACTAATGTATGAATTGCATCTGATTGAAATTGTAAATATATTTTAAATGATTGAGCTAATTTTAATTATAAAAACGTATGACAATAATTAATCAAACTCAACAATTTATTGAGCCAAATTATCATTACTAGTCAAATGGCGTACTAATAAAATCTTTAAATGTCTGTATTTACTTTAAAAATTATGTTGAGATTATTATATTAATATTGTAATTGCTTACAATTGGTTCGGCGCAGATTAAGGAGTGCAAAAACTGGTTAATTTATTTTATTTATATATTTTATTTTGTTCGGGTGGCTTACAGCTAATAATACAAAATATCATGATAAGGTAGATAGCAATAAAAGATGATGATGTGATGGTATATAAAAGGAGAAACTGACTGACTAATATATTATCAACGCACAGGCTGAAACTACTGTGTCTAGAAACGTGAAATTTTGCACAAATTTCCCTTTTAACCATTTGAATACCGTAATTAGAGACACAATAGAAAGACAATATGTGGCGGACACCGGTGTCCTCTTGGGGCTTCACAGTTTAAGCGAGAATTTGAATTTCATAGAGAAGTGGTTTTTGGAAATTCAACCTTTAAGGTAATGAAAAGGAAGAATTTCGTCTGTATAAAAAATATCATTTCCTGTGGCAATTTACTTGAAAATTAGCACATATAGTAATGTAAGTAAATAATAAAGGTTGTAATTATTAATTGTTTTCAGACTACCCCCAATATAAAATGCAAGAAGTCTTATATGGGGACAATTTTTATTTCATGGTTTTTTTTATGGTAGGTAAAATCATCCAGTGACAAATCCCGTCCTTGGGTGGAGCGGGAAATAGTGTCAGACTCTTACTGACTAAAAACCTACCCCGTTCCTTCGTTGCCTATCATACCGGTGCTGAGCCTTCCTCTCAAAAAACGATAAACTTGAAACTTGACATAAATTCAATAAAATTAATAACAAAGACGGTCATTATTAGTTTTTCAAAACTGCCCTCAAATTACGGAAAAAGAGGTGCTAAAGTTTTTATGAAAATATTTCACAACGAAGTCGCTGACAAAGAGGTAGCCTTAATATAATATTTTGAGAGACTCAAACCTATAAAAATATTTGAAAAGCAGTGTGCCAACATTTTTGCAGTTAAATTTCAGCCATAAAAGTATTATAAAACACTTAGAAACCAGAAAAATAAAGGTTATTAAAAACTAACAGACAATTCTCATGAGAACAATTTTCCTCATTTAGGCGATGACTCGCACTCATATTCCCTATTTACTTTTGGCAAGGATTCAAGTAAGAAAAGTTATTAATAAACAGTTTCGTATTTTCGATGCTTTTACTGACATAGTTTATGTTCTTGTACAGTCACGGTCACATTCATGTGCGATTGTCTGTGACACTAGTCGGCAAGTGTCCGCCCAATTCCGCCGAGCTGTCAACACTGCACGCAATATCCGGATTACAATAAACAGAGTTGTAGGCAGTGTTGTGACGTAACCTTTGTGATGTCACTCTGGTATACAGCCGCTTTTTATTAATCATATGATTTTTTGCCTTTTTTCCTTCTTTGCCTTCATTCCAGGGCCCCGGAGTTCACTTTCACATAACCCATTAACCCATTAGGCTTCGACCCTACTGGGTCCTTACGATTTGCTGACATCCACATGGAACACTACACGCCATCGACGACTTAGGCTTCGTCCGGACGGTTAACGGACGGCCGGCCTGCGAGCTACCCATTGCTCGCCGTCCGCAAGCCCGCGCCTACGGTGGCCGGAAATCGGGATCGGAATCCCGGCGGCTGGGGCGTGAGGGCCGTTCCCCCACACGTGTGGCCGCTTCCTTTCTACTTTAAAGAAGGAGGCGACTGCCTGTCATTTCTCCTCACTCCGGGTTAATCATATGGTGCTTCGCAAAACTAAACGCCAAGGACCATAATCGTAATTAATTAACGAGGCCCGCTAAGGCCAAAGGGATAACTGAAGAAACACAGGTCGGTTTTAGTCAGTAAAAGTCTGTTAGACAGTATCAGACTTTTGTTTTACGCTCTATTCAGAGTGGAAGGAAATATTTCGGGACCACATACAGTAGGTATTGTTTCATGCACGACGTCATATTTGAATAATGATTCAAGAATTATTAAAAACAAACACCATCAGTCTAAAACGTCGTTAGGTCCAAATATCTGTCAAATCGGTTATGTTTTCTTATTTTAGTTAAGTTAACATCGACGTCATGTTCACTTTAAGCTACGACGACTAAAAACTTTCATCAAAAAATTTAAACTCAGAAGTATGCAAGTCAGAAGTGTGCATGTTCTAAAAGTGTGCACATGTAGATACACTTTTGCACACAGGTAGACCACGACCTGGGTCCGAACATGGATGTCTCGATTGGATTTCTCCCACAATTATAATTTCCACCCACAGTACGGGCAAAGCTACACGCAAAAGCTAGTCGTTTATAAACATTTTATTTTGATGATACATCAGAAAACCAATATAAATTCAGTAAAACGATTCAGCAAATCGTATTCATGGCATATTAGGACTTGGATGCAGTGAAATTCGTTCAATAAAAACAATTATTGCTTGTATAAACGCCAACGACACGGGCATAAACAAGGATTATTAGTACTTCTTGGAGACAAAGGAGGTTGTATAATAAGTACATTTACATCGGTTGGGTGACCGCATCCATACTTTATTACCAATAACAGTGGGGAAGGGAATTTATACAAGTTATTTTGAAGAAAGCCTCTAGTTTATGAACTGTGAATTCCTACAGTATTTTTTCATGTTTCTCTTAAGATTTTTTCTTATTAGACAGCTACTTGGTTGGTTGAAGGAATATTTTATGTTAATAATAAGATTACTAGTCAAGCAAGACGAAAGTTTGATAATTCAGAAACTTAACCTTGAACAAAAAAAAAAAGCATCTATAGATCTCTTTATTACCAAACGTTGGCTCGACATATATCTTCGATTTTTCGGATAGATGACATGCTGGTTTCCTTCGACATTTTCCTTTACTTTATTGAGCTAAATGGTGGTGAAATATATAACACAAAGTAAGTATTGTAAGTTAAAAATGTGACTACTAACAATTAAATTGACTAGAAAACTTCAAAAAGCAAAACCGAGGTAACGTATCACGCAACTAGATGTAGTGGTATGTGTGTAGTTTTAAAGGTCTGCTGCATATAAGAACGAACGTGTTCCCAAAATATTTTGTACGGCGATGAGCAACCTGGTACCTGGTGCACATCCCACCCGTATGTACAAAACGATTTGGGAACACATTAATTCTGCGTACAGATAGAAATTCCCTGCCCCAGTCTGTTCCCAGCATTTTGGGGATATTCAAGTTAAGAATGAATAGGTTACATCAAGATAAGCGTGCTCCATCCGACCACATCGTCGCTTACCATTAAATGAGATAGTGGTGACATGAACCGAATAATATTTCTAGTAAATATTTTATAATTATAATGAAGATTTTATTTTATTATTTTTTTTATTTTTTTTAACAAATTTGTATAAGTATGTTATCAAATGCAACTAGCAACAACTCCAGCTCCAGTTACACAGGTTGCTACCTAGCTTAGGTGCCAGGGTTTCAAAAAAGTTTGTTACCTGTATATTTTTTTTTTTGTCAATAAAGAAATTTATTATTAATTAACCTATTTAGTATAAATAGATCAGTTAATATTTAAGGTTTTGTACATGTGTAGATATAATATGAAGATTAAATAAATATATTTTTTTACATTTATTATTATTATTAATAAAATCTTTTTAAACTTTTTTGCACAATAACTTCAATTAAAACCATAACTCTTGAAGCTTTACACCACATAATTGGGCTGCCCGTCCATGTTCACTTGAGCAAGGATAATAAATAGATACCTTACCTTAATAAATTGTTCGAAAGACAGAACTATAAGTAACTCCGGTCAATAGAGAGAGGGGTATTATACTCGTATAGCTTGTTGTAAATATGAAGGACTTACGAACTAATTCTAAGTTAAAGTTATATTAGAAGTTGGTATAACTATGCTCTGTATTTGAAGATTAATTTTAAAAGAATTTCATAGTACAAGTTTTGTAATGAATACATTTATTATAAGATTTGTATCGCGGAGAGTTAATAGTAAAGAAAAAACTTTCTTTTTGTCTTTGCGAGAAATGTGTAGCTTGCCGTTCGACCGTCCGGTAACCGTCCGGACATAGCCCAAGTCTTTGACGGCGCATATTGTTCCACGCGCGTCTCAAGGAGATGTCAGCGAATCGTAGGGGCACAGCAGGGTCAAAGCCTACTGGGGCCAAGGGTTCGCTTCGGAAAGTAAAACCCGGCCCTGGTATGAAAGGTAAAGAGGGAACAGGAGTGGGTTTTTAGTCAGTAAAAGTCTGACGTCTCTCGTTCCTCCCAATGGTGAGAGATGTCATATGATTATAATAACTAAGAAAACAACAACATTTTGATGTTTTTGTAGTATTTAGCAGACTTTTTTGCTAAGTTGCTGAGGCAACACTACAATAAAACTCTCAGCTCTATTTCATCAAGATTATGCCCGTTTCAATGATAGAATCATTGTGCATTCATTTACAACGCAAAACTACACCAATTTTACATTACAATATCCACCAGGAATCAATTTGTGAATAATTAAAACCGCCACTATACCTTACTCGAAAAAATCCTGCCAAAAAAATTGCCACAACTTTTTTAAACAATATGATAAAAAATAAATAAATCTGTTAATATTTTCTTTATACCTGTCAATGGCGTCGTCATAGTGTTCAAAGCTGAGATTTTGACGGTCACAGTACAACACTCGATGACCAAAGTAGAGCTTCCAAAAAGTGAAACTGTGAAACGTGAATTTGAAACATAAAAATAATTGTCATAATTTCACTAATGGAGATACGGAGTATATTTAGTATAGACCGTCAGTATCTTTTAACTTTCCGTCATGTTTAAATGTGTAGATATTCTCTTGCTTGCGCTAATTAAAATCAACTCGCATCATTGAGTGAAAAGTGAACTGACAGCACAATAAAAAATGTACAAAATCTTACACACTACTTCAAGGTAATTTTTTCATGCAATTTATCAACAATACGTGTCTAAATAAAATGTTATATTCATTTTATTTCAGCAATGAAATTGTGAAATAAATATGATATATTATAAAACTAATGTTCAGTCCTACTATTTTTAATAAAGTACTCTGTTTTATTACTCTAGTGAAGAAACGTGACTTGCATCAGCATTATTGCGTTTGTTTATGAATAACATTTTTATAGTATCCACTGCAATTTTAATATCGCATAACAAGTCTTAAAAATTATCCGAGCGAAATGAATTGTTAGTTCGTACAGCGAACTTGAGTCGGCAATTGCTACGAGCTTCGTAGCAGCGTATTCGTAGCACTGCTACGAAGCTCATAGCATACTGAGACGTCGCTACGACATCGCAACGAAGTGACTATCGCTTTTCAAAGCGCTATAATTTATTATTTACTGACGACCCTGCTCGCGGATTATTTTGTTGAAAATTTAATTTATAGTTCTTGAGCCGAGATTTTTGTCCTCGTGTTTTATAATAACAGTTATTTTATTAGAGAAATTGAAAATTGTAAGATTAAAGCTTCTTATATCCGAATCAAAGTCTACTTGCTCTAATAGAAAGACTAAATTACGGATAAATATAAAAAGCAAACACAGCGCGTATTAAATATAGTAAGTCAAGAGTGAATAGGTTACATCTAGGCAAGCGTGCTCCATCTTGAGTCAAATTTTCGCTTCTCATCGCTTCGCATCGCAGTGGTCAAACTCGAACCTATACGAATTAAAAAAGAGAACAGTTAAAAAAACATCCATTCATATTTATTTCCGAACACACATATCACGCATCCCGTATCAACAAAATGCTAAAGCTCACAAAAGATATTTTATAATTCCCTGAGCGTATAGTCAGCAAAAGCAATGAATTCTCCGGTGTTCGCTCTTTTACAGATTATAGAAGCGATACCGTCGGCGACGGCAGGACCTGGAACACGCCGTAATAAAAGCTTCGAACTTAACAACCTTTAGGTCAGGTATATTGGAAAATTTTCGATAAAAATAAAGTGCTAGATGCAATTTTTCCAACAAATATTGGATAATAAACGCTGTTTTTCTCGTTAAATTGATTCTGCACTTAAGAGGGAGTACAATGTGATAGCGCAACATGGATCCGAGTATACTGTTTTTTCGTTGAGATTTTTGTCTTTTAGTTTCATAAACTTTATTACAGTTTTTCACCGAAATTTATGTTTTCAATCAGCGTTACGAGATTTTTCAAAACAGTTACCACGGCCCTTTTTTTCAGGTGGGATGTCATCCAATGACTTCTCTCGCTTTAGGGTGGAGCGAGAAAGAATGTCAGACTTTTACTGACTTAAACCCTCATCTACGTTTCTTTTATTGTTGATCGGTTCGCGCTTGACCGTTATCTCACCTGATGGAAAGCGACGATACGGTCGACGATGGAGCGCGCTTACCTAGAAGTAATCTATTCACTCTAGACTTAATAACATTACTGGGTTATAGCCATCATGAAACACAGTGAATGTGTTCCCAAAACGTTTTGTGCTATAGGTGGGATGTCCACCATGTACCGGTGGAACATCGCAGTACGCCTGGTGGTCCGATGATGGAACTGGCTAGGTGGAATTAGGGTATGCATTTCCGACGCACACTTCCCGAAATGCAACCGCTAGAAAACTCACCGGCTAGCAACTCGGCGTCGATGCTCAAGACATTGAAGCCTCGACTCGACGAATGCATCATTGCCAACGATCCTCCTGGCTCGCCTCTCAGTTGTCTCAACGTTCCTTCTTTGCCTTTGTTTTAGGGCCCCAGGGATCTCTTCGCACAACCCCTGGCCCCAGTAGGCTTCGACCTTGCTGGGTCTCTACGGTTTTGCTGACATCTTCTTGAGGTGTGCGTGGAAAACTGAACCATATGCTAACAAGCTTTTAGTTATTATTTGTGGGCTTTTGTTTGGCCACTGATGATGTGGTCTAGATGGAGTAGATGGAGCACATTCGCCAAGGATTAACTAACTAATGAAGTAACTAAAGTATTCAACAGATTTTCATGTGGTTATTCATCAGTAGAAAGAGTGATTCATGAGCAAAGTATTAGAATTTCAAAGATTTGTAAACGCCGTGCAAAACTAGGACAGGCCGCTGGTTATTTGATGTTTATGAATCTTTAATTAGGTTTCCGTACCTCAAAAGGAAAAAACGGAACTCTTATAGGATCATTTTATTGTCCGTCTGTTTGTCTGTCTGTCAAGACCCTTTGAACGCGAGAAGGTATTAAGTTGAAATTTTAACCATATACTCAGGTATGCGGTCCCTTGATGCTGTGAAAAAATTAAACTTCTAAGTTAGGTAAATGCATATTTTGACAATCTCAAAGGAATCAAAATTCATAGGGTACTTCTCTTTGGTCTAGAATCTTGAAAGTTGGCATGAAGCAGGGTCTTATAGTAAAAATATAGGAAAAAATCTGAAAACTGTAAATTTGTAGTTCAGTCCCAAAAAAAAACTATTCTGCGATTCGGAAAAATCTTCGATACTCGACAAATCGAGTTTTGAAGATTTTTTCGAAGGAATTAAACTATTTTTATTATATATTTATATTTACACAGAACCCTCAGTGCGCGAGTCTGACTCGCAGTAGCCTGGTTTTTTAATCCTCGAACACAGTTTCTATAATGTGTATGAGTTGAATTATATATTCAAAATACATAATTCAACAAAATGTATGGTGTTGATTCCCCTGAAAGTGAATTGGATTTTCATTTCAGATCGGGAAAATATCATAAGTAGTTTAAATTCTCATCATTCATGTATGCATCATCATTCCATACAGTAAACACGTGCGTAATAAATTGACAAATTGATTGACTTTCTCACCTTTTGTTTTTGGTAAACCTGATCAATCAATTGAACTGTCAAATAAAATGTCAATCTAAATGATTGGTATTGGTCAACCAATTACGAAAGTTAATATTATTAGACTTGTCAACGGATTGAATTGATTAGGCTTTTAGAAACCAGTGATTAATTCGAATTTAAACAGTAGTAATGTACATAAAATATACTACATAAATATACTTGTTACTAACATTTTATATTTTTAATTAAAAAATGTTAATAATAAGTACACAGTTCTAATTCGACAAGACTACTCTTTGACCACAGCCTTCTGAGCGTGTTTGTGGACCGCTGGGGCTCGCCGATGTGACGGCACTGGATGCGACTTCGTCCAGAGCCTGGCGCTACAGTGCGGTGCCGCTTTTAGTTGTCTGTGTTTGTACCTACTAACAATACCTTTATAAGATTTCTTGTGTTACTAACAATATATGGACTTTTTCTGAAATACTCGTAAATAAATTATAATTATTATTATGTAATATTATTTTTTTAGTTTTTAATTTTATGTCTATTTTTGCCGACGTTTGCACACCTATTTTCTTTCTATTGTGTCTCTAATAACGGTATTAAAAAATTAAATAGGTATGAGTCGATAGTGTGGGCTGATGAAAAGAGTAGCTGTAGCCCTGGATTAGAAAGGGCAACTAAGGAAACACAAGTGAGTTTTAGTCAATATTAAAAACTGACACTCCCTCGCGCTCCACCCAGAGTGGAAGGGGTCAACTTATGAGTGGAGGGAGGCATTTTACTTGCTTTTTCTTTTCATCAATCCCGCAATACATTATTCAGGTGCGAAGATATATGTTATCGCCAATCTATTTAATCCGGTATTCTATGAAATGTATAGAAATCTTAGGTAATGTATAGAATACGGTTTAAAGTAAGGCTTTTATTTTCAGTTGGTGATAAAAAAAATAACCCTAACCTAACCGGTCCGTGTCGGGGTGCACTAAAATTACATCGCCTCCTTCCCTGCTCTCGCCTTTTACATACATTACCCGCTGCGCATTTTGGTATTGTATAGAATACCTGAATAATAGAGATTGCCGGTAACATATATATTAATTTAAACTTTCATTATGTTGTCATAATCACAATGGAACGATGAATGTTAAAAAAAGATAAATCTTTGTTATTTTGTGACTTGTAAATATCATTTTTAAAATAAACATGTATATCTGTTTATCTGAAAACGGTCAATAATGAATTGATAGTTTGTCAAATTCACACTTACACATATGGCCGTATGTTTTACAAATAGAACACCATCCAGACTTTGTGACACATTTTTTCTTCTACAGAATTCCTTTCAAGAACTTTCAATACATTTGTCATTATCTGTCGGAAAAAACACGTCGATATTTCCATCATATCAGCCGGAAAAAACATAAACATAGATCGTAACAATCACTCTGTTATTTATGTGGGAAACATAAACATTTTGACAGAGAACAGATGTTTGTAATACATTACTGATATTAGAATAACAGTTAGCGGCCAAACCACAGTATATGGTCTGCGATACATCGGTTTATTACTGTTACTAACAGACTATAAACATTATTATGGACTTGTCATGCGTGAAACAATTTGCCAATTGTGTTGTTAAAATTACTACGAACTTATTGAGTAATGTCCAAATAAATATTGCCTACTAAATAGATTAAGAGATATTTCGTCGTTGTTGCTGTTGAGAGTAGAAAATTATCCAGGAACCTATAATATATACTATTCCAGGACGTTTTTTTCCGGGGGGGGGGAACCTTCAAAAGACTCCTTGACTTTTGGGGAAAAGACCAGGGAATGCGGGATTCTTAACTCACTAAAACCACCCCGGTGATCACCATCAGCACCGCAGCAGCAGCAGCGTCCTCTTAAAAGACCACTCCGGAACCCTCTCTGTACAACGCCTGTTAGGGCACATTACTGAGGATTATTCCAGGACCTAGTCTACCTGCGTGCTAAGATATGATGCTAAAGTTTCTGTGAAGTCTGGGTCCACCTTCCAATAGCTATATGTGCTATGTCGTTTGAGAGGTATTTTTAAGATGAATAATAGTTACTATAGTACCAAGATCCAAATTTTAGTGGGCCCAATAATGGCCTCCTTTCATTTAATTCCGTTCAACTGTTTGAGCATGTAGAATTAACAAACACACAAAATTTCGATTGTACTATGATGATACGTTATCTCAAACTTATCAAGGTGTGGGCAAATATGCCACCTAGTACAGAAAAGTTTCCAAACAAACGTGAAATACTGAATGATATGTCTGATTCCATGGCGTATTTTCCTACTTTGACTCCTGATAAACGCGATAGCCGACACCGAAAGTGAGATATAACTAGTTACTGTATGGCATAACCCTACACAAGCCACATTGTACAGAACATTGAATATCTTGGGACCAAATCGGCAGCGCCCTGTTAGATTTATTATCGACACGCGTGACTGAGTTCCGTTGCCGTTGCTCTCAGGGGCCTATTTTGCAACATGACCGAACATAATATCCGTGCTACCTAAGTACACGGGTTATATTTGATTAAAGGAATATGGTTAGAGATTTTATAGACGGGGAATGTAGGAAGTTGGCACGCAAAGTTAAAAAATGAGATACTGTAGAACGACGAATAAGGTTGTTGTGTGAAGAGGTAGGTAGTGTGAAGCGATAAGTAAAAGTCCAAAGTGCACAAGAAGAAGAAGAATGAAAGTTTATTATCACACAGAGACACAGGTTCACACAAGAGTTCCACTAAGAAGAGATAGAAGGAGTGGTAGAAATATAGAAAGCAGATAGGCAAAAGTAAGCGAACATACATAAATATTACGCGCGGCGAAATATACGTAAGCATACGTTAGCGGTAGGCTCGGCAAAACGTACTGCCGGTCATTCTGACGCGCGGAACGATGCGCGTGCGCGAGCGCGACACTATGATAGCGCTGTCTCGCTCGCGCGCGCGGCTCGTGTGACGTAGCGGACCTGTCGGCCGCTGCTCGATAGATGTATTGTATAGCTACGGCCGGACAACTGATAACTAATTAACTACTAACACAATTTTTGTCTCAATATGTTTGTTTGTTGAATGTTAGGACAGTGATTGTTTATTATGATTCCTGATTCTATATAATACTAGTTGTTAGTACAAATATAAATAAATCATTTTGCTTTTACAATTATTGAGCCGTAGCTTTAATAATAATTATGTAGGTCACACAACACAATATATTCGGGGACATAATATCGACTTGCACAGCACAATTTATCTAAAGGTGCAACTTTGCCCAGTATCACGCAACTTCCCCATTTTACAACGAAATGGCGTGACGCGGGATATGTCAAATGTATCCGCATTTAAAATATTGGTTTCGTAAAACTTCTGTGATTAGTTAAAGGTATTGTCAAAATACATCACAGCGCGAATAAATAATATTAATTTTTGCTCGAGAAATTGCGTTGATGATCTCAAAGTTAGCGCTATTGTATCTTCATTCTTATGTAAACTTCATCCTTTAATCAAATCATTTTAAACTTCAAAGGTTCTTCTCACAAATATTGTGCAAATTAGCAGATGAGTACTCACTTCTTTCCCCAATTATTATAACAAGGTTCTGGACTTTCCTGAAATGATAATCATTTCACTTGAGCAACTTGCTCAAAAGGTTTATCTTATTTTCCGCATCGTCAACATGCTACTGGGAACGCTATATCCATCGTCTATTATCTTACAAGCAAAATAGAAAGCCTTTATTAACCGACTTCAAAAAGAAGGAGATTATAAGTTTGACTGCAAGTTTTTTTCTAGGATCATAACAGAACTGTCATAACATGTATAATTGCTTTTTTTATACGTGTAGTCGATGACTTACTTAAGAATATCATAAGATTACAACGTGATCTGATAATGTTATCGGAGGGTAAGCAACGGAATATAATTTAGCCATTTTTGGGAATAATCCCATGACAATATTAATAATAGAATTGTTATGAGATGCACTCTGGCTATAAGGTACCATCGAGTTAGTCTGATGAAGGAAGGTAGGAACAAAAAATCTAAGATAAAACAATGTATCCTAGCAGTGGCTTGGAAAATTCAATAGTTGCAAAGTCATCAAATAACTTCTCCTGCACTTGATGGAGCAGAAGGGCGTGACAGACTAATACTGACTAAAATTCACCTGTGTTAATTCAGTTTCCTTTTGCGTGCCAGAACCACGGGAATTTTTTGAATAAATTCGCAGCACTATTAGGCAGTTTTACTGACGTCTACAACGACTTATATTGCCCAGCTTACTCCAAAAACTGAGTCAAAACAAGCAAACGTTACAACCTCATCCATGTCAAGATACAATGTGGCCTACTTAGTTCTTCGGCCCAACTTTCACGTCACCATTATTGTGAACAAAGTGAATGTATGACGAACAATGCACACAATCCCGATGTGTGTGTCCCACAATGCAATGTTGCTGCATACAGAACTTTATTAACTATTTAATTTCAACTCCGCGAAGTATCCTCATTAAGCTGTTTAGCGGTATATTAGATTTTGTTTTAATGCTTGTATGAGACCGTGTTTGCAACACGACAAAGACGGGTGTAGGACTAATAAAGTTGGAGAATAATATGAAATGTGAAAATTAAGTTTGCAAAGCTGAGCAGACGTCTATGGGACAAAGAGAAAGGATTTTGTGACATAGATAAAACAGACACGACAAAAATACAGTTTAACAAATTATATTAAAGTTCACTGAGCTAAAACTTTTTAATAGGAACTGATCACTGATCAATATTTAAAAGTTGATTTAGTTCGACTTTTGAGGATTAATAGGAAAAGTTTATATTCGTCTGACAAATCTGGGGAAGAGAGAGGACATGAAATAATGAAGTAAGGAGGGGGAAAACTAGTTGACTCATTAGAGTAGAAATAATGTAGGTACTCACGGCCGCAAATGAAGAGGAATGAAGAGAGCTGGGAGTCAACGAAGGGGCGCGTTAATTAATAGTGCTTCAAGTGTACGTGGTAGGCAGTTTGCGTTATTGATACAGTACTGCAGGTATATCATCATCTAACTCAATAGGTAAGTGGTTAATGTTGTCTCGAATTACTCAAATAACAGTATTATAGTAGATAGATGTAGACAAACATTGAAGACGCCGTTTTTCTGCTTAAATGATATTCATTTATTTACAACCTCTTTTTCATTAACTTGCTCAATGGTAGTAAATATTATTTTTTTTATTAAACGTTTATTTATTAATTTTATTTAGACGAGGGTTTTTTTTATGGTAGGTAAAATCATCCAATGATAAATCCCGCCCTTGGGCTGAGCGGGAAATAGTGTCAGACTCTTACTGATTAAAAACCTACCCCATTCCTTCGTTGCCTATCATACCAGGGCTGACCCTTCCTCTCAGAAAACGGCCCTTGACCCCAGCAGGTTTGGACCCTGCCTGCCTGCAGCTAGCAGGCTGGGTATCTACGGTTCACTGACAGCTCCTTGATTTAGAGGAGGGTTAAAAATTGTGTGATTATCAGTCTATAAATGTTTATTCCTCTGTAGCACTCTAAAGACTTAACGAGTGGGGCAATTTTGTTGATTATGTCAATTGAAATTGAAATAATTATTAGGTTTCTTTCACAATTTGTCATTAGAAAGTGCTATCTTCTTTAATAGTTGCCATTGAAATTATATAGTCACATGGCCTAAGTCCTTCTGACATAGTGCTAAGTGATTTTCTAAACAATAACAATTGAGAAGAATATATCTGTACAAGATTGACTTGCGTCATCGAAAAAACTAGATATTTTTTTTAATGAATTTTTTTGTATCTGATATTACGCGCTAAAAATTGCAAAATGCAGTTACGAAGTGTCACTATCAGCCTATAGGGTGGTAATGACTTTAACGAGCAATGCAATGTGGTTTAGGCTCAAATATTTAAGTGTCAATTTTAACTAAATAATGACTGTTAATGTATTGTACCACGAGGACTGGTTTGAGACGGCGCGGGAGAAGAAGGTTTGGAAGGACTTGGGGGAGGCCTTTGCCCAGCAGTGGGACAGTAAGGGCTAGAAAAAAAAAAATATTGGAAATGGACAGACTTGTATTTCAAAGCGTTAATTTAAATTTAAACATTCGTACGAAATTGGAATGTGTCGAGGAGTCTTAAATAATTGAGTATTTCTGACTAGTAATAAAAATGAACAAGAAAAATCAGATATAAGATTTTTTTTTCATGAAATAAGTTTTTTTTTCATGAAAACGCTTCTGCCTAGAACAACTTGAATTGCCAGCTTTAAACGTTCATGTGAATACAGTCAACCATAGAATTTTAATTTTCTATGTTAATTTCCTAAAAATATACTATCACTAAACACAATTTATAATTTTAAAAAAACTCGTCTTGTTATATTTATTTCATTGAATTTCGAAGAACTCCCTTTAACGTACTGGCGCAGTTCAATAAACCGAATGAAAATATAAAGATCCGCTTGTGATATTATGTTTTTGAATTCATTCGAAACCAAGTTTGCGTTGCATTCTAAGGCTATTCACATTTACGCAAATATTTTTCTAGATACATATTTAAATATTTAAGAACACCCATTTGAAAATGGAATGCGATGAATTGCAGTATCTGTTTACGTTTCTTTTATTATTAACTTTGAATACAGATAGATGCAAAGAGGTAGAAAACGATGGGGAGAGAGAGAATGATAATTCAGAGTTTCAGAATAAATGTTAGCATTGGAATTGAGAAGCAAACACAATCGTGTCGGCACTGGCAAGTATCGCCTCTCGCTTTTGCATCGACTTGAGTATTTACATTCCATATTCAGACACATATTTTAAAGTTAATTCAGTGTGAGGTTTAAACCGAGAATATGAAGTATTCATGATGTTCCATGTATGTTGATTCAGTTTAGAATTCTTCTGCAGTTTTGTGTTTTATATAGGTTTTTAACTGTTTCAATTTACACAATTTTATAAACTTATTTTGCTTTTTTTAAGGTGAAAAATCATCTCTTCTTCTCTTCTCTCTCACACCTATATTTTTTTCAGCTGCCCTGTCCGTTTTAGGACCATGGGTTTCCTTTTGAGTCTGCCCATGGCCCCAGTAGGCTTCGGCTATACTGGGCCCCTGCGGTTTTGCTGAACCTTTTCATTTATACTGAGGATTGGTGTCTGACTTGCATAAGTAGGTAGTTTGAGTTAGAAAAGCTTCTTTATGTTTGTACATGTGTATACAGCGTGGTGATTAGGTTATCACATTAATTTAAACCACGTACTCTTTATTCGGTATTTTACCATAAACGGTTAAAATAATTTAATTATAAACCATATTATAGCCGTGAGAGATTTTTTCCAATTTAATATTTCACAACATCTTGTATTGCATAAACTTATCAGCTGACCAATAAAAGTAGGTCAAAGACCCGTGCTTGGTGTAGATACCTAGTTTACAACTTCAGACGTTGCCATTTCGTATTATCTACAAGCACTAAGCTACCGTATTACAAACTTTTTACGTTGGAATTATGTTACTTAAAATTAATACTAGAAACGTAAACAATTCAAGTGAAAAATGTCCTTTAGGCTAATTGATACCTGCTGCATAATTTAATGTGATAACCTAATCGCCACGCGGTATGTTTATTACTTCTTCATGCTCCAACGACTGGTCGGAATTGGACGAAAACTGGCACGCGCATTGACCATGTCCGTCATAAATAGCACATAGGAATTTTCGTACCGTAGGCGCGGGCTAGCGGACGGCGTGCAGTGGGTAGCACGCTGTCCGATCGTCCGGTAACATACCGGACCGAGCCCAAGTCATCGACGGCGCGTTCTGTTCCCGCGCGCCTCAAGGAGCTGTCAGCAAACCGTAGAGGCCCAGCCTGCTGGCTGCAGGCAGGCAGGGTCGAAGCCTGCTGGGGTTAAGGGCCGTTTTCTGAGAGGAAGGCTCAGCCCCGGCATGATAGGCAACGATGGAACGGGGTAGGTTTTTAGTCAGTAAGAGTCTGACACTACTTCCCGCTCCACCCAAGGGCGGGACTTGTCATTGGATGATTTTACCTACCAGAAAAAAAAAAAAAAAACGTAGGAATTTTCGTCCTTAGAATAATTTTCTAGTTTTACACAAACGCAGCCGCTGACAAAAGCTAGTACTACAAATACATCAACTTTTTTATTATCAGACTATAAGTTTGTTGGCTTTTTTTTTATTGATATAAATTAGTGCTTGACTGCGACCCTACCTGATGGCAAGCAGTGATGAAATCTTTAACTTACTGATATCTAAAGAAAAAGCAAGCAAGGCTTTTCAAGGTAGAATTATTACCAAAGCTTAAGGCTAAGAACGTAACTCTACACATTATCTACGAACATTGTGGCCGAAGCGGTAATAGGATTTTTACTTCCTAGCACAAACTGCGAGCGTTTGTGCGACACTTTACTTAAGATTAGTGTTTATTTACAACCTCATTGCAGCCACAGGATCGCGATTGAAGAGCGTAGGCTTCTTTCTCTGTTAAATTTTTACTTTGTAAACTGATCATTTGCGGATCTTAGCTTAGGTATTTATTTATTTATTTAACATGTGTACATAAATTATGTACAGTAGTGGTACATAGGCGGACTTAATGCAACAAGGCATTCTCTACCAGTCAACCTTTGGGTTAAGAAAGACAACACTATAGTAGGTGTGCACAATAAATAAATAACACATTTTTTTTTATGCGGTTGTATTTTTGCGATATAACGTTTGATAAATTGGGACTGTTAATAAAAACATGCTTTTTTTATTTATTTATTTAATCGCATTTACATAGTCTATATATGTAGTTAGTGTATAATTGTATTTATAGTTTTAATTAGTAAGTATTTTATAGAAAGTATATAATTGTGTATTTGTGAAACAATTTCATAAAAATTCGATTTTTGACCAATTTACATACTTACCTAGTCTTAATATAATACCCGCAAACTGCATAGTAGTTTGTCGGCAGTACGTTCTCGTGAATTTTTCACAAAATCTTGAAAACACCAATTAATTGCGATAGAGTAGGTAGGTACTACGTATACTTATACTAATATCCCGTCACAACATAATATCGTTTACTTTAATACCAGATCGTGATAGGCTCTCAGAAAAAGCAGAGCCCGACAAAAACATTCAACTATACACCGTTAAATTTTGATCGTTTTAAACCCGTGGAGGATCGATTCGGTACATGAAACACTATCGATTTGTAAAGATAAAATTAAAAAATAAAGTACTTTTTCTTTAAACTCGAATAAATTTACGCTTGTACGAAATTAATTTCAATAAGTAAACGTAAGCTGGGCGAGGTCAATGACCTCTAGGTAGTTACTACGTAACAACAGACAACTACCTACAAGTTCATTGACTCGTTTACAAAAGAAATTTAAACGATGTATAATTATATTGTAGATCATCTGTCGATTAGTACCAAATCCGTTCACTCCCAAGCTTGCTGAATGACATACTGAAGTGAGGCTACAGAACTGTCCAAAAAAGTTTTTTTTCTCCCACTTTTGGCGGAGACAGTACTTATTCATTTTGTATCCCGACTTAAAGAAGTAGGGAAGGAAAAATCATGTTCCGCCAATCCCAAATAAACGAAAAGTTCAAAATAATTATGATTTCCTTTACTTATCAATTCTAAGTGGAGCGGAGGAGCGTGTCAGATTTATGCTAAAACTCTAATGTTTCATCAGTTGGCATTTGTGTTGAAGGGAATGGAAGGCAAAGGGTAACTTACAGAAGACAAGTGGGTTTTAGGCAGTAAAAGTCTAATACTCTGCCCACAGCAGTTGAAATTATTTAATGAGTTTCCACATAAAAGACACATACTCCACCCATTGCTTCTTTGCTTTCATCTTTTTCTGTAACCAAAAAGTAGTCCTATAAGAGTTAAATAAAGCTCAATTATGTTTAAATGTATTTCCACTGGTATTATTTGTTATTCTTTTTGATGAGAAACATCTTAAGTCTCCGAGCACGTTCAAGCAATCAGCCTTTAAAAAATGGGATCCGTACACTTTCTTTCCTGAGCTACGCTGAGCCAATATTTACGAAACGCTTCAGAACTTCTTAGAGAAAATCTTGTTGAACACAATAATGAATGTTTTAGTCAAATAATATTCAGAGAGTTGTGCTTTAACTTGTTATTTATGAATGAAATACTTACCCATTTTTGTTTTTCTTATTTCCATTTTGTTAGCCTTAAAATTGCGAGCTTTACCACTATTTTACCTGACGGTAAGCGATGATATGGTCGACGATGGCGCACGCTTACCTAGAAGAAACCTATTTGCTCTGGATTTGTTTTTTGTGGCTTCGCGTTGTCTATGCATTTAACCAATGTCAAGTTTAGAAAGTGTTTAATTTTTACAGACAGTTTTAGTTGCTTTCCCATTAGAATGTAGATGTAACCATTCATAATGATTTTGCAGTATTTGGCAGCTAATGTATTGAGTTAGTTTACTCGGCAAGCTTTTCCGACGTTTGAATTCTCAGCTTCATTTTACTGAGATCACGCCTGTTTCAATGATTTCACATATTGTCTAGTCGCGTGGACACTTGAGATACCAAACTTTACCAATTTTACATCACAATATCCACTAGGAATCAATTTACGAATAATCAAAACAGCCACTGTACTAACTCGAAAAATTTCCACCAAAAACTCTACTTTGACTTAAAGCTTCCCAGGTTGCGGCTCGTGTCAAGACGCAGACAACGGAGTCTGTGTTTCTTGACACGAGCTGCAACCTGGTTTTTTTAGTTGAGAAATCATCCAATGATTTCAGCACAGCTGGGCCCTTACGGTTTTGCTGACATCTTTTTGAGGCGCGCGTGGAACGCTCCGTCGACGAGTTTGCTCGACCTGCACGGTTTCCGGACGACCGGACGGCGAGCTGCCCATTGCTCGCTGTCCGCAAGCCCATGCCTACGGTGGCTAGAAATCGGGGTTGGGGTCCCGATGGCTAAGGCGCGAGGGCCGTTCTCTCACGCGTGCAGCGAAGTACTTTACTCTGTGTCCGCCACTCTGTGCTCTGGAATCCGTGTCTGCTCTGTATCCGCCACTCTGTGCTCTGGGCTCCGTGTCCGCTTTGTGTTCACCAGGGTGAAACTCCGTGAGTTTCACCCCGGCCAGTAAGGAGGCTCACCGTTTCGCGCTTCTTTTCTTCGCACCATCCAGATCGCCATGACCGTCTGGGACGCGTTCAGCTTGTCTGCCGGCTACTTTCGCAGCGATAGCATTACCACGTTGAATTAATAATTCTTTGGGCAAATTAATTATTATTTTACGTCTTTTTAATGAGAGTAAAATAAATAGACTTTTGCTCATATTTTAAGAACTTCAAAAAGCTATTTATACAAAGTATGTTTATTTTGATACTCGTATTTACATGAAAGTGTATTTTGAAGTTAATTGTACAGTCAGTTTGTGGTTTCTAACTTACGTTCGAAAGTGCGTAAAATACATATTTATCTGGGATGTTTGATTTGGGAGCTTCATATGATATTTTAATGTTTACTTTGATGAACTCGTGTTAATTAATCATAACGTCTGTTGTCTTAATTTTGACGTTAAGTCATTGTTTTATTTTTAATTAGAAAATTTAATACAATGATTAATTCATGATGGGTTTCGGAAACAATTTTATTTGTAGTTTAGCTGATTAGAAGTGGGATTATACTTCAGGCACCTATTATGCGGATGATGTGGTCTAGGTAAACTAGTTAGTTACTACTCCACACATATTTTATCACACATATCTCCGTAGCCTTTTTCTATCTAGCTTAGGGTTTTTTTTTTTTTGTGGTAGGTAAAATCATCCAATGACGAATCCCGCCCTTGGGTGGGGCGGGAAACAGTGTCAGACTTTTACTGACTAAAAACCTACCTTTCCATTCCTCGCCTTTGTCCCGGGGCCCGTGGTGACACTCTCGCATAACCTTTGGCCCCAGTAGGCTTCGGCCCTGCTGGACCCCTACAGTATCTAGCTTAGGGTGGGATTCCTGACTAACCGAATGCTGCTGAATATCTGTATTTTAAAAGGAGCGACTGCCTATCAGACCTCCTTTTTTACACACATATGTTTTACTAGCTTTTGCCCGCGGCTTCGCTCGCGTTAAGTATTATTATTAATTAGGCATATATTTTGCGGCTTTACAATCTTTAATTTCAGTTCAATCAGACGAAAATCTAAGAAGATGTATACAAATTTTTATCCCCTATTTTATCCCCTTAGGGGTGGAGTTTTTCAAAATCCTTTCTTAGGGGATGACTACGTTATAGTAGTTATATGCATGCAAAGTCTCAGCCCGATCGGTTGAAAATTGACAAAGTTTCATACAAACTTTTATCCCCTATTTTATCCTCTTGGAGGTAGAATTTATCAAAATCCTTTCTTAGCGGATGCCTACGTCATAACATCTACCTGCATGCTAAATTTCAGCCCGATCCCTCCAGTGGTTTGGGCTGTGCGTTGATAGATCACTATATCAGTCAGTCAGTCACCTTTGAGTTTTATATATTTAGATTAGGTACATTTTACGATGAACTTATTGTCAAGTGTTGGTACTTGACAATCATTTGTGTCAAGTACAATCTCATCGCATTTCAAATCCTCACTTCGTCAGAGATTATTTTGCTCTCTTGGTCAGTTCTTATACAATAGATTAAATGTTACTGCAAATTAAATCAAATCAAATCAAAATTGTTTTTATTTCACATAGGCCTACATGGCCACTCATAAAAAGTCAGTAGCTAGTGCATGGTAGTTTTCTATGGAGAAGAACCGGCAAGAAACTCCATGGTTATTCTTTAAAAAAAAATGGTTTAATTAACAATATTTCCATTTTACAGTGTTTTGATTCACATAGAGTCTATATAAAACCAAAAAAAAAAATTACAATTAGTTGTAATTTTTTTTTTTAATATCTGATAGTATAATTGGTGTAGTATTAGTACTACACCAATTACACTATCAGATATTAATAAAATAACTTATTAATGAATTTAAGGTGGTGGAGGTCTATATAATATAAAAAAATATTGCAAAAGCAATGTGTCAAAATAAAAAATAAATAAAAAATAGATGTCATATATTAAAACAAAGATGGAGCAGTTAATATACACATTTACACAATATTAATGAGTTACCGTGGCGCCACATGTACAAAAGCGACATTGCCAAACAAGCGTGTCTTCAACATAGTCTTAACCTCGCAATATGCTTTTTTGGTTATGACACGCTTATTATAAATTTTGAACTTTCCCTCGCTATGTTCAGTTACCTCCTTTGGCAGCTTGTTATAAAAGCTAATCTCCACTTGGGTAATACAATTTCGTGTTTCCAAAGCATATTTTTGTCATGAAAATCGCTTCTAATTTAAAAAATCCCAAGTTTCTACGAACATACATAATATAAAACACTCTCAATCTATTCCTTAAACCAAATCAAATTATAACTATAAATAAAGGCATGTCTTAAAACCCCTGACTATCGGCAAACTGAGAATATTTCACCTGTACTCAAATAAACTTTCATCGTTCCTTTCCTCCATGGCTGATCTAAATCTCATACTTTTAAGTCACATACATTTTTAATTGTCAAAAGAAACCTATTGTGAAGAGAAAATTATTTAAAATTTAATTGAAAATTGAAGTATAATATTTTATTGACCCTCGTCCGTCCGCCCCTACGGGGTGCCAATAATAAAGCACTGCCAGGTGTTTGACGCTCGGCAAATGCCGAAGTGATAACGCCTTTGGTTCGGGCCCGCTCGGTGCATTCTATTATTTTCTTCTCTTTTACTTTGTATTTACAACCATTGTCCAGAATTCATAAAATCTTTTCTATTCTATTCAATTCCTATTAGGGTAAAGACTAAAACAGGTAACACATAATATAAAGGAAAACAATATCAACCTCTTAAAAATACATTACCTACTTACATACTTAGTTTTCTTTATATTTGCAGACTCCTCTCATCGTTTGACTCAATATAAAGGAATAATGCGTAATCTTTTGAGTGGCTTTTACGATCACCGACTTGATTTTTCCGTCTCAAATAATATTGATACAGGTCACCGCTTCGTGTAGCAGAAGAAATAACAGAAATATAAGGTAAAAAAACTTAATCGAATTTTTACAATAAAGTAAGTGGGTATACTAGTATGTAAGCGTTTTGAAAATAATTAAGGATTTCTAATTATACTTTTATAATATAGAATTTCTAATTAGGAATTAAAATAAGAGTTAAAATATATCACACCAATGTTATAAAGGAAAAAGTTTGGGAGTATGTGTGTAAGTAACAAACATGT
Organism: Leucania comma; assembly: GCA_958295575.1. NCBI lineage: Eukaryota > Metazoa > Arthropoda > Insecta > Lepidoptera > Noctuidae > Leucania > Leucania comma. The sequence goes on along the minus strand of OY282476.1, from coordinate 11,587,727 downwards.
TAGTTTTTCACGCTCGAACCGCTGTATGAATTTGGATAAAATACAGTACACGAGTTGACCATTTCTTGAAATAGAACATAGGATACTTTTTACACTGGAAGTATATTTTCTTCGAGTGCTTTGCTACTTGCACGCAGGTGGAGTCGCTGACAAAAATTAAACGAAGGCATTTCGCCACTGGATAAAAAGATGCAGACAGTACCAATTAAAACGTATAGTTATATAGACATAAAGCTGTCCCCTGCAGATTCACCTACGTCTTTGGCTACTTGCTTCTCTCCTATTAGTCATAGAGTTTTTTTATTTTATTTTTTTAAAGTAGGTAATCATCCAATAACATCCCCCGCCCTTGGGCGGAGCAGGAGATTGTGTCAGACTCTTACTGACTAAAAACCTACTCCGTTCCTCCTTTGCCTTGGTTCCAGGGGCCTGGTATGCATTTTCATACCTCCCCAAAGCCCCAGATTAGGCTTTCGACCCTACTGGGCACCTACAGTTTGCTGACGACTCCTTGGTCATAGAGTTGACCTATTATAAAACCTTCCTCAATAAATAGGCTATCCAATACTAAAACATTTTTTCAATTGGATCCACTAGTTTCTAAGATTAGGGCGTCTAGCTAAACAAAGAAACTTCAGCCTTATAATATAATAAAATATATTATGAATACTTAAATATATAAAAAATATTAAAAAAGTTTAAATCAGTTCTAAACTGTAGTTTATAATTGCACTCACTTGCTTATTTGTGATTGACCAAATTGTGTTTTTTTTATTCGTTTTTACTAATTTTACAAATTTTTATAAATACTCTTTATTGTATACACAACAATATTTTTTTTTATTTTTTTATTTATACAAAAAGGAAACTAAAAGGTTATGTATAATTGTATGTATGAGCCTTATCGCATTCTGCGATCTCTTCTAGCAACCTGGAATGGATAGTATTTGCGTGGACAAGAAACGGGGCTGTCATTCGGTGTTCATATTTATTATAATGAATACATAAATAAACATGTATAAATATTTAAAACTATAGATAGAAATATAAATGACAACTATTGATATTCACAGCGACCGGTAATATTCCCTAAAGAGTCTTTTTCAAACAGGCAACGATTGAGCGCGTTTAGTTATTATAATGTCTATTACATTATCTCTATACCTCTTTAGAGCCAAAGCTTGTTTATAGTCCAGGATCTATGGTTCATTTTTGTACTTGATTACTATCAAGCTAATTTTCCGTGAGTAGCTTCAGTTTGATGAGACGCACAACAATATCCTATACAAAGCTCTCGATTTTGGTAGCTAACAGAGATAGCAGGATAAAAAAATAATTCAGTAAGAAATATTTTTTTGAGAATCATCAAATCGACATATTCTATCGTTGCTACCTCTGCTACCTACAACAATCGAGAGTTTCGTATAGGAAATTGTTGGGCGTCTCATCAAAATGAAGCTACGTGACTCACAGATAATTAGCTGGATATTAATCAAGTGCAAAAATGTACCATGGATCCTGGACTATCACTACATAATATAAAACAAAAGCGCTACCCGCTGTCTGTCCCTATGTATGCTTAGATCTTTAAAACTACGCAACGGAGTTTGATGCAATTTTTTTTAATAGATAGAGTGATTCAAGAGGAAGGCTTATATGTATAATACATGCATGTAGTACATTTTGATACAAGTAGGGAAAGTTTGTCATTGCAGCCGAGGCGAAATTCACCCGAGCCGTACAGGCGAGGGTGTTATGAAGCCGAGTGCTGCAGTGACAAATCTCCACGTGTATCAAACGACGTTTTTCAATACACTTTCGAAGAAATACGATGAAAAATCCACCAATAATAATCTATCTTCTATCGGAAAATTACGACGCATTTTTGTTCATTTTGTACTGAAGAAAATTTTCCAAAGTTACCTAATAATTTAGTTTTGATTTGATGGCAGCAGGCTTTTTTACCTCAATCACATAATCTGGTAGTGTAGCATCTAAAGGATTCTGTTCAAATCTTCTTTTTCACAACTATCACAAATGAATAAGTTAGTTAATATTAGGTGTACTTTTCCCCCCCGCGCATAACCTTTGCAGGTTGAAGAAGAAGCAAAGGTATCAAACCGTATACATCCTAATATTAAAAATATAAAAATTCAAATATTTTTGAATTTAGAACACAGATAATTGTTGATTTGTTGGTATTAACAAATTATTGCTTACGTAATCATATCTATTTATTTTATTCTGTTCAAAAACACAATTTCAATTTTCATTAAATATTAAAACCTTAAAAATATCCGCCTCTTTGCTTAAAAAAAAAAAACAGTCTTGACCATGATGAAATAGGAATGAAAAAAGCCCTTGTTTTGATAAATTGAAAAAAAGCACGCGGGTGATAAACATGCCATATCGAACCTAATCGTAGTGCGATAAAAGGCAGTTTTTGAGTAAGTGTATTGAAAATTATTTAATATCACCATTGCATCCATGCGAGGCTGGGGAGGATCGCTAGTTATTTATAAATCACACAGACAACATTACGTACACAGATTGCTTATAGATTCAAGTTGTGTGCGTCCCGGGTCGCTTGTAAGCTGTTTGCATTGGTCATTTGTCGACGCGGCTTATCGGGGCATTATTTGCCTTGCCTGCCCGATTCAATTTCCTAGTTCGACCCAATACGGATCTTATATCCACGGTATGGTAACAAGCTTCGTACATGGTATTGTATTGTTGTGCATGGTATTGTATTGTTGTCTTCGTACATGGTATTGTATAGGGGGTTTTCCTAATGGAAATATGTAAACGAGAAATATTGAAGCTGTAAACTTTTTAGTTCTGTAGTTGAATCAATTTTGTGTTATGACTGTGAGAGTGTGAGTATGTCTGCTAAAGATTTATTGTTTTGAGGTTTCGATTATTTATTCTAAACACAGAAATTCTACAGAATATAAAGTTAAAATAATACTTAGATTCCTTTAATCGGGAATTAGAAATTCTAAAAGCTACCTGCAGTATCTACATAATAATATGTACGTGAATTTACTTCAAATTTTATTTACAATTTCGTGTCGTCTAGTTACTCGTACGTCATATTATATACCTACGTAAGTATTATTGTAATTATAGAAAGTCTCCAAATTAATCATTACAAGACTTTTTCATATGGGTGATCATCTAATGACTTCTTTCCCTCTAGGGTGGATGGTGTGTCAGACATTTACTGTTAAAACTCTACCTATTTTTCTTCAGAACGTGAGGTTTTTGCATCCCAGGACCACGGGTCACCCTTTCAGAAGTCATCGCTCCTAAGTTTTCTCCCCTTGTGTCAGATTTATTCAGAGTAAAGGAACAGAGAGTGCACCTGTATTTGCTCACATCATCATCATCATTTCAGCCGAAAGACATCAACTGTTGGACATAGGCCTCCCCCATGTGTCGCCACAATGAACGGTTCTGTGCATCTCGCATCCATCGGATTCCCGCATCCCTTGCCAGGTCATCAGTCCACCTTCTGGAGGCCTCCCAATACTGCGTCTTCCGGCACGCAGTCGCTACTCCAGAACCTTTCGGCTCCAACGACCATCTGTTCTGCCATCATGTTTTCTATTTGTTACATATAAAGTATTATTATTTAAGTTTCAGGCAAACAACCTTTTTATGATACAATTCTATTTCGAGCCAGCAAAAATGAACATAATTAAAGGCTACTTAAAGCCAATGATGTGGGTAATATTCATAAAGAATTTTACTTTTAATAAAATCCGCCAAAAAATCACTTCATCGTTAAGTTGGAAATAAGTAACAAAAAATTTCCTGACAAAAACACGCTAAAAAAAAACCCAATTTCGCACATAATGAGCTAACTCACTTTCGAATTAGCGAGGATAATTGAAACAGGATAAAACCAATTCATTATTTATTCAGCTAACGTAATCAATGGTTGGATATCAATACGAAGTTTTTAATTTTATTCGGAACCAATCAGCCGTTATAGTGCGGTCAGCACACAAAGAGACTAATTTATTCATTCCATTGTTGACACGCGCAATTGGATCGATTTAGATTTTTATTCAACTCATACTGATGGTTGAACCTTGATTGACTTTTGATGATGATGGAATCACATTTCGGTTCTGTAAAATCGTTATTATGTAAATAAATGCTTCAATATTTTGAATGTTTAAAGTTAAATTTGTTTTCTTAGGGTCCCGTACCTTGAAAAAACGGAATCTTTATAACATCACTTCGTTGTCCGTCTGTCAATACTCTTTATCTTTGGAACTCGTGGAGGTATCGGGATGAAATCAAAACCATGTAGTCAAGTCTGCGGTCCCTTGTAGCTGTAAAACTTCAAAGTTAACGAAAAAAATGATATAGCCCTTTACGTCACAAAAAAAAAGTATATTTCGACACTCTCAAGGGCATCAAAAATCATAGGGTACTTCCCGTTGTTCGTTTATAGCACAAGTATAGAAAAAAATGAGAAAACTGTAAAGTACAAGTAGGTACTGTAATTACATCACAATAAAAAAAACATTTTGCGATTCGGAAAAATCTCCAAGACTCGATTCGTGGTTGTCATAAGTAAGTTTGTAAGGATCCCTCAGCGCGCGAGTCCGTCTTGCACATGGCCGGATTTTTTTTTGTGACTTGAGTCATCAAAAAACTTCTCCCACTCTTGGTGCAGCGAGAAAAAATATCAGACTTTCACTGACTAAAACTCTTTGCGTTCCACGGCCACAGTAATTCTTTCTCACAACCTCGCCGCTCTGGCAGGCAACTCGATCAATGCTAGCACTCCATTCAATATAACGGTACACAATGATAGAATATGGCCAGGCAAACAATAGAGGGCTTCATCATAATTGAAACAGTGTACACGTTCCCAAGTAATAGTACCGACACAAAGCGAATGGTTTTGGCCGAAATCCTATTATAACTCATCAATTTATCCTATTATAACTAGAAAACCATTTGTGCAAGCACACGTGGAACACTACACCGTTACCAGATGGGCGAACGACGAGCTACCTTGTCGCTTTCTTGTCGTCCGCAAGCCCGCGCCCCATATCTAATAGGTCCGTTTGGGAATGTTTAAAATATTTAATTAAGTTTCATCTATTATGACATCTGTGAACAAAGTTTATAATTTCCATAGACAGAAGCAGTAGGTATATATATAGATATATATTAAAAGCAGTTCTAGTCGCAAAGGCAAAGCAAGCAAGTGATATCATTACGCACATAAAAGCAGATGGCATATGACCTAGATAACTACAAAAAGAACTGATTTTAGCAGCTCTATCAAGAGTTGTCCCTCTTGACTTGGACTTGGGACGCAGAAACAATGATGGCCTACAAAAACAAAAGGTCTATAAAAAAAAGCATCAATTGAAAGAATGGTGTAGGTTGAAGAATAAAATAATAAAGTAAGTATTTCTAATGTCTTTGAGGTCTGGTTTTCGCACTTAGTCCTTGGTAGACCATTATACGTGGGCCGTGGCGGCCTTCAGTCTAGCCAGAAAGTTTTTAAAAGCAGTATTTATAATGTACCGCAAATCACAAGTTCATTTACGTTAGTTTCATATACATGCACAACTTATTATTCCTAAAAGAACTCCGTTAGAAGTCGCTAGTAATAATAAATATTTACAAGACTATCTGCTGTCAAAATTGTCCCTTAGGAACATACTCCTCTTGGGATAAAAATTATCATGTGTCCTGTGTGCCCTAGGACATTCAGCCGTTCGAGCGTGTAGAAGTAACTGAACTAAATTTCGCCTTTCGAATATTAGTGAAAGGAGTTGGGGGATGCCTTTGCCCAGCAGTGGGAAAGTATAGGCTAAAGAAAAAAAATATTATTGAGATGTAGAGTAAAGCACGGTTACTCTTAATTCACTAGATAGTACGACACTTTTTATGTGAAAAAGAACATCCCTATGTTCTTTTTTCTGTCGATAATAGATCAGTACAAAAAAAATAAAATAAAGGCTTATTTTGTACACTTAAAAAAATTAAAATATTTTCATCCAATTTAAAGCCCGTAAATAAATAAGTTATTTTATTTATAAACTTAAAATAAAACAAGTGTTTAAAATTTGAAGATTTTAAGCGTAGATACAATGTTTGTACAATATTTTTCGAGAGGACATATTTATTTATTTATATTTTTTTTTTTCATATTTGTCGATTTGATCAATATTTATTTTATTTTATTGTTGTGTCTAGGAATTACAGCCCAGACTATCTGTAGGCCACACAAATATTCATTTCGTTCGGGAATCTAATCCGCGCTACGCAGCACAGTAGTCAATTGGGATAATTATTAACTCCACTGATAAAGCCCTACACTCCTAAAAAGGTGTACTCCATCATTGACTACATAATGGCTTACCCTCTAGAAAGAAAGTGGACAAAGGCTAGCTTACTATTGATACAAATTAAAAAATAACGTCGTTTGGAAAGTACGGTAATTTTCAAGGTTCAAAATCTAATAGTCTTAAAACAGGCCAGTGTTTTTCAGTTCCCAAGCACTTTAACTTGAGTAAAAATAAAAAGTAGTATGAAATTATTAATCTCAAATGGTAAAGAACCTTGGGCTAAGAGCCCAAATAACTTAACAATATTGTGATCGTAAATTTTTGTTTGCTAAACTTTTTAATAGGCAGAATTGTTTATTTATGACGGCGGCTATAACGTTTATTTTGAAGTTTTACTAAGATTAAATTAAGAACACTGAAGTTTTTATGAAGCCCTCGACTTTGCTCATCTCAGTGACTGAAATATTAAGGAATATTTAAGTTACAAATAGCTTAAACGCCTAACTAATGCAAAATCAAATTTAAATGTTTGATTAGTTGTGTTTGACTCGATAAATATTGAAAAAAAGCAAATCAAACAAAGTATATCATTACAGTACACGTCATTTCCTATTTTTATGTGTTTATTCCGCATAGAATAATCCAATACTCACTGATATGAATTTCGTAGAAATTTTGCCACAATCATCCTCCGGGACAATTGATTACGTGCCCTAACATCCGTTCATCAATTGTACAGAGATAAACGTCAAGCTGAGTTTGCAAATGACAAATGTTTGCTAATGACTCGCCCACTGAAAACCGAATAATTTCCACGAATATTTTACAGACCAGCTATTATGCTGGACGAAAATAATAATCATTGTTATAGGTCTATCTTTTGAGAGCGTCGTTAGTAAAATCGAAATATATTTTTAATTGTACTTACTGAATCTTGAAGTTCGAATTGAGCAGGATTGCTTGTTGAGATGGACGTATTCAATTGTCAATTCAAGTGTTGTAAACATCGCTTATTATTTTGTTTGGATTCGTATTGAACGTTAACAAGTTTTATTCTGAATTGTTCGTTTATTCAAAAACTTATTGAACGTTAATCTAATATTCATACTCTTTAATAATTGCTGGCTGTATTATTGAAAAATAGTGATATGGTCAAAATATATACAACGTAATTTTTAGTATTTGCGAAACCTGAATATAGTTTATTCAGAATCAGTAACTAAATCGATCCGAATAATTTTTACACCATGTTATATTTTTTCCCAAAAATATTTAAATAAAGTCACAAGTTAAACACCACCGACACTAAGTACAATACAGGTCACGGCAGGTGTGAAACAACTCCTCAGACGCCCGGATGGCCTTGTGACCATGTATTTGTGCCGACAACCAGGTAACACAACAAGCTAACTTTGTGATTTTCCATGACACAGTTATGAAATTTTGTACGTAGATTCTTTACATAAAAATACTGGACACGTGTTTCGGGTTTCCTATATACTAAAACTAAGGTTGTATAATAATATGTTTAATTAAAAATTTTAGGTCGTAATCCAATGGTTGAGGCACCCGCCTCTCGTATTAGGTTACAGAATCGAAAGTGGGCAAATGACCTGTGCCTCAAAAAAACACGTAAAGCCGTTAGTCCCAGTACATTTGTACATCTTTGACAATCGTTACAGATAGTAAACCGCCAGAAATTCTGACCATCAGTCTATCCGAGGAATATCGTGTTGCTCATCACCTGGATAGAGGAGGTCTGATATGCAGTCGCTCCATGTTAAAAACTCGGATAGTTAGCTGCGTTACACCGGAAACCGATCCCAAGCTAGGGAGATGACGATCTTTAATTCAAAATTCATCGTTATCTAATGACCCTATCCGGCTTCGAGCGGGAGAATATTATATGAATAAATCATCTTCGTATATTATTCTTTCTACTAATGAAAACCGCCCATGGCGTGGTTCAAGAGAAGACAGAAATCAACTTTGCTTTTTAATCTGTACAGATTTTCAGCTTACAAATAAAGCACTCATGTTAACACTATAAGAGCGGATACCCACAAATGTAATACCACATCTCAACACGACGCCACAATTGAAGCCATGATAATCCGCAGTACAATGACACAAGTAGTTACGCACTCAACGGTAGCATTAAAAGGGTGCTTAACACGCAACGGATTGTGGGCCTGTGAATAATGGCGAAAGAATAGCTGAGGGTGCCACCGTTTTTAACGTTGGCTGAAAAGACTCGTAACTCCAGAGTCATTGAGAACAGTAATGTGAGTTACGTGAGGTCGTATCAAGCACGTACTACGGATTGGTTCGCAGAGCTCTGGTTTCGGTTTGGTGAGACTAGCAATCCGCACAGTGACGCATGCATTTTATTATCCGTATAAAAAATTTGGATCCCTGTGAAAGGCCTTTTAGATGATTTACGATTTGATATGCCGGTTGTTTAACTAATATATTTTGTGGGATGTTCAGTCGGATCTGGGACAAAGCAATCTGAAGAGGGTTTGTTTACGGTTCGGTTAGAAATGTTGATGGTTGTGACCTGATTGGATTTTCTTAATTTCAAATTTCTCCCGCTCTGAATGGACCAAGATACGAGTATCATCATCATCATTTCAGCCGAAGGATGTCCACTTTTGGACATCGACTTCTCCCAAGCGTCAACATAACGAACGGTCTTGAGCATCTTGCATCCATCGCATTCTCATGACTCTCACCAGGTTCTCGGTCCACCTTGTGGGAGGCCTACCAACGCTGTGTTTTCACTATACAACCTTTCGGCCCCATCGGCCGTCCGTTCTACGAGCAACGTGCACTGCTCACCTCAACATAAGTTTGGTGATCGACAGTACCAGATTATCAGAATATTAGATTTTTACTAACTAAAAGCCACCCTTGTTTCTTCAGTTGCACTTTGCGTGCTGCGTGCCAGTACTGCGGCGCGTGACTATTTTGAACAATTTTGAGTCCTGGAACAATCTGCAACATCTGTTTGCGACCTCTTACGTTAAGTACGTTCATAATAATGAAGATTTGAAGAATATTCAAGGTACCAACAATATAAATAAATTAGCACACTCACTAACTACTTTGTTTACACACTCAAACAAACACAGAAACTTTATTATCTCCAAACACATTTGCGATTTCCAGCTTTCATAAATTCCGGAATTTTATACTCTCGATCTGAAGATCTAATATAATTTAAACCGTTTCTTGATATTTTATAGAAAATATTTTCCTGGCTAGCTTTGTCATACGAACGTTGACCAATAAGGACTAGCCAAGTTTAGCTAGACATTCTACTCACGTATGTTTAGAAGAGAAATGCATTCGTTCATATAACATTTATTCATAAAATAGATTCTTGTAAGATATCTATATCTCTTGGAGTCTGTTTTGAACTAAAGATATAGAACTATGAATGGATTTATCTGTAATACGACTTTATGATTGCTTTTGTATATAAAATTTGGACATAGTTGCGTTTAAAAACTTTTCATTGATTAGTAAACAAATACCAATATCAACTGAGTTATTGGGACTGGGACTTGGGAAATTACTGACATTTCTAGTTGATTTGTTTAACTCAATGACTTTCAGATATTACTACGATTTTTTTCTAAGGTCAAAAAACTTTTCCCGCTGTAAGTGGAGCGAGAGAGAGTTTCAAGCTTTTACTGACTAAAACCCACCTGTTTTCTTTCAGTTGTCTTTTGTGTTCCAATACCACTGTAACACCTTCGATTATTGCCGTAACCCCAGAAAGCCATTGGCGCTACTGAGGCGGTTTAGTTTTACTGACATCTTTTTGAGGCGTGCATGGAGCATAACGCGCCGTTGACTTGGGCCCTAGCCCCAGGCCCTAGGCCGTTGCGGTTAAGACTAGATCTCATAGGACGGCCGAACGGTAAGCTGAGAATGGCTTTGTGGCTTCCGACACCCGAGGCGTTTCCAGTGGTAGCGGGTCCGCTACCTCAAGGTTTTGGTCATCTTTTTCGCTCGCATTACTGCTTCGCAGATGATGGCTACATTAAAAATAGAAAACAACTGCGCTTTTTTACTTACTGTACTCTTTCTTTTTTTTTTCGGTGTTACTGAATCTATCGCTGTTTTATGTTAGATAACTAATTCAAACCAGTAACCAAACTTGCAACATATTTCAGTACAATAACGAAACATATCAATAAACTTGGTGATCTAACAAAGTTCCCGTAGCTCTAGATGCACGTGAGTCCATATTACCTCAAGAGCTCGTTCCATAATAATATCATCGTAGATTTTGTGTGGAATCTACCAAATTCTTGTTCGTTATAGACGTTTTTTCCGATATCAGGACATACTTCTGCAAGTGATTCCAAACACGTCCGACTATAGAGCCATATAGCGACGATGCTCTCGTAGACAAGAAATTGCCCCTTTACGGCTCATGGCGAAGATTTTATGTGTTCCACTTAAGAACATTGACTTCCGAGGTCGACAATTTCCTGTATTCTAAACGTGTTACGCCTGAAAGAGTGCGATGTAGACGTGTTTTAAATCTGATAATATTTCCGTGTATTGTTCAATCAGCCCTATGATTCTATGTAAAATTTTGATAGGGCAGTAAAACTTTGCTTCTCATATATTAAATACATTAGCAACATCATATCCAGTGCTTGAAATAGGCCACCAGTAAACGGCACCATAATGACCGGGCTGAGGCGTCTCGCATCCATCGATTTTTCGCAATCCCGCTAGCTCGTTGATCCACCTTGTAGGAGTAACGTCAAACGGTCAAACGTAATTCAAATATTTAGAATACTAAAAAAAACTCGACGGATTATGTCAAAAAAACTCTTCTAAAAAATTATCTACTTTTTGATTTTTATTGGTATTGTCAAATGAATCACATCGTATCATCTGAAGAAGTAAAAATAAGAATAATTTATTAATCAATCAATTAATCAATCAAATCATTTATTAAATCAAAGATACATTTATATAGGTTGAATGAAACTTATACTAAGATTGCCTGGAAAGTGAGATAGGAGCTCTTCGTTACATTTGTTGTTATTATTATTATTTGTTATATTTAGTAAGTACTAGTATTTGGTACTAGGAGCTTTAATTTCATCTTAAAAAGGAATACAAAAAGAATTACAGCTAGCTACAGTATCGTCAAGCTATTGCAAAGTTCTTCTAAAACTTGTCGGCACCCGCATTTGCCTTGTATTTTCACAGACCAAGACTGTTTATTCAGGCACCCTTAATTCACAGTTATCCTATGCTCAAGACTTGGGAGCTCCCGGCCACCTGTGACCTGGGATGTAGCCTGGGCTTTCCCATACAATGTATTAAGACAAAGTGCATCTGACCCGTTTTAAGCTGAGTTTAGCTGTAGCGTTGAGACTAAGAGCCAAATTCACCAATAAACTAATCGCGATTCGTTCAAACAAAACGCCGTTTGAGCGACTAATAGAGATTATAGCTTCATTTTGCGTTTCACCGCGATGAATTGAACCTAGTTTACGCTAAACTCAGTTTCAATTCTTTTGTTGCCGCCCATGTTTACGACAGGGGTCTTTAAACTAGATTACGCTGAGCTCAGTTTAGTTGAACTAAGTTTTTATATTGAATGATGAAATCAGCCCTAAGATGTTGAAGTTGGATCATTAGTCTTGGTACAAAATTGCTTTATTTTCACCTAAATTGCATTACAAATTTCAGTTTGTTTATTGGAACTAAACATATCTACTATTACAGATAATGGAAGTATAAAAACCGAATAATTATGTTTTTTATTTTTTGTAAGACTTCGTCAAATGTCTCCCCTGACTCTGAGTGGAGCGAAGAGTGCTGTCTTTTGCTGATTAAAACCCACTCGTTTTTAAGTGGCCCTTTGTGTTTCTGGACCTCGGTACCTCTTTCGAACAACTCTTCCTGCAGCTCTGGCAGACATCATCATCATAAACATCTTTTCAGCCAAAAGACGTAGGAATTGTAAGACATGGCCAGTCCCAAATGTGTTCATAACAACAGGTCCTGTGCGTCTCACATCCATCAGATTCACGCGACCATCACCAGGTCATCGGACCACCATGTGGAAAGCCTTCCAACTTTATCTCCGCCAATAAGTGGTCGCCACAACAAAACACAGTCGCAATGACGATAATGAATTTTAATTATTCTGATGTTTTTATGAATCTTAATCAAATACAAATAAGAACTTACAACTACTATTAAACAGTTAGGGCCAACGCTGCGTTAAGCGGGCGCACGCGCGGTCTCTTACAAAAGTGCACAGTCGCGAATCGCCGCGCAGGTACCCATTGCGGTCAGCTACGCCCCGCCCCCCTTTCGCTACGTAATATTACATTAAAGTTCTCCATCAACACGATTACATGCACACTGTTAAAGTTGAACTAGTGACACTACGCAGGTAATAATCCGGTTTCGGCGACGGGGACCGCCGCACATGACACACGCGCATAGTCACGCGACCCGCTTAACGCAGTGTTAGCCCTAACAGTTTTATAATAATAATAATAATAATAATAATAATAATCATCGCTGTATCGCCCCATCGCTGTATCTCCCCATCGCTGTATCTCTACGTTGACGTCGTGATGGGGCTTGCGTGCTCCAATAAACCCTAGGTTGTAACTTGCCTAGGGTGAGGGGCCAGACTAAGAGAGATACAATCCGCAGGGCAGTTTTGTGGCGAACTGTTGGGCATTAGCGACCCCACGGACCCCATCTCCCGGGAGGATTCTCGTTCTTCATCTCCGGCTTGCCTTTATTGGCCGGCCTTAGTGAACACTGACGAGGAACAGAGCTCCCACTTCTCTCTTGCCTTTATTGGCTGGTTTGAGTGGAGATTCGCAAGAGCAATCGTGCTCGGGAGAAGGATGTATAATCCAGTAAGGTGCTGGTAGGGATCTTGACCGCACTTCCGGGATTGTCCTGATAGCCGTGGTATACCTCTCCACTCCTCAAGCACCTCAGGATATGTTGCCCTCTTGTTGCTACGTCACTTCGTGCTAGCGGCCGTTTTTGGGGGCCCATTTATTGAGTGTGCAAGTCACCCCCTGCCTGTTTACCGATGGATATTAATAACATTGTTTAGGCAGGGGCCATAGTTTTTACATAGTTCTTGGTAACCAGTCCACTTAAGACTCCAAAAACCATAGCCCTATTGTCTTTATTTTCCATGTCACTATAGTTTTCACCAACCGGGGGTTGTCCTTGGATGCACTAGCATTGCGCGTACAAGGACAATCGTCGGTGGGCTTCACGTTCCATTAAAAGTACCTAAAGGGCCTCTGCGAGTTGGTTTCGGCTCCTCGTACGCCTTCCAAAGGTCCAGGACCCCAGAGTTCTGAGATATATAAACGCATAAATATAATATAATAATAATCTTTATTTATTTCTCCTCACAAAAACCTGACCATGATAATACATAATTTCATAAATTCAATCAATATAATATAGGAAACTTATTTCAGTCAAGTGAATGTGTGGAGCTGGTGCCTGTTATAGGTGTTAACCTGTATTACAGATCACCAGGTCCTCACCCCAAGAGCAAACAGGTATAACAGTAGTATTAATATTGATAAATAGTTAGACGGATAGAATTTAGAGAATATAATCTCTTTACTTTTTAAGGAGATCCAACGAGAACTAAAATGCCACTACCAGGTGAGCTAGTAAATGATAGTGTGTAATAGTGTGATGGTGTGTGTGTGTGTTTGTGATTTTGTCCTCAATAATTTGGCGTATCGAAGTGGACACAATGGAACAAACATTAGTTGGATCACATCCAAAACGTTGTCTGGTATCGAAGCCAAAATGAGCGGATTGTAGCATTTTACTAATAAATTACACTACTGACTCCATTCTTTATTGTCCAATCTCATTCATTGAATCAAGATCATGTTCATCATATTTAATCAGAGTTTATGAACTAGTTATAATAGAATCTTTTTCTCCTTGAAAATGGACGTAGTTTTTTTTTTTTTTTTTTTGGGTAGGTAAAATCATCCAATGACGAATCCCGCCCTTGGGTGGGGCGGGAAACAGTGTCAGACTTTTACTGACTAAAAACCTACCTTTCCATTCCTTGCCTTTATCCTGGGGCCTTTGGTGACAGTCTCACATAACCTTTGGCCCCAGTAGGCTTCGGCCCTGCTGGACCCCTACAGTTTGCTGACAACTCCTTGAGGCGCGCGGGAACGGTGCGCGCCGTAGACGACCTGAGCTCGGACCGGTCTGTTACCGGACGGACGGACAGCGAGCTACCCATTGCCCACCGTCCGCGAGCCCGCGCCTACGGTGGCCGGAAATTGGGATCGGAAACCCGGCGGCGGCGGCGGCGTGTCCGCCTTTGCCTAAGGCGGTCGGCCTCCTCCTTTACTAGCATTACTGCTTCGCAGAAGGAGGCGACCGCCTGCCACTCCTCCTCGCTCCGGAGCATGGCTTGAACCAAGCCCCGGCGCGAGAGATCGCCGCCGATCGCCCCCACGAGGACACGGCGCTGCTCTTCCCAAGCGGGGCACACCTCGACTGTGTGCTCCACCGTGTCCACCGGGCGGTCCGCACAGTGGCGACACCCGGGCGTCGTCTCCGCACGAATCTTGTACAGGTACGGACCGAACTTGCCGTGTTCGGTCAGCACCTGCGCCAAACGGAAGGTGACGACGCCGTGGGGCCTTTCCAGCCACGCCTCAAAGAGGGGCCTTACCGCCTCGATCGTGGCGTGCCCAGCACGAGGTTGCGACAATCGCTCTCGCCATTTCACCATGAGATCCCGCCGGAGCTCTGTCCGCCATGCCGCGACTTGTCGCGGCAGCGGAGTTTCGCCCCGACGTTGCATCTCCACGCGTAAGTCATGCATGTGTGCAAGGACTGTTGCCTCCAAATCCCATGGTGGTAGGCCAGCAAGGAGGCTCGCCGCTTCGCAGGACACCGTACGGTATCCGCGGATCATCCGGATGGCCATGACCCTCTGGCAGGCGGTTAGCCGGGCCGCCACTCGCTTCCGTAGCGATGGCGCCCACACCGGCGCACCGTAAAGGGCCATGGACCGAACGATGCCTGCGTAGAGCCTCCGGCAGGAGGCGTCTGGACCCCCCAGGTTCGGCAGGAGCCGCTTGAGCGCAGCCCCAGTCGCATTCAATCTGGGAGCCAGACGTCGGAAATGCTCCTTGAAGTTCCACCGGCTGTCGAGGACGAGTCCCAGGTACTTCATCGTCGACCCGACGCCGATGTGAACTCCTCCTACCGTTAATTGGGAGCCCGGAGGTGGCGCGCTCCGAGGGCCGTGAAAACACATGGCCTCGGACTTGTGCAATGCCACCTCGAGTCCCAACTGCTGTATCCTCTCTACGACTGTCGCAACCCCGCGCGTCGCTAGTTCGACCGCCGCCTGGTACGACCGTCCCCGCGCCAGGACCAGCGTGTCGTCTGCGTAACAGACCACGCTGACCCCGTCGGGGAGGTCGGCGCGCAGCACGTAGTCGTACCCGATGTTCCACAAGGGCGGCCCTAGTACCGATCCCTGCGGAACACCGCACGACATCTCTCGCCGTTTCAACTCCCCCTGATGACCGGGGTAGATGATGAACCTGTCCGACAGGTAGGCCTCGATCACCCGACAGAGGTAGTCGGGCACCCGGTGGTACCGGACGTAGTTAGAAATCAAGACAGTTCCGATTAGTAGTGTTCAAAGTTGCTATATGGCAATCACTTGCTTAATGCTATATGCTTTATATTTTAAGCAAGCTATTTTATATGCTTTATTATAAGCATGCTTTTTTTATAAGCGTACTGCGACTGCGTAAGTGCGTACGTGCGACCGTGCGTAGGTACCTACTTTTACGGGCGCCAAACGGGTGGGAGCGACTATAGGTAGCAACCGCGGTGCATCGCGTTTATGAATTTATTTATTACGATAAAACGGAACAGTAAAAAACAATGAACTTTCCTTTATACTTTCCAGGCTTAGAACTGTCTATAATTGATTAAGTGTTATGATGAAATAAAGAAGTATATTAGTATTTAATTAATGCAATTACAGGCATACTTAAAAGTTCATTGATTGTATTTACAAAAATCAACTACTTACACAGTACATATTGTCAATTTTTTACTTTTTATTTACACTAAAAAGCACGAAGTAAAATAATATTTACGTATATTATATTACGTGAGCCGTCCGAGATCACGGATTAGCCAAATCGCAAGCGGTGTGTAAGACGATTAATCTCTAGCATGCGACGATTGGCCGCCCCGCCACACCGCGCGCGCCGCGCTGCTATTGCTTTCATGCTTTGCGATTTGCGATTTTGTGATGCGCGACTGAGACAGAGAGTGCGATGTAAAAAAGCATTAAGCAAATAGCAAGAAGTGAGAGCCATGATAGCATTTGCTTTTTGATATGTATGAAAAGCACGGTGCTTTATTTTGCTATATGCTATATTAACCACCACTAGTTCCGATGAATTTTATTATCGCTGATGCAACATCGCGAGCAGTGTTCTTTGAGGAACGGAAATGTTCAGTTCAAATATAAGGTATTCTTCGAAGTTAGAAAAGGTTAAGTAATTTGATTCGCAATTTACTCTGAAATAACTACCAGTTATTTTATACAGAGGTAATTCAACAGCACCTTTTGAAATAAATGTAAAACCAAACTGTATAGAAACATTAGGGAGGACTCGTAAAGGCTTCTTTGAAAATGTTTAATTCAAGTTCACGGGGCTTTGACATTTAGGGTGCTTTTCAACCAGAGGTGTACGTTATGTTTCTACGTTATTTTATTTTTTTATGGTAGGTAAAATCATCCAATGGATCTCATTGCCCGCTCTTGGGCGGAGCAGGAGATAGTGTCAGACTCTTACTGACTAAGAACCTACCTCGTTCCTTCTTTGCCTAGGTCCCAGGGCCCTGGTATACATTTTCACACTATCCCAAGGCCCTAGAGTAAGCTGTGTCCCTACAGTTTGCTGACAACTCCTTGAGGCACGCGAGAACAGTGCACGCCTTCTCGGTCTTGGGCTCAGTCCAGACTGTTACCGTACGATGTCTGCGGCGTGTGCGCCGTTGCCTGATGCGATCGACTTCCTCCTTTGCTGGCATTACTGCTTCGCAGAAGGAGGTAATGGTCTGCCACTCCTCCTCTCTCCGGAACATGGCCTGTACCAAAGGCCCGGCGCGAGAAATCGCCGCCGCCGATCACCCCCGCCGATCGCTCCCACAAGGAAACGGCGATGCTCTTCCCAGACGAGGCACACCTCTACCGTGTGCTACACCGTGTTCTCCGGGCAGTGGTTACGTTAGTATAGATACGCTTTATTTCCATCAACATGGTTGGCGCAGTGGTGTCGCGGGTTCGATTCGCGCCCGGGACAAATATTTGTACTATATTTGTGAGTTAGCATGTCTGTGAACCTACCTACAAAACAAATTTAAACACAATTATTCCTAGAGTGGGGGAAAAAAATGATCCTTATAACTTAGCACCGGTTTAACTAAGCTATACATTTTTATTTGGATGGATGCGTGCTTTGAGTGTGTGCTACAGATGTGTCAAAGTCAAAGTCAAAGTTAAAGTCAAAATATTATTATTTCATATAGGCCTACATGGGCACTTATAAAACGTCAGAAGCTAGTGCACGGTTCCAAATTGGTCGTTTCCAATGGAGAAGAATCGGCAAGAAACTCCATGGTTACTCTTTGAAAAAAAAATGGTTTGTTGTACAATATTTCCAAATTACAGTAATAATAATTATGTAAAGACAGTGTAGACCAGTGAATACTGTGCCCAAAAGCACAATAAAAATAATCATAATAATAAAGATAAACTGACTCGTAATAGGAATTCGAAGTCTACAGTGTTCTCACATTCACATTGTAAAGAAAGCTATATAAAGAAACGAAAACAAAACAGAAAAAAAATTACAACTATCAACAATTACACTATGAGATGCTAATAAAATACACTAATGAATTTGTGATAGTTGAAGTCTAAATAATATTGCAAAAGCAATGTGTCAAAAAAAATAAAAAAAAATAATGTATGTATTGAAACAAAGATGGAGCAGTATGAATGAGTTACCAGGGGGCCACATGTGCAGAAGCAGTCATTGCCAAACAAGCGTATCTTCGACATAGTCATTAACCTTATAATATGCTTTTTTGGTTAGGACACGCTTAATATGAGTTTTGAACTTTCCCTCACTAAGTTCAGTTACTGCTTTTGGCAGCTTGTTATAGAAGCGTATACTGTTTACTAAAAATGACTTGCTGGTCTTAGCTGCTATAGATGTGTGCTATAGATGCGTGCTATGATGGATAATTACGAGTGGTGTAGCTATTTGTAAAGCAGAGTATCTGCAGTAGATGCACTTTCTCTACTTTCGATACATCGCATAGCTCAAGATCGCATCTTCATAGCACATCTTTCTTACCCCGCAGAAAGAACACAGGTGATTTTTGGTTAGTAAAACTCCATCTCACTGCCCCATTAAAAAAAGACTTCAACAATTCACGAGTTACAAGCTAGTTCTTTGTAACAATAGTTTTTTGTACTGCTTACTTTTTATTCTCTACTTTGTATTTCTGAACACATAGTGTTAGGCACGTAATGTTGGGTAAAGTGCTAGTGTCTGCAGGCTGCTAATATCAGGGGTCGGGGTTAAAGACACCTTTTTGACCCGGAGAAACTTTTAGTCACGTTTTCTTTTCGGTTAACTTTGTAAATATAATAATCCTGTGTATTTTTTATTGATTTTTAACACTTGGGGGAGGCTAATGTCCAATAGTGGACATCTTTTGTCTGAAATGACGATGATGAGTAAAAAGGTACATTGTCAAAAAATAAACAACTTTTCCTTTTATCTTGAATGTATTTTTTTAATTAGTTAGATACACTACTTTTTCTCGATTTCATAACATACTTACTCAATAACAAATTACCAAAAAAAGTCTCCATTATCTTCAGCAAGAAAGCTTGTTGTGCAAGACCCTTTTCAGCACAGCATTAGGTAGATAGATAAAGAGTTTTACGGTAAGCGAACGTGTTTTAAAAGCCCATGGAACGACTGCGTGGTGTCCCCTTCGTTAATAAAGATTACCAAGTTAATGCCCCAAGGAACGGGGCAAAGCCTCTTTTTGTACCTTTTCATATAAACGTATATATAAACCTTATGAGTTGAACTAGAGACATTAAAAAAGTGGGAATGAGCTGCTATTAAGTGAGTAAGTAAGTGCAAAATTGTGCAGTTTATTTTTAAAGTGGAAAAGGTAAAGAAAGAAAGAAAAAGTAGTACAGTACAGTTGGCGCAGTGGTTGAGTGATTGGGTACTACGCCGAGTTTTGTGGATGCAATTCCGTGTAGAAATAATACATTCACACTTGTATAAGTGAAGAAAGTTTTTACATTACTGCGAGGTACCCGCGCCATAGGCGAGGGGGTTATGGAGCCGAGTGCTACAGCGATAAATATTAACGTGTATAAATCGACGTTTTTCAATACACTTACAAAAATATAAATAAACGGCCAGCCTGATACGATGAATGCAATAAATTGTGAGAGGGTTTTCTGTAGTGCGAAAGACAACAAATTACAGGCCTAAAAGGGGTACAGATAAGAGTGGGCTAAAAAAAAAAAAAAAAAAAAAAAAAAAAAAAAAAAAAAAAAAAAAAAAAAAAAAAAAAAAAAAAAGATAAGAGTGGGCTATCGAGTCTTCTTCTTCTTCGTCCTGCCAATATCCCCATTTTTTTTTCTTTTTTATTGTAGGTAAAATCATCCAATGACAAATCCCGCCCTTGGGTGGGGCGGGAAATAGTGTCAGACTCTTACTGACTAAAAACCTACTCTGTTCCATTCATTGCCTTTATCCCAGGGCCCTGGGTAACATTTTCACATAACCTTTGGCCCCAGTAGGCTTCGGTCCTGTTGGGCCCCTACAGTCTGCTGACAACTCCTTGAGGCGCGCGGGAACAGTGCGCGCCGTAGACGACTTGAGCTCGGACCGGTCTGTTAGCGGACGGACGGACAGCGAGCTACCCATTGCCCGCCGTCCGCGAGCCCACGCCTACGGTGGCCGGAAATCGGGATCGGAATCCCGGCGGCGGCGGCGGTGTGTGCGCCGTTGCCTGATGCGGTCGGCCTCCTCTTTTGCTAGCATTACTGCTTCGCAGAAAGAGGCGACCGCCTGCCACTCCTCCTCACTCAGGAGCATGGCTTGAACCAAGCCCTGGCGCGAGAGATCGCCGCCGATCGCTCCCACGAGGACACGGCGATGCTCTTCCCAAGCGGGGCACACCTCGACTGTGTGCTCCACCGTGTCCTCCGGGCGGTTCACACAGTGGCGACACCCGGGCGTCGTCTCCGCACGAATATTATACAGGTACGGCCCAAACCTGCCATGTTCGGTTAGTACCTGCGCCAAACGGAAGGTGACGACGCCGTGAAGCCTTTCCAGCAGGAACCATTTTATTTGGGGTCGGGCCTCCTTGTACTTTTGCGCCAAGATACACGGTCCTGGGTTGTCGTAGATGTAAGGTTAAAGGCCTTCATGTCACGTAGGGTTTTAAAAAATATTTGATAGTTGTTTGGGCTTACGTATGTGAATTCACATATTTGTGTACGCATCTACGATAGAAGAGCAATTCCTAGTGTGGGGTGAAAAAAATATTATTTGTAAATACATTAATATGTTGTATAAAAGCCACAACCTGCTCGCGTTTTCATGTTTCAAGTCACATCAACTCAGTCAACAAGAGTCCCAGAATGATGCGAAATACGGGAACAAAGAAAAGCGTCGTTCTCATGCCATCCCAGTATGTTTACACTGAAATGTTTGGTTACACAGCAGAACAGCAAAAAAAAAACCTTTTGAAATAAACATTTCACGATTGCTTTGTGGGAAAAAAACTTGGGTAACGTCGCGCTATGCAATTCAGAGACGGACATAAACAGTGTCGGTGGCTCCGGAGTCAAAGCTATGTGATGACGTCACCAACGTCAGCTTTGTTTCTTTGAGCCCCGCAAATGAATTCAACGTCTAAATCTCCATTGACGTGGCAAGTTTTTTACGATTTATTTTAGAAGCGGAAATGAATGACATAAAAATGCTCTTTCATTCTGAAAGGGAATTGGGCAGACCGAGCCGGAAGTACTCTTAACAATGATAAATCTATTTGGGTTTTTTTCATCAAAGGATGATACAGTTCCAGGGGTTCTTTTTTTCTCTAATGAAGTAGTACAGTTTTTTTTAAAGAAGTAGGTACTTTTATTCATGAACTGTTTTTGTGGATTTACTATCTGAACTGAACTATCGCTATTATATCTTTACTCAAGTAAGTAAATGCCCAAAGCGCAATGGAAAGGGCTATGGTTGGAGTTTCCTTGCGTAAAGATACCCGCAGGAGAACCAAGGTCACTAACATAACCCGAAAAATCGCCTAAATTAAGAGAAGGCAGTCGGTAGGGTACATTGCTCGCTTGCTCGCAGAACAGATGGCCGACGGGGCGAAAGGTTCTAGAGTGACGACGACGCACCGAAAGATTCAGCGTTGGAAGGCCTCCCACAAGGTGGACTGATGACCTGGTGAGGGTCGCGGGAATCAGATGGGTGGGAGATGCACAGGGCTGGTCAATATGGCGACAAGAGCTCGAAGCCCATGTCCAACAGCGGAAGTCTTACGAATCATTTGGTGATGATGATAATGAAGTAAGTAATTCAAACCCTGAAGCTTAGAAAGCTATTTAATTTCCGACATTGTCAGCGTAGCCTAAGGGAACATTTTTTTGTCCATCTTACCACTAATACCGATATTAACGCACACAATGTCAATTCGTTGAAGTCCTGACGTCCAAAGATAACCGCTTCGGGCTAAAAGGCTACTACTTGACTCTGGAAAAATCCACATAAAAAAGTTGCGGAGC
Organism: Leucania comma; assembly: GCA_958295575.1. Taxonomy (NCBI): domain Eukaryota; kingdom Metazoa; phylum Arthropoda; class Insecta; order Lepidoptera; family Noctuidae; genus Leucania; species Leucania comma. The sequence continues at coordinate 11,565,452 of OY282476.1, read as the reverse complement.
GTTCGACGCGTCGTTTATTAAAATAACTGCAAACAAGATTGGGACCATTTTCTTGTTTACATTTTAATGTATACTTAAAAGTGAAATACGCGGTCGTACTGAGCTTTTAACGTTATTAATAACATCGTGCTCATTGTTTGTAATGAAAAATGACAAGTATGAATATTTTAACGTTATTTAGGAAGTTTATCTCGTTTTGATTTATATTTTCACTTTAACTAAACTTAACACTTTAAGGCCTTTCATTTGACCATTAGATGTTACTAATAACGACAAAATAAGCAAAATATAATCGTCCTACTACTGGGACTTGGTTCTCCTCTCAAAGAGAGGTTACGAGCCGTAATCCATGTCACAGGACCAGTGCAGATTGTTAGACGTCACATATCTTCAAATTTAAGGACATGCCTTTTCGTGAGGTTTATCTTTACCATTTTATGAACAGTGATGGTGAAATAAATTAGTAAAAGTCAAACACCTACTTGAATTTAAAGACACGACGTAAAATTCGTCGATCGGGTCCATTAAAATTAACACTAAGCCACCTTTGCTCAATCGGGGCCGTTACCACTAGGTCACTCCTTCGTCTTCTTCTTACCTTTATCTCATATTACTTAGGGTCAGCGCAACACGATTTTTTCTTCTACTCTGTCCCCGTCACACTATCACTAACTCCCTTTTCTTTCATATCACTCCTCACACAATCCATCCATTTCTTCTTTGGCCTCCCTCTTCCTCTCCATCTATCTACGTGTAAACTCAGAACTATTTTAATAACACACATTTCATCCCTCCTCTTCACATGACCATACCAAGAAGAAGAAACGATTTCCTTTCAAATTTTCAGTCACTGGCGCCACTTTTAAAACTAATATATTCATTTTTCACTGATAGGTAAAAACTGCTACGCACAACATGCTTGACTTTATCAATATTTATGCCATATTCTTCTCTTCTTTTCTTTCTTTCTTTCTTTCTTTCTATATTTTTTTAATTATGCTCGTCTTCAATGTGTTCATAAAATTACGATAATATTTTGATTTTACTGTTAATATAACTAAACGACTCATTAATTTGATCTAAGCAATTATTTTTATTATCTAATTTAATTTTGTCATAAAACGAACGGCGTTTTAATGAAAGTTAATTAAAAGAAGAAGTGACAAGATTTTATGTGTAGGCATACTCTTTAATCAAAACTGACTACTAGCTTTTGATCAACATGTAGTTTAAAATTGTTACGTCGCTTAATAACAATACAATGAGTGCCAGTCAAGTAATAAACACCTTTCACCTACTATTATGGTTATCAATATTATTGATAATTGAATATTATCTGCAAATAATACTTTTTCTTTTTCTGTTTAGAAAAATTATTCAATTTCACTTATTGGTTGGTAGATATCATGTTCTTACCTGCCCTGCCTGTTCTAGTGTTATTTGGGGTTGACGCAACACGTTTTTATTCTTCCATTCTGTCCTGTCACCTATCACTAACTCCATTTTCTTTAATATCACTTATCACATAATCCTTCCATCTTTTCTTTGGCCTTCTTCTCCCTCTTTATCCGTTCATGTATATACTAATAACTCTATTAGTAACATGCGTGTCATCTCTCCTTTTTATATGACCATATCAAGGATAAACGATTCCCTTTCAACTTCTCGGTCAAACTTTCTCTAATATCCTCTCACTTTTTTCATTCTCGTAACACCACACATCCATGTCAACACTCTCATCTCCACTACATGCATCTTTTTTCATCTATCTTATTCACAGGTCAATATTTTTTGGTTGAAAGATATACTAAGTAAGACTTCAGCATAGCTTTCATCTTTTCGCATTTGCATGTCAACATATTTCCTAGAAGCAGTGAGCTCCATGAACTAGCGTAAGTGAACCGACTTTGCGCGAATAAATGAATTTAAATGGACGTTTTCCTCTTGCCGTCTGACTGCAACGCAGTTGTACATTAGGCACTAGAGAGAAAAATAAATGAAACCTATAACAAGTCTTGCCATTCCTAATCAACGCTGCAGCTAGAACATTACCTAGACAATTGAGTTTCTTTGGCGAGAAAAGCTTTGTGAAAAACAAAGTATGAATTGCAATATTCAGTGTGCATTTGTGGGTTAGTCTCATTTAGTTAAATTGACTTATCGATAGAGTGCTATTTTGAGGCGCGTGTGGAACACAAAGGTGCGTTGTTGTGTGCGTGTGGAACACACACATAATCCACCGTCGCGGCGACACGGTCTTAATCTCTATCATAGGGCCGAAAAGCGAGCCACTCATTGCTTTTCATGTGCCAGCCAGCACCTACAGTATCCTGAAATCGCCCTGCGACTCCCAAACTTTCCGTTGACCGAGAATTGTGAAAGCAATGCCATTTACTTCTACGAGACACAAAGAAAGAAAAAATCTAAAACGATTAATAAGTTTCAGTTTGTACGGAAACCTCGTGGCTCAGTTCCGACTCCCACTTGAGTGATTTTTTCTAATCACAGTTTCATTCAATATTCCTTATTTAGATTATTTTTTTAATTCAAATTACTTACATCTGAAAATTATTAGTAGGTATTTTTTGCGAACACTTATTTTATTTTAATATACATGGTTAATAATCCCACTTAATTTAATCCGCACGAATTATCTAAATATCACATTTTAGTGATATTATAAGCAATGAACACCTGTTTTTCTAGCACACAATAATTAATTTCATTACGGCAAAAAAGGGTTGGCTTAGTAATTACCAAAAGGCATTCTTTTCACAGCCAGTTTTTTATTACCTTTGTACTAACCGAATTTCACAAAATAAAAGATAATTGTGTACGAATATTACTATGTTTGCTAAGGGTACAAGTAATTAATGGTTTTAATTAGATGTGCGTGGACTAAGTTAATAAGTAAATATTTACATAATCTATACGTTAATTTTAAAGCGACAATGTTTATGTGACTTTTTTAACATTTACACCGTTTTTATACCTACAATAAAATGGTTTCAATGTTTTTTACCAGTTATTTTAATCTATTTTCCTAGTAAAAGGCGTTTTAATGTTTGAAAAAATACCTATTATAAATTATATCTATTAATATATTTTGCCATTCATACATGAGTGCTCTGAAAAGACTTTGTTTCACTGCAAATTGTAGGAAACAATATATATTCATAGACTTCTACCAAGTTTAATTAATAAAATATGATATCTAATTACTTAAGCCCAAACGAACGCCGGCGGTCGCACACCTATTGTCTTTCTATTGTGTCTCTAATTACGGTATTCAAATGATTAACTAGTTTTATATTATTCTAGTAATCCAGAGCCCCATTAGCACTGGCATAAGAAATCTTATATTTTTTCGAATGTTCACATACATCTAAACTTTTCTCATGATTACTTTGTCTACATTTGCATAAAAATCAGTTCTAAATATTCTAACTTTGTTATACTCGTATAATCGGTAAGTCATTCTGTAAAAACTTTTACTGAAAAATAAACAAAACTATTATGTCTATTAGTATTCATAGACTACTATGAACTTTGAGCATTGAAGGCAGAATACCCAACTACTCATTTATATAGAATAAAAACACTTTCTCCTTATTAATAAGAATGTAAGTGGGTCCATATTTGAATGTCGAACATTAAAATACCTACGGGTAAAAAGTCAACGTTCAAAACACCGAATATTATTATATTAGGTATAATAATTTTCGGTTTTGAACGTTGACTTTTTGTAAATGTCTAACATTGACATGCTGAGTGATAAAAATATCGATAATCATTTTACCTAAGTTCAAAATTTCAAAATTTAATACACCAAGTTCATTGTATTTACGTTAAAAATACCTTCTCATTAAAATATCGAACAAATTTTGATGAAAAAGCACTTTATTATTTTGTTTACAATATTTATGATGCATGTTCTATCTCCTGATGATGTATTTAACATTAAATATTGTACTATTCTTTCATAAATAATATTTATACTCAGTTTTTCAAGTAAATGGTGTGTTGAAAAATCGCGTAAAATCATCATTTACTTACTTAAGCTTGAAGTAAATGTACTTAACTTTGTTCTGCATTTAAAATACAATTCATCAGTTTTAAAATACGAAAATGATTAATAATCCTTGTCGAAAGATTTTCAAAAAGATGTTAATTCAGCAAATATGTACGGAGACGTATTTCGTTGAGTTTGGCGTTTGTTTAGGGTGCCATCAATCAATGTCGCGCCACAGATAACTGAAGAACTGATCTATAGACCGGTGAGACATTGGTGTACTGCGGTTCGCGCTCGTGTTGTTTACTCGTTTTAATTATACTGTGATGCATGGCCAGCGTTTGTTAAAGGCGATAGTTTTGTAGTTACAGGTTTCTATTTTTATCAAACATAGTCGGAGATATGCTCTATAAAGCTGTTTTAGGTTTAATAATATTTTTAATGATAGGTACAATACAGTCAAGCGGGAACTACATTAGACATTGTACCCATAGATTTAAGTTTAGTATTGATTAATTAACTTTCTTGGTGTACAATAAAGTTATATTCTATTCTATTCTATTCTATTAGACCGACGCACACGTTGGTCACGCCTGATTTGGTAGAAACGCGTCACGTGGCGTCGCATGGCGTAGATCTAATGTAGCTCTTACTTGAAGAGCTAGTTGCCATATACAATGTATGAAGACCGACGCACCCAGATCGGCGTTTGTGGCCCACGTGTGCCACAAACGCCGATGTATGTAGTTCTACTTTTACCCTGGTCATCTCAGTATACTGACACTGAAATGCCCATAATAAATGTTACTTTAAATTCAAATTCCATTGCACCAGTGCGTGCCCACAGAATGTTTTTATTGAAGTTGAAGGTACTTTCATACATTAATGCAAATTCATATTTTAGCACAAAGACCAGACTTCTAGCACTAAAAACTCCAATTTGACTTAATTGTTTTAGTTCTAAAACACAAATGACGCAATTTTTTGCATACATTTGAATTTCGAACCATTATCGTCACCATGGAAAACTTTAACCAAAAAATATGGAATCACATTCAGATTATAAATCGTCAACGCTGTTACACTAACATTTATATCGAAAGCGTGTTCAAAAATCGAATGCATAAAAATGAGAAACGTGCGGAAAGGCCGACGAATTAAATTTTACAAGGTGTAAAATTTTGTAACACGTTTAAGTCGCTTGTGAAACGTGATGAATTCGTCCTTTAACGCTAACTACGTAACTTGTCCGATTAACTTAGTTACAGTTTACAAAGGAAATGGTCCATCCCTTTGGCCCTTAGTACAACCGCACTTACTGTATTAGTTAGTCCTATTGACGGCGGATTAGCCAGATTAAATTTCAATTTTGGCCTTTTGACGACAATGATAATAATTGTCCTTTGAGCTTGGGATAAACACTTGAATCAAGTTTCAAGTAGATTAGAGAGCTATTTTTAACTTAAAAGATTTTGCTCACTACATCGTTTCATACCCTGACCGTGCTAGGAACCATTATACGTACAAGAACGTGTCAACAACTTGTATATACAATTTGCATATAATGGGTTTAGACATCTTAGCACCCGCGAATCATCCGCATATTATTTTTATTGCCTGATACATTCCTAGTACAGTCATAGTATGATCTTAGTGTGGTACGGTGTAGTTTCACACTCCTTTAGATTTATCAGCCTAGGTATATCGATTTGATATTTGTGACTGGTCAGTTCACACGAAAATCTTTCTACCGTAAGCCTACAAGAAAAAAAAAATTGAAAGTTATTCAACTATACAAGTAGCTAAGAAAACTTTTTAATAAAATGCCAGTATCAAGATTGCTTGTCATGAAAAGCCAGCGCAACTTCCCAATCGCCAGTCATAGTTTTTAGGTTGTTTCCTCGGCATTATTTATGAGCCTTTCATGACAAAACTAGGCGGTCGCCAATTAGCTTTTTCAGGTATCCGTTACAGAGAACAAAAGGTCTTTTGTTCATAGGGTTCTTCGCAAAAATTACGTTGAACAAAGACTTGTCGATACGCCACTGTTTATCTATTTGTCTTTGCTATTGTATGGCTCTGACAGACTTTTTGTGTCCAAGTTAAGATGAGTATTTGTGCCAAACATCGAAAGCTCGTTATTTTCCTAATTTTCCGTATCTCACCTGCGATTAGAGCTATCCGATTGATATCGATAATAAGTTCGTAATGAGAAAAGTAATGCTTTGATTCTTTGTTTGGTGAGATTATATAGCTTTACGTGCGTAGCTTATTTCTAGGCTCACTTTGTTGTACGTCTGTCTCTGTCTATTTTAATTTCAACGCGATACCACGTATCGAGTTAAAATTAAAACTATATACTCAAGTGTGCGGCTCCTTAAAGCTGTGAAAAAATCAAACTTCTAAGTTAATGGGAAAAAAGATACGGCCGTTTATATCTTAAAAACGTAAATTTCGACACTCTCAACGGAATCAAAATTCATAGGGTACTTCCCGTTGACCTAGTATCCTGAAAATTGGCGTGAAGCAAAGTCTCATAGCACAAGTATAGGAAAAATTCTGAAATTATAATTTTGTAGTTGTGTCATCAAACTAATATTTTTTTTTTGGTATTCGGAAAAATCTTCGAGACTCGATTCACGAATTTAATTATTTTGGTAGGTAGGTTTGTACGGAACACTCAGTACGCGAGTCCAACTGTTGCCCGGTTTTTTGAGGTGGGAAAACATTAAATAACTTCTTCCAATCTGGGTGAGAGTCAAATGGAGTGTTATTACTGACCCACCAGTTTTCTTTAATAGCCCTTTTTGTTCCACGGCCACGGTAACTCTTTCATTCCTACAGTCCTAGCAGGTATCAGCCGTATTGGGCCCTACAATTTTGCTGTCATCTCTTTGACCTTTCTTTTCACTTCCTGGACTCTCCTCCAGGCAATCCGCACAAGCTGTTGAAAATGAGGATGTCTTGTCGTCTGACGGCGTCTCTTGGCGCCGCTGTGGCCACTCCTCAAAGAGAGCTTACTGCCTTTGTTGTCACGTGCCTAGCACTGAATTTCGACAGTCGCTATCTCTATACTGCATAGTTGAACTGATGTGAACTCGGAATAATTCACACCGCTCACTGTTTCAGCGTTTCAGTAAATACATTGCATTAGTTTGATTTCGCGCAATATTGTGGTTTGTGTTCTAACTGAATTCTCGGGAAAATTAGTAAATATAGTAGGAAGAAAATTCCTCGTATCATGTTCAGTGAAGTAAATTACATTGGTAACGGCTACTGATCTAGTATTCATAATTATAATTTCGTAGTAAATGTATAAGTTTGATATCACAAATTCACCTGAATAAGCATGGTAGATAAAGCGTGCGTTTTGGAGGTGAGAAGTCATCAAATCCTTCCCTTTGTAGTGGAGGGTGTGTCATACTTTTGGTGACTAAAACCCACTCACTTGCTCTTTTGGGCAGCGATAACTTCTTTTAACAATTCTGCAGGTAGAAGCACCCCGATGCTCATGGCATATTGAAGAAGCATACGACCCACAGTGAGATAGTCTGTCATTATAATATTCTAATTCTTTTGTCTGTCTCGTTGGGATCACAAGTGTGACTGTTGTTCATGGGGTTCTCAGATCGATTCTCGACTCTGGGGTTTAAAAAGTGCTATCAGGTTTTTCTACAAGAAAGTATTCTGTAGCAACATGGAGTTCGGAAGATGGTGGTGTGACACCCTTTACCTGGGAGAGCACGCAAATCCGTTGGTCCTGCACCTGATTTCTATTATTGACTATGGAAGTAAAAGAACAGAGAGTGCAACCTATGTTTGAGCGTTCACTTGTACACTATAATGTTTCACGCGTACTTGGCTAATCTCGGTTGAGATTGCTGGCCAATGAGATTAAATGATAAATGATATTTATTTTGCAAATAGGTTTTAAAAAACACTTTTACACGTCAATATTTTTATTTTTTTCGTCAGTTTAAACTAGATGAGGCCGGTGTTTCCTAGCTGACTACCCTGAGAAGAAACACCGAAACAAACTCAGGGGTCACAGTCTCCTTTAAAGTCCATACAGTAAATTTGTAATGGTCAAATCACATGAGAACTAAGTATGCAGATTTGTCTGAGATGGTCTTTTGAAGAAAGAACCATACATATTTGAGTGGACCTGTCCAGTCAGTGCAAGCATTTGTCAGTATTCGTGTATCGATCGATATTCGGTAGTGAGGGTGAGGGTTATTGTATCCCATAAGTAACTAGTTTTAACAATTAGGTACCTAAAAAAACTATTATTCTTCTAACCACAATTACATCTAGCCAAATTAGAGTTAAAGAGAACGTAATTACACGTTCACGTCACGCCAACTCATCTGCATGCGTTACATCCGACCGACCTCACCGAACGGGCTTCGGCATCCGATAGCGGGATAAATATTGAACTTGCCAAAACAAGTACACCTGCTAGCCAGTCCGGCGGGACATACTAGTAGGCTTGCATAATTATTGTGGCTGTTAGCTTTTCTTTGGAGAGGTCTATTTTGGAAGTGAATTACGACAACTCTAGAAACAAAACTGCCATAGCGAAACATGGTAACTGTGGTAAAGGATAGTAAGCAGTTTCTTTTTAGTTATTATTGTTAGGCTCGAACACTGTTTCACCTGAAGGTAAGCGACGAGACAATATGGTTGACGATAGAGCATGCTTGCCTGGAAGTAACCTCTCCACTCTTGATTTAAAGACCAGCATTTACGTTTATTCTGCCAGGTTCAATTCAACATCTATGACCAAATGCTCCATCTCATCAGCTCTTTTGTTACCTATGGGGATTGAAGAGCTAAACACAACCCTGGCGAATAGGCACGACACACACGAAAACACGCGTCGGAACAATTCGACGTATACAGGAATAAACAAAAAACTTGCACTCAAACCGAAGCTCTTAACACCGTGTCAATAAAATACAACATTAAAAGTCATTGTGTACATTTTTATAGGCTCACAGCAAATAATTGCGGTTTTTTCCTCGAAATAATCACTAAAATAACTTTAATTGGGTCAGCTTTGTTTTTTAAACCGCTGAAAACAACAAAATGCGATCGGCAAACAAAGTATGGCAGGTACCAGTACAGCAATTTCCTTCTGATCATTCCTAGACTTGCTAAAAGCTGACATTGTTGCCTACGTTTAGTACTGGACGCTTTACAGGACTATGAAAAACTTGTTCTATTAAAAAAGTTCTGCATCTTAAGTAGATGTGAACAATACGGTAAGTTCACGGGTCCAATACATTCTGCAAAAATACTTTTATTGCCAAGCAAACTTTTACAGCTTGCGCGTTATTGAAAACTGTAAATCCGATCTTTTACTGCTGTATTTTTCATTGAGGAAAATGAATAAAATAATATGTATGAAACACTTTGGCACTGCTATTGTAATGCTTCACTGAATTACGGCATTCCCTGTCGGAGTTTGTATATTCTTTTAAATACAACCTGACGGCATTAAGTCAAGAATTAATACTCGTAGGTTACTTCTCTAGGCATGCGTGCTTCATCGTCAACTACATCCTCGCTTACTATCAGGTGAGATAGAGGTCAAGCACGAATTTATCATCAATATTTTTTTTACAGCTCGAAATTAACTATCGGTCAGTTGCCCGGATCAGACATAACACTCGTCTGGTTGGAGAATCCTCCCTTTACAACGAAGGTTTGCGTGACTTTACATCCTGTCCCGCATACCTTTAACAATTTTATAATTACAAGAACAACCATTTTTACACAAAATCAGGTTTTTTGGCGATAGAGTGAACATTTTACTGCAATGAATTAAATTATTACCTGCTTTGTTCGATTCCATGCAATCTTACTTTCTTTTTATTCTTTATAAACCCTCATGGGTCCCTCCATTTGAAAAAGGCGAAGGGTTACGTCAATCTCTAGACTCCGAAATTCCTGGCGGGTCGCGCGCTTGTGCTACCTCAGGCAATTCCTAGGGGAGACTGAGATTTTTCTCAAAATTCCACCTACATGCAGATATAGGTGTTTTATAAAATACGGTACTTTTAATAGGCACCTCGGAATCAAGCCATGATATAAATAGGAGGAGACCAACCACATCAGGCAAAGACAACGGGGCCGATTTCCGGCCACCGCAGACGCGGGCTTGCAGACGGTGAGCAATGGGCAGCTCGCTGTCCGACCGTCCGGTAACCGACTGGACCGAGCCCAAGTTGTTGACGGTACGTACTGCTCCCGCGTGCCTCAAGGAGCTGTCAGCAAACCTTAGAGGTCCAGCCTGCTAGCTGCAGGTAGGCCGGGTCGATGCCTACTGGGGCCAAGGGCCGCTTTCTGAAAAGACATCTCGGCCCCGGTACGATAGGCAACGAAGAAATGGGGTAGGATTTTAGTCAGTAAGAGTCTGACACTATTTTCCGCTCCCTTGATTTTACCTACCATAAAAAAACCATTATATAAATAATATGAACTACTCGTACGTTTTTATGACTTCGTACGGTTTCTTGGTGCATTTAGCCGGTGTCAAGTTAAATAAAATATTAAGTTTTCAGTCACTTTTAGTTACTTTGAATTCCATTGTAACGCGAAGGTAACACATTCTAATGTTTTTGCAGTATTTGGCAGCAAATGTATCGGGTCAGCCTTCTCATTAAGCCTTGCTGTGGATTTATCGTAGTATTGACTATACTACAATAATTCTCAGCTCCATTTTACCGATATCGCGCCTGTGATGATTGAATGAATGATTTTTTTGTGAATTTTCCAGCTGCATAGACACTTGAGATATAAATAAAACTACACAAATTTTACATCACTAGAAATCTATTTGCGAATTATTAAAACAGCCACTGAACTACACTCGAAGAAATACCGCCAAAAACTCGCTGAACTACTTTAATCAACTATCAAAAGCCATAAAAGTACACATAAGCACAAAAGCGCAAACAACTTTATAATACTTGTTTAAAATTTTCAACTTCATAAAAGCTCAAATACCCATTGTAATGTAGTATCGTTACCCGGCCACGCCCGCTTTATGGCGTGTGTTTATGACCGACACTCTACGTCGTCTACAGGCGCCATAACTTTGTAGTGACGTCGTAAACCACTGTGCATCCTCAGGAAGCCGATGTGCATGATTGTACTATTCCATAATGTGGTTTGAAAATGTATAGCGATAAAGTCTGTTATCTGAAATTGTTTATGTGGGTAGCTCGTGATTTCGCGTTTCGTACTATTTGAGATAGATACTTAATTTTCATTTTAATGGCATTTATGGTCTGTTTGCACAGTATCTTTCACTGTTGCACTTTAATAAAGCAACGCTTTAGGAAAAATAACTGTATCAAAAAGTAACAAGTGTGTGGCTTTTGCGCTGTGTCATGGACTCTATTCCCGAATTCTGTTCAGTTCTGTTCACAGAATCGCCTATTAACAATGTCGAACATGGTTTAAAAGCTTGTTGCTTGATCTAATGTAATTCAACGCAATATTTTATGAAAAGGCAACGTAAAAGAGAGAGACGACTGAAAACCCTTTTGGCATTCGGTAATTCTATTTCACAAAACATGTCATTTGTCAGGATATTTTTTTTAAACTCTTAAAAGTTTTTGAGAATTTTTTTTGGCATTCAGAATCTCGATTATATGTGTATAGTACTTTTTTATACTTTTAATATATGAGTACATTATAGAGAGCCAAAGTTCACATAAAATAGCCGATTTTCAGAGGTCTTTACTTTTTTTTTTTTTTTTTGGTTAGGTAAAATCATCCAATGACAAATCCCGCCCTTGGGTGGGGCGGGAAATAGTGTCAGACTTTTACTGACTAAAAACCTACCTTTCCGTTCCTTGCCTTTGTCCTGGGGCCCGTGGTGACAGTCTCACATAACCTTTGGCCCCAGTAGGCTTCGGCCCTGCTGGACCCCTACAGTTTGCTGACAACTCCTTGAGGCGCGCGGGAACGGTGCGCGCCGTAGACGACCTGAGCTCGGACCGGTCTGTTACCGGACGGACGGACAGCGAGCTACCCATTGCCCACCGTCCGCGAGCCCGCGCCTACGGTGGCCGGAAATTGGGATCGGAAACCTGGCGGCGGCGGCGGCGTGTGCGCCTTTGCCTAATGCGGTCGGCCTCCTCCTTTACTAGCATTACTGCTTCGCAAAAGGAGGCGACCGCCTGCCACTCCTCCTCGCTCCGGAGCATGGCTTGAACCAAGCCCCGGCGCGAGAGATCGCCGCCGAGAGGTCTTTACTGGATTAGTTTTACACAAATTGATGTTTTAATTTCTATAGAACCCTAGATAATATCCAGAAGATATCAGTGTATCCAAAATATCTGGAGAAAAATGTGCAATAACATCATAATCACGTAAGAGCACTTGTATGAAAATGTACCTCGGGTTGGCCGGTCTAAGTAAATAAAATTAATCCAATTTTAACGGCATGGTTGCCAAAGAGGGTAGTAATCAGCTGCTGCGCTGCGTATTGCAAGTTCGATTTCTGCATGATACAAACACGTACATGGCCTACAGTAGTTTTTAGTTAAATAGTTACGAGTCTAGTCTTATGCGTGAGATAAAGTTTTTGTTAACACACCAACACGATATAGGAGTAAATCCTAGTATGGAGCAACCAGCAACTTTTTTTTTTTTAAGCAAAAAGAATAAGTAACACAAAAAGGCTCATTATTGTCTAGTTACGATAACGACGTAGACATATGCATGTCTATGTAACCATGCGGTTAGTGCAGTAGTTAAGCAATTCCCGCACGGAATTAATATTTGTATGGCTTATAAATATGTATGTAGATGTTTCAGGTATCTTGCGTATGTGAGATTACATGTTTGTAAAAGCACTCACAATACAAGAGTAATTCCTAGAAGTTTCTCCGGTATTATATGTGTCTGTGTGAAACATAGCCCCACACTAGTGTGGGGCAGAGTATTTTTTTTTTTAAAGAAAAAGAAAGAAACAAGTCACCACCTAGATCTATATGCAGGTATTCAAAAATATTCAATACATATAAGTAAATAAGAAATTCTTCCTAAAGTAGTCTGTACTTTAGGAAGAACTTATTTACGTTCTTGGATAAATACCCTATAAAAAAAAATGCTCAATATTTTGTAATCTTTGCGAACGCGTTCGCTTGGTGTGCGAAATTACGCGCCGGCGTTCGCTTCGGGATTGCTGTTTCGCATCCTCACTAAGAACCAATGCCTTTAACACTGTTCGATTTTAAAATACCGTTTGGCAATACCCAGTGATGAAATCACTTATCTTAAAATACTTCATGCCGCAAGCTCGCTCTCTACTGCCATCTTCAGTGAAAGCTTTATGTATCAGAATGATATATTATACATGAGTTGGTTTTTCAGTTTCTTTGCACACAGTACACGAAAACGCTTTAAAATACTTTAGTGCTGTTGTCACAGGTTTGAATAATATTTTAACATAAGAGTTTATAGGAAAAAGTAACATTTGATTTTGTAGTACGATTATGTATTTTAACTGTAATAAGTAGTCCTATATCATCATTTTCCTGCGTCTTTGGATTTGGCGCAGCACTTTTTTTCTTGTATTTTGTTCTGTAATACCAAGCGTAGGTTCACGCTTTTCTCCTTTTCCTCCAAACAATTCCAATCCATTTCATATTTTTTATTACACTTTAAATAAGTTTTTTATGACAAAAATTATTAATCCATTGGTCTTTTCTTTAACCGCTATCTCCCTTGTTTGTAGGTTTGCGTTCACCACTATCTCACTTTAAAGAATGTGAAGATGTAGTCTACGATGGAGCTCGCTTGCCTAGAAGTAACCTATTCACTCTTGACTTAAAGATCTCCTAGTTGTAGCTATTAGAAAGCACAGGCTCCCGCAGGGAACTGAACTCCTTACTTGTACGCACAATAAATGTGTTTTCAAAACGATATGTGTATATGGGTGGTATGTCCACATTGTCCACCATGTACCAGTGTAACATTTTTGTTTATCCACACGTATGCTTATAACTGTTTTAATAACATGCGTTTCGTCCCACCCGTCACACTTGTAGTACAATAATTGCTTAATAAAATAATTTAACTTCATCCAAAATACATAATTTTTTACATTGGCCTATTTTTACATGCAGGCCCTTATAAAACTTCAGAAGCTAGTGAAAAACAAAAAAAAAATTAGTTAAAAACGTTCAATCAAAATCCGAATTTATTAGAGATCAACAATATTTTTCCTTCAATATTTCCAGCCGTATAACTATAAGTAACTTTTTAATAATATGGTATTAATAACACAGAAAAACTGTCTAATTGCGGGTAAGATTCGCACGAGAAGGATTCCGTACTTATAATATTAAAATCGAGCATAAAAATGCCGACAAAATGACATTTCTTGTTTCCTCCTAAAACCTCCTTTATTTTTTTAAATTATTTTAATTCTAAACAGATAAACATATTTATTGGTAAAAATTACATTTACAAGACACAATGGTTTTATAGTTAAATGAAGTCTGAGTTAAATAAAATAGTTTATCAATAATATAAAATTACAACAAGAGTTTTCGAAATTCATTATTTGATTAAAAATAATTAAATAATAGTAAAATATAAATAATAATAAGTTGATCTTAAAAAATAAATTGATTGTTATTGGATTATATTTGATAAGAATTAAATTGAAATTGAAATTAATTCGTTTCGTTAATTTATTCGTTCGTCGTTCTATTATTTTTTGTTGTAAAGGCATTAGAAAAACACATTCTGTGAAAATTTTAACTCCCTATCTCTGACGGTTTATGACATCGTTATTTATCTCGTTCTTTATTTCTGGGCAGCGAAGGCTCAGCAATAGGGTACGGAACCCTAAAACAGATTCAAGACGTAAATTTCCAACAACAAATAATTTATTTTTGTAAATACAAAATAAATGTCTACCTACTTACCTACAATGTAGAATAAGCTCGGTTCGTGGGTGGAACCTAAAAATAAGATCCTATTCCTACTTTCCACGAAATTCTACATTCTCATTGCCGACATTTATAACCGAGACCTATATTTGATGAATTACTGTTTATTTTGCGATCTAAATTTAGGTACCCATTATTGGGCTACGATTACAATAACGGCGGTAGCTCTTTAACCTTTTGAATAATAATATAATATATTCCACAACTATCACTCAACGCTGCCTATTCCCAAGCTAAGCAGAACTTGTATTATGAGTACTAGACAACTGATAAACATACTTATATATTTCTAAATAAATACATATTATAGATAAATTACACCCAGACACAGAACAAATGATCGTGCTCATCACACAAACATTTGTCCTGGGTGGGAATCGAACCCACGACCTCTGGCATAGCAGTCAGGGCCACTAACCACTAGACCAACAGGCCTGACAATTGTGTGAATACCGTAATTAAAGACACAATAGAAAAACATTAGGTGTGCAGATACCGGTGTCCTCTTAGGGCTTGTCAGTTAAAGAGGTGACTGAAGAGGCACTACTTCCTCACGTTCCGCCTGGCACAGGTCCTCACCTCACATTGCAAGTTCAAGACGTTCCTGTTTGGGATTCAGGCGGAAGAAACGCATCTAAAGGAGAAGCTTTGAGCTTCAGGAGTCGCAAGGTGATCCATGGTTGCCATAGGTGCAGGCTTGCGGAAGACGAGCAGTAGGTAGCTCGCCATTCGCCCGTCAGGTAGAAATCGAACCCAAGCCATTGACGGCGGGTGCTAACCACCACGCGTGCCTAAAAAAGATGTCAGCAAAACCTTAGGGACCCAGTAGGGCTGAAACCCGCGAAATAGATGCGATCTATGTATCCGATATGATCCAGGAACAAATGCAAAGAAGGAACGTAGGTGTGGTTTTAGTCAGTAAAAGTCTGACACGCCCTAGAGCTCCTACTCCGCCATAGAGCGCGAGAAGTCATGGGATGATTGCCCACCTTAAAAAAAAAGATATTGAAGGAGTTTGATGATTGTTGTTAACAAAAACAATCATAAATATAGTTCAATCCTTTTCAAGCTCTACTACAATTCTTTACCAACAAATAGTTCTGATGTTTCACAAAGGAGGAACATCGTAGCGTAATTAAATTTTCACCCCACTATCTCTCTGAAAATACCGCTGTTATATCCAATTTCAAAGATAAACAATACTAGTCGAGTGAGCTGCCGAAACAACCTCATGTGGCATGGCTCATACATCTTCACCCTATCGGCAAAGGTCAAGTCAACAAGAACGTTCATTGTAGGTAAAACTTGAGTTATTTTTATCGTTTTTAGGGTTCCGCAGCCAAATGGCAAAAAACGAAACCCTTGTGGATTCGTCATGTCTGTCTGTCTGTCCGTCCATGTCACAGCCACTTTTTTCCGAAACTATAAGAACTACACTATTGAAACTTGGTAAGTAGATGTATTCTGTGAACCACATTAAGATTTTCACACAAAAATAGAAAAAGGGTTCCCCATACTTAGAACTGTAACTCAAATTATTATTTTTTCCTTAAACCTATATGTGTGAGATATCTATGGATAGGTCTTTAAAAATGATACTGAGGTTTATAATGTAATTTTTTTCTAAACTAAATATTTTGTGCTTCCAAAGGGGTAAAATGTATGTCCCCCCTCTGTAACTTCTAAAATAAGAGAATAATAAAACTAAAAAATATATATAAGTAATGTACATAAGGAAACAAAATGTCACATCTAGTCCCTTTGGAAACCCTGTAGCAAAACTAATTTACTTTATCTTTTTTATAGCTGTAGAAACGAAGAATGTTTGGAATGAGAAAGAAGCAATCGCTAGTTATGTCACGGGCTCACAGCTGTCGCAAGCTACCTGTCACTAGCTCTGTACCTCGACGTGGCATCGTCACGAGCTCTGACATCAATTTTATCAAATGCGCTTGCCAACGCGGTTTGCACACCGAGTCCCTGCTATTCAATTGTAGCGTGATTTATTTAATTTACTATATGTGCACGTTATTTTGGTTTTGAATCAAAGTTAATTAAGTAAATTTCCACTGTTTTAGGGTTCCGAACCTCAAAAGGTAAAACTGGAACTCTTGTAGGATTAGTTTGGTGTCTGTCTGACTGTCAAGACTCTTATGTCGGGAATGCGTGGAGATATTGAGTTGAAATTAAAACCATATAATCAGGTCTACGGTCCTTTGAAGCTATAAAAAAAAGAAAAAATCTAAGCCAACGAAAAAAAAGATACTGCCGTTTATATCGCAAAAAAGAACGTATATTTTGACATTCTCAAGGGAATCAAAATTCTAAGGGTACTTCCTGTTAACCCAGAACCCTATTTGGAACAAAGCAAGGTCTAACAGCACAGGTATAGAAATAATTCTTTCTCTCTTCCGTTATTATTCCGCTAGTATAAAATAATGTCTACGTTACAGATTTTTTACTCATTTATATTGTAATATAGAATCTTTTTGGTCATTTGTTAATTTAAAAAAATTAAGCCTCTCTCGCCTGAAATACAGGGTTTCCTAGTTCAGGCACGTAAGACTCAGAATTAAGATTTATATTTAAGATTGTATTATTACTGTAAAGAATTTTGAATAAAATATTATTATTATTATTATAAAAATGCATTTCCACTGAAACGGAGATAGGCTGAATGGAGAGAAGCAGACCGGAAGTTAACTAATCATATTGAAACAAAGAAAGAAATGAAAACGTTTATTAAAATAACCTATAAATCAAAATTAGATAGGTATGGAAAAAAAAAATCTAGTGCGCCTCACTATCCACAATTGCATTATTGCTTACCATCAGGTTTTTTTTTATGGTAGGTAAAATCATTAACACACATACATGATTATTACAACTTCACATCAATAGAAATAGTAGTGGAACAAATCGGAGTGGAACTAAGCCCACTTTCAAATAAGCTATATGGATACGCGGCTCCGAGCTGGACAAATCAGAATCGAGCGTAAAAGGAGTCAAGCAAGCTGCGGTGCCGAGCATAGAGCACGTAGCGAAGGGTAACTGGACAAATCAGCGATTAGTCAAGACAGGTCGGGACACCCCGCTCCGCTCCGCTTCTATATAAAAACTTGGCACTTTTCACTGCTCTTTCTGCTCCACTACACTATACTTAAACACACCTTAAGTGGTTCAAGTCCTTAAATAATATAACAAATTACATTGAACGTTTGAACTAAAAGGATTCTATGAAACATATTTTCTGTTCTTAGAATTACTTCATGTTTAATTTATTCGAAAATTGATAAGAGTTAATAGAAGCATGCTTACTATAAAATTAATTTATTTAAGACATAAAAATAAAATCAAAACTATTACTCAATTACGAAGGGAAGGCTTAATAGCGTATTGAAAATAGTTACTTAGGTAATAATTTCAATCTATTTTTAATATTCTGTTGAATTCATTATGATAAAGTTTAGCTTACTCTACGAAAGTTATTGTATAGTCATTTTGTAAAAAATGTTTCGCTAAAGCTTACCACAATGCTATTAAGAACTTTTATCTAGTATAAAAAGCATTTTTTCAGATCATCAACTTTGTTTCGTTTACTAAGTTAACTAAAAGCCTTATCAACAACTTAGATATCTTAAACTCAATTGATATCATAACGATGTTTGAAAAGTTGCTTACTTTAATAATATTTTAGAAAGATTATGAGGTTTCTTTTTTTTTTAAAGTTTGCAACCAGTTTCTTGCCACCAATTTATGCGACTTATCCAGTGTAGTCTTTGGAAATATCCATTTAGCCTCGGCTTGATTATTATATACTCTAATTATTTTAGAAATGACACCCTAATTACTTTAATACAATAATAAACTAAGCTTTTTCTTAACTTTGTTTGTTACATTTTGAAACTTTAAATACAGCTTTACTAATGAACTAAAAGTAAGTGCAGATTATTATTAAACCCAATAATAATCTGCGCATACTTTTGGTTCATAGATAATTCGATATCGATAGCACGGTTGGCAAAGTGGTTGAGTGATTGGCTGCTGCACTGCGGGTCGCAGGTTCGATTCCCACACGGATCAAAATTTGAATGGCCAGAAACAGCTGTCCCAGATGTGGGTTTCTTGAGATGTGAGTATACGTATTTGATCACAAATACGTATACACCCGCAATAAAGCATTTTTCAAAAGTGGGGCATAAATAAAAATCATATTTCTATTTTCAACATAAACAACTGTTCAACAAAATTGTTTCAAAATGTTTAAAACCACAATATTTCTGCTCTCCCAAACATATATATCGTCCTAAAACAAACTTATTGCGAAAAATACGTTCAAACATATACAGCTTCATATAACCACGGGACAAGTTTCACGAAGACGCTCTCGTTATGCACAATCCGTGTCAAGCAACTGTGTTGCGCGTCCCCAGTGTGTCCCCAACTTTACGCCCTCGGCGGTTTCGGCTAGCATTACTACTGCATTTACTTAACGTCGTCCCTCAAGAGATGTCGTCTGCTTCACTCGAGTCCGCTATATTTTTGAGTAAATTATTTATGAATGGGAGAAAAAATGGCTGTCTTTGATTGAGGTTGCAGGATTACGGTTCCTTTTAAGGTTCACGTTTAAAAAACAAGGTTCACGGACTTAGCCAGAAGAATCGCCACACTTAAATATCAGTGCGCAGGGCACTTTGCTCGCAGAAAAGATTGTCGTTGAGGACGAAAGGTTCTTGAGTGTCCACGTACTAAAAAACGCAGCGTTAGAAGGCCTCCTACAAGGAAGACCGATGGTGGCTGTAAAGGGTTGCAGGAATCCGATGGATACAAGACGCACAGTACTGGTCGTTATGCCGACACTTGTAGGAGGCCTAAATCTAACAGTGGACGTGTTTTTGATGAATTCATGATGGTTTACTTAAAAAAAACTTACAAAACGAAATCTTCCAATTTACAACTTATGGCTTTGATTTTATTCCACCATCTTAGTTCTGAGAAAATAATCGCCAACTTTCCTAGTTCGTTCACTTACAGGCAGAAAAATAAGTGGTTTTATCGGGTTCTTTTTCGCTTTTCGCTCAGGAAAAAGTTGTTTTGTAAGACTGCAGATAGATTACATTAATGTTCCAAAAACTTCGATAATGGTTACACAAAAGAATCATCATATAAAATGAACAATAGAGCGATTTTCATATAAATTCAAGTATGAACTAATTGTTCTGAAACTCGGGCAGACAATAGTTTCTCAAGATTTACGGGTAACTTAGTATCTAAATTTGAAACCTTTGGCCTCAGAACAATAACAGTGAAGTTCGGCTTTAGCTTGCGACAATACGAGATGCAAGTGTCGGCGTGCGCTGCTCAAACGTCTTAGCGCCGGCAAGATTAACAGATTAGTCACAACTTGTTAGTTCTACTAACAAACATTTATCAAACGTACTTAAAGCTTTCACAAAATTGAGATGAATGTATTTTTCGGATTATTTATGTGTTCTTCTTATTTGATTAATTTAGTTTCGTTATTCAGCTATTATTTTCACGCTTTGGTATTTGAATAATTATCTTTCATACTGAATTTATAAGTCTACACTTTTGTTATGAGTGAAAATTAGCATAGAACCGCGACACCTGGATAAATGATAATAATCTTTTAAATGCATTTTGCTCCGTATGGTTTTATTATTATTAACTATCGCGTGACCAGGGAACATACTCTCAGGATAAAAGTTATCAGATGTGTGTCTCCCTGTCGGTTTGCCAGTGTCTGTGTTTGAAATTTCATTAAAACCCCTACAGCAGTTTTTTTCCACGAATTTCACATAAAGTTATCTCGTGCCAAACTAAGCAGAGCTTCTCATATTTATAAATACATATCATAGATATCTATGATATGTATTTAGTAATTACACCCAGATACAGAATAAATGATCGTGCTCATCATACAAATATTCGAACCCACGCCCTATGGCATAGCAGTCAGGGCCACTAACCACTAGACCAAGAGGCCAATCATCAACTTTCACTTAGGTATATAATATTAGTGCGAACTTTTTCTCTACCTATACGCGGTAAGGTGAAAATATTTTCCTTACAAAACATAGATAAAATTCACCAAAACCTATTTTCTATTACGAAAACTAGTCCAAGAATGTAGTGTCCAATATTGACCGGTTTTGAACCCCACCAAGAAAACCCAATCAGCTTTTATCCGATACTACAATCCCTGGGACTAACGGTCGAATACCGAAGCTTAAGACCAGACCTCTATAACGTTACACAAGATTATTTTAGATAAACATTCAAAGCTTGTGAAGTATTAAAATACCAATATTTAGTTGCGGATTTTTGCATCCTGCAAAGGAGACTCGAGACGCGAGTCACGGCGTACCCGAGCATCTGTGCCACAGAGATCACGTGCCCCAGACGTGAATTTTATTTCACGCATCCGATATCTACCGTTCGAGAATTGAAAAAGGCATTTCACCGCATCCAAGTCGCTCGGTCGCATCGAATATCGCTTTAAATTTTTACCTGTCACCGTATTTTTTTGCTGAAACTTCGTGGAAATTAGAAATAGTCTGTGTGTCACGTATGGAAAAACGAAAACGGCTTTAGAAGCGTGACATTCAGTTATGTAGACTTAATAGTGAAAGTTAAATTTTTATTGAGATTTTTTTTTTGAGGTTGGGAATCTTCTACCTACTTCTCCCGTTAGGGTAAAGCGGGAGAGCGGGTCAGACTTTTACCAACTTAAACTACACCTTTTTTTCCATCTCATCAGAGATAGTGTCAAACTTTGACTAAAAACCCACCCCTATTCCTTCGTTGCCTTTCATACCTACTAGGGCCGAATCTTCCTTTCAGAAGCAGACCTTTAGCCCCAGTAGGCTTCGACCCTGCTGGGCCCGTACGGTTTGCTGACAAGTCTTTGAGGCGTGCGTGGAACAATTCGCGCCATCGACGACTTGGGCTCGGTCCGGACGGTTACCGGACAGTCGGACGGCAAGCTAAAACCACACCTATGTTTACAGTTGCTTTTTGTGTTCTAGGATCACAAGTACTCGTATCGCTTTCATACGTTATACTATGGCTCTAGCGGGCATCGGCCCTAGTAGGCCCCTTCGGTTTCCTGACATCTCTTCAAGGCGCGTGTGGAACGTATTATAAAGGTTGAAGTACTGAGTTCTGTTTTCAAAAAGGTTTTATAGTCATTTCTATTGGTAATCTTGTTCATTATTGATTTTATTCTTCTCTAAATAAAAGACACACCACCAAAACATGTATTATGAATTCAACACGCAATTTCTCATTCGTATCTAGTCATGAAACTTGATGAAAACCATTTACTCACGAGTAAACGTTCCGAAAATTGTCTTTGACGTAAACACAAACAGTTAATATGAACTACTTATTGCCATGCACAAGTTGCAGGAGTCAATTATGGAAAAGCGGGTTGCCTAATAGCGCACACAGGAGTTAAACTAACGACTTGTGCACTGCTGCAAACTCCTAGTCATCATTTTCTATTGGAATTGCTAATCGGCAGCATGTGTGCTGTGTTCTACTGTTTACAGTGTCATTTCTTTTAAGGAAAAAAAAATATGTGAAAATTTTCAAAGCCTTAAAATTTTGAAAATGAAGTCCCTGCCTAATTGTATTTTTCTAAATACATAAATATATTATAGATAAAAATATAAAAAGAATAAACCTAATTTTTTGGAATTAGGAAGTCATTTAATGACTTCCAACGCGCTAGGGTGAAGCGAAAGGGCATTTCAGATTTTTGCTGAATAAAACCCACCTATGTTTGTTTTTTAGTTAGTCTTTACGTTCTAGGACAACAGATTTCCTTATCAAAAATTGTCATAGCCCTAAAGATAATCCATGAAAATTCAAATGTGATTCTACTTTTTGAAAATTCAAATGTACTCGTATTACTGAAGTAGTTTCAAATTTACTACCTAACATGACACGATCCAGCCTCCCACTTGCATATTGAAATGGAAGCTGCTCTGAAGCGCCCCTCACGCCACACCTACGTAAACAAATTCAAAGGATCTGTACACATTGCTGGAAAAGAACTTCGACTTTCACAAAATGTAGTCTAAATTGAAAATATTTACATTGCTAAACCGAGAGTAATCCTCACTTTAAGCTGAGCAAATATTATTTACCGGGTTTCGTTAGTAACATTAATCACGAAAAGGTGGTAATTTTGCTGCTGTGTTGAAATTAATATTCCACCATTTATGTTAATTGCCGAATACTTTAAAACAGCGATCGATACTAATGGATATTGTAACAAACATTAATGCTTACAGGTATATATTGGAAGTGGTTCATAATCCGACCCATTTTTTTTGAGAGGGCTAAATCATTCAATAGCTTTTACTGACTAAAATCACATCTGTTTCTTTCAGTTGCCCATTGCGTTCTAAAATCACGGGTTTTCTTTTCAGAAAATCTCTGCGGTCACAGATATGTCAAACCGCGGCCCTAATAGGTATCAGCTCTTTTTGACGAGCGCGTTGACGACTCGGGTTTGGACCGGTCGATTACCGAACGGCCGGACGGCAAGTTACCTATTGCTCGTCGTCTGCAAGTCCGCGTCTACCGTGGTAGGTAGTCGGGGTCGGGGTCTCGGTAGCAAGCTTTCGCTTTAATAATATTATTGTAATTCGGTGTGGGTTGATTCTCTGATGACTCAAATCTTGAAGATAATTTTCCTAGCTGATAAAATTGACCAGTTCGACGGCGCGTTCTGTTCCCGCGCGCCTCAAGGAGCTGTCAGCAAACCGTAGAGGGCCAGCCTGCTAGCTGCAGGCAGGCAGAGTCGAAGCCTGCTGGGGTCATGGGTCAGCTTCCAAAAGGAATACCCGGCCCCGGCACGATAGGCAACGAAGGAACAGGGTAGGTTTTTAGTCAGTAAGAGTCTGACACTATTTCTCGCTCCGCCCAAGGGCGGTATTTATCATTGGATGATTTTACCTACCATAAAAAAACCACTGATCTAACTTCAACAATGTGAGTTCTTCTTAAACCAGCTGAACCGAAGACCGTTTCGAGCAGCTTGCAAAACTTACGATTGGTTGTTCGGAACAGCGTCGTAAATAATAAATAGTTTACAATAGCTTCCTCCCTCTCGACGATTGTATATTTTGAACATTTTCATAAGATTGTCAGTTCCTTATTGTATAAGTTTTTTATTGCTATATGGGAAGTATTCGAGCTATCTTTCGTAACGTATTTTAAAACTTTATTCTTGAATACAATAAGCGTGAAGGTTTTCAACTATGTTGGCACTTTTTTTATCAGATTTTTTTTTAGGTGAGTATTCATCCAATGACTTCTCTCGCTCTAGGGTAAAGCAGGAACGCGTGTCAGATTTTACTGACTAAATCTCTCTCCTATGTTTCTTCTTTGCCTTGCTTCTCAGAACCTCGGGGTTCCCTTTTGTAATAACCGTGAACTCAGTTCATTGATGGTGACTTTGTCCCTACTGGGCTCGTACGCTTGCCGACATCTCTTTGTGGCGCGTGAGGAACACTACAGGCAGTCGACGACTTTGGCCGGACGGCTAGACGGCAAGCTACCCATTGCTCAGCGTCCCCAAGCGTACGCCTAGGGTAGCGGTGGCTGGAAATCGGGATCAGGGTCCCGGCGGCTGGGACGTAAGGAAATCTGTTGGAAAAATATTTGCTCTCGTTTGACCTCTATCTCACCTAATGGTAAGTAATGATGTGGCCGACAATGGAATACGCTTACCTAGAAGTAACCTATCCACTCTTAACTTGACTCAGAAATAATTTTGATTATGAACTTCGAAGATGTGGAACGGAACTCCTCTTAAAATCACAGTAGAACTATCTGATTTGTTAAAACCTGTAGTCGATGACTGACTGAATTCCTTCTCCTGAATACATCAGAATGATCTTATGATGAAGTTGAAACTGGAACTCAGTAATAAATCAATGTAACCCAGCCGTATTTGGGATTATTAGAATTGTCTTGAGATGCACTTTGGTTACTTACAACAAAAGTACCATCAGCTCGATTGAAAGTACTTTTAGAAGTCGGTCTCAAACACCTACTTCCGAAATTAAAGTTAATTTACACTTTTTTTTACATAGTAATCGGTTGATTATTTTTTGAGAAAAGTTTTTATTATAGAAATGTTTAGAAACGGCACCAATATACTTTTATATTCTTCGAACAAGCGAACGCAAACCACGGTTGGATTAAAACTAATATACGACTATCTTCAGAACTTTTAAATAGTATTGACCCACAACAAAATTACAGGAGAAAATATCTGATTTTCTTCAAGAAAAGGACGTACCATCCTTTTCTTGCTGTGTCGTTTTACTTAACTTGGCGGGGACACTGCCGGGCCCCCAAATCGCTAATAAATTGTCACCTTTTTTAGAGACTCTTACAGCATGACTAATCTCCTATCAATAATTTTTCAAAATTGACGAAGTAACTCTTTAAATTCCATAGTTCTACACATTAAAAGGTAAAATAAAACTAAATAGGCACTTGTTAAGACTTTTACAAAATTTCTGTCTTACATCCTTTAGAATTCTCATCAAATCTTACCAATCAAGTTGGCATTAAGAAGTAATTTCAAAGGTCTTAAATTGGACAAAGTTAAAAATGAGGACGAAGAAGCTCTTCGTCTCATTCTACCGTTGTTACCACGTCGACAAAACAATCGTGAACATCGGAATGGATTTGAATATCATGTACAAAAGTGAGTCCTACATAATATATCTACCTACCTACACAGATTTTACAATTACGACAAAGGTATAATATACCTTTGTCGTAATTGTATATCTGCAAACTCGTGAGGTACAGAACCGAATTAGAATCTCGTATTTGGTTGAGACCGACTTCCCAAAGAAATTGAAAATTTTCCATTAAGGGAAATCAACAAAGCTTTACAAACGAAGTCAATGAAAAATGTCAAAGCGAGAGAAGAACGTACCTACTTCAGCCGAACGTTGGCAAGTAGCGAAGCAATTATTGGAAAACTAAATGATATAATTAATTGAACCATTTGAACGCTTTGTGATCAACTGGTTAGTGAGTTTGATCGATTTTTCATTTAGCTTTGTTCAAATAATTAAGTTGCGTTAGGTTTCATTTTAATATTGTATCGTACCACATCATTATCTCAACAATCCGAAACCAACCGGGATGACACTTAATTAACGTTCTATAATGGAAATCAGAACTGCAATGTAGTGGTCTATTGACCTGCAGAAAAAGGTGGGCAGAAATCACTTTAAAACAACCGATCGCTTAGATACATCGTTTATTTCCTTTTACGCGGTTAACCTCGTAAATAAATAGCCATCAGACCGGCGGGGATACCCGCTTGCTACATCCGTATACTTCGTATAAAATGTCTGAGAGAACATTACTCTATATAAAAAAAGGTATTTGAGCATGTTCCCGAACATTTTTATATTACGTGAGAGAGTGCGAAACTGGCACGCAGGGAGCTCGGAAGTAGCGCACACTAAATTAAGAGCACAAGCGGTGAAATTAAAATCTGCGGTTACATTCACGAGAGGTTCCGACGCTAATAAACTTATGTGAATAAGCTTTACAACAGGAAATAAGTATTTCTCTACAGACACGTGATAAACGAATAAAAACGTAGAAACGTTTGCACTGAACAAATGCTTTCATGTGTAAAGGAATAATTTTATTTGGTTTAATATAACAGAGCAAAATGGAATAACAAAAAATCTTATTTGAGGCACATTTTGGCCATTTTATGTAGATATTTAAATTACAAGTAGGAATGGAAAATCTGGTTGCATTCCCAGAATGTTTCGTACATTGTTTTATATGAAATGACAAATACTTTTAGTATGCAAGTTAATCCATTTCATAAAGAAGGAAGTTGGACTGTATGTATGTATGTTTATATAGTGCCCAAGTCTTCGAATTGATCACTTCATGATGTGATCGACCATTACATGAAATGGTCGTATTTCATGAAGTCGTCAACAACTGGCCAAATTAATTAAATGTTGAAGTTTGTTGACAATATCATTATTAAAGGATAGGATAATATGTATTGCTCTTGTAAGAACAAACATAAGCATAAACATTAAAACAAACCCTTATAATTTCTCTCTCGATCCTCTTTTAGATCATCTGCAATTAAAATAAAAAGAAATTAATATCGTAGGCACAACTTTACCATAGCTGAATTTGAACTGTTGATTGTCTGCTGTATTAGTTAGGAATATCAAATTTATATTTCTTCTCTTCATTATATTTCTCTGCAGATTTATCTTCCATTATTATTCGCTTCTAATAAAGAGTTTGAGTCTACCGCCATGTTACGTCACAAAATTATATGAAATTAGCATCTCTCCCGGTGGACAACATAACTAATTTACAATATGATTACTCAGGTTTGACCGTATCATGAAATAATATCAGACGTGTAAGTTGACGCAAATGTGTTCATTAATACGCTGGCCACATTATACTTTGAACTAGCCATAGTATAATGTGGCTAGCGAGCAGGATTGTATATTATGAAATACGACTATTTCATGAAATAACC
Organism: Leucania comma; assembly: GCA_958295575.1. Classification (NCBI taxonomy): domain Eukaryota; kingdom Metazoa; phylum Arthropoda; class Insecta; order Lepidoptera; family Noctuidae; genus Leucania; species Leucania comma. Next base: position 11,537,872 of record OY282476.1, on the reverse strand, counting down.
ATTTTAATATATATTATCGTGAATGAAATTCTGATATCTGGCCACGACATACATAAGTTTCTGTCAAAATACTAAGAAATAAAAAAACTGTTAGCGTTTCATTCAGTCTCTTGGAAATTGTCGGTAGTATTTTTTTGTAAAAAAAGAATCTTTTGCTAGCATTGTTCACATCGTAGGCTTACTTTTAACGGTATATATCTGTTTCTTAGTAAATTAAATATTTGACTCAATAAACCTCTTCAATTCGTGGAAGTCTGCGACACCATTTCTTCAGTTATTTACTTTAGTTCTAATTGCAGACTCAATGAGTAGCTATACAATAAATATTGATGTGCTTACTTGGTAGAGGTCCTGGTAAAGGTTGCGGCATTTCGATGGATGAGAGACAATAGATGATTTTACATAGGTAAAATCATCCAATGTCAAATCCCGCCCTTGGGCGGAGCGGGAAGTAGTGTCAGACTCTTACTGACTAAAAACCTACCCCGTTCCTTCGTAGCCTATCGTGCCGGGGCCGGGTATTCCTTTCGGAAATTAACCCATGACCCCAGTAGGCTTCGACCCTGCCTGCCTGCAGTTAGCAGGCTGGGGCTCTTCGGTGTGCTGACAGCTCCTTGAGGCGCGCGGGAACAGAACGCGCCGTCGACGACTTGGGCTCGGTCCGGTCGGTTACCAGATAATCGGACAGCATGCTACCCATTGCACGCCGTCCGCAAGCCCGCACCTACGGTGGCCGGAAACCGTTCGTTGTGGCGACATTTGGGGGAGGCCTATATCCAACAGTGGACTTCTTTGGGCTGAAATGATGATGATGTACTTACTTGGTATAGGGGAATATGCTGGTCACTTATTGGCATTAGTATAATTAGTTTCATAGATGATACTTGTTATAAATCCGAATAGATCTTAAATGGGTCTTCCATAAAGATGTTTACTACAGCAGTATTGCAATCTTTAAAGCCATTCTATTGTAATGTTTATAACTTGGAGCGTTACCAAGGCATCTAGTCTATACGAGTCTATGATTATATAAGGGAAAAGTTTAGTCTTCTCGTAGCATAATTTAAAGTCGTAGTTACTCATAAAACATCATTTTGTTACCCAATGCCAGTTTTCAGGCAATGAAATCACTGAATTTATATCTGGGTGTTGTTTCCTTGAATCGGCCCACAGAAAAATACCTAATACTACGTATTTATTTGTACAAGATAAAGCATAAAATACTATTTACTCCATTTGACGGTATTTTATTTGAATTTAAAAATTTGAAGGAAATTTTCACATTATTTAAATATTGTTAGCTGCATTACAGTAAGCACTCCAATATATTAATGATTTGCTTTTTTTACTGTAGGTATTTTGTTAGTTATCAATAAAGTGGCTTCTTAGCGAAATACTCAATCAAAATACTGCTTCATTTTACCCCTGGATTTCAATTTACCCCGTTTGTACACATGCACGTTTATATATTTCTAATGCCAATTATTGATGAATGGTTACAGCCTGACATAAAAATGAATGTTACTAACGCTGTTCATTTATCAAGCAATCATAATAAGGTACTCGTACACTACTAAAAATTTTGTACCGAAAATACAATGACACATGAAAATTCATAACGTTTTCATTACACAATAAACTCACAATACGAGTATTGTGTTTTATTACGTCACTAGTATACATTGTACAAAGTAGTTGCTCGCATATGTGAACAGTTGCAGTTTCATATTCAGAGCATCCAAGTTCTAAAGTAGGTAAGGTTTATCTCAAGTCCCAGAAACAGTAACAAATCAATCTGCCTGCATTTTCCGAGCTATGTTGAAGACGGAAACTAACCAGATGCAACTAAGTGCAAGTATTTTACACGTGAACATCGCCAAGTGGGGGCAGGGTGGGGCTACGGTCCCCCCCCCCCCCCTAGAGATAAGAGATTGATTCATTTTATCTAATCTGCCTCATTCGTAACATTTATTAACCACTTGTAAATTTTTCATTTATAAAAACACGATTAATTAAAAGGAACATTTGAACAAGTACAACGCTCCGTCAAGGGGGCTTTAGTTTTGCTGGCTGACGTTTCACTGGCCGAAACTAAGAAAGGTGGGGGCAGGCAATATGGCGCCTAGTGCTTCGTTTGGTGTTGCAAAATCAGCACTCATTGCTAGATTTAGCACTATTATGGTTTTTTTTTTGCGTTTTTTTTGCCAGCGCATGCATGGAGAGGGGCCAGTTCCCGCTTCGCTGGAAGACGGGGAAACTGGTCCTTATCGCGAAGCCGGGGCGCCCCGCGGACTCTCCGTCCGCGTATCGGCCCATTGTGCTGCTCAACGAGGTGGGCAAGCTCTTTGAAAGAGTAATTGCAGACCGCCTCGTCGTGCATCTGGCACGAAAGGGGCCGGATCTTGCGGACGGCCAGTTCGGATTTCGCAGGAGGCGCTCCACTGTGGACGCCATCATGCGCGTGCGAGCCCTCACGACGGGGGATGCGGTGTCCCGGGGCAGGTGTGTCTTGGTGGTGTCTCTGGACATCGCCAACGCCTTCAACTCCCTGCCCTGGAGTTGCATTGGTAGGGCACTCCGGTACCACCGGGTGCCCGACTACCTCTGTCGGGTGATCGAGGCCTACCTGTTGGACAGGTTCATCATCTACCCCGGTCATCAGGGGGAGTTGAAACGGCGAGAGATGTCGTGCGGTGTTCCGCAGGGATCGGTACTAGGGCCGCCCTTGTGGAACATCGGGTACGACTACGTGCTGCGCGCCGACCTCCCCGACGGGGTCAGCGTGGTCTGTTACGCAGACGACACGCTGGTCCTGGCGCGGGGACGGTCGTACCAGGCGGCGGTCGAACTAGCGACGCGCGGGGTTGCGACAGTCGTGGAGAGGATACAGCAGTTGGGACTCGAGGTGGCATTGCACAAGTCCGAGGCCATGTGTTTTCACGGCCCTCGGAGCGCGCCACCTCCGGGCTCCCAATTAACGGTAGGAGGAGTTCACATCGGCGTCGGGTCGACGATGAAGTACCTGGAACTCGTCCTCGACAGCCGGTGTAACTTCAAGGAGCATTTCCGACGTCTGGCTCCCAGATTGAATGCGACTGGGGCTGCGCTCAAGCGGCTCCTGCCGAACCTGGGGGGTCCGGACGCCTCCTGCCGGAGGCTCTACGCAGGCATCGTTCGGTCCATGGCCCTTTACGGTGCGCCGGTGTGGGCGCCATCGCTACGAAAGCGAGTGGCGGCCCGGCTAACCGCCTGCCAGAGGGTCATGGCCATCCGGATGATCCGCGGATACCGTACGGTGTCCTGCGAAGCGGCGAGCCTCCTTGCTGGCCTACCACCGTGGGATTTGGAGGCAACAGTCCTTGCACACATGCATGATTTACGCGTGGAGATGCAACGTCGGGGCGAAACTCCGCTGCCGCGACAAGTCGCGGCATGGCGGACAGAGCTCCGGCCGGATCTCATGGTGAAATAGCGAGAGCGACTGTCGCAACCTCGTGCTGGGCACGCCACGATCGAGGCGGTAAGGCCCCTCTTTGAGGCGTGGCTGGAAAGGCCCCACGGCGTCGTCACCTTCCGTTTGGCGCAGGTGCTGATCGAACACGGCAAGTTCGGTCCGTACCTGTACAAGATTCGTGCGGAGGCGACGCCCGGGTGTCGCCACTGTGCGGACCGCCCGGTGGACACGGTGGAGCACACAGTCGAGGTGTGCCCCGCTTGGGAAGAGCATCGCCGTGTCCTCGTGGGGGCGATCGGCGGCGATCTCTCGCGCCGGGGCTTGGTTCGAGCCATGCTCCGGAGCGAGGAGGAGTGGCAGGCGGTCGCCTCCTTTTGCGAAGCAGTAATGCTAGTAAAGGAGAAGGCCGACCGCATTAGGCAAAGGCGCACACGCCGCCGCCGCCGCCGGGTTTCCGATCCCAATTTCCGGCCACCGTAGGCGCGGGCTCGCGGACGGTGGGCAATGGGTAGCTCGCTGTCCGTCCGTCCGGTAACAGACCGGTCCGAGCTCAGGTCGTCTACGGCGCGCACCGTTCCCGCGCGCCTCAAGGAGTTGTCAGCAAACTGTAGGGGTCCAGCAGGGCCGAAGCCTACTGGGGCCAAAGGTTATGTGAGACTGTCACCACGGGCCCCAGGATAAAGGCAAGGAACGGAAAGGTAGGTTTTTAGTCAGTAAAAGTCTGACACTATTTCCCGCCCCACCCAAGGGCGGGATTTGTCATTGGATGATTTTACCTAACCAAAAAAAAAAAAAAACTATTACGGTAAGAATTTTGGTGGTGACTACGGTCCCCTTGGACATTTTAGTGGGTATTCCAGCAACTTTAGCAGTTTTACAGCTTCAAAAGCTCTAATTACAGTTCATACTTTTGCCATTCTCTGTACTTCCATTCTTTTTTTAGTCGAGGAAAACTATGGAGATAGTGTCAGACTTTTACAAACTAAAAACCTACTCCTGTTCCTTCTTTGCCTTTGTTCCAGAACCCGTGGTTCATTTTCATACAACCGATGGCCCCGGTAGGCTTCGACCCCGCTGGGCCCCAACTTTTGCTGCCCTTGGTCATTGGCTGGCGACGCCTTTGATTTACATGAAAGAACTGCTTAGGATAGGTGCCAGAATAATTTGCAATAGGTCGTACTTACATTGACCTTACCTGAAAAATAAACAACAAACATTTTGTTATTACTAAAAAATGTAAAGAAGCAGTTTTATGTCTTTATTTCTGTTTATTTTTATAAATTTAGAACACCATTTACGGACGTTATAAATTTTTGTAGCTGCCTATTTGTAGGTGTCAGATAAATATATAAGTAAAGTATATAGAACTCACCCAATAAACAACGAACTGTTTTTCATTACTAAAAAACTTTTTACCTTAATTTCACAAGTCATGGTTTCTCGGTATTGTTTGTTTATTTAACACCGACTTGCGAAATTAAAGTTATTTTGATTATTTTAGTGGTTTTTTTTTTCTAGTGAAGCTGGTTATTTTTTTTTTTTATAAGTTTTTTATTTCACACTTGTAACCAGAGTGCCTATTTCTCATTCCAATAAACCCAAACACTGCTAGGATACATTGTTTTATTATGAAGTTCTCATGTCTACCTTCCACCTTCCGGCTCCATCATCAGATCAGTTTGATAGTACCTTATAGCCAAAGTACATCTCATGACAATTCTGGCACCTGCCTTTTCTGTCAAAGTTTTACAAACGCAAACCACATCCGTGCGGCTGTTATTACTGACTTACATAATCATGTGTCCTGGAACAGTAACACCATAATCTATACAACATGGATCTAAAAGTGCCATAGACTAAACATAGCTCTCCTTACCTGCTCTAGCTTCCGAGCGATTTAGTATGCATTTAACGCATAGATGCACCCTTTGTACTTCAATATGCCTACATACATGAAAGTGATTTATCTCGTTTGTTATTCTTTGAAACGATGTTATCTACAGCATGCACCATGTGTATTACGTACGAAAATATCCTTTGACGACATTTTACTTTTGCTCTTTTCATTTTTAAGCTGTACCTTTGTATGGTTTCACTTTAGCCGGTGCCAGATTCCAGAAAAAAAAGAGGGAAACAGTAAAAAAAAGAATGTCAAAAAGCTCACCGGAAAAAACGATTTAAAAAAATAAAACAAATCTCTTTTATACAGTTGTTGGAATTTATTTTGGTTCAATAAAAAAACTGACGTTACATGTTTCGAATTTTCAGTTTTTTTCTTTTGCATTGGTTGGGTTTTTGGCATTGTCAACTTTTTCACCTAAGTAAGTAACACTTCGAACCCTTTATCTTCATACAAATTATAACAAAGAAACGAAACAAGAAACACCGATTTCTGAAATTAAAATTGTTCTGCATTTTTTAAATTATAATATAATTGATTTACCAATAGTTTTGTTATAATTCACGGATTGGTGATATTTATAACCAATAAGTAAAACACACGTCATTCAATTTAATTATTTTAGTTCAACAGTTTTTAATATACTGTTAATTTATCTATAAACTTGATTAATTAAAGTCAGGTAATAGCGAGTGCATTTACCAAGTAAGTGCTACCGTAAACTGTTTTACTGCACGTACGAAAGTGAAGTCAGCTGCAAAAGGAGCAAAATAAAGAATTAATGAATTTATAAAACAAAGTTTTTACTGTAGAAGAATAGAGTTATAAACTTTGAAGTGTTGTTGGTGACTAGATAGAAAAGTAACACACTTAGTATTACGCTAAACGCTCGACGTCTAAACGAATTTCGATATAACGTCGTACAGGGCAATCCATGTCCTGGAAGCTATTCCAGCTATGCTTTTTATCCCGAGAGTTAGTTCCCTTGGGATAACTTTCTACTATCACGCTGGCAAAGGCGCTGGGAGCAGCTAGTGATGTGAAATAATAAAAAAAATACTTTATAGTAAAAAAAGTTTGAGAAACAAAGAGTATTCGTGATTATGAACTGTAATAGATTTCGTGTTCAGGTCTTGATTTTCAATACAATTGACTTAAAGCTTGTATGATAGATACATATGTATTTACACATACACACTTTACTGTACATCATGACAGTAAGAGCTTAAAATTAATAGGGTGTAACAATCGATGGTCTTATCGCTAAAAATGAAACGTTAGGTTGGTGTGTAAAGAATATGCAAATAGTCGTGGTGATTTATTTACAAATATACATGCTATGTAACATAACTAATAAAATACACATAATATATTATATACATTCGTACATATACATATACTCGTAAATTCAGAGATTCGACTTTCTTGTTTTACTGACACGAGGAAAGCGTTTCACAGCCGCACTGATTGTACAGCTTATCCTAGAAAATCGTGAACTGTTGGCTCAGAAGATGATTAAAATCATCCAATGAGATGTCATTAGATGATTTTAATCACCAAAAAAAAATGTCATGAAAGAACTTGAAACGTTCTTTAAGATTAATGGGAGTTTTAGAATTGAACGGAACACTGCAGAGCAGAGACCAGATGTGTTTATTCCGGCGAGAAATATTGGAAAACGCTTGAGTTAAGTACAAAATTCTCGATATGTGATCATATTTACGTAAGCTAAATACAAATCACATTAATTTATTCAAACTTAAATTATGTCTTGCAATATCTATTGTCGTTCGTTCAAAAATGTGTTAATTAATTTTTAAAAATTCATAGTATATTGACACAATAAACAAAGCCAACTTAAAACTATAACATCAGACGAACTATAATATCAAAAAAAAAATTTACGACTCAAAAAATATGCCAAAAAAAAAATTGTTCGGAAGTTCCCCTTTATTCTTTTAAAGTCGCTAAATTCGATCTAGTTATGCCTTAATGAAATCAAGATAAACTGAAATGTGTGTTATCATATATGAAGTATTATATTGACCTCCTTGCTCCACAATTAAAAAATATATCAATTGTTAATATTGATTTTTATGGTGTTTATCTAATCTCGTCACTAAGCTCAATCGTGAAGTGTCAACAAGTAATGATTGCGACTCTGTTGATTTTTCTTTCAATTGATCGGGTTTTGATATTGGGAAATCATCAAATTTTTGCCATTCTGGGCGTAGCGAGAGGGAAAACTACAAAGTAAAAAGGCAAGTATCTGTGTCGGTAAACTGAGGTTGGAACCAAAGATCAGTCACAGTTTATTAAAGACTTATTTTTTAAAATTAACAATACATTGAGCACTTGAAAGACAAAAGGCCGGTTTATATAGTATGAGGTGAGAAATCATCAAAAATAATCTCCCGCTTTGGATGAAGTGACAGGGAATACCAGAAGTTAACTGACTAAACCCACCTACCACACCACGTATCCCTTCAGTTGCCCCATGTGTTCCAGGACCACGCTAGCTATTTCAAACATTCGCAGCCCAAACACTTTTAAAAGTTATTCAACCAGCTGCAATCGAAAAAAGTTGCCAACGTAATCGACTGCACCAACTTCGAGTCGTTTCCAGATTCAACAAGGGCTATTTTCCCACAAATATTGAACGGTTACCAATTCCCGTGACGCATAAATCCGGCGTCGCCTTCAACATTGTGGGAGCACCTTCAACAACACGCGCTTATCGACTACCTTAAATCTCTCTCGGTGAGTTGAGCACTCCACAATTTATTGTTCTCATCGGTTTGCGAAGCGGCCACGCCGCGGAAACCAGACTACACACGTGAAATCGTCCCTCCGCACGAGAATTGGGTACTAATACTTTTTTATTTTTCCACAAAGAAAACACACCTGTTTTTTCTTCTCCCCTCTTTGCGGAGGAAGGAAGGATTTTGGTATTTCCTGCGCTTTTTATTTTTCTCTCTATAAAAGATAGGCGCTGTTTTGCTTCGAGGCAACTCGCATGGGATTTGGGTTCGACTTTATTTTTTGGTTTGTTGGTAGCGTGTACCTGTGTTTACATACGATGCTTGAAATCTAACAAAACGGCGATCTGTGCATTGTTACTTTACGAGTTTTAGATGTTTAATTGTTGAACAAAGAAACTGCAGCTGCGTGAAAACAAAATGACTGCGTTTAACACAAGCAAACTCACAAAAGAATAATAATAATATTAAAATGAGGACTGGAAAAATCCGCGCACAGCCTAAAATTAATTTGAAACGGAAGCAGTAAAAGTAGGATTTCCTCATTTATTTTAGTCCTTAAAATAATAATTTCAGTAAGTATTCAATTAATAATAAAATACAGTGGTGACTGGTGCCATATATTAAAAAGACCAGGAAACTCAAAGTCTGACACTACTTCCCGCCCCGCCCGAGGGCGGGATTTATCATTGGATGATTTTACCTACCATAAAAAAAAAAACAAGATAACTGAATCATTAAACATAAGGAAAAATTTACCGAACACGAAATGTAAATATTTTGAAGGTAAAGAATCTTTTCCTCCAAAGTTCTGGCATATTTCTATTTATACTTTGTTTACCTAAAAATATTTACACGATTCGACTTGAAAGGGAAATATTTGAAGTAAGAATAAAAGTTCTTAGGTATATTCAATAACAATAAATTATTGAAGAGAAAATATTAAGATTCCTAAATATACATTGGGTCACAAAAATAACGGGACACGTGGAAAAATTACGATACTTCCAAACTTTTTGCACATAGTTCGCTCGCGTAAATAATATGTTACAAGCAAATAAGTAATACTTCCCACAAATCTTAAAAGAGGTTTAATTTATACAAGTTAGAGCTTAAAACAGCTACCTAGTAGTTTTTTTGACAGTTGTTTTTGAAATGCCGTCCGTAATACGGATGCTTTTCTAAAGTCCTTGAGTGCTGAGCCTGTGAAGTAGTGCTAGAGTAAAGTATACCGCAAAGTAAAAGGCCGTCTAAAGCTAAGGTGGAAAATCAAAGATCAGAGGCGGTTTATTATAGATTTTCTTTTTAATATACAAAACATGGCCAGTATGAGGTATTTTTTTGAGCTGCGACGTCATCTAATAACTTCTCCTGCTTTAGATAGAGAGAGAAGGGGTATCTCACTTTTACACACTAAAAACCCACCTATGATTTTTCAGTTACCATTAACATTTTAGGACCACGATAAATCTTTTGAACGATCATATAGTACTTGTATATAATACTTGAAGAATCCTCACCTTCCGCATGACGCAGTTCCTTAGCGGATATGGTAAGTTTGGGAGGTTTTTGTACCGGTACCACTGTGTGGACCGCCCGAAGGCCACGGTGTATCGCACGGTAGAGGTGTTCCCCGCTTGGGCAGAGCATCGTCGTGTCCTCATGCAGGTGATCGACGTCAGCGATCTTTCACGCCGGGCCTTGGTGCAGAGGCCATAGTCGGAAGCGAGTAGGAGTGGCAGATGGTCGCCTCCTTCTGCGAAGCCGTAATGCTAGCAAAGGAGGAGGCTGACCGCGTGAGGCAACGGCGCTCACGCCCCAGTTGCCGCCGGAATTCCGAAAATTCCGTCACCGTTGGCGCGGTCTTGCGGACGGCGAGCAATGGATAGCTCGCTGTACTACCGATCGGTCACCGTTCGGACCGAGCCCAAGACGTCAACAGCGCATACTGTTACACGCACGTGCGTGTAACAGTATGCGCTGTTGACGTCTTGGATTGATGCGTATCAAGTAGATGTTAGCAAACCGTAGGAGCCCAGCAGGTTCGAAGCTTACTGGGGCCAAAGGTAAGGGCTGTTTCTGAAAGGAAGGCTCAGCCATGGTATGAAAGGCAATGAAGGAACTGGGTGGGTTTTTTGTCAGTAAAAGTCTGAAACCCGCCTCGCCCAAGGGCGGGAGTTGTCATTGGATGATTTTTCCCACCTTAAAAAAAAAAACTATACGTACCTGTATTATTTACATTTGTTTTTCCATATATTTTTTTTTATGGACTATCCACATTGTCTCTTCACCACCCTAGATTTACAGGTAGAAAACTTTGTACTTTTATGTTACATGAAAATTAGATAAATAAAGTATTGTTTTATAAAGCTTTGTCATAGCTGGTGACGCACATTCATTGTGACATATTCACATACATATTCTCTTTGTTTTCAAAAAATAAAAAATATGTTTGTGATTTAGTTTATTTGTATGTTTACAAACTGAAACCTACAGATAGAATTATGTATCACTAATTTAATAATCAACTGACTGCATGTGCCATTTCTGTGACATATTTCTATGATCTAAGACACGAACCTACCTACGGTAACTTCATCAAAGTATTCGAAACACTACGTTTGCTTCTCGCCGGACTTTGTATTGTGGCAAACATTGACGACGTTGACCGAAACTTGGCCTTCACTTCACGGCAAATATTGTACACCTTGAGGCCGAAGTAAGTACTAGTTTATATGAAAATATTCAGTATCGGGTATGCGGAGCGTTGCGGCGTGACTTCGGAGAGGAATAAAATTAACTGCATGTAGAGATTGTGTATTTACTGTTTATATAGTACTTATACGTTATTACGAATTTTATGTAAGCCTGGCAGGTGTCATTAATGTGAGAGTCATGAATGTTTACTATTTGTCTTGACGCACGATATCCAATCAGGAAGTTGTTCTCAAGAAAATATACTGGGTCCCAAAAATTTTGAGTCACTAGTAAACGTGTGATAGTTTCTTAAATACGCAAGTTCGTGAAACTATAGTATGTTGTAGATAAATACTTATTACATTTTAAATAAATACCTAACATTTTTGTTTTTTAAATCTGAGATTGTTTTTTAAATAGTGAGTTTCATACAAGGTTTCAATAAAAAATTATAATTTAAACCTGTCTAGTTGTATTTAATTTACGATTGCGTATAACTATCTCTAGTTACAGACAATCGTAAATTAAATACAATAATATATAATTTTTGTGATTTGTAAGACTCCTACAATTCACAGTGTTTAGAATACTCTGAGATCATAAATGTAGTTTTCATAATAATGCTTGAATTTTTATCATGAGTATACCAGTAAAATATAAAAGCATTTCGTATATGCACTCCGCATTTTGATGTAAGTGCTGAACATGACAATATATCGTTATTGAAGAAACAAATATAAACTTTTGAAGCTTCGTGTCATCTTAAACAACTATACGATGGCTTCACCATTAAGTTTGTGGTTGCCTCGGTGTGTGGTAGTGATATCGCTTAGTTAAAAGTCGTCATGCTGCCCTGATCAATGCCTCAATCAGTCGCCACCCGTAGTCTTCCTTTAGAAGTATGCGGAAAAGGGTACATAGTACCACATACCTACCTCTGTTGAAAATATAAGGCCCACGTGTTTTATCTTAGCTTGATTGTTGATTTCTGGCTGTTATATAAGTTCTAATCGCGCGCAGAACTCTGATACTGCGAAGCTGAATTTTTAATTTTAGTATCTGCCGCATGTCGCAACAAAATTGGGCGAAATTAACCAATGACTGGATCCCAACCAGCAGGAGCCAGCGACGCGGTAGGCCCACAAGGAGATTTTTTTTTTTAATTAGGTAAAATAATCCAATGACATCCCCCGATGTTGGGCGGAGCAGGAGATAGTGTCAGACTCTTACTGACTAATACCTACCCCGTTCCTCCTTTGCCTTGAATCCAGGGCCCTGGTATACATTTTCATACCTCCCCAGAGCCCCAGATTAGGCTTCGACCCTACTGGGCCCCTACAGTTTGCTGACGACTCCTTGAGGCGCGCGGGAACTGTGCGCGCCGTAAACGACTTGGGCTCGGTCTGTTACCGACAGCGACAGCGAGCACCCATTGCCCGCCGTCCGCAAGCCCGCGCCTACGGTGGCCGGAAATTGGGATCAGAATTACGGCGGCGGCTGCGGCGTGAGCGCCGTTGCCTGATGCGGTCGGCCTCCTCCTTTGCTAGCATTACTGCTTCGCAGAAGGAGACGACCGGCTGCCACTCCACCTCGCTCTGGACCATGGCCTGAACCAAGGCCCGGCGCGAGAGATCATCGCTACCGATCGCCCCCACGAGGACACGGCGATGCTCTTCCTAAGCGGGGCACACCTCTACCGTGTGCTCCACCGTGTCCTCCGTGTGGTCCGCACAGTGGCGACACCCGAGCATCGTCTCCGCACGGATCTTGTAGAGGTCCGTGGGGAACTTGCCATGTTCGGTTAGTACTTGCGCCATGCGGAAGGTCACGACGCCGTGAGGCCTTTCCAGCCACGCCTCAAAGATGGGTCTTACCGCCTCAATCGTAGTGTGCGTGTCAAAAAGAGATGCCGTGACTATTTAGACTCGTTTCTAAAGGATTGGCCGGAAGTAGCAAAAGACAGAAAAGAGTGGACGAATGTGCACAGGCCTCCCTTCCCTTCTTCCACTGTGTAGTAGGTGTATGTGACATTGATGACAAAAGGTCAAAATTAATAGCTGCGTTTACGAAACTTGCAACTGAAGCGATGAAATAAGTCACTAGGCGAACTCAAACATATAAACCTAAGTCTAAAAATAAATTATTTTAAGCGTTTGAAACTACAAGTTTTCATCTAAAAACGTCACCTCGAGATTCAAAGCAACTTTCAAATCTCATAATCTAGAATTTTCAATTCGGGTCAAGACGCTGAAGAATAGCACTTCATAAATCCACAGCGACACAAACTTTGACACTCCGAAAAAAAATAATTAACTTCTGACTCATGTAAAAGAGTTCTTTCTGAATATAATAATTTATGAAAATGATGAGATTATTATCCTCAAACGTTATAATATTATAACGCTGTTATAATACGTATTCTAATAATGAAGCCTAGTATTATCGGTTGAAACTTTGCTAGTGACTCCCTTGAATAAATCGATAGACCTTCATATTATTACACTAGCTTCTGCCGGCGGCCTAGCCCTCGTAAATAGAAAATTTTCCTAAGGGAACATATTCTCGAAACAAAAAGTAGCATAATGTTCTGTTCCAAGACCACGCATTTGCTTGCCGTATGATCGTGAAAGAGTTGGTACATACAAACATACATATTCGGCGGCGACATCTCGCGTCGGGTTCTGATACGAGCCATGGTCCGAAGTGAGAAGGAATGGGATGAGATTGCTTCCTTCTGCAAAGCAGTAGGTACTCACGAAGCGCTGGGAGTCGCAGGGTGATCCTCGGCTACTGTAGGTATGGGCTTGCGGTAGCTTGCCATCAAGCCGTCCGGAAAGGAACAAGCCCGATTTATTGACGGCACATAGTGTTCTCCGCGTGCATTTAAGGAGTCGTCAGCAAAACCATAGCGGATGCAGTTCCCACCGCACTGCCCGTTCTGGAGAATTCTGGAACGCAAAAGGCAACTGAAGGACACAAGTGTGGTTTTAGTCAGTAAACGTCTGACACACTCTCCCACTCAACCCTAAAGCGGTTTAAGTCATTGGATGATTCATGATTCCCACCTCAAAAAAAAGAACTTGACAAGTGCGGTCGGACTCGCACAGCGACTCATGTTATAACTCATGTAAATAGGCAATTCCCAAATCGAGTCTCGAAAATTTTTCCAAATCCAAAAAAGGAGTTTTTTTTTGTGACGTAACTAAAAATTTACAGTTTTCAGATTTTATCCTGTACTTGTGCTATGAGACCTATGTTTATGAGCTATGTTTCATGCCAAATTTCAGGGTTCTAGGTCTACGGGATGTACCCTATGAATTTTGATTCCCTTGAGAGTGTAGAAACGTAGGTACATTTTTGGCAACCTAAACGGCCGTATCTTTTTTTGTCGCTAACTTAGTAGTTTGATTTTTTTACAGCTTCAAGGGACTGCAGATTTGAGTATGTGATTTTAATTTCAACTCGATACCTCCACGCGTACCCGAGACAAAAGGTCTTTACAGAAATACAGACAGACAGAAGGACAACAAAGTGATCCTATAAAGATATTTTTTTTTTCCTTTCGAGGTACGGAACCCTAAAAAGAAACATATGTACTTTCGCCTCTAGAATACTAGTATGCTTGCTGCAGAACTACGATTGCCCATAACTAACATATAAATAGAACAAATGTTTCGTGTAAGGCAGGGATGCCCAAAATAGTAATCTAACGTTCGAGCCATTTAACTAAAGGTCCATTTGTCTTAAGTACAACATATATGTAGGTTTCGAGGTCAAAATGTTACAGCGAACATCGAAACTAGGTGGCTAACTCAAAGTAGTTGTTAGGTACATTAGTACGAAACTTGGCAATGTTTTCAATACCTGAAAATTATATAAGTATGCTTTACTTTGTTTTAACGTCTTAAGTACGGTGTCGTTGATTAATAGTCTACTACTTTGCTAACCATTAATCATATTCAACACGATTAGTAATTTTTCAAGATATTGTTAACACAAACCTTATTTTACGTTTAAATATTTAAATTGTTGTACCTAATACTAAGGCTAGAACCGTCATTCCATCCGTCCGTTCACGTCCGTCGTTGCGGCCGAAAGGTTTTGGAGTGGTGGCCGTGTACCGAAAGACGCAGCGTTGGAAGGCCTAGTACAAGATGGACCAATGACCTGGTAAAGGTTGCGGGAATCCGATGGATGCGAGACGCTCAGGACCGTTCATTGCGTCAACATTTGGGGGAGGCTTATGTCCAACAG
Source organism: Leucania comma (assembly GCA_958295575.1). Lineage (NCBI taxonomy): Eukaryota > Metazoa > Arthropoda > Insecta > Lepidoptera > Noctuidae > Leucania > Leucania comma. The sequence continues at coordinate 11,522,808 of OY282476.1, read as the reverse complement.
TGAACATCTTTGGGCTGAAATGATGATGATGATGACCTAATACAAGCCTTTCCTTACTAATGTAAGATAATGTGTGTGTGTGTGTGTTTGTGTGTGGTAATGTGTGTGTAATGTGTGTAATGTGTGTGTGTGTGTGTGTGTGTGTGTGTGTGTGTGTGTTGTTTATGCGGTGTACAATAAAGAATATATAAATAAATAAATAATAAATAATATGATATCACTTATAAATTATACAGTTGGCGAAGCAGTTGAGTGATTGGCTACTGTGCTTGCGTGTTCGAATCCCGTACAGATCAAATATGCCAATCATATTAGGTATCTTGTTATGAGTTTACATTTTTGTCCGCGCATCCACGATACAGGAGTAATACCTAGCGTGGAGTGACGTTTTTAAAAAAAACTGGGCAGTTGCGAGTTAGACTCGCACTCTGAGGGTTCTGTACAAACTAACTAATAGTACATGTTTCAATTCCTGAATCGAGATTCAAAGATTTTTCCGAATAAATAAAAAGTATTTTTTTATGACGAAACTAAAAATTTTCAGTTTTCAAATTTATTGCTTTACTTGTGCTATAAGACCTTGCTTCAAGCCAAATTTTTATATAAACGGCCGTATCATTTTTTCCACTAACTAAGAAGTTTTATTATTAAACAGCTTTAACAACCCGCAGACTTGAGCATATGGTTTTAATTATAACTTTGCACCCCCGGATGCGACTGTGGACTCTTCAAAACTATCAGTACCCTGCAAAAAATATATATCATAGTTATCTGAAACAGTCGCAAGAGATTAAACTAAAAAAAAAATTGAGACAGTCAGATGCAGAACCTAACACTTATCCTACCAACTGGTCCACAATTGCAAATGTGTCAGTAAAATGCACAGTCATTTCTGTCCTCATACCACCACGTTGATGTAGGATTTAAATTGTAACAATGCATAATTTGCCCGTCGCGTCATGGACTGTCGCAATTACAGCACAACGGATGTCTAAAAGCGCTTTAATGTCCCATGTCCCTTTTCAAATGTCCGTGTGATGATCAAAATGAAAATTATGCTTAGTTACAGTGGCGAAAAGAGTGACGATGTCCTTGGTCATACAAGGTTTGTATTTAACGATGATGATGGATGCGAGTGTGAGAATATGGAGAAAGTGACTTAACATCAGCGATAACGATTGTCGAGAGCAATAATGTACCTATGAGATTGACTTACTCTACCGAAATGCCAATCATTTAGGCTTTACGATAATCGCTATAGCCGATTAATCACTTCCTCTGAAGCCTTTGTGGGAAATCATCAAATGACTCCTCACACTCTATATTTAGAGTGAGGAGTCAAAAATGTCATGTTCTCTTTTTTTCTATTGAACAAAAGAGAACATGACATTTTTACTGACTAAAACCCACCTGCATCCTTTTAGTTGTCCATTGCATTTTTGGAGGTATGCGGAACAGAGAGTAAAGTCCCACATACCTCCGTTGAAAAGGCAGGATCCTCCTACCAGGTGTTATATCTGCTGAGCTACTGCCCGATAGATGATTTTGGACTGTTCTATATGTTCAAATCGCGCGGAGAACTTTACTTGCTCGATGCAGGATTAGTTCTTATCTGACGCCATAGATGTCGCTACATATTCTTGGGCCACGATAACTCTTTCGAAAAATTCTGCAACTCAAACAGGCATCGACTCCGAGGGACTCTCGCATTGTACAAAACGAGCCGTCAACCCGGCCTTGCACTTTATCGGACGGAAGCCATTTCTCACCGTCTGCAAGCCTGCGATGTCCGAGCGTCTCCTGCGGCGAGTAAAATGTGAGGACGTCCTCTACTTGACGCTTTCGATCACCTACTTCATTCACACTTAAATAAGTCACTGTTTTCCATTCCCTCTCACTCGTAATATAGCCTGAGACAGGAGCGGACGCAAGGTCGCTACTACGACGAAGACACAGTGGTGCTTAAGCCAAGTGTGAAAAACTTCCAACGTGTCGCCGTGTTGTAATATCCAGAAGTTTCTTCCCTCTGAATACGAAATAAGAACCTCCCGAAACATCCGTGTCCGGTACGGACTTGCGTCAAGCAGAAAGTAAGGATGTCGTAGCGTCTTTCTAACCACTCTTCAATGAGGGGATTTATTGCCCCGATTATGGCCCGCTCATTTTTCTGAAGCCTATGTTAGAAGCTAAGGGCTCTATGCATGTGTTTGTGTACCTAGGTATGTGCATGGGTTTGTTTGGATACTCCTTGACTCTTTTATAGCTGAAGAGACTTGGATGATATTTGTTATCTATGTAAAGCATATCCAATAATTTATCTATAATATGTATGTATTTAAAAATATATATGTATGTTTATCAGTTGTCTAGTACTCATAACACAAGCTCCGCTTAGCTTGGGAATAGACGGCGTTGTGTGATAGTTGTGGAATATTATTATTAATAATAGAACAGGATACTTTTTTTTGGGAGTATATTTCCTCGAGATAATTTTCTTCTTTCATGCGAACGAAACAGTTTAGTTTTATTAATTTCAGATTTTTTAAATGATATAAACTGGTGCATAACTGTAAGCAGTGATGCAATCGTTGATGATTAATCATATTAAGACCCTATTCACTCTAGCCTTAAAGATACCTAAATTATAATCGAACGGGAAAACCGCTGCTGGCCAACTGTTCCAATCCTTGGAGAAACGCGTATCAGTCCGGATTAAAGAGGTGTTAAAAACGTAGTGGTAAAAAAAGAGTGGACACTCGCCGTACGTCAGGTTGTCCGATGGTAGAAAGGTGAAGGCGGAATCAAGTCATGATATTCCTGCCCACACTTTCCGAAATGCACCCTGTAAAATACCGAAAGGCTGGCTACCCTACGCCTGTGTTCCATATACTATACACCGTTAGATTTTGGTCGTTTTAATCCTGAGGAGGATCGATTCGGTACATGAAACACTATCGATTTATAAAGATAAAATTAAAAATAAAGTACTTTTCTTTCTAAAACTTGAATTAATATACGCATGTGAGAAATTAATTTCTTTAAGTAAACGAGTCAATGACCTTGTAGGGAGTTGTTGGACGTTGTGTACTAACTACCTATAGTTCATTGGCCTCGATCAGCTGACGTTTACTTAAAGAAATTAATTTCGTACATGCGTAAATTATTTCGAGTTAAAAAAAATGTAATTTATTTTTCATTTTTATCTTTACAAATCGATAGGGTCTCATGTGCCGAATCGACCCTCCGCGGGATTAAAAGGACCAAAATTTAACGGTGTATATATCCTAATAATACATACATTCAGGCCCTATAAAATCGGATACAGGTTAATCCTAAAAAAGGCAAGTTATCTTTGTCCATTCCCAAACATAAGTACCAATTAGTGACTCGTATTTGGGAGTATGGAGCATAGCCATATTGAATGAAGCGCTCTTTGTGTAGCGATCCCCAGAGTAGGTTTAACGGACGGATCTCATAATGCACCCGAGTAAGCTGATAGGTTCCACCGTATTCTGTTTATCCTAAACGGCTTCAAAAAACAAACTCCAATTTCCTAAATCCTCGACCTAACGTTATTAAGCCTTTGCTAAATCTGTTTTTCAAGAATAAAAGAGGATACGGAGCCGATCTGTTTTAGATCAGTGTTTGAATTTTAGATTGATTGTGGAGACTTGTACGATTACAGTCGATGTCATAAAACCTATGTAGTAGTTGTACATCATCATCATCAGCCTTTTAATGTTCCCACTGCTGGGATACAGGCCTCCTCTCTAAGAGAGGGAAATGGGCCGCAATTCACCACACGGGCCCAGTGCGGGTTGGTGAATGTCACATGTCTTCAAATTTTTGGTTTTAGGACATGCCAGTTTTCTCACGATGTTTTCCTTCACCGTTTTGAAAGCAGTGGGAACATTAAAAGGCTGATGATGATGATGATTACACGCTATGAAAATTCCATTATAAACAAAAATTAAGTCTATACTATCCTTACATGATCTAGCTAGAAGATACTCCCCCACCGCGTCTGTGTACATATACTAACTAGATAAACTCATAAACAAATGAACAGCCGCCCTAGTAAAGTTACGATCGTTTCGTTAAGCTTGAACGCTTGGAGTTAGCCACGCCTCCAATTCCTTTGTTCTGACCACGTGACTGACGTCACGTCGTCGTGATAACGTCAGACCAAAGGAATTGGGGGCGTGGTCAACTCCAAGCGTTCGCGCTTGTCGAAACGATCGTAACTTGGCTAGGGCGGCCAGGTTCTCATGCAGTCTTTACTGTTAGGCAGAATGATTCATGAAGTAGGTTTAGGTGTAAGTATAATATTTTTTTTTCTGCTGAAATATTTAAAAATATATAATTTAGAAGTAAAACTAATTAATAAACGGAATAATATTAACATTCCTTTGTTATTGTGTAAGTAAGGCCCGTAAACAAAATACACAGATAATTTTGTAAAATAATAAACTAATGAGTTTATTTTTTTTATTTTTGTTTAATAAATATTTAAAAATGTATGAAATAAGTTACAATGACGAATAAAAACTGAGCAAGTGCGAGTCGGACTTGCACACCGAGGGATCCGTACAAACTAACTTATGTAAATAGTTCAGATTTCAAGGTTCTAGGTCAACGAGTAGTACCCTATAAATTTTGATTTCCTTGAGAGTGTCAATACGTAAGTTATTAGCGACATAAACGGCTGTATTTTTTTTTTGTCGTTAACTTAGAAGCTTGATTATTTCACAGCTGCAAGAGACCAAAGACCTGGAATATAGTATTATTTATACCTCCACGCGTTCCCGAGATAAAGGGTCTTGATAGACAGACAGACGGACAAGAAAGGGTTCCGTTTTTACTTTTGCGGTACGGAACTCTAAAAAAACTAATGAGTACATAATATATCCATATTATAGTAATGAAAAACGAGAATTCCAAAGTAAAATTAATGGAAACAAATAATTAAAAAGAATAAAACTCATTACACAAGTAATTAAAAACTATAAAATTCATTAACGTAAAATATCAAAAATTTTGACACTAAATATGTTCACGTACATTTTATCACAGATATTTTCATAAATTTTTATTCACGCTTGCGATCTCTCAAACACATCAATTTTATAAAGTATGCAATTTTGATTATTAAAATCATTATTAAAATGAATAAAGTGCACGTTTGAATGAACATTTTGTGCAAAATATTTTCTCATTTTATGTAATGGGTAGAGTAACTAAAAGTAAAATGGGCATTGGCGTAGTTTTGAATGTCATGAGGTGACTATTTAAAGAAATGCAAAGAACTATGTTAATTAAAATTTTATAGATTTTTTTAGAAAGAAATATTTTCCACTCGTGGCTCTGCCCCCGTGAAGTTTGTATTTCACACCTTGATTTCATACAAATTCACCAATTTTGAATATTTTCCTTTAAACTTTTTGACCTGTTTTTTTTTTATATTTTAATCCACTCCTACATTTTGAACATAATAAAAAGAAAAAATCAAATCGATCAAATTATTTTCGAGTTTTAGCGAGACTTAAAAAGTAACAGATTTTTATTATAACTGACCATACGTATTAATAGATTATCTATGTAATTAGATTACGCAATTTCGTTAGGTTATAGAAGCAAATTTTCAAGTAAATGTACTTAAAAATAACTAACAAAATGACGGCAATAGAATCTTACACCAGACACAAATTATCTGAACTAATCGACACAGATTATGCTGTCTAGCTATACTAGTCAACACGTAAAATTAGTCCAAACGACTAAGAGATTGTGATAATGTACCATAATAATCTCTTAGTCGTTCGCAATAATTAAGATTACAGAATAATGATACTAGATAATGCATGTTAAACGAATAGATTTACGTACATAATTGATCTCGATTATTTCGTCTCGATTACATGAATCGACGTCGGCAACGAGTGAGTTTCCATCGTTTCATTTCTAACTAGACATGTGGACGGAATTGGTTCCCAATCAGAATCTATTTCACTCTCAGGCCAAATCATCATCTGACCTCTATAATTCGATTACTAGAGTATATCAATATCCTGATGGGAACCCTTACAACTACGTATTACTGAAGACTTACTTAATTCTGAGAAGATGCCATAATGCGTAGACATGTAAAGGGAGACAAGACTAAATTCCATATATTCTATGTTCGTATATGAAACCAAAATCCAGTTTATTTACTCTGCGATTAAATCCCTTGGGTGAGATTTAACTACAAGTAGTTTATGCTACTAAATATAATTGCTGCGGTTGTTACAGACAACTGCTCATAAAGTTACCACTGTGTGGAACGAGGCTTTGACTTGGTAATGAAGCAATTATCACAGAAATAATCACTTGGATTTGTGCATTTACCTATAGGCACTCAGCAAATAAAAAACTGGTGCTCAAATGATTTTACTTTTGTTTTTTCTAAGTTATACTGTTCAGTAATGAGGGCTAACAGCTGTTGCCACTTTGGCGAAAGAATTCTCCTGTTAAGAAAATGTCACATTGACATTAGTTAAATTTCCGTTCACGTCACGTGTGAACATGAGGTTAACGTCATATTTTTCTTTTTCTTATTTTTGCCTTCGCACGGCTTATGCTTTTAGCCAGTACCATGTTTAGAAATTAGTTTTTGAAAACATTCTGCTAAAGTAGTCAAAACAAACAAATTCTACAATAAAATTCTCAGTTTCATTTTACCGAGATCGCGCCTGTTTCTATGATTACACTTAGGTAGTCTACCTGAGTAGACAATTGAAATATAAAACTCTAATAATCTTTCAACACGATATAATTCAATTTTAAATACCGAATAACTAAAACAGCCACTGAACTTGAACTCGATGAAATCCCGACGAAAAAATCGACATCAATTTAAATTATGACAGAAAATTTATATACTTTGACAGTTGCCTGAATCTGACGTCACAGTTTTATCACCCGGTGCCCGCGTGTTTAGAACGTTGATCAAAAAAAATCTGGGCAGAACATTAAAAAAAAAAATTCGAATCGGTCTCGCGTACTGAGGTTTCCGTACAAACTTACGTATGAAAATAGTTCAATTGAATTGAATTGAATTACGAAGATTATTCCGAATCGCAGAAAAAGTTTTTCGTGTCGTAATTACAAATTTACAGTTTTCAGATTTTTTCCTATACGTGTGATATGAGACCTTGCTTCAAGTCAAATTTCAGGTTTCCTGGTCAACCGGAAGTACTTGAGAGTATCGAAATATAAGTTTTTTTGCGATATAAACGGCCGTATCTTTTTTCCATTAACCTAAAAGTTTGATTTCATCACAGTTTCAAGGTACCGCAGACTTGAGTACCAATATCATTTAAATTTCAACTCGATACCTCCACGCGTTCCCGAGATAATGGGTCTTGACAGACGGACAACAAAGTGATCCTATAAAGGTTCCGTTTTTTCCTTTTGAGGTTCGGAATCCTAAAAACGCATAAAAAACAAAATTTGATATAATATCCTATTCGAATTACGATAATTTCTGGAGAGGTATTTGAATAGTGTGTGTATTAAAGTTATCTTTTTTTTATCTTATTCCACAAATCTGCTACACTGTGCGCTCATAACATGCTCGTCCACTATTTCTGCGAAGACACTGCCTCCTAAGATACAGGATCTTCCTAATTTAGGAGTCAGGGTTCAAATTTTAAATTGACTATCTGTGTGACAGTTATATGTACTTTCATGTGTCAAATTTGTATTTTTGTTAATCATTTTTTTTTATTATTATTATTATTTTTATTATAATTTAATTTGGTAAAAAATGCTGAAAAGTAGACAGGTAATATTTCACAATTAAACACAGTTCTAAAAAGAACTTAATTTATTTAACTATGTACAGTGAACCTAGATCTTAAATATCTCCAGGAAAATAAGACACCAAAAAAATTAATGACACCCGCAAGACTACGCCGAGATATTTAAGACTCAGCTTTACAAAATGAATACCTCTCCTCTGCCTCAATTTCGGGCCGGCGTCAAAAGCAGGTATTCATTTTTCAGCTAATTAAATTTCGTGGCTCCTACTTGTCTCCTGAGCCACATTGTTGGAACTAGTTCAAGGTCATGCACTACTAAGATAATACCGTACGCTCGGGATTTAATGTTCAACATTTATGAACCTGAACTGGTGCAAGCGATCCCAAAATAAACGATTTTGTGAGGAAGTTTCATGAAATTGTTCAAGGGGCTTTTATTCACAGCAGTTGCTATAGGATGGTGCAGGTGACAGCTGCCGGACTCATACAGTGTAGCATATCCTTTTCTACCCATGCTATATAAAAAATATCTTAAGGCAAATTATTATTATTTTTTTACTTAACAATTCTTTTACAGACATACAATAAAAACGATAAGAAGAAGGAAACGTAAAAATAGATACAAAGGTAATGCTTATTTCTTCAGAAATCTTTTGCAGCATATTTACTTGCGAAAGGAGCCCAAAGTTTGTGTTTCGTGATAGTTACAACCTAAGAGTCTTTAGTCAAAAGAGGTTACTTCTAGGCAAGCGTGTCGAATACAACATCACTTTCCATTACCAAGTGAGATAGTGGCCAAGCGCGAACTTATCAATAATAAAGGAGCATTGGGGAAAAAAATAAAAGAAAATTCCTAATATATTGGTAAAAATATAGTATCTTGTGACATCAAATAAAGAAGGCCCTGACACAGTCTGTTAAGGTGATCCATAAATTGAAAGGAATGTGCAATAAAAATCGTACCTACCCCTCATCACATACGTTATCTTTCATATAGTCGCTCTCAACATTATGCGTATTTAAATTGCGAATTCCGTTTCGAGTGTTAACATATGTAATTGAGGACGATCCAAAATTTTAGCACTAAAGTGCACACTTACATTTGAAATTAAATGGCCTCATACCAAGTTGCGCTCTAGTTCCATATTCAAAGCTTGATTTTCTGCGGGAATATTCGAAAGTTAAGAATTTGATACAAGTGAGTCTTTGTCATAATGTTCCCACTGCTGGGACTCAGACCTTTTCTCTAGGAGAGGGAATGAGCCTGAATCCACCACGCGGGCCGAGTCCGGATTGGTGGATGTCACATATCTTCGAATTTTTGGTTCTAAGACATACCGGTTTCCTTACGATGCTTTCCTTCACCGTTTTGAAAGACTGCTCTCAAAACGGTGATTGAAAACACTGTGGTGATGAAATAAATTAAACAAAGTAATGCGCCTGGCTGGGTTTGAACCCGCGACCTACAACTCGTAAGTCGAAAAGAAAAGAAAAAAGAACCGAAAAAGAGCCGAATGCTGCTTTAACAAAAATCCACGTATATTTAACGACGTTATTTAATACACTTACGAAGAAATAAAAACAGGGTCTGCCGGACGACTCATGGGGGCTACTTGACGCCCAGCCAGCAGTCTCGCTGGCACACTTTTCGGCACAAGTGCGAAAGACAGTAAACTGCGTGCCTAAAGGCGATAAGGTAGGAGCGAGTTTTCAAAATTATTTAAAAGATTATTTGGTGATTTCCTAACTGAAAAAGGGTATATTTTTATACAGGAGCAGTTTATCAGTTAAGTGCTATTAATACTTAATTTAGTGGGCTCGCGAATCAACATCCCAAATTATTTATTGATTCCATCCCCGCATAATTCCACTAACGAGAACCCTGTTTATACTTGCTAATCAGGCAATACATTTTAAATGTACGATATATTGCACACATTATTAGCTATCGAATAAAATTTTAATGAACAATTTACGGTGATACAATAAAAACGGTAAATTGACAGAGCGTAACAAGCGCGTGAGAACGACGCAATTTGTAGGCGCTTCGGTGTATAAAGATAAGACGAGGTATCCATAAAGCGAGGCGGGATTATCGCGAGGATGTGGATATAAGTCCACGTTTCATTAGTTACATTAGCGAGATCTGAGAGCCGGCTCCGGATAATATGATAACAATACATTACGTCACCGCGAGCGTTTAATGTCTCCTGGGACTTAATTCAAGCTCAGCTTTACAAAGAATTCTTTTTTCATTTATTTTGTTTCAGTGACGCCATCAATTTGCCCCGATTTAAAAGCAATTTATTACGTTCCCGCAGCTTCCTCAAATAGTTCTTTGCCGACGTAAGACTTGCATAAGCAACCGCGGAGTTTTCAGATTCTAATCAACTTTGAGGAGCAAATCTCAAAGTTTGGAAAGATTTCGCTAAGCTTTCAAAGCCTAAGATGGTATTGAAATTAAATATTACGCAAATTTTCTTCCACCTAAGCATGGAAAGGCGGTGGCTGAACACAGAAATTGAATTAACCAAATCCCTTTGACGAAGTTCGTGTTTACTGGCAACTTGGTTAAACTGTGAAATTATTAGCGACCGCAAACGTCGCTGCTTTTTGTGGCAGCGGTTATAGTGCTGTTTATTTTATAAAGATTAACATGAAGCGCTTCAACAGCCTTCAAAGTTCATTTTGTTTGTTCTTTTTTCGTCTGTAAGGAGATAGGCGTGTACAGAATTTTGACTGATATTGTGGCCGAATGGACGAAAGATTCTACCTTCACTCAAAATACAAAGTCACTATCAATACGTAAGACTACCCACTAAAACATTGATCCAAGCCAGGTTTCAAACAGAGCCAGTTTGATTTCCATAATACCGTTCATCGTAGGTAGGTAACACGATATTTTGTCAGTCCTGAATATATTGTCGTTGTAATTCATTCACATACATTTCGTCTCGAATCGAACTTTCGAGGAGATAAGTTCCGGACAAGTCGAGATTATCGACTGAATAAATCAGGAAGCGAGGTGCCCTGAAGATTTATTGCGTGTAGAGTGAGCAACACGCCTTATCTTGTGTTTGGACCGAAACAATTTTCTCCTCTGTCCAAAAAATACATGCTGAGTGTAGTACCTTCAGTATAGGTAGGATAATGAAGATTTATCAGTAAAGTTTTCTCTGTTCATAATCGGATATATAAACACTCTTTCGTTCAGATAACATATCAGTCATTTTATCACAGTTATTCTTAGCAACGGTGTTGCCAACGGATGTCGTAATAAATCTACATTCTGGGACTATTGGAGGGATATCCTGTAAGTTCTTGTGAGAAACTGAATTATTATACATAATGTTGAAGTATAAATCTCAGCGTCTTAAACGATTGCAATATAAGGGTGTTTTTATTATCGTGCGGATTTTATCACGCATGCGGCTGCTAGCCGGAAACACAGCCCGCATCCCGCGTGCGGATTCCACGCATTACAATAAATACTTGTATGAAAAGTATATTTGCAGGTATTACGCATGCGGGTGATCAATACCACAAGATATTAAAAACACCCTAAACAATATAATTTGGAAGTTTATAATATAATAATCAAGGTCTGGCCTTTTATGTTCATCACAATTCTATGTCAATTATTACCATTTAACTTTAATTATATTAATTAATTTTAACATTTTAATTAATCCTTATATGGAAAAGGGGCCTGTTATTATCAGTATTCCTAGAAATATAATTAGGGTTATGATGAAACTACCAAATTAATATTGTATTAAACCTTTGTATTTGTACCCTTCCAAAACAGAAGAAAGAATATACTTAAAATTGAATGATACCAATGTCAGAGTTTAATAATCCTCAGTGATTAAGTAACTTATATTGTGAAAGACGTAACTCTGATTACCACATTAGTTTTAAAGGTATATCTTCAGGAATTCCTCCTGGGAGCCGGAAGAGAGCTTCTTTTAATTAAACGATAATAAATAAAAATGAACCTGAAGATTTAGGTTTCTACTTTATGAGTATTATATCCGACTTACGTAGTGTTTGTCACTTATATTATTTAAGTCACAATAATTTCAACAAAGTAACTATTGTTTTTCAAACCTTGTTTGGTTTGAATTATATTTTTTTTTAATTTTAATTTAATTATATAAAAATAATTTAATACTCAACGCTTCAAAATGAAAAACTGATGTGGCTGAAAAGGCTGCGCAATGACGTCCCATAGAGCATAAGTTGGGCATAAATTGGGCACCCTTTGCGTATACCTGGCAAGCTGTGAGCTCGTAACTACTCGTAAGAATCGGAACTGGTACCAACAACTCCGGGTTGCGGCAAACCACGAAAGAGATGGGACGATGTTTTCCAGAATTATGTAACTTATGTCCCTTTATTTATTTCTAATTAACTTACGAACATAATTACTTAAATCTTTATTTAAAAAAAACAGGATTGATTGTTCTGTAAAATTGTTAATATTATGAAACAAAATTTACTCTGTCAAAGCAAATAATAATCATGCTAATTATTTATTTTAGCAAAACTGTAAACGTAAACTATAAATATTAAAAATATTTGAAGCCAATTTAATATTTCTTAGAAATAAGCAAACAAAACTAATTCTGTCTTGCCAACTAAAATTCCAATCTTCAATATTAAAATTTTTCGTCCCAAAACTAAATTTGATTTAAAGTTCATTAGCATAGTAAGTATTACATTTACAGTTATTTTTTCAACGAACTCGTAGAGAAAGACATTTTAAACTTTCGTTATTCTTTAGAGTTTATTTACAAGTTCGTTTGTTAATAAATTATAATCAAGCAGCGAGGTTGAACTCGAAGTATTATACTCACACCTACTTTGTTCGAAGTTGAGAAAGAAACTTCGCTACTCGGTCGAACTTCATGTCTATACACAAGTCCCGAACTTCGACTGTAGCGTGTATGTGTAATGAACTTTTTAATCTAGCAATATGTATGTCGAAGATGAAACTCAAATATTAAGTTTAACGACGTTTTTTTTATGGTTAGTAAAATCATCCAATAACAAGTCCCGCCCTTTGGGTGGGGCGGGAGATAGTGTAAGACTCTTACTGACTAAAAACTTACCCTGCTCCTTTATTGCCTTCATTCCAGGGCCCCGGGGTTCACTTTTGGCACAACCCTTGGCCCCAGTACGCTTCGACCCTGCTGGGCCTACAGTTTGCTGACAAATCCCTGAGGCGCGTCGTCGACGACTTGGGCTTGGTCCGGACTGTCACCGGACGGACGGACAACGAGCTACCCATTGCCCGTCGTCCGCAAGCCCGCGCCTCCGGTAGCAAAATTTAACGAAGTTTAAAAACCAGCATACAGACTTACAAAGTGGGAATATTAATGACACAAAAAAAACTCTAAATGTAAAAATATTCAAGCCTATATTCCCTGACGGAGTTCCCTAAGGAGCAGATCGTACGCTCAAGGCTTATGACAGACAATATATTTGATTACAAGCGACAGAAGGTGACACGCTTATTTATTTTATAAGCCAAACTTACAAGTAGTGTTTGTGTTCCATAAAATCAGATTAGGTTTAGATTTGTCTGTGGGATTGTTTGAAAGCTTTACCCTGGAACGCAAAGGGCAATTGATTGAACACACTTGGGTTTTGTTCGGTAAAAGATAAACACCCGCTTTCGCTCCACTCGGAGAGACAGCGAGTGTTAGAGTCAGTGTGTGCGAGAGTTATCTGAAGGAAGAAACTAAAATGGTCTAGATTTTTAATTTAAAATTTAGCTAAGGCTTTAGGTGTTTCGAAATGCCTACAGTGGGTGATCATCATTTCAGCCGAAAGACGTCCGCTGTTGGACAAAGGCCACCCCCAAGTGTCGCCATAACGACCGACCAAAGAGAAAGTCTACATGGTCTACAGTGGGTATCCTCACTAAATATTCAAGAAAATGTTAACACACACACCACACACAAGACCGTTCATTGTGGCGACATTTGGGGGAGGCCTATGTCACTGTTGAATATAGACCTCTTTGGGTTGAAATGATGATGAATTTATTTGTATGTTAAACTTATTAAACAGATTCGGACGTAAATGTCCTATGTCCTTAACATAGGATATTTTCTTATTCTGTCATCATATTCTCTTGAGTCTAGTTTCAAAATTCTCGAAGACAAAACCGCTAATAGAATCTAGTATAATATTTATACATATGTAGTGAAATGCACTTACGTAGACGTACTCTTATTCATATAGAAAAACAATTTTAACCGTAATTTGGTCAGTCAGTTTATATGCCAAACTATCGCTATAAACTATTTTGTAAGGTACGATTTCAGACTGCAGACAGTTACCAAGAATTCGCCAACGGGTTAATTGGTATGCTGCCCAAGGAAAACAATCCGAAGACATGACCGCACTTCGGCACTAACGACCGCATGAGTAAATGGCCACTGTTCCTCGAATGACAACCTGACTTGATATACGAGAACCTCAGAAGCGAATCAGTTCAAAGATGTCGTTGCTAGTACTACATCAATAAAACAACAAGATTGAAATCACAGAACACCAGACGTCACTGAAGCCAACGCAGTCATAAATTCCCGTCCCTGACACTCGCTCTCTTACGAGTTGGGGAAATAACTTGATACACTGCATGTTCTGTTTACCGACGGATTACCAGGAATACCGACCTGCACGCGTTTCCTATTTCCTTGTGTCATTATTATTAAGGAGCCTTGAGATGTCAAACGAAAATGAGGATAAGATTACTCAATATAAAAGTTACAACCCAATTATTCTTTATTGTACACAAAAACATTCAATAAAATACACAGCAGTTTGACAATTCATGTACAAAGGCGAGCTTAACTCAACAATGAGTTTTATGCCAGCAAATCTCTTAGTGACAGAGAGAGTTGACAATCAAAGGTAGAATCAAGTGTACAATATAAACCTACATAAATAAGTCTAATGTATAAAAATATACATATAATAAAAACAGTAAAAACAAATAATTACAAATATTATGTCAGTTGTGAAAGGAAGTGCTCTTTAATTTATATCTCTCTTCAATTATAGAAATACTTACACCATAAAAAAATTATGAAAGAGGTAAAAATGAACAGGGTGTTGTAATATTCCTTTTGGGGGCATATTTTTGAAAACAGTACTTTTTGTGCCGTAAATAAAAGTTTCATTTTCAAGAATTTTAACTTTTAATTTTTCCGAACAAAAGATGAGTAACGACCAGTTCAAGCCCTATATTCGTACTCGTCGGAAAAAAACCGTAATCGTCACAGTAGCGAGCGTGGCAACATTTTGATATGGCCTCCACGTACCATTTACCACGTCCCTGTGTTTCCGTGACGTATTTTTGTAACATATTAACCAATTCGAATTTTGTTACTATTTGGAATTGTCGTTCGTTGGAATCGAATCGGCACTTTATTCGATTTCGACGTGTGTTGTATGTATGTTTACATTCATGGATACCGAATTCAGTGAATTCACATGTTATCGACGCTATGCGAATGATGTTAGGAAAAGGATAAAACTAAAAATGGAATCACTGCACCAAGTGAACTTGCGGTTTTCGAAACCGAAAATTTGTTTTTATCCTGAATAGACTGTTTTTTTTTTCTTTGACAAAGCAATTTTATCCTTGTATAATGTTAAATTCCTACAAATTGTAAATTGTGCTTGATTTTAATTCAATATTCATCGACATGCCTATCGAGGCTCCGTTTGATTATTAGCTATGAACCCCTAATCCTGAACTAAGTACTAATTAATATCGAGCTTGCACCTTCATTAGCTGTGACGGGTAAAATACATTCAACCTGCGAATGAATAGATCTACGATAAAATGTAGGTATCTGTACTAATTACTACATTGAGATTCCAGTAACTTTCATTTAAACAGCTCTTTACGAACCTGCCGTTTCACAGACCAGATATATAATTAACTAGCTGCTCGTCCCGGCTTCGCACGGGTTTTTTTATGGTAGGTAAAATCATCAAATGACAAATCCCGCCCTTGGGTGGGGCGGGAGATAGTGTCAGACTCTTACTGACTAAAAACCTTCCCTGCTCCTTTCATTGCCCTCGTCCCAGGGCCCCGGGGTCCATTTTCACATAACCCTTGGCCCCAGTAGGCTTCGGCCCTACTGGGCTCCTACAGTTTGCTGACAACTCCTTGAGGAGCGCGGGAACAGTGCGCGCCGTAAATGACTTGGGCTCGGACCGGTCTGTTACCGGATGGACAGACAGCGAGCTACCCATTACCTGCTGTCCGCCAGCGCGCGCCTACGGTGGCCGGAAATCGGGATCAGAATCCCGGCGGCGGCGGCGGCGTATGTGCCGTTGCCTGATGCGGTCGAACTCCTCTTTTGCTAGCATTACTGCTTCGCAGAAGAAGGAGACCGCGGCTTTGCACGGGTGGACATGTTTTTTTTTTATATTTTGACATTTCATTTATATTTTTTTGTTGTTTCATTTCTATATTTTTTTAAACGCAGTATCACATTATCTATGTGTAATTACAATCCGAATTTGTTCATCGTTCTGGCGGCGCCTTTTCTGTATATATGACTTTTTAAATTCCTAATATATATTGAATAGAATAGCCGATTTGAACAATTTAAAAAGTAATCTACATGAATTGAAACAGTCTTGAAAACAGTATAATTTATTATTTATATAATTTATTTGGATAAGGATTTAAACAGAAGTATGAATAACATGGTCTAATTTTGGTCGGTATTTCTATCAACTTTTAAAATGTAAAAAGTGGTTATTGTGACATAAAGATAATAGTTGGACTTATAGTATCACAACGTTTTTTGTAGTAATTGATAATGTAATGTTCTTTAATATTGTAGAACATACTTTTGTTCTATCATCAATAGTTTCAGCAGCGCATGCGACGAAAGATGTTTCATGGCATTTTTTTTACACCTTGGGTTACGTTACTAAAGTTTTAGTAAGGATCCCTAATCTTTTCTAGCAATACATATAGCCTATGTTACTCAGGGTGAATGTAGCTTACTAATGATGAAATATTTTTCTAAATCAGCACAGTAGTTTTTGAGTTTATCCATTACAAACACACACAAAAATACAAATCTTTCCTCTTTATAATATTAGTGTAGATTAGTGCAGATAATACGATAGTTTTCAGCACTTCGATTCATTATAGTTTTTTGATACCTGAGTACCTACATCAGTATATATTCTTAGAATGTGATAACAGTGAACCTAAGCTGTTAGGCATTACATTATTATTATATTGATTAATTTATTCTATTTCAAAAGTTATGAAATGAAATGAACTCGTATTGTAACTTATATTTTTTCTAAACTATTGCATTGTGGTTCGATAACGAGTACTGGTAAACCTGCAAAAACTGTTACGCAGTACAAAATACAGCTAATTAATTATCAAAGCTTCAATAACTTTTACAAGTCAACTAAAATTTAACGACGTAGTGAGACATCCTTCATTGGCAATAATTTCATTTAAATTGTGGACAAGACAAACACCGTTTATACTTGCAAACTTGTAACTAGTAACCAACAATGTCTATGAATTAACAATCAACTAGGGTCGGGGAATTGGTAGCGTTTGGACAAATTGCGTATATGCGTAAGCCGAGATCCATTCTCTAACAGAAACTCAGAAACCGGTTCGCGCCATAGGCATTCGAAATCCCTTAGGTTCATTGCAGTACGAAATAGTTCGACTGTTTCATGACAATGGTGCGAGTTTAGTGTACTATGTGGAATTGGTACGGTATTGTAAACAAATTTGTAGCTTGACATTAGAATAATAGAATCGTATAATTTTTTTTTTTTTTTAATTAGCCTATACTTTCCCACTGCTGGGCAAAGGCCTCCCCCAATTCCTTCCAGGTATTTTTCTCTCGGGCCACCTCAAACCAGTTCTTGCAGTAGTCCTCCAGGTCGTCTCGCCACCTCTTCCCAGGCCGACCTCGGCGGCGTCGTCCATCTTCAGGTACCCATCTTGTGGAGACTCTTGCCCAACGATCAGTGTGCATACGGCTAATGTGACCCGCCCAATCCCACTTTAGCCTGGCAGCCTTTTTTCCCACATCTGTGATGCCCGTCTTTAAGCGCAGCGTGGTGTTCCTCATTCTGTCGGCTCTTTTGACACCCAGAATGCTGCGCTCCATTGCTCGTTGGCAAACCCCAAGGCGAAACTTTTGCGACTCGGTGAGCAACCATGTCTGAGCACCGTAAGTTAGGATGGGCAGGATACACATATCGATGAGCTTTTTGGCTACCTAATGAATGAGACTGAGCCGTCACGATCGGCTAGGTAACTCTTGTTCGGGTAAAGTCGGCTCGAGTCAGCACGAGTCGGCGACTTTACCCGAACGACTTTATTGAAGTTTGCACTGCTATAATGTGGTCTTAAGAGTACACCGTTTTTTTTATTTCAATGTTAAGAGTTTATAAGTTAACTGACAAATAAAGGTGGCTACAATACTTGGGAAGTTACTCTGAAGCAGCTTCGCAATCCGATTACTTACATAACATACTATCAGCCATAAAAACTTCTAGATATATTACTACTAGTGGTTGCGCCAATTTGCTATGATCCGCGATTTTGTTTTTTGTAATTTATTTTTTTGGCCTAGCAATCCTATCCCTTCCGTTTCCCTCCCCCCGCACGACCTCAAGAAATGGAATGACATTGACGTTTGTGCATCGATTGTGAATGTGACCGCTCCGCTAACATCGCCCGCTCGAAATTACAAGAAAATTGACTATTTCGTGATCCAACCATTCAAAGACTCAACAATAGTGCAGTGTAGTGCAAAACAGGACCTGGCAGTGATTTGAAAGTACGAAGTCGGGGTTCGCCGGCCGGCGCCACGTGGAACCTTCGAGGTCAAAAGGTCAGTGTTCCTCCCTAGTTTCCGTCCCATCCAGGCACAGTATCTGCATATTGTTAACAAACCTTAGATCGCTTTTTAAACCTACAGTCCACAGCAAATTCGCACAACCATTACTTTTTGGTCCTACGAGCAGGATCGTGAATCATTTTCTTGTAATTTCGCAATATAGTATTTGTTCCATAGGGGATAAACGCATCGCGCCTGTTTACCTAGATATAATAGTAGAAAACCCGCATCTAGGCATTTAGGCAACTAAATCGTTATTTCGCTCGTATAGTTAAAGAGCCATTGATAATTACGGTACCTACGCCGTCAACCGCACCGCATAATTATAGTTAGCTACGTAAATATCAGCGTAGATATAAATCGATCGCATTCTTTTTCTTGACAAAATTCATTCGGAAGTCCTACAAATTGCATGTAGGTAGACGCATTTCAAAAATACCCGTTCATTGTTGAGTGAATATTTGTAGGAAACGGATAAACCATAGATTATATACGCATATGAACGACGTGAATGATTTAATCGAGAAATTGGGTAATATTCACTCATTGATTCAGGTTATTCCGTTCGTTCGCCGTTCACTTTGTTGTTTACAATATTACCATATTGTTATCTGATAATTATCGCTTACTTAATAATTCGTTAAGTGTTTGTTTGAGTGTATAGTGTGAATATATCAAAACAAGATGTCTCTGGGCAGTAAGGTTAGTACTGATTTAAAGGTTCAGTTAAAGCTTTTATACGCTAAAAGGGACTCACAGTTTTCACGTGTTCAATCAATTTGTGATAAATCTTTGCAAATCTCGGATCTGGCGATTAGAGATGCTTTCTTGTGTTCGTTGGAAACTTTAGATAGTTTGCGCGCGGATTTTGAATCTACAATTAATAATATAAACATTTTAGAGTTGGAGTTAAATCCTGATTACTGTGTGAGTTATCAGGCATTGTCGTCCTTTGATGACTTGTATTGTCGTATCAAACGTATTGCTAGGAGTTTAGAGACTCCCCCCCCCGCGAGTGGTTTATCCAACCCTCCTCGCGAACGCCCACGATTGCCGCCAATTCAAATACCTGAATTTAATGGTGACATTCGAAATTGGAATTTATTTATAGATAGTTTCGAAAATATAATACATAGGAACACATCGCTGACAGATCACGAGAGATTGCATTATCTCGTAGAAAAATTGACCGGTAAGGCAAAGGCTGTCTGTGCTGGAATTACGTTTAGCGCTGAAAATTACACTTTAGTTTTGGACACTTTAAAAACAAAGTACGAAGATAAGCGATTAGTAGCCACCGCATATTTAGATCAATTATTCGATTTGAAAAGTTTTTCCGTTTGTAACGATCATAATTTAGAGAAGTTTTTAAATATTTTCGCATCATCTGTTCGTGCAGTAAAGAACCTAAAGGTCAATGACCTCTGTGACTTTTTGTTTTTGTATATCGGTTTAAAGAAATTAGATCCTGAAACTGTTCGTCTGTTTGAAACGACTCGGCGCGGTAACGAAATACCTAAGTTCGAAGATTTAGAATCTTTTATTCGCGACCATATTAAGGTATTGCAGCGCACGTCGGCACGTCATGAAGTCACGAATAGGACAGGTTCCGATCGCCGTATAGACGCGTCATCGAAGTCAGTCAAGACTGCACATACGCTAGTTAATACCGCCTCAACACCTGACTGTTCTCTGTGTAAGGGTAGCCATACACAGCTGTACAAGTGTTCGGAATTTCAGAGATTATCGCCTAGTGATCGTTACAAGTTTGTCCGCACTAATAATTTGTGTTTTAATTGTCTAAGTGACAAACATCTGGTTACGTCATGTAACAGTGGTGTTAGCTGTCGTAAATGTCTAGCTAGACATCATACCTTCTTACATTTTGAGAGTAGTAAGCTGCCATCGCAGCAGCAGCCTGCGCAGACGCGCGACGCTTGTGACGCGCGGCCTGCTGCAAGTGCAAACGACGTAACATTGTGTTCGCTTTCCGCCGCTGGTACTCAAATCACTACCGTTTTACTTGCGACCGCGCAAGTTGTCATTGTAGATGCCTTTGGCAAACCGCACACCGTTCGAGCGCTACTAGATGGCGCTTCCCAGAGTAATTTTATTACTCGGGATTGTTGTCAACGCCTTGGTTTTAGTTTTAGTAATTGGTCATCCCGCTCAGAAGTGAAAGGTTTTGGAGGTTTAAAGGCAACCATTCACGGTTCCATTAAAATAATATTTAGTTCACGTTTTAATCGTAATATTTCGTTTGAAATGGATTCGCTAGTCGCAGATAAGATTACGGAACGGTTGCCCACGGTACCGGTTGACACGTCCATGCTGACGGAGTTTAAGAACTTGCAGTTAGCCGACGGAAATTACGCTTTCCCTGGAGATATCGATCTATTGATCGGTGCTTCGATTCTCCCGCATCTCCAGTTATCACGTAAAATTCAAGGTCTTCCGATGTACCCCGCTCCGCACGCACTGGAAACAGTTCTCGGGTTTGTTATAGTTGGTTCCGCACCCGCTTGTTTAGATAGTTACTCGACTGTGTCGCACTGTTGCACCGTCGAGCCGCCGCTTGAGTCTACCATCCGCAAGTTCTGGGAGATTGAAGAGGTCAATGTCCCGCCTATTCTCAGCCCTGAGGATCAGGTCACTGAGGAGATTTATACCCGCACGACTACTCGTGATAAAGATGGTCGTTATGTTGTCGCGCTCCCTTTCAAGGGTGATATTTTTTCGCTCGGTGGCTCCCGTGCCTCCGCAGAAAAACGCTTTCTATGCTTGGAACGTAAGATGCAGGCGTCTCCTAAGTTGAAGCAAGCCTATGATGATGTGCTGATCGAATATTTAGATAAAGGTTATATCTCATCAGCGCCTGCCGAGACTGAGGAGACACGTGATTACCCGTTTTATATCATCCCGCACCATGGAGTTGTTAGAGAAGACAAACTTACAACTAAACTGCGTGTGGTTATGGATGGTAGCGCTAAAACTAGTACTGGCATATCGCTTAACGATATCTTGTATTGTGGTCAGAACCTCCAGGGTAACTTATTTGAAATAATAGTAAATTTTCGCTTGTTTGCTATTGCGCTCTCTGCCGATATTCGGCAAATGTTTCTTAGTATTGGAATCAGAGAATGTGACCGTAGATTCCAACGCTTCTCCGCAGGAACCTTTGAAGGTTTACGAATTCAATCGTGTTTGTTTTGGGCTTAAGTCTAGTCCCTTTCACGCTCTTCGCACTATCAAGCAGTTGGCCGCTGACGAGGGTGATACATACCCGAAAGCAAGGGCCACTATTGAAACCGGATTGTACATGGACGATTTTGTGTACAGTGTACCTAGTGAAGCAGAGGCTATAGAGACCGCTGCTCAAGTAATCAGCCTCATGAAGTCCGGTCAATTTGATCTGGTGAAATGGACAAGCAACTCGCAAGCTACATTAGAGTCGATTCCACCGTCACACCGGTTGACTTCGGTAAAGGAATTCGATGATAGTGATTCGCATAAGATCCTTGGTTTAAGTTGGTCACCCGCAACTGATATGTTCAGTCTTAAAATTAGCTCGACTCCGCCAACTTGTACCAAACGCGTTATCCTAGCATGTGTAGCTCGGATATGGGATATAATGGGTTTTGTAGCTCCTGTCGTTTTGTATGCAAAGCTGCTTATAAAAGAGCTTTGGCTTTCCAACTGTGATTGGGACGACACCGCTCCTGACAGTGTTGCTAAGTTGTGGGCTCGCTATAGGAAAGAGCTTCCAATGCTCGATCAGATACAGATTCCTCGCCATGTTGGTATAGTACCAGACACTGTTGTTAATGTGGTAGGTTTCGCAGACGCCAGTGAGAGGGCTTACGGGGGAGTGGTTTACTTTCAGGTCCAAAATGGCGATAACATTTCAGTTTTCCTCATTAGCGCAAAATCAAAGGTATCTCCTCGTAAGGTTGTCTCTCTTGCTCGTCTCGAACTCTGCGCTATTCTTATGTTGGTTCAATTGATTACATCTATAGTCAAAACTTGTCGTCCTCGCATTAATATAGAGAGAATTGTAGCGTTTTCAGACTCAACCGTTGCTCTATGTTGGGCCCACTCTTCACCCCATCGATGGGGCACGTTTGTCGCAAATAGGGTGGCTAAGATTCAAGCTGAATTGTCACCGGAAAATATATTCCATGTCGCTGGAACAGAAAACCCAGCTGATTGTCTCTCACGTGGTTTGCTTCCTGCGCAAATTTTAAATCATCCGCTTTGGTTTTGTGGCCCTCCCTGGCTTCATACCACTCCTAACGAGTGGCCAAATGCTCCGTTTAACCCCGCTACTGTTTCAGAGCCACCCGAGGAGAAGAAACATACGCTTGTAGTATCAGTTCCGCGTGAAGAGTCAGTTGTTTTGTTGTTGTCTAATCGAGTCTCGTCTTGGTCGAGACTATTACGCTGTGTAGTTTACGTCCTAAGATTTTTGAGATTATTACCATCGCGTGGTTCTATAATCGCAGCTGATTTGGATAGAGCTGAATCAGTTGCACTTCGAGAGTTGCAGAAATTTTATTTTTCAATAGAATTTCGTAGTTTAGAATCACAAAAACCTTGTAGTCGCGCACTTCAACATTTGAAACCATTTTTGCAAGACGGACTCATTCGTGTCGGTGGCCGTCTGCGAAATGCTAAG
This sequence comes from Leucania comma, assembly GCA_958295575.1. Lineage (NCBI taxonomy): Eukaryota > Metazoa > Arthropoda > Insecta > Lepidoptera > Noctuidae > Leucania > Leucania comma. The sequence goes on along the minus strand of OY282476.1, from coordinate 11,499,406 downwards.
TTAGAGTTTGAACAAATGCATCCAGTAGTTCTACCACGCAAGGATCACGTTTTGGATTTGTTGGTGGATTATCACCATAAGGTGAATTGTCACGCTGGTCCCGATTTATTAATGTCCATTCTTCGACAGAAGTACTGGATACTTTCCGCTCGCAATTTGATACGCGCTAGAGTGCACAGATGCGTGCCCTGCTTTAAGCTTCACCCGCGTCACGCTCTGCTAGATAGCTTAGTTCAGTCCTTTTGGAAGCGATGGAGGACAGATTATCTGCATACGCTGCAGTCGCGTCAAAAGTGGAACACTCCTTCAGATCCAGTCACAGTCGGTACTGTGGTGATACTGAAGACTGAGAGTGCGCCTCCTCTGCACTGGCCTCTTGGTGTAGTGGAAGAAGTTTTTCCGGGTTCGAACGGAATAACGCGAGTCGTAAAGGTTAAAACCGCAACTGGATCGTACCTGCGTCCGGTTATTCGCCTCTGCCCTCTGCCTAATCAGTAGTAGTGGCATAGTTAGTTATAAGTTGTTTCGCTACCTAGTATTGATAGTTTAGATTAGTAATAGGGTTTAGTTTCGCTTTGTTTTTTTTCTTTTCTTTGAAGGTAACCCTTCAAACCCGGGGGGAATGGTTGCGCCAATTTGCTATGATCCGCGATTTTGTTTTTTGTAATTTATTTTTTTGGCCTAGCAATCCTATCCCTTCCGTTTCCCTCCCCCCGCACGACCTCAAGAAATGGAATGACATTGACGTTTGTGCATCGATTGTGAATGTGACCGCTCCGCTAACATCGCCCGCTCGAAATTACAAGAAAATTGACTATTTCGTGATCCAACCATTCAAAGACTCAACAATAGTGCAGTGTAGTGCAAAACAGGACCTGGCAGTGATTTGAAAGTACGAAGTCGGGGTTCGCCGGCCGGCGCCACGTGGAACCTTCGAGGTCAAAAGGTCAGTGTTCCTCCCTAGTTTCCGTCCCATCCAGGCACAGTATCTGCATATTGTTAACAAACCTTAGATCGCTTTTTAAACCTACAGTCCACAGCAAATTCGCACAACCAACTAGTTTATTGAATTTAAATTGTAATACGTAAGGAATTTTGATTTACCAAAAAAACCCCGATAACTGCACATAATCAATCAACACCGGTCTCCTAAATACTCGTACTCTCAAATTAATGTTTCCTGTTTAATTATTCCGGAATAAAATTCATCAAACCCGCTAGCTCAAAGGGTGCAATTTTTTATGAAGATTTCTCCAACTTTTTTCATTAAATTTGTTGAAGTATTTGCAAAGTTCCAATCGTTTTTAACGCTGAGAAAAATCTCCTCACTTTTTCACTCCTTTAATGTTGACCGAAATTCTTAGGAATACCTATAGGTGACGTAGCTACTAAGTGAATTCCTCATTTCACTAGTATTACGTTCCTAGCAATCGAGTATTTCAATTCTAAGCGTTTATTTAATGAGAGAGCTACACAGATTTCTTGTTGTCCAATATTGTTCACAATCTCAGCTACGCAAAATACGCACTTTAGTTACACAATAGACACCAGCCCGAAATACCAATAATGTAATACGCCGCCGCCACCGCCGGGATTCCGATCCCGATTTCCGACAACCGTAGGCGCGGGCTCGCGGACGGCGGGCAATGGGTAGCTCACTGTCCGTCCGTCCGGTAACAGACCGGTCCGAGACCAAGTCGTCTACGGCGCGCACTGTTCCCGCGCGCCTCAAGGAGTTGTCAGCATACTGTAGGGGCCAGCAGGGCGCACTGGGGCCAAAGGTTATGTGAAAATGTCACCAATGGCCCTGGGACAAAGGCCATGAAAGGAAGAGGGTAGGTTTTTAGTCAGTAAGAGTCTTACACTATTTCCCGCCCCACCCAAGGGCGGGATTTGTCATTGGATGATTTTAACTACCATAAAAAAAAAACCAATAAAGTGTAAACTTTATACTAAAACTTTTACTTTATACACGACCTAGAAAAGCTTTCTCAAAATTAAATTACGCAACACTTACAAACACAAACAGAAAAAATAAAAATAAACGCAACGTATTTTTTCAACAATGGCAACAATAGCTACAAGATCCGCTCACTCAATACAGATTGGTTGGTGAAAATGCTTGTGTTGTTGCGTGCTCCCATCCCATTAAGATAAGCCAACCAAAACGAGACGCGTGGCTTACGATTAATGACGGGAAACAAAATACTGTCTGCAATTCTGTTATGTTTGAATGGACCAACATAACAACCACATTGGGGTGCCTACAGATGATAATGGAATGAATGTACGGGAAACCGCACAAATCATATAGGTCGCCGATTATGCATTTTCCAGCCAACAACGATGAAAATAAATATTTGCACAACGTAAAATAACCAATCACTTACGTTGGAAAACATGAAGAATATTATAAACGTTCAGATTAAAACAGGGCAGCATGATAAATATTTTAGAGAACAAAGACAACACAATTAACGTTGCTATAAACTCAACCAAACAATGTGTAAGCAAACATTGTCAACAATGTATGGGACCACAAAATGCTGACACAATTCAAGTGATAGAGCACAAACAGTAAAAGGTCCGTATAAAAACAAAACTATCTCTGTATTTTCCGTCCTAAACTAAGTAAAACACTATGTAGGCCATTTCGCGGGTCTAAGCAATTATGACAGTAATTTTGCTATTATAATTCGTGATCTAGATTCTAAACAAACTAATAGGAGTGATAATCGGTACCTTTACAATGACTGTATAATTAAATATGTGTGGCCACGAACGCAGCGGGTGCGGTTGAAACAGATAGAATATGCTTGGAGATAGACACGTCATTGCACTGTAATTAGGGACATCCTTGTGTCCTACATACCACAGACCACCGCTGATATAGGACACTATTAGTACTTCCTTGATGAACATAGACATAAACCATATATGTACCTACATCTTATCGACCACTGAGGTTAACCAAAGATGCTTCGTATAATTTACCTTCAACAAAAGCAGACTGGAGTCTGAGATACCGTCTTAAAGCCGACACCTTCTATTATGCAAATATATACAGCTGTCTTAGTCACAGGTAGTCAGAAACGGTCTTATGTCTAGTTCGACCTGATGAAACACGTAGCTCTAGGTTGTTGGGTTATGTTAAATACAGAGCTCAATCCAAAAGTGGGCTGAATGTCGTCAAAATGGACAGTATAGGACCTGTGTGCGTTTAAATGTGGCCATAGGTCTCATTCTCAATATAGTTAGAAGTATTTTTGCTAAAAATCTAAAAACTGCAGAATACGTTTCAGTCTCAAAATGTAGTTTTACATAGTATGGTTTTAGGATAGATTTTAATCACTCACTGCTTTCTAGTATTCATATGTATTACGTAAACTAAAAATCACATCGTAAAAATGGTGATTATAATTATTATTAGTATTAAATTAGAAAAAATAATGTCAATAGATATTTTATAATGTAATCTTATAAATCTTAGCTTTTTACTAAACAAAAATATTTATCTAATATCAATTTCCCCATTGCCAACTCGTTAGATATTTCAAGAACATTAGAATATTTTTTTTGCTTGAACTTTATTTATTTTTTTAATTTTTATAACCTAGCACTTGACTGCAATCCTACCTGATGGTAAGCAGTGATGCAATCGTTGATGGTAAAGCGCACTAGTTTATTAAGAGCCTATTCACTCTAACTTTGAAGCATACATTTATTCAAAATAATTTACACGGGGTATGTTTATACTACCGTGATAAAATACTCGTACCTATATATTTATTTCTAGCATGAATGATAAAGGGAGTATCAGAATTTTACTGAACTATATTACCTACACACAACCACACATCCATATTATCCGATGGATGCGAGATGCACAGGGCCATTCATTGTGGCGACACTTGGGGGAGGCCCATGTCCTCATCATGCGTTCCAGCGCCACGGTAATTATTTTGAACAATCCCAGAGCTCTAGCAAGCGTCGGCTTTTCTAAGCCCTACTTTATTGAAATTTCTTTGGGGAGGATGTAGAACACAACGGTCGTTACCAGATGGCAGGACTGCAAGCCAGCTATTACTCACCGTCCGCAAACCCGTGCCTGCGGTAGCCGGGAATCATGCGATGGCTGCAGACATCCAACTCCTACACTCGCATTATTGCTTCGCAGAACAATATAGCCCATTACATTTTTTTAAATGCTTTTGAAATTCAGCCGAATTGCCTTACAGTATAACAAAGCTTTAGCAAACTGCGGAAGACACGTACGTTTGCGTCATACGCAGTAACTGCTACGTCTTCTAACACGGTTGATTTTATGAGTACGTTTTATTGCGTTCACGAATTGATGTGTGCTTTCTAGTTCCACTTTTGATTAACTATTGTAACCAAAAATCTTGTGATTTCTACTCTTTCTGTGATGATTTCTTTATATTTTTTAAGTACTATTTTGATTTCTATGTTTGGAATTGTATGTTTTTTGTTGATTTTTGTGTTCAGATTTATATTATATTTTATTTTAATCGTTTTTAATATGTACCTATAAACCTATGATCCATGATAAATATATTGAAATTGAAGCCTTGATTTTAATCAATAATTTACTTTTCCCGCTATGCTACATTTCTATAGTTTGCCTAATGTATTTATACTAAACCTATGTACATAAAAACTAAACTAAGAATGTATACTAGACCTAACTATGTACAAATATAATACAAAAACACCAAATACACTCAGGTGTCGAAGTATTCCTCTACATCGCTGTCATCCGAAAACGTACCCAAAAGACTGGCAGCATTGCCACGTTGAATGGCAATGCTGATTCTTTGGGCAAAAAATTAAGCAGCCCTCGGGTCACGCAGTGTCGATCAAGCGATGTGAAATTTCCTTGAAAAGGATACGCGCACTCGGACCCCATGATCCAAGCGTTTCCAATAATTGTAATTACCAATAAGAAATAACAATAGGTTTATGATCGACAAAGTGAAAAGTTTCCCTTATCAAAAAAATGACTACCATGGATAGCATACCCCATGGCCATAGTCTGCTGTTACTATCTTTATTAAATTAAAATATGCCAGTGAAGTGGCACTGTTTTATCTGAACCCAAATTGTGCATATCTCATTTGTTAAGATATGCACAATTTGGGTTCAGATAAAACAGTGCCACTTCTTACTGTTCAACATCTCAATTACTCTATTTAACATCGTCTTTTTAAATATTTTTAATATTACTGAAATTAATAATCAGGAGCCAGAAACGTTTACTTCAAATAGACCATTTATATGCACATTTTTATGGTGGATGATAATCATCCAATTATATCTCCCGCCCTTGGACGGAGCGATAGATAGTGCAGACACTTAGTGCTCGATTACGGAGACGCGGCGCGTCGGGCGGTCCGTCGTACATTGCCATATGTTTGTGGTTGCGCGAGCGATGACGCAGCCCGCTGCGGCAATATACGACGAAACGCCGAACGCGCTGCGCAACGCGCTGCGTCTCCGTAAACACGGCCTATCTGACTAAAAAACCCACCCGTTCCTTCGTTGCCTTTCAAACCGTGGCCGAGCCTTCTTTTCAGAAGCCGATCCTTGGCTGTAGTAGGCTTCGACCCTGCCTTTCTGCTAGCAGGCTGGGCCTGTACGGTTTGCTAAACAACTCCTTGAGGCGTGCGGGAACAGTACTTACCGTCGTCGTCTGGGGCTCGGTCTGATCGGTTACGGAACGGTCGGACAGCGAACTACCCATTGCTCTTACTTTAGAATTATCAAAATGTTGGTCAGTCAAAAAAAGAGTGATGCTAAATTGCACGTTCCAAAGCGTAGATCTGTATGGAGATAAACGTCCAAGAAATTACATGGACACTCAATAGTTGACAACTGAGTTCTTTAAAAGCACTTGGAAAATTGCCTTCTGTAAATGACATGTTAATTTAATAGCAAACGATTTGCATAAATCACTACCACACGAGTATAACTTGTGTAGTTGCAAAACGTTTCATATAGTATTTACGAGTTTTAATCACATATTACACAAAGTTCGTGCAAAATGATTTTTATGGGTAAAATATACTGAAATTAAACACGAATTTCGAACAGAACACGTATTTGATATAAAATTGTAATTGCTTCTTATTTATGGGCTTTTTCTCCGCTCTGGATGGAGCGGCAGAGTGAAAGACTTTTACTAACTAAAACCCAGTGTTTCTTTATTATGTTCAGTTCAGTAACTGAACATAGCGGCCTGTTTGTCTAGCGGTTAGTGGCCCTGGCTGCTACGCTGGAGGCCATGAGTCGATTGCCACTCCAGACAAATGTTTGTATGATGAGTACGATCATTTGTTCTGTGTCTGGGTATAATTTTATTTATCCATAATAGGTAGGATTTGAAATATTGTATAGATAGGTAAGTCTATCCGCTATCTTGTACTCATAGCACAAGTTTGGCTTAGTTTGGGACTAGACGGCATTGTGTCAAAATTGTAGAAAAAAAAGGGTTGAATTTATTGCGGCAAGGGCTGCGTTAAATCCTTCAAACAATTTTCAGCCCTGGCAGGCGTCGGCCCTAACAATTTTGCTGACACCTTCAACAAGCCTCAAAGGACTCGCGAATGGAACACAATGCCCCGTCGCCCAAGGCTCGGTTCTTACCGAACAGCTGGACGGCGAGCTACCCATGGCGCACCGTTAGCAAACCCTTGCCCACGGTGGCCGGTGGTCGTTTTGTATCTTATTTATGGGCTGAATACCATCAAATGTAAGTTTAATGTTCATATCTAAACCCGAAATCACATGGTTATCACATCGATGTCAAGCTTTAAATACTCGTTAAATTAAAGCACTTATTATTTCAACAATCTTACAGACAACAGACTAATACAATAAAACACAGTTATACAATAATACTCTACTAGATCTGTCTCTGTTTAAGCTGGATTAGAGATTGTCGTCGATTTATCGTCATGTCTCATCCAGTTGTTCAATGAAACTTAATAGATCTGTTCGCGTTAGTAAATCAGTATGTATAAAGACTATGTTACACTGAACTGGAGTGATAGCGGAGCGAAATATTAGAATGATTACAATGTAGAGTTTTACAACATCGTACTAATTCGAATGTATCGCTTACGAGTTGTAGGTCGCGGGTTCAAACCCAGCCAGGTAATTTATTTCATCACCATTGCTCTCAAAACGGCGAAGGAAAACATCGTGAGGATGATGAAACAGCATTTTTGGTTCTAGGACATGTCCTAGAACCAAAAATTCGAAGACATGTGGCATCCACCAACCCGCATTGGGCCCGCATGGTTGATTACGGCTCATTCCCTCTCCTAGAGAAGGGACCTGAGTCCCAGCTGTGAGAACATTATAAGGCTTATGCTATGCTATGCTATAGTTTTACAGGTTGTTTGTACTTTTATGAACAGACTTCCGACGTTTATAAGGTAGAAATTTAGAGATACGTAAGACCAGAAAATACTGATATTGCCACCGCAAACCTGCATATTCTCATTGCTGGACAACGGCCTGAGATCATCATTATTTCAGTAGGAAGACTTCCACTGGCCTCCCTCAAGCGTTGCCATCGAATTCTCGCAACCCTTACCAGGTCGGACGACCTGGCGATTCCCCTAGATATCCCAGGCCTAGGTGGATACCTAGGCCTGGGATCTTGTCTTGTCTTTGGGGGAATCTTGATATTATTTTCAGTGTGCATCATCGTAATGCTGGACCAATAAAGTTCATTACCAACTACGTTTCGCTTTTAAAAGCTGAGAATTGCGTACTGGTAAATATAATTTCTAATTTGTTGTGGAAAATGGCATAGGTTGTTATATAATTATAACTTTTATTTAAATTATAACTTTAATATATAAATAACATATTTTTAATAGTCTTTTTTAAATTCACAACATCACTGAACCATCAAAATATTGTACAATAATTACATTTTCAATAGACCGGGTTATAGAGAGAATCGGTGTTTCAAATTGGTAGGGTTTAAGGTCTATCTACCTTACTCTGTCTTTTACTGTAGCTAGAAAGAGAGCAAACTTAAGTGAGTGAGTGACAATCCTCGCCTATCTGTCCGGGTGCATTTGTGCGATGTGACCCGCCTAATAAATAAAATAATCCTAAACAAATCCTAAACGAGTTAAACATATAGAAACATCTGCATAGCGAATTCCGCTCACACCGTGATCCACGTTTCAATAAAGCCAGTTTATCTCCATAATTTCCGCATCTGGCCACACCCGCTTATTTCAGAGCCCAGTAGGGATTTAACGTACAAACAAAATTTTAATCATTATTAAAACGGACGGCGGAATGCCTCCCCAGACGTGCGATAAAACGCTTTGATGGCACCAAGAATGTTTGCGACGATTACCTATTCCCTAAGCGATTTAACGGAAATATAAGCTGTGAGGATATTTCCTTGTTGTAAAGATGTTTTATTATCTTTATTATTGCTGACTTTAGTATTGAGCTTACATTTGATTAAGTCATTTTGTTATATCGTATAGTTATCGTATAGTATTTCTTATATAGAGAGGGGTAGATTTGAAATAGATACCTTTATCACGGGTGTCTGTAATAGAATTGTCGTTTACCCTTCGTCTTCCTGTCTTTGCCTGGTGTTATTTGGGGTCGGTGCAACAAGTTTTTTTCTGCCTTTCTGTCCTGTCACCCGTCTCACATAATCCATCTATTTTTTTCTTTGGCCTTCCTCTCTATCCGTCCACCTGTATACCTACTACAATACTGTATAACTCTTTTAGTAACATGCGTTTCATCTCTCCTCTTCACATGAGCATACCAAGACAAACGATTCTCTTTTAGCTTTTCAGTCAATGGCTCCACTTTCAAACTTCCTTAAATATACTACTCGTTGATGTCATTTACTGAACATGAATTATCCATACATTTAGGATGGTTTATGCCTTGCTGGAATAATTAACACTCGTAATGTCGTAAACACCCATAAAAAACTTTTAACAAAAAATATACAACCGACTTCAATGTAAAAAAAAGTGCAAAATAACTTTCATTTCAGAAGTCGGTGTTTCTATAATAGTTTAGCCGCTTCATTATTTAACACCAACTTCCGAAATTAAACTTATTTTGCACTTTTTTATGTTTTTTATTACATTGAAGTCGGTTGTATGTATTTTTGTAAAAAGGTTTTTATTTCTCACATTTTAGTTATAATACAAAAAGTAGTTCAGCCAAACTTAAATAGATACCTTCCACCACTCGGTTCCATTATCAAATCATCATGACAATTCTAATAATACCAAACACGGCTAAGATGCCCTGATTTATTACAGAATGCCGGTTCTTACCTGCATTCCGTTTCATTCATGTTCTATGTATCCCATACCTTTCTTCCTTCAATCAGGCACCGATTACATGTATCAACAAAGCAATTTTACTTGTTACGACAGTTCTGCTAAGATTTTTTGAAGAGTTCTGTTCTATATTTTCGAATTTTATCATCAGATCGAAGCAACATATCTGGGATCAATTCGGGAGTATAATTTTTCAATCAAAAAAAATTTTTTTTAAATCGATCCTTGATTGACTGAGATATCGGTGAACATACTTAAAAAAATACACAAAGCCGAACATAGAACCTCCTCCTTTTCGAAGTCAGTCAAAAATAGATACTATTAAATGACTACATTAAACGGTACCTACAATTCTGAACAAACAAATTTAATTTCAATAATTTAATCAATTAAATAAATCAATAACGGTCTGTAAACGTAACGACATACAATGAACACAATTATTGTTTAACACAAAAAAACAGTTACGCTTTCTTTCCAATTAAAATGCAAATTCAGACAAATAATTCAGAAAGGGAACTTTTTGTACCCTCATTAACAAAAGCCCCCTTTTTATGTGAGAGCCGTGGTGCAAATGCTGAATGTAGGTAATTGGCTTTATATAACGGCTTGTTGAATTAATATCTAGGATAAAGATATAATTTATGGCGAAGAAAAGGTCCATATTCAGTTAAATTGAAAATTTATTTCTTTAGAATTGTCCAGCTGAGAACACTTCATTACCCAATGTTAGCAATATCACACAAATTTTGTAAGTAAGCGAAAAATAAAACATTTACTTTAAACAGCTGGTTTCGTAGATTGTAGTGTAAGAAATAAAGAAAATAAAGTGCAAAATTTATATTTATTAGTCAACTTCTTACCTTTGATCGATGCACGAAGAAAAGTAAGGGCCCTTTTTTGGAGTGAGAAACCATCAAATAACTCTGAAAACTGACTCTGAAACCCTAAAGATCGATATCGTAGGCACGGGCTTGCGGACGGCGAGCTATGAGTAGCTCGCTGTCCGACCGTCTGGTAACCATCCGGGCCAAGCCCAGGTCGTTGACGGTGCGCACTGTTCCCGCGTGCCTCAAGGAGTTGTCAGTAAACCGCAGAGGCCCAGCCTGCTAGCTGCAGGCAGGCAGGGTCGAAGCCTACTGGGGCCAAGGGTCTGCTTCTGGAGTCTGACACTATCTTCTGCTCCGCCAAAGAGCGGTAGATGTCTATGGATGATTTTACCCACTACCAAAAAAATATTTATGGTCGTTGAAGTCGTAACAACAAAGAATACTACTCTAATCGTTCAGTCGAAATCAATTATTGTTTTCAAATAGATTTGAAAGAAGCAAGCCTGACACTGTAAACCTTTAGAATGATTTAATTTTCTTGGATGATATTCAGCAAAAACGCAAATATAAATTGAATTTCTTGTTTCCTGTCCCTTCTGAATATTCCAAAAGCAGATTTCACTTAACGGAATGCAGAGACCAAATCGAAATGAGAAAAGAGGAATCGTTTTACATGCAAACTTGAATGACCAAAGAATTCGTTTTCCTGGCCATCAAGACATTATTCATACTATTAACACAGGAAACTGCACATAAAATCTTTAAAGATGTTATGCCAAAAGATGTTTTGAAACTGAAATGTTTAAGAATTTATGTTTATTTAATGTACAGAGTGCAAGTTTATGAGAACACAAAATTATTTACTCTACGGGAATTTCCGTAGAACTATCTGTAAATTATGTTAATCGTATGCTAAAGTAACCGAAGTTTTTTATTAAAAATACTTAAAAGAACTCAACGGCTTTGTGTGATCATTTAGGCCTTAAGCCATAAGATATATAAATGATAAAACTTCTGGCCGTAACATAACCTTGGACAACTTTTACAGCATGGAAAACTCTGCTCCTATAAAAATAAAGTTGAAATTAGGTGGACTGTTTTCACGAGAGTCCAAAGCCGTATTGCCGCACGTACCCACAGTGGCGTTAAATTTTGATTGCGCAAAACATTAAAAAAATAACAAAGTTAGTATATTTGGAGAGGAACAACTTTTGTTTTACAACTTTACAGTCTCATATAAAACGGGTGCACGATGCGATTACAATTAAAAAGTAGAAGTATGAGCAATAACGGGAGAGCTTCCTGATACTTTTTTTTTAAGGAAACTTTGTTTCAAAGCTGTTTTTGCACGTAATTATGACGGCGTATAATTCGATTGTATCGGTTTCATTGAAACAGGTCAGGCTGTGTGACCTCTTCCCGTGGGTGGCATTGGAGATTTTATGAGAATGGCTCGACATCATTGGATTGCAGCCAATACAGTCATGCCAGATCTGATGATTGTCATCTTTATTGTAGGCTCGTAGGTGGTAAAATAAGTTTAACAGATATTATTTGGAGGGGTTTCAGGTACTATAATTACCTTACAACAAGCAAAACTTTAAATCTTTCGCAGCTAACTTAGTTCGCTATTCAGTTAAGTGCCTAACCTGTTTATTAAAGAACGACATTGAAGTAGCCGCCTGATTGATGTGTTCTCGTGAGTGCGATCGGCAGCGGCGATCTCTCGCGCCAGGCCCTGGTACGGGCCATGGTCCGAAGCGAGGAGGGATGGCAGGCGGTCGCCTCCTTCTGCGAAGCAGTAATGCTAGCAAAGGAGGAGGCCGCACGCGAGAGGCAACGGCCCACAAGGCCCAGCCGCCGCGGGGATTCCGATTCCGATCCTGATTTCCAGCCAACGTAGACGCGGGCTTGCGGACGGCGAGCTATGGGTAGCTCGCTGTCCGACCGTCTGGTAAACATCCGGACCAAGCCCAGGTCGTCAACGGCGCGCACTGTTCCCGCGCGCCTCAAGGAGTTGTCAGCAAACCGTAGAGACCCAGCCTGCTAGCTGCAGGGAGGCAGGGTCGAAGCCTACTGGGGCCAAGGGTTTGCTTCCGAAAGGAAAGCCCGGCCCTGGTATCTAAGGCCACGAAGGACCGGGGTGGGTTTTTAGTCAGTAAGAGTCTGACACTATCTCCCGCTCCGCCCAAGGGCGGGAGATGTCATTGGATGATTTTACCCACCACAAAAAAAAAAAAAAAAAAAAAGCCGCCTGATTGATATTTAGTCATTCAATCAAACAGTTAGGCAAACGACGAGTATAGATAACGTTTAATGACTTGCCTAATCCGAACATTTGAAAGAGCTGCAATTTTTAGAAAAACCGATCATTTTGATTTGATGGAAAATGAAGCCGATACGATGCAATTTGACTGATGGTCAAAACTAAAATCGGTCCAAGCGTGGACAAGTAATCGAGAAACATAAAGATTCCAACGATTCTAAAACTTCCTCCTTTTGAAGTCGGTTAAAAAGAGTTAAGTATAATATAGCTCAATATAAAAGATCCGCTATTTAAATTACAATACCCTTTCTTCCTCAAATCTATCAATAGCATGCCGACTGCCAGCACGCTGTGATTGATCCATTCATCTGATGTTCTCCCCTAAAGACAAATTGCTCCCTAACGCTAACCAAATCCGGTATCATTGTAAAACTGGGCGTGAATTATAATACACCCAACTCTTACATTCACCAGCTCGAAATCCGTTCATTTTATCTTGCTCTTGAGGTTTTCCTGACAAATGAGATATCCGGGACGACCCTAACGAAAATATCCTTGGATTTTCCACCACATAGCGGCGTTTTACATAAACTTAGATTTATATGAACGTTATGTCATGCAATTGCACCAAAATTCCATGTTATTTTCCTCCTTATGGTCAAGATTTCTACATTGTGCTCACTCATATTTACTATCTTAGTTCCAGATTTTCATTTCGCCGCTCGACAGGGGTAGTGAACCCATATCTCTTATATGAAGCACTTAAATCCAGTCACAAAACATCAATAACCCGTTTATGGTCACTTGCGCGTTACCACATGGAAACTTATGTCTAAGTTATTGTATAATATTGTGCTATCTACTACAAGTAGAAAATATGTCGTGATGGAAAATTTCACTCAACTCAGGAGCAATGGAGCGATCAAACAGTTGAACTTTTTATACTCTTATTTTTTTCTATTTACAATGTCATAAATACTGCTTACCACAACCTTAATCTTCTTATATATAAAATCAATTGCTGTTCGTTAGTCTCGCTAAAACTCAAAAAACGACTTTACCGCCTAATTATCTTTATTTTGTTTTGTTCGCATTGAAATGTACGGAAACTGGGAAGTGCAAGTCAGACTCGCGCACTGAGGGTTCCGCTCAAACTTACTTTTTATAAATAGTTCAATTCACGAATAGAGTCTCGAAGATTTTTTCATACTTAACAACAAATTTACTTTTTTCAGCTTTATTCCTATACCAATGCAATAAGACTTTGTTTCATGCCTTTCAGAATTCTGGGTCAAAGGGAAATACCTTATGAATTTCGGTTCCCTTGAAAATGGCGAAACATACGTTTTTGCGACATAAACGGCTGTATCTATTTTTTTCGTCCATTGAAGCTGTGAAAAATTTTTTTTCACATCTCCAACCGCAAGCATGGCCGCCGCTGGTATATGGTTTTAATTTTAACTCAATGGCTCCACGCGTTTCCGAGGTAAAGGGACTTCACAGACAGACAGACGGACAATAAACCCCAAAAAAAATAGGAAAAATTAGTTGAAAATATTAAAAATAGACGGTGGATAGTAATTTAATGTGGGTGCAGGACCAAGTATTTTATAAAGCAGGTATCTGGGCACGTCTTTCTTGAACTCTCATAAACCGTGTTGACAAAAAACTTTCTGTAAGTACATAGAGGGTGCGAATTTTCTCAAGGTTCCCAAAAAGATCTGTTGATCCTCAAAAAGTTAGATAAAAATGTTACGAAGTTGAGATCGGAAATACGAGTATACTTAAGTAAAGAACAGAGTTTTAAGTATGTTGGAGAGAAAAATATTGCGTCTTGGATTTTGTCAGATAGATAACGATATTTATTTATTTCTTTAAGTACCATAATAGGATTCTAATGATACAACAAACATAGTTTCATGAACATCATCATTTTTAGCAAGAAGATGTCCACTGTTGGACATAGACTTCCCAGTAGTTTCATCTATCGTCTCACTTCCATTAGATTCACTAGATTATTGGTCCACCTTGTGGATCTTTCTAAGCTGAGTCTTCCGGTACGTGGTAACCACTCCAGCCCCCCTTGCCAAGTAACGATCGTTTCGTTAAGCGCGAACGCTTAGAGTTGGACAAGCCCCCAATTCTTTTTTCTGACGTCTTCTCAACGCTCAGTCACGGGGTCAGAACAAAGGAATTGGGGGCGTAGCCAACTCTAAGCGTTCACGCTTAACGAAACGATCGTAACTTGGCTAAGGGGCTGAACTTTTTAGCCCCATCGACCATCTGTTTTACGAACAATGTGATAAATAGGCATAGTTAAATAAAACAATAATAAGTATTTCAAGTTTTGGTATAAGGAAGAGTTTGGCTATGGTGGAAACATTTTTTTTGTACGTAAAACAAATGATAGTGACGTCACACTTCAGTTTGCGCATTCTTTTTCTGTTTCTTGACAGTTTCGCCTACCACCAGATTTGAAACCTTTCTAACTTCCTTCATTTTGAACGATTTTGAAGAGCTCTTTCTATTTATAATTGTGGATAAAGTTTTAAAGCCCAGGTTTAAAAAAAAATATTCAACTGCCCAATTTAAAATGAACTATAACTAAATTGTAATAAACGGGCAAACTAATATTAGTTAGTAGTTAGTTCGCTGTGAAGTCAACCGAAAATCTGTTGTAACGTTATTAGTTCCAAATTGATAGGTCTCCAATAAAGCTATATTTATAACATCACTCAATTTATTACGTCGGGGCAATAAATTGAGCTCGGCCGAAGGTTTGTTTCACGACGTTAGGTCAAAACGATCGGTAAGGGTCTTGACGTCCGATATTAGCAATATCCCTGAACTGAGCAACGGATATGAACTAGTTTTGTATTGCGAATTTTTTGTATTTTTATTTTAGGAAGTTAGATAAAAGAAAAGTTTTATTTTGATAGGCTCGCATTTGAACACAATCTTACCTGATAGTAAGCTATGATATGTTCGATGTTGAAGCACGCTTGCTTAAATATAGCCTATTCCCTCCTGACTCCTTTTTTTTGAGGCTGGCAAATCATCAAATGGCTTCCCTCGCGTAGGTGTATCAAACTTTTACTGAGTAAAACACCCGTGTCTTTTAGTTTCTCTTCTGTGTTCTAGAGTCAGGATAAACTCTTTAAAACATTCCCGTAGTCCAAGCTTTACTTGAAGTTTTTTAGCCTACTGGGGCCATGGGTTGTGCATAAGCGAACTCTGGGGGCCTGGAACGAAGGCAAAAGAGGAACAGCAGTCAGTAAAAGTCTGACACGCCCTCCCGATCTACCCATGGGCGGAAGATGTCATTGGATGATTTCCCACCTAAAAAAAACTTGAGGTTCTTTAATTGTCAATGTTTTTAATTACAAGTCGCTTTATGAATTTTCTAGATCACTTGCCAAAATCATGCCCGCTGGCAAGCCCGACCCTAACTGGAAAAGTATATAAAATTATTCAACCCATGAATTTGTATATCGTTGTTATTTATTCATCTTTAAAGTAATAAATGAGATAAAAATTGTTTTCGTTGTGAGTTGGTTGTTGTTTTTAAATGTTCAAGCGTGAAATTATTACGGCTATCAAAAAGGCTTTGATTAGATTGACGAAACTTGGCAATTTCGCTCACCAAATTTGTTCGCCCGTTGTACTAAACAAATGGTGATTACCTAAAGTTTAATTGAAAATCCGGGAATCTGTGATGATAAGAGTTTTTATTATACCCCAGGTAAAACATAAACTTTGTAGGTCGTAATTGGAAGGGCCAGTAAAATAAAATTTTATTCTTCGTGAAAACCATTTGAAAATTTCCACGATGGAACCGTTGACCACTTAATGGTTGCCACACAATATTTCCTCAAAGGAGTTATAAATAAGGAAAGAGAAAACACAAAAATTGAGCAAATAAATTAAATGAGTAAAAAGCCACGGAGTTTTTTCAGGGGCACGTATTTTGTTTCTTTTAAGAGAAACAGTTAAAATATATTATGAAAGGTACTGAGGTATTTGAAAGATAATGAGCGAGGACGTCAGCACAGTTCAAATTTCAAGGTTAAGCAAAGTTTGTCGAAGACGGTCTGTCGATAGGTGAACCCTCTTAACATATTGAGGTTCCTCAGTGCCTCGTAAAACACGTTAAGAAGTTGTTCCCGACTGTCATATTTAGGTTTTTGACACTATATACGGATAGTTAGACATCAGAAATCTGACGCTAGTCTTGTCTTGATAATAATATATACCCAATTACTGGATCTTAAAGGTCAGATAAGCAGTCACTTTGTTTAAAGTATCGATATTTAGCTGCATTCGTTTTGCTTGGACCCTAACACAGTGTTGTAAAAAGGCTAGGCAATTGATTGACCATTTGAGCGTCCAGCATATTTAAACCAGATTTTTTTAGACAAAGCCGGTTGTATTATTTTATGTAGTAAAACTGTTACATAATAATATGATAACCTATTTCATTAGTTGGGTGTAATAAACATAAATGAAAACTGAAAAGCCAACAAAACGGCTAAGGAGTAGAATTCCCAGCCGGAGTCTGTATTTCCTGATATTTGAATAGCCGCGACAATGTGACTGACGATAGAGCATGCCTACCGAGAAGTAACCTTTTCATACTTGACATAAAGACTCCCTTAATCTTTTAAATGCTAGTCTAGGGGTCTTTAAGTCAAGAGTGAATAGGTCACTTTTAAGCAAGTATGCTATATCATCGAACACATCGTCACTTACATCAAACGCGAGCCTATAGGTTAATAAAAAACTGGGCAAGTGCGAGTCGGACTCGCACATCGAGGGTTCCGTACAAACCAACTTATATAAATAGTTCAATTTCCGAATCGAGTCTCGAAAATGTTCCCAATCGAAAAAAGGTTTCTTTTTTGTGACGTTATTACAAATTTACAGTTTTTAGATTTATTGCTGTATAGTGTATGTGTATAAAACCTTGCTTTTTGTTAAATTTCAGGGTTCTAGGTCAACGGGAAGAACCCTGTAAATTTTGATTATCTTGAGAGTGTCGAAATGTAAATTTTTGTGACAAAAACGGCCGTATCTTCTTTTGTCGTTAACTTACAAGTTTAATTTTAATTTTTTCACAGTTTCAAGGAATTGCAGACCTGAGTCAACTCGATAATTCCACGCGTTCTCGAGATAAAGAGTCTTGACAGACAGACAGACGGTCAACAAAGTAATACTATAAGGGTTCCGCTTTTTCCTTTTGAGGTACGGAACCCTAAAAAGAAAAAAAAAATATGAAAAACACGACACAAAATCTGTGTTGAATGTCCAATCGATACACAATTGACAAATAATATTTCTCTAATGATAAAGCCAAACATCTTATTGTCAGTCGCTCCGTCCCACACACCGTATTTCATTTTCTATCTGATTTTCACAGGATGTGTACACAGACTTTCTTGAGAGCAATTTCAACTCGGATGTCAACACTTGAAGGAATAAAATGCCTCTTAGTTCAAATTTAGGTGCCTCTCAATTATTTACTTATCTTTTTACGAAGACTGCGCCACTTTTATTTATATTATAAAGTTTTTAACATTCAATGATACTTAATGAGTGGACTCAAATACCTTTTTTAGAATTAGTAAATACTCGTAGTTTTTGATTAATCGTGAAATAGGTAAAAGTTTTAATGGGACTTACTACGGTCTGTGTATTTCGGAAAGTGGTATCATTATATTGCCTGCAAACAGTCACGTGTAGGTAATATAATAATAGCACGTTATACACCGTTAAATTTTGGTCGTTTTAATTCGTGGAGGGTCGATTCGGTACATTAAACACTATCGGTTTGTAACGAGAAAATTAAAAAATAAAATACTTACAGATATACCAGATCGACCCTCCACGGGATTAAAACGACCAAAATTTAACGGTGTATAGTTATATACTGTTGGAATGTTATTGTTTGGATAATGTTTTCAAATGATCTGATACTTGTTGTCGTGTGTGACAGCTGATATTTTAAAGTTAGAAATAACTGTCGGCTAGATGGCGTTAGTTTTGATATCTATTTGTTTTGTCAAATGTCGATTTTACATTTAAAGTGGTGCATTAAATAATTCTTGAACTTTATGTGACATTTAATCAACTGTTTCAGATATTTATATTTTTGTAAGGATTGTTCTGGTTGTCTTTATACATACACTGACTTGAATAAATATATAACTGTTTCTGCCAAGATAGCGGTATATCCGGTTCTCACTTTTATTAATAGCGGGTGCACGGGACACTTGAGCAGTCGGTTGTCAATTTTAGAAAGCGCAAGTCAGGGAAATAAAAGTGCTGTGTTGATAAAGTCAGTAATGTTGAATTAGTGATCCAACAATACACAAGGAAAATTTTGTATAAAGTTAATATTTTATGTGACTATATTGATATTGTGAAGTATTTACAAAATAAACTTTATCCATCCAAATTTTGGCGCAGCGGTTAAGCAATTTACTGCTGCGCTGCGTAACGCGGTTTTAATTCCCGATCAGTACTTTCAAAGATTCTCTTTTACAAACCTATAAATACTTTTGCTTTATCCGGCGAAATTCGTACCACCTAATAATCGAAATCTGTACCACCAGTCAATGAATGTAGATTGATTCCGTTGTATTTGTTTTTATTTTTCGTAAATTATTCCATATTTTCTCACCGTTTAAACCTTTCCTGGACAATTATGAATATTTTAAAACCAAAATTAGCAAAATAGGTTCAGCCGTTCTCGAGTTTCAGTGAGATTAACGAACACCTATTTATTTTTATACACATAGTTATAATCACTTTATACTATGACCAACCTAGTTGGTTATCTTCTATGTATGGAATTAAGTAGTGCATTATCTGAATAGAACAACAAAAACCGTCCAAAAACAGAGAATTACAAAGACACAATGGACTATTCGTAGCTGAAATTTACGGCATTTTGTGACAACCGCGACGTAGCAGAGTCAGCTAATGGCACAAATGAAAGCGCGCGACATAGGAAGCAAGAAGTTAAGTGGTGAGAGGTAGCGAAGGCGGGCAAGAAGTACCGAAGTATCGCGCCGTCCTAGGTTGACGATATAACGCGACTTTACTGGTCGCCGCTCCATACCCAAGTGTTGTTGGTCACGTAGGCCATCGCAACAGAGTATCAGTTTGTTTGTTCCATTCACGCCGCATCGCTTCACGTTCGCTTTCACGTTGAATCGTTTACATTGGATACTGTGTAATAACGTACTGTATAATCCATAATATATGTAACATCACCATCATCATCTTTTGGACCGAGCCTTCACGTTGAATCGTTTACTATAGATACTGCGTAACAAACGAATGAAATCGCCATTTAATTCCATAAATAACATCATCATCATCATCATCGTTTCAGCCGAAAAACGTGCAGTGGTGGACATAGCCCTCTTCCAAATGCCGCCTCAACGAACGGTCCTGTGCGTCTTGCGTCCTCGCAGCTCTCACTAAGTCACGCTTAACGTAAATATTAATTTGCTTATGTCAAAACTGTATGAGATAACAACTTTTCACTGAAATATCACCTGACGGCATTTATTCAGTTTCAATACAAATTAATGTTTACGTTAAAGCGATCGAATAAATGTAAAAACTCGGCTAAAACCTCTTAAGTGATTTTAGAGTGGTCTTGCTAGTAGTATTTTCTGTCTATTGACCTGAGGAAACACGTCTAGTTTTAAACTGGATAGAGTCTCAGTAGCAAAGTCTTAGTGGAGTGCATAGTTAGCGATTGATCGTCTATTGATTTACTCTGATGAAACTCATCTAACCTTTATTACCCGCAACGCACTTGCGTCTACACAATCGCACTGTTGACCGCGCTCGCATCCGCTATTGTAACAGCGTCTTTACTCTAGACAAGGCCTTAGTGGCATAAGTTTAGTGGAGCGCTTAGTTATGCAGGGAGCGTCGCCTCAGCCTGAAGACTAGTAACTTGTGTGGAGTCTTCAAGTCAGCCAAGTTGCACGTGTCCCATCTCGCGATGAAGCAACTGAGCCTATTTTAATTCGTTTAAAGTCAGTTACGCTCCAATAAGTTCTAAATGGCAATGCATGAATGCAAGTCGAAGTTGGCCTGTATTGTATATTGAAGAAAGGAGAATCATGCAACATAAATATATACGTAGACTTACTATGTCGGTTTTTTTATCATAATGTCGTAAGTATAGCTACTTATCAATAAGCTATTACGGTTAGAATATAGCAGTTCTCCCGCCGCTACAGCGGCCACAGCTCGAGCAGTCACACTTCTCAATTATTTGTTCACTCAGCATATAGATCTGGGCCTCAAGTCTGCTGTTTCAATAGTGTCAGAATAGTCTATCATTGGTTTCATTAATTTCTGACTTATGGGGTAATCTGCTAAAATTTTGCCAGTTCCTTCGATTAGTAACTTACCATTAGATTTGTCTGAATACGACAAAGTGATTCTATCACCAATCGTTTAAGAGACCAATAACCGACCAATGATCGACCATTATGATTTAGCAGATTAAGAACTTTTAGCAAAATGACTATGGGATTGTGTTGGAATGCCGAATTTACAAAAATAGCAGACTTGGGCCCCTGGATACCATCCACAACAAGCCAAACCAATTTTTACTCCCAGTTAGAATCTTACTAAAAATAGCACTGTTGTATACGTACTAATACTTCATTGTCTGGCGAAAGCAAGAAGAAAAATATTTATCGATACCTACAAGTATATGTTTGTTTTTTAACAAATAACATTTCCGACATTTCCTTATTGAACTATTCTCTTTTGTTACCAAAATAACCACAATAAATATGTGATAACAAGGTGTACCGATGGTCTGGTGAAGTTTGCGAGAATGCGATGTATGCGAGGCGCAAAGGATTAGTCGGAGGACTCCATCCTCTCCTCCTCCTATGTCCAACTGTGTACGTCTTTCGGCAGGAATGATGAATGACTATTTGTGGCTTTAACAGAATCATATGAATGTAGTTGATATTTTTTGTTGACATGCCTGTATTTCATGTTGGTGTATATAGTACAATTATGTATAAGTCCCGTGTATTGTGACTTGGACATAAAATAGTGTGAATTATAAATCAATGTTAAGTATTTTGACTTAATGCCTTATATCCCCTAGGTGGAATAAAGGGCGAAGACTACGGTTGACGAAGACTTGGATTTGGTCTGAAATGTCCAGGGTTACCCCGATTTCGTTGCCAACCAATAGGAGAAATTCCAGATAAATAAACTCTGCCTAGGAATCGATCCCGGTGTTAATTTCACAGACAGTTTAGACGTCCAACATTCAATTTTAATTATGCTCAAAAAATATTCAATGAGCTGTTATATTGTTTCGTTAGCGTGGCTTAGGACGGGGCAGTGATGTGAGTGGACCACGTTTACCAAGTGACCTCTTCCGATTGACTGGTGAGGCTACTACCGCTAATTGGTTAAACATAGACACGGTGGTCTAAACATAGACTAGCAAATCACGTGTGCTTGATGTGAAGAAGTCACTTTAGTTATGGAGATGATTGATTTTGGGTAGTTACAAGATCAGATTAGTTTAAATGAGCTATCATAGCTTAATGATTATTATGATCCAAGTAAACAGCCAAATTATATCATTATACACCGTTAAATTTTGGCCATTTTAATCCCGTGGAGGGTGGATTCGGTACATTAAACACTATGGTGTATAACATAATAACATTAGGCCTAGACTTGACTTTGCACCTCTCTTTTGGTTGATAATAATCATTAAAAGATACTTCTGGCTTTGAGTGAAGCGAGTGAGTGTCAGGCTTTTACTGACTGAAACCCACATGTATTTCTTCATTTGCCCTTACACCTCTTATGTTAAAACGAGCAAGTAATCAAGTTATTAACCACTTACATAATTCCGTCTGTGATTAAACATTTTAAGAATGTTTAGAAACAAAAAACTAAATACCCACATAGTTTTAATGTAAGAATTCTTAGTTACAATATAAAATATAATATTATAATTTATAACATAAATGAAAATGCTTACCGAACAAGAACGAATACTTTCTTGAATTAATAAATTTGAGTTCGTGTAATAAAACATCAACTGTCTTGATATATTATTATTTTAGTAATAGCAGACAGCCCAATGAAAAAAATGAGAATATATTCTACAAGATTTTAGGTTAGGTTAACATTGCGATTTATTCAAAAGAGTCGTAACTCTTTTAAATAAATTGCCATGCAAACCATTTGCGTGCGGGATACCGTAAGTAAAGGAACACCGGTGGGTTTTAGTCAATAAAAAGTCTGTCACTTCTTCTCACTCCACCTAAAGTAGTAGGAGTTACAAGGTCGAATGACAACCAGGACCAACGGCTTTAGGTGCTTTCCGAGGCACGAAGTGTCAGTAATGTCCTAGATAAATTAGAAAAGTACATCTCAATGTTACTTGCTCGGTTTCGAACTCGCAGCCTAATGCATTTATTTTTTGGGTGGTAGGTATATTATTCAACGATTTCTCTCGGTCTAGGGTGGAAGACCAGGGGGGGGGGTAGGGTGCAAGAATACGAGTCAGTCTTTGATGACTAAAATCTACTCATATGTTCCTTATTTGCCTCGCGTTCCAGGAAACCGGAACTTTTTCCTTTCAGAAGCGAACCCTGCTGGGCCCCTACGGTTTTGCTGGCATCTAATTGCAAGCTCTCTTGTGTCTAGGAATCCACCCTGGTGATACCATACGTACAGTCACAAGTCAGGTATGTACACCCACAGTCTGCAACACTACCGTCCTACAATTACGTCTCGGTATAAATGCTGTGAGGTTATGGTAATTCGTTTGAAACTTATTTACGTACTTGCTGAACGCCACTTTGCCGTGCACCGCGGTACCGCGTTTGTCGCAGCACTTAATTTTCAAAGTAGTTAGCGTTAGTTATCTCTAAAGTACTGCATTACGTTTCCCGACTTTATATTTGTACTTTTTGGTGAACATTAATTCGTTTTTATTAGGTGAAAAATCATTCTGTCCAGTCTACCGAAATAGTTACCAATTAACATGATTCAACATAAAAAACTTAATTATCATCTTCCAGGTTACTAAATAAAGACTGTCAAAGTTCTAAACATTCATGACTGTAGGTACTTCTATATTATTATATTTATTAAATTGTAAAAAAAAATAGTATTAATGTGATTTTACTTTTACCATTTTGCATTTATATATTTATGATATGATTGATGACAAATCTTTAAAATATTACATTTTCTGTAAGGAACCTACATGCCAAATATTTAGTTTGTAGGTGTTATAGCTTCTGAGATTTCGTGATTAATAAGTGAGTGGTATTTTGCTTTTTTATTATACACGTAAGATATATGTGTAAGTGTATACTTAATTTGTTAAATAAATAAAAGCCGGGACGTCGTGGTGAATGATACATGACTCGTATACAAAACGCATAAAGCTGGACGGTTCTTAATTCATAGACCGATTTTGGCAAACATTCTTTTGCCTAAAAATCAACTCACAGTATATGGTTATTATTATCATTTTAGCCCAAACCCCGAACTTTTTGAGAAGATACAACAAAAATATTGCTGTCATCACGTTTGTCTGAATCTCCATAAACACAACGCGTGCTGTGTAATATAAGGCCACCCATTGTGCCGAACGTTATATCACCTCCCGTCGACTTCACCTTGACCTTACAAAACCAACTCTATCCTTTAAGCAACAAAGTAGATTATTGAAGGTCGTACAAACACTCGTAGACTTGTTTAACAGCTACTGAGTGTTGGGTGTGACACACGCAAATTGTAGTGGAAAGTGCTATAATCGTAAATTGTACGTAAATTGGCTTTATTAAACGAGCATACTTGCTACAATAATACGAAACAGTACATGATATAGTGACTAAATATTTATGATCGTAATGCGCTTATATTTGTCCCGTAAATACTCCTTCTATTTTCCAGGGTTTAGTTGGAAAACTAAATCTGAGAACTAAGAAAGTAAAATAAACTAACATTTTGTTCATAAGGCGTATCCCAGCCCCTGTCTTCCATCAATCAATTAGTCGACTCTCTGATTTCTGTTACCGTTCAATCTTCGTGTCTTTTTTAGACTAACACAATCCCAGGGAATACAGCAAAACATACATGCCTGAAAAAAAAAAAAAATTAGTGTATATTCTAGTAATACTTTAAAGTTCCTTTACCTACTAGAGCTGCGGGAATATTTTGGAGTATCCATGGCCCTAGAATGCTAAAGGCAAATAAAGGACACAGGGGAGTTTTAGTTTACAATATTCTAAAACGTTTTCTTGTTCCGTCCTTGAACGGGAGAAATCATTTTGATGATTATGATAGATATTAAACTTCTCATTTTGATGATTTCTCACTTCTCAATATTTGAGCGATCGAGCGGTTCGATCCTCTCATGGAACAAATATTTGAATGGCCTTAGAAAATCGCTCCCGGTCTTGTAAGTTTACACGTTGATAAACGCAACCACAATAACCGGATAATTTCTAGTGTGGGGCAAAACTTATTGTTCTAATTCAAGTTAACACCGGTAACAAATAAAGGTGAAAAAAATAATAAAAAAAAAATAAGCAACACAATATCGCTATGAAATACAGCCTACTGTAAATACGTCTACACATTACAGCTGCGTATGTTACATCAAAAGGTCGTGAGAGGTATAAGTGTAGATTTCCCAGGAGCTCATAATACTGATGAAAGTACCTTCACAAGTAAAAACTTGTCTCCCAACGGACATAAGTTCTTCCCAAATAGATTACGATAGCCTTTATGAACAGACAATAATATGGCGTCTATTGTTGAAAATACACTTCTTTACCCGTGTAATGTTTGCCCTGAGAATATTTGACCTTTCTCTTATTAACGTTAAAGAACTTGTTTTACTGTTAATAGGGAGGTGGTAGTCAAACTAATAATAGAAAGGCGAAAGTTCGTATATATGTTGTATGTGTACGTTTGTGACTCCTTCGCGTTCAAACAACTGATCGGATTTAGATTAAATTTGGCGCATGGATAAATTATATTCTAGAATAGAACACATCCTTTTATACCGAGAATATGGTCCTTTATAGGTTACTTCCAAGCAAGCTTCTCCGCTTATAGCAAATGGGATAGCGGCCAAACGTATCATGCATTAGTTCTCATCAATCGGATGTAAATGAATATACTTTTTTGCGTGAAAAATCGTCAAATGTTGATCTTCGTCCACTCTCGGTTGAGCGAGCACCACCTCCTTTGCTCAACTTGCTGCTTCACAGGAAGAAGCGCCCGCCTTTCACTCCTCGTTCCGTACCTTGGCCAGAGAGGAAACCAGAGCCGGACGTAAAATGTCACTGCCGCGGATCACCTCCACGAGAACACGGCAGTGTCTCAACTACGCCGTATCGTCCGGACGATCCGCACAATGGTGGACACGGGCGTTTCTATAAATACCAGTTCCAGTTTAACCTCTTGACAGTACCAATGGTTATCTGACTCACGTGCTCAAAATTTTATATTACAAAATAAGTGTATTTTCTTAAGCCAGTCATAAAGCAAAGCATACTCCGAATGCTATAGCAACTTACGTAGTTATAATATTGGCTTTGACCGAGTTCTGTCCCCAAGGACCAACGTTCAGTGTGATGCTTGTATTGCCAACGACGCCTCCAGCACAATATTAGAAACTTTATTAATTCCCTGATGTCTTCGACAACTATCTTCAAAAGCGGCTCTACTAATTGGAGAGTTCGTGCGTTCCATTTGAAGCTCTAATTAACGGGAGAGCCTCCGAAATTACAATGAGTTTAGTTTGTCAATGTTTGGGTAATAGGTTTTGGTAAGAAATGATGTGAGTGACACAATATTAAAATAATTATCCTTTCCCAAACAAGATTTTGTATCAAAGAAAATGTTTATGTTAAAACGTCTTCCTCATTCCTTAGGTATTTCAAGAAAAAATGTAATTTCGTAAAATGTTTCTACATTAAATCCACGTAAACGTGCAATCACGTCTCACAAATAAACCTTTGAAAGAATCCCAGCTGAAAATCTTGACAAGATTTGTAATAAACATTAAGACATACTCTCGCATCAACACGAACAACAACAAAGTTAATAACGAAGGAGAAAATTTTATTACAAACACTCACAGACAAACTGCTCACGTACGTTTATCCGAAATGATCGTGAAAGTGAGCGAACTAGGCCGGGTCCCGTCTCGTGATCCGTCACCCAGTGACAGCCCTACAGAACAAGCAATAACATGTGTTACATATACCCGAATTTTATTACGATACAAAGTTACCTACGTGGTTCATGAACATGAAATCCAATCTCATTTCTCATTCCACAAAAAAGTGCCTTATACATCCGAGTAACGGGCCATATTCATATCCTCTGTACACAAAACATGACCTGAATTCTAGAAAAAAGGTTTGAGGGACAAAAACGATACAAAGACGATAAACAAGAAAGAAAAAATTAACTTCCTACGGACCGCAGCGTATCGCATTTGTCTAGGGAAAAAATCTTAGAACCTCAGATAAGCCCAAAGTAAAATGGAGATGAAACGGAAGGATATTCGAGATGAATCCGAGGACGCCATATAAGCTTTAAAATATAGCCGGATACGGGAAAAATCCTTTCACAGGCCAAGTTTTGGACTCGAATGCAAAGAAACTTGGTCAACAAAGTTCCCGAGTGCGGTTTTTCATGCTTTTAAGACAAAACTTGGAGCAGAAGCGCAAAGATATTTTAAAGACGCATATTTTAAAGTTAGCAAACAAAAATGAATGTGGTGAGGAGATTTTATAACAACACCTTCGTAAAAGTTTGAAAATATATAAAATAACGTTATTACGAGAGTTTCACGGTACAAAATAAGGCACCAAAATGAAATAATTTATGCGTAAGGTTACTGTCGCAAACAAAACATGTAGCTTTATTTGCGAGACAAAAAACACGTGAATTTTAAAATACCCTAAGACTTTAATTTTGTTTTTCTACGCAATTAAAATTTGTTGACAATGTTAGCAACAAAAAAATTACCAAAATTTAATTATTTTTGTCCTCCCTAACGTGTTTCATTATAATGTTTTCTTCGTACTTCTTTCTTTCCATTCAAGTCTACAAATTAATTATATTATAACCTTTACTAATCTTTCTTTGTCTACGAGAATTATCTACAACAGAATTCTTGTCTTCTTTTTTTAAAATTACTATTGGTTACTTTGTTTTACATTTTTTTTCCTTGTTTTGACACGTTTGTTAATTGAATTAGAATCCAATTATGAATAATTAACAAGAGCTAATTAGCTAGCATCGTTAATAATTGTCATTACTCATATAACAGATTGCTGCGACGTTTTACAGTGCATAATATCATAATGATACCATTATCAAAATACTCGTATTTACAACACATAATTTTATTTCATTAGTCTACAAAATCCGGACAGCCTCAAAAACAAACAGTCTTTGTACATAACAAAATAAAAATGTTCAGATTATGTTGATCTCAATTTTTTTCAGACACGTACAACATTCTCAGCTACAAACGACTATGGTGGAAGTAGTGAGTGACGAAGCCCACGTGCGCAATAACGGATAAGGTGCAACGTGTGTAATGCCCTAAGAACAATGACGCCGTTAGGTGGCGCTGTTGTCACGTCGGCGTGCATCGTGCGGCGGGTCGCGTGACAAACATGATTGATACCCGATGATTCTTCGTTTTCTGGGTTACTTCGGTTATATCGGTAAGGTGATAGGTAATTATATTTTCAATATGTTATCATTCTAGACATTGATCTTAGTGAAGATCATTGATAACAGAATCAAATATACAAATTAATGTAAAAGTAGTGTAGTTTGACAGTCATGTTGGTCTAATTGTCAGTGTTACTGACAATGCCATAGGTCGTAGGTTCGATTCCCACCTAAGACAAATGTTTTTGTGATAAGCACGATCATTTTTCCTGTGCCTGGGTGTAATTTATCTTCTATAACATGTATGTATTTAGAAATATATAAGTAAGTTTATCAACTGTGTCGTAGTCATAGCACAAGCACTGCTTAGTTTGGGAGTAGATGGCGTTATGTGAAAGTTGTGGAATATTACTATATTACTATTAAAACTCGTGTTGAGTAGAAAGAGAATAAACCAAAACGTACTCTAGAGTTCCTTAACATATCTTTATTAACCCTTAAATATTTAACATCATTGCTTAACATATTCTATCGCGAGCTTTGATCCTAAATAAACAATCAAATACATTAGCTGCTTCATGCTTCAGTCGCCCCCAAGACAAAAGCAAATAACCTAGAAGAGTAAAGGGCTCAGACTATTTACGACCGGCATATTGCGTTATAAAAAATGATAGCGGTTTTCTCCCGGAGAAGCCTCGTTTACTCCTTATCGGCCAGACTGATAACGCCAAGCCCGTAAAGGGAAGCGAGTTGACAAGATATACTTAGCCTTATCTAATAATATTGACGAAGAAATATTTCATAATATTCAGACGGCTGTCACCAAGCTCGATTAGCCTTTTGTTTATCTGCCAAGCTTGCGTTTTTGCCGTATTTTCCCCCAGAGAAGTAAACGTTTCTTACATTCGCGGCCAGACGAAACATATAACAATACAAGATTCGACGGCAATACAACCCTCGAGTGTGTATCTTACGCAACTGTTTTTTTCGCATTCGTGATTTAACGAAAGTATTCCTCCAGACTATGTGTACCTAATCTTATCTTCAAATGCAATACAGAAACATTTAGTCTAATGAAGTCTACTGGTCCCAAATCCCAAAACTCCCTACTCAAATATTTTATGGGCTACGTTATTTTAATTAAAGCTCAGTGCAGAACCCAGCGTTTTATTTTAAATTGAATTTTGTTTCAATTGTTCGTACCTATCGTTGGCCACTAATTACTCAAGGGAAGCTAAGAATTATGAGTCTCGAGATAACGATGTTGGAAATTAACACAATTAAACACCGTCTTGAGCGTTTCTATTATGTATACAGGAAACTTATTATTTTCCCTCTACTTAACGTAGTTTCTTTCCTTCTTTTTCTCAGCTATTATTACAGTTGACCTGAATGGCCAGAATTACGTCTGCAAATATAATACAACGTATTTTGATTGATTATTTGCCCATCTTACCTGGAATATTGAGCCTCATCGAATGTGAGTACTTTGGAATTCTGAATTCCGAAAGTCAGGAATCTTTAAGTAGCGATTAAGTTGATAAGGGCTTAACAAGATTGGCAATTTGGGAAAGAATTTGTAGCCCCTGAGTTACAAGAAGTGGGATAATCGGCGCACCATCGAGGCTTATCGTGGATGGCACTTTAACAATACAGATGAAACTCAAACAAGCGCCAGTTGATAATCTGGGCCGCGTCTTGATCGCAAATCAGGCACTTACCGTGCCGTGTGCCTCGGTTGCGTCATAAACCATTATATCCCGAGCGACGCGA
The DNA here is from genome assembly GCA_958295575.1 of Leucania comma. Taxonomy (NCBI): domain Eukaryota; kingdom Metazoa; phylum Arthropoda; class Insecta; order Lepidoptera; family Noctuidae; genus Leucania; species Leucania comma. Next base: position 11,469,443 of record OY282476.1, on the reverse strand, counting down.
CAAACTTCCAAATCATATTTTACGTTGTATTTTATATTTACACAGTGTATTCTCTCGCCTTTAAGCTAGAGCACGATATAGTAAGCCAGTGAAGCGCTTGAAACAGAAGATGGCAGACTTAAGACCACTTTATGCTTTCCACTGAGTGCACTACGGCATAAAGATGCCGGGAGCACCGAGCGCGGGCCCTGTCTACTAATAGCTTTTATTAAAACATCGCATTAAGATTTAATTATCTTAATGAGTTAATGTTTGTATTAATTAATCTGTTTTCGTGGATTTTTGCTCAAAATCAGGAGGGATTTAAAAGATCTGAATATTTTAGCTCTGCACCCACTTTGAGAAGTTTTAAGTTGGATTTCAATATAAAAAGACTGATATTTTTAAATTTGCACTTTTTATGATTTTGTTTTCTATGATTCCAAATAAAAAACAAAATAATATAAGTACAACTTTATGATATGTTTTGTAAAAAGGTTTTGAGTTTTCACTTTAACTTTTTTTTACTTAGGTACATTGTATTTTGATTATGTAATATTTTTTTTAGCTGTTTGGCTCCTATTATGCCTGTAAATAGGCATTATGTATTTTATCCGAATTAAACATTAATATTTCAATGTTATTATTATATTTTAGTTGAGGTACCCCACAGCTAAATCTAAATACCAGGAAGCTGAACCAAGCCGAAGATACAATTTTATTACGGAGTCCCGGTGCCTACTTTCCAGTGCCATCATTAGATTAGTTCATTGATCCTATTTTTATCAAAACCATTTAGTTTTTGCTGCGTCATTGCGAGAGATTAAAAAAAAAATACATTCGATTTGAAACTTTATTTTTCGAAGTCAAATAAAAATAGAAAGCATTTTCTTACTTATTCATTCTCTTCACCCTCGAAGAACCAATATCCTTCGGAGCCATAAAACTATTATGTTTCGTAATGGTTAATTTCCTTGATACTCGGATATCAATTGACCGGAGAAAATAGTCTGGAGCATTATTATAGAAGAAATAGCTATACAATAATGTTAAGGAATGAAGGTAAAAAAAATAACAATCATATTCTTTTTATTGACTTCAGATATATTTTATAGAGCTCATAAAAATAAGTCTTTGTAAAGGCATTTTTTTTTTAAATTTCATCTTTGTTATCTTGATTGAATTCTATCTTAATATAAATTTGACTTGTTTTACCAAATTGAAATTTTTTCGGCAACGAGGCCTTTAAAAAAAAAGATTATTTTGATTCACAAACACTAGGTTCACCAATTTACCGTCAGTTTTTCAGGCTCATTTTAGACTTCAGTGGCGAAGTGCTTAAGTAGATGGCTGCTGCGCTGCGTGTCGTGGGGTTGAGTTCCCGCTGGGAACAAATATTTGCATGGTCTACAGTAGGGATGTCAGGGAAGTAGATATAAATTGGAACAGAATAAAAAACCGGGCGTGTTTTAAATTTGGTTTTAAACAGAATCTGAAACAGAAACGCAAATGAAAAACAACTAAAACTTATCAAAAACTGGGTTAAGTAAGTAAATACAAAAAAGCACAGTCACAACATGCCAAATACGAAACAAAATAACAAGTGAGAGAGTAGTTCCAGCGACAGAAGACACGGGGAACGAAGACTCCCGCGACTAGTATAAACTTATTTGTACTCGCCTAAAGGTCCCGATTAAACATTTAAGTTCCGATTAAAATTTATCTGTAACGGAGGTGTAAAATCAATCGGAAGTTGGACCTGTTGGAATTAGAATCGAACCTTCATAACACCTCTGATCGACAGATAGACCCACAATATAGAAGTAATTCATTTTATTTTTTTATTTTATTTAGGCAACCAACTGCGATATACAAAATATATTACAGAATAAGTGCTTTACAGTAAACTATGGCTAATTACAGGTTTCCCTTTCTAACTGGGTAATTATATAATGCATGCGAATGGACTGTTGAGAAAAATTCAATTTAAATGTACAGTCACAATAATGTTTGATGTTAATTTCAGAATCATTTGTAAAAATTAAAAAAATAGTTTAAAAAATAGATTACATTTTGGCAAATTAATTGCCAATCACTTGCCTTCTTTTATAGAATATAGTTGAATAATCAACATTAAAAAGAAATCTACATTATAAATTCTGGCAATGCGACTCATTACACTATTTTTAGCAAAATTAGTGGATTGCCGAGGCACGTACAACATTGACGTGAGAGGAGCGCGCCGTAAGGGAATGTTAAAACCTATTTGTGCGACCAACTCCTTCAATTCATCTCGTGTAGTATCTCGTAGGGAGCCCAGCAGGTTCGAAGCCTACTGGGGCTATCGGTTAGCAAAGAAGGAACAGTTTGTCAATAAAAGTCTGATACATCCTCCCGCTACGCCCAAGAGCAGAAGACATTGGATGATATCCCGCTGTAAAAAAAAAATCCGTACAGTGTTTAATCAAACTTTCGTTTCACTCTTGATGTTCACTCAAGAGATTAAAATGTTCACGAGGCAAGCCTGCAGGCTATCGTTTTTAGTAACCTAGAATACGGCTGTGGCCGAAGACCTTTCCGTTTGTTCTCGGGGCATGCTCAGACTTTGATCACAATATTTTACCGGTCCGGTTCTATCGCTTTTTGTTCCGGTCCGCTTGCGACTTACACGCTCCGGGAAATTTAATAATTCCTCAAAATCCTGCAAGTGATGTTTCGAGGTTCGGATTTCAGATAGCCGTCTCCGGTTCAAACTTTGATGTATTTCAGTCGGAGGCGTTCAGGTTTGTTTTTAAGTAATATTGCTTCTCGTAATTACATTTTGATGGTGTTTTTGAGTTTATTTTGACTAACTGTTGTTGTTATGTAGTCACTCACTATTTTCAAAATTACAATCATCTTTTAGGGATTTTTTCATGGGAAATAGTGTTAGACTCTTACTGACTAAAAACCTACCCCCTTCCTTAGTTGTCTATCGTGCCGCGGCCGGGCCTTTCTTTCAGAAGCTGACCCATGACCCCAGAAGGCTTCGACTCTGCCTGCCTGCAGCTAGCAGACTGGGCCTCTACGGTTTGCTGACAGCTCCTCGAGGCGTGCAGGAAAAGTACACGCCGTCAACGGCTTGGGCTCGGTCTGATCGGTTACCGGACGATCGGATAGCGAGAAATTACCCATTGCACGCCGTCCGCAAGCCCGCTCCTACGGTGGCCGGAAATCGAGATCGGAATCACCGCGGTGACCGGGTCGAGCGCCCAGTTGCCTTTGCCTGGTGCGTTCGGCCTCCTCCTTTGATCATCTTTTAGGGATCAAAAACGATCCGTCACTACAAAATACACTTTTCCTCTCTCCCTCTTCAGTAGATCCAGATATAGTTACTAACTTGAAAGAACCTGAAGCTTTCATTTACTTCTACACAATACAAAATAAAGTCTATATTTTATTAGATTCCAAATCGAAATGAGATTTTTCCCGTTATGTCGGTACCTGCACCGTCATATCCTCATCGCTTTAATAACTGCTGAACAGAAAGAGATATTTCAGAGTATTTCCAAACTGTAACAATACTTGCATCCTCAGAAAATGTAATATTACAAAGGGTGGCAATACATCGGAAACGATACAATACAACAAAAATGCAATTTTGATACAAACTCACACAATGGGCACAGAACCTTGTTATCAATATCATTCGGTATTGGGAAGAAAACGTCCCCTTATTGCCGTGTCTTTCACGAACAAAACCGGAGAATGTCTTTGAAATCCTTTTTTGGAAGGAAGTTGTGAGAAACCTTTTTTGTTCAAAGACTAATGAGCTCCTAAACACGACAAATCAAGGAAGATTCATTACATTGTGCTGTCGCGGCGCCCCTCGTGACAAATCCAACGTGTAGAAAATACTAGCAGTAAATAGAAATAAATAAAAAAAAACTACTTTTAAATGTCATATGTGAATGCGCGTAAAGATTGAAAAAAGAATAGGTATCTATTGTGTTTATGAAATAACATGACTTTATTTGAATTTAGAATTCTAGATCATTTTTTAGTATTTGAAAAATAAACCCATGAAATTGGTAGAAGACACTGGCTCCTGTAACACAGGTACCTAGCCTGCTAAGCCTAGCGCAGGAGTCAGGGCTTCACTATTTTATAAATGTTGCCTATGTCAATAAAGAAGTTTATTATTATTATGTATTATTATTATAGATGAGTAAACCAATGATGGTCTCGCTAAGAAAACAAAAAAGTTGAACTGTGCCAAAGAATAAATAGTTCAATGAAATTTCATTGAAAACTGTGCATTTATCAAAATCACATTTACGTAGGATCTACTATTGATTGTAGTTTTATTTTACTGTAACTTATTGCGGCCTTTCGTGATATTAGTAAAGTCGCTATGTGGCCCGAGAGGGAAAAAGGTTGAGTACGACTGGTTCTAGCCCAGATACTCAACCTTTTTCAGCTTTAGGTATTTTTGTCTGGGCTGCGTGAATGTCCGAAAAAGTTATGGAATGCAAAGGATAACTAAAGAAACACAGATGCATTTTAGTCAGTAATAGTATAATGAGTAACTCTCTCTTGCACCCATTTTTAAGAAACTGAGATAAAGATAACTAGCTTCTGCCAGTTGCTTCGCCCACGTGAAACTAGAAAATACAACATTACAAGTGCAGCTATATATTAGTAGAGCAATGGGTAGCTCGCCGTCTAGCCGTCCGGTAACTGACCGGACCGAGCCCAGTCGTCAACAGCTCGTAGTGATCAACGCACTCCTTAAAGAGATTTCAGCCGATACCCACTAGCAAGGACCGCGGGGAATCTCTGAAAAGGAAAGCCGTAGTCCTAGCACGCAAAGGGCAACTGAAGTACACAGGTGAGATTTTAATCAGTAAAAGTCTGACACGCTCTCCCGCTCCGCCCAGAGTGGAAGAAGTCATTGGAGGATTCAGTACTTTCAAAGATTACCGCCTACATACAAAAATTGCGAATTATTTTTCAAATAATGGAAAGTAATTGAAACCTAATTGACGCAAAAAATTTAATGGAAAATAATGCAATTGTTGAAACGCTTCGTTCATAAACCTCCCAATTCAATTGGAGCTACTTCCATACTATGTCTGAAGCGTTATTATTTTATTTCCCTCTTGACTTAAAGACCCCCAGGTCGTAGCTATCAGGAAACACAGACTACATTATTATTGCTAACATAATTTCAGTAAGTAATTTTAGCGCCTAGGCGTACAACTGAAACTAATTATGCTAAACTCGTTATTAAACAGAACAAGAAGGTTCAAGGGTGTCGTGCTATGAATTAGTTATTCTCTGGAAATGCTGTTGAATAGGGAACAAGTTGTTACAACTGGAGCAATAATCTTCACTTGTAATATTTGAGGGGACATCTTTAGTTTGTACCTAATTCAGTTACGAACATTTTTTTTCTGTTTATGAATCTAATTATAACTTTGAATAGGAATTTATTTTCAGTTCCTATTTTCAGTGAGCGTTTACAGTCACGTAAACGTCTTAGGTTGTCAACAGTTCAAATTTTACCGTCAAAGACTTTCAAATCGGCAATTGATATTTTAACAAAGCCCACCTGTGTTCCATCACTGGTTCTTTACCTTCTAAGGTCACGGTAATTCTTTCGAAAATTCCCACAAAGCTAGCAGGGATCAGTCCTTCTATGCCACCTCAATTTTGGTCATATATCTTTAAAGCATCCGTGAAAAACGAGGGGCTGTCATCATCACATAGAATATCAATCTATTTAAACAAACTTAGGCACAATTAAATCTTCAGAAGAAAGAGACAAGACCTTTTCAAGAATGAATAATCACAAGCATATTTTCTCCTCAAAACCATTTGTTTATATTAATTTAAAAGCCGTCACAGGAATGTCCCGCGATTCCATTTATGTCTCGAGTAATTAAACGTTCAGCGGGAACCCTCCATATTGGCGAGATAATATGATTAAATTTAATGAACGTAATTAAGCATATTAGAAGCAAATTAATGAGCTGAAATATTGTTTTTATATGTTTTGTGAGTGTATTATTATTATGAGGCGTGTTTACTCAGTGTAACCTCGTGGGATTCATTATGAAAACAACAACAGAAATGTGTTTATGAATTAACATTTTCATTATGTGTCGTTGTGAGCTAAAGGTAGTATCATATTAGCGCTACGCCACGTTGCGTGACACAATGGAGCCCTAGCCTAAATATTCTTTATTTTAAATTCTAGAGCAGGCGACGCCCAGTACCTAAGTTGTGCGACTGAGAGACCAAAGTTTGAAAATGCGCCTATGCCAAAAAAGAGTGAATAAAATAGAGCACGTGCTTGCAGTTAGCAATGTTGCTTGAGAGCAATTATAGTACTATTTTATAACCATTTGGACTTGTGTGGTCGGACCTTTACGGCTAAGTAACAACTTCACAAGCTTTTGCACGACAAAAAATTAGAGCATTTTTTTTTAAACAAAACAACAAGTTTTGCTTTGAAACCCTAACTCCTTTGTCTCACAGAAATATATTACAGCCAGTGTTTTATTGCGGTTCATTTTCATTTTAGTTATTTTACAGAGATAGTTCACAAGATTTGTCAAATCTGGACAAAAGAAAAAATGAAAATATAGAGCGGCAATAAATCCAAGTTACTGCAACATTTTCTATAGAAATATGACCACTATTAACTTCTGCAACCGTTTGCTATAAAAATAAGATTTATTAGATCTTTCGTTTGCAATCGCCGCCATCGTGACCCATAAATGGAAGAAGTTTAAATTATATAATATTAATTATGAAGTGCTCCAACCCTTCCAGAAACGTCCGACACAGGACGTCTCTTAAGTAATTAATTTTTCATAATTACCTATAATAAATTATGTTAAGAGAGGGAGTCATTATTATTTATCAAGACTTTGTAGTTCTGCTTCGAGAATTTACGTCCGATATATTTTTTAGGAAAAAGCTTTTTAAATACTTTCCGCAAATCTGATCTTTTCAGCAAAAAATAATACAGATAATATTTAACAAGGATTAATTATATTTATGCTCTGTTATCGATATATTTATCTAAAAGCTAGATTAGTGAATTCTGGAAAAATTAATAACAAATTCTGTATGAATATGGAAATACCCCTTTTCAACAGAACGATTCCATGAACTTATTTATTCAGTTTACGGATATGTACGGTCAGGGGTCAAAAGTGCAGTTGCACTCTACCAATGCTTAAGTGAAAGAAAAATTTGTAAAAGATGGGCCACAACTCGTTATTTAATTCTTAAGGTTCCTTTTATGAAACAAACGAACTGAGTAGTCCTCTTCTATAAAAAATTCTAGACACTTTAATATCGGTAGAGTGCAACTGCACTTTTGAACCCTGACTGTACATACTTCAGCCAAGAATCTCGGTGTCACAATTGACAGCAATCTCTCTTGGCGAGCGCAAGTGAATGAGGTTAGCCGTAAGGTACACTTCTCCTTCCATAGTCTTAAATCCCTTCAAAGGTTCTTGCCCTTTAAAACTAAAATTTACTTAGCTCAAACTCTAATTCTGCCGATCATCGATTACGCGGATGCCTGCTACCTGGATGCCACTGAGGAGCTATTAAATAAGCTTGAGCGCTTGCAAAACCTATGCATTCGTTTTGTTTTTGGCCTTAAAAAATATGACCATGTTTCTCAATTCCGCAAGGATCTCAAGTGGCTCCCTATCCGTCTTCGTAGGAACACTCGGGTATTATGTCTCTTGTACAACATCCTTTTCAACCCTGCGTATCCTGGCTACTTACGTGATCGTTTTTCGTTCACACGCCCGGGCGATGCCCCATGCAGATCCCACCTTAAATACCACCTCAATTTCCCATCCCATAAAACCCATTTCTATTCCAACTCCTTCTCTTTTCATGCGGTACGACTGTGGAACTCACTTCCAGCCAAGATCCGTAACGCAAAAAATATATCTGTCTTCAAACAGCTAGTCAAAGAACACTACCTCTCTACCATCTCATAAAGTTATAATTTACACATATAAATTTTTATAATTTAATTTATGTATTGTATGTATGTATGTATTTATATATGTAATGTATGATTTAATTTGAATAATATAGTATATTATTAATTAGCTAACTTATTTGTTTTCTGTACACTGTGTCTACATCTCTCATCCAACTCTCCTGTCGCAGGTCTGCTGGAAGAAATTTCACTTGAAATAAGCAGTACCTTTGTGTTCTTCTATCTGTGTTTGTTATTTTCTTTTTTAAGTGTTTGTGTGTACATAAATGAATAAATAAATAAATAAATACTTAAGCGATACTTAAACATACAAACAATTGATATGCATCTTAAATGATTCTGTATCATAAGTTTTATTAATCCGCGACGGAAAAGAGGGGGTTATAAGTTTGACCTGTCTGTCTGTGTGTCTGTCCGTGGCATTGTAGCGCTTAAACGAATAGACCGAATTTGATGCAGTTTTTTTTGTTTGAAAGCTGGCTTAATCGAGATGGTTTTAACAACAACTTATGAAGATCTGTGTTCTAGATGTTTAAGGTCACCAGCTCGTTTGTTAGCTGCAGTAGGTATATTAAACACTTATAATGCGTATTTATATAACTTTCAAACATTTGTGTGTCCTAATATTTGAAATACTCGTTGTACATGATGGTGCTACTCGCTAGCTCGAAGTTAAAAGACGTAGCTATGAATTGTTTATTAATAAGCCCATCAAGTTTGTGCTCATTAGAGTCGTCTTAACCAGTGCTATACATTTCTCTCGAGAACCTGATGCTAGAACTGGGACATGGCTGATGGAATCCTGGAATGCTTACTAGTAAAGGCATCGCGTTTGGGCTCGTTAGATTCGTCTTAATTCGTTTTGTTAATTTATTATGATGACAAGAATTGATGCTGGAACTGGGAGGTGGCTGATGGAACCCTATGCTTACTAGTAAACCCATCTAGTTTGAGTTTGTCAAATTATACTCATGTACATGATGGTGCCTTTGAGCTGGTCTGATCATGGAGCTCGAAGTTAGAAGACCTTGAATTGTTTATTAGTAAGCCGATTCCTCTTAACCTGTGCTATACATTTCTCATGATGTCGAGAATCTGATGCTAGAACTGGGAGGCAGCTGATGAAACCCTGGAATACCTACTATTAAATTCTTCGACTTTAGGCCTATATATGTATATTGTTGGTAATGAAGCACGTTTTCATAGCACAATTTTTTAATTGATAAGATCTAGTGCTTGACTGCAATTCAACCTGATGTTAAGCAGTGATGCAATCATTGATGGTGAGGCGCACTAGTTTATATCAAATTACAGAAAACATTTTGTGTCTGGGGTTTTTTAAATTTTATTCAAAAGAAAACTGATATTACATAACATGTACCGTATCATATCAATCATCATTCAATAAATCATTGTTTTTTTTATATGTCTCAGCTGTCCTAATTTTATTATTTGTAAAAGTTGTGTACAGTAAAGACAAACAAACAAAAATATAAGAATATATTTTTGTTTGTTTTACATTGATATTGAATCCGCTATGTTCTGCCTCTGCACCACACGGGAAAGAACTCACGAAGCGGTTTTCTTCCGCTGCCGCCACGGTAACGGGCCCGGAGCTTCTGTAGAATGCAAATATATATGTAATAAATTACAAATAAAAAACTTTTTAAAAACAAGCTTTCAATTAAATGGGCTAAAAAGAAGAAAATAAACTTTTCCTTTATAACTTTTACTATCAATTTATAACGGCATTACACAATTATTTATATGATACAAAAGCTTGTCGCGAGATTTTGAAAATATTAAAATCAATAGATGAAGTTATTTAACTTATTTAATTAATAAAGTTATTTAGCTGTGTATTTACACATTTAAATCTCGCGACAAGCTTTTATATCATATAAATTGTGTAATGCCGTTATAAATTGATAGTAAAAGTTATAAAGGAAAAGTTTATTTTCTTCTTTTTAGCCCATTTAATTGAAAGCTTGTTTTTAAAAAGTTTTTTATTTGTAATTTATTTTTTACTTTTTAGTTATACCTTATTTAAATCACATTTGTAATCTCAGCAAATCCTTTCATTTCTTACCCATATTATAGGAAAGCATAAGAAACTTAGTCTGCTATCTTTAGAAGTCTGCCAGGTTTTTTTTTATTTAATTTTTTTACGGTAGGTAAAATCACCCATTGACATCTCCCGCCCTTGGGCTTGGTTCGGTGGGTTACCGGACGGACAGCGAGCTACCCATTGCCCGCCGTCTGCAAGCCCACGCCTACGGTGGCAGGAAATCGGGATCGGAATTACGGCGGTAGCTGCGGCGTGAGCGCCGTTGCCTGATGCGGTCGGCCTCCTCCTTTGCTAGCATTACTGCTTCGCAGAAGGAGGCGACCACCTGAGAAGACTACCAGGTTGAATTTATGAAACCAAAATGATGGTTGTGAAGGTGAACCAGGTTGATCGTAAGTAGTACTAACAATCAATCTAACTTACATGAAATAGCCAATTGTCCAGGTTTTATATAACTGGGATCCACAATCACAAATACTGGGAAATGCGGAGAAGACTCAAGCACCGTAAAAAAATTGACGCTCTTGAAATGTGACGCTGGAGGCGTCTACTGAAGATAAAACAGACTGCTCCACGCACTAACGTTTCCATTCTTAAAGAGCATTGCATCAAAACAAAAACTTACGTCGATTGCGCAACAGCGAATTTTTAAAATGTTTGGATATATCATACGCAATGAAAGCTCTTTGGAACGTTTAGTGGTATAGGGAAGAGTAGAGAGCCTACGTTCTCGCGGCCAATCGCCTACCAGATAGACAGACCTCACTAAATCATCATCATCATTTCATCTTTGAAGTGTTTCCTCATTGAATGTACACGAAGTGCCATGAATAGAGAGAGATGGAGAAGTCTCGCAAAAGCCCCAACCAACCAACCAGACGATCCATGACCACTACCACTCCACCAAGAGTATAACTGAGAAAAAAGAGAATATTGGATTTAGAGTAATGTCACTTTATTTTTCAAGTTACTTTCTGCAAGCCCTTTCAATTGGTACCGTGCGCGAGTCCAAGTCGCTTATGACCGGTTAGAACTTATTTTATTCGATCCGAAACGCGATGGGATTGTGTCGTTTTATTGCGGAACTCCTATGGCCACCATCCAGCTCCATCATCAGATCCCGACTGCCATATTGATCAAAGTACAAATCAAAGTACTCGTCATTACAAATCTAACGAGACCAAAGACGAGACGGTTGTGTCGTTTCATTGCGGAGTTCTTGTAGCCACCTTCCAGCTCCATCATCAGACCCTGGTTACCATATAGGATCCAAGTACTCATCAATACAAATCAAATGAGCCCGAACTCGATGGGCTTGTGTCGATTTATTACGAAGTTCCTACCTTCCAGCTCCATCATCAGAACCTGGTTACCATATAGGATCCAAGCACTCGTCAATACAAATCAAATGAGCCCAAATTTGATGGGGTTGTGTCGTTTAATTGCTGAGTTCCTATGGTAACGTTCCAGCTCCATCATCAGACCCTGGCTACCATATAGGATCTAAGTACTCGTAATTACAAATCAAATGAGCCTAAAGTCGATGGGGTTATTATCGTTTAATTGCGGAGTTCCTATGGCAACCTTCCAGCTCCATCATCAGACCCTGGCTACTATATAGAATGAAAGTACTCGTCAATACAAACTAATCGAGCCCAAATTCGATGGGGTTGTGTCGTTTAACTGCGGAGTTCCAATGACCACGATTCAGCTACATCATCATACCCTGCTTACCATATAAGATCCAAGTACTCATCATTAAAAATCAAATGAGCCTAAAGTCGATGGGGTTATATCATTTAATTGCGGAGTTCCTATGGTAACCTTCCAGCTCCATCATCAGAACCTGGTTACCATATAGGATCCAAGCAGTCGTCACTACAAATCAAACGAGCCCAAATTCAATGGAGTTATGTCGTTCAACTGCGGAGTTCCTATAAATACGTTCCAGCTCCATCATCAGACCCTGGCTACCTTAAATGATCAAAGTACTCGTCAATACTAATCAAACGAGCTCAAACTCGATGGTGTCCTGTCATTTAACTTTGGAGTTCCTATGACCACCTTTCGGCTCCATCATCAGACCCTGGCTACTTTACAGAATGAAAGTACTCGTCAATACAAAGTAAACGAGCCCAATTTCGATGGGGTTGTGTCATTTAAGTGCGGAGTTCCTGTGACCACCTTCCAGCTCCATCATCAGACCTTGGTTACCATATAGGATGAAAGTACTCGTCATTATGAATCAAACGAGCCCAAATTCGATGGGGTTGTGTCGTTTAACTGCGGAGTTCCTATGACCACCTTCTGACTCCATTATCAGACCCTGGCTACCATACATGATCAAAGTACTCGTCAATACTAATCAAACGAGCTCAAACTCGATGGGGTCGTTTCGTTTAACTTCGGAGTTCCTTTGACCACCTTTCGGCTCCATCATCAGACCCTGGCTACTATATAGAATGAAAGTACTCGTCAATACAAACTAAACGAGCCCAAATTCGATGGGGTTGTATCGTTTAACTGCGGAGTTCTTATGATCACCTTCCGGCTCCATCATCAGACCCTGGTTATCATACAGGATCAAAGTACTCGTCAATACTAATAAAGCGAGCCCAAATTCGATGGGGTTGTATAGTTTTATCGCTTAGTTCCTATGGCTACCTTCCAGCTCCATCATCAGATCAGCTCCATGTCATCATAATGTTCCATTGTCACCCGATTTACACATGTATGTAAAATTTCAGCTCAATCGGTTGAAGATATCTGCTTCAAAATTGAGTTGTAAGATTTGAGCCGAACATACATAGTTACATACAGTGCAAGCTAATAGAAAGCTTGTAAAAAATTAAATCAGTTTTCACGACGCGGTTTAAGGCCGCGGTGTAAGCGGTTGTTTGTGGCTGCCGCTGACTGGCGCCACGGGCGCCCGCCGCTACCTCGGCGGTTTGCGCCCGCACGCTCTGTGGTCGGTTGGCAGCTTGCGGTCGAAAATCGCAGCCATCGCGACGACGGCGGCGGCGGCGAATCAACCGCCTCATGAGTTTTGAAATAAAATAGCCGTTTCCTCTGCCCTGGTGGCCGCAGAAAAAAAATGCTTCATGAGTTCTGGGCGACTGGTAGGAAATTCCTAAGGCATTAAAGCCAGCCTTGATATAACATATTTTACTAGTGCAAAGCTTTAATAAATAACAATCCTCAGCAATCCAAAAAAAGTCTACACGTATTCAATATTACTCAAAACGAAACATTTTTTACAGTCATACTCGTATAAAAGGCTCTTAGTAATCATTTCCTACAAAAACTCCTAATGCATGGGTGCTTCAGTTTCATGTGTATTATAACAAAAAATGCGACTGCCACTAAACTTAACGTTCGGCTTACGACCTTCGAGCCATCAAGACGATTGCTGTCTGGCTGCTGACTCGAAATCGTACAAATATTGTATACGTGTAAGTTTTGTATGTATGTGTGTGTTTCTCGTATGAGGAAATCTTGAACAGTCTGTTCGAACAGCAGAATGGATTTAAATAAAAAATAACACGTAAAAAGACAAGCTATTCTGAATTTGAAACTATTCTGTGGTGCTATTCTCTAAGAAAACGCAGCGCTGCCGTTACGACGAACATCCAAATAGGATACATTGAATTAACAATCCAATGTATAGATCATTAAGGTTGACAATCCAATGTATCCTGTTTGGGTGTTCGTCGTTGAGGCAGTGCTACGTTTTGTTAGAAAATAGCATCACTGACTAGGAGAGATTTCGGAGTAGCAGCGTTGGAAGGTGAACCGATATATCCTACTGAAGAACGGGCGACTCCTTTGGATGCGAGATGCACTAGAATAGGCGATTTTTTTTAAGTGGGAAGTCATCCAATGACATCTCCCACTCTTGGGTGGAGCGGGAGGATGTGTCAGAAGTTTACTGACTAAAAACCCACTCCTGTTCCTTCGTTGCCTCTCAGAAGCTGACCCTTGGCCCTAGTACGCTTTAACCCTGCTTGGACCCTACGGTTTGTTGGTTAACGGAAGGTCGAAAGGTGAGCTACCCATAGCTCTCCGTCCAGACTAGGCGATGTGACCTACTATTAGAAGGCCTAAGTCCAGCAGTGGACGTATTGTATCTTAAATAATGATGATAACCCATAAGAGTTTTACAAGAATCCGAGTAAATCCGCGGGGAAATCTAGTTCTTCATAATGTGTACCGTTTACATTCAAACATTTGTTTACTGATACTATTAATCTGATTCCATTACTGAATTCGATCTTCGCCTATAAGTTATTGCTCCCTGAAACTTGTAAGCAGCTGGCAGAGCCGAGAAACTTTTGATTCTCTCGGGATGAGAAGAACTTTAGGTAACCTTTTCTTGATTTTTTTTTATTGGTTGTGGAAAATTATCAAACAACTTCTCCCGTTCTAGGTGGAGCAAGAGGGAGTGTTAGACTTTTACTGACTAAAACCAATCCGTGTTTCGTCAGTTGCCCTTTGCGATTCAGAGCTGCGGTGACTCTGTCGAACCATCCCGCGGCAGATTCTTGTTTTCAACATGGGTTCATTTTCTGTTATGTTAATTGGAATCTTAGTTCTAAAAAATAAAGTATGAATATACACAAATATGTTTGTGAGTGCTGCCAGACTGATAGCACGGTGCAGGGAGTGATGCAGGAGAGTAGGCTATCGAGCCATCAGATTAATATTGAACTCATCATCATCATCATTTCAGCCGAAAGACATCCACTGTTGGAGATAGGCCTCCACCAACTGTCGCCATAATGAAAGGTCCTGGGTGTCCTGCATCCACCGGATTCTCGCAACCTTTACCAGGTCATCGGTCCACCTTGTAGGAGGCCTTCCAACGCTACGTCTTCCGGTACGTGGCCGCCATTCCAGAACCTTCCGGCCCCAACCAGTGGCAATGTGCCCTGCCCATTGCCACTTAAGTTAGGCAATTCTTCGTGCTATGTCGGTAACCTTGGTTCTCCTGCGGATAACCTCATTCCTGATTCGACACGCAAGGAAACTCCGAGCATAGCCCTTTCCATTGCCCTTTAGGTGACTTTAAGTCTTCTGATGAGGCCCATTGTAAGCGACTACGTTTCGGAGCAATATCGAACTATTATTGAGATATCCGCTACCGCGCAGGTTGCCGCTCGCCACTCAGAAGTTCTATGAATCTGCACGCGCTTTCAAATACATTTAGGAAGAGGACATTTACTATAATTCCAAGAACAGTGATGGTAGTCGTGCACACGATGTTCAATTGGAGAGATATATGTATATGCACAGAGACTAATGTGTGGATATTGAAGTAGGTATTCAAATATACAGGGCTATGTATTAGATCACACTTTATGTAAACATCTTCGGATAAGTTTACCAACTTATCCGAAGATGTTTACATAAAGTACATACGCACTACACTACAGTGTAGTGCGTATGGCTTACATATACGCCTAGTAATTTCTGTATATAACGCGTCTATTTACTCACTCAAACAAAAACAATATACAGCTATTATTAGTATGATAATCTTAGTGCTCGACTACGAAAGGTCACCAGCTAAGTAGTTTAACGCTACAATGAGCGGAGATAATAAGGTCGTTACTTTGCTTCTAAGAAAGAAAATACACTTTTATGTATACAAAGATGAATTTTTCACATATTCTTCCAAGCAGCATATATGTGTAATAAGTCTAAGAATAATCCTTTACTTTAAACTATTGTGTGTCCGTGTAATTTACGATAGACTTAGCGCGTGAATCGTGCTGGAACGCGGCACTAGAGGTTTTTACACAGAAATACTGCTGCGCAAAGATACTCCATTTCAATTATGTAATGTACTGAGTGGGGAAAGCAGTCGAGAGACTAAAGTGAACGGATAATGTACAATATACACGTTTTATTCCAGATCTTAATGTTAAACGTTCACGAGAAGTTAAGAAATACAATTTAGCTCAATTCAATTGTGATATATCTCGGTGTTGAGAGAGAACGATTTTAATGCGAGGTTAACGACGCGCCGCTCCTACCAATGTACGTAAATTGCTCCTCCATTGTGAAATTATGAAAAAAAAAAGATTTTATTGTTATCGTCGCGTTGAAATGGCCCGGAGGATTATCGTACCTTCGCTGTCAAATCATTTAATTTATACTTACTTGGATAACCGCCAAAAGTTTTTGATTAGCTACGATTACTTTAAAATTGGTTTTATGAAATTATAGTACTAAGGAATTTACGTTTAAAACAGTATCTATAAGTATTAATCTTTATGCTGATGACTCTTATTTTGCACTAAGTTAACGGGCCCAATACTCAGTATTGGGACCACAAAATATCAAATTAAGCCATCTCTGACCGAACAATTATCTCGGTCAGTCCAAATATTCGCGAATATTGTCAACCCAAAACACTAAGTTCAAATGAACCAAACTAATGTCACACCCAGATCAAAACGTTCATTTATTTGTTCGCGTTATAATGAACTGTCTGCCTGTAGGTATATGTGGGCTATTTTTAACCTTGTACTGAGTGAAGACGCGGTGAATTGAGTGGAAGTTTTCACGATTGCATGCGTGATCAAGCCTTGGTCTCTTGATCGGAAAACTTAACGTTGCAATAAAGTCAGCCTTAGTGTCTGCACCTTCATTCTTGAAAAGGGTTTAGTGACATAAGTTTGGTTTAGTTTTTAGTTAGAAAGCGACCGTCTGTTATTTTACCCCGAGGAAACAGTGGCCACTAAAACTCCACCGCGCCTGTAACAACGACCACGTCCTCTGCTGCCTTCGTCATCACGCGTTTACGACAAGTCTTCACAACTGTGATAGACTCCGGACAGTGTGAGTTGTTTGCGCGGATAGGCGTGAAACTGCCGTTTGTGTTCATGCTGAAGTAACTGTAGCCACTGCGGTCTACGTAATATAAGGAAAGACTTCTGACGTAGTGGTTTGATGAAGCGTGGTGTTGTTGCAGCCTGCGGTTCTACTGCTCACAACAACCACTCTCTGCACTATAGCGAACGTGATGGCGGGTGTGGTGGCAGTACGATGGCGAGCAAGTGGCTGTACGATAGCGAGTGCGGTAGCCATAAGATGGCGAGCGCGGTAGCGGTACGATTGCAAGCACAGTAGCGGTACGATAGCGAGCGCAGGGGCGGAAGCGATGGCAGGCATAGAGTTGGACTCGGTGGCAGATGCAGTGGCGGCCTCGGATTTATGAACACTGCTTCGCGAGTTGTTGTAGCAGGTAGACATGTTATCCCAGGCTAAAACCAGAGACGAACGCTCGCAAATGAACTCTGCCACATAGTTTTAGGCACCTGTAATCACTTCAAAGCACCTATTTATTAAAACCATAAGACAATAGGTTACAAACTGACAATATTGTAAATTCCTTTTAATCAGCATTTGTAGAAGGCAGCAATGTTCCAATTTGTCATGAGTATTATTTTTATAAGAAATACATCGCCTTGTCAGTTAAAATAAATATGGCAATGTATCGAAGCAAACACTTAGATACATGTTTGATACTGAGCACTCGCGCAAGCTGCTGACCCTGTCCGTAGTATAAAACTGTGGGCTGTTACTATGAACGAGCGTCGCAAATATTTGTAACGCTCGCAGGATCACTAATGGTTTCCTGACCCTTTGCGCGGCCTTTTCATAAAACAGTCAAAACGCTCGGGAACGCACGTAAAGCTCCAGATATAAACTTACGGTAAATGCTCGTAGTATACCGTGATGGATTAAGTATCCAGGATTTGTACACAGTAAAACAGGTTGGTAAAACATTTATAGTGAGGATGAAGTAAGTTTTTAATGTGAGTGTGTTTATTAAAAGCCGTTCAGAAAATTCCCCCTACTATTAACAAATATTACAGTCAATATGAAGTGCTAACAATGTTATGCTGTATTTAAATACACACATTACATTTACATTCAGCAACAATGATGATGAGAGCAGTGGTGGCCGAGTGGTAACGGCCCCGACTTACGAGTTGTAGGTCGCGGGTTCAAACCCAACCAGGCGCATTACTTTGTGTAACTTATTTCATCACCACTTATCTCAAAACGGTGAAGGAAAACATCGTGAGGAAACCGGCATGTCCTAGAACCAAAAATTCGAAGACATGTCACATCCACCAACCCACGTGGTGGGCCCGCGTGGTGGATTACGGCCCATTCCCTCTCCCTAGAGAGGAGACCTGAGTCCCAGCAGTGGGAACATTATGAGGCTGATGCTATGCTACGCAGCAACAATACTTGAAGAAACAATAAATTTACTACCGCTACAATTGCGTGCTACGATATCAGTGCCAGTTAGTACAGCTACGCTAGCTACGCCGTAGCATTCGTAGAAAATGTCGTAGCACATCACCAATTGTAGACTCACTGCGAGCTCCTCGCGAGCTCAGACAAGTTGTTTATTTGAAGTTACATTATTTTACGACTGTTTCAAAATTATCAGTTTTCATGGGCTAGATAAAGTGAGATTCTATGGATGACAACGATTTAAAAAAATGTTTGGGATTAACCACGAGACATGTTAACCGCACATAGTTTTGACTTTGACTTTGTCTAGTAGCTCGTTTTACTTTTATAAATTTCGTACTTTCTTGAAAATATGTTTTTACCATTTACCTTTTCCAAGTTGAACTCCAACTATCTCAGTAATAGGATAGCATATCGCTCACACGGCCAACTCTTGCCGGTCAGTTCATCCCATCAGAATGCGATCGGCGCGAAATGTTCGCTCAGTTCTGTGAAAAATTGACATTCTTCTTCGAACTACGGCCCACTGCGAAGCTAAAAGGAAGTGATTTGATTTATGCAGTATATGTAAAAGTATTATAGATGTAAAAGTACTTTATATGGTTATGTGACTGGCATCAAAGCGGCTACGAAACGAAATAAAATTGGACAAAAACCTTTTTTTCTTATTCTTTATTTTTAGACGTGGAAAGTGATATATACAATATATACATACAACACAATATAACAAAATTTATCCTCCTCAAGATTAGGCACACATCTAAAATCCCCATCATTTGTTCTTGACCACATAAAAAAAATCCGTAATTTTTAAATGGCATGTAATAGGGGGATATTATAGTACGCGACAAATACGTTGAACCAAAATTGCCGTTGTTGCTATTGTAACGCGCAACCCCCCGCTTCTATTGAGACCCGAAAATCTGTGACTGCGCATTGAAGGTCGATCGCTATTTTGGTTCAACATAAATGCCGCGTATTGTACCTACATACATGATGAACTGCGTTGTTCGAAAGAGTCATCAAGGCACTGGAATGAAAAGAGTGGAAACATGGATTATTTTTATTGGTGGAAAAATCATCCAATGACATCTCCCGACCTTGGGCGGAGAAAGCCGACCCTTGGCCCCAGTAGGCTTCGGCCCTGCCTGCCTGCTAGCAGGCTGGGCCTCTACGGTTTGCTGACAGCTCCTTGAGACGCGCAGGAACAGTACGCGCCACCAACGACTTTGGAAGTTATTTGAAGATTTCGATGCCCACCAAAAAAAAATTATACTTTATTCCTAAATAATTATATTAGAGCTCAGTACTTTGTTATTGAACCTAATATTCAATAACTAAGTGCTGAGCTCTTAAACTCAAAGCCCGAGTAAAATGCGTCTACAGTGCAATAGCTATGTGTTTCAATTTCAAAATGAAACGTTTGTAAAAGTCAGCGTCGGGTCAGTGAGTAATTGAGTTGCTGCAATGACGAAGCACTTTTTGTACTGTTTGTTCGTAACCTTTAACGTAAAATCAATATATCGGGAGTTTATGTAATAGCCAACAACAACATATGTAAACTAATATTATAAAGAGGAAAGATTTGATTATTTGTTCCTTAGTTTTTATGTTATCTACGATTTAAGTCAAAAATTTTGACGGATTTTAAAAATTCTTTCACTATGAGAAAGCTACATGTTTATTGAGTAACAATAACAAGAGTCTCGGCCAACCTTAGGAGATTCGCGTTAGGCGACTAGATCAATGACTTGATTCAAAATGGGAACTCCTGGACACAGCTCGTATTGTTAGGAGGTTCCTTTCTCTGTCCGGATGAGTCCTGACCTCCGGTAGCTTGGACCCTGTCCCCGATACCGGTGGGATATATTTTTATATTTTTAAATGTCTTTTTTATTTTGTAATGATATTTTAACAATATTATTTATATGTAAATATTAATCAATAAAGGGAATGATGTAATATACATTGTTTTATCTCCAACAAAATACAACACAGTTTAGTTGACAGGTAGTTTGACAAAAGGTATGATTTTTACCTAAAGTGAAAATCAAAAAATTCAAAAATTGTATGGAGACAACTAAAAAAAACCAACCTTATTAATATATAATGATTAAACGCAATAGTGCATTTACTAAGTCATCCTTTTCCTTAAACAAATCTCTCACATGATCGATATTTTCAAATCAGCACCACTCAAATTTCCTGCCAGCTCACAAGACTCCAATCACGAGCATCCAAAAATAAAACAAAAATCATTCAACTCTATTTTCGTGCCAACCCTACCGTCCTTCCTATGCAAGTTCGATAAATAATTTAATGGCAGTGCGCCGTCCACAGGGCTGTCAGTGGCAGCGCCACACTCATTTGTCAACGACGTGATATAACAGGTTAGCAGACTGCCGGTCATTTGCATGCTCCTATCTGTGAAGATAGCTTCGTAACGTTGGTATCACATTTTGTAACTAACTTGGTAATGGGTGACGCTGTGGCGGGTTCCGTATAATACTGCTATTAATTTCATTGTCTGGTTAGTTCGCGAAGTCGTGGTAAATGCAGTGCATGAGTCTTATGAGTTAGGGACTTTTTAAATGGAATAAAGTTTGTAAAGCTGCATGGGAAATGAATAAACGTTTATGGACACGATAACAGGAACTGTCTACTTATGTTAAATTAGCTTCTGCCAGCGTCTTTGTCCTCGTGAATTTTGGTTATTGCAGACACGAAGTTGAGGTCGAAGACGGATCAAAATTAGCCTATATCCATCCTTGGAATTCAAGCTTTCTACACACCTTTCATGAAAATCGATTCAGTAGTTTAATCGTTAAAGCGTAACAGACAGACAGAGTTACTTTCATATTCATAATATTAAGAATGGATTTATAACTGACCCAACAGACTTTATTTTTCTTCGTCTTTGGCAACTAAGCCGGTATCGACTATCATCAAACGTTTTCCTGTCTTAGGTATGAACTGTCATACGCGTGAACTGTCAAACATGGGAACTGTCAAACGCATGATGGTTAAATAGTTGTTAAATTTTATGAATTTTCCAATTTAATTTCTTCCGGAAGAAACTTGTATAAACTATTAGAAAACTTTAAAAAAAGGTAAATGAAATCGATAAGGTCGTTCTTAAATTATGGCGTTACCAAGGGAAAGAGGGATTCATTAATATAAACAGTAATATCCATAACAAAACTCCTTAAATTTTTTTTTTGTATAAAATAAGGTATATTTATCGAATAAATGTCGCCATTACATAAAAAAAAATCCTTTATTATCAGGCAACTAAAGCCCATATATAAAATACAAAAATAATCTTACAAAATAATAAACTAATATACACACTGTATATGTAGTACACTACATGCTTGGGTTAAAGAACACAAAACTCAGACATGGATGAAATAAAATCCGAACGTAGCGACCGGAAAACACAGCTCAATTCTCAAACGGTCAATCAAGAATGTTCTTTTTACGTATTCAATCGTTCGCAATTACCCTCAAAACGCAATACAAAATCGGACCAGGTTAAAAATCAACAAAATGTAAAAGATCGTGATTGATGGGTTTGTTTTACCTCATTCGTCCCCATTCGATTGCGACACGCGAATCTATTTCAGTAACTGGCGTGTATTTTAATCTGATTTTTCGGATGAATTCAAATGAAAACCGAAATGCTGCGGGATTATAGACTTTTAAAATATGCGCATATACGGAACCATATATTGGTGTATCAAAGTCAATTCCGAGCGGTTTGCGTTTTAAGATAGGCGTTTGAAGTGAGCCCGCATAATCTTTTTGGATAGACGGTTTGATGTGGTGGGCTTTATTCAAAAAAGGTCTTTCTGTAGGCTATGAAGAATTAAAAATCGCGTGGAACGTTAATGACGAATTTAATATGGACGGAGTCGGCCACAGGAGCGAGGTTTTAACTGGAAACGACAAAGTGAAGGTTTAACGGGTCGTGAGAGCATAAATCATGTATCAGTAATTCTGCTTGTTTCTGTGTAAACATTCCATTTCCTTTAATCACCGCTTCGTAAGCGATCACTGGTTTATCCTGATTGATAGACAATCATATTTCGTATATCAGGATGACAACTTAAGAATATAGTTTATAAGCTAAAGTTTTAAACACATCGATCAGGCTTTCAAAGCGTGCCCGCCCTGCATATTCTTCCGTACGATATCCATCACCGCTAACTTAAATTTTGTGCTTGTTTAAAAAATGTTGTGAAGTTCATTTAAACTCTTTTGGAAATTGGTATTGAAAAAAAAAAAATATCATCATTTCAAACAAGGTACGGTTAATGTCTGAACTGAATCAAAAACAATACTTCAAATTATGAATCGTTTTTATTCAAATTCAGCCTTTGCTTAAGTTTGTCGCAATAAGTCACTAAGTACTTCCTAAAATTTGATCCTTGTTACTGACTCTATCAAATGGTGTTATAATACTTTTTTTTTTAATCAATCGGTATGTAACCTAGTTAAGAATGTTTTTGTGTTTTTTTAATAACCCAATCAAAAGCGGTCCCGAGACTCCTTTGAGTATTTTCCCTATATTTTTTTATTATTATTTCGTATAATTATGTAAATAAATTAATATGCAAAACTGATCCACTGACGCCCAAATTGTTCGCGATTCATATTTGTTCACTCGTAAATTAAACGTTTCCAATTCTACCTTCGACTGTTCGCTGTTTCATAATGGAAATTTTAAAACCATTTATTACGAGTTTCGTAGTTCCCGGGGCCATGGTTGTTAGTATGTGAAATTATTCGCTTATTCAAGACGAGGATATGAAGCTAACGCCCAAAATTAGGTTATTCTGTATGTTTTTATAGCCCGAACTTTTATTGTGAAGCTGTGTAAAAAAATTGTATGTCGAGTATTCTTGACTATATTAATAAAAAAATGTTATTCTGACAGAAGTTTTAGAAAAAAGACCTATTAGGTACTTGTCAAAATATGTACAACAACAAGCTGTAAATAATTATTTAAGCAAGTCTATAAAATGCTTTATATCTCTATCTATCATCTAATAAACATATCGTGTCAGTGTGTTATCGAACTCCTCCGAAAAGGCTTGACCGATTTTTATGAATTTTGCAGTAGGTCTGAGAATAGATCAAAGGCTATTTTTATACACTTATATTGTATACTATCACACAGGCGAAGCCGCTGGCAACAATTAGCATGTATACAAAAATTAATCCCTATTTCCTTTGGTTACGCCATAACTTCAGAACAACTGTACCAATTTCATTTATATATCTTTTAAGGTTTTTTATTACTCTGTAGAAGGTTCCTACTGAAAAAAAAAAAGATAATTCAATTTTTTTACAAAACTACAAATATTTAGACTTCGCGCGTTTGACAATTTGCACGTTTGACAGTTTGCACGTTTGACAGTTTGTACGTTTGACAGTTTACACGTTTAACAGTTTACACGTCTGACAGTTCATAGCTAAGACATGACAACGTTGGTCGGTTCAGTCAGTTTTGAAATAAATTGCGAGGTTTCTATCAACACGCATCTCTTTCCTTTTCTTTTCAATGCAGTCCGCGCTTTAGTTCGTATTGTAGCCTTAATATAAAACGGATTTGTCACAGCTCTGTTTTCCGCTGTGTTATTTTCGTGAGGCACAACGCCTATTGAATTTACATTCGCTGCCGCGCCATGCCTGTCACGTCATGCATATGTATGGCCTTATGCAAACTGCAACTTTGCCTTTCATTGAATAAAAATATTTGGAATGTGACGACGTTTCGAGCTTACTGATTCTCTGTGATAGACTATTATTAAAATTGATACACTACTTGAATAAATGTGGTTTGTTCGGAAATGAAACAAAAATTACAGTTTATTTTTCAAAAAAATATTCATTCATAAATTCACTGTTTTCATTCTTCTTATACCTATAGGCTGGTAGGCTTGCGGGATCCTTCGAGTTGCCACGCCCTCTGAACGCATAGGGCAACTGAAGAAACTCAGGTGGGTTTTAGCTAGAAAAGTTATTAGATGATTAAAAAAATCGACCAAGTTCGAGTTGAACGACATAGCAAAAAACGACAAAATAATCACGTTTGTTGTATGGGAGCCCCACTTAAATAGTTATTATGTTCTGTTTTTATATCTGTTTGTTCTTTTAGCGGCAACATCGTTTGTAAATTTCAACTATCTAGCTATCACGGTTCATAAGATATAGTCTAGTGACAGACCGACGGACAGCAGAGTGATTGCAATAGAGCCCCGTTTTATCCCTTTTTGTACGGAACTCTGAAAATAATTCATATAAATTGTACTTCAACAAATGGAAAAAATACAAAAACGTCTAGAAAGTAAACTGCGAAGCACTATTATAATACCTAACAGTAACCCTAATACACACAATGGCAACAATTAATAACCAGAAACTTGAAACATGACAGGGAAGTTCTCAACAAATGTTACAAATTGCCACACTGAAAATTCGCAGCGTACTGTGTACATTTGTAGGAAGGAGCACACGAGCTCGAGACGACAAATATTTTCGTACAAGTTCGCTAGTGCAGCCGGTTAGTTCTAATCTTAATTTACAGCTCGCCTCGAGTAGTTTGCTCGCAGTAACAAGTAGTAAGTTGGTCGGGACTCGGGCAGGCGCGACTGCTTGAATCGTTCCGTTCACAGGTAACTCGGCAACAACTTGATGCCATACACTGAGCTTTATTAGCTTTGTATTGAAGCATTAGATTCATTGTACTAACGTGCTTGTTGGAAAAGGAATGGAGAATGTTTAATGGTAAACAAGTCTGCATGACATATTCCTTTCAGAACTATTCGCTTTTGCTAGTGGATTCACCCGTGTGGTTATTAGGAAACATGGGAGTATGTTTCCTTATCAGAAAGACGCTATTTCAAAACTTGATATACCCATTTTCTGAATTTCATACAAATACATTCGGCCATTTCGATGTGAAGGAGTAACAAACATGCATACAATACTTTCGCCTTTATACTATTAAATGTAAAGTACATATGTATAAATCGCCCAATAACTGGGCGATTTTTACATTTATTTATTTATTTATTTTATTTTATTGTATTAGGGAAACAAACAATCGTACATTATTATATAACTTCTAAATACACATTATACTATAAACAAATGTAGAATCCACTACGTTTCCACATGTTACTAACACACACACATCACATATCTACTCAATTAATTTATAATGAACTGGTGATCCCGACAGAAGTTATCTTGTCCGAAAGCTGGCTTATATGGAAAAAACAAATTAAGGACCTAATAACAGCGCCACCTATCCTCTCCAATTTTATTTTCAAACAACCCAGGTGGTTACCTGTACCCCAAATATACACACAAAGTTTTACCTAAATCGGTCAAGCAGTTTAAGTTGACAGAGACACGTGCAGAAGAATTATATATGTATATATAAAGATTACGTGAGAATGTATACACTTTCGTCTATACAGATTGAAAATTGATAGTATTAGAAATGAACTATTCACAATATTATATTTTGAGTTTATTTTTCCACATTAATTACAAACTACGTTGCTTGCAATAATCCGGTAAAATAGATACTTAATCAAGTATTTTCAATTCACCAATTCTTGTTTTGTTAATATAATCTAATCTTTGTTAAAAGTTTGTCCAAATGGAAAATTATAAATTAATGTTTTCTGTGTTCACAATAACAGTGCAAAATAAAATTATATCGGCTCACAGTCTCCACTTTGCCCACATTCATTAATGCAAATTGTCCATTAAAACAGTTCCCTTTTATAACCCATTATTAGTTTGAACTAAGTTTACAAACAATTTTATTAATATAGAGAGGTCGTTTTATAACGGTTTATATAAAGGTCGGCTACTGTTGTCCGGGTCAGTGCGTTGGTAATTAGCACGTGCTACTGTATATCTTGTGTATAGAGATATGGCTTTATCGGACGCTGAGAGAGATGGAACGATAGGGATGTAACTACTTTATCTATTTCGTCCATCGATACCGATTGACTTATAAGGGTAGGAAGTTAGTAATAATACTATGTGACGCTGACTCTATAGTCTTGTCAAATGGTCTATAATTACTCATGTGTATATACACACGAGACGATTTGACTCCAAACTCTGAACTTATACCAAATCAGTCCACAGTTAGAGTCTTCAAGTTTTGTAAATTACTCTTTGACTACTGCTTTTTAAGATCAAGGAAAACGGGTTAGACGGTATTTTTATCACGCATGCGAAATTGCTCCGCATGCGGGACTGCTGCCGGATATCACGCCCCGCATCCCGCGTGCGTATTCCACGCATTACAATAAACACTTGTATGAAAAGGACATTTGAACGCGTGCTGAGCAATCCCGCATGCGTGATGACATCCGCACAATATTAAAAACACCCTAAGATCTTCTAAAATATTTTGAAAATGAAGCAGAAATCTCTGTTAACCCCAACAACTTAACCAAATTAACTGAGTTAATATTATACGAATCACACTTAACTTTTATAAAATAAAGGCGAAAGTTCGTGAGTGTGTATGTTTATTACTTCTTCACATTATTATAGCTGAATGGATTTGGATGAAATTTTGCACACGGATCTACCAAGACCTGAAATAGCACATATATTATAGTCTTCTTCGGGATTAGGTTTTCTTGGGTCAATTTTCTACTTTCATGCGCGTGAAGCTGCTGGCAGTAGCTTCACGTTTATTGTATATGTGTATGTTTGTTTTCCTTTCATGCACAAACGACTGAATAGGTTTGTTTAAAATTTGGTACACGGGTAGGCCATGTCCTGGGTTAGTATATTGAATACTTTTTTATCCTGGCTGTTGGTTTCCTTGGGATGATTTTCTGCATTCACGGACGCGAACCTGCTGGCAAAAGCTAGTAGTAAGATAAATATATAAATTAATCACAATCACATTTTCATTGCCGCTGACAACAAATGTCAGGGCAACCATGTAACCACCTAAGCCTAAACTATTCATGTTGCATCAAATTCTCTTTTATTGACACTGTGAGGTCAAACACTAACTTGGTTAAAATTTTAGTGCACGACGGAGCCTGAGTAAAATATTAACTAAGCTATCGCACGTGTGTTTAATGTGTGTCCTAAATTAACTCCATTCGTACTTCGTTGTGACAACTAAAACCAATTATCTTGAGTCAATCAGAGAATAGATGTATGAGCCTTTGTTTGGCTTTGTTCGATTTCGTTTATTTCTAGGTACGAGTATATCTTGTATTTCGTATCGATTTTCTTCTTTTTTTAAGAAATTGTAAAGTTTCGCTATTATTAATGCAAGATAATATTTTAGCAATATTCAATATTAATTTCTTCTTTGTTTCAAAATTAATTTTAACCTTAATCGTAAATACATTTCAAATCTGATGGAAGGGTAATCTGTCAAGTAACAGAAGAGGGATGCACTAACTAGAATCTAACGTCATCGCTATTAGGACACATGCGTACAAAGGAGATAGTAAAATGTTCCCACCACGCTCCCTTCTTTCTCAAATTAATATTTGAAATGCTAATTACTGATTCATTTAACAAATAATTTTGATGTTTATTTCAGAAAAAGACTATCTTTTTGTTGCTTAGACTAAAATTTCCAAACAGAAATATTCACAATTTATGCGCCATTGTTTTAGTTATGGTGTTAAGCAGCCACAACACACAACACAAGCCTAAACATGTAGATTTATGAAAACGAAAACCATTAAAGTTACACATAATTTTTTTTTTAATATTTAGGAATTTTATATTATTTAATTTCTGTACCCTTATTTTCTTAATAATAATAATTTAATTTAATTCTCTTATTTTCTTAATTATTATTTTTTACGCACTAACCATAATGTCTTTACACCTCTTTGGTTGACTGGTAAAGAATGCTATAGTGCAAGGTGCATGAAATTTTAATAAATAAATTAAACCTCATGAAAAAATTACTCGCCATAATTGTGCATTGCTCTGTCACAACCACAAACCCAAAACCAACGTACCTCACTCGTAGTAAACAAAAGCCCTTTCAGCTCATTCGATCAAATTGCAACCAACAATCTGAGGCAGTAATTTACCCTGTCGGTGGATGTCGTCGCCGTACGAACGTTAAGCTCAGCTCACTTCTGCGGTTCGTAAAGGCCTTCAAACGCTGTCGGCGCAGCTACTGCGATACCGCTGCAAACTATTGTACCTTCTAAGAAATTAATTGAATTTGAACGGTGCATTTGTTGCTGAAAAACGCTGTTTTCTACGAAGAAATAGGTCGAATTGAAGACCGTTGATTTAGTTTTATTCCATATAAATCTAAATATGATAATCAGCCTTATAATTTCTGACTGCTGAAACTCTGCTTTCTCTCTAGGAGGAACGGGCTGTAATCCACCACTTGGGTCTAATACAGTTTGTTAAATCAAGTTAAATCCAAATTTTTTAAATCTATAAAATTATAAAATATGCCATCACACGCATACAAATCTAAACTCTGGGCTCCTGATTTTCGCTGATAGGATGAGCACGAGTGTAGGTAAATCGTCAGTTTCATTTCAGTTCCATGTAATTCAGGGTAGGCTTTTTCATCAATCGAACAAAAAACTAGATTAAGCTGCTATTGAAAAGAAATTATAAAGTTCAAATTAATAGTATTCGCCTGATCTGTTAGTTAAAGCCAGGAACCTACATTCAGCTGTCCCGTGAACACTAGTTCATTGAAACATTCAAGAAACCGAACACAGAAATCTCATCCTGTACCTGGGTAAAAAGGTAAGCCGACCCGAAAATGGTTGAGAGGTGGTGGTTAGATTCCAGCTAAGTTGATAGCTACGGGTCCGAGTGTCTCGCTAGATGGTACCAAACTCAACATTTTAATTAATTCGTTTTTAGTTTATGAAAGCATTATTAGGCCAAGAATAATAGTAGGTATATTATTTGAATAGCATTTGCTAAAATCGGGCTTTCCTGGCGTGAATGCATCTAGAATGATGATAGCCGCAAGAGAATCTAGGTCGCCGACATAGTTTGAAAAATGGCCAAACTTAAATGGCAGTGGACAGGGCACATCGCTCGTAGAACAGATGACCGATTTGACTGAAAGGTTCTGGAGTAGCGACCGTGCACTGAAAGACAGTGCATCGCAAGGTCTCCCACAAAGTGGACCGGTGAGTTGGAGAAAGTCGCGGAAAGCAATATATGCGAAACGCACAGGACCAGTCCTTATAGTGACACTTGGGGAAGGCCTTGACTTGAAGGCCAACAGTAGATGTCTTTCGGCTGAAATGATGATGATGAAAATCGGATATTTAGTTAAAGGATGGGGCGCAATCAAGTCACGAGTAAACCCAAAAAGTAGAAAACTATCTTCACTAAATGTGAATTGTGGACCTACGTGAGATGGATTGCCTGATCAACGAGGTTTCGATGGCCAAACCTGGCGACCGTGTAACATGATTATCCAATTCCAGGTAATAGTTAGTAGCACCGGGAGGCTGTGGCTTCGTTTGGCTCCAATTTTGTTTAGTCCCAACTGGATTGTTTTCAAAAAAACCATTTAATTTGACAATTATTCCTGATATAAAAGGATTTTTTTTCCACAATATTACGTTTTAGCAAATTTTGTATTCACAGTAGAAATAGACAAAATAGAATAAACTTTACTGTCACCAAAATAAAAGATAACTTTTACAGAAACTTAGGTACATCTATGGGTACATCGCTGTATGGCGGTCTTATCGCTGACAGCGATATTTGGATTGTAAAAACTGAAAATAAAAAAGGAAGCCTTTCGGCTGAAATGATGATGATGATGACTATCACCAACTTAAATGTGGGACGAACCCCAAAAAATTTTATACATTTTATTTAAACTTCATTAGATTTGGTGATATAAAAAATGTTAAAAATCTTAATGAGTTTTAATAATAGATTTTCAAATTAACGATAAACTACCCTATAATTAAACGTTGTATTAACAAACTAAGAGTGGGCTAAGCAACAATAATTAATTCATTAGTGTACAAGTTGCAGCAGACAGTTTAATTAATTTACAAAACGTATAATTTAAAAGTTTACTGGACGGCTACCAAACCCGTGGAGTGTGACGAGGTCGCCGCCATTAATTTTTCAGACGTTCTTTGTTTGTAAGACGCTGCATTCACTCCTAACTCCGGGATTTGTAGGTTGAACAACGAAAAAAGAGAATTGTTAAAACTTTTATGGCGATTAACGCAGACGGTAAATTTAAAGGGGGTGAGCTTTATTATAATTAAAACAGAGCATGAAACTAATAAGAAAAATCGGGCAAGTGCGCACTGAGGGTTCCGTACTTATGAAATGCAATTCCCGAATTGAGTTACAAAAATTTCACCGAATCGCAAAAAAAAAATACAGTTTTCGGTTTTTATTCCCATACTTTGCTATGAGACCTTGCTTTTTGCCAAATTTCTGGATTCTAGGACAAAAAGAAGTACCCTATGAATTTTGATTCCCTTGAGTGTCGAAATATACGTTTGTTTGCGACATAAACGGCTATATTTTTTTTCTTTTCGTTAACTCGGAAGTTTAGTATTTTTTCATTTTTTCAGTGAGAACTTATGAGGACGATTATGCTTATAATTAATGTTATTTTATTATTATTATTATTACATGAAACGCTTAGACTTAGAAACAACACGATTAGGACAATATCCCCACGAGTAACAAGCAATAACACCTAACAAAACAAAAAAACAAATGAAGGCGTAACGGAAAAATAACAAAATCATTATTTGCCGAGTTGATAACCCTGGCTCACCAAATATTATCCTACCTAACACCTCGCCCAGTTTAAATACACGTCCTATATTTTAATCCATTCGTAATCCTAGAAACATAACGGTTTGTACCTAAGCAAATATGTCTCCGTCTAGTTTTAGCCTCACCTAGTTAGGTAGTTAATAATTTCACAGTTGCTGAACAAACTTCAAGTACGTCAAAGGGATTCGGCTAATTTGATTTCTGTGTTCGACGGCCACAAGAGGGTTGCGACGAGCCTCAGTCTATCGGACACACAACACGCATTTACGAAACAACTAACTTACCTCTCATCATAAATCTATAACTTAAGCAATAATAGAAATGAATTTAGTATTCATAGATTAGTTACTTTTTATTGTATTGTGGTTTGTCCTGTACAAGTCACAAATAACTGTTTTTGTTTATTTCTTTCTTTCTTTTCAGTGTCATCATCATCATTTCAGTAGATAGACGTCTACTGTTAGACACAGAGCTCTCCCTAAGTGTCACCACAACGACCGGTCCTGTGCATCTCGTGTTCATCGACCTGGTGAGGGCTACAGGTCATCGTTCCACCTCGTAGGAGGCCTGGGAGGCCTCCTACGAGGTGGAACGATGACCGATGTGATGTTGCGTCTTACGGTAGCTGGTCGCCACTCCGAAATCTTTCATCCCCATTGACCATCTATTTTGCGAGCAATGTGCCCTGCCTACTGCCACTAGAGCTAATTTCACAGTCTTTTCAGTGTACGTGGATTCATTTCATAATTTGTAACTAAATATTTCAATGTTTGCTTCCTTTTATTTGTTTAGAAAATCTGAAAACTTTAATAACTCGATCAGGACTCCAGTCGTTTGTTACAATATTTATATGTTTTCTTCACCTTTGTTTATTAAACTGTACCTACATTCAGCGCTTTGCCGTACACGGAAAAATATTGAACAGAACTGATGGATTTCAAAATTAAAATTTTATCAGTTATTCTGTCGGCGAAGTTCGAAATAAATTAATCAGTGTAACCCTTACGTAACAAGTCAAAAGCAATGTAGTAACTAGTTGTTCGTACATAGTTAACTTTGACGAGTTGAGATGAACTATGTAGACGACTAGAACTAGATAGAATATTCATTGCCAACCAGCCTACCAGCCCGGTTTGAATATTAAACGTAGATTCCCTAATTATGTCGCCAAAGAGGTTTTATTTTAACTGTAAGCCGTTTTCATTTAAAACTAACGCTTTTATCCGTAGCCTTGTCTTCCTATTAGAATACTAATACTGTAACCTTATCGGCTTTAAGTTGTTTGAGGTCAAGCTTGAGTCGCATCACACCAAGCGTGTCCATACCAAGAAAGTATATTACAAGGTCAAAGACTACGTTGAAGCCACGTTTATTTGGCAGGGACAGTTTCTGCACATGTAGCTTCCCTGGTAGCTCATTAATTGTATTATCATTTAAACGTCTATTAACTGCTCTATTCTTGTCTTAATTTAATATATATTTTTTATTTTATGTTTTTTTTTTTTTTTTTTAAACTCTAGCCAACTTAACTTCATTATTAATTTATTATTATATTGCAAATCACTCGTCTCATTTATCTGCCGGTTTATTTTTATTTTTGTAAAGTCTCTTTTTGATAATGTAAATGTGAGAACACTATAGCCTCCGTAAATCACTACTTTTATTATGTTTTTGACTGCAATGTTGACTGTCCTTTTTAACTTCTGATACTAAAAATATAGAAATAAAGTAGAATTTATCATTTTTTGCAGTGCAGTTATCTTTTCAAAAACGATTTTTCACCGACTAATGGATACGGCGTGACCAAAGGCCTACCTCGTTCTTTGCCTAAAAAATTAGCACTGCCATTCAACGTTTCAATGCTGCCTGTCTTCCGGGCACGTTTCAGACGCGCCTAGATGACAATAATATGGAGGAGTACTTCGACGCCTAAGTGTATTTTTTACGTAGTTAGGTTTGATATATTCATAGGTTATTAATATTTTAGCCATTTATTTATACCCCCATATTTGAAATATTACATTTGTATGAAATACTATCATCGTGATTATAAAAACTCAATGTATTAGAATACTAAGTTTAAAAATCGCATATAAAATCAAGACAAAAAAAACATCGGCTATTAACTAAGTAAAATCTCCGCATCCGTCTATAAGTTAGTGTGTGATAGAAAGTGTCCACTCACCATATTGAAAGGGATTCCTAGCAGTTAGGAAACCCTAAAAAGCCCCTATTCACTCAACTGGACAATTGAATCTGGCTCCGGCAATGGCCAAGCTTTATGGAGACAGAGTAATTACCAGTGCCGCGATTTATGACCACACACCAACATAATGTTCAGGAAATTCCAGCAGGCTTATGACTCTGAAGTTTGAGTTGAGTATTTGCCCCAATAGTGCAGCCAACTCACAAGTTTGGCCACATAAAGCCAATTAATACAGTTGATTATTACAGGTAATTTCGTACCTCTGCGTTGAACAAATTATCAGCAACGTTAAACATTACCCATTGCCTGTGCCAGAGGTTAGCTGGTTCCACAAACATTATTAAATTTCGTCTACCAATATTGTGGCTACCTATTTATTAATTTGGTCCTGCGTATGTTATGTGGACAAAAAGAACGTCATTTTCTTAATTGGGTAAAATAGAAAAAGTGTAAGCAATAATGAAATACCTAATGCAATAGGAGAAGAAATAAATAGGAAAAAGAAAAAACTCATAAATTATGAAGATACGAGATTAGATTTTAGTGGTCTTCGTGAAAATCAAAACAGATTGCGCCTACTATGTATAGGAATGTAGTCGAATAGTTGTGGGTGTCGTGGCGTCTGCACTTACCCACCTACTCCGTAGAGGTGCTCACGATCCTATGAATAAACCATTGGTTGAATGTGGAACTCGTGTCAAGTGCGAACGTGTTGACGGGCGGCCCATTGACCTGGCGTACCTATTACTGCAACTGTTAAGTGAACAACCACGAAATATTGGTAAAATATACAGGAATGTGTGTATCAAAATAAGTCAAATAGAAATACAAAACTCAATAGTATAGTTTACATACATAGGTAAAGTATTACAGCAGTTTTTATCAAGACTAGGCAGTTGACGCGTTATTATTTATTTGTTCCTGAGTTTTTTCTTAAAGAATATCAAAGTTCAAAAATTATATGATGTTATTCCATTTAAAATCATGCAGCATATTTCAGGAAAAATTACCAAGTATACAGACAAATGGGAAAGCGTTTTGTTTTGTGCTATGGTAGTACCAGCTGCTACCAGTGGTTGTGTATTTTAACTATATACGAGTATGTACATGCATTTGTATAAATGTTTTTCTTTTTTTAATCTTTGTGCACCTGCCATGTTGTAGAGACAACATGGCAGGTACACAGAAAAGGGTGGTTGAAAGTCACCACCAACCACCCTTGGTTGACTGGTAGAAAATGCCTAAAGTAAGTATTAGTCCACCTTTGTGTTGCATGAAGTTTAAATAAACAAATAGTAGAAAATTATCCCAATCGAACATACCTATTTCCGGTATAAAAAATTTCTTACGTGCTATTCTATGGTAACAAATATACAGTCACAAATTTTCGCCTTTATAATATTAGCACGAAATGTGATAAGGATAAAGAAGATCCTAATTATAATATTCCTTTATAAATTCTATCTTCTAGCCCCTTATTCGTTATTAAACCTTCTAGTGGTAAATTCATCCTTGAGCCTCCAATCCAGTTTCCCGACTGATATAATTTCAGGTTGAGTAGTCACAAAATTCCTTTTCATACTTTTAGTAAAAATACGAAGTACGCCCTCTGAACTTTGACGGGCTTCAATCACCTGCCAGTTGGATCGTAGTACCCTAGAGATATTCCAGAAAATTCCACAAACTAATCAAGAACTTTCAATCAAAATTCTAACCTAAAAAATATCGCTATAATTTCTACCTGATGGCCTTACTATAAATATTTTACTTTAATTATAAAATCGCTATTCGCGCAACGAGTTACAATTGAAATGATAAATAGATATTTATAAAAGTGTAGGCGTTCAACCAAATATAAATGAAAATTGATGAATCAACATTTTCAGTAAGATGATCTGTTTTAATAAATACCTTACAAATTAATTCCGACAAGTCCCGGAAGTTAGCGCGTTCAAATCACGGTTAAATCACAATCTTCAATTTGCGTTAGTACATTTGTCTGATATCGAATGTAAAATAAAAGCAGTTTCGACTCAAGTTGAACCTCTGCGAAGCGGAAAAGCAATTAATTAAACTGGTTTGTATAAGAAATATCTTCAACCAGCGCGATGTTGCATTTTGTAGGAGAATCGATGTTAAATTGTTAAGCAAATTTCGATTTGTTCGAGCGTATTCAGAAGTTTGTTGGTCTAATTGTATCAATTTCTTTTATTAATTTCCTAGTCTTGTTGATAATTTTAAAAGATATGCAAATGTGACCTCCGGCTGAAAGTTGGGTGTGACTAGGTCTAAAACAGAATGGACCTTGTCATACCTGTTTATATTTTATCAGAAACTGCACACGCAGGCTGGTGAACGCACGCACGCTGGTGAACACGCAGTTATAAAAAACTTAGCTAGTGCGAGGCGGACTCGTGTACTGAGGGTTCTGTACAAACTTACCTATGTAATTAGCAGAGGTCGGAGTAGGTAGATTGATTTTATATACTTCCGTCAAGATATTATAATATGGTCATGCCATTTTATCCATAATGTCCGGGAAGTACCGGAAAAAGTTCCGGGATTGGAATTATGGACTAAAATAAAATAAAGCGTCATACTGTCAAGCGTCATTTCTAATTCAACAGTAAGGAACAAAATACGGTGTAACAATTCCAAGGTATTTTTGTATAAAATAAAATACTGATTCCTTTCACCATTAGCTAACACTGGCGTAGATTGATATTATTAATACGTTTTTCACCTTAAACACAAATTCGTGCTAATTTCAAAATTCCGGAACAAATATCACAATAAATATGAAGTTCCGGTATTTTGGAGACATATCTATATTATCCTCTACGTTTGACGTCAACGACCTTATATCAATCTACCTACTCCGACCTCTGGTAATTAGTTCAATTCCTGAATGAAGTTTAGAAGATTTTTCCGAATCGCATAAAGTTTTTTGTGACGTATCAACTAATTTACTGTTTTCAGATTCATTCCTACACCTATGTAATAAGACCTTATTTTTTACCCAAGGGATAAAGCAAGGTCAGAATTCTAGGTCAACGGGAAGTACCCTATGAATTTTGATTCCTTGGAGAGCGTCAAAATAAAGTTTTTTGCGACATAAACAGCCGTATTTTTTTTCGTTAAGTTAGTAGTTTGAATTTTTCACAGCATCAAGGGACTGTAGACCTGAGATTATAGTTTTAATTTCAACTTGATATCTCCACGCAATCCCGAGAAAAATGGAGTTTTAACAGACAGACCGAGAGACCGACAGACCAAAAAGTGATTCTACCAAATATCCCACAGTGAACCCTAAGAATTGTCGCCGTATAGCTAATTTGCAAACTATTTTTTTCCTCGGATTTTTATTTCATAAAACTCCTAGCTGGTAAGAGCTAGTAATTTTATGAAACTGAGCCCCTGGGCTTCATTCATATGATAGAAGAAAATTATCCCATGAGAACACACTCCTGGGAAAAAAAATCTTACATGCTATTCCTGTACATGATCTAGAAAAAAAAAGAAAAATATTTACGCATAGATACACATCTACGTGTGTATCTAAATCCGTTCGATCGTAAAGAAATAACAAACATATATATATACACACACTCACAAACATTCGCCTTTATAATATTAGAGTAATTTACATCTACGTGTAATACGAACGAAACTAGGTTCACATCATCATGTCAGTTGTGTGTCTTATTTTGTTGATTTTGTAAATAGTAGCGAGAGTAAATAGAAGCAAGAATAATATCTTACGTATCAAATAAATTTTGCCAAAAAGGTCTTATTTTCTACATGGGTAAAATAGTCATATTGATCCCTCTATCAATAGTAATATTATAAAGCTGAAGGGTTGGTTTGCTTCTTTGGTTGAACATGCTTATATCAGGAAGTACCTACTGGTTCAAATTGAAAAATTCTTTTAAATGTTTCTTTAGAAACGGCTATATACAAATTATACACATCACATTATAACCTCACAAACTGTGACGAACTATTCGATCCTTCTATCCAATTTTGTAATATTAGATTTAAAAAAAAGAAAGAAAAACATTTATTTGTAACTCGCACAGGATAAAGAAAAATAAAATAAAAAGTATCTAAATTAATAAAAAAAAAAAACAATAGCAAAAAGATTTTAAAATAGATCTGTACGAAGCCAAAAAGGCTCCTATCACAGCATTATGGTGCGATATTTAGTTATGTTTATTAAAAAAATAAACTATTTAGCACGTTTTATCTTTTTTTTAAAGGTGGCAAGTCCTTAAATAATTTCTCCCGCTCTGGGAGTCTTATGTTGACTACCACCCTCCCATGTTCCTTGAGATCTCCTTTCCAAGGCCGCGGCAAATTTTTCGAATAATCTAGCAGTCCAAGCACGTTTCCATCTGACCATTAAATAATACGAGTACAAAGACTAGCAACACTTCACAAGAAATGCTGAAACATAACTAATACTTTTTATTCCGCGTAGCCTGTTTTATTTATAAACGTGGGCTAATTAACTAAAGACTGCTCTTACCGAGCGCAAGTTAGTTGAAAGCTCGTCACTGAAGAAGGCGAGGTTATTTAGTAGCACCCTAAATTAAGGCATTTACAGCTTGAGCTAACGTTTGAGTAGTCATAAGATAAGGTACAGAACACGCCACGCGAAGTAGGCGCATTATCGCATTTTATGTTACCAGGTATGAATAGGCAATATTTTACGCAGTAACTTAAAATAATATGAAACAACTACAAAATGAACGGATGAATAAAGAAAATTAAATGCCAACCCACCCATGGCTCATTTGCTCGCTGTCCGCAAGCGCCTACGGCACCGAGAATCGCCCTGCGGTGACCGACGTCTCCCTCGCTCCTGATCTCGCTTTTCGCGACCTTCTTTATCATATTACTGCTTTGCAGAAGCGGCTGGCTTCTCATTCCCTCTCGCTCCATACTATAGCCTAGGCTAGGGCCGGATGCGAGAGACCACCGTCGTTGATCGCGTCGGTAAAAATAAGTAACTGCCATTTTAGATAGAACATATAAAGTAAGTAGTTACAGTAGGCCCTCCTTCATCCATACGTTCATCCAAAACAATTCAATCTTTTTGTTTAAACAGTAGCTTCTAGAAACGGCTTCACCCGAAAAAAGTGAGCATGATCCTAAGGAACATACTGTCTATATTAAAAAGCATGTCCGTATCTATATACTCCTATGTATGTATGTATATTCGCCTTTATATTCGACTGGCCTGTTGGTTTTGACTGGCCTTTTGGTCTAGTGGTTAGTGGCCCTGACTGCTATGCCGGAGGTCGTGGGTTCGATTCCCACTCAGAAAAAATGTTTGTGTGATGAGCACGATCATTTGTTCTGTGTCTGGGAGTTATTTATCTATAATATGTATGTATTTAGATATATATAATTATGTTTATCAGCTGTCTGGTACCCATAACACAAGCTCTGCTTAGCTTAGGACTAGACGGTGTTGTGTGATAGTTAAAAAAAAAAATATATTACAATATTAGTGATTTAACTGTCTTATGAAGTGCACTCAAGTCTTGCAACGATGTCATTATATTTGCAGCAGGTGTATTTCTGAGAGTTCAGTAGCTAGTCCTATTCATACCCTAAGCCAGTACATTTTACTTTAGTCCTATTATAGCGAGGCACACATCTCGTAGGTAATGTGTAAGTAGCTTATTTGCATGTCGCGCCCCGGCTCGCACTAATTCGCTCTAGTTTATCTAGTTTATACACTAGCTAGTTGAATAAATGTTGATTAATTAAGTTACGAACTTCTGGGATACACAATATTCAGTAAGAATATCATCAATTTAAATAGTACCCAGATAATTAGGCATTAAGTCTGCCTTTGCACACTGTATTTTAGTGCATAAAGTTTTAAATAAATATATAAACTATACTAAAATAAAGTAAGATGATAAAGACGAAAAATTAAATAATATATAAAATATACAATACAGCTTCCGCCATTTTCACGCAAACGCGTTGCCCACTTCAAAACCTAACAAAATATGAAAGTACATCTACTATAGGTTCATTCAAGTGCTGACCCTTACCTGAATAGGATTGGGCGAGAGGATACAACCAATTGCCACAATTGCGGAAGCGACTTGATTTCTACATAATTCAAGCTTAAGTCTTTGAACGGCGTATCCAGGCCTTCAAGACTGGACAAGTTTTTTCTCTGTAGTAGTTAGAGCTATATTGGTGGAGACTTAACAAAACTGGAAGGAAGCTGCCTCCTTCTGTATGACAGTAATGGTCCAAGGGAAGGCTGCCAGGCAGAATTATGAGGGGGCTGATCTCATAAGTTGCCTCCTCGACGCCTTTTTCTTCACCACACCAAAAACCCGTCTTGCAATATTTAATGCAGGCAGAACTTTGTAAATACGGGTGCTAAGAGTGGACCTTCAGCCCACGGAGTAATTCTAGGAAAGACGGTGGTATAGTAATTCCTCTCCTAGAGAGGAGGCCTGAGTCCCAGCAGTGGGAACATTAAAAAGGTTGATGATGATGATGATGATTGTAATCACGAAGTGCCGTGCACAGATAAGCTCAGGGAAGAGAACAGTCTCCTCAGGGATGTC
Organism: Leucania comma; assembly: GCA_958295575.1. Lineage (NCBI taxonomy): Eukaryota > Metazoa > Arthropoda > Insecta > Lepidoptera > Noctuidae > Leucania > Leucania comma. The sequence goes on along the minus strand of OY282476.1, from coordinate 11,429,472 downwards.
CCTAATAAGCGTTGCACAATAGACTTTCCGCAGTAGTTTTCTCAGAGATAACGACGCTCCTTTCACGTGCTGATGTGTGAGTGATCACTTGGGTAGTTTAAGTAACGTAAGACACACCATGGATTTGTTTTCTTCAAAATATTTTTTAGGCACTAAAGTAATTAGGGCTATGAAGATTTCTTACGTAATGTCCTAAATAACGAGTATAAGTGCATAATACTCGGCAGTAATTATATTCAAGCACACTTCACATCAAGTATTTATTATTCAACAATTCCTGTATTGTATTAGCCATTATCGATGGGTTTCCGCATCATTACCAAATTACGATCCCAAGACTAATTTCCATCACATCCGTTGGGACAAAAAATTTCCTTTCTTTTATTTTATCCTCTTTGAACATAACAGGTAAGTAACAGATAAAAGAAAATCGTCTATAAAAATATGAGAAAAGTCGTTTGATAATAACTTGCTGTCCAAACGCTTTCATACTGTTTATAAAAATGACAATGTTTTCATAGTGATAAAATGGATAGAACCAAAACATTTATTATTGCTGACATAACGTATTTTTCTGCATGAATAGTAGATATCGAATTCTATCTCCAAAAGTTTTAAAGACAAGTTAAACTGATGAAGACTTGAAGACGAATGTAGTATATAAAGTAAAACCAATGTCTTTATAGCTATCTGTAGAAATGAAAACCAACGTAAAGCCTTTCCCACAAACAAATTGAAGAATTTGAAAGCTTGCTGTAGTCGATTTCAGGCGGGGGGATTTAAACGGGGATAACAAGATAGAAATACAAGTGACAATGAATAGGATGATTAACAGAGAAAAGAAATGAAGAAAATATGTTGCGTTAACCCAAATAACATGTTAGAGTACTCATAAAATATATGGGTAGGGAGATTATAGGGCTGCTGGAGTGTTTGAAATAATAATACTCCCTCCCCCTCCACAGCAGAGCCGGATACGTCATTAGATAAATTGCCAGCTTTAAAAAAAGTAGATGTCTAACACTACATCTCGCTCCAAAGTGTTATTTAATTAAACTCCCCTTCAAAACAAAAATCAAAAGAACAGAAAAATATATGATTTTGTGAATGCTATCTCCTTCAATAACAGAACTAGCTTCTTTAGGAAATATAGAATAATTAATAGATACTTAACATCGCTTTTAGTAACTATACATGAAAATTTTTCATCAATAGGATTTATGCATCTCTTTTTCTGCCCTTGCACAACCATATACACCTTCCAGGATCTGAATGTAGCAAATGACAGAGTTGTCTACTCAATCATCATGAAAAGTAGGAGAAGAACATACTGTAAGATGAAACCAATAACAAAATACACCATACCATTAAAAGCTACTTTAAACTACACGTTGAAAAGTCACAATGAAGTAAAAAAATGACCGTGTAACTAAAAATTCCAACTCAAACTAATTCAATGATGGCGGCAGCGAAATTCTCGCATTTAAGATGGCTTCATTTTTCAACAGTGTTCGAAAGTTCCTCGGTCAGCTTGTCGCCTCAGCTATCGCGATCACGGAACAGATAGACGGGGTAACATTGTAACTTGTAACCACCGTTCACGAACAACTTTGCCGAACTGTTACAGGTACGTACTCGTTAAATATTTATTCAAGCAAGTTTCCGATAAGGAAATAATTCAATCGATTATTAATTTATATTTTAATACATTGGGATTGAAACGTGGTCACTTATAATGGGCCTCATCTGAAGACTTAAAGTCACCTAAAGGGCAGTTCAAATGGCTCTGCTCAGAGTTTCCGCATCAGGAATGAAGATATTCAAAGAAGAATCAAAGTTGCCGACATAGCCCGAAAATTCGCTAAACTTTAGTGGCAGAGAGGTCACATTGCTCGCAGAAGAGCTGTTCAATGGGACCATAAAGTTGAAGTGGTGACCGCGCACTGGAATACGCAGTATTAGAATAGAAGGCCTCCCATAAGATGGACCGATGATCTGGGAAAGTCGCGGACTGGATAACTCTCCCCAAATCTATGAGGTTCTATCATCAAAAGACCAGCTCAAACAATAATCTTTGTGATCCTCGTATGATTTGGACTTAAAGGAGACTTTAACCTCTGAGTTTTCACTGGCTTTATTTAGTTTTAATTGGCGTGTAAAAGTGTTATAAGTCTATTTGCAACTATTATTTACCATCTTCTCGAACTGGAAATTATAGTACATCGCCCATCACATTCTTTCTTAATTTATAATCTAAGACTATAATCTACGACTAAGACATACACATACACTCATGGTGGTGGTGGTGGTCATGGTTAACATTTGGATGGATGGAGAGGGAGAGGAAGGCCAAAGAAGAGATGGATGGATTGTGTGAGGATTGATATGAAAGAAAAGGTAGTTAGTGATTGCGTGACGAATGACAGGACAGAATGGAAGGAAAAACGTTTTGCGCCGACCCCAAATAAAACGGGACAGGGGCAGGAAGATGATGATCAAACTAAGACATAATTGGTCGCTTGAGCTTTAATTACAATCACACACGCATAATCAAGCAATTATACAAACTTACCACCTAACTAGATGTAATTGACACATAGATCATAGCGGCTATATAGTTAATTTATTAGCATCTCTCCATATGATCTATTATTGATAAACGGATACGAGATCCACTCAAGTGAATGACTGACTCTAATTGCTATATAATTGTAACCAGGTTCATCTCTCTGGCATAGTAACAAAGAGACCTCGATGTTAATACCATATACATTTGGCTATCTAGGTCCAATCACGTAATTAATATCAAATTACTATCTTGATCTGCTATCTATTAGTTATCTACCTATCAATCAATATTCTGTACCAGTTCATTCCCTAGGAAATCTGATTCCTCGAAATATGATTTCACAGCAATATTATAAAGGCGAAAGTTGGAATAGTACATTGTTACCCTAGGGGTGAAAGTAACTTATTTAGTCCCGAGAAGAAGTTTGGCGTCCGAGCGAAGCGAGGTCGCTAATATTCGAGGGACTAAATAAGCCTTTCACCCGAGGTAAACACTGTGCTTTTCATTACGAATAAAAAGAAAATAAAAATGAAAACCTTAGTCGTCGTCAAAGGTCGTCGTATGATTTTAGGTATGTTTCTTTTGATTTAGGCCGTAAAAAGTTTCCGACTACTGCTTTAACCTCTTCTCTTAAGAATCAGGCGTTGAATCCTTAACTGAATCTGATTATTGTGTAATTAAAAATTTTCTTACAGCAAAGATTTAGTAAAGTACCAATAAACAAAATTCTACATCAAGTTTCCCGCCATTTTTTTTTTGTGGTCCATCTGCTATTCAGCCATCATTTTTCATTTTTATCAGTGAAAAATGGTAACTATTTCTCATATCTATGTTAGTTTTAAAGAATTTATTGAAAGTAAATTATAAATAATTAAGAGCACTTTTAAGAGCATTTTTGGAGAGCAGTGGTAGTCGAGTAGTAACGACCCCGACTTACGAGTTGCAGGTCGCGAGTTCAATCCCAGCCAGTCATTAATTTGTGTAATTTATTTCATCACCACTGCTCTCATGAGAAGCTGGTTATGAAAACAAACAAATATAATCCAATTAAAATAGTATACATTGAAACTAAGCTAAAATTCGTGAAGATTTCAAGCTTACTACTAATACTCATCAACGAAGTGAAATACTACACTGATTTAGGAACCGGAATAGCGAAGTTCGGTCCAAAATAACATTCATTTTATTGACAATTACCTAATCTTTAATAACATATTTTGTGCTCGTTTATTTTTTATGCCCTTATCCCCTAGACGGTCCGTAAAATTACAATCTAGTGACTAATGCAAGTTATAATCCTAAACTAACAAATTGTATTTACTACGAGTATGTTTATGTCTCACTGCACTTTTCTTATTGTCTATATAGTTCGTTCTTATTTTTATTACGTATCATTTGTGCTACAACATTACTCTAATCACTAAATACAAAATGAAACGGTTATGTTCGTTTTGGTCTTTTCACTATATTCGTGTGGTTGAGAAGCTAGATTACCTCTATGTTCAAATTCTAATAGTCTCTTGTCGAAGGCTTCTGCAGATTTTTAATTACTGACAATGTACAATTTCCTTTTCGTAAAAAAATAAATTGTTAACATATATGGCACACATTTATGTCAAAATAAAAATGCAATATCATTTAGTTGTTTTTTTTTTTAATTTTTTAACATTCAAAAAATTAACTATTAAATAGAGGGAAATGAATGTGTTCGTACAGACTAACAATTTTTTTTTTAATTTGTATAAACTAAAATTGTGCTTGTAATTAGTGCTTAACTGCAATCCCACCTGATGGTAAGCTGTGATGCAGTCGTTGATGGTGAGGCGCACTAGTTTATTAAGAGAAAATGAATAGATCACTTTAGCCTTGAAGACACCTAAATTATAATCGGAATGAAATGAAGAATATTAATTGAAATTAATCTGTTGTTGCAACATAGCTGAAGCGGAAAATAACGGTTGAAAACACCGATGATAACACCTATAAATATCAATTATATCTTCCGAGCATCCATTCCTTTTGACAGCCTGTTCCTGTGAGTACCTAATATTTTTGGCAATTTATTCATGAACCATAAATGTATTACTGGTTGATCATGACGAAGCTTTACCTATAACAGTTATTTGTATGTTTCTACATTTGCTTGGCGCTAAACCTCATAATTTTTTCATATCAGTATCGTCAAAACAGTTACAAAATTATCATTTCCCGAATATACCTAGTAACAGAAAATGGCTGCCATTTTAGAGTGGTAGGTGCAATAAACGAGGAAAACACCAAGAGGAGAGGGATGGGTTTTCGTAGATCGTGGATTCGATTCCCACCCAGGACAAATGTTTGTGTGATGAGCACGATAATTTGTTCTGTGTCTGGATGTAATTTATCTATAATAGAATTTATTTAGAAATATATAAGTATTTTCATCAGTTGTCTAGTACTCATAACACAAGCTCTGCTTAGCTTGAGACTAGACGGCGTTGTGTGATAGTTGTGGATTATTATATTTATAATATTAGCTGACCCGGAAAACAATGTTGTACCTTGAAAATTATCAAATAAAAAGATGGCGGTGGAGGTAGAGGGCTAATAAATAGCATACGACCTATTCTCAGAAGTACCAAATGGATACAAAAAATTTCATAAGAATCAGTCAAACTTTTTCGGAGGAATTCGATAACAAACACTGTGACACGAAATTTTTATAAATTAGATATATCTTACTCAAATGAATAAACTAAATACACAATTAATATATTCAAACAATTTATATAAATATAGGTAATGAGAAAACATCAACGCTCTAGTGGTTCTGATTTGGCATCATCATCTGTGAACAGATTTTTACCATGCTAAAACTAAATAATGATGTATAGAGTCGTGAATGAATCTGAGTGTAACAAAATGTAACAAACATTTTCCTGACTAAGTCGTGAACTAAAATCAGAACAAACAAATTATATCCATAAAGGAAACTGCGGCCAAGACGAAGTGGGGCGTGCCCAGAGTTATATTGCTCTCCGGCTCACTGCAATGATATGCCGGCCGCAAGCTACGCGGAATGCACAAACTATGCCCGGATGCTCAGTGGAATTTCTTCGCCTCGGGGAAGATATTTTAAGTATAAAAATGTCTTTGCGACTTCCTGCTGAGCAGATAATGTATGAAAAATAGGTTCATAAAACTGACACACAAATTTATTATGACCTAGACTTTTTTGCATGGATACCGTTGAGTAGTTTCAAATTGAAGTGCTTCTAGAAATTTGTTTTCAATTTAGGTCGCAGTGCTTTATTTTAAAACTAGCTTCGCCCGCGTGTTATTCTTTATACAAACTTTTGATACCCATTTTCTTCCCTTAAAGGGTTTTTTTTTAACGTAGTTAAAATCATCCATTGACAAATCCCGCCCTTGGGTGGGGCGGGAAATAGTGTCAGACTTTTACTGACTAAAAACCTACCTTTCCATTCCTTGCCTTGGTCCCGGGGCCCGTGGTGACATTCTCACATAACCTTTGGCCCCAGTAGGCTTCGGCCCTGCTGGACCCCTACAGTCCCTTAAAGGGTGAATTTTGAGAAATCCTCTGAAAGTTTCTCTGTCAAAAAAATCGCTTAAAGCCGCTTATTCTGTCACCCTAATAGTTTTATGTTCCTAATGTGATTTTAATTATTGGTTTACAATAAAGAGTATATCTTTTGATATTACTGCTCGCCTACGTTATGAAAGGAAACCTTACGCAAACTTTTACTGGGACTAGGAGTCTCGGTAATTTCGGCTGTGCGTTGATATCGGTCAGTTAGTTTTTTCTTGTATATATATATAGGTTTTACTTTTGTTAGACACCATCAGCTGCAGCTGTGTTGTCAGAAAACTGACCCAGCAGGGCCAAAGCCTACTGGGGCCAAAGGTTATGTGAAAATGTCACCCGGGGCCCTGGGACAAAGGCAATGAATGGAACAGGGTAGGTTTTTAGTCAGTAAGAGTCTGACACTATTTCCCGCCCCACCCAAGGGCGGGATTTGTCATTGGATGATTTTAACTAAAAAAAAAATCTGCTGCAGACATAAACTATAGTAAAGGATTATAAGGATTGAAGTGTGATCTCAGATATTGTTGTAATCAACATTTCCTGTCCTATCCACCATGCAATCAAATCAGTATTTCTCGAATTCACGTGTTTCACGTTACGCATTAATCTTAGAAGCTCACATTAAGGCTATACCAATTTGTAGTTCAAATAGGTATTGCCTTAAAACAGAACCTCTGTACGAGTATGCTCAAGTAATCAACGCGGTTAATTTATGTCGTAGACAGTCACAATTCCCGCCGAGGACGGGTTTCGCCTTGCACCACAAAAGCATAAATTGCTTTAAAGCAACAACAAGGATTGTACTGACGCTAGATGCAGCACCTTCGTGATTCACGCAGTTTTGCTATCGATATTTACGGGCGAAGTTGTTTTGGTAAAGTATAAGTTATATATGTACGGGGTGTTTGCACTTTCAGGTAGATAAACTGGGGAAGAGTGGGTGATCGTGTTCGTAAATGGTGCGCCATTACTGTCTCTCGGAGCGGTACCTACTCGTTACGCATAGAAGAATAACAGGACTTCAGCGTAACAAGGATGTTAGCCGTAACCTACCTTGACAGTCCATTAGGTTTTTCTATTAAGTTCTCGGAAATGTTGTTGGTTACTATTTTCGTTGAAAAAATATGTTTATAGCATTGCTGCCAATACCCATTTTGTTAAGACATAATTTGCCTAAGTATTAGACCACTTTGTAATTTTCGGCATTAAACATTGAGTGTTAAGAATATATATCAGAAAAATCCTGTTCAAAAGCGAGTTTCTGAATTGAATATTTTGTTTTGAGGTCTTCTGAAGCTAAATCTTAACAGGTTTTCAGGCGAAAGTAGAGTTTGAGAAATATTTAAGTTTATATTTTAATCTTAATTTGGAAGTTTGTTACTATATTGTCTATGTCGCTCCATCGTAGTCAAACTTTTAATTTTAACTTATGTATATTAAATTATTATAATATATTTTATAAGAAATAAAAAAATTATATACATACTCTGTTAAATTTTGATCGCTTTAATCCCGTGGAGGGTCGATCCGGTATATGAAACACTATCGATTTGTAAAGATAAAATTAATAAATAAAGTACTTTTTTTCTAAAACTCGGTAAACGAGTCAATGACCTTGTAAATAGTTGTCGGTCGTTACGTACTAACGACCTACAGGTCATTCAACTCGTCCAGCTAACGTTTACTTAAAGAAATTAATTTCGTACATGCGTAATGCATTAATTCGAATTTTAAAAAGTACTCTACTTTTTTAATTTTATCGATAGTGTTTCATGTACCGAACCGACCCTCCACGGGATTAAAACGATCAAAAGTTAACGGTGTAGAGTTCTTGCCTCAGTTCAAATGCTTATTTATGAAATTAAGGGAAATTCTAACGTCTAAAAGTCGTAAGAATTTAGAAAATATCCACGTGAATAGAACTGTAAAAAGCTCACGAATATGCCTGCCATTGAGTCTTTCTACATTAATTAAGCAGACAGAATTTCTAAGAAACTAGCTGTACAAAAATACATAATTAATTAACAAGATACTGTAGTATGTACTTCCCTAAGTAAACAAGTATTCGTTCGAAGTACAAGGGTACTAAATGGTTACAAGGAAAAGTACTCCTAATTGTAACATGGGTCTTCTTATCACGGTCTTCCGAGTCAAGGAAGCTTAACATAAAGTCATATAAGGGATCGAACAAAGAAGAGACTATTTGGCTTATTTATTTAGGAGGAAAAATATACCCGAATAGCAATTTAGGAAAATGAAAAAGAGATAAAGTGCGTTCGAAAGAAAAAACAGAATAATCATAGGATCACTAGGTGTGTCTGTCTGTCTAGCTGACTGTCTTTCCTTCTGTCGCACCCAATATATACAGGCCAATTTAGTTAAAATTTAGGTATTATATATTTGAGATACTATGGCACAAACACGGAAGAGTAACATTTAAAATCAATAAATTTTGAATATGGTAACAAAACGGAAAACTAAAATCCAAACTAAACCTTGCGACATGAGCTTAAATATCTGTTCATGATTTTAAAATAAATGGTTTTTAAACTTCACTTCACAACGGGACAGCTTCTAATATTGTACAAAGCCCAAGTCCGATCGTATGTGGAGTACTGCAGCCACTTATGGGCTGGTGCTGCAAAATGCCACCTAGCAACTTTGGACTCGGTGGAAGGGCGTACGAAGAGGCTAATTGGTGATCCAGATTTGGTTAAATCCAATCTACAAAGCCTTGAGCACAGGCGTAGAGTAGCCAGCCTTTCGGTGTTTTACAGGATGCATTATAGAGAGTGTGCGCGGAAATTACGTGTCTTGATTCCACCATCTCAGTTTTACTATCGGACAACCCGACGTAAGGCGAATATCCACCCTTATGTTGTTGAAACTTCTACGGTACGGACGAAGCGTTTTGCCTTGTCGGTTATACCGCGTGCATCCAGGGACTGGAACAGTTTGCCTGCTGCGGTCTTCCCGTCCGATTATAATTTAGGTGCCTTCAAGGCTCGAGTGAATAGGCTCTTAATAAACTAGTGCGCGATCAACGATTGCATCACTGCTTAACATCAGGTGAGATTGCAGTCAAGCACTAGTTTATATCAATTAAAAAAAAAAACTATTTAAAAAAATAGTTTGACAAAAAATTACCACTAGTCTTTTATATACGAAATTAACGGGCCCGAAATTAAAGAAAAAATAGGAAATAGTTCGTTTAAAAACTACGATTTTTCTTTACTCGAACTTGATTTTTATGATGAGCACCTATGACCCGATGACCTAGCAGCATTTTTCAAGCATTGCAATTCTAGCAATCCCTACCAATGACCATTGGCAATGTCTACCAATGATCGTATGCTTCTTAAAATATATTATATTAGCAAACTTGTTGTATGTACAATAAGAAGTGATCCATGTAATTATGTAATTTGAGGGGGTGGAATATAATGGATCAAACGTAACGGGTCGGTAGCTTACCTCATTTTCAACAACTAATTTGAACAGTAAAAAAAAAACCCATAAGGTAACCAAGATATTTTTTTTTTTCGATTTTTACTATTTTCTGTACCAGCATTCAGTGTTTTTAATGCTGTTGCTGCAAATGGTATCATATTTAGGTGTGATTTTTGTCATACATTTCTGAATAGTTTACTAGTGTTATAAGATACCATTTTTTTAAATAACATTTTATTTGCCTTAGAAAAAAAATCTTGAATTGAAAAGTTTTGTTTTTACGATGAAAAGACCAGAATTGGAAAAATTCTCCTGTAAAAAAAATGTATGACATCAAAGTGTACCATTATTTTAAAAACTTGTAAAATTACTAAGGTTTGCAAATTGGTATAAAACTTACGTCTAGTCCTTGCGGTTACAAAGATATTGCTACTCGTATGAATGTGATGAAGAAGACAGAACAGAAATTAAAATGGTACAATCTAACTTTTCTTTCTCGTAATGGCTTATGCTTGTAATCTAAGCATGTGGTTAAGCGTGTAGCGTAATTCCGAGCCGATGACGTCATGTGTTCGGCATTTGGGACCGCTACCTGCGGAGTTGCACCTCACTCAGTGTGGGGTGCCACGACAGAAAACCTCCACGAGTGCCCGCAGGCTATAGTTCCCTTGCGGATACGTCCGGAGCGAAGGCTAGTCTGCGGGACGGTGCACCCTGGGAGGCGGCCAACACCCCCCTTGGGCACTCTTGCCTAAGGGGCCTCGATGGCCGTCTGCGAATGTTCTGTCTGAAGGAGCGCTTCAACGCGTGTCCCTCTGCTCTAGCAGAGGGCACAGTGGCGAAGCAAGAGCGGGCTCGGCGTGCACTCACCCTGCCACCGGGCAGGCAGGAGGAAGGCTTTCTCCTCCTTCTGCCACCATTGTTCTCGTAGCCCCAGAGATTGTCCAAGGTCATGTTTCTGACTTTTGATGGGGGTCGAGGGTCTTGGCTTAACCGCCCGGGCCGCGAGGAAGACAACCTCTATAAAACAATTACCCCAAACCTCCAAGCGGCGGCGCACCGTGAGGGAGGTTGTTAGCTTGACTAATGGGTAGCTAAATTAGTCCCTAGTGCGGACCACGTTTTTGAGCAAGTACCCGAAGTTTTTACTCGTGGGAATCTTATGGAAAAGTCTAAATTTTTTAAAAAAGCAACCACAACGGAGAGTGATGCGCGGTCGGAGTCCGACGCGGCATCCGGAAGGAGCTCAGGCTCGGAGATGGAAGAGGAGGTGCAGTCGGGAGGCGACTCCGGAAGAAACGCAAGTTTCTTCCGGAAACGCTCCCTGTCGAGAGACAAGTCGTCCTCCGATGGTGAAAAGGGCTCGGCCCGAAAAATCCCTACCAGTGGGCGGGGAGCGGGCCGAACACCGGGAAAAGGACGGGGAGTCACCTCCCGGGAAGCGGCTGAGCGAGCCGAGAGGCTCGCCGCGGAAGGGCGCCACCCCGCTGCGGCCAGCGCTGCGATGGTCCCCTCGGGACCATCTGGCAGTGAACGCGAAGACTCCGCCGAGGAGTCGCGCAGGACCTTCGGTGAGCTCGTGGTCGCCGCGCTGCGGGATATGGGCCGTAAGCGCGAACGGACCTCGAAGGAGAGGACGGTCCTCCGTCATGCCGCCTCTATGCAGGAGGCCTTCGACGTCGCCCTGCGAAAGAGCGTGGCGAAGCTCCGGGCCGAGCTTCGAACCGGGCTCCGAGCCGAGCTTCAGGCCGAGCTCGCGGGGGTCCATGGAGCCGGCAGCCGGAAGCCTGTGGAGGGGGGGTGCGGGCAAGGGCAGGGGCAAAGTCGGCCCCAGCCCCAGCCTCGGCCCCAGCCCCAGCCCCAGCCCCAGGCCGAGTCGGGAAGCCAGCTGCTGACGCTGGTGCAGCGGGAGCTGGCTGCTTTCCAGCAGCAGCTGCAAAAGCAGCTGCAGGAACAGCAGCAGCAGTTCCAGCTGCGAATACAGCAGCAGCTGTCCCTGCTGGAGGGCATTGTATTACGCCCCCCGCTCGCGGCCACCGGCCAACGCAACGCGGCGTCTTATGCCGCCGCCGCCGCGGCCACGGCTGCTGCGCCCAGGGCGGGCCCACCCGGCCAAGCCAGGCGCGGGGCCACGGCGTCGGCGCCTAGCGCAAAGTCAGCCCCAGCTGCTACGCAACGGCAGCGGCAGGGGAAGACCGCTCCTTCGGCGGCACCGGTGGGACCATCTGCCGCGACGGTGACTGGGCCGCGCCGACGGCCTCCTCCGTCGGAAGAACCCTCGGCTGGCGCCGAATGGACTGTTGTCGGCGCCAAAAGGAAGGCGGGCAAGACCGCAAGGGCGGCCAAGAAACGGGCGAAGCGACAGGAGCGCCGGAAGCGGGCCATGGCGGCCAGACTTCACGCCCCGAACTCCGCGGCTGTAGTCATTACGCTGCAGCCAGAAGCGGAAAAGAGGGGCGTGACGTACGACGACGTCATGGAGAAGGCAAGGCGGGCGGTGTTGCCCCACCTTGACGAGCTCGGAGCCTCTGGGGGCTTCCGTATGCGACGCACTGCAACCGGAGCCCGCATACTGGAGGTCCCTGGCACGGACAACAGCGCTGCAGCGGACGCCCTGGCCGTCAAGATCAGGGCGTCTCTAGACGCCGAAGAGGCACGAGTGTCCAGGCCATCCAGGTGCATAGACATGCGCATAATGGGCCTGGATGACTCAGTCAAGGTGGACGAGGTGGTGGCCGCCATCGTCAGGGCTGGAGGGTGCACGGCCGATCAGGTTCGGGCGGGCACAATCCGCGCTGACAGCACGGGGATGCGAGCCGTAACGGTAAGCTGCCCCGTGTCGGCGGCCAAAACCATCTCCGAGGTGGGCCGACGGCTTCTGGTGGGCTGGGTCTCCGCGCAGGTGAAACTGCTGGAGCCCAGACCTCTGCGGTGCTACCGCTGCCATGTGGGGCACCACGTGGGGGCCTGTTGCGCTGCGGAGGTGGATCGCAGTGACCACTGCTTCCAGTGTGGCAAGCCCGGTCACAAGGCTGCAGAATGCCGTGAGTCGCCGCATTGTTATGCATGTGCGGCGGCTGGCAAGCAGGCCGATCACCGGGCTGGGAGCAGGCCCTGCGATCCCCCCGCCATGGCCAAGGGCAAGGTCCGTAGGCCCACCGCCGCAGCCGCTGCCGTGGCTGCTGTCGCCGCCGCAACCACCGCGGCAATGCCCTCACAGGGGGCTCGGGAGGAGACAATGGACTGTCAATAACGGCACCACTACGTCTCCTCCAGGCGAATATCAACCACTGCGCCCCCGCTCAGGATCTGTTGCTCCAGAGCATGGCGCAGTGGTCGATCAATATCGCCGTGGTCTCCGAGCCGCACTTTGTCCTGCCCAGAGCCGACTGGGTTCAGGACCTGAGCGGCTCGGTGACCTTAATTTCGTCGGCCGCCGCCGGTACCCCGTCCCTCGAGGCCGTCACGAGGGGGCGGGGTTGCGTGGCAGCACGGTTCGGGGACATTGTGGTGGTGGGAGTCTACCTGTCCCCGAACAGATCTCTCGCCGATCTAGACAACTCCCTTATGGAGCTGAATGCCGTCGTCGCTAGGTTTCACTCCTCCCTCCCTGTGGTCGTGTGCGGGGACTTCAACGCCTGGAACGAGGCTTGGGGTTCCCGGTTCACGAACGAGCGGGGTCGGAGGGTGGAGGCCTGGGCTCTGGAGTTGGGCCTGGTCGTCATAAACCGGGGTTCTGTTCCCACGTGTGTGCGGATGCAGGGTGAGTCTGTCGTGGACATAACGTTCGCCAGCCCTGCTCTGTCACCGCGTGTCGTCGACTGGCGCGTCATAGAGGGGGTGGAGACGTATTCGGACCACCGGTACATCCGGTTCGACGTCTCCGCCCAGTCCTCGACCGCGCCGGTCCAACGGACCCCGTGTGGTCCGCGTTGGGCGCTGAGGCAGCTGGACCGGGATCTCTTCCGGCAGGCCGCGGCGGTACAGGCCTGGGTGCAAGCACCGGACAGGCCTGTCGACATTGACGCCGAGGCGGACTGGTTCGGGGAGGCCTTGTCGCAAATTTGCGACGCGGCTATGCCCCGAGTCCGACCAGGACGTGCCCAGCGCCAGGTGCACTGGTGGTCGCCGGAGATTGCAGCACTGCGTGACGCATGCACTGCCGCGCGACGCCGGTACTCCAGACACCGCAGACGCCGCATCCGTCCACCGGATGCAGAGGCCATAGAGGCGGAGCTGTATGAGGGATACAGAGCAGCAAAGCGCACCCTCCGAGCGGAGATAAAGCGGGCCAAACTCGAGGCCCGCAACGTGTGGCTGGGGACTCTCAACGTGGACCCGTGGGGTCGCCCGTACAAGGCGGTGCGGGATAAACTCCGCCCCTGGGCTCCCCCGCTGACGCAGAGTCTCCGGCCCCAGCTTGTGGAGGGTGTAGTGAACTCTCTGTTCCCTGCGCGGGGGGAACACACCCCCCCGCCCATGGCTCCGCCACCTGCGGTGTCCGACGCGGACCACAATGGCGACGACGGTGACCATATTGCTCCAGAGGTGACCGAGGTAGAGATGAGAGTGGCGGTACAAAGGCTGAATGCCAAAAATACCGCCCCGGGACCCGACGGCTTGCCTGGAAAAGCCTGGGTCCTGGCCATGGAGGCTCTCGGGCCTCGACTCAGAGGGCTCCTTAGCGCATGTATGGAGAGGGGCCAGTTCCCGCTTCGTTGGAAGACGGGGAAACTGGTCCTAATCGCGAAGCCAGGGCGACCTGCGGACTCTCCGTCCGCGTATCGGCCCATTGTGCTGCTCGACGAGGTGGGCAAGCTCTTTGAAAGAGTAGTTGCAAACCGCCTCGTCGCGCACCTAGCACGGGTCGGGCCGAACCTGTCGGATGACCAGTTCGGCTTCCGCAGGATGCGCTCAACGGTGGACGCCGTCATGCGCGTGCGAGCCCTCACGACGGGGAACGCAGTGTCCCGGGGCAGGTGTGTCTTGGCGGTGTCTTTGGATATCGCCAACGCCTTCAACTCCCTGCCCTGGAGTAGCATTAGGAGCGCACTCCGGTACCACCGGGTGCCCGACTACCTCTGTCGTGTGATCGAGGCCTACCTGTCGAGCAGGTACATTATCTACCCCGGTCATCAGGGAGAATGGAATCGGCGAGAGATGTCGTGCGGTGTCCCACAGGGATCGGTACTAGGACCGCCCTTGTGGAACATCGGGTACGACTACGTGCTGCGCGCCGACCTCCCCGACGGGGTCAGCGTGGTCTGCTACGCGGACGACACGCTGGTCCTGGCGCGGGGACGGTCGTACCAGGCGGCGGTCGAACTAGCGACGCGCGGGGTTGCGACAGTCGTGGAGAGGATCCAGCAGTTGGGACTCGAGGTGGCATTGCACAAGTCCGAGGCCATGTGCTTTCACGGCCCTCGGTACGCGCCACCACCGGGTTCCCAATTAACGGTAGGAGGAGTTCACATCGGCGTCGGGTCGACGATGAAGTACCTGGGACTCGTCCTCGACAGCCGGTGGAACTTCGAGGCGCACTTCCGACGTTTGGCTCCCCAACTTAATCGGACTTCGGCTGCACTCAAGCGGCTCCTGCCGAACCTGGGGGGTCCAGACGCCTCCTGCCGGAGGCTCTACGCTGGCATCGTTCGGTCCATGGCCCTTTACGGGGCGCCTGTGTGGGCGCCGACGCTGCGAAGGCGACCGGCGGCCCTGCTGAACGCCTGCCAGAGGGTCATGGCCATACGGATGATTCGGGGATACCGCACGGTATCCCGCGAAGCGGCGAGCCTCCTTGCTGGCCTGCCACCATGGGATCTGGAGGCAACAGTCCTTGCACGCATGCACGATCTGCGCGTGGAGATGCAACGCCGGGGCGAATCCCCGCTGCCGCGACAAGTCGCGGCTTGGCGGACAGAGTTCCGGCGAGATCTCATGGTGAAATGGCGAGAACGACTGTCGCAACCCTGTGCTGGGCACGCCACGATTGAGGCGGTAAGGCCCCTCTTTGAGGCGTGGCTGGAAAGGCCTCACGGCGTCATAACCTTCCGCATGGCGCAGGTACTAACCGAACATGGCAAGTTCGGGCCGTACCTGTACAAGATCCGTGCGGAGGTGACGCCCGGGTGTCGTCACTGTGCGGAACGCCCGGTGGACACGGTGGAGCACACGGTAGAGGTGTGCCCCGCTTGGGAAGAGCATCGCCGTGTCCTCGTGGGGGCAATCGGAGGCGATCTCTCGCGCCGGGGCTTGGTTCAAGCCATGCTCCGGAGCGAGGAGGAGTGGCAGGCGGTCGCCTCCTTCTGCGAAGCAGTAATGCTAGCAAAGGAGGAGGCTGACCGTATCAGGCAACGGCGCTCACGCCGCAGCCGCCGCCGTAACTCCGATCCAAATTTCCGGCCACCGTAGACGCGGGCTTGCGGACGGCGGGCAATGGGTAGCTCGCTGTCCGTTTGTCCGGTAACAGACCGGACCGAGCCCAAGTCGTTTACGGCGCGCACTGTTCCCGTGCGCCTCAAGGAGTTGTCAGCAAACCGTAGGGGCCCAGTAGGGTCGAGGCCTAGTCTGGGGCTCTGGGAAGGTATGAAAATGCATACCAGGGCCCTGGAACCAAGGCAGGGAAGGAACAGGGTAGGATTTTAGTCAGTAAAAGTCTGACACTATTTCCCGCTCCGCCCAAGGGCGGGATTTGTCATTGGATGATTTTACCTACCGTAAAAAAAAAAAAAAAAAAACCTCACTCAGTGTGAAAGGGATAGATAGCGCCGCTTTTGTATTTTTGGTAATGTTGCTTGATTTTATTTGTTTAGTTGACACGAATCTCTCTTCGAGTTGATACGTACGTCAGACTACTTTCGCTCCTGCTGTGCCTAACTGTTGTGTTCCTTAAAATTAAACTTGTGCGGTGTATTTGGACTTTGCTTTGCCTAACGATTTGGAACTGTTTGTGTTTTGGATGAATGACTTGGCAATCCTACGGACTTCGAAAACAATCGTTTGTGTGTGGTTGTACGTGTGTGCAGTAGTACGATGCCTCGTTACGAGTACACGCCACGGGAGTATGCCGAAATGCATTTTATCTACGGAGAAGCAAGAGGTAATGCCAGGGCGGCCGCAAGATTGTATCGTGAAAGATACCCGAACCGGGATCGACATCCCGACTATCGCGTATTCATTAGAGTGCATAACGCGCTTCTTGAGGGAAGAATTCTTGGCACCGGAGTTGGGGGTGCCAGTGAAGGGCGACCGTCACAAGTCAATGACGAAATTATTATTCGAGAAATCGAGGAAGATTCGTCGGTCTCAATTCGCGTCATAGCGCAACGCACAGGTATTCCAAGATCGACGGTACATCGAGTTCTAAAAAGGCACCGGTTGCACCCATATCACGTGCAACGTGTTCAAACGCTGACGTCACGTGATTACCCGCAAAGAGTAGCATTTTGCCAAAGGATGCTTAGAATGATACGGGCGGACCCACAGTTTTTTAATAAAATTTTATGGAGTGACGAGTCTTCATGCCGGCGAGATGGATATCTCAATTTGCATAATTTGCACAGTTGGCAGCTGGTAAACCCACATTTGATGCGAGAGGACAGGAGCCAACATCAATTTAAAATAAATTTATGGGCAGGAATAATAAATGGGCAAATAATAGGGCCCTTTGAACTACCAGCAACTCTAAACGCCGAATACTATCTGCATTTTTTAAGGAATGAGTTGCCAACGTTATTAGAAAATATTCCAGAAGACGTGCGGCAAGCAATGTGGTTACAAAATGATGGATGCCCCGCTCACTATGCGACGGCAGTAAGGGCGCAACTCAATGAAACTTACCCTGACAGATGGATCGGCCGATTAGGACCAATTTTGTGGCCTCCGCGATCTCCGGATTTAAATCCCTTAGATTTTTTTTATTGGGGATGTTTAAAAGACAAAGTTTACAAACAACGAATAACGTCGGAAGAAGAATTACGTCAGCGCATCCAATCTGCTGTATCAGAAATAAACAACAGCCATTTTGTCCGTCGGATAAGAGCTTCCTTTATTAGGAGGTGCAGACTTTGCATTCTCGTAGGGGGACGTCAGTTTGAACATTTACTGTAAAAACAAAATAAACGATTTATTTGTATTTTTTTTTTAATTTAACCTCCGAAGTTTTTTCATACGCTGAGATACCTAAACATTTTTAAGAAAATAGTTGAATTGTGCACACTTTTTCAATTTTATTTGATTTCGTAATTTTGCACCTCTGTCAGATTCATAGCAATATCTTTGTAACGACAAAGACTAGGCGTAAGTTTTATACCAATCTGCAAACCTTAGTAATTGTACAAGTTTTTAAAATAATGGTACACTTCGGTGTCATACAATTTTTTTACAGGAGAATTTTTCCAATTCTGGTCTTTTCATCTTAAAAACAAAACTTTTCAATTCAAGATTTTTTTTCTAAGGCAAATAAAATGTTATTTAAAAAAATGGTATCTTATAACACTAGTAAACTATTCAGAAATGTATGACAAAAATCACACCTAAATATAATACCATTTGCAGCAACAGCATTAAAAACACTGAATGCTGGTACAGAAAATAGTAAAAATCGAAAAAAAAAATTATCTTGGTTACCTTATGGGTTTTTTTTTTACTGTTCAAATTAGTTGTTGGAAATGAGGTAAGCTACCTACCCGTTACGTTTGATCCATTATTTACGGGACACCCTGTATATAGCATCGAAATATAATCGCATTTTTTTATGAAATGTGATGAATATTGTTAACAAGAGATTTCATAAAAAGTCTTAAAAAAAAAAGCGATTCAACGCATATAAAACATTAACTAGAGCAGGAAGAAAATCGAAATGGGTCAAACTTGGGACGCCTGCGCTTCTAGTGTTAAATGAAGTAGAGTTGCAACCAGTAGCATACAGCGGTGCCCACCATATTGTGTTGTTCACCTAAAATTTACTTTGATTACATTTTCATATAGTACACATTCTCTACCTCGCGCCACAGACTGCTCGTATTCAGCAGCTGCTGGCTCGAGTAATTCAGCTAGGCAGGTTTAATGAATGCTACGTTAATTTAATTATATTTAATTATTCTAAATAATAAAGGAATGACTTGTGTTAGAAACTGTATCGTCAAGAGTCTAACTTCCATTACTGATTAATTATATTTTTGTTATTATCGATTTATTCATACTTTATTGTACATCGAGATGGCAATTTACAAAAGGAAACCTTATAATAAGAAAAAATATGCAATTGGCGGTCTTATTGCACTCGACGATTTCCTCCAGGAACCCGATATGGACTAAGATTTTTTGCAGTGTGAAACAAATTGTGTCTGACTTATTTATCTTTTAATTTAATAACAAAACTTATTTATAAACAGTTCCAAATAAATTATTACAATAATAATGTACCTACATATTTATATAATTGCTCGCAGTTCTTCCGATTGTATGATTTTTTTTTTTTTAATAATGACAATTTATGCTTTATCCGGTGTAAAAAGCAAGTAGTGCGGGGTAGTGCAAGCTCTTGGTGAGTCAGTTATCAAAGACAATAAAACATTGTGAATACAATTGTTTCTTTATCTTTTATTTGTTGCTAAATATACCTCAGTCATTGTTGTCAACCTAATTACGATTCAGAAACGTGAATATTAATCGTATTTTACAAACTACTGAGTTGTATTTAAGGCCTTACAAGCTTTGATCGACATATAAGATTAATTTAAGATCTACACAAACGGATTTGTAATGAAAATGGGTGAGTAAATTACTTTTAAAACTTTTGAAAACCTCGTCTACCCAACTAGGCATTCAACAAATTTTAGTTGGACATCTCTCGGAGGCGGAAAATGAGTAAAATTCAACACCACTTAAAATTTTGGGTACCACCGAATTGCGGCTGTAAGTATCAACCCTATTAACTTTGCACTCACACTTTTTGTTTTAATGTTTACTACTGTTTACAAATTATAGTAACGACTTGCTGGAAACTGGGAATGTTTGCTAGGAAACATTTAACAGGCATAACAAGTAACGTTTGTAGGTTTGTGGCAGCCTTTGTTTATTTCTGTTTCTAATTATTAAATTGTAATCACTGCCGTGTTCGTACCTTCTTTCTTGGAGTTTACACAAACGGTTTTTGTTATTGAATTGTATAACATCAAAAAGGTTGTTTTATTTTATTTTATTTATTACAGTAAATATTGTTAATTAGGCTTTATTATTGTTAGAGTCTTTGTTCAATACATTGTATATTTTCCTGTTATCGCAAAAAAGGATCGTCTTCCGACTTCGTACAATGGTTATTTACGCCGCCTAATACCGACGCCATAGAGCTCGGGGTCATTTTATAAATTGCTTCCATTATCAGGCATAGCTGGGCTCGAAAGCGCAGCGATTTGTTTGCAAACTTTTTGATACACCGAACAATGGACATCCGTTTAAAACCGATTGATGCTGTTTTGTAAATTAACTCAACTTTATGGATATTACTTTCATGTTCAAACCGATTTTAATAGTTGTTACCAATACTGTCCAAACAACTACACAATTTATTTGCATGTAAATTAATGATAATGGTTGCTACTTCACTACGTGCTAGCGACCGTTTTTGGAAACCCATTTATTGAATTTCCAGGCGGTGACTTCCTATTTTATTGATGAATATTCAACAAAAATATTATCCAGGCAGGGGCCTTAGTCTTAACAAAGTTCCAGGTAGGTAACCATTTCACAGATTCTACTAAAACCTCCCAAATAAAAGCCTGATATCTTTATTTTCCATGTGTCGCAATGGTTTCACACCAATTCGAGGATGTCCTTGCATACAGAGGTAATCGTCGGATGGTGCCACGTTCCAAAAAAAATTCTATAGCGCCTCATCGAATTGACTTTGGCCACTCGTATACCTTTCAAAGGTCCAGGACCCCAAGTTTCTGGGATATACAAAATCCATAAAAAAAAAATAATAGCCGCAAGTAAATTTTAAACAAATAATTATGCTAGCATTTATAAAATAGGGTATCTCTAATATTACGTTCCTCAACTTGCTGTATAAAAAGAAACGATAGTATCACTGAGATTCTGACCATATTAATAACTACTACCTCTAAAATTTCTAACAAAAATTCAGAACGCAACATAAAAGGCGTTTTACATTGGAATCTAAAAAATCAGAAACTAGAAATTTTAAAGTATAAAAACGTAGTCTATTGCCACACCATGTCACTTCAAATACTGTGCGAAAAAATACCCCTGCGTTACTTTTAAACCAGGAATACTGTACACAGTGTATGCGGGCCACAATGGACCGTGGCCGGTCGGACCCGCAATCTCGTTTAGAATATTTTGCTGGTGCCTGGCCGCTATGCATGACGCGTATAGCTGGAACTGACGTAGGTGGCTTGCAGGGTAACAGCTTTTGTTACACAAAAGCCTTGTTACTATGGTACTCCTAAATCAAATCTCGATTCTACGGCTATTGTATTATTTCCATCCTATGTTGTTTTCAGAAATAAAGTTGTACAAGTTATCCCTACATGGAAGTCATGTTGCTATACTCACTGAATCGGATTCAAACTAACAATTGTAATCAATATTCTTGGATATCGAAATAAAACACAGGTTACAATTTTTAAACTAAGACTTTATTTTCCAAATTCAAACTAAATTGTACTCCATATCCGCTTTGATAAACCCAACCATCTTCAGATGCTCGACAGCTCGTATCGTCGCTTTCCATCAGGTGAGATAGCGGTCAAGCGCGAACCTATCAATAATAATAAAAAAAAAACCACGATCAGAATGCCCAGTGCGAGTTTGTTGTACGTTAATGTGGTCGACACGTTTATGACATTCGGCACTCCGATTGGCCCGCTTAAAACTCTTAACCAATCAGAGAGACAAGCGCGGTAAACGTTTCGATCGTATCAACGTAACAATAACTTGCACTAGGCACTCTGATTGCAACAACTGAATCAACTGGCCTCCTTACTCAAGTCGTCAACCGACCGTCCTATCAGCTCCCCGCCTCCATCATATTCATTAATCATTTAAAATTCCAATCATTTCTTAAGTAATCAATTTAATAATAATTTTATTAACAACCAAGTTCTTACAATATCAAGATAGTGTGACTGCATTAACATAAAAGTACTTTTTTCCTGTGTAGTACATACACACACCGGTAATTTACTTTATTGTACACAAAACTTAACATAAATATAATTATTTAAATGAAGAGGAGGGATGAAATGCATGCTGCTAAAAGAGTTATGAGTTTACATGTGGATGGATGGAGAGGGAGAGGGAGGCCAAAGAAGAGATGGATGGATTGTGTGAGGAGTGATATGAAAGAAAAGGGAGTTAGTGATACCGTGACGAGGGACAGGACAGAATGGAAGAAAAAAACGTGTTGCGCCGACCGGACGAGGAAGATGATGATGATGTACAAAAGTGAATATAACTCAACAATGGGTTTTCTGCCAACAAACCTTCGTTCATTGACCGCCTTGCTTTTCAGTACAGCAATCAATTTAAACACTTTAATATAGAGGATGAACATATATGAACAGCAATATCATTGCATACTAAAGTAAACTACAATATTTAATCCTTTTGGGAAATTATCAAATGACTCCTTTCGCTCTGGCTGGAGCGAGAGAAAGTGTCAGACCTTTACTGACTAAAACTCACCAGTGTTCCTTCATTTGCCCTTTGCGTTCCAGGGTCGAAGGGAGTCTTTCAAACAATACCGTAACCCTGTCAGAATGATATTAAACACTACGAATTACTCAGACTACAATCCATAGCATCATATTTTCATTTCACATCACGTACAACCTTGCATTAGCTTCTAGCCTGCTATCACACTTTAAAATTTATCGAGTTCTAGAAATTCATCAAAACTTGTGACACTCTATTAAAAATCCGTGATAGAAGTTCAAATAATAAATATGCTTTTAACCTAGTTCAATGTAAAAGCATAAATTTGATTCTATGTAATATAATATTCTATTCTAAAAGTGAAAAAACGATACTGAAAAATGTCACGAATTCGTGCACAAAAATAACTAAGAGTGTCCTAATTTGAAAGTCGCAGCATTTGAAATTCCTTTAATTACACGTACTTCGTTAAAAAACTAAGAATTTAATATAAAAATGAAATTGCTGAGTATTGAAGCCGAAGTATTTCATAGAAGCCATATAAAAAGTTTGCTTCTACGAGCAGAATAGAATCAAATTAGATAAGGAATCATTTATTAAAAACAATTAGGTAATTTACGTAACTTGTTTTATTTAATTAGCACAGTACACGAATACATATTGAAATTGTTATCAGTAACTCTTCTCCATGTTAAACCATTTGTCATCCTCATCATCATTTCAGCCCAAAGACGTCCACTGTTGGACATAGGCCTCCCCCAAATGTCGCCACAACGGACGGTACTGTGTGTCTCGCATACACCAAGCACCCATTTGTAAATCTATAAGATAAATGTGGACGTCATAATAATAAGTTTTGAAACTTATGAAATTGCCGTAATCTAAAACGGGTTGTTTTGAAGTGTTATATTATTGGATTGACTTGGATTTAGAAGTTCAAATATTTATATTAAAGGTACGATATTCTTATAAAAAAAACCTTTTTTAATATGAGGTAAAAACTAACGTAGAAACTATTCATTTCAAAGGGCAAGCCATATACTTATTTAAATAGTTCAATTACCGAATCGTGTCTTGAAGATTGTTCCAAAATGAAAAAAGTTTTTTTTTGTGACGTAACTACTTTACAGTTTTCAGAATAATTTCTATACTTTTGCTATGATGCCAAATTTCAGTACCCTATGAATTCCTTTGATTCCCTGAGAGTGTCGAAATGTACGTTTTTGTGACATAAACGGCCGTATCGTTTTTTGTCGTTAACTTAGAAGTTTGTTTTTTTTTCTTAGCTATAAAGGACCGCAGACTTGAGAGTATCGTTTTAATTTCATCTCGATCTCTCCATGCATTCCCGAGATACAGGGTCTTGACAGACAGACAGACAGATGGACAACAAAGTGATCCAGTTAGGGTTCCATTTTTTTCTTTTTGTGTTACGGAACATTAAAAAGGAGAAACTGACTGACTGACATATCAACGCACAGCCGAAACTACTGGGACTACAAACATGAAATTTTACACAAGACTTACATTTATGACGTAAGCGAGCACTAAAAGAGGATTTTTCAAAATTCGCCCTCTAAGGGGATGAAACGGGAGTCCAAAGTAGTAGTTTTATTGTTGATCGGTTCGCGCTTGACCGGTATCTCACCTGATGGAAAACGACGATGCGGTCGACGATGGAGCGCGCTTACCTAGAAGTAATCTATTCACTCTTGACTTAAAAATTTCCAGGTTGTAGCCATCAGGAAACACAGACTCCGGCACAAACTACTTGCATGCGAGCGAAGCTGCTAGCAGCAGCTAGTTTAATATACTGAAGTACCCGCAGTCTATCAAATTATAAATAGCTAACAGCTAAACCGAACCCAAAATGCCCCTCTGAAGAAAATCTGCTTTAAGTACTTAAGCAATTACTACAGGGGGAATTTTTAATCTCCTCATTATGAGTAAGGGCCACCGAGATTAAAGAGAGAATTATGAGATTAGATGGGAGAATACGGTAAATTATAACCACCGGTAACAAAGTAAAAGCACACAATAATTTTTGTTTATTTATTACACGGATTTGTGGTTCGTGTATTTTATTTTATCCTGCTTGTAGAAAGTTTTTGTACGTAGTCTAACAAACACAGCGTAAACTGTTTGCTGTGCCGGCGAAATCGTAAAAGTTTATTGGAAGGGAAGGATTTCTGTCGAACAATCTGTCACCGCGTACACATGCGTATGTGTGTATATCACTATAAAACCCCTAAAGCCGCTATTCGATATAAAACAAAAGCCTTTTAGTAGTAGTTTTAGTATTAAATGAAAACTACATTTTCAATGGAAAAAGCTGGGCAAGTACGTAGTCGGTCTCACTGAGGGTTCCATGCAAACTTAACCATGTAAGTAGTTCAATGAGTTTCGAAGATTTTTCAGAATTGCAAATAAATAATCACCGCTTCACGGGACCGCAATATATATATGGTTAAATTCCAATTCGATACCTCCACCCGTTACAAGATTAAGACTCTTGACAGACAGGTTGACAGACGGACAACAAAGTGATCCTATAATGGTTACGTTTTTTCTATTTGAGATACTGAACGCTAAAAAGGAGCTCGTGGCTAAAATGATAACAGCCGCACTGGTCGATCTCCGAGGTTAAGCAACGGTAGCCGAGGTCAGCCTGTGGATAATTCTTATTCTCTAAATATTGGCCCTGATGGTCATTTGTACGTTTTCAAACAGTCTAAGTGATAGTCAGAAGCTTGGACATCTGACACTAGTCTTGTAGAAACAGTCGTACAAAAATAAATGTGTAAAATCTACAGACAAGTTGTTTTACTCCATTTTTGTTTCTGATCGCAACAATATTTTTTTTTCTTTTTTTGTCATACGCAAACATATGTATGTCAATTCTGTTAAAATCGCAACAACGTTTGATTTTTTTGTCATACGCACACATATGTCAATTCTGTTAAAAGAATAAAATATATCAATACTTTCATATGTTTGGAATTTCATAATTAAATACCTAGCTGTATCCCTACTCCTAGGCGCTCTTTGTTGTTCTCCTCATCGCTGCCACTGTGACGACGTTGTTAAAAGCCTGAGCGCTCGTGTTAACATCGGCATCCCGGCCGTTTTAAAACCTCATGGCCTGGCTCGCGACGATGGTAAGACACCGGTCAGTATGTCTTTATTTTCATGGAAGATGGGTTGGGTTGGTGTGAGACGCTACCGTGCTTTTTTTTATCTAGTACTTGACTGCAATCCTACCTGATGGTAAGCAGTGATGCAATCGTTGATGGTGAAGCGCACCAGTTTATTAAGAGCCACTCTAGCCTTGTGTGTCTTCAAACACCTAAATTATAATCGGACGGGAAGACCGCAGCAGGCAAATTGTTCCAGTCCCTCGATTTAAGCGGTATAAACGACGAGGCAAAACGCTTTGTCCGGACCGTGCAAGTTTCAACAACGTAAAGGTGCTGAAACTCTAGCGCCATTTCATTTTCCTAGTTCGTCGTAATGAGCTGAGAACTCAAGCGGTGCGCTTTTGCGATGCGGGAATAGTCCATTTTGATACAAGTGGGGAAAGTTAGTCATTGCAGCCGAGGCGAAATTCACCCGAGCCGTACAGGCGAGGGTGTTATGGAGCCAAGTGTTGCAACGACGTTTTTCAATACACTTACGAAGAAATACGATGAAAAATCCACCAATCTATCTTCTTTCGGAAAATTACGACGCAGTTTTGTTCATTTTGTACTGAAGAAAATCGCAAGAATTTTTTTGCTCAATCACATAATCTGACGGCGTAGCATCTAAAGGATTGAAATCTTCTTTTTCACAACTATCACAAATAAACAAGTACGATAATAGGTGCAGGTGCACTTTTTTTCCCGCACAAAACCCTTGCAGGTTGAATGGGAAGCAAAGGTATCAAACCGTATACAATTATACATCCTAATATTAAAAATATAAAAATTCAAATATTTTTGAATTTAGAACACAGATAATTGTTAATTTGTTGTATTAACAAAATATTGCTTAAGTAATCATGTCTATTTCATGTCAATCATGTTATATTCTGTTCATAAAACATAATTTAAATTTTCATTAAATATCTGCCTCTTTGCTTTAAAAAAATAATAATCACCTTGACCGTGACGAAATAGGAATGAAAAAAGGCCTTGTTTTGATTAATTCAAAAAAAGCACGCGGGTGATAAACATGCCATATCGAATCTAATCGTAGTGCCTTAGGAGGCAGTTTTCTAGTAAGTGTATTGAAAAAATTTTTGACGCCGTATTTTAGTTAGGAGTTGTGTGTAGTGTGTGTTGTGTAGTGTGTGTTTATGTAATTTTATTTTTGGTGTACAATAAAGAATACATCTATCTATGTATCTATCTATCTAGTAGTATAACCAGTTAAGTTTTTAATATATAGTGTTTATATATGGTGTATTGAAGTTGTTCTGTTGCTAATAAAATACATGATAAAAAAAGAAAACTTAACACCTACGGCATAATTTCTGAATCGCTCCTCGATAACCCGCAACAATACAAAGAACAGAATCATCAAACGTCTACCTATGTACATAGATGTACCCAAATTTATCTTCATGTCCCTCATATAACTATCAGAGTAGCGTGTCTATAGCACAAAGCCTTTGTTATTCAGGGTAGGTGATAACACTTACTTGGGCGCATTGATGCCTATGAGCCCACTTCACCTCGTATTCCGTTCACGGCTCTCGCATAAACTTTCATGGGTAACTTATTGCGTATTTGTGTCGAAAACCAATTACCTACACAGGATTTCGTATCCCCACTTTTGCGTAAAAAAAGGGGCGACACTGTGAATTTTAACTTGCCAAATTAATATTGGTTCGTGCAATCTGATTTTTTTGCAAATCGTTTCAAGAATTTCAGTGGTTTTTTCTTTTACTGAAAGTAAAATTCGTAAGGTAAAACGGTTTTAACCAGCAGGACCTTACCTTGTAATATTTGGGTTAAAGTAATCTGTAATAATATGTATATAAGAAGAAACTGACTGACATATCAACACAAAGCCAAAACTATAGGAACCAGGAACATGAAATTTTGCCCAAGGGATGCTATTATGACGCAGACGAGCTCGAAGAGAGGATTTTTCGAAATTTGCGCCCTAAGGGGATAAAACGGGAGTCCAAAGTTTGTATGGAGAAACATACTTTCACGCGGGCGAAGCCGTTATCAGAAACACTAGCTTCTGCAGAAAAGGCTATTGAGTTAGGGGCTGGTCACTAGTTAATAAATTAAACGAGGTCCGTGAGGTAAAAAATGCGTGTATTTTCATTCTATAGTTACGGAAGAAGAGAGGCGGAAACCGCATACAGTGTTACCAAAACAAAAAACAAATGTTGGGTTGCCAATATAAATGTTGGGTTGCCAACAGCTTCTGTATAAAAAAAATTACCAGACCTAAAACAACTTGTTCCAAATAAAACTTTTACAAAGATTCTATATTATTGGTATTCAACAAAGACCTTTTCTACCCTTTGGCAAGTGTGATACATATAAACTAAAGAGGTGTCCACAAAGAATGCCTAATGAGATGTATATATTTGCGAGCATATTGTCTGGTCGCCGGTCCGGCGGAGTGGCGGAGTAACAGCGCAGTAAACCGTACCGGCACCGGGAAGGCGAGGGACGACCCTCGCGACACCTAAATTTCGGAACATACTCTAAGTAGGTACTTAAAATTCATGCGCTGCGTTCTCTGTCTTCTTGGAAATATTTATGTGTAAGCAATAAAAGGTCAGCTTAATGCTGTTTTAATCTCTATAAGTAGGCTTTGAGATCCAGTCAAATATTTGAAAAACTATTTGAAGTACTAAAATACGTTTGTTGTATGGGAACCCCCGTTAATTTCAACTTTATTTTAACTTTACTATTTGTTGCTGTAACAGCAAGAAATACACATTCTGTGAAAATTCCAACTTTTTGCCTTTTACAATTTATGAGATAAAACCTACTAACAGACGGACGGACAGACGAACTAGACGGATAGCGGATGCTTAATATATATAATAGCCTAGGGTCCCACTAGCACCCCTCAGTATGTAACCCTAAAAAACAAGTTAATTAATAGATACAAAAGGTACCTACAAGTAGGATGCTATAAAAACTTGCAATGAATAATTTTAAAGAAGAACACAATCCACACCCGGGGCGAGAACATAAAGAACTAATCGCTTAGAAAATACAAAATAAAAACCGTATTATACAGCAAGTAGCGTGACGAAAACGTGAGAACTAAACATTATACAGTGGCTCAATTATCATAATTAAGGCCACTTAAGTACACACGATACCTTTTAGCTGGCAACTTCGGCTGGCAATTATAAAGACAAATGACCTACGTACACGTACGGCATGCAACTTGTGCAAGCATCATCAGACTTGCACATGTTTACGGTTTTTGCACAAATCTTGAGCGGAAACTACATTAGACCGACGCACACGTTGTCCACGCCTCATTTGATATAGATTTGCGTCGCGTGGCGAGGATCTAATGTAGGTCTACATGTCTCGTTGCCGTATAAAATGTATGGAGACTGAAGCGACCAGATCGGTGCACATGGCCCAATGTAGTTTTACCTAGCTTCCTAAATGTTTCTTCCTATCTACTTAAGCATATAAACAGCCTTAAAATGTTCCCATGGCTGGAACTCAGGCCTCCTCTTTAGTAGAGAAAATGGACGGTAGGTTATCCACCAACCAAGCCGGTGCAGATTGGATGTCACATGTTTTTGATTTAAGTCATCATTTTGTATTTTAGGTCATGCCGGTTTCTTCACGATACTTTCTTTCAACGTTTGGAAAGCAGTGGTGATGAAATAAATTACACAAAGTAAAGCGCATCTTGTATTTATTCCAATTTATTCGAGGTCAACGGGATATTTCTTTTTCACCCATACTTATCTATTGGTTGCTATCTCAAGGATCCTACCATGACATTTGAAATCATCATGAATTTGATTTGAGATAAGGATAGTGCTATATGACCTGTCTAGCTCCGTCTCTATCTCACACATAAAACATGATGATTTTAAGTCGTGAATTTGGGTCAAAAGGAAGGATATGGCTACTAAGTCACATCCTTTCTAGCCATATAATTAATCTTTCGCAAAGTTCATCTTTAGTTTATTTGTTCAACTCGGCCTCTTATTATGGCTATATTTCTTTTCATATTTGACGCAATAATAATAGTTTGATCCCTTACACTTTGGCACAAGTAAATCCAAGAACGGACGCTATATTCCGTCCCTAGGGTGACACATAAAAAAATATTGTGTTGGCTCTCGAGTTTACAGTGTAAAGTTGTTAACCCGCCGTTTACGACCACCATAACCTTTTCCCTTTGCCAAGTTTACTGCTGACACACAAACTAAGTCTATGATCATATACTCAGTATCTCCTTTCCTTAAACCACAGACATATGGAGCCCTATCAAATGAATATTGTCAGAAAAGAAAAGACAAAAAAAATACGTGAAAAACGCGTCCAAACAAAGTGAGGCCCTGACGCTCATGTTACATTAAATCATCTCACAAATATTCGGTAAATCTATTTAATAGAAACATTTACTAAAATATAAAAAATACACTAGAAATTAAAATAGTAACTTTTTTGATAGATTCTTTTTCTGGCATTCTTATTAGTCCACGTTACAGGCCTTAACAACCGCAAGGAAAGAAACTTGTAACATATTTCGTACCAACATAATAACGTAACAAATTGCTTTGATCCCTTCTTTCTATAGATAGGTCTAAACTTCACCATTAACGACTGCATCACCACTTACCGCAGTTAAACACTAGTTAATACTCGTATCATTAAAAAAATAGTAAATTTCATGAAGATACGCAGTCCAGTTCTATATGTCTATGACTTAAGCAACATTGACATTGAGAAATACGAATGTTCAAAAACTTTTCACATTAAAAGCTCAGAGTTTGGGGAATACCTAAGTACTTTAACCGCAAGTCCTAAATATATAAAGAGACAAGCTTTTAAAATGGTATGTAGATAATATGGCTAAGTGCGTGACCGCTATTAAATTACCTTTTACCTGGCTAATTAAAAACCCATTCAGACCTTTATTTTGAATGGTGAATACGTTATTTTATTTTGTTTAGTGGGCCAAATGTTTTGTACAACTAAAAGTGGGTTGTGAAAGGAATGGCCTTTTTGATAAATGGAAGTTCATAATA
Source organism: Leucania comma (assembly GCA_958295575.1). Classification (NCBI taxonomy): domain Eukaryota; kingdom Metazoa; phylum Arthropoda; class Insecta; order Lepidoptera; family Noctuidae; genus Leucania; species Leucania comma. The sequence goes on along the minus strand of OY282476.1, from coordinate 11,398,947 downwards.
GGAAGAAACTAGGGTAATTAAAATAAAATAGTGAATACACTATTTTATTTTAATTACCCTTATTACAGTCCAGTTGGGTAGATCTAATTTCGAGAAAGAGGTCGACCGTCGAATCCAACTCGGCTGGACGGCGCCGGCGTTTGGGAAGCTGGGCGGTATCTTCTCGTCTAATATACCACAGTGTCTCAAGAGAAAGTCTATGACCAGTGTGTGTTTCCAGTGATGACATATGGCTCTGAAACGTGGTTGCTCACAATTGGCGTCATCAGAAGGCTTAAAGTCACCCAAAGGGCAATGGAAAGGGAGTTTCCTTGCGTGATCGAATCAAAAATGAAGATATCCACAGTGGAACCAAGGTTGCCGACATAGCATGAAGAATCGCCAAAATTAAGTGGCATTGGGCAGGGCACATTGCTCGCAGAACAGATGGCCGTTGGGGCTGAAATGTTCTGGAGTGGCGACCGCGTACCGGAAGACGCAGTGTTGGAAGGCCTCCTACAAGTTGGACCGATGACCTGGCTAGAGTTGCGGGAATGCGATGGATGCAAGATGCACAGGACCGTTCATTGTAGTGACACTTGGGAGAGGCCTATGATCAACAGTGGACGTCTTTCGGCTGATATGATGATGATGTGATATTTAATATAACATATTTATTTTAACGCATTATTAAAATTGCCAAACTTAAGTAGCATTGGTCAAGGCATATTGCTCGTAGAACAAATGGTCAAAGGGGACGAAAGATTCTAGAGTGGCGACCACGTATCGGAAAACGTAGCGTTGGAGGGCCTCCTGACGAGGATCGCGGGAATCCGATGAATGCGAGCCTCACAGGACCGGTCGTGCAAATCTTCGGGAGGCCTAAGTCCAGCAGTACCCGTCTTTCGGTTAAAATGGTGATGATGATGATGATGATTATTAAGATAAAGAAGTTTAACAAACCTCATATTTATAACTTTATAAATTTATTTTCTTTCTATTTTTGGTTTATCTGGTCACCTAAAATAAAATAAATAAAACTAACTTATACAATTGCTTTGTGTAATAAAACACAGAAAACACGTACAAACCTAGAACAGAAAAAAGAAGGCTTTATATTATGTTGTAATGCAATTTATCTTGAATTCTTTTATAACGATGTGAAAATGCACAAATAATTTCACAATAAAAGAGCTACATGCAAAGATGGCATGGATTATACTAATAGCAATGTATGACGAGTGAGTTTTGATATTATAGTACCATTTCAAATCTTAGCACTTTAATGTGCCCTGTCCAGTTTTATTTTTCTCGATCTTTATTTTAATGTTTTTGAATAAAGTCAAAGCTGACTACCTACACATGCAAAAAAAAAACAGTAAAGTAATACAGTAAAACAAGCACTAGTTTATAAAAATAAAAAACCGATAAATCCGCGTACATCGAAGGACTGGAACAGCTTGACTGCTGCGGTCTTCCCGTCCGATTATAATTTAGGTATCTTCAAGGCTAGACTGAATAGGCTCTAAAAAACTAATACGCCTCACCATCAACGATTGCATCACTACTTACTATCAGGTGGGATCGCAGTCAAGCATTAAAAAAAATTCCACTTGATTTGTTCAATAACAGATATATCCATTCCTTTTTTTGTAACTCAACAGGTAGATACTATTTTCACGAATGCAGAATTCAGGTTTTGTTTGGAAACCTGAATTCTGATTCTAAGATTTTTTCGTTCAATTCGAAATTAGAAAACCATGAACTTGGTCATATTTTTACAATTTTCCACAAAAAAAGACAACAGTGACTTAACGGTTTGTGTTCCGACTTTTCTCACTTAATACATCATCTGTACCAAATACAAACTACTAACATTGTCCTAAAACATCCAAAACTGTGGGTTAGCTGACCGGCCGGCTCAAATGACATCCTTGCTATTACCACAGGACCAAAGTGAGAGGTTTCAATTGGCCCCATTCCAACACGTATTGGATTCCGTCCAAGTCACGCGGCCTTCTATTTGCAGAGTACCATTAGCAGATTTTAACACTTATTTATTTCATGTCGAAATTATGAGATAGATCCTCGTATTTTTAAGATATACAGCCACGATATGGCAGCTGTATTGGAAGGGATTGAGTTTCATATAGCAGAAATATATCTAGTTTTTTTTCATGGTCGTATATTTGAAGAGGTGATACTTAGGTATGTGGTAAAATCATCAGATTTGTGTGAACCGCCCTACGTCATAGTACATTATGATATAAGTGATATTATGATATACAAACCTTCTCAAGTTTGTCATTGTGACCGAAGCGGAATTTGCCCGAACCGCAGGTGAGGATGTTATGGAGCCGAGTGCTGCAGGGACAAATTTCCACGTATATTAAACAATGATTTTTAATACACATACGAAGAAATAATTAAACGGGGGTTGACCAGCAACGCGTGGGGGTCGCTTAGCGGCCAGCCTGATACGATAAATACAATCAAATATCTCTACCGGGATAAGAGCAGGTTCTAGAGTAGTGTATTGGAAAATAACTTAACAACTAAAATGATTACAAAAGCATTCAAGACGATTTCAAATCGTGCAGTTTCATTGCTCATCATTATTCGATATCGATTATATTTCCCACTGCTCTGTACGAGTACTACTCGAGTATCTTACTTATAACGAGAACGTGGGCCAACAATACAACAGAGTCATACCAAACCAAGTACCAGTATTGCCAGAGAGGAAAACGTCCAATTTACATTTTACCGCACAACTCAATAGCGAAGAGGCTGTATGGAAACCCGGAACCGTAATACAGGGATTTGGGAGGAAATAAAAAGGCTTCGTCTTTCTCTTTTCTTAGGTACATATCAACAAAGACGGGCTGTTGGCAACCCTAATGTTCGACTTCCTGTAATTTGGGTATTTCTAAAGGGTTATTGAACTTTGAATGTAAAGAGATGAGTCAGATCAGTCAAATTGGGAAATTTTAAATTGATTATTTTGTAAAGTATCTAAAAACCAGTATATTTATTTATTTTTCAATACAATTCCTATCGTACTACGATTAGGTTCAACATGCCATGTTTATCACACTCGTGTTTTTTTTTTTTAACCAATCACAAGAAGGGCTTTTTTCTTTCCTATTTCGTCACGTTCAGCGGTAAATTTTTTTTCTTAGAGGTTTCAATATTTAATGAAAATTTAAGTTATGAACGGAATATCATAAATAAATAAATACACAATATTTTTTTATTACCAACCCTTTAAAAATTTATCCGTGTTCTAAATTAACAAATATTTTAATTTCTATTTTTAATATTAGGATGCAAGAGTAAAACAGTTTGATACCTTTGCTTCTCCTTCAACCTTTAAAGGTTAAGCGCGGGAAAAAAAAGTATATTTAACTATCTTATATATTTGTGAAAAAAAAATGTCGAAATTAAGATTTTATGAGAATCTTGAGATGCTACGCCGCCAGATATCTACAACTTTGGAAAATTTTCTTCAGTACAAATTAAACAAAAATGCGTCGTAATTTTCAGAGGAAGTATTTCTTCGTAAGTGTATTGAAAAACGTTGTTTGATACAAGTGGAGAAATTTTGTCATTGCGAAATCATTCGAGCCGTACAGGCGAGGGTGTTTTGGAGCCGAGTGCTGCATGCATTCTATCTTTCCTTCATCAACTGTTTTTACAACCAACCAGACAAACAAAACTTGACTTAAATTGCCATAGTCAAAACCCGATCACACATCAACGCTCAAGATTGATCAATTCCAAGTTGATTACAGATACTATTTTGTTATACATTAATTTGTATCCCACTGTTGAGCAGAGTCCCGTATTCCTTCCAAATTTCTTTATCCTGCGCGAAGTAATTTTACATTATGTTGAAACAAATAAAAACCATAGATGCTTTACTATAGCAATTTATACACTTAGGTACATCTTTTTACACTTGACTGTATATTGCGGTTCAAAGTGAATAACTTTGCATGAGTTTCGTTACTTTGGTAGATATAAAACCCGAAAACTCGCTGAGCAATACGAAATATCTATAAAAGCAGTTGCTATGAATAAAGAGCCTCGCACAAAATGTTTGACAGCTGTGTAAAATCAAAGAAACGAGTGAGCTTTATCTAATCAGGCTGTATAATCTAAGCCACTGGAGCGTTTATATTATACTAGTGACAGCTGACCGCCGCAGCTATTCATCATTATCATCATAATTTCATCCGATAAACGTCTGCTCCCCCAAATATCGCCATAACTACCGATCCATCCATCGAACTCCCGTGACCCTCACAAGGTTTTCGATCCACCTTGTGGGAGGCCTTCCAGCGCTGCGTCTTATGTTATACGCAGTCGTCACCACTCTAGCACATTGATTATATTATAAGGGAAAATACATTACGCGCAAACATCACAATCAGGAAACTTGGACTCGCAACTCACACATCCACACTACCTATAGTCACTGATAGACAAGGACAGAGATAAGAGCCGGTGCTATCGTGCGAAATAGCGTTAGCCGCAAAATGTGAGAGGTCAGAGGTTCACGTTCAGAGTTCCACGCGCTAGAGGTGAGTCACGTATCTTACGCTGTTTTGATTATACCAATGTTCTAGAACCTTTCGGCCCTATCGAACATCTGGTCTGCGAGCAATATGCTCCTTGCCACTTAAGTTTGGCGATTTTTCGGGTAACCTTGGTTCTTCTGCGAATATCTTCATTCCTTTTTGCGGGTTGTAAATTATTTATTATTTAGACACACAAACCTTCCTCGTCTTTTGCTTTGTATTAATGAAAACCACATCAAAATCCGTTACGTGGTTTGGGAGTTAGCGGGTAAACAGAAAGACAGACGCGGAAAGCTCCTTTGTTTACTATACAGAGATGTGGTATTTCTTGTTGAAACGTTTCGTCGGAACTCGTAAAATATGTATAAAGGTTTCAAAGGGAGTGGTTACACCTCTGTGGAGAATATAAATAGACGAATGAAGGGTTGATCTTTAAAATCTATAACACTTTCCTTTGACTTCTGGCAAACTACATTTTTTATATGGAAAATCAACAGCTGATTAGTAATTTAGTAATTATCAAGGCACAATCAATAAAAAGCGCAATGCAGTTGCATCACAGTTATTATCATCTTTGGGTCTGCATACACGGCACAGTATAGCGAATAGATGACAATTATCTCTTACTGCAATAACAGAGAAACTTGCGCATGGTTAACTAGAAAGTGGCGAAAAAATTATACAAATACTATTAATAATAACGTGGGGTTTTTGACACATTGTTCACATTAATTCAACGTTACAATCTTAAATCAACTACTAATAGAAGTAAGACATTGAATTTTCTAGAAACAGTTGGATATTGGTAGTTCATACTTTTTACGAAGCTTGGACACTAGCCGACTACTGCCACTTCTTTTCGGCAATACAGTTATTCCTTTCTCGACGCACGTTAAAGACCTAGGCTTATATATTGACAATAGGTTAAGCTGGAATAAGCATGTTGCTCAGGTTAGCCAGAAGGTCACCTATACGCTGCGGTCCCTCTATAGATTCAAAAATTTCCTTCCTTCAAGCACTAAAACAACTTTGATCCAATCGCTTGTTTTACCTTTAATTGACTATGGTGATGTTTGTTACTCTGATCTATCCCAAGAACTTCTTAACAAATTGGATCGACTTCTCAATAACTGCATTCGTTTTATTTTTGGCCTCCGTAAATTTGATCACATTTCTTCCTACCGTTCTCAGCTTAAATGGCTTCCTATCCGTCACAGGAGATCCCTCAGATCTCTCTGCACTCTCTTCACTATATTAAACGATCCTTGTGCTCCTGATTATTTAAAAAAATGTTTTAAAGTATTGGGCAGTTCTCATAATCTCAACCTTCGAGCATCCAAAAACATGCTTCTTCATATTCCTTCTCACCGGACTGGGTTTATTGCTAACTCATTCACTGTCTCTTCTACAAAACTCTGGAATATGCTTCCCCTTGACATCAAAAAAGCTGAAAGTAAATTTTCCTTTAAGCGTAAAATTCGGAACTACTACTTGAAGTGCTCTCAACTTTAGTTCGGTCTTTGTCAGAATTGACATATTTTATCTTTTCATTTGATATATATCATAGTATTTATTAGTTTATAATATTAGCATATATATGTATTTTATTATTATAAGTAACTAATTTTGTTGATACTATATTATATTTGAATTTACAGTTATTTATTTATTGTGCACACCTACCACAGTTTTGTTCTCTTTAACCCAAAGGTTGACTGGTAGAGAATGCCTTGTTGCATTAAGTCCGCCTATGTACCACTATTGTACATGAAGATTAAATAAATAAATAAATAAATAAAACCAATCAGTGTATTTTCTATGCAAAAGTATCCTCCTCGTGCCTGAAGCTTTGTGAAATAAGACGTCATTCCCATTCTCTTGGTATACCTACGTGAGGTTCTGGTGATCCTCGATAACGTATTCAGAGCGCGGACTCGGTGTCATATAAAACTTATATATTATATTTATACCAATACATTCATACGAAGAAAGAATTTGTTTTTTATGTATGAGCTGCGATCCCGGAGACGATTTGACGTAGTTTGACAAATCTTCAAGTTGATGTATTGTCTTCGCTTTGTGAATGTTGTTACGTATTTTGATGGATATTTCAACGCTCGAAGAATAAATCATGTTGCCATAGTCTTTTGCAATTGAAGATATTCACATGTATATGAAATTTAGATAGGTCACACGCTTAGGAGGAATTCCGGTCATATGCTTAAAAAGGCATTGGGCTGGAATCCTCAAGGGAAAAAAAGCGTGGCCGTCCACGGCAAACCTGGCGACGCACCTTGCTAGTAGAAGCGCCGGCCATCGGACTTACAGGAGTGAGGTGAAGCGTAAAGCTCAAGGCCGGTCGCGATGGGTGACTACTGTCGATGCCCTCTGCCCCAACTTGTGGACATAATATGGTCTTAAGTCAATTAAGTCAAGAAACCTAGAGATAGAGCAATCGTTGACTGAAAAACTTGAGAAACACGTGCCGCTGGTAAGCAATCTTTGTGCAAGAAAAATAAGGAAAAGACGACTAAGAAATTAGATTTTAGTTAATTAACAATCTCAAAGAAAAAATCCTAAAAGGAAGCCACCTTTCTGCAAATTATTATAGATACTTGGCATAGTTCTAAATATAAAAACACCCTGATGAAAACTAAAAAATGCTAAATTGTTAAAAGAAAAACTTTTACAACGAACGAATGAACAGCATTACATAAATCAAAAAGTCAATAGATGGCACACATTTACTCTTTTTTCCCATGGAGCCTTTATGACTCACTGAACATGATGTTTCTATAGATAGCAAATAGAACCATTCCACTCTCCCAACACTACACACCGTATATCATTTAATTTTGTGACTCATGTATCTGGGGATATTTAGGCAGTTACCAACAGTTACGGTCCAAAGCATTTCAAGACGATAATTAAGCGGTTTCGGATTACAATTAAAACCCAACCTTAAGTTACTAAGCATTGAGTTTAAAATACAGTAAAAGAAAATCTTTTAAGTTTCAAATATGGGATGCAGCGAGTTCTGTAAGTTATGATTAATTTATTGGTTCAATGAAGCGAACCTCGCAACATAAAGGGATAAACACCGTGTTCCTCTCATATACATCATTCAAAGCAGTGATCCTCTTAGCAAACATTGTACGTTATATGAACTTTATTACGTTTTGAATAATTTTGCATTGTAGTATCGTAAAACAAGTACTTATTCCCCAGCCGCCGCCGGGATTCCGATCCCGATTTCCGGCCACCGTAGGCGCGGGCTTGCGGACGGTGTGCAATGGGTAGCACGCTGTCCGATTGTCTGGTAACCGGACCGAGCCCAAGTCGTCGACGGCGCGTTCTGTTCCCGCGCGGCTCAAGGAGCTGTCAGCATACCGAAGAGGCCCAGCCTGCTAACTGCAGGCAGGCAGGGTCGAAGCCTGCTGGGGTCAAGGGCCGTTTTCTGAGAGGAAGGCTCAGCCCCGGCACTATAGGCAACGAAGGAACGGGGTAGGTTTTTAGTCAGTAAGAGTCTGAGACTACTTCCCGCTCCACCCAAGGGCGGGATTTGTCATTGGATGATTTTACCTACCATAAAAAAAACAAGTACTTATTTTTGATGCAATTGGTCTGTTATGACTCATAAACAAAATCTACATATATAAAAGAAAGTCGTGTTAGTTACACTATTTATAACTCAAGTATGGCTGGACCGATTTGGCAAAAAAATGGTAGGAAGCTAGCTTAGAATCAGGAAATGGACATAGGATAATTTTTATTCCGTTATAAAATAATCTAAAACCTGCTCATTTATTGGTATAGGGTAAAGTAGGGTAGAATAGGGCAGGGTAGAGCAGGGTAGAGTAGGGTAGAGTAGGGTAGAGTAGGGTAGAGCGGGAGTAAAGCCGCGGGCAAAAATTAGCTAGTTATAAAAAAAAACTGACTGTATAAGAGTTGTTTCAAGAAGAAATTTCTCACTGTAAAGCTAGAAAATAAAGAAAACACTTCCTTAATCGTCACATTCACGTGTACCAGCATCATCATCATCATTTCAACCGATACATAAGCTTGCATGGGCTCCAGCACGGGACAGCTTTGAAATTAATTATGGTTTTCCTAATAAGGGCATAAAAAACGTCATATGAAGTTCAGAAAACCCATGGTATTTCCGACAATGTGTTGTTTTTGATGTCCCATAGCTCTAGGTTTATATTCTATAAGAAAAAATAATACTAAAAGCCTTAGAACATGTGGTCCAAAAATGCATGGTTTCAAAGTTATGATATCATATCAATCATAAATAATTTAGGTCAAAAATTCTCACCCGTATCTTTACTTTTGCTATGTTGCCAGTCTTCGATGAAATCTGAAGTAGTTCGCAAACAAACAAATTACATTACATATTTACGCTGTCATATTTTACATGGGTGTTTTACATAAATAATCGTGAATTTATAGAATTATTTTGTATGGTAAATGAAAACAAAAAAAAAGGTTATTGCAAAATTATTCATACACCAGTTAATTCTTTGATATAAAAAAAAAACAAGAAAAACAATTTATTTACATGGAATGACGCGAGCAACAAAAACCAGACAATAATTCAACATTATAAAGGAAAGATTATACCTAACTTTCTAAACCAAACTTCATGCATCCAAATAGCCAAAGTACATTAAACATAGTATGAACAGTAAACAATATGGCATCACACTTATAAGTGGGATTGTGCCAAAGTTGACAATGCGCACGTTCTAAACACAGACATTTGCACAACACTGCTACTAATACACGCCGGCGACAACTTCAAATTAGTTTCAGACTGTGAGCTAGGCCACTGGTTTTCAACCTTTTTCATCTGGGGCTCATACCTGAACCCCCAAATTTATACTAAAATAACAAATTCTATGCCGAGCCTCTCTTTGCTTTGTCTTTTCTCATAACGATGCATTGACTGTCCTGATCATTCACAGCCCAACGTGTGTGTTGTTAATACATTCAAGTTTTTTACTAGATTAAAATACAAGGAGTCAACGACCTGTACCGAACGTAATCATTGCAATGATTACGTTTAGAAAATAAAATTTAGTCATTCAGGTCACTACAATTTTTTTTTCGGTGGGTCATCCGATGACATCTCCGTGCCCTTAGGCGGGGCGGGAGATGATAGTGTCAGAATTTTACTGACTAAAAACCCACTCCTGTTTCTTCTTTGCCTTTCATTCCGAAGCTGAACCTTCTTTTCAGAAAACGATCCTTGGCCCCAGTAGGTTTCGACCCTCCTGGGCCCCTACGGTTTGCTGACAACTCCTTGAGACGCACGATACGCGCCGTCGTCGCTAGGATCGGAATCCCGGCGGCGGCTGGGACGAGAGGCTTGTTGCCTTACGCTTGCGGCCTCCTCCTTTGGTAGCATTACTGCTTCGCAGAAAGAGGCGACCACCTGCCACTCCTCCTCGAGGCCACTACTATTTTAGAGTTCTTAGTATCGTGATTTTTATTTTGACACCAGGAGTATAGGTATACTATATAATTTATATAGGGTTTCGTATATGTTAAAAATAATGTTGTATACATTATTTTTAGTCTATACGAAACCCGAAACACGTATAACAACTAGTAATTTTATGTAAAGAATCTACATACTATGAACGAAATTTCAACTGTATCATGAAAAATCACAAAGTTATAAGCAAATTGTTATGTTACCTGGTTACCCGCACAAATACGAGTACATATGATAAACTAGCCATCCGGGCAACGAACGGATTGTTTTACTCCCGCACCCAGTTGTGCGTTGCGCTTTATGCCTGTTATGACCTGCCGTGACCTGTGTTGTACTTAGTGACCTTTTAGAAATATTTTTGGGAAAAAATATAACATGATGTAAAAATTATTGGAATTACTACTGATTCTGAAAAAAACTATATTCAAGTATCGCATATACTAAAAATAATGTTGTAAGTACGAGTATATAAGCAATGAGAAAAATGTTGTGAAAAAGTTTAGATAAATAGTTTGTTTAGTTATAACAGTAGAGAAAGACCAAAATAACGATGTACTAAAGGTGTAAAAGATATTGCTAGAAAGTTGTTCTAGAATCTGCTGCTGCTGAGGTGTCGAGTAATAGATTGGATGGATCCTTACAAATTATGATCAGTTCAGGAGACTTATGATGAGGGAGGATGATCAGAAAACATGTTAAATATTCCACTCAGTTTAAGCACCTCTTGAGTCATCTTATACACGTCTAGTTGGGGATACTCTTCTGGTTGGGAATCCATGGCCTAAACAAACCGTCCCTAAGTTACATGAAACTAACTTTAGTTGGCAATTTGTGTAAAAACGTACTAATAGTGCTAGGAATAAATATCGGTGGGAATACCGAGCGTTCCGGTTAAATGTCGATATTAAGCTGGAATGAGCGATCGTGTATTGAAATCTTTTCTTCCTTGCTTGCTTTTTTTTTGTAATTGATTCTGGTTTTTTTTTTCAAATTGATTGCGTTGTGTTTTTATAGTCTTATAAACGTTTAAGCTACCCAATCTTTATACATTTATAATAATGAAATGTTGTTCTCGCACCACCTGAGAACGACTTCATTGATTTGTTATATTTTTATGAAACCGGAAAAAAAAAAAAAAACCGGAAGAATTTACCGTCTGCTTTTATTTGAATAGCTTCTAATATACTGAGCCCTATAAAATTTGGGTCGCAAATAAAAGGTTTGATAGTTTTTAAAATACATGAGATTTTTTTTTGATGGTAGATAAAATCATCAAATGACAAATCCCACCCTTGGGCGGGATTTGTCATTGGATTGGATTTGCGGGAAATAGCTGACCCATGACCCCAGCAGGATTCGACTCTGCCTGCCTGCAGCTAGCAGGCTGGGCCTCTACGGTTTGCTGACAGCGCCGTCGACGACTTGGGCTCGGTCCAGTCGGTTGCCGGACGATGGGACAGCGTGCTACCCATTGCACGCCGTCCGCAAGCCCGCGCCTACGGTGGCCGGAAATCGGGATCGTAATCTCGGCGACGGCTGGGGCGAGCGCCCCGTTGCCTCTGCCTGATGCGGTCGGCCTCCTCCTTTGCTAGCATTACTGCTTCGCAGAGGGAGGCGACCGCCTGCCATCCCTCCTCACTCCGAACCATGGCCTGAACCAAAGCCTGGCGAGACAGATTGCTGCCGCCGATCGCCCCCACGAGGACACGGCGATTTTCTGCCCAGGCGGGTTACACCTCTACAGTGTGCTCCACCGTGTCCTCCGGGTGTTCCGCACATTGGCGACACCCGGGCGACTCCTCGGCACGAATCCGGAACAGAAACTTACCAAACTTGCCGTGTTCGGTAAGGACCTGAAATTCAAAAGCTGTTTTGAATATACAGAGCCGTTCTCGTGTTGTTGTGCACCTGTTGGCCTACTATTTGCCTTGTGTTTTTTTATTCTTGCAGTTCCAATAAATTTGGTGGATTATTTTTAAAACCGTAGATAAAGATACTGAAATTATTTTAGCAGGACTATGCAGACTCCGTACTTCTTGTACTATGATGTTAATTCGTGTCAATTCGTGTACATTATTCAAGTGCTAGCATCCTGGTGTTTCATTAAGTCAAATCCTAGAAACTGATTTGAAACAAAAGCGGAAAAATAGTATTATCCTAATAAAATTTTCTTTGAGACTTATCATCTTATAACATATTATTATTTATACGAGTGGTCAGCGCTACTTTGAGAGATATCTCTGCTATTATATGTGACACGTTAATATTAACAGCTCAGTGTATAAATAAAATGAAAAACCAGCCAAGCAACTTTGAAACAGCAATATACCCTCGAGACTTTAGTCCTGCAGCCGATACTTCCTCAATCTAAACTATCCATTCTTGTTTACGCTCCCCCGGTGCTACCCTTTGACCAATCTCGTAAAAAGGTGTCGACTTCGGCGCCGGACGTAGATATCCACTTACTTTGCTCCGAAGACTTTAGGTAAAACCTTTTTCTGGTGCAATAAGATACTAAAGATACTAACTCCAACTTTTTTCCAAGTAATTTCAAAGAGTGCACTTTACTGGACCAAACCAAAACGCAATCGCATTATTCAGACTGATTTACGTCTTCTAACTCAACAAGAAATCTCTAGAGCAACAGCTAGAAGTTAACTTCTCTACTCCTGGTGTCTTATAGAATTTATCTTGAAAAATAATCCTACCAAGAAGTAGGCAATGGTTTTTGATGATGAAGATTGGCGATGTATGAGTAACAATGGAGTTTCTTGCTGGTTTTTCTCCATAAGAAACGACCATTTGGAACCGTGCGCTGCCTTCTGACGTTTTTATAAGTGAAAGAAAGAAAAAAAAAATATTTTATTTGACACATATAGACACACACAATGATGAAACCACATGTACACAGTTAAGATTTAAAAAAAAGGATAAGACTAACATTGTGTGCCTCATGGTCCAAATAGGTCCAGTTCGGCAAAAATACCAGACAGCTACGTGGTAGTTGCCTGACGCTGGTTTTCAACTGAACCTTATTTAGAGTGTACGGTGAAAAAAATTAGTTTAGCAACTTAGTTGGTAGTTTTTGGTGTAAAGTAAATAACTACATACATACAAGTGCTCATGTAGGCCTATGTGAAATAAATAATTTTGTGTTTTTTGAGTTTGATGTAAATTCGGGATTAACAGATAAAAAAAACGAAAGAGTCAACGCGGCTTTAAAGCGCAAAGAGCAATGAAGGAACACGGATGGACATTCAATAAAAATCTGATACTCCCTCTTACTCGGAACGGAAAAAGTTATTGAACAAGTTCGAGACCTCAAATAGGACACCCTTAATTCAAAAAGTAATCACGGTGATGTATCGTATGCATCAGTATTTCACGTATACTACTCAAAAACAGGAGATTTCGTGTGGCAATAAACTAGAAGGCAGATTAAAAGTGACTCCAGGGAAAAACGTTACGCCATGTTGTTACGTACGGAAACCCGGGGGATGGCCGTCAGCTAAACCCATAACGTTTTCTTATCAAGACAACACAGCAACCACGATGCCCATTCCCATCCGTTCCTCGATGCGAAACAACTCACTGATGTATACATTTCCTCTTTATGACTATGATCGAGTCAACACAGGGGATAAAAGCGTCAATGAAAAACGGATAAGCAATTTCACTGTAACTTTATGTAATCCTTTATCGAAATGTTGAAATGATATAAATAAAATACAAAAACGATACAATGATAAGTATCGTAAAATGTGTTGCTATGAATTATTGTCAATTAATGTATTGGGAGAAAAAATAATGTTTTCGTTTTATATTTTTTGCAGTAAGTAGTCAAGCAAAATGCGTTCTTGTTTGCAGTAAATCTTGAAGTATAATAACTCTCGTCGACGAAAAGGGACCAGTTTAGTGTGTTTACGCACACAAATCGAACTGAATAATAAAACGGAACATGAAATCTTGAATGACTTGTGCCATGAACGACAAGAAAAAATATTTTCTTCTTTCTTTACGCGTGAGCACGGTCTTAAACACAGAACTCGGCTGCTTAACCTCACTTAATCCGCAAGCAAACCATCGGCGAGGGTCGATTTTACACGCGATAAACCTGCAAAAGGATTTTGTTCGGCGTCTGTTGCCCGGGCACTGGCAATATTCGCTGGTAAGGTCATAAATCTGACGGCGATCACTCGTAATTGGTCGATTTCATGGACCGACTTTTAACGACTCTCCACTCGAAGCTAGGGCCCAATGCCTTTGCGTCACAGTTTACACCAACAAAATTATGTAAATTGAAAACATTACGAACTAGAAAAGCTAATAAAAAATATTCAAACGAACACATTTATTTATTTAACGTTAATTAAAACAGTGCAAGTCCAATTAACATACAAATGTGATAAACATAAAAGGTAATAAAAATAAAAGACGTTTAAGTAAGCTTCAATTAAGATTCCAATTGCACAGAATATATTCTTTAGCTTTTAATTCAACTATCAGTCTACGCAAATGGCTAAAACTTGAAGTACTTAGTAATAAAAACAAATGCGTAAGAGAAATCTCTAGAAATTGGCCGTAGAAACAAACAAACAATGAATATAAAAAACGTGACGACGAATAATTTATATTCTTCTACAATAAAAAGGTCGAGTACCGCCTAGAGGCCAAAAAGACACTGATAATAATAATAATAAGGGTCGGTCAACATTAATAACGTACCGGTTCGCATTGTCCATGTTCGTCCGTCTGTTGTCTGTAGCTTAATTCAGTAAACACTGGACCTATTCGACTGAACTTTGGAACACATGCGTAAAATTGCCTCTTTAGCCGGCAAAAATATGAAAACTTATAAATAATTTATATTAAATGGAGCCCGTGACGTACGACGTGTGCTTGGTGTCCTCCCATATCGCCAAACACATCAGCTTTATTACGACTTTGATATTCCGTTTCAGACTTAGGGTTGACTCGCTGTCACGGTACAAAGTAAATCCACTGCATTTGTAAATATTACAGTAGCCACAATCCCATTTATACTTAACGAGAACTTAGTTGTAGACATAATAAAGTCAGGCAGGGAAATATGTTACGGGCCATTTCTTGTAACAAGAGAAGTCTCTTTTACAAGCTGACAACAACAATAATACTAATTAGTTTTCGTGGAAAAACAAACTTCTATTTTCTTATCAGAGAGGAAACTAATTGGATTAGTAATCAAACTGGGCTTAAATGAGTCTCGCAAAATCTCCTGTCATCTGTCAAGTTATACACGTATTTAATTGCAGCATCAGAAGTTTCGTCCAGTTCAACCAGTACTAACAGCTTACTCGACAACTCCTTAATCCCATCACGTTGACTAACTCGGCAAGTAGACTGCTGACTATGTTGAAAGCTATTTGACAACACTTGGCATGCACTCTCAAGTATGAAGTGCACCGATTGTAGGTATAACTCTAGATAGCTAAGGCTTATTCAATGCACACCGATCAACCTGTCGCTTACAAGTAATTTTTTTTTCATATGTTTAGGGTAATGGAACAGAGAGTAAAGTCCCACGTACCTCCGTTGAAAAGGGAGGATCCTCCGACCAGACAGGTGTTATGTCTGGTGGGCTACTGCCCGATAGATGAATTCGGGTTTGTTCTATATGTTCCAATCGCGCCGCGAATCTTACTTGCGCGATGCAGGATTAGTTCATTTGTGACGACATAGAAGTCGCTACATCACTCCCCTCCGGAGATCGGAGATCGATGGTTCTTGATGCTTCTTGATGCGTCATGATGCGTCGTGATGCGTGCCAGGCCAGTGGAGGTTGGTTCCAGTGAGTCGGAACCGGATTCCGCATAGTTCTCGGTGAGTCGGAACTGTCTGCGGTGATGCCCCAATGAGTCGGGGTGGTGCTATCCCATTGAGTCGGGATATGATGCTGCAGGCTCCAGTGAGTCGGAGTATTGCGGCTGGCTCCAGTGAGTCGGAACCGGATTCCGCATAGTTCTCGGTGAGTCGGAACTGTCTGCGGTGATGCCCCAGTGAGTCGGGGTGGTGCTATCCCAGTGAGTCGGGATACGATGCTGCAGGCTCCAGTGAGTCGGAGTAGTGCGGCTGGCTCCAGTGAGTCGGAGCGGTGCTGTGCGGCGTAGGGCTTGACTGCTGTCGTCGACCAGGAGAGGTTCTTCAAGGCTCTTCATGTGACTGGCCGAAGGTGCAGGTTAAGCCAAGGTCGCTGATGAGGTTGAGGGTGGTGACCAGGTATGACCAAGTAGTCATGCTGGTGGTCAGGATACCCATATAGCCGTGGGTGCTGGCTGTATGGCTCGCTGCTTGAAAGCTTGAGAAAGTGATGATGACGTCATGAAGTAGTAGCTGCACGAAGGCTGCACTGACGTTCTTTGTCGAGGGTCACCAGTTTGGGGGTAGTTGAACAGAGAGTAAAGTCCCACGTACCTCCGTTGAAAAGGGAGGATCCTCCGACCAGACAGGTGTTATGTCTGGTGGGCTACTGCCCGATAGATGAATTCGGGTTTGTTCTATATGTTCCAATCGCGCCGCGAATCTTACTTGCGCGATGCAGGATTAGTTCATTTGTGACGACATAGAAGTCGCTACATATGTTTTCTGTTTTGTAGCAAAAAATTACATAACTGTCACACCTTCGCAAAATGTTGTTTTTCGTTGCGAAATTCATGAAGGTTATGAAGTTTTTCGACAAAGATGTCGCTTTATATTAAATTAAATAGGCCCTTAGTGCAAACTATTTTTGCGATATGAAACATAATACTGAAAAAATAAAGAGGTCTTTAATTAGAAACTTTATATGTGTTTACTTCTGTAACACGAAGCTTTCAACACGCCAGCTGCTTTTAAACAAAAAAAAAACTAGGTGTGAAAATCCACCCTTCTGAAATTTTGACGCCAGTAATTACGTTGTGTTCTCTTAGCGGACAAAGGGCAGTTGGTAACTGATACGTAACATGGGTCCACACCCGCATTCATTTGAGACACATAATGAAATAATGTCGCATTTTTTATCAAATATCCTCTTTTTGGATAAATATACTCATGAATATTTTAATAAAGAATGTTTTTATACGACCAATATGTTTTATTCACACTTAGGTATTACACTAGGTAAGTAGGACGGAGTTTATTTTTATATGTCTACTGAATATAAAATCAAGCATTTACTGTAATGAAAGGACATAAAGGCCTTTTTCGGAAGAAAATCAACCCTCTTCAGAGCATTTAGAGCCTTTATCCTAATATAAATAAAGGCTAGGTAGGTACTAAAGAGGACAAACTGAATTCCAGAACCATTTCGCCTACAGCTTTACTCAGAACAAAAATGGTACTGACAAATACAATTTCATATCGTCGTCGATGACTTTTGGACACATTCTGAAACCACAGGATTATACAAGGAGGCATCCTTAGCCCATTCGAGGCCCGAATGAAATGCCGTGGTAAACCTGACTAACGCTGCTTTAGTGTTAAGGCTCTCGTTATGAGGACAATTGAGGATTCCTAAAATCAGCAAACAATAGTGTTGGGGGCGTTCGAAATGAAAATATTTCGGTATCTTTGCACTAAGCTTTTAAGATATTTGCATTATCATAAGTACTTTCATTGAATGGAGAGGAGGCCAAAGAAAAGATGGATAGATTTTGTGAGAAGTGGTATGAAAGAAAAGTCAAAAATAATTAAAAGGGAGTCAGTGATAGCGTGACGATTGACTGGACGAAATGGAAGAAAAAAACGTGAAAACACGATTTTTCCACGCAGGAAAATAACTGTAATGATGAATAAGTACTTTAACAAGTGCAACCTATGCTAAACGAATATTTCTATTTATTTTATGTTAACATAGAAATTTAGAGAGCATCCTGAAGTGTTTGTCGAGGTCTCGTGGCTATTAAGCTATTGACTGTATATTTTACTTTATTATTATACTAGCCACTGCCAGCTGCTTCACCTGCGGCATAGCAGAAAATTATCCCAAAGAGGCACACACTCCCGGGATAAAACGGTGTCCTGTTATTCCAGGACAGGGTCTACCCTTGTGCTAAGATTCATCGAAATCCGTCTAGCCGGTCAAGCGTGAATAAGTAACACGTACACAAACTTGTGCCTTTATAATATTACTGGGATTATCATTAATCAATACAGTTCTAACTCTTTTGTACCGTAAAGAGTTTTACATGACCAATGAAAACAAGTTTCAAAATTTTCCTATTTCCAAATCGAAGTAAACTGATACAACGAAATAAGGGTTTTAAATATATCTTTTATTGACGAATAAACATTTCAGTATTTTATTACAAAATGCATAAAAACCTCCATTTCATTTTACAATAACAATATTTCGTCCGAAACTTTATCAAACGATTAAAAATTCATTATGCTTAATGGCATCAGTGACTACGGTAAGTTATTTATCTCACAACATCGAATATTTTATTAATTATAGTAAATAGTGATAATTATCGAAATTACAAATCGAGTAATCAATTTTTGTGTACGAGTACCATTGATTTTGTATAACAAATTGCTGAAATTACCTTCAGTGTTAAGATTTTTTTAAATTAATATAAACTAGTGCTTGACTGCGATCCCACCTGATTATAAGCAGTGATGCAATCGCTGTTGGTAAAGTTCACTAGTTTATTAAAAGCCTATTCACTCTAGCTTTAAAGACACCTAAATTATAATCGAACGGGAAGACGCAACAGGCAAATTGTGCCAGTCCTTCAATGTATATGGCGGTTAGTTATACTGTCATAATTTAAATATTCATTTAATACAGATGCAATATTTGTTCAGCTATGTATGTCAAATAACGATATAAGATGTCTTACAATATGTTTGTGTTTCCAATTAGGCATACAAACACGAAGGATGACAATCGTTTTAATCTTAAGTGCAAATTAATATCATAAGAAATCTTACCAAATGTAATATTCTTTAGCATAGCATAGCATAGAAAAAAAAATCAGCCTTATAACGTTCCCACTGCTGGGACTCAGACTTCTTCTCTAGGACAGGGCATGGGCCGTAATCCACCACGCGGGCCCAGTGCGGGTTGGTCGATGTCTTAACTTAAAGGTAATGTGCAAGTAGGTTTGTAGAGAACACTTTTTGGGAGGTAGAGTCTGCGGGATTATTCGATAGTTACCGCGGTCCTGGATTGCAAAGGGCAACAGATTTTTTTTCTGGTAGGTAAAATCATCCAATGACATCCCCCGCCCTTGGGTGGAGCGAGAGATAGTGTCAGACTCTTACTGACTAAAAACCTACTCCATCCCTTCATTGCCTTGGTTCCAGGGCCCTGGTATGCATTTTCATACCTCCCCAGAGCCCCAGAGTAGGCTTCGACCCTGCTGGGCCCCTACAGTTTGCTGACAACTCCTTGAGACGCGCGGGAACAGTGCGCGCCAACGACAACTTGGGCTCAGTACGGACTGTTACCGGTTTTAGTCAGTAAAAGTTATACTTCCTCTCACTCTACCCAGAAAATGGTAGGTAGATTCAAGTGTAAATCCAAAATAACCAACTAAAACATGTTGACAGACAAAGCCTCTAGACTTTAGGCTATGTTATTTGAACACACGCAATATAAACTGAACAAAGCTGTTAAGTTTATACAAAGGCTCGCTATTAACAGTACAAACAAAATAATATTTTGTCGCAGCACTCCTCTGTTAAATAGACAGACTTATGCCAATTAGCTTGTAATCGCAGCCGCTACAGGGTGGGTCAAGTTTGTTTAGCCGCTCAGGGTGCTTTCAATTTGTGCAGTTGTTAGCAGCGCGATAGTCCCGTCTGAAAGGTGATCATTGTACCGTCACTTCACAAAGTTTAGCAGCGTCTCTATAGAGCAACTGGGCAGCGTGATTTGAATCGCGGCGCTATTGAACGAGGATTGTCCGAAAGAGGTTTTACAAAGTGTACGCGGCAAATAAGTTGGACCCGTTGTTATGTTTACGCGCAGCCCCCCACCCCGATTGAGACCCGAAAATCTGTTACTGCGCATTCAAGGTTGATCGCCATTTTGGTTCAACTTATATTTTGCGTATTATACCGGGCTGCGCGATTTTTCGAAAGAATTACCGTGGCCCCGGAAATAAAAGCAAAGGGCAACTATAAAACACAGGTGGGTTTTAGTCAGTAAAAATTTCCCTCTCGATTCACCCAGAGCAGGATTTATGTGATGATTTCAAACCTCAAATAAAATAAAAGCTATTAAAAGAAAGAAAAACATTTTATTTGCCGGAAAAGGCGCATAATATAACAGATTCTAAACATTTTGGAAAAAAAGGTATATATGCGCCACGCCCGCTCAGCGCAACGCTCAGCATAATGCTTTGTCCACGAGGAAAATGTAACGAGTCCACAGCGCTGGTTTTGGTCGACTAAAAGGCGAAAAAAAATTTACTGTAAAGTAAATCATCATCATCATTTCGAAAGCTGAATGATATTCACTACTGGACAAACAACCGGTTCTGTGCCGGCGACATAGCCCAAAAAATCGCCAAACTTAAAAGGCTGGTGGCTAGCACTTTGCTCACAGCATAAGTAGTCGATGGGGCTGAAATGTTCTGAAGTGGCGACCACGTACCGTAAGATGTAGCATTTTAGACAAAGTATCGCGGAAATCCAATGGATGCGAAGTAATGTTTCATAATTCAGAAGTGTTGTAAGTTAAAAGTCACTTTCGTGCATAAGTACGAAAGTAACTTTTAATTATTTTAAACCTTGCTTATATAAAACTTTAATGTTTATGTGCTATAGACCAAAGTAATTAAAGTAATAATTATAAATAACAATACTGGGTGGATTTCTTAGTTTTATAATCATGACGCGTCGCAATTAACGCCCTCGGCTAAAAGGCCCCTCCTAACGTATTTAGTATTACACTATCATTGTTTAGTTGGCTAACAATATAAACAGTCGGCAATTAGCGACTAACTAATTTACTAGAGGAACGTGACTTGACCTAATAGGACGCTTCCGGCGCTTCGGACTATTGCGCCGATGTTTCCACGGATATATAGACAATTAACTAATCTCTATTAATCCGGATAACCGAAGAGAATGTTTGTCAGAGGATTAGGGAAAATCTCAGACTTAGGCCAAGTTTTGCAACGAAAATTGTCGCTAAAATAATAGAGAATATCATGCATAAAATATACTCTAATATTTTAGCAACAATTTCTCCTTAATAAAGGAGGTTCTCCTTAATCCTCTAACAAACATTCTCTTCGGTTATCCGGATTAATAAAATACATGATACATTTTGTTTTTAATTTGATTCATTGTTTAAACCGATAAGTCATCATCATCATTTCAGCCAAAAGACGTCCACTGTTGGACATAGGCCTCCCCCAAGCATCGCCACAAAGGCCGGTCCTGTGCGTCTCGAATCCATCGGACTGACCAGGTCATCGGTCCACCTTGTGGGAGGCCTTCCAACCGATAAGTAACAATATCTTATTGAAACGCACGTTAGCTGTTGTGATCAGTAGAATGAATTATCAACAGCCAATCATCGAGAAAGCATCACTTGATGAGCATTAATTTATCTTAGTATCAATCATTTCTTTCCAGAAACCGGGGGCTACCCGTGATATTCGTACATTAATTAGACTTTCAAAGTTGATTGAGAGAACAATATAGTACCTACTAAATGCAAATATTTATTTTCGTACAAAAGCCATTACATTTTTGTAACGACACGAACCAAAAACTAGATAAAATCCCAAAAAACTAGACGACTGGTAAAAACTTTCTATGCCAAAAACCACACAAAAAACCTGCTGCCCAATACAAAGCCCAAATTACGCCAAATTAGTCAGGAATCCATTAATTCTGTTCGAGACGGCTGCCACTTCCAGCCTCTGTAACTTCGTGTTCCAAAAGGACTCCATGAGACTAATATCCAACGCATAAAAGTAAGGTTACGCTACGCCCGAACGCACCAATTAAGGTACCTGTAGAACCTACTAGCTAACCTAAGTACCTATTGGCTATTTGCCCACAGGATTGCCAAACCTATCTCAGAGAAAAGCTACTGCTACGAAAAAACGACATAAAATTGGTAAAATTTATCTATTACGGCAAAACTACAGCATTTATTTATTTTGTATTTTTCAATAGCAACAATAAAACAAGTAATTATAAACGAAAAATATACGAGGAGTGAGATTAAATGGGTAAACAATATTTTCCATGAAAGACACAACAGATTTTTGCAAGGCATATGTTTTAAAATTATATCTACAATTCAAACTATGAAAATATTATTTGAGCTTTTACTAAAAAAAAAACTAATTTGAAAAAAGGAAAGAAAACTGACATTAAATTAATTGAAGTGATTGGTTGCGCAAATAAGCTGTGGACTGTAGATTTTAAAAAAGCGATCTAAGGTTTATTAACAATATGCAGATACTATGCCTGGCATGGGATAAAGGTATTGGGAAAGAGCACTGACCTTTAGACTTCGAAGGTTCCACGTGGCACCGCCGGCGATTTTCGACTTCGCACATTTAAATCACTGCCAGGTCCTGTTTTGCACTACACGGCACCACTGTTGTTGAGTTTGAATGGTTGGATCACGAAAATAGTCAATTTTCTTGTAATTTCGAGCGGGCGCGTTAGCGGTGCGGTCACATTCACAATGCACAAAACGTCAATGTCAAATCATTTTCTTGCGGTCGTGCGGGTGGAAGGAAAACGGATGGTATAGGATTGCTAGGCCAAAAAAACAAATTACAAAAAACAAAGTCGCGGATCATAGCAAATTGGCGCAACCATTCCCCCCGGGTTTGAAGGGTTACCTTCAAAGAAAAGAAAAAAAAACAAAAGCGAAACTAAACCCTATTACTAATCTAAACTATCAATACTAGGTAGCGAAACAACTTATAACTAACTATGCCACTACTACTGATTAGGCAGAGGGCAGAGGCGAATAACCGGACGCAGGTACGATCCAGTTGCGGTTTTAACTTTTACGACTCGCGTTATTCCGTTCGAACCCGGAAAAACTTCTTCCACTACACCAAGAGGCCAGTGCAGAGGAGGCGCACTCTCAGTCTTCAGTATCACCACAGTACCGACTGTGACTGGATCTGAAGGAGTGTTCCACTTTTGACGCGACTGCAGCGTATGCAGATAATCTGTCCTCCATCGCTTCCAAAAGGACTGAACTAAGCTATCTAGCAGAGCGTGACGCGGGTGGAGCTGCAGTTTGTCAGTCTCGACATCTAAAGCGGGCAAATATTTAAGAGGAGTCGTCGTCAAGAAGTGAGCCGGCGTCAACGCTAGTGGCTCCGATGGATCACTAGACAAAGTCCGACACAACGGACGCGTATTCATCAACGCCTCTACCTGAGCGAGTACAGTGCTCAACTCCTCGTACGAGAGAATCTGTTCGCCTATGACCCGAAACAGGTGCGACTTAAGGCTTTTAATATTCGCCTCCCAATTGCCACCAAAATGACTAGCTGCTGGCGTATTAAAACACCAATCAATGCGATTCTCAGCTAAGACATGGGCGAATTCACTTTGGTAGCACTTGGAGCGTAAGAATGTATGTAATTCCGAAATATTGCGTCGCGCTCCAACATAATTTGTGCCGTTGTCAGAGTATAAGCGCTTAACGGGACCACGGCGAGATAAAAATCGTTTAAATGCAGACATAAAACCCTGCGTACTCAAATCACTGGTTAACTCTATGTGAACCGCACGAGTTGTCATACAAACGAATAGGCAAATGTATGCCTTTGTGGAACGTATACCACGACCACGGGCAATAGTGACTTTAAACGGTCCAGCATAGTCCGTCCCAGTATGTATGAAAGGTTTCACCGTCTGTACAACACGACAAGAACGATGGTCGGCCATTTCCGGCGCGTTGAAACGCGGGCGGAGCTTAAAGCAGGGCACACATCTGTGCACTCTAGCGCGTATCAAATTGCGAGCGGAAAGTATCCAGTACTTCTGTCGAAGAATGGACATTAATAAATCGGGACCAGCGTGACAATTCACCTTATGGTGATAGTCCACCAACAAATCCAAAACGTGATCCCTGCGTGGTAGAACTACTGGATGCATTTGTTCAAACTCTAACTTAGCATTTCGCAGACGGCCACCGACACGAATGAGTCCGTCTTGCAAAAATGGTTTCAAATGTTGAAGTGCGGGACTACAAGGTTTATGTGATTCTAAACTACGAAATTCTTTTGAAAAATAAAATTTCTGCAACTCTCGAAGTACAACTGATTCAGCTCTATCCAAATCAGCTGCGATTATAGAACCACGCGATGGTAATAATCTCAAAAATCTTAGGACGTAAACTACACAGCGCAATAGTCTCGACCAAGACGAGACTCGATTAGACAACAACAAAACAACTGACTCTTCACGCGGAACTGATACTACAAGCGTATGTTTCTTCTCCTCGGGTGGCTCTGAAACAGTAGCGGGGCCAAACGGAGCACTTGGCCACTCGTTAGGAGTGGCATGAAGCCAGGGAGGGCCACAAAACCAAAGCGGATGATTTAAAATTTGCGCAGGAAGCAAACCACGTGAGAGACAATCAGCTGGGTTTTCTGTTCCAGCGACATGGAATATATTTTCCTCTGCGGAGGCACGGGAGCCACCGAGCGAAAAAATATCACCCTTGAAAGGGAGCGCGACAACATAACGACCATCTTTATCACGAGTAGTCGTGCGGGTATAAATCTCCTCAGTGACCTGATCCTCAGGGCTGAGAATAGGCGGGACATTGACCTCTTCAATCTCCCAGAACTTGCGGATGGTAGACTCAAGCGGCGGCTCGACGGTGCAACAGTGCGACACAGTCGAGTAACTAACTGAACAAGCGGGTGCGGAACCAACTATAACAAACCCGAGAACTGTTTCCAGTGCGTGCGGAGCGGGGTACATCGGAAGACCTTGAATTTTACGTGATAACTGGAGATGCGGGAGAATCGAAGCACCGATCAATAGATCGATATCTCCAGGGAAAGCGTAATTTCCGTCGGCTAACTGCAAGTTCTTAAACTCCGTCAGCATGGACGTGTCAACCGGTACCGTGGGCAACCGTTCCGTAATCTTATCTGCGACTAGCGAATCCAT
Organism: Leucania comma; assembly: GCA_958295575.1. Lineage (NCBI taxonomy): Eukaryota > Metazoa > Arthropoda > Insecta > Lepidoptera > Noctuidae > Leucania > Leucania comma. The sequence continues at coordinate 11,373,747 of OY282476.1, read as the reverse complement.
TTCAAACGAAATATTACGATTAAAACGTGAACTAAATACTATTTTAATGGAACCGTGAATGGTTGCCTTTAAACCTCCAAAACCTTTCACTTCTGAGCGGGATGACCAATTATTAAAACTAAAACCAAGGCGTTGACAACAATCCCGAGTAATAAAATTACTCTGGGAAGCGCCATCTAGTAGCGCTCGAACGGTGTGCGGTTTGCCAAAGGCATCTACAATGACAACTTGCGCGGTCGCAAGTAAAACGGTAGTGATTTGAGTACCAGCGGCGGAAAGCGAACACAATGTTACGTCGTTTGCACTTGCAGCAGGCCGCGCGTCACAAGCGTCGCGCGTCCGCGCAGGCCGCGGCCGCGATGGCAGCTTACTACTCTCAAAATGTAAGAAGGTATGATGTCTAGCTAGACATTTACGACAGCTAACACCACTGTTACATGACGTAACCAGATGTTTGTCACTTAGACAATTAAAACACAAATTATTAGTGCGGACAAACTTGTAACGATCACTAGGCGATAATCTCTGAAATCCCGAACACTTGTACAGCTGTGTATGGCTACCCTTACACAGAGAACAGTCAGGTGTTGAGGCGGTATTAACTAGCGTATGTGCAGTCTTGACTGACTTCGATGACGCGTCTATACGGCGATCGGAACCTGTCCTATTCGTGACTTCATGACGTGCCGACGTGCGCTGCAACACCTTAATATGGTCGCGAATAAAAGATTCTAAATCTTCGAACTTAGGTATTTCTTTGCCGCGCTGAGTCGTTTCAAACAGACGAACAGTTTCAGGATCTAATTTATTTAAACCGATATACAAAAACAAAAAGTCACAGAGGTCATTGACCTTTAGGTTCTTTACTGCACGAACAGATGATGCGAAAATATTTAAAAACTTCTCTAAATTATGATCGTTACAAACGGAAAAACTTTTCAAATCGAATAATTGATCTAAATATGCGGTGGCTACTAATCGCTTATCTTCGTATTTTGTTTTTAAAGTGTTCAAAACTAAATTGTAATTTTCAGCGCTAAACGTAATTCCAGCACAGACAGCCTTTGCCTTACCGGTCTTCTACGAGATAATGCAATCTCTCGTGATCTGTCAGCGATGTGTTCCTATGTATTATATTTTCGAAACTATCTATAAATAAATTCCAATTTCGAATGTCACCATCAAATTCAGGTATTTGAATTGGCGGCAATCGTGGGCGTTCGCGAGGAGGGTTGGATAAACCACTCGCGGGGGGGGGAGTCTCTAAACTCCTAGCAATACGTTTGATACGACAATACAAGTCATCAAAGGACGACAATGCCTGATAACTCACACAGTAATCAGGATTTAACTCCAACTCTAAAATGTTTATATTATTAATTGTAGATTCAAAATCCGCGCGCAAACTATCTAAAGTTTCCAACGAACACAAGAAAGCATCTCTAATCGCCAGATCCGAGGTCTGCAAAGATTTATCACAAATTGATTGAACACGTGAAAACTGTGAGTCCCTTTTAGCGTATAAAAGCTTTAACTGAACCTTTAAATCAGTACTAACCTTGGTTCCCTTAAGAGACATCTTGTTTTGATATATTCACACTATACACTCAAACAAACACTTAACGAATTATTAAGTAAGCGATAATTAACAGATAACAATATGGTAATATTGTAAACAACAAAGTGAACGGCGAACGAACGGAACAACATATGCGTATATAATCTATGGTTTATCCGTTTCCTACAAATATTCACTCAACAATGAACGGGTATTTTTGAAATGCGTCTACCTACATGCAATTTGTAGGACTTCCGAATGAATTTTGTCAAGAAAAAGAATGCGATCGATTTATATCTACGCTGATATTTACGTAGCTAACTATAATTATGCGGTGCGGTTGACGGCGTAGGTACCGTAATTATCAATGGCTCTTTAACTATACGAGCTAAATAACGTATAGTTGCCTAAATGCCTAGATGCGGGTTTTCTACTATTATATCTAGGTAAATAGGCGCGTTGCGTTTATTCCCTATGGAACAAATACTATATTGCGAAATTACAAGAAAATGATTCACGATCCTGCTCGTATGGACCAAAAAGTAATGGTTGCGCAAATAAGCTGTGTACTGTAGATTTTAAAAAAGCGATCTAAGGTTTATTAACAATATGCAGATACTATGCCTGGCATGGGATAAAGGTATTGGGAAAGAGCACTGACCTTTAGACTTCGAAGGTTCCACGTGGCACCGCCGGCGATTTTCGACTTCGCACATTTAAATCACTGCCAGGTCCTGTTTTGCACTACACGGCACCACTGTTGTTGAGTTTGAATGGTTGGATCACGAAAATAGTCAATTTTCTTGTAATTTCGAGCGGGCGCGTTAGCGGTGCGGTCACATTCACAATGCACAAAACGTCAATGTCAAATCATTTTCTTGCGGTCGTGCGGGTGGAAGGAAAACGGATGGTATAGGATTGCTAGGCCAAAAAAACAAATTACAAAAAACAAAGTCGCGGATCATAGTGTTTAAAGTACCTCCATAATTCTTGAAGTTACACGCACACAGAGCAACATATCAGTATGATGGAAATTCTCAATTAACCATCGAGAAATTTCATGGTTACTCTTTTAAAAAAGTTTTTGTTTCTACAATATTTTCATACTACATTATAGATATGAGAGGACAATGTAGACCAGTCAGCTTTGTACCCAAAAGCATAATAAAAATTGTAATACTTGTATCTGCAGAGTCTACGGCGTTCTCACATTTACATTATAAAAAGAAGCTAAACAAAATAAAAATAAAACCTTTCAATAAATTAAAGATGTATACAATGATAAATTGCTTGTAAAATTGGTCGGCTATGTTTTATATAATATAAAAAACGTCACAGGAGAGTAAGAGGAAAAAAAAATACGATACGATAGAAGGTTAGCTACTCTGTCATCTGGCAATACCTAAAGCACTGACTACTTGTACGACTGGCGATCTAATGAATGGAGTATCTTAGCCTAATAGAAGTAGTACACCTACTCAGAAAAGTGTAGACCTTTAAGTAATTGATGGAGCATGACGCAGTTAGGTACAGTCGCGTGGGCGGCTAAGTGATGACAAGCGGAGAGTGGGATATTGGACTACCGCCTACAATGATTGGATAAACGTGTTTTGCACCTGGCTACATGTGTGTGTGTGTCTGTGTGTTTGTTTATTCGTGTACCTATTGTCTAAATAGTTTTAGGAATATTGTGAATTAATGCTCAAATACGAGTCAACACATTCTTTGGTTGCCTGAGTGTCACCACTGTTCTGATCGCCTGGAAGACACTGTGGAGCATACGGTAGAGGTGTACGCCGCTAGGGCAGAGCATCGCCGTGTCCTCGTTGAGGCGATTGGCGGCGGCGACCTAAACGCCTTACTAAACATGCTTACTAAACATTTACAAGGCTTACTAAACATGGTCCGAACCGTGATGAAACGGACATACTCACACCCCAGCCGGCAAGACCTCGAATCCGACTCCGGCTACCGTAGTTGTGGACTTGCGGACGACGAGCATTAGGTAGCTCACCGCCCGGGAGTCCGGGCGAACTCGAATCGACGACGGCACGTAGTGTTCCAGGTGCATCTCAAAGAAATGTTAGCAAACCATAGAGGCCCAGCAGGGCCGAAACCTACTAGGGCCAAAGATTCAAAGATTCAAAAGATTCAAAAGCATTTATTTCAAATAAACCATTTACAGGCACTTTTGAAAGGTCAAGGTGTCAGTCTGTCAGAAAAAAAATGATGCTAATTGCACATTCCAAAGCGTAGATCTCTATGGAGAAGAATGTGCAAGAAACTCCATGGACACTCTTTTCAATCATTTTATGTATAACAAATATCTCTGTTACATGTTTCTTGTCGCTGCTACTATGTGAGAACAATGTCAATAAAATAAAGTAAACACGAAAAAAAAAAAAAAAGGCATTCTAAATAAAGATATTAAAATAAACCACTGGCAGCTAAGAGATGACCAGTCTCAACTGACAGCGCCCGTTCACGAACATGACGCGTATATCAGCACCACTCAGCTCAACCATTTTGAAGGGAACCGAATGATCCAACACACGCGCCACCATCAGTGAGACATTTGAGTGAGCATGACAAACTCTCAACCACCATGCTCATTTATGTCAAACAAGTCCAATTTCCAAATACCGTAAATTGCCATGGCCCTAGATTAACTTCTGAAAGGATAACCTACTAGGGCCATGCCCCTGGATTGGCTTCTGATAGGACCCGTGGACATAGGACACAAAGGGCAACTGAAAGAATAGGTATAGGTATGATTTTAGTCAGTAAAAGTCTGACACCCGCTCCGCTTTAGAACGGGAAAATTCATTAGACGATTTCCAACATAAAAAAGATATTCTTTAATTAAACTCGACAGACACTAATTTTGACCGATACGTTTATTGAAAGTCAAACCAGACAAAATAATTCGGCACGAAAACTTCTGTTCGTGGAACTGGACACTTTGTTGTGTCTAGATTTATAATTGAGAGTTTCCAGTGATGTTGTTAACACTGTTGGCGCTGTGGCTGCTGTGCTGCGTATTGTGTAGGTCAGTTATTGTGTTTACAAACGCACCCACGACACGACGCTTATTCATTACTAAAATACAAAATCACGAATCTTCTTTATAATATTAGTACAGTATGCGGCAAATAAGTTGAACCATTTGCAATGGTTACGCGCAACCCCCACTTAGATTGAGATAATAACCAATTTTCGGGTCTCAATCGAAGTGGAGGGATGCGCGTGTTATAAAACTGAGAATAAAGTAGATATAACTTATTGAAATCATGAATTTCTGGCAAATATAACCGTGGATATAATCTATACTTAATATTATAAAGAGGAAAACTTTGTATGTTTGTTTGTTTGTAATGAATAGGCTCAAAAACTACAGGACCGATTTTAAAAATTCTTTCACCATTCAAAAGCTACATTATCCACGAGTAACATAGGCTAAATTTTATTTTGGAAAAAAATAGGGTTCCGTAAGATATTTGGGTTTTTCGGACACAAGGTGTAAAAAATCAACCAGAAAAGTTGCTTGTTATAAATAAAAAGAAAAAAAACACATCTTTTATTTCCAGACATCAAGGCCCATATTGCCATGCACTACTTACCTTTGCTTACTTTTGTGTGTATTTTTATTTATTTATTTATTGAAACTTCATGCAACACAAAAGTACAAAGGCGGACTTAATGCCTTAGGCATTCTCTACCAGTCAACCAAGGGTAATGAAGAGAAAACATGGCAGGTGCATAAAAAAAATACATAAAAATGATTAATAAGAAAACAAGGGTACAAATGTATATAAATAAAATAAACATATATATTATTTATAAAAAGTAAATGAAAAGAGCAAACCCCTAAAATATAAAGGCATTAAAAACGTAAATAAAAGAAAAAAAAGGGAAATAAAACGGGTCTCCTTAAACAAATTGTAACGCTATTTTCGTCCAGCAGCACCTAAATAAAATATCCATTACCATCTAAATCTAAAGGAAACTTGGAAGGAGGAAGCGATTCCTATAGTTCAAAGAGAAGTTAAAGGAACTAAAAAGTAAAAGAAACAAACTAAGTTAGTGTAAAATCTACAGAAAAGTCGTTGTAGCTTTTCATGTGAAACGAACGGGTATCTACTGAGCAGTATTTATATGCTACATGGGTTTTAGATAAGAAAAGAAACTGACTGATTCGTCTTGTAAAACAAAAACAGTCAGGTGCGAGTCGGACTCGTACGCTAAGGACTCCATACAAACTTACCTATGTTTTTTTTTTATGGTAGGTAAAAAAGTGTATCGATTCTCGAATCGAATCTCGAAGATTTTCCGAATCGCAAAAAGTAATTATTTTATGATGTAACTACTTTTCAAACCTTTTTCCTCTATTTGTGCTATGAAAACTTGCTTTTTGCCAAATTTCAGGATTCTAGGTCAACTGAGAGTAACCTATATGTTACGTCCTTGCGGGCGTCAAAACATGAGCCATAAATGGCCTGGTCTTTGATAGCGTTGAATTAGAAGTTTGATTTTTTCACTGCGCCTAGGGGTAGCAGACTTGAATTTGATACTAATTTCAGCTTAATATCTTCATGCGTTCCTGAGAAACAGACAGACAACAAAGTGAGATTCCTATAAGGGTTCCGATTTCACCAACTGAGTTACGGAACCCTAAAAATTGAGTTTTTTTTTTTTTTTTTTTTTTTATATTGTATAAACTAGCACTTGACTGCAATCCTACCTGATGGTAAGCAGTGATGCAATCGTCGATGGTAAAGCGCACTAGTTTATTAAGAGCCTATTCACTCTAGCCTTGAAGACGCCTAAATTATAATTGGCCGGGAAAACCGCAGCAGGCAAATTGTTCCAGTCCCTCGATGTACGCGGTATAAACGACGAGGCAAAACGCTTAGTCCGGACCGTGGAAGTTTCAACAACGTAAGGGTGGATATCCGCCGTACGCCGGGTTGTTCGATGGTAGAAAGGAGATGGCGGTATCAAGTCATGCAAATCCCGCGCACACTCTCCAAAATGCATCCTGTAAAACACCGAAAGGCTGGCTACTCTACGCCTGTGCTCGAGGCCTTGTAGATTGGACTTAACCAAGTCTGGATCACCAATTAGCCTCTTCGCACGCCTTTCCACTGAGTCCAAAGCTGCTAGGTGGCATTTTGCAGCACCAGCCCATATGTGGCTGCAGTACTCCACACACGAACGGACTTGTGCTTTGTATAAGATTAGAAGCTGTTCCGGTGTGAAGTACCGCCGGACTTTTGCTAGAACGCCGAGTTTCCTAGCAGCTACCTCGGCTTTGGACTCAATGAACCGCCCAAAGTTGAGGTCTGAGGAAATTTCTACCCCCAAGAGCTGAAGGCGGTCGGTGCACGCCAGGGATACATTTTGGAAAGCAGGAGCCAAGGTGAACGGGCTCCTTTTGGCGGTGAACAAACACGCTTGTGTTTTGGCGGCGTTGAATCCCACAAGATTGGCTTCGCCCCATTTGGAGACTGCCTGAAGTGAAGCATTCGTCCGCTCCACCATAGCCTCCCTTTCAGACTGGAGTAGCTCTTTACTAGCCCGAGGAGTTGGCAGGTATCTGTCTACAACTGTGCTATCATCTGCATACCCATAGATACCGGGCATCAGCAGATCGTTGATATGCAGGAGGAAGAGAGTTGCAGAGAGAACAGACCCCTGAGGAACTCCGGCATTAGTCGTCATGGCCTCTGATGAGCATCCGTCGACAACGACTCGGAGAGACCGTTCACTCAGGAAGTCTTTTACCCAACTAATCAGGCCAGGGGAAATGCCGTACGCTGGAAGCTTACTCAAAAGGCTAGCGTGCCATACCCTGTCGAAGGCCTTCGAGACGTCTAGAGAAACCGCAATCGCTTCCCCATTCCTCTCGAGGGCCTCGCCCCACAAGTGGGTGGCATAAACTAGTAGGTCCCCAGTAGATCGATTGCGGCGAAACCCGTACTGTCGGTCACTGAGGAGATCGTTACCTTCCAGGTATGCCATGAGGCGCGAGTTCAATACACGCTCCATAATCTTGCAGAGTATGGAGGTTACCGAAATCGGCCGATAGTTGGTTGGATCGGCACGACTGCCCTTTTTGGGCACGGGTTGTACATTGGCAAGCTTCCAGGACTTGGGCACCATGCCAGTCCTAAATGAGAGGCGATACAAGCGAGTCAATACAGGAGACAACTCGGCTGCACAAGCCTTGAGAACTATCGCTGGAATACCATCTGGTCCACTAGCTTTATTCACGTCTAGACGACACAGCGCTCTCAGAACTTCTTTGTTCCTTATGCGAATCTCGGGCATCGAGGTGTCACAGAAAGGCAGAGTCGGTGGAGTAGCACCACAAGTTTCAAGACGAGAATTATGGGCGAAGAGAGATGCAAAGAGACCTGCTTTCTCTCTCGCGGTGTGAGCCAGTGTTCCATCAGGCTTAACCAGCGGAGGCAGTGTGGGCCGACAGAAGTTCGCTTCGACCGACTTGGCAAGGGACCAAAAAGCTCTGCTACCGGATGGCTGTGCAGAGAGCTTTGTGCCAATAAGAGTAATGCGGTCAAAGCGAGCCTTCCTTAGTGCCTTTTTGTAGGACTTGGCAGCTTGGTTGAAGGCTCTCTTCTTTGAACTCAGATCCGGAGCTTTGCGGTCACGAGCATCAACCCAGGTGAGAAACGCCGAATGCTTAAGCTCTTCAGCTTTTATGCAATCGGCGTTGAACCATGGGTGAACTGAGCCACCGATGGGTACGTCGCTATAAGGGATGAAATACTCCATAGCTTGACGTATAACATCGGATACGGCATCTGCACAGCTCGAAGGATTTTCAGAAGAGAAGCAAACCTGCTGCCAAGGATAAGACGCAAAGAAGTGCCGCATCTCATCCCAATCTGCTGACTTGTAACGCCACATCCGCCGTTCACCGCGAGACTCACAGTCAGGTGGGGAGAAGGACGATACAGACTTCACCAGACAGTGATCTGATGTTCCAAGTGGTGAAGAAACTGTTACGATACATCTGTCCGGATCGGTGGTCAGCAGAAGGTCCAGACAATTGGCAGTATGACCAACTACATCAGGCACCCTGGTCGCTTGCTTCACCAGCTGGGAAAGGCCCAACGATACCGCAAAGTTTCGCGCTTCTCTTCCAGCGTGGTCGGTCCTCTGGTATGGGAAAAGCCAGTCTTGGTGGCAGGCGTTAAAGTCCCCCAGAGCAACAAGCTGCGCATCAGGGTGCCGATGCAGAGCCTTATCGGCGGCTTCACTGAGCTGGTCAAACATTCGAGTCGTCTCCTGATCACCGCTGTGCGATCGGTAGACACAGGCATAGACGATTTTGTCCATACCAGTGTCCACTAACAGCCATAGCGTGGAAAAATTTGGGTCTTCAAGGTGACGGAGACGCTGACAGCAGATGTCATTACGGACGTACACACAGACCCCGGCACGCTGCAGAAAATGATGCTCCAATGAGTATCCCGGGTAGTTGAGGTACGCCGCATCTGATGGACATCTAATCTGAGTCTCCGTCAAGAAAAGCAAGTGTGGCTTGTCAGTCTCTAGATGGTGGTGGACCGCATTGAGTTCATGTAAAGTTAAATCATTTAAGGAACTCATGGCTAAAATAAAATAAATAAATAACAGACGGGCCTCCAAAGTTAAGCAATGCTTGCCAAGATCGGTCTCTAGAGGGGTGACCACCATATATATCGATATTCCTCCGTGTCCCGGAAAGCAAGCTGGCATTTGTAGATCTTTGACAGTCAAATGTCATATCTGACACCAGTATTGCCAAAGAGTATCGTGTTACCCAGATACGGGGTAATGGAGTGTAGGTAGACAGTCTCTCCAAGTGAAATACTGTTGATATCCAGCTGCATTCGATTTACCTGGCACTTGGCAGCTGACCCCATCATACAGGAAAAAGGCTAGGCAGACAAACATAGTTTTTCGCAATTAAAATTCTCGAGTTATTACAAAATATTATCGTAAATATTTAATGAATTTGCTTTTAACGGTATTTCCTAGCGATGCAACCATACATTCCGCAATTTGTCGAATGAAATATACATTTTAATGCTATAAGCATTGACGTAAGCACTTTGTTTAGTATGAGTGTTATATATATAGTATAGATATGAGTATAATTTTAATTTCATAGGTAAAAAACTGCTCCTAGCATACAAAGTAAACTGAATAATGTGATTCAATATTTGCCAAAACATCAACATTAATATCTACTTCGCATTCTAAAATGGAACGCAAGGAATGCGACAAATCGCGCGATTAATCGTCGCACCTTTTGAAAACACCATTTAACGTAAATTAATTATTTCAGATAACTTTCTGTAATAACTCGTGAATTTTAAAGGGTTATATTTTATAATTCAAACAATTTTTTGTAGTGAAATGTTTTACCAGCTTTTTAGACATAGATTTAATTTTATAAACATCATTAAGTCGGCCATTATCAATGTAGTAATTCTTTACTGTATTATCTTAATGTTCTTGAATTTCAGAGAATGAGTGAAACATTATAGACATTGCATACTTATTTCTATGCATCTTTCGTGCTTATAGTAACATTTTCATTGACAATACACAATGATTTCATTATATTAGGTGAGACGAAAGTTGGTATGTGTGTAGATTTGTTACTTCTTCGCGCTGAAACTGCTGAAGAAATTTAGATGAAATTTGGTACACAGGCAGACCAAGTCCTAGAATAACACACTTTTTATCCCGGGGAGTATGTTCCCTTTAGAGGGTGAATTAATAAAATCCGTTTTACTTAACCTACGTTAAACCTCAGTGCCAAAAATTCAGCGTTCTAGATCTAAAGGTTTTGGGCTACGCGTTGATGAGTAGTGAGTGAATCAGGACTTTACCTTTTATATATACAGACTATGCAAACATTAACAAGATTGTACATAGCAGTCCGTTGCCAAACACCATACAAAATTCATCAAAAATTATAGACATACCTATATATTAAACTTCCGCAAAGCACAGAAGAGATTACAAACCTACCATCAGACAGAAGCAGTCACTCGATAACAGACGTGCATTTAGAAATACTTCAGAGCCAGTCTTTGTAAGTCACACGGAAGTTCGCAGCTTTTGAAGCGGTCCCTTGACACACCCCGCAATGGACACTACCCATGCGATTCTGTCGTACATTTGAATAATAGATATTTGAATAGTTAAAGGCATCGCTTACTAGAAAGCGTTATCGTTGGAAATGGGATGTGTATTCAACAATCTTCTAGCAGGAAGTCATCAATCATTGCATATGTCTAAATGGAATTTACAATATTACGTACATGGTACAGAAATGTAGGACATAACTATCGTTAATCAACGTGCTTTGATTCGAAGAACCTAATTTCTAGTTTCATGTACAATTTAGTTCCAGGTGTAATAATAATGATATTATGATAATAGGTAAACGTTATACGGTAATCTATTGTCCCCATTTAGATCTACGGGAGCATTAGTCGCAGGTCTTTACTTTTAGGATATACAGTACCTTACCATTTGTTATACGTCATATTTTTCGTATAGTAAGTTTCTTCGTTATCGACTTGAATTACTGCTAATATAATTGTATTTCTTTTATAGGTCGTTACACAGATGATATCATTGGTAGGTAATACTTTTTTTTTTATTGGGGTAGGAATTCATCAAATCACTTCTCCCGCCCTTGGTCGATAGAGAGTGTCAGTTTTTCACTGACTAAAACCTTCTTGAGATGCCCTTTGCATTTCACGGCCGCTGTAACACGCGTGACACGCTTCGATCAATCCCGCAGCCCTAGCAGATAAGACGGCGGGCAATGGGTAGCTCGCTGTCCGTTTGTCCGGTAACAGACCGGACCGAGCCCAAGTCGTTTACGGCGCGCACTGTTCCCGTGCGCCTCAAGGAGTTGTCAGCAAACCGTAGGGGCCCAGTAGGGTCGAGGCCTAGTCTGGGGCTCTGGGAAGGTATGAAAATGCATACCAGGGCCCTGGAACCAAGGCAGGGAAGGAACAGGGTAGGTTTTTAGTCAGTAAGAGTCTGACACTATTTCCCGCTCCGCCCAAGGGCGGGATTTGTCATTGGATGATTTTACCTACCGTAAAAAAAAAAAAGCCCTAGCAGATATCAGCTCTAGCGGGCCCCTGCAATGTACAGCTCATCGCTATTAGTAAGTAACATGTAGCCTAAGAAGTTACTGAAACTACCATTACACCAACAAGCCGGATGGGTCGCACACACCTTGGAATGATAGTCACTGAGCGTAGAAGATCTAATTTATTGCGTAACTTACTATATATGAATGTAGCGTGAATGATTGCTAATGAGTACAGCCGTTTGAGAATGCTATTTGTGTACTGTCGCTTTGCAATATAATTTGTGTAAGGCAACGAAATAGTGCTGAAATGCAATACGCGAGGGCCATTTACGACACATGACTTGTACAAAAATAATTACCTACATGGAAATGTCACGTCTATTTATTCACAAAATATAGCTTATGCAGCTTATTGAACAAACAAATTAAAATTTTGTACCTAATCGTTGGCAAAATTAACTTGCCACTATAATTAAACTTTATTTCGTGAAAACCCACCATTTATCCGCAATTGTACAAACAAAGATTGTGCTGTTTTTGTCACATATTAATCTGAATCAAAGCCAACAGCCAAACATAATACGATTAGCGACCACTAAAACACAGCCAGCGATCCATTCAGCCATGCTATTATATTACTCAGCGACATATCGACGTACAGGGTCATCTAACATTCGTGCCAAACGCACTCGGCCAGTTGTCACCCACTGCTGATGCTACATGTCGAGAGATTTATTCATTCGGACGCCACGTTACGTCAACAGCCAGCCTGTAATCTATCAAAACGTTTTAAACGAAACCACGCTTTCATTGTGTATAGGAAATTATTGATATGGAATTGATTTGGGAAGTCGGAAAAGGTGAACGAGACACAAAGGAAAAGGAACGAGGTGCGTGGGTGGATGCGAACTTTGCTAATGGTTTTTTTTTATTTTTAAATTGGCAATTTTTATACTGACTGCCAATTTAACATTTAATGGTTTATGGTTAGTATTTTGCTACTTACTTTACATATGTTTATTTTTTTGTGAACAATGCTTGCAAATTACGCAATATTTTGAAAACCATAATTCAGTTCGCCAAACTTACAGTGTGTTGTGTCTATTACGGTCGACATAGTCGGCTATCCAAGACGTTATTCGAAAACCATGGATCTTATCTGCCACCACGCATAAGTACTCTAGTTAATAATACGCACTACAGAGACGCCATATATTGCGCACAGAAGTTATTGCTGCTGTAGAGTATAGCGTTGGGAAGAACCGGAATGAGTCGTTTTGCCATTGTGCACAGCAATTGGAGCTAGATATGGGAAGTTACTCGTCTACCAGATAAATTACATATGTTATGCCACTTAGAATTAATTATTTGTCCAGTTTTTACCGATATACAGCCCCAGCTGCTCGATAAAGTGGTCAAAAATTAAACTTCTTGATTACACTTCATTCGAGCTAGCCTTGGCGCCCGAAATCATATTTACGTTCTAATGCCATTTTTTTTTAAGGTGGGTAGTCATTCAATAACATTTTCTGCTCTTGGGTGGAGAGGGAAGGCGTGGTAGACTTTTACGGGCTAAAACCCACTCCTGTTCCTTCTTTACCTTCGTTCCAAGGCCCCGGGGTTCACTTTCAAACAAGGCCCCAGGAGCACTAATGCCATAAGAATAATATCTTTTAAACAAAATGGTAATTAAATTTATTTTTATGTGTTTTATTTCATTTTAAAAACCAAGAGGATTTGTTCTCAGGGAAGTGAAAACTAAAAAGTTATAAAACCTAGTAATAAAATATTATCAAACCATTTCTTGAGGTAAGCTAGCTTACTGAAGTTACATCGATATACACCGTGGTTGAATATAATATTCGTTGAAAGCAAAACAAAGCCGAAGCTTATTCCTTATTCGAATGCACTGGAACATGCATGGACGACGCAAGATAGGACCGACGGAAATGGACCATTTGAAAAGGCGACACGCCCCTTACTCAGCATAGCGGCATCGGAACCCTCGGGCACAATCACCAACGTCCCATAAAACCAGCTTGCCAATTCAGATACAAAGGTAGTTCTCCAATATACATACCTGCACATGTATCTGTACCTAGGAGGCAAACCACGGACATCGGAATAACCAAGACTTGGCTTGGTTTGCAACAATATTTTAATAATCTGATGCTCGTTATTTGTTGAGATATGAGACAGGAAACAAGTCTCGGAGTTCTGTTTTTGATATAATTTCGAGATTTCAAGTTAAATTGCAGAAATAGTATACAGTAGCTTTGGGAAATAAATTGAATTTTTCTCTTTGATGTTTAAAGTAAAGGATGAGAAAAACATTTTTAAAGAAATTCGAGATAACATAAAACATTGTTATAGTATAAACAATGTTTACTGTTGCAATTTTAAACAACAAAAAGATACACAGTCGAACTAAGTTGTTTATAACTTGAGTCAACAAGGGATGACTTTCTATTAGCCATAATTCATGGATTATTGTTCGTAATGAAAAGGAAATTGAATACAAACTCGATTATCATAAATATTCCCAATAGAATTGGTTGGGTTGAAATCAATTGTCTTGATTTGTCTAAGGAGAAGATTAATTTTTCGTTGATTGAAAATACATATTTATGTACGTAGATTGGGTTTAATCAATCTGTATGAGTTCGACCAATTTATTTGGATCTTGAGACTTAGTGAATAAATTCTTTAGGGATATCAATGTGTGGCTTCTAGTTGGGCTGGAAAATCATAAAACTTCTCTCGTTCTGGGTGGAGTGAGAGGAAATGTCAAACTTTTACTGACTAAAACCCATTAGCGTTCTTTCAGTTGCCCTTTGCTACCCAGAATCACAGTAACTTTTTTGAACAACCTCATCAATGTGTGACTTTCAATCATTCGGATACGGAGTCTGTCTTTTCTGATAGCTACACCTAAAGGTATTTAAGTCAACAGTACACAACAATATATTACTTCTAGAGAAGCGCGCTCCATCATTAACTCAATCTTAACTTTTCATCAGATGAGGTAGAGGTCAAGCGCGAACTCAACAATAATATCAAAAACTTTGTCGAATATTTTTAGTAAGTTATGTGTAAACATTATAATGAAAGAAAACACAAATAAATCATGTAAAGTAACAATGAAGGCACGTGAACGGCAGAAATGAACATTCAATTTAAACGTTAAACTCATGATTAAAAATTTAATGCATCTTGTGCGTCCATCCGTCCGTCCGTCATCCTTAGAATACCCGAAAATAATTATGGAAATCAGCCCCAGAATATTCAAAATGCTTGGTTCACTTACTACGAGTATATTGAAAGGTACAAAATATTTTCATCGGTACAAAACTGTTCCTCTCATAAGATGGGGCCTAAAAATTTCACGTGTCATTAGTTGTCCCTACAGAACAAAGGCTATTGGTTGGATCTTGTACCCTTTATACTGTTATGTACTCATTATGGGCAATATCTTCTGCTTTTTATAACACTTAATGCTTTTACCGTTTTCTCTTACACTCGTTCTAACACACGAACTTACGCACACAGGCTAAAAAGTGTTAGTGAACTTACACAACGTGATATAGAACAGCTATACCAAGAAGAACCCTATAGATAGAGACAATGATGAATTAAACCTTTTTAATAACTAGCATTTATTTTTTTTAGCTTTGTAGCGACATCTATGGCGTCACATAGGAATTAAAATAATTCGAAATTCTGCATCGCGCAAGTAGAGTTCTCCACGCGATTTAAACATGTACAATATCCGGAAAATCATCAATCAGACAGTTGCCCGACTCGAACCAAATAATTCCGTCAATTCTGTCCGTCCGTCCGTTAATTCCGTCTAGTTGGAAGATCCTCCCTTTTCATTGGAAATCAGAGTTATGTGGAACTTTACACTCTTTTTTGCATACCTCTAAACTGGTGATCCTCGACTTTCAAAGTCAGCGCAACCTTAATGCATCGGTATCGTGACATTATCATCACTTCCTCAAGCTTTCGAGCAACGAGTCATACAGCCAGTGCCCTCGGATATTCTGACCACCAGCATGCCTTCCTGGTCATACTTTATAGTTAAAATTGGACCTTTCCATGAATATAAGAACTACAAAAAGAATGCCGCCTTCAATCCTTATTTCTTCTTTTTGTTTCGTTTATAAATCACGAATCAATCTGATTTACATAAACGCCAGTTGCGAGTAGTTCACATCTCACCATTTGGAAGAACACCAACAAAAAGCCTGTATAAATATTGTTCCAGGACGTCTACACTCAGACAGATAAAATAAATATGTTTCTTTATTTGAACGTCTTTCGTTCACCCTTTAAAATATTTTCACAAAACCGACATTTTTTGTGTCTTTTTAAACACTTAAAAGGATTTAGAAACAATTTCTTCGATCAACTTTAGCCACACCGACATTGAGAACCGAAATAATTTCGCTGTAAACTGCTTAGACGTGGATAGCGGACTAAGTAAGGTAAGTTTCGGGCTGGCCCGATGCCAATGTTTATAAGAAGTTCAGCCCCGCCGTACAAAGGTACTATAAAGTTTCACAAAACTGTTCGGTGTACCGCCTTTGTGTCTGTAACGCTGACCGCAATTTGGACTTGGAAAGCTGCTACACGTATACTTGGAATTGATAGCTGGGTACGTGTTAACTGTTTTAATTTTTTGTACGGAATCCTACACTTTTGTTTATGAGCAATTTGAAAGGCGATTCATCATTGCATGTATGTATAGTAGGTTCACTATGTGTCCATCTGAGGAACCAAATTCCCTGTCGGAGTCTGTGTTTGCTGATAGCTACAACCTGGGAGTTCTTTAAGAGTGAATAGGTTACTTCTAGGCAAGCGTGCTCTCTCATCAACCACATCATCGCTTACCATTTAGATTGTGATTTTTAATATTTTGCTTTTTAATAGACCTTTATAGCAGTCGGATCCTAGTAATGATAATAATACCATCTAGCTGATTTCTGCCGCAGTGACTGCATTCCTTTGCTCCTCAAGGTGGGCAATGGTGAGCTCAGATTTACTGCTCTATTATATTATGAGCCATTATGTGATTTGCATATCGACGATGAAATTACATGGGAGTTCATGTAACTGACATTTTTGCGATTAATTAATCGGCAAAAGCTGCTTTTTCCTGCTCACGCAAACGATTATTTAAAGTCTATCTACGTAAAAAAAGCAAAATCGCAAAAATTTCAGTAAGGAGTTCATGTCACTTCATCGTCGATATCCAACTATGAGTACAAAGAAGGCATATCACATCAGAATAACATTGACATCAAGATAAACCTGTTTGTGATTTAACCAAGAAACTTGTAACTTTTTTAATCCTATACATGTTTCTTAAGTTTAGTTTTGAAATCATCGCGTTTTTTATTTGATTCCGACCACCTTTTATCTTCAAAAGCCCACTGCAAAACATGCCTGTTCCTGTTTTGTGCCTGTTTCTAACAAATCGTGGGATAAATCACATCTCTTCACGTGTTTATGTTGAATGAAGCGTAGAAACTGTCCACCACGACTTCGTTTTCCTTCATGGAGTTTAAAATAGAAGATATGCTTCGCTAGTTTCTGTTCGTGTAACTAAGAGCTTCCAAAGCGGGCATCTCATCAAGTGGGCTTCTAAGTCATTGGCTTCTATAACCCACTTAATGAGAAATGGATTGTCCATCGGATGTTCATAACATTTCGAAAGCATTTCGAAAGCGTTTAAGATCCGTATGCACATGAAGCACCACGGTTTAGATGAGTACAAAAGGTTTGACAGAATTATAAGCCATCAAGCCAACATTCCTAAAATCATGAGGACGGAAAACTTTGAGTGCGGTTTGTGAAAGGTGCTATTGCAGCACTTGCTTACACAGCTGTCCTCTACTTGTAACTATGCTACCAAGAAACCTGGAGCTCTTCAACATACTGTTCTTGCTTCAACTTACCAGCGTTGATTCAGCAGTCGGGAACTAACTTTTACGTCTTTGAGAATACCTTCCATCACCTGCAAATTGTCATAAGTATCCTTCACAAAGCATAAGTCATCAGCGTACGTATTCTCAGCAAGCCCTTTCATTTGATTCCTATATTTTAGGAGTACTAAAAATAACTAGTCGGGCGTCTTCGATATTCCTCCTTGGAAATTTCAGCTCGATCAGTAAGAAGATATCTACTTTAAAATTGAGTTGCAAGAATCCACTCGAACAAACATAGTAAGATATACACACGAGTACAAAACCAACGGACAACCCGACGTACGGCGAGAATCCATCCTTTACGTTGTTGAAACCTCTACGGTCCGGACTAAGCGCTTTGCCTTGTCGTTTATACCGCGTTCATCGAAGGTCTGGAACAATTAGCCTGCTGCGATCTTCCCATCCGACTCTTTAAGGCTAAGGCTAGGAGTCTTTAAGGCTGGAGTAAATAGGCACTTAATAAACTAATGCGCCTCACCATCAACGCTTGCATCACTGCTTACCATCAGGTGGAATCGCAGTCAAGCAATTCAAAAATATCAAAGCAAAATCTTTTTTTTATTGATATGTTTATTGATATAAACGTATCAATAAAAAAAAGATTTCAAATTAAATAAAAGCTTGTTAAAAAAAGCTTAACTTAAAATGAATGCTAAACAAATTCTAATCTTCGCACATACCACTTTCGCTGGATTTTAATAATGTCATTCCCTCAACGTATTAGGTACAATCCACCTTTGCACATCTTTTATTTACAGAGGCCTACATTTCAATCAAAGTGTATTGAGTGACACGACACTCTTTGATCCACAGTTTATAGCTCCCATAGGGACGATAAACAGTACATGGGAATTGACTATGAGGATGAGGAAACACGTAAAACATATTGAATCTGGGACTACGTGAACATAAACGACGTAGAATCTTCGAGAAAATTTTCCAACTAAAGATCACAATCGATGCTCCAGCGCTTGAACGATAAGAAAATGATGAATGGATGATCGAGGTAATATTGAACGTTATCTTACATGACGTGAATTTCGAATGGTGTCGAGAACAGCGTAAAATTGTTTGTAGGATAAATCGCTGTGGGAGCATATGACTCGGGTCTCCGCGTCTTCACGCTGTGGACACCAAACAAGTGTAATCGAAGTGACTCAAACTTTTGTTCTTGAACTCTTGGGACATAAAACTTCCTATTAAATGGATTAGTTCGTTGAAGAAGGCGACTTTTTCTCAGGAAACCTGTTTTCCATTCACAATTTTGACTTGAGACATTCATTATTTACTCTTCATTTACCTTTGTGTTTTATCTACAACTCACAAGTGCTGCTTGTGAAGTCGTGACGAAACTGTCTTTTGAACTCACTTCTACAAAGGTCAAAGAAAATAAAAACGCCCTTGACCTTATCGTTAAATGTGTATAACATCCGTAAAGTAACAAACTATCCGTAGTACTCTCACGTTTATTTATTGGTTCACATGTTTTTGCTAAAGGATAAATGGCAAAACATACTACTCGTATTAGACAAAACGGATGAAGCGGACTACAGGTCGTTGAACTGTGACCATTTACCCCTAATATCAAGGTCTCCATTTTTTATGAATTTTATTTTCTTTGCGATTTATTTTACTGTCATTATACCGACCTACGTATTTGTGTAAGTACTCGTATTAGCAAAATTGTACGATAAGCCTTCTCTTTTGAATAGTTTTACAGTACGGTTTATTTCAAAATTATTGGACTCAACGTATGGACCGACGATTTCTGGTGGGCGTAGCCTTAGCTCCAAATGTCGGTTCATCAACCGGTCTTTTGCTCCTCGCATTCAGTTTTTTTTTTTATGGTAGATAAAATCATCAAATCACAAATCCCGCCCTTGGGTCGGGCGGGAGATAGTGTCAGACTCTTACTGACTAAAAACCTACCCTACTACCTTTCATTGCCTTCGTCCCAGGGCCCCGGGTTTTATTTTCACATAACCTTTGGCCTCAGTAGGCTTCGGCCCTGCTGGGCCGCTACAGTTTGCTGACAACTCCTTGAGGCACGCAAGAACAGTGCGCGCCGTAAACGACTTGGTCTCGGACCGGTCTGTTACCGGACGGACGGACAGCGAGCTACCCATTGCCCGCCGACCGCGACCTCGCGCCTTCGGTGGCCGGAAATCGAGATCGGAATTCGGGATCGCCGTTGCCTGATACGGTCAGCCTCCTCCTTTGCTAGCATTACTGCTTCGCAGAAGGAGGCGACCGTCTGCCACTCCTCCCCGCTCCTGAGCATGGCCTGAAACAAGGCCCGCAAGAAAGATCGCCGCCGCCGATCGCCCCCACAAGGACACGGCGATGCGCTCCCAAGCGGGGCTCCTCGCATTTAGTGAATTTCTGATTTTACCTCAATCTTTTGGAAGGAAGATTTTTATTATTAAAATTATAATTTTTGCTCACCCTTGACCACTGTCTCATTTGATGGTAATTGATTATGTGGACCTATTAACTCTTGACTTAAAGACCCCTAGGTTCCAGGTATCAGGTCTGACTTCGGCAGGGAATTCTACTGCTTAGCTAAGCTATAAGTACTATACCCGCAAAATTAAACAAAAAACAATTTAGTCCCATTCATTAAAACATCTCAGATATTAAATTTTGAGCCAAATATTATCGCGAACATACATACACCGATTACGGCAGAAACCGCCTTAAGATTTAAATAGCTGCGTCATGGAAATAATGAAGGGAATGAATATTAATTTGAAGAGACTTCAATGGCAATTCATCTTTGCATTGCAAAGAGATTTCGCCTGCCATCGCGGAAGGGTGCTTCAAATGGTTATGTACATGTAAGAGTAATATGTGATGATATCTGTCCGTTTCTTTTCCGTTTAATATAATATGATTGGTCGACTACATTGCCGTTATCTTGTAGGGGTGTGCCCTGTTCACTTTATTCCATTTTTGTTTTTAAATTTTACCAAGAAATAAAACTTCTATGTTGTGGATATACGGACGACGAGCAGTAGGTAGCTCGCAGTCCGTCCATCCTAAAGACCAAGCCCGAGTCTACGGCGCGTTTATAGAGATGTCAGCAAAACTGAAAGGAACCAGTATGGCCGATGCCTAGGGCTGCGGGAATGCTTGTAAGACTAACTGTAGCCCTAGAACGCAGTAAAAGCCTAAAACACCCTATCGATCCACCCTAGAGGGTAAAATTAATACATAGATATACCAACTCAAAAAAACTATATTGTTGATGTGGTTAATCTAAAAAAACTATTCAGTTAAACCATAGATACAACTGATACGCTTACAGGAGATGGGTAAAGGTTATGGGTAGGTTATTTATTTATATAAACAAGTGCTTGCCTGCGATCCCAGCAATCGTTGATGGTGAAGCGCATCAGTTTATTAAGAGCCTATTCACTCTAACCTTGAAGACACCTAAATTATAATCGCAAGACCGCAACAGGCAAACTATTCCAGTCCTTCAATGTACGCGGTATAAACGACGAGGCAAAACGCTTAGTCCGGATTGTAGAAGTTTCAACAAACGTAAGGGTTTTTTTTTAAACTTTGCTAAGAAGCTTTGTCACTAAATTGAGGTTGACATTCGCCGAAAACACGTGTAGAACTGACACAATATGACTAATCCTATTCATCCTAGAACATTTAAGATTTAGGAAGCCGATTAATTCAATTAGGAAACTACTCCAAACAGTGCCACTGACTCATAGCCAACCATCTATACAAATCAAAGGAAAGTTACACCCGTCTAAACTAAGCCCTTTAACGTAACCACCAATTAGTGCTGATCTTACCATTGTGCTGTATATGTGTATTCATAGCACAAGGCGATCGAGAGCAAACCAATCGTCCTAAAAGGGCCCTTCCCCAATCGCCTATAGTGAACGTCGAACATGGTTTAAAAGCTTGTTGCTTTACCTTACGCAATCCAACGCGATGTTTGATGAAAAGGCAACGCGACTAAAGAGAGATAGCCCCTGAAAACTTTGTTGGCATCCGGTAATTTCGTGATTTACTCGAATATTTCACAAAAGTTGTTCAAACTTGTTCCAGAAAATTCGTGTTTTTTTTTTAATATTCTTAAAAGTTTTTGAGAAAAACTGTTGTCATTCAGAATCTCGATTAAATGTGCAAGGCCTCTATAGATGTACTTTTTAATATATGAGTACATCATTGAGGGCCAAATTTCATGTAAAATAGCAGATTTTCAGAGGCTTTTACTGGATTAGTTTTACACAAATTTATTTTTTGATTTCTATAAAAGCCTAAATGTTATCTACAAAATATCTGTTTATCCAAAATATCATAAGAAAGATGCGCAATAACATCATAATCACGTAAGAGCGGTTGTATGAAAATATACCTCGGGTTGGCTGCTTTTAAGTGAGTAACAAAAATGCGGGATTTTTGGAAAGAGCTACTGCGATCCTGAAACGCAAAGGGCAACTGAAAGAGAGTGGATTTTAGTCAATAACAGAATGACACTACCTCTTACTCAACCTTGAGTGGGAGAGGTTTTTTCTATTATTTCCCATCCCGGAACCGAAGCCTTCCTGAGCTGAGCTACGACAGTACTTTCTGTTAACGCAGTGGTTGGTTAGCCGGTCGGCTGCTACACTGAGTGTCACGTGATCGATTCTCACTCACGGCACAAATATTTACTAAATTCTCACAAATAGAAATAGGCAATAAACGAGAAATGTATACACTATTAAATTTTGGTCGTTTTAATCCCGTGAAAGGTCCATTCGGTACATGAAACACTATCGATTTATAAAGATAAAATTAAAAAATAAAGTACTTTTTTCCTAATACTCGAATTCTGCCCCCGATAGTAAAAAAGACGCATATAACATTTTTTCCGGATTTGAGTTAAAAATACAGGCAGAATCGCCTCTTTTTTCTGATTCCGGAAATGTATATAACTCAAATCCGGAAAAAATGTTAGATGCGTCTTTTTTACTATCGGGGGCAGAATTAATATACGCATGTACGAAATTAATTTCTTTAAGTAAACGAGTCAATGACCTTGTAGGTAGTTGTCGGTCGTGGCGTACTAACTACCTACAGTTCATTGACCTCGATCAGCTCTATAGGTCTCACACTTTGGCATCAACTATTTTCATAAAGAAGGAACCAACAAAATCGTTTACCTATATTTCAATATTTGAATTTTTGCATTCAGTCGAGGTAACGTATGTATTTAGGTTTGACGCAGTGCCTCTACGTTGGGACGTCAGCTTGTTGAGATGGGCTGACGGTATTACGGAAATGTACGAATACGGGAGACGGGAGGAAGTAACGTGAGGAGAAGCAGTCAAGTAAAGCCGAAATGCTATTTATTTTAGTGGATAAAAAATAACATGTGCTTAAAAAGTGATGTCGTGCTTTGTTATATAAAATGAAATCATTACATTCACATACATAAGCCCTTACGATCATTTTAGTATTCCGTACCTCAAAAGGAAAAAAAAGGAACCCTAATAGGATCACTTTGTTGTCCGTCTGTCTGTCAAGACCCTTTATCTCAGAAACGCGTTTTAGGTATCGAGTTGAAATTAGAAACCATAAACTCAAGTCTGCGGTCCCTTGAAGCTGTGAAAAAATCAAACTTCTAAGTTGACGGAAAAAAAGATACGGCCGTTTATATCGCAAAATAACGTATATTTCGACACTCTCAAGGGATCAAAATTCATACGGTACTTCCCGTTGACATAGAACCCTGAAAATAGGCAAGAAGAATTTTGAAGTAAGGCTTTATAGCACAAGTATAGGAATAAATCTGGAAACTAACTTTGTAGTTGTCACAAAAAAAAATACTTTTATGGATCCGGAAAAATCGTAGTCTCGATTCGGGAATGGAACTATTTACATAAGATAGTTTATACGGAACCCTCAGTGTGCGAGTCCGACTCGCACTTGCCCAGGTTTTGATATGGGAAATAATCCAATGACTTCTCCCGCCTTAGCATGTTGTGTCAGACTTTTACTGACTAAAACTTTACCTGTGTCCTTCAGTTGCCCTTTGTGTCCTAGAACTACGAGTTTCCTTTTCAGAAAATCCCAGCGGTCTTACCAGGCATCGACCCTATTGGGCCCCTACGTTTGTTAACATCTCTTTGAGGAGCGCGTGGAACACTATACGCTGTCGACAACTTGGGCTCGGTACAGACGATCACCAAACGGCCGGACGACAAGCTACTCATTACTCGTCATCCGCAAGCCCGCGCCTTCCGTAGCTGGTAGTTAGAGTCAGGGTCGTGGTGGCTGGGACGAGTTCTTGTTCTGTGGGTCCAAATTTTTTTCACTAACAATCTGACAAGCTATTTTTTTTTTCAGTATATCTACATCTGAATGTACTCGTAACACCGTCAGCAAAAAAATTAGGCGCAGAACGGCTTTCAGCCTTAACTAGACTATACAAGTGTAGATTCACGTACAAAAATCCAGACTTTCTTTCGTTAGGTACAGCTAGGTCATACATAATAAACGAAAGGCGGCCGGCCGGCAATGAGTAATGGTAGGAATAAATCCTAATTCCATGCATTACACCAGTACCGCTGTAACGGTTCATGATAATACAGATTTATGAACTTACACTAAATTGTTTACAATTTTTGTCTGTTCATTTTATAAAATGACAACATAATTCATAATATTCATAAAAACCTCTAAATTGCTTGGTACCTTTAAATGTAGAACTTTTATTTAAATTCTCTATAGAGAATGTGGCTAATCAATTTGCCTCATCTTTATTGTAGTGTTTGTATACTTATCTCGAGCACCCGGATGATGGGAATTGACAGTTGCTTGCTATTCCTTGAGGAAGACATACGTGTTGAACATAGGTGCTGGTGACGTTACGAGCAATCATCATCAGCCTTATAATGTTCCCACAGCTGGGACTCAGCTCTGCAGGTCTCCTCCAAGGAGAAGGAGTGGGCAGTAATCTACCACGCTGGCCCATTGAGGGTTGGTAATTTGCTCAGCCACTTCCCAATAAATGGCGTCGGCTTCCAGACTGAATTCCAGTTTGCAACTGAGTACCAGTTTGTCAATTGATCTAGACTTCTAGAGGTGTTAAACAGTTAAGGGTTTTTTTACTCTTCCTCCTTCTCTCTTTTTCTCTCTCCTCCTTCTACCTCAGTCTATTGTATGTTGTGACGCAACCTATAGCTAGCTACAAATAAGAACGTATCACTTAATCTTTAAATAAAAAAACAAACCAAATATTATTTTCCATCATCGGACTATTAGACGTGGAGTGTGGCGCCACCCTGAACAACCCAACCAAACGTACAAAGCGATTTGGGAATACATTCATTATGCATACAGCTAAGGAGTGGAATTCCCTGTCGGAGTCTGATAATAACAACCTACGAGTTTTTAAGTCAAGAGTGAGTAGGTAACCTACAGGCAAGCGTGTTCCATCGTCGACCACATCATCGCTTACCATCAAGTGAGATAGTGGACAAACGCGAGGTTACCCTTAAAAAAAAAGTAGTGCTATCGAATGATACAATATTATTGTTTTTAAAGTTCTAATAAAGATGGTATTTCAAAACAAAACAATTAAGTCAAGAAGAAACTAACTTAAAGACTTTGATTTGTATTATCCGACCATTGTTCACTTTATAGTTCTTGATAGTTTATTTTCTAGTTCGAACTATAGTATAGCTGTGAGACAGACCTAAAGCAAAGGCCCCTTAAACAGTTAGTCAGAAGTCTTTGACATAACTTTGGAGTTCCAAAGTCCCAATACAAAGATAACTTAATGCTTATTAAATTCGCAACTAAAACCATGTTGCCGATTGTAAGATTATTAAATTCCGTTAGTTAACAAGTTTTGCGGCCTCAGGAGTTAGTTATTAAAATTAATCTGCTTAAGTTGTGAACTGATAATTTCGGGTAATTGGAATCAACATACCTGTGTACTATCTCAGAATATTGACTTGGAACTTAATGTTTGATAGAAATAAATATCAAGTTTCAATAAATAAATTGAAATCGACATTGAATATGAAATCATCAAATGACTTTTCATGCTCTGGGTGAAAGGGAGAGTCAAACTTTTTCCGATTATAACAATCCCCTTGTACCCATGTTTTCTGATTAATATTTTCTTTTTTGGTGTAACTGCTATGTTGTCTCTCCACCTCCGGTTGACTGGTAGAGAATGCCTAAGGCATTCACGAGCACCTTTATGTTGCATGTAGTAAATAAATCCCACCTGTCTTCCTTCAGTTGCCTTCTGCGTTCCAGAGCCAACGTAATTATTTCGAAAAATCTCTCAGCTCCAGCAAGGATTTAAATCCTGTATTTCAGATTTGATTAAGAAAGTAAATATATGAGAATATTCAAATCGTAACATCACAGCTTCATTTATATTAAGGGAGATTAATTTCTGCAAACCAATCCTTGTTTACTAATTCGTCCGAAATAAACATCCATAGTGATCAGGATTACTGTTACTTCATCCAATTTTTGTCAATCACAATTGCAAAACATCACGTCCCAACCCTAAAGTCATGCAAATGAACCCGTCCGTCCATCCATGCTCCGCGTACAATAACAATAAAATCCAACCCAACACCAGATTCCATATTTTTACGACCAGTTTCACTACCCAGCGAGCTTTGCTCTAATTAACTCTTCAGGAAAATATATTATTTAATTTCTCTCCATAATGTCAATTTTTTAGTTTCCAGCATACCGTTGACCGGGGCACGGCGCTGCACCATTCATATTCGTTAGCTATCGCTGACTGCAAGTGACAGCGTCATTTATTGTCCTTTTTTTTCCACGAACGCCAGACGGCAGCGGAACATTCTAAATATAACCTACTAAACCCTACGTGTAAAACATTAATGCAGCTCTGGAAACGCTCGCAGCAAATTGCAAGTGAAAATGCCTCATTTTTTTGTACTTTTTTGGAATCGTGTTGCGAGTGTAAATAAATCCTCAGTTCAAGCATGTTGATAACATAAGTAAGTAATACTTGTTTTTCGCATCGGTTTTACGTAAAACTTTCAGTTTAGTTTAATAACGTCACTATGTTTAAGCGGTCACATTATCTCAGACGCCACACGCCGTTCTACAAGAATCTCATTATCTTTAAGAGTAGAAATTCTTTTAAAAGCTCAGAGTAAATTACGCTGCACTATTTTAAATAATTACGTCTAATAAAATGAAAATGGAAGATGAAAAAAACACACCTTAGAGAAGGTTTTTTTATGGTAGGTAAAATCATCAAATGACAAATCCCGCCCTTGGGTGGGGCGGGAGATAGTGTCAGACTGTCACTGACTAAAAATCTACCCTGTTCCATTCATTGCCTTCGATCCAGGACTCTGGGATTCATTTTCACCTAACCCTTGGCCCCAACAGGCTTCGGCCCTGCTTGGCCCCTACAGACCTTACAGAGAGTGGCTTATAATACTATTTTATACACGTGTTTAAAAGCTTATATTTGAATACGTCTCAAGAACTTGATGAAACTTCACCACATTTATTGGGTCGTGTACTGTAGCATGAAGCTACTACCCGGACATGTCCTTAAACACCATCCAAACTTTTGCCTTTAAACTTTATCGATCACAACTTTATCAATAGTCGGTCTGCTCTCAAATAAGGCAGCCTAACCGATAGTTACAAGATTTACAACTGAAGTTAACGCTGAATACATATCAATAATTGAGTACTATAAACATACAAAACATGATATCTTGTAGTGTGTGTTTTTTTTTTAAGCTGACAATGTTTTCAATGATTTTTTTTTTACACCCAAGAGCGGGAGAAGTCATTGGATGATCTCAATGACTTTTTCTGCTCTAGGGTGGAACGAGAGGGTGAGCCAGATTTTTACTGACTAAAACCCCGTATATTCTTCGGTTTTACCTATATCCTTCGGTTGATACTCTTGCAAACGTTCCCATAACAAGCATCTAAGATTAGGCAACCGAAAGTTCGTGTGAAATACCTCCTAAACAATAATCATGTACCTGCCATCGGGATTTCATATCATTTTTATAAATCAACAAAGAAATGTCACAAAAAGTGACTGCCAAAGTGACACTTCATATAACACGATATATATTTTCAAAATTATAATATTCCTGTAATTTTATTTTTATGTATCGTTTTTATTTTTTTCTCTTAACAGGAATAGCCCGCTTGTTTGTTTTCAATTACTTAGGTTACGACGAGAGCAAGCTCTGGTTCCAAGTCCAACCCTATTCTCCCTTTTTAATGTCCAGGCACAAAACGAAATTCCGGGTTTTATTAAGAACAATAATTTAACATTTGCACAAAAAATATAAGATTTATGAATCACTTCGGGTAGGCATAATTCATAAACATCTGTCGGAGCTATAAAGCTTGAACGACGGCAAGACTTGTTGGCCCTACCGTACTGCCATATATGAGACAACACTTCGTTATAGTTATTAATATTAAACAGAACCTTCTGGACAGTATTTCACAAAAAAGTTTTTATTTATCCACTGGAACTACGGTTCCAGGAATAATAAGGCAGTCTTTATTATTCTTATACTTACTAAACTTAGGTTGGTACTAAACAAGTACGTGGAAATGTATGAAACTGTCGACACAAAAGAAAACACTAAAGTTAGAATCCCTTAGGCCTTGGAGCTCTGCTATACCTAAGGTTTCCCTTTTCCTAAGCTGCATTGTTCTTTTATTTCCAGTTACATAAAAACAAAAAGATGAAACTCATATTGTTCA
Organism: Leucania comma; assembly: GCA_958295575.1. Lineage (NCBI taxonomy): Eukaryota > Metazoa > Arthropoda > Insecta > Lepidoptera > Noctuidae > Leucania > Leucania comma. Next base: position 11,345,306 of record OY282476.1, on the reverse strand, counting down.
AGAGCGTCAGCCGTAACTTAAGTGGCCTTTTTCATATATTATGCTAATGAAGACCGTAAAAGGCTTTTTCATTAACATCGTTTTCTATTTTTTTAACTTGCTTATTTAAATTGTTTTGCTACAAAGTAAGGTGACCTCTAACAAGCTTTTGCTTTGGTCCAAAGGAGTATGATGTAAACATGTTTTGGTTTCAGGATTTATCTTATCTTATATACAAAAATTGGTTACCTAAATCCGGGATTCACAATTATGTAGGTAAGGAATGAGTTCGAAATCTAAAATACTATATTACATTACACACTGTTATTTTTCCTTTTCCAAGTTCCGAGTCTGGCTTCGCATCCAAAAGAACTAAGTTCTGATATTTCAAACCACTGAGAATTGCTCACGGGGCATTGAAGCCAGTCATTGATTAATCACTTCAGTGTGTAACCTCAAAGCTCTACTTTTAATTGGAGTTTGTTTCAAAAACTCCCGAGTTCAGAGAAACTCATAGAAATAAAAAATAAACTTTTTAATTTCTACAAACGCCTTCGACCTTCATGGTTGAGCACAAATAATTTACACTCGAAAAGTTCGTAGGGTACTTACAAAAAAGGATGGGGTCTGTTGAGATTTAGTGGAGTCCGTTTGGATCAATGACCTTTAAAAAGTCTTTGTTACTGGCATAGTGCTTTAAAAGTAACGATGCTAGGGTTGAGAGGCACGTGTATTTTATGACTAAATATAAAAACACCTTCCCACTGTAACTGAACGATACATTTACGATCTGAGCTCGCATTTGTATTGGACAAAGTTTATATGAAACTCTGAGCAAGCAAGTCTTTATTTGAATCAATAAAATGGAGTTATTCCTCGTCGTGCTGAAGAAAACTTGTGTTTTCTACTTTCATTGTTGTTTCAGTATGCACAGCGATTTCGTTAACTTGGAACTTGATTCTTGGGGCGAACTTAGACTACTCACTTTTAATGGTCGAGTCTCGATCTTACGGTTACTCACCCTCTCAACCGTTTCTATTCGATCTTACGGTATGTGGTACATATTTGTCTTTTGTTTTATTATTTATGCACACAAAGGATAACTTTACTTATAATATATAAACTGAAAGAATGTTTTTGTTTGTTTAAGCGCGCTAATCTCTGCAACTATCAGTCGGATTGCAATATATATTTCTGTATGGGATAATCAGATCCATGACGAATAGTAGGTATAGGCTAAATAATATCACGCTACAACCTTCGGAAGCGGAACAATAACCTAAAATGCGGATGAAACCGCAGGGAATAGTTATAGGGAATGTATAAATATGAATACAAAGGAACTTATTTCTACAGATCTTTTTTTCCAGTAGACTTGCGAAAGAAGAATTTAAAAGAAATGTAGACGATTAGTGTGTAAAAACAAAAGAGTGTGCTTTGAAAAATTAAGTTTACGGCTAGCCATAGTATAGCATAATCAGCCTTATAATGTTCCCACTGCTGGGACTCAGCCTTCCTCTCTGAGAAGGCAAGGGCCCTAATCTACTACGCCGGGCCCGTGCCTGTTGGTTGATATCACGATAAGTCTCCGAAATTTTGGTTCTAGGACCTTCTCGAATTCTTCACATTTTTTTCCTTCACCGTTCTCAGAGCAGTGGTGATTAAATGAATTAGACAAAGCAAAGCACCTACTCGGGTTTGAACCCACGAGGCCAATACCACTGAGCCACCACTGCTTTTGAAAAGACTAATCATATTTGTTACTAAACATTATGTGGATGTGCGAGGATAGCAAACGTACTAATTATTTGTGGCGTAGATCTGACGCTGATTAAGTTTAATGCAGTGTTTCATAATTACTTGCCGCGAGAACGGGAAAATTATAAATGAAACACATTACATAATTATGCATTTATTAGGGAAAATTTGGCACTAGGTAATTACGTTTCGCCAACACATAATGCTCAATTATAATAACAACATGGCGAATATTAATTCGATTTGCGGAGCACAAATGAAAATGAATGGTATTGAATTACTGAGTGCCTCTTTATTGGTATTGAATGGACTGTTTTATTTAAGGGTCTTAGGTAAAGTCGTTTTTGAAATCGAGGGCTTATGAATGATTTGGGAAGTTTTAGTATTTGTATAAGCACATATTTGTTTTTAGATGCGGTCGTCTGATAATAAACCCTGTTTTTCATTATAAAAAAACTAGGCAAGTGCTAGTCTGACTTGCACACCAAGGGTTGCGTACAAACTAACTTATGTTAATAGTTCAATTCCCGAATTGAGTATCGAAGATTTTTCCGAATCAAGAAAAGAATTTCTTTTCTGTAACGTAACTACAAATTTACAGTTTTCAGATTTATTCCTGTACTTGTGCTATGAGACCTTGCTCCATGCTAAATTTTAGGATTCTAGGACAACGGGAAGTACCCCATGAATTTTAATTCCTTAGAGGGGTCGAAATATACGTTTTTTTGTGACATAAAAGGCCGTATATTTTTTTTTTCCGTTAACTTAGAAGTTTTATTTTTTCTCAGCTTCAAGGGACTGCAGATTTACGTATATGGTTTACTCGATATCTCCACGCGTTCACAAGATGAAGGGTCTTGACAGACAGACAGGCAGACGGACAACAAAGTGTTCTGTTTTTTCCTTTTGAGGTACGGAAGCCTAAAAGTATAACTTTTGATTAAGAGGTATTTAATCAAATAATTATGGTGGTAAGTCCCTCTTTGAGGAGTGGCTAGAAAGACCTCAAGGCGACCTCACCTTCCGCATGACGCAGGTTCTCACCGGACATGGTAAGTTTGTTCTGTGTCTGGGTGTAATTTATGTATAATATATATGTATTTAGAAATATATAAGTATGTTTATCAGTTGTTTAATACCGATAACACAAGCTCTGCTTAGCTTGGGACTAGACGGCGTTGTGTAATAATTGTCGAATATTATATTATAAATATATATATATATTTATTATATATAAAGCAAGGGAAAACTTCAACATTTAAGTGCTAAATTAGATGGAATACCCACTAAAATGTTCAAAGGGACTGTAGTATCTAGTATGTGAAGTTCGGGAGATTCCGAGAGGAGTGACGCCCGGATGACCATGAGGACAGCCTGGAGAACACGTAATGGTGTGTCCCGCTTGGGCAGAGAATCGCCGTGCCCTCGTGGGATTGGCGGCAGCGATCTCTCGCCCCGGGCCTTAGTTTAGGCCACGGTCCGAAGCGAGGAGGAATCACAGGCGGTCACCTCCTTCTGCAAAGCAGTAATGCTAGCAAAGGAGGTGGCCACACGCGTGAGGCAACGGCGCTCACGGCCCAGCCGCCGCTGGGATTCCAATCCCGATTTCCTGTTCCTTCATTACCTATTCTTGCTTGACCTAAAGAGCCGTAAGTTGTAGCTATCAGGAAATACATTTTCGGGCAGGGAATTCCACTTCTTAGCTGAAAATACAATATACACAAATTAGCTGCCTAGGTTTAAATCCAACGATCTCTAAATTCTAAAACTCGTAAGTCAACAGTTATACACCATGCCACTACAACTCGTGTATACCTAAACAAAATCGCATTATGTTAATACTCGTAATAGTTTTGTTTGTAACTTCTCACAGCATTATAGGAAAATACGAAATTCAAATTCAGTTTCTCAATTTCGCATATTAAATTCGTCCGATTTATCAAACTAGTTGCAATTTTATTATCAAATCACCTTTGTTGTTACTGTATATCTGCATTTTATATTGTTCTACACTCTTCTTAGGGACTATTCAGACAGACAAATTATCAAAACTTGAATCGCTCTTTGTCGCAGTAAGATATTGCAGTAACAGCCCATAATCTGTGACTTCAATCTTTATTATTGTAAAGTTATAATGTACATAATGTTCTAATTATTTTAGTTTAGGTAATTATATGTGAAGAGATTATTAATGTTAAAAGGTACGATGGGGTTTGCATATCTGTTCAGATAAAAACCCTAAAATAAATAAAGAAAAAAAAAAGACACCACAGTTAAGGTTTCTTTAATATCTACGGGAATGTTCGAAAGAAAGACTTATCGTCGTCGCCCTAAAACGCTAAGGGCAATTGAAGGAACACATTGGGTTTTAGTCAATAAAAGTTTGACGTCTTACATGTCCACAAGCCCCGCCCAATGTAGTAGAAAATTATTTAAAGGTTTCCCACCTTAAAAAAATCCCAAGACAGTAATGATGACGGTGACTGCTATCGATCACATAGCAATAACCCACGACCATTTTTCTTTTCAGAAAATTCATGCAGCCCTTGTGGGCATCAGCCCTGCTGGGCCCCTACGGTTTGCTAACAATCTCTTTGAGAAGCGCGCGTGTATCACTACGCGCTATCAACGTCTTGGGCTCGGTTGGATGAATTACTAGACGGTCGAACGGCGAGCTGCCTAATGCTCGACGTCCGCAACCAGCATCTACCGTGCCATGGGGGATTGTTTCAAAGAGATACCGTGACCCTGGAACGCAAAGGGCTACTAAAGGAACACGTATGGAATGGATTGTAGTCAGTAAAAGTCTAGTAAAAAAAAAGTCTGACACTCCCGCCGCACTAGCCAGAGCGGGAGGAATTATATGATGATATACCAATATAAAAAACACCATGTCGTTACGCTACAAATCCCATGCCCACTATGAACTATCAAACCGACAAGCTGCCCGAAATTAATCGATGGCTGATGGTAGAAAAACAGAATCAGTACGTCTAAACGGTCCTTAGGGACATAAAAGCGATAGGAAACAATAACAAGCAAATATTATCAGCAGGGATGCTTCATAACCGTGTTTATGTCTTTATCGACGTAGGGTTGCCCCATAAATCAGCGTCACTGGCTGTACGCCGCTCATCTATGGCCTGTAATAAACTTATGGATGACTACGTTGTTTAGGACTGAGATTTTTGTTCAGTTTTATGTAGGTAGGTATGTACCTGGTCCGCGAAAAGGGAGAAGGAGGCGTTAGTCCAGCAGAGGGACATAATATGGCGCAGTATATGGCGGTTCAGCGTTTGGCTACTGCCCTGCGCCGCAGGTTCGTTTCCCACATAGAACAAATATTTGTTCCTACAGATATTTGTTCAAGGTCTGGGTCACGTGTATGCGAGTATAAATACACCGTAAAATTATGGTCGTTTTAATCCCGCGGGGGTCGATTCGGTACATGAAACGCTATCGATTTGTAAAGATAAAATTAAAAAATAAAGTACTTTTTTTCTAAAACTCGAATTAATATACGCATGTACGAAATAAATTTCTTTAAGTAAACGAATCAATGACCTTGTAGGTAGTTGTCGGTCGTTGCGTACTAACTACGTACAATTCATTGGCCTCGCTCAACTGACGTTTACTTGAAGAAATTAATTTCGTACATGCGTAAATTAATTCGAGTTTAAAAAAAGAGTACTTTATTTTTTAATCTTTTCTTTACTAATCAATAGTATTTCATGTAGCGATTTCGACCGTCCGCGGGATCAAAACGACTAATATTTAACGGTGTATAATTCAATTGATACGTAGGTATATGATTTTTAAATTACGTTTTTACTGTCAAAGTAAAAGTTGCATTTTGCCGAGTCAGGTCAATCATTATTTTAATTAGACCATTAAAGTAAAGGCGCGTTTGAATTGGATACTTAAATCAATTTGTATTATGATTTGTATCAAAAAGCAGCGTTATCGAAAATCGTAGCTGAAATTCGTTCAATATTAATTAAACCCAAATTTTGACCAGCAACGCCTGCTGAGGTCAGTCCTTGAATGGATAATCTCCATTGCAAACCGAAAACTCTCTGTGCCTCGGAAAGCATGCTAAGCCATTTCATTTAATTTTATTTATCTTTGAAAGTCGTTACGGATATTCAGAAACCAAGGTTTATCGTGTCAGTCAGTTGCTGAGTTGTGGAGATCAGATAGGGAGGTGGTACCTAGCTACACCCGTTTGAACTAGAGGCCGACCCCAACATATAGACTAAGTAAATTGTAGGTAGGTATCCTACTGCAAAAGTCATCTGTCATCACTTAAAGACACATAAATAATGTCTAAAACAATACATAAAAATTTACTTGAAAAAAAGTCTAAGACATTTACAGGCTTATTGACCTTTTAGGCTTCACCGGTTCTTCTTATTGATAAACAAACAGACCCAAAACGACCTTTACTTCTGCTACCAATACCTCTCAGGACAAACCTATATTAATAAACATTTTGGCCGTCCCCCAAAGCCGCAAACTACAGGTACCGGTGTTCAGCAAGCTTCCCTCACCACAACCGATAGATAATTGGCTGATCGATCCTTTATGCATGAACACTGACCGGAGAGAACCAAGTGATGCTGAATTAGAGATCTCGTTAAACTGAACGCAGCCATTAGATTTAGAAAAAAATATTCCACTAGGTTGCCTAAAAGCCTCCTATTTAAATTTTATTTTTATTCTGTAAAATTCAGTAAGGTTTTTTGGCGGGATTATTTGAGTGAAGTCACTGATCTCGAACTACCGATATATAGAAAATGAGTGAAGTTCATAAGTCCCTAGTGAATATTGTGTTGTAAAATCGGTGTAGTTTTGTATGTCAAGTGTTTGCACAACACAAAAATCTCAAGTGTTTGGAAATTATTTGGAATTTATTGAAACAGGTGCGATCTCGGTAAAATAGAGCTATGAATTTTATTTTAGAGTTGACAATCTCAGAGAAGTTTGTCAAAAAAGGTTGACTTGATACATTTGCTGCCAACTACACTACCACTACAAAAACATAGAATGTGTACACCCCCTTTTAATTGTAAAGAAATTAACTATTCATACGAATACATGGCTTAAAAGACTTAGTATCCATGCTAAAAACATTAACAAAAAATAATGTAACATTTCAAGGGTTTTTGGTAAATGTAGTGCTTACATTCTCTTTATCTTTGTGTTTTTGGCGGGATTTTATCGAGTAAAGTTCAGCGACTGTTTTAATTTTTGAAAATCGATTCCTATTGGATATTGTAATGTAAAATGGTGTAGTTTTGTACCATAGGTGTCGGCGAAACTGTAAAATATGTGAAATCATTGAAACAGGCGTGACCTCCGTAAAATGAATTTATTGTAGTTATGACTACCTCAGCGAAGCTTGCCAAGAAGGCTGACATGATACATTTGCTGCCAAATACCTACTACAAAACCAGAATTAGAATGTATTAAATCTGTATTTTAATGGTAAACAAAGTAACTGTATGTAAACGAAGATAATTATGGCTGAATAGAATTAGTATGTTAGCCATACACTTTAAAGGTAGAAAGTCAGCGGCGGTTTTACTTATGCTCAAATTGGTTCTTAAACCCGTATAAATACGGTAATAATAGTATTCAAGTAATAAAACTTATTACTTGAATAAAAAATACTATTACTACTATTACTTAATTAACAATTTATATTATTATTTATTTATTTATTATATACTTTATTGTACACCTCATAATGTGGACAGGATAAATATTACAAAACTAAATGTACAATGGGCGGTCTTATCGCACATGGCAATCTCTTACAGACAACCTTAGGATGGACTGAAACAAGAGGAGATAGATTTGGGGCGATCAGTGTGCAAAAATCATAAATAATATTTAATCTGTTCTTAATCTTTTGATTACCGTAATTAGAGACACAATAGAAAGACAATAGGTGTGCGAACGTCGGCGTTCACTTGGGGCTTGAGTAATTACGAAAAATTTGAATTTTTAACCTGTCAATCCCGTTATGAAATGACAAAAAGTGAAGATTTCTAACCTCAAGTAATGACTTAATAAGAAATTATTTAGCAACAAGTAATTAATTTTTGGTAAAAACGGGGGTTAGAGGGCATTGAACGTAATGTTGGTGTTTTTATGTTTCAAGTATCATTGCCACAGGCGCGATGATATTGAAAACTTTACTGTAGTATTGACTAGGTACCTCAATACATCAGTTAAGTTTGCCGAAAAGACTGATTCGAAACATTGCTGCCAAATACTGTAATACCATCAAAATGCGTCCGCAATCTAATAGAAAACAAAGTGACTGTATTTTGTAGAAGAAAAAACTTTCTAAACTTTACACTGGCTACCTAAATGCACAGACCCTGTGAAGTCAAAAAAAAATTAAAACGCATCATACCACACAAACAACAACTGGTATCCCGCAGCTTGCTCCCATGATTTATTCCATAAGTGCATTTAGCAAAAAAAAAAACGAATTCGGGAAAACAGTCGACAGTGCCTTTCTATAAGTGAAAAATTGCCAGTACTTTCTTTTCGGTACTAACTTACGAGTATTTATACAAACAATGTAACCTCTTTATAATAATATACTATGTAGTTTATGTCAAGTTATATTTATCGCATACCTATTTATTTGAACTCTGAATATTATTCACATAATGATATTCTCCTCAATAAAACTGAAGGGTTCGAAATAAATTGGTCGCGCTTTCATAACGATGTCTATAAAATAATATCGGCAAATACACAATCATGGGGCATTTAGAGCGTAAATAAGAGCCCAAGTGACGAAACGTTTTCCGATAATGGACCCATTAAAAAAATGGCCAACTACTGGAACAATTTTTTAAATATTTTAATGCAGCATCAGGTTTTATATTCAATGCTAATGATCGCTGCTCAAGGACAAAACAACAAATCTTTGATCAACGATTAGGGCAAGCTGACGTTAATAAATTCGTTTATAAACTAATTAAGTCTATATTTTACTGTCGTCGCGTTGGCACCATGACCATAAATCACAACAGCCACATAAACTACCAACTTTGAAAAAATACAAAAAGAAACCTTTTTATTCAGGCATTGTTGACAGATGAAAAACAACAGCCACTAACCCCACTTTTCCATTTTAGATAAGAACAGGAAATTAAGGCCTTTTAGCACAAAGAAACACTGTGCACAAAAGGAAAACGCTTAAAAAAAAGAAACGAAAATAATAAGACAAAACAAACACGCATAAAGTGTTAAAATCCGAACTCACGCAAAGAACAAAGATTTAGAAAAGCCAAGAAAGAAAATGTACCTTGAAACTTTTCTGAACTTTAGGTTGGTAATAAGTAACACCACGGGAGGCTATAAATTCCACTAAGAAACCGCGTTTATACTCGATACCCGCAACATTAATACAGATTTTCTAAGATTATAGTAACTTACTCTTTGGAGAATCGCGGGAAAGTTCTTTCTGCTGAAAAAAGTGTTAAGAGAAATATATATCGGTGGCTTGCGTCGCCGTTTCTGTTGTAACGTGCTAGAGATTATTTTTATCTTATTAGGACCAAGACTTGTATACCTACTTGATTTTGTTCTGTTTTCATTAATTTAGCAACTATAATTTGTAAATCTATTCATTAATTTACAGGTACCGCGCAAATACCTACCAGAAAGTGCACTTCAGACTTACTTTTTAATTTAAATTTTTCCATATATTATAAATGCGAAAGTTACCCGTCTTTTACCTCTTCGGATTTCATCACGCATGCGGATTTGCTCATGCGTAACCTCCGCAAATGTCCTTTTCATAAAAGTATTTATTGTAATGCGTGCAATACGCACGCGGGACTCGTTTTTTTGCCTTTTGAAATTTTCTAATTGCGTGATGAAATCCTCATGATATAAGGTAATGCTAATTTCCCAGACTCTTCTACCTAACGCAGTCGCCTTTAAAAGTTGTATTTTAGAAGATGTTTAGGTATCTATATTGATATCTGCGTAACTTTCTAGGTAGATAAATAAGCTATGTTTCATTAGATAACTAATTGTGTGCTGCGGGATCGTTCGGCAGAATCACTGGTGACTTTTAATCAATAAAGTCATGATACTCCCTCTCGCTCAAACCAGAATAGGAGGAGTTATTATATTATTTATACTACAAAAAAAAAATATTGCAACAGTAGATAAATAAAAAGAACTTCGTATAAGCTAATATTTATAACAAATCTTTGACATCAAACAACACATACAACATTACGAAATCAAACAAACGTGTAATGATTAACCTGAATACTTATAAATACCGGATATATATTTACATTTAGTAGAGCCACGTTTCTTAATAGGGGCAGCCAGGGCACAGTGATCGATTGAATGTTAATTAGTTCCACATTCGAACTTCGTGGGTTCTGTTCGTAATTAGGTATTGTTAAATTGATAAAATTGTTTTTAGTTCAAGCTCGTGTTTTTACTTTCGCGGTTTCACCACGCTATTGGTAAATTAAAGTAATGGCATCTTTCAGTAGAAAACTAATTTCTAGAAAGAAGAAGAAAGAAAAGAGTTAAACATGGCGTATACCATAAAAAATAACAATAATAACTCTAAATATTGGGATGATATAATTATGTCACATCGGCGCATAACGGCCAGAGCTCAGCAAAATGCTAGGGGTCATGTACAAAGCAAAGCCACAGCGCTGATTTTCAGCACCAGCCGTCGTTGACGGTAAGACGTTGACCGGGTAGCAAGGATCAGTATATACTTAAAATCGTTAAATAAACAAAACCAATGAAATAATAATAAACTATTCTATAAGGAGAGTTGCCAATCAAATCCACGTGCGGTCATTGATTTTCAATATTTAAACTGTAATTAATATTGTGTGAAATCAATAGCTCAAATATTTAATTTAAATTAAACGAACACTATTAACAAAGCTCTGATGAATCGGTACAATGAACACCAGTCATGATTTAATTTTAGTCTAATTGGAATAATAAAATTCATTGCTCACTGATTCGTAAATTAAATTGTGAATATCAGTAACATGTAAATAGACACACAGAATGCCCAATATTTTCACTACATTAGTTCTGAATACATAATGTAAATATGTTGCAACAGTGTAAAGGTAAAGTTTATTTAAGTCGCTTTATACATTATATTATAGTCAAACGTCGGTAGGCATCCGACGGTCACAGTGGCCGGTTAATAAAAATAATGGAAACCGATAAAATTAAACGCGGCATAACTCTTAGTGAAATAGTTCAGGATTTCGAGAAAAAACTTGGATTTAAAAATGAAATAAAGTGGTCTAGTTTTATATTTATTACTCTGTATCATGTGCTGGCTGTATATTGGTGCTACTACTACGCTTTTCCAGTAAAATGGCAGTCCCTTGTGTTCGGTAAGTAATGATGAGTCGCTAAACCTAATGCCCACTTCTTGACCTTTAGCTATCTCCACGCAATTATTTTCAACTAACTTTCGCCGTACCCTTCTTTACAAAAAGCGCTATGTATAAAGATCTTAGAAAAATTGATCTCCCATTTTATCACACAAAAGCCTTTCTTAAATCATATTTATTGAAGCACTTAATTTCAGTTTTCTTGCTTCTCTATATATAAAACACTGTAAGTGATATTCGTTCTAAGAATACCAATTCAATTGAAGTATACTTTGAAAAAAAAATCTTATTAGTATCGCCCACACTCAACAAACAGTAAGAAAGATACATAATTCAGTTTCAATACATCTCCAAAACTTGAATTTACTTCTTAGTAATAAAGACAAGAACAAGTTTTCATAATGAAGTCGTATCCTAAAACTTTCTTAGACTCTAAAAATGCATTTCAATTAACTTTCTAGCAATTTAATTAAACAACTAATTATGTTTGCAGCGTTGATTATGTACGTGGCATCTGGATTTGGAATAACCGGGGGCGCACACCGTCTGTGGACTCACAAATCTTACAAAGCAACGCTGCCTCTCAAACTATTCCTGCTTTTATGCTTCTCCAGTGCGGGGCAGGTAAACAAACCTTAATTAAAACATTTTATGTAGCTTAAGAATTTATATTTTCGCAGCCTTATGAGTTGTACACTACACTACAAAGCTACCTACAATCTCCATGTGAAGTCTGAGAATTGCGTAAACCCTTGCAAGAAAACATTTATAACGTAGCATGGTGAGGTAGCCTGTTTATAAAAGACAGGAACCTTACTAGGGATGTTACCACAGAAACCTTAAATTTCTGTGGATGTTATTGACCCCGACTTCAATACGTCGGAACTTACAACTGATATTACTGCTCAGGTTTAGACTTTTAAATTGGAGGTCAAAGCAAAAAGGGTAACGGCAAAGGCCACTGTCAACGTTTAAGCATTGCGCGTTGGGAACTCCCTTCCCACGTGCTTTCTTTTGTCGATTACTCTTTCAGTACTATTTTATAAGTCTCTTCAGCCACTATGTCTCACTCAAACTCCGACTCTTGGACTCCGATTCCGGTCCCAACTTCGGCAAAACAAATTTAAAAATAGCGACTACGACTTCGGTACCAATAAAACCACTACCGTAACATCCCTCAAAGTTACCATGATTTAAACTGAGCTTAGGTATGCGGTTTTTTTTTTTTTATAAACTCTATTAGAACTCGTTTCAACTTTGCACATTTTGCATTCTATACTAAACTCTTGGGATATTTTGAAGTTTGCTTGCAGTTTCACTATTAATATTTAGAAAAACACTTACGAAAGTCTTGCAAAGAGAAAGTCTTGCTATGTGACCTTTATAATTTTTTAAAAGAAAACCTGCAGTCTTATAACGCAAAGAGCCACTGACACATACATGTGTGGTTTTATCAATAAACGTCTAACATGTCTTACTTCACCTAGAGTGGAAGACATCATTGAATTACTGCCGACCACAAAATAAAAACCTATGCGCAATTCGCAATTCACGTTTATTTTCACAGAATTCTCTCCTCCACTGGGTCCGAGATCACCGAGTGCACCACAAATACAGTGACACAGATGCAGACCCTCATAACGCGAACCGTGGCCTGTTCTTCTCTCACATCGGATGGCTGATGATGAAGAAGAACAGCGAGGTCATTCTCCGCGGGAAACAGATGGACATGAGTGACATTGAGAACGATAAAGTTATTCAGTTTTACGAAAGGTTAGTAGATAAATACGTCTGCGCTACCACAGACGCGGCTATTGCAATGATGTGGCGATGTTTTAGGTACCGACCGTCTGGAACATAATTTTATTCCTTTTCTTCTAGTTTCAGGCGAACTCAAACTCAAAATCATTTATTTCACATAGGCCAACATGGGCACTTATAAAACATCAAAAGCTAGCGCACGTTTCCAATTAGTCGTTTTCCAACCGGCAAGAAACTCCATGGTTACTCTAAACGTAACCGAAACCGAAACTGACTATAAATAAAAATAATATTTCTCGTAAATTTCGATGTAGTTTTGCTTAATTATAATCGAATAAATTGACGATGACATAAAAATTATAACGCTATAACTGGCCCGAAACCAAACCGCATCGATCTCTAGCTGTAGGCCAACAATGACAGGGACGTGAACAAAATAAGAAACTTAACTTTCCAGTATTCCACTCTTTCCTTCTACAACGACGTCAAAAACAAACTACGATCAATCAAACATCTGTAGTCTTACTGCAAGACGATCATTGTCGGAATAAAGGTAGAACTTCATTGAGCACACGTGGGCCACGTACGCCGATCTAGGCGCGTCGGGCTCCATACATGTTATATAGCAACTAGAATTGTAGAGCTACATTAGGTCCACGCCACACGATATCACGCGACGCGATTCTACGTACAAATCAGGCGTGACCCACATGTGCGTCGATCTAATTAGTTCCCGCATAACAGTCGACCAATTAAAAAAATAAACACTTATATTTATTATTTTATGAAGCTTAATTTTTATGGCAGTCAATTTCACTTTCAATTGAAATAAGAGTATCCATAACCGCAGATTTAATAATCCGATAGAAACTTTATAATCAAATGAAATATCTGAAGTTTGTTTCAATTTTTAAGATTCCGTACGTCGAAAAAGATCCTTTAGATCATGTGATCTAAAGGAAAAGTTTTGACAGACAGACTGACAGAGAACGATGATGTCATCGTTCTCTGTCAGTCTGTCTGTCAAAACTGTTTTCTCCTGAACGTATGGAGATATCAACTTGAAATTAATGTCATATACGTCTACAATCCCTTAAAGCTGTGTACCATTCAAACATCTACAACGTTTGTGCAAATTGACCGTGACGTATGGAATGCTAAGTATCGTACTAATTTTTGTTATGAATTTAATTTCCATTGCTTTTAGGACGGGAAACTGCAGAACCCTACGAACATGACCAGACACGGTCTTGACCGGTTTTTAAATAAAATTAGGTGCTCTATAATGTTCCATAATTCACTATAATTAAATAACATTTTATTAGCAATTATTGTTTTTTTTGTTATACAGGTACCTAGCAAGGAAGTATCTTAATGCGAATCTTATAGGTACATGATGATGATCACTTGATGATAAGAAATTTTGATATATTTTACAGAAACTTTACAATGCTCAAATTGATCTTCTGCTACATTCTACCAACAATGATCGGTGTTGTGTTTTGGAATGAAGACTGGAAGTGTGCTGTTGCGTGGCAATGCTTCATCAGGTTCCTTGGCATGTTCCACAGTGAGCTAACCGTCAACAGCCTGGCACACGCTTATGGATACAGGCCTTACAACAAGTAAGCATTATTATTATGTGCGAACATGTTTGTTCATCATACTAACAGCGTTGATTCTATATAATTAAACTCGTGTCTTCGTAAACAGGGTCTATTTTGAAACATAGCATTGTTACTCAATTCAAAGGGAATTGAGTAACAATGCTATGTTTCAAAATGTAATTACAAACTTTCTATATCTTTCCGGCTTTTGTTAACTTACACAAGTTCCTCCTTACTTACGTGATTTTGCTTTCGTCGTCCTGTTTATTTTCATGATAGCTGTATCTATTTCTTTTTTGTCTTCAGAGATATTATACCAGCAGAGAACCGTTTTGTGGCTACGTGCACTCTCGGTGAAGGCTGGCACAACTACCACCACGCGTTTCCCTTCGACTACAAAGCAGCTGAACATTTCGATGTTCTGAACTTCGCCACAACTTTCATCAGGTTCTTCGAGAAGATAGGCTGGGCATACGACCTGCGGGAAGCTAGTGCTGATATCATTAACTCTATGGCCAAGAGATTAGGAGACGGCACGCCAGTACATTTCCCGTTACCTGAAAGTACATTCAATGAGAGATCAGCCGGTTGAGATATTGTGATCGATATATCGAATCATGAGACCCATTCTGTAGTGAAAGAACAGTATAGTAGTGAGTAATGAATTGTACAGTTACGGATAATCTTAGATGTAATTTAATAGATGAAGTCTGACTTAGTAAGAATATTTTACTACTATATAAAATAAATATTTGCATTTAAACTATGTACTTAGTTTGTTTTTAAAGTAGACAACTTACATTGTTTTTAAGTTCTGAAAAAAAAAATTGTTAATTGCATTCTATATGAAATAGGATCCCTACACATAACAGTAAGTGGCTTGTGGGTTTTGTTTCATATAGTTACTTACTCACAACGGGCCTCACCAAAACACTTTAAGTCACCCAAAAAACGATGGAGACGACTATGCACGGATTTTCCTTGCGTGATCAAATGGTTATAAATCCAACATATCCTGAAGAATGGCCAAACTTTTGTAGCAGTGGGCAGAGCACATTGCTCGCGGAACAGATAATCGATAGGAATTAAAGGTTCTGGAACGTAGAAAGCGTATGGATACAAGACGTACCTACAGACCTCTTAGGGGTAACCAGTCCAGGCAGTGGATATATTTGGGATGAATGATGATGAGGTGTGAAAAGGAGAATGCTGTCCAGATAAAGGTCTTTGCTTTTGTTAGTTGAATCCCTTGCTGGATTTTAGTGTGAAAGCGAAACTTTCTCGGTCCGTTTGGAATCAGTACTTCATTACACTCGGTATTTAATATGGCACCCGTGACAGTATTGTGATTAAATTATTAAAATTTCATCATAATTAAATAGATAATCTATAAATCGCGAAGTCAATTTAAAGAAAGTAATTATTGATATTATTATGGTCAAAATGTACTATTAGACGGATTTTAAGACATAACATAACAAAGATAAGAACAAAGGGGTTAAATACTTTTTTAAACAGTGACTTTCCAAAGATAATTACGACTTATAAACAAGAAATGAAATAGTTTGAAGTTTCTTGTGATATTGAGTTTTCTACTTATTTTTATTTTTTATATTTTGGAACTATATTATTACAAAATGCCTCTTATGGACATAAGTAATCCCTACATAATAAAGTTTCTTGTCGAGAATTATGAAAAAACTACGAAACTACGTATGAGATGGAACAAAGTTCATAGAGAAAAGTTGGATAAAGCTGCCACCCTACATCGCGAAGAAAAAGGGTATAGTGAACTAGATGTGATTAAAACAGCCTTGGAGGCAGTAATGCCTGCTGCAAGCAGAGATAACAAATCTGGTGCGAGAAATAGGCGACTTAAACCAATCAGTGACAATTCCATTGTACAAGGCGTAGCTCATATGAACAAGGGACATTCTGTCGTCGATGTTGGTCTCGGAGATCCTGAAGACGATCCAAAACTGGCACGTCCTGATACAGACCTAACTATCGATCCATTAATGCGACCTGTCGACCCAAAACAAAAGGCAATACTATACAAAGGTAGACCTTTCTTCGGTCGTGAAGTTTATTTGAAGACACGGAATGCTACACCTCCTGAGGACAAATATTATTTTGCCGAGTCTAGTGGATGGAACTATGGCTGGAGACTAAAAGACAGTTACTTTGGTAGAAGGCAGAAAGCAGAACATGGTTGTGTGTATAAGTTAGCCCGCGAACGTAGCCGCAGTGGACCCAACCCAGATCCCACACATTATAAAAACCCAGCTTATAAAGGAGGAAAATGTTTATTAGATTGATTTTTTGATTTTTTTGATAACCTTTAGTTTATGTTTAATAATATTTTTTTATTTTGTAACAATTGTTTCTAATAAATATTTTTGATGCAGTTTTAACAATATTTATCATTGCTACCATCTCATTTAAATTAGGATTATGTACTTTTAAATTTTGGGTGACACAATATTTAAAAAGTGTAGCGCCAAGTGATGTAGTCCGGTAGTCAGTATACCTATGATATGGCTTGTAAATTGGTAATTTTTAAAATTCTGCGCTTTTCACACATTTCCCTGTCGGGGACCCATCAGCGTAATCCTTGCACGCACCAGTGGCGCGACAGTGCACGGGATGCGGTCGCCTCTTTTTGCGAAGCAATGCTACGAAAGAAACTAGCGAAGAACGTGGCAGGAAGCGTGAGAGAGAGGTAATTCTCACGCCCTAGTCACTGCTGAAGATGCCCTGGTAGTAATACTCCGTAGGCGTTGGCTTGCGGATGGTGAACAATAGCCAGCTCGCTGTCCGATAAGGACTAACCCCGATTCGAGTCAACGACGACGCGTCCCAAAGAGTAGATATAGTATAAGGTAAAAATCTAACACTTCATTACGCTCCACCCAGACGGAATTCTGTCCGTGAATGTACCGCAAAGAGTATAGTAAATAAGGGGGGAAATGTACCGCCAGGAATAAGAAAAAATTCTTGCATAGATACATTATTCATAATCTGTTTCATAGACTTTCGTGTCGGATGCATCCGGGCCGCTACTTCAGAGCATACTCTATGAACACATAAGCCGGAGGCGACCTTAACCCGAAAATGAGTGGATTCTCCTTATGGACTTTATCTCAAACCCTAACCTACATTTGTGAGATTTGTGTTGATGGACAAAGGTTTGTAAAGGCCATTCTATGGATCTATTACCTTTACCTACTTATTTATTCATGTCTATTCATGAACAACTGTGGTATGATGGACTTCAGAGGGCTCTTCTCGACCCGTCTATCACCTATGTAGACAGGGTTTAAATGACATGGCTTGTTATTTCATCTAACGCAACGTTTGAAACATAGGCAACGCGAAAAAAGAGTGTAGAACGCTCTTTTGGCATTCGGTGATTCCGTCATTTATGTACTGGAATATTTCACAAAACTTGCTCTAGGAAATGTTTTTTCTTAAACCTTAAAAGTTCTTGAAAAAATTGTCAAATTCATTCAGGATCGGATTAAATGTTAAAAGTTTTCTGTTGATATATTTTTTTATTTATTGTGTCTGCGTCTTAAATTTGCGTCGTACGTGGTCGTCGCTCCAGAACCTTTCGGCCCCAACCGCCATCTGTTCTGCGAGCAATGTGCCCTGCCCACTGGCACTTTAGTTTGGCGATTCTTCATGTCGGTAACCTTGGTTCTCTTGCGGATATCTTTATTTCTGATTCGATCACGCAAGGAAACTCCAAGCATAGCTCACTCCATTACCATTTGAGTGACTATCAGCCTTCTGATGAGGCCCATTGTGAGCGACCACGTTTTAGAGCCATATGTCATCACACCTCGTGTACCTCGGGTTGGCCACTCTTAATACCACAAAGCATTCTTTTAATAAATCCTTTTCATAGTAGTGTCAAAAACACCGTCTTTCTTTCAAAATGACAACTATTTCAGGATGATTTTAGTCTGTAGCGTTTATAGGTAGGTTATTTTTATAATTATTTTTTATATTTTTTACACTTCTAATAAACTAAAAAATGCCGTTAGATTACACAGATGCAGCCACACAAAGGTTTATGATCGAATGTAACAATAAAGCTAAAAAACAAAGTACAAAGTGGTTTCTTAGGCACAAAGACAAACTTATTCGGCATGCCCGATGTACGGAGAAGCACAAACATTATACGAGTGAAGAGATTGAAGAGACTCGATTAGCGGCAGGCATTCTAGCGTTGAGTACCCAACATGAAAATAGTGCCCGGCATCGAAGAAGGTGCTTGCTAACGGGTGCAACAGACACAGCCGCTCTTAGCGATTCATTTATGAAATCAGAGGAATCTTCCAATATGAAACCTGTGGACTCCAGTGAGGCTAGCATGCTTTATATGGAATTCGCAGTGGGTGGCGGCCGCAGAGCATACCTCAACGCAAGAAAGCGTAAGTTACCAGAAACGAAATACGATGACTGTCCAACAACTAACAACATGTATGGATGGGCGTTGTGTGACAGTTCTGTTAGATCTGGTGCGCCAGAACACAAACGTTACGCCAGTTACTTTCGAGATGTGACAAGAATTTCAGGAGTACACCCGGATCCACCACATTACAATCCACCAGCCGAATTGTATCAAACTTGCAGGGCATCCAAATAGATTTTTTTAGTTCCTCGTTCATGGAAAATGATCTTTGAAAAAGTTAGCCAAAGTTTCATCGCACTAGCAACATTGAATCAATTTACTGAATGCTTTTGTAACACTTATTACCATGAATAAAGTCTTAGCGGCACAAATCGTTTTTTTTTTTTTTCTCGATAACCAAATGCAAGTATAGGTTCTACAAGCTTGCCAGTGACTTCGCTCCCTTAAAAGTTGGAAAATTATCCTGTGGGAATGTATACTTCTTTAACAAAAACAAAAACCTGTGTTCTCAATTTCATCTAAATCTGTTCAGCCGTTGATATGTGTGATTGATTACTCTACTTTCTTTTTTTAGCGCCATTTTCTTATTTTTTTCTTTCCTAAAAGCCTTCTCCTGTCAATAACAGACACAACAAAAATTTAACATTTTGATACAAGTGCAGAAAGTTTGTCATTGCGACCGAGGTGGAATTCGCGAGCCGTTAGAGAGTGTGTTATGGAGCCGAGGGCTGCAGTGACAAATTGGCACGCGTATCATACGACGTTTTTCAATGCACTTACGACGCGTGGGGATTGAGCCACGCCTCGGGGAGGTCGACGGGGGCCCAACCTAATACGATATACAATTTTATTGCATAAAAATTGTGGCGGGGCGACCACGCGCTTTTTTCCGCACTAGTGTGGAAAACAGTCCATTGCGTGCCTTGAAGCGGTGGGATAAGAGCAGATTTTCGTGTAAGTGAAAAAGAATTAGCGAAATCGTTGAGGCGTGATGATGTGACCAAGAAAACAGAATTGTAGAATTCTGTAAACATAAGGTCTTTTACACAATTTTTTTTACATAACCTTTTTACCTACGTATTTATGACAGCAAAACGAAAATAAGCATCTTTAAGTTAAAAGAAAAAGATAGGTATAGTATGCGGCAAATAAATTGAACCCGTTGCTATGGTTAGGCGCAGTCCTCACCTCGATTGAGCTCCGAAAATCTGATACTGCGCATTCAAGGTCGATCGCCATTTTGGTTAACTTATTTTTCGCATATTATAGCTACTTTGTATGAATCCGACAGCTGTCACCCGTACCATCCTACAGCAATTGTAGTGTAGGGGTTGCAAACCGAAATACCGGAAATCGAAAATACCGAGATACCGGGCTAGAGTTAGGACTTACAAATACCTACCGGTTTTAATTTTACACAAACCGGGAATTCTCATTATTTTCGATATTTATTACTAGCTTTTACCCACGACTTCCGTCTGCGTTGACGTCGCCGTCAAAGCCAAATAAAAACTAGCGTATGTCCTTCATTGAAGTTCAAACTTACTCCGTACCAGATCAAAGCGTAGGTAACAGATGGCTGAATTAGGTAGGTAGGTACTTTCAGCATAACCTCTTTTCATTCACCGCCTTTTCCCAACTAGCTATCTAAAATATCCGGTTATTATTTTATTTTTCTGAAATAATACGAATCTCTATAGTTTTTATATGAAAAAATAATTAGTTTTGTCTAATTAAAATAATTAAAATCTAAAAAATAATTAATTTTTTCAACTGAATTTTTTTTACCTAATTCTTCAGATCTCTCGAATATACCTACTGAAAATACTACCTAAGTACCTAATAAGTATACCGGAATTCACGACCGAAACTTACGATTTTGAAAAACCGGGCAAGTGCGAGTCGGTATAAATTGCTGTTTACGATTAATGACGTATTAAAAAAAAAACTACTTACTAGATCTCGTTCAAAGAAATTTTCGGTGGAAGTTTGCATAGTAATGTAGGTACATCATATATTTTTTTTAGTTTTATCATTCTCTTATTTTAGAAGTTACAGGGGGGACACATTTTACCACTTTGGAAATGTTTCTCGCGCAAACTATTTAGTTTAGAAAAAAAATGATATTAGAAACCTCAATATCATTTTTGAAGACCTATCCATAGATAATCCAAACGTGTGGGTTCGATATAAAAAAAAAATTGAGTTTCAGTTCTAAGTATGGGGGACCCCCAAATTTTTTTTATTTATTGACAGAATACATCTACTTACCAAGATTCAACAGTATAGTCTTTATAGTTTCGGAATAAAGTGGCTGTGACTTACGGACGGACAGACAGACAGACATGCCGAATCCGGTTCTGTTTTTTACCATTTGGCTACGGAACCCTAAAAATGATTCGGTATTGAGACTCTTATTCAGTGGGCTACTTTAAAAGTATGTGGGAATTCTTTTAGTTGCAATGTTAAAACCCTAGAGCACGACATGTTTCAACAAAACATTATGTAATGGTCACAATGGGACAGAAACTTTTATCATCTGCCCGCAGTCACCGCCGCCCACCCGAGTTCGTTCAAAGTTTTACTTAGATTAGCCCTTAAATGACTGCGTAGATGGTGCGCTTTCCGCCTAGACTCTGACCATTTAACCAGGGGAATACACTATGCAAAAACATGAGTTTTCGTTTTATTACTGTAAGGGAGTTTGTAATTTTTTGTAGAAAGTTCCTATTGACTCGTGTTATTAGATGTTCGCACACCTATGAGACGACTTGATTATCGATTACGCCAATCCATTATTAATACAATGTAAAGGGCCGTGTAACTACCTTTTTGGTTAGTAAAGGCATTATTATCCCAGGGGCGCCAGCTTTTAGAAAACGTCTTGGATGCTCGTGCTCATTTGATGACTTGAAGAAGTAGCGAAGTGTGGGAAGAGAAATGCACACTGATCTACCGACAAATAAGTAAATGTTCTACTTACATAATGCGTACTTATTTTAATTACTAATTATGTGTGCCCGCGATCCTTGCGTTTCAACCGGCGCCCTATAAGCCACTGCGCTAAACGGGTAGTTGGGTAATGCAAAAACGCCCATCCCTAAAAGGCGATTACTGATTTGTTTCTTGATGTCTATTCTCAAGGATGCTCGGTACCCACTGTTTATTTCTCATGGGTGCTCGAGCCCCCGCGCACCTCGCGGAGTCGGCGCCCCTGCATTATCTGCTGTCGTAATAACTGTTTATCGTATTGTAGCCAGTAAGAATACGACTTAATATTTAAACAATGAATCAGGCTTCATTAATACCTTCCGATATAAACAAGTTAATAAGATAGATGACTGCGGCATCACAAAAGACAGCTGGTCTAGTTGCTTTGAATTAATATTTCAGGCATTGATTTCTTGTGACTTTTTATTAGTCGGAACTAGACTTAATTCCTACCACGTCATTTAGGTATAAGTTTTTTTTTTTTTTTGAATTGATATATAAACTAGTGCTTGATTACAATCCCACCTGATGTTAACCAGTGATGCAATCGTTGATGGTGAGGCGCACTAGTTTATTAAGAGCCTATTCACTCTAGCCTTGAAGACACATAAATTATAATCGGACGGGAAGACCGCAGCAGGCAAACTGTTCCAGTCCCTCGATGTACGCGGTATAAACGACGAGGAGGCAAAACGCTTAGTCCGTACCGTAGAATTTTCAACAACATAACTCATAAGGGTTTTTTTTTTTTTTTTTGTGGTAGGTAAAATCATCCAATGACGAATCCCGCCCTTGGGTGGGGCGGGAAACAGTGTCAGACTTTTACTGACTAAAAACCTACCTTTTCATTCCTTGCCTTTATCCTGGGGCCTTTGGTGACAGTCTCACATAACCTTTGGCCCCAGTAGGCTTCGGCCCTGCTGGACCCCTACAGTTTGCTGACAACTCCTTGAGGCGCGCGGGAACGGTGCGCGCCGTAGACGACCTGAGCTCGGACCGGTCTGTTACCGGACGGACGGACAGCGGGCTACCCATTGCCCACCGTCCGCGAGCCCGCGCCTATGGTGGCCGGAAATTGGGATCGGAAACCCGGCGGCGGCGGCGGCGTGTCCGCCTTTGCCTAAGGCGGTCGGCCTCCTCCTTTACTAGCATTACTGCTTCGCAGAAGGAGGCGACCGCCTGCCACTCCTCCTCGCTCCGGAGCATGGCTTGAACCAAGCCCCGGCGCGAGAGATCGCCGCCGATCGCCCCCACGAGGACACGGCGCTGCTCTTCCCAAGCGGGGCACACCTCGACTGTGTGCTCCACCGTGTCCACCGGGCGGTCCGCACAGTGGCGACACCCGGGCGTCGTCTCCGCACGAATCTTGTACAGGTACGGACCGAACTTGCCGTGTTCGGTCAGCACCTGCGCCAAACGGAAGGTGACGACGCCGTGGGGCCTTTCCAGCCACGCCTCAAAGAGGGGCCTTACCGCCTCGATCGTGGCGTGCCCAGCACGAGGTTGCGACAGTCGCTCTCGCCATTTCACCATGAGATCCCGCCGGAGCTCTGTCCGCCATGCCGCGACTTGTCGCGGCAGCGGAGTTTCGCCCCGACGTTGCATCTCCACGCGTAAGTCATGCATGTGTGCAAGGACTGTTGCCTCCAAATCCCATGGTGGTAGGCCAGCAAGGAGGCTCGCCGCTTCGCAGGACACCGTACGGTATCCGCGGATCATCCGGATGGCCATGACCCTCTGGCAGGCGGTTAGCCGGGCCGCCACTCGCTTCCGTAGCGATGGCGCCCACACCGGCGCACCGTAAAGGGCCATGGACCGAACGATGCCTGCGTAGAGCCTCCGGCAGGAGGCGTCTGGACCCCCTAGGTTCGGCAGGAGCCGCTTGAGCGCAGCCCCAGTCGCATTCAACCTGGGAGCCAGACGTCGGAAGTGCTCCTTGAAGTTCCACCGGCTGTCGAGGACGAGTCCCAGGTACTTCATCGTCGACCCGACGCCGATGTGAACTCCTCCTACCGTTAATTGGGAGCCCGGAGGTGGCGCGCTCCGAGGGCCGTGAAAACACATGGCCTCGGACTTGTGCAATGCCACCTCGAGTCCCAACTGCTGTATCCTCTCCACGACTGTCGCAACCCCGCGCGTCGCTAGTTCGACCGCCGCCTGGTACGACCGTCCCCGCGCCAGGACCAGCGTGTCGTCTGCGTAACAGACCACGCTGACCCCGTCGGGGAGGTCGGCGCGCAGCACGTAGTCGTACCCGATGTTCCACAAGGGCGGCCCTAGTACCGATCCCTGCGGAACACCGCACGACATCTCTCGCCGTTTCAACTCCCCCTGATGACCGGGGTAGATGATGAACCTGTCCGACAGGTAGGCCTCGATCACCCGACAGAGGTAGTCGGGCACCCGGTGGTACCGGAGTGCCCTACCAATGCAACTCCAGGGCAGGGAGTTGAAGGCGTTGGCGATGTCCAGAGACACCGCCAAGACACACCTGCCCCGGGACACTGCATCCCCCGTCGTGAGGGCTCGCACGCGCATGATGGCGTCCACAGTGGAGCGCCTCCTGCGAAATCCGAACTGGCCGTCCGCAAGATCCGGCCCCTTCCGTGCCAGATGCACGACGAGGCGGTCTGCAATTACTCTTTCAAAGAGCTTGCCCACCTCGTCGAGCAGCACAATGGGCCGATACGCGGACGGAGAGTCCGCGGGGCGCCCCGGCTTCGCGATAAGGACCAGTTTCCCCGTCTTCCAGCGAAGCGGGAACTGGCCCCTCTCCATGCATGCGCTGAAGAGCCCTCTCAGTCGAGACCCGAGTTCCTCCATGGCCAGGACCCAGGCTTTTCCAGGCAAGCCATCGGGTCCTGGGGCGGTGTTCTTGGCACTCAGCCTTCGCACCGCCACTCTCATCTCCACCTCGGTCACCTCTGGAGCATTGTTGCCGTCGTTGCCGTCGTGGTCCGCGTCGGACACCGCTGCTGGTGGCGGAGCCATAGGCGGGGGAGTATGCTCCCCTCGCGTAGGGAACAGAGCGCTCACCACACCCTCCACGAGCTGGGGCCGGAGACTCTGAGTCAGCGGGGGAGCCCATGGGCGGAGTTTCTCCATCACCATTTTGTATGGGCGTCCCCACGGATCGACGTTCAGAGACTCCAGCCACACGTTGCGGGCCTCGAGTTTGGCCCGCTTTATCTCCGCTCGGAGGGTGCGCTTTGCCGCCCTGTATCCCTCATACAGCTCCGCCTCTATGGCCTCCGCACCCGGTGGACGGGTGCGGCGCCTGCGGTGTCTAGTATACCGGCGTCGCGCAGCATTGCACGCATCGCGCAGTGCCGCAATCTCTGGCGACCACCAGTGTACTTGGCGCCGGGCACGTCCTGGCCGGACTCGGGGCATGGCCGTGTCGCAGATTTGCGACATGGCCACCTGGAACCAGTCCGCCTCGACGTCGATGTCGACAGGCCTGTCCGGTGCTTGCACCCAGGCCTGTACTATCGCGGCTTCCTGGAGCAGGTCCCTGTCCAGCTGCCTCAGCGCCCAACGCGGACCACACGGGGTCTGTCGGACCGGCACGGTCGAGGTCTGGGCGGAGACGTCAAACCGGATGTACCGGTGGTCGGAGAACGTCTCCACCTCCTCTATGACGCGCCAGTCGACGACGCGCGGTGCCAGTGCAGGGCTGGCGAACGTAATGTCCACCACCGACTCGCCCTGCATCCGCACACACGTGGGGACAGAACCCCGGTTTTGTACGACTAGGCCCTGTCCTAGGGCCCATTCCTCCACCCTTCGACCTCGTTGGTTCGTGAACCGGGAACCCCAAGCCTCGTTCCAGGCATTGAAGTCCCCGCAAACGACCACGGGGAGGCTGGAGTCAAACCCAGCAACGACGGCATCCAGCTCCAAAAGGGAGCTATCCAATTCGGCGAGAGATCTGTTCGGGGACAGGTAGACGCCTACCACCACTATGTCCCCGAACCGTGCTGCCACGCAACCCCGGCCTTTCTTGACGGCCTCGAGTGCCGGGGTACCGGCGGCGGCCGACGAAATGAGTGTCACCGAGCCGCTCAGGTCCTGAACCCAGTCGGCTCTGGGCAGGACAAAGTGCGGCTCGGAGACAACGGCGATGTTGATCGACCACTGCGCCATGCTCTGGAGCAACAGATCCTGAGCGGGGGCGCAGTGGTTGATATTCGCCTGGAGGAGACGTAATGGAGCCGTTATTGGCAGTCCATTACAGTCTCCTCCCGGGCCCTCCGTGAGGGTCCTGCCGCGGTGGTAGCGGCGGCGGCGTCTGCGGAGGCGATGGCGGCGGCAGCCAACGGGGCAGCCGCGGCGGTGAGCACCTTCGCGGGGATGGGCCTTGGGACCTTGCCCTTGGCCTTGGCGGGGGGATCGCAGGTCCTGCTCCCAGCCCGGTGGTCGGCCGACTTGCCTGCCGCCGCACATGCGTAGCAGTGCGGCGCTGCACC
Source organism: Leucania comma (assembly GCA_958295575.1). Classification (NCBI taxonomy): domain Eukaryota; kingdom Metazoa; phylum Arthropoda; class Insecta; order Lepidoptera; family Noctuidae; genus Leucania; species Leucania comma. Next base: position 11,318,896 of record OY282476.1, on the reverse strand, counting down.
GCAGGTATCGGCCTTGTGGCCGGGCTGACCGCACTGGAAGCAGCGGTCGCTGCGATCTTCCTCCGCTGCGCAACAGACCCCCACGTGGTGACCCACGTGGCAGCGATAGCAGCGCAGCGGTCTGGGCTCCAGCAGCTTGACTCGCGCGGAGACCCAGCCCACCAGGAGTCGCTTACCCTCCCCGGTGATGCTCCTGGCCGCTGACAGGGGGCAGTTCACTGTAACCGCCCCCATGCCAGTGCCGTCAACACGGATGGTGCCTGCCCGGACCTGATCGGCAGGGCACCCACCCGTCCTGGCGACAGCGGCCACGACCTCCTCGACCTCGACGGAATCGTCCAGGCCCATAATGCGCACGTCGACGCATCTTGTGGGCCTGGACACCCGGGCCTCCTCCGCATTCAAGATCGCCCTGATTTTGTCGGCCAGGGCGTCTGCGGTGGGGCCGCTGTTGGCTCCGGGGACCTCCAACATCAGGGCACCAGTTGCGGTGTGCCGCATCTGGAAGCCCCCGGTGATCCCAAGGTCGGTGAGGTTCACCTCCTGCTTCGCCTTACGGAGGACCTCGCCATAGGTCGCACCCTTTTTCAACGCTTCCGGCTGCAGCGTAATTACTACAGCCGTAGAACGCGGGGCGCGAATCCTGGCCGCGAGGGCCGTCCGCTTCCGCAGCTTTTGCCGCTCACGCCTCCTGGCAGCCCGAGCCGCCTTGCCAGCCTGTTTTTTGGCTCCGGCCACTTGCCATCCGGCTTCGGCCGGAAGATCTGCAGGTTGGGGAGGCGGCCTCGGCCGCCTGCTTGCCGCCACAGCAGGGGCTCCCGCCGCCTTAGGGGCCGGTGCCGCCTTGCCCTTCTTGGGGGGAGCCGCAGGGGTTGGCTTCCCCTGCTGCTGTTTTCTGCCCTGCGGGGCCGCTCCGGCGGGGTTCGCAGCCGTGGCCACGCGCCTGGTCTGCCCTGACGGGCCCGCCATGGGCGCAGCCGCCGAGGCCGCGGCGGCAGCGTAGGACGCCACCCTTCGCTGGCCGGAGGCCGCTAGTGGGGGGCGCAATACGATGCCCTCCAGCAGGGACAGCTGCTGCTGGATCCGCAGCTGGAACTGCTGCTGCTGTTCCTGCAGCTGCTTCTGCAGCTGCTGCTGGAAAGCAGCCAGCTCCCGCTGCACCAGTGTCAGCAGCTGGCTTCCTGACTCGGCCTGGGGCTGGGGCCGAGGCTGGGGCTGAGGCTGGGGCTGGGGCCTACTCTGCCCCTGCCCTTGCTTGCGCCCCCCTTCCACTGGGTCCTGGCTGCCGGCCCCCTGGACCCCAGCGAGCTCGGCCTGAAGCTCGGCCCGGAGCCCGGCTCGGAGCTCGGCCCGGAGCTTCGCCACGCTCTTCCTCAGGGCGATGTCGAAGGCCTCCTGCATAGAGGCGGCATGGCGGAGGACCGTCTTCTCTTTCGAGGTCTTTTCCCTCTTGCGGCCCATGTCCCGCAACGCGGCGACCACGAGCTCACCGAAGGAACGGCGCGACTCCTCGGCGGAGTCTTCCTGCTCGCTGCCAGATGGTCCCGAGGGGTCCATCGCAGCGTTGGCTACAGCGGGGTGGCGCCCTTCCGCGGCGAGTCTCTCGGCTCGCTCAGCCGCCTCCTGGGAGGTGACTCCCCGTCCTCTTCCCGGTGCTCGGCCCGCTCCCCGCCCACTGGTAGGGATTTTTCGGGCCGAGCCCTTTTCTGCGTCGGAGGACGATTTGTCCCTCGACAAGGAGCGTTTCCGGAAGAAACTCGCGTTTCTTCCGGTGTCGCCTCCCGACTCCACCTCCTCTTCAACCTCCGAGCCTGAGCTCCTTCCGGATGCCGCGTCGGACTCCGACCGCGCATCACTCTCTTTTGGGGTTTTAAAAAACTTTGATATGTCCATTTTTGGTCCCACGAGTAAATAACATGTTGTACCGGCTCAAATTCAGTGGTCCGCACTAGAGACTAATTTAGCTACCCATTAGTCAAGCTAACAACCTCCCTCACGGTGCGCCGCCGCTTGGAGGTTTGGGGTAATTTTTTATAGAGGTTGTCTTCCTCGCGGCCCGGGCGGTTAAGCCAAGACCCTCGACCCCCATCAAAAGTCAGAAACATGACCTTGGACAATCTCTGGGGCTACGAGAACAACGGTGGCAGAAGGAGGGGAAAGCCTTCCTCCTGCCTGCCCGGTGGCAGGGTGAGTGCACGCCGAGCCCGCTCTTGCTTCGCCACTGTGCCCTCTGCTAGAGCAGAGGGACACGCGTTGAAGCGTACTCCCGACAGAACATTCGCAGACGGCCATCGAAGCCCCTTAGGCAGGAGTGCCCATCAAGGGGGTTGTTGGCCGCCTCCCAGGGTGCACCGTCCCGCAGACTAGCCTTCGGTCCGGACGTATCCGCGAGGGAACTATAGCCTGCGGGCACTCGTGGAGGTTTTCTGTCATGGCACCCCAACTCATAAGGGTGGATATTCGCCGTACGTCGTTCGTCGTAGTTATAGCATAAACATAAGTCCTGCTAATATTTATTTATTACGTCTAGCTGCTGCCAGCAACTTCGCCTGCGCGAGTTAGAAAATTGTTCCAGGAGAACATATTTTGGGAATAAAAAAGTTTGGAAGTAGGTACTTATATGTTTACTAAAGGACAGATTTGGATTTTAATTTTGCCCACGATTAGACCATGTCAAGAAGGTATGTTAGGATTGTTTTAACCGTATGTTACGTACCTTAGCAGCAGCTATAAGTAATACCTACCTATTTATAGATGAGAATTCGAGTTCAAGTTAGGGGAAGGTAAGTAAAAGTAGATACCTCCAATAACGTGAGCGAAAAAGAGCTAGTTTATATCTACAAATAAATCCCATCTCAATTATCCAGCGGTGTTACAAAAGTTGGGTAATCCCTTCGAACTTTATTATGGTCAATTAAGAAACTATGATGAGCAACTAAAACAAATACAGTAGGTTGGATAACTCGCCACAACAGATACTAGTAAGCCATAAGAACTAGAAGACATAAATCAAGTTAAAATCTCTCATGTCGTCGCCAAGCGCGTTCTGTAAAAGTTGGTAACGATAGAAGTTCCTTGTTAAATCCGCTCGAAGCCGTAAGACTTGGCTGATGAATACTGGGTTCATGCTAAGAATCCATTCTATGACTTATTACAATAGTTGTAGAGTGTGATTAGAATGTCTTATAGAAATGGCATTTTATTTTTAAATCATTTTATTCATGTGTATTCGTTTTCTTCTGTTGGAGACAGACTTCAAGTCCACTCTCATGACGCTGTTTTACGCGCTCAATAAAATGTTATATATTTCTTACGTAACACTAATATATCAAGCGCTGCCGTCAGACGGTTATCGATAGGTGCAAGTAAATAGGTCTCATTTACTATAAAAATACAGCAATAATATGGCCCAAAACGCTGAGTACTAAGCGCGCGCTTCGGGCGGCGCTTTAGGCTCAGTTTCAACGACGGTACCTGACGGATCAGTTAGTGCCCGATTGCGGAGACGCGGCGCGTCGGGCGGTCCGTCGTACATAGTTATTATGTTTGAGTTTGCGCGAGCGATGACGCGGCCCGCTGCTGCAATGTACGACGAAAAGCCCAACACGCCGCGCAACGCGCCACGTCTCCGTAAACACGGCCTATAAAGCGTAATTTAGACGGTACGAGTTTCTCGAACGTTTTGTTCGAGAAAATCGTACGCAATAATCGTAAGCAATAATCGCCATGACATTATCGTATCAAAGTGTTTACACACAGGTAAGAAACAAATTCTCACCTACGATTATGTCATACGAGACTCGTAAGCAATAATCACTAGAGGTTAGAAAGGGACACACCACCTCTTTCTCGTTGTCTTGCTCCGAACGTTTTTTCTTCTTTTACTTGTCAATGAAACATATGAACCTAATGTACATGAAAATATAGTACACTTTAGAGTGTGTAATTTTGCTCCGGAATCAATCCAGTTTGTCCCTAGGATATTATATGATCCTTGTTCTCGCCAGAGTGGACGAGCGAGAGGTAAGTCATACCTCTCGCTCGTCCACTCTAGCGAGAATCGTATGTTCGAGTCGAGAAACTCGAACCGTCTAGGTATGAATGTTTAGACGAAGAAACTTTTTTGTTCTTACGATTATCGTACATTCGAGACGAGAAACTCGCACCGCCTAGGTATGTGTTTAGACGATGACATTTTTTCTATGCTCTTACGATTCTCGTATGTTCGAGGCGAGAAACTCGTACCGTCTAAATTGCACTTTAGTGTACGAAAGTTACAAGAACGGTTTATGAGAAATAACTGACGCAAAGTACGACTGACGCGAACTGCGACTGTTGCGCTTGCGAGAATAAATACCAATGAGAAAACAGGGTAATCATTAAAACAAAATATTATTACAATTTAACACAATTTATTTTTCTCAAAACTTAATACTAAGCCCCTTATATTTAACTATTTACAGTCATCTTCACAAATAACAGCACATACGTTCAAAGTTCAGACATAATACGCCACAATATAGTCAAATGCACGAATAAGTTGACATGGGCGTAGCTTGGGATTTGGGGACCCATATTCTCGCTATTTCATTTCATTTAATTTTATCTTCTTTGAATATATTAAAAAAACAAATGAGTTTTTCGGGTCTGTAAGTTCAAACTGCGCAATGGATTTTATTTATTTTATTTATTGATTTAATGATATAAATTATTAACTAAAGCGATCCCACCTAGTGGTAAGCAAATATGCAATCAATGATTATGAATCACAGTACTTTATAAAGAGGCCATTCATTCTAGCCTTGAAGACACTTATAATCGGATGGGAAGACTGCTGCAGGCAAATTATTCTAGTCCTTCGATGTACGCGTCGCCGTACATATTTATAGTTCAAGGGCACTAAAATAGTTTTAAAAATGTAAAGGGTAGGACTTATAGTACCTCAAACACTCTAGCCACACCCATGTGTTTGGTAAGTACAATACTGATGTGCACACAATCATCACACATTATGCTTCCTCTTAGCGGAAGGTTTGTCGAACACTTGTTTCATGCCGCCCCTGAAGTTGGCGAGCCTGGCCGCCGCGCCTTCGTTACTCCACGCCGAGTCGAACTCCGTCGTGTCCTGGTCCACGAGATGAGTGTACTTCGTGCGACCAGACCGACCGAATTTCTTTACTTGCATTACCTGTGGATAAAAGAGAGGTACTGTATTGTCTCCCAAAATTGGTATGAGATTCACCCTTTTTCATCCGACTGCGGAAGACAATAATAAAGTTCTGACATTTTCGTTTAATACAGGACTTTTTACCCTCCAGACTCTTCACAACTGAGAGCTAAGCTGAACAGTGTTACATTGTATGTTAAATAGGCGATTCAACGCTATCGCAATCGCCAAGCGACACAGCGCGTACGGAGCAAACAATTGATATTCTATTGCGCTGGCCTACGACCCTCGTGACAAACCGCAGGTAGGTGTGATGCGGCGATGTGCGAAGCGATGTAGTCGCAATTAGTTGGTTTGATATTTTCACGCGAACTCTCACGGTGTGGTGACTTGTTTTATACAAAATGGCGGCTAAAGCGGCGACTTCCCGCGCAGAGGAAAAAGCCGCTTCATCGCGTTAAATACGCGTCAACCGAATCGTATCGCTTCGCAACCGCAATCGCGTGGAATCACTGCATAAGACTTTGATTGTCACATCACTTTTGCTATAGTACGTTACACTGACATATGTGTAGTACATTATTAGGAAAATTATTCCGTTACATAACAGATATTTAACACTTTCAGCGCCAAGAACATACAATAAGTTTTACTGTCAAAAGTATGAAGTAAGTAGTGCGTATATTATTACAATGTTGAATGTTACAATTACCTTAGGCAAAACAGTCTTATCAAAGTGATCGTCCAGAGTAGGACCAGAGAAGTCTTGTTTGAACACCTCTTCTTCTTTGTCCAAGTAGAAGGCACCCCTGGAAAAAAAAGGAAATTTCATTTATCAAAATAACAAAACATTCTATCTATATATATAAAAGAAAGTCGTCACTATTTATAACTCAAGAACGGCTGAACCGATTTGGCTGGCTTAGAACCAGGAGACGGACCTAGGATAATTTTGATCTTGTTGAACAAAAAAAAACCGAAACCTGCTCATTTATTGGTATAGCGTAGAGTAGGGTACAGTTGAGTGGAGTTAGGGTAAAGCGGACACGAAACCGCGGGCAAAAGCTAGTAATTTAATATACAAAAAGTCAGTGTTTGTTACCGAACTCCTCCCTTTTTAATTGTTTTTTTTTTTTATATTATCACTTTTACAAATACAGCAATATAATATTTATATAACTAACCTGTGATAGTATTTCTGCAAGAACTTGTATTTGCCCTTGACAGACTTGTTCGTGACGAGCTTGGGGTTGAGACGCTGTTCTACACGGCGTTCCTCTTCCGTCATGTTGCGCATGCGCTCTATGGCTAACAACTCCTTTTCCACACTGTAAAAAAAGTCTTCCTTTATTAAACTGCAACTTTTATTTTTTTTATTTTTGAAGCACCGTCCCGACACAGGCTTCACGGTGCGCGTTATCTTCGATAAAGTAATTACATATTATTATTTTACTGCTCCATTGGTCTTATAGTCGCAAGCGCAACTGCTGAGCGTAGCTACGCTCAGCAGTTGCGCTTACAGTAGCAGCAGCAGGCTCGATTACAGTATCGCATAAACAAAGCCATTAGGTTTTCCCATTAGGAATGAGGATATCCGCAAGAGAACCAAGGTCGCCGACATAACCCGAAGAATCGCTAAACTAAAGAGGCAGTGGACAGGGCACATTGCTCGTAGAACGGATGGTCGATGGGGTCGAAAGTTTCTATAGTGGCGACCGCGCACGGGAAAACGTAGTGTTGGAAGACCTCCCACAAGGCGGCGTGGTGATGAGAGGCGCACAGGACCGTTCATTGTGGCGACAGTTTGAGGAGGTCTATGTCCAACAGTGGATGTCCTACGGCTGAAATGATGATGATGATGACGATTAGGAATTACTCGGACATTTGGTGATGGTGACACGCCTGTAAGTCTTTAAGCACATAACCGTGCAATATAGCCGATTATCCTGCACCAGTGGACTTCACAGGACGTGTTAAAATATATGTCGTGCTAACTAGAAAAAGGGGTGGCTATACACCCTATGCAGTTTCATCCCTTTAGCAGTTTAGTTTTGGTCGTAAAATGGATACCATTAAGAACTCGATTACTGTCTCACAGAACTAAGTAGGACCATAGAATGAACCTGTTTGTGCACACACTTATGCACTATAATAGAAGGAACTAATGATTGAAACTCGGTCGGGAGGATTACAGGATATACTCACGCTTCTCTTTCCTCCTTATCCCGTTTGATGCGCTTCATTTCACGCAGCTTCCACGCTTCGTATTCCAGTTCATCATTTTCATCATCTGTGCATACATCATTGATATTGCCTTCTTTTAATTCACCCTGAAATTAATGAACATTTTTTTATTTAGGTATAGCCAGATATTCCAACTTATATCTTTGGTTTATGGAGGTGTGTAGGTATATGTAATATAATATAATAGTCAATAAGCCAGCCAACTTCATACCTTTATTGAATCCTGCTCTTCTTGTAATAGCTATTAAACTTTGAAGCCCCAAGAGGACATTGGTGTCCACCACCTATTGTCTATCTATTGTGTCTCTAATTACGGTATTCAAAAGGTTAAAAAAATAAAAAGCCTAGAATGTATGATGTAAACAAACCTGTATATTCCTCTGCTCAGACCTGATGGTCTCTTCAACTAGTTTCAAAGCTTCTCTTCTCCTTTCTTCTTTCTCTTTTCTTGCTTCCACTTCTTCTTTCTTCTGTTGCTTTACTTTCCGCTCGCGCTCCTGCACAGTCATTCTGTCTGATGCTCTCACAAATACGGGTTTCACGCGGGGTCCTAAAAAGATTGAGAAATTGACAAATTTAAAGAAACATACAGAAAATTACCTGTTTTAAAATACCTATAATAAACCCTGCGAATTATAAAAATATTAAATACATTTACTTAAATTACGTTTTTTTGTGAGGTGGAAAATCATCAAATAACTACTACTATGGGCGGAGTGGAAGGGAGTGCCAGTCTTTTACTGACTAAAAACCACTTGTATTCCTTCAGGCCCTTTGCGCTCCAGGGCCGCAGGCAACTTCGAAAAACCTAGTGGCTCACTCAAATTACGCTGAGGGTCACTTTTAGAACATCAAAAATTACAAAAGATAGTCTTCCATAAAGCCTGCCCTGGACCACAGTAAGGCCTCTTAAATACTGTGTAAGATGAACTTCTATTTCTAGTAAAAATTACAAATCGATGTGAATATTCGGTGCGGGATGTTATTTAGTGAAATTTTGTCTTTAAGATGATTCCACAATATTCTTAAATATGAATAAATAAAATACAATAACAGATATAATTTAAATACTCTGGCATAAAGTTATTTAATAAATGTTGACATACATAATTTAGTCAACACATCATTATTTGCAAAATTATTGCTGTCACTTCAACAAAAACTCTTACAAAACCAAATGCCTAGTTACTTCACAACATAGAGAGCCCTTGCAAATGGATTTGCAAAAAAGCAACGCTGGATATTTTGAAAGGACACAAAAACTACTGTATTTATGAATGGCCAATATGGCCATAAATGGACTAGGGATTGTGTCTTAATTCACTCATTTATTTATTAATCATAGCATAAAAAACACACTACTGCAAAATATCTGTTTAGTAATTTCATGTTAAAACTTTACCTGTGTCTTCTTCACTATCTGTATATTCAGTGTCCGATGAGCCACTCTCTTCTTTTTCACCATCCATCATTTCTTCATCTTCATCTCTCCCAAGAACCTCTTTCTCCGCTTCCCTAAGGAGACAAATGGACACTAAATAAGCTCTTTTATAAGATAAGAATGGAATTTTTCTCTATTTGATACATAAACTTTCAGTAATACTTAATTTTAACACTGGAAAGAAAAGAGGTCCACTAAGTATGTTGCAGTTTGTATAGACAAACTATATCATTTAGTAAGTGCTAAATTGTGTGATAATACTGTATTCTTCTGGGCAAGCAATATATAAACTCCGCCATTATCCCTTGGCATAGAGAAATGTAGAATGCCATACGCTAAGATCCTCACATAATCCTTTTGCCTTTTTCAGATAATCAAGACAGAAATCAACTTGTATAGTGTTGTATAATTAACTTATACTAATTTACAAACAAAAAAGTTTACATGACCAACAGTTTTACAAGAAAATAAGAAAAAGTGTTCCTTTTTCAGGACAGGACAGGTACATATTATACTTTTTACAGCTATTAAGCTTAGTTTAGAGCCAGCTTTTACTTTGCATAGAACATAAACATTAATATACAGTGAGGCAATTCCGTAGTATATAGCAATGTAGAATAATAATAACTTTCAGTCTAGCCAAATCTACTTTTATCTCCAATCACAAGCTACAGCAAACTCCATAAGCTTAAAAAAAAAATATGTTGTAAATATAATACCTGGCAGCAAGTTTAACTTTGAGAGCCTGGCGGCGCCTCTCAATCTCTTCCTCATCCAGCTCATCTTCACTCTCAGAACTGTCCCTCGCTTCCTCAACACTACTCTCTGCTTCTTCTTCTGGTTCTGCATCAATGATCTCTGGCTTGTGTTCTGCACGTCTTGGTGGGGACTGCGCTGCTTGTCGTAAACGGCGTAGACGCGGATCATCGACCTTGTAAAATGAAATACTTTCGTAAAATTTAATTCCTGATATTAAAAAGTCTATGATTACATTTTTCTGTAATCCAGCACTTGGTTATACTTACTTCTTTCTCAGAATCACTGTGATGTTCCTCTTTCTTGCTGATGACTTGTGGCAAGGTTTGTTGCCTACGGTCTGGTTTCTGTTGTTCTATAAAATCCTCAGTATCAGATTCCTCTGTAGATGACGCACCTTGAGCATAATCTGGCTTTTTACCCGATATATATCTCTGTACTTTCACCTTCTGCATGGAAATCTCTCCTACAAACGAAAAAGTATTTGAATTTAGCTTCAAAGAGTATTGACATGTAATCAAAGAGTCTATGCTGTATTTATCCTGACAAAAATCAGCACTTCTGAACCAAAATCATTTCTAGCTTACCTTTTTCATTTCGTATGGGAACAGCGCCCGCTGTGCTCTGTATCCCTACGGGTTGGGCAGGAAGAGCATTCATTTTGAAGAACTTGCTATATCACAAAGCAACAAGATTTGGTTGTCACAGATATTAGGATTCTGAAAAACCACTTAATCAGTAAGTAAAACGGCAGAAAAAGATTAATTTTACACAAGTGTACATAATATTAGAGCAGTTTTTACTATTTTCTATGAAACTACAAATACGAACTCAGCATTGAAGTTGACAATTGTTGACAATTGACATGAATCAACAATTGACAGAACATTGACAAACCGAGACAGAGATCTACATAGAATCAAAGAGAATATAAAAACTACGAAATGTAAACAGAATGTAAACGACTATGGATCATTAATTAACCATTAAGTTAATTACACACCGTACTTTGTAATATGTTAATTAGTTTATCCCAAACAATCAATCAATGAATGACCGAGAACAAGGATCTGAAAATCATTCTCTTACCATTAAGGATCTAAGTAAAACCTATATATCCTAGGCATTGATATAAGAAAACCCTAGGAGAATAATTTTTGAATGACGGTTATTCAAATTTTATTCATGATACGTCATGATTGATGACAATGATTGCCGCTTGCTTAACCGTGTAATGGGCGCCATAGCCCAAAAACAGTGCTTTTAAATTGCTTTGGTTCATAGAAATAGCAGAAATGTTAAGTGGTTGGTTTACGGGTTGGTGGTAGTCACAAAAAAAGTTTATTAAGGTCCAGTTTGGACTCCAATGGAAAATTATAAATCTCGATTCATTCATTTCATTCATTCGTTCAACTCTATCTTGACTGATAAGCTTTTTTTTTGTAATCGCAATTGACTGATAAGCTGTTAACTTCTTTTTTCTCAATTGTCAACAAATTCTTATCAGCTACACTCAAATACAAGAATGAAGTGGCAACTGGCAACTCCTGATAACAGATATCATTAGAAGATACATTATTAGAATAGAACGCGGATAGCGCCAATTAAAAAAGCACTTTGAAGAAAGTTAAATATTTTAAAACAGTTTTTGAAAATAATGGCAGCTTCAACGGAACTCCCAAGCTTAGATTTACTTATCTCACAGACTTTATCAGGCAGCGATTTGCAAGAATACAACAGAATTCACTACGGAAGAACTGATCACCATGAACTTAATGTAAAGAAAAGTAGCCAGGCGTCTGCAAAAGAAAACGGCTTCGATCTTGCATCCTACGATTTCCCGACCAAGAAGGAAGAAACTAGAAGTCCACGAATAGTGAGAGTCGGGGTTATCCAAAATTCTATTGCGACGTCAACTGATAGACCATTAGTCGAACAGAGACAAGCTATTTTTGATAAAATTCGGAAAATCATAGAATTGGCTGGTGAGGAAGGTGTCAACGTGCTTTGTTTGCAAGAAGCTTGGAGCATGCCTTTTGCCTTTTGCACTCGAGAGAAACAACCTTGGTGTGAATTTGCAGAATCTGTTGAGAATGGGCCCAGCACACAGTACTTAAAGGATTTTGCCATCAAATATGGAATGGTTATAATATCACCCATTTTAGAACGAGATGAAATTCATGGGGATACCATTTGGAACACTGCTGTAGTCATCAATGAGGCAGGCAAGGTCATTGGAAAACATCGCAAGAACCACATTCCTCGAGTTGGAGATTTCAATGAGTCAACTTATTACTTTGAGGGCAACACTGGCCATCCTGTCTTTGATACAAAGTATGGCAAGATAGCCATAAACATTTGCTATGGTCGTCATCACCCATTGAACTGGCTCATGTTTGGAGTGAATGGAGCTGAAATTGTATTTAATCCTTCAGCTACTGTGGCAGGACTCAGTGAGCATTTATGGCCTATTGAAGCTAGAAATGCAGCTATAGCAAACAGCTATTTCACTTGTGCTATAAACAGAGTAGGAACTGAAGCCTTCCCTAATGAATTTACATCTGGAGATGGGAAGCCGGCCCACAAAGAGTTTGGCCACTTCTATGGCTCAAGCTATGTGACTGCCCCTAATGGTGCCAGAACTCCATCCTTGTCTAGAGTAAAAGATGGCTTACTGATTGCACAGATTGATCTGAACTTGTGCCGGCAAACTAAGGATAGATGGGGCTTCACAATGACTCAGCGTCTTGATTTATATGCTGATAGTCTCAACAAGGCTATCAAACATGATTTTGTCCCTCAAGTTATTCAATAATTATTTTTACAAAATGCTTGCAAATAGCATTTAAAATATTTTTGTGCAATTTTCGAATGTTATGATCAAATATGTTCTATTTTATACAAAAAATAAGAAATTTATTTACTTTGATGTTACGGCTAAACTGTACTATACTGGACAGCGAGTTTTGAGCTCATAATTTTTTATTGAAAAGGTTTATGTCTAAAAAGTAATTATGCAAAGTTTCAATGTTAGGAAATATATAGTTTTTGAGAAAAAAAATAATTAAAATCGATAATTTTTCGTATTATTTAACGCCATTTTGATGGGTTTTGTTCACTTTTTATTTTATTTGTAGTTTCTATGATAATGAATTTATTAGTGATTCATTTACCAACCTCTTATTATATAGTTTTTAGTAAATAATAAAAATGAGATGAGACAATTTGTTTGCGTAGCAAATAATTAGGGCACCCCGACTCGGATAGATTTAGGTTAGAAGGGGATGGCAGGGTCTAGTGAGCGAGCAAAGCGAGCGAACAGACCCTGCCATCACCTTCGTGGTTATTTTATACAGATGGGTATTTGTTTTGTTAATTATACAACTTCTATGATAAAAATGTGTTTTATTTAAGATCAGAAATAAAACAACAATTTATAAAACCATTGTGTATCAATGAGAATAATACAGAAGTGAGCTATACATAAATATAGGGTTTAGAATGGGGTACATTCAGGCAATATCTCATGCAACCAATCACAAATGTTTGAGCACAACACTGACTTTTTTTTTTTTCATTTTGAAGAAGCAACAGAAATTCACACATGACAAAATTTGTTCAAAACTTTTCATTCCATGTGGTATTTTTATACACTAAGACATAATTTGTAAGAAATGTTTCAAGGTAAAATGTACCTCAGCAATTTTAGTTCTATCTACTTATAATTGCACAACAATAACAATGATCAGCATCAGCACCAGATTACAGCTGACTGAGTTCAAAAATATATTACAACCTAAACAAAGACTATTCCTGTATGTACCCCAGATCCATGACTGTATAATTAGTTTATCACTAAGCACTAATACTCTATGCAGTCTTTGCACGGATGGCAGCACGCTTTCCGGTCACAGCCTGGAAACCAGACTTGATGCTGGCCACAGAGCAACGGGATCCACATGTTTCACACTGAAGGAAGAATAATCGAGTATCTTTCTGGAGGATGGTATCAGGGGAACGGCATGTATGACATGTAACATATTCCTTAATATACCTGCGAAGTACATTCTCAATCTGTTTTTGTTGGAAACGGCCTTTAATAATGAGTTGACTGTTACCATCCACAGACCCACTCGTACCCAACTCAGCCAGTAAAAAGTCTAGTAAATGTTTGGGCTGCCGATGGAGGGTTTTGCAGATCTCTGTGAAGTTGGCAAAGGATGTTTTCTTAGTACCAATTCTAACAACTTGAGGAGGTCTCATAATGAATTTCTGTTTTTTACCAGAGACCATGCTAGGGTTCTTCTCACGCATGATATCGAACACTCGCTCGAGGAGCTCGTCATACGTGTAATCACGGTCTGTGCCACTCCACAAATCACCACTCACATCCTCCACATTTTCTTGGTCTTCTCCCTTATCATCTTCAAGGACAAGCTCTTCAATGTTTTTCTTCTTCTTCTTCTTTTTAGTTTTTGAGAAGTCAATGTCTAGATCCAAGTCGTCAATAACTTCGTCCTCCTGTTGTTCTGGCTCTTCGGCCGGGGGAGTTTCCGGTAACGTACTTTCGAGCTCTTCCATATTGAAAACTCCCTTCTTCTTCTTCTTTTTTTTCTTTCCAAAATTATCCAAATCGAGGTTATCATCCTCTGGCAAGTCGACGTCACCCGTCCCAGCGGGCGCCTCCACGCTCGTGCTCTCACCTTGCTCGCCTGCGAGGGCCGCGTCTAAGTCGAAACCGGTCTTCTTTTTCTTCTTCTTCTTTAAAGACGGATCAAATACCATATCGTCGTCCATGATTACGTATTGAATTAATCGCTAAATAACGTTAAATATTTTAGAGAATGGTTAGAATTCAAGATAATTTGGCAGGTGGCTATCAGGCTGTCTGTGGCTAATGTCAAAAAGTTGCATCAGCTAAGGTCTATTTCGTCCAGAAACATCACGTTTCGCAAAATTGTAAATTAAAAATCTTACAACTATGTGTAGATAAAATTGCTAAGTATTTAGATTATCAATATATTTCCTAAATATGTATTGCCGGAGGTAAATTATTCATTAACAATGTCGCATTGTCTCAGTTAGCTTGCCCATCACCCACGGGACACGCTTGTTTGACGTTAGAATTTTTGACATTTCAATTTCAGAACGAAATTACGAAACATAACCTCACAATAATCATTTTTGAAGTGATCTTTCAGCTAAATACCTGAGTACAAAATGTATTTAAACAGAGTTCATAGAACATTTCCTAAATTAAAAAAGTTAATTTCTAGACCGCAGTCCCAAGCAGCATTATCAGAACAAAATGAATACTCCGAAACTCCAGAATATCCACCAATTCTGGATATGTCTCTACAGGGCAGAAAGTTACGAGAAAGACAAGCTCTTCATCAGAAAATTAAGGAAATAAATACTGTAGAAGAGAAGCAAATAGCTTTAAATATGCCAAGGTATTATGGCTGGAAATGCGTTATGTTAAACGAAGATAAAGTACCTTATAATGCTATGCCTTTAGTGCAGTATTACACAAGAAGTCATTTTATTCCCGTTGATAAGCTCCCTGAGTTCTACGAGGAGTTAGGTGAGGCAGCAGACGCTGTTGTTCAAGAAATTAAGGCCCTTATTGAAGAGGCTATTCTTATTGAAAATTATGGAGTAGAGTAAGTACCAAAAGTATTTTAAATACATACTGAGCAGTTGAACAGCAAACAGCATAAAATAAAGCAAATGTGTCAACATTAGCCTGCTATTGTATTTTATTCTTTTAATTTCAACATCTTACTAACCAGTCATTTGTATTTTCATTCCAGACGAACTTTCACAACCACTTTTGATAAACCTGAAAGTTCACAAAAAGAGGATGCTTTTGCTAAATGTATAGTAAAGCAAATAAACAGAATCATTACAAACAACTTGACTGACAAAGTGGAACATGCATTGACTTCCCAAGTAAGTATGTGGTTATCATTATCAGCAGCCTTGTTCCACCCACCTGCTGAGAATGTCATTGAATGCAGATAAGCCTCTCTTAAGTGCCGTGGGTCCCTGATATTTAATTGCAAAAAGTAATATATTTAGGCTTTATTATTATGATTTTCATCATCATCATCATCATCATCATCAGCCTTTTAATGTTGCCACTGCTGGGACACAGGCCTCATCACTAAGAGAGGGAATAATATAATATGATTTTAATGATGTATTATTATTATTTTATATATATAATAATCTAGTGCTTGACTGTAATCCCATCTAGTGGTAAGTAGTGATGCAATTGTTGTTGCAACATGCGCTTGTTTATTTTTCTGTAGTATTTCATGAAGTTGTAAAACTAATGCCTGATCAAAAATTCAAAATTAATGTTTTAATTTAAATATATTTTCAAAAAACATTGTACGAATTGTTAATGCAAGATTTGTAACAAAGATTATAATAATAATAAGCCTGATATAGTGGTGGTAGACCGAAATGAGATGCATGTAATGATTGGTGACAAATCCGTTCCACATGAAGTGAAC
Source organism: Leucania comma (assembly GCA_958295575.1). NCBI lineage: Eukaryota > Metazoa > Arthropoda > Insecta > Lepidoptera > Noctuidae > Leucania > Leucania comma. The sequence continues at coordinate 11,302,767 of OY282476.1, read as the reverse complement.
CTCGTGAAAGCCGAGAAAGATAAACAAATCAAGTTTATTGACTTGGCTCGTGAGGTTGTCAACATGTGGGTTGTGGACTTTGCAATCATTGTACCGATAGTCGTCTCAGCCAATGGCTTAATAGCAAGAGCCTCAACCAACATCTTAGGAGGCTCTCATTAGGCAGCTGGATCAAGGGCTTGATTCAGAAAGCGGCAGTTCTGGACGCGGCTCGTATAGTCAGAAGGTTCCTTTCTCTGGAGCCTTGACCGCCAGTAGCTTTGACCCTGTTCCTGATACCAGTGGGATACTATTTTTTTATATTTTTCATTGTTTTTTATTTCATTTTTTTAAATATTTAAAAATATAGAAAAAGAAATTGTATGTAAGTAAATGAAATAAAGGAAATAATAATAAATTTATTTGATCATCAATCTAAACAATCTCGGGTTATAAATATGTATAAAGTAAATATCTGTGAACAGAATCTTAAAACTGTGGTGTGTTTTAGTCTGTACATATACTTTAGCGTGACTGGCAATTAGTGACCGATACTTAAACCAAAACTGAAATGTCGAAAAAAATGTGCTGTTCAGTATATTTATGTTCGCCTAACTTGTCAAAATGTACTAAACTTGGCTGATTCTTTTCACAATTTCAGGTTGTTTGTTATCATGACTACAATCATGTGTTTATTAACTATCAGTCACTAATTACCAGTCAAATTATATTTAGTTGAGCTTTAAGTTAATGGATTATACTTCTATGTATGTATTTATAATAGTTCATCATAGGAAAAAATTGTCAGATAATTCTTTCATGGTTTTTCATTGTTTTTCTTTGACCATTGTATAAAGAGCAATAGATATGATTGGATTGGGTAGTATCATTACATTAAGAGGCCAGGTCATCCCTTTCTATTCCTTTTGTGCTAAGCTGTCCAGGTCTCAATACGTTACTCTTTTTCATCATTAATTTTATTTCAGATTGATTATGAACCCCGACATGAAGCATTTTGGTTCATTGGTGGCGTTGATCCCCCACATAAACTTGTCAACTGGAGGAAACAGTATGGATGCCTTAAGGATCGCTTGTATGAGTCCATTGATAGACCAGTTCAGTATATAGGTAAATATAACACTACTATTTACCTCCATGATAAGGCCTGTCATACTATATGGATCGGAATGTTGGGCTATGAAAAAGAGGGAAGAAAAAAGATTGCCTATTGCGGAGATGAGAATGTTGAGATGGATGTGTGGTGTGACGAGAATGGATAAAGTGAGAAATGAGTATATTAGGGGAAGTTTGAAAGTGGCGCCAGTGACTGATAAATTGGAAGGAAATCGTTTGTCTTGGTATGGTCATGTGAAGAGGAGGGATGAAATGCATGTTACTAAAAGAGTTATGAGTTTACATGTCGATGGATGGAGAGGGAGAGGGAGGCCAAAGAAGAGATGGATGGATTGTGTGAGGAGTGACATGAAAGAAAAGGGAGTGATAGCGAGACGAGTGACAGGACAGAATGGAAGAAAAAAACGTGTTGCGCCGATCCCAAATAAAACAGAATAAGGGCAGGAAGATGATGATATTTAGCTTAATAATAGGCCAAAAAATAAATAAACAAATAAATTCATAATAATTAAATCAAAACAAATTGTTATGGCAACATTCAATATCTTTTTTTAACACTTACTCCTTATCAATCTTTAATGTAAATATTTGGAAGCTCTTTAGTTTACAAATGTTAACTTCTAAGCTTGTTCTTTTCCAAAAGACCATCACACACACAATATACATGGTTCTCATATGATTTGACCTTGTTTGAATTTCTGTCAGTGTATCTTCAGGGTATTCAGCTAGGAAACACTGGTCTTATCTAGTTCAAATTGACTAAAAAAATTGGTGTGTAAAAGCGTATTTAAAAACTACACTAAATCACTGCATGGCCTGGCTTCAGAGCAACCAACTTACATGGCGTGAACTTGTAACTTTATAAAACAATTATATATCTTTAAAAATCCAAGTAAAAGTGAATTAGCATTAACATGGCAATGCTCAAGCTTCTTGCAATATAGATTAATCAAATTTCATAAGTTTACTAGCGATTCCGACAGATTTTGTAAGCTAGCTTTTTATCAGAATAACAAACTGAGAACCCGATTGCAACGCCACTTAAGAGGTTAAATTCTATTTTCAAACCATCTAGGGACCCCATTAGGCGGGTCCACACAGAGCGAGCAGCCTCGCGAGGCATTTGTTGCGCGAAGTTAGTGTGGACGTGCCTAGTCCGAGGCCTAATAAAAAAAACCACGCTTGCCTCGGCTGAGGCACGTTCACGCTAACCGGGCTGCTTCGCGCAGCAAATGCCTCGTGAGGCTGCTCGCTCTGTGTGGACCCACCTTTTCGCCAAGGCACTTAGGAAGCTTTAGGTGATAAACACTCGTTTATACATGCATAGATTGTGTGTATATCATATATATACTAGCTTTTGCCCGTGGCTTCGCTCCCGTTCTATCCTACTCTACCTTACCCTACCCTACTTTACCCTGCTCTACCCTACTCTACCCTATACCAATAAATGAGCAGAAGTTGATTTTTTTTTACCCTACATCCTTCTCCTGGTTCTAAGCTACCTTCCCACAAATTTTCAGCCAAATTGGTTCAGCCGTTCTTGAGTTATAAATAGTTTAACTAACACGACTTTCTTTTATATATATAGATATATATATATTTATATGTTTATATAATCTACTATCCATCCAGTTGACTATAATAATAGGTTGTATTAGATAGAAATTTTGGTAGCCACAACCACAAGCCACTGCTACTGTAACTCTCCTTAGTCATATAGCACATTTGCTCTATTCAGTTGATTGATTGGGTTTCGTATTAGAAGCATGCTTGTCAATGGGTAGGGATGGAGCATTAATTGTTCAGCATAGTTATCTGTGCATTTTTTGGCTTCTTCAATGACACTCTTCATTTTTAGGTACTCGTGTATTACAGTGTTACATGTAAAACAGATTGCACCACTTATAGCCTAAGGATGTTGTTTTGGGTTCTTTGGAGGTTTTTTTTTATGGTAGGTAAAATCATCCAATGACAAATCCCGCCCTTGGGCGGAGCGAGAAATAGTATCAGACTCTTACTGACTAAAAACCTACCTCGTTCCTTCGTTGCCTATCGTGCCGGGGCCGGGCCTTTCAGAAGCTGACCCAGGTAGGCTTCGACCCTGCCTGCCTGCAGTTAGTAGGCTGGGCCTGTACAGTTTGCTGACAGCTCCTTGAGGCGCACGGGAACAGTACGCGCCGTCGACGACTTGGGTTTGGTCCGGTCGGTTACCGGACGATCGGACAGCATGCTACCCATTGCACGCCGTCCGCGACCCCGTGCGTACGGTGGCCGGAAATCGGGATCGGAATCCCGGCGGCGGCTGGGGCGAGTGCCCCGTTGCCTCTGCCTGATGCGGTCGGCCTCCTCCTTTGCTAGCATTACTCCTTGGCAGAAGGAGGTGACCTCCTACCATCCCTCCTCACTCCGGACCAAGGCCTGAACCGAGGCCCGGCGAGAGAGATCGCTGCCGCCGATGGCCCTCACGAGGACACGGCGATGCTCCGCCCAGGCGGGGCACACCTCTACAGTATTCTCCTCCGTGTCCTCCGGGTGTTCCGCACAGTGGCGACACCCGGGCGAATCCTCCGCACGAATCCGGAACAGGAACTTTGCGAACTTGCCGTGTTCGGTAAGATCCTGCATCGTGCGGAAGTTTAGAGCGCCGTGAGGTCTTTCCAGCCACTCCTCAAGGATGGGCCTTATCGCCTCGATTGTGGCGCGCCCCGAATGAGGTTGCGATAGTCGCTGACGCCATTTCGCCATGAAATCCCGCCGGAATGTATTTGGGTGGATTCATAATTTCCACGGAAATTCGAATATTTATCTTAGAAATTAGACTTACGTTACTCTACAGTGTGCTCCACCGTATCCGCCGGGTGTTCCGCACAGTGGCGACACCCAGGCGACTCTTCCACACGAATCTGGAACTTGCCGTGTTCGATAAGGACCTGCGTCGTGCGGGAATCTTTGGATGTAAAGTATGCTGGATTTGTTGGCTGAAGACCACAGATGAATCTCGTAGGTCCAAATTTGTATCATAACTGAGCATAGTCTCTTAAGTTTGTTGCTTAGGGATAGAGCTAATTTTTTGACAAGCATTCACAAAAGATTTTTGAATCATTTATTATTTATTTCGTTGGTCCAAGTAAAATCCCAAGTATTTAACACATTCGCATAGCGGTAGAGGATCCTGATCAAGTTTAACTGTTGGACTCAGCTTCTTGCTCAACGTGAATGTGATGTGGTGTGATTTAGAGGCTCTTGCTTTTACACGCCATCTTCGCAACCGCTCGTTTGTTTTGTGAACATCTATCAGCTTCGTCTGGCTCAGTACTGGATGTAAGAAATGCGGTCTCATCCTCGAAGGTTGCAACGGTTACGTTTGCAGCTTGAGATAGGTCATGAGTTAAAATGTAATACAACACTGGACCAATTACCGAACCCTGTGGCACCCCTGCGAGGCAGGTATGGAGAGAAGATCGCGCGCTTCGTTGCTTAACTGGAAACATTCTCTCATTCAGATAAGATTTCATTAGAAGTTAGAACGAAATATTTTTAATTTTATACAACAGGCCTTTATGCCATATTCGGTCGAAGGTCTGTTGGACGTCAATGAAAATTGCTGAGCAATGTTCCTTCTTCTCTAGGAAATTTCTGATTGTTTGGTACACTCTATGCACTTGTTCCACGGTAAATTATCTTTGCGAAACCCGATTGGTGATTAGGTATAACATCATTATCATCAAGATACGGTTTAACCTGGTTAAAAAGCATTCCCATAGTTTCAACAACAATGGTGTGAGGCTAATTGGTCGGTATGATGTTACTTCATTGATAGGTTTACCATGCTTGTGGATCTCCACTATCTGTGATATCACGATCGAGGCGGTAAGGCCCCTCTTTGAGGCGTGGCTGGAAAGGCCCCACGGCGTCGTCACCTTCCGTTTGGCGCAGGTGCTGACCGAACACGGCAAGTTCGGTCCGTACCTGTACAAGATTCGTGCGGAGACGACGCCCGGGTGTCGCCACTGTGCGGACCGCCCGGTGGACACGGTGGAGCACACAGTCGAGGTGTGCCCCGCTTGGGAAGAGCAGCGCCGTGTCCTCGTGGGGGCGATCGGCGGCGATCTCTCGCGCCGGGGCTTGGTTCAAGCCATGCTCCGGAGCGAGGAGGAGTGGCAGGCGGTCGCCTCCTTCTGCGAAGCAGTAATGCTAGTAAAGGAGGAGGCCGACCGCCTTAGGCAAAGGCGGACACGCCGCCGTCGCCGCCGGGTTTCCGATCCCAATTTCCGGCCACCGTAGGCGCGGGCTCGCGGACGGTGGGCAATGGGTAGCTCGCTGTCCGTCCGTCCGGTAACAGACCGGTCCGAGCTCAGGTCGTCTACGGCGCGCACCGTTCCCGCGCGCCTCAAGGAGTTGTCAGCATACTGTAGGGGTCCAGCAGGGCCGAAGCCTACTGGGGCCAAAGGTTATGTGAGACTGTCACCAAAGGCCCCAGGATAAAGGCAAGGAATGGAAAGGTAGGTTTTTTAGTCAGTAAAAGTCTGACACTGTTTCCCGCCCCACCCAAGGGCGGGATTCGTCATTGGATGATTTTTACCTACCACAAAAAAAAAAAAAAAAAAAAAAAAAAAAAAACTATCTGTGATATTTTCCAGAGCGATGGAAAGTAAAAAACTCGCAGAGTTGCATTAAAAAGATTTGTTATAAAGACAATACTCTTCCTATGCAACTCTTTCAGCTTTATTTACTGCAAGATTAGAGATCTCCTTGGCTACCTCTCCTTCTCTCGGAAAAATTGGTCGCAAAGGAACATTCGGTTGGGTCTCGATTTAGGAATGCATCTATTTCTGGGTAATCAGGGCCATCAATTACATTGGGTTTGAATACATTATTTAGATGGGCTGCAATTGCTTCTGAATTCTGCTTTTTCTGAATCAATACGTGGCCACGAGTTGCCTGATCTAATTGGAGGGAAACATTTTTGGGGTTTTTTTTTTATGGTAGGTAAAATCATCCAATGACAAATCCCGCCCTTGGGCGGAGCGGGAAGTAGTGTCAGACTCTTACTGACTAAAAACCTACCCCGTTCCTTCGTAGCCTATCGTGCCGGGGTCGAGCATTCCTTTCGGAACTAACCCATGACCCCAGTAGGCTTCGACCCTGCCTGCCTGCAGTTAGCAGGCTGGGCCTCTTCGGTGTGCTGACAGCTCCTTGAGGCGCGCGGGAACAGAACGCGCCGTCGACGACTTGGGCTCGGTCCGGTCGGTTACCGGACGATCGGACAGCGTGCTACCCATTGCACGCCGTCCGCAAGCCCGCGCCTACGGTAACATTTTTGGGGTTGAATAATTGACTTTGTGGTTTTTCAAAGAGAATAGTGGCCGCTTGAATTTGTAGACAGGAAGTTTTCTCTTAAGAGACTAGTTAGCTACTTCTGCAAGAGTTTTCTTTAGTTCAGCAATTGCACGATTGAGACACTGCCATAACCTACGCAGTCTACGTTTTTCCAATATTTTATTTCTAATCTCGACTAGTATCATTGATAATCTACAGTATGGGATATCTAGTGCAGGAGCATTATTCCAGGCTGCCACATGTGCATGCTTAATCAATATCTGCAGGAGTTTTTAGTGTACAGTTAAGATTTATATTGGATTCTAGATTTGTATTAAATGTATCTCAAAATCTATGTTTTTACCTTCAGGAACACCAATGTTGACAATACGAAATCGCCAGCCTCTGAAGCCGTTAGTACCATACAGTGACGCCGAGAATCCTGCATTCAAAGTACCAGTGGTCGCACATGTACCAAAAGTATTTGGATATTTTGAAAACTATAGACATGGTACTAATATACCAGGTATTTTTTTTTTTTCAATATTTCTGAATGTCAACATTTACATACAACAAATATTAAAATATAATAATATACAGGGTGACTGGTAATTACTGAAAGATACTTAAACACGTGATTGTAGTCATGATAACAAACAACTTTTACTATGGGACCAAACCTGAAATTGCGAAAAAATCAGCCGAGTTCAGTACATTTTGACCAATTAGGCGAACACAAATGTACTGACCAGCAGATTTTTTTTCGCGATATATGTTCTAAATCAAATTTTCATCATTCTGTGGCTTTAATTGTGTGAGTGCTAACTAAATACTCCAATTCATTTTACTTTGTATTTTTGTCATCTCTTTTTGGAAATTAATACATAAAGAAATAAAACATTTTCTACATAATTATATGTACATCATGTAATATGTCATAATATTTTATTGGCAGGTTTCTGGCCTGGCGATTTGGATGAATTTGGCTTGCTGTCGTATCACGGTCGTGGTCATATTCTAGCAAGAAAAGAATCATATGGTCCTGAAGATAACCTTGAAGCATTACACTGTCAAGCTATGAAGGCTAGTTTTGGATGGCTACTAGCTCAGGCTAATTACCAAGGATTTACTACCTTTAATGACATTACCTATCCTTTAGCCACACAAACTGTTATCACAAATGGACAGCTGTGGTCACTGTATGCATACCAATTAAACACAATTGAAATGCATAATGACAAGCTTGATAACCCTAAAAGCAACATTTGCTTTGGAACAAAGCCTTTAAAATTATATGACAGCATAGAGAATGGAAAGGTTCAAGGACTTAATGAAAATGTGTTGAAGATGCTTGTTCAGTTCTACTTAAATGCCCCTGAAGAACGAGATCATGAAATGAAGCCATATTTAGGCCAGGAAGAGCAAGTTGTAGCAGATATTGAAGATGATAACAAACGCTGCTGGCTGGAAACCAGATACAAACACTTGGTAGCTAATAGACCAAGGCATGAACTACTGCCTGAAACATACTTGTGGGAGAAAATTTATAAGATTAAATTCAGAACTAGGTTCTTTGAAGCAAAACGAAGACCTTTTGAGCTTGGTATCAACCCCTTCAACAGAAGATTAGATGAACATCTGCCTCCTTATATTCCTAAAGCTTTGCGGCCTTATCCAAGAAGCAGAAAGACCTTTGAAACAACTTATTACCCTAAGGTTTAATTTTTAACTAATATTATAAGTAGCTGTAGTGTCTCTGTAATTTATATAAATAAAAATTAATACCTTTAACTGCCATGTTTTAGTTTATTTAGCTGTCTTTCAGACTAAAAACCTCATGAAGTGAAGCGTAATTAATAAATAATTTGTCAGAAGCAAGAATCTGACAAAATACTGAATTGAAGAATCATCATCATCATCAGCTTTTTAATGTGCTGAGACACCGGCCTCCTCGGAATCGGATCCACTGACCTCTATTTTTTTAATAAATGTATACTAGCTTTTGCCCGCGGATTCGCTCCCGCTGCATCCTACCCTACTCTACTCTACCCTACTCTACTCTACCCTACACTACCCTACTCTACTCTACCCTACTCTACTCTACCCTACTCTACTCTACCCTACTCTACTCTACCCTACTCTACTCTACCCTACTCTACTCTACTCTACCCTACTCTACTCTACCCTACCCTACTCTACTCTACCGTACTCTACTTTACCCTACTCTACGCTACTCTGCCCTACTCTACGCTACTCTGCCCTACTCTACGCTACTCTGCCCTACTCTGCCCTACTCTACGCCACTCTACCCTACTCTACGCTACTCTACCCTACTCTACCCTACTCTACGCTACTCTACCCTACTCTACGCTACTCTACCCTACTCTACGCTACTCTACCCTACTCTACGCTACTCTACCCTACTCTACGCTACTCTACCCTACTCTACGCTACTCTACCCTACTCTACGCTACTCTACCCTACTCTACGCTACTCTACCCTACTCTACGCTACTCTACCCTACTCTACGCTACTCTACCCTACTCTACGCTACTCTACCCTACTCTACCCTACTCTACGCTACTCTACCCTACTCTACGCTACTCTACGCTACTCTACCCTACTCTACGCTACTCTACCCTACTCTACGCTACTCTACCCTACTCTACGCTACTCTACCCTACTCTACGCTACTCTACCCTACTCTACGCTACTCTACCCTACTCTACGCTACTCTACCCTACTCTACGCTACTCTACCCTACTCTACGCTACTCTATCCTACTCTACGCTACTCTACCCTACTCTACGCTACTCTACCCTACTCTACGCTACTCTACCCTACTCTACGCTACTCTACCCTACTCTACGCTACTCTACCCTACTCTACGCTACTCTACCCTACTCTACGCTACTCTACCCTACTCTACGCTACTCTACCCTACTCTAATAAGAACACTTTAGCAGCAACACTTTAGATTCAACACAAACGCAATCGCCAAGCGACACGATTGAAACTAGCAACGGCCCTCAACGGCTTATAAGTACGTGACCAACAACCGCACGAGGGAATGGTGAGGTGACGAGCGAAGCGAAACGGACAATCGCCGCCTTATTCCAAAACGCGATCTAAAATAGATCCGGGACTACCTATTACTAGTTTTAATTGGCATTAAACCTAATAATAGTCCCGGAAATACATTTAGATCGCTTTTAATTGGTATTAAATTTATTAATAATCCAGAAAACTACATTTAGATAGATCTAGCGTTTAATCGTGATTAAACCTAGTAATAGTCCCGGAACTATTTTAGATCGCGTTTTGGAATAAGGCGGATGTAGTTGGTTTGATATTTTCGGTTTGTTTTAAATAAATTGCGCCTGATGCAGTGCATAAGACAATGCGACCGCGTCACTTTCAACTTCAACTTCAACTCTTCATTATACTTTGAATTTACGTGAATCGCATTGGATCGCTTCGCAATGGCATTTACGTTGGATCACCCACGCACGGGTTAGTGGAAATTATTTTACCTTTTTTTTTATTTGTTTAAAAGACGATTTATATTCGTTTTGGGACTTGCAAAATAAAACAATTGTGTTGCTCTGAAAATTCACAGTCTACAGATAAATAACTTAAATTAAAGGTTTAATACCTTACATCTCCCTCCTCCAAAAAAAAAACTTTTTTACAAAAAGTTTCAACTGTCAAAATTAATATCAAGACCTAAAGTGCTTATATTCTCTTTGGTTTACTTTATAAGGGTTAGAAAACGAGAAAAAATAATTTTAACAGAAGATTACAGTAAAAAACTTATAGCACATGTACATGATAACATGTATCATTTAGGCGTAAAACAAATGCTAAATAAAATTAGTCTTTGGTATGCAGCAAATAATTTAACAACAAATATTAGAATACATTGTAAAAAGGTATGTATAAAAAATAAAACTAGAGGAGATAAATTCGGTCTAATGTAACATTTAGATCCTGCCACTAAACCTTTTGATATAATCTCAATGGATAATTTTTTTTAAAACATAACAAGGTCTGTCAAAAAAAGGGGATTTAAAATTGACTTAATAATAAACTTTAATTGTCGTTTTATAAGACGATTTATATTCGTTTTGGGACTTGCAAAATAAAACAATTGTATTGCTCTGAAAATTCATAGTCTACAGATAAATAACTTAAATTAAAGGTTTAATACCTTACACATATAAACTAGCTAACTACCTTCCTTTGATTTGATACAAAACAACATAGTCTACAGATAAATAACTTAAATTAAAGGTTTAATACCTTACACATATATGAAATAGCTAACTACCTTCCTTTGATTTGATACAAAACAACACAATAATTCTAAAATGATGTAGATTATCTGTAGAACGTTTTGATTATCGCTGCAATCTGTTTAATTTTGATCCCAAAAACTGAAAAGACAATATTTTAAAGCTGACTTAGATTATAAAGAAAAAATATTGTCAATGTTTTGCCCTGCGTTCCGGATTACGCAGATTGAGCTTTATGTGAAAATATCGCGAATGCGACCAACGCGCAAGGTCACAATATGTGACTATTAAATGCTTAAATGACACGACCGAAAGTTCGGATTCGCGATAAAATCACTTTTAACGCCATTCAGAATAGAGATGGGCCAACTCGCATTTTTGACAACTCGAGTTGATGAATTGGAATGGAGGCTGATACGAATCAACTCGATTCACCGACTAAATTCTTTCGACTCGAAACGCCGATTTCACACGGTGTACCGTGGCAATTCGATTCGCTGTTTCAACGGTTTGCGTCGAGTCAATTCGATTCACCGATTTCACTCGTTGCGTCAACTCTGTCCGCCGTTTCAGCTCGAATTAGTTACATATTCATGTCAAAATAAGTACAATTACTATGATAATTTTATTAAAATTTAACTTTCCCCAAATAATTCCCGTTGGGTTGGGGTCGCGAATTAGCGATTCGTGTCGTCGAGTTAAATCGAGTACTACAGCGTTGATTGATCCACGTGTAGCGTCACCACTCGCGCTGCGGCTCGTTGATTTGCGAATCGATTCGAATTTAAGGAAAACCAACTGGAATTGATTCGTTTATTGTATGATTCGATTAACTCGATAGACTATCGACTTGCCTATCGCTAATTCGGAATGCGGGTTGTTGACACCGACAGAAAGACGGGTGATCATTGACAGTTGACAGAAAATCAATTGGTTTTCTATTTGGAATACAAAACGTGTTTATATTCATAGTTTTTCGTATTCTGAAAAAATGAGAAATTTAAATCTTTGGGAAGTGTCTGTAGGAGATCTTAAACTGGCGTCCGAAGACAAACTTATAGTTTGTAATGGTCATGATGAAATTAGTTCTTCCAATGAATTATATGTTTGTACACATAACCTTAGTGTGATCAATTTTGATGCAAATAATGAAACAAAATGGTCCAAAGATCTTTCGGATATTGCATCCCCTGATAATAAACCTATAAATATTACATTTCTCACTCTTACTAACTCATTGTGTGTGGGACTTGCCAATGGAGAACTCATAACTATTAGCAACAATGGAAATACTTTAGATTTAGCTGGAGTTTGTGACAATGGGTTGCTGGTAAGTTCTAATATATTTACTCTATAATATTATTACTGTAATAATTCAACCTTAACATAGGCACGGCTGTTCTCTGAATCTGAGTAAAAAGAAATATTTGATGTAGTTTAGTAATATTTAAACCAACAGTATTATCATAAATATGTGAGGAATGCTATCAAACATTATACACCCTAACTTAATGATCACTTTCCAGGCAATGGAATGGAGTCCGGATCAAGAACTATTAGTAATAATTACCCGAGAAATGAATATGATTCTGATGAACATGTTTGACCCTATCTATGAGATTAATTTGTTTAATGAAGAATTTGGAGAGAAACAATTCATCACTGTCGGTTGGGGGAAGAAAGAAACTCAGTTTCATGGGTCAGCCGGTAAACAGGCTGCTAAAGTAAAAACTGAAGTCACTGCTGGTAATAAAACATTTCATGTTGTTGGTTGTGTCATAAGTAGTGGCATATACAACTTTTGTGGACAAAGTTTATGTAGAAATATTAATATTTAAAATATATATTTTTCAGATCCTGAAATAGGTGACATTGGGGTAAAGATATCATGGAGAGGAGATGGTAATTTTTACGCTGTTGGGTTCATCATGGATGGAATCAGAAGGTTTAAAGTTTTTGACAAAGAGGGACATTTGCAGTACACAAGCGAAAAACAACAAGGTTTGGAATCTAATTTATCTTGGAGACCCAGTGGAAATCTCATTGCTACCACACAGAAACTAAATGACAAATATCTTGTGTCTTTCTTTGAAAAGAATGGCTTGAAACATGGAGAATTTGAAATTCCGGTAAATAGTAATACATTTGTAGAGGACATTACTTGGAGCACTGACTCAGAAATATTAACATTACAATGCAGAGACACAGAAAAAAATATACAAACTCTACTGCTCTATACAGTTGGCAATTATCATTGGTACCTGAAACAAACTGTTACATTCAATAGTGATCAGGACATAAGCAAGATAATGTGGGATAATGATTTTGATATTGTCAACAACAAAAAACTGCATGTGTTTTTACACAATGGGCAACATTTTTCTTACACTTGGATTTGGAATGTAGATCACAGTAGGGGCTATGGGCCTGACGATGATGCTGTTGTAGCAGTTATTGATGGGAGCAAACTTCTCCTTACAGGCTTTAGACAAACTGTTATGCCACCACCTATGTCAGCTTTTGAAATCAAACTTGATGCCAATATTAACTCTGTCCATTTTGCACCACAAAAACAGAAAGATGAAGACTGCAATCCTAATTGTTTCTTTGTCTACACTGCTGACAATAAACTTGTATTCTATAAACAAACTGTTAAGTTTCCTCTACAGTATGAAGTTTTTAAAACTGTGCAAGCTAATAAATCTGACTTTCCATTTCAAAGTTTCAATTGGTTCTGGATTAATTCTGATACAGTTTTATGCAATGTTGTTCACGACAGTGACACTAGCAATCTGGTTGAATACTCAATTGAATCAGACAAAATAGAAAACAAATGTGAAATAACTTTGCCTGCACCTATAAGAAGAATTCAGTCACACCCTACTGAGCCTTCTACTTCGTTTTTGCAACTTGAAGATGGTGATATTGTACAGGGCAAACTTGGAGAAGACTTAGAAATTCCAGATGAATCTTTTGGAGTATCTTGCCCAAAATTTGAAGTGGTCCAAATTGAAAATGACATATATTTTATTGGTTTATCACATAAAGGCCAACTTTACATCAATCAGACAATGATAATGAACAATGTGAGTTCATTCTTTGTTCACACTCATTTTCTTCTATTGACAACATTGCAACATGTGTTTCTGTGCACAGAATTAACCAAGCTAGGCCTTGATGCCATAATTGACTATCAGAAAACTGAATCAGATCATGTATATAAAAGGAAGATCGAAAGGGGAGCGAAGTTAGTTATTGCAGTGCCAAACGATACTAGAACTGTGTTTCAATTGCCAAGAGGAAATCTTGAAACCATCCAGCCAAGGCCTTTATCTTTGAAGATTATTGGTGAATACCTTGATAGTCTTCAGTATCAAGAGGCCTTTGACCTAATGAGGAAACAGAGAATCAATTTAAATCTAATTTATGACCATGATCCAGAAAAGTTTATAAAGAACATTGAAATATTTTTGGAATCTGTTCACAACATTTCATGGTTGAATCTCTTTCTGTCTGAATTACAAAATTCAGATGTTACAAAAACTATGTACTCTAGTAGTTACGCAGGAAAACCAGATAAGCCTAAAAACGAAATAGATTCTAAAGTTCAGAAGATATGTGATATTGTTAGGGAAAATTTGAAAAAGAGAACTGACAGTGACACTAAAATACTACCTTTGCTTACAACTTTTGTAAAGAAGAATACAATAAAAGACTTTGAAAGTGCTTTATTGATCATTAAAGAACTGAAGGTTCAAGAATCTGCTGGATCAAAGTTACCAGTTGGATCAGATGAAGCTTTGAAGTACTTACTGTACATGGTCGATGTAAATCAACTGTTTGATGTTGCTCTTGGCATGTACGACTTTGAGCTAGTTTTGTTTGTAGCATATAAGTCACAAAAAGATCCAAAAGAGTATGTTCCAATGCTTGATGAACTAAATGAAATGGAAGAGAACTACAAGAGATTTACAATCAACAAACATCTGAAAAGGTTTGAGAGGGCAGTAGAAAGTCTTGTAATGTGTGGCCCAAGCAGGCATAATGAGTTGAAAACTTTTGTGAAATATCACAGCCTGTATCGCGAAGCTTTATCTCTGTTTTCGCCAAACGATACTATATTCAATGAGATATCAGATGATTTTGGACTCTACTTAAAATTGAAGAAGCAGTTTACAGAAGCTGGAATTGTGTATGAAAGAGCAAATAGTATAGATAAAGCTATTGAATGCTATAAAGAAGCTCTGGAATGGGACCTAGCAATAAGTTTGGCAAATTCGTGGCCTGATGAACAATTCAAGGATTTGTGTTGGTAGGGTTCTGTTTGTTGCAAAATAACGAAGACAAATATTTTTATTCATGTTCAGGTTAAAAATTATGGTATTTTTTTTTTTTAAGGGATCTAGTTGAAGGTCTAAAACAAGAAAAAAGGCATAAGGAAGCATTAACTATTTTACATCAGTTTCATGGAAATTGTGAACTAACAATTTGCTATGCTATTGAATGTGGCGAATATAAAACCGCACTAAGACTTTGTTCGCAACACAAAAAACCGAATCTAAAAGGTTTGTAGTGGGAAATATATTTTCTTTATTTATTAATGTGTCAAGCTTGGCTTGATAAATATTTTATTTTTAGGTGAAAAACTTCTACCAGCTATACTAGAAGAATACAAGATGATGAAAGAATTAGTTGAGATGAATTGGGCTTTATTCATTAGGCATCGTGATCGTCTGCAAGTTGTAAGAGAAAATAAAACTAAGCACCCAGTCGATAAATTCGACTTTTATACTAACAAAGACAGTGATTTATATTCTGATGCAGGAAGTACACTTGCCTCGTCGTCCAGAGGCTCAAAGTAAGAAATAATGATATTATTTAACTAAGATAGGACCTAGAAATGATCCCTGTAGAACCCCTATGACGAATAGTTCGCCAGGAAGCTGTTTAACATAACATGGAAACTTTATAAATCCGTTTAATATAAATTCAAGAATTAAATTGGGACTTCTAGAACCATGCTCTTGGACATAATTAATTGGAAGTTCTGTAATAAAATCA
This sequence comes from Leucania comma, assembly GCA_958295575.1. Classification (NCBI taxonomy): domain Eukaryota; kingdom Metazoa; phylum Arthropoda; class Insecta; order Lepidoptera; family Noctuidae; genus Leucania; species Leucania comma. The sequence goes on along the minus strand of OY282476.1, from coordinate 11,286,979 downwards.
TGTGATGAAAATAGTCAAAGGGCTGTGTTTGTGCAATTTTCATTGGTAAAATGAGTTAACTCTTTGTAAACGAATTCCAGTTAGTTTACTTCTATCCTATTTTCTCAATTTTCAGTCGATCTTTCCGTTCGAGTAAGAACAGACGAAAACACGAGCGCAAAGTTGCTTCCCTCAAAGAAGGTTCTCAGTATGAAGATGTTGCACTAGTCATGGCACTGCACACCTTGGTAACAGCTACATTCGATCTGAGGTCGGCAGTTAAAGAGATAGTCACAGCTTTGAGCTACTTCAGTAAGGACAAAGAAGCTTACATTTTACAGGTACCTAACCTACTTAAATGTTAATATATCGCAACTTTAAAATAATAGTGGTACCATACTGAACTATATTTTTAATTGCTATTTTAAGGTAAACTTTTCAATTGAACACAACTCATTTGTAAGCTACTTCTTATTGTGTAAATAAATAAGTACATTTATAACTTTATGATCCATTTGGACATTATGGCTCACCTTATTAAGCTTTTCATTAGATTCTAGCAGTCTACTTCCTGAAAACATCTAGATTTCAGAGTGACCAAAGTACGAAATATTATATGTGACCGTGAGCGCCGGGTGGGGTACGCTTTCAATAAAAAATATATGAAAACCTGTTTTAATTATTAAAGAACCGAAAATATCCGAGATGTCCTTAGGATTCCAAGCGTTTCTGCGTAAAGCGACAAAGTTAATTACATCTTTGAATATATGGGGAAAAGAAAACCTAACAAATTCGAGAAGCAGTGCTGAATATTTATCTGTCTGAAAATCACCCTACCAATGTCCATGATTATTATTTTCGCCGCACCGCCTGTGATATCGTTAGCAAAGTAAAACACATATTTTTTCGTTCCAGGGAACTTTGGAGAAAGTCTTGAAAGATATGAAGGACAGTTTCAAAGACATCTGGACAAATGAACTTGTTTTAGAAGCAACAAATGCATCCATTGCTGCCCAAAATGTGCCTGAAGGACAAAGCTTAATTCCACAGGGCATTGCCACTCTTGGTAAGTTAGAATGTCTTATACGTATGTATAGAACTCACGCCTTTTCATAAGGGAGAATGCAAAGAACTGCAGAATTCTACTTTTGCTTGCATTATTTTGTCATTAAATTCATAAGTTGAGTTGTAAGAGAGTAAGTGTAGCCCAATGAGCTCTAACTATTGTATTATTCATATTTCCTTTTTTCTTTTTCAGAACCACACATACGGATAGCACCAGTAATTCCAGACATAAATTGGAGACTTGAAGGTCTTAACTAATGAAATGTATTATGATAAAACAAATGTTTCAAAATTAATATTATATTCTTATTACTTAATTCCTTGTTTCATTTACATTACAGTATAAAATCATCTGTTAAAACATTTAGGTGAACAGAAAGAGCATTGAAATGTAACAGTGCTTTTCTTAGTATTATTGAACACAACAACTCTAAAATAGTCATTTAATTGTAACTCCTTATTCATGTAAAATGTATTGTTTACTACTGGTGCCCCACAGACACACATATTGGCATTATCTAGGAACTCCACTAACGTCCAAGGTATGATGTTTGGAGCATAAAATAACTTGTGTTTTAGAACAACTTTGGATGCCAAATCAACTAAACTGCCAATATAAAACTCCCAAGGACTGTGTTTACTGGGCTCTGGTACTATTGCTGTGATATCCAGCTTATTTCCAGAAAGGTCCAAGTACTCTAGACGACATTGCAGTAAACCGCATGGCAGTGATGCAAGTTCATTTTGAGTCATTGTTAGGTACCTGTAGCAAAAAGTTTTCATGATTATGGGAGAGGAAATAAACAGATGCTTTTGAAACCTCATAGATGCAAAACCTGGTATACTGGTTGGTATAATACTTCGTTTAAAATTATAAATATCATTAAAACAAATTTATTTTTAATAAAAAGTACTGGTTTCTTTGAAATATTTTCACTATTAATAACCAGGATGATTTATTATTAAAATATGAAATGAAATAATAAAAAACTGTTGTACTTGAGACATGAGATAAAAATGAATGTAAAGTTTTGCTTTTAAGTTTTTTTTTTTTTTATATATTAATCATATATTTCTCCAAACTCGCTTTACCTTAGGCTGCTCATACGACCTATTGTTGTAGGTAGTTTGTCAAGCATATTATTGTCCAGCTTTAATGTAACTAACTTTTGCAATTTCCATATTGATTTTGGTAAGTATCCCAACTTATTTCCACTTACATCCAATAACTTGAGCATGTTTGTGATCTGTAAATAGAAGGAATTATCAGCTAACTTGAATAAAAGTGTTGCTTATAAGATATTTTTCAGATAAAATTGTTGAGACATTGCTGAACCAAAAGAAGTGAAATCAAAAATATTTATTTCAATTAAACCATTTACTGTCACTTTTGAAATTGATAGAAAGTTGGTTACTTAAATAAGTGAAGCTAAATTCCACATTCCACAGAATATACATAAAAGTCCATGGACATTCTTTTAAGACATGTTATGAGTTACAAAATATAAGGTGTAGAGGTAATTCAAGAGTAATCATAAAGTTAGTTTTACTTATTTGAGTAACTTGCAAGTTAGGAAGGATAACTATGTACCTGGGGCCCCATCAACCATCTCCAGTCCACTTCTCCTTTCACACCAAGTTGATTGTTTGAAAGATATAGTTCACACAATTTTGGCATTCTTCCTGTGAAAAAATTGAAAATATTTTGACTTCACTTATATCTTTACATAAAATTGCTAGTAGATTTGCTAGTTGGAATACAATACTTTCAAAGGAGACAAGACTTAGGTATTTTAAGTTTCTTACCAAACTCGGGAGGTATTTTTTCAATGGCATTATTACTGAGATCAAGTACAACTAGTTGCTTCAACAATAGTATGTCTCTTCTAAAGTTACAAAAACCCAGTCCATTTATATAAAGAGATTCTAATGTTCTTGGGAGGCCTTTGACAGGATATTCGCTGCGATGATGAATCACAAGTTTAGTAGGAGCTATGTCTTTGTGTGTTACACTTAAACTTGCCAAAGGTGCAACCTGCACGTGCTGTGTATCGCCAGTAACACATGATTTTATGAGTCTCATAAAACATTTCAGTTGTATAGTTTCACTTTTTATGCATAGGTCATGAGGCGGTTCCTCAAAACGTATGGTTGATTTGCCTTCGTTTATACACTTCACAAACACTTGTTTTATACTCTTAACGCGGTATTTTGTACCACTCTTGTTAACAGATGAGAAATGAAGAATAAAATATTCAGTTTCACCTTTCGGTTCTTTTCCTAGTGCTAAAGTAGATTTTAAATACTTTCCACTTGTTTTTAAGTTAAGTACATTATGCTGTCTATTAATAACTTCTACCTGGCATTGTAATTTCATGATTATTTAATTTTAAACCTGACTTATAATTCATAAACAACTCGCACTGACTCGCACACCATACACCAACCAGTAGCAGTAACAAATATATCACAAAATATATTGGCAAACAAACAAAGTACCAAATAAATCACCGGCTCAGTTGCCAAAAATGAAAAAAAAAACAAAGTACCAAATAAACAGAAACACAAAAAACCGCCGAAAGAGCGGACAGCGGATCTGTCAAAACTGTCAAGTTGTCAATGACACTGTAAACCTAACAGACAAAACGGAACTTCCTAATAAATAGTGATTTCAATACTTTTGTAGCAATCGCTTATCGACAGATTAAGAAGTTCTGATATTCTCACATATATCACGCACAGTATTATGCAATTAATTAAATGCTTGGTCGCACTCTATTTTTAAAGGTTTTATTTTTGTAATCTGGTAACAACAAAAACATTCAGCTGTCTAATCCGTTGAATACCCTTTATCGCCGCTTTTTGGGAGTTTTTATTAAAGAAAAATAATAGATTATTGGATATCCCGTTCATTTCTAATAGGTGAGTACAAAAGGCAAAATATTTTATGTAAAGTAGATATTTCAAAGAAATACATACATCGATTCTTTTACTGCTGTTATGAGGGTGTTACAATTTATAATAGAACGCTTAGGAAAAAGTAATGCTCAATATTATTTCAACATTTATAAACAGATACACTATCTAAAAATGGCTGCATTGGTTGTTCAATCCCGTTTTGCCGGTCTGAAGATCGAGGATGACGACTTCACTCCCAACGATAACCAGAAGGCGAAAAAACAGCCTAAAATAAACAGTGTTAAGAAGACCGAGCCTCTTAAGAAAACAAAAACCGTCGTTACAAAACCCCAGGTAACATTATTATTTAGAAAAAAATAAACTACGTATTTACTACTTATTACTTTAACAAATAAAATAACATTGGATAGTAGGCAATAGTATGGTACACAAATTTAATAAAATAATACATTAAACTATTTATTTTTTCTTGGAATTTGTTGAATGTTCTTCAATACATTTCAACAAAACATACTCCCAAAGAAATTCACCAGCAGCATAAACACCGTGCATCTGGCATCGTACCACTAACAAATACTATGGATCCAGTACATGATTCTGGACACCCCAGTGGTGGAATTTTTCGTTGCTTCCTATAATTTTTAAAAAAGTATCTGTGCCTTTTTAAATTTAAATCGTATAAAATCGTTATTCTAACCAACCTCAATTTTCAGTAATAAAAAGAAAAATATATTGTTTTTTTTTTTTATTAAAAATTAATTATTTGATAAGTTATAGGGTTTGATAAAATTGTTATTCTAATCAACCCCGATAAGTTTTTTATTTTAGAATTCACCTTCATACCCTTTGAATCAAATATACTCTATTTCTTCTAGTAATAATTAGCAAGCCTAGTGTATAGTCAAAGAACTCAGTGTCATATAAAATAGCTTTTGTGCATAATGTGCACATTTGTGTGATGTGTGTACACACACATGTGTGTATATAATTACACATACACCTAAGACCAACTTTTAGAGTTGTAATAGAGTTTTATTATTTGATTTATTTATCTCAAATCATATATAAATCATATATAATAATCTTTGATTAGCCAATCATCCAAGCTAATGTGAGAACTGAGAATGCAATGCCTACCCAGCCCTTTGGAAATGCTTCAACTTAAAATAAATACCTAATATAACTTCTATATTATGGTAAGAGCTAGATAAATTTGCCATTTTGGTCATTGACCCTCTTACATTTATTGACATTCTTAATTAAAAAAAAGAAAAATAAAAGACATTATCATAGCTATCTTAAATCAAAATCGCTCTGGTACCTAAGCAGAGATTTTAGAAAAATGTCAATGTATGTTATTGTTAACTTATCTGATGCCTACCATAATATAAATGATAGTGATATGTTTGAAAAATAATAGCTGTGTTTATTCAGTAATAAATGCTGTTGAAATAATTATATACCTATGTAGTTCATTTGAATGGTAGGAAGGCTCTGTATATTTGCTATAATGACGAACTGAGTTGCACCTATATGACTCTATTTATCACAAAAAGAGTCACTTTTATTACTTTCTACTTTTAAACAACTTTCATAACATATAGGAAAGTTGTGGTTACATACTTAGTATGTGGTTTTCTGTTTATGTTTATGACTCTGAAGTCCAAAATATGGTTTTTCATAGAATGGAGGCTTAAGCTGATACAATAGAATCCTTGACTTTTTCGAGATGAAATTGGTAACATATAACCCACACTGTTTGTTCATGGATTAATGAAATAAATGAAAAACCCCCTGCATGTTTAGTTACTGCTCTGCTCCTATTGGTTAAAGTGTGAAGTTATAGAGCCTATAGCCTTTCTGGATAAATGGGCGAATCAACAGTAAAATATTTTTTCAGCTCAAACCAGCAGATCCTGAATTTAGCATGTTCAACCAAACAAAAACTTACTCTTACTTAACTTTATAATATTGAACAGTTTAGAATTAGGTATTCATTTGGAATCTAGTTGCTAATAAACGCATTACAAGAGTTTTAAATTAAGAACATTATCTGATACAGATTTCTTTTCAACCAATTGTAATAAACTATCCAAAATGTATAATATAGCAAGTGTACACTACAGATACAAAATAATACTGAGAAAAAATATGTTTGATGATTGTTATTGTTATTAAACAACTCACTGTACTAAAAGTATCTAACACAAGCCCAAGTTAGGTCACATCCTGTTAACAAATGATTATTCAGATTTAGGCGGCGATACACGTGTCTGTAAATGGTACAAAGGTATGCAAGTTGAATGCCAGTGAACCATAACAAGTTCTGATTGGTGGATGGCACTGTAGGTGGCAATGCACTTGTCTGTAACTGGTACAAAAGTATGTATGTTTTCAATTCTGTTCTGTTTTCAAAAGTTCTGATTGGTGGACGTCACTATAGGTCGCAATGCACTTGTCTGTAATTGGTACAAAAGTATGTAAGTAGCATGTTCTGATTACAAAAATATGCAATTATAGTACGCAGCAAATAAGTTGAAAAAAAAAATCGCATATTGATCGTCGTTGCTATGGTGACTCGTGAGAAGTTATCAGGCTTTATCACACATCCTTTCTTCCTCACTAGCTAGAGACTCTACAGAACAATGGTGGCTGAGTGGTAGCTGCCCCGACTAATGAGTTGTAGGTAACGGGTTCAAACCCAGGCGCATTACTTTGTGTAATTTATTTCATCACCACTGCTCTCAAAAACAAGGAAAACATCGCGAGTAAACCGGCATGTCCTAGTACCAAAAAATCGAAGACATGTGACATCCACCAACCCGCACTGGGCCCGCGTGGTGGATTACGGCCCATTCCCTCACCTAGAGAGGAGGCCTGTGTCCCAGCAGTGGGAACATTAAAAGGCTGATGCAATGCAATGCACTATTTAGCCACACACTATTATTTTGTTATATTAAAATGTAAGAAATATTTAAAGATGGTGAATACGGTTAAACCTTGAGATTGAGAATATTCAGTTCCCCTGGCACATTTTTTTTATTACATGTGCCAGGGAAATCTACTGAATGTTCTCAATCTTAAGATCCACCCATAAACGAGACAAAAATGTAATAATTTTGTATTGTTTGTAATAGACTGCACCCAAGAAGAAGAAGTCCAAACAACAACCTGTCTCTGCCGACCAGTGGGAACAGTGGAAGCAGAAAGATGAAGAAATGGTTGATGGCAACTTTGAGACTGAACTGCAACAAGTCAGTATTTGTTGTTTTTGAATTTCTTAAATGATATAAAACTATAGTAGCAAACAATGGCGAGATCAGATGGATTATAAATTATTTATGTTTCCCATAATGATTATTTCACGAAAATATGTAATACACACATACTAGAAGAGAAACTCTTCTGCTCCTAAGTCACGGGGTCATTAATACAGCTCCAGTCCAGGTTCTGAGCTGCTTACCGTAAGCGTGGGCTTGTGGATGACTAGCAATGAGGAGTTCGCCGTCCGGCCATCCGGTAACAGTCCGGACCGTAATGTTCCACGCGCACCTCAAAGATATGTCAACAAAACCGTAGAGGCCCAGCAGGGTCGAAGTCTACTTGGGCCTTTGGATGTCCGAAAGGGAACTCCATGGTCCCGGGACGCAAGGCAAAGAAGGAACATAGGAGTGGGTTTTAGTTAATACAAGTCTGTGAGTCCCACCTAAGAAAAAAGGTTCTGGGCTGCTAATTATAACCTGAACACTTAATAATTGTGTATCAAACCCAATAATTGTGAATACTAGTCAAATGATACAGTCAATAAAATTACCTACTTCAAATAAAATTTTAAATAACATGTTTCCAGGCTATTCTACTGTCGAAACTGGATTTTGAAGAAAAGAAAGATGTCTACAAGCAATCGAAGAAGGACTCCGAGATTGAGAAAAAAATTATTGAACAGTCTGCCAAAGCCGGCTCTAAGAAACAAAAGAAGAAAAACGTCATGAGCCTGGACCAGTTTAATGATATGATGAACATTGGTGAAGACAGTAATATGAAATGTAAGTTTATTCAACTACCAAAGACCACAAGCGATCCATTTGACGACCTAAACTGAGCTGTTAAAGGGATGTAGCTATGTAGGGCATATAACGCCATCCCTTTTTCTCGCTCGCACGCCTAACATTTAACACGTCATGGTAAAGTGGATATATACTTTAGCATTTTCTCGAGCTATGTAATGTAACGTTCTTGTAAATGTAAATGCTCAGATTCGAAAGCATTTCAATGTAATATTCCTGTGAATGCTCGGCGCTCTGTTTGGCGTAATGCTCACAGCGAGTGTGCAAGTTACCCGTTAACATTTCCTCCCCTGCATCGCCCGCGGTCGCGCTGAGGCTCGACGAAATTACGCCCATTGGTGCGTACAAATTACGCCCATTGGTGCGTACAAATTACGCCCGTTGGTGCATACAAATTACGCTCGTTGGTGCATACAAATTACGCTCGTTGGTGCGTACAAATTACGCTCGTTGGTGCGTACAATTTAGTTTGTAACGAAACGGCGAGCGTGCTGGACGTCTGGTTCGTGAGGGTGATATACAAGAACATATCATAGAGCGGCTCGTTTTTGTTACTAGTAAATGCTCTGGTCTATACTCACCTTAAGGTCCAAGTTATCACTGTCCTTTAAAAGTTTGTGAAATTTTCTTTTAGACTTGTTAATCAAAATGTCAACAGAATATTATTATTATTAGTTAATTATAACTGAATCATTATTTACAGTCAACCATATTGAAGAAAAGTGTCAGCAGGAAGATTCCAAGTCACCTGACAAAGATACGGAATTCTTTGAAAGAGTGAAAACGGAGACCAAAAATGAACTGTTAAAAGACAAAATCTATGACAGAGTAAAGAATAGACAGCCCGCTTCTGATGAAATTATTACTAGAGTACAATATGCTGACGCCCTGGAGAGAAAGGATAGAGAAATAGCAGCTTTGAAGGAAGAGGTAGTCACTCTCAAACATGAGCTATATACAGTCAAGTCTCGAAATAAGAAGTTGTGTAATATACTTGGACAAGGAGAGAGTAAGTTGAAGTGTTTATAGGTTTTTTGTATAGCATTTTGCTGCGTATCATAAAAAAAGAGTTTCATGAAAGGCCAGCACATCTCTCCAACAGTTTCCTTGTGGTTCTAAAGGGCAAGCGCCTGAGTCGGTCTGCGCCCGACTCACTCATTCACTCATGCATCCTGAATTTTGTCTCTTAAACTTTCTGTGTACCAAGGGGGCCATTTTATTTTACTACCTAAGGCCTCTGAGACCCCGACAGGCTTAGTTCGCCACTGGACTGGCCCATTCTTTACGGCATACGTTTTTAATGTGTAATACTTATCTACCCACAAATACGCGCTTTAGACGTGGAGTTGCGTACACCACCCCGACATACAATACTCTTATCATCTGTATTTTTCTGGTTATTAATAGACTTGTAACAAATTACAGTGAAGGACAAAGCGGAAGTATTGATAGAAGTAGAGCGGTTGCGGTCAGTACAGGCAGAGCTGACGGCGGAGATAGCCTCACTACACACGGACCTAGAGAAGGAGCGCTCCAAGAACACAGACCCTAGAACCAACAAAGACAAGGTCAGGACCCACTCTTAATTATAGTTTTGAGTTGGCCACGCCCCAATTACTTTGTTCTGACATCATCTAAACGGTCAGTCACGTGGTCCAAACAAAGGAATTGGGGGCGTGGCCAACTCCAAGCCTTCACGCTAAACAAAACGATTGTAACTTTGTTAGGGGGGCTGGCCTTCCTTCACATAATCATGTCCCACAAATACGCGAAATAAGCGTTTTGGACGTGGAGTTGCGGTCGCCAGCCCGACATAACACATACATGCCAGGCTGCGTTAAGATCACAGCCCTTGCTTACTCATTGGATTTAAAAGTACGTAGTTGCAGAGTAGTTGCTAAATAAATAGAGTACAAATTACCAAAATGGGCGCTCAACGAGCGCTTTGGATAGGGGCTAAGAAATTTGTAGTCAGATAATGACGCCCTGACAGGTAACATCTGGAAAATTTATCATGATATATTTTTTATTTTATTGTACCAGTTAATCACTAAATACAAAAAATATATATCTAACTAGTTTATTTAAATATACAAAAATTGAGTACTACCTGTGAAAGCAATATCAAAATTGGGAGCAAACGCGATATAGTAATTTTAAACAACTGTTTCTGTTTGCCTATGGCGGCCGTTTGCATGTGTGATGATGAACCAAAGTACATGTCAAAATTATTTTTCTAGCAGCTTTATTTTATTGGACACAAAAAACAAAAAAGGTTTTTATGCTCTATAACTTCATTGTTGATGAAGGTATTTAAAAAAATATTTCACATACTAGAGAGACAGAGACATTGTTTAATTTAGCAAATAAAACAAAAGCATGCATATTACCTATTAAGATAATGTTAATATTTACTTTATCATTCACTACATTGTGTAATTATTTTTTTTGTAGTCTGAATTGTTTGTCCCCTTACAGAAACACACCACCAAAAAGAAAAGCATACGTTTTGACGTTTCATCAGAAGCTTTATTGGTAAAAGATTCAAGTTCCGGAACTGGTTAATTAAAGATTTATACGTATTTTTAAATAAAAGAAAACTATGTTATAAAAACCGAAATAAACGGAGAATGGTCTGTGAGATTTTTATTATTTGTAATGTAAGACTATGTTTAAGTTGTGGCCGAAAAAATATCATATCCCAAAACAAAATTTACTGGACGCCTATTTTATTTTAAAAACAAAGTGGCACTGCTAATTTAAATAATTATAGTATTAAATAAATGTTTTTTGCACTCTAGATGTACCTATAGGTTAGATGATACTCAAATTATGAATCTCAATTATTTTAAGAATCGTCAATTTAAGTGAACAAAAATATTTTTATGGGGACATAAAATTGTATGTTTCAGTATTTTTAAAGAAAGATTTTTGTAAGGCCCAGTAATAAATAAAAAAACACCCATTGAAATACCTCAATTAAAAATTACAAAATTAGTTATGGGAGGCCAAAAAATACATGATTTAACTGCCTATCTACTCTATTCAAAGTTTATTATAGTTTTAATTCTGATAGACATATTAGTTATGCACACGTATTATATTATTTCGTTGATGTATCATCCTCAGATTGTTGTCAGAATAATTTGATGTTGTATGTTAATATAGAGCAAGAGAATAAGCTGTAGATGTAGTTAGATGCTGGCCATACGTCGCTTAGCGTATTATATGTGTACAATCAAGCACAAAATAGTTACACATATTTAATTTGCATTTTGTTTGCATTTTCTATATCGGTACTCTTGTTCAAAATGGGATTCACTAGATATATTTTTTTTATCTTTAAATTTTATTATGTAGTTATGTATAATTATTTTAATTTCTGATTACTGTCCAGATTGTAAGTATGTTTTATTTGGTGCATAAACTTGTGTTAATTTCACCAATATTTTTCACTGTGATTTATATTCTTATTAATGGGTTTACTTAAGTTTTGTATGGACAAAAATAAAAACATTACATAAAACAATGCACGATTTTATTGCCATATCTATTACATACACAATTATAATTGGTACAACAGTATAATATTTCACTAAATCAATCAAAATGAAACCAGCCGATGTTTAAGTTATTCATGCAAAATAATTAAGGGTTAGTTCCTAAAGCAGAATATTTTAAAATTAAAATTGTGTATCAATTGATCGACGCGTCTCTGGTGTATCTTAGAACTGAAACATCAGAAAACTGGAAACTCATTTACATTGATATTATAATCCTTATAATAGATAGGTGATAAATAAAAGTATTACTAATGTTTAAAATTATGCATAGTCACATAAAGGAGGACACAAATAATGCTTCTTAAAATAATATTCATAAATATTATCGCCTCATTTGTTCCAGATTTAGGCACAATTGTACATAGTCCATATTTTCATACACACAAATTTATTAATCGAAAGGAGACATGTTTACAAGTTAACCTTTCGCACGTTTCTAATATTATAAAGAAGGGAATATACATACAAATAATAACATACTACTTACTGTATAGTGTAAGAGGTTCTATATTCTAATGCTACTCTATGTTATTCGATCTATATATGGATCTCCACACAATACAACTGTGTATAGTCTGGTGTACAAATGCCTAAGTTGTTGACTAGCTGATTTATTTATTGTCTATAGGTATGCAATAGAAGCGATTAAACAGATTTCAACTCTAACATAATGGATACCCAGTGTGACAATAATGTGTTCCTTTAAACCACTTAAATATTACACAATACTCATAATTCATTTGTACAAAAATATGAATCATCCATGAATACATAAAATAAGAACTTAAGTAAATACCTACTTATATCATACAAGTGTCATATTGGCAGTAACAGTGATTATGGCAACGTGAATTTGATTTCTAAAATATTTTTGGTCCAAAAAATCATATTATACTTAAGCTCGTTCACATTACTTTTGCATTATTTTATAGAAATACATACACCACTTTAATACTGATGTTACAGAATATAAAATATTATGTATTAGTAGTTACATAACTAAGCGAAGACTATGTTAAAACTAGTTACTTATAATATGGCAGTAAGTGGTAATTGCAGAGCATTGTTGGCCGTACTCGCGAGATTCGCACGTCACCACGTAGGGGAACTTACACGTAACTGATTTATGTCTATTCGATGGGTTATTTCATATTGCAAAGAATACGTAACAAGTACAAAACACTGGCGCTCATAGTCACTCATAACTCTGCGATTCAAAAGTGTTGCTCATAGAGTCCCACACTAACATTTATCACTTCACATTTTACTTCAACCTTTGCCTATTCAAATGCATTAGTCTCGATTCCATATTTCTGCGTTCCTTTCTGAACCCTATGATCTGCTGTACCTGGTTGCAGGTATGAGCGGTCGCCTGAGGGTCGAGGAGTTTTCTCAAGTGTTGCGAACACTCGTGTTTGGAAGTCGCTGTGTGATATGATTCTGTATCATCAAACTGCGTTGACCGATGCCCGTATGGATTCATGTCCATGGCGCGTGGAAGTCCCGCTAACACGCTGGTACGTCTGCACATTTGATGGTGCTCACTGGTTTACTAAGTATGTCGCATTCGGAGTCGTCGATCACTTTGTTCGATATTTTGTCGACGCAGTATACGCCGCGTTGCTTCGTGGCTTCCTCGCCCTGTAACACGATTAAAGTTTGTACAGGCATGTTTAGAGATTTGGAATGGAACACATGAGTAAGATGCAAAAATAATGAGACTACAGTATTTTTAAAATTCAAATTTCCGAACAGGGATGATTCCAGGATAAAAAGTATATATTTCAACTGTGTTAAATTTATCAAAAGCGACACGTAAAGCTTTATCAAATTATTTTATTTTTTTATTCTTTATTTTTTTCTTTCTCAAATTTTATCAAAAGATTTATCAAATCAAAAAAGAATTACAAAATAAATTACTTCAAAGATCAGAAGTGAGGGTTTGTGACGCCACTTCTAAGTAAAAAGTGTACTACGAGTAATATGCCTTCATTTTTTGTTTACCTGCTTGAAAATGAAAAAAATGGCTTCCAATATTTTTTGGTAATTTCCCTGACAGACTAAATTAGTTTGTTTTTCATTAAGTTTCATCATATTAGTTGGTTAAGTCATATAAAGTGGTACGTACCGGCATGTGACAGGGCTTGGAGCAAGGGTTCCAGGCGCCCACCCACCAGTGCGTGCGCAGAGTGTGCGGCGGGCAGGCCGGCTGCTTGCACTGCTGCATCAGCGCCTCGTGGCGCGGCGGCTCGATGTGGTAGCACTGGGAAAGTTCCACTGCTCCTGTTGGATAAATATTATATGTGAAAATGCCCACCCATAGATTTGCCACGGCTGGAGGATTGTTTAAAAGATTCACCGTAGTCCTGGAACACAAATAGCAACTGAAGGAACACGGGTGGGCTTTCCTTCAGTGTCTGACACTTCCTCTCGCTCCAATGATTTGAAAATTTGCCACCTCAAAAAGCCATCGATTTTTTCGACAGTATAAAATGAACTTTATGTCCATGTATAGTATTTTTCATTACTCATGGTCAGAAAGTAGGTCTGAAGTTGCCTGAGGAGCGGGTTGAAAGTGATACTTTTCATCCCTATGGAGAATCACTTTCAACTGACAGCTGTCAAATTATAAAAAAAAACTATTTCTATTTTCACATTTCTATTCAACCATGTCGTAACTTTCTATACAGCCATTGAATTACAGTGCAATGTACAATTGAAATAACATAAAGACAAGTAATTTTTTTTTTAAATGACAATTATAAACTTTCAATAATTTCTTTAAAAGTAACATAGATTTGAGAAAAATATTTACCACTTTTTCACTGACAAAAATTAAAAATGGCGGAAAAACGGCGATCCGATCTTTATTGGTTTTTTCGAATTGCAGAATTTTGTTTATACAGAGATTTTATAATTACACAATAATTTCATCAGATTCAGTTAAGGATTTAACGCCTGATTCTTAGGAAAAGAGGCTAAAGCAGTAGCCGAAAACCTTTTAAAGCCTAAATCAAAAGAAATATACCTACCTAAAATCATACAATGACGACATTCGACGACGACTCAGGTTTTTACCCGACTGCGCCAGAAGGAGGGTTATGTTTTTATTTTCCTTTTATTCGTAATGAAAAGCACAGTTTTTACCTCGGGTTAAAGACTTATTTAGTCTAAAAAACTTTCACCCCTAGGGTAACAATGTACTATTTTGTTCTATACATTTCTCTTTTTGCCATTGAGTGGCAAATAAGCAGGCCGCTCATCTGCTGATAAGTGATCATCGCTGCCTATAGACACTTGTTATTGCAAGTGTCTATAGGGCGGCGATGTTTGCCCCAGGGTTGCCCCAGGTACGTTGACTACCCTTTTCACTGAGGCTTCCTAAATATTTGTTGCGCTGCGTAAAGACAGTGAGGGGAGGAGGAGTAACATGTTCGCAAACTAAATCGATTACATAGTACAGATACATTGTCACTTACGATTATTTTCATCGACGCATTCGTAGTTCCTTCGCATGTAGCCGAGGCCGCAGGAGACTGAGCAGGCCGACCACTCGGAGACGCGATACTTGTAGCGACGTTTCATGCGCTGCCGGTCCACAGTGTACTGGTAAGTCACACCAGGGTTCCGATGACGGCCGCGGTATATCATTTGCTGGAGAAGAAAAATACGATGTGGGATTAACTGAGAAAGTGAGGATCATGTAAAGCTTAATTTAAAGTATTCGACAGCGGGTGTACATAGTAAGAGTTGAACTAGATTCTTCGCTCAGAAACTTTCAAACATCGACAAAAAATGTGTACCGTGGAATCCAGATTCTGGATCGCTGGATCGTCCAGTGGTGGAAAATTTCGTCGGAAGATTGTTTGTGAGTGCCCTTTTTTCCCCAATTTGCAATTGCTAATGCTAGCAGATATAATCCTCCTGACTGAATTTCGATCATGGTGTTCAATTTTAACAGATATTAACCAAGTACAGGAAATGATTATTATAGTACATTAGTGTATGATTATAATCCGATGGAACGGCAATCCGACATGATCGGAAAGAGATCAGGCGTAGAGTCAACAGCTTTACGTGCTTTACGTACTTCCAAACTCTAGCTGGTACAGAGTACCTTAATAGACCCAGACCACCCAGGAATCAAAACCGGGATCCCACGGTCAACAGTGGCGCTTGCGACTATGAAATGTGAACGCGTACAGATGTATCTGACTCAGCCTTAAAACAGCGTAGCATCGGCTGTGACTCTGTGCATTGTGGATATCTGTTTCGTTGCTTAACCTGTCTCTATTTCTTAAGTGGGTGATCGCCGTACGAGCCAATACCGCGGTTTTAAAAACGTCGGTTTTACTCGCGGCTCGTTGGTGCTTATCGACTAGTGAAACAGTTTTTAACGACGAGTCAAGTAGAAAATGAAGCAAACACGATGAGCCGCGGGCCACGCTCGTCGTTCCTATTGCAATGATACACCAGCGAGCTTTACCGACGAGCCATAAGACCGCGGATGTACACGCCCGTCGATCAGGGCGTTTAGCAAGTTCCTCTAACTAGCAAAATGCTATCACAGTATTTCACTTACATAAACTTTGATGTCTTCTTTGAGCGGTCCCACAATTCTTACTTTCTCCCAATCACGGTCTCGTTCGTAAATAGCTGGAGTTCCCGCTACAAAGTATTCCGTCAAAGTAGCATTTCTGTAATAAAACGTAATAGGTTAACAAAATGGCGGATAGCAAAGAACATTTTCTCGTCAAAATAATTCCCTTGCTAAACTTACCTTGTTCCATTCAGGTATATTTTATTCGACTTGGCACTTTTAATAGTGATGTAATTGCCCGGATTGACTTTCTCTTGTATTTTCACATTTCTTGACCCAGCGGGTATGACTGCAACCTGTTGATGTAGATTTAATTAGGATTTGGATGAAAAGTTTATGGTTATGGACTGTCTAATTGAATAACTTGTTTTAAAATTATCCTATTTTCAAACAAATTAAGACCAAGGTTTAAATATTGCAATGTCTTTATTATAGCATCCATGAGTGTCCATACTTGATGGGCAACCCAGACTGATCCAAAATTTGGACAAACAAAAGAGTCTGGATGTTGTTACGATCCAACTTTGTGGTTGAAAACTTTTTCAAAGCTAATCTCACCTCGCTAAAGCCGGATTGCTTGGTGGTTCCTTTGCTGTAGATACCCTGCACCGTCTTGCAAGCCGACCCATTACCGCCACAGACACCACACTTGTCTTCCTCTATCTCTGATCCAACTATCCAGTCGCATCCGACTTTGTAGCAGACACCTGTAGAAAAATGGATTCTTTTTAGAAGCTGCTGCCGAAACGATAACTAAGTTTAAGAAGTTTTGTAGTCTAGTTCTATTATTCAGGGTTATAAGGACCGGTTTTGTGTGCTCAGACATCATTATTTTATTTTCGAAATGGTTCGATTAGTTTAGGTTTTATAGCGTCAAAGTTGAGCACGTTTGAGCGATTAAGGAATTTAATCGGTTCAGCGCCCTAATTGCTGTTTTGAGACGCTTTTATACGACATTCAAGGTAAGTACTCACAGTCAGATTGGCTGTTATGGAAATTAATAGTCGACAGTATGGTAGAAATCTAGAAATAGAAACTTTTGTCAACACAAAACTGCGATGCGACGTCGCATCGTAAATATCTATGAGCTCGCACGACGCATCGCAAGAACTTGCGAATTGATTAGCATCGCATATTGTATGGTAACCTGAACCGACGCTTTGTCGTACGAAATCGCATCGTAGTTTTGTGTAGGAGCCTAAAAGGATCTTCAGGATATCTTAAAATCTTTTCAAACGTATACTTCGGCATACCACGAAGGAGATGGCGCGAAGAATTAGAAAGATTCCGCCTGAACTGGCAAGAGGAGAAGCAGATCCGCGAAAGATTGAAGGGGTGGAGGGAGGAATTTGGCCAGGAGAGGGACAGAACAGAATAACAAAAAAAAAAAAACACTACATGCAGCGTTTGAAAACCACCAGCTCATCGCGTTTTAGAAAGAATTTAGGTTAGAGGAGCTTCTTCACTGCCACTGAGTCACGCCTGGGATACTGTTGCTAACTGTGAAAGATAATTCTTACCAGCGATACACATGTCCCTCGCCCCCACGCTCTGCCTGCAGGGAGTGCCGTCTGCGACGAACCCACCCAGCATTTCCACATCGCTGCCGTCGCGCGCTACGCATTGTAGCTCACAAGGTTTGTCTGTAACAACGTACATACGTTTTATTTTATTTGTATGAATATTTAAACTGCTGCTCAAGAAGATAAGGCAACAAGAGTATATAAGGGTTGTAGGTAGCACGTCGCGTTTTTGGTTGCTACATAGGGGCACCCCTAGGTATGGGAAAATGGCGTGAATTTATGTGCCTATGTAAATTTTGAATTGATATCTGTTTAAGAGGCTTTAAACCGTTCACTGCTTTGACCTCTTTCAGGAAACTCGTAAACGATGTCGAAGCTGGACATCTCACGTAGTTAACGATCGCGTAACTACCGAGTTCTGTCGCTAAAATATTAATGTTGCAAGAAGGTAAACTTTAATTTAATTCTTACGAACGGTTAAAATTGAAATAAACTAAATCCTAACTAAGTTTACATGAAAAATAGTGTTTTCAAAATCTAACGTTTAGGTATGCTGCCTTTATGCATATTTCAAGAAAAATAATTATTTTTCAGGTCAAGTTCTGAATTTTTTCTTCATTTTCATGCAAATTGTACAATTAACTTTACAACAAAACAAAAAACAGTTGTTATTAAAAAGAAACGCAACTTCCATTGTGTCGCTTCTCGCTGCCCTATATCTATCGTCATCTCAGAAGTGAGACTTGTAGGTATAGTAGATGTTCCAAACACACCTTGATCGAAGTAAGGTATCCACTCCGATATGGTTTCGTTCCCATACGTCATGTTGTTATGTTTGGAGCACTGCACTTCTCGGAATGATGGCTCGTTGATAGGGCACGGATCGGTGTTGCAGATCTTGTATCTAGGAAATGTTACACACGTTTAATTAATCTAAAGATCTGGTAAACAACCTACTCGTTGTCGTAGTTTACAAACTTGTATCTAGTAGTATTTTGATCGAACAGCTATGTGAAGGTCCTGGATCGGGTGTCGGCCAATTGCCATCAATTACAACTCAGGACAGATTGAATATAATATTTTAAATTGGTCAAATACCTGATTTCAGTCAAATTCTTGACCCTCATTCAGCGTTTGAATGAGAGTCAGGATCAGTCTCAATTCAGAGAGTCAAAAATAAACTAGATCTTAAATGAATAAAAATCTAGGACGAATGTATGCTTTGTGAAAACTAATTGTTCTGTCTTACTTGCTACTCGCAACCTAAATTTAAAACATCCAGACTTCGCTTAGCAACACAAAGGCTTAGAAATGGAGTCGTTTAAAAACGGTAACATCTGAGTGAATAGTTGAATGCTTACCGGCTCCTGTCACCGATACAGTAGTTGCCATTGTTGTTGGGTTCTGGGTTGTTGCACTCGCGCGACTGCGTGGAGACGCCTGCTCCGCATGTTCGAGAACATTCGCTCCACTCTGACCACGGGCCCCATTCGCCGTTACGTGGCTTTGGGGATGGTGTGCGTGGGACGCAAGTCTGGTTCTGACACCACTGTGGAAGAAAATGTTGGTTAGATTTTGCGGATAGTGAAAGTGAAGGCTTTGTTTGGCCGATGCAAAATTCCCTACCAAAGCAAATAATTGTAGAATTTAAATCAGGTGCATTAGAAGGAGGTCAATTTTTTGATTCCTCCTTCCAGTAAAACACCAGGTAGTGATGAACGTTTTTGGCCAGACGTTTTTGGGGACTACCTATCTTATCAAAGTAGAATAAACTTTAATTTTACCTTTTTTATCATACCTACCTTATAGACAAATTTGTTTTTTTTTTCTTCATCATACATTTGAATTTCGACCATCTCAGTCAATGTATTTTTTTTAAATGACCTACTTCCAATAGCGGACTACTTAGATGAGATATTCCAACTAAACCATCATTCAATCCCACATATCAATTCCGGTGTAAAATCCCATGAAGCAAAAGCAAAAACACATGTTGGAATGATCGTTAGTACAAAAAGCTTAACAGTTTCCTGCGTATCTCACCATATCGGGCCCACAAGTGGTCCCGGGCGCGGCGGGGCGCAGCATGGACTTGCACACGTTGTTCACTTGGCACCACAGATGTAAACACAACTCGGTCGGCTTCGTACACACGACCGCTTCCGCGCCGAACTGCAAATGGCATTGATATGCTGCATCGAATGTTACACCTAGACAAGAAAACAGTTTATTAATTTATCTTTGTATTTTTAAGTTTCAGGATCATATTATTTGAAAGGTAATTTTCCGAACTTACCAGCAGGAACTTCGGGGTAGACATACAGCGGCTCTTGAGATGGTCTGTCGCTAAGGCACTCGCCCAATCCCGCACTAAAAGAGAAGTTATAAAAATTAGGTAAGTACAGTAAGTACGCGGTAAATAAGCTAAATCATTTGCTATGGTCACGCGCAGCCTCCTACTTCGCATTACTGCGCATTTAAGGTCGAGCGCCATGATGGTTCAACTTGTGTGACGACGATTATAACCGATTTTTGGTTTAATGGTTCAACTTATTTGCCCCGTACTATCTTACCTCGCATTATAAAAAAAAAACTACAATCCGTTTAGCAGAAACAAGTCGTAAGCGAACATAACGTTCCGTTTAATAAATGTAGAGATGCATAAAGTCGTTCAAAGTTATTCAGCGTTAAATTCATTCCAGCTGGATTAGGAAATAGTCGACCATAAAATTGTAGCACAATACGTTTTCTACGTAGCCGAGCGAATAACAGCTGAAGCAGAACAGCGGGCGCGCCTACTGGATTCATTTCAGCACATTTCGCACAATTACGAGCGCGTTTACACACTTCACAATGATTTGTGCGTACGAAACTGCGAATAGCAAACACGCCTCTATAAACGCACGGTTTCACAACCACTCAGTCCTAGGCCAGAAGCGTCATAAACATGTCACATTTAGAACCATCAATTTTTAACAGCCTAAGTTTATATTTCTATTCATCATGGAATACTTTATTTAATTCATTAAGAAGCGCCATAATTTGATGTTTTATGATGATTAGTCTGCTCCATGATGACAAATATATAAGTCGGGCGCGTGTGTGGTGTTGGCTGTAAAATTCAAATACCGTTGCGACATTTAATTATTAATTTTTCGAGATCGTTTATAACGATATCCGGTATTAGATTTCGATTCAAAATCTTTATTTATGTTTGCGTAGGATTTCTGCTTTCAATTTTATTGACACTATAAAACCATTTTATGTAGTTTGCTAGTAATGACAGTATTATGTAAAGACTCACTCAAGAGTCACTTTCATGTGCAAATGATGTCGGATTAAATGAAGCTATAGTATTAACGGACTGGCTGGTCACAATAAATTTAAATCATCAATGAAACCGCTACGGAAGGGGCCTGCCCGTTCAGTAAATTAGGTAGGTAAGCGCACAATATGCAGCGTATGCGCATGTATTTATGATCAGGCGCTTTAGTGTTACTGAGTTAAATAAAATAAACGAAATACTTAAAAGCTTTCCGCAATTTACGCTAAAGACGGTATTGAATGAGTCAACAATTTTAAGGGTAAATGGAATATAAAAGTTGATCGGAATGAAACTCGTTATGTGGCTAAGGTTTCTACGATAAATAAACTAATAAATGTTCAATAATTGTGACAGAAATAATTCGACGCAAATAATTCGATGGTAATTAACCGACTTTTTGTTCTGGTTCGTTTATCAAAGATGATTTTTGGATCAATGATTAAGTAGTGTATTAAATCGATCAGTTGTCAAAGTCTAGATGTTTTAAAACTTCACTTACTCCAAGAAGTTGGTGACGTCGCGTTTGCTGCACCTCGACCATGCGACCTGAACGGTGTCTGATTCGAAGATTGGGGTCATTATGTGCAGTGTCGATCCTTCTCGGCGATGGCAGCCTATCTTCTCCGTGTCGTGGTATAGTCCAAAACTGAGGACAAAGGAAAAATGTTTATTCAATTATTCTTTTAGTTCTGCTTAAAATTTGGAAAACAAATATCTGATTACCTAGATACTATGTAGCATGATTTCTTAGACATCATGCTTGAAGAAATTTTAACTGTTTGCCATCATAAGACCCGAGACATCTAAGATATCTAAGAGCTGAGTTTTAACTTCAAGGCAAGCATTCTCTATCGTAGACCATATCATTGCTTACCTTTTTTTGCTTAATGCTGATATATTATCAGATGAGATAGTGGTCAAGCACGAGCCTATTAAAAAAAAACTTTTTCATACACTCATAGAAACATTTACCATGTTAGTTTCCCCACAAAAGATTGTCATTACGTTGCGGTTTTGTTCGAAAAAAATACTATGGCCCTGATACGTAAGGAATGATTGAAGGAACACAGGTGGGGTTTAGTCAGTAAAAGTCTGATAATATTCCTTCTCGTTCTTCTCAGAGATGGAGATATCACACCTCAAAAAAATGGGTTTCTGAAAAATGGCGTACTAGGTGGAGATTACGTGCACTGGGTGGCCCAATGGGGGATTCTTTGAAATCGAGAGGGTGTCTCATTCCTCTGGTAAGTTTTTTCTTTACAATTTTATATTTTTATAGATATAGGTACGAAAACTAGGCCAGATGAATGAGACGTTCTCTCGGTTTCAAAGAATCACCCCAATAATGTAATTTCTAGGTCTGACAGTCTATCCCGGCGTTTTCTGGTTTGAGGTAGGTTGTGGGTGGAGTAATATAACGGTACAAAGATAAAGTTAGAATGCGCTCATTACAACTCTTCAAGAAGTGCCCACTTAGATTGTCGGAGCTTGGTATCTCTTACAGTTTTACATACTCCGTTACTTTAAAAGTGTGAGCCTTATCTGCAGTCCATTTGCATTCTACAAGGAAGTGTATTACAAATAGATATCAAAGAGATTATTCAAAGATCATAATATTAAAGTTGTCAAAAAATAAAAGGCCCCTTTTGACATTTGTCGGGTGTAGTGTAGTTACTACTAAAATAAATAGCTACTACTTACTACACAGGACCCCTAATTATTATTTTAGTAGAAGCTATACTACACCGGACAAGCCGTTAGGTAGTCAAAATACAAATGCCGTTTTGCCTTTTAGTTTTTGGCAATTTTACAATGTTCAATAATTTGACTGTAGGTCCGCTAATAATACCCCGAAAATCGTGATTAGCGTAAGACTAGTGGTTCATTGATATTTTGACATTCAGATACTTAATTTGAATAAATATTAAGTTTTTAAAATATTGTGACCGAAGCTGTCAATGATTGTATAAATAAAACAGAATCTTATGCAATTAATAGATCGTGTCATTGCATCACACGAAATATCGTCTATTCAAAATAGTATAAAGCTATTTATATACCCGTATCTACATAATAGCTCAATAGTTAATATTGCTTCGGCCCAAATGGATACTGAGGTACATGCATGCATTATATGTCATTCATGAGTCGTTATTAATGCAGCGATAATGACGTTTATCGACAATGTTGCAACAAATAATCTTAATAGCTCTATTAGCAGAGGTCGTAATCGTTATCTTGTAATATGAACAGTGGCGCTCCCGTAAAGGCACGGTCACAACCGCTGATCGTAAAGTCATTATGATGCACTGATGGAAGTTTTGGCTTTTATTTTTGAGTGGGAAATCATCAAATAACTTCTTCCGCACTAAACTACAATTGGTATAGGATGGTGCGGGTGACAGCTGTCGGATTCATACAATGTAGCTTCCTAGCCTTTTCTGTCATCTTAAAGATGCATATTTTCGTGCTGCTGTCATCCTACCCATGTTATATAAAAAAGACGTTTGGTGGAGCGAGAGGCAATGTAAAAGACTTATAATGAAAACCCGCTTTCCTTCAGTTTCTTGCCTTTTCCCTTTTAGGACCGCGGTGACTCTTGCGATCAATCCTGAAGCTTTGGATGGAAGCCTTTGTAAGGTCGGTGCTCTAAGTTATCTATTCAAAGGAGGTGGGTAAGGTAACTTAGGGCACCAACTGTACATACGTCACGTATGAGAGATTCGACAAACTCTGCCACAAAATGTTTTATCATGATATACTCGTAGATGTATGATAGGTTGCTAAAAACCACATCGCAAAGGAAATATTAACAACAACAACGTGAAAGTATTTGCATAGCAGTAACTTTTATCTCTATCTCTTTGGTAAGCAGGCAATAATCATTTTAGCACTCAAGTACATACATTATACATTATGAATTTTACATAAAATAATTTTGCGTAAAAAGCTATTGTACCAGAGTTACAGTTAGTTGTGTACATAGAGGTTATTTTATTCCTATTTCAAAAATTCGAACTCGAATTCGAACTTTTTTTTTTTTCTATTCTTCAAGTTCATTTTGATGGAGCATTTAAATATGTGTTTAGTCTCTGAAAAGCAGGAACAGTAATTTTAATTTTATTGTAATTGCTGTCAGCAAGTTCATGAAAGTTCTCAGGTTACAGTCTAAAGTCAAATGTTATCGCAACTCATATATAATGTTGTATAATTATTGTGACGTATTGTCGTTAATGACGAGTAAACGTGCAATAATAAATAAATTATCTTCGTTTATTTATTTTTCTATAAACATTCGTCAAATTATCTTAATTATTTAATCTGTTAGGTATATCCAGTTTATTCTCGGAAACTAGATTGATAGTATGTTTCCATTAACGTTATTAGTGAATAACTTTAATACCTATTCAGATAATAATTAAATATTGAAACAAAGTATGTTAAGAGCTGGGTACAGTTATATCGTCAATTCAATCATTCGTAATGATTGCAAGTTTTATCATAATTATGACAATAGTGATGGGGTAGTGGTGGGGGTGGGGGTGTAGTGGTGGGGGTTTACTTCCAAAGGGAAACTTGTGGTTCCGGAACGCAAAGGGTAAAGAAGGAGCAGGAATGTCTTAGTTGACATTTTCGTTTCAGGAAGTGATGGGCCCATCTATTTTTAGCCCAGACGCGGTTCGGCCAGACATAAAACAGTGGGTCAGTCAGTCAGTCGTCGTGATATTTGGCACTGGATCCTATCACTATTATGTATGTTGTGTTGTCGAGCGGCCACCTGTGAGTCTGTCACGATACACAGGGCGTTATACGCTTACTTTATTGCGAATGATATGAACAATTATTGGCACACGTCCAAAATCGTATCTATGAACGTTACGCGCGTGGAATACGTCAAGCATTTGAGTTGCCATTTCCCAGCATGCAATTGCAAAAACTATGATGATGTTTCTTGGACTGCAATTCAATATTTCAAATCCAAATAAATCTGCAGATTCAAAATAAATCGAAACAAATCTATCGTGTGCAAAAATACCAATTTAATTGCTTCTCTCAACCAGACGAATCGAAACTCCGGAAGTGTCGGCACGCGAGGTTACAAACTTGATAATTCGGTATGTATTTTGGTAGGAGGAAAAATATAGTCGCAATTAATTTTATCAAGATGCGCCGCGACGGGTTTCATTTAAAAAAAAAAAATGTTACGGCTAATGTTTATTTAAATTTATATTAAGTAAAACGACATTTCGTTCAGTAATAAAACCCGAACAAAACCATCGTGTTAGCTGTATACGACATGAACGCGATTGTCAAGAGTCACGCCTTTCGACCCGTATAGACATCTGTCGCCTGTAAATTATTTAATTTATCATCAAAACCCTTATTCTTTATTTAAGATAACGCCATAAAAAATAAATGAACTTGTGTGGGCCGATAGTGCGGCGTCAATGCACCGGGTGCATTGTACGCGACGAATGATGCATTCATGTCTACAAGAAGGTCAATGGCTGACTCGCGCTGTTTGCACATTACATAACCTGTGTTTGTATTACGATTGTGGGCGTTGTCTAATGCCAGTGACAACGCCTTGTTTGTACTAAATAGTACACACAAACCAACGGGCTCCGAATTCTCGGATGCAATGCAACTGTTTCATAATTTTCTATCTTGAAAGCAACGTCCTTGCGGTAATCTCGGCTCAGAAACATGACTCAGTCCCGATAACCGAAGCACTCGGCAACCGTTGCCAAATAAAACTAGCACTTATTTCCAAAATAATACTAACAATATTACGCATGCTTGTTTAAAATACATTTTAAATACATACATTAGAGCGTGTGGTCGCCCGGGAATCGGATGATACGTTCGTATTGAAAGATTGTTTATTTTAAAAAAAGTTGAACTTTTGATGTGGTGTTATGAAAAGATTATTCGCGGTGTACCTAAATAGCGCTATTAATGATTAACTTATGCGTGTTTAGATAGTTTAGTATATCTTTGAAGATGATATAACGTCTGAGGTTAGACGACTGTAGTCAAGGACAGACTAGATTCATTACAATCAAAACTAGTGAAGCGTAGCGTGATAGTACCCAATTGTAGCTATAGAAAATATATGATAGAGTACAAGCTGACTGTACAGACAGCATCATTAACTGGTTATCCCCTTTCTAAGATATTTTAATGTGAGAGGCGTAACCAATTGATGCAGCTGTCTGTACTTCATAAACTTTGACCGACTGGCGGCTGCAGCGATCACGCTAGTAATCACTGAAGCGATGTTTGTGTAACCTATTTATCTAGGACCGGTATGAGCTGCACTGTAAACTAAACACTTCGTTTGTGGTGCACATAGTGGCAAATAACCACAGTTCATTCAGAAACAGTAAGTAAAGGGAGATACAAATTTAATGAGTGATGAATTGATAAATCACAATAAAAAAATCTGTGCGACGTAAACCTACAAAAGATACGAGAATTTATTAATGCCTATTAGCATTTTATGAATCCTGGGTACTGTGCAGCGATTCAGTAGGAACTACTATAGATATGATAATGCCACGCTGTTAACATAAATCTTACTGATGTTTTAAATCATTTTTCGTATCTAATCCGACATTAGTTTCTTTATGGCATATAAAACGTTCAGTAGATCCGTGGCGAATTTATGGAGGACTGAAGACATCTATTTTGGGTACCCGAGCAGTGGTTACTACTCTAACCGTACATTACGTGATATGTAAGCTGTGTTTACATTGCGATTAATATTTCTAGTTCAATAGCACGATGGTGAGTCATCTAATCGAGCTTTTCAGGAAATTAATCACATTGTAATCTATAAATAAGTTATAATTGTAATCCAAGGGCAAAATCAATATTTTGTTCAATGCTACGCTGAAAAATTGCCTTTGGAAAATTTTTGGATGACGCTATGACTTACAATGTTTACACAGTTTTCTTATAATACATATCCGTGACCTTAATCTTATATAGTTTCGCTTTTGCCCGCGACTTTGTCCGCATAGAAGTCAAAAATGGTTCTGGTTTTTTTTATGTTATACTAAATAAAATATCTACCCCTTTTTAAACCCGTTAGGGGATGAAATTCAATAAAATACGGAACTCTACTTCTGGAGATTCTTTAACAGAATTGATTTCCATCAATTTTAAATTTCAATTTCTGTTAAAGAATCTTCAGAAGTAGATTGGACCAAGGAATCATTGTTGTCCCATACAAACTATGATCCCTTTTTACTTCTTTTTTTAGGAGTAAAATTTTGAATAATCCTTTCTTATCGGATGCCTACGTCATACAAAGAACATATCCTCAAAGTTACAGGTCTTTACGATCAACGGTTTAGGCTGAGCGTTGATACGTCAGTCACTCAGGACAAAGCATTTTATACGAGTAAGTATAGATTTTTAAATCTGAATAAATGAAGAATACTTCCGAGAAGTATCTAATTGAAAATAAGTTTTGTTAAATTATAGATTTTTTTTTCCTAAAAGTTATTAATTAAAAGCTGGCACCAAACACATAGTAACCAGTTTAGAATACTGGCTACTTGCCTAAGAATTGCGATTCTGAGAAAAATGCAGAAAAAATATAATATGCAATTTCAAATTAGCTTAGATTTATAGACTCATTTAATTAAAAAATATGTGTGCGTTCAAGTTTTTGTGAGCTGTTGCCGTGAAATTTTCACTTTATCGTGTTTCATTACGTGTTTTTAAAAGATTAATGTACTTAGGTTATTTCCAAGAAATTAACTAAGATAAAAGTGACGTTTTGGTTTTTATCTTTAACATTTTATTTGGGTAATATTTTCTATATTATGACTCGATATTTAACGTTAGTTTAGTTTCTTTTATTTTGAGGTGGGAAATCATCCAATCACTTCTCCCGCTCTAGGGTGGAGCGGTTGGACGTGTCAGACTTTACTGACTAAAACCCACCCCTAAGTTCCTTCTTTGCCTTTAGTTCCAGTGCCCTGAGATTCCCTTTCGGATTTCTTATGGCCCCGAGTAGGCTTCGGCCCTGCTGGGCCCCTACGGTTTTGCTGACATTTCTTTAAGGCGCGCGTGGAACTCTTACGCGCCTCCGAAGACTTAGGCTCGGTCCGGAGGGTATGTGCTCGGACGGAGGGTTACTGGACGGCCGGACGGCGAGCTACCCATACCTCGTCGTCGACCTACCGTGTTCCTTCAGTTGGTTATTGGATTTCAGGACCACGATGACTGTATCAACCAATCCCATAGTAACACGAGTCTCCTGAGTTAAGTCTTATTTACTTAGAACATTGGGTTTTTCATTGCATAAAACTGAATAAACAAATAAATCGTTAAGTAATTATCACGCAATTGCGTGTACCATTTATCTGTCATACTGCAGAGTCGTTAGGATTTTATATAATAAGGCCTGTCTGGTGATCGTAATTAAATAAGCATACTCGCACATTTTATTCATTTAGTAAAAAATGTCATCGCATTGGTATAATAATTGCTTCGATTAAACTATAAATAAACTTGTCTTCTTCAACGTTATTTCTTGTGCGATAATAAAAAATATTGTAAATTTACTAAAATTGTTGGTTACTGATTAATATTAAAGCCTCTTGTCCATAGTTTCCCAACCTTTTATGAACTAGCCTCCTATACAAGAAAACGAAATTCCAACGCCCCCATTTACATGCCGCCGGGATTCCGATCCTGATTTCCGGCCACCGTAGGCGCGGGCTTGCGGACGGCGAGCAATGGGTAGCTCGCTGTCCGACCGTCCGGTAACCGACCGGACTTAGCCCAAGTCGTCGACGGCGCGTTCCCGCGCGTCTCAATGAGCTATTAGCAAACCGTAGAGGCTCAGCCTGCTAGCTGCAGGCAGGCAAGGTCGAAGCCTACTGGAGCCAAGGGCCGCTTTCTGAAAAGAAGGCTCGGCCCCTGTATGATAGGCAACGAAGGAACGGGGTAGGTTTTTAGTCAGTAAGAGTCTGAAACTATCTCCCGCCCCGCCCAAGGGATTTGTGATTGGTTGTATGATTTTACCTACTATAAAAAAACGCCCCCCTTTACATAATAAAATTCATTATACCAATTTTATATGTCTGTCTATTATCTAGTAATAATCACAGATTACAAATTGATTCTCTTTCTTTCTCTCTCTGTAACTATGCCACCCGTGGTCGTGGCTGAGAATCGTGATTATTAATTGTTTAAAAATAATAAAACATGTATCAACATGTTTTAGTGCCCCCCATTTGCCTTTGGACCCTTTACTGCCCCGTAAAGTTTCAGCGCAACGCGTTCCAGGGGGCGGTATGGACCATATACAGATAGACAGTAGAAGTCCGAATTATACTTATCACTGGCTAAACCATTGCATATATGCAATCAGGCAATCAGTACCTCTACCATGAGTTTTAAGCAATAGTATTCGTCGCTACTCGATATCGACGCCGTAAATATTTTGTATGGAAATTTTTGTTCTGCAAGTGACCGCTAGAGGCGCTGCAAAATTTGCCATACAAAATATTTACGGCGTCGATATCGAGTAGCGACGAATACTATTGCTTAAAACTCATGGTAGAGGTACAGCCGAATGTTTCCACTTCTGAGACCCAGGTACCTACTCTCTATTGAAGAGTATTATTTTGCTGAAATACTTCACGCGGGCCCAGTGCAGGTTGGTAGATGTCACGTCTACAATGTTTTGGTTCTGGCTGGTTGGCTCACAATGTTTTCCTTCGTCATTTTGAGAACAGTGGTAATGAAATAAATCACACTAAGTACAGTGCTTGCCTGGGAACGAATCCGCGACTTATTACGAATACTCTAACTTTATATTTGACTTACTTGTGTCCCAATTCGTGTGTGATGGTGTGTGCTAACATGATGCCGTTGTCCTCGTTGACGGAGCAGCTGCGGTCCGGCTTGCACATCCCCGCCACGTGCGCGACTCCCAGCGTGCTGCAACAATCATCCGGTTTACTACACTATACTACTTACTAGACTACTCTATAATGTAACTAATTAACAGCTTTAATGTCAACACCACAGAACGGATGATCCCCTGTTTTTACGAACTTGAAATTCATTGATCATGCATCTGGTACTATTATAGTCAATTCGGCGCCCCCGGGCAATAAGTCGGTAATATTATAAAAGTAAGTACTAATATTATAAATGTAAAAGTAACTCTGTCTGTTTCGCGTTCACGGTCAAAAGACTAAGCCAATTTGGTAAGCTTGAAACCCATAGACTACTTTTTATCTGGTTTTACTTCGATTTCGCATCCGCTGACTGACATTCACGCGAACAAAGTCGTGGATATTAACTAGTATTAATATAAGGCCGCGTTTCCACCTACATAACAACTCACTTGCAAGTTCAATTACATTGCGGGACAGGATCGAGCGATGGAACACATTTATTCCTGCATAGCCCGCAATGTAATGAATTTTGTATGAAAACTAGTTGTAAGTGGAAATGTAGTCTAATACTATTCAATACAAGTGGCAAATAATAATATAACTTTTAAAATTACTAATCGTCCGGTTGTCTATGCGAGTTTTAATGCCGTCATTATAAACAATGTGTTTATTTTGAGTATTATAGCCCTAGTTCGAGTTTATATATAAAGGTTATGTTGAACAACTGAATAAAGACTGGATAAAGTACATAGAATTTTATTTATTTTGGAACATAAGACGTTATTCTTTGGGCACCTTGGTATAGAGTGAGTTTATTGTATTTGAAGTTAAAATATTGTAATTGGTACTTTTTTATCTTAGAATTTTATTATGTGATGTATATTACATTGCAGACGTATTTAAAATAAAAAGTCAATATTTTAGCCTATCAATAAGCACAATATATTAATTAATTGGTATTCATTTAGTTTTTTTTTTCATATTTGATCACCGCCTTTACGCTGCGGTAGATGCAGCGTAAAGGCTCTCCCTTTGTTAGCACAGCTTTTCCAAACGGCTAATGATTTCTCTTAATTAAATAAAAATTATAAGTAAATAGGTACAAACATTTGAAAAGAAACCTGCGTTAATTAGGCGTACCTCATTAGTCAATATTGTAATAGCAATTTAGATATCGTTAAGAGTGAATATCCTACTTGCAAATAGAATAATAACTTAATTTAATACGAAATCGGGAACCTAAAAAAATAATAATTCAAAGTCATCATCATCATATCAGCCAACGTCCACTGCTG
The DNA here is from genome assembly GCA_958295575.1 of Leucania comma. NCBI lineage: Eukaryota > Metazoa > Arthropoda > Insecta > Lepidoptera > Noctuidae > Leucania > Leucania comma. The sequence continues at coordinate 11,255,716 of OY282476.1, read as the reverse complement.
GACATAGGCCTCCCCCAAGTGTCGCCACAATAAACGGTCCTGTGCGTCTCACATTCATCGGATTCTTGTGGCCCTCACTAGGTCATCGGTCCATCTTGTGGGAGGCCTTCTAACGCTATGTCTTTCGGTGCACGGGCGCCACTGCAGAATCTTTCGGTCCCATTAACCATCGGTTCTACGAGCAATGCCTACTGTCACTTAAGTTTAATGATACGATCAACAAATTGGATGTAAATCCATTTGTTATATTTACAGTAATCCTATCTCTAGTTCAACTCTATGGACTAGGTTCCATTTAAGAGCCGTTAGTAATATTTTTTACTTTCTTTTTTCTTTTCTGAAAATTGCATCTAACTCCTTATTTCTCGGTTTGTTTATGAAAATGTTTACTTAAGTATAGGCGGAGGGGGGTGGTGTGCGCTTTGTTTACTTTTGCTGATAACGCGAAGCGCCCCCACTCTCTTTTTCAGAAAAACAAACTCAGCTGCCTATCAATTGTTTAAAATTTCTAAAATTCTACTAATAGGTATGTATATGACATTAAATCAACCGCATTTAGGTGCAGTGATTGGGTTCATCTCAAGACTAAATCCTAGATACAAGAAGACTCGTTAATTTCTGCGTGACTTCAAACCATTCAGTTACGAAGCAACACAAATCATTGCTTTTACGTAAACACGATTATCACCGAGCCGCTAATAAGTTTTCGTTTGCATTAACAACAAATTGAATAACATGACCTTGTCCCAGTTCATGTGAGAATGGGATAGGAAACTATTGTCTCGCATGAATTGAATAGTACATTTTGATACAAGTGGAGAAAGTTTGTTATTGCGACCGAGGTGGAATTCACACGAGCCGCAGGCGAGGGTGTTATGGAGCCGAGTGCTGCAGTGACATGACGCGTGAATGTAATAAATTGTGACGGGGATAAGCTCGCGCACTTTTTCGCACTGGTGCGAAAAACATTAAATTGCATGCCTAAAAGCGGTAGGGTAGGGATAATAACGCGTTTTCGAGAAAGTCCATTGAAAACTATTTAACAGAATGAATCAATAAAAAATAAATAAAGTATTTAACGGATTCTTATCGTATTACATTCAACTTTACAAACGTATCTATAATTCCGTTGAAAAATGAGAAATTATCATTTGCATAATATCAATTTATTATTTTCTATGACAAACCCATGTGAGATACATGGGTTTGTCAGTCCCTAATAATATTTAATATCATAACTGTCAATTTACAGTTAAACATTAACAAACAAGTTTAACAAACATTGTTTGCCTCATTCCTTAAAGTAGTTAGTTCATTACGAAGGCATTTAATTCTTTATGTACTTAAATAATTATCAAGTAAAGTTATCATACGAGAAACTAGGAAATAATTATTGTTTTACATATGAATTAGCGATTAAAAAGGAATGTTAATCGTGATTCCTAATCGCCTGCTAATTATATGGGTACACGTTGGGCGGGGCTTCATTAAGGTCCTAGCTCCCGAGCAGTGCCAAAAAAACAGTGACATTCTGGAGCCTACTCCACAGTAACGGTTAGGTCAATAGGTTTAAAAAAATATATGTTTAATACAGACTAGCAGACCCGGCAAACTTCGTATCGCTTAATAGTCGTTTCGTTTTTGTAATTTTTTTCATATTTTCTCACCGTTCAAACCTTCCCTAGAGTATCACGAATCCGTTCTCGAGTTTTAACGAGACTAACGAACAGCTATTCATTCTTATATATAAGAAGATTCATGTACAATATCAACATATGTTTTTTTTCGCATGACTAATACATTTATTAAAAAAAAAAAAAATCTCCAAGAAAATGGATTTATAGGTCAGCGGGGCTCGGTGCGGGCGTAGGCGATAGTACAACTGTGTGCATTTAACTCCGGCTAGAAGTTCAAGGGACTATACACCTTAAAGCTAGTGATAGACGACCAGCGCACGGCGCTATCGAAGTCGTGACGAGACATAGCCACTATAGATTCATCAGAAAAAAAGTAAAAGTCGTCATTCTTTATAATTTTCTTCCGGTTACGTAAATAATATAAATCGATTTCAGACTTGTGGACAAAATTCGGAAAGTCTTCAAAGAAAAGCGATCGTTGCGTAACAATAAGATTTAAGATCGAAAGTGAAATCCAATTTACTTTACAATAGGAAGGAGCGTTGTCATATCTACGAGAGTCTATTCTTTGATGGCGGCGTGAACGGGAATAGTCTGCTAATAATACGCTTGCGTTGCTGACTCACGCGGAAGCCGATGAAAAGCTCTATAAATTCCTTGTAATAAATTCAATATACTTACTTCACAAGCTTTATTTACATTAATATGTTTATTTATAACGGCATACCCACTTTACGAGACACCATTAATCAAAATATTTTACACATCGATATTTATTATCGAGGTATCACGACACTAAAGTAATTGTGATTTTGGCGAAGATTTATGCGGTTTGATTTATAAGCCGATAAAATTGATTTGACATGTGTTCCCAATTTTATGTTTACACCGCAATATAATTTAATAAATATTTAATAACAATTATAAGTAACGCGTTGATGTCTTTTGTATCGGTGAGACGTACGTTTTGTTACTCAATAATGATGGTCCATTACTGAGCAACAAAAACAAAACCAGCAATATTAATTAACAATTTCAATTAAAAATTCTACAGTAAAATAGCAAGAAAATCATAAACGGAACTGAGTTGTCTAATAAAAGTGGGGGTTATAAAACATTGAGCTATCATATCCTTAATTAACGTTTCAGTAGTAGTAGTATTAAAGGCCAATTTCAGATTTGGGTCAGCCAAATTGTTGGTTGTTGGGCTGGGCAACAACTGGCACTATTTACGCACAATTTGGATCATTAAGCAGCGCTGTGGTAAATGTGGATTTTAGTGTGGGCGACTATTAGTATACTCTGAAATTATGAAATCTTCTCTCCAAGGGTTGTAATATTTATTAAGTAAAAAATGTTTTTTTTTTATATATATATATAAAATTTTGGCCTTTTTACTACGGGATACTAAAAACTAAACTAATTTGCAGGCTGGCTGGAATCTATAGCTAGTGTTAAATTTCCGCTCCTAATAATAAAACTTTTTGCTGCAAATACAGTTAAGTTCAAGGATAGTAATAAAATAAATTAAATGAGTAGTGAGTATCATAAAGTTAACTAACAGCTTTACGGCGATAAAATCACCGAACGCTTATATCGCTTGTAATACAATCCGCAATAACATGTAATCACCTTTTAATGACTTGAAGTTTTCGATGAAAATTATCCTTTTATGTGAACGCTCATAAATCAAGCCCTCCCGTTAATTGTTCAGAAGGTGTGAAGTTAACGAGAAATTAAATGGCCGTTGATTTCAGTCAAAAGGCGCCTCAAGTATTTATTCGATTTATTTTAGGCTATTTATTCGCATATTGCATAAAAATATCTTCGCAGTTTTTATACAAATTGACATACATTCATTATTATTATTATTATATGAATAAACTCAGGCCTTTTCCCATAGGTTAAATTGATTATATTAAGTACTATAATAAAATTCCTAAAGACCTACGTCAAAATCAGTTTATTCAGTGTCCAACTAGGAAGTTTCATGTATATGATAATACTACCTCATGCAAGAGGTCTTGGGTTTGAATCCCGGGGCGGGTATGCTGTTGGAAGTTTGGAACTTGGGTGTGTAATACCCCCTATTCTCTCTCTGGTCGTATCGGATTACAATCATTTTTTTTTTAATAATTATAATTTGCATTACATTTAAGCTACAGCCTATGGCCTCTAACATGACCTTATTCTCTATTATGTCACATAAAGCGAGTAACATGTACATGCTAAATATCTGTTTCAATGTGTGCGTAAAATTGGCAGCGCGCCTTTCTGTCTAGCAGTTTGGTAGAGCCTCGACAATCGCCCGTCAGAGGGGGCTGCAAAGACATAACTACATAAGCAAGTACAATATAATCAGTGTTAAGTGGATAATTTTGTCGGTAGAAAAGTAGTTCTAGTTCGAGATTTTTCTTATAATTCTCTTTAACCCTTAAACCACCCGTGTCGGATTAGTCCGACGAATGTTTTCACGTTCTATTCACCAGGGTCGTGTGTTTGCGAATTGGTACTCAATTTCGTTTAGCTCTTCAATGCCCATTGGTGACAAAAGAGCTGACGAGATGGAGTGTTTGGTCGTGGATGTGCGATCCTGGTGAAGTAAAAAAGCGTTAGCGTGCAAAAAGGGTTAAAAATAAATTAGCAAACCTAATTCCGGGATAACTAATGTGGGCTATAGGTACGAATAGTTTCTATTTGCCAATTATATTCCGGGTTCGAGCCTGACCCCCATTTCCCACATACTGCGACCACTGCGAGCGTGAGCCTTGGCAAGTAAAAAATGCTAATTGAACGAAACATGACATCGCCGGAGTTCGCTTCAGGCGGCGCGATCAAACGACCGGAGAAAGTCGCATTGTGAATTCGTACATTTTCGGCCACAATACCATACTTGGTCAATAATTGTATCGAATAGGGTCAAGATATATTTATTTCGTGTTTATCGGTTTTTTTTTTTGGTGGGAAGTCGTCTAATGACTTTGGCGTGTCAGATTTTTACTGACTAAAACCCATTGGACGTTGGTTTCTTCTTTGCCTTCGTTCCAGAATCCCGGGGTTCATTTTCACATAACCGATGAACCTATAGTAAATTTCAATCCTGCAGGCGCACGTGGAACACTACGACGGCCGGATCGTGTTTATCGGACGAATTTATGTTTAGTTCGACACATGTATAAAAATATGATAAATAATGTAGACTTATAAAAAAATATCTCGATTCAAGGATGTTTAAATCCGTCGATCTTTAATCAAATGGCTTTATTGGTTTGAATGTGTCATAAAAAAGGCAATTTCAATAACATATGCCAATCTATAGGTGGTCTAATCTAAAGTATGCGCGTTACAAGATTAGTGGTGACTGGTGGTGTAACGGAAGAGATAAGCGCTCGCAGGTCCGGCGACACCCGAGACGGCGTGGCGTCGAGGCAGAACTCACACAAGATACAAGTCACACAACTACGAATTAAAATTAACCGACATCATTATTTTTAACGAGCGCCCTTTGTCAGACAACCGCTACTGAGAAACTTCGATTATGCACGAGATTAATACCTGAAGAGATTAGATGATAAGGAAGCTTTCATGCGAAATAAGATTATCTGCAAGTTTAACTGTAGTTAACTAAACTTTAAACTAAGTTTAGATAAGTCGAGTTCGAATTCACAGTTGCTAAAACCAGTGATTTAACGTTACATGTATGTTTTTAAGAGCTCCCAATTAAGATAATAATTTAGTTAAAATAATTTATGACCGATTCGTGTGTATGAATACGAAATGAAGATTAAATAATATGTGCATATTTAACTACCCATTACTAGGCTGTAGTGGGTTAAATTGTTTCTTAATTATTTGCAGTGTTAAGCAATAATTGAAATGTTAAGTACTTTTGTGAGAACTCACTTGGTAATTATGACTGGCATGGCGATTCTTGAAATAATATATTTACTGCCGTTTTTCAATGCGATAAAATGCACTATAACTTTTAATTACTATGTAGTTTTGTTAATTAAAATAGCGTCATTAAAATTTAAATTAAAGCACGTCGTCTGTTTAGTAAAATTTAATAATATTCATAGATGCATGGATGATTAAATTTTTTATGCGGCCTGGTATTGATAATGCACGGTGTCGGGTGCATTCAGCCCGCCCGGCCGCCCTGGGCTCCAATGCCGCATCGGCACCGTTACCACGATTGTGTTTTGATTGCCGCCTTCCCAGAACATTCGACTACACGTTTGTACCGTTTACCGAACCGAGCTTCCTCATTGCATTCATTACACACTGGTTTTTGGGCATGCGTGCTCTGGATACGAATTAATGTAGTTAACAAGCCGAAGCCGCTGTCTGTCGCTTCGCTTCAACGCCGTGAAATGGACAACATCGTTTATTAAAGCACCTGTGCACGCGAACGTGGCTGAAGGGATAAAGGCGTGAGAAATTTATTTATTTTATTAATTTATTTATTGAATAAATTATAACATCTTTACAGACGCATCCAAGGCGCTGTTATAACCAACACTTAAAATACATTAAGTTATTCTTAAATTAGCTATAAAATTATGTAATAAGTCCGGGCATTTCTTAATGCTTATTTGAGCTGAAATTTTCTGGTCCCGAATGAAAATTCATGTTCTTTTGCTCCACCCTAAGGAAAATTGCTAGAAAAAGCGTAAGGTGTTAACTCCGCCTTTGTATAGTGATTCTTGCTAGTGCACACTGATTTAATAAATCTATATTAAGGGCCGGTTCTAGTCACTGTTTTTTTTGTATGAACTTCGCTCGGGATTATGTCGTCTTCGCGGCCCCAAAACAGCGGTTTTATTTTTATATAAAAAAAAAACAACAACTATTGAAGATTTTTGCTCTTGCGAAGCGCTTTTAAATAAAAAGCTTTTTTTTTTTTTTTGTAACTTTCAAACAGTTCCGTAACGAAATCTCGTAGATAAATACGTTTGAAATCGTAAATTAGGGTCAGATTCGCGATTTTTTTTTATCGAGCCAACTAATTTATATCGTGTTTTCATTTTTGCCAAGCCCTTGGCCATATAGTCAATTTTAATAAAATAAATTTTCATGGTGTTCTCTTTTTTTTTTGTGGATTTCCATAGGTTTAAAAAAGGTCAAAATAAGTAGAACAGGCCTTAATACTGTAAAGCTTAAGAGTTTGAACGTGCTAATTTCAGAAACTACTATTTCGAATTGAAAATTTCTTTTAGTGTTGATATTGGTAATTGGATAGCTCATTTACTAAGGAACGTGATAGGTATATATCATCACGCTACAAACCACGGATGCGGAGCAGTAACCAAAAACGCGAGTGGAAACCGCAGGGGACAGCAATAACTTATTAAAATCCAAATTGAAACGTTTTCTGACTCAATTTCTAGAAAAATCTATGAAGATATGACTAAGTATAAAGCCATAGTAAATTAATTCCCGTAAAATTGCAAACAGCAGTGTGTTTGACCGCGCTATGTACTTGAGTGTTATCTATTTGGCTAATGTACCGCGATAACAATAGTAAATAAAAATCTCCTTTCAACATCCGCTTTCCTTGTCGGTATTACGTAAATCGTTTTATTTTCTCTTTGATGGAAAGGTTTTTGTTAACTTTAACAATATTAAAGTCGTGCGCTGAATTTCTAAGAAGTTATGAGGCGGTTTTCAGTTGTAAAAACTTTTGATTGAGAATAAAGTGTTGTGAAAAACTGTGACTTATCGTTTATTATACAACACTTGATTGACCAGTTGCTCTACTCAGAAATCTATATCAACTTTGTAAGATTAATGCAGAAAAACATCCAATTATAAACAGTGTATTATACGCTTGTTAGAGGAATTTAGTTCTTAAAACAGGTCTGCTTTACTTCATTCATAGCGCCCCGGCCTGGATAAGCGCATTATGTCTCGTCAAAACTAAAATATGGATTGTTAACGTCTTATTTTCCAATCGAAGTGCCTCCTTGAATATTTTTTTCCACATCTGTTATAAGAAACGTAATATATTTGTTAAAAAATTAAAATCTTGTTTTTTTTTCACACACATATTTCAACGTCAAATTATTTAGTTTCTTTACTGTTCATTTCGAAGCTATATGACTCATACAAATGAAATATTTGAATCTAATTGATACAATCCTTATTAGTTTTCAATTGATCTCTGAGGTTGAAATCAACGCCATTTACAATCGTATGTAACAAGTCTTCTTGTGCAACACACAAAACTTCGCATGATCAAAAAATTGTACTTGTAATTATATAACACTGTATGGTTATAAGCTTTTGTTAAAATAATGAATGCCCAATTTGTAGCCACCCAACATCCTTGGCCTTAATGTCGGCGTTTTTGATATGACCGCTCGGGCCGGCACATCGCCGTTAGCGATTCGCAAATATACGCAAAAAACCGATAATGATGTAAACAGCAATTTGTCGAGAAGCCCAGCATTTTGGCAACCTTTTTTTTTTCAATCACGTACGTAACTGTGAACTTGATGAATTGTTTTTGCATTCTTTAAACGCGTTTATTCGCAGCTGTATTTATTTTAATCGTGTTAACGTTTTTTTTACGGCTTTACCTTCTTTTCTCAGCTCTGTTTGCACATCTATCTTAAGTGCAGTTAACTAAATCACTTACGAACACTTCTTTTAAGAGCCCTATGTTACTCCTAAACAACTCTGTTTGAACTGCAATCGTTCAATGTCAAATTGTAATATAAAATCTTTCTAGAAAACCCGGTTTGCGCAAAAGATAAAATAATAATGGCACCGAGTGATGTGAGTAAATGTATCTTAATCTTTTTATCGTGTTTAAAAATAGAAACATTGCACGATGAAAGTAGGTGTTGATAAGGAACGAATGTTTGAATATTATGACAAGTGTGTTTGGTCAGACACGGCGGTGCCGATCTGATTGAGTGTTGAGCGTGGAGTGTTCTGCGGATTATATCGACAAAGTAAACGTTTAAACTAAATAGTGTACAGACTAAACACGGCGGGTTATGCAACAAGTGCGTACAGGCCAGCGGCTTCTTACCGACAAGAACCAAACGCAACACAATATGATTTATTTTAATTACGGACTAATTTTATATTTATCCCCCGCGAACTAGGTGAAGTTATTTGCGCGTATGTCAAAATATATAAACAAAGCCTTCAAATGTAAGCCGGTCACGTTTGGATCTCCTCCGTTTGAACACATGATTTAATAACATGTTTAAAATTCAAATTGTGAGATTTGCATTTATTGAGATTGATGCATCATGTGTTTTTGAATTGAAAAAAAACCCAATGGTCTAGAAATAAGTAAGTCTAGAATGTGCCGACCATTTATCACTGTAAGCCAAAACACTGGCTTTAAATAAAAAGGCGTTTATATAAACGCGAACATTTCCGTTTTATTTAAATAAATTCTTTATAGATGTGGGCGTGTACCGTTTAACAGTATTTTAAATAAATAGATGCAACTGGCTGTGACGTAAATGAGTTTGAAATGCCTGAGAAACTATTAGACACCTATATCCAGGTGTTTGGGCGTTCGTATCTGAAAGTGTTCTATTTGTGCGTCGGTTACTCATTGCGATTCTGTTTACTTTGCTAACAGACGGCTGCTCCTGCCATTGACCTTGTGTCGGCGTTCAGTAAAAAAGAAATGCTAATATGCTGTTGCCCCCTGAGTTCTGAGTGCTATACGTAGTGACGTAGCGTCGTATGTTCACTGTGACCGGCAGACCAGATGGCATTCCGCTTGGATGTTTCTTTTCTCGCTGTTTATTTCTATTCATGCTTATTACAAAGTAGCGTCTCCACACGAGTGAATTGAAAATGCTCAGATGGACTGGAGGTATAACCCGGCTAGACCAAGTGCGAAACGAATACGTCAGAGGATCTTTTAAGGAATCGGTACCCAATTGCCGAAAAGTGAAGACGTTTCCGCAAGAGAAGACCATCCGCCACCTGGTGGTCAAATATGCAAAAAAAAATCCAGCAAAGTCTCGGCACAGACAAGCCAGAAGAGAGCTCTCTGGCGCAAACGTCCTAGGAAACCCGACCCCAGCTAAACTGGGAACAGGGTTGGACACAGAAGAAGAGAATTATTACTAAGTGATAATAAAATGATGGTGGAAAGTCCGTACCTACAAGGCGCGTCGTGTTGACTGCAGATGTCTTGCCTGGTCACGAGGATCGCAACATCGTGATGATAAGGGTCTTGGTCGTCTTTTGGGTTCAGCGAGTGTTGCCAGCGACAGAAAGACGCCAGAGTTATGTCGGCGTTGGCAGACACCTCCAAGTCAGGGGCTGCTTCTATCTGTTCCACTAGGATTATCTTCACGATCACCACTTTTATGTAGTTACCTATTGAAGGGTCCATGTAGAGGGATGATACCTGTTTGGAAACAAAATAACTAAGTCAGATATAATTTGTATATATTTTATTTCGGTATTGGTAAAATTACTACTGAACGAAAGTGATTTTGTAGTCATTTTATCTAGGCTTTACAACATCAAAAAATTTCTTTAAATCAAATTTTGATTTACAGTTTCATCCTGCAATACGTTATAGATTTGTCTGGATGTCAGATATTATTATTTGCTTAGTTCTGTCAATTCATTAGATTGAAGCTTAATTGCTCATGTTGACTTAGTAAATTAATTACGAAAATAAAAAGTATCTGGAACGGGAGTTAACACGGAAATTGCCTCATGAAGAGCCTTATTTACATTTACACGTACCATATTCATAATAGTTAGCAGGTAAGTTTCCAAGCTACCGTCGTGGAAGTCGGTCATAGATTTGTCGGCGACCAATAAAACTTCGACGTGGCGAGGTTTGCTCACGGAACGCGTTCGACGGCTTGCGCCATCTTGTGCGTGCGCCTGCGCAGAGTTGTGATGGTGCGGGTAACGAGGATGGCTCTGCACCTATAATATTAAACAGATTAGCTGGGTAAACAAAGATAAATATAGTTGGTGAGCTACCTGCAGAAGAAGCTTTAGCAAGAGCTGCTTATGTAGGTATAGGAAGTACTAAAGTAAAACAAATAAGTAAAAAAAAATATGGGTGTCCTAGGCTGATCGACATCAAAACTTTAGTGACGCTGCATTTGTATGTTGTTAGAGCATCATGTATTTACTACCCGAGATCGGTTGGTTGGGACAAAATTATGCAATGTTTTAAATATTTCGATATATATGTAGATGCTTATAGTTTATGCCTTACCTTGTTACTATGATTGTTATTGTACTGTGTTGTTCCTTTTTCTGTCAGTAAGTTCTGTCTTCGCCACTGGTACGTCGGCTGCTTTGTCGCACAGTTCTTCGATCTTTTTCTTCGTCGCCTGTTCCTAATTCTTCGTAACCTCTGCTCATCGGAATACCTATTTCGGTTTCTCTTTCTCGCTTCCAACGATACGGATTTACTACTCTCTATTGAGTTACTTTTGGAGCTACTTTTAGAGCTTGACTGCTGTAACCGCCTTTCTTCCATACGGAGGATGTTTTGATGTCTTCGATATTCTGCCGGATTCCTCCTCATCATTTCCATTCTTCTCCGCCTCTGTTCCAAAAAATCTCTTCTACGTTTGTCCGCGGCTTCTTTGTATTCGCGATATCGTCTTGCGTTGATTGGTCGTGTTCGTTTGTTATAATTTTGTTGTGTATTCTTCTCATGACTATTTCTTTTCATTTGAGAGTTGTTCCTCATCCTGTTGTCTACTTCTCTTTTAGCTCTATGCCATGCTTCAACTTTATCAACGGCAGATCTTCTGAATATAACGTGCGGTCTTGGTTCCGAACTATCTTTTGGGATTTGTTTGGATGGTTCGATCCAATATTCTCCGTGCTCCGTTCTCAAGAGACCCGCCTGTAGATAAAAAGTGTAATAAATAACACAAGATAAATTACAACACAACCGCAATGTACGTGCAAAAATGGATACCTATTAAATAAATCACCTTGATTAAGGTAACAAACGTCTGTAGTCTGTTGTCGGTAACCTCGGTATTCTTCTGACAGCTTATCTAACTTGCGTCATGATGATGGCGTGATGATATAATAAAGCATTATGATGATGATACTCTCGAAAATATCAAAGAACTGGGAACTTATCTGCGAAGGTTACATTGAAAAGTGTGGTCCGAAGATTAGCGTTGCATACTTAATGTTGTCGGATATTGTACAGTCGATTTATTAAATGATAATTTATTTAAATGGTTAAAAAAAACTATAGAGGTTACCGATCAGCATAATATACCTACATGTAAATAACATTGAATGGCCTACGGTCCATTGAGAGCTTCAAACCGGTCGTGCGAGTAGTGGGTCAACAAATCTGGCATGTTTGCTAGTAAAGCTAGATAAATTGATTGATAACGAACCAGAGGCGGCTTTGCGCGAAATTTAATGGAAACTGTTCCATCTGAACAGATATCTTGATCAACTTAGTGGTCCGCGTGATTGTGGAATGATTTATTCTCGATAGATAATCAGCTAAACATTTCATTTTAATAGATAAGCTTTGAATTTGCAAAAAAATAATCCATGTGCCTCTACTCTTGTCTTAGTAATAATCAATTACAAAGTCAGATTAATTGTTTGCTATGATTTTAAGGTCAAAACATATATGCTTAAGAACATATTTGGATGTAAACGATCAATATTATTTGATAATCAAATATAGCGAGTTTTTTAGGTGCGCAATTATAAGTGAGTACGTGTTCTCAATTAATAATGCACAGGTGTTGTTCGACTGTTCAGTAAATCACTTCCACATTGATTTGCTAATGTCAAATATTATTGACGAGCCCTTGAATTTACATGAAAACGTGTCTAAAACAAGAATTTTATTGACTTGGCTAATGTTTATTAAAATTATTTTTAGATAAATTGTAAAGCTGAGAAATTTGTTTCGGGCGAGTTAAATCTGTATGTATAAAAGGAGAAACTGACTGAGCGGTATATCAACGCAAATTACTGGGAATAGGACCGTTAAATTTTGTTTGAGTCTATAATTAAGAAAATCTATGATTAAGAAACTTGAAATTTGGCAGAAATAAGTATATGTAGTATTATTATTTTTGTTTCAAGTTTAGTACCAAGTAAGTACCAAAAATCAACAATAGCCGTGGTCACTATTAGATTTTTAATAGTATCCTCAAAAAAAATCGGTTTAGGGAGTTATGTTTTTGTAAAATAATCGTATTTCTTTTGTTCATAAACTTGACCTGAATATTTACCTAAATAAATTAAAAAATAAATTAAATCCAAGAAAGTCTCGGGTAAAGTACTAGTATTCATATATTGAAGCAATATTTCCAATTTATCATCTGCATCATTATGATTATGAGACTTTCAAATATAGTAGAATTATTCTGTATCGTTACCGTAATAAATGTATTTCTAAACTTAATAGTTTGAAACATAAAATTATCTATTTTACACCGTTAGCATAAGCACACGATCGTGTAGTCAGTCACGTCATAGACTTGTTGCGAAATCGCACATCTGAGACACGTACCTACGTGTAAGAGACGTGGCGGTTATGTATGGCTATGTGGAGTGGTCTGCCTAGCCCGTCTGTCGCCGGCCTTGCCGCCAGAAGGCCGTCCGCGAAAGTCGCACTGCGCAATTTAACTCATTAAATTGATTGATGTAAAATTTTATTTAATAGCACTTAGCCGGTGTGACTTTGATAGTGACCAGTCTTAATTTTGTTGGCGCAACATTATATACATGTTTGAGCTTAAGTTTCTCGGTAACGTTGCATGTTTTAATGCATTATGAGTTACTAAAACTGTTAGGTGCCTCTCTTAGTGGAAAGCTGTTTTCCGGTTCATAATAAAGTGGAGCTGAACAAAATTATCGGAAAATCGACAGATATATCAACAAATCGCTTAATAGAGGCTATCTTGTAAAACTTATGCAAACGTTGCTTAACTGCTATTAAATAGCTTTACATAATTCGTATGGATCGTTGAGTGACTCGCGTTTTTTGTAGCTTATAAAACCAATCTGGGTTTACATTAAAATCTCATTTTGTCGATGTCAATAAACGAAATCTTACTTGTTGGAATAACTGCTATGAGGGGCTCTCATTTGGCCTCTAGCGGTATCACTTTCAATTTTATTATGTTGGCGATACGGTTGTAGGTAGAAAGTGAACATGGTCATGTATAACGCGGATGTGAGCTCTAGAGGTGTCCAGCTGCGCCCATCAAGTGGCCGAGCTCCTTCAGATGTGCCGCTGTACCGATGTGCCGGTAGTCACAGAGCGGCTCGTTCGTGCAAATTTTTTTTAGTCATACATTTCCTGTGTTTGTTTGTGTAAGTAGTCCGAAACATTGGTTAAACTTTCCGTTGAATAAATACATTAGCTATTAAACAAGCACGTGTATATGCAAATTACTGGATGTGGTATATAAATACGGGGTTTTTAATTTATGCACTGCCATCAGAGCATCCTTTGCATTCATAGTGTATAAATAATGCAGGTTTAATGCAGTGATTAAATTAAATAACATGTTACGTCTTCTAACACTTCAGATATCATTAAATTCTTATATCACACATCTATCAAAAAGGTATTCTTCTAAAAAGTTCTAGGAAGGTTGATCATTTGATACCAAAATCGGTTTAATCAGGCAACAAACTATCATTTTTAATTAAATAAAAAATGGTCTCTACGGAATTTGAACCCCGTGTTCTCTGTTCGAAAAACATCGTACATGTTTATTTTTAGTCTCCGCCTTTTTCAATTAAATGAACCTTAAATTTGTTGATAAAAAATCACAGAATTAAGCACAGTTGGCATTATCAAAATGATGGTCTGAGATGTGATTAATGAGATGTTGAATTCTTGGCAGGTTGTAGGGTCATAGGGTTGCATGTGCTTCTTTTTGCACGCTTCGTCCCAACCGCAAAACATAACTATTTCAGAATCATAATTATGATAGCATTCCGTTTATTAATTTAACTTTTGCTCTTGCAAATAAATGGTTATGGCGCGAACAGTTCGTATTTTACAAGAAGTGAACATTAATTTATGTACCAGACATTCCTAACCGGTATTTTAACAAACACAAAGGATAGCTCGTAAATGAACGCGTTTAATATATCATGTGTTTGACACCCCTTTAAGTTGAGCATTCATTCACCTGTCAAAGTTCATTCATCCTAACAATTTTAAAGATTGATGTTGTTTTGTAAACCTACGTGCAGTGTACATAGATAAGTTGTTATTATCGAATCAAACTAATCCCTTGTAGTCGCATCTATCATGGATAGTGTTCGTCGGAGAGGAACGTGAATTCTATAAATATCGCGATAGCTCTTTGATTTGTGTTTTCAGTGCTTATCTGGTGGACTAGGTCGGTTATAGACTAGGGATTTATTTGAGCATACTTACTACAAATCTTTATGTAGTGTTTAAATGAGATTTGTGTTATAAATAAATAATAGTTCGTACAGGAATCGAGCGTCAAGCACTTGGTATTTGTGTAAAATAATTGGTCAAAAGAGTTACCGCGGCGGTGGATCGTAAAGGACAACTGCAGGAACACAGGCGCGTTTTAGTCAGCAAAAGTCTGACACATCGTCAAGCTCCAGCCCGAGCTGATGAAGTTATAAGATAAACCCTTCCCCTCCCTTGCCGAAAAAACCACTTAGTATTTAAAGATAATCAAATATTATGAACGTGTTCTAGCTAATTAATAAGCGTTTTGAAAGTCATTGTGTAGGTGTTGTGCATAAATGTACATTAATTAATATAAGATAAGCATCCTTTTAATAATTTAGCAAAAAATTAGCAATAAAAATATTATTCCAAGTAATATTGGTATTATTTTATTGTCTGGCTGTTTCATAAAATACAATGTTAATAAAAAAAAGCTGTCGGGTTTTTTAATAGTAATATTTAAATATTATTATTTTTTGTTGTAATACTAATAATATATTTAATTGATAAATATATGTTGCGTAATAAATATATAAATACAAAATAAGCTTTAATGTTAGAGCTTTTTAGAAAATTATCGGCGTCGGCGCCGCTTCGTCGGATCCGATGTTAATATCTGTACGTAGTTGATTTGAACAAGATGCCATAACAAGTCCAGACGTTTGTCGGGCGTCTAAATTGAGGTTTAAAATTATTTCAGGTGACTGATCGTCGTAATGTCATAACCCAACTCACTGCCACACCCTCATCTGAATTCAGGCTCTGATTACTATCGGGATAATAACGAAGAAGATTGTTCGTATTATAAAATACTTAAAATGCCTCCACGTAGATCTGTTGGCAGTTTAACTAAGCTAGCAACTACAGGAAGACTGTCAATTTTTTACAAGACCGTGTAGGTCGAACTAAAATAAAAACTGTTTGGTAACTATTTGGATATAATGAAGCACATCCGTTGCGAGGCCATTAAGTTGTAAAACAAGAAAATATCTACTCTATTAGATACATATTATGAAGACGTAATTGTTCAGTTATTGTTGGTCGTTGTAAAAAATAAGCGCAGACTATAAATATTATAATTATGTGTGTACTTATATCAGATAAAGCAAGGTAACTGGTGGTATGGAAAGCGAGTTATGCCTCCAACCGTTATATGTTCGAAGGCTCTTTCTAACAGGTAAATTTTATTTAAGATCCAAATCAGTTCAGAATAATATTATTATTAGTATCTTAGAGGAGCTGTCCAACCAATGCCAAGGGAATTACTGGAGAAACAAAAATTTACCATTATTGGTCGATGTCCACAGAGTTTACTTAGATAAACCATTGTACTCGAGCCCGATATTAGATATTTACTCCTTGGACACTTGGGTAACCAATATAGATTTGTCTAGAGTAGTGGAGGTTACGATTGATGGTGTAAGTGTGGCTAAAAGACTGATTAATGTAACCGATCTCAACAATTCATGTGTAAAAATGATAGTAAATAAGTTTAGTCATCACTATAAACTATTTACGGACGGGTCCAAGGATGGTTCAGACTTGGGAGCTGCTTATTTTGATCCTCAATGTGATACTAAAGCAAAATTCAAAATTAGCTCCAATATTTCTATTATGTATTGTGAACTTATAGCTATTTCCGAAGCCTTGTTATATTTACTGACTATAAATCATAACAATTTTGTCATATTCTCAGACTCAAAAAGCAGCCTCCAACATTTGGCTCGAGTACCCTCGAGTCTTCGAGGGTGCCCGATAGCCATAACAATTTTAGACTTAATATGTAAAATTCAGTCTTCAAATAAAACTGTCACCATTCAATGGATGCCGTCACACATAGGAATCATGGGTAACGAAGTGGCAGACTTAGCAGCTCGACAAGCATCTTATGAGGGTATTGATTATACATGTCTGCCGTTGTACTCAGACTGGCTTGGACATGTCAAAGATACATGTACACATAAATGGCGCGAATATTTTCATGAACGTTCCAAGGTGAAAGGAATTTGGTATAAAACCATCCAATCTGAACCATGTCGTTACCCGTGGTTTGAGGGAAGGGAGATAGATAGAAGACATATAGTAGCTCTCTTGAGGATGCGTTCTGGTCACATTCCTTCCAATAAATTCAAATACCTTATGGGTAAAAGTTCCTCACCAAATTGTGAAATTTGCGGGGTCATAGAGGATGTTTATCATGTATTGATGGAATGTGACCGGAACATACAGGAAAGACAGGGTCTGCCTGAAGGGAGTTCTGAGGTTGGGTTGTGTAACAGTATCTTGGCTTCCCCGTTGTCGGAGGAGGCTAAGATATTGTGTCGATTATTGTTTAAGAGTGAGTGACATGATTTTACTAAGCTTAGTGTGTAATTTGTGTGGTTTTGTTACAGGAGTGACATTATCACTTGAGTGATAAAACTCCTTAAAATTAATAAAGAATAAAAAAAAAAAAAAAAAAAAAAAAGGTAACTGGCAGATAATCACAATGGAGCTGTAACTACATGAGTTTAGTCTGATGATTTAGATACTTGCTTATTTATTTGAGACTGGAATTAAATACAGAAGATATCAATTAGAGGCAGGTGCAAAATTAATATTTGTGTAGGCTGAATTTTTTTTGCAATACTCTTAGATTTATTACACATCTACCTATGAACATACATATTGCGCGATGGTTTTTTTTTTTTTTTTTTTAACGTAGGTAAAATCATCCAATGACGAATCCCGCCCTTGGGTGGGGCGGGAAACAGTGTCAGACTTTTACTGACTAAAAACCTACCTTTCCATTCCTTGCCTTTATCCTGGGGCCTTTGGTGACAGTCTCACATAACCTTTGGCCCCAGTAGGCTTCGGCCCTGCTGGACCCCTACAGTTTGCTGACAACTCCTTGAGGCGCGCAGTAACGGTGCGCGCCGTAGACGACCTGAGCTCGGACCGGTCTGTTACCGGACGGACGGACAGCGAGCTACCCTTTGCCCACCGTCCGCGAGCCCGCGCCTACGGTGGCCGGAAATTGGGATCGGAAACCCGGCGGCGGCGATATTGCGCGATGGTAAAGTTTACGTGATATAATCTTAATTCGATCGCGTACACTTGGAGCTATAATTTCTTGTTTCTTATCGACTCGATCGTTTACAAAAAGGTTTATTTCGAAGAAGAATAAATTTATATTACCCGCCCACGTGCGTAGTAAGCAATTAGTTTTTTATTACATAGCACGTGAACTATAAAGAATGGCTAAAATTATACATTAAGCCGACGTGTCGATTTAATTTGGATTAACTAATTGTAATATTGATTAATAGACGAAATCAAATGACAGACCTACTAAGAAGTTGTAAATGTGACAGCTGATACGTATAAATTTTATTTGACCTAATTGCGGAGATATAAAAAAAGTAACTTACATACAGTCTTATTTGACATTTTTAAAATAATGAAAATATATTATTTATTAACACAATAGTTGCATTTAGTTAAATTGAAACTATGAAAAAATTATCATCATAATTTTGAAGCAATCACCCAAAAATACTTTTTTTTCTAATATCTAAATCTAAAAAAATGTTGTTAACATTAATACATGACAAGATATCTACTCTTATCACTAAAATTCTCCACCAATCAATCATTAACAAATCTACCTACATGTGTCTGCAATCATTCTAATTAGTACTAATTACAATGTCACAACACATAAATAAATATGATCGCGCCAAAACCGACACCCACTTTCATTCAGTAGTTATATTTTCACTAACTCGACTAATTAATGCTAATTTTTTTGCAACACTACTCAAAATCAAGGCTAGATTGCGGGTCATAAAGCATTTTAGCCATGAATAAAATAGTCAGATTATAATAATTTCAATTTTTTAATGTTCTATCATGGGTTGTAGTCGATTAGCAATAAATCGTCAAAGGAGAGGTATCATTAGGGCTTTAATATTTATTCAAATCGCTATTTATCAACCGTTTAGTTCGGATGACGTATGACGCATGCGCACACCTGTCCTCCTTGCTTGCTGCCCGGCCGTCCCCCGCGGCATTAAAAGCTTTACAAGTCATCTGTCGATGACCTACTAGACCTACTAGCTAATAATACTAACACTAGGTGTCATCAACCGACTATTTTTAATGTACGATGTTATATTTTTAATTATTTCAAACGATAGCTCTGCACCTGGATGTTTCTTTGTCATCTGTCTCGTTTTATTCTGAACAAGTGCTAAATATATAAATATGGAACCTGAAATATTTAGTACACAAATATCACAAAGCTTGATGTTTTGAACGTGCTAATCTTAGGAACTGCTGAAAAACTATTTTAGTGTTAGATGGTCCATTTATTGAAGAAGGTTATGAGCTATATAACATCACATCACGCTTCGACCAATAGGAACGGAGTAGTGACCAAAGATGCGGTGGATAAAACCGCGGACAGCTAGTGTTAGATACAATAAAGATTAGGATTTTGAGAGAATTGAGCTCATTATTCTTCCAAGCTTAGGTCAGAGCTGGCTTCACCTACATGTAGGTATTTAAGTCCCAAACCTAAGAGAACATGTCTGAATTTATTGCTCAGTAGTTACATTAAAATTCAAAGGCCTGTGTTCATAGCAAGGCTAAATGAAATTACCCAAATTAGCATAAGTGTGTTGATATAACATATGAAGATATAAACGGCCCAATCTACAACGTATTTTTTATTGCAAATGTATGCGATATACTTGTCAATAAACGGGTAATCGCCGAAATGCAATTAACTAAACACTAGGTTTCGAAACCCGACGCTGATCGGCCGCCACTAAAGCAGAGTTTCACTTTCCATCAAGCTTATCGTCAAATATGAAAGTAAATGTACCAACGACAGCTTTAATATAACCTTATGAAAAGCTTTCCTTTGAATGAAGAAGTGACAAAGAATTTTTTCATGAAATTAGAATTCAAACTTCATGAAAACATTTCATTGACTGGTTTAAAGAAAGTTATGTTTTGTAAAAATGAACTAAGGAACACGGTTCTGCGGGATTGTTCAAAAGAGTTACTGTATTCTTTTTTAAGGTGGGAAGTCATCCAATGACTTCTTCCCCTATAGGGAGGAGCGAAAGGGCAAGGAGTTGTCATCAAACTGAAGGGGCCCAGCAGGGTCAAAGCCTTCTGGGGCCAAGGAACATTTTGTGAAAGGAAGGTTCGGCCCCGATATGAAAGGCAAAAAAGGAACAGGAATGGATTTTTAGTCAGTAAAAGTCTGACACTATCTCCCGCCCCGCCAAAGGGCGCGGAGAAGTCATTGGATGATATTCCCATCGAAAAAAAAAGTCACGACTTTTACTGACTAAAGCCATACCTGTGTCCTTCAGTTGCGCTTTGCGTTTTCGGACCACGGCTTGAACTGAAAGAATATGGGTAGTTTGTAGTCAGTAAAAGCCTGACACCCCGTCATACTCCACCCAAAACGGGAGAATTTATAGTATTTTTTATAAAATGTTCGAAACAGTTGTAGAATTTTTTAAAGAAGATTTATGTTAAACTTCGTGGAAATCTAGATCATCGTAAAAGGTAATTTACCTTTGTCTATTTACATAAATAATTACTACAAAAATCTAGATTTTTAATGGTCATAATGGCCTTGCTAACATTTTTATTACATTTTTTTTAGTATGTAGGTATTTGAAGCTCCGGTAGAATCGCGGTGCTGTATAAATATTACAAAGTTGGTGTCAATTAAAAGATTATTCTAAGAAAATTTAATCAGAATTTTATTTTATGGTAAATTAAGTGTCTCTATTTTATCAGAGAAGACCTATTTACATAATTTAAATATATTAAAAAATGTGCTTGATATCTAGCGTTCCATTCATCTGTCTAAAACACATTAGTCACCAAATATCTATAAAATATTTATAGAAAAAAAAAATACAATGCGCATTAGTTTTATCTATTGTTTGGTTTGACTCTATTGAGTTTTGGACTGATTTTGAACAACGTTAAAAAATACCACAATATTAGTCACATTTGAAAAGATCTTGTCGAACTTTGTAATCGCACTAAAATAAATTGTTGTTATTAATTTGTATATATTATGTTACCGGCAATCTGTATAATTCAGGTATTCTATACAATAACAAATGCGCAGCCGGTAATATGTATAAAAGACGAGAGCAGGGAAGGAAGTGATGTAATTTTAGGGCTTCCCGACACGGACAGGTTAGGTTAGGGTTATTTTTTTTAATTACCACCTGAAAATAAAAGCTTTACTTTAAACCGTATTCTATATATTGCCTAAGTATTGAATAGAATACCAGATTATATAGATTACCGGTACCATATATATTATGTGAGTGTATATGTATGTTTTATATTCCGTTATGCTTAAAAGGGTGAACGGATTTGAATGATTTTTTTTTATACTGGTAGACCATGACCTTGAATAGCACATAAATTTTATCCTTTATGATAATCTTCTATTTTCATGCAGACGAAGCCAATGGTCGGAGCTAGTAATAGTCAAAATATTAATGTTATCGGTGAATGAACTGTGACATCTGGCGACTCTTTTGTCCGAATTAATTTGCTATCATTTATTAGATAGCTCCTACCATGTTACCTACAATACCTACCTACTAACCTTAATGTATTAATGACATTCCTTTCATGATGGCTCTTAGCTGATGTATCAATGAGAACCTGACTGTTCTATCGAAATTATCAACTCTTAGTTTTATATTTCTGCGAACGAGACTAAACGTCTGAAGTTATTGAAAACTGAAATCCGAAGTTTGTGTCAATTTAATCTTTGATGACATTAATGTGCTCTCAGCAGTCTACTAAGAGCTTTAACGTGATCAATTTTACGATCAAAACTGATCCTTTTAACACTAGCCTGTTATACATATATAGGGTGCATATCCCTCTTTCTTGCCCGCACGTCTGACATTTTAACACATTACGGTAAGTCCTCAGGTAGATTAAGCAGCAGTAGGAAAACGAATGCAATTGCCTAATTCAACCCCACATAGTTTTGTTGACTTTGCTAGTTTCAGTCAGTGCTTTGTCGGTATTGTGACATAAATAAGCCATTTTGCTGTAGAGATCTGCAACTGACATAGAGTCAATTTTCATTTTACAAAAGAGGGCAATCCGGATAATTTATAAAAAGAGTCCTCGTGAAAAAAAATCTACGGATAATTCCGATCGTTCGATATTGGAATTGTGACGTAGGCCACGTTAGGTAATTTTGAATTCGATGCTAGGGCCGAATTGCGTGACCTTTTTGGGAAACTAAGTAAAATCGGGATTGGGCTTGGCGTGTAGTTACGCAATTTTAAGGCTAGGTTCTACTCATTTTGAACTTTTTTAAACCTCTGGAAATCCACAAATATAGAAGAGACCATGAAAATTTATTTTATTAAAATTGACTAAGAAAACTATATGACCAAGCGCTTGGCAAAAATGAAAACATAATATAAATTAGTTGGCTTGATAAAAAAAAAATCGCGAAGCTGACCCTAATTTACGATTTCAAACGTATTTTTCTACGAGATAATATTACGGAAATATTTGAAAGTTACAAAAAAAATAAAATAAAGCTTGTTACTAAAAAGCGCTTCGCAAAAACAAAAATCTTGAATAGTTTTTGTTTTTTATTTATAAATAAAACCGCTGTTTTGGGGCCGCGAAGTCGACATAGTCCCGAGCGAAGTTCATACAAAAAAAAAAAAAACAGTGACTAGAACCTGCCCTTAAACCAATTTGGCGCTAGCATCGAATTCAAGAGTACGAAACGTCACAATTCCAATGTCGACCGATCAGAATTAAACTCGAGAGTAAGCCCCCTGATGATGCCCAGTTTAGAAACAATGTGAAAAAAATAACTGTTACAATATAAGCAGGGGATCAAAGGTTTGAATCTCGCATAAAAGAAAGAGACCAAGACAACGGTCCACACATGCAACTACGTAAGGTCGTAGGTACCTACATAATTTAATTTGTTTGCCTGATTGATTCGGTGAATTCCTGGTACTGATCGGTTTTGTGTCGAATATATTTTATTGCACAACCTCACGGTGTTGTACCACAGGCTTTGTGATTTATCTCACAACCCGTTTATTTATATCTGACGATAAAGTTAACGATATAGCCGTAGACATAAAAAGTTTAGACATTTGACTAGTTGACGCATCATTTGGCTAACTTTGGTTTTGGTTTTACTGCATCTAAATGAATGCTAAGCATTTAAACAGCACTTTTTTCAATCTCGAAGTTACGGCTAACTTGCCGGGTGTTTTCGATTCCAGCTAATCGCGGTTGTGTTTTATTTTGGGATAATTCTGATAAGGGCCAATGCCTTTTGTATATTTAGGTGGCAATTTTAAAGCTCTAATCCCCTCTAAAAGGATCGGTACATCGCCAGGTAAACGGATGGTGGTGTTTAAAAGTAATCATATAAAAGTTGTTATGCTGATCGGTAGTAATTGTTGCTTTGATGCAAGTCGCGAATGATATGGATTGACTGCAGTCCACATGAGACCTTTAAACTCGTATTAAGATTTCTTCTTCTATCACAATCATAATTTTAGTCGAAAAACGTCCACTGCTGACATAGGCCTTCTTTCTTTTTACTTCCCTATGATAGTAATGATATTATAAAAGTTCAAGTCTGTACGTTTTTTAATCCTTCTTGCTAAAACTGCTGAAGGGATTTGGATGTGATTTGTCACACGAATAGACTATATCCTGGAATAGCATACAGGAATTTCGGGAGTATAAAACTACGGGCAGAAGCTAGTTGATATTAATCCAAATTTCAACCATAGTTAAACACAGCTGTAGTACATAGGTATATCTCCTCTTTTTTTATTTTTGAAATTAAGGCAGGATACTCACAAGTCCATCACAAGCTGAGAGCGCGACGCTGGACATAGGCTGCCCTCTCACAGAGCCGGTATAGTGGCAGGCCGTGGAGTCCGGGTGTGGCCGCTCCCGTGTCCGACTACCCACGCTGTGTCGTTCCACCACCATGGCTGGCGTTATGAACGTCACTGATGGCCTGGAACAAAGAAGGTAAATTAGCTAGTGTTACTTATGGCCTGTACCTGGACGAGTATCTAATAAAAGTGATGTGGTTTTGTTGTATGTTGGATGGAAAAGTTAGTAACATAGGTATCAAAAGGTAGAACCCTCCAAAAATAATGTGAATCACGTACTCGTATTTACACTTGAAGTTTTTAAACGCAACTTGACAGTTCAATTTGAAAAGTTCAGTTTTTAAATTTCTTAATTTTCTTTTACTTTAATTTTTTTGGAGTTTACGTGGTGATGTGGCCGAAATACGTCACCGTTACACTTTTTTTATTGATCAATGGTCGTTCGTAAGAAAGAAGTCCCCTATATACTCTGCTAGAGATCAGACATTTGAGATATCGTACGCAAAGCAGAAATCATCAAAGAGCTCACGGTATAAAAGTAGAAAGATCGATGTTGACATGTCGTCTTTCTTTAGTTAGATTCACTGAATAGGGATAAGTATTGCTGATCCCCTTGAAGATTACAGGCGCGATGTCGATTTATGTTAAATGGAACATAATTAGACCTTCTCATTAGACATCAAGAATTCTTGCAATTCTCATCGTTCAAATACAATAAAATATTTGCACGTTTCCTCGTTTTTCCTCTGCTGATGTATTACCCTTGTAGGATTATAACGACATAATTGGGATTCTCGGCCAGAAGGCGCGCCTTATTCGACGAGAGGACGAGGTCCAGGCAGATTACCACCAGCTCTACACAGCGCCGCGAGCCAAGGATTCTTGCGCGCGCCGCACAACTATGCGACTACTCCACAAATAAAATAAGAATAAATTACGTACATTCAAACTATACGTAGACAACAGATGATTCTCGATTGTTGAAACTAAGTAGTGTGATTAACATTCCGGCAGAGCGCCGTTCTATCGCTATTTTCGTTTTGTTTTATTTTCGCGTTCAACTAACAATCGAACATTGAAAAACTCCAGTCGATAGCTATAAATTCAAACTGCGGTTTAATCGCATATCGTCCAAGGAATCTGTCCACTATGGCGACGGCCACGACGACCATAAAAAGTAGATTTCGCACTGGCACACGGTCAAGATTTATCAGACAGTATGGACCGGCCTTAGATACCGGACAGAATGCTGCAATTGTGGAATGTAACGATATATTAAGCGCAGAAAAAGGAAAGGATATACGGCTGCTCACTGTATTTGTAACTAACCGACCTTTATATCCTACTTTATTGGCAAGTGACAATAATTTATGAGTCAGTAATTGACGTTGAATAAATTTTATTGATAGTTGTTTTCGGTCAACAACCTGCAAATTATGTAACGGTTGATAATAATAGCTGAATTAACGTAAGTTTCAATGAAGCACGGTAACACACATGCTTGTGTCGGCCACTCAGCGCCGCTCACCTCACCATACACGGGACAAGTGCTGTTGTGTTTAGTTGTTGTGGACATTATCAGCCTTGGGCCGCGGGCTGTCGATCAGAAGCAAACAGTACGAGTGGCGAGTACGGCACTAAGCACACAGATAAGGCTCATTACGGCAATTAGTAGAGGTAAACACAGTCGCCCCAGATACGTGTTGACACAAATGTCTGTGTGTGTCTGTCTGTGCACACTCGGGAACTAGACACACTAGCCTGTCATAATTGACGATTGATTGTTTCAAACTGTAAAGGAGTGTGGGCATTATGGCGTAACATTGTTGAAAAGTTAACGGATTGACTACAATGCGCGATTTGCATGCCAGCATCGTTTAGTCCGATACAGTCTGATAGCGGCCAAATATTTGGGTTTGCATCGATATATAGGCAGTCAATTTGTTTTGTGTTCAGAGGTAGCAACCTGTTAATTAATTCACGTCCTCAATTAACGATAATGTATGTACCTTCACAAGTCTTATCGTGCGATGCTACTTGTTTGCATACAAATTAATCAGCCATATAAGTGTATACAAGTTGCTGACATGATCACTTTTATACCAATAGAGCCTTTCATTTTCCTTATTACTATTTATAGTAAGCCACCATTTCGATTCACAATTGTCATTTCATTCACAAAAAGGAAATAATAATATAATTAAATTAATTTAATATCTACACCGTATCAAAGGTCTTGAAAAATGGCGTTAAATGGGTAATTTACGTAACATTTAAAACCTGGTTTATGCTGATTAGGCCAGTTTGTGAAGTATATCTGTATCTGTATCCTTATATGTGGCAACACAGGCGCCGAAGCGAGACCTTACGAGATAAATGCGCCATAGACGCCTAATAGCTGCGATTAACATGCAAATATCTCTGAAATACTATCATTATATCACCTCATGTTGATAGTGCTGTGCGGTTCGCCGCTAAAGAATAGAACACCTACAGTTTTCTGTAGATATGTTCATTAAGGTCACCAAGAGATGAGAGTATATTAACAGTCGATTTGACACTTTGACAGCCAGTTTAGTCCCTTAAATTAAAGGATGCTGAGATAGAATCTTTTCGTGGGCACAATAAATAAATCCATGTATTGCGAGATGAGCTTAAAACGTATTCACCGAAATAGTTATTTTGTAACAATTAAGTTTCACCTATTGACACCTACACAAGTAAGGAATTAAGTATCTCGTTACCTTGTACCTAACTACCTACACGATACACGATCAAAGAGAACTTTTATGAGCAATTTCAGAAGAAAGTGTAGGTAGAGACTTTCTCAGAAAGCTACTGACGGACATTTTCGTCGCCTATTTATAAATTAACACTATAAACATCATCCTTTTGAATGCTGCAATACAAAGGTGTCATTTCAAAGATGTTTAACATTCACAGGTGTCATAGGTCATTCGCAAAATGTCAACGCGAAAGCATTACAAAATTAAAGGCAAACGCAGTAGGCGTTAGCTTTTGTAATACCTTAAGAATTTCCTGAGAGTAAAGTGAGGAACGGCGACGTTCCCTTACACGCGACACAAAATAAAAGAACAAAACTAAAAGCGTATTGTTTTGACTCTGCTGTTGCTTTCGCATCGTATCGGGTATCGCACGGTGATATACACAGCGTGTGTAGATATAAATCTCTCAGAGTCCTGTGGTTTCGGCGCCCTGCCGTGCGAAACCTTTATTTTATTACACCCTCTTACGAGTTTCTTGCACTTGAACTTGCAATGCGTTTACCTATATGCGAAACTATAATAATATCTACGACCTGCGCCTACGACTCATTCTAATACTTCATTTAAATCTCGAAATTGAAACCTCCTACGCATATAAAGGCGGCAGCTGCTATAGGAGGCTTATGTGTATTCAATAAGATAAAATTATCATTAGAGACGAATGAAGGCAGGATTAAAATCATATCAATAACATATAAATTAATTATGGAAAAACTATCCAATCTCAATAAACACATTCAAACATCAAATAAATCATAAAGATATGCCTAATAAGGAATACTATAAAAGCTTTAATCTCGTAGCAATTACACAAATACCTACAAATTGTTATGCAAATCATTTGAACCTAACGACTTGGCACGGAGAACCTGTCTGATCTCGCGGCGTGTCGATGTTACCAATGCGAAAATTTATTATCGATGCCCCCAATTTACCAACACCGGTGAAATTTACAACAATCATTAGACCGCATTGGCGCGATCACTTGTCCAATTTTACACGATAAAAATATTAACCGCAGATCGGAGGCGATAACGGCTGCAATTTTCGAAACAGCCTTCGCAGCTGGTACAAGTTTCTACTAAACCATAAAATGTTCCAATAAGGCATTTATTTGTACGTGGTCGAATTACTCGAGCATTTTTCCTCTTGTACCCTTAACTGTGTTCTCCGACTCGACAACAACGGCCAACTAAATTATCAGCGATTATCACTCGTTAAGTGTTTGGCAAATAGCGTTCCCTGTTCGCAATCTTAATTCACAGCTATAAAATCTTATAATTCGATATACCTAATGGACTGCATATAAATTATAAATTACGACAACTATTACTATTTTAGTAGGGTGAAAGGACCAAAGCCAATTTCGTTTATATTGCACATTTATAGTTATTACGATATCCTAGGAGTTTATAAGGAATGTAAATCTGAGATAAGATAATTATTATTAAACAACTAGTGGCTGCCAGCGGCTTCGCCTGCGTGATAGCTTATCTGCATACCTGCAGGTATAAAAATAGCTTACGACCTATTCTTAGGCCTACCAAATATAGTTCCGTAGTAAAATTCACAAAAAATCGGTCCAGCAGTTCGTTAATCTATAATTTTATTAGATAAAGAACATTGGATAATTGACACTCCATGGAAGATCTTTTATATTTGAAAGTTTGATTTTTTTAATTTGATTCCATGCGTCTTTGAATTGCATTGATCCTAAGGTTTAGTCCACTCTCGACCTCTCGACCCCCAATAAATAATGTGTCTACTGGACCCCTAACTAGAGTTTACTCTCGACCCTTAAGAGTCGAGAGTGGATTTAATTTTTCAGCCAACTTTTAGTTTTCTCTCGACCCCCAAAGTACAGTTAGATACTATGATAAATCATCAGTCTACCCTATAGTTTATCCGGGGTGAGCAGTTTTGCTTTTTATTTTTGTATTATACTCGTACCTAGTTCCATTTTCAACATGAATTCAACCAGTATCAAACTCAAAATTCAAGATTCTCCTTGATTTTTAGTTTTTTTTTTTTTTTTTTTAAATAATAATTGGTCCAAAATTTTCATAATGCTGACTCATGTTCCAAATCTGTTACACGTAGGACTATATATGTGTTAACTGTCCATATTACATTATGTATACGAAAACTGTTCAGGCGTTTGATCGCTGTATACATAAACAATGTTTAACCTTGGCCTTACTCATATAATTATCCAGTTCAAGAGTAACAGAATCATTTCATGCAGTAACGGTAATGTTTCCAGTTCTCAGTATGGCATCCTTAGCTGTTTCAGGAATATATGCAACCGTTTACATATGCCTGAAGATAAATCTTATTGAAATTTTGATAACGGTTTTTGGATTTTTTTAGACACTGTATACAGCTTGTCTTAGTTGAATCTCCGGCGGTTACCGTATGTTCACATATGACAGATTGCATTAAACAGTCGTTTTTAATTTATTTGGGTTTTACTATATTCGGTGCACGGTCCCGCTACGTAGGGTCACGTTGTGCAATTCTTGCAATATTCATCGTTCATTGTATTACAATAATTGCCACATAAATATGTATGAATTGAACTTCGAAGACCATACAGCAACTTTCAAACTGTCGAGTTTTTGTCTCCAGCACATTAAAAATGCATGAGCACAGCGTCCCAGTTGCTGAATAAGAAGAAATTCGCCGAGGTCGCGCGCCCGCACCCCAGTCCGTCAAGTTTGGTGACAACTGCCTGCATTAAGGTGATCATGTGTATTTTTTATTGTCAGTGGAACAGTACTGAAAAGAAACCGCTTTAGGTATTTATTGGCAGTTTTTCATTATTTATTTAGAAAGTGTCAGCTTATTTAAAAAGGTAGGCTGCAATGAAGTGGGTTTGCGTAGGTACAAAAAGTGCACGGGCAGCTTGTAGCTAGTGTTGCGTTCACACGAGTGCGAGTGATAGCGACGCTTCCGCGAAACTATTGCGCGGCGAAAACGAGTCGATGCGTCTGCGAGTCTGCGCAGCTTTGATCATCCGCTGCATACACAACGAGATAACGTTACGAGTCTTATTCTTATTTTATGGCAATCAGTTGCCAGCTGGTTCTATTTAAAGCACAAGCCACTCTTTGTAATTAGATTTGTCTCATTACCTCGGTCCGACCATAAATCACTACGTCAGGCTACTTATGAAATCGAAACTTTAATAGCTATAAGAGCATAATTATCTACTCCTTATCGGTAACTATAAATTAATTGGACACAGAACTCGAATTATGTGCAATTTTCTTGACATGGCCAAAAGAAAAAGGGGCTGTCAGTCTTCTTTTAAGGGTTATGACAATTTTAACAATATGCATCTTTGTGGTTGATGTTGCAAACTTGAAGATGAAGAGTGTGATGTAATAGTTTAGCAATAAATGATAATAATCTTGGTTTCGGTGCAAGTGAGCAAGGGTTTATCTATTTCGAAAGAAATAATGAGTGGTTCATGTATCTGATCCCGTGTGCATAGCCTACGTTTGGGATTGCGATAGTCGATGCGATGGCGACATTACTGGTATAAGACTATTGCGTCAGTGCAACTGCCTCAATTAATCAAACTAATACATTAAAGTCATATACGAATGCTGATTCCGTATCATGAATATAATGAATGCAAAAAAAACTAAATGATATTTGAATCAATTTCATTGATGTCTGTCTGGATAAGAGAAGTTTATTGTTTTTTTCGTACTTATTTTTCTGACTTCTTTTACTCATGGTGTCTACATCTCTTTTTTTCCTACGCTCTTTTCGCAGGTAAACTGGAAGATATTTCTTTACAATTAAGCAACATCTTTGTACCTATATTTTTGTTTTCTTCTTCTTGTCTTTATTTTATACGTGTGCTACGAGTATAATTGTTAAATAAATTCATTACTTCCTTGCATTCTTTAACTAGGTAGGTTAGGTTAAGATTTTTTCGATAAAATAAGGTAACCTATATTTTGAATAATTCCTGTAAGTATTGCGAAAGACGCATATCTTTGATAGCAATACAAATCTACAATGATCGTAAACCATACTCCACTAAGTAAGTGGTGGTCTAAGAGTACATGTTCACGAACAAATTTAATTTTATTAACTATCTAGTGTTTCATAAATTATTAACACTATTCGGCACAAGAATGCTGTTATGCCTTCCAGATTTGGAATTCATTATATCTAAGTTGAGATAAAACAAGCTTTAAGCTCGATTAGGAAAACTAAGCATTATTTTGCGGCTGGTAACACTAACAGTAGTTATTGATTTATTACGGCAACATTATCTTTAAGAGTAATCAACTAAGATGAAATCTTCGTCTTTTACATCTTTACTACCTTAAGCGTCTGTTTAGTTTTAATGTAAGTCTTTGAATTTAGTAGTCACGCCACCTGCTAGCTTGTCTCTCAATTTATCATTGTCGCTAATGACTGTATTATTTACTACAAGTTAGCAAAAACACTCTAGAAAAAACGTTTGTTGAACAAGGAACACAAAATGTCGTATGCTGATTTCTGCGAGCGAAAGGCCGGTACATAATAGGTGCGTATTTCGTTATACGTCGTGCGATTTATGGTCTGTCCGACAAAGCCAATAAATTGAACTATTACAACTAATTAAATTAAGATAAGAAATTGTCTTGTGATTTATTTCGTGACAGAAAGACCTACATTTCTAGATTTCTTACTATGAAGTAACAACATTTTAGCATTTCTGACTATTTGATTCTACATTCTACTTTTAATATTTCTTTCTCGGTAGAGTTTAGCATTAGTCAGTGTTTGGGATACAAGTTTTGCTGTAAAAATGTACGGAAATAGCCTTCGAAATTTATGAGCTCCAGTAAGTAGTGCGTGCGGTGAGTTAGGCGCGGGGCCAACTACATGTCCGAAATTAATATCTTGTATCCAACACCCGTGATCGACTTCTGCCGGTCGGACCTAATTTAATACTCGATTACTGTTCCTTTGATACGAACTATAGATTTAGTAAGTTTTATAAGAGGAGGAGTAGAACTTATTTTGGTTTTCTTTAGCAGGAAATAATTAGATCAATGCCCTTTTTGCTACATGTTGGTTTCGATTTTACCTATCATAAAAAAAAACATGTTGGTTTCCTCTGTTGTTGCTTTACCAAAAATTTATGGTCAAAAAAAGTCACAACATTTACAAGGAGCAGTACGAAAAAGAAATGTGTGACAAAAAACATTATAGTGATTCACCGATCCAGATGCTCGCTGGTAGACGTTTAGGAGCTGATACAATTATTTATAGCACCCTATCTAAAACATTACATCTTAAGACTGAGCAAAAGACAAGAAAATCTATTACGACATTTACATAAAGAAAAACAAGCCAAATAAACATTTAAAATGTCCAATTATAACTGTAGATTGTTAATGCGATTAAATAAATAAAGACTTAAATAAACAAAGAGCCATTTGTTTTACTACTAGTGGTACTGTAGCCGGTAGCGACAACAGTATTAATGCTGCGTCAGTCGAACAACGGGCAGATTTACTAAGATTTATGTACATACTCCTCAGAAACGGGCTCAGACCGTCTCAAGGTTAATACTTATTAAAATCACATAATTCCAGACGAAGAAGATATTGTTATATATTTTTACAGAACTGCAAAACATTTTGCAATTTTACACAGCTCTTAATCTTCCTTTATTGCAACTTGAAAGCTTCCAAATATTTAATCTTATTAGATTTGAAAGACCAAAACTAATCTGGTCCTGCCAACCTCGTTCAGATGGAGTCAGAACATGTCTTAATTAAGGTTTTTCGCAAAGAAGTTTCCAGATCGGTCCTGTAATCTTCCTTCATTACAATTTGAAAGCTTCCAAACGTTTAATCTTATTAGATTTGAAAGACCAAAACTAGTTTGATCCTAACAACCTCGTTTAGTAGGAGTCAGAATATGTCTTAATTAAGCTTTTTCACAAGAAGTTTCCAAATCAGTCCTGTACGTTATGCGACCTCTCCTTTGATTTTCTTATTTATAGGATCACAATAACAGCAACTAACAAAATGACCTAACATTTGCATTTCTAGTGCCTATGCAGACTAGTTTTCGCGCTCATCATAATTCATACTAACAATAAAGATTTGCTTCCTAATATGTACGATACCGGCTTACAGATTGCCATAATTCAACTTGATTGATTATTTCAACTTTATTTTTTTACAGCCATTCAGATAAGTGGGCGTACAAAACAAAAAACAAGAATACAATCAGGTGATAGAATTAAACCTACCTGTGCATGAAAGAATAAAGAAATACGTTAATGATAAGGGAGATAATGTGTCATTAGTGGTAGTTTTGCTCTGTAACTGATAAAGAACGTCGATGTGGCCCAGAGTGATAGTGAAGCCAAGTTCAAATATTTGAGAAGGTCGATCCGCGATAGGCAAAAAACAAACTATGTCAGTCCAGTCGGCAACAGAGAGCGGCGCGGGCGCACGCTTATTTTCTTATCTATTATGTTACGTCTGATGCCCAAATTTCACATGGCCCGGGTTATCACTGCGAGATACGACAATCCGAATCATGTTCTCATGTAACCTTACTATATAAAATAAAAACGTTTGGTTAGGTTTTTGTATTACAAAAATATGTTCATGTAAAAACTTCTATGATAATAATCAATTTGATTTTTCCTCTTGGGGAACTTTATTATTATAAGAAGCAGCTAATCAATCACACTTCTGTACATTTGTTTGCACCATTGCACTTGATTTTGTTATGAAGATCAACACAGACGAGAATTGCCATCGTTTTTGTTGAATTAATTTGTCTATCAGTAAGATTCCGATCAGGATAATGATTGTGTTCGATTTGTTTTTTGATTTCAATCAGCAAATGAAAAGGTTAACATTAAAGACTGACTGAAACTAAATTGAAAGTCTATTTTAGGATCCTTTTTTTGGTGTATCAAGAGATAATAACAAAAACAATTTTCGTTTCGACGTATGAATCCGCAGGTTCAGTTAACATTGTACGATCAATATACTCTTTGATATCATTTGCCCAATGCCCGTGAACTTCAGCTGTATCTCCGTGTACTCCAGATACTGTCACAGACATAATCTTATCTATTTAAGTAATGGAAGTAACTACACAACTTAAAAACAGGTTGATTTTTGCCATCTGTTTGGTATGCTTTGAGTTTAACGACATATACACACATCCTTTATGCTGTACGTTTTGTTATATGTATTTGCAAAAATATGGAAATGTTTAGCATTACATGTTGGTTTACATTTTTTATTACTGACAGCTTGTTAATCTTTCGGGGGTTATCACAGTTTTTCTTTGTTCTTAAGGAAAGAATACAAAGGTTATTACGAATTTAGATATTACTTGCGGCGCTTCACTCATACTGATTTATTATTCTTCTGTCTGTCCATCAAGTCTGTGTGTTCCATCATGCACTAAAATTTGGAGAATAAGAAATATGATCCTGTCATCCGCACTATTTTTGGTATTTTGATGGTTCATAAATACTACAGTTTTAGAAAACAGATAAAATTTAAAAGTTCTACATTTTAGAGACCTTTAAAGTCTGATAATGTTGCTGAGTTTATAGTAAAATCTAGTTAAAAATTCTTACCTCAGGTCCAGCCTGAGCTCTCGGCCATCAACAGTAAGGTTATAATGCACGGCGTGGGGCTGCAGGTGCTCCGTGAAGTGAAGATCCCTCCGTGCGCGCGCATGACCATGGGCGTGTGCGTGGTTGACGGCGTGCGAGACCAGTTCGCCATGCCTTGTCACCTTCACTGGGTGCACGACTTGCACCTTCGACGTGTCCAGGTGTCGATGAGAGTAGATACCTGCATAGAAAAACAGTCGTATTAGTCTAAATGGTAAGACATGGCAATCCAAGAGATGCAGTGGTCTGTGTCTAAAAATTAGGTCCTTCGAACCGGATAGCAGCTAATTTGTCTTAGATGTTATTAGAAACTGTTGATGTTTAAAAGTATGATTGGGCACTTTCAGCAAAAAAGTATGATAATATGCTCACATAATGTACTCAATATGCGCACTGAAGGTATTACAGCATAGTTTGTGTTTGTAAATTTTACGCCGCGAGATGAAAATAGCTGTTGGAGTAACGGTTGGCGTTAACGATGAAAGGGTTATACGCACAATTACGCACGTTAATAAAAAGTGTATATTGTGATAATGAACGTACTAAGTACACATGGGTTGTACTAGTGATGTGTATACAGAATGGTATAATATATCAGTAACAGATAAACAGAGACGCATTTAGAAACGGACTGTCTGAAAGAAGAAGTATTACTTAGCCGACGAAAAAAAGGAGGAGGTTCTCAAGCCTCCCCGTATATTTAATAGTTTTTGTATATCAATGAAAGTTATAAAATACTACAAAGTTAATTAAAATGTTAACACTTCAAGTCAAATTCTATGTGAAATATCATATATTCCGAAAACTAATAGCGATAACCTAGATTTTAGTCATAATTTTGACTGCGTTGCTGTTTCGGCGCAGGATATGATGACGGTGCAGACACTTTCCAGTAACAACGGAAATTCGACTAACAAAATCGTCAGACAATAACTGATGGCAAAGCTGATAGAAGTATATGAATAAATGTTTTAGTATGTCGCATGTGCGCTGATGCTAATAGGTATGTTCGATCCAGTTCGTCCCCTACTAACCTCCCCCAGCGACGTCTGAAGTGTGTTTCCTGATAGCTATAACTAGAGGATCTTTAAGTCAAGAGAAAATAGATTACTTCTAGATAAGTGCGCTTCATCATCGACCACATCGTCGCTTTCCATCAGGTGAAATAGTGATCAATAGAGAGCCTATCAACAATAAAAAGCCCGTATCTCTCAGGAGATAGTCATAGCATGTCGTGGCTTATTTTTGTTTTTTTTTATAAGTCCTAACTGACAGCTCTAATTTTATTAAGGTCGCCACAGACAAGTTCGGTTAAGCGGATGACAACCACAAATATAGACCAGTGATCCGAGAAATCAGTCGTAAAAAGTACCCTGATACAAAATTAAATCGAAATAAATTCTAATTTTAGAAGCCGTAAAAATATTTCCTAATTATGCATTATTAACAGGATGGGACTTGACATTTGAACTTTTTTTTTTCTATTGAATACATTAGTGACAAAATAAATTCCAGTCTTGTTAAATTATGTCGATAAAATATAATATAAAATAAGCAAAGAAAATAATACAGACGTAGAAATTAATGTAATAAGGATCATTGAGGTGGCATTTTTTGTGTCTGTCTAGTGAGAAAAGCGTGAGTTTCTGTGGGTACGTACGTACAAAAAAAAAAACTAGTTCAGTAAAACAACAAAAAAGACAATGGAACGTTAACAACTCCTCACATAGAATGAGCGAAGGGCTTTAATGGCATCGTATTTACGAAGTAATGTGGTTTCCTTCGCCCTAAACATGGCGCCATCTCTGGGCGCCACTCGTACAGTCTTTTATATACATATCTCATAACGATTAACGCCTTAATTATACACCAACAACATTCCTCTAATAACTAATGATGACATTTCATGCATAAAATATTTCGTTTTATTTAGGCGTGCCTTAGGGCTTAGTCGCATTAAGATAAGTAAGTTTAGAGTAATGGAAATTAGTTCGAAAGATGAGAAGTTACTCCCGCTTTAATTGGTTTTATCCATGTTGGTGGACACGTGTTAAGAAAAATCGTAAAGAGAATTAACTTGCAAATGAACTCGACATTCCATAAATAGGTAATCATCACACTAATAAATATAAAGGCAAGGATTTGTGTGTATGTTTGTTACTCTTTCACGCCTAAACGGCTATTCGGATT
Source organism: Leucania comma (assembly GCA_958295575.1). NCBI lineage: Eukaryota > Metazoa > Arthropoda > Insecta > Lepidoptera > Noctuidae > Leucania > Leucania comma. The sequence continues at coordinate 11,219,051 of OY282476.1, read as the reverse complement.
GGGATGAAATTTGGCACACACGTAGACTATTTCCTGGAATAGAACATAGAATTACGTATTATCTAGGGAGTGTGTTTCCCTAAGGTCATTTTCTACTTTCATGCGGGCAAAGCTGCTAACAGAACTAAGTATGACAAATGTATGTTTCGCACTATACAAGTAAGAATGTGTCCCACAATGATCCATGGCGCTACCAGCCGTAACATAACCCCGTGGCGCTAGCCCGACACGTTCCTAGACAAATTCTCGGTAATATGTTCAATTTTTAATAGATAATCATAATAGCTAGCTTATCACTCATCATATGAACGATTTCATATGAAATCTGTGTGCTTGGTCAGCGACGGAGCGGCGCTAGTCACTCGACACTCGCTGACTGTTAAGGCCACACAGGTTCTCGCAACTCGTGTTTTTCTCATTCCATATTAGTCTTCCGAGCTTCATACATAAATGAATTTAATTAAGGTAAAAACTACAATTGTTCAAGCCTTACCTGGTTTAAGTGCTCCCCTAGACGATAAATGGATTAATAGAGCGATCATTTTCTTAGAACTTGCCTTGAAAATTGTTGCTCAGGCGATCTTTAATTGCGCTTGTTTTTTTTACTAAAACCAGAATTTTAATTTTAAGAATACTTTGCTATCATTAAAAAGCTTTAGAAATTAATAGTAGTCTTTCTTAATTATTTAAATGTTATTCTATTAATGAATTGTAATCAAACCCAATCTTTTTATTATAATAATCATGTTATCAAGTGTACATTATTCCGTAGAGGCCCAGCCTGCTAGCTGCAGGCAGGCAGGGTCGAAGCCTGCTGGGGTTAAGGGCCGTTTTCTGAGAGGAAGGCTCAGCCCCGGCATGATAGGCAACGAAGGAACGGGGTAGGTTTTTAGTCAGTAAGAGTCTGACACTACTTCCCGCTCCACCCAAGGGCGGGACTTGTCATTGGATGATTTTACCTACCATAAAAAAAAAGTGTACATTATTAATTTTTATAATGGGCCAAGTTTCCATAAGGTAGCCGTAAGCTACGTCTTGGAGTAGGTAGGCTACGTGTATGATATGAATCTAAAGCCAATGTGTTAGTGTTGTAATGAGTGGCGTGGGCGAGTATTTCATCGGCGTTGCTGTTGTTATGCACGGCTGCAATTACTGGAGATTACAGTGCGTAGGTACCGCCCCCTGCTGGGCCACAACACAGCACATCACTACGTTATGAATGGCCGCGCTTAATATCCCCTTAACTTTTCTATCTTTTCTTTCTCTTTTTGATAAAACATCATGAATCGTAATGAATTTACACAAAATTAATGACCTGACATGACAATTCATTTAGCGATATGATGTGCACAGCAGTGTGAAGTACATTAAAACTGATTACCTACTTTTCTAAGTATGCATATATATGTTTGGAATTAGTTGCGATGGATCAATTACGCAAATTAATTTTATACCCATAAACACTATTCAATTAACGTAAGCAGGCAACCTAGATAGGTAGAGTTATTATCTCCGTAGGGCGCCACATACGAGGGGCACGAACTAATTTGTTCACCATGTAAAGAATTTGTATTGAACTGTCCTTATCTAGACGCGAGTAGGTAACCCCTGTGGTTATAATAAGTATATAATCTAATAGAATTAATTATTATTCATCAAGTTCGAATACCGGATAGGAACCAGTCTAGTGGTAATCTTCGCGTCTTAGAATTGGTTCCATATTGGTTTGGTCGTCGTTATATTTCGGGTCTTCGGTCAAGGCAACCCATAATTGACATTAGTTTTTATCATTAATTTTTATAATAGCGAATCAAATGCGTAAAACTGTGCCCAGTTCAAAGTCGTCGAGCAACTAACTCATTTGTGAGGCGATGAAACTATGTTACATCACCCTTAATGGTACATAATCAGAGTGTTCAAACAAAGGTATTATGTATGATGTGACAAGAACAAACGTCTTAATAATAGTTTCCTGTAAAAACTAAGATGCGTAACTATTGACATTGTGACTAAATTGACTCTATTTTAATAAAGGGTTTTTTTTATAATATTGTAGAAAGACTTGATTTAATAATAATATTTGCTACAATTTATGTGGCTTTTACATTTTTATAGAAAAAAATAACAAAATGTTTTCATCTCCTGCAGTTCAGCGAAAAATGGGTGAATAGACGCTCGGCACCGGCGCGCGCAGCGGCACGATCACTTTACGATCGCATCCTTCGCTGACAAGTGACAGCTTTACGTCATGGCTCGCGTCACCAAGATCAACAGATTCGCGCCTTTTCTGCACTAACTGATAAGATTGCTTGAGCAAATATTGAGCTTATTAGATAAGCGAATCAGGATCGTTATACTTTGCACTTTCCAGCGATAAATTTGGGCAATAATTAAGTACTTTTACGATATGATAATCAAACATTAGCAAGGTAATTTATGGGATTAATTAAAAATTACCTTTTGTACTTAAGTGTCAATTTTAGGTGGACATAATGGCACAGGGACGAATTTAGATTGTGAGTTCGACGACCGTGTCGCTCACTTACTGCTTTGTTTTACAAATCCCGCCACCGTGCGCCGATTGCCGCTTGACGGTTATTGGTTTGATTACGTTTATGCTTCATTTTGAAGCTTACAGTTCAACTCACTCCACGTTATCCGCGATCTATTTTTGAAGTGTTCTTAAGTCTGCAAATAGAACTTCTTACTGCATTAGTGCTTTGGTTAATTCATGTTCTATTGACCACTTATTATTGGTTTGAGATGCGCTTAAAATTATCAACGAAATTCACTGTTTATTGATTCTCTACAGGTGTGTTATTCATTTGTATGATGTACGACCAGCGAACCTCAATGTAGCCAGCATGTCTAAACGGACAAATGCATACACAGAAATTACATCATTATTTTGTACAGCTAGGCGGAAAAAATGACCAGACATCGTATGATTCTACCAACAGCATCGTAAGCAATTTTTTTGATGAATTTCTAATAGTTGCTGAATCTGAACTAGATGTTTGTTTAGACATGTTTCTACTTATTTTTTATTATTTTTTAGGTGGGAAATCATCAATCGATCTCTCACGCACTGTGATAGTGGGAGAGGGCTGTCAGACTTTTAGTGTTTAAAACCTTATGTTCCTTCATTCACCTTTTGCTTTCTAGGGACAGGGTAATTCTTTCAAACGTTCCCGCAGCATGGTTTGACTTATAAAGGGATAATTTAAAATGTGCGTTTTTAATCTTGGCCTTAACAAGCTGTAGATGGTAATAAAAAATATCTACCATGTAGGTGAGAATGCTGCAAAATGTCACTTGGTTTTAGTAACATAATACTGTTATAATATACGTATAGTTTGGGGTTTTATTTTACAGCTTTTCATAAGCCGATTTTATGCGGTAGGTAACGACCTCAAAATGGATATTTAATTTTGTGATTCAAGTATTTTATAACAAGTTCGAAATGACTGTATAACTACTGGTGTGGTCGTAAGACGGTAGATGAAATTTGTAATTAAAATAATTATATGTTGTTGGATACAAGTTTGTGTTACGTGTATGAGTAGGTGTGTGGCTGTGGAGTATCACATCGAATATAATTTTACAATAGTAATTTATTCAGAACCTGTTTATTATTGCTCGGAAACAAATATTGCAAAACAATGTTATGTAAATTATATATTAGTTATTTTTACTCATATATCTACTCCTATAGTTATGGTTTACTGCTTATAGTTTCGTTTATGTATGATCCTTCGTCTCAAGAAATTTATAACTCTATAAACCCCGAACTCGTTAAATTAGGGTGTCTGCACAAGATACATTAATCAAAGAACGAGTAAAGGGCAATAAGGATTAACCCTAAAACGCTCTCAGTCCGCGGCTGTCACGCCTGCTCTGAATCCAATTATCAATGTTTCAAACTTAGTGACATTCATAAAACAAGGCGCAAGATTAGCGTGACGAGCTGCGGATATAACACTTTATCTGATGGATATGGTAGACCCTTGTCACGACATATGTCACGCGTCAGTTTTAATTGTAAATCGGATAGGATCGGATTATACGAAGATTTGAGTTTGACCTCTAACGCCTTGACATGTTTTATAACATAGCTTTTCATTTACATATTTTAATGGGCATTATAGTGGCTAAATAAATGGGGCTGTTATCGTAAAATTATGTTTTATTATATTACCAGCGATCCGCCTCAGCTTTGCACGGGTGTTACAAGTCTTTGAAATTTTCGTCTCTTCTTTATCATAAATAATACGCATTTATGTAAATAAAAGGAGATACTAACTGACATATCAACCCATAGCCGAAACTACATGGCCTAGGAGTCTAGGAGTGTGAAATTTTGCACAAGGTTTCCTTTTATGATGTATGCGAGCATTAGAGGGTTTCCTAGAATTCCCCCTAAGGGGAGAAATATGGGTCAAAGTTTGTATGGAGATACCTATCTTCACGCGGGCGAAGCCGCTGGCGGAAGCTAGTATATATTAAAATCTTATCTAATAAGTGATTAATCTCATTAATCACTTTGTCTATTGATGAAAACCGCATGAAAATCCATTCAGTAGTTTTTGAGTTTGTCGTGAATAGACAGACGGACACGGTGGGAGACTTTGTTTTATAATATACAAATATTATGATGCACGATACATGGATTCCCCCTCCTAGAAAGGAGGTCTGAGTCCCAACAGTGGGAAAATTAAAAGGCTGATAATGCTAATGATACATGGGACGGGCTCGCGTATCAACCCATACTGGGCTCGCGTGGTAGATTACACCCCATTTCCTCTCCTAAGGAAGAGATCTGAGTCCTAGCAGTGGCAACATTATAAGGCTGATTATTCTTTATGTATATATGTATACGTTCTTCTTTTATATTCTTTATGTATATATATATACTTACATTCATCATCTTCCTGCCCTTATCCCGTTTTATTTGGGGTCGGCGCAACACGTTTTTTTCTTACATTCTCCCCTGTCACTCGTCACGCTATCACTAACTCCCTTTTCTTTCATATCACTCCTCACACAATCCATCCATCTCTTCTTTGGCCTCCCTCTCCCTCTCCATCCATCCACATATAAACTCATAACTACATACACTTCATACACTTACATTATGGATTTAAAAAAACAAAATGTTTAATTTTTTAAAGCTGGCCTTTGCGAATTTAAGGAGACTAAAGTGTGTATTGTATTTTTAGCACCGTCAGTTCTTTTTTGACAAGCTAATTTACACAGACCACCCTGTAGACTCGTTGTCATTTAATCACTTTTGATTATGATTGTAGAGCACCTAATAAAACACGAAGCGGTGCCAAGAAAATATATTTAAGAGGCGTTTTAACGGTCTTATTTAAAAATCGCAATTACTGTATAAATAAGACAAATGGCTGGAGCGTCGCCTACGACTATTAACCCATTTCGCTCCGTCGAATCTTAACTTTACTAGAGGACACAGCTGATGCATTCATGTTTTATTGTCTACCTTTGTTTAGAAATATCATAGCAAGCTGTGATAAATCAGAATGAACCTAGATACTGCAACAGGAATTCCAGCCGAATTATTTCAATAACTTACTGTCTGTATTGTTTTATGTAACATAATTTCCTACTTTTATAAATTATTATTAAAACCGTATGTTATTCCAGGATATACACTATTCTGGAACCATTTCATCCTAATCCATTCAGCTGTTCGAGCATGAAAGTAATAAGCATACATTCACATAGGTACATAAGCATACGAACTTTCACCTTTATAATTAGCGTTACAAATACAAAAGAAAAATTTAACAATTGTTATTTACAGTTAAACCATAAATAAAAAAAAAATAAAAAAAAAATACAAATCCTTAATTATAAATAAATCTTAAGCAAGGATCGTAAGAGATAGACTTGCTAAACAGAAGACATTTGATTGGTGGGAGTGTGACTAGTGCCTAAACAAACCTATACCCAGTTTACCAGGACACAGGATATTTTGCATTCAACAAGGTAAACCCCAAACTATTGAGGAAATTTTATTTCCTCAATAATTTTATAAAGGTAAAACCCACAGCCAAAAATCCTTATTACCCGAACAATAAATATGTAAACTAAACTTGTTCCTATAAATATTCCTAACAATTCGCATGGTACAAAACGGGAATAAATTTCTGTACAATTTAAATAAAATAAATTATTAGATCTCACAATAGCGACTAGAATACTAGATAATCACTTATATATATATGACCCAAATGCCTAGTTTATTTATTCTTGTCAAAGTTTTATATAGATGAATTAGCAACTATTTTCATCGATGAATTGCCTATGCAGATACAAGACCTAGAGAAATATCAAAAGTGTGTCATTGGTTGACGTATCTATATCTCTATCATTGAAAGGAAATAAATAAATAATATAAAGTTCTGTAGTTCTCAGTAAAGAAAATTAGCGGCATATTATTTTTCAATACACTTACTCGAAAACTTCCTCTTATCGCACTACAATTAGGTTCGACATGGCATGTATAACACCCGCAAGGTTTTAATATTTAATGAAAATTTAAATTGTGTTTTCGAACAGAATATAACAAATTAACATTATTGCTTACACAATAATTTGTTATTACCAACAAATATTTGAATTTCAATTTTTTTTAATATAAGGGTGTATATCGCTTTGATACCTTTGCCTCTTTTTCAACCTGCAAAGATTAAACGCGGGAAAAAAGTCTATTCAAAAAGTGTAGTCTAGTCTAAAAAAAATGTTGAATTTAAGTTTTTAAGAGAATTCTTTAGATGCTACGCCGCCGCCGCCAGATATTGTGGTTAAGGTAGAAAATAGTTATAATAGCCTGCTGTTATCTAAACCAAAATTAAAATGTCTGACAACATTGAATTTTTTTTTACTACAGAATGAACAAAAATTCGTTGTAATTTTCAGAGAAAGTATTTTTTCGTAAGTGTATTGAAAAACGTCGTTTGATACACGTGCAAATTTGTCACTGCAGTCTTCGGCTCCATAACACACTCGCCTTCGGCTCGTGAGAATTCCGCCTCGGTCGCAATGAAAACCTTTCTGCACTTATATCAAAATGTAGGTAATACATATTTCAGTACTACTTAAAAAAAAAAAAAACATTTTCTGATTTAACATGACTGATCTGATCTACAATTACTGTACCTTCCAAATTTAAATCTGTAACAGTGTTTTAACAGCACAAAATTAATAGTATGTATGGCCTACGGGTCACATAACTTTGGGACACACGAAAAAGATATACGTAAGTACCTAAGTGTTATTTAAAATATGACCAAAGTACTCACCAGTATGTAATAGGTTCCTTATGCTATCCTGGACATCCTTATCCGCGTCCCCGGCAGCGGCGTCCCCCGTGAGGTCTATCGTGACGTGCTTGGCGCCGCACCACGCCACCAGCAGTTGAAACAATAACAGTTTGAACAACGAACACCGCACATCCATCTTTCGCAGCACCCGACACTCTGCTACACGCATTTTTAAGTCCACGTTTAAAAATATTAGTCTTTAAATTTCACTTGTTTTTTGTTTCACCACACTATTACCGACAAAAGGATTTTCCTAAAATATTTCTGCGTAACATTTACGAAGCTTTATGCTTGTAGTTAGATATTGATAATGTGCTCATCATCCGCCTTCTGAGCTGGTTTGTCATCATACACTACCTGGAACAAAAAATATACATAATCAGATCACGACTCGCACCTTTAAGTTGTATCAAACTACTTTAAAGTCGTCAATGAATTTTTTTATGGTTGATATTTATTGGTTTTTAGTCAATGAATGAGACGTAATATTCAAAGTCACTGGCCGAATTAAATGTCACAATATTTAAAAAGGCTATAAGTTATAAAAATAATTAAGATGCCTAAAATGAAGAGCAGACATTTGAATATTTACACAACGTCAATTACTTAGTGATGATCTACACCAGTAAGCTACTCGTATAACTGCTACTTACCATGGCTGGACCAAAGAAAATTGCTTTAAAATTATTGCAGATAATTACGAAAATATTAAAATTAATTAGAAGCGTCTCGCACTACGCGACGACGGTTCTACGAGTAGCGTGGTGCGCCGTACACGACCGCTGTCTATAGATCGCTATCTGTTTCTGAGAGTGGCTCGTACGTTATATAATTATTCATAATTACGTATTATCTCTTCACTTCAGTGAACACACAATTTGGGAATACGTCCCAGAGATATAGTAATCTTTTTATGAAATCCATTCACTAAAACAATATAGTTTATGCCAGGGGCCGACCGGTCGACTCTCTCACAAATACACCAGTTATAACATGAAGAATGTGAAGACGTTTAATTGCTAATGAAGTGACAATGGGATATATTAACATACTAATATGTTACAAGAAACAGATGTGAGATAGAGACATGATATAATTTTTATTGATGCCAAAAAACTGGCCCCATTAAACGTTGAACGGCAAATAGCTCCGACTATTTCTCTTTATAAGGCAGAGCTTTCTTCTTCGGCATCGCGACAAAACACGAATGATTGACAGCCTGCAGAGTTATTTACAATTTTAAACTATAAATAAGCGCTCTTCCCCACAAATATGCACATACATTATTGTCGTTATAATTTTAACATGAAAGTTGTAAACTTGAGTGATTCCCACAGTGCCTCGAAATGTTTTAGTTGCTATGCTAAATGTGTAAAGGACAAAGTGAAACAATAGTCGGGACAAGACGTGCCTTCTATGAAGGAATGTATTTTAGGAATACGAATCAAAGGGCTCGGGCCCACGTGGCGCGATAAGACAGGCGCCAGCTCCTCGCCAGCTTTTGTTTTTGTTTGCTCCTCCGTACGGGAGGCGAGGCGAGGCGCCATGACGGATTGTTGAAAATGTTTACTGAGACGCTTTATGCGCCCGTAATTAACGTTATGCGATGGAAACAATGAGGATACTGCTTTATCTTAGGAGTAAGCGTAGTTTCACACGACGAGTATGGCATTTAAATAATGATACGGCTACACAATGAATGAAAGTGCTACATATAAAGGCAGAAGAGTTAACGGCTCGACATACTCGTAATGCTGACAATTGCGGACGTGACAAACGTTTACAGCAATATCTCATTAAAATCAAAAGACCGTAGAAAATATATTATGCAAATAACATAGCAAATCATACGTAAAACGTTCCAATGATTAACATCGATAAATTATTGTAATTCGATTCTTTATAATTTCCTTTTCATTTACGTAAAGAGCGTGACACTACGTGTTTGTGCCATATTTAATTATCTCATGTGAGTATCATCATATGCCGTAGACCGCGTGCCAAAATGGGCCACCTGTATCAAACAAGTACTACAGTAACGTGTTTTGCTAACAGCTGTGTCAATTTTTAGTTCTATTCTGTCGTTAATGAAATCGGCTCGGTAACCGCAAGGTCTGTAAAGGTTGACTTTCATAGGTTAATGAAATACTTGATATATGAAGCGGTAAAGTAAGACAGCCGGTATTTTTACTAGGAAATATGTAACGTTCATTGGAGACTATCGTGTTTAATGTTTGAAATAATTGTACACATTTTATATGCAGAATACGTCACGAATTTGAATACTTAATGTGTTATGCATAATATTATGCACATTTTATATCGCAAATTAAAACTTTCTTTGAAGTCAGGTCTACATGCATTTTACGGTGTAGCTGTAGATATATACGTATCAATAAATTACATCAATTTTAACATAGTATAACGTGTAGAATAATAAAACCGCACGCAGTATAAACATCTTAATCTTTACAACTCTCTGATTTCGCGGTATCACGTAGTATCATTGTTATCAGCAAAGATAATAATATCTCTGTGTGTACAACACCTAATCTTAGTGCTGACCCGATTCGTGCCTAGGCTAATAATGACGTATGACCTGGACTCAATCTCTTCCGATGTCTAACTCAAACACCTGATAATGAGACTTAGCAGACGTCTCTTTTGGGGCCAAGTTGTCATTTTTTACAGTTATATAATTCATATCTGTGGGTAAGTATGACATTATCTGTGGAAGATGAAACAAGCGTTTTGAGCTGCGAGATTGTTCGAAAGAGTTCTGTGGCTGTGGAACGTAAAAGGCTTGAGTTGTAAGTAACAAAACTGAAGATGTAAAGGCTAAAGCTCCAATCATGCACAAAGCTGCCGCCGGTTAGAATTCGATCACGTGAAATTACTGCTCGTAATTCCGACTAAGCACGAATAAGTGAATTTAAATTACAGCTTGTAATAGTATGCTTAATATAGATAATGTGATGGTCTCGGGTAACAAAAAGTGGTACGGACGGACCGAGAGACGGGTCGCTGGCGCCACACCCGACAGCGAAGGACAGGGATAGGATTCGGAGGAACGCGTACTCTTATTCGTTTTTAAAAACAAGTCCCTTATTAAAAAATACTTTCAATAAAAATAAACCTTTGTGTAGAACAGCATCGCTTCCTGTACAACTACTGTCTGCGTCAAGATTAAAGATATGAATCATTAAATTAAAATATTAATTACTTGTAAGAGCTCGTGCTTAAGGCAATATTATGCGCCTACGTTAAGATTCTTAATTTGCATGCGGCTCAAACGAAATGACCGTGTTGTTAGCAATAGTAATATATTTTAAAGACTCGGACCCAATCATTTTCTGGATGATCAACCAATATTGTACGACAAAGTTTTCACTGTTGAAATAAGATTTCGCAGAAATTATTAATGAAAAACATAATGTTAGTTGATGTTTTAAGACCCTTATCTTAACTGTGCTATTTATAAAACTATAATAATAGTTACACGTTTTTTCTCATCGGTCTACGTGATAAGAACGACGTCTTCATGTAGCAAATTCTACACAATTTAGATTCTTATGTAATGTTTTCGATAATTATTTATTCACTTATAAATTGTATTCAACAAGTGCCTATTAACGATTCCACATCGGATGTTGTAAAACATTTGCATTTAAACACAAGATAAACAGTATTTATAATTGGTTGATTAAAAGGCACGTGGAGCTCGATAATTATGCGTAAGGTAAAGTTATCTGAGGTATTTATTGTCAATATTGGAATAGGATTAAGTGTACTCCATGGTGTGTTTAGTTCCATAATGTGAAGGAGGCTTAACAATGCGCCAGTGCTGGCGCGAGCGCTGGGGGCATCCGTCATCGTCTCGCGCGCACTTGCGCTTTGTCTGCAGCCATTGTGAGGACCGGTAGCGCCGGTTATGCGCAGCTCGAATTATTGCCCTTTATGAACCGACTGCCCTGCCGAGATCGTTCGAAAATATCTACAGGTACGTGGAATACAAATACTCTGGGTGTGTGAAAAAGAAACCTCTTTTGAAATCAAGATTAGGCTTACCAACCAATTGTTAGAACAATTTAAATTGCTAATAAAAAAATATGAGTTGACATTAGCCTAATTGATTACTACAACATTTTAATTGTAATACCAACAGCAGTTTATGAATTTGACATTGAATGATGAAAAGCTTCCTTTTCAGAAGACGGCTAAGATATACATAACCAGCTTAATTGATACAGAGGTCAGATGTAAACAGAATTGATAGTTCAATCAATCCATTAGGCACAGCAGCCTACACGCTGCCCGTCAACCTAGAGTTTGATTGATACGATCTTTAGTAGGTAGATATGATATTAGTGTGGGAAATCCTGACATCGTTTAGGCAGCCTACGAATAAATAAATCCGTTATAGAACATCGATTTGTTTTGATCAATATTTAAATGCAGACATATAATGTTCCATTGATAGGTAAGTGAGCTATCAATGTTTTTTCCCGAAGTTAATCATACTGAAAAACCCGAGTGAATAAGGGGCGGTACATACTAATTTAATTGTAGAACAAAAAGACCCGGAAATTCTTCAAGGGAATCTTTAGAATGTCGTATAGACGGGCGATGCCGATGCCACAAATTTTTTCTGTCGCCTATTGTCTCCGAGGCCCGGCGTCACTCTGACAGGTGCCATTAGTAAAGACGGCCGACAAATGGCGACTGTCCGATCCAGATTTCATGACCACTCGTTCTTTTTAACGATCCGTAACCACTTGAGAGCAAGTCGTTTTAAAACGCCTGATATAGACGTAGGTATATATGGTGAAGGCCTATGGCTTTTAGTGAAGAAGTTTCATTGATTGTAGGTACCAATATATAATATCTAGTGGATAATTGACCTATTTTTTCCGTTTTCCTCGTTCAGTTTATATACCCTATCTCAGTCTATAATTTTAAATAGGATCGTTCTATTTATGATCTGCTTTCAAAATAGAGTTGAATCATTGAGGGAATCTACGATTTACACTCGAGATTATTTGTAAATCTGCCAAATCTGAAGGGGACATAATTATTTAAATCGCTCAACAATTACGCGTTGACTGGTAGGTTTGTGATATAATGTACCTTCGTACGTAAATTTTCATATTATATTTATTATCTTATCTTGAAAGTAAATCTGCTACGTACCCGCTACGTCACAGACGACTATTGAACCACGGCTCAGCTCAGTAAACTGGCCTATCCTGACAAATCCTGTTTAACAAATTAATCTTGTATCATACGTACGTACGTCATGTTGACTTTTGAGTTCTTTAAGCTGCTGCATATTAACTTCATTTACTGTCTAAGATTGAACTTTAATGCATATCGTATCAACATATTTTTGACGTTGATGTTAACTCACAATACACAACACAGATCCTAGACCACACAAATACCGACTTGTTCCCTGAAGGAATCAAGCCCGCCACACGCTGTGCAGCAGTCAATCGCTCAACAACTGCTCCGAGCGGGCCGTCAAATTTAAAATGTATCGTTACCAAGTGCTATACATAGAACTAAACTAATAACTAGAATTTGCATATGAAAAGTGACAGCTGTAACGTCAGATTATTTTATCACTTTTTGTGCCAATATATCAAACAGAGACGTGGCAAACGTTAGCCCACATATTACATCATCAATACTAACCGCAACTCTTTTATGAAACATTTGAATGTGTGAATTTAATAAACAAATATTCGTGGGAGACCGATGACTTCTCATGAAAATATTGACTACTGACTGACTAACGACTCGATCCAGCTACGCACGGGCGTAACGAATCTTCGAAATTCTCAGCTTTTCTTTGCGATAATATTAAACACCTAAATGAACAAATTGTTCAGCTTTATAATAATAATATAGATAAGCATGATACAATAAAATATTCCTCTTAAATCACTATGTTTAGTGGTGAAAACCACATGAAAATAGTTCAGTAGTTTTTGAGTTTATGGCAACCAGACATACACACGCGATGGGAGACTTGTTTTATAATATGTATAATACATACAATATAAGGATCTTGAAGCACAAAAAGTATTCGACTACCCATCACCCGTCAGTGGTGCCAGTTTATTATCAATAGTCCAGGTCAAGATATCAGTTGGAGTGGCCATTCATCAACGTAAAGGTCCCCTTAAACTGGATGCTGTCCACATTAACTTGGCATTGCATTTTCTGAATGGCCATCTGTATTGGTAGTCGATAATAAATACAGGAAAGGAGAAATTGAACTAAAGCAGTCAGCGACAAGTAGGTTCTTTATCGTCAATGTAAAGTGCATAACAGTTTTTCTGAATAGAAAATCCAGCTTTGATTTGCGGTTGGACTACATTCGATGTGTGAATTGTGATGGTCGTGAGTCAACAAAGCTACAGGGGAGGTTCGTCACTGAATACTGACACTACTCATATCATTGTCTGCTAGACAATATGAATTATTCATAAAAAAAACCATTGTTTGTAAAAGTAGGCCTCAAGTATGGGAATTGGACTAAAAATAGATCATAGATCGTCTGTCTATGTTTATTTCTATCAATACAATTCGTTTTTTTTTTCGTTTCTTTATTTTCTTGCACTGTCATCATGAGGTTAGGAAGCGCCACACCATGAATCTTGGTCGGATTTAATAATCTGAGCTCTTATTTACTAAATAATTTAGCTGTAACTTATAAATCAACCGCCTTATATGATTGACAGTGATTACGACGAACCAGTTAACTTTAAACTGTTAAAGTAACTAAAAATTCTCATTAAATTTTCCGTTTATGGTTATGTGATATCTAAAGTAGTCAGTAATAGGTAGGAACGTAGGAAGTGCGGCAACAGTGCAGCGTTTTGAGTCTCGCTTCTCTCATTTGCTGACGGCACTTGCTGTAATTTTCGTTGGCAAAGTTGAACGACACGTAAATGCCTGAATATTGTTTACTCATATTTATATGATCTAGACGACAGACGTATGAATGAAACCCGAGTCGTGCGGGCGTTTGATGACATTGCCCCTCATCGTTTACATTGACAACCGTCAGTTTCGTAGAACACCTATTTAGGATCGCAAGCGCATGTTCGTTCATGTAACACATTTCGAATGCGTAGGCCGAGATTTATCGGAATACCTATCGTGTAATGTCCTATTGTATTCACCTTTACCGATAGGAATCTACTTTATTCGGGTTACAAATTGCATATGATAAGATTTTTTATTGTCAGAAGATAATTTTCTCGCAAACAAACCGACGGTTTGCATCCAAATGTGCATTCGCACGGCAATTTGTGGCAGGAATTTAAAGGTAAGGGTGCGGTACCTACATATCGTAACTTGTGAATAGTAATGGAGCAGATAATAGAATTTCAGAGTTGAATGCTTTAATTAATTTTATAAAGCGTTTATTTGGAATATTGAGCAATAAGCAATATATTATCAGAGTATTGTAGACATCAATAGTTTGCCACAGAAACCCTAATTTATGTGACAGTTGATCGCTGCAAATTAATATTTTCGTTATTTATGTTCGAATTCCTTTCCAAGTTAATGTAAAATAACAGTGAAATAATTTATGTCTAGCGCAAACATTGTGTGTTTGAATTTGCGCTTGGTGTTAAGAGATCTGGATCAGAAAACCCGGGCAAGGCAGTTAGGGGCTTATTTTACATCGCTTTATTTTTGTAAAATACATATTTCTTGGGTATAATTTAAAATAACATTTTAAACAGCCTTAAAATATGTACAGGGAAGAAGACTTTACCGTGAAGTTTTAAAACATCAGACGTGCGAGCGAGACAGAGGGATGAAGCTTTACACACTATACAAAGTTCCATCCCTTTAACGATTCAGTTTAGGTCGTCAAATGGATCGCGTTAAGAGCTCGTGGTAGGGTCTCTGTCCGAATGTGCTTATTTATCGAAAGCAGACTATCAATCTTAGTATACAAATCATGTGCGACCTATTGTCAGGTAACCCTAGCCTGGCTAGTGTTGTGCCACGTGCGTAGATGGTCTACTGTCAGATTAAGTTGTGATTGTATCTACAGACATACTTGGAAACGCGGTATTTAGGCACCTATTCCTTTATACCGGTTTTAATACAAAGAATGTTAATAGGCCAGCAAAATGATGTCGGTCGCACCGTTGTCGTACGAGGACTGTGTGAGAAATCTTACTACAACGACGCGTTTTACATAAATCAGCGTTGAATATAATATGTATATACAACATTGTGAATAAATCCTATTGAACTTAGACTTATTACACGGTATTTATAATGTGTTAAATATGTCTGTTACGTAAAATATACGTTCCAGTGTTTATTAACTAATTATGGAAATTTATTGACAACTAGCGGATAGGTACCAAGTCCAGGCGTGTGCTACTACTAAAAAAAAACCGTTTATTTTGAGATACGTAACCCAAAAAAGAAATATATTTGGTTTTTTGTCGGAAAAATGGACATTAGTTTTTTTTTTTTTATTCATTTTGCTAATGATCAAAAACGATCTTTGCATTATTGCTTTTAATGATTCCGGTTTGGGGCGTGTTAGTTGAAAGGTTTCAAAGTTTATAACGGACATAAGTAGAAACAATTTTTGAGTTTTATAAAAGCATCATCATCATCATCATCAGCCTTTTAATGTTCCCACTGCTGGGACACAGGCCTCCTCTCTAAGAGAGGGAATGGGCCGTAATCCACCACGCGGGCCCAGTGCGGGTTGGTGGATGTCACATGTCTTCGAATTTTTGGTTCTAGGACATGCCGGTTTCCTCACGATGTTTCCCTTCACCGTTTTAAGAGCAGTGGTGATGAAATAAATTACATAAAGTAATGTGCCTGGCCGGGTTTGAACCCGCGACCTACAACTCGTAAGTCGGGGCCGTTACCACTCGGCCACCACTGCTCTAAATATATAATTTTATATAAATATAAAAGCAGATAAACATATTTATAGGTAAAAATGTCATTTAAAAGTCACAATATCTTTTAATTAACTGAAGTACCTACTTAGTTGTGTAAACTATTGCTACAATTAAATAATATAACATATATATTTATGTATTTAGATAGACGTCAATAGGTTTTGTGTTATAATAGGTAGGTATTAAACATGAAGGGCTGTCACGTTATAAATGTTTAATTTTTCTTTTATAGTGTGGTAAATGATTATGACATGAGTAGCGGACGGCGGGCACGCGATAAAGGTGCTAATTAGATTGTCAGCCGCATAAGATTTGCATGTAGCGGAGATCGTTGCCTTGCAACTCGTCCTGTCGCACGCCTGCCTGCCGACGGAAAGGTCGACCACTAGTGACGTCCGACCGTTACACTTTAGTTCCTTTTATCGATAATACAAAGCAGGAAAAGCTCACGAGTTCTCTTGATATTTTTTCGTTTCAATTTGCATGCTTTTTGTGTAACTTATCTTTATTTTTGTATTTTCTAAATGTTACTTTATATAGAAAGAAAGATCTTTAGTATAAAGGATTCACGATCTTTATTGTCCTCGTCTTGAAACTGTTTTCATAACTATTAAAGTTGCTGAAATCGGTCTTCGTTTCAGTTGAATGAACGTTTACCCAAAACCATTCGGTACAATAATACATAAAAAAAAATATTTTAAATATAAAGTATATTTTCCTTGACAGTATTGCCATTACATTAACGGCTTCAGTTTTTCTCACGTCATTTTACCAATTATCAACACTACCCAAAACTACCAATGCTTTATTTTAAAAAGAGTAAAGGGAAACTTTCTTTATTTTGAAAGCTAACAATAAAACTGCTCTAGTCCCCAAAACACCCAACAATAAATACTTATCTTGCATAATTATCTATTCATTGACATCGACAAAGTCCCACGGTGGCGCTAGTGAATGTAAGGAAACTGAAGTATCGTTTCGACACCGGACAACACTAGTTTGTATGTCCCATTCACAAGCTGTCGTAAATGTAATACATAGTACAACAGGTGAACATTCATGATTTATACCGCTGTCCGATGTGAAGGCGGAAAATAAATGGATTATGTGTAAAATTGATTATGACATTAGCAACAAAATCATAGTATTTATAATGTTGTTTAGCGTAGGCTTTGTTAGGTCTATTGTATTTTACATGATTTGCTAGTTTTAAGTATACATATTAAGTCGCAATCATGATATCTACGGACACTAGTTGTGGGCACACAATATTTACTGCTTTACCTATTGTTCTTTTGTATTAACCTAGTCTGACAAGCATGTAGACAATGCCTTCATAACAACACGGATATATGGTTCCCCAGTATCTCCTAGTCCCCTCTAGTAAAGGTGAATGGGTATTTTCAACTTTACATAGGTCCTCCGACAAAAAGAAATTGATACTAATGTCCCAATCGTTTTTAAGTGAAGCAAGTTCCATTCAATTTAAATGCAAATGTATGGCAAATAAGTGCCCACGTACACGGTACTACATTGTCTGGTGTAAACTCTGCGGTATCGCGCGGTGCTTTCGCCCACTCGTAGACAACTATGCTCGTATTTATTTTTACCTTTTATTTTAAACAAGAGAGCAACAAAGTAAATCCTTTTTGGTTTTACGATCTACTCTTATTGAATGAAGGCAGAGTTGAAGGTGTTCAATTAGAGATACCTAGAAAGAGTGGCGTACGTAACTGAATTGAACTGAATTGTAACTGAATTTGAGGCCTGTGGCAAATTGTTGGGGCCCTACCCAATGAATTTGCCACAGGCCTCAAATTCAGTCTCAAATGTCAGTTAATTTTATTAATTTTAATTTCTTTACGAGTCTGTGAAAGCTTGTAGCCAACTATGCACGTATTTATTTTACCTTTTATGTTAAACTTATAGAGAGCCACAAAATAAAACCTTTTTGGTTTTACGGTTGCCTGTACCAGCCTTTTCGCCCTATAGTTCCACCAACAACGCCAATTATGTGCATTAGGTACAAGTTTTATTACGAATCGCACAATGTACGGAAATTCCAAATAATTTTGTAAATCCAAGGCATTATTCTGTTTATCCTGTAACTATTTTCCTTATCAATTGCGTAATACCGGACTCCGGTTAATTAGGCACCTTCGAAATATTAAATTTGCAGTAAATTTAAATTTTGTTTTTTTTTTAGTTTGTTTACAATGGTTTTAGACACAATAGGTTCATGGTAACACACAGAGGTTGGTACGAAATTCGTTTTTTTTTTCCAATTAATTTACGTATAAATCGTTTATTTTAGAATGATCTCTTTTCACTTAAACCATCTCCAATTCTGGCCACCTTTTAATATGATATTAGGTTAATTGCACGTTTTAAACGTTTTTGAAGCCATCAATGTTAAATTGGACACCCACATTCCCTCAAAATGCTCGTTAAATAAACTCATTAAATAGGATTAGCAATGGAATGGAAACTTTAACTTTTTAAGGTATTTCGTATCCGTTTCTACATGAATTGTAGGTACTCATTCATTATGATGAATAGTAAAATATGCTCAGAAATGGTTATTACTGTGACATTAAAATAGATTTATTTGATACTAGAGTCACAGAAGGAAACTTGTTTAAATAGATTTTTTTTGCAATATTATAATGTGATTAACTTATAAAAATAATTGTAATTTCTTTTATATTATATTCTTTTATTTTAATGTTTTAATTATGGTTTTAATTATTTTATATTTTTTTGTTAACTTAAAACCTAACTGACGCAACATTGCACAATAAATTAAAGCACAAACCGAGTCATCATTTCAGCCGATAGACGTCCACGGTTGGTCATAGGCGTCCCCCAAGTGTCACCATAATGACACCAGGCATACCAGGATCCAAGGCAGGGAAGGAACAGGGTAGGTTTTTAGTCAGTAAGAGTCTGATACTATTTCCCGCTCCGCTCAAGGGCGGGATTTGTCATTGGATGATTTTACCTACGATAAAAAAAAAACCATAATGACCGGTCCTATGGGTTTCGCATCCATCGAATTCCCGCGGCCCTCACCAGGTCATCAATCCACCTTGTGCGGGGCCTTCCAGCAAATCGAATAAGCTCAACAAAAATAGTATTATTGAAAGTCAAAACAAAAGATGCTATATTTCATATTGTTTATTTTTATTTTCAGAATAAGGTGCATCCATTAACATAAAACGAGATCTAGTAACGCGTAGGCTGTGATGCTGTGAAAAGGATACATAAATCTGTCCCTGATTGTCGGGAGAAAATCGTGAAACCAACGACTGAACTTGGAATTGTGGCACCGTTTGAAAGAGCGTGGGCGGGCGAAATTATTTATATCTTTTACTTGTACTCGCTAATATCTTGTTAGAAAACAATGTACAAGTTGAGGCTGGAATATTCCAGCTTCCATCTGTGTATCAGTATGTGTCGAGAGGAAATACAATGCAGCAGTGCTATTCTCTAAGAAAATAACCCTGAGCGCAGCGCTGGCCCAGCGACGAAATCCAAGTAGGTAGGTACATCTAAATCACATACAAATCCAATGTACCTATTTGGATTTCGAAGAAGCTTTGGAAGTTAGTTAGTAGGCGTAGTAGTTGAGGGAATAGCTGCTTCGCTGCGTGTCGCGGATTCGATTCCCGCACGTAACAAAAATAATGACTCACAGAATTGTAATTGTACCGGGTCTGGTTGTCTTGTGTATGTATCACCCACGATACAGGAATAATCCTTAGTGTGGGAAAATGTTTTTTATTTAAAAAAAACGTTATCGTGATTGATGACAGTAATAAAATGCCTATTGATAATACAAAATATTCTAACTTTATTTTTTAACTCAACTTATCTGACCAATTACAATAATTAATTACAAAGTAAAACAGATAGTCATTGGGTTTTTACACATATTGCTTGGATCTAAGAAATTACTTTAATCAACGTTTGGTTCAATGTAGTCGCATTACAGCCATATGGGTCGATATCCGAAGTAAAGCAACACTTGACGAGGTCGACCTTTAAATGGGTGGCCGTCTCAACGTACTGAGATTTCTCCACGTCTCCGTTGGTACTGGCTATCATTAGAAGATCTTTGACAGACATTATGGACAGTCAGAAGCCTGGAAATCTGTCACCAGTTTTGTCAAGTGGCATCGTTTTATCCATATATCTTCTGGATTATGGAGTTCAGTCAGTCCATGTAAAAAACTAGTACCCATTCAGCTACATCCAGCTATAGCTCAGCCGATCCCAACATAGCTGGGGAGAAGAGTAGGTAGACTGTTATAAAACTTTGTAGAAAATCTCGTGAAATAATATTGTTCGCTTAGCAACGGCTGCATAGTTTTGTTTGTTTCTAGTTTAAATGTAGTGCCAATTTCTTGCGTCGGATTGCATGCACACATTCCAGAGTTTCATTGCTTCTTTTCATCGAGAGCACTTATTAACATCGCTATATGAAATAGACATTCAACAGGTTCTGGTACATTCTTCATCTCTCAGCAACTGACAATTATCTACCAAATAGTACGATGGTTGCAGTTTTTTTGATTGGATGCAACGATTACGAGAGATGTAGACTTGATACCTATAAAACAATTTTGACTATCCTTTTTTTTTGAGATGGGAAATCATCAACTAATTCCTCCCGATCAAGGTGGTTATTAGACGGCGAGCTACCGATTGCTAGCCGCCGTAAGACCACGCATACGGTGACCGGGAAGCTCCTTGCGACTCTCGTCGTCCGGAGCGGCTCCTGCAGTGGCTGAGGCATTAGGATGTTCTGTTTGCATTAACATTTCGTAGAAGGAGGTGAATGCTTACCATACCCTCTCGGTCCTTACCATAGTATGGAACAAGGCTAGACGCGAAAGATCGCCGCCTCCACGAAGACCTTCACTGTATGCTTCACCGTGTCTTCCGGACTTTTCTTCCCGCCGTATCCAAAACAGAAACTCGCGAAACGACCGTGTCCGGTGAAGATCTGCGTCAGGCGAAAAGCTGATGACTGACCCTGCATTTGATATTTGATTCTCCGTAGATACGAGAATCTACGAATATTATGTCAGTCTTCTTGGAACTGTTCGGGTGGTCGCGTTAAACGTTCACACCTCCCGACCAGGCCAGTAAATTGTTTACGACCCCTGCACGTCAATGTAAACACGCTGGTCAATAAACTTGATGATAACATTTACGATTCGCGAACGCATTAGCCAATGCGGAATTTGTAATAAAGATCTGTTTCTACGAAATACGTAGAGACGTGTTTAGACTTTAAATAAGTCAGGAAATGGCTTTAACCATGGTGGGTAACAGTGGAAGTCTACAAGCTGATTTTATCACGACCAAGTTATCATGATATGTATAACCTTTTGGTCTTTGATTTGTGTATTTCCAGTGCATGATTGTAGAGTCACGTGTAAAACGTACCTTTGTAACGCCACGCCATGTAATACAGGAAAATGTGATCATTCACTAAGTTGTGAATGAAACATAACCTCGCTTGGTTTCACGATAACCCCTACGTCTTTGATACCAAATGTCATGAATTATGTAGTGTCTAGACCTTAACCGTATACACAATGTGAACATAAGTGCGTTGGACTAGAAGATCAAGACGTTTTAAAAGTAATCATAATCATAACTAAAGTTCATACAGACATTGACAACATTTGAAATGTTTGAACTCTGCAATTCAATTCAGTCGAAAATCCCTTGATATCCTTATGAATCTCGATTTCAAAATCAACTCGAGTTTACATCACTATCCTTTTTTAACCGACTCCAAAAAAGAGGAGATTTTCGTTTACTCGTACACGCTGAAAAATTCAGGGTCTAATGATGGGATCGCGGAAAAATCGAGGAAACTCTTCAATTTTAAAGAATAGTCTTTAAAATTGAAGAGTTTCCTCGATTTTTCCGCGATAACTAAGCAGACATAGGTCTGCTTAGTTATATTTAATAGGCACCATACTATAGAACTTGAATACTATTTATGTTTAGAAAAGATATACCACAATTAAAAAGTATTGAACTGACTTCAAACCACAAAAATAAATTCTAAAAGTGCAAAAAAATGCTTTACATTACTGAAGACGGTGTTAAATAACGAAGAAAAAAAATCAGAAACATTTTTTGTGAAAGATTTTTTTATTAATTCCTAATCCTTTAAGCATCTTTCTAGAATCCCTCAGACCTACAGGGCCGAAGCCTACTGGGGCCGATGGTTGGCTTCTGAAAAGAAGGATCGGCCCCGGTATATAAGGCAACGAAAGAACGGGGTAGGTATTTTTAGTCAGTAAGAGTCTGACACTATCTCCCGCTCCGCCCAAGGCCGGAAGATTTAATTTTTTTCAATCTTTAATTTCATTTTTCAGATTTAATTTTTTGGATGATTTTACATACCTTAAAAAAAAAACCCTCAGACCTAAAAATCTTTTTGTTCATGCATGTCATGGACATGACAGCTAGCATTATTTAAACAGAAGCAAAAACAAACGACCAAGCCTCAACAGGAGGATGTATTTTTAGAAATCTTCTGTTGATCCAGTCATCAAGAGCGGTGTAAGGTTGCAAGTCAACGGGTTAAGTGGAACATTAGTACACACGGCGCAGGCTTGGGTAAATCAGAAGCGGTACGATGTTCGCACCGCAACTTGCGACTCTGTTTGCTTTGCTGATTAAGCATATCTACTTTTACCTACTTGAATCATTAGTGCTGCGACTATTTACAAGGTTTGTTTAAATGGTTGATGTAGCGTTTCCTTCCATGAAAGAAATGTTCTATGTTTGTTGATTATTTTATAATACGGTTATCCGTTGAATGATTTTGTAGTTTCCTTTTTCGTTTTCACGTGCTATTGTAATTTTCAAAACTATTGTTATTTTTTTTATCATCGAATAACTTATCCAGCTCTGGGCAGAACGTGAAGTACTTAAATCTTTTCAAACTGAGCTATTTTATATAAATTTTGGCTGTCTAAACATTTTTAGATAAAAAAGCCCGAATGCGGAAAGCAGAAAAGCGGGAAGTTAACGTATCCGCTTGAACCGGGAATTGAACTCGAAACCTAAATCATAAATCTGGAAAACTGATAGAATAGCCCAGTTCGATATCGTATTAAACAATTTATCACTCTTCCGCTTTTAGTCTCTATAAAACTTTATTACTTTTTTCTTTCTATGAACTGTGCCAAATTATCTAATGTTTACTATTGACAAAGTATAATGAACATGTTCGTTTCATACAACTTTCTGTTAGGTAAGTGATAAGATATTCGTATCTATGATAAGGAGAGTAGGTTGAATAAATGAATTCGTATATTCAAAAAAAGAATAAAAATTGCTAATATAATATCAGGCCGCAAATCTTAAAGTAGGACAGTAGTGCATGGTTGTACAAATAAAGTTTATAATCAACTTACATAAAAATATTCTTTTTAAAATTTCTAGTACTCGTAAGCTACCGCACTAGTTTTATAAAAGAAATCGTTTTGTATGTAAGTTTGTCACCTTCACACTCAAACGACTAAACGGATTCAGAAGAAAATTGGTACACGGGTAGACCATGTTCTAGAATTGCACCAAGTATACTTTTTATTCCGGGAGTATGTTCCATTAGAATAATAGTGTACAGTCATGCGGATAAAGCCGCTGTTAAAAGCTAGTAATAATATAAAAAAAAACCGGGCAAGTACGAGTCGGACTCGCGAACTGAGGGTTCCGTACAAACTTACCTATGAAAACAGATTAATTCCCGAATTGAGTTACGAAGATATTTTCCGAATCACAAAAAAAGTTTTTTTTTTGTAACTTAATCACAAATATATTTTTTCCTATACTTACTTGTTTTATGAGAATTTGCTTCGTGCCAAATTCCAGAATTCTAGGTCAACGTGAAGTACCCTATGAATTTTGATTCCCCTGAGAGTGTCGAAATACACGTTTTTTGCGATATAAACGGCCGTATCTTTTTTTTTTCGTAAATTCAGAAGTTTGTTATTTTCATTACACAGCTTTAAGGGACCACCGCCGACCAGAGTATAATTTCAACTCGATACCTTCACACGTTCCCGAGATAATACTTTTTTTTTTTTTTTTTTTTTTGTGTGGTAGGTAAAAATCATCCAATGACGAATCCCGCCCTTGGGTGGGGCGGGAAACAGTGTCAGACTTTTACTGACTAAAAAACCTACCTTTCCATTCCTTGCCTTTATCCTGGGGCCTTTGGTGACAGTCTCACATAACCTTTGGCCCCAGTAGGCTTCGGCCCTGCTGGACCCCTACAGTATGCTGACAACTCCTTGAGGCGCGCGGGAACGGTGCGCGCCGTAGACGACCTGAGCTCGGACCGGTCTGTTACCGGACGGACGGACAGCGAGCTACCCATTGCCCACCGTCCGCGAGCCCGCGCCTACGGTGGCCGGAAATTGGGATCGGAAACCCGGCGGCGGCGGCGGCGTGTCCGCCTTTGCCTAAGGCGGTCGGCCTCCTCCTTTACTAGCATTACTGCTTCGCAGAAGGAGGCGACCGCCTGCCACTCCTCCTCGCTCCGGAGCATGGCTTGAACCAAGCCCCGGCGCGAGAGATCGCCGCCGATCGCCCCCACGAGGACACGGCGCTGCTCTTCCCAAGCGGAGCACACCTCGACTGTGTGCTCCACCGTGTCCACCGGGCGGTCCGCACAGTGGCGACACCCGGGCGTCGTCTCCGCACGAATCTTGTACAGGTACGGACCGAACTTGCCGTGTTCGGTCAGCACCTGCGCCAAACGGAAGGTGACGACGCCGTGGGGCCTTTCCAGCCACGCCTCAAAGAGGGGCCTTACCGCCTCGATCGTGGCGTGCCCAGCACGAGGTTGCGACAATCGCTCTCGCCATTTCACCATGAGATCCCGCCGGAGCTCTGTCCGCCATGCTGCGACTTGTCGCGGCAGCGGAGTTTCGCCCCGACGTTGCATCTCCACGCGTAAGTCATGCATGTGTGCAAGGACTGTTGCCTCCAAATCCCACGGTGGTAGGCCAGCAAGGAGGCTCGCCGCTTCGCAGGACACCGTACGGTATCCGCGGATCATCCGGATGGCCATGACCCTCTGGCAGGCGGTTAGCCGGGCCGCCACTCGTTTCCGTAGCGATGGCGCCCACACCGGCGCACCGTAAAGGGCCATGGACCGAACGATGCCTGCGTAGAGCCTCCGGCAGGAGGCGTCTGGACCCCCTAGGTTCGGCAGGAGCCGCTTGAGCGCAGCCCCAGTCGCATTCAACCTGGGAGCCAGACGTCGGAAGTGCTCCTTGAAGTTCCACCGGCTGTCGAGGACGAGTCCCAGGTACTTCATCGTCGACCCGACGCCGATGTGAACTCCTCCTACCGTTAATTGGGAGCCCGGAGGTGGCGCGCTCCGAGGGCCGTGAAAACACATGGCCTCGGACTTGTGCAATGCCACCTCGAGTCCCAACTGCTGTATCCTCTCCACGACTGTCGCAACCCCGCGCGTCGCTAGTTCGACCGCCGCCTGGTACGACCGTCCCCGCGCCAGGACCAGCGTGTCGTCTGCGTAACAGACCACGCTGACCCCGTCGGGGAGGTCGGCGCGCAGCACGTAGTCGTACCCGATGTTCCACAAGGGCGGTCCTAGTACCGATCCCTGCGGAACACCGCACGACATCTCTCGCCGTTTCAACTCCCCCTGATGACCGGGGTAGATGATGAACCTGTCCGACAGGTAGGCCTCGATCACCCGACAGAGGTAGTCGGGCACCCGGTGGTACCGGAGTGCCCTACCAATGCAACTCCAGGGCAGGGAGTTGAAGGCGTTGGCGATGTCCAGAGACACCGCCAAGACACACCTGCCCCGGGACACCGCATCCCCCGTCGTGAGGGCTCGCACGCGCATGATGGCGTCCACAGTGGAGCGCCTCCTGCGAAATCCGAACTGGCCGTCCGCAAGATCCGGCCCCTTCCGTGCCAGCCCGAGATAATACTAATATTTTAAAAGTTTTATGTATGAATGTTTGTGAGTATAAGTTTATTACTCCTTCATGCTCAAACGGTTAAATGGATTTCGATACTGAATTTCGACTTTCGAACGGGCGAAGCCGATGATAGGAATTAGTAGTAGTACATTATTAAATTATTTCTCTTTCCTACTTATAAATTTTGCTATGCCTGATGATACCCGTAAATGAAACGCGAAGCTCAAGACCGAACGAAATGGCAGCGCACTGTGGACGCCCTCTGGTCCATTTAGGGGATACAGGAATTTGAGTAAGTTTTAGAACAGAACCCGTAATTGTTTTACTTTTTTCTACCATCTGTATGCTTACGGGAGCATTAAAAAAAATTGAAATTTGATTTTAGAACATTACCAATAACAACTACGTTCGTACGTACGTAGTGTATCTATGAAGATACACTTCAACTCGATATCTATCATCCTACCAGTAGCGACACTTGAAAATACAGCCATAACATGCAGATCAGTCCAAAACCTCTGATGTCGTGATAAACCTTATCTCGACTTTCATGCGATAATGACCTCGCAAGGCCACTCGTCGTCGACTGATTATTATCTATTATTTATTTTACTAACATGATTATCAAAACCCTCCGTGTTTTACATGAAGCGGTAATAATTTTTAATGAGTGGGTAGTTAAAGAGAGATAATGTAAAGTGTAAACGTTTCCATGGTGATATGGAAAGGCCTATTTTTTAGAATGGAAACTCATCAAATAAGTGGTCCTGCTCTGATTGGAGCTAGGAGTGTAACTTTTATTGACTAAAACCAACCCGTGTTCCTTCAATCTCCCTTTGCGTTCCAGGGCAGCGGTGACTCTTTCGAACAAACCTGCAGCCCAAAGTGGAACATCCTACGGCAACGTCCTAATTGAAAGCTTTCATCGATTTTTATTAGGGTTCAGTTCAAGCCCAGAACAATTATTTGTATTTTTTTGGGATATAATCAAATGACTTTTCCCGCTCTGGGGAGGGAGAGTGTCGGCTAGAGTTATGCTGATTATAACCAACCTGCAGCCCTGTGGTAAAGAGCCACGGTAACTCTTTCAAAAATTCTCGTGACTTTAGCGGCTAATGGGCTTATTAAACGGTTGTACTGTCATTTCTTTGAGGCGCACGTTCCTCACAAATTTTGGAAAGAAAATTAACTTTTTGGCAAACTAGAACGAAATATGAATATAATTTCTTAAGAAAGCATGTAAAATAAAATTTCTTTAAGCAAAAGGAGGATGGTACCCCGAGCAAAATTACCCATTGTCCCTTGTCAAATCTTTAACAAAAAAAAAAATACATTGTTTCTCCGAAATACTTAAAGTACATAAAATAAACTATTTAACATCGTTAATAATATAAACAATGAACTTTGAGGTCACGTTTTTCTCGTATCGCAAGTTATTAATATCGGTAATACAAAACATTCGCTCTCCAATAGTCATCATAAAAAATATTTCTACTACTAATATATGTCGATAATAATGTAACTAATTAGAACATTGTTGTAATGTTGGGGTATATATTAATTAGTTCATATCTAAGACCTACGGATAAACTTTACTCCATGTGAATGAGTGTAATATTTAAATTAGAAAGAAAATGAGTTATAAGCGTGATGGCGCCATGTTTTATCTGTCGTCTCATGTCATATCGTGTAATAATTAGAAGTGTTATTAGAATAATGATAAACGGTAGGAGAACCGGATACTGGCGGGTCTATTTTAAGCCTCTGAAGTAAAATGGGTGACTGTTGTGTCGTAGGCGATCCTATCGCCTACACAGTAACAAACGCCCACACTCCTTTATTTTCTATTCACCTTAATGAATACTAAGGTCCTTAACTTTTACGCAACTTAATTAATCGTTTTCTTAATGAGGTACCTTCATATCCTGAGAACAATTAAATTGAATTTCTCTTAAGTTAATAAACCAATCATAAAACTTATAATGACACATACGAGTATGTACTTAGTTGGAAAGTAAACTAGACAGTTAACGTTTTACTATGAAAACAAATGTTAAGTCCCGTTTAAATGCTTGAATATTAAGAGGAAGTACCTATTCAAGTATTGTTTTGCCTGATTAACACATCTTACGGCTTTACTTTATGAAGCATAACGTTTTCATAGCGCGGTCGTAGCGCGTTCGTAGCGCTATCGTAGTATTGTCGTAGCGTTTCCGTAGCGAATTCATAACGCTGTTGTATTATTGTCGTAGATTTCAATGTTCAATTAGATGAGATGAATTACGACGCTACGTGCTACTTATTATATTTTTTAAATGTTTCGTTTTTATGTAAAGGAATCGATAATCAATTAGTTCTAGATGTAACTTACGTTACTGTTTATGAATATTGTATATAACTGAAATTCAGACATTGTTAATTTCAAAACATATCTGACTATAACAAGAAAACTAAATTTTTTGATTTTATTATGGTTGTGTAATAGTCGCCTGGTATCTCAAGAGTATTTTCACGTTTAATGCAATCGCTCATGCTGGTCGTATAGTGCAATATTTATCTCTAGATAGCTTCGATAAACGTTATTGACGTAGGTTCTGTCAGACATGTCGACTCCAGCTCTAAAATATTTCATGTAAATATGATTGATTCAACACCTGCCATATGTATGATACTTGAAAATATGAATTTATCACGACTATTGGTGTGAAGATCGGAAAAGTAAGTTAAAACTGTGATTTGCGTTAGGTGATGAATAAATAAGATTATTATCTGTCATCAGTATTATTCATAACTTCATTTACTTTAAGATCGTGTGAACGTTTATTGAAGCACTTAATCACTATTTTCAGGTCTTAAGATAATTTAAAATGACGAGTTTTCATTTTACTTCTTTATGTTGTCACACAAATCGATTTTGAAGAATGAAACGCAGAGATCACATGTGGCGAGACTCAGAAAGCACGTTTTGTTGGTCTCAGCTCTCATGTAGATCTTTGAAAAACTGACATCAGCCTTGCTGAATGAATGATGAATGAATGATGCTAGATTGACTTACCCAGTTACTGGATAGTCAAGGTCCTATGTTAATAAAAAGAGTGACTGCAGATAGAATAATATAAGATATTCAGCTGAGATTGGTTAGACTGGGAGCCAACCCCGAAGGACTAGGCAGAATGATTTGAGTTCATTTCAATGTCGAGTTTCCTTTTTCATCGTAGCAACAGCTGATAAAAATGGGTGTATATGCCGTTTCTCCCCTACATGAGCGAAGATCAACATTTGCGGTGTTGCATACGGCCAGTAGTAAAACGTTTACGACATTACCCGCGTGCCGAACCGAGGCTCCCGGCCAAAATAAAAATCGAACGACTCTGTGCATCTACTTACTATCTGCGAAGATAGCTCGCTGAATGGATGCGGCATATTTTATATCATTGTCATATTTTCTTTCTAGAAAAGAAGGAGACGATTTTTTGGGTGATGTCGAAGGGTTAAACTCATCCTCAGCCCAGGAATCTATTCCTCCTGACTTTTGTCGTTGCTTTAAACGATATAAAGACGCCGTTTTTAGCTTTCAGTTTGGCAAGTCTAGTAAAATAGTTTTAGTAAGAAATAAAGTGTAGTCCACCTAACAAACCATATAACATATACCACCTCCGTAACATACACTATACAGTAGTTTGACGCATGAATCTGTAATCTATTTTTGGCCTCGCCTCGCATCAGTTCGACCGCGTGCAAGTTCAGGGAAACTAGTCGAGAAATGTTTTATTGAACTATGAAAATTAGGCCAATGTGCCAACCTATCCGTACAGAAGTCCACAAGACTGTATTTGAGGAAATTTATGTTCCAGTCACACGATACATATGCGCTATTTATGTCTTCAACGGATATAGGACGACTGAAATACATTAGAGGTTTAATGGTTCGAAATTATTAGAGCAATTGAGGTCAGTTAGACGGGTCCAAGCAGATTTAGTCTAGAACTGGTTCGGAGTTTCGGATATAATCACGTACGACCCAAATCTAGACTAACATAGTTGCGCCGTGGATACGAATCATATAAGGCATGAATCGCAAGATTTTCAGAATTTAAAAAGAAGTTAAGTCATTTAAAACAAGTTTAAAGTGGAGCTGTAGGAGGTAATTCAGCGGGAAAAGGCTTTCTTTAATTCTAAATTATAATCTTCCGCTAGTAGTACACCGCAGACTACCCCCTTTTTTACTTTAAGTTCATAAAGTCCATCCTAAGGTTGTCTCGGGCTCACGGACGGCTGGCAATGGGTAGCTCGTTGTCCGTCCGTCCTGTAACAGACCGATCCGAGCTCAAGTCGTTTACGGCGCGCACTGTTCCCGCGCGCCTCAAGGAGTTGTCAGCAAACTGTAGGGCCGAAGCCTACTGGGCCAAAGGTTATGTGAATATGAAACCCGGGGCGCATTGCCGGGGGCATTGCCTTCGTCCCAAGGGACTTAGGCAATGAAAGGAGCAGGGTATGTTTTAGTCAGTAAGAATCTGACACTATCTCCCGCCCCACCCAAGGGCGGGATTTGTTATTTGATGATTATACCTACCATAAAAAAAAAAATGTCTGGTAGATATCGCTGTCGCAGCCATTGTACCCATAGATTAAGTTCCTGTGAATTTGTTACTATTTTGGTGTACAATAAAGTTTATTCTATTCTATTCTAAACTTCTGAAGTTGTAGATATATATGATACTCGTATTTTACCTATACCTACCTGTCTACATAGGTATATTTATTAGAAAAAAATACTGTTCGTTAGTTTCGCTAAAACTCAAAAACTGTTAAAAAAAAATAGGGAATAGTTCGAATTGCCTCTAAAAGATGGAAGTATTAATTCCAAGGGGTCGGAGCCAAGGGCAAAATAATTAGTAGTAGTATTAATTACATTATAAGCTTCTTGAATCGATATAAAAGAAAAAGAAGTCAGTGATAGCTTGAAGATTTACAGGAGGGAATGGAAGAAGAAAAAGGAAGAATTTAACGACCTTAAATAAAATGAAACAAGGGCAGAATAATTAACTGCCGCCATTGATACCGTATCATGATTTCATTTATTTTCTTCTATCACGACGTCAGTTTGTCAACTAAGTGATGATTCATAGACAACTACAACTATTAATCAAAACAAATACCATCTAACTTTGTCGTATGACTGTACTAGTGATTAATTAGGCTCTTCCTCCTCCTTTCTAAGCTTATCAATGAGTACTTTCTGTCAACCGACCTGCGCCTGAGCATATCTATAATCTAATAGATCAACATGTGCCACAAGTGAACGTATTTATATGTCCACTTCCTCACGATAGCGAGTAGTACAGTCGAGGCGTTTATACCTTCGTCACATTTAATTCTTTCCTCCATCAAGTTTGGGCTCATGCCTTTTGAAACTACAGAACTGAGTAGACAGTATAGATAAGTATATTTAATCACTTAAAAACTAAGACGCAACATTAGGAACATGAAAACTTTTAAAAGAGTTACAATGGCCCTAGAATGCAAGGGGCAAATGAAGGTACATAGATGAGTCTATCGTAGAGCAGGAAAAGTCATTTGATAAATCTTTCACTAATTTCTAATTCATATCTAACTTCCTTAAACCCTGCAAAGACTGGTTATATTATAAAATATGTTTCAAAGGTTCAGGTTCCAAAAAATATAAAGCAAAAGAAAAGTATATTAATAATAATTTATTTGAGTAATTTTACAAAGTAATACATTAACAAACTTATAAATACATAATAATACCTAATTCTAAAAGAGATAAATAGACCTTAAGGTGACGAACCTATTTTTACTGTGATTGTATCTACGTTACACTATTGACTTGACTGTGTGACTGTACTAGTCGTTTTACATAGCGAGCTAAAAAAATTAACGTAGTATTTAAAAACGTGTTAGTCATTATGATCGTGTCACGGGTGGGAACTAATTAGCTAGGTAGGAAGGTGACAGACTGGGCTAGACCTAGATGCAGAAACAGTGACGGTAATGAATGAAGGTGACGATTGATGGTTCTCATCCGTTCAAGTGACGTCAAGTTTCAAATTTCAGTTGTATTCGTATTTTTTTACTAAACTCTGTTATATTTACGATTTAGATAGGTTTTACCTACAGGAAATGAATTCTGTTTTGGTAAGATACCGAAATAGTGTGAAGTGAAGAAGTGATGGTCGCAAAGTAGGCGGCGGAAAGGAAACGAGAGAGTGCAACTTCCCTCCCTATCTGTAGTAGACCCATCGGGTGTAAGAGAGTGCGAAATGATCTCAGGTCCCCATGGTGTGTTGCCTACAGATTGGGGAAAACAGACTTGGAGAGTCTATTGCCTGAACAGTGAAAGGTCCGGGACTCAGCGCGCACCTCTCTTGAAGAATTGTGGCCGTAAGCTGTGAGAAGGTGACGGGGTCCGAATGAGTTCATGCGCCCCAATACCTGATTGGAGCTGCGCGATAAAATACGCAAGCACTCACCCTCCCTAAAAGTACTTAGCGGTAAAACACCATGTGATTTTAGAGTCTGACAGACCCAATCTCATTGCGTTGCTTATGAGGAATTAGTAGACAAATGCGGAAAGCGACTGTGTTGTAGACTATGTAGACACGACTTTACAATATTATTTTCAGAAATAATTCTTTATGGCTTTGTCGAAGAAAACATTATTTTGTAGCTACGGGTAATATACAAAATAAAAATGATACGTGAAACATTACTGTACGCTTGTACTTTTGGTAAATATGACAATTATTCAAAACTATATTTTAGGGTAACGTAAATAATTTGTATGTACAGCCATTTGTGGTAAATGAACTAGAATTAACTTTCTTCCATAAAATAAATTCAAAGGACTACCATACCAACAAAAGCCTGCTGCATAGTGCATAGCATATTACTCGGCGGAATGCCGTTGAACTATTAACTAATTACACTCCCGCCGTGAGACAACCCGAGAATATGGCCCGAGCCGACCCGAGCTGCCCCGACCTGCCCCGAGAAGCACCGAGCCCGCTTCGGTGCGCTACAAATCTTCAACATGGAGCACTTAAATTTTAGAACCAAAAACGGTGACGTAACAATACCTTGTAGACTGTACCTTAACAATAAGATGGTGCGAGGCACGAAGGCCAAAGCCAAGTTCACGGCATCGTTCAACGACCGCTCTTATCATTACCATTCAATGCGAAGCCCCGGCTCATTACTAGCGGGTGCGTTCGATTTCTAAACTAAAATGATATTTTTTTCTTTGATTAAATTTATTCATTTGTTTCGCGATTCATCACACAGATACTTCCACAGAAAAAAGAATTGTGCCAAAAATTCGTGTTTGCCGATCGAGTCGGACGATTTGCTGACATGCTTGTTTGATTCTTTAATTGCGTAAAACTGCAAACAATTTAAAAGTGTGTATACAATGTTCTTCACCTACTTTCCAATAAAATATAAATACCTACCTAATACAAATATCTAAATATTTTTTTCCTCAAAATACGAACTGAAAAAGTCAGACATTCTATGGACGCTGACTATCTAGCGTTAATTTAATGAACGCCTATTATTTACAGGAAATTTTATGAGTTTGTACTCTTCAATATTTGTACTCTTCACGGTCTTTCACAGTACAAATGTGCAAAACCCATAAAATAAATACATAATGTTCCGGCCATAATTAAGTTCTGCATCGGTATTCCGCACATTGCTTGTAAATCGCGGGTCGCGTGAGAATGCCGCGGTCAGCTCAACTTTTAAGTTACAAGAGCCCCAAAACCCACTTCGCATTGCCATCTGCATATTTCAAGTCACACGGACTATTACTTACAAAAATGCATTCAAAAAGAGTTTTGTTGTATTTCGACGTAGTATCTAGAAGATGCAGCATAAAATATGTTACGTTATTAGGATTATGACGGTTATTCAAGTAATGGAGGTTCTGAATAGCACACATGAATGAGCTCTGATACTACTTTGCTGTCAGGCTATTTTTTTTTACAACAGTATGAACCATTTCAGCCAGGCCTTCATTGTATGAAACGAGGCTCATTCCCTGCTGTGAAACCGTAACAGACTGTTATTATTAATTTTATTATGAGCCATTTTCGAATGTAATCGAGGAGAAAAAGAAGACGATTTAAACCAGAAACAATATAACCAAGCAACTGAAAGTGATACGATACATAAGATGGTCAATATTTACAAAGAGTGTTCCAATGTTTCGTGGCCTTCGTCGGGCCACAGAGGCCGCGGTACCACGAGTTCACGGCGAGGGCTACTTTTATTGCTTCAGTCCATTTAACCCATTTCATTGACGTAATCCAGCCGCGCTTTTATCGCTGGACAGCGGCCGCGCCGGTTGCTGGGCAGCGCTCAGCAATATCAAACTAAACTAAAGCAATAACAGTACTCACAGTTAGTAAAACCTTTTCTAAATCTGAGTTATTGATCTAATAAGCTATTTAGATTTTCATGCAATAAAAAAACATACTCTCACAATCCTAATGTAAACTGTGACCGCCATTTTTACTGAAGTATTTTTTTATATTCATTCTACAAATGAAATGGTATATTAGTATATACCATTGCATTTGTAGCCGATTGTATTTATGAAGCATTTATGCCACATACGTCAATTTAGTTAGATTCGTTTAAAAGTGTTTGACCTACAGAAGAGGACGTCTTTGTAAAAGCAAGTTTGATTTGTTGAGACTTACTTTCAACATTGATCTCAAGCACTTAAATTTTATTTGATTTGAAGAAAGCAACATCTGCTTCAAGAAATGTTTGTACAATTCTAAAAATATTATAAACAAAGAATTGGGCTAAATGATTGTTTTTATAATTCTTTAAACGTTTTTGTAAGGAAAACATCACTCGAGCCGAGACAAAAAAAAAAAACAAAAACATCAATATAGGCTCACTAGGATCCGTCACGTTTCTCGAAGAATAAGTCAACGACATCAGACAAAAAATACACAATCTATAATCCTAATGAAATAATGAGTTTAATCTACGTTAGCACAATTACTTAGGCTTCGTCACCACAGCATTGACCGCGCGACCCTCAGATCGATGTCGTTCTCACGACTCACGAGCCTAACGCGAAAATTAACAACGACGATTTAATTGATACAAACTGCTGCGAGGTGGCCACGACCTGACAGTATTAACTGGCTCGATGAGCGTCGGGCCAATAGGACCAGAAGATTCGCAGACTAATAATACAAAATATTTGCCAAGTAGTCGCCAGCGCCACAAAGGCCGAGCACCAAAAACTTTAGGCCAATTGATAAAGACATAAAATTTGAATTTACGATTGTAGTTCCGAATATAACATAATCGACATCGAGAGAAATGTAAATACATTTACATCGGATGACGTCTTTGAAACGCGTATGGAAATAAAGATTTTTTTTTCTTTTCAGTTTCATAGTGCATTAACGTCATATTTGCAAATGCCGAGCAATTAACAAGTTGGCTCCACAAGGTCTCTTTCAGTAATGGCGGAAAACAATACCGCTAACCAATGACTGAAACGAAAATTAGCACACGTGAACTACTGTTCATTCACCTGCCAGAATTGTTCTTTTGGATTATGTGATTGTCCGAAAAAGTCACCTCAGCCGGACGGCCCTGGAACGCAAAGGGCATCTGAAGGAACACAAGTGGCCTTTATTAGTAAAAGTATGACACTTCCTCTCCTTCCAGAGTGAGAGGAATTGTATGACGATTTCCCTTTTCAAAAAATAAAAAATTACACTATTGTTATCTCTCTCAACTTTAATATGAACGATCGTAAAAATCACTCAACCTTAACAACTTGATAAATTCTGTGACTGACGCTTGTCTGCACTCGATACAAAAATAAAACAGACTTTGTTTAAAAAAAAAAATTGCAACAAAAATAAAGAGCAAAGGTAAAGGAAAGCATCTATTATTATTTTAAAAACCAGATAACAGACTACGTACAGGACAAGACGGAAAAAAAAATCCGTAAGATGTTGTAAAACTACCGAGGAACAACGATTTCATTCATACTTGGATATTACAACGCGAAGTCACTGTCGGTGTCAAATGTCAGGGGTCATGCACCTGAGCGATAAAACTAAATTGATCACTTCTAATATCCATATTTTTTATTTTATCAACATTTCATCGTACGACAGCTGACGTACCGCTAGTATCTAACAAATGGATCTTAAAATATTTAGCTTCAATTTAAATTAGTTCATTGGTCGCGTCGCGTTTATTGATAGTGATACAGTATGACAAAACAATTAGTTGGATTACATTATTAATTAATTCTATACCTAGTAACAAACGAGAATACACGTACGCCTCCTCTGAGGACTTTTATAATATCTCATTAATTATATGAATACAATTTAAACTTTATTTTATTTTAATGTAAATTTTTCAAGTCGTTATCACGACTGATATATACATAATTATGTTAAATAAAGAAAAACGAAAATTGTGAATAAGATTACTCGTACAATAAGAACATGTAGGTAAAAATATGAGATAAGGAAAGTTTGTTCAGGTGATATGAAATTATGTCTACTAGCGTATTTTGATTGTACACATCGAGTATCGAGTACTTGGGCAAATAGAAAGCACTTATGGTCAATGAAATGGCCGTCCTGTCCCGATTATCTAACGCCTCTGCTCAATAGATAATGCCTTCGAACAAATATTAAACGCGTTACACAATATTTGCAGACCCGTTGGCTCAGTGACTGTGTTGCTACGTCAAGGATTACCGTTCGAATCCATGCATAATGAAAACAGAATCTTTCATGAATTTACAACTACACAGTTCATGCTTATCGAAAAATCTTTTCAGGGAATTTTGTTTGCAAATTAACCATATTAAAATTTTAATGTAACTGGCAAAAATCCCACGAAGTTATCGCCTATCAGATTATATATCTTTACATAAACTTGTATCTGTTTATACAGATAAAAATAATATATCATTATAATATGAACATGAGAACAATGACATGCGAGAATAAAATAAGGGTGAATACTCACTTGGATGAATGGTATAATCTCCGTTGTATTGCGTACAGACAGTCCGCAGACGAGAGGATCCTTGCCGGTAAAAAGTGAAATTTCTCGCGACGTTGTCGCCCGCTAAATTATTTATTCACTCGATGTGAAAAACGTGGATCAGCAACACCGTATTCTGTTCGCGCCAACTATATATAAACACGTGTTTTATTAATTATATTCGAGTCCTCTATTAGAGATGTGTTTTTTTATAAAATAATCCTCTTTATTTTAATTCAATAAATCGGTATTTTCGTTCGCATCAGTGATAGAGTATAAGTGCGTTCGGAAAATGAGTCGGGTGCGTGGAGGGGTCGAGCGCTCGAAGCGGACGCGCGTCGCGGCGACTTGCGGGCCACTGACTGCGCGCGCGCCGATTGCTGTCGATCTTCAACTCTTCCAATTTTAAATATCGAACGGCGTCTGCGCACAGCTTTTCCGACTACTTTCGGCAGCCTACAGCGAAGTGCGTCTACGCCCGGCATACCGTGGCGCCTTCAATCCCATGCAGTGTCACGCGAGCCTTACTCCTGAATTTACCTAGCCATACAAATGCATCCCGTATCACTAAATAGACGCTGAGGTCATACATTTAGTAGATCTAAGAACATTACTAAATATATTATTATAGATTTTGAAATCAGTTTATAATCCAGAGTTTTACTACTTTCTACTAACTTACTCTACCGTATAATAAATTATTTATATTATATAAAACAGAGAAAATCTCTGTGAATAGAAGTATTAAGAAGCTACGAGGTTTATCAATATTATCTACTAACAAAAAGTGTCGGTAGGACTTTCAGAGAGTCACTTTAGGTCATGATTTTGATACGTATTTTACAAGAAGTCACCTCTAACGTGATTACTCTCCCTTTTTTTGGCGGAGAATAATCCTAACTAAATACTCTTCAGAAAGACCAAAATAAAATCATTACTACCACTTAACACTCTCCCCAGATAATTGATATCGAGAGTAATGTATGCAAACAATGTCAACATAAAAGTGATTTGTACTAATTTGTACATTCGTTTTGTAATACAAAATACAATTGCGTCTTAAATCAATTGATTAGGACAATTTAATATCTGTACTTTACGATGAACAACTCGTTACCAAAATAGTGTGTTTAAATTTTCATAAGCCCATTAACAATTACTGAAGGCATCTCGACCTACATGTGTCTGTTTACCATGAAAATGTATGGGACTATTAGTTGGAAGGTCGAGTAGCAGACGATGATGTCACCAATCACCATAGCGACTGATTTATCGACACCACTTGGATTAGGGCCCCGGCAAACGCGGTACCCGCTTCCCGGCCCTTCTTAAACGTAAACATGACTGAACTAATGTAACATATTTCAATTTTACTACGCGAAGATAAAATTTAATGTGGTGTTGCAATAAATAAAACTGTTGGCACTATATAAACAAACGTTCGTAGCAAATTTTCTAGTATTTGACCAAAGATTTCACGGATATTTTGCAGACATAGAGACAGGAGCGCTGTACTATAACTAGATCGAACAATTTCTTTTTAAACAAATAGAAAACGTTGTCCCTTACATTGAATTAGTCCTGTATCGAGGGTGTGTTCACAAATATGTAAAACCATACAAATGTTTGTTCCGGCCTGAATCGAGCCCGCGACTCATAGTGCAGCAGGCAATCGCTCACCCACTGAGCCTACCGTACCGTGTCAGTGCATTGCTCGACCTTTGATGCTTTTCATCACTATATAAAAAGACTAAGCATGTCTAAATGTGGTTAGAAAACGGGTATTTCTCGTCAATGAACAAACATATCTACTTTATATTTTGCTCGTGAGTTAGGAAGCTACTAAGCCGTAATTAATACGCGCCTTGGGTCTCGTAATGAGTACATATATAAAAGTAGTGTTAGTCATTACTCGTGGCGCCCATTTGCATAGTTAATCCTTAGCCTGAGAACTTAGGTGACATGAAATATTTATTAGAATAGTTTTACACTCGAAGGCAAGGGCGCCGAGATATCAGCAAAACTGAAAGGGCCCAGTAGGGCCGATGCTTGCTAGGGCTGCGGAAATATTAAGTCATCGTGTAAATCTTTGAAGAGAAATGTAGTGGCCGAGGGGGAAAGCAGTGGTGGCCGAGTGGTAACGGCCCCGACTTACGAGTTGTAGGTCGCGTTTTAAAACTCAGTCAGGCGCATTACTTTATATAATTTATATCATCACCACTGCTCTTAAAACGGTGAAGGAAAACATTGTGAGAAAACCGGCATGTCCTAGAACCAAAAATTCGAAGACATGTGACATTCACCATCCCGTGCTAGGCCCGAATGGTGGATTACGGCCCATTCCCTCTGCTAGAGAGACCTTAGTCCCAACAGTGGGAATATTGAAAAAACTGATAATGCTAATGCTGATGTAACTCTTTCGAACGCAATGGGCAACTGAAGGAAAACAAGTAGGTTTTAGTCAATGAAAGTCTGACTTGCTCTATCGCAGCTCCATCTACCTAGAGTGGGGCAAGTTATTTGTTGATTTCCCACATCTAAAATATAAATAAGGGGCGTCCAGATGGTGGGTAAGGGGGCGCATAGGACGCGTCAAATAAGTTGAACCCGTCGCTATGGTTACGCGCCAACCCCCACTTCAATTGAGACACGAAAATTGGTTACTGCGCGTTCAAGGTCGACCGCCATGATTGTTCAACTTGTGTGCTGAGCTGAGGATTATAATTGGACCACTATGGCTTTGAATTTAAAATACAAAAATATTATAAAAGCCTCTTTGAATATTATTCCTAGCATACATAGCACAGTTGTCAATTTAGTTGTAGATATCTTTACATTCAATTCACCACCCTTTTTTATTTTTACTTGGGAAATTATTCGTGCGCGTTACTTCAGTTGCCCTTTTTGCGAACGCTACGGTAACTACTTCGAACAATCCGCTGCCCTGGCAGTCGTCGACCCTAAGGGTGTTTTTAATATCATGCGGATTTAATCACGTATGCGGATTTGCTCAGCTTGCAGAAAATTTCAAAAGTAAAAAATATGCGTCCCGCATGCGTATTGCACGCATTACAATAAATACTTGTATGAAAAGGAAATTTGCAAAGGTTACGCATGCGGAGCAAATCCGCACGACATTAAAATCTCCCGATCCCGATTTCGGCCACCGTAGGCGCGGGCTTGCGGACGGCGTGCAATGGGTAGCACGCTGTCCGATCGTCCGGTAACCGACCGGACCGAGCCCAAGTCGTCGACGGCGCGTTCTGTTCCCGCGCGCCTCAAGGAGCTGTCAGCACACCGAAGAGGCCCAGCCTGCTAGCTGCAGGCAGGCAGGGTCAAAGCCTACTGGGGTCATGGGTCAGCTTCTAAAAAGGAATACCCGGCCCTAGCACGATAGGCTACGAAGGAACGGGGTAGGTTTTTAGCCAGTAAGAGTCTGACACTACTTCCCGCTCCGCCCAAGGGCGGGATTTGTCATTGGATGATTTTATGTACCATAAAAAAAACCTCGTCAGTTTTGCTGACATCTCTGTGAGCAGATGTAACCCCTTGAAAACATTTCTGCTTGTTGGCATGGGATTTCAGCAATAAATAGAAAGCTAGACCTAATAAAATGTTAGTACTGCAGATTGGTACAAAGTACAGCATTATTATCTGACCACTCATAGTGTAATTCATCTAAGAACAATGCAGTTTAACCCAATTCCTTCAATCAAGTTTCACAAATGAATCAGGAACTTGTCCAAAACTAACAATGTTTTAGTATTTAGAAACAATTATTAAGATTTGTACGGAAAGTTGAAGACTAGAATTCAGAATATTAAACATTTTAGTGCTTACCACCTGGCTAGTAACTAAAGTCTTACTAGAGTTTTATATTTGCTGAGCAATTTCCTTTTTGGCAGGCAATCATCAAATGACAGATCCCGCTATAGGTGGAGAGAGACAGAGAGGAAGTTTCAGAATTTTTCTGATTAAAACTCACCAATGTTCCTTATGTTGCCTTTTGTGTTAAAGGTTGCAGTAAACCTTTTGAACAAACCCGCAACCCTAGTTAATATCAGCCCTAGTGAGATTAATTTGTTAAACTCTGGCTTCCTAAGTGAATACTAAGAAACGCTTTTAGACTAAAAAAATATAACAATAAACAATTCTAACCTAACAAGGATCCCCAAAAAACTTGATTATAATCAACTGTATATTTAAAGCTCACTAGGAGGTGTGTGGTCCCGTTCAGCCATCAACCAGTTGTCAGATAATATCAATTGTCACCTCTCTTGTACAATAGCATTCACTCCCTGTCAGTGATCGTATCAACACGTTCACTCGTACCCCACGTACTTCTAATACCTTCTAATCCCTCCTTATGTGTTAATAATGTATGCTAAAACATAATTAATAGACTCTGTATTGCATAATTTGATATACTTACGATCTAGTTAAATCCAGACTTTGAGAACTTGAATCGAACCGTCAAATAATTTGAAGTAACAGCCATCGTAACAAGTATATTTAATTAGCACATTTGCGAAGTTCTATGATGTTCTGCGGTGTCTGAAAGCGCGCAGTCGTTTGCGGAGACGATCGTCTGTCATAACATCGCACCCATTTAGCAACCACGGGCCACTTCAAACAAGATATCTTAAACAAACCTCGTGTCCGTTACTGACTCCAGAAATAAACCTGACACCCCAACATTATTGTTCATATTACTACATCTAAAATATACCCACCATTTGTAAAGTTGAATAACCAAAATTAATGTTTTCATTGGCCTTTTCAGACCATTACGTGTAATGGCCATTTGAACAGATTAAGTTGTCACACTGATATACAAATTATGAAAATCAAAGAGGAATGAAAGAAAAACAGCGAATATTTCATCGGACAGTTGGCACTCCCCATTAATTTATATAGTTACTAGCAATATCGTCGTGTTTGTAACCGATTTCTTTCTGGTATCAAGTTGCGGTCTGGCAAATAAAAATCAAGAACTTTCCTTATGGCCTAGTCTTGATTGCTAAGTGCTCTTATGTAGCTATGTCTGCGATATTGTTCGAAAGAGTTACCGCACTGGAACGCAAAAGGTAACAGGTGGGTTTCAGTACCTAAAAGTCTGTCACTCCCTCTTGTTCCAACGAGCGCAAAATGTAATGATCCCAACCTAACAAAAAATATGTAAAATAATATATATACATATGTATATATATTATACAC
Source organism: Leucania comma (assembly GCA_958295575.1). NCBI lineage: Eukaryota > Metazoa > Arthropoda > Insecta > Lepidoptera > Noctuidae > Leucania > Leucania comma. Next base: position 11,176,466 of record OY282476.1, on the reverse strand, counting down.
AGGTATCTTTACTCATAATTATATTGTTTCAGTCAAAAATATCCGTAAAACATATCAATAAGAATCATAAAAAAATCTCGCCGAAAAAAACTTGCGCGACATAACATCATCACCTAAATTCTCTACGCTACTTCCGCGATATAAGTCTATTAAAACAATGAACAAGATATCCGTTACCATTAAAAATTATACGTTCTGGCACGACATGTCTCATGTCAACGTAAAGTGCTTGAAATATGCCCGTCGGTTATTGCACCGCTAATTTTGCTCTAACGTTTCATCCTAGTATCTAAGCCGTCTGGCTGTTATTAGTCGCTCTACTCGTAATAAAAGCAGATCGTACACTGCTAACATGTTCCGAAATAGTTATAATTCTGGACATGTTTACGATACACTCTGCAAATTCATTCACCTCTGTTGTTTTGTAAACAAACGTGTAGGCGCAACTTTTGTTACCGCCTACATGGTTCGTTTTAGACCGAAAATGGACCCTCCTGAAATAAATAACAATGCTTGTGGAAATTACAAAAGAAAAAAAAACATGTTTATTTGTGCTTCACACAACTTATTCAAACTATAAATATAAATACATACAAAATAAAAAATCATGGTCTCGAGGTCACCATCACTATCAGAACTTTACCCTTCGAATCTAGAAAAAATGTCATTAAATCGGCAGAAACGATTGTGAAAAAGTACAATGTGTATGGTTATTGACATGCTCCACCGAAGTGTTATGTGATCAACCATTTTGGACATGTCAATAGTTACCACTGACAAAATGTAACTGTGCCTAGAGCCCCTTCTCCCAATTTATCAGGATAAGGGCCAGAGATAAACCAGAAAATATCTAGCAGAGCGTAAATGTTTTATAAGTACTGTAAATAAGATCAATGGGCAGTTCATTCACGCTAGTAGATGAACCACACATTAATACCGGGATGCGGTTTACTTACATCCGGTAGTTCGCAATATGTTACGCCAAATCTGGGACACGTATGATGTGTTCTATTTCATGTTCATATTTTAGCTTCAACATTTACCAATAATTTTACTTATGCAAGCAGATATCTGTTTCCTGAAAAAAAAACCCTGTGATTCAACTTTTTTTTTTAAATATTTCGGTGTGTCATATTATAATTTTTGTCGCAGACTGCCTAGTGTTCTATTCGCTAGTCTTTGCCCGGCGCAATGCCAAATTGTATGATTTACCGATTTGGATCGCAGCAGGCGCCACTTTCATAAACCGAGAACGCCAACGTTTTTCAAACTGTGTCAAATGCTATTATTATGACGGCTGCCAGTAGTGGACAATTGGTTATTTCTGATTCTTTGAATATAAAAATATACTAGAGTCACTTAGAGCTACTGCTACTCAGGTCTGAGTATTGCTTACTAGCAATACTCAGACCTGAGTAAACCGTGCATTCAGATGAAACTGTGAAATTAGTTTTCTTACTGCAAATATTTAGCCGATTTGTCTAACTCGTCTTGTTTTAAAATATAGGCCAAGCAGTATATTCTAACATCTGCAGCAGTTGGCGCCAGAATACCTAAGTATACACTCTTCGGCTAAAATAGCGTCAAAACGTAAAAAAAAAAAACAAGATATTTAAAAATACGAAGTCTTTTCTAACCGTGTAATTGAAGCATTTCGTTTATTTTTGCAACTTTTGCAGCGAAAGTATCTGTAAAGAAGGAATGATAAATTAGACAGTAAATCAGACCATCCTTACACAGATCACGTAAAGAATCTAGAAACGGCTTCTTTTTCTGTAGGATAGAGCTACTAAAGGCAATATCCTAGATGATTTCCATGGCAAATGGGGCTATCACGTGGTAACAATGAGTCAGACCTCTCAATGATGATGTCGCACGATACAAAGAGCAACTGCAGAAGTACCATGCTTACTATAATAGTTATGCATCAAGCCAAAAGCCAATTATAAATAATTTGTCATGTTTACCTTTTCCCATATTCCTTATATACCTATAACTACCTGTTAGTGTTACTCATCATACTTCATTGAATTACCTAGATTAGTCTAACAATAACCTGCAATGTCTCATAATTAAATCATCGAAATTATTTCGAACGCCTTTCTAACTGAAGCAATCAATAAATGACTGGCAACCAATTGTGATAGATTTATTTATTTAAAAATCTTTATGCACTAGTATACAAAGGCGGACTTAATGCCGTAGGCATTATCTACCAGTCGACCTTAGCGTGGTGCAGAGACATAATGTAATAGGTGCAACTTAATGGTAAACAAACAAAACAAATAGAAAACTAATACAATACCTAATAAATATAAATACATACTTATATAAATACATACACACACAAACTGGTTCTGATCAATATAAGTACAGTACGGCCGACGGATTTTGGCGCGTCTGAAGTTAGGCTCTGCGAACTTTAGCGCTCAAAATAAGCGCACCAAATAAATGATTTTTAAAAATAAATGCCAATAACAGTTATTAACAGCAATAACAATATTGGCATTTATTTTATCAAACCATTTATTTTTTACTAGTGCACATGCGCTAAAGTTCGCAGAGCCTAACTTCAGACGCGCCAAGATCCGTCAGCCGTACTGTACTACCATTATTTTTATTTCATTCAAACGCTCAATGTAGTTGGACTTCTGTTCCTCATTCGTTCATATTCGCAGTGCATCTAGTTGTTAGCGAGGCAGACGGCGCCTATCAATTTCAGCAATCAGTCAGATTGATGGCGCGCAATCTATCAACGGGATCCCATGTCGACAGACGAGAAATGGAGCACTAATCAAAATAAAAAATAAACCAATCAGACTTAATCGACACAAGTTTTTAGAATAACGATGTATTTAAAACTAGAGTTGTTCCTTTTTTGAATTCTGTCAATTATCTTCGTTTTGCTATTTTTGCTGTCCGGTTTTGCTTGTTTTCCGCTCATTTCATGTCCGTTTTGACAGGCTTTCAGTATTGGTTTAGACTTTAGAAGATTGGCAGATTGTGCACTAAACGCGAGAGTATTAAACAGAACCTTGGATAGCATAGCAGCTACTTACTAGGTTCATAAATGTATCTCGTTAATGTAGTATGCCTAGTTATAGTATACCAACATAATATTTTAATGAAATAAAGATGCCTGCACTGTCCAAATGTCCATGTACCAATCAATTTTGCAAAAAATAAAATGCAAATAAATTATTTCTAGATTCTAATTAGAACAGAAAATGTCAAGAAAATGGAACAGTCCAATCAATTTTGAGATGTGAGATGACGTAGGTACGTAGAAATTATCCGTTAAAAATCACGAAATGCCATTTTTTTTTAAATAATTTATAGCATATCTAAATTTTGCTAGCAGCATCTATTAAAATAGAATTCTAGAATCCTAAGGTTCTATGGGTTGCTAAAAACACGAGGAAAACTAACTTTGGAAATAGTCTATAAACATCACTAATAACTAGATAATTTGTTCTTTTAATGTTTGATCGGATAATGTTACAAAATCTTAGCATACATCGCGTACTTAGACTCCTCACTTACTGAACTATTCTTCTATTTTGTTGATACTGAAACCCAGAGTAATAATATGCATTAACTTCCATTCAAAAACTACTATCCGATCGTGGCTAATACACTTGCAAATTGGTTATAAAAAACACTTTTACACAAAATTTTTGTATCAATTTAACCCTAAGAAGAAACCAAAAAAACTCAGCGATCTCTTAAACTTTTTAAGTTCATACAGTACTTAACTGGTCAAATCATAGTGTTTGAGATGGTCTTTCGAGGAAAAAATCACAAATATTTGAATGGAACTGTTCAAGCTGTATAAACGATTGTCAGTGTTCGTATAGGACTAATAAAGAACTCAACGACTCGACGAACAATACCATAGAAAGGATATTTGGGGATGCCGCAAAAAGTACTCAAATTGCGAAATGCCCCACGTTCATAATAAAAAAATAAATAAACAAATGTAATTCTTAAAATAAACAAACTTCACATAGTAAATATTATTTTAATTTATCAAATTATAAAATAAAAATATTCATCCAAGTGTATTACAAAACAAAACATAAAAAGGTGTTAGAAAACAACAAAAAACGAATGATAACAATTACTGAAGCAGAATATTACTAGAGCAGCTCAATTCCAAGCCTTTTTTCTTCTCAAAATATTCTTTTACAATACAAAAAGCCTTCTTGGAAATTATTCGCTTCACAAATGAATTGAATTTATGCTTACTTCTAGAATGTAACTGGGAAGTTTATTATAAAGGTTAACATCACACATTATACTGACAGGCACACACCTGTGTACGCATGTTTCCTCGACCTATCCAAAGCTTTCGACCTAGTATCTTATGACATATTATGGAAGAAGCTCGAGGAAGCATGTGTGCCGACTGAAATTGTGCGTATGTTCCAATATTGGTATGGTAACCAGGTGAACTTAGTAAAGTGGGGTAATTCACTCTCTGATGCGTATGGGTTGGATTGTGGAGTGAGGCAAGGGGGGCTGACCTCGCCCAAGCTTTTCAACCTGTACGTCAATGAGCTGATCATTGGACTCAGCAGTAAACGGACGGGTTGTTGGATTGACAACAACTGCGTAAACAACCTTAGTTATGCGGATGACATGGTGCTGCTGGGTCCAACGGCTGGCTCGATAAGAGAGCTTCTGAATTTCTGTGAGGGGTACGCTGCAAGCCACGGTCTTGTGTATAATTGTAAGAAAAGCATTTTCATGGTCTTTAAAGCCCAAGGTAAGAAAGATATATATGATCCAATTATCACACTTAATGGCCAACCCCTGCAAAGAGTGAAACAAACAAAGTACCTGGGGCACTGCGTGACTGAGGGCCTTGAAGATCATGAGGATATCGAACGCGAGCGAAGGGCTCTTGCTGTAAGAAGCAATATGCTGGTTCGCAGGTTTGCTTGTTGTAGTAAGGATGTAAAAATATCATTGTTTAAAGCTTACTGTCAGACCTTCTACACGAGCGGCCTGTGGATCAGTTATACGCGGAAAACGCTGGACGCCCTTCGAGTTCAGTATAATAACAGCTTCAGAATGCTATTGGGGCTGCCGCGGTTCTGTAGTGCATCTAGCATGTTTGCACAGGCGCGAACTCTCGACTTCCATGCAATGTTGAGAAAAAAGACGGCGTCGCTGCTAGAAAGAACGCGGTCAAGCTCCAATGGCATTCTGAGGATGTTATCAGATAAATTTGATGGTCCTATGATGAATCACTTCATGCAGGTGCTGGTTAGGCAGCAGGAGTGATTCATCTTATTTGTAGACCTTCTTTTTGCTTTTTATTTTATTTTCTTTCTAACATAGTTTTAAGTCTTTTTGTAACTAACCCGTGGACCTAAAGTTGTCTGAGTTAATAAATTATTATTATTATTATTATTACACACACACATACACTTTTTTTTTTTTTTTGTTGATAGGCTCACCCCTAGTGGTCAACACCTATTCACTCTTGATTGAAGACCTATACATCGCCGTAAGTCTGGTGCTTCGATGATGGAACGGGCTTGAAAAAATTAAGATGGGTAATCCTCACACACCTACCACCTGGCTACCGTAGCTCGCTGGCCGGGCGCCCGGTAAAGACGAACGAATGTATCGTGTACGAATCAACGACGCATAGCGTTCCGGTCTTGCCTCAAAGAGATGTCAGCAAAACTGAAGAGGCCCTCTGAACTTTACTGGGCCCTTGAACGCAAAAGACAACTAAAGGACACAGGTGGGTTTTAGTCAGTAAAAGTCTGACACGCTTTCTCATCCCACCTTAGAGCACAAGAAATCATTTCAAAGAAACTTAACGTTTTGATTTTTGTCATTAAAAAAAAGATTATTAATATTAAACTAGTGTACCATACTTGAGAGGGCGATATTTATATCGATAGTCACTAGGTGCTGACGTTTAATTTTTTAAAAAGGTGCAAACGCCTCTCTAATATGGTTATCTATAAGTAAGTCAAGTCATTGAAGTAAATAAGATAAAACAAATATAGGCCAAGAATCGAGCCCTGGGGGACACTAAATATTACTACTAACCCGAGAGATCTTTTTCCGTTAAAGTCCAGATTCTTTAGTGGTCCATAACCGACCTTTGCTGTATCAAAGGATAACAAAGGAAATTATAAAAAGGTATCAAACCATTTTCAAGAAACGAAAGAGTAATCAGTGGTCACATATACGCAGAATGGCTTCAGTAAGCATCCCCTTGTAGATCAAAGTATGCCGTACCGTAAATGTTATTAAAAGCTAAAAGCACTTTCCATTTTCCTTTCAATAAACAAACAAATCATGCAATTAATTTTCTTCCTTTGTTATGATGAATCAACCTGTCAAGTCTTGGAAAACCACAAATTACTGTAATTAGGCTCGAGTGTGTAATTAAATTAACCATATCGAAACAAAGGCGGCCGTGTATCCAGTTTCCAGTAAAAACCCTTTGAAACCCGTCGATAAACAAAAAATGGATATTGATATTGAGTACTATATTCTCTTTCGGTATATTGATTTATGAATAATGCTTTTTTACAGTGTAGTTTAAAACTAAGAGCTCTTTTTGTCTGCCAAAGATAAAGTGTCGATAAAAATATATTGAATTTATTGCAAATCTAGGACGTATTTAAACTTTCAAACCACTGTCTAGGCGCCACAAGAATAATAAAAATAATTTTAGTACAGAATACTTAATATTTTACAACACACACTCGTCTCGTATTTTCAGACAGAACTGCTTGTCTGTTTGTCACCGTCGGAATTACATTTGATTTCCGTTCTTATGTAAAAACATGTTGAATTTATACACAAAACAGATGTTTTAGGGTTTGACATATATATTTTCAGGCTGCTCTTATTAACTAAATTATTAATTATAAGATTTATGTTGATAGTTATAGTTTTGTATATTTACATTATTGAATTTAAATACCAGTGATTTGGCATATAGTGCAACCCAGTTATATGAGCAGTAAATATTGGGAAGCGAATAGGTACAGCAGAACGTGCAGAAATAAACACGCAAACGCTGCTCTCGCACACGTGCGCGGTGGGTACAATTATAAAACAAGTAACTACTTTCATAGCAGGCCTTTCGAGCCCGACCCATCAATGTCATGGTGGAGTCCCCGCGACCCATTTCCACAAAAACCGCTCAGCCATCGGCCATTCACCTTATGATCTCATCGCCCCAGAATAAAAATTCACTCGTTTAGACCAATTGACTTTGTTTATGGAACGCTTTTCTCAAGCGAAACTAGATGCTCTAGTTTTGGTAGCGTTCACGTCTGAAATCCTTCCGCGTATGTTTTACTTTGTGCGGCTGTAACCATGGCGCGCGGAGGTGCAGCTGAGGTGGGCGTGTGCGCTGAATAAATGCCGGGATTTGTCATTGGATGATTTTACCTACCAAAAAAAAAAAAAAAAACCCAAATGTACAATTTTAAATAAATGTATGTAACTGTCCTTTTGTGCATTCATTGCTTTGGTGGTCCCTAAATGTTATTCCGTCCCACTGGGTCATTTATGGAGTCACTTAGTTAATCAGCGAGCACAACATTAAGCAAGGTACTTACATCAGATGATTACCACCTGATGATTGTCACCTGTCCTATATTTTTAACCGACTTAAAAAAAGGAGGTATCTCAATTCGACCGTAAATATGCTTTTCTTTTTGTTTTTGTTCGTGGGTAACTCCGTCGTTTATGAACCGATTTGCAAATTTTTTTCCCCCTTAAAGGGTATACTTCCAGATTAGTTCTATTTTTTCAAAATCCAGTTCTGATGATGGGATCCATGAGGAATCTAGGGAACTCCTCAAATATTATTGGCAACTATATAGTGCTTTTGGTATTTTTATCGAGGACTTAAGCATTTACAGTCAAAAAGTAACATTTGATGGAGTGGAACTGATGAAGAAGACCAGAAATGGCCAACGGAACTTCATACTCACATAGATATCACAATGAAGATAGTTAAGCGACTATGACAATACAAATAAATAAATGGTTCTGAATAGTTATGTTGAAAATGGTATCATCAAAGTGACCTGATGATGATGATGACCTGATGATGGGGACGGAAGATAGGCACCGGAACTCCGTAATGAATCAATGTATCTTAGCCGTGTTTGAGCTTGTTAGAATTGTCATGGGATGCACTTTGGCTATAAGGTACTATCAAACTGATCTGATGATTGAGCCGGAAGGTGAAAGGTAGACACGAGATCTTCATAATAAAACAATGTATCCTAGCAATGTTTGGGTTCGCAACTAAAATGTGTAAAATAAAAACTTTTTACAAAAAAAAAAATAACCGACTTCATTAAAAAAAAACACTAAAAGGATTAAAATAACTTTAATTTTGGCAGTCGGTGTTAAATAAGAAACAAACAATACCGAGAAACAACTATATAATTTGTGTAAAACTTGTCTTTTTATACCTTTTTCAGCATCGTAAATATCAGAAATTATACTCTCAGGATAAGTCCCGTGGTTCTGGAACGCAAACGACAAAGAAGGTGTGGTTTTAGTCAGTAAAAGTTGGACACACCCTTCCACACTACCCTAATGCGGGAGATGTCATTAGATGATTTCCTATTTTACAAAAAAACTTCCAAGATAAGAAGTATCATATATCCCATCCCAAGACATAGCAGACTCTTTTTTTGACACTATTTAGGAAATCATCAAATAACATCTCCCATTCTGAGTTTACTTACTCAAACCCACTTGTTTCTTCCGTTGCCCTTTGCGTTCCAGGGTCGCGTGTCGCAAACGTAAGCAACAGGCTGCCAGTCAAAATTACTTCCGCATTTATTATATCTTTAATATGAAATCGCACTACGCATACTCAGTTTAGGTGAAACTGGTATAACGTATTATGACGCACGCTACTGCCTGGAAACCTTAATAAATTGCAAACGCTACTGATTAATAAAGTTTTAAGAACTGCATTTCCTAAAACTGCGGACTAAATTATTAATTCTTAATTGAGGAAATTGCACTTCTCATTCTAGGTGAAAACCGGTAAAGTTTTATAAAACTAGTCCTAATCATGCTACTAGAAAAAGCAGGTGAATAAAATTTCAGGAAATGCATTTGCTTTGAAGAAACCTGGAATAAAGGTTAGCTAACATGCTAAATCTAGTCAAAGATGGTTATGTATTCCTTATACGTGTTGCAGTCTATGGTCTAACATGCGACCAGGCTATCGGCACCTTTCATCATGCAATAAGAGTACATACGGACTCTTAATATGGCATGCAGCGTGGGCCAATATTCGACGCCTTGCCAAAACTTTTCAACGCCCCATTGTCTCCTGTTAATACAATGAAGGAATAAATTTTGATAGTCTGATTTTCTTCTTTGAAATAAACATTTTACAATCGATGACAGCGATGATTAAATATTTTTGGAATTTTTTGATGACATGTAAATTTGGGCGCCCTCACCGGATCTAGAGGCAAAAGTCCTTGCACGCTGCAAGATTTGCTCGTGGACATGCAACACCGGGGTGAAACTCCGCTGCCGCGATAAGTCGCGGCAAGGCTGACAGAGTTCTGAAGAAATGGCGACAGTGACTGTCGCAACCCAGGGCTGGGCACGCCATAATTATGGCGGTAAGTCCCCTCTTTGAGGCGTGGCTGAAAAGACCTCACGGTGTCCTCACTTTCCGCATGACGCAGGTTCTCACCGGACATGGTAAGTTCGGGAAGTTCCTGTACCCGATTCGTACGGAACCGACGCCCGGGTGTCACCACTATGAGATCGCCCGGAGAACACGGTGGAGCACACGTCCGACCGTCCGGTAACCGTCCGGACCAAGCCCAAGTCGTCGACAGCGCGTACTGTTCCCGTGCACCCGGTGCACCTCAAGGAGTTGTCAGCAAACCGTAGGGACCCAGCAGGGTCGAAGCCTACTGGGGCCAAGGCTCTGTTTCTGAAAGGAAGGATCAGCCCTCGGAAATCTGATATTAATTTAGTATAAAACCATTCAGCGTGAGCCATGAGCGTTCTTGCGTTCTTGATGAAAAAAGTGGCATCATCAAATTACACTTCTTATAATAAAATCAAGGACGTACAACATTTGATGAATTGTGTTAAAATAAGACTAAGAGAGAAAAATTGAAAAGAGAGAATAGTTTTAAGAGGTCAGATATTGGTTTAATTCAGACAATATTACCTACGAGTATCATACCCTAAGTCTAATCTAGCAAACCTCTTTGTAGTGTGGCAGTAATTTCAGTCAATCTTATTTATTGAACTATTAACAGAAACAGAAGAATATTTACAAAGGTGATGCTTATTTCTAATCATCTCGCTCTTGGTTTTTTTTTTTTATGTGTGGCCTCTTGCAGGTCAACCTATGAGGTTGTCGGCTGCTTAACCGGACTTGCCTGTGGCGGCCTCGATTCGAGAATCAAAGCCTCCAGCCAGGGCTTAATTAACTAGACTTACGGTACGGCTCGGCTTAGGGCGTCGCTGGGGGAGGGCAGCAAGGGACAAGCTGGATCGAGCAAACGATAAAATATTATTTAGGGGTTTTTAAAACTACTGGCTCAGCGGCGAGGGCTGGCTCTAGCAAGGAACGGGGCGTACATTGACGGGGATTTCGCGACGGGCCTCGGCGGTGAGGCCTGAAAGACGGCGGTCTGAATTTGTGTTTGCGAACTGTGCTAGTTTCCTTACGGCTCTCTTGGAGCAGGGTAATGGTGTCGTCGGGGGTGACAAGAGTATGACTAGGGCTGCGAATCTTGGAAATGCGGGAGGGTTCGTATCGGGCGGCCGATGCGATAAGGGGGTTGCGATGTTTCACAGCAGCGTCGAAGAAACGCTTGCAAAGCTGTTTCATGAACTGCTGTATGGTGGGAATTCTGAGATCTAGATGTAGATTCTCATTACGAATACAATATGGGGCACCGAGGATCTTTCGGAAGGTCCGGTTTTGGAGGATCTGTATCCTATGGAGGTAGCGGGGCTTCGCGTGTGCGAAGATGGCACAGACGTAGGTCATGATCGGACAGATGACAGCCGTGTAGAGGCGCAAGTTGCACTTTCGTGACTATTTGCTGCGGGCAGTCATGAGGTAATGAAGCCTACCTTGAGCGAAAGCGGCTCGCGAACGGGCCTGCTTTATGTGCTCAGCGAAGGTCAGGTGCTGGTCTAGGGTCACACCGAGGTACTTGGCTTGCTTCCCCTAGGAGATTGGCTTGCCGTACATGGTAATCGGAGGGGGATCTCGCTCTTCGTCTTTCTTGGAATCTTAATTAGTGTAAAGGGCGTCGCCAAGGGGGGGCAGGGAGGGACTGCTGCCCCCCTCTCCCCCCCTAGAGGCTTGCTTTACAGCTTCAGAGCCTAGTTTAGGCACCAGTCTCCCACAAAATAATGCCTATCCTATATGTTGCCGTAGATATAAGGCTAGCAATTAGGAGTTGTATTGTGGAGAAAAAAACTTTTATTATTATTAAAAAAAAACTTTAGTTATTATTCTCTATACTTCCAATAGCCCCCCCCCCCCTTGATTATCGGCTGGCGACACCCTTGATTAGTATAGTATAATTATAGTTTAATTCTTAGTATAAAAGTATTTTTAAGTGTATGTTGCTTTAGGTGCAATGAGTTTGACGTATCCTTGTGGGAAGATATCCCCAAACTAAATATAAGTTTTAAAAAAATGATAATTATTCCATGCAAGTGATTTGCCTTTCTCGGCAAACTCTCTGAAAACACATTTTATTGTCAGTGATCCTACTCAATTTCTACCTTTCAAAAGTATTTGAAAGCTTTATTCGAGACAAGACCTTTGTCCAGCAATAGATGTCATTGAGCTGATGACGATCTGAATCTCAGGTCTATGCCACGACAATGTAGATCCGCGAAGTTAATTAAAACCTCAATGTAATGAGCACATTGCAACAATGAGCGCCCGGCAGTCTGCTAGATGAGGTTACCAATTATTACCTAAGTTCGTAGACGCGCAAACGGCTAATGCACACAGAGTAGCCTGCCAAAACAGAAACACCTAAGGCTTTTAGCAGATTGTAAAATTATACACATGAGTAGGTGTTTGTACCTGCAGACGGTCTTAACACACGCGTAGTCTGTTTCAACATGCTAATTAGAGGTATTAATTAGAATAATACGTTCTAATTAGTCTCTGGTAGTGATATCATGAGTTTCGCACTTCATTTTAAAGGAGAACAGCACTTTCAAATTTATTGCTAGTACGTCATAATTGTAATTATCTACTGCGAACGAAAATTATTGGAATAACCAACTAAGTCATAAATCGACCCGGCAACGTTTTCTGAAATTCGCATATTTTTTAAACTCCTTGGGTTCTGTACAATGCGATTGATTTGTTTCTACGAGGAAATCAAACGTTCCCTTCAGCAAAGAGGAACGCTCTATCATCATTTAGATCATCAAAAATCGCATAAATACACTAGAGTATTAATACATTCATGGCTCACTCACAAGCCTTCCGCATAAAAACTCTCATGGCATTGGAGGACTAAAAGCTGTCTGATTTCATGAAGCTGAATAAATCATTATGTACTTTTGTTTTTTTGCACACATCATAACGTGATGTCACTAAATTCATACTGCATGGGAACCTGTAAGTGTAAACCGAAGACGATTAATCTGTCTGTCGGCCGTCATTGACCTAATACTCAAAGTAACTAAAGTAAATACAGTACGTACTAACATTGTTGTATCACGCTGAATTTACTTACAGCAGAATATTAGCAATGAAAATTAACCTTCGCCTTACAAACTCCCAGTAAACGTGTTTATGGAAACTTTGTTGTGAATTTTCATGTTTACGTTTGAGGCACGCACCGCACGCACCGGGCGCGGCGGTGAGGGTTAGTCACGAGTGTCTTTTTAGATAAACTTGTGCGTTTACGTTTGCTGTCAAAGCAAACAATCTGTTGTAAATCACACGTTGCTTATGAGCTTTCTTTGTGTTTTAGAGTTAAGTTTAACCAAATTACAGTGCTTAACAGAAATCCAAAGCGATTTGTTTTAAACAGTAATAAGGATTTAAAGTAAACCAAGCCAAGGTAAGTCATAAGTATTGATTAAAGGTGGTAAATAAACGGTGGCAGCCATTGCAAGCATTAGACCCATTACCTGTTAACTCATGGTAAAGATTGTACTGTAAGAGAGAAAGCTCTGTGGCTTTTGTGAAAGCGTAATTGTTCTCGAAACCTTATGAAAATCTCACACAATTATTTTCATATTTGGTATTGAAACTTTTGAAAGGAAGGAAAACGCAACTATAATGTGAGGCAGAAAAAAAAATAAGAAAAAAGTTTCAGTGTTTGTACGTAAGGCGTCTTCACGCTGTGGCTATGTTATACAAAGTTACTGCGACTCTGGCACGCAACGAGCAACTTACTGAAGATACACAGTTGGGTTTTGCTCATTAATAGTCTGATCCTGCTGGAGAAGTTATTCGATGAATATCCACACTAAAAAAACCGATAAGTTATTTTTTTTTCGATGGTTACAAAACCATCTAATGAGTTCTCCCGCCCTAGGGCGAAACGGGAGATAGTGTCAGACTTTTACTGATTAAAAATCCTACCCCGTTCCTTCGTAGCCTTCGTACCAGGGCCCTGGTGTACACTTTCACATTTACCCGAGGCCCCTGAGTATTAAGTGTGAATCGGGCTCGCGCACTGAGGTTAAATACCGTACAAACTTACCTTAGTAAATATATCATACTTAGATCGATTCCTGAATTAGATATTCTCAAATACCTATTCCTCTGTTGAATTAATGTTAGTAAAATTGTACGTTTTTCAGACTTTTTCCTTTACTTGTGTTACAAGACTTTGTTTCTCATCTATCAGGATTCTAGGTCAACGGGAAGTACCCTATAGGTTTTGATTTCCTTGCGAGTCTCCTTGTGAGAGATTGGGTTAACTCAGAAGTTTAATGTTTTCCGATGATGTTTTCACTGCACCAAGGACTATCAGACATGAGTATACGTTATTTTAAGCTTACTACTTCCGAGAAAAAGATTCTTGATAGATGGCTCATAATCAGCGGAAGCTTAGATGGGCCTTCCTAGAGAGGAGGCCTGAGTCCCAGCAATGAGAACATTGTAACGCTGATTTTAGCCCAAGTCGTCGACGGTGCGTATTGTTCCACGCGCGCCTCAAGGAGATGTCAGCAAACCGTAGAGGAAAGCCTACTGGTGCCACGGGTCTGCTTCTGAAAGAAAGATTCGGTCCTGGTATGAAAGGCAGCGAAGGAACAGGAGTGGGTTTTTAGTCGGCAAAAGTCTGACTCAAATCCCGCTACGCCCAAGGGCCGGAGATGTTATTAGATGATTTTTCCACCCAAAACGGCTGATTTTTAACCGACTTCAAAAAAAGGAGGTTATGTTTTTTAGTATGTATGTATGTATGTATGTATGTATGTATGTATAATTGTTTGGCACGCTCTGGAGCCTGAACGGCTTGATGGATTTTAGCTTGAGAGGTGTCTTTAGATTCGTAATTACCTTGAAAGTGATATCGTAATAAAATAAAACTAAAAAAATAAAAAACGGTAATTTAAAAAACTAAAAAACCCGACTGCTTTTCTGAGCATTCATGAAAAAGCCCTAAAACAAGAAAGTCGTTGTACCCGATTGCACTTAACTATATAATATTTTAAATACTGGCAGTCGGGACCCATTCTAGAGAGTCAGCCGTCTAGTCAATAGATTGGAGTAATCTGCAATGTAATATAGGTATGTGCTCTCAATTCTAGAATGGGTCCCGACTGCCAGTATTTAAAATATTATATAGATAAGTGCAATCGGGTACAACGACTTTCTTGTTTTAGGGCTTTTTCATGAATGCTCAGAAAAGCAATCGGGTTTTTTAGTTTTTTTTATGTTCGTTACCTCAGAACTCAGTCGTTTATGAACCGATTTGTAAATATTTTTTTGTTCTTAAAAGGGTATGCTTCCAGATTGGTCCCATTTTTTCAAAATCCATTTCTGATGTTGGGTCCATGAGGAATCGAGGGAACTCCTCAAATATCATAGGCAACTATATGGTAATTTTGGTATTTTCATCGAGAACTTAAGCATTTACAGTCAAAAAGTAACATTTGATGAAGTGGAACTGATGAAGAAGACCAGAAACGGCCAACGGAACTTCATACTCACATAGATATCACAATGAAGAAAGTTAAGCGGCTATGACAAAACAAATAAATAAATGGTTGTGAATAGTTATGTAGAAAATAGTAACATCGAAGTGACTAGGTGACGATGGTGGAGCCGGAAGATAGGCACCAGAACTCCGTGATTAATCAATGTATCCTCCCCGTGTTTTGGCTTATTAGAATCATCATGAAATGCACTTTGGCTATAAGGTACCATCAAACCGATCTGATGATGGAGCTGGAAGGTGGAAGGAAGACACGGCAACTTCATAATAAAACGACGTATCCTAGCAGTGTTTGGGTTAGTTGAAATCGTCATGAGAAATAGGCACCAACCGACTTAATAAAAAAAAACACTAGGATTAAAATAACTTTAATTTCGGAAGTCGGTGATAAATAAGAAACAAACAATACCGAGGAACAGAGGAGAGAGGAGGTTTACTAGTGTAGCCCTAAACTTTTTCTCCGTTCAAGAAAATTCCTTTACTTCCGTGGATCCACATCACCCTACCAACAACAACAGCCTCGTTGTTTTTAAACAATTTCCATTTCATATTTTTTTCCAAAACATGTGCAGGAAACTTGATGTGTTCATAAACAGCATCCAGAAACGCAACATGACTCACTAATGCTAGGAAATGGACGACACAGATATTCACAAAGCTTTACATTATGTACACAAGATTTATAATGTTTTCCTAACACTTCGATGGAAATCAAAACAAGACGAAAATTGTACAAACGAGGAAAACTTACTGGGTACAAGGTAAGTCACCTTTAGTTCATGTAAATTGTTTTTAAATAACAAGCTCTGGTGTGTCAAAATGATGTGAAGCAGCGATGCAGCGTTCTTTTCTCCGTTAATAAAATAATCACAAATTGCTATGAACTTCCTACCCTTGCTGCAAATTTAGTTATTATGCCAATAACCCTGTGACCGTTCGGGACCTGAGGTCATACCACGAGCTTTCAACGCAATCCATTTGACGACTGAAACTGAACTGTTAAAGAGATGGAGCTTTAAAGGGTATACTTATAGCTCCATGGAACCACTCAAATATTACGTAAGTACTATAGGGAGCGGGGGGGGTCTTTGCTTAGCTTATTTTTGATAAACTGGGAGTCGGGAGTGTCTGGATGGTCATTACGTCAGAAGCATATTTTGTTAAATTTTTAAGAGAACGATATCGATGTTCCAAAATCATACGAAAGCCACACAATTCGAATGTATTTGAAGATTTAGAGCCAGCCTTTATTTCAAGCCTATTCCTTATTTAACCACCAGAACAAAACTTTATGTAAGCATGTACCGATGTTTTTGTAAGCATGAGCCCCCGGAAGGGGGTAGAGATCTTTGCTTACTTTTACTGGCGGGGAGGGGGGTTATATTTGCGAAAAATCCGCTTACGTAATACTTGAACGGCCCCCATCCCTGGCTCCCACATCTGACAATTTAACACGTTATGATAAGGCCCTGGAAAACCCAAACTCAGCAGACCGAAGATGAAGACTATAGTTAAACATTGTATGGGAGGATTGAAGGTCAAGTTCTATGAACACATGGAAAATATTTTGCTAGAACTGAAACCAAAACAAGATGCACTGTTTTACTTTTCTTAGAAATCAATTGAACGATCGTTCATGATGTACTTACAGCGATAATCTCGACACTTCATGTGCTTTCGTACTTTTGATGTCTAGTGAACTTTGTTTGTGTTGAAGTCTGTATCTTGATTATTTTAGTTTGTTTTTGCACAAATGCGAAACATTGTGCTTGCTTGAAATAACATTTCCAAATCTCTTTTTCCTTATCTTACGGTAAAAGTTAAGAAAAATTGTAATAGTTTAAGGAAAGGTTTTTTTTATGGTAGGTAAAATCATCCAATGACAAGTCCCGCCCTTGGGTGGAGCGGGAAGTAGTGTCAGACTCTTACTGACTAAAAACCTACCCCGTTCCTTCGTTGCCTATCATGCCGGGGCTGAGCCTTCCTCTCAGAAAACGGCCCTTAACCCCAGCAGGCTTCGACCCTGCCTGCCTACAGCTAGCAGGCTGGGCCTCTACGGTTTGCTGACAGCTCCTTGAGGCGCGCGGGAACAGAACGCGCCGTCGACGACTTGGGCTCGGTCCGGTATGTTGCCGGACGATCGGACAGCGTGCTACCCATTGCACGCCGTCCGCAAGCCCGCGCCTACGGTGGCCGGAAATCGGGATCGGAATCTCGGCGGCGGCAGGGGCGAGCGCCCCGTTGCCTCTGCCTGATGCGGTCGGCCTCAAGAAATTTTTGTAGTAGTAAAACATTTGTAGTTTTTTTTTTTATTTATACAAACTAGTGTTTAACTAGTTGCTCGATATTTCGCCTTTCGCACCTAGTTTGCCTTCTTTAAGTACACACATTTTATTTACCAGGTAGCTTTCAATTGAAACCAAGCAAGTACATATCCTTAACTCATAATTGACTTACAAATTACAACGAATGAATACTCAAAACTATTTAAATAAACAAGTATAGGTTGTTGACCATTTAGTTCTTAATTTAAACCGACAAATTACCAACTGTTAACGCCTGAGTAATTATGGGATACGTAGCAACTTCTCTTGATCGGTTCAGTTACAAGCAATTTGCTGTTAAAGCCGTCTTAATTTCAAGTAATCACTACGTTTTGACAGTTTATGTTAGCGAGACCATTTGCAAATGATTATGTTGGTACCTGATGTGAGTTAGGTGTGAGAGACGGAGTCGGTTGTGCAACAAACCTGCGCCCGCGACGTCGGTCGTTGCATGCATAATACTGTCCACAAATTACCAATTACCACCTGTTACGTAAGACAGGCTTGCATACAACATACACGGAGTCCTTTCTGTTCACTGTTTGTTTGATTTTAACACTAAATGCGGATTTGTATTAGTAAATGCAACTGAATGGTGTGACAGCGGCGCGCAGTTATGTTGTCTTGTATTGATCACTCTCATGAGCATACTTGAATAGTCTATCTGTAGACATCTCATTAAGGTATTCAGTCCACATTTACCCAATAGTTGCTACAAGCTTGGAATGAAACAGGCCTCCTCTTTCCAGGTCAGTTTTTCCGGTACCACGTATCCATTATCTCCAACGATCTTTGCCTGTCCTTTTGTCGCCGACCACAAGAATGTTGCCTTTAACACCTTGCGAAATATCCTGTGTTTACTTCATTTCTACTATATTCTCTCTGAGGGTCACCGACTCATACTCGTATCTTCTCCGTCCAAGTTTATATGCTTTAGCTATTTCTTCCGGTTTCGCTCCTATAAGCTTATCCTTTGCACTCTTTTCACCTTCGTAGGCCCGCAGTTCCACTTGCCAGTTCTGGCGAAATCTGTCTAATTCCTCTGATCATCTCCTTCGTGCTTGTCTAACTTATCCAACAAGATAAAAATTTGCCTAGTAAATTCAGTGGCTTGATGTAAGTAAATATTTAAAAAATCATTTTGTGATTTGTTTTAGTAGGTACTTAGAAGAACAAGACACCTTTTAAGAAAATAAATATAAAATAGTTAAATAAAAATAACAAAAAGTACTAGGAAACACTTTCACCATCAGGTTTAATGGAAATGCATGGTCATATCTTAGACATTACATGTGATCATTGCAATGATCAACTTTCTTCAAGAAAGTTACAGTCAATTCCGAAATAAAATTAGACTCCCATTCTAATTTTGAACAACTGATGGTATTTTTGTACGGAGAGTCCATATTTTTGACTATGACTATTTTGAAGACATTTGTGTATTTACATAAGTAATATCTTCATTTCTTTTCCACCATGGGTATGTAGGTACTAGTTTAGCTGATTTTAAACACAAAAATCTCTGAAGGAAAATGTATTTATCGTACGTATCGGTTAGTTTAATAAATTTTGCGTGTTTGTCACGCTTGAATTGCAGATAATATCGAAAATATTTGTCTTTCGAGTCGCAGAACATCAGATGAGATCGATTTCGATTACATACAACGCTACTTGATCTGGCCGTTGTTTTAACAATTTATGTTAGCGTTCAATATACCTTCGGATATAAATCCCGAATATTATTGGCAGTCAAATTTTCAGTTTCCTTATTATTTAGTATGACAATCGCATCAAATTCCTCCGGTAGGCAAGTACTTGCCGCCTTTCCGCAGAATGATTTGTGCAGGGTCCTCTCCGGAATATTAAGCAAATTGAAATTTATCGCTCAGGAACTACCTACCTAACGCGTGACTCAACTTCCTTCACCAATACATGCGTAGGAGACGAGTCGACACCCACAGCTAACTAAAGATGCAAAATTTTCAGATACAGTTTTCGATAAACAATATTGATATGTCAATCATCTATTGTGCTCCAAATTAATTCGTCCGATTGACATTTGAAACAATTGAACTGATAAATCAACCTTTTAGAAAACTACTCCTTTCTCTTTGATTTTCCAGATTATGCGGATAAGGACATACAAAAGATCTCTCTCACCGTCTCATCCTTTTGTATTTGTGAGCGGCTCGGTTTACAGATGCAGTACAGCGTATCATTAACAATTACGTTGTCCGTTAATGCGTTTGTTTGTGAACGAGAAAGCTTATTGTGTAAGCTCATATGCGTATTAATGCATGTGCATTGATTTCAGCGGTTCTTCAGTTCGCGCGGCATTGTGTGGAGCGGCGCATTGTGTCCATGCTAATATAATACGATTCAATGCACTCTGATGCAACCATGTCATTCATTCAAAATTGCCTAAGGCAAACATTCATGTAAATATTTCTCAAGTTCTTTCACGGATGACAGATAAGCTACGATAACACTCCTTGTGGAATTTAAGTCAGCAGGTAAGTATGTGTTCGGATTTAGGGCCGCGTTCATGTGTGGTCCAAAGGCACGTGCCTGTTTGGGAATCGTTTAAATTCAATACACGACGGACTTCGATGTAATGGGAAGAGTCTAAAATAAGACGAGCGGCTCATTAATTAAAATACGACGAAGGACGTATAAATTCGATGAAAAATATAGGTACCTACATACCTAAACATAGTATAAATTCTAGAACATAGACATTAAAATCTAAATTGATATCCATCAGCTGATCTTGAAGGATGATCATCTGCGATCGAGACGTGGAACCTCTGGAACATAATTTGGGACTAATGGCGCGTGTAATGGTAGACTCATTGGGTGTGGGTTGAGCAGCTCGATCAACGAGACAACGACTCGACGAAGCAAGACATACTCCATTGAGCAAACCTAGGGAAATTAATGAGTCTTTGTTTTCATAAAAACGAGGACGAGATATGGAAAACGGTATTATTATTGTCGATTCACGTATCAGTGAATCTCGTGGGAATATCTTTGTACGAGTAGGTACAGTAAGTATTCATAAAATAATGAATTATTATTAACCCAAATAAATTTATTTTTTTTATTTTTCTCCCATCGTGAATTTATGAATAATCATGAGTTTCCTTGTTTTTCATCGCGAATTATATTTGGTCATTCACTAGGGTCTAGAACTAGAACTTTCTTCCTTTCTACTAACAATTCATCAGTAAACAAGCATGACGGAGGTGTTTTTCATCCTATTTGTAAAGCAAATTTAAAAAAAGATATACTAACAAATTTATTAAAACTATCGAAACCGTGTAGCACTGAAGTGAAAAAGTTCTGTAGCGTGGCAATGCATCGCTCTGTTTTCACTATATCAGCATGTTCTCTTTGATCTTCATAAAAATATGGACCAAAGACTCTTGCATTCATTCATATTCACCCAACAGTATGAACAGAACAGCTTTATCAAGCTGTCTCAGCAGTAACCTTGGGTGAATGCAGGGGTTTTGATGCTTCAATTTAGGATTAGTGTCACTCCAATATTGCAATTTTCTCTGTTTCCGTGTTCATTTAGGTAGAAGCAAAATACCTATAAAGTCGTCATAAAAAATGTCCGTTCCAGCAGTGTCAAAATAACTATGGGTCACATATGGATCTTGTAATTTAAAAAAAAATCCCAGTTTGTATACTTTCATAATAAATGAACAGTGTTATCTAATTTATCTTTTTTTTTAATCCTTGTTTAAAAAGTAAAGATTCTTTTGAACTATCCTGTATAAGGATGGGTGCCGTATGTGAAATAACTCAGGCGACATTTACTCAGGTGCCGTCTTAGCGGGTTCCCAATGTGGAATACCTCTTTTTTAACTACTTGCCATATTATCATTACACCACTCTAGGTTGACAGCTAGTGAATGCCTAACGCATTAACACCCGTATTTATAAACAAGTAAAAGTAAATACTTGAGTAAAAGTAACTACTTAAGTAGTAATTTCTATAGTTAAGAAAAATTTAAATTTGAATGAAGATTTCAAACGTCAAGTAAAGACTTGACAAGATTTTACTTAGTAACAAGTAATTACTTCATTATAAAAACGGCTGTTAGTCTGCGTAAGTACTTTTTTGTTGCATGAAGATTAAATACTCGTAAATAAACAAAACACCGTGGAATATTGCCATTTTTGCAATAAACAACCAATTTCTTTGAAATTAAAAAATAAGTAAAGATGAAATCGATCTCTACTCTACTTTAGTGTTTTTCAGACAATTCGCGCTCTTTACACCGGAATCCTAAGTCAATGACCTATGTAAGTAAATGTATGTATATCCCTGTCCATCCTGTTTAAGATAATAACTGTCCTTTAATCATGTTACATAACAATTTAGCTTTGATCGACAATGGGGTCGGTAGGTGACGATATCGTGATAACGCAGCCAAAGGGCTTATTGATAGAGCGGCGCTAACAATTAATAAAGTACTAAGTGAGAGCTTTCATTATATTATCCTGTTAATGAATGAGAATGAAACTAGCGCGGTGATTATGCGAGTAGATCCTTCTTCCTGTGCTTATTATTATTATGTACTAGCTGTGCCAGCAACTTCGTTCGCATGAACGACTAAACTTATCAATGAAGTTTTTTGTGTAAAGTGCTATTTGTGCAGAACGTTATCTATCGAGCATACTTACCGGTATTAATACTTCTGTCTCGGCGCGGGCCTTTTGTGGCTAATTACAATAGAAACGGGTGACGTAACCTGCGACAAACTTATTATTTGCGGTTGGTACAGTAATCGGGCTTAGGGATCGAACCGCAAAATTAAGTTTGTTTTTTATTGTATATACTTTTCCGGGATAAAAAGTACCCGGTATGGTGCCCAGGATATTAAAGTATAATTATACCAAGTTTCATCGTAATCGAACCGGTAGTTTTTGCGTGAAGCCTGAACAAACACACTGACAGACAGACAAAAATTTTTTAAATCACATTTTTGGGTTCGGTGACGGTCTAGTAACACCTCCTGCCATTAATTTTTTTTGATATTTTCAATGTACAGAATTTTTACTTCTACAGATTTATTATAAGTATAGATTATCGTGCTTTTCTGTCAGAGATATGCTACGTAGCTCTGTTGCGAGGATGTGAAAGCTAAGCTACGAAACTATGTGACTGTTTTCAATGATGCTAAGGTATGTGGCGAGATGAGTAAGATGTGCTACAAAAATGCGCCGCTGCTTTATCTACAGAATTAAAACTTTTTTTTAGGGGTAATATCATCCAATGACATCTCACGCACTTTGGCGGAGCGGCAGGTTGTGTTGTGTCAAATTTTTATTTACTAAGAACCGACTCCTGTTCCTACTTTGCCTTCGTTCCAGAGCCCCGGGGTTCACTTTCTCACAATCTGAGTTAGTTTTGCTGACAACTTCGTAAGTTAATTTTTTCTAGGAATTTTCTATGACATTGTTTATGTCCATGTGCAGAAAAAATATCAAAAATATTAAGTACGATCCAATCCGACACCAAGCATAAGAAACACAAGTAGCGAATTACACAGGAACCAAACCTATACAGGGAGGATGGTTAAGACGGGTCAGTAAAGGCAAGCCCTTGATTTATATTTCTTATAATTTCATGTAGGGATTAAAAGACTCCATGTAGGAGTGCCATTCGTCCGGGGTTCCCCAGATTTTCTCTAGTTTGAAGGGCGTCCGGGGACTGTCCGGCAAGGGTTTTTAAAAGTGTCCTGGTAAAATCCGGACATTTTTGATTAGGGGAAACCCATTTTTTTTATACTAGCAGTACACTCGGCGAGAAATGATGAGCCCTAACGAGCATGAGAGTCCAGCCGTCTCGCCTGCTCTCGGGAGCGCTCCGATTCGAGTCGGTTTTTTGACCACGAGTCAAAAGGGACCACGAGCTAGAGTGACTGAATGATGTATAGCGAATAGAACTAAGGCAAGTCGAGTCGAGAGTGTACACAGCTCCACTCGCTAATGCTCACCTTGCAAATGTCTCGCCGAAACATTTGTGGAGTGATCTCACCGAGATTATACTGCTAGCATTAAAGAAAGCAATAAATTAAAATAAATCTTTCTTAAAAATTCATTCATAATACCCACATTCAATAAGGCACGTCAAAATAGTCGATGTTCCTTTTTATTTTTGTTGAAAACAAAAAAATCTAGAGATGTCCGGGGGAAAACCATATTTCTCCTAAATGCCCGGGATTTTTGCTGTGTTTATCCGGTGATGGCATTTTAGGTGATGGCAGCCCTAACTCTATGGAACCATTTAAGTTATGAGTACTAGAAATTGCAGAAATTGTCGCTACTCTGTTAAAAATGCTCAATCTCGCCCGTCCCCCTTCCGTTACACATAAAACTATGTATTGCAACTTTTTTTTCATATGTTAAAGTAATATTCTAGTGGAGGCGATTGGCAGCAGCAATCTCTTCTGGCCCTAGTTCAGGCCATAGTCCAGAATGAAAAGGAATGATATGCGGTCGCCTCCTTCTGCGAAGCAATAATGCGCGCGAAGGAGATTGCCGCAACTGTGAAGAGCGGACATTCTCACCACTCAGCCGCCCGCCCCGATCGTTGGGAGTCGCAAGGCGATTCCATGCCTCAGTACCTAATCGCAGCCTTACAGGAAACCAGTAAAGTGTATCTCGCCGTCTGGCCCTCAGGTAAGCGGTAAGGACCAAGCCAAAGTCGACAGCGCGTAGTATTCTAGGCGTACCTCGAAGAGATGTCAGCAAAACTGAAAAGGCCCTGTAGGACAACAGTTCTACAGGGCCTCAGGAAGGCACCGACCCGCCTGGTGCTGCGGGAATGTTTTAAAGAGTTATCGTGGCCATATAACATGGATATCAACTGAATGAACATAGGTGGATTTTAGTCAGGTGAATTCTGATGAAGTCATTATTGGCCATGCCAACCTCAAAAAAATAGAGATATTATTCTAAAACTTAATAGTAACCTATTCTTTTCCTATCTATTATCAAATTTTGTTTTCGTTTATAAGTAGTTTAAATTAGTACAAGTCCGGGTTTTATAACAATGCATGTCCAGGTAGCTTAAAGAATGCTGAAAGAGAATGTGTCGCGACCCATTCAATGTTTCTATAATTAGCTAGGGAGATGCGTGAACGACCGGAGCAGGCGCAGACGGTGAAGGCCACAGCTGACATCCAGTGACGAATCAATTTTAAGGCCACCATAACCAATGAACCGGCGTCAGTTCCTGCCATAGACATGTTAATCGGTACGTCACGTATGGCGGAATCTACCACAAAAGAATATGAATATCTAGATATCCAATTCACTCAATGACAACAAAAAATTACAGTTTTTTTTTTTTATTTACGTACTAGTAACCCGCCCCAGCTTCGCACAGGTGACAGAAATCTTTGAAATTCTGTCTTTTCTACAGTACGGCCGTTCTAACTTGGCGAGTCTGAACTAGTCTGAAGTTCTGCTGAACTGTTGAACTGCTGTTCACTAGTCTGAGAAGGCTCTGCGAACTTTAGCAAGCGTTAAAGTGCACTCGTAAAAACATAAATGCCATGAGCAGTTGCGCTGAGCGCTTGTGCACTCGTAAAAAAATTAATGGTTTAAAAAAATAAATGCTATTAGCAGTTGTTATTGCTGTTCACAACTGTTATTGGCATTTTTTTAACCATTTTTTTTACGAGTGCACAAGCGCCAATTTTCGCAGTGCCTAACTCCAGACCCGCCAGGTTAGAACGGCTGTAGCATACAGGTATTTATACATTTAAACCTTCCTCACGAATCACTCTGGCATTTGATGAATACCGTATTTTAAAAGATCCGTGACAGACACGGTGGGGGACTTAGTTTTTTATACAATATAAGAAATTACGTCGACTTCTGCCATGACGAGCACAGCGCACCAATCACATGCACCACACTTTTAAGTCACTAATTAGCAATTACTATGTACAACTAATATTTAAGTTGTATGCTTGTCTACTTAAGTAGCTTGAAGTTACATTGTTGCAATCTGACACGCTTCGAAAGGTAATGCACGTCCGGTATACTTAAAATTAGTTCTTTAGATTAGCGTCACGCAATTATCTATTTTTATTTTCGTACTTTGAGATCTAAAAAGGACTTTATGGTACCCAAACTGCCTCCAGAGAGACGTCATAGGTATAAATTTGGGTCCACACGTCATATTGTAATGGGTTACAAAACATAACTATATTATTATCCACTAAGGACTGTCAAGGTCTCGTTAAACTAAAATGGTATAGAATTGTGCGAGTTCTTATACGGTTAAACAAGAAAATAAATGAGTTTAGCTTGAGAAAAATATCAACCGAATGGTCGCAATTAATTTACCATTATGCGAGTAAGAACCTCGACTAATTTGACATTTAAAATTATTCTGCGGTAATGTTCAAAGTGTATGTGAAACGAATTGAAGTATATTTCAAACAGAAACACATGGTTTAGCAACTAGGGCTCCGGGAACGTTTGAAGGAGTTACCGGGGCCCTGAACCGCAAAGGGTAAATGAAGGAACATGGGTTTTAGTCAGTGTAATGTCTGACAAGCCCTCTCGCTCCACCCCAGATTTGGTGAAATCTTTTGATGATTTCCATCCTCAAAAAAAAAGCTTAGCAAATAGACGTAACCCTGTAAGGATTTTATTCTCGCTTGCTCGTCGAATGTAATCGTGATTGAAGTTGAAACAATGGTCATAGTTCTAAAAGCCCGTGGGTTGAAAAAAATTTAGTTATCTGATGAAATATAGTCGGCGATTGGTTACGAAATGCTTGGCGCCTTCGTTTTTTATTCAAGGTACCTATTTTAATCCTGCGTATGAGCCTGTAAAATAAGTATGTAAATAAAAATTCCATAGTCTGTAGTTAACATTAACTACTGATGCTTATCTCAAAAATTTAAAGGATTAAAATTCCTTTATTCTACTGTTAACAAAATAGTGGCTCTCAGTCCAGTGTCCGCCCACGTGCCACTTACCTATATTAGCGATGGTTATTTTACTTTACTTTTGTTTAATATGAAGATCGATTTTTCAATAGACTATAATTTTTTACCAGAAAAATAAATATGGCGGTTAGACATATTTTCTATACAAAAGCTCTAAACCGACCATATTTATTTCTCAGCTAAGAGCGGCTTCGCACTACGTCCGATCCGAATCAGATCCGAACCCGTTAAAGTATGGTTACTGTCGTCACGGACCATACTTTTGTAGCCAGTAGTACAGCCGTAGAACTATTTCATTGCAATAAAATTGTGGCAGGGGCGATTACGCGCACTTTACCGCACTAGTGTGGAAAACTGTCAATTGCGTGCCTAAAAGCGATGGGATAAGAGCGGGTTTTTGACGGATCGGCTTCGGATCTGACGTAGTGCGAAACCGCTCTTAAAGTAATCTCAATATTATAAAGTCATCTTCCTGCTCTTGTCTCATATTATGTTACTTGAGGTCGGCGCAATACGTTCTTTCATTTCATTCCTCACAAAATCCATCCATTTTTTATATGGCCACCTCCCACTCTATCATTAAAAAATCTGCCCTAATTATAATAACATCATAACTACTTTTTGACATACATACTCGTATGATCATAACTCTTACTGATCAACGCTAAACATAATCCACTTTTTTCTTTATACCTAATGTGTAATTTCTAAGTAACGAAGTTCATGACTTAGGACTGACCGCATTGGCATTCCATGGCACTTAAGTACTCTTGCACGACTAGCAATGGATAACTCGCCTTCCAGCCGTCCGGTAATCGTTCGGACCAAGCCCAAGTCGTCGACAGCGTGTAGTGTCCTACGTGCTCCTCAAAGAAATAAAACAGTAGGGGCCCAGCAGGATGATTGCCACTAGGGCCGCGGATATTTTCTGAAAAGGAAACCCATGGTCATAGAACACAGAGAGCAACTAAAGGAAACAAGTGTGGTTTTAATCAGTAAAAGTCTGACACACCCTTCTGTTTCACCCAAGAGTGATCATTGGATGATTTCCCACGTTAAAAAACCTAGGTACTTTTATTTGCTGAAGCTCAATAGAAACGATTGTCGCCACAATGACTTGATTTTTTATCGGCGTCTAAAAGTATGCGCCAATTCATCCAATAAAGTTATTAAATTACCAAACGATTGAATGCTGAAAGAGATTTGTTAAATAAGAAACACGTGTCAAACAATTTTCATCACGATTCGTTGAGTTCGTAGAATCTTAGCCTTCTAGTGCGTCGACACGACACGATGAATGATCGTGAGAGAATATTGCCAAAATCATAAATGATATTATAATCACCCCAGGTAAAGGTAGTAAGTTTTATCAGCTTCAAAAATTGAATGCTCGCAGCAAATAAGGACAGGCATGGACGCCGGGAGGGAGGCTTTTTTTCAGGTGGGAAATCTTCCAACAACTGGTTCTAGGGTGGAGGGGTAGGGCATGTCAGACTTTTACTAACTCAACCACACCTATGTCCTTCACTTGGCCTTTGCGTTCTAAGACCACAGATTTCTTTTTAAATAAATATTAAATATCCCGGGATCTTTTTTTTTTGTTTTTTTTTTTTTATTCCGGGGTAAAGTTTTGCTGACATCTCTTTCAAACGCGTGTTTAGTAACTACTAGTAAAGTGGAGTGCTACTAGTAGTTTCTCCACGCGCGATTCGAAGAGTAGTGAAGCACCGTCGACAACTAGGGCTCGGTCCGGACGGTTACCGGGCGTCCGAGCGACGAGCTAAACATTGCTTATCGTCTGCAAGCCCACGCCTACAGTGCCTGGTAGCAGTCAGCTACGATTCCCGATGCAGGTGCGTTTGCAGCCCTAGCTTTGAATATAATATACAAAACACTTCTAGCTATCGAGGTTAATCCTAGAAACACTATATTTTATCGATTTAGTCGATGTGCTAAAGCCCCCCCAAAATAGTTCTACCGACGATCATGGACTGAAAACTGAAAAAAAAAGACAAAGAGCTTCTACATGGAGTCATAGACCTTTATGGGTACCTACATCTACAACTTAGTGCATGCCTATTCACAAAAAATGTGTCTAAAAAACTTCCTGCAAGTTTATACTTTAATTAATCGTCAAACTGCCCAATAATTCTCAATTTGGACACAAGATCAAATCGATGGTAACAAAAATTCCACGTCGCAAACGACGCCATAAAAATATTTTTCTGTATCCGATTAATCGCACAACTAACTACTCTACTGATTACTGTGAAACCACGCATAGAATCTGCATCAAAGAGATGGATGATATTTTATTATTGTCATAATATTTTAGATTTAAGATTATGTTTATTACTAAGTACAACCAACGACAGTGGTATTTAGGTTGCATTTAAGATTATAGTAGTTAGTAACTGCAATTCATAGTTGCGAATGAGCCGTGAACCAAATTGTCTGGAAACATAAAACAACCATATCGTAAATTGTTCTTAATTTAGTCTAGGTAAATACGAGTGTACTGTCTACAGACCACAGTCTAGACCGAGTTCTACGCTACTCGTTAACGTCTGATAGTTTGCGTAATACTATAATGTACTGCCGAGTTGCGGTAAAATTTTCTCAAGTCATAAATACTTAATAGAAAATCAAACCAGGTCATCATCCTTACTGGTTATTGTAGAATGCACGCAATTTTATTTATTAAAAATATACGTTATGAGGAAACTTGAATCGGTTCTGAAAAAAAATAAAGTTATTTTTTTTTTTTATTCAATGTCATCTCATACACAAGAAATGCCCAAATTGATTTAAGTTAAAATAAGGAAACCATATTCTAAAAGCTTAGTTAGGTTTGATTAACACAAAACACCTCTATAAAATACTAAATGGATAGAGATTAACGCAGACGCAGAACAAAAAGCGAATGAAATTAAGATAATGCTGAAAAGTGTTAGGTTAGGATAAGCTGCTAGAAAAGGATAGACTAAGCAAGTATTGCCTAGTCCGTAAAACGCTTCATTAATTAGACAAGCAGGGCGTTTGCACACCTACTTAATGCGTAACTGATTATATAAATAGGAGGGCACACTTCATATGGCCATAAAGTTCGAAAGACGAACTAGAGTCAGCGAGCCACGATGTGAATCCCGATGAGGCGCGGCGCCAACTTTGCATATTAGTATGACACAGGCATAGCTAATTATTTAAAACGTGCCGTGTAGTTCTGTCTTCAAGGCACTTGCTTATTCCGCGCAATTTTTAGTGTCAATAGGTTCCCAGAAGATATAACCAAATCAATTTATTAAACAGTTAGATTCTTATTAAGAACTTTTGTTACTAAGAATTTTGACACGGTCACAATCTCAACATTTTAATCATTTTGCTCCAACGGGTCGAATGCTAAACCATACATCGACATGTTAGCACGCAGATCATTTTGATACGTTGAATAATAAACAAGAAAAGTTATGGACATTTCGCATGCACTCTTGTATTTTGCTTCCAAAAATAAATTTCTACTAAACGTCTACTCTACTCCTCTGGATAGCATCAGCCTGTATGTTTACTTTAAGTGATTCACTTTTTACTCGTAGACAAGTATATAGTTAGTTAACCTGAACACTAAACAATGTTTCAGTGTTCTAAAGCGAACATATCTGTCACCATGTGAAAGTGAAACTTTCCGCCATCCATCACGATCTATTCTCAAACTGACTATATTTTACGAGACAAATTCATCGTCCTGCCTGCCGTCTAGATTTACAACTGTGAAGTCGGAATACAGGCTGTGTCGTCACCACGTCATTATGTTTTATACCTTTCATGTTACGGTACTGGAGCGATTTCACTACAGATTTGCATATGAATGTCATTGGACAGATGCAGGAAGTCAAATGTAGCCATTAATCAGGAGCTATTCATTACAATCATTCAATAAAAATGCGCCGACTTATACGACATCGTTTATTGCTCATGTTACACAATTTTACGATGATGGTAATAGACATTAATGCTTAAACATGATATGTAGGAGACCCTTAGCGTCGATTAAATTCACAAAAGCACAGCCATATCCATAATATCTACCAATTAGGGACTGGATTCAAAGGTCCATAATACTAGAGGAATTTATAAAATGAACGTGCCGCATTGCTGGCTGGGTATGACAGAAATCTTTTAACGTTAGAACTTTAGGGTCAATACATGTGCGTAACCATTTCAAATGTGATTACATTAAGATTTAGAGTGGCTTGTGAAGTCTTGGTGACATCACGAGTGGCGCCGCTGCGCACCAATTGTCGGCAATTGTCTCGCGCTAGTGCCACTACTGAACGTCGTCGCGCGTACAATTTGCTAAACGACCTAATGAAATCATTGCACAGTAATAATTATATTTACTCCCATTGTATAAGGGCATTGTAATATCTTAATTGACATAACCGATCTCCTTGGGTTTTTATAAATAAATACGAGTGAAGGTCGTCGCTCTCATCAATCAAGACGTTTGCATCAATTAGCTTTTGAGAGTTAACTGCGAGACTGCAGCGTAATCTGATATGCTCCCATATTGTTGAGCATTACCCACTTGCAGGCCCTTAATTGGATGTATGTACATGACATTTTGAGCGGCCATTGAAGTTTTGTTTTTATTGTAACCAAGATAAAGAACTTTATGGGTCTCGATTTGATTATTACGGGTGGTCAAACGACGCGAATTTCTCGGGTGGATAATTGTCGTCACGCGAACTGACGAGAGGTGTAATAAAGCATAACATGAGAGATTGTAAGGCGGAAGGGATCCAGACGACCTTCAGTCGAAATGGGTCGAATATTATGTGAAGAATAAATTTTGCATGCGCATAATTTTTTCAAGATAGTAAATTAACAGATGACATTTATAGTGCTGTATACTTGTATCTATGTAAATACGGCAAGATAGTACCTACCTGTATCTATTTGACCAGTATCAGGTTCGATCAAAATACAGAAAATTGCAATTTTGAAAGAACCCTAAGTAATGTTTAACTTTAGAACACATCCTATAGGCACACATTTCTTTATTGCTTCTCAAAATCCTTTTGTCAAATAATTACGTACGCCACTTAAAGCAATTTACATAAAAGAATCACAGCTCCCATAACGGGTGTTTTTTTTTTTTTTTTTTTTTTTTTTTTTATTTTTTTTTTTTTTTTTTTTTTTTTTTTTTTTATGGTAGGTAAAATCATCCAATGACAAATCCCGCCCTTGGGCGGAGCGGGAAGTAGTGTCAGACTCTTACTGACTAAAAACCTACCCCGTTCCTTCGTAGCCTATCGTGCCGGGGTCGAGCATTCCTTTCGGAACTAACCCATGACCCCAGTAGGCTTCGACCCTGCCTGCCTGCAGTTAGCAGGCTGGGCCTCTTCGGTGTGCTGACAGCTCCTTGAGGCGCGCGGGAACAGAACGCGCCGTCGACGACTTGGGCTCGGTCCGGTCGGTTACCGGACGATCGGACAGCGTGCTACCCATTGCACGCCGTCCGCAAGCCCGCGCCTACGGTGGCCGGAAATCGGGATCGGAATCCCGGCGGCGGCTGGGGCGAGCGCCCCGTTGCCTCTGCCTGATGCGGTCGGCCTCCTCCTTTGCTAGCATTACTGCTTCGCAGAAGGAGGCGACCGCCTGCCATCCCTCCTCACTACGGACCATAGCCTGAACCAAAGCCCGGCGAGAGAGATCGCTGCCGCCGATCGCCCCCACGAGGACACGGCGATGCTCCACCCAGGCGGGGCACACCTCTACAGTGTGCTCCACTGTGTCCTCCGGGTGTTCCGCACAGTGGCGACACCCGGGCGAATCCTCCGCTCCCATAACGGGTGTGGTGCAAGCAGTTTTAGGAGCATCTTATTTCCATTAGCACCAAGAAACTGAAACAGAAACACTCAGACACTTATCTTAAACATTATTTTGAGATTTAGAATGCATCAAAGTGCAATAAAAATATCATTACTGTCCATTTCAGACCTTTGTATGAAACCTAACGTTTAATATAAGTTTTATGCGAGCTCGGGCGCCTCTTTTGTGAGTCAGCTTCAATGCTGTGGAGATCCGCAAGTTTCTAATCAAAGAATGACCGCGTCGGTAAATAGGTAGCTGCTAGTTTGATCGAAATTGTTACCGACGTCCCCTGGAACACAGGAGGCAACTGAAAGAATACAGGTTTTAGTCATAAAATGATGATTATCAAACTAACGGAGCCACTCGAGCTAAACCAAAAAAAAACTAATGGCAATTCTTTGTTAGTTCGATTTACCTCATTATTGACTAACAAGATCCAATGTACCTCAACTGTTTTGACAGGAGTTACAATAATTCGCCTCATCCATCCAGAGGGGCCGGTTACATTGCGAATATAGTAAAATAATACAGTACCTCTACCATGAGTTTTAAGCAATAGTATTCGTCGCTACTCGATATCGACGCCGTAAATATTTTGTATGGCAAATTTTGCAGCGCCTCTAGCGGTCACTTGCAGAACCAAAATTTGCCATACAAAATATTTACGGCGTCGATATCGAGTAGCGACG
Source organism: Leucania comma (assembly GCA_958295575.1). Classification (NCBI taxonomy): domain Eukaryota; kingdom Metazoa; phylum Arthropoda; class Insecta; order Lepidoptera; family Noctuidae; genus Leucania; species Leucania comma. The sequence goes on along the minus strand of OY282476.1, from coordinate 11,143,392 downwards.
AATACTATTGCTTAAAACTCATTGTAGAGGTACAGATCGTAAATTGTGCCAATGTAATGTAGAAATTCAGCAGGAAAAATTATCTGGAAAAAATGCTTTTTATTAGGAATGAGTTCCGTGTCTTTGTTTTAGCTTCTCCATTTGAGTATTACAATTATTCATGTTTACTGCGTGTAATCTTATTATGAAATCGCTTCTAATTTAAATAAATCCTAAGTTTTGGCGAACATACAAATTTTCTAAGCAGAGTCAGGAGGTATACCGACTTCTTTGTATATATTTTTAGAGGACTCGCGAGGACGAATTTCAAAAAATGGTTTTAGAAATTACCACTTTTTGCGATATGAAAATCGGATGTACTTACTATTGAGTCACTGCAGAAATAATTATAATAAACTAAACTCGATTCGATTCCAATCATTTTTGCACTATTACATTTTTTCCCAAAAATATTTAAAAAAGGTCACAAGTTGGACACCACCAACATTATGTACAACACAGGTCACGGCAGGTCATAACGGGCATTAGGTAATGGCGTACAGCTGGGTGCTGGAACAAAACAACCCCTCAGTCACCCGGATGGCCCGGTGACCAAGTATTTGTGCGGACAACCCGGTACATAACAAGCTTATAACTGAAGTATTCCTGTTTCGGCACCAAAAGTTTCGGCACCCAAGCTATTCCTTGCTAATTAGTGCGGAAAAAATTGGTACCGAAACTTTTTATGCCCTATGAGCTCTTTTTCTAATCGTTTGTAAGTACATATTAATATTTTTGGTTTGTTTAAATACATGTTAAGCTGTAATATTTCTTAGATTAGATGTATATATTCATTTATATTATGTAATATTAATTAAAGTCTAGAAGATACCCGAAACAGAAATACTTCTTATAACTTTTTTTTATGGTAAGTAGGTAATATCATCCAATGACAGATCCCGCCCTGGGGCGGAGCGGGAAATACTGTCAGACTCTGACTAAAAACCTACCCCGTTCCTTTGTTGCCTATCGTACCGGGGCCGAGCCTTCCTTTCAGAAGCTGACCCATGACCCCGGCAGTCTCTCAGCAGGCTGGGCCTCTACGGTTTATACTTCTTAATTATAACTTTGTGATTTTTCATGATACATTTATGAAATTTTATACATAGATTCTTCATATAAAAATACTAGACACGTGTTTTGGATGTCGCATATACTAAAATTAATATTGTATACTTTTAAGAAGTTTATTTAGTAGGTACCTAATGAAGTTTCTAAAACCAGATTTCGGATCTGCTATAAGACCCAGGATTCCACAGGATTCCAACTTGGCATATAGAACTTTTCAAGACAAAACTGGTCAGTTATAACATAATGGGTTTATTTCTTTTTAGTAACAGAGTTCCTCTTACGCCCAATCACAACAGAACTATATTGTACAATTGAGAAGTTCTTAATTTCCTTCCGACACCGTAAAATCCAGAATCGTTACGTGCGATTGGCTGTTGCGTTACGTTGAGTGTCGATTCCCACACGGAGCAAATATTTGTATGAACTACAGATAGTTGACGCGGGTATGGGTGTCCTGTGCAAGTAAGTTTACATGCTTGTAAACACACCCATGACGCCACAATACAAGATTCATTCCTTGTGAGGGGCTAAGTCTTACAAAAAAAGAACCATAGACCTTATAACAAATCATAGGAGCCAAAACTTTACAAAATTAAAATTCCAGCATTTTTTCATGTACCCAGTGTCACCACTGAGAACACAATAATAAAAATGCCAGATTTTTTGGCCAAATTGTATGTTTGCAAAGTCTGTATTGCTTGACCAAATCTTGTAAAAAGTAAAGTTTATTAAAGTTTACCTCTATAAAATCTGGAAAATAAAAAAATTGATACCTAGCGTCAAAAAACCAGTGGCGTCAAAACTTATATGATTGAACTATAATAATTCCACCAACTGACTTTTAGTCGTTTTTTGCGGTTAGATTTTTTGATGCTCTCATTATTTTTTAATTCTTTTGTGTACTTAAAATTAGAGAAACAATTTTAATCTGGATACCAGTTATACATACCATCAATTAGATTCGGTTTCATCCTTTCTTATTCTTTGTATACTACATCATAAAAAGAAACTCTACGCATTCTTGTTCCAAGGGTTTGGGCTGGCCTTTGATCAGTCAGTGAGTGAGTCAGGACTTTGCCTTTTATATATACAGCCAAAAGCTATACATAAGTACATATTTATGAGTTATGTTGGCAGGAAATGTTCTCTAATCCTTCCATAACTTATGATTTAGGTAATGGGAAAAAAAACTGGCGAGGGAAATACTCACTCGTCACACACCTACATATATCCTGTCAAAGGGAGAAAAGGCTTTTTCAAAATGGAATTCAGTGGGGTCCCGCCTAAAGTCCAAGTGCTGTTAGCCCAGGACCTCACAAATTCACAATCCGCCCCTGTCGTGAAATGTACATTTGTGTAAGTAAAACCAAAACTCTTTGATGATAATCTAGACTTGGACGGACGCCAAACAAACCGGCTTCTAAATTAGACCAAAACGCCGTGTATCTATTTGCTTTTAAAATTATATCGCTATTTATATGTTCCTGTGGTTGTTACTGGTGGTTATTGAGACTGCGGTATCGTCAAGTGGGTATAAAACTTTAATGTTCAAAGAAATGGGAAATTTTATGCTTTAAGTCCCATACCTAACAATTTTTTTTTTATGTGGAATATCATCAAATGACTTCTCCCTGTCTGAGTGCTAGGAGTGTCAAAGTTTTACTTACTTTAATAAGTGTCAAAGTCAAAAGTCAAAGTATCAAAGTTTTACTTACTAAAACCCACCTTGTTGTTCCTCTGCCCTCCGCGGTAACTCTTTTGAACAACTGCAGTCGCCATCCTCGACATCACCGGGATTTTATTTTATGCTTTCAGTCCATATCTACCTCGATAATTATTACATATATATATTATTACAAATATTATTACATTCTTCGCTGTACACAGCCATTCAGGACAGACCATCTACAGTGAGATGTAAGTTGTGCGAAGAACACCACCCACCACCCCGTTTTCCCGATTTCGTTCAACCCCGAGAACATCTGCCACTCGGACGCGATCTGCAGTGGCCTTTATGGAAGGCGATCAATAGACTACGCACGCAAGTGGGCTGCTACAAACACAACCTGACAAAGTGGGGGATTATAGACCTGCCGACACCCAGTGCGAGTGTGGTGCTCCTGACCAGACGATGCCCGACTTATTAGTGCCCAAAGTGTCCCTACACCTGCACTTTGGAGGACCTAAAAACGCCACTGATGCCGCTATAATCATCGCAACCTACTGGGCCCAAAAACTTTGTGGGAAAAGAAAACTATCGATGCGATAAGAAGAGGATTACATACAGACATGAAAGATAAAAATATAATATTTAGGTCTTATTATCATTAGCCCGGTATATTTTCCTCATAACAACTCCTTAGGTATTTTCTACGGAATTTTTGATTTCAAAATATTAAGGAAAACGCATTTAATACTTCATAGTATGGAGAATTATATCGGGGTTTTATTGGAGACATCACTATTAAAATTAAGTATTCAACCTAATCATCCTTAACCTACCAGTAATCATCAATCTAGTTCGGAATTCATCATGTTAGGTAACAATACTTAGGAGGATATAATAATAAATAATAATATCACTACTGAAACTTTCAGTAGTGCCATCAGAATGGAATTTGGTGTGGATAAATGTGCAGTCATGCATGTAAAGCGAGGGGAGATTATGGAATCTGAGGGGATTCAACTCTCGGATTCCATACAACTTAGATCCCTCCCCTCGACCGAAACCTATAAGTATTTGGGTATGTCGGAAGCGTTAGACATTAACGTCGTTGACATGAAGCAAACGTTGAAGGAGCGTTTCTTTGGCCGCCTAAAGAAGGTTTTAAACAGCCTTCTGTCAGGCGGAAATAAGGTGCGCGCCTTCAACGGCTGGGTCATGCCGGTTTTAATGTACTCTTTCGGCATACTCAAATGGACTCAGACCGAGCTAGATGCCCTGGACAGGCGGGTCCGTACATTGCTGACCGCAAATCGGATGCATCACCCACGATCATCGGTGATGAGATTGTACATCCCGCGGAAGTGTGGAGGTCGAGGCTTTCTGAACGCAAAGACTCTACACAACCGCGAGGTGTGCAACCTCAGAGAATATTTTCTCAAAACTGACGTGGGTATGCACCGCGATGTGGTCGCAGTTGACAAGGGACTCACCCCGTTGTCCATGGCTAAAGAGAACTGGCGCAAACCTGTGGTAATTACTACTGATGACCGCAAGGAAGTGTGGAAAGGCAAGGAGCTCCACGGGCGCTTTTACCGAGCTCTTCATGAGCCCGATGTTGACTTCACGGCGTCCGTGGCCTGGCTACGTTTCAGCAACCTCTTTGGGGAAACTGAAGGTTTTGTCTGTGCGATTATGGACGAAGTTATCCTAACGAACAACTACCGGAGATATATTATGAAGGACGGAACGGTTGACGTGTGTCGGGCATGCCACCGTCCGGGTGAGTCCATCAGACATATTATCTCTGGTTGTTCTCGTCTGGCTAACGGCGAGTACTTGCACAGGCATAACCAAGTAGCCAGGATTATTCACCAGCAACTTGCCTTGAAGTACAACCTAGTGGATTCTGAGGTACCGTATTACAGGTATGTGCCCGACCCAGTTCTCGAAAATGACCATGCCACGTTGTACTGGGATCGGTCTATCATCACTGACCGGACTATTGTTGCCAATAAGCCGGATATAGTGGTGATAGACCGGTTAGCGCGCCGTGCAATAATAGTCGATGTCACCATCCCACATGACGAGAATCTCGTGAAAGCTGAGAAAGAGAAACAAATCAAATATCTCGACTTAGCACATGAGGTTGTCGACATGTGGAATGTAGACTCGGCTATCATTGTGCCGATTGTCGTGACTGCCAACGGCCTTATAGCCAAGAGCTTCGACGACCACCTGTCGAAGCTTTCGTTGCGCGGTTGGATCAAGGGCCTGATACAGAAGGCAGTACTCCTCGATACGGCTCGCATTGTGAGGAGGTTCCTTTCTCTGGAGCCCTAACCACCGGTAGCTTGGATCCTGCTCCCGACACCGGCGGACTACTGTTTTTTATATTTTTAAATGTTTTTTATACTTTTTTTTTAGGAAATATTTAAAAATGTAAAAAATATGTTTAAGCAAATAAATAAAGGAAATAATAATATCCATGACTATAGGTAAGGTAACAATACCCATAAATAGACACCCATAATAAACCAGGATAAATATTAGCACAAATTTTATTTGACAATTAGGTATTTTGTTCTACCTAGACCTAAACTAAATTATTTTCCACGAAACTGAAGCAAAAATAGTCATAGCAAAAATTCCCACCGCTGAGTTTACGCTCGTTTCCGATGCGTAGGCACTTAACAACTTTGTCGCCGCAACATTCACTGGAAATGCAATTAAAAAGTTTGGCGTCCCGTCAAAGCGACCCCACATCAGTCTGGCTTCAATATACAATCTAATTTTTCTAAATTCAGTGTCGACCGGAGATTTGAGATCATATAAAAATAGAAAAGATGTCGAGAGTTAGCGGACCTATGCTCCAGTGGCCGAGATTACTGAACCGGAAGATATCGCCATTTTATTACATCGTTAATACTCACAAACAGTAATGTTAATACTCAGAAGTAAATAAAACATCTGGAATAGATACAAACATAACTAATAGATACAATAACTGTAGACTTAACAAAATCCTATAATTTAATATATAATATTAACCTAGTTAGGTACCTACGTTTAGTCTAGGTACTCTCACTGTAAGATCAGACATTATGTTTCTAATCAAATTTACAGACACAAAGAAGCCGAAATAAGAAAGCCAAAAACGTCAGTAAATTAAAGGTTAATTTCATGGTAATCATAAAGCTACTCTCAGTAATCCAATTAGAAAAATATCAGTAACATAACGGTGCAAAAATAGAGAATCCTAATGAACTAACCAATCAAAAATTAAATTGCAAAGCTAATACCTTTTAGATAGAATAGGTCTTGTTACTTATAGATAGTGCTTCTATGTTATTATTTAACAAAAATTATTTTATATTGAAAAAACGAGGTCTTCAAACCAATAAAAACTTTTTTTGAACCTCACCTTAAACCCACATTTGGGAACGTCATAATCTTGACGCTTCATGCTTGACGGTAAATCTCTCTTTGAGAAGCGGCTGGAGAGACGTCACGACGTCCTCAACTTCCACATGAAGCAGGTCCTTACCGGACATGGTAAGTTCGGGAGGTTCCTGCATCGATTTCAGGCAGAAACACCCGGGTGTCACCATTGTGTAAACCACCTGGAGGACACAGTGGAACATACGTTTGAGGTGTGCCGCGCTTGGGTCTGTCCTCGTGGAGACGATCGATAGCACTGACCTCTAGCGCCGAACCGTGGTTCAGACTATGGTCCGGAGCGGTCCCCTTCTTCTGCTAAGCAATAATGCTAGCGAAGGAGGAGGCCGTACATTTAAAGGAACTAACATCTTCACTACTGACTACCAGCCACGGTAGACGTGGACTTGCCGATGACATAGGGTGTAGTTTTAGTCAGTAAATATCTGACACGCCCTCTCGCTCTAGCCAGAGCAAGAGAAGTCATCGGATGATTTCCCACCATAAAAAAACACCTTAAACCCACATAAGGTTCTAAAAGTTATCTAAAACATGTAGATTTTACCAGATTTTACCCGCGAACCAACCCCGGTATTTTTTACCCTAGAAAATATACTACCGCGATACAAAGTCATATTGTACATTTAAAAAAACAAATTGTAAAACCGAGTATTTGTAAATTGAAATAAAACATTTGTGAGTGTTTAACTGTTTAATTTGAATAGAAATTATACCAAAACAAAAAATGGGTGATGGCGCTGACTCCATTATGCCGCCGGCCCGTCTAGTTCTGGAATCACAGACTTTATAAATTGAAGCATGCTCATTATGTCAAAGTATGTTTGTATTGTATTGTATTAACACTTCAAATACCATTTTTTTTAATTAAGTAGGTATTTCTCTTTACGATTACACAGGGCCATGGTCCACCATACGGATGGACCAAGGAAAATCATTAGAGACCCTCTGTTCACTGTTCAGGGCCTACTACACCACTACTAAGCCTTTACACCAGTGCGTTATGGACCAACGGGCCCACAACGCTCTTCGCATACACTATAACAATAACGTGTTTCGGCAGCACTTCAGGGATGTTTGCTGATGCAAGGGGCTAAGGATGATATCAGAAAGTCCGGAGTCTGCAGTGCTGGAGAGGCTTATTCAATTTCATGTCAGATGACGCTTTATGGTTTATGTCTTATTTTATTTTAATTTAGGAGGTGGCAAAATCATTAGGAAGAGGATATCCGCACCAGCCGCCGCCGCAGAAGGGGAAACCCGTAGTCGTAGAACGCTAAGACAACTGAAGGCACTGCACCTAACTATGTTGTGTAATTTTAGTCAGTATACCTAAATCTGACACGCCCTCCCGTTTCGCCCTAGAGCATGAGAAGTCATTAGATGATTCCCACCATAAAAAAATAGTATATAGATGGACGGATGGACGGATGGACGTATTGATGTTTGTTTGATGTTCATCGACATCCTATTATATTTGTTATTCACATTATATGTTTATTACACTTGCAGGCCTCGTCTTACTCATTTGTATCGAAAATAGATGAACTGAACTAGAACCAGACTGCCAGACTCGACAAATCATCTACTTATGTACTGTATATATTATATTCAAGTGCCTATTCCGCTTGCTTCTGTGTTTGCCTCTTGTAAATCTTTAGCCATCTAACGAAACGTTTGTTATTGTTAGTTTAAAAATGAACCGTAAAACTTTACGTATAAAATAATCACACTTTATACCTGTCCAGACCGAGCCCAAGTTGTCGACGACGCGTATTGCTCCACGCGCGCCTCAAAGAGTTGTCAGCAAACCGTAAGGGCTCAGCAGGGTTCGACCCTGCTGGGGCCCTAGGGTTTCCCCTATAGGCTTCGGCCTATAGGGGCCAAGGGCCGCTTCTGAAAGGAAGACTCGGCCCAGGTATGAAAGGCAACAAAGAAACAGGAATAGGTTTTTAGTCAGTAAAAATCTAACACACCCTCTCGCTCCACCCAAGGGCGTGAGATATCATTGGATGATTTTTCCACCTAAAAAAGTACCTACGTATATCACACTAATTATAAAGGCGGTTTATGATTGTATGTGTTTGTTAGTCCTTCACGTTGAAACTATTGAAGAGATTTGGGCGAAATTTGGCACTCGGTCGGGTAGACCATGTCCTAGCTAGAATAACACTTAGTTTTAGTATTTTATCCTGGGAGTATGTTCTCTTGGTTTATTTTCTCATTACAGATATGGAGTGGAAACGAGGCGTTAACGCGTTGTGAGCAAAGGATAGTTCGCTGTCCGGCCTTCCGGTAAAGAGTAAGCCCGAATCGACAGCGCGTTGTGTTCCACACACGCCTCAAAGAGATGTCAAGAAAATGAAGGGACCTGGCAGGGCCAATGCCTGTATACAAACATACAGACGCAGTGGGGTGACTTAGTTTAATATGTAAGGAAAGAAAATAAAACTAGTTCCGTTGCCTCTGGTTACAAATAAGATAGAAAAGTACCCCATTTTTTGCCAGTGGGGACATAATATGATGGATGGATGGATATGGATTAATCCTATAAAAATATGAGGAAGATTAATCCTATAAAAATAGGATCGCTTTACACCAAAACGACGCCAAAATGACGGCGTTTTTGTAGAAATCATGCATTTTATTGCTAACTACAATCATTATTTTAAAAATCTCTGATTGAAGTTAGCAATTAGGTATGTACTCAAAAACGTAAGTGCAATCTCCTAATCGGCAGCAGCGATCTCTCTCGCCGGGCCTTGGTTCAGGCCATGGTCCGAAGTGAGGAGGGATGGCAGGCGATCGCCTCCTTCTGCGAAGCAGTAATGCTAGCAAAGGAGGAGGCCGACCGCATCAGGCAAAACAACGGGGCGCTCGCCTCAGCCGCCGCCGGGATTCCGATTCCGATCCTGATTTCCAGCCAAGCCAGGGTCGAAGCCTGCTGGGGTCATGGGTCAGTTTCTGAAAGGAAGGCCCGGCCCCGGAATAGAATAGAATAGAATTTTTGTTTTGCTTTATGGGTAATATCCAACAGTTCTGACCGGACACTGATAGAGCGGCACGATAGGCAACGAAGGAACGGGTAAGGTTTTTGGTCAGTAAGAGTCTGACACTATTTCCTGTTCCGCCCAAGGGCGGGATCCGTCATAGGATGATTTTACCTAAGATAAAAAAAAAGAAAAAAGAAGTGCAATCTCATAAGAATAATATTATCTTGTAACAACAACGGTTTAGGTAGATACCCCGGCTCAAAAATCCAGACTGTAGTTTTGGTAGGTACAAAGTTTTAATGCGTAAAACGTACTATCTGCTATACGTTGCTGCGCGGTATCTTCTCATCCAACATACACAGTGTCTCAGCAATGGCAATGGGCAGGGCACATTGCTCGCAGAACAGATGGCCGTTGGGGCCGAAAGGTTTTGGAGTGGCGGCCGCGTACCAGGAGACGGAGCGTTAGAAGGCCTGCTACAAGGTGGTCTGATGATCTGGTAAAGGCTGCGGGAATGCAATCGATACGAGACGCACAGGACCGTTCATTGTGGCGACTTTTGGGGGAGGCCTATGTCCAACAGTAGACGTCTTTAGGCTGAAATGATGTTGATGATGATGAAAGCAATAATGGAAAACTTTTTGTATGGATTTTTTATTGTTTGTTATTTTAACGACAATAGAACTCTTAAAATTTCAAATGTCTACTTATTACAGTTCATAAGATTCAGACCGCTAACACACGGACAGCCAGGCAGTATAAGCTTTATCAATACTATTCTAACCGAAATATTGTATTATCTATAGCGGCTATAGCGAAACCTACCAACCTGCTCACACCACACCTAACAAAAACATAAAACCAGCGTCAGGTAACTGCTACGTAGTTGTCTGGCACATATGCTGATTTGCTGAACTGAACCTATTTGGCGCAGCCCTGAGTGGACGATGTGGGCCCTTGCCCACGGCCTCGCACCCAAAAGGGGCCTCGCTCAAGCCCTCGCTTTTTAAGAACTAGGGTTATTTATAATAGATAGGTTCTTTTGACGAGTTTTTCACCTGATATCATAGCATAGCATCAGCCTTATAATGTTTTCACTGTTGGGACTCAGGCCTCCTCTAGATAAGAGAGGGAAACCTGATGCTAAGCGACAATGTGATCGAACGCTACGTTGCAACAGTGGCTGTCTCGTTATAGAATTTATGAAAGAAAAAGACCTCGATGATGCACGTCCGCCCACGTCTAAACTAGTCCATGCTACGCCTCTGCCTGAAAGCCTGAGACACACTTTTTTCATATACACAATGAAGAATCAAGTATATAGAAATTTAAAAATCTGTTTGCCAAATAAACATTCTTTTTTTCTTTTCTTTCAATAAAAGTAAAACAAAAACAGTAAATTATAAAATTGGTAGCAAATTTAGCATTAGAAATCTTTCTGATGCCAGTGTACACGGGCAAAGAGAATATAAGCACTACGTTTATACACGGGTACACTGAGCGCTGACCGCACTGATATAATGTTGCCAGCAACGAAGTCGAATAACCTGTAAAACTTATGGTTGAAATAAGGGCTGAAACTGAAAAGTTATTGCGAACTAAAACAGATACTTGTTACTGCATCCTCGTCATCTAACTTATTTAATGTTGTTGCTTGTTGACTTCCTTTACATTTTATTTCAAGAATCTTGCAAATCTTTTACTACAATGGACATTTGCTACATGACAATAGTTACTGATCATTGTGTATTACCCAGCCAAAATATTCTTTTTTCAGACAGGAATGAGGAGATTCGAATTCTGAGTTACGTCTTCTGCTGAAATAGGCCAAGGTTTTGGTATAACTGCATAAAAAAACATAATTTAGAAAAACTAGAAAAACAATGATTAAACTGCAACGGGATTAAAATCCACTTACCTAAGACCATATCTTTAGAATAATGTTTAAAAACGAATTTATTTGACTATTAGTCTTGTTTTCTTTTATTACGATTGGTTACAATGTACCACCTGAAATAATGCGAGTTGCTGATTGGTGTTAACGTTCAACATAAATGAATGAACCAATAATCATTTAGTTTGTAAACGGAAACAAACCATGTGCTAACATGGCGATTTTTCATCGTTCTTCGCATGTCGTTTGATAATTATTGCGTGGCTGTTATGGGAATTTGGTTTAATCGTGCAATATTTTATCTTTTTGACACATTTTCTTTGTTTTGTTCAATATAATTATATCGGGGAGAAAATGAGTGTGGACGCCTACGGACCAAGCTCGCAAACACTCACGTTTTTGGACACTGAGGAAGCGGATCTTATCGGAGCTGATACCCAGGGCTCCGAATTCGAATTCACTGACTTCACCCTACCTTCTCAAAGCCAAACACAGGCTTCCCAACATGATCATGGCTTGTCATCTTCAAACCAGGTTAGTGAAAACATAGTTCAATATTTTTGTTTTCCCTCTAACCTTATTTTGGTGAATACGTAACTACGTAAGTTGTCTCGATCAGTATTTTATTTGGTATTGTTTTGTTGCAGGTGAACGGTTTAGGTCGCTCTGACTTATCATCTAAAGTTTCCAATGTGACGAATGCCATAGCGGAATTGCAATTTGAAGAGGAAGATGAGGCCTTGTACAGCAAGGAATTGCCTGACCACGCGTGCAAGTACTGTGGCATACATGATCCAGCCACTGTTGTCATGTGCAATATTTGCAACAAGTGGTGAGTCACTTTCTCACTTCAGTATCTTGTTAAACTTGAAACCTATCAATGATTAGTACCCATCAAACAAATCAGCCTATCCTACACGCCTTATGACTAACCTGTATGTGTTAGGGCTTGAAACAATAATATATCAACATGCTAAAACATTATCAAATAACATCTGTTCTGCACAACACTCATCATTTTACAGAAATGTTAGTTTAATTCACATGAGAAGGTCATAATCAATTATATTTATTCATGGTTAAATAAACTGCAGTGTTGTTTAACCTTCCCATTCTTTGACAACACTTAAAATTTCAATAATGTAAATGAAGTTTTTAAGTTTAATTTGCATCACAATATCTTTAATTTGCATTACATCAGTAACTTTAAATCTTTGTATTTACTAAAAACTAAAATTATCCTTAGTAAATTTTATGTTTTAGTAAATCCAAATTGAATCTGTGTTGCACTGCAATTATATAATTCTGATTCAATCTGTTGACCTTGTTTTACAGTGAATGTGCAACAAGAAATAATGGTTACAAAAATTACTTTATTGAGTACAACTAATCATACCTGACATCATTGATAGATATATTCATTTCAATGTTGCCAGCCTAAACACTTCTATTTAATCTACAAGATGACTTTTAGTACTTATTGTGATTGATATGGACATAGCAAAAGATAAAATTGTTCAATATTCCCTTTACAGGTTCTGCAATGGGCGTGGAAACACCTCAGGCTCACATATCATCAACCACCTGGTGCGTGCCAAGCACAAGGAAGCAGCACTGCATAGAGACGGACCACTTGGGGAGACATTGCTGGAATGCTACTCATGCGGTGCCAGGAATGTGTTTGTTCTTGGCTTTATACCAGCTAAGGCAGACTCTGTTGTTGTGCTACTTTGCCGGTAAGAGAAGCATTATGTGACAATTATATAAACATGTGTATTAGATAACAACGTAATTATTGAAATAGTATTAGGATATAATTTCTTGCATAATGTTATGTTTTGCTTAATCAAATACTGAAAAATTTATATCATTTATAAAAACCAACTTAGGTTTTTCCTATACAAATAAAAATATTAAAGTAATAACATTATTTGTAAGTAATAACATTTACTGTATATTTCTGTTTTCAGTCAACCTTGTGCAGCTCAAAGCTCCTTGAAGGACATGAACTGGGATCAGGAGCAGTGGAAACCCTTGATATGTAAGTTTTGACCTTACTCATAACATTAATTATAAGACCAACTAATAATACTCTTATTTATATCTTAAAATTAACGTATTTGTTTCCTTTTGTTTAGCTTCATGCCAATTATAACTCATGTGCCATAACATATGCACATAATTGGTAACAAATATTTATTGTTTAGTGTTTAACACAAATGTCTTGTATTTTGCAGCTGACCGTGCCTTTCTATCTTGGCTCGTGAAAGTACCTTCTGAGGCTGAGCAGATGAGAGCTCGACAGGTAAGCCCATTATATAAATATCATGTCTGCTTTCACTGAACAGGGTAAACACATAAATACTCATCTCTACTCTATATATAAATAAATGAGTCGCAATAGAAGACCCATTTTCACTGGTCAATCCAATTTAACATTGGATCCCATACTCAGCAGTGGAGCTAGAGACAATGACAGCACACATACAATATAATGAATGTTGATAATAGTTTTGATCTTAAGAGGTTTATATGTATAATACATGCATAATATATTTAATATCACCATTGCACCCGAGTGAAGTTGCGGCGGGTTGCTAGTTGTATTATGCAATACAAACAGATTTCTTTTTCTTCTAGGTGACTCCGCAGCAAATAGGACGCCTTGAAGAACTGTGGCGAGACAATGTGGATGCTACTTTCCAAGACCTGGAGAAGCCTGGTGTGGATGAGGAACCTCATCAAGTGCTCTTAAGGTATGTAGCCTTACTTTGTTGTATATTCTTATCATATTAGGTTTTCTTGAATTCTAAAATATTAAATTTATTTAGCCCAGAATAAATATGTCTGCCCAAAATAGCAGCTAGTGTGATAAACCAATTTAGGACACAAACTGTTCTAAGCTTAAATTTGATCACCAAGTTTGGATTGAAAACTACCAAAAATGTATCTTCTCATGACATTCGCATAATATCTGATGACAATAACCATTGCCATAACAAAGTTCAAAGTTTTATGTAATCCATGGTTCCTTTTTCAGATACGAAGATGGTTACCAATACCAGAACATTTTTGGTCCACTGGTCAAGCTTGAAGCAGACTATGATAAGAGGCTGAAGGAGTCACAAACTCAAGAGGGCATTGAGGTCCGCTGGGACGTGGGGCTCAATAAGAAGACCATAGCCTACTTCACACTCGCTAAAACTGACAGTGATATGAAGCTTATGCATGGTGACGAGTTGAGATTGAGGTAAAAACAATTCATAACCTATAAAAAATTATATATCTTGTAGACTTTTCTACAAGATATATAATTTTTTAATTAGTCTACGTAGCTTATGAAAACTAGATTAGGACATAGGGATAATTTTCACCTTTCACACTAGCAAAGCTTGACAAAAGATGTGCTGTGGATTTTGTGAATAAATAAATAAACTGGTGTACCACAGCTTAAGCTATTCTTGTATAATTTGTGCATGATCTTGGCGTATTTAGTACTCTTATGCCAAGTGAATCATGGTGTGGGCGACAGATGTCGAGCTATTACAGGTCCTACTACATTGATTTACTTTGCCGCCCTATAACTTGTTTCTTGTAAAAGCTTTTATTTGAGTAAAATATTGTAGACAGAAGTGCTACTTATGTACTTTTGAGTTTGTTATGTCTTTTTCATATTTGTTTACCCAATTCTTCGGCATCATTTTCTTTATCATGAATAGTAAATGGAGAATTGACCTCCTGGCAGAGCTGTGCTTAAAATTTTAAGCTTGCCTGCTGCTTTATTCTTATATTTACAAAATAATTTAATTTAATTCCTTAGGTTGGAACAAAAACCTCTGGTTTATGCCAACACAGTATAGCTGAATAGGACAAACAGACTCAAAAATGGACAATGGATATTCAATAGATGCTCTTCTATTACAGATATGTCGGAGAGCTACATAAAGCGTGGTCGGGCGTGGGGCACGTGATCAAGGTGCCCGACAACTACGGCGACGACGTCGGCCTGGAGCTCAAGAGCGGCGCCGGCGCTCCACTGGACTGCACCTCCAACTTTGTCGTGGATTTCATCTGGAAGAGTACCTCCTTTGATAGGTGAGCTTAGTAGCCAGCAGGACATAGGACTGCATTATGTAATGTCTTATTTACACGTGGGTCCAGCCTCGGCCAAAAACCCCGCTTACACAATCTCTATTAGAGCATTTTTATCACCTCAAAACTAGTGTGACACTACTGCACTCTAGTATGAGTTCTAAACTTACCAATACAATTCGCAAAAATATTTGTATTAGAAAACGTAATTTTTGTATTAGAATCATCATTTTCCTAACCTTGTCCCGGCACAAGTTCTTCCAATTTTGGTACTAGAATGCTACTTTGAAATAAAGATACGCTATTTTAACATCATTATACAACCCTTTCCCCAGGTATTAAAATAAAATACTGATCCATTATCTTATACTTGTTGTAGGATGCAACTAGCCCTGCGCAAGTTCGCCGTGGACGACTCGTCGGTGTCGGGCTACATTTACCGCCGCCTGTTGGGGCACGAAGTTGAAGAGGTCTTGTTCCGCGTTCATTTACCGAAACACTTCAGCGCTCCTAACTTGCCTGACCTCAATCGTTCTCAGGTAAATATGCTATTAGAATTAATAGTGTTCGACTGAAATACGATTTTCAGCCGAAATCATGTCCGAATTGTCTACCTCCTTTTCCTGTTTTTGGCAAAACGTCATGTAGTAATAATAATACATAATAATTACTGCCAAAAATTAAAGTTTGAAAAAGTAATCAAACCATTGAAATATCAGCCATATTTTTCATAAAATTTAATCATATCACACTAATATCATAGAAGCGAAAGTTTGTGTGTGTATTTTTGTTATTTCACGCTCGAACGGCTGAACGAATTTGGATGAAAACCAACCTTTAACTTGAATACGTTGCCCAAACCACTTTAACAAACTGACTGAAACCAAAACTTTGATTGAACAATAAAAATTAGATACTCAAACGCTTTTGTTTATTGTTTGCACAGGTGTATGCAGTCAAGCATGCCCTCCAGCGCCCCCTTTCCCTAATCCAAGGGCCGCCAGGAACAGGCAAGACGGTGACATCGGCCACGATCGTGTACCAACTGGTGAGACAAAACAGCGGGCCAGTGCTCGTCTGCGCTCCGTCCAACACCGCCGTCGACCAGCTCACCGAGAAGATCCACAGGACCGGGCTCAAGGTCGTGCGCCTGTGCGCCAAGTCGCGAGAAGCTATGGAGTCGTCGGTGTCGTTCCTGGCGCTGCACGAACAGGCGCGGGCGCTGGGCTCGGCCGACAGCGAGCTGCGCAAGCTGACGCGCCTCAAGGAGGAGGCCGGCGAGCTGTCGGCCGCCGACGAGCGCCGCTACCGCGCGCTGCGCCGCGCCGCCGAGCGCCGCCTGCTGGACGCCGCCGACGTCGTGTGCACCACGTGCGTGGGCGCCGGCGACCCCCGCGTGGCGCGCATGCGCTTCCAGTCCATCCTCATCGACGAGGGCATGCAGTCCACCGAGCCCGAGTGCATGGTGCCCGTCGTGCTGGGCGCGCGCCAGCTCATCCTCGTGGGCGACCACTGCCAGCTGGGGCCCGTCGTCATGTGCAAGAAAGCGGCCAAGGCCGGCCTGAGTCAAAGTCTTTTCGAACGTTTGGTCGTCCTCGGTATCCGTCCGTTCCGTCTTGAAGTCCAGTACAGGATGCATCCTGAACTATCGCGTTTCCCTTCTGATTTCTTCTATGAAGGCTCTCTGCAAAACGGTGTGAGTGCTGAGGAACGTCGTTTGCATAAAATTGACTTCCCGTGGCCGAGACCAGACCGCCCCATGTTCTTCTATGTGACACAAGGACAAGAAGAAATAGCTGGTTCTGGAACATCCTACTTGAACAGAACTGAAGCTGCTAATGTTGAAAAACTTACAACAAGATTTTTGAAAGCAGGTGTCCGTCCTGAACAGATTGGTATCATTACACCTTACGAGGGCCAACGGTCCTACCTCGTACAGCACATGCAATATCAAGGTAGCTTACATGCTAAACTATATCAAGAGATAGAAGTAGCCAGTGTGGATGCGTTTCAAGGCAGAGAAAAAGACATCATCATTATGTCCTGTGTTCGTTCCAATGAACATCAAGGAATTGGATTTTTGAGTGATCCTCGACGTTTAAACGTAGCTCTGACACGCGCCAAGTATGGTCTAATAGTGGTCGGCAACCCCAAAGTATTGAGTAAACAGCCACTGTGGAATCACTTACTAGCGTTCTACAAGGAGCGCCGCGTCCTAACTGAGGGTCCGCTTTCTAATCTGAAGGAATCTGCTATCCAATTTGCGAAACCAAAGAAGCTGGTAAATGCACAAAATCCGGGTTCGCACTTCATGTCAACGTCGATGTTCGACGCGCGCGAAGCGATGGTGCCGGGCTCCGTGTACGACCGCGCGCGGCCCCTGCGCGACCCGCTCGCCTACGTGGGCCCCGAGCGCGCCGCCATGCTGCACGCGCCCGTGCCGCCCGCCGCCTTCTCCGCGCACCGCCTGGGCGGGCTGGGCGCCATGGGCGGCCTGGGCGGCGCGCGGCCGCTGGCCCCGGGCGGCCGCAGCGGGCGCCGGCGGCCGCCGCGCCTGTCGCAGGAGCCGCTGTCGCAGCAGCCGCCGCTGTCGCTGTCGCAGGGCGCGTCGCAGCCGGACTTCAGCCAGGAGTCGGCGGCGCCCGACTGCCCGTCGCAGCCCGACGGGCTCCTGTCGCAGGACTCCACGTACCAGGGCGGCTTCCGCGCGCGCTGCAGCCAGTACTGAGAGTGGCGGGCGGACCGCCGCGGGGCCGCGCTACTGCCGACTCACCCGCCGGGGTGGACATGCACGGTACTGACTACGACGACCTCAGCTCGGGTGTAGAGACAAGACGGAGGATTCCTCGCGGTGCGTCACGATCGCGGGGTTGAATCGGTTGCGCCGGCGGCGGAATCCGACCGCGACTTTGTTAGTCTTCGCCCATCGACCGTATTGAAGAGTGAAAACTCAAACTTAGAAATTGTGTCACGCGCGGAGCATACTTGAGCGACAAGTTTCGTTGCCTAAAGTAAAATGTAACCGTTCAATTACAGGGATAGTATTTTTATAGGATGTTGAAACAAAACCGACGTTACTACAAGGTTTAATTAAAATAATGCTAGCTCAATGAGCAAATTGGTCTTAAATGTTAAATGTAATTCCATTAGAGACATATGCACCAAAATCGACATTGCTATAAACTTGTTGCTATCCTCTACACGCGTTACTATATAACAATTAGAAACGAGTAGACAATGACGTCTAAAGGGACATTCAAGGTTGCTCGGAACGAATTTTGAAGGCTTGGAGGACGCAAATTTACGAGAGAAGAAGTGTGGATAATGTATAAAATTTTGTAAAAAAGAAAGCTATGTTAGAAGAAAACCTCATGAAATCGTGAGGTAATTATAATTCCTATAATGGAGGAATTCTGCGAAATTTTTTATTACTCCTCAAAATCAGTAAAACCTAAATTTATTTTTAAAATCATTCATTCATGTAAAACCTTTTTTATTTTAGTATGCCAAGGCGCAAGACTTGTTTTCTCGTTTCTAGATGTATTAGCAAATCGCGACATACCAAAAACATGGGTACGCGGACCAATACCACCTTGTTCGCATCGTAGAAATTTAAACAATTTTTTATTTAACGTAATTATAAAAACAAAATATTAAGCCAGATAGTCTGAACATAATCTATTAGGCGACACATACAGTAAGTCTAGTAATGATTTGTTTTCGTCATAGGGAAATTCAATGTTCATAAATCTAACTTCATTATCATTGACGATATCAAACAGTGTCAGATCTACATGTTAGACAAACAATATCAATGTTATCCGGGCTATATTGTTTTTCCTTCTCATCCAATGTTCTCAAACATAGCAAATTGACGTACATAGCTGTACAAGAAATCAAATATTTTTATGGACTTATGGTTGATACCTATCGCATAGCGAATAGAATATACTTTAAAACTATATAATTATCTGTTAATAGCATATATGTT
Organism: Leucania comma; assembly: GCA_958295575.1. Taxonomy (NCBI): domain Eukaryota; kingdom Metazoa; phylum Arthropoda; class Insecta; order Lepidoptera; family Noctuidae; genus Leucania; species Leucania comma. The sequence continues at coordinate 11,124,193 of OY282476.1, read as the reverse complement.
ATATGTACAAACTGTAAAATTAGCTGTATATTTTATGCTTTCTTCCTTTTAAATGCAATGAGACACTGTCGTAATTCTTTCTTCTGTGAATACATGCTCTACACATTCCTCGAGGTACTTTTGGAATTATACATATTTCTTATTATTATTACCAATTGGGATGCCAATAAAATTCAAAATTATCTTCAAGATAGTTTGAAAGAATTGGTGACTAATTATATATTGTGGAAGGGTTTCTGTGGCTATTAGAGTCTGCTATATATGTATTTCCCGTTACATATTATGTTAATAATGAACTGTCTTAGATGGATAAAACCCATTTTTGTTTGTGAAGGAAAATCAATAAAGAATGTCATAAGTATATAGCACTTTTATTTGTAAAAACATAATATCATTCAACATACAAAATTGTTACCAAACACTTTTCTGTTTTATCAACGCAATACAAAAGACGACACATAATTATATAGCATTTTTTATTATTTATGTTCCTTATTATCTACCTAAACTTTGAAGCACATTAACTTTAAAAATAAAACGAGATTAGACAACAAGTATTTTTAAATGTAGGTACTTGTCAACGTAGTGTTTCATCTTGGTGGCACGGTGGTTATGTATGCAAATTATTGTCCAGTTTTGTTGGCACGGTCTTTTAAAGCTTTTCATAAGGCCGATTTATAAACAAAATGACCATCTACTCAACATTCAATTTACAGCGAAGCTCTAGATTTTTATCACAATGAAGCTGCCTTATAAAATTGGTTCAATATTGTATCCGAAAATCAATCATTCTTCTTACTAACGACATTTACCCAATAAGGTAATTCTTTGTAATACTTATTATATTCATTAACAAAAAGTGTTTAAATTGTGCGAAGACATTTTAATCTTATCTTACTTTTTTAGTTCAGTCCAAAAAAAAAACAATCCATTTTTTTTATTCTCTTATGACTACTAATCAAAAATTCAAATTCTATATCTAACGGTCTAGATCGAAAAGTGAAGTCTTGGCTATAAGCAGTTGCCCCACAAATAAATGTATAGCCTAGAAACATGACATATAACCTGCACGGCGTAACCACAATCTGCTATTACAAAATGACTATGTTAAACTGAGACATTAGTGTTTTGCCTGCTATCATATCCAACAATATTACCGTGAGATTCTTCGACATAGGTGAGATACAATTGCCGAGCTGTGCACATTTATATCTCAGCAAATATAGCACATACATTAGTACATCATATATATATATTCAAATAGCATGTATAATATCAATGTTAGTTTCACAACCTAACTGGTGTGACATTGCCAAAAGGCAGTAGGCCTAATCTAGAAAATATATTATTATAAACATTTGTAAATGAGGCTTAAATATTAAATACGTTTAAAAAATGCTAAGCTCTGATGACGTATTCAGCTCTATATGGTGTGTTCTTTCATAATATTATTTAGTAAACAAACATGCTTATAAAAATCTAAATTCGCATTAATAACACTCAACTAACGTGTACGTACGGTACTATGTGAGGTAAGAAATATACGGTATTCAAAATTACATTAAAATTATATTGAATATGACATTAATTTCCCATCATTGATATAAAATATGCCATGTTTGTTTACTAAATGAAACAAGTTAATAATAACACGCTTTACTGAGGTAATGGAGGAGGTTGGACGGCAGCGTACGTAGGATAAAATGGAGCAAAGTTGTTCGGGCCTCGGATCATCATGTGGTTAGACTCGCCCCTCTCTTGAATGGTGCGCGCTGAGTATGGAGATTCTTTGTAAACTGGTGTAGCTGAAAATTAAAAGTACAAAGTATAAATGTAGGTGGTAAGCCTACCTCCATAACATCAGATTAAAAAAAAATAACTAGGTTTTTAGTTAGATGACTTCTAGGATCTCGAGGATCACTCGAGGATAAGTATTCGATTTTACATTAACACAATATTAGCAACGCATTATGCATTGCTAATATTGTATTAACCTAGTCCTATTAGCGTGTCATGACATATTTTTCTTAAAATTTCAGAAGTTCAGTCAATAACCGTAATGAACAGAGTAAATAATAGTTATTATTCAACTCACTCAAAGTCGGGTACAGTGTTTGGTATGGTTGGACGGGTGCCGCTCCTGGCATTACCCATCCTCCTGGGGTTCCTTCACCACCCGGTGCCGATGGCGCCTATAAACACATAAAAAGTTCTGACTGTGTGACTTATTGTCCGGGAAATAGAGTCGGTAATTGAAAAACATTTTTTTGCTATTACCGACTTATTGCCCGGGGCATCGATATACATTATCATCCAATAATATGTACATTATGAATTGCAATACAAACGACATGGACGAGGAAATTCTTGATGAAATTATTAAGCTCCTACCTCGTACCTACACGAATGTCGCCATGATATACCTAATATACCGACGATAACTAAGTTTTATCAAATCAACGTTTTGCAGAAAAATCGTCATAACTGAAAACAAAATTAAATAGTTTTTTTTTTTTAAGGTGGGAAATATTCCAATGACTTCTCCCGCTCTAGGTCGGAAAAGTCTGCGTGTCAGACTTTTACTGACTAAAAACCACACTATGTTCCTTGACTTGCCCTTGCGTTCTAGGACCATGGCTTTTCTTTCAAAAGTCGACCCATGACAACAGTAGGCTTTGGTCCTGCTGAGCTTCTACGGTTGTGATGACATCTTTTTGATGGGCGTGTTACAAATACGCGCCGTCGACGTCTCGGGCTCGGTACGGATAGTTACCAGACGGCTGGACGGTGAGCTACCCATTGCTCGGCATCCGCAAGCCCACGCCTATGGTCGGGGTCGGTGTGTCAGCGGCTAGGGCGTCAGGATGTTCGTTCCTTAACGCGTACTGCGGCTTCGGACCATGGCCTGTACCAGAGCCCGGCGCGAGTGGTAAAATTATAAGGCTGAAGATAGTATAATCCTATGCAATTATGCTTATCTAGACTTATTTTCTTTTGCAATTGATAGTCTCGCGTTTGTCCACTTATCAGTTAGTAGACCACTCATTAATAACATTCACTTCAAGGTGTCCGAAAAACATTTGACATCTACTTACCATAGGTTGTCCGGGACTAACGGGGAGTACAGCCGGCTGGCCAGGACCGTATGGCCCTGACTCTCCGTTCCCTGTGACTTCCGGCAGCGGTGCGGTCGGCGCCGCTTGCCCGATCATACCGACCAACGGAACTGTACCGATGGCTATGTACTTCTTACCGCTCATGTTCAAATGCATACCCGATACTACACATTCTACCTGTGGAATAAGGAAAAAGATATTTTTAGAAGTATCCATACAGTTATTTGCAGTCTGTAACTATTGAATAACTAATATACCTAAAAATTTACAGTCAAATGAAACTCTGTAATATTATTTTGTATAGACGTCTAGCTATGACAAAGCGAGTAACCCCAGTTGTGTTATTGTTCACATGGTGGCTTGTGATCAGGCATTTCATAGCTATTTTGGAACAACAATATTAGGCATCCTACCTCCTATCCTAAAACTGCATCATTGATTTTTTTAATAAAATCAGAACAGAATCGAACCTGTTGGTTTTTAACCGACTTCTAAAAAAGGAGGAGGTTCTCAATTCGGATGATTGTATTTTTTTTATGTTTGTTCGCGCATAACTTTGCCTATTGTCAACAGATTTGAAAAATTCTTTTTTCGTTGGAAAGGGTCTACTTTCCAAATGGTCCCAAAAAAATAACCGACTTCACTAGAAAGAAAAGTTATATTATACAAATAGCTTTTGCCCGCGGCTTCACTCGCGTTAAGTATTAATTAGGTATATTTTTTGCGGCTTTACTTTTGTTTAGCGTGTGTAAAAAATTAGGGCCTACAAAACTTCTTTGTACACAATATTCTTAACTAAATTATCCCCATGGGGGTTGAATTTATCAAAATCCTTTCTTAGCGGATGCCTACGTCATAACATCTACCTGCATGCCAAATTTCAGCCCGATCCCTTCAGTGGTTTGGGCTGTGCGTTGATAGATCACTATGTCAGTCAGTCAGTCACCTTTGAGTTTTATATATTTAGATGTTTTATCCCCTTTGGGGTAGAATTTATCAAAATCCTTTCTTAGCAGATGCCTACGTCATAACATCTACCTGCATTCCAAATTTCAGCCCGATCCCTCCAGTGGTTTGGGCTGTGCGTTGATAGATCACTATGTCAGTCAGTCAGTCACCTTTGAGTTTATATATTTAGATGTTGAATTGATCTTATACCTAATGCGATTTTCTTCCTGTGGCAAACTTTTACTATATAGGAATGTGAACATCACTATTTTTTTTTTTTATTAAAAACAGCACTAAAATTATCAAAATTCGCAATAGAAACAAACAATACCAAGGATCACCGACTTCCGAAATCAAAGTTATTTTGACAATATTAGAGCTTTCTAGTGAAGTCGGTTTTTTCTTTTAAAAAAAAAACATACTGCATTAGAGCACCATTCAATGTAGTAGGTAATACTCGTATGGATCAAATTCTAGGAAATAATGGCACATTGCAAACTATTCCAAATAGGTTATATTGTGCGTCTGCGTTAAACAATCAGATAAAACAAACAAAGTAGGTACACAGTTTTTAAAAATGAAGCTCCAAAAATATCAAAGTTTGGGAATAATTTCATTTTATATTTCTTTTAAAAGTCTTCATTGCTGTATCTAATTTTATTAACACGTTCCGTGTGAATTTTTGTTTGGGTTCAGTTATGACATCATCATGAGATCACTCACAAAAAACACCGCCAGATAAGCCAATCTATATTGCATAATGAAGTTACCTTGAAAACCACAGAACTATATTTAATTAGCTTGCTCCGTATCTGTTAGAATATATAGTATAGACTTCATATTTATTAGGAATCGTTTTTTAGGGTGTTTAATCTCAAAATAACTACTCCTGCTCTGGTTAGAACGAGAGACAGTGTCTGACATTTCCTATCTAAAACCCGGCCGTCTTTTAGACAGGAAAGTCATCATCTTCTGAAGCCCAGATCGTCTCCTACGACGCCCGGAACGTGAGGGTTATTCCGCACGCTTTCCGCTCCCAAGCAAAGATGCTTACAGTACAGCTTCGTAGTAAGAGGTAACCGTTTCCGAAAGCGCCCTCTCGCTCCGTACGATCGCCTCCTGGGTCCTCCACGAAGACGTGGCGGTGCTCTACTCAAGCTGGGTTCACCTCCACCATATTACGAGTATTATTAAATGCACTACTAGACGATCCACATAATGGTAACCGGGCGTATCCTCCCGCCGAATGTGAAACTGAAACCACCGTAATCGTCTCTGGTAAGGACCTATGTCAAGCCGAAGGCGAGAATGCCCTGACACCGCTCTAACCACTTTCATTAGAAATCTCAATAGAATTACACATTTTCGCTTTCCACTGCATTCAAAATAAAATATTGTTCTACGGTTTACGACCTTTTGAACGTCATTCTAGATTGAACCTTGTTGCCATGGTTTTAAAGTTAACTTTTGAATACATTATAATACAATCGTACTTTTGTTTTCATATTAGGAAACGGATACTACACACATAATATGCACTGTCGCTGTGAAAGTAGCAAATACTTTCGCAACAACAGTGCATATTGTGTGAATAAATCGAGAATCTAAATACCACTGAACTCCATTTTATAGGCTGCGAATTTGCTATAACGTGAGTTTGAATTGCGTTTTTTTTTTCTAGTCTTTGGTATTGTCGACCCTGAAAGATAATGTATAATGGCGTCGACCCGCCACTATTATAGTAACTCAATCAGTCTTACCTTGAAATCGTAATCCAAATCGATAATGTTACAGTTGACGAGATCGGATGGCGGTATCGGCGGTACTTCCATAGTCAAGTCCCAGCTTTTCGTGCTGCCTGCGGGGGCTGGCCCTTCTTGTATGGTTAAAACGATGTCTTTTGTTTTCTTCGTTTCATTTGATGGTGATGTTGCCCTATATGTCACCACCTAAAACAATTTGCATAATTTTATACTTATCTCTTATCGTACCTAAACATCTTGAAAATAAAAAGGAAAAAAAGAAAGCAAGCAAGCATTAGGGTTGTTCTTTTTTTTTATCGACTAGTACAAAAGCGTGACAGACGTGAATTTCGTCCACTCTGTCACGGAAATAAAAAATATATATATATTGCCCAATTTTAAAGCACTTTTCAAAGCCCCGAATAATAATAGTACTTATAAATTTTACTAAAAAACGTAAAATAAAAAGTAAAAACTTAAAATTTTCATGCATTATGTTTCGAGGGGACATACGATTGTCGTAAAAAAAAAAGAACCTGCCATTAGAGGCATTCCAAATTATAAAGGAAGAAAACATTTTTTATTCCTACACATTTCCTTGATAAAAAACAAAATGGCATTAATGGTTTACGAGAAACTGATTACAAGACGGTTTTTAACGAATCCGATTTTCGAGTAGAAAGTTGTCTTTTGAAAAAAAGATTTATTAAAAGCAGTCCTTGTAAAGAATAATATTATTGTTTTTTTGGGATAATAATCCTAACAAGGAACCCTTACAATTTCTCCGTGCCTGTCCGTTCGTCTGCGGCTTAGCTTAGATTGTTATATTAGTACCTATAGGAAAGTTGTAATGTGAAGATATCCCCCAACAGTGTCGCAGTAGATTTACAAAGCTATTTTATTATCACAACAGCACTCTCATAATATTTGGAGCTTTTAACCAATAGGTACTATTTCTATCAACAACAAAACAGCAATATTCAAATTATTATGTAACGCTGGTTATATTTTTTACAAGCGCCTCTCTTTAATAATAATAATAATGTACTGCGCGGCCGTAGCGGCATGTCGTGTAGCTCACGTCAAATTTCAAACCAGTGACGTAGCTACACGACCGAAACCAGCTGTACCGGCCTGGCAGTGCAGGATCGAGTGTCGTATTGGTGGGGCCAGAGCAAACTGCAGCAAACTAATTTGCTTCAGGGAGGGCAACACTCGCCCTAGAGTGATGCGCTTTGTGAGACGGGCATTTTCGGGGACAGACATCAGCCCCCGAGACTACATGTCCCGAGTCACAGAGCGCATCGACTTCCTGAAGCAAAAAGTGTATGCATGGGCAAACCGTATCCGCAGGTATAAGCGCCGAGTGGAGCGATACACCCAGAATCGCACATTCCGAAGCAACGAAAGGTGGGTATATAGGGCTTGGGAGCGACCGGACCAAGGTGTGACTGACACACGCCTCCCGGGTGATGACGCCATGAGTTCATTCTGGCGCAGCATCTGGTCGGTGCCTGTCAGTCACACCGAGGGTGATTGGATTCGGGAGGTGGAGCGCGCGTGCGATCCAATACCACAAATGGGGGCAATTTACATCAGCCCCCAAGATGTAGCTCGTGCAGTCCGTCCGTTGCCTAACTGGAAATCTCCAGGGCCGGATGGACTGCACAATTTCTGGATAAAGTGGTTCACAAGATCGCACGCTCGTTTGGCGTCTCAATTCCAATCTGCCCTAGAGTCAGGGTCGCTGCCCGAGTTTTTTACGACAGGAATAACCCACCTGCTCCATAAATCAGGCAGTACTGCGGAACCTAAAAATTATAGACCGATCACGTGTTTGCCGACGGTCTATAAAGTTCTTACATCCATACTGAGAAGCAAAATTAACAACCATATTGACAAAAATTTGATAATGTCACCTTCTCAGAATGGATGTAGGAATGGGTCCCGCGGTACTAAGGAGCTGCTCCTCATTGATATGACCATTAGCCAACAGGTTCGACGTTCCCGAAAGGATCTGTCGACATGTTGGATAGATTATAAGAAGGCCTATGATTCCGTTCCTCATACATGGCTCATGAGGGTGCTAGAGTTGTATAAAATTGATACAACACTACGCACCTTCCTGATGTCGTGTATGAGGAAATGGAGTACGGTCCTTCGCTATCCAGGATGTCGACATATCCAGAGGAATAGCGAACCTGTAAGGATAGAGCGAGGTATATTCCAGGGTGATAGTTTGAGTCCGCTTTGGTTTTGCCTAGCCTTGAATCCTCTAAGCACACTGCTGGAGAATTCAGGTCTAGGCTATCGGTTGAAGAGAGGTGGTCAGGTTATATCTCACCTTCTTTACATGGATGACTTGAAGCTTTTTGCCCCCAACAACCTGCAACTGATGGAGCTACTGAAGGTAACTGAAACCTTCAGTAGTGCCATCAGGATGGAGTTTGGTGTGGACAAATGTGCGGTCATGCATGTAAAGCGAGGGGAGGTTGTGGAATCTGTGGGCACTCAACTCACGGATTCCATAAACCTGAGATCTCTCTCTTCAACCGAAACCTATAAGTATTTGGGTATGTCGGAAGCTCTAGGCATCAATATCACTGACATGAAGCAATCGTTGAAGGAGCGTTTCTTTGGACGCCTGAAGAAGGTTTTCAATAGCCTTCTTTCAGGCGGAAACAAGGTGCGCGCCTTCAATGGTTGGGTCATGCCGGTATTGATGTACTCTTTCGGCGTACTCAAATGGACTCAAACGGAACTTGACGCCCTGGATAGGCGGGTCCGAACACTGCTGACTGCATACCGAATGCATCACCCACGATCGTCGGTGATGAGACTGTATATCCCGCGGAAGTGTGGCGGTCGAGGTTTTTTAAATGCTAAGACCCTACACAACCGCGAGGTATGCAGTCTCAGGGAATATTTCCTAGCTGCCGACGTGAGTATGCATCGAGATGTAGTGGCAGTGGACAAGGGACTCACACCGCTCTCCTTGGCTAACGAGAACTGGCGCAAACCGGTAGTACTTGACACTGACGATCGCAGGGAAGTATGGCAGAGCAAGGAACTTCACGGACGCTTTTTCCGGGCCCTTCACAGGCCCGATGTAGACCAATTGGCGTCCGTAGCTTGGCTGCGTTTCGGTGACCTCTTTGGGGAAACCGAAGGTTTTATCTGTGCAATTATGGACGAAGTTATCATGACGAATAACTACCGGAGATTTATTGTGAAGGACGGCACGGTTGACATCTGTCGGGCATGTCACCGTCCGGGAGAATCAATTCGTCACATTATCTCCGGTTGTTCTCGTCTGGCTAACGGCGAGTATTTGCATAGGCACAACCTCGTAGCCAAGATTATCCATCAGCAACTTGCTTTGAAATACTCTCTTGTGGGATCGGAAGTGCCGTACTACAGGTATGAGCCCGACCCAGTTCTTGATAATGGTCATATCACGTTGTACTGGGATCGGTCCATCATCACTGACAGGACTATTGTAGCCAATAAGCCTGATATAGTGGTGGTGGACCGAAACGAGAGGCGTGCAATGATTGTTGACATATCCGTTCCGCATGACGAGAACCTCGTGAAAGCCGAGAAAGATAAACAAATCAAGTATATTGACTTGGCTCGCGAGGTTGTCGACATGTGGGAAGTGGATTCGGCGATCATTGTACCGATAGTCGTGTCGGGTAATGGCTTAATAGCCAAGAGCCTCGACCAACACCTTAGGAGGCTCTCGTTAGGCGGCTGGATCAAGGGCTTGATTCAGAAAGCGGTACTCCTGGACACGGCTCGTATTGTTAGGAGGTTCCTTTCTCTGGAGCCCTGACCGCCGGTAGCTTGGACCCTGTTCCCGATACCGGTGGGACACTATTTTTTATATTTTTAAATGTTTTTTTTTTATATATTATATGTTAAAAATATTTAAAAATGTAAAACAATATGTAAAACAAGAAATAAAGGAAATAATAATAATGATTGATAGTGGATTCTGAGGTACCGTATTACAGGTATGTGCCCGACCCAGTTCTCGAAAATGGCCATGCCACGTTGTACTGGGATCGGTCTATCATCACTGACCGGACTATTGTAGCCAATAAGCCGGATATAGTGGTGATTGACCGATTAGCGCGCCGCGCAATGATAGTCGATGTCACCATCCCACATGACGAGAATCTCGTGAAAGCTGAGAAAGAGAAACAAATGAAATATCTCGACTTAGCACACGAGGTTGTCGACATATGGAATGTGGACTCGGCTGTCATTGTGCCGATCGTCGTGACCGCTAATGGCCTTATAGCCAAAAGCTTTGACGACCATCTGTCGAAGCTGTCGTTGCGCGGTTGGATCAAGGGCCTGGTGCAGAAGGCAGTACTCCTCGATACGGCTCGCATTGTGAGGAGGTTCCTGTCTCTGGAGCCCTAACCACCGGTAGCTTGGACCCTGCTCCCGACACCGGCGGACTACTATTTTTTGTATTTTTAAATGATTTTTTTAAATTTATATTTGTAATAAGAAATGTTTAGAAATATAAAAAATATGTACAAATAATAAATAAAGAGAATAATAATAATAATAATTTATTGATAAATTTGGAACTAGCTTACGTACATTATTGGGTTACACATCGACATGTTTACATAGACTAGTCAGTGGGTGCAGTACTGCTCTTCTAGATAGGTTACGAGGTAACCTGTGTTTAAAAGAGTCAGTTGCGATCCCCTGTCATAGATTGTTGGTTGACTTGTATCTAGTACGTGCATGTAGTCACAAGTATGTATATATTATTTAAAAAAAAAAATTACAATATGAAAAACTAAAGTAAAAAAAAAAAAAAACAAATAACCAAATCAAATAATAAACTAAAGTTAAAAAAAGATGAGAAAAAAGAATACAAAAAGTTGTTCAGTGTAACAGTTATTGTGTAGTGTATTTGTTGAAAGTGTGATGCGTGTTAGGTTTTTCTTTTTATGTTATGTGTGATGTATGTTTGTGTTTACTTCTTCAAGAATTCTTCTGTTTCGTCAAAGTTTAGATTCCGTAGGTACGAGCGGACAGTCTTTTTACAGGTAGAAGTTTTTAAGCCGTAAATAGGGATGATTGAATTCACTTTATTATAAAGTGATGGGCCAAGGTAAAAAGCAAATTTTCTTATAAAAGCTGTACGTGACGGTGGGAGTGTGCAGATAAGGTCTTTACGACGTTTGGAGATTTGCTTGAAAGGTGTTATTTTGTGTTGAAGTAGGACCACATGTAGGATATATTGTTGTCTAACATTGAGTAAGTTGCACGATTTATAGAGTTCGGTAGTTGGGAAAAGAATCGGTCTGAATGTGGCTACTTTTAGAATAGCTCTGTGAGCGATCTCCAGAGGCATGAGTGTAGTCTTTGCAGCACCACCCCAGCAAGAGATACAGTATATGAGGATTGACTGGCAAAGAGCAAAGTATACGTTTCGGATAATAGAAGGGTTAGCTACGTGCCGCAGGGTTTTAAAAACATAGATAAGCTTACGTATACGACCAGTGAGAGTGTTAATGTGTGATCCGAAATTTAGGTTTTTGTCTAGAATAATACCAAGATACCTAACTTGTTCAACTGAGTTTAAGGTAGGACATTTACAATTAAGTTGTGATAATGTGGGACAAGAATGGACTTTTATAGAGATTGGGGTTTCTGGTTGTGATGTGTTGGAGATGGAGAAAGTGATGAAGTTGGTCTTATTGGCATTGAGAGTCAGACTGTGGGAAGAAAGCCACTTCAGGGCAGAATTAAAGCCACCTTGCGCAGCTCCTTGGAGTGTCGACCATGAGTTTGCAGTGAAAGTGATGGCGGTGTCATCCGCGAATGAAACGACTGAAGCATTTGGAATTTTGAGATTGCAGAGGTCATTAATGAATACAAGAAACAGCGTAGGCCCTAAAATACTCCCTTGGGGTACGCCATAGACAATGGGTAGTTCATCACTCTTGTGGTTGTCTATTGTGACCAACTGTGAGCGGTTGGTGAGATAACTCTTGAGCAGTTCGAGTGGAGCCCCCCTCACACCCATATTTTCGAGCTTGAGTAGAAGAGTGGAGACGGGAACTGTGTCAAATGCTTAAGTGAAGTTAGAAATAATAATAGATAGTATTATTTCTAACTTCACTTGTGAAGTCGGATTTTACAGCACCTTCAGTTATTGTCTCATTTATTGATCACTAAACCGCAAATACATATTTTCATAATAATAAAAATAAAGCCCCTTTCTAAGTCCGCATGCTGTAACGGGCTACTACGGAACCCTTTCCTACCCCAGACACGCACTTGGTCGGTTTCAACAACAAAACAATGAACCAAATTTTAAGCTGACTAGCTGTCAAGGACATAATATACAGACTCTGTAGTAAGATACAATCAAGTTTCATTGCCACAAGAGTATGGGGCATGAGAATTTAATTAAGGTAACTATAGTAAATTAGTGTTAAGTGCTGGTTTGTTTTTACGTATACATTTCATTCATAAAAAAACTGTAGTACGCAAAAAACATTACTTGAGAGTTTTTTTTTTTCTTGCTTAAGCTATACATATTTTATTTAGGTACTGTTCTTTATTATGTATAATAATGATAAAAGTTAAAATTCCATCCAACGTGACGGTTAGTGATGGTCTTACTGAACTGTACTTGTCATCCCTTTTTTTGCTCACTCGACTGACATTTTATTACGTCATCATCACGTAAGGCCCCTCACTCACGGTGACTTTTTGTTGCGATGTTGTCGCGTTTCGTAAGCGCGCGACAGCATCGCTAACTAACACGCGATACATAATCGTATTTACAACGCGCTATAGAAGAGATGCCAACGCGCTACAGTATCACGACTGCATCGATGCGAACGCGCTACAGCATTGCTACAAAAACTCGCTGTGGGCGAGAAGCCTAAGGCCCCAGGTCAGCGATGAAGTACACATGCTTAGAAGTATTTTTCAGTATTGTGATTTTATTTAAATGGGGTGTTTTTTGCAACACCTTAAACATTTTGCAACCAGTCTAAAATACAACGAATTGACTCCTACCAAAAAATAAGTAGTGGCCACAATAAACAAAGTTGATAGGACGTGGTGTACTAATTAGAATAAATTGGAATTAATTTTAAGGCATCGTCCTAATAGAACGCGAATGCGCGATCATCGTAGGTTCGCGCGCATTTTACTCGTACTAACGCGCGATCAAACATATTGAACTCGAATAGGTGTCCTAACTGACAATCGCTCGACGCGGTCGTGCGACTCAAATGTTTGTAAATCTATTCACTCGAACTTAGTTCGTTCGAACGCGCGATCAATCATATTGAATTCCAATAAGTGTCCTGATTGAAATCGCGCTACAATTACGTCGGCGGGGCACCGCGGTCCACGGTCGCTCGCTCGCGTCGTTAAATTCGCGCGATGATCCTATGACACCCAGATTTTGCCATCGCGCAAACACTCTTTGGCCGCATCGCTTACTCGCGCGATGATAGCGCATTCGCGTTCTATTAGGACATTGCCCAAGCTTCTTACCTTTCTCAAGAAGATCTTAACAAGATGTAATTGTACATTGCTTTTGTTGTCAATTTCCACTCTTATAGGTATCTTCTGACCGGGAACATAGCCCGAAACGGGAGCCTGGACATCGACGGATAGCGGGGGCGAGGCGCAACAGAAGCAACAGAAAGTCTTCTCCAGTTGAATGTGAATTGGTTCCTAGACGAGGAAACTTTGTTAAAAATATTCAAACTACCTTTAGAAGAACATTTTTGTTGTACACCATAAGAAATTACAGTAGGACCTTAAAAATAATAGGGCTGTCTTACCGCTAAAAGCGATTTTTTACAGACAACCTTTGGATGAATTTGACAGAGAAGGAGAAAAGGTATAAAAGATACAGATATCATGTAATATGGGAAAGTGAAACAGTTTTGGAAGATCGTTTTTCAATGAGACACCCAGACCCGGAGCAACAACCTATAGACGGTACAAATATGTATTTATTCCGCACTGGAATCGAACCGTGACTTGCAGCGCAGCAGCCAATCAAACATTGCGCCAACCATGCCTCCAAATTGTATAAAGTCTAAAAAAATGTTAACAACTTTCTCCCATTCAACATTGTACATGATACTGATAATGTTAAATGCAGGCCTACTATCATTAGCGGGCTTTAGTCACTCTTTCGGGCATGAAACAGTAATCATGCGCGAAAGAACGCGTTTGTGATGTTGAGAGGCCACACTTTCAGTGCTTGCCACTCCCATCAGTAATGAGCTGTGTATATTAATCCCAAACCTGTGCGTTGGCCTGACCTGATAGGCTAAACCTGTTGTAATTATTTTAATCCTATAAACACTAAGATTTTATTAACTAAAATACAAAGCAGATATATTCCTAGAACCTTACCTTATATGAGGGGTTGAGATTCAAATCAAATGCGTTGATCACAGTGAAAGCCATCTTCGTTTCTTGGTCAAACTTCCATGGCCTGTCCAGGGTAACCTTAACAGTATACCTGACATACCCATACTGACTCTCAAAGGATGAAGGCAGAACTGGAGGCAGAGTACAAGTAAAATTGTACACTTGCTTACCAGCGGGAATTTCTATTTCATTTCCTAAAAAATAGTTTTAAATGATAGTCTTATATTTCGAAACATATCAACAACACCTCAAAAATTGGGTGGACTTTATTTATTTTTTGTATCAAAAAGTAACTTGTGGAAGGGGAAACTGTCAAGTAACAGAATATAATGCAGACACTGAAAAACTTATGTCACCGCCATTAGGTTACATGCATGGAAAAGAGATAGGGAGATATTCCCAAAATGCACCCACTGTTTCTTATATAAATATTTGCAATTCTAATCGCTGCTTCATTCTATAACTAATTTTGATGGAATTTTCAGAAAATTTAAAATATAATGTGTACAAAATATTGTACAAAAGTAAATTTATACAGGCAAGTTTACAAATGTTAAAAATCAGTAAAGCAGTGTTTCCAGACAGTAATGTTTTTTTTAAAAGTCTATTAAAGAGATATAAAACAACCAATAATATAATGTAATATTTCCTCAACTATCACACAACACCAATGACCAATGATACTGACCCATTCATTAATAAACAGGTGATAAAGACTAGAGATGCTGTTATTATGACTAATAGCCAGAAAATGTTATCTTTATTGGCTACTAGTTAACAACCCAGCTTTGCACGGGTGTTACAAATCTTTGAAATTCTCTGCTTTTCTCTTCAACAGTATCCATGTGTTATACTGCTACACCTTCTTCATGGATCCCCTTGTCTATCGGTGAAAACCAGATCTAAACTTTTCAGTCATTTTTGAGTATATAGCAAACAGACAGTGTTGGTGGACTTTGTTTAATAATAAATGAATATTAATGTGAGGATCCAAAAGCTTCACATACATCAAACTGTAACTGCTTAATGTAGATAGAGGTGTACACAAAGTATTCATAAACAATTAAAAAGCCATTGTTTTCCACATCAATCTGTTTTCTGGTTTCCAATAGGTTAATTCTTAGTAGTTTGTTTCAGTGTAGGAGTGTAATGCATTATTCATACAAATGATTAATGCAATGTTTATTAAGAAAATCAATGGAAAATATGAACAAACACCTGTGATAATGTTATATCAAATGACCTTCTATTGTATAGCTAGAGTTTGTAAAAATGCATTGACATCTTAGTGTGTCATATTTTAACAAGGTTTTATGTTGTTGCATTGTAGATACCAGCCATTTATAAAATCTGTTATCATATTTACATTATGTAAATTGCCTGCATACTTGCTTGATAACGCAACACACTAAAAGAAAATTATTCATCTCTATAATGGCAAATGGAGATTTCTAGACTCATCTAAATTATGTGAAACAAATACATTTATGTTTCTTTAAATTGAATAATATAATTGTATAGTAATCTTACATGATATTACCATCCATTAAAATTGATAGGTGTATCTTTATTATCAATCAATATTGTTTTAATTATTGTTCTAATTTGTGTTTAATTAAATACATGGTTTCTTGGGAAGTCATAACATTGACTGTATAAATAATAAATGAGCATATTGTTGTTGTGACTTTAAGACCTCTTATGTGTAATTTTTGGCCAAACCACTTTAGAACCCTGCCTTTTAGACATTTTGAAGTTCTATGGAATGCAAAAACTCTCATGTGTATAGGATGAATTAATAGTCGTCATCCTATACACATGTGAGTTTTTGCATAAAAACTCTCATGTGTATAATTATTTTGGGGGTAAAAAAGTGGTGTTGCCAATAGTAACACATAAGAGGTCTTAAAGTCGCAACGACGATATTTAAGTCTTGATTGGCGAACATTATTTTTTAATGTTTGATTTCATATTCACCTGAATTGCTCCCCAGCAAATAATATGAGACTTGGAAGTATTCCTCATGTCCTGTGTGCAAGGTGTCGACGGATACTTCCTTCCCATCGGAGACTTGTTCATTTTTACTCTCAGACCACTCAGTATGTGCTTCTCCCTTAATCTTGACATGGATACCTTAGGAATAAAATATTCGAAAGTCATACAATTTCAAGCCAAAGTGACTTTATCAATAGTAATAGTATTATTTTCGGGCTAATTCTAATGTATGAGTCAGAGACCATAATAAAAACTAGGTAATCGTATGTGATACATACCTCGAACTTTTTTTGGACTATCGAAAACATATTCTATTCTTCCGTTGATGGTTTGCCCGGCATAGTATGTGTTCCATTGGTTGTCTAAATAAATGTTAGCTTCCTTGATACCCATCTTTAGACAAAAATAAGGCAAATATTTTAACAAGGTGCACCAGCAAAAGCAATTGTACTGAGTACCAAAGAGAATATAAGCACTACGTCTGAGTACTAAAACTAGTTTGACAGTGACACTGACAGACAAATAGAGATAGGCGGTGGGTAAAAATCTATCAGGTATTTACCCGGTAAATACCCAATATGGGTATAAACAGGGTTTTTACCGGAAAAATACCCAAAGGCATGGGTAAATACAATAAACACTTATTGGTGTAATTCTGAACACTGATATTTAATAGGATTTACTTGAATTTAATAGAAAACTATATAAAAGAACTTTTGATAGAAAACTTAGGCACTTAGATAGAAAACTTTCTAAGGGAACTAAAATTCGACTAAATCTACACCCTTATTTTATGTTCGACTAGAATCATGATTTTTTTTAATAAACACTCGGAGACACGGTCCTACCCGCTTTGATACAAGGCAAGATGACACACCTAATCTTTTGGCACTAGGCACTTTATTTTTTCTTTGCGATCACTTGCACAGTTAGGATCTTGGCACTTGGTAGTTAGCACTTGTCATTAGTACTTTGCTCTTGGCACTTTATTTTTGCACTTGGCACTTGGTACTTGATACCTATTTATATTCAATATTTTTTTCTTTTGTTTTTATTTTCTATTCTGCTTTAATCATTATTAATTTTAATTTTTTTTTGTCATTGATGTTCATCTTATACAATTTGACTTTTATTTTAAATTTAATTAAGGTGTGACATAAATACCTAACTTGCTAAGTATTACATTTTGTAAACTGTATCCGCCTTATTCCAAAACACGATCTAAAATAGTTCTGGGACTATTACTAGGTTTAATACCGATTAAACGCTATCTACTCGTAAATGTAGTTTTCGGGATTATTACTAAATTTAATACCAATTAAAAGCGATCTAAATGTATAGGTATATTTCCGAGACTATTATTAGCTTTAATGCCAATTTAAACTAGTAATAGTCCCAGAACTATATTAGATCGCGTTTTGGAATAAGGCGTTAAATGTCCTATAATTATTGTGAATGTGAGGACTATGTGTATTAGTTTTTATTTTCTTTCTCTTTTTTTTTTGAGCAACTTTTAGCGTATGTCTGGCAATTTGAGTATTTTCTGCGGCCTACCCAAATGTCCTTTACTTGGTATTATTTTATTCGTAAAGTCGTTGAGTTCCTCAGTAGTCCTGAGTTGAGCTTTGCGAATTCTGAGAAATGTTTGACTTAAATCTGTATGGTTCTTTCTTCAAAAGACCATTTCAGACAAATATACAGCATCGCTGGAAGAAGTACCTATATGGAGTTACAAGGAGTCAATATAAAAATAGAAAAACAAATTTTAAGAACAACTGTCTTTCATATTTGTTAGGTCGGAAACTTTTTAGACCACCTGAGTATTTGCATGAATCAAAGATTTCATAAACTATCTAGATTGTTCACGACAACCTGAAAAACGTTCCGAAGAGTACGTTAAAAAAGGGTATGTTTTTCACTTCTGCTAGTGTGTCCACAGACTAGTTCGTACTACGAAACCGAAACAATTTTATTCTAATGGAGTTCAGGATGTAATTATAGTTCTAAATCTGTTTTTAACTGGAGAGACTCAAGTAAGATTATTAAGAGTAAGGCTTCCTCTTTAATGTAATATCAATTTCGTAAAATTAAACAACATTGTTGAATGGATGAAAGATCAAAAACTAAACATTTTTTATTTTTAAAGTATGTCAATACTACAATAGTTAAATACGAAAGAGTTTGTAACATTTCTCCCCCTTTAACTAAAGTTACATCTCCTCTATAAGCCGGCGAGGTGGTCTGGTCGATCGCCGAGGACGGTGCAAAATTGCTGGTTCCACGTTAATGGCAGAATGTGGTGTCCCGTAGGGCGTTCCGTGTATAGACGATGGTTGGTCATCTGAAACTGGGCTCGAAGGATCTGAAGAGTTACTGGTTGTAAGTGTCTCTTCTCGCCGTCGAGCACGCCGGTGTTGTTGTCGATGAATTTTCCGTTATAGTAGAATCATCTCTTGTAACTGCGCAGGGAGTCAGAGACGAGTGTCCAGACACAGGTGACTGTTCTACTGTAACTACACGAGGCCGAATGTGATCAGCGTGTCTTCGTTTATCTTCCCCATTAGGAGTAGTGACAACATATGAGTACTTATGGTTACGTTTTAAAACTGTCGCTGGTTGCCATGTTTTTTCCATGCGAGTTTTTGTGTACACGCTGTCACCAACTTTAAAATCAGGCGAAGATGCAGCTATGTTTTCCTGCACTTGTTTAAATTGAAGTATTTTCCTGCGGTTGGGTCGAATGTTGGATAATAAACAGTTTAACTGTCGGCCAAACATTAATTGTGCTGGAGTTTTACCAGTCGTGGAGTGTGGAGTATTCCTGTAAGAGGATAGAAATTCGTAGAGGCGCTGTTTAATACTTCCCTCACTGGACAACATTCTGGATTTAAATGTTCTCACAAGACGTTCCGCTAAGCCGTTTGTGCGAGGGTGATAAGGAGCAGATGTGACATGGTGAATTCCCTGACTTTTGCAATAATTTTTGAATTCATTCGATGTGAACTGAGGCCCGTTGTCTGACATTATCATCTCAATGTGCAAAATATATCATCAAGAATGGAACATAGATTTCGTGATGTGGTGTTTTTCATGGGTTTAATCTCGATCCACTTTGATAGAGCGTCGCAGAGAATCAACCAATAAGTCCCTTCAAAAGGACCCGCAAAATCAACATGAATTCTTTCCCAAACTCTCTCGAGAATTGACCAGGAGAACACAGGCAATTCCGGATTAGAAGGTCTGTTTTCCTGGCATCTACGACATTGCTTGACATATGTATCAATGTCTTCTTCAATAGACGGCCACCAAACATAAAACCTTGCTAAGGCTCGTATTGCAGATATGCCTGGATGTCCTCTGTGTAGGTATTTTAATGTTAGCCTTCTCAAAGAAAACGGTATGACGATTCTACCTTGCCATAATAGAATTTTATTTTCGATGGACAGTTCATTCCGCTTTTTAAAATAAGGCTGTATACAGTTATCACCGTAATTATGAGAACTCCAATTCATTTTTAGTAATTGTATGACTTTTGTTAACGTTGCATCTCGTTTGGTATGTTCTTTTATAGTATCTTCATTGATAGCTATGTCTTCAAATTTGCTGTCGTTCATACTTTGTACGACTTTATTGATGGCATGTTCTGCCTTAGATGGTTGTTCGTGTGTGTTTGGCAATCTGGATAATGAGTCGGCAAGGATATTATTCTCTCCTTTAGTATAGGTAATATCGTAATCGTAGCTGCCGATTATCAACGCCCATCGAATTAGTCTATTGTTCACCAGTTTTGGTAAGTTTCTGTTTAGTATATGTATCAATGGTTTGTGATCTGTTATCAATGTAAATTTAAATCCGCGTAGGTATTGGTCAAATTTTTTTATTCCGAAAAATATTGCAAGAGCTTCTCGATCGATAACTGAGTATCGGCTTTCTGCTGGCTTTAATTTCCTGGAAGCAAATGCTATTGGTTGTTCAATGTTGTTCTTTTTGTGATATAAGACGGCACCAACTCCTTTTTCGGATGCATCGCAAGCTAAAAACAATGGTTGATTTTCGTCGAACGCGATAAGAGGCTTTGACTTTGCTATACATTTTTTTGTTTTTTCGAATATTTTGTCTTCGTATTCTGTCCATTTCCACTTTTGTTTTCCTCCTGTTAATGTATGTAACCCTGCACATAAACTATGTAGGTGAGGTATGAACCTTTCGTAAAAGTTTACTAAGCCAAGGAAGGATCGCAACTCTTTGACGTTTTCGGGTGTTGATGCTTTTAATATAGCCTCTATTTTTGATTGAGTTGGTTTGATACCATCTTTGTTAATAGTGTGACCCAAGTATTCAATTTCGTTTTGGAGAAATGTACACTTCTTCAGGTTCACTTTGAGTCCTGCTTCTTTAAGTTTATTAAACACTAGCGCTATCGTTTTGAGGTGATTAATATCATTTTTTCCAGTGACTGCAATGTCATCAAAGTATATGGCTATGTTTGGAATGTTTTCCAATAGTTTTTCAAGGTAACTTTGAAAAATTGCTGGCGCGATTGTTATACCAAATGGCATCCTATTATATTGGAAATATCCCTTGTGCGTCGCTATTGTTAAATATTTTTTTGAATCTGGTGCTATTTTGAATTGTAAATATGCATCTTTTAAATCGATTTTTGAGTATTTCTTTCCGTTCGCTAGATGCTGCCTTAAGTAATCAAAGTGTGGCACTGGATGTGTATGCGATATAAGTACTGGATTGAGAGTTGTACGATAATCACCACATATTCTGATTTGACCATTTGGTTTGAGAACGTTTACGGTTGGTGTTGCCCACTCAATCGGTGTTACGTTAGGGTCTACTCTTTCAATGATACCTTCTTTCGTTAAACGATTCAATTCTATCTCAACATTCTTACGTATGCTGAACTTAATTGGTCTTGCTGGTAAATGTTTTGGTTCCGATCCGGGTTTTACATGAATGTGGACTTCATAGTCCTTAACTTCTCCCAGAGTATTATCGAAAAGTTTTTTGTTGTTGTCAATGATTTGTTTCAGGGATATAGTTTGCGCTTTAATAGAGTAAACTGTTTCTGGAAATGGCATGATAAAAATTTCGCTCCATTGTAATCCAAAAAGCATAGGTTTCGCCCTTTTAATTACTACAACTGGTAAGATTTTTTGTTTGCCATCTATTTCAACAGTGACATCTGTGATTCCCTTTGGTATGAGTTTATGGTCGCCATAAGCTGGCAGTTTCGGTCCTTGTAGTAATTCTGGCGAGCCAATTTGTTTCCAGAACGATGTACTGATAATTGAATATATTGAGCCTGGATCCCAATCCATGGTGCACTTATGACCGTTGATCGTTGCATCAATTTTTTTGCACCTCATGTTGGTAGTGTTAATTTTGTATATATTCGCGTCCTCATCACTTTCCTCGGAAGACGTGCTACTAGATGCTCTGTTTATTGAAGAATTTTTACTATTTGATATTTTCTGTATTCTCTTGTTGTATGTCATTCCTTGTCTAAATGATATATATGCTCTTCCTGATTTTAAACAACAGCTTTCGTTTTCACCTTTTGCTTGGCAAGCTTTACAGGTATGGTTAGCAGCGGCGCAGTTATTAATATCATGTTTTTCAGTACTTCCACATCGTAGGCACTGATTTTTCGTAAGTAGGCGTTTTTTATAAGAGTCATTTCTATTGAATTTCATTGTATTGTTGTCTTGTAATTTTGTTCTACGTTTGATGCGTTGTACTGTAAACTCATTCGTTGCGTTATCATTTTCTGCGCATTCTCTTGACTGAGCGATAGCAAATATTTGTTCGAATGTAATTTCGGTTAATTTTCCGTCACTTTTTCGTTCCTGGAGGTCTGGCCACTTTTGTTTAAGATCTATTTCTAGCATTTCATGATTAAGGCCTGTGGCGAAGCGATCACGTAATTGACGCTCAAGCAAGTCGCCCTTGTAGCCACAGTCCTGACAACGTTCTTTTAATTTGTTGGCATATATTTCCATGGATTCGTTATCTTTTCTCGTGCAGTTCCAGAACTCAGTTAGAGCTTTGTATCTGGTAGTTTTCTTATGGTAAAAACTATAAAGTTTGTCTTTTAATTCTTCGTACGTTCGTGATGCGAATGTGTCCATGAAAGCGGTTTTAATTTTGTGGAAGACATCCGGTGGTAGACATGTTATAAAAAGATCTTTTTGTATTGATTTGTATTCAGTTCCATAAATGTTGCATTTTGTTTCAAAATATTCGATAAAATTTTCGATAGATGTAGTGTCTGGGTTAAATTTGTCGTGAGAAAAATGTTGGATTCGAACACTTACGTCACTTTTCTTGGCCGCTTCTGGCTCTGGTATTGTTGGTGCACGTTGTGCTGTTTGTACTGCTAAGATTCGTAAGAGTTCTGTTAATTGTTGTTGTTGGGTCTGTTGAGCCCTAAGGAATTCCTTAAATTCTTGAGGATCCATTTTTTTCAATCCTCGTCGCCAATTAATGTAATATCAATTTCGTAAAATTAAACAACATTGTTGAATGGATGAAAGATCAAAAACTAAACATTTTTTATTTTTAAAGTATGTCAATACTACAATAGTTAAATACGAAAGAGTTTGTAACACTCTTTATCACTAAAATAAAATGTTTTTTTTAAATTAACAATTTATTACTTTTGACTTCTTAGCAAATTAAACTATTCTTTCAGGGTTTCACAGACAGTTAAGAGTTACTCGTACTTACATTTCCCAACCCCGTCACCCAGAAGTCAAAATAAGTCACATAAATTGACAAACTTATTACAATTAATTACATTAATACAAGCTGTTGGTGTATAAACTAAAAGCATTATAATCAGATGTGATTAACAGTAATATTTCCAAGGTAATCAATTATTGCAAGAATAATTAGGCCTTTTAAATAACTAATAGTAATAAATTATT
The DNA here is from genome assembly GCA_958295575.1 of Leucania comma. Lineage (NCBI taxonomy): Eukaryota > Metazoa > Arthropoda > Insecta > Lepidoptera > Noctuidae > Leucania > Leucania comma. The sequence goes on along the minus strand of OY282476.1, from coordinate 11,101,012 downwards.
ACTGCACTAATTTTGTCTTAAAGAATTGATAGATAGCGCTAGTGAGACTTAGTAAAGAATATTTATCTCTCGCAGCGATAGCTGCAACATCCTATCGATGCACCCAGCCCCGTAACACTAATAAATATGACAATAAAGTACATTTTAGTGTGTAATATTGCTCCGTAAGCAATCCAGTTTGTCCCTAGGATATATAAGATCCTTGCTCTGTGGGCACAATGACAGTAACACAGACCCCGCGTTCCGAAGTGCGTCAAAAGCGATTATGGCGCGAATCCGACCAAATTTAATAGTCACAAAATATGAGGGCTATTAAGAATAATTGTGACGTTGCGCGTTATTTGGATTCGCGCTATAATCACTTTTGACGCAATTCGGAACGAGGGGTAAGACAAGAAACGTAGTGCTTATATTCTCTTTGGTAGTGCTTATATTCTCTTTGGTGCTTACATACTCTTTGACAGTTAGTAACAGTCTGGCGCAACTCCCTAAGAAAAAAACGATCCGTCCAAAATGTATGAAACGCGTACTAATTTTAATGGCGGCCAAAATGGCGGCTATCGCTGTCTCGCTCTAACATCTATTCGACTCTGTCGCAGCCATCCATCCGCCATATTTATCTTTTACTTCTCAAGAGGTGAATTGTAAACAAAGTTTAATTTTTGTTTTTAATATGTGTTTCGTGAATTTTAAGCGAAAATTCCTAATAAAAGGACGTTTACGTGTACCCATGTGAAGCAATCTGTTGATATGCACTATAAAATCTGTGAAATATGTGGTTTACGAGCCAGCCGGTCGGACGGTCAAAAGCCAATGTTCATGGCTAAATATCCATTACATTAATAGAGGTAAGCGTAAATAAACGTTCATTTTCAGTTACAGAAAAGGATTTGGTGATTTACAAATCAATTTTAATAAAAATCAGTCGAAAATCTATAAAATAACCTATTAACAGTGCTGTGTAGTGGAATTTTTATCGACTATATCGATAGTTTTAAATATTCATTATTAAAATTTACAAGTTCGTGATAAAAAATGAAATTCTTCAATTTTAAAAATGATCTATCACTACTGCTGGGCATGTTTAATCGACTATCGATACTCTTATAATTTAAACTTTATTTATTATAATTCAAATAGAACGATCATGCTATTCGAACAATAAATATTTCAGGTATCTCAATATGAAATGCTAATAAGTAATGCAATACATTTTTTTCTTCTAGATGTAAACATTGGATTGGACGTTCGTACGTATTGGTGGAGCTTTTTAGCTCCACCAATTAAACACGTTTGTAGCAAATATTTTCTGCCAAGGATTTTACGAAGACACAACTAAAAAAATCTGCAATTCCTTCTGTGGGACTTACTGCAGAACCTTAGGGAGATGATTGGATTTCTTCTACACATTGGCAAAACTGATACTGATTCGACTCTTAAACGCAAAGGTAAGATTCTTAATTAGAGCATCATTCATGTAAACTTAGTTATATTTACAATTACAGATCTAATAAAGATCAGAATCAGAAATAATAAAGTAAGATAATGATACTTTTAAGGTTTATGCATTATAGAGAATAGGCAAATAGGTTATAGTTTCTGTATTTGTTTAACCATAAAGAAAAATAAAATAAACTGTTATTATTAAAATCCGTAAAATGGTGTTTCCTTTAGCGTTAACCACACCCCCACCCCACCTTTGAAACCCAACCTCATTTGCGTCAACGTAAATTCGCTGGTAAGTGGAATATTCCATATCAATTAATGAAACCTTGGGTTTTGTTTTTTGATATGGAATATTCCACTTATTCTTAGTTAAACTGATGGATAAAGTTGGCGTAAATAGACCTTAATTCAGATCCAATAAATGGAACTATTTTTTTTTTTTTTAAATACTATCGATAAAAAATTACCATGAGCACCTAGATACACCACTATATCGGCCGTTATGTTGGCAGCCCGTTACGTCATGTTTATGGTCATCTATGTCAAAGTTGGTATTGAATCTTAGTACACGTTTTGACGTTTCGTGTTGAACCATTTTTTTCTATGGGAGTCCCGTCTCTTAAACGTAGTGCTTATATTCTCTTTGGTTAGTAAATAAAATTAATGATCAGAAAATGCGCGCGCACAGCCACACACGCCTATTTCAATAAAATTGCTTTGATGAAGATCAATAGGTAATCAACGAACCAATAAAAATATATTTATTTTAATGAAAGCATGAATTATCAATCGCACCATCTTCATTCTTCTGACTGTATCGAGATTCGTCACTGGTGATCCCGCTGAGTTTTATAAGTGCTCGTTGTAAAATATAATCATTTGAAATAGATTGAACATGAACATACCAAGCCTTAAGTTGCTCCACAACATTAGAATGTATGCTCCGTTTTCTTTATAGAAACAATAGATTAATTTTATTGGTTATAGTCAGTTATAGTCTGACTGTTGAACTCCGGCCAATTTCTCTAAAATGGCTGAGATTTCTATAATAATACCGGTTCATGATGGAGAAGAGTGGATAGATAATTGCATGAACTCTATAGCAGTCCAGTCTGTTCTAAACACCAGTAAAAAATTGGAAATTTCTATTTACAATGATGGTAGTTCTGATAAAACTCAAGATCTATTGGAGAAGTGGCGAGCATATTTTGAGTCTCGAGGAGTAAGTTATGTTTTATCAGGCACCAAAACATCAAAAGGTGTGGGTGCTGCTAAAAATGGTGCCGTTAAATTTAGTACTGGGCAGTTTCTGTGCTTTCAAGATATTGATGATGTGATGCACCCTCACAGAATATATTTACAGTGGAAAGCAGCAAAGTTAAACCATAATGCACTTATTGGTAGTCAAATATCTAGAGTACCTGTAAATTCAACTCCTCGTTATACTCACTGGGCAAACAATTTGACTAATAAACAATTGAAGATACAAATATATACTTCTAATGGGCCTACTTTGCTTATGCCTACATGGTTCTGCCATAGATCTGTATATGATAGAGTTGGGGGGTTTGTTGAAACCGGGCATGGAACACCAGAAGATCTGCTATTTTTTTATGAACATTTAGACAATAGTGGAGATTTACATAGGGTGGATAAAGAACTGGTTGTATACACTTACCATGAAGGTGCTGCTAGCTTTTCTGTCAAACGAGAACATATTTGGAAGATACAGTTAGACAGATTGCAAAAGTGTGTTATACCACATTGGGACTATTTCACAGTTTGGAATGCAGGAAAAGCTGGTCGAAGATTAGTTCGTTCATTGAGTCCAGATAATTTAAACAAAGTAAAGGCATTCTGTGATGTGGACAAAAATAAAATAGGAAAAATTGTTGAACTATACTGTCCTATTGAAAGAAGGGTGATTACCAAGTTACCTGTAATCCATTTTACAGAAGCAAAACCACCTATATTGATATGTATTAAATTAGATCTAACTAATGGTGAATTTGAAAGAAATCTCAAATCATTGAATCTCATTGAAGGAATTGATTATGTTTTATTCAGTTGATAATGCAACATGCCTTGACAAAATGTTATAGCTATAATAAAACTGTATCACTATTGATTGAAGTGTTTCATTGATTTGCATATCATGAGTACAATACTATAACTACATGTAAACACACCTAAAAGTTATTTTAGTGCTAAATTAATTAGAGGATTTTTATGAGTATTCTTAAAAATTATGTAAATACTTTACACACATAAAAACTTTTAAATATATGTTGGATAGAGTCTCCTGGTGATGAAGTTTGTGAAATTCTTTTGTAGTGTGGTGCAGGTAAGGTGTTAAATAATTTGGCAGTACATTTATCTAATCTACTGATTACTATGCCTCCAAAAGTATTCTAAATAATCTCTTCAGTCAGGCTCACACTGCGGTCTCGATGGGCCATCATTCCAGTTTTCTCAAGTCATTCCAAAATCTGCACCTCCTATATATTTGGGGCATACAATATACCAATACATTCCAGGTCACTTCTTTTTCTGATCCTTCCATTACTCCAACATAATGAAGTGGCTACTTTTTACTAACAATAATTAAATATTATTGCAAGCTCAAGAGTGGTGACCAAATCTCATACATTGTTAACATCACTACATTCTTGACATTTAAGTGATGATACTTTTAAAGCTCAGCATCGAGAAGTTCATTCTGTATTTTATCTATAAAACTATCATCAAAAATAGGAGATAGTGCCCTGGGTTCCGGTTCCGTGCAACGCCCACGTTTGTGGATTAAAGTTCGAGGTTTATCTTCAATAGTTTCTCTACCCATTTGAAATGCCCCACACCACTTGTAGATCATGGTTTTACCGGGACATTGGGAACCATAAACGGCTTTCATCTCATTTAAAATGGCTTGGGGTCCTTTTCCTTGCTTTGTCAGAAATTTGATGACAGCACGAAACTCGACCTGCTGCATATCCAATCTATTCAAGGCAGCAGACATTATTCCAGAGATCTATATTAATTCAAAATGCCTGCACAGCTCTATCTCTGCACCACTAAAACAAATAAAAACATCTATTTAACTTTTAATACTTTTAAAAAGCAAATTTTGAAATGTGCACCTTTTTAGTGTCTGTAAATCTGGTAAATATATGTATATTTACCAGTTTATTTATTGAGATATAATCTAAATTATGTAAAAGGCAGAAAAACTATACAATATCATTATATTAAAACTACATTGTACCTGATTATTGCCTTTCTCCCAGTATTTTTTTTTTTTTGGGGCTGCTATAGCTGCTTATAAACAGTCCTGTAAACTCATTCATGCCATAGCTAAGTTTTCTGTCAATTTGACTGTGCCCCTCGAGTCAATCAAAGCCACAAGGACAAATTTTATGTTATCTAAGCTCTAAACTGTACGAGTAAAAAAATGATTTCAATCGATTTGGGGCGGAGGCGGCGAACGGTACTCCAGTTCCAGGTTCCAGTATTATATTACAAAGCACAGATTACAGAGAGATATTACAAAGTACTCTGTGTAATACCTACACGGTGGAAAATGCACAGATTACAGAGAGATGCTACGGAAAATGTCAATAGCAGAGTCAAATGTCAATTTGACTCCAACTGTCAAACAAAGACCTTAGAAATCTATGGACTAGAAATACCTACAAAATAAGCGTGCATACCTACTAATAGCCGGGCACTAAAGATGGCGGCCATTGCTAGGGAATAGATCTCTATTAGCGCGCTTACATCTGTAAGCGCTGTATTATACCATTTCTTCCAACACAAGGAATAAAACGAAAAATACCGTATAATACGGTATTATACCATTTGCTACGGTATTTTATGTATAAATCGATTGTTTCTATATTTTTTTAGAAAATTATCTGAGTAATCATTAAAATATTAAATACGGTGGAAATGCACAGAAATAAAATATGAAATGGTTTTTTAAAATTTGTATTATTTATATATTACAAAAAAAGTAGTTCTGGGCGTTTCATTCAGGGACGGTTCTTCTATGAAAAACGAACGGTTTTGCGATTAGCCAACAATACGTTGTTAAAAACACTTGAAACTATCACAAATGCTGAACGACTAAACGAAATGAACCATTCGCTCGTTTTTTCGAATTTGACAGGAATATACTCCACATTGCTATTGAGTAAATAAAACCTAATTTTTTATGAATTGAAAGTTTTTAGGTTTTCGTTTTTGAATTATGTGTAGGTAAGTTAAAATAACTCTTATTTTCAGCTGCTTAGAAATCAATTAAGATATTCTAATGGTAGTAGATCAATAAGAACTGATTTTGTTAGCTTCAGTTGACTGATGAAGGTCTAGCGGTCGCCGTTTTATATATTTTTTTGAAATTTAAAATCTTTTGGCAACAGAAACGCGCGCGCATATTAATTGTTCGATATCGTTTGCGAATAAGTTCAACCAAAATAGCCGTCGTTGCTATGATTTTGTGCAGATTCCCCCCACTTCGATTGTAACCCACAAATCTGTTACCTACTGCGCATTCAAGGTCAATCGCCATTATAGTTCAACTTATATGCCGTGTATCGTAAACCAGTTTTTTTATGTAACTGTTTCTTAGAACTGAACGTTTTTTTTTAAAAAAAAAGTTTTCGTAACAACCCAGTACTACAAAAAAGCGCAAACGAGATCGAGACGACACTACACGGCGTGAAAACAACGCGGTAGAACATGTCTTAACGTGTCGACGGCGACGAATGCAACGTTGAGCCGCGGACAGGCCGATCACGCAGTAAATCGTACCTACTGTGCGGTACATTTAAATATTTAACAAACACAATGAAAATTAGACGGAAATGTAATATTGTAATAATATCTGTGAAGTTTAATTAATAAGTATAAATAAGAATTAGTCATTCTAAAATATAGAATACAATCGAAAGTAAAAATATTTTTTATTTATTACACTAGAACTCTTCGTAATATTGCAGGATCTTAAAAAGTGAATCAAAATATAAAATACATAAAATACCAATAATACCGAAAGTTATAATAAAATACCGGTTTAATACATAGCCTTTTGGTATTATACGGTATTTTTACAACTCTACTAGGGAAACACTTAGATAATCAAAACCAAAATGTATCGATATCGATACCAGACTTTTTATATTTATAACCAGGGAATTGGTTTTGGAATTGGACATTGTTTACAGATATTTAATAATATTAAATATAAGTAAACGACAATAGTAAAGTATTTGATGAACCATAAGGAAGAATGCAATCGGTAGGACAATTTAAAAAATATGAAATGAATTGTTTTTATTTTCGGTTTTATTGAACGATGATTCTGTAAAGTAGAATGAACAGACACACAGTGCTTTAATTCCAGGTTTGATATTTGCCATCCCAATGACTTCAAGCCACTTCTGGCGCAACACTTCACTTTTAGGGAACCTATGCAAATATGTTAGAATAAAAGAGTCTGTAGTTTTTTAGTAGGATTTTTTTTCTAAGTAAGTTTATTTTTCTACTTGTTTTTTTTTTTATTTTGCCTGTCACTGCGTTCTTGTGTTTCTGTGTGTCATGATGAGGAATTAAACCAAATTAAGTTTTACCAAAACTTATTTTATTCCAATACCACTATATGTATCACTGCTGTATTTGTATTCAATAAACAGATATTACGTTTGAGACAGTATCTAGATACTATTTGATATTGCTATAGGAATGAGTGAATATGATACGCGGTAATCGAATGAATCCCGAGTGATATTATATTCACAGAGTACTTCTTCATTATAATATTCGACCTGTGTTGAATGGTCCTTACATTTTATGTGAATATGAAATATTAGCATACCAGAGTTAGTCGGATTACTAATACATGAATCCATTGAATATATTAGTATTCACTAATATCTTAGCGAATACTAATATATCAGTCACAACTCTACGCTTTAATCACTTTTGACGCAATTCGGAACGGGGGTTATATTAAACGTAATGATTCTCTTTGATTACTTGATTACTAAACTCCACAGAGTACATTATATCACAGATTACAGCAAAGAGAATATGATTACAGAGAGATACTACGTATGCAAGCTTATACTCTCTAAACCACAGAGTACTTTGTCTCTAAACTCATATACTCTTTGACCGTGAGCATGATATTTTTTTTGGCAACAAGGATTCAAGATTGTCAATGTCATTAAAAGATGATGTTCTGTTATAATCCCGGGAAAATAATTCAATAAATAAATTAAATGGAATATCAAAGAGCGGCTATCGAGTTGAATATATTTTTTTTACTCATCTAAATTATTTGCGCTACTAATTAATAAACTTCTAGAATTTGATCAAAAGCCATGGAGGAAACCAAGAAAGGTACCCAGACTACGAGCGTTGAAGACCTTAAAATTAAGGGTAATGAATGTGTAAAAGATGGGAAATTTATTGAAGCCGTTTTACATTACACTCAAGCTATTAAGATGGACCCAAATAACTACCTCTTATACAGCAACAGATCATTTGCATTTCTTAAGTTAGACCAGCATTATCTCTCACTGCAGGATGCTAATGAAACAGTTCGACTGCAACCGCAGTGGGCTAAAGTAAGTTTCCACGGTCTATCTGAATTATAGTTAATTGTTTCGCATGTAACAAAAAGCGAGATATTTTCATCTTCTTTTAGGGGTACTTCCGTCGTGCTGAGGTCGAAGCTGCCAGTGAACTTTACGATGAAGCTATAATATCATACACAAGGGCATTACAATTAGATCCTCACAATGTTAAATTAATGGAGTCAATTAAAAGTATTACAGATAGGCAGAGAAAAAAAGCTAAAGGTAAGTGAAATAAATACTCAATATTCTCTACTATACCTACTGCTTTCTTTAGTTGTGTGGTGTACAAAGAGCTTTAATATTGTGGCATTTATTTCTAAGATTCTATTTAATTTCTTTAAGTCAAAGCATCTGTACTAAAACTGGCCTTGTATCCTAAAAATGATGAATCATATTTTTCAGACAGTCAAAATATAATATGGATATGTACTTGTGTGGGGCTAATTTTTGGAATTGGAATTGTGGTATTGGACTACAGTTTAACCACAAACCCTACATTATCGGTTAGTATGGGATCTAAGTTACAGTATTGTTTTAAAATTAATGCGAATTAGTAATTTATGATAAGGATTGAACAGTACTTAACATTAATACAAGCTTTGCATAGGTCTCAGCACAAATGCTCATTTCATGATGAACATTTGTATATTTTGTGAGAATTGTTTTTTTTACTTTCAATGAATTTGATGGCATTAAAGTAGGTATTTGTTTGATTAAAATTACTCTTAATTTTTTCAGCATCCCTTCAGCATGTTGGCATTTTCCCTAGCCTTGGCAGGAATGGGCTGGGCAATAGGAAAGAGTGTTACTCTCATGAGTTCTTGGAGTGCGGGGAAATCTCTACAGCCCCCTGATGACTTAGGTATTTTTATGCAATTTTATGTTTGCTGTCCAAGAGCATTAATAGTTATACTGAAGTGCAGAATATACACAAATTCAATTTAGAAATCTACATACTCTTTCATGACAGACCTTTAATAAGGCAGTTTTTTAAATTACTCTTACAAAAGAATATATTATAAAATAGAAAATGATATCATCATTACACAGCAAAAAGTGTTGATTATTTTAACTGTTTTAATCATGTTATCAACAAAAATATTCCACTAAAAAATAAAGGTTGTTTCACTATTTAGATAAATTGCATTATAATACTGTGTGTAATAGTTACTATTACACTGTGTAACTAATTCAATTAAAAAAATGGGGCATAGATGTCACTAGTGAGCATACAGCCTTGGTAAAAAGTATTAGACACCCTACAAAATGCACAATCTTACAGCAGACAATGAATATAATATTCTTTTCTGCTGTGTGGTACAGTAACTGGTTGTGGACAATTGGACATTTCAGTGAACTGAGTCCAAACTGCTCCCAAAACAGTGAAGGCAAACATAGTGAGGAAACTGGCATATCCTAGAACCAATAATTCGAAGACATGAGATATCCACCAATCCACACTGGGCCTGCGTGGTGGATTACGGCCCATTCCCTCTCCTTGAGAGGAGGCCTGAGTCCCATTAAAATGATGATGAGTGAACTGAGTGTACTTTTGGTGTTTTAATGTGACAATAAGTTGCAATATGCTGCCGCGCTAATTAAAAGTGCAGTAAGGAGGTTAAGGAGATTAATTACTAACGCAGTTTCGGACCTTAGTGCCAACGCTGCGTTAAGTGGGCGCACGAGCGGTCCCAAACAAAAGTGCACCGGCGCGGACAGTCGCGCCCCTTTTGCTACGTAGTAATACATTAAAGTTCTTCATCGACACGACTTCATGCACTCTGTTAAAGTTGAACTAGCGACACACGCACAGTTACGCGACGGCTGCCCGCTCAACGCAGCATTGGCCCTTAGAAACTTGGTTTGAAGGCTGTCAAGTCAGAAAGAAGCTATGGCTCTCCAATAACGTTAATAAGGCTGGATATGAGTGGGTTTGAAACTTCTTTGAAAACACTCAAGTTTGACTGAAGATAATAATCAGATCAAATATTTTATTACTACAAAAAAAGCCCCCAAAGAGACTACTTTTACTGATTTATTTGAACCCCAAGTCTAATAAAATGGTAATTTCTTAAGGCCCAATAACTTTTGGTCAAGGCTGTAAATTAGAATTTCAATACCTTTTATTTGTAAACTTTTCTCTTGTTGAAACATTACTATTTTGATCAATGCATGCATACTTCTCTCTTGTTGAAACCACTATTTTTAACAATGCATATACTTCTCTCTTAAAACTTTACTATTGATTACACAACTCAACTATCTGAAAAAAGTATGATTATGGCTTATCACAAATTATTAATTTGTGGTAGGCACCAGCCTACCTATTCGTAAAAGCCGAAGCTGCCTTTATTAATCATTTGAATACCATAATTAGAGACACAATAGATGTGCGAGCGTTCGCTTGGGGCTTGAGTAATTAAACGTTTTTGTTTTGTTTGCAGGTGTAAACGACAATTCAAGTGAAAAAGACACAACAGTACCTGAGAAGAAAGCAAAGTACAGTAAGGCTCAAGCAAGACAAAGATATAAGCAAGGGAAACTTTAGTTTTAAGAATCTTCCTCAGATTTGATGATCCAATTTTTATAAGGATTTATTAGATTGTAAGCATGTATCAGTGGCTTGGTGGGTGGAGGGTGTTGAGTTGTTAAAGGTTCCGCTAGTCCAATTAAATAAATAATAATAGATAGCTCTTGTTTCAAAGACTTGACAAAAAGACATTTTTAAACTACAATTATTATTCATCAATAAATTGTTGATATAACTAAGGTTTATAATAAAATATTTACCATTTCCTAAAAATTTAATCCATGTTTAGTATTTTTATATAGTTATGTTAGTTTTGTACTTAGAAAATATTTTGAATTTATGTTAAATACTGAAATATTTAAACAATCTGTTTTTGTACAATCAGTATCCCTATATTCTGGATGTTTTAAAAGAAAATATAAGACGAAAATACATAATAATTTCTTTTATTCAAACATACATTTTTTATCAGGTCAATTAAAACATAAAATAAAGGGGAAATACTTTATTGATCCTAGTGTAAAATGTATTTCGAAAATTCCAGAATACAATATATCCTTTGAATAAAATTCTTGGTCTACCTTACACTTAAAATAAGTTTAACATGTACGGGGGATAAAAAAAATCTGTACAACAATAGGGTACCTACATTTACAATAAATGACTACTGTGGCAAAATTTACAGTGCATGTTTGACCTAGAACATACTCCCCATAGTTTGCTCTGAAGTATGCAGTTATTGGAAGAAACTTTATGTGGTGGTTTGATCAGTTAAGTCAGTTGTTCTGTTCTGCCACAACATGCCAGTACCATGGCCGTAAGGATTAAAAAAATATGTAAGTAATTCAAAATAAAAATTAGACTCCACCGAAAATATCTGATAAAACCATGGATATAACTCTTCATAAATTACATTTACACAGTACCAAGACAAAATTATGCGACATTGAATTAGGTACCATTCTTGGAATTGCACCGGTGTAATAACATAAGGTAACAAACAATGTATTACACGTACTACTAATATTTATTGTATTGTAGAGTTGCACTTTGGTGTTTTAAATTACCGTTCTTTCTACAAAAGATATGTCAATCACTATCCGAGATTGCCTTCTTTCTTCGTTTAGCCTGCTTAGGTTTAACTATCTCTTCCTCCTGAAAAATAAAATAAATATTATGTCAAATAAAGTAACTTCCTAACGCGTGTCGTCGGGAGGTTTGTCCATACAAACTTTGGACTCACGTTTCTTCTCCTCAGGAGGAGAATTTTGACCAATCCTCTCTTAATGGTAGCCTGCGTCATAAATGGTAACCTTGTGCAAAATTTCACACTCAGTGGTTTCGATTGTGCGTTTATAATATATGTCAGTCAGTTTGTCCTTTTATGTATATAGATTAATTAGGTCATATTAAACAAGTCATATTTTCTCAAGTGTTTCGATTTTTGAGATGATTTAGAATTGTACACAATTACAGAATATGTACAACATAATTAATGACGGTAAATTTTCGAAAAAATAAAAAATACTTAATAATAATTGGATATTATTTTCATTTAAAAATCAAAAATATTTAACTGTAGCAGATAAAACTTACGATTAACAAAAACGTAGAAATGAGAATTTAACTACATTGCAATTGCGTCTTTCAGAAAATCGTTTTATTTAACGACACTTATACACATAGGCTTATACCTTAGTAGAGTAAGTACTTATTTACCTCGCTATCCTCATTAGACGAATGCAGATTCTGGTTAATTGGTAATGAATTAGAAACTAATTTCCTGGCTCGTCTTGATATCGGCAATTCGTCCTCCCACGCCAAAGCAAGTAAATCACTATATTGTCTCTGCAACGATAAAGAAATAACATGGTAACGAGTTGGTATAGAATAACCGTTGTTTTCTTCAAACTCAAATTTAAAGCATTTATTTCAGGCTAGCTGGTACCCGCAGCTTCATCCGCGGTAAACTCTTAAAATAGCACAGTGGCATTTGGTTATAATTTCAAGATTATTATTTTTTGCGCGGAATCTTAATTCTTTTTCTAAAATAAAGTCACTCCTTACAACATCAGCTATGAACTTGTGAAACTTTCGTCAAAATCGGTTCAGCTGTTTCGGAGATTAGCCAGAACAAACGGACGACATACAAAAATTTGAAAATTGCATTTTTATAGGAATAGGTATCAAATGCATTTAGTTAAAATAAAATGATATTACAGTATTACAAGCAGACACATAATTTTTTTTACAGGCGCTTGACTTGTAAAAAAGTCGGTCATGCAGAAAAAAGTTACTTTTATAATAGCGCAAAGAGCATTTGCTGTAGCAAATGACCTAAAAAACCACACATTTCATTTTTTATTCATGACGACAGTCGTCAATAATATATTGGAATCGAACCACTTTTCTAGCGAATCCAGCCAACCTTGTAGTTACTGCAGTAACGGCGCGGCGATAATAAGTAGACCGTACGTTACGTAAATTTATTCAAGGAGACATCATACCGGGTTTCATTGTTTAGAATCCCCTAAGGACCCTGGTGTTTGAGAACTATTAACAATTTAGCGGTTGTGGCTTCGGAATAACTTAATTTGAGAGTTAGTAACTAGGTACGTTGCGTAGCTACATGGGTAACTAGTATCTTGGTATACACACCCATTTAAGTATATATAGCTCACATTAAAGTGAGTTTATCAGAATGAATGGTGTTATACAAATATTTAGTTTCTAAACCTGCAGTCCGATTGTCCTGTTTTAATAAAATGTTTATTTCGATTTTCCTTGTTTGTTGCTAATGTAATTTTATACCCACACACGTACATAAATGTAGTAATCGTATAATGTGCGTGTGACTTACTTGTAGTTTTCACGTGTCAAGCCAAACGCCAACGAGGGAATGTTTTTTTATTAATTATGACCGATCTAAGGACATATCCAGACACCTAAGTAACCCCGTTTTAATTTGTTTTGTGTGAACCTATTAATTTTCTTTCAATGTCTGTTTGAAGGTTGGTTTAGAAAAAGAAAAACATAAACCATGACGTAGATTAGTTTTCGTGGAATAATTTCCAATGATTTGAAATTATGTTCCGCTCCCGCGGATAGTAGCGTGTTATACCTATAGCCTTTCTCGATAAATAGCCTATCACTACCAATAGGCGCCCAATCAACGGTAGGTTTTACTTTCAGTTTTGCCAGTCAAAATTTTGATTGACGAATAATCTACGGTGTAATGGGATGATTGACGTAAAATAGTACTGATTGACGAAAACCATCAGTCATGATTGACGTTTGCATGACCGTGTAATGGGCGCCATAGGAATTACACTGTCATACAAATACTTGATCAGTGCGGGAATCGAACTCGTGACCCGCAGCGCAACAGCCAATCGCTCTACCACTGCGCCAACGTTGCCATCGTATAATATATATACTTAAGGAGAATTAGCTCTATCTTACCCTTAAACTATCACTACTATTCGACTGTGCTAGCTGAAGAGCTTTCTGCATACACTCCATATTAAAAATTGACATGTCGTTTTGTTCCACGCAGCACACTCTCATTTGCTCCAAGTGGCCGAGCACCTGCATAAAATACGAAAATTAATTAGTAGGTACTTTGGTTCTTGCTCTCTTTCCAATAAAAGATGGGACATATTATTAGGACTTGGTAAAGCCATCACTAAACCTATAGCCGTAATATTTTGTACAGCTAAATATCCACATCGTACTGAAGTAATGTCTTTAACACGTCGTGATCAAGTCCATTGTCGAAATGAATCGAATCTGTAGGCACACGAATTTCACAAAAGATATTTTATTAACACTAATGTTCACGTGGATCTTAAAAAAATAAGAAAAGCACAGTGTTATAGCTGCTCGTCATCCCATGCTTCGTCAAGTGTATAATTATAGGCCTGTATGAAACCACCGTCGTGAAATTGAAGCGGCGAAAAAGCGACGTTCCGATTTTAATTTCAGATAGTTGGAACTTCTTTTTCGGTGTAGGCAGAAGTGCTACAAGTTTCAATGACAACTAAAGTGAATTGGATTCTGGTGATCATGTGGTTTCAGCTTGCGCTCTTGTGCATTTTCTAAAAGCAATTCAGTATATTGGTGTCTTTATAGGCTCGTAGGCTAGCAACCAAATATTATCTTTGAAACTCACATGAGCCTGCGACATGTGGTTTTCTGCTTTGCAGTTCTAGTCATCCCGTTAGTGAAGTAAGTAGAGTATTAACATAAATATATGTATCATGACGTAACTTTGGATGAAGATATAGTTTTTTAAATTATATAAACAAGTGATAAAATGTTTTATATTTACCAGTTCAGCAGAAGGCGGAGCGTTAGGCGGAATGCTATGTTTTCCCGGACGTTTTCTTTTATTGGGACTGGTACCAGGATATCTCGTGCTTAAAAGAACTGAAAGTAAATCGCCAACTTTGTCCTCGTAATCTTGGCACCAATACATTAAAGTTGATACGACAAAAGTGTCTTCATCGTCTACAGCTCGACAGAACAACTGTCGCACTACATCAGCTGTGGGTTTTTCCTGTTTTAACATCAAAAGAACTGATGTTAAAGCTTCAGCATGCTCTTTGTACATCAGCTTGGGTATGATAGGTAGAACATCCTCAACTGATATATCATGTGCTGTCAGAAGTTGCCAAAGGCAATATTGTTCGAATGTCTCCCAGCCGAGGCTCGTTGACAGCATTAATGTTATGTCATCCGATTTGAACATCATTAACGTGCCCTGTAAGGTTAAGCAGACGAGTCGCTGTAGCTGACCCGCGTCTAATGTTGAAACAATAGCATGTAACAATCTTATGTGGTTCTGGGCCTGATCTTTAAATTCTCTGTACACATCAGGGATCAACCACACCAAAACATTTGCATCACATTCTTGACATTTTTCAAAGTCGTCTGCTAAGCTTTCAGCCAGTTTAATCTCTAAATAGCTACAATACTCTTTATATACATCTGCTTTGAATTTAACGTTTCTCCTTTTCGCTGCGTCGCGTTCACCGCGCTTTTCGCGCTCATAACAAACTTTTAAATAAAACAGCAAACAGAAACCCACAGAGCGAAGAGTGTTTTGAGCTTGTATTTCTTTAAATGTTTCTAGTATTAGTTTGCGTTTAGGTTCGTCACTGCTGGTAAGAAAAGTAAACATGGAAAAGATTGGTGAATTAAGAGCTACTTCGATCTCGGCTGCTGTTGGCGTACGGCTTATTTTCAAGGGTGCGACTTCTTGCACAGCTGCCGTGAATAGATCAGCAAGAGCAGTGGCCGTAGGCATTGGCGCGCTACAGGCAGTAATCAGAGCCGTGGCTGCTGCAGCCGTGCGGTCATCTAGCAATGTTTCAGCGAGCGGTCGTAACATCAGAGGCATTGCGGCTGCTAACTCAGGTCGCTCCCGTGCACGGACTTCAGACAGTGGCAAATCGTCGTCGTCTGTATCCTCTGCAATATTTGGAGTATTGTCCTCTTCGTCATCAGAAAAAGCAGGTTCATCAGGACCTCCTCTTGGTAAATCATCATTCCCTTCTTCACGAATTCCTGATACACCTTCACCATTACCATTGGTGCAAAACTCTTTAAAAGTTTCCCTCACAGTTGTTCTTAGTTCACGGTCCAACTTTGGAGAGTCAAATAAGGGATGTAAATTTGGAAGTACTCTCTTCTCTATGATCTGTTGAAGTGAATTAAAAATACCTTGCCTGACCTTGTCAGCAAACGATGGATAAAAGTTTGGAATGATTCGACATAGAAAATCAAGTAATGTGGCAGTTACAGCAGGATGTGATCTCATTGAATGATGCATTACAAGGATGGCTGGTTCAATGTTCATTATGTTATCTTTTTCAGAGTCATAAAACAACCAGTCATAGAAAAGTGCTAGTTTTGCATTTGATGCAGCTACATTTGAAGTACAAGTAGTAAGAAGCCATCCAATGACTGCCCACCGTGGAATGATATCAGAACACAAGAGTTCATTAGTAGGGTGTATTACACCAACAATAAACCGAATCATGTCACTTCTAAGTGACTGTGACTCAGGAGTGGCCAGGTATTGTCTTTGAAACCACTCTTGATACTTCTTATGATGACCAAACCTAACTTGTGATGTTAGAAACACAAGTTTTCTCTCCATGTCCGGCGTAAGTCTTGACTGCAAGTATCTGCGAGAAGTTCTCGTTTGTAACAGTTGTAACACATTAGTAAAAGTAGGACATAATGATTTGGGATTTAACAGTATGTCTTGCCATAGCTGATGAAACTCAGGAATGCGAGCTACATTTTGCAACAGTCTTATTAAATCCCGGCCCAGAGTCAGCACATCTGTGAAGCGTTCTCTTATGAGAGTGATAACAAAATTTACTTCTTTCTGTCTCAAGCTCATTAACTGTGGTATATTATGATCTTCTATCAATCTCATATATGTGTATACCACCATGCAAATAAGTACAGGGAACTTGTCTAGCCATGCCCTATTTTCAATATAAATATCTAAAAGAGATTCTACCAGTATTATGTTCTTAGGAGTAATATCTCCTCCAGATGCATAACGCATTAAATTCCAACAGACACTGTCTACGCCAGTGACTGCATTCCTTATCATTTCCTTGATCAGCCATAGCAGCTGGTTACGAGTAGTATCATGGAACTTCAAGTACCTCTCTAAGATCAAGTTGGATAGGTTATTGAGCACGCACGTCAGGCCATCGCGAGTGACCAGCGTCAGATCTCTGTAGCACTTGGTTGCATTGTGAGGTTCTGTGAGGATTGACATCAGCATTCCGAGAGACACGTCTTCATGATTCTTACATACGGCATTGTTGAGAGCATCGTGAGCTTCCTTCTCACTGCAGTCAGCCACAAGTGATTGAAAGTAGTTGTAAGCCCTCTCGTACCTCTGAAAATGATAAAATCTAATAAGATCACTGAAAGCAGTGGCTAAAATTGAATTTCGCGCCACGCACACTGCAGCGCCACCACTACTAGTGTTAGAAAATACGATTGTACATGGCCGACTATATAGATATTCTTTGTTGAGAAACTGCGAAATTTTACACAGTACCTCTTCAACTTCGTCCTTGTTTTCTATGGCGGTACACACGAATAGTCTAGGTGAAATAGATTTACTCTGCTCCATAATTTGTTGATTATTAAGACTACTTATTTAATAAAAATTTAGCGCAGGTTGCCTCCTGCATGGCTATCGTAAGCGAAAAATATTTATGAAGCAATACAATCACAAACATGAATGTGTGCGTGTATATGTCACCGACCGTGAGGAGCAAACAAAAGTTAGAAAATGCCGACAGATAGCGCTTTAGTAGTTATTTGAGATGTCGCCTAAAAAAATCTGGATTTCATGGTACAAATATTATTCGTTCAGCTTAGGACTCCAAGATGACTGGCAACATTCGTTTTTAATGCAGAAGCATGTAAATGCTGATTGGGTGGAGCATTTTTTATATGACGTTGCCCTTTTCTCTGATTGGTCAAAAACGACATTTCTTTTGAAGTTGCCACTACATGTGACAAAAGTACTACTAAGTCATAAAGCAGATAACATATTTGTTACCAAGGATGTTGATTAAATTATCAAATCAAATAAGTTTTTGTTATTATACTGGATCAATTTATGTAATAAAAAAATATATATGTCTCGTGTTCTGCCGCAGTAAGTGGTATATATTAGTAAAATATAAAACAAGTATAGTGAATATTAAAGTATTATCTACAAATGCGTTTGAAATAAGAATAGGAAAGTAAATAAATACCTTTATCCTTCGATGAACATTAGTTAAAACAGAGACAAAATGTAGGTTTTTATCACAGATTACAGGTTTTTATATCTACATCGATTTAATAGATATTTGTATAAGCAAGGCATGTTAGAATATTAAGGGCGTCTGTATATATTCTATTCTCTAAACTAGAGGCTCATTGATTGCAACAGATTCAAAAATAGAGTTTCAGCATTCTTCTTTTTTTCATACAGAGATGGCAACATATTATTGGCAGAATAGTTCCTAGTTGGTATTAAACACTGTTAAATTTTGGTCATTTTAATCCCGCGGAGGGTCGATTTAGAAAATTTAAAAACAAAGTACTTTTTTTAAAAACTAGAATTAAATTACGCATGTACGAAATTAATTTCTTTAAGTAAACGTCAGCTGAGCGAGGCCAATGAACTGTAGGTAGTTAGTATGCAACGACTTCCAACTACCTACAAGTTCATTGACTCGTTTACTTAAAGAAACTAATTTCGTACAAGCGTGTAATCCCTCGACTTTTTTAAAAAACGTACTTTATTTTATAATTTTATCTTTACAAATTGATAGTATTTCATGTACCGAATCGACCCTCCACGGAATTAAAACGACCATTTAACGGTGTATATTTGAGGAAAGCTAAATTTAAGTGTTCTCGAATACCTGTCTTTTAATATCCTAATTGGTTGACTGTAGCGCACTAACATTGAAAATATCGTAATTCGGAATGCAGGGAGTAAAGATGGGTTAATACCGATATTTGTCAGTATTAGCTAATATGAATATATTCGTCTAGTAAAATTGTAATATTTAAACTAATATTTTAGTATTAGTAATATGCGATATCTGAATATGATGGAATACATAGATATCACTGCTGTATTTGTATTCAATAAACAGATATTACTTTTGAGGTAGTATCTAGATACTATTTGATATTGCTATATATAGTAATGAGTGAATAATAATATGATCCTTGGTAATCAAATGAATTCAGAGTGATATTATATTTACAGAGTACTTTTTCATTATAATATTCGCCCTGGGTTTAATGGTCCTTACATATTATGTGAATATGAAATATTAGCATATCAGAATTAGTCGGATTACTAATACATGACTCCATTGAACATCACTAATATCTTAGCGAATACTAATATAGATAGCAGTCACAACTCAACCCATTAGAGAGAGCACAGATGAGATTACTGCAAAGACCTGTGGTGCTATTCTCTAAGAAAACGCAGCGTTGCCGCAACGACGAACATCCAAAGAGGATACATTGAATTAACAATCCAATTATTGGAGATTTTAGGTTGACAATCCAATGTATCCTATTTGGGTGTTCGTCGTTGAGGCAGCGCTTCATTTTCTTAGAGAATAGCACTACTGACTACTGATAATTATGTATGTACACAGGATATGCCTCACTCAGCTCTTCCTTGATAATCATTTCGCTTATCGATCGAATTGGTTTAATAAATAGTCGATTATTTAATCCTTAGATTTAATCCATTGGCAACACTGACGAGGCGAGGAATGAGTAATGGTGTTTTTTTTGTTGGCTTTTGCCTTGTTGCCGCTGCCGCCATTTTGAAAGCAACTAGCTTATTCCATGGATGTGATTTTCCGTCATCAATAGTTTGGTGCTTCTTTTTCTACGTATTTGATCATTATATATTGTTTAGCTCATCAATTTGTGACATATTATTTGGGTAATTCTGGTAAGTTACATTTATTGGCAAGGTACACCTAAAAGCGATCGATTTTAAATCTGCAAGTTCTGCAACGAATTATGTTGTACCGGCGTTTACTTAGTGCGTTCGTTATAATTGTATTATATGATTAACTTGAATGTATCCTTATCAGGTGTGACTTGCGATGGATAATCAGCGAGAAAAAGAGCGTGACCGGTCAAGGCGCGGCGACCGGCCATCCAGATTTTCTGACGCAACTAGGGATCGCTCTAGCGATCGCGATCGTCCTGAAGGAAAGAGATTATTTGTATCCAACATTCCTTATGAGTTTCGCTGGACGGAATTAAAAGATTTATTCAAGGAAAAAGTATGTTATTACCATAAGTTATCACTATCATTTGGACATGGTTGTGACACAATTCTATTTTTTTTTTGTTTACTGTGCGTAGGTTGGAGATGTAGCTTATGTTGAGCTATTCAATGATGAGAATGGCAAACCCAGGGGCTGTGGGGTTGTTGAGTTTACAAATTCTGAGGCAATGAAAAAAGCCCTCTTTGTCATGCACCGATATGAGTTGAATGGACGAAAACTTGTGTTGAAGGAAGAATCAGGTACCTTTATTTTTTATGCTTAATTTTGAATAATAATTTTCTTATGTTTCACATTACAAAGTTATTTAACCAAAGTTTCAGGGAATGATAGAAACAGGTTGAATTCGTCAAGGTCAGGCGGTGGAGGTGGCGGCGGCGGCGGCGGCGGTGGCCGAAACAATCGAGATGATAAGGAGTAAGTAGATTTAATTTATGTAGCTACTCATTCGTTCTAGAGCTTGTTTTATTGCCAACTAGCTTTTGCCCGCGGCTTCGCTCCCGCTCTACCCTACTCTACCCAAATCTACCCTACTCTACCCTACCCTACTCTACCCAAATCTACCCTACTCTACCCAAATCTACCCTACTCTACCCTACCCTACTCTACCCTACTCTACCCTACTCTACCCTACTCTACCCTACTCTACCCTACTCTACCCTACTCTACCCTACTCTACCCTACTCTACCCTACTCTACCCTACTCTACCCTACTCTACCCTACTCTACCCTACTCTATTTTTCTCGCCGTAAAAACCATCCTTGAACTTCAACGAACATTTTAAAAAAAGATTTGGCCAAATTGGTCCAGGCGTTGTTGAGTTATGCGCTTACCAACACATTTTGCGATTCATTTTTATATTATAGATAGTTGAAATCAACATTAAACGAAAGGGTTCGATTTTATTATGTTTTGATATACATGGATAAATTTTAATGGTTTTAATCCCAGGGAGGGTCCATCCAGTATAAAACACTATCGATTTGTAAAGATAAAATTAAAAACATACTTTTCTTCTAAAACTTAATTAATTAATATATACATGTACAAAATCAATTTCTAAATGTAAATATCTACTAAGTATGCAATGACTGATGACTACCTACAAGGGGATTCATATAATAATTTGAGTTTTAGAAAAATATACTTTTTTTTCGACCCTCCACGGGATTAAAACAATCAAAATTAAGCCATGTATTATACCAACCTGTTTTGTTCATTTTCCATCCAGCTTCTGTCTGAAGCATTGCCAGTAAATGTTTTAAATCAGGTACCTATCAACATTTAAAAAGTACCCAAATTAAACATCCAATTTTTTTTGTCTTTTTTATTATGTCTATAATAATTTTTTTCTTATTTTTAAGTAATTTCAGTTGGGGTATCAACAAACCAAGGGAACCTGAGAACTACAATACCTATGGTCTTAGCCTTCAGTTCCTCGAATCCATCAATGTACAACCACCATTAGTCAAGAAAGTATTTGTTGCTAATGTAAGTGATCAAAATTCATTATTATTACTAACACATTAAAATTCTTTAACATTTTGACCACCAAAGCAAAATATGTCCAGCACACCACAGTTTCACAGTGGTAATATATTATTATTGAGCTGTTAAAACATGAAATCACTGAATTGCTATGGAGAGCATACTTTTGTTTTTTGTTACTGTTGCGGTCAACAATTTCATGACACCATTAGATTTCAATCTCAATCACTATCAAATATTTTGTCATTAAACAATATTGTTTTGTTGGATTGCATTGGTTCATATAACACAATGTTTGATAAACAGACAGCGAAAAAACACTATTACCACGTGGTAATTCTGTCATTTGCTAGAATATTTCTCTCAACTTTTTCCTAGAAATAGGTACCTGTTTCTTTTTCAAACTTTAAAACAGTTTTTGGAAAAAAAATATCATTCAGAATCTTGATTAAATGTACAGTTTCTGTAGATATATGTTTTTGCCTTTTTATTCCATTTATGAGTACATTGTGGAGGGCCAAAGTTCACACAAAATAGCTGATTTTAAGAGGTCTTTACTGGTTAAGTTATCAACAATCTTATGTTCCATGCTATAAAAAATATTATCAGTAAGCTATATAAACAAGTGAATTTTAAACAGTCTGCCCATTTTTACACCAAACACAGAAATGACTCAAACAAAAGGAACAGCTAAATGTTCATGATAATTCAACATGGACATTTGGCTGTGTTGAGTAGGATATGCATAAATAATATTATTATTTCTGTTATTAAATAACATTGTAAATCATAATTGTGTTTATTCAAACCAATTGGAACAAAAGTTCTCTACAAATATGATGTTTGACTCTTAGCTTGACTACAAAGCGGACAGGCCTAAAATAAAGGAGATATTCAAAATGGCAGGCAAAGTACGCAATATTGATTTGGCTGTTGACAAAGATGGAAACAGCAGGGGATTTGCTGTTATTGAGTATGATCATCCCGTGGAAGCCGTCCAGGTAAGCTGGTTAATTTCTATACTATTATTCTTAGAACATGTTAGGTACAATAAACTCAAAAAAATTAATGTTGATGTTATTCCTACAGGCCATTTCAATGTTTGATAAACAAATGCTGTATGACAGAAGAATGACAGTACGCATGGACCGTGGTGTAACAGACAAAGGGGAAGTGAGGCTTCCAGAAGGCCTTAAGAGCATTGGTCTTGGTCTGGGACCCAATGGCGAGCCCTTGAGAGATGTTGCAAGGAATTTACCACCACAGACACCTGCTACCACTAACTTGAGCCTTGCAAACACTGGAACAGCTCTTGGTGCAGGAGTGCTGGGGGCAGTGCCTTCTGCTGGTGTAACTCTGAATGGTCTTGGAGCAGGGCTGTCAGCAAACCAACTGAATACTAACTCTGCTTTAGGAGGAAACCTAGGCCTTCAGGTAAGAGGATTTTTTAGTTAGCCTCAATTACACTTTCATAACATACTAAGGTTATATTATTTAATAGCAAAGATTATAATTAATATTGTGTTTTTAGGCCCTGAGTCTCACAGGACTGGGAGCTCTTCAGAATCAGTTGCTCCAACAAGGTTTAACTGCTAGTGATTTGGCTACAGTGCTTACAGCACAAGCCAATGTGAACTCAAACAATTTGGGACTTGGTAACCAAGATCTGAACTCTGGCTTAAACCTTAACAACTCTGGTTTGTCCAGTAGCGTGATGGGAAACAACTCACTTAGCTCTGGACCACTGTCAGGTTCGTATTGCAATAGATACTGCAAATCCTATTTATGTATGCATGTGTATTGTGGTTGATTGTTATTGGCAAAATTTTCTTATGTTATAATTTCTATCAGGCTTGAGTTGGTCAGAAACAATATGACGACAAGACTAAAGAACTACGGTTTAGTTATAATTTCACTATGATAGTCATGTTTATTTGTCGTTTAGGTACAGGCCGACAAATGGGAGGTGTGACCGTGTCCTCACAATATGGACGGGACCCTGGCGTACAACAGTCGAACCGGGAGAAGACTTCCGACATGGTTATCATTACTAATGTAAGTATAATCACAGCACTAATCTTAATATTTTCGATTGTCATGTTTTCTGATATCTTGACAGTAGTATTGATTGATTGCATTACCTATCACTTCACATGCTCTCATTACAAATTATTTCCCAATTCGTAATAACAGTTATAGCCTTTGACACTTTGGAATGTGCATTATGGCATGGCACTCTTGTAGTCTTGCCATTTATTTAATTATTTCAAAGATAGGTTTAAATTAGGGATGCATCTTTATGCCTTTTTGCCGATATGATACCGAGATAGGCAGTTAGGTTCCTTAGGGTGTAGACATCCGCTAAGAACGTATTTTACAAAGCTCCACCCCTAAGGGGTTAAAAGGGGGTTGGAAGTTTGTAATGAGAAACCGACTTCACGCGGACGAAGCCGCTGGCAGAAGCTAGTACTCTTATAAAAATATCGGCGATACCGATACCGATACGTCAGAGATTTATTATATTCAACCATCTAGTTAAAAAATACATATTACGATATGTTATTATGTATTCGGTTTAGCGTGGCAAAAATACTACGCACACAACCAACAAAAACATGTAGCGAAGTGGCATAAGCGAGGGACAGAAACGGGCGATATAAAAATCGTGCCTCGTTTGAAACGAAACAAACTATCATCACGCTAGTTTTCATTTCTGTTTTGAAGCTCCAAATTTAAAAATTATCGTTGTAGGTATCGACCATGAAAATATCGCCGATGCCGATATATCAGCAAACCCCAAATATCATCAATATATCGGATTCTATCGGATGCATCTCTAGTTTAAACTGCAATGATTGACTCGCGTTTCTGAAATGCAATGACTATAGTACAAATGTAACGTTTTCTTGGACACAGCTGCCGCCGACCGTTACTTGGCAGTTGATTCGCGAGAAATTCAGCGAATGCGGTGACGTCAAGTTCGCCGAAATGACTGCGCCTGACACAGCCGTAGTTCGCTTCCATAAGGAGTGGGATGCCGAAAGGGCAATAAGTATCCTTTTTAAAATGAAACTAGTCGTCTTTGAAATCGTCTATCATACTTTTACTTGTGTATTTGCAGCATTTAATTCAAGTAGAATACAGGTGTGAACATCTGGGTTATTACTGACATGGGAATGAATATTGAACTTCACAGTAATTATGTGTGGTTACATCACTTGCCGTTTTGGTCAACCTGTGTATACTCATCCTATAACTGTAACTCAGTACCTTTTGATAAAATTTTTATTCTATTATTGTGTAATATATTTTCTTAGCACGATATTCAGAAATGTTCGACCGGACCCGCATTGACGGCAGGACAATAGATGTTCGCTTCTTCTAGCATAAGGCAGCAGGAGGGTGAGTGCTTTGACGTATTACAGTTCTTGTTGCATTCCGTTTTCCTTGCGTCGTTTTTTTTTTAATTCCAGAGATAATTAACCTTTGCTTTTAGGAATACTCTTTGCAATTTCCCTTCTGATCTCTCGTAAATGTTACGGCTCGTGCCTTCGGGAAACTGTAATGAATGAGTAGATTTTTCTAACACTGCCTAGATTTTGCGCGCCTACATCGTGTGTTTCTACTTCTTTTCCCATTTTTGGGTGCATAAGATCTTAGTACATTTTATCCTTAGCCTATTGCAACTTTTGACTGTTGTCAGATGAAAAAAATACTTCTAGTTTTGTGTGCATTTGATTATGTGTCACTCATCTGCTGTCGGATTCCATCAATAGCAATAAGCATGTTTTTTCCTGCTAATGTCGTTCGTCCGGCTTGCAAATTTTGTCCTACTTAGGAGATGGATGTGTTGCTCCCCGTCTTTACTTGTCTTGAAATTCTAAAAATATATTATGAGGAAACTGCTGAAAAATCTACTCATCGTAATAAATGGTGTCTTTAAGTTGCAACTGAATGGAGATGAATGTCTCGGAAAGACATCTAAATATTGTAATTTTTGTGATTTCAGGGAAGTTTTGAAGTCGGTCTGATTTGGGGTTTGTATACACTCGGCTGCCTGGATTAAAGAATGATTTTCCATCTTCGTCTTGAATCATGTTTGGTGATGTGTTCTCAAAACTTTGTCTCGTTTGACGTTGAAATATGGATTAAACATTTGTATTTTAGGTTAAGTTAATGTAAGCGTCTGAATGTTTATGTAGCCCTAATGATTAAAGCTTAATAAATTTCTTTTGAGGAAAAATCATTGTTATGTTCTCCATAATTTTCAACTGATCCATTAATAATTCTATGGATTTTAATCTTTGATATCATTCCTTATTTAATATTTACACAATTTACGGCTCATGCTATTTCGAGGTGTCAAGATAATAGTGTCATTGTGCAACTCGTGTTGTCGCTAAGTGTGTATCTAAACTAACACGAAAGTTGTTGAGGCAACTGTTTTTTACTGGAATAGTGAAGCAGTTTGGTAAATTTTGTAAGTCACAACTTGGCAATAGAGTTCTACCAAGCACGGCGTGCTAGTTATGTAATGGCAGTAGACGTGGCGGTCTGTGATAGTGCATAATCGACTTAATTTCTAAAACGACGAAGGTATTAGTTATTTAATGTCTCGAAAAATCTCGCCGTACCAGCAACCAGCGGGCCTGCATTTTTGAATTGCCTTTGATTTTCCAATTCCATTGCCAATTGAAACTTACTTATTATGTTGATGTTGAGAATGCATGAAGTATTTTTTTTATTTGGTAAATAGATTGTATACTATTGGATACTACTAGGCACGTTTTTACGTTGACCCAAGTTCTGGTAATAAATCTTATCGTGACAGTTTTATTGTGAACAATTTAAGAATTTGAATTCGGTCGACATCAGCTTGTGCCACGCTCGTTGGTCGGTTATGTGTAACGAGAACTAATATGTCAAGTTCATCATTATACCAAAAATAGCTGAATAAGCTATAGCTTCTATTGGTTGCAATACTTATTGTAATTTTACTCACTACTTCTCGACCAGATTGTTAAACTTGGAATCGTAGACATGTAGCTATCCTTGTGTTTACTTCGCCATAAGTAGCTAAAGATTGCGCATTGAGCTGTCTCATTCACCATGAAAAGTTTTCGAAGATTGCAAAAGTTGGGTCTGTGATGCGTCGCAGTTACTATGAAATACGTCTTCAGACTTCTTCGACTCTAATGGTAAGTTTTCTGTCATCGAACTTGGAATTTTGTTATTTGTTTCGGGTGTGCATGGGGTTTTATAGAACTTTCATACTTAGAAATATGTCCATACTTGAATCACTCAGTATAGAGATGTTTAGATCGCAGCCGGTTTCCAAATTTTTAACACGAAACCCTTATATGTCATGGCGTATCCTGCGTTTCAAAGAGCGACTGGACACTCAGTACTATGTTGGTTATCGGTCCACTTGGTAAGAAGATTGGTTTGGTCGGTTCGTGGACTGTCCGCTGCCCAATGCGTTTGTATCCTTCCTATTAGCGGACTTAATGTAATGATTCAAGATATTTTATCTTGTTTTTGCTTTAGGTAATTACTGCGTCATTTCTATCCAATGGCTTCGTGATTCATGTCATGTTGGATATCTAGTTGAAGTTTGGATTTTTTTGTAAATCCTTTTTATGAACTCGAGTGATGAACTTAAACAGTTTTGTTTTAATAAGCATCCATTGCAGGTGACAAATGCGCTAAGTAATGACGACTCAGTCGATGTTCCTAAAATGGAAAGATGATAAAACAGCGACTTCGCCATCCATTGAGCAGATAGCAATGCAGGTACATTACTTTCTGTATGAAATTATTTGTGACCCTTCTTTTGATTTGATCTTAGATTTTTTGAGCAATAAGGATCTAGGCAAATCTAATTTGACAGAGAACCTTAATAAAGTGTGAACATCAACCCGATTTCGGCGGAAACTACTACCGTGTTTATTAAATGCCTTACTGAAGATAAACTAATTTATCTACAGGTTGTTTGTTTAAACTGGGTGTGGATGACTAAATCTGAAACTAATGAATAACGAAAGCGAAGCCCAAGCCGGCTAGATTTTGATGAAAAGTACTACAGCATTGAATTTTTGAAATATTAAGCTATCCACGCCCATCTGAGATATTTACATGTAGAATGCATTTATTATTATAAAGAGCTAGAGAATAGTTTCTTTATAAGTTTGCAAAAGGTTATACAAAACAGCAATAACTTTTACATTCAAGATTTGTGAACTAGAAACTATACTTTCGCTAAGTCTCCTATGTTACTTTCATTCCGAAGAAATACATGGTTTCTGAAATCTAGACGGAAGTGTACGATAACGATATAAGTCACAAATTTTTTCAGTCAAGCAGACTGAAAAAGCTTTGGCTTATATCGTTATCGCTTCTTATTGTAAACGTATTTATCAAATTACAGATGGCGTAAGTTCGTAGGAATATGAGGCATTCAATAGTACCTGTATATTTCTTCAAGGTGGAAAGACCAGTTAACATGACAACGCGTAATATCGCTTCAGACGCCGAGGTAAAAATCTTAAAAATAACTACGGCTATAAGTTGTGTTGTTTGCAACTTCCATCTCCGAATATTTACATAATTAGGTATATTTCTTTTTTTACAGGTTTATCGTCAGTTGCAATACCGGTTAACAGGCACGTGATAAAATAAATGTTTTATTGTAAAGAGAAAATAAATAGTGTTTTATTCACATTTGTTTTTTATTATTAGACAACCGTGGTAATTTTGATCTTTTATACCTCCGCCAGAGACCCTTTGCAATTTGCATTATCTCGTAGATAGGGATCCTTAGAGCTGTTAAAATTAACTCCATTATTGATATGACTGATGTGCCGATACATAAGTTTACTACTCCACCGCTTCGCACTGTAAAAAAATAAACATAATCCAGTACCAATATAATCTTCGAGTAAACTGGCTGTTATCATTTGGACAGATCGACGGATTGGAATAAAATTAAAGGTTCCTTTTATGTGCCATTTGGTACTGGAACAAAATTTTTGGTCAGATCTTGATATGTTTCTTCTAAAGCGTACGTGACATTATAATACATATTATTTTCGACGTGTTTTGCACCGTGGGTAAAAATCATCCAATAACATCTGCCGCCCTTGGGCGGAGCAGGAGATAGTGTCAGACGTTTACTGATTAAGAAAAACCCACCCCGTTCCTTCTTAGCCCTATATACCGGGAGGGAAATTTCTTTCAGAAATCAGTTCATGGCCCTAGTAGGGGGCCTCTACGTACCCGATGTGACTTGGAGAAAAGTCCGTGTGTCTGTATGCGTTTCAACCGCGCAGCCATGACATTTGAAAATAAAAAAAATACCTGTGTTGCGCTTGCTTAATGATCTCAAATAAATAAATAGATCTTACAAGTGACCACTAGTTCTATTCAATTCCTCAAATAATCCCCGAGTACTTACAGAAAATGTCATAAAAGCTAAAAATAATTTCCCTCATAACTCGCACTTTTGGAAACGCAGACACGCTGACTCTCAAGCGGTTCATATTCACTTGAGGCAAAAACGTCTCTCGATCGTTCTTGAATACGTCCTCTTCACAATTACCTAAACAGCCACAATCACGGAATGATCTTGGCAAATCGTCCGCAGTATCGAATTTTCCCATAGTTTCATTGCCAATAGACAGTTTCATAATTTCTTTTTTGTATTCGAGGACACATTCCAATTCAGCTAAGTTGCATATTCTTTCGTGATCTGAAATTATAAATGAAATTTGCTATTATAAAGCACCTAGTAATAGAATGTCCGTGCCCACCAATAGTGATCACAACAAAGACAAATTAACTTTGATCAATAAATATTGAGAGACAAATTAACTTTTATTACTTTTCCATCGTTACCCCGATCGAATTGTTTTTAATTGTAGGTATAGTTATTTTTCTTGATTTATATAATGAAATGAACCAAATGATGTAAAAAGTGTAGTCATAGAGCTTGTGGTTAACTGCGCTACTTGTCGCGGGTTCGATTCCCGTACAGAAATGATGGCATTACCTAGAAATATTCGTTCTGTGATAAGAATTATTGACTTACCGAGTGGTTTATAAAAATGTGGTATGCAGTCGCACAATTTGAATATCATTCTTATTCTGCAGTCCAACAAGCAGCGATTATAGGAGTAAATCGGGTATCTCTTACTAGATGTTTCGTTGGTAAATCTGTGATGAACAATGGGTTTTAGTTACTTATCTATAAGATATATTTTTAAAATTATTTTGTTATAAGTTAGACCCGATGTGTGTGTGTCTATGGCACTGTAGCGCTTAGACGGGTGAACCGATTTGGATAGGTTTTCTATCAGTGGTTCTTAGATATGTTTGATCAATCGGTTTACCCGTTTAGAAGTCATGGGGGAAGTGAAAGTGGGAATGAACAATTGAATGTTTGCAATATAAATTATGGCCAAGTGGCATTCCAAATGAAAGGGGAAGATGTAAATTACAAAACACATTTATGATTAATGTAAAGCGGTTTAACTGTTTCAGGTTATAGCTGATAGATACCTGAAGGTATCGACCTAAATGATAAAAAAGTTATTTTTTTTTTAATTTTACTCCACACTGCGCACACTAGGAATTACTCCTGTAATGTGACATAAGACACCAGACCTGGAACAACTACCTATCCTCTGTAGGCCATACAAATATTTGCTCCATGCGGGCATCGAACTCGCAACAAGCAGCGCAGCAACAAATCACTCAACCACAGCACCAGCCGTACCGTCGATGTATAAATAACGAGTAGTCGCTTAACAAATAAACAACTCAATCGCAATGAACTACACATCTACTTGTGCAATCTCGACATCGCCCTTACCTGCACTTCCGAAGATGCAAAGGAATGTACTTGAGATACTCTGAAGCCCGAGTGCTCGTAATTTGCACTCCAAAAGACAAGAACCCTTCAGTTTCGAAAGTTAAGGCTGGCGTCCCGCTCAGAATTACTTCGTCGGGACTCAGTGTATAAACCTACAATTTTAAAATGTGTAGTAGGTAAATATCTCGTAGCTAGTTAAAGATAAATATTTAATAGTTCTTACCTTTTCTTAGTAGGTACATACGAAGGCACTACGGTTAATGAGAGTATACCTTGTGTTATTAATTATTAGATATAAATGAAAGGACTTCGGAAATCAATAATCAATTAAAGGGTAAACCAATAGTGGAAGATTCTATTACGTACACCATAATGGCTATTATAGCTGCGTGTGTAGATATATACTTACCTACAGGTACCTCTCCTGTGACTTTGTACCTACTGATTGCGGAAGGTGGTTTTCTAATTTAGGAAATTGTTAGTGAAATTCGACTCAGTCGTTTATCTAATCTAATGTGTGGGGAAACAACTACGCAAAAATTTTAATTGATAAATCAGCTCACCGTTCTGCAGACGATCTGATCATGGTCTGACTACCAGCCAGATATGGGTTAGGTATCTATAGGTATAATAAAAGGGAATACTGACTGACTGACACATCAACGCACAAATTTCTTTTTATGACATAGACGAGCACTAAGAAAGG
Organism: Leucania comma; assembly: GCA_958295575.1. NCBI lineage: Eukaryota > Metazoa > Arthropoda > Insecta > Lepidoptera > Noctuidae > Leucania > Leucania comma. The sequence continues at coordinate 11,069,474 of OY282476.1, read as the reverse complement.
ATTTTCCAGATCTCATCCCCTCCGAGGATGAAACGGGGGTCCAAAGTTTGTTAGGAGAAATCTACTTTCACGCAGGCGAAGCTGTTGGCAGATGCTAGTCTAAGTATTCAGCAGTAGCTTCGCTCGAGTGGAACTCTGGTATTATCCTAAGCAATTGTAGGACCTAACGGAAAAAATAAAAATAGGCGCGATTGATTATACCTTTCATGTGCTTGACCCACGCTCGTAATGATTGTCATCGTACGTAAACTGTTTTTTTCTTTGACATTCCCGTGACAAAATCTATTCTAAAAATATTAAAGCAACTTATTGCGGCTGCTTCGCTTTGCTTGTCGGCACATCGCGCCCCCGTGCGGCTGTCAATTGTTTGTTCCACTCACGCCGCATCACTTTGCTTTTGCGTTGAATCGCTTACGAAAGGCACCGCGTAATGGTTGCGGAAACAGATTCGCTCAGTACAGTTCCTATCGATGCAAAGAAAAATACAACCGACTTCAATGTAAAAAAAAAAACACAAAGAAGTGCAAATTAACTTAAATTTCGGAAGTCGATGTTTCTGTAATAGTTTAGTCTCTTCGGAATTAAACACAGACTTTCGCAATTAAAGTTATTTTGCACTTTTTTGTTTTTTTTTTTACATTGAAGTCGTTTGTATTTTTCTTTGTAAAAAGTTTTTATTTCATAGTTTTTGGTTGTAGTACCCCTCAGCCAAGCTTAAATAATTACCTTCCGTTATTCGGTTCCATCATCAAATCATCATGACAATTCTAATACCTAATACCAAATACGGTTAGGATGCACTGATTTATTACAGAATTTGGGTTCTTACCTACTTTCCGGCTGCATCATCAGATTAGTTCTATATATCCCCTCCCCTTCGTAAATAAAGCAATTTTACTTGTAACGACAGTTCTGCTATGATTTTTGTAAGAGTTCCGTTCTATATCTTCGAAGTTCATCATCAGATCAAAACGATATTTTTAAGGAAACCAATTCGGAAGTATAACTTTTCATTTAAAATAAAAATTGTCAAAATCGGTCCACAATTGATCGAAATACCGGTAAACAAAAAAAAAAAAAAATACATACAGCCGAATATAGAACCTCCTCCTTTTCGGAGTCGGTTAAAAATGGACCCAAATATCCAAAAAATATGTTACAAAATCAGATTTAGGCTCTTGTGTGTCTTGTAAAGATTTTTTGAACGTGGATTCACTTCTTAAATCCGAAAGGCTTTTTTTAGGTGGGATATCATCCAATGACTTTTCCCGCTCTAAGGCGAAGCGGGATGGCGTGCTAGACTTTTACTGACTAAAACCCACTCCTATTGTTACTTCTTTGCCTTAGTTTCTGGGCTGGGTTCCCTTTTGGACAACTCAAAACACAAAAATATTAGTGTATTGATCCAGACACATTTTTGATGATATTAACTAATGTTATATTGTAGTAGAAGTTGTCTGTCTAAGTATAGGTAAAATGCAGGCAGGTACGCCGAACCCACCTTATAGGCACTGGCGTAGTTAACCAACTGCACAAAAAAGTCAATGTCGTGCACAGAGAGCTCAATGTTGTTTTTGGCGTATACCACACTGCTGTCACTCCATTTGCTGGAATACAAAACGAGAATGTTAGCTACCTAATGGAACACGCTTCGTGTAGTGCTTCGTCATGCAAATGTAAGTGCATTGCCAACAAATGAAAAAGCTGTTGGGACGCGAATTTAAAAATTGGATACGTTTAGGCTGGCTAGGTTTCGTAAATGAATATTGATTAGCGTCATTACTAACTTGGTTGAACACCTATTATGCGCCTGCCAGACTATGCTCCTTGCGCTGCTCATCGCTATGCTCCTCGCACTGCCGTGATTTGCCGCGATGTTGCCCTCTCTGCCCACACACTGCTCTACTCGCGCAATTAATCGCGACGCTCCTCACTTGTCATTTGCCTTGGTGAGACAATGGACGTTGAAACTGTGGCAGCGTGCGCGCTATGCATTTTTAGTATAGCTAATTATAGTATATGTAGTAAAAAAAAATATACATCGTCGTCGTCGTCCTCGCCAACGGAGATGGTGGATCACATCTATTCATCGCAAATCGCACTTTTTCATTTGACCATTCCACGCTTGGCGATGACATAATTTCCAAATTTGCATACGCGTGCGTCTTGCGCGAGCGCTCGATGCGGACTGCAACCGCGCGATTATGTGGCCAGCCACTCGCACTCGTATGTATTGCCGATCCTTTGACTCGCGTGCAAAAACCGACAAAATAGGGAGCAGTGGGCAGGACGAGGAGCATGACGTGTGGCATGACGAGTAATATTGCCACACTATGTATCTGCCTCCTTTCCTCGTTACTTCCCATGCCACTCGTCGAGTGTGTGGCAGGCGCATTAGGTACAGTCGCCAAATTACATCCCAGAACTTAATTTTGTACTCGTCTTTTTTTGCTAAATAACACCATCATGGTTTTGTCCTTACAATTTAAAGTTGGTTTCATTGGTAGGCCATTGCAAAGGAATTTCAACCTAAACTTTTCCGTTTTAAAATCCCTTTTATAAAAAAGGAGGCATTATTTGGTGGATCAAAAAATACTTCTTTCGCTCTGGATGGAGGGAGTGAGGGACTGTCAGACTTTTACTGACTAAAATCCACTTGCGTCCCTACAGTGGCCCATCCAGAACCACAGTAACTCGAACATTCCCTCAGCTCAAATAACTATAACTAAACTATTTTTTATCATTGAGCTTATAAGCAAAATACAATGTTAAGACTAATTTCTAGTTATGGAAAGCCTTTACATGGATGGCGATAGTGATGGCGTAAACAAATGGTTTGTAGGTAATTGAATCTACCCATAGGTAGGCCTACGTTAAAGGACAACATTTATTGGTTTGGACGGATTTCTATTTAGTGTGTTTTGAGACATGGGTCTGGGACCGACATGGGTTTTAGAAGGTTGAAAAGGTAGCAAGGGGTAAAACCGATCGATCATCGAGGTATAGGTAACTGAAAGTAGATATATAGTAAACGCTGAATTACATTATACCATGAATTTAAATTAAGTGGGAGCCTAATGGCTTCCTCGGTGTTTGCGTGCCAATCTTCAGTGTTTATGCAGCATCTCTACGTAGATCATAGCCTAGTTTTCATCTTACGCTCTTGGCCCTCACACCTTTACTTATTACATGTGACGACTGTTCCAGACTGTTTCAGCAAATGGTATAACCGTAGCTGAAAATTGGACCAATCATAATGTTTAACATTTAAAATACTACTTAGTAGGTATTTATTAGAAAGTTCCATCGATGCGCTGAGAAAAAGTAGGATCTTAAAGCGTAATGCTCAAAAGTCAAAAGCGGCTCAAAAGTACTTGGCTACCTGTCCACCTGCATTTGTCTTTATATTACAAGCAATGTATTTTGAGGTTCTATCTTATTAAACATGTTTTTATTTGGTAATCAAACCAAAATATTGTTATAAGTGAACGGTATTTTTTTCAAAGGCACTTCTGCTCTGATAAGAAAGAAAGAAAAGAAATAAAAACATGTTTATTTGGCACACCATGATTATAAACAAAAGTGATTAACTACTAAGAGAAAAGAACTACTTTCCACCAGTTATCTGATTTCATTTAACCAGGAAACGGTCTGTACTTCAGAGTCATAAGTCTTACATTGTTTTCTTGATTTTTTATTGATTTCAATCGAAGAATATTCACCGGAGACAAGAATTGTCTTCATACATCCGGTAAAAGCAACCCAGATAGGTACTACAAAACTGCAGAAGATATCAAGGCAAACTGTTATTTATGTTGATCATATTGTTTTTTTTTATGGTAGGTAAAATCATCCAATGACAAATCCCGGCCTTGGGTGGAGCGGGAAGTAGTGTCAGACTCTTACTGACTTGATTATATTGTTAAATTTGTGTTTCAAGGAACAACTTGTAACAATTGTCGCCGCGGTCCAGTCAGACTTCAACTTATAAAGAAGATTTGAGCACAGTGGTTACAAGTAAACGTAATGGACTGGACCAGACACAGCAGTAGGTACCTACAGTTCAACCTGTACCGCGAATAACCTGTCACTGAAGAAATCCTTAATTTAAAAAAAAACAGCCAAGTGCGAATCGGATTCGCGCACGAAGGGTTCCGTACCATTGGCTAGGTAAACAACAGAACAACAACAAAATAGGCAAAAAATGCCGTTTTTGTTACGGAGCCCCAATTAATTTATTAATTTTAATTAAATTTTATTATTTATTATTAGATGAGATGGGATGGGATTTTAGGTGAAGAACTTTACAGAAATATATAACAGCGCAGTAGCTTCTTGGACCCGTTTATTTGGTCCTAAATATGAATATATTCCAACGAGATAATGATCGAAAAAACACATTAAAAGTTTGCAAGAGTTTTTTAAATGAAAAAGAGCAGTTGCTGACAATCATGATATGGCCTTCGCAATCTCCGAATTTGAATACAGTTTAATTATTATATGATCAGTATGATAAGTAAGTCCACAAGTGCTATTTTACATCTCAGTGAGACTTGTGGAGCAAACTGTAAGGGAGCGTTCAAGTATTACGTAACGCAATTTTTGAAGATTTTAGACCCTCCCTCCCCCCCATGTACCGCACCGTAACGTTTTTCTGTACCCCCCTTCCCCCTCCCTTAACGTTACGTAACATTTAAGTGACCATTAAAGTCACAATTATGTTGAACAAAGTATAATACCTTTGTTATTGTATTAATTGCGTTTGCAGTAGTAATAAACAAAAGAAGAGATGTTTTTATTTAGCCATAAATCAAATAAGTGTAGGTACGTAAAAACACAATTCAATTGCAATTACTGCTCCTCTGTCCATGGGTTTGCCAGCCACTTAGACTCTTTCATTACTGGTATTCGGAGAGCAGACGAAGATGGTTCCGGTATTGTTAAACTACTTGCATCAACTTCGTCTTCATGAAGCCAATCGGCATCCTCAGACAATGCTTCACTATGGCGCACAATGCAGAGCAGCTCATTTGCCCTTTTGGCAGCAAGTCGCTGTGGCCGTACTCTACTTTCAAGAGAGTTTTGGGCAGTCTTGCCATGCACGTAACGACTGTGCGTTTGCACACTATTTTGGGTTGAGAAATAGATCCCACAGATTGCACATATTCTGTTCTTGAGATCTGATTGTACTGATGGACAATAAAAATCGTAAGGCATTTGCTTAAACCCTTCTAGAGGAGGCGACAGATCAACGGACAACCTAACAAGAAGCGGTGAGAACTTGCATGATCCTTTGTCTTGCTGACTAGGTACCACGAGCTTGTTTGAGGTTTGAAGGATAGGGCAGGGTGGCGGCAAGAAAGTAACATAAACGAAGAGGGTAGGAGAGTTGGAAGATTCTAATTCCCTAGCTCCGAGTTGGAGGATTCTAATTCCCTAGCTCCGATTGGAAGATTCTAATTCCCTAGCTCCGAGTTGGAAGATTCTAATTCCCTAGCTTTTTTATTAAAATAAAAAAATGTTACGTAACGCTTTGTTTAAATACTCCCCCCCGCCCTTGTAACGCACTGTAACGTTTTACAAGACCCCCCCTGCCCCCAAATTGCGTTACGTAATACTTGAATGCTCCCTAAGATGATTGCTAAAAAATAACTAACACATTTATATGTCAAAACTAGTTTTTTGAACAAATTTGTGGCTCGGTTGGCAAAGCTATGTGAGGCAGTAACTTAAAACAAAGGTGGCACTAAAAATACATGTAGACGAGTCTAAAGTATAAACACAGTTTTATTAATGTCTAAAGAAATGCAAAAAAAGGTATTTAAAATTAATGAAGTAGTTTAATTTATCCAACCTTAAAAAATGCTTTAAAAATCATTCTGTAGAAAGACTTCCACAGCTGGCTGGATATCATCATCATCATCATCATCATTTCAGCCGAAGGACGTCCAATGTTGGACATAGGTCTCCCCCAACTGCCACCACAACGAACGGTCCTGTGCGTCTCGCATCCACCGCATTCCCGCGACTCTGACCAGGTCATCGGTCCACCTTGTGTGAGGCCTTCCAACACTACGTTTTCCAGTGCGCGGTCACCACTCTGGAACCTTTAGGCCCCATCGGCCATCCGTTCTACGAGCGATGTGCCCTGCTCACTGCCACTTTAGTTAAGCGATTCTTCGGGTTATGTCGGCGACCTTGGTTTTCTTGCGGATATCCTCATTCCTGATACGATCACGCAAGGAAACCCCAAGCTCTCTCTGCACAGCCATCCGGTAGCAGAGCGTTTTGGTCCCTTGCCAAGTCGGTCGAAGCGAACTTCTGTCGGCCCACACTGCCTCCGCTGGTTAAGCCTGATGGAACACTGGCTCACACCGCGAGAGAGAAAGCAGGTCTCTTTGCATCTCTCTTCGCCCATAATTCTCGTCTTGACACTTGTGGTGCTACTCCACCGACTCTGCCTTTCTGCGACACCTCGATGCCCGAAATTCGCATAAGGAACAATGAAGTTCTGAGAGCACTGTGTCGTCTAGACGTGAATAAAGCTAGTGGACCAGATGGTATACCAGCGATAGTTCTCAAGGCTTGTGCGCCCGAGTTGTCTCCTGTGTTGACTCGCTTGTATCGCCTCTCATTTAGGACTGGAATAGTGCCCAAGTCCTGGAAGCTTGCCAATGTACAACCCGTGCCCAAAAAGGGCAGTCGTGCCGATCCTAACAACTATCGGCCGATTTCGGTAACCTCCATACTCTGCAAGATTATGGAGCGTGTATTGAACTCGCGCCTCATGGCATACCTGGAAGGTAACGATCTCCTCAGTGACCGACAGTACGGGTTTCGCCGCAATCGATCTACTGGGGACCTACTAGTTTATGCCACCCACTTGTGGGGCGAGGCCCTCGAGAGGAATGGGGAAGCGATTGCGGTTTCTCTAGACGTCTCGAAGGCCTTCGACAGGGTATGGCACGCTAGCCTTTTGAGTAAGCTTCCAGCGTACGGCATTTCCCCTGGCCTGATTAGTTGGGTAAAAGACTTCCTGAGTGAACGGTCTCTCCGAGTTGTTGTCAACAGATGCTCATCAGAGCCCATGACGACTAATGCCGGAGTTCCTCAGGGGTCTGTTCTCTCTGCAACTCTCTTCCTCCTGCATATCAACGATCTGCTGATGCCCGGTATCTATGGGTATGCAGATGATAGCACAGTTGTAGACAGATACCTGCCAACTCCTCGGGCTAGTAAAGAGCTAATCCAGGCTGAAAGGGAGGCTATGGTGGAGCGGACGAATGCTTCACTTCAGGCAGTCTCCAAATGGGGCGAAGCCAATATTGTGGGATTCAACGCCACCAAAACACAAGCGTGTCTGTTCACCGCCAAAAGGAGCCCGTTCACCTTGGCTCCTGCTTTCCAGAATGTATCCCTGGAGTGCACCGACCGCCTTCAGCTCTTGGGGGTAGAAATTTCCTCAGACCTCAACTTTGGGCGGTTCATTGAGTCCAAAGCTAAGGTAGCTGCTAGGAAACTCGGCGTTCTAGCAAAAGTCCGGCGGTACTTCACACCGGAACAGCTTCTAATCTTATACAAAGCATAAGTCCGTTCGTGTGTGGAGTACTGCAGCCACATATGGGCTGGTGCTGCAAAATGCCACCTAGCAGCTTTGGACTCGGTGGAAAGGCGTGCGAAGAGGCTAATTGGTGATCCAGACTTGGTTAAGTCCAATCTACAAAGCCTCGAGCACAGGCGTAGAGTAGCCAGCCTTTCGGTGTTTTACAGGATGCATTTTGGAGAGTGTGCGCTGGAATTGCATGACTTGATACCGCCATCTCCTTTCTACCATCGAACAACCCGGCGTACGGCGACTATCCACCCTTACGTTGTTGAAACTTCCACGGTCCGGACTAAGCGTTTTGCCTCGTCGTTTATACCGCCTACATCGAGGGACTGGAACAATTTGCCTGCTGCGGTTTTCCCGGCCAATTATAATTTAGGCGTCTTCAAGGCTAGAGTGAATAGGCTCTTAATAAACTAGTGCGCTTTACCATCGACGATTGCATCACTGCTTACCATCAGGTAGGATTGCAGTCAAGTGCTAGTTTATAAAATATAAAAAAAAAAAAGTATGTAGGCCTCCCCAAGTGGGACCACAACGACCAGTCCTGTAAGCTTCGCATCCATCGGATTCCGATAACCCTCACCCCTAGGTCGTGCGAGCGAGAAAGAGGGATGGAGCTATACACCCTAAATAGCTCCATTCCTTTTAACAGTTCAGTTTAGGTCGTCAAATGGATCGCGGTAGAAATTCGCTCTGGTCATCGGTCCATCTTGTGGGTGGCCTTTTAATATTGCGGCTGCCAGTACGCGGACGCCACTCCAGGACTGCGACCAAATAATATGTGCCTACCCTTTGCCTAGTTTGGCGATTTTTCGGTAATCTAGGTTCTCCTGTGGATATTATCATTCTTGAATCGACCACACAAGGAAACTCCGTGCATAGCCTTCTTCATAGTAGGTAACAAGGTATTATGTGTATGTCCAATAGGAAAACTCGAACATAATTTTATATACCTAGCAAAGTTTATCTACTGTGCAATGAAGTTGAGGAATACTTACGTAGGATCGTCGAGTATCGCCACGTTGGAGTTGATAATATGGCATATCCCTATTTCAGTCATGGCAGTATCGACAGTTATGGGCCACTTGATTAGAGTCGTCAACGTTTCGTTGTTAAATCTCATAAACAAATCTGCTGCGATTGTCGCGTAGTCTTGAGGATCTATGAGCTTTAAAAAATATAATTTCAATGTGATTAGCAGTTCTTGCTGTCAGTGGGGTTTCAATTGTTTCGACTAGAGATTGCTTGCTGTTTGTCATATCTATTCTATAGGATATAATTATATATAGCGACGCGAAGGCTGGGATTTTTTTTGTTCATAGGTTCTGCGGCAGGCCGGTGACGCAACTATTGCCCCGTCTATTGGTAGTAAATTACGAGAAAGTCGTGTCAATGTCGCTCCCATGTCTCTGATCTTCCAAATCTCGGTGAGGGAACCAGACAAAAAGTTGCTGGGCATCTAAGTTGCTCTAAGGCGCCGGGCCCCTTAGGAAAGTTCCTACATAAATTATTACCTTTAAAATTTCGGGTGGTGGTAAGTCCAAAACATTTAATGCTTCCAAAGAGACTGATATTATCGCTGAATAGTATGATTCTAAGTTATATCCAGTTCTATTGTAGGTGTCACTGAAAAAATCATAAAGCTGTAAATTTTGCAAGAGTCGGATGTTGAAGGTAATTTCAGAAACTAAACATCCGATTACTAAAATTCTTTGAATAATAAAAACTTGCACTATAGGTGTCATGGATTAATTCTCTTTGGTTGTCATAGACCATAGCATATTTTATTAAAGAAATGTTTAGTTCATTTGAAATAGGCCACGACAGCGATGCCGCAAAAATAAGCTAGCGTATGTATGAAATAAAACTTACTTAACATAATTAGTTAACATTTCATTGTCAACTTTGGTAACGGGACACAACACAACAGCGGGGTAGGACACATTCCAGTTCAAGTAGTCTTTCTCCACGCTATTCACTATAGGTTGTTCCTGGAATTAACTCCTTACAATAAAATCAACATTCCTATAGGTACGAGTATAAATATATAATATAAGAATAAATATAAAATTTTCAATACGGGGTTAAAAAAGTTAGCGAATCTCTGCTGATGCGATTGGTATTGACATGTAAAAGCAAAAAAAAAAATGTTAAAGTTTCCAACTTCACAAAAAGCGGCTGTTATCTGGCTGCGATCCGCTGTGATGAACTGAAATAGAGACTTTTTATTGTCATGACATTAAAAGAGTTATTAGCATACACATGGATGGAGAAGGAAAGGGAAAAAGGACGGATGGCTGGTGTGAGAACTGATATGAAAAAATGGGAGTTAGTGATAGCATAACGGATGACATGACAGAATGGGAGACAAAAACGTGTTGCGCTGACCCCAAGTAAAGCAGGATAAGGGCAGAAAGATGATGACGCCATGTGAATACTCATTATGACTAGAGTTTCATCAATCTATCTACATATACATATGTCGTGGCCAGATCATAGAAATTGATCACCTCATGATATGGCCAAGTTAAACTGGCTAGATCATTGTGAACGTTAAAGTTTGATGAAATTTCAATCTACGTTTGTCCTAGCTTCTTTAGACTTTTCATTATCATTATAGAAATCCTACATCAATCAATCCTACGCCAAACTAGGATTGACATATTAACAAATGTTAACGTTTAAACGATCTGGTCAGTTTTAGTTAGCCATATCATGAAGTGATCAACTTCTATGATCTGGCCAAGACATATATAATCTAATCAGCCCATTAAGCTCCACTGCTGGGCGAAGGCTTCTCTCTTCCTGTCCACACATGTTTGTATCCGGCCATTGCAGGCCAGTCTCTCCGGTCAGAGTCAAGCTCATCTCTCCACCTCCGCTTTAAACGAAGGTTTAATGTGTCCCTATAGATCTACTCACCACAAGTCTGGTATACTGAGCAGACAAAAGGACGAAAATTATAGCGCAGGATATGCCAAAGCATGCCGCCCAAAATAATCTGAAATCCAGAGAAAAATCTGCTTAAAATTCTTGTCCAAACTAAACGTTTGCAAAGCTAGCCTGTCCTAACAAGATTAAATTCTGATAAGTTGAACCGATAAGCAATTTGTTTTAAGCCAAAGGAGAGAAAAAATAATCCTAATGTGAAAAGCTGATATAATGCTATTGCATATAAATATGGTATTAGTCTAGTATTTTATTTTGAAATCTGATTGATCAATGACTGATTAGAAACCGACCGATCGACCTCGCAATATGACCTTTTTTTAAAGTGTATATTATAATCATCCAATAACTCTACTGTTTGAGGTTTGACATATCTGTGCTCTTTCCGCTCTAGATGGAGCGAGTGGGAGTGTTAGTGCTTTAGTTACTATGTCGGTGGCAACCTCGAAAGGCTCATTGTGACCGGTAAAATAGATAGAAAAAGGCCTCGTGCGTTACGTGCGTTGCTCCGACAAAAAATGACACGGCCTCTCGGTCCACTCAAGAGCTGGAGAAGTCATTGTTCATTTCGCACCTTGAATAGAAAGTCGAAAATCTTCGAAGATAAACTGCCAATATAAATAATAGAATAGAATAGAATAAACTGTATTGTACAACAAAATAGTAACAAAAACTATATCAATAATATGACCATTATATAGGTACTGGTCTAGTAAAGATATAGGAAACTTGGACGACATAACTAACATTTATCAAAAGCATCTCTTTAACATTAACACATATCGTTTGTCAGTCAACAGGGTCCTTTTTTTTTTCTTTTTTCGGCGGGTAGAAGTCATCCAATGACATCCCCCGCCCTTGGAAGGAGCGGGAGATAGTATCAGACTCTTACTAACTAAAAAACCCACCCCGTTCCTTTCTTGCCTTTCATACCGGGGCCCAGCCTTCTTTTCAGAAGCCGACCCTTGGCCCTAATAGACTTCGATCCTGCTTGCCTGCTAGCAGGCTGGGTCTCTACGGTTTGCTGACAATTCCTCGCGTGGGAACAGTACGTGCCGTCGACGACTTGGGCTCGGTCCAGCCGGTTACCGACAGACGTCGGACAGCGAACTACCCATTACTCGCCGTCCGCAAGCCCGCGTCTACGGTGGCTGAAAATCGGGGTCGGAATCCCGGCGGCATCTGGGGCGTGAACGCCGTTGCCTTATGCGGTCAGCCTCCTCCTTTGCTAGCACTACTGTTCCGTAGAAGGAGGCGACCGCCTGCACCCCTCTTCGCTCCTGACCATGGGCTGTACCAAGGTCCGGTTCGAGAGATCGCCGCCACCGGTCGCTCCTACGAAGACACGGCGATGCTCTGACCAGGTGGGGCAACAGGGGTCTACACAGTGGCGACTCCCAGGCGTCTCTTCCGCATGAATTCGGTGCAGGTACTGTTCCTTACTCGTAGACGTTAACAAGATAGAGATAGAGGCGTAGAGTGCAAGAGAGTGTAAGGTTATAGGAGTGCAAGGTAAGAGTGAGTGTAAAGTCATAGATAAGCACTAAGAGGGAGTGCTTGAGAGTGAAAGAGGTAGATGAGTGAGAATAGTGAGAGGATAAGTTGTAAGAGTGATGTGTTATCGGAGGAAAGAGTGAAGTGTGTTATGAGAGGAAAGAGTGACAAACTAAAGGAGGGAGAGGGAAGAGGGAATCAAGAGACTGTTTCCTTGTGAGGTAAAGGTATAATATATAAAAGGATAAATACCATAAAAAAAAACAAAAGATAGTGTAGGTATATAGGTGTGTATGAGGCTTGGTGAGTTTTCAATCACGAAACAACATTCGTTGTCAAGTGCATTCGCCGCGGAGTTAGGAGAGGCACTGTCGGCGCGACCGAGCGTTAGCGGGGCGATCAGCTAGCGGCGCGAGAGGCAGGTGCGCGGGCGCAGGCGCGGAGGTAATGTGGTGGCTCGCGTTGTAGTGCAGCATCGGCCGCGCTGGTTCGGAGTGCAGTGCAGCCACAATAGTATAAAAAATGATGGTCAGTCCGGTCCAAGGGGTCGAGAGCGCACAGAGGAGCAGCAGCAGCAGCGGCAGCTGCAACAGCAGGAAACAGGTGTCCAGACCAGCCTTCCAGGGCTGGTAGGTCGGATGCAGGAAACAGATGTCCAGACCAGCCTTCCAGGGCTGGCAGGTCGGATGCAGGAAACAGATGTCCAGACCAGCCTTCCAGGGCTGGCAGGTCGGATGCAGGAAACAGATGTCCAGACCAGCCTTCCAGGGCTGGTAGGTCGGATGCAGGAAACAGATGTCCAGACCAGCCTTCCAGGGCTGGCAGGTCGGATGCAGGAAACAGATGTCCAGACCAGCCTTCCAGGGCTGGCAGGTCGGATGCAGGAAACAGACGTCCAGACCAGCCTTCCAGGGCTGGCAGGTCGGATGCAGGAAACAGATGTCCAGACCAGCCTTCCAGGGCTGGCAGGTCGGATGCAGGAAACAGATGTCCAGACCAGCCTTCCAGGGCTGGCAGGTCGGATGCAGGAAACAGATGTCCAGACCAGCCTTCCAGGGCTGGCAGGTCGGATGCAGGAAACAGATGTCCAGACCAGCCTTCCAGGGCTGGCAGGTCGGATGCAGGAAACAGATGTCCAGACCAGCCTTCCAGGGCTGGCAGGTCGGATGCAGGAAACAGATGTCCAGACCAGCCTTCCAGGGCTGGCAGGTCGGATGCAGGAAACAGATGTCCAGACCAGCCTTCCAGGGCTGGCAGGTCGGATGCAGGAAACAGATGTCCAGACCAGCCTTCCAGGGCTAGCAGGTCGGATGCAGGAAACAGATGTCCAGACCAGCCCTCCAGGGCTGGCAGGTCGGATGCAGGAAACAGATGTCCAGACCAGCCTTCCAGGGCTGGTAGGTCGGATGCAGGAAACAGATGTCCAGACCAGCCTTCCAGGGCTGGCAGGTCGGATGCAGGAAACAGATGTCCAGACCAGCCTTCCAGGGCTGGCAGGTCGGATGCAGGAAACAGATGTCCAGACCAGCCTTCCAGGGCTGGTAGGTCGGATGCAGGAAACAGATGTCCAGACCAGCCTTCCAGGGCTGGCAGGTCGGATGCAGGAAACAGATGTCCAGACCAGCCTTCCAGGGCTGGCAGGTCGGGAGCCCGCAGAGGCCAGAAGATGAAGGTGCTGCAAGTTAGAGGCTCTCCGCCATCAGAGCACGAGTGGCGGAAGAGCTTGTGCTTGCTGTCTTCTTCAAGAACTACTGCCAGAACACCAGGCTGACCAAAACCTCACTCCAAACTTCTCGAAGACTTCCCAAAGACTCGAATATCAAAAACAGACTCGTCTTTGACAGTCATGCCGGCTGGTCTGTTCCATAATTTAAAAGTTTCAAAAACAGAATCCAAAGAAAGACGCCAGCCAACATGGCCGTCTCACAATAAGGTATAGGTTACAATAATTTAGAATTAGTTAGAAAGTGTAAGCCTAGCTTATGAATAAATGGTATAAAACTCCTTAGAAATAACCATAGCTATTAGGTGATGGATGAAAAGGAAAATAATAAACTGACAGAGTGACAGTTGCCAAGTCAAAATGTAAACAGAAAAATTATATATATAAATATTATCATGGAAACCTATAAGTAACAATGAATATGTGAGATAATTATGTGAGTATAAATAATACTACAGTACTTACCGAACTTGCCATGTTCGGTGAGAACATGCGCCGTGAGGTCTTTCCAGCCACACCTCAAAGAGGGGACTTACCGCCATTCGTGGCGTGCCCAGTCAACAGTTTCTATGGTTTTATTTAGTGTCAAATTACATCAAAACTAACTATAACTTAATGTCAAACGTATTTGAAATACCTATTTTATTTTCAGTAACAAATCTCAAACAATAAATAAATGAAAGACGTCTTATGACTTCAATGTACCACTTTAATGTACCCCTACCACATACGACATAGTGGGGTGCGTTGAGGCTTGAGGGCAGCCCGTCAGATTAGTAAAAGAAATCGATCTATTTTAATTTAGCATCCTACTATTAGGAACGTTACCTCTCAAACCAATGTATATCAGTATTAGCGATGTAAGGCAGTCCATGAGTGGCAGAAGTTCTTAATTCGCTTTGTAAATACTTGATCAGTTTCCGAGTCTTAAAATTAGTAATAAATTTTCAATACACTTACTCGGAAACCCCCTTATCTCATCGCTTACAGGCACGCAATGGACTGTTTTCCGCACTAGTGCGGAAAAAAGGGCGTGCTCTCCCTCGCCACAATTTATTGTAATAGAATAGTTTATCGTATCAGGCTGGGCGCACGTCAACCCCCACGAGGCGCGGGTCAACCCCCGTGAGTCGTAAGTGTATTTAAAAACGTCGTTTGACACACGTACAAACTTGTCACTGCAGCCCTCGGCTCCATAACACACTCGCTACGGCTTGTGCGAATTCTACCTCGGTCGTAATGATAAACTTTCTGCACTTGTATCAAAATGTACTATTTGTTACTGAGTTGTTGATTATTAATTAAATTTTTCTATAAAGTATTTGAATTTAAAATTGTATTACCTAGTATTTAACCGGCACAGCAGCAGTTCCTATTAGATGAACATAACAGATGTGACATTGACCTACAAAATAAAATCATTGAATAACTGTTGAATAACCGTATGACGTATGGAGTGGCGACCGCGTACCGGAACACGCAGTGTTGGAAGGCCTCCTACAAGGTGGACCGATGACGTGGCAAGAGTTGCGGGAATCCGATGGTTTTGAGATGCACGAGATTCTGATGTGATGATGATGATGATGATGAACCGAATGACTGAAATCTACTGAAACGTATAGCCACTTAATCAAAGCTCTTCGCACACCTATTATCTTTCTATTTTATTTCTAATTACGATATTTAAATGATTATCGTGGATAAAGTCGCGAGTAGAGCTGGTAAATAATACTTAGAAACATTACCTCTCAAACCAATGTATTTCAGTATTAGCGATGTAAGGCAGTCCATGAGTGGTAGAAGTTCTTAATTCGCTTTGTAAATACTTGATCAGTTTCTGAGTCTTCAGCCGGCGCGCGTAATTATCACGTTTCTTCTTAAACGTAGGTTTTTCTTTCACTGTTATTCTTAACATCTTTAGTTTTTATTTACAAGACTAGCCTTTACTTCTTCGAATTTTATTAATATTAAGACTCATGTATTTTTTGCCGGTGCTAAGCACCGAATGACAATACTAAAACTGACAAAGCGATTTCCTAGTTACCGGTATTAAATATGATTTTGAGTTGAATAAGGATTTTGGTGGGGGAACATCATAATGTTATTATAATGACGGCTTTGTTATTTACAATAGAATTTTTCATCAGTGGAGTAACTGCATTGTCTAACTTTTATATTTCATGTTGTTCTATTATTCATACTAATTTTATTTATTTATTTATTTATTTAAACTTCATGTACAGTAGTGGTACATAGGCGGACTTAATGCAACAAGGCATTCTCTACCAGTCAACCTTTGGGTTAAAAAAGAAAATACTGTGGTAGGTAATTTTATAAATGTGAAAGTAACTCTGTCTGTTTGTCACGCTTTCACGGTTAAACGACTGAACCGATTTTGATGGAATTTGGTAAGGAGGAAGCTCGGACTCCAAGGATGGACATAGGCTACTTTTTGTCCATCTTTGATTTCAATTTCGCGTCCGCAAGAACCAACATTCACGCGGACGAAGCCGGTGGCAAAAGCTAGCGGTGGTGAAATAATAGAATTTGCCACAAATCCTTCCCAAAACTTTAACTTTAACCAATATTACAAAACACCGCTTATATGAAAAAAAGAGGAAAAAAATATACATCGCTACAGCCGATATTGCTACGGCGTAGCAGATGTAGCAACGGTTCAGCCCCCCTAGCTAAGTTACAATCGTTTCGTTTAACGTGAACGCTTGGATTTGGCCACGGCCCTAATTCCTTTGTTCGAACAATTGAATGGGGGGCGTGGCTACTGCAAGTGTTCACGCTAAACGAAACAATTGTAATTTGGTTAGGGGGCAGTTGATTTTGCTAATGTTCAAAAGAATAACCGTGTTCTTGAACCATAAAGGTCAAGAGAACCTGTGTTCTTTCAGTTGAACTTTTTGTTCTACTGTACTGACTCAAATCCACCTGCGTGTTAAAGTTTGATACGGCTCCCGCTCTACCCGGAACTAGATAAATTTTGGATGATTCTCACCTTCAAAAAGGTGTTTCAACAGAACATAGTGTTTTTTTTTTTTTTTTTTTTTTTTTTTGTGGTAGGTAAAATCACCCAATGACAAATCCCGCCCTTGGGTGGAGCGGGAAGTAGTGTCAGACTCTTACTGACTAAAAACCTACCCCGTTCCTTCGTTGCCTATAGTGCCGGGGCTGAGCCTTCCTCTCAGAAAACGGCCCTTGACCCCAGCAGGCTTCGACCCTGCCTGCCTGCAGTAGCAGGCTGGGTCTCTTCGGTGTGCTGACAGCTCCTTGAGGCGCGCGGGAACAGAACGCGCCGTCGACGACTTGGGCTCGGTCCGGTCGGTTACCGGACGATCGGACAGCGTGCTACCCATTGCACGCCGTCCGCAAGCCCGCGCCTACGGTGGCCGGAAATCGGGATCGGAATCCCGGCGGCGGCTGGGGCGAGCGCCCCGTTGCCTCTGCCTGATGCGGTCGGCCTCCTCCTTTGCTAGCATTACTGCTTCGCAGAAGGAGGCGACCGCCTGCCATCCCTCCTCACTACGGACCATGGCCTGAACCAAGGCCCGGCGAGAGAGATCGCTGCCGCCGATCGCCCCCACGAGGACACGGCGATGCTCCGCCCAGGCGGGGCACACCTCTACAGTGTGCTCCACCGTGTCCTCCGGGTGTTCAGCACAGTGGCGACACCCGGGCGAATCTTCCGCACGAATCCGGAACAGGTACTTAGCGAACTTTCCGTGTTCGGTAAGCACCTGCGTCGTGCGGAAGTTGAGAGCGCCGTGAGGTCTTTCCAGCCACGCCTCAAGGATGGGCCTTATCGCCCCAATTGTGGCGCGCCCCGAACGAGGTTGCGATAGTCGCTGACGCCATTTCGCCATGAGATCCCGCCGGAGCTCTGTCCGCCATGCCTCGACTTGTCGCGGCAGCGGAATTTCGCCCCGGCGTTGCATCTCCATGCGCTTATCGTGCATGTGTGCAAGGACTGTTGCCTCCAGATCCCATGGCGGTTGGCCAGCAAGGAGGGTCGCCGCCTCGCGGGAAATCGTTCGGTACCCTCGCACCATGCGTATTGCCATGACCCTCTGGCACGCATTCATCTGGGCCCTCGGTTGCTGTTGCAACGTCGGTGCCCACACCGGAGCCCCGTAGAGGGCCATGGACCGAACGATTCCCGCGTAGAGCTTCCGGCAGGAGGCGTCTGGTCCCCTGAGGTTGGGCAGGAGCCGCCCGAGAGCAGCCCCAGTCCGATTCAGTTTGGGAGCCAGACGTCGGAAGTGCTCCTTGAAGTTCCACCAGCTGTCGAGGACGAGTCCCAGGTACTTCATCGTCGACCCGACGCTGATGTGAACCCCTCCTACCGTTAGCTGGGATCCCGGTGGTGGCGCACCCCGAGGGCCGTGAAAGCACATGGCCTCGGACTTGTGCAGTGCCACCTCGAGCCCCAACTGCTGGATCCTTTCAACGACTATCGCAACCCCGCGTGTCGCTAGTTCGACCGCCGTCCGGTACGACTCTCCCCGCGCTAGGATCAACGTGTTGTCCGCGTAGCAGACCACGCTGACCCCGTCGGGGAAGTCGCCGCGCAGCACGTAGTCGTACCCGATGTTCCACAAGGGTGGTCCTAGTACCGATCCCTGCGGAACACCGCATCCCCCGTCGTGAGGGCTCGTACGCGCATGATGGCGTCCACCGTGGAGCGCATCCTGCGAAAGCCGAACTGTCCGTCCGAAAGGTCCGGCCCCACCCGTGCTAGGCGCGCGACGAGGCGGTTTGCAATGACTCTTTCAAAGAGCTTGCCCACCTCGTCGAGCAGCACAATGGGCCGGTATGCGGACGGAGAGTCCGCAGGGCGCCCCGGCTTCGCTATGAGGACCAGTTTTCCCGTCTTCCAGCGAAGTGGGAACTGGCCCCTCTCCAAGCACGCGCTAAAGAGCCCCCTCAATCGAGGCCCGAGAGCCTCCATGGCCAGGACCCAGGCTTTTCCAGGCAAGCCGTCGGGTCCTGGGGCGGTATTTTTGGCACTCAGCCTTCGTACCGCCACTCTCATCTCTACCTCGGTCACCTCTGGAACATCGTCGTCGTCGTGGTCCGCGTCAGGTACTGCTGGTGGTGGTGGAGCCATGGGCGGGGGGGAGTGTACCCCCCGCGTAGGGAACAGAGTGCCGACTACACCCTCCACGAGCTCGGGCCGGAGACTCTGAGTCAGCGGGGGAGCCCATGGGCGGAGTTTCTCCCGCACCATCTTGTATGGGCGTCCCCACGGGTCTGCATTCAGAGAACAGAGCATAGTGTACTGCTATGGTGTGTCATTCAGTGTTCACTCTCTCTTCTTGTTGCTACGGTACAGTTTATGTTGTTGTAGCCTTGATCGTGTCCATACGGCGTAGCGCCTGCTGCTTTAGCGTAGCTCTTTTTGCTACGGCGTAGCTCCTGTTGCTACGGTAGAGCTCTTGTTGCTACGGTGTAGCTCTCGTTTTTGTCATACGGTATAGCTCCTGTAGGTACAGTGTGTAGCTGTTTAGTCGTTGTAACTCGTGTTGCTATTGCTACGGTGAACCTTTTGTTGCTGCGGCGGAATTCCTGTTGCTACGGTGTAGTGCCTGATACTACAGAATAGCTAATGTAGCTATGGTGTATCTCCTGTTGCTACAGTGTAGCTCCTATTGCTAGGTGTAGCTACTGTTGCTACAGCAGAGTTCTTGGTGCTACGTCGTAGCTCCTGTTTGTGCAGCGTAGTTTCTGTTGCTACGGAGTTGGTCCTGTTGCTACAGCGCAGCTTCTTTTGCTACGGTGTAGCTCCTGTTGCCACAGTATAGTTGAAGTTTGACAGTGGACATCTGTCGGCTGAAATGGTGATGAGTTGAAGTTGCTACGTTACAAATACCGTAAACCGCGATTCAAGTTTTAGTTAATGATAGTTAAGCTACTCAATGCGTTTTCTATTCTAGTATCGGTTTCAATCAATCTGTGACATGAATAACAATGACTGCTGTATAACATATCTAGAAAAATGAATCCAAACTTTGTCATCATAAAATTACAAACTTCAGACTGTATAGATAAACCTGTTGGAAATATTACTAAATACAATGTAATCCGCAACCAAGTACTATATTAAAATCACTTTCATAAATCATTTTTTATCACGAACTCGAAGATATTTTTAACGAAAATGTTTGTGAAAATCTCTACTTAATCCGGAGATTACATCTAATACCAAGGATTCTTAGAATTGGTAGCCACCTCTGCTGCGAAAACGAACACTGGACATTGGACTATTATGTTATCAAGCAAAACCAAATAGATTTCGTAGAAAATAAAGGTATTTCATTTTGTACAGAACTACTTACATTAATGTATTTTTATTATACTGCTGTAGTAACTTAGTAACTTTTTGTGTAAGTTCAAATTGTATCCTTTGTAAAGCAAAGAATGGGGCTATTGTGGTAATCTTATAAAATAATCCTAACAATAGACCCTGATGCCTTCATATTTTACAATATAATAGGCAATTGAGATATTAATCCAAATATAATCGGTGACCCATTATTATTTTCCATGAACATTAAGGGAAACTGATTGAAATGTTTCTGGAGAAGGAAAATTGGCGGAAAACAGCATTAAATATTTTTGGAATTGGGACACTTAATTTTTCAAGAGTATTCAAATAAGATAAGTAATACAAAATATCAAAGAGAACGATCGAACTAAGCGATGAGACCATAATGGACTTAGAAATTATCTTAATTAAACCTTAAGCTTTCAATTTGTCGAATTGGCCTTAATAAAAGGTCTAATGGTTGAATCTCGTTAAAATGAGGTTGAATTAATTTTGGCGAAAACGTATTTCACGTAGTAGTCTTATTTAAACAATTGAACGATTTGCATTAGTGTTTATTAACTGTTTATTCTGATTCCATTTGGTAATTTAGGATGGAAGTGGGTTGAGTCTATGATAGAATAAGTGTGTTTTTGATAGGTATACAAATTATTTACCTACTGTTTATACAACAAATAGAAGTGTAACATAACTCAATTTAGGACTTTCGAAAATTTTCAAAAATGAATTTTCGGATGCAGTTTAAAGTTTTACTGTAGACCATAAACAATTAAAACCTATGAACAAGTATGTGATTTAATGTCAGAGCAATCTATTTGTTAGCCATAAAACCCACGAGACTCGTTGCAAAGCAAACGCTAACTTTATCAGAATGCCCGTGTTGTAGTCAAGAATGCCCTAATCGGCCATTAGCTAGCGTTAAGCCCCTATTTATTATCGTAACTAGTGGCGCACTATCGCTTTCGGTCCGACTCGGAGATCGTTCCGTGTTTCTTACATGGCCATTTGTCTGTACCCTCTTACTAATTCAACAAAACGTGAGAGCCGCCAAGATAACAACTTCGATTCGAAGATTGGCGATACAATGGCTCGCTATCGAGCGATAAAATGGCGCCGCTCCTTGGTTCTGCGTACACAATAACTTATTATTCGACTAGACTTATGGTTTTACCTTTAGAATTGCTACGTGGTTGCATTAGAAATTCTGCAAAGCGGTGAAACATTGTTATTTAATAAACTAGAACTACATCATTAATTTGAAAAAAAAAAAACAAATGTAGGGTCTAGTAAGAATCGTTCAAGACTAAGTATATACTCGATATAACAACGAACGATGCGAAGGTCAAATCTTGTCAAGAAACATTATTTCTTTTGCGGTAAAACTGCGCGTCTGTGTAGTTAAGGCGCGAGGTGTCGGTCCGATCGCGGCGGATCATTACTCTTTGTCAAAGTTGGTCGGTCGCTCACCGCGATCCCGCGCGCTCAATCTCCGGCCCCCGCAAGCTCACGTAGATTGCTGCATCGCGAAACCTATTTAAACTTAAATAAGAATTGCCAACCGCTGTTAGTAGGCGCCGTCTTGTTCTGTAGACGTTTTTAGAGATTGTTGATTACGTTTGGATAAATGTTTCAATTATCTGTAATAGGCATGAAATAAATTCATCTTTAGGAGTTATGCTGCGCAAGATAACGAATATTGCAAGTGCTCGTTTAATGAGAAAGTGATGTTGACGATTTATTACTGTTTTTTTTTATTGTATTACTTGCAATAATAATTTTTAAAGTAGTTTTTAATATTATTTGTTTAGTTAGAGTATTAGAGAGTTGTAAAAACTTTTAATAAGGTCTAAGACAAGATAATGTCCTACTTACTGCGCTGATATTCATATAAGCTACTTTTAGCTGGCTCCTTTGAGTCAGATTATAGAATTCTAGAGTATGTTTACTGCCTTTCTTCTTCTCGCAGAATACACGACATATTATAAAGATCTGCGTAAGTAGCATATATTATTTAGAATGTATTCATAAATAACTTTTGTGTAAAAGTGGATAAAGTTTTTACCGAGTTTTGAGGTCGAAAGCTTCGGCGAGCTGAAGTAATTTGATCAAAATAGCCAGGCCGCGGCCGGTCACTATAACTTTTAAACCTGTGCCTACCTTAAAATTTCGATTTATGGCGAGATTTTTAGACTTGATAAAAGAGATAGGGCTCTATTTGAATTTAAGAGAAATTCTATGTACACATCACGTAAGCTCACTGAGCCTGCCATTCAGAGTTCAGATACGCGTAAAACTGGATATTGTAACAGTCATGTACCCTTTTTCAGTACTGTTTTCTAAGTGATTGAAACTTTACTATGTTGACCGCTGAATGTCTAAAGACGTCCCTGGGTTAAAGTAGGGGACTCGTAATAAAGATACCACGTATCTTTAATTTACAATAAATCAGTAAGTATCCTTGAATCATTACAAAAACATGTTTTTAACCCCCGATGGAAAAGAGGGGTATTATAAGTTTGACTTGTAGACAGACAAGTCAAACTTATAATACTCCTCTTTTCTGTCTGTCTGTGTGTCTGTCCGTCGCATTTTAGCGCCCAAACGAATGGACCGATTTTGATGCGGTTTTTTTTTTTTGAAAGCTGGCTTAATCGAAATGGTTCTTAGCTACAATTTATGAAGATCAGTGCAGGTGTTTAAGGTCATCAGCTCGTTTGTTAACTGCGGTTAAACATTTAATGGGTATTTGTTTTATTTTAAACATGTGTGCCCTAAAATTTGAAATAGTCTTGTACAATCTGGTGCCATTGAGATGGTCTGATGATGGAGTTCGAAGGTAAGAACCCGGATTGCTTGTTAACAACCTATAGAGTTTGCGTACATTACATTCGCCTTAACCAGTGCTATACATTTCTTATGATGACAAGGACTTGATGCTAGAACTGGGAGGTGGTTGATGGAACTTTGGACTGCCTACTAGTAAACCCATCGAGTTTAGACTCATTAGATTCATCTTGACCAGTTATAAATATTTCATATTGATGTCAAGGACTGTCGGGGGTTTTTTAAATTTTAAATTTTATACTTGTTAAAGAATTATATAGTTCGGAACGCCAAGTTAATATACCAACACCAACAACCAACCAATATAATATTTTGACCGTACTGTGTTATTTTAGAGTGGATATTTCTGATCTTTCATTTGCCCTTTCTTTCTAGAGCCACGTTTTCCTAACATAACAAACAATCTTAACGGTAAGAAACACGAAGAGCAATTTTCAATTAATTCTATTTAAGAAAATTCCTGCCATTATTTAAGCTATTTTCTACCCACGCCACAATATTTCCAAAGGTCTTACTGTAAATAAATTTGCAATTTATTGATTAATACCTGTTTAGAATTGCGTTCAACCCTGACCCCTAACATTATACCATTCTGTGGTACTTTAGAAATTGAATAAATTAATTTGGAACAGATGTTAACTAACTGATTTGCATTCTGGCGCTACATTGAGTGTTAAAACCTCTAAAGGGATTCGTTTTATGTAATTGGATCCCAGATTACTAGGGATTTGTGCGTCATCAGTATTGCGTGTGAAAGCTATCGTTTTAACAGTGAATTGCTTGTTTCATGTATAGTGTATGAAGTGGAAACTTATCTGTTCATGTCGTGTTTTCAGTTTACTTGCTTTGACGATATTGAATCAATTAAGGTTTTCTTAATTGGGGACAGAAGGACCTTTCACTACTAATTTGTAATTAAACTAATGACCATAACTTTCTTACTGTTATTTGGACTGTATCGTTTCGATATAAATGGTTTGGTAATAGTTGGTTGGTTTTATGATAATAGTTTTGGTTTGGTTTGGTCTTACTGACCTTTTTCTTTAACAGATATTGTAGCAACATTGTAGAAAATCAGACAAAATTAGTGACTCTTGGGGAGGTTTTAAAAAGATACAGAAACATTCAGCTTTTTCGCTGTTTGTGTTCAGAAATTTCCCAATCATTGTAAAATGAAGGATATAATTAGTTCAAGCTCAATGGGCCTAACTAGCCCTTAATCCAGACTACTAAAGCTGTTTTTTTCAAGTGTGGATCGGTATTCTATTAGATTACTGATTTTATGGTTTTGTAATAAAGCAATACCCTTACACTATCGATTCGTCCGTCTGTATTTTTGTCGTGGTTTAATTTTGAAACTTAGACATTTGGCATATGACTATTAGGCAATATTCTAACGTGTCCGTAACATAGTTTCGCAATAAATTCTATTCGATCAATCGTTCAGGCGACTTTCCGCTAATCGAGCATATGACTCTCGAAGTAACGCTACGGACCCTATTCTAACAGAGATTGACCAAGTAGAAGATATAGATAGATATTTAATAAGTTAAATTTAATTATTGTCGATTGTTAATGTTTTTAGAGTTTAGGTAACTTAATTTTGGTTCTCAAAATCTGTTTGGTATAAAGGACCTTTTTTCGACGACTTGGGCTCAGTCCGGATGGTTACCGAAAGAACAGACGGTGAGCTACCCATTGCTCGCTGTCCGCAAGCCCGCGCCTATGGTGGCCGGAAATCGGGATCGGAATCCCGGCGGCGGCTGGGGTGTGAGGGCCGTTGCCTCACGCGTGCGGCCTCCTCCTTTGCTAGTATTACTGCTTCGCAGAAGTAGGCGACCGCCTGCCACTCCTCCTCGCTTCGGACCATGGTCCGAAGCGTGCATGGTCCACACAGTGGTGACATACAGTGGTGGGTGTAGCTTCCAAAGGAATCTGGGGACATAAATAATTTTACGATTCATTTAAGAATTTAGAAAACAAGCGTAAAATTTTGGCTATATGTTTGGATTTATCAAAAGCTTTCGACATTATCTTTGTCCCGATAATCATCTCGAAGCTGAAAAACGTTAGTGTCTGCGATACAACCTGGACATGTTCACCAGCTATCTGAAAAATCTCTTAAGATTTCACAAAGAAAAAACTCAGACAAAATTCGTATTAAGCTGCATCCGGTTAGTCTGGAAGTCAACCCAAACATAGTTGGGGACAAAATACAAATATTCATTATTTGATTAAACTTCAAAGTACAAACTTATAACTACTACCAGAATTTAAGAGCAGCCAATCCGAGGTACATTTTCATAAAACCGCTTTACGTGATTATGATGTTATTACACATTTTTCTTCAGATATTTCGGATAAACAGATATCTTGTGGATATTATCTAGGCTTCTATAGAAATCAAAAAATAAATTTGTGTAAAACTAATCCAGTAAAGACCTCTGAAAATCTGCTTTTTCTAATGTGTTTCATATATTAAAAATATAAAACAGTACTTCTATAAAACCTTGCACACTTAATCGAGATTTGATGCCAATTTTTCTGAAAAACTTATAAGGGTTTTAAAATAAAACGTATTTTCTGGAACATGTTTTGTGAAATATTTGAGTAAATCAAGGAATTACCGAAGCCAACACAGTTTTCAGGCGTTATCTCTCTTTTTTCGCGCTGCCTCACCATCAAACATCGCGTTGGATTTCTTTAGATAAAGCAACAAACTTTTAAACCACGTGCACGATGTTGACGAGTGGGAAAGGACTACCTTAAAAGTCGTTCGGGTGAGAAAACGGTCCCTAATTCTATACTAGGAACTAACTTGGGCTATAGTAGAGACCGTTCCACCATCCACTTGCAACCAATGTCGATCAACCCATCATAGCTGTATAATGGGCATGCCTGTATAATGGGAGACAGTGTGGTTAGACAGATTGAATCACTAACTACCTGCAACAAATTTATAAGCACAAATTTCCGGTGGCCCGTTCTCGTGTCTAGAACAATCAATAAACGTGACCTTTGTTTGCTGAACTCGGATAGCACCCTCGTTGTTTTAATCACTCTTGACTTACCACTAAACGGTAGTTAGAAGCTAACGTTTATTCGCTTCACATTTATTTAACTTTTTGTCACTGCAGATTTCTGCTAATGTCCTTGTTTTTTTTTTTAGGTGGGAAATCATCCAATGGCTATTTATTAAAATCATCTAATGGCTATATTGATTTAAATCCACTCCTATGTTCCGTCATTGACCCGCTTGGGAAGAGCATCGCCGTGTCCTCGTGGAAGCGGTCGGCGGCGATCTCTTGCGCCGGGGCTTGGTTCAAGCCATGCTCCGGAGCGAGGAGGAGTGGCAGGCGGTCGCCTCCTTTTGCAAAGCAGTCATGCTAGCAAAGGAGGAGGCCGACCGCATTAGGCAAAGGCGCACACGCCGCCGCCGCCGCCGGGATTCCGATCCCGATTTCCGGCCACCGTAGGCGCGGGCTCGCGGACGGTGGGCAGTGGGTAGATCGCTGTCCGTCCGTCCGGTAACAGACCGGTCCGAGCTCAGGTCGTCTACGGCGCGCATTGTTCCTGCGCGCCTCAAGGTGTTGTCAGCAAACTGTAGGGGTCAAGCAGGGCCGAAGCCTACTGGGGCCAAAGGTTATGTGAGAATGTCACCACGGGCCCCGGGACAAAGGCAATGAATGGAAGGGTAGGTTTTTAGTCAGTAAAAGTCTGACACTATTTCCCGCCCCACCCAAGGGCGGGATTTGTCATTGGATGATTTTACCTACGTTAAAAAAATAAATAAATGTTCCGTCATTGTCTTGGTTGTGTCAGTGTGAGTTTGCGGACCAAATCCCAGGTCCTCTTTTCGGAAACAAACCCATGACCCCAGTAGACTTCAGCCTTGTTAGACACCTACGGTTTTGCTGACATCATCGAGGCACGTATGGAACACTACGCGCCGTCGACGACTCGGGTTTAGGTCCGGAAGGTTTTCAGACTGCGAGCTTTTTTTTTTTTTTTATTATGGTAGGTAAAAACATCCAATGACAAATCCCGCCCTTGGGCGGAGCGGGAAGTAGTGTCAGACTCTTACTGACTAAAAACCTACCCCGTTCCTTCGTTGCCTATCATGCCGGGTCTGAGCCTTCCTCTCAGAAAACGGCCCTTAACCCCAGCAGGCTTCGACTCTGCCTGCCTGCAGCTAGCAGGCTGGGCCTCTACGGTTTGCTGACAGCTCCTTGAGGCGCGCGGGAACCGATTTTAACTGATTTTGAATATTGGTAAAGTAACGGATGCGGAGCAGGAAGAATTTCGTACGTTGACCTATTATTACCTGTCTCTGTCACTCCCGCGTAAATATAATGCATCTCGCTCGCACAGATGCAATGGCCTCCGTCGTCAGGGATTGTCAACTTTTTACTGTTAATAAAAGTTTTGTTCTTTTTTGAATGTGGTTTTTTTTGGTTAACATTTAGTCACTCCAAAAAATCCATGACGATATTCATAAATTTAAATAATGAATGACATTGATAATTTTTATTTTATTATCATATTTCTACGAAATTAGTCATTTTAACTCGATTTTTATATTTTTATAAAATAAAATGTAAATAAATAATTTATATATTTAATAACAATAATTTATTTAATAGTTTAGACTTTTTTTTCTCCTTCAAATGTTTAATATGAAACGTACTTAATATAAAAATGTTTGTGACCACTGTCAGTAGGCCCAAAGGTCATTGTACGAAATTCTTCCTGCTCCGCGACCGGGCTTTAGGTTCCACACTGAATGCGAAATTCTTTATGCATTTTTTTTTCGATTTGCTACTCAGTGTTTAAACAAATCTTTGGAAGAGTTACCATGACACACACACAGGTTGGTTAATAGTCAGTAAAATTCCACTCCCTCGCGTTCTCCCCAGAGCGGTAGTAGTCATTTGACAATTTCCCACCAATTCTTTTGGTGGGAAATCATAGGTGGGTAGCGTGCTTTTACAAATAAAGCTAATAGGTCTTTATTTTTTTTACCTCCCATCCAGTAGACTTTTTCAAAAAGGGCATCTATAAGCTACCACTACGATGGCTAAAATGCATCGACTGCATGAGGAATTACTTCACTACATAGTATAAAACAAAGTCGCTTCTCGCTGTCTGTCCCTATGTATGCTTAGATCTTGAAGCAACGCAACAGATTTTGATGCGGTTTTTTTTAAATAGATAGAGTGATTCAAGAGGAAGTTTTATATGTATAATACGTGCATAATATATTTTTCAATACACTTACTCGAAAATTGCCTCTTATCGCACTACAATTAGGTTCGACATGGCATGTCAATCACCCGCGTGCTTTTTTTTAATTTATTACACCAAGGGTTTTTTTCATTCCTATTTCGTCATGTTCAAGGGTGATATTTTTTTTTTCAAAGCAAAGAGTTGGATATTTTTAAGATTTTAATATTTAACCTGTTGAATACTGTAATTAGAGACACAATAGAAAGATAATTTACATTTATCAGCGTTCTAAATTCAATTATATTTGAATTTCTATTTTTATTAATATTAGGATGTTTAACGGTTTCATACCTTTGCCTCTTCTTCAACCTGTAAAGATTAAACGCGGGAAAAAAAGTCGATTACTCGTAAGTACTACTATCTAACCTATTTATTTGTCTTATTTGTGAAAAAAAAATTGAATTTAAGAATTGAAGAGAATTCTTAAGATGTTACGCCGCGCTGCCGCCAAATGGTAAAAAAATACTTGTGATAGCCTGGCTGCCATCTAAATCAAAACTAAAATGTCTGACATTTGATTTTTTGACATTGACTTTGAAAAATTTTCTTTAGTACAAAATGTACAAAAATGCGTTGTAATTTTCAGTATTTCTTCATAAGTGTATTGAAAAACGTCGTTTGATATACGTGCAAATTTGTCAGTGCAGACCTCGGCTCCATAAAACACTCGCCTTCGGCTCGTGAGAATTCCGCCTCGGTTGCAATGACAAACTTTCTGCACTTGTATCAAAATGTACTATAATATCGTCATTTCACCCGTGCGAAGCTGTGGCGGGCGAAAGAAGGGCGTTAACTTATTTCATGAAAAAATGGCAATTCTATAGGTAAAGGCCTAATATTAGATACAATTAATCAAAGCGGTCAAGAATACATATATGTCTAATAATTAACACACTAAACGCTAAACACTATTATTTCATTGAAAGAGTAAATTTACGTTTTGTAAATACAAACAGTTGTTTGATGGGTAAATATTTGAGGCACTCACGTTCAATATCCGGATAGGGAATATTTTCTGACAACTCGTTCCAATATTCAGGTGAGCACCAAAATGTAAATATTATGTATGTTGTATGTGTTTTGTTTGGAATCATTCGGATCTATAAACTGATTGCGGCTTTTGACGTGTGCGTTTTTATTTGAGGGACGATTGTAAGGCTCTTTTCAAAGGCAGTGTGATGTCACTAAATTGTTTGTTTGTGTTTATTTTGTCGCGTTAGGGATTGTGATGTTAGTATACAAGTAAGTAAGTTAGCAAAAATTTGATTAAACAACGTGTACATGATATATTGCATGCAAGATAATAATGAAATAAGAGTTCTAGCATGTTCAGCCGGATATCGTGGTGTACAAATTATTAGACATCAAAATTATACAGGTACTTATTAAATTTAGTTAAGGTATCATTACATTTCAACAGTATAGCTTTTTATACAATCCAATGGCAAAGGCGGCAGTTATAGTTTTGAGCCGTTTGGGGTTGAAACTCTTGGGCCGTGGGAACCGAGTACTCATGCGCTTTTTAAAGATCTCTTCAAACGTTTAGTTGACACTTCGCGTGACCCAAGGGCTGGCTTTTACCTCGGTCAGAGATTAAGCATTGCCATACAACGTGGCATTGCTGCCAGTTTTTTGGGCACACTTCCAGTCGCCAGCGATGCGAACGAGTTTTATGACGCCATTTTTAACCGACTTCGAAAAGGAGGAGGTTCTATGTTCGGCTGTATGTATTTTTTTTTAATGTATGTTCACCGATATCTCGGTCAATTGTGGACCGATTTCGAAAATTTTTATTTTGTTTGAAAGATTATACTTTCGGATTGGTCCCATAAAAATATATTTTTGATCTGATAATAAACTTCGAAGATATAGGGCGAAACTCTTCAAAAAATCATAGCAGAACTGTCGTTTGTATATGTTTGTTCACCGATATCTCAGTCAATTGTGGACCCATATTAAAATTTTTTGTTTTGATTGAAAGATTATACTCTCGAGTTGGTCCCATAGAAATATTGTTTTGATCTGATGATGAACTACGAAGATATAGAACAGAATTCTTCAAAAAACCTTAGCAGAACTGTCGTAACAAGTAAAATTGTTTTGTTATACATGTAGTCGGTGGCTGACTAAAAGAAAAAGGGGAGGGGGTACATAGAACTGACCTGATGATGAAGACGGAAGGTAGGTAAGAGCCGGAACTTTGTAATAAATCAGTGTATCCTAGCCGTGTTTGGTATTATTAGAATTGTCATGATGATTTGATGATGGAACCGAATGGCGGAAGGTACCTATCTATTTAAGTTTGGCTGAGGGGTACTACTACATACTAAAAAGTGTGAAATAAAAAACTTTTTACAAAAAAAATACAACCGACTTCAAAAACCATCAAAAAGTGCAAAATAACTTTCAATTTCGGAAGTCGGTGTTAAATAGCAAAGAGACCAAACTATTATAGAAACACCGAGTTTGCAGTCGCGTTTGAGTTCTTTCCAGTCACTCCTCAAAGAGGGGACTTACCTCCATAATTATGGCGTACTCAGCACTGGGTTGCGATAGTCACCGTCGTCACCACCGTCCACCATGGAATCTCGTCGGAGCGTCGGATCGCCCCGAAGTTGCATCTCCACGCGCAAATCGTGCGTGCGTGCAAGGACTGTTTCCTCCAGATCCCACGGTGGTAGGCCAGCAAGGAGGCTTGCCCTTTCTCGGTAAAATCTTCCTGCGGGCGAGCCTTCTTGCTTCCGCAAGAAGGCGCGTAGAGCCGCTTGATGGCAGCCCCAGTCCGAACCAGTTTGGGAGCCAGACGTCAGAAGTGCTCCACGAAATTCCATCGGCTGTTGAGGACGAGTCCCAAGTACTTCATCGTTGACTCAACATTGATGTGAACTCCTCCTACCGTTATTTGGGAACCCGGTGGTGGCGTGTTCCGAGGGCCATGAAACTATATGGCCTCGGACTTGTGCAGTGTCACCTTGAGTCCCGACTGCTGGAGCATCTCCACGACTGTCGCAACCCTGCGTGTCGCTAGTTCGACCGCCGTCTGGTACGACTCTCCCAGCGCCAGGAACAGCGTGCCGTCGTGCAGCAGCGTGCGTAACAGACCACGCCGAAAATCAAAACATACTTATAAATAATGTTTGCATTAAAAGACACATAAACTGGACAATGTGAATAATAACAAAGAATAGATTGCAGTCGCAAATGAATAAACGTTGTGCTATCGAGGATCGGTCATGTTTACTCAGATATTTCAATGCATGTGTGTTTTAGAATTTGTTCGTAGCGAATATGTAATATAGCGTGTATTTATCCACATTTCCATCTATATTCACTGGCTCTGTAACTTAGTTTAATAGCAAATATCACGTATTTATGTATGCTTATTTTATAGTTATAGCAATA
The DNA here is from genome assembly GCA_958295575.1 of Leucania comma. NCBI lineage: Eukaryota > Metazoa > Arthropoda > Insecta > Lepidoptera > Noctuidae > Leucania > Leucania comma. Next base: position 11,037,830 of record OY282476.1, on the reverse strand, counting down.
TTGGCGTATGGTATGTTATTGTAAGTAGGTTTTGCGTTTGACAATTCACCGTGCAACTATTTGCGAAATATATGTTTGCATTAGTGATTCGTATTTTATATGCTGTATGTAGCGTTTAAAATTCTGCAAATGAATGGATATACACTACATACAAAATAACAAATTAACAACATTTAAGTCCTGAGATACATTCAAAGAGATCTTAATAAAAGAATTCAGGCAGTTTAGTCGAGAATTAGAGATCACAAACGAGCTCGGACGTTTTTTATTTGCCGCTAAGCGCGCACTTGAAGCTGTGAAATATTCAGGCCGGGTGCATATTCAGTGCACATTTGCTGGGAATGTGCAATAACTGGCGGAATAAATCTGCACCGTTCTTGCTTTCGGCACTGGATTGGCGTCGACTATCCGATACCAAGCCCATTCCGCATTTTCAGCTTCGACTTTGTGATATTATTCCTACATTTGTTTATAGAGATCTATTTTACGAGCCAGTACAAATGAATAATAGAAGTATGATTTTCTGTCGTCAGCCATAAAAGCAAAGGTTCACGTTGATTTCATATCTTCTATAGGTTCACAATCATAAAAATTTAATTCACTACACTTTTATGGTTTCATGTGTCTACAATAGGTACGAGTAGTTATTATACATATATCGGAGCCTATATTAGGATTGTAGATAGGGATGAAAGCATGATGGACGAAATGGGAACCCAAATAAATATCGTAATCATAAATGGCGATCTTTACGGTATCGTAAGGAATAAATTTACCTATCTTCTGGTACACGTATTACCCTATTAACTAAGGGTATAAGAGCTTCCGAATTCCAAAAGTTATGATCCAACACATATTCATATCTACCTTATTCGACTAATTCCAGATATTTGACTATTATACGATATACTATGATAAAATGGTTTATTTTGACTAAAACTATTTTTGATCGAGTTATTTATTTTCTGCCTACCAAGAATGTCTTAAAAAACTCATAAATTAGTATTAAAAACGATAACTATTCATTTGACATTTCATAAATTGTGACTTGAAATCTACCGCTACGCGTTTCGTAGCTAAACTCTACGACGCCTACAAAAGTGTACGAATTTTTCTACAAAACTATTATTTGGCAAAAGTATTTTTCTTGATCACACAAATCCGACTTTCATTGTTTTCAGTCCGCGTTCTTACGCGATCGTGTTTTGTATGACAGGGGATTTGGCCAAAGCTTCGGCCGTATATCACCCCGAGCCGAATGTGTGGCCGAAACATAAGCCCAGGCGCTCGTACACCACTATTGAGTTATAGTCTGACTGTCTAGTGGTGGACCACACAACATTACATTTAGATTATAAATATTTGTTATTTTTTTTAGATTTTCGATATAGGTAATACTTTAAAGTTCAACGAAGAGATTAAATTTTATTTTTAATACGTATATACAGCATGAAGGAAAATTTGTATTTTAATTTTAAACAGAATGGTTTCCTTTACGCGTCTAATGTTTTTTCTTTGTGTTTATTCAGAGTAGTGATAATACATATTATTCATCTGTTCTTTAGAAGATCACTCTACGTTTTGTTTGTCACTGGACTTACTAGTCACTTCACTAAGAATATAAATGAAAAAATATTGTATCAAAATACAGAAGGTTAGAATTTATAAATTCAATGTTACCATGTTAGTATTATAGAAACAGAAGTATTTCAATGTACTATTAGAAACGGAAAAGGCATTGTATGTCAATATATTTTCGCTGGCGTAGGGAAAAAGCTATTTTAAAGTTAAATTAGTTTACACATTTCGATTGCAAGCTGCCTTTCTGCTGTGACGACACAAATCGTGCCGCAAAATGTTAAACGGATTGAATTTTTTACGTAGGTTTGTACCTAAAATTTAGTGCAGTTACATTTCCCTATTTTCATTTAATTGTATATACTCGTATATGCCGCTAAAGTATATTAATCTATTAGCAGCAGATATATTTTAACAAAGGAACAATACAACAGGAAAGTTATAAGCAATTTATTCTTGAGCTGTATTCTGCAGTGTAACAATAAGGGCGCCTACAAATTAGCCGAACTTGCACCGTGCCACGCGACGGCAGCGCTGCAACCGCGCTGCCGTCGTCGTGCAACTGCTGCGATACAACCGCGCTGCGGCCGCGCCTCATTTATTTATATGAAAAAACAAAGCAGCGCGGCAGCTGCACTACCGTCGCGCTGCTTTGTAAATTGTAATTTAAAGTGCTATAATTTAAAGGCCCCTGGTTGCGCCAATTTGCTATGATCCGCGACTTTGTTTTTTGTAATTTGTTTTTTTTGGCCTAGCAATCCTATACCATCCGTTTTCCCTCCACCCGCACGACCGCAAGAAATGATTTGACATTGACGTTTTGTGCATCGATTGTGAATGTGACCGCACCGCTAACCGCGCCCGCTCGAAATTACAAGAAAATTGACTATTTTCGTGATCCAACCATTCAAACTCAACAACAGTGGTGCCGTGTAGTGCAAAACAGGACCTGGCAGTGATTTAAATGTGCGAAGTCGAAAATCGCCGGCGATGCCACGTGGAACCTTCGAAGTCTAAAGGTCAGTGCCCTTTCCCAATACCTTTATCCCATGCCAGGCATAGTATCTGCATATTGTTAATAAACCTTAGATCGCTTTTTAAAATCTACAGTCCACAGCTTATTTGCGCAACCATTACTTTTTTGGTCCTACGAGCAGGATCGTGAATCATTTTCTTGTAATTTCGCAATATAGTATTTGTTCCATAGGGAATAAACGCAACGCGCCTATTTACCTAGATATAATAGTAGAAAACCCGCATCTAGGCATTTAGGCAACTATACGTTATTTCGCTCGTATAGTTAAAGAGTCATTGATAATTACGGTACCTACGCCGTCAACCGCACCGCATAATTATAGTTAGCTACGTAAATATCAGCGTAGATATAAATCGATCGCATTCTTTTTCTTGACAAAATTCATTCGGAAGTCCTACAAATTGCATGTAGGTAGACGCATTTCAAAAATACCCGTTCATTGTTGAGTGAATATTTGTAGGAAACGGATAAACCATAGATTATATACGCATATGTTATTCCGTTCGTTCGCCGTTCACTTTGTTGTTTACAATATTACCATATTGTTATCTGATAATTATCGCTTACTTAATAATTCGTTAAGTGTTTGTTTGAGTGTATAGTGTGAATATATCAAAACAAGATGTCTCTTAAGGGAACCAAGGTTAGTACTGATTTAAAGGTTCAGTTAAAGCTTTTATACGCTAAAAGGGACTCACAGTTTTCACGTGTTCAATCAATTTGTGATAAATCTTTGCAAACCTCGGATCTGGCGATTAGAGATGCTTTCTTGTGTTCGTTGGAAACTTTAGATAGTTTGCGCGCGGACTTTGAATCTACAATTAATAATATAAACATTTTAGAGTTGGAGTTAAATCCTGATTACTGTGTGAGTTATCAGGCATTGTCGTCCTTTGATGACTTGTATTGTCGTATCAAACGTATTGCTAGGAGTTTAGAGACCCCCCCCCCCCCGCGAGTGGTTTATCCAACCCTCCTCGCGAACGCCCACGATTGCCGCCAATTCAAATACCTGAATTTAATGGTGACATTCGAAATTGGAATTTATTTATAGATAGTTTCGAAAATATAATACATAGGAACACATCGCTGACAGATCACGAGAGATTGCATTATCTCGTAGAAAAATTGACCGGTAAGGCAAAGGCTGTCTGTGCTGGAATTACGTTTAGCGCTGAAAATTACAATTTAGTTTTGAACACTTTAAAAACAAAATACGAAGATAAGCGATTAGTAGCCACCGCATATTTAGATCAATTATTCGATTTGAAAAGTTTTTCCGTTTGTAACGATCATAATTTAGAGAAGTTTTTAAATATTTTCGCATCATCTGTTCGTGCAGTAAAGAACCTAAAGGTCAATGACCTCTGTGACTTTTTGTTTTTGTATATCGGTTTAAAGAAATTAGATCCTGAAACTGTTCGTCTGTTTGAAACGACTCAGCGCGGCAAAGAAATACCTAAGTTCGAAGATTTAGAATCTTTTATTCGCGACCATATTAAGGTATTGCAGCGCACGTCGGCTCGTCATGAAGTCACGAATAGGACAGGTTCCGATCGCCGTATGGACGCGTCATCGAAGTCAGTCAAGACTGCGCATACGCTAGTTAATACCGCCTCAACACCTGACTGTTCTCTGTGTAAGGGTAGCCATACACAGCTGTACAAGTGTTCGGGATTTCAGAGATTATCGCCTAGGGATCGTTACAGGTTTGTCCGCACTAATAATTTGTGTTTTAATTGTCTAAGTGACAAACATCTGGTTACGTCATGTAAAAGTGGTGTTAGCTGTCGTAAATGTCCAGCTAGACATCATACCTTCTTACATTTTGAGAGTAGTAAGCTGCCATCGCAGCAGCAGCCTGCGCAGACGCGCGACGCTTGTGACGCGCGGCCTGCTGCAAGTGCAAACGACGTAACATTGTGTTCGTTTTCCGCCGCTGGTACTCAAATCACTACCGTTTTACTTGCGACCGCGCAAGTTGTCATTGTAGATGCCTTTGGCAAACCGCGCACCGTTCGAGCGCTACTAGATGGCGCTTCCCAGAGTAATTTTATTACTCGGGATTGTTGTCAACGCCTTGGTTTTAGTTTTAATAATTGGTCATCCCGCTCAGAAGTGAAAGGTTTTGGAGGTTTAAAGGCAACCATTCACGGTTCCATTAAAATAATATTTAGTTCACGTTTTAATCGTAATATTTCGTTTGAAATGGATTCGCTAGTCGCAGATAAGATTACGGAACGGTTGCCCACGGTACCGGTTGACACGTCCATGCTGACGGAGTTTAAGAACTTGCAGTTAGCCGACGGAAATTACGCTTTCCCTGGAGATATCGATCTATTGATCGGTGCTTCGATTCTCCCGCATCTCCAGTTGTCACGTAAAATTCAAGGTCTTCCGATGTACCCCGCTCCGCACGCACTGGAAACAGTTCTCGGGTTTGTTATAGTTGGTTCCGCACCCGCTTATTTAAATAGTTACTCGACTGTGTCGCACTGTTGCACCGTCGAGCCGCCGCTTGAGTCTACCATCCGCAAGTTCTGGGAGATTGAAGAGGTCAATGTCCCGCCTATTCTCAGCCCTGAGGATCAGGTCACTGAGGAGATTTATACCCGCACGACTACTCGTGATAAAGATGGTCGTTATGTTGTCGCGCTCCCTTTCAAGGGTGATATTTTTTCGCTCGGTGGCTCCCGTGCCTCCGCAGAGGAAAATATATTCCATGTCGCTGGAACAGAAAACCCAGCTGATTGTCTCTCACGTGGTTTGCTTCCTGCGCAAATTTTAAATCATCCGCTTTGGTTTTGTGGCCCTCCCTGGCTTCATACCACTCCTAACGAGTGGCCAAATGCTCCGTTTAACCCCGCTACTGTTTCAGAACCACCCGAGGAGAAGAAACATACGCTTGTAGTATCAGTTCCGCGTGAAGAGTCAGTTGTTTTGTTGTTGTCTAATCGAGTCTCGTCTTGGTCGAGACTACTACGCTGTGTAGTTTACGTCCTAAGATTTTTGAGATTATTACCATCGCGTGGTTCTATAATCGCAGCTGATTTGGATAGAGCTGAATCAGTTGTACTTCGAGAGTTGCAGAAATTTTATTTTTCAATAGAATTTCGTAGTTTAGAATCACAAAAACCTTGTAGTCCCGCACTTCAACATTTGAAACCATTTTTGCAGGACGGACTCGTTCGTGTCGGTGGCCGTCTGCGAAGTGCTAAGTTAGAGTTTGAACAAATGCATCCAGTAGTTCTACCACGCAGGGATCACGTTTTGGATTTGTTGGTGGACTATCACCATAAGGTGAATTGTCACGCTGGTCCCGATTTATTAATGTCCATTCTTCGACAGAAGTACTGGATACTTTCCGCTCGCAATTTGATACGCGCTAGAGTGCACAGATGTGTGCCCTGCTTTAAGCTCCGCCCGCGTTTCAACGCGCCGGAAATGGCCGACCATCGTTCTTGTCGTGTTGTACAGACGGTGAAACCTTTCATACATACTGGGACGGACTATGCTGGACCGTTTAAAGTCACTATTGCCCGTGGTCGTGGTATACGTTCCACAAAGGCATACATTTGCCTATTCGTTTGTATGACAACTCGTGCGGTTCACATAGAGTTAACCAGTGATTTGAGTACGCAGGGTTTTATGTCTGCATTTAAACGATTTTTATCTCGCCGTGGTCCCGTTAAGCGCTTATACTCTGACAACGGCACAAATTATGTTGGAGCGCGACGCAATATTTCGGAATTACATACATTCTTACGCTCCAAGTACTATCAAAGTGAATTCGCCCATGTCTTAGCTGAGAATCGCATTGATTGGTGTTTTAATACGCCAGCAGCTAGTCATTTTGGTGGCAATTGGGAGGCGAATATTAAAAGCCTTAAGTCGCACCTGTTTCGGGTCATAGGCGAACAGATTCTCTCGTACGAGGAGTTGAGCACTGTACTCGCTCAGGTAGAGGCGTTGATGAATACGCGTCCGTTGTGTCGGACTTTGTCTAGTGATCCATCGGAGCCACTAGCGTTGACGCCGGCTCACTTCTTGACGACGACTCCTCTTAAATATTTGCCCGCTTTAGATGTCGAGACTGACAAACTGCAGCTCCACCCGCGTCACGCTCTGCTAGATAGCTTAGTTCAGTCCTTTTGGAAGCGATGGAGGACAGATTATCTGCATACGCTGCAGTCGCGTCAAAAGTGGAACACTCCTTCAGATCCAGTCACAGTCGGTACTGTGGTGATACTGAAGACTGAGAGCGCGCCTCCTCTGCACTGGCCTCTTGGTGTAGTGGAAGAAGTTTTTCCGGGTTCGAACGGAATAACGCGAGTCGTAAAAGTTAAAACCGCAACTGGATCGTACCTGCGTCCGGTTATTCGCCTCTGCCCTCTGCCTAATCAGTAGTAGTGGCATAGTTAGTTATAAGTTGTTTCGCTACCTAGTATTGATAGTTTAGATTAGTAATAGGGTTTAGTTTCGCTTTTGTTTTTTTTTTCTTTTCTTTGAAGGTAACCCTTCAAACCCGGGGGGAATGGTTGCGCCAATTTGCTATGATCCGCGACTTTGTTTTTTGTAATTTGTTTTTTTGGCCTAGCAATCCTATACCATCCGTTTTCCCTCCACCCGCACGACCGCAAGAAATGATTTGACATTGACGTTTTGTGCATCGATTGTGAATGTGACCGCACCGCTAACCGCGCCCGCTCGAAATTACAAGAAAATTGACTATTTTCGTGATCCAACCATTCAAACTCAACAACAGTGGTGCCGTGTAGTGCAAAACAGGACCTGGCAGTGATTTAAATGTGCGAAGTCGAAAATCGCCGGCGATGCCACGTGGAACCTTCGAAGTCTAAAGGTCAGTGCCCTTTCCCAATACCTTTATCCCATGCCAGGCATAGTATCTGCATATTGTTAATAAACCTTAGATCGCTTTTTAAAATCTACAGTCCACAGCTTATTTGCGCAACCAGCCCCCGAATATATTTTCTGATTCAGTAGACTTTTTTTTAAGGTGATCCAGATTTTTACTTACTTTCCCACCTGTGTATTTTCAGTTACCCTTTGAATTCCGGAATCCAAAGGGTTACTGAAAGTAGCAAGCCGCGGTAACTTCTTAGAACAATTCGACCCGCAGCGGCCGCAGCACTAGCAGGCGTGGGCATGCCGCATCAATTTTGCTTACAGCTCTTTGTAGCACGCGTGGAACACAACGCTCCTTCGACCCGTGTTTGATCATTATTAGATGGCAAGTAACCCATTACTCGCCGTCCGCAAACTTGTGCCTAAGGTGGCTGGGAGTCACTATGTGATTCTCAACACTTAGAGTATATCCTGCGGAGGTTGGTGCATGAAGGTTGCCTTTCCCTCATTTATGCATTTGGTCACCTCCTGTTTTCCATGCCTCTTAATCCGGCCCTGGTTGTCCTGGGCGATTCTTCCTGTCTATCCCGAAATAGGAACCTCTCGAAACAACCATGTCCGGTTAAGAGGCGATCAGGCGGAAAGTAAGAACGCCGTAGTGCTACTATAAATTATTTTTATAGGATCTACAGAAGTGTTAAAAAAAATTGGCATTCTTAAATCTCAAAGACATAAAGTATGAAGAGAACTTCAAACAAATATTTGTCCTTGACTACCCTACAAGTAATGGTATATTTCTGCTGCACGGTTCATAAATATTCATAAGTGATCAGTCAGTGTTTATTTTTACTACGGATCCTTTACACGTGGCACAAGATAAGTTACCTTGAGGGTAAGGCCATGTTTAGATAGTACAGACTGGTAGGATCAACATGTCCTGTAGGTAGTCAAAAGTAGAAGGGTACGTTAGACTAAGAACTCACGAAGCGCTTTTCTGTACAATGCAGATATGTACGTATTCAAGACGCGTTTAACGCCCGCGGTGTGCGCAGATGTTCTCTGCTCCCATTGTACCGGCGAGCCGTTATACAACCACATGACTTGCGATAATGATCCGACAGGTTTGTGGGCGCAAATCGCAACCGCGACGGCGGCGTACCCGCACGAAATTGCGGTCTCGTGAGTTTAGAAATGAAGCAGCGGTTTCGTCTACCGCGACGGGTGCGGTTGAAAACCGCTTCGTGAGTTCTTAGCCTTACTCTACTCAAACGTTTGACTGACAGATAATAGTACATCAGGGGGAACAGCTTGACATTGATATCTCTTTTATGTCGTTTTTAGTAGTGCAAGTATAAAATAAAGTAAAATATAAATATATAAGGTAAAAATATGTAATGAAAAACTGACCTGGACCAACCGTCGGCGTCTAAAATTAGCTTTATATCTCTTGACTTTTTTGTACGTATCGTATTTACAAAATGCGTGACGGCTTTAGGGTGTGTTTTCACTGAAGTGAAGCTAGGCAGAATAGAAGGGAAGAGGAGCAGACCATAAATTGACAGTGCTTGAAATCTTCACTCCATATTAGTGAAAGCAGTGTAAGTAGATCGGAGTGGAGCTGAGTGGACTTTCAAATAAAAGTTAAACAAAAATGATATTATGGTGTAGCGGCCGTATAACCTTATTAATTGCAATGTAAGCATATTCATAGGAAATATACAGGCGACGCCGGCGAGAGGCCAGTGTTATCGTGTCGCGAATTGATTGTATGATATAACTGAGTGTGACTGTGAACTATTGTAGATTAAATAAAACATCAAGTGAACTTTCAATCTCTATATTATTTACCCATCCTGCACACACCAAGTACACTAACATTAAATATAGTTATCAATAATAGCTATAGGAATGTAATCCAGATATCTTACAATAACAAATTGACTTTATCCAATGGCTCCTAAAAATCTTTATTTTTAAACCCTGTAATTCCAAATGACGTTAATAATATAATTATACATGTCATTTCTTTTTATTATATTCTTCATTTAATTTCTTCAAATTACTGTTTTCTAGTGATAATAACTCAATTTATTTATGCGCACTACTATGTAAGTCTGGCGATTTCGTCTTTTAATATTTTTAATTGTGGAACATCTTCATCGTCGGATATGTCAGGCAAGCTACTTGTCGCAGTTTTATGTTTGAGATACTCGTAATTGCGCTTTCATCATCATTAGGTTTAGATTGTGTGAACTTAAATAAAAAGAATTTGTTGCTTTGAACTTGAGTCACGGAAATTCTTATGTAATATGGGCGGGCACGTGTAACACTCGGCCAGACGGAACGTATTAGAATTGTCGATATCGATGATCGTATTGCAACAGTGGTACTCATTAATTGATGTAAGTCCGTTTTTTTTTCTCTTTACGATCAACAGGCGTCTCTAAACATAATTTTAATCTAGTAGTTGCTTAATATTTTGTTGCTATAAACCTTCTCTAGCCAAATTTTTTAGAGGTTGGTATCTTAGAACTTGAATGTGATGGCGTTCCGGTATCGTCGTCTAGTTTCAAATAAAAACGATTTATTTTTCCTCAAATTCAAGAAATCACTTATATCTGAATGTTTGTAGAATAGTATAATAGTCTACTTTAACATTATTTTAAAATGTATTAACAGAAGCACCAATCAAGTTTATGTTTACTTGTCAAAATACTTACGACTGTACAAGAGCCACCCTTATTCTTAATTTACATTAACGATCTGCCCAAAGTCTCACAGCATCCCATGATTCTTTTTGCTGATGAACACTATGAACAGCCATTTTTATAGGTCAAAATATTGATATTCTGGAAAAAGACATAAATGCCGCAATATAATAAACTGGCTCACAGATATTTTAGCTGGTTATCAACTTAGAAAATCCTAAATTGGTAAATTTAAAATCTTGAAGTCTAGATGGATAATGTCAAAAAGTGTGTGCAAAAAGCTTAATCAGTACTCTTATGCTTTATATAAGTTATTAATATTGTACACAAATCAGCTGTATTAACCGCTTATCATGCTTATGTTGCTTCAAGACTGAAATACGTGGCAATGTTCTGGGGTAACAACACTAATAAGGATTGAGTTTTAAAAGCGCAAAAAAGATACGTCCAAGCAATTGCAATCTGTATTCCTAACTCATCACAAGAGTCATATTTAAAAAAAATAAAGATCCTTTCTTTAATATAAAGAACCTTTCCATTTACATATATGAAGTAACCGTATTTATAGAAACAAGTCAAAAACTATTTGATCTTTGTTAAAAATATCTAACATACCACATAGTACGGCTCAGTTTGACAAAAGTTTCTTTGATATGGCATCAAAAATTTAAAATATATTGACATTTTAAGCAATAAGGAATTTCGACTATTTAAATCTAAATTTCGTAAGTTTTTAATTGATAGGGCTTACTATACATACGATTTTTTAAATCTATACTTATAATAAATCTGTAGAAGTAAAAATTCTGTACATTGAAAATATCAAAAAAATAAATGGCAGGGGTTTTTTTTTTATTTTTTTTTTATTGGTTACTAGACCGACACCGAACCCAAAAATTTGATTAAAAAAATTTTTGTCTGTCTGTCTGTCTGTTTGTTCAGGCATCACGCAAAAACTACCGGTTCGATTACGATGAAACTTGGTATATATTCTTTAATATCCTGGGCACCACACTGGGTACTTTTTATCCCAGAAAAGTATATACAATAAAAAACAAACTTAATTTTGCGGTTCGATCCCTAGACCCGATTACTGTACCAACCGCAAATAATAAGTTTGTCGTAGGTTACGTAAACCGCAGTAGAGTTAATTAAGGGGCGCTGCACACGGCGTTTTTTTTAATTAGCTAGGTACTTAGGTTTACTTTTATAAGGCGTAGACCGCATAGATTTTAATTTCAACTATAGGTTTTGATATTTGATAGTGTGTAACGTAGGTTATTTTTAGTACTCTTAGGTAGGATTAGTCATTCGTATAAGTAGATATTAGTTTTTAGGGATTTTGCTTATTTATTGGTATATACATATAAGTGTAGGTAGGCGCTAGGTGTTAGAGCTCTTCTATAAAGATAGTCTTTAAGATTTCTTTATTTTTAATACGGATTTACTTATAACACGATGCCTTCCAGAAAGAGACCATCTCTTTCTTCTACATCGAGACACGCTAGGCGAATGAGACTAGCCAGATCGCAAGAATCAGCTGTGGAGCGAGAATCCCGGTTAAGCCGCATGCGGGGTAGCATGACTGAAGCAAGAGCTCGCGAAACCAGTTCTGATCGAGAATTGAGGTTAAGTGCTGATAAATATAAAAAAAGTACTTTACACAAAAAACTCATTGGTAAGTTTCGTCGTCCACGCGAACGAAGTCGCGGGCACAGCTAGTGATTGAATAATAATATTTGTATATAATAATTCTCTTGACTCATTTATTATTAAGTTTTAACATCTGTATGTGACCTATGCCCACAATAAAGCCTTTCTAATTCTGATGAAAAGGTGGCCTCGAGCCGGACGGAACGGAGGCGGGTATTTCCACTCCGCCCCGCTCCACTTCAATGGAAACATTTCATAGCTCTTCTCCGCTCTACTTTGCCTAGTTCCGCTTTGTGAAAAAGTGAAATAAATTTAGACAATAGTACGTAGAAAGAAAGAGAAGAAGAGTGTGAAATCTATGTTGTGCGTCATTCGGCCTTGTTGACATTATACAGGGAAAATTTCAAACTTCAAGAGTTTGTTTTTTTTTTAAAGATTTGCGTCGATGAGCCAATCGATGAATGTTTAACACCATTGGCTCTGTATACATTGGTGTCGTCTAGTCTACATTAGCAAACAATAGAGTTGTGTGGAAATTAGACTACAAACTCGGGGGGCTTTTTTCTGCATAGGAAAAAAGGCAAGCTAAGATTTTAAAGATATTACACTAGCGACCCACCTCAGCTTTGCATGGCTGTTAAAAATATCAGTTTTACTCTACTATAATATGCATGTGTTACACACTTAAACCTTCCTCAACAATCATTCTGTCTATTGGTCAAATTACATGAAAATACGTTAGCAGTTTTTGAGTTTATTGCGAACATACGGATAGGTTCGGTGTGAGACTTGTTTTAGGGTCCATCATTTGGATGCACTCTAGGATTAGGGTAAAAAAACTTTATATAAATCATAATCGACAATATCGTATGGCATACCCTCCATAGACATGATTATAGACATACCTACCTAACTATATATTCCACAAACTACTAAAAGCGTAGAATGTTCATGTCATCTAGAACAAAATCGGTCGGTCTCGCGTCTGCCTCAATATTTCACGTTTTGACATCTGTTCGCTCACAAAATCTTACTTTGTGTAAAAGCTTCTTTTCGTCTGAAAGCGGCAAGTCCCCGAAGAGAATAAAAAACCTCGCCCTTATGAGAAAACACGTGTATTGACGTGTTTTTTCCTGGAAATAGAAATGGCTAATGATCGTATGTATGATGCCTACGCCTGAGGGTAATTAAGTCAAATAAGCTTAAAACCTTTTTTCACAAATTTCCTCAATGTGGGAACTCATAACTCTATTTAACCTTGGGCGCAAGACTGGATAATGCTATCACATTTTATCACGCATTCTGTTATAATAAATTAGGTATAGCAGATGTTATGTAAGTATGATCTTTTTTTGCAGTAAGAAATCATCCAGCAAATTATTTCGCTATAGGATGAAGCGAGATCTCAGACATTTATTGAATAAAACCCACCTATTCTTCAGATGGACTTTTTGTTCTAGGTTCCTTTTCGAAACTTCCCGTGTTCCTAAAGGGCATTGGCCCTGTTGTGCACCTACGATTTTGCTAACATTTTTGTGGCGCGCGTGGAACACTACGAGCCGCTGACGACTCGGGTTCGGTCCTTACTGGACAGCCGGACAGCGAGCTATCCATTGCTCGTCGTCTGCAAGCCCGCGCATGCAGTGGCCGGCTATCGCCTTACGACTCCCGACGCCCGGGGCGTCTCTTGTCGCGGCGGCGAAGTATCTGCTGCGAAGTGGCGGCTGCGATTTTTTGAAAGATTCACCGCGGCCATATAACACAATGACCAATTGGAGGATTACGGGTTGATTTTAGTCAGTAGCAGCAGCAAAAAATATTTGAAGAAATCAGACGCTCAAAAAAAGTAGCCGTACCTAATGTTTCTTTGGCCACAGCAATAAAAACTTCAATATTATCTTTATTAAAATATACTCAAGCAAATTCCTTTCAAAGTTTGCGACAACTGTAGCCAATGCATGTGACGGAATGTTGTTCTACTCGTCTTTAATATACACGAAACGCCGACAACAGAAATAAATAACTTTGTAAAATCTAAAGTAGGCGTTGGCCTTCTTTCAGAGAAACTTGAACAATAACAAGCGTAATTGTTTAAGTTTGAATTAAGCGAGAAAAAGTTGCTCCTCCACATATTATAACGCTATTTTTGCTGTTCTACTAAACGGATCCTGAAGATTTTAAAAAGGCAGTTTGTTGAAATAATGGAGAAAATGTAAATCGCATTTTCTTCTATTTTGAAATAGCTTCTGTCAGCTGCTTTGCCCATGTGAAAGTCGAAAGTTAGCATAAAAAAAAATTACTAAAAGTAAAGTATCCTAAATGCCAAGACAAATTAAATCAAATCAAAGCATTTCTTTTTCAAAGAAACCATTTACAGGCATTTTAGAATTATCAAGATGTCAGTTTAAAAAATTGATTCTAAATGCGAAATTAATTTAAATGAATTAATATTATAAAGATGAAAGATTTAATTTTTGTTTGTTTGTATGTTACGATTTAATTCAAAAACTACTTGACCAATTTCAAAAATTCTTTCACCATTAGAAAGTTACATCTTGATGAGTAAGATAATTTAAGCTATTTTTAGTTTTACGCGGACGAAGCCGTTGGTAGAAGCTACATAATATAATTAAAATGAACCTGATCTACCCACGTTTAAAATTTCGTCCAAATTTGTTCAGAAGCTTGAACGTGAAAGAGAAATAACAGTACATACACACATACCTACACATTCAATTTAAACTATCCCCTTTATAATATTAGTATGCTTTGATTATTACACTGACCTTCGTGTCGATTGGTTATAACGAACAACCACCAATATCGATTACATGTCCAATCAAACCAATAAGGGATCATCCATACATTATGTCATACGAATTTCATGATTTTTTTGCCCCTCTCCCAGTCCTTGTCACAGCTGGTCACATTTGTGAGACTCCCCCCTCCCTAGTGCGACGGAACATATTTTGCAAAACATTTAGAAATTATTTAATGAAAACAGCAGTTCCGAAATAGGTTTTATTTCCATTTCAATTATTAAACAATAAAACAAAAAACGATTAATTATCAACTGGAAACCTCAAAAACATTACAACATATCTGTGTAAAGTGGAATTTACACAGATTTAGTTGTATATGTTTTTGAGGTTTTCGTAAAGTAGTAGTATAAAGTTCGTGTTTTAACACTTAGATTATAATTGATCTTGAAATGTGACGTCACGAAATTTAGGACCACTCCCAACCCCTTGTTACAAAATGTCACACTTCGTCGACCCCCTCCCACCCCCGTAACGTGTGACGTAATTTATGGATGGCTCTTAATATTCTTCATTTCTACGGTCCTTTTTAGTAGCGGCGCATAGGTCACATTGACTGCAGCTACCTCACCTCATCACTCACCCACTTTTCAGCTCTCTATGCCCCAAAACCTGCAGCAATAGAATATGTAACGACGACACTAATTAGGCGCTTTGATGGGTCGTCTGAATGCGTTTTTTTTTGAATGAACAAAAATGCTCCGACCAACGTATTCGAATCAGTGGCGTAGCTAGATGACCAAAAGCCCTGTATATATATAGAATTTTACTGACTTAACGAGTTACCATAATGTTAAAGTAGTGTTGCAACCTATTTTATTTAGATTTCGAAGGTGAAAAGATTTTTCGTTACTTCAATAAGAGGTTTGTTAATTAGGTTTGCCCTCCAGCTTGGTGGCCCCGGGGACTTTGGTAGCTACGCTGGTGATTTGAATTTGGCGGTAACAAAATGTAGATTTATTAGGTATGCTTAGGTATAGAAACTGAGTTTTCCAGAGGCAATAGGGAAATTGCTTCTGGAGCTGGTGAAGAAATAGGTAGCAGTATCTGCAGGAGGTTCAGATGTGTCAAGAAAACACTCATATCCTCTTATTAAGCCAGTTGCCTGTAGCCAGTATGGGAAAAATGAGATATATTATAGAGAATTTTCTAAGAATATTGCTAGATATAAATAGGTATAACCTAACATTACCATGTAGGTAAGAATTATTTAGTCAATATTATTTATTTGCAATTACTAATTGGCATAGTCAAGAGTATCAACAGTTTGACTAGTTTTATTAAAATGAAGTTCTTCCCGGAATCCCGTTGGCTTGTTTGCGCTGTCTCCTTCATTCAATAGTAATGCAATTAGAACCAATATCTGTGCATTTTCCGTGCCGTTTGCTCAGACTAATCGATATTCATTTCCATCACATTAATAAATGCCTTCTCTCTCGTCTATCGTCTAATATCACTATTTATTTAAATAAGATATAAAACCCGTTTTATAAAATATATATAATATATTGAGATTTTCTTCTTCGTATAACTATACAACAGCGGTTAGTAATGTAATTTATTAGATATTCGCGAAGTTCTTCAAATCTTTTCTAGGGAGAAATCAGATACTTCGATTAGGGAATCCCGTTTAAACTCTTGTAGGAATGTGTAGCTTTAGGAGTAAGTAATGTAGCTTTTGAAACTGTGTTCTAAAATGTTAAATGTAGCTTAGAAGAGTTTCAGTCGTATTGACTACATAATTTATGAGCGTTCCCAGACAGGGTCAAATGCGATACCCAATTGGCATCTAGGCCAATCTAGTTAGATTTTTTATAACACGTGCCGTTGTTGTACATCGTATACCTTTTAGTAATCCTCAAAAAATACATACAGCATAAACTAGTAAAAGCATTTTTAAAGAATATATACGAGTAAAATTCGGAGAGAATATATGCACCCACACGCGTCAGAGATGTGCTAGTTTTCTTTTTGATATTTTTCATAACAATGCTGGATAGATGCTAAAAATATAAAACCTTTTGTAAAAAAGATAGACAGCGGAGACATATAAAAGCTATCTGACAATTTAGGCTTTATAAAAACCTGCCTACCTGTCGAAAGGTCAAGACAAAGGATTCGCAAATAGACACACAAAAATAAATGTAATCTTAATAACGTCGGATACCCCTATAAGTTTCTGATGCTGAAATTTCTCTCTCACCTCGGGATAATGTAGGGTTCGTCGAAAAACACTTCTGATACGTGACCCAACACTGTATCCTCCGGGAACCGCTCATTGATATATTGTAGTATCGGGTGGAGCTCTCAGGAGCCTATCTCACCTAACTATTCTTGCGGAGTGTGTAAATCTTCGCCGTAAGGAGAATTATCGCTAATTAAACGTATTTCGAAGGTTTAAAAGGATACGTTGTTTGGATCTATCGTGAGGTTTTTAGTAGCCATAATATAAAAACCTTATTTATAAAAATTTCGCTCGAGTCAGGTCAGCAATTTTGTAAAATTCAGCATGTCCGCCATGTTTATATTTCATTAAACGTTTTCGGTTTCATGTAGCGCAAAAGTGGAGATACACAAAGTTAGAGTGGACTTTCCCATTTTAATTCGTAAAGTTATCCCTCTGAACCTAACGCACATTTTACGTTACAAGTCCTTTGAATACTTATTTCTCAAAATAAATACCCACTTAACTTAAGGATTACATTGGAATTCTAATATGCTAAACAAACGACTTTAGTCCTTAAGTATTTGTGCTGGCAATAATGCTAATTTATGTGTTCGGTGTGTTATTTAAATAAATTGTTTTTAAAGCCTTTTATTTTAAGTGGCTTGCAAATCTTGTAATCTCAATTTAAACATCTGAGGTTAACTTGTTCATTTAAAATGTTATTACTTGTATTCAACGAAGTACTTAGGAAGTACCTATTAATGTTCTGTACACTTAGAAACACATTGCGGATTGTAAACTTGTATAGTCCTGTCAGAAGTGATAAATATTATCTCTTGTGCTACATTTCGCAATCAATCGCCTGACCAATAGATAGTATTGCAGACACACTGCACCGGTTGGATTAAATCTGTATCCCGTAGGAGTACGCAGTGATTTATAACTTTACAATGAATAGGCGGCCAACTGGGATATGTCGGAGCTACATACACACCTCTCTAGCTATTAAACTCCCTAGTCGACACACTTCGAACTTAAGCTACCTTAGCTACTTCGCTTATTGGAAAATCTCTTTCCAATTTTAAGGCTGTGAAGTTGCTCGAGAGAACCACCACGGCCCTGGAAGTTGAACACAAAGGGCGACTGAAGAAACACTCGGTAGGTAGGTTTTATTCAGTGAAAGTCTGACACTCCTTCTCGATCCACGGGAAAAAGGAAAAATTTATAAATATATATTTCGGTAATAAATAAATAAGCGGTCATTGTAACCATCTAAAATCAAAGCAATATTATCAAAAACTGACAAAAATTACTGTGGAAATTTAAGTAACTTTCACTAACCGTTAAAATAATGCGGGATACTGTAGCGCCACAAATTAACTATGATTTTATGCTGGAGAGACCTCACGGCGTCCTCACCTTCCACATGATGTAGGTTCTCACCGGACTAAGTAAGTTCGGGAGGTTCTTGCACCGCATTCGTGCGGAAGAAACGCTGGTTGAGGTATGCCGCGCTTGGGAAGAGCACTGCCACGCCGAAGCAGTAATGCTAGCAAAGGAGGAGGCCGCAAGCGTGAGGCAACGGCCCTCACGCCCCAGTTGCCGCAAGGCAGATTTCCGGCACCGTAGGCGCGGGCTTGCGAAAGGCAAGCAATGGGTAGCTCGCTCGTTCCACGCGCGCCTCTAGAAGTTATCAGCAAGGTTTCGACCTTGCTGATAACTCATGGCCCCATGGCCCCAGTAGGCTTCGGCCTACTGGGGCCATGGGGCAATGTGAAAATGTCACCGGGGCCCTGATACAAAGGCAAAGAAGGAACAGAAGTGAGTTTTTAGTAAGTAAAAGTCTGACACTATCTTCCGTCCCGCCCAAGGGAGCGGTGAAGTAATTGGATGATTTTCCCCATCTAAAATAAAAAAGTTGGGCAAGAGTCTCCACAGAATGGGTACCTGAAAAAGGACGACGCCACTGAGGTCGACCTGGGAAGGGCTGCTACGCGGTGATCCGAGAGAAAAATACCTGGAAGAAGATGAGGGAGGCCTTTGCCCAGTAGTGGGAAAATATGGCTAAAGAAAAAAAATCACCTGTTTGTAGTTGGGGCGAAACGCTACTCTAAATTATAAAAATCTCGTATCACACATGTGTGTTTGTTATCGCACTCCTCCGAAGTAGTTTGACCGATTTTATGATGTTTTTTGCACACTTGATAGGTCGTAAGCTATCTTTTACCCTTCTGCCTCCTTCCCTCATTTTCTTCTTTGGTAATTTATTTGGCAGAACAATGTTTACCGATTTAACTAATAATTAGTAACCATAAGTGTTGCGCCGACCCCAAATAAAACGGGATAAGGGCAGGAAGATGATGATGATGATGATGAAGTGCAAACAGAACTGATGGTTTTTTTTTTATGGTATGTAAAATCATCCAATGACAAATCCCGCCCTTGGGCGGAGCGGGAAGTAGTGTCAGACTCTTACTGACTAAAAACCTACCCCGTTCCTTCGTTGCCTATAGTGCCGGGGCTGAGCCTTCCTCTCAGAAAACAGAACTGATGGTAGTAAAAGTTGAGATTGAGCTCAATGTAAGCACGGCCTAACGCTTCATGTCCTTTGTACTATGTAAACTAAGGCTCTTTATATAAACATCTCAGTAAATTGTATACAAAAGCATGGTTGTATAAAAACGCAGATAATGTTATTGAAACAAGATGTTGACGAAGCAAATTTTGTTCAGGCTTTATTCTTTGTCATGTTTGTTTACGCGTCTTTTCTGTATGAAATTCAGTATAAACATTATGTTCTAACCTTTTTATATAAATGCGTGTGTTTGATCTACCGATACACGGATGAATGTCAGTGATATGTACTCTGCTGATTTATATTGGAATCGTGTGGATGTTTAATTTGACAATGTTACGTCTAATAAAAATGGGACCCGATATTTAAAGTTTTATTGCGCAAAATAACTTTTTCTCTATGAATGTCTGTGGTGAAATCATTATTGAGAGCGTTAAATTATGTAGGATATAAATGATCTTGGTTTAGGCCATTTTCAATATGGCGCCTGAAGTCACCAAACCGCCACCTCTAAAGTCTAATCAATTTGGTAAAAACAGATAGATACGAATATGATTAAATACGAGGTCATCATTATTTACAATGTTTACTAAAATCCTTACACCGTGTTTCGTAATCAAAGTTCAATCTGATTAATTGTTTGTTTTAATCAATTAGTCCGGCTGCATGTTCTGTGAAATCCATTCAAAACGCGTGTACATATAAATATCCAAATAGGTTTATTTTCCACACGCCCTGTTTGGTCCGCACAGAACCAAATAGAGCTGGTACACATGGCGTGCGTATCGGCTTAGCCTCGTTCGATATCCGCTGTAATAGATAAAATATAGAGGAATTCCAATAGATGCGACAGAATGTCGTTGCAGTGTTTAAAAAGCGATTTTTAAATACCGGTTTTTATTGCTCTTTGTTATTTCGCTACGTAGCTATGGATTTTTTACCTACATTTTTTCATTTCTTAGTTTGTCAGGTCTCGAGACTTTAACGGCAATAAACTCATTCTCTATTATAAAACATCTTACCTATCTACAGATCTGTCTTTTTCATTTTCTTCAAAAGTAAGTCTTCTTTCGATTATATAAATAAACACCACTTCCAAGCCTCCAAGGTGGACTGAAGACCTACTGACGGTAATGGGAATCTGATGGATGCCTCCACAGCTGGACAAATGTGGAATCATTGAAACAGGCGTGATTTTCCGCACTGACTGTAGGTATTGTCAGTTGTGCAGACACTGACGATATACAGTTACACCAATTTTACATCACAATATCCACTAGGAATCAATTCGTACTTGATATTTATTTTGCAAATAGGTTTTCAAAAACACTTTTACACGTCAATTTCTTTTTCGTCAATTGAATCTAGCTGACTATCCTGAGAAGATAAATAATTAAAACAGCCATTGAACTTTATTTGATTAAATCCCGTATAAAACTTGCAGGTGCCTGGTCACGTTATTTCAGAAAACCCTCTTAAAAATAATGAGATTTCTGCAAAATTGAAAAAAAAAGAAATATTTGACTCGAGACATGAAAGCGCAAACCAGAATAAATAAAAATAAAACAGTGATTATTTCTGAGAAAAACAAGTCTAAAGTAGAACATCGTTCTCTTCTCGCGGGTGTCGTTAAAACAACTAAGAAACAATTTATAGCAGGAAGAGCAGTTGCAACTGTAAACTCCAATTCAACCATTTACCTTTACGTCAGTTTTCGATTGCATTTGATAACTGTACGGTTTAGGCATTTGTTTATTCTAATAACCCGGTAAGTGGTTATCACTACATAGTATAAAACAAAGTCGCTTCCCGCTGTCTGTCCCTATATATCCTTAGATCTTTAAAAATACACAACAGATTCTAATACGATTTTTTTTAATAGAAAGAGTAATTCAAGAGAAAGGTTTATATGTAGAATACATGTATAATATATTTAATATCACCATTGCACCCGTGCGAAGCTGGGGCGGGTCGCTAGTTAGAAATAAATAATACACGGCAGTAAATCTTACATAATACAAATATCGTGTCACAGTGTTTGTCACATCGAACTCTTCTAAACGGCTGCTTGGCCGAATTTTAGGTAATTTTTTGTGAATAATTAGTAGTACTGAGAAAAGGCCGTAGGCTATTTTTTTGCCTCCAACCTCCACTAGTATATATGGCAAGCCTGATGCCATCAACGAACTGGACAACTGTACTACAAATTTAAATTTTTATTGTTGTGCTGACGTACACTCCTACGTGCATGTCTGCTTAAAGATTAGCATCATGGGAGCCAGTTTCGTCGGAAACATAGTTTTCAATATAACGCTCCTTGAAAACTGGGTCTAACACCAATAAAGGTGGAAAAGCTGTTTGCAGTCTCTTCCCGAACACAGTTTTGTAATCCTTGCCGGGTTCGCGTGCTTGCCCTGAATACAAATTATGTAAAGGGTAAAGGTGTATTATTGGTCAGGCAGATTTCCTCGTACGTGATCAGGTAACTTAATATAGTGGCGAATACTAAGTGTTTTTCCGTGTGAGCTTGCTATAGTAAGGATACTTAGAGGTTTGGTAACGGGTCAATTAAAAGACCCGACGCTTTATTGCAGGTGTTAATGTGGGTCGCTGGCGAGGGTCGTTACTTGCTCTATTTAAGTAGGTGAATTTATTTTAGAGAAGGAAGGGAAGTATCTCGGTGCGTTTAGAGGAATCTCTATAATCTTGGAAAATAAATACCGTTTATTCGAAGAATCGTCATGGAAATAAAAACGGACACAGAAAATGATGTTTAGAAAAGCGTACTGCATACATCTGCACTAACTCAGTACGGATGCTTACTGTAGGTATATATCTATACAATGGAATTGCTAATTGAATATCTCACTGTTAGGCAAAGGCTTCGTTTTCGCTTTGTCACACACGTATCTGTTCAAGTTCCTCCATCTTCATCTTGGTCCGCTGCACGCTGCGATGTAACATAACATTAAATGAGATCAAGTAAGTGGGTTCTAATAGTTTGATTTATTTGTCTAAATAACGTTTACACCATAATAAGTCTATATAAAACAACATCACTTAGGTACATGGTCCACGTACTTAATCAGGTCACCGGTCTTTTGTACCGTACAGGCGTACATTGACATAAAAATTCTTGGAATCCGGTTTGAATAGAATTTTTCTTTTGTGAGTAGGTTATTTTTTGGATTCTTTGTAATTTTTATCTGTTATATTGCTTTGGCTTATTTACAAGGCTTTAACTGAAACCTTTTTACAAGCTCTTTTCATTTGATGAAACTTTCTAGGTAGTTACTGACTAACTGACTAGAAATTGTGTTCCGTCAGTTACACCTTTGCAGTTCAGGAAAACAGTAACTCTTTGAAAAGCCTGGTAAGCTAAAACAAGGAAGGATAGTTGTCAGGCGAGAGCAATAATAGTAAAAATTGCTCAGATGGTATAACTGGAGCGCTAACGTCGTAGACGAAAGTGCAAACATAGAGCCGTTTCACAGGCAATTACGATAAATTGAATAACTTGTATTGATTTTTTTTCGAATTTCATTGAATATCGATAAGTAATCAAGAAAAAACTCGAATCAGTACTAACACCCCGCGCGCAGCACCCCCTGCAATGCCTGTTTAGAGGTCAATTCTTCTCTACTAGTGTAGAGGTAAATTCTTGAAGGTCATTGAGCGATGTAATACCCTCGCTCAATGACCTTCAAGAATTTTCAAAAAAAACAATAACTATTTAAGATTTTTGTTTTTGCGAAGCACTTTTAAATAACAAGCCTTTTTTTTTCTTTCAAATATTTCAATAAAGTTTTATTCTATTCTATTCTATTTCCTTAACGTAATCTTGTAAATAAACACGTGTGAAATCGTAAATTTGGGTCAGATTTGCGCTTTTTTTTATCAAGCCAACTAATTTATAATTATCATGTTTTCATTTTTGTCAAACGCTTGGTCATACAGACAATTTTAATAAAATACTTTCATGGTGTTCTCTTCTATATTTGTGGATTTCCAGAAGTTTAAAAAAGTTCAAAATGAGTAGAACCTGGCCTTAATATCGTGTCCTGTGTGTCCGTTGAGAGCAAGTTGTTTTTACGTTAACGCGATCAAACGTTTACTTAGTTTGGCTCTCTGATTGGTTAAAAGCTTGGAGCGGGCCAATCGGAGCGACGAACGTCATAAACGTGTCTATCGCGTTAACGTAAAACAAACTCGCACTAGGCACTCCGTAAAACGGATGAGCGATTCGTAGTCGAATGAACCTTAGATTCCCAGCGACGCATTAAAAAGAATTTTGATTTTCGGTGGTTTTCCAAGACATATGTAGTTCAGATGGACTTTCTGTCACAAAAAATCACGACATATGTTTGCTGAGTATTATTATACCAATCAATCAATTTATTGCCACCGCACGCACGTACGTGTAAACAGCGGTAACACTCGTTTGTTTGGACACGTGTCGCTCTGAACGGATATATCTGTTCACCTTGAGGAGATGGATGGCACAGAAAAGACATGATTGAGTTTGATATTCCAGCTATAGTGTCAATGACTACGTATTATTGAGAAATTTATTCTATGATCTAGAAATAGAAACGTAAGCATAATTAAAAAAAATATTTATATGATAGCTTTGATAATAAAGAATGAAGCGGGAACTACATTAGACCGACCCACACGTGGGCTACGTCTAATTTGTACATAGAGTCACGTCGCGTGGCGTGGATCTACATATTTAGCTCTACACGTCTATGTAGTTGCCATATAAAATGTATCCTATAGCAGGAGAAGTCATTAGATGGTATTGAGGTTTAAGAAGCCCAAAAGCCATAATCTATATGACGGCTCGTTCAGGATGGTTCGAGCTCTGGTCATCTACCAGGTGGGCCTACGTGGGTATCGTGCAATGAGTAAAAACGGTTAGGAACTGAATCAGTTTACTTCTCAATACATTTCGGTACAGTGCACTGTTATTAGGTAGGTACGAACAACAAAACGGACAGTTTCAGAACGTCTTGACTCTGCGACGGCCTGGCTGAGAGTGTCCGCTGTACCCGGCGGATTCTCCTTCCCCAAGCTCGTAGCCAAAGAGGAAACGGCTGACTCTGTCTAGGCGCGCCACCTCTATTTCTTCTAGTCGCCACTAGATGGTGTGCCTTGTTTTGTTGTCAATAAATCAACGCCGGATCCGACATATACTTAGATGATATATAATAATGCAAACCAATCTGTTGTGGATGTTGAATTGTAAAAAGTTTAAACAATGCAATAGAATAAAAACATGATAAGGATTCGATAAAAGTGTTGCTGAATTCCTATATGATGATATGAAATTCCAGTCAAGAGATGCTTCAAAGAAAAGCAAGTTGTGAAATTAAGTCAACCTAAAATGGATCCAATTCAGTATAAGAAAACAATGGATATAATACAGACCCTCTCAAGAAAAATACACCAATATTTTTGTAACTTACAATTTGTAAAAGTGTTATCGTACGTAAATGATATATTTTTTCCTTTACTCGTCTCCTATATAGGTAACAAGACAGCTGACATTCAACATTTTGATCTAAGCAATATTTGCATATATGTACATAAGAACCTATATCTGTTGTTGATACAAGTATAAGTTACGTCATTTTCATATATATTTCGTATCGATTTATATTTTACCAGCTTGAGTAAAATCTTTTATACATTTAACAGCTTCGAAGATAATTCTATTACATATATGATCCGGTAAATAAAAGAGCCTAACCATAATGCCTTTTAGCTTATTAAGCATAAAATAGTAATCACGTTTATTACTGTAATGTCGAGCAATAAAACATGCCAATATAACGCCCTCCACGTTAATTAGTTCTGTAATTAATTAATCATAAACAATATAGAACGTCGGCGAATTTTCTCAATTTTCGACGTACAACATTGTACCTATCATTATTTAACAATGAATATTGTAATATTTTTTATTCGACACTGTGTAAAGGTACTAATTAAGGGTAACTTTTATAGAGTTTTTCTATTGTTTTCTCATAAAATATTACGTTAGCAAAATATTCTTTTCTTTTTTGTAAAACAAGGATTATTATCTACTTTCATAATTTCCAATTAGAACTTTATTACTTTGTTTTTTCAACAATCTATGTTTTAGACAAATTTTATTATAACGCGTTTAAACTTCATGGAATAAACAGGTGTTAAGGATTACTCCCGAATAAAAACCTTTTACAAAGTTCTCTTGAAACACAATGCCTCTAAATACTTATAAAAGTAGACACGTGGATACGCTGGCTAAGAAAGCTGTTGGTACGAGGGTATCTATTCATTTATTATAAGATTTTCGGAGAAATTGTTTGGGAGTTTCCCGGGAGTGGAACAGAAACTAGGAGGTCTCCGGTTGGGTCAAGGTTTAAAGATGATTACGAGATAAAGAAACAACATTCTAATGGTAAGGTTTTTATTAGGTGGGAAATAGTTGAATAACTTCTGCTCTAGGACGGAGTGGGAGGGCGTGCCAGAAAGTAAGGTGGGTTTTTGGCATTAAATATCTGCTTTTTACTGCCTAAAACCCACATGTGTTCCTTCAGTTATCCTTTGCGTTCCAAGGCCGCCGTAAATTTTTCAAATTTTGTAAGCTGTGGCAGTTATCGGCTCTTGCGAGCTCCGTCAATTTTATTGACATCTCTTTGAAGCTTTTCTGTACTCCTGGTAACGTATACGTCAAAATAATATATAAATACAAATTAATAACAATACGTCTTGATGATCGCCGAGTAGGCAATTAAGGCGTGGAAGCGTGACAAACAAAAAATCTGTAGCGATAGCTATGTCGCCACATAGGAACTAAAATACTAAAATTCTGCATCTTGGTATCAGATACACATAGCGATTATTTATTTTTCAATATACTTACTCGAAAACTGCCTTTTATCGCACTACGATTAGGTTCCATATGGCATGTTTATCACCCGCGTGCTTTTTTTGAATTTATCAAAACAAGGGCTTTTTTTCATTTCTATTTCTTCCTATTTCGTCACGGTCAAGGGTGATTATTATTATTTTTTTAAAGCAAAGAGGCGAATATTTGTAAGGTTTTAGTATGTAATGAAAATTCAAATTGTGTTTTTGAACAGAATATAATAAATAGACATGATTACGTAAGCAACAAATTGTTAATAGCAACAAATTAACAATTATCTGTGTTCTAAATTAAAAAAATATTTGATTTTTTTAATATTAGGATGTATATGGTTTGATACCTTTGAAGGTTATGCGTGGGAAAAAAGTACACCTAATATTAACTAACATTTGTGATAGTTGTGAAAAAGAAGATTAGAAGAGAATCCTTTAGATGCTACGCCGCCAGAATAAGTGAATGAGGTAAAAAATACTTGTGATAGCCTGCTGCCATCAAATCAAA
The DNA here is from genome assembly GCA_958295575.1 of Leucania comma. Lineage (NCBI taxonomy): Eukaryota > Metazoa > Arthropoda > Insecta > Lepidoptera > Noctuidae > Leucania > Leucania comma. The sequence continues at coordinate 11,011,011 of OY282476.1, read as the reverse complement.
ACCAAATTGTAGGTAACTTTGGAAAATTTTCTTCAGTACAAAATGTAGAAAAATGTGTCGTAATTTTCCGATAGAAGATATTAGGTGGATTTTTCATCGTATTTCTTTGTAAGTGTATTGAAAAACGTCGTTTTATACACGTGGAGATTTTTCAATTTATTAATACAGCCCATGAACTTCACTCGAAAAAATTACGCCGAAAAACCGCGCGCATCTTAAAATGGCGGTCATAGACCACAAACAATTTTTATTTTTTCGTATTCAAAATTTGTTTCGCAAACAAAGAAGAACGAAAGAAGTTGAACAAAAAGGTTATAGCTACATTACAGCACTAGTGCGTAATGATAATCAAAATGTCACAGTTTGGTAACAGGTGCCATTATATACCTAAGTAAAGTGCAATAAGAGCCACTTTCTGAGCAAGTGTATTAAAAACTAAATTAATTTCACCACCTTCCGGACACACCTGGCAACAATACATGCACTGCACGCAGGTGCCCTCTAAAAAATGATGAAAATTAAATGTGCCGTGTGTGAGTTTCAATTCAAAACTCTACAGTAAGTAAGTAAGTAAGTTATCTAGCAGATTTTATTTTTTATTTTTTGAATCATCCGATGTCATCACCCGCCCATGGGCGGGGCGGGAGATAGTGGCAGACTTTTACTGACTAAAAACCAACTCCTGTTCCTTTTTTGCCTTCGTCCCAGGGCCCCGGGGTTAACTTTCGCATTACCCATGGCCCCAGTATGCTTCGACCCTTCTGGGCCCCTACGGTTTGTTGACATTTCCTTAAGGCGCGCGTGAATAATTTGGGCCCGGTTCGGACGGTTACCGAACGGCCGGCGCGCGAGCTACCCGTTGCTCGCCTTCCGCAAGCCCGCGCCTACGGTGGCCGGAAATCGGGACCAGAATCCCTGAGGTGGCTGGAGCGTGAGGCCCATTGCCTCACGCGTGCTTCCTCATCCTGCGCTAGCATACGTTATTGTTAAAAGAGAAAGAGAAGAGAATTCACATACGCATGTATAGTTATGGATGGAATCAATTTTTTCGATCCATTTCTATCTATACGTCTACAAGACGATTATTTACATTGTATCGATGAAATATACAACATGAAAACAAAGCTACAATTCTATCTTAGAATCATTCATTACGTCATCCGTAAATCCTGTTTATTTCTTGTCGGCGAACAATAGATGCGCTGAATAATACAAAAGAACTTGCTACAAAAGCTTCTGATGCATCAGAATACCTTCCAAACATGCAGCCTTCACTTTGCCTATAGCCTCCCTATTGTTTGTTACTTTTATATTCCTATTAAATTCCATCCTCATCTGCTCAAATATTTGTTCGTTGTTTATTTTAGTTGTGACCCAAACCCAAAGTAGAAAGCTAAACGGAATATGCAAAACCACGTATAATAGTCAAAATGTATACTACTAAAAATATTATAAAGCTGATGAATGGTTGGTTCGTTTCATCGTGCTAATTTCAGGAACTGCTGGTTCAAATCGAAAAATCGTCTCATATCATATAAACTTATTTAGTATATTTTCATTTCAATAACGTTTACAAGATATAATAAACGTGATATATACCATCTTTTGATATAATTTCTTTAATTATAATTAAATAACGTAATTATATCATATATTACAAAACCTATGTACATAAAAACTAAACTAAGAATGTATACTAGACCTAACTATGTACAAATATAATACAAATCACCAAATACACTCAGGCGTCGAAGTATTCCTCCACATCGCTGTCATCCGGAAACGTACCCAAAAGACTGGCAGCATTGCCACGTTGAATGGCAATGCTGATCATATATTACTTACCCTATTTTTCTTTTAGTTTCGATAGACCAGTACCTCTACCATGAGTTTTAAGCATTAGTATTCGTCGCTACTCGATATCGACGCAGTAAATATTTTGTATGGCAAATTTTGCAGCGCCTCTAGCGGTCACTTGCAGAACCAAAATTTGCCATACAAAATATTTACGGCGTCGATATCGAGTAGCGACGAATACTATTGCTTAAAACTCATGGTAGAGGTACAGTTCTATTCATCTAGGAAGACTATAGGCTATATTATATAATATGAATTACGACCAATAGCAGCGGAGTAGTAACCAAAGACGCAGGTAAAACCTCAGTGTCCAGCTAGCTACATAAAAATCTACTGTGTCAAAACGCATCAACAAAAATACCTAACCTATACCGTAACAAATAGAAATACTAATTTGTAAACAAAGGCGTCGCCAGCCGATGAGCAAGGGGGGGGGGAATTATTGGAAGTATAGAAAAGTATGAATTGTACAGGTACAGTCGAGAGCTTTTGAAGCTGTTAAAGTAAGTGAAAAGTAAAATGTCCAAGGGGGCTGTAGTCACCACCAAACTCTTACTATAATAGTGCTAAATCTAGCACTGAAAGTGCTGAGCTCGCAACACCAAACGAAGCGCATGGCGCCATATTGTCTGGCACCTTCTTTAGTTCCGGCCAGTGAAACATCAAAGCCACTATAACCAAAGTGGCCCCCTTGATGGCGCGTTTAACTTGTTCAAATGTCCCTTTTAATTAATCGAGTTTTTATAAATGACAAGTTTACAAGTAGTTAACAAATGTTATGCATGTGGCAAATTAGATAAAATAAATCAATCTCTACTCTCTTGGAGGCGAGGGGGGGGCGAAGTCCCCCCCCTTGGCGATGCCCTTGTTTCTACCTGATATTTACCTAATAAAGTTCTAATATACCAAAGACGCATAAAGTAGTTAATAAACTTGTGAGTCATGGTGATCAAATGCGTGATTGGCATGAAGTCAGTCCACATCATCTGCTACATCATGCATGTACAACAATGTTATGTAGAAGAATATTCGGAAAATCAATGCTGCGACTGAATTGTCATCGTAAACCGGCGAACATGTGACCACGGTATAAAAAGGGATCCCTGAAAAGGGACAGATAAAGTTAAGAATGTATGAATATCGTTGTTCTGGCTACCCGGATGATAACATGAACGTGACTTTAAGCGGGTTGCATAGCAATAACAATAGTGATGAAGCGCAGGGACCTATATATATGTATTACTCAAGTAACCGTAGTCAAAGGTCATGAAATGTAAAATATTAGCAGTAGAAAAAAAATGCATAAGCTATTTTTCATTGACACAAATCGATAAAGTTACCCAATTTTTTTAATCACTTTATCACTATAAAGGCTATTTAAAAAAACCGGGTAGGTGAAAGTTGGACTCACATACTAAGGGCTCCTTAAAAACTTAGAAACTTACCTATGAAAACAATTCAATTCCCGAATCGAGTTTCAAAGATTTTTCCGAATCGCAAAAAAGTTTTTTTTTGTGACCTAATTACAAATTTAGTTTTCGGATTTTTCCTATACTTATGCTATGAGACCTGGTTTCATGCCGAATTTCAGGATTCTAGGTCAAAGGGAAGTACCCGATGAATTTTGATTCCTTTGTGAGTGTCAAAATATACGTTTTTTTGTGACATAAACGGCCGTATCTTTTTTCGTTAACTTAGAAGTTCGATTTTTTCCCAGTTTGAAGGGACCGCATACCTGAGTACATGGGTTTAATTTTAACTCGATATCTCCACGCGTTCCCGAGATGAAATATCTTGACAGACAGAAAGATAGACGGAAAACAAAATGATCCTACAAGGGTTTTTTTTTTATGGTTGGTAAAATCATCCAATGACAAATCCCGCCCTTGGGCGGAGCGGGAAGTAGTGTCAGACTCTTACTGACTAAAAACCTACCCCGTTCCTTCGTAGCCTATCGTGCCGGGGCCGAGCATTCCTTTCGGAACTAACCCATGACCCCAGTAGGCTTCGAGCCTGTCTGCAGTTAGCAGGCTGGGCCTCTTCGGTGTGCTGACAGCTCCTTGAGGCGCGCGGGAACAGAACGCGCCATCGACGACTTGGGCTCGGTCCGGTCGGTTACCGGACGATCGGACAGCGTGCTACCCATTGCACGCCGTCCGCAAGCCCGCGCCTACGGTGGCCGGAAATCGGGATCGGAATCCCGGCGGCGGCTGGGGCGAGCGCCCCGTTGCCTCTGCCTGATGCGGTCGGCCTCCTCCTTTGCTAGCATTACTGCTTCGCAGAAGGAGGCGACCGCCTGCCATCCCTCCTCACTACGGACCATGGCCTGAACCAAGGCCCTGCGAGAGAGATCGCTGCTGCCGATCGCCCCCACGAGGACACGGCGATACTCCGCCCAGGCGGGGCACACTTCTACAGTGTGCTCCACCGTGTCCTCCGGATGTTCCGCACAGTGGCGACACCCGGGCGAATCCTCCGCACGAATCCGGAACAGGTACTTAGCGAACTTTCCGTGTTCGGTAAGCACCTGCGTCGTGCGGAAGTTGAGAACGCCGTGAGGTCTTTCCAGCCACGCCTCAAGGATGGGCCTTATCGCCCCAATTGTGGCGCGCCCCATCCTACAAGGGTTCAGTTTTTTCCTTTTGAGGTACGGAGCCACCACCTTCTGGACCAAGAACCAGGACATCTTCAAGGTTCCTTTCATAAATAAAAAACCAGGCAAGTGTGAGTCGAACTCGCGCACTGAAAGTTCCGTACAAACTAACCTATGAAAACAGTTAAATTCCCGAATCCTGTCTCGAAGATTTTTCTGAATCACAAATAAAATTTTTTTTTGGTGACGTAACTAAAAATTTACAGTTTTCAGATTTTTTCTTATACTTTTACTATAAGACCTTGCTCCATGTTAAAGTTCAGGATTCTAGGTCTACGTACCTATGAATTTTGATTCCTTTGAGAGTATTTTGTTTTTTTTTTAATAGCCATTATAGTGATAAAGTGGTTCGGAAATAAACCTTTTTTGCGATATATAACGGCCGTAACTTTTTCTCGTTAACTTAAAAGCTTGATTTTTACACTACACACTGTGACACAGCTGACTACAGCTTCAAGGGACCGCAGACTTGAGTATATGGTTTTAATTTCAACTCGATGCCTCCACGCGTTCCCGAGATAGGTCCGGTCTTGACAGACAGACAGACGTACAACAAAGTGTTCCTATAAGGGTTCCGATTTTTTCTTTTGAGGTACGGAACCCTAAAAAGTACTTAATATTATCGAGGGGTAGAAAAAATTAAAGCGAGCAAACCCTCAGGCAAAAGCTAGTTATTTTATACAATTATGTAATAATATTCCAATGGAGCGGAAAAGTATTATGGAAACTGGCAAAGCTAAATTGGAAAAATCGCTTTCGGAAAAATCACGTTCATTTAATTCAAAATAAACAGCACACCTGGCGCTGTAAATGATAGCAATGAAAGTATTATAACACAAAAATGAAAAAGCCCATTGGCCATTTCTAAAACCATCAGCAATTTCCAGAGAATTGTATTTTTTCGTAACAAAATTGACAATTTGACGTTAGCCGAGTTTTTTGTTAAAGGTTTAATGTGATCTTTTTTGTTTCGTTTAGCAGACGAGATACATCGTGTTTTTTACAAGCTTTCTATTAGCTTGCACTGTATGTAACTATGTATGTTCGGCTCAAATCTTGCAACTCAATTTTGAAGCAGATATCTTTAACCGATTGAGCTGAAATTTTACATGCATATGTAAATCGGGTGACAATGCAACATTATGATAACATGGAGCTGATCTGATGATGGAGCTGAAAGGTAGCCATAGGAACTCAGCAATAAAACAATACAACCCCATCGAGTTTGGGCTCGCTTGATTAGTATTGACGAGTACTTTGATACTGTATGATAGCCAGGGTCTGATGATGGAGCCGGAAGGTGATCATAGGAACTCCGCAGTTAAACGATACAACCCCATCGAATTTGGGCTCGTTTGATTCGTATTGACGAGTACTTACATCTTATATGGTAACCAAGGTCTGATGATGGAGCTGGAAGGTGGTCACAGGAACTCCGCACTTAAACGATACGACCCCACCGAGTTTGAGCTCGTTTGATTAGTATTGACGAGTACTTTGATTATGTATGGTAGCCAGAGTCTGATGATGGAGTCGGAAGGTGGTCATAGGAATTCCGCATTTCAACGATACAACCCCATCGAATTTGGGCTCGTTTAGTTTGTATTGACGAGTACTTTCATCCTATATGGTCGCCAGGGTCTGATGATGGAGCCGGAAGGTAGTCATAGGAACTCCGCAGTTAAACGATACGACCCCACCGAGTTTGAGCTCGTTTGATTAGTATTGACGAGTACTTTGATCATGTATGGTAGCCAGAGTCTGATGATGGAGCTGGAAGGTTACCATAGGAACATCGTAAGAAATCGATACAATCCTATCGAGTTCGGGCTCATTTGATTTGTATTGATGAGTACTTGGATCCTATATGGTAACCAGGGTCTGATGATTACCGGACGGCGGTCGAATTAGCGACACGCGGGGTTGCGATGGTCGTTGACAGGATCCAGCAGTTGGGACTCGAGGTGGCACTGCACAAGTCCGAGGCCATGTGCTTCCACGGCCCTCGGGGTTTGCCACCACCGCGTTCCCAGCTAACGGTAGGAGGGGTTCACATCAGCGTCGGGTCGACGATGAAGTACCTGGGACTCGTCCTCGACAGCTGGTGGAACTTCAAGGAGCACTTCCGACGTCTGGCTCCCAAACTGAATCGGACTGGGGCTGCTCTCGGGTGGCTCCTGCCCAACCTCAGGGGACCAGACGCCTCCTGCTGGAAGCTCTACGCGGGAATCGTTCGGTCCATGGCTCTCTACGGGGCTCCGGTGTGGGCACCGACGTTGACACAGCAACCGAGGGCCCAGCTGAATGCGTGCCAGAGGGTCATGGCAATACGCATGGTGCGAGGGTACCGAACGATCTCCCGCGAGGCGGCGACCCTCCTTGCTGGCCAACCGCCGTGGGATCTGGAGGCAACAGTCCTTGCACACATGCACGACAAGCGCATGGAGATGCAACGCCGGGGCGAAATTCCGCTGCCACGACAAGTCGAGGCATGGCGGACAGAGCTCCGGCGGGATCTCATGGCAAAATGGCGTCAACGACTATCGCAACCTCGTTCGGGGCGCGCCACAATTGGGGCGATAAGGCCCATCCTTGAGGCGTGGCTGGAAAGACCTCACGGCGTTCTCAACTTCCGCGCGACGCAGGTGCTTACCGAACACGGAAAGTTCGCTAAGTACCTGTTCCGGATTCGTGCGGAGGATTCGCCCGGGTATCGCCACTGTGCGGAACATCCGGAGGACACGGTGGAGCACACTGTAACCTCTACAGTGCCCCGCCTGGGTGGAGCATCGCCGTGTCCTCGTGGGCGCGATCGGCGGCAGCGATCTCTCTCGCCGGGCCTTGGTTCAGGCCATGGTCCGTAGTGAGGAGGGATGGCAGGCGGTCGCCTCCTTCTGCGAAGCAGTAATGCTAGCAAAGGAGGAGGCCGACCGCATCAGGCAGAGGCAACGGGGCGCTCGCCCCAGCCGCCGCCGGGATTCCGATCCCGATTTCCGGCCACCGTAGGCGCGGGCTTGCGGACGGCGTGCAATGGGTAGCACGCTATCCGATCGTCCGGTAACCGACCGGACCGAGCCCGAGTCGTCGACGGCGCGTTCAGTTCCCGCGCGCCTCAAGGAGCTGTCAGCACACCGAAGAGGCCCAGCCTGCTAACTGCAGGCAGGCAGGGTCGAGGCCTACTGGGGGCATGGGTTGGTTCCGAAAGGAATGCTCGGCCCCGGCACGATAGGCTACGAAGGAACGGGGTAGGTTTTTAGTCAGTAAGAGTCTGACACTCTACTTCCCGCTCCGCCCAAGGGCGGGATTTGTCATTGGATGATTTTACCTACCATAAAAAAAAAACCAGGGTCTGATGATGGAGCTGGAAGGTGGCTACAAGAACTCCGCAATGAAACGACACAACCCTCTCGTCTTTGGTTTCGTTAGATTTGTAATGACGAGTACTTTGATTTGTACTTTGATTTAGACTGCCATATTGGCAGTCGGGATCTGATGATGGAGCTGGAAGGTGGCCGTAGGAGTTCCGCAATAAAACGACACAATCCCATCGAGTTCCGGATCGAATAAAATAAGTTCTAACCGGTCATAGGCGACTTGGACTCGCGCAAATTTACATAAGTAAATAGCTGGTTAGTTTCAATACACTCCTTCAAAATAGGTACCAATTGAAAGGGCTTGCAGAGAGTAACTTGAAAAATAAAGTGACATTACTCTAAATCCAATGTTTTCCTCTTTCTCAGTCATACTCTTGGTGGTGTGGTAGTGGTCATGGATCGTCTGGCAGGTTGGTTGCGGTTTTTGCGACATTTCTCCATCTCTCTCTATTCATGGCAGTTCATGTCCATTCAGTGAGGGAACACTTCGAAGATGATTTAGTGAGTTCTGTACATCTGGTAGGCGATTGGCCACGAGACGTAGGCCCTCTATTCTTCCCTGTACCACTAAACGTTCCAAAGAGCTTTCATTGCGTATGATATATCCAAACATCTTAAAAATTCGCTGTTGCACAATCAACGAAAGTTTTTGTTTTGATGCAAAGCTCTTAAGAATGGAAACGATAGTGCGTTGAGCAGTCTGTTTTATCCTCAGTAGACTCATTTCAAGAGCGTCAATCTTTTTACGGTGCTTGAATCTTCTCCGCATTTCCCAGTATTTGTGATTGTAGATCCCAGGTAGATAAACTCTGGACAACTTCGCAATTGGCTATTTCATGTGAGTTAGGTTGATTGTTAGTCTTACGACCTACCATCATCATTTTTGTTTCATAAATCCAACCTGGTAGACTTCTCAGGCAGTCGCCTCCTTCTGCGAAGCAGTAATGCTAGCAAAGGAGGAGGCCGACCGCATCTGGCAACGGCGCTCATGCCGCAGCCGCCACCATAATTCCGGTCCCGCTTTCCTGCCACCGTAGGCGAGGGCTTGCAGACTGCGGGCAATGGGTAGCTCGCTGTCCGTCCGTCCGGTAACAGACCAAACCAAGCCCAAGGACAGGGGATGTCATTGGATGGTTTTACCTAACATAAAAAATTAAATAAAAAGAAACCTGGCAGACTTCTAAAGATAGCAGACTAAGTTTCTTATGCTTTCCTATAAGGTAACAAATGAAAGGATTTGCTGAGAATACAAATTTGATTTAAATAAGGTATAACTAAAAAGTAAAAAATAAATTATAAATAAAAAAAACTTTTTTAAAAACAAGCTTTCAAATGGGCTAAAAAGAAGGAAATAAACTTTTCCTTTATAACTTTTACTATCAATTTATAACGGCATTACACAATTTATATGATATAAAAGCTTGTCGCGAGATTTAACTGTGTAAATACACAGTAAAATAACTTTATTAATTAAATCAGTTAAATAACTTCATCTATTGGTTTCAATATTTTAAAAATCTCGCGACAAGCTTTTGTATCATATAAATTGTGTAATGCCGTTATAAATTGATAGTAAAAGTTATAAAGGAAAAGTTTATTTCCTTCTTTTTAGCCCATTTGAAAGCTTGTTTTTAAAAAAGTTTTTTTTATTTATAATTTATTAAATAATAATGTCACTCGTAAGTGTGCAAAAGTTGTGCAGTTGTCGTTTTTCTTTTGCTGCGTTTTGTGGTACGTATAACCTTTTTGGTGTATGTTTTACAGACATGTTACTTTTTAGTTTGTTAAGCTGTTGCTTTGTCACAGATCTCTTGTTCATGAATTCAGTTTAGCGCAATGGGAATTGAAAAAACGAGGTGTTAGTAAACGTTTGGTTAAAATAAAATTAATAATTGTTATTTTTTTTATTGTTCGTGTAACATCATACTGTATACCTACTCATTTCACTTGTTTTTGGGATAATTATATTAATTATAAGCGGATACAACAGTAGTTGTATTGTTACAGTTATAACTTTAGCGGTTTGCTAGGGGAACAGGGGAACTTGTCCCTTCTTACCTCGCCTTGTCTTTGATATGTCACGCCTTGTCTTGTCTTATCCCGTTTGGCCGAATGACGTCATATTGGATATAACACCTTTTAATTTAAATGGATTTATTGTTCGTGATAATAACGCTATCTACATTTTCAAGTCATCCAAAGACTCACTCAAATAATTCAAATCGGTCAAGCTATTTAGGAAGGGTTAGGTGACATATAATTATGTATACGCGCAGAAGAGATATGTAAAAAAGATTAGCTTAGCACTAGCTAATTACTGATTTCAGACACCATATTAATTTGAAACATTTCGTTAATTTCAGTTGTCTCCACATCTGGATTTTTTCTAGTATAGTTCTTTGAAACGCGCTCGAACACTACGAGCTGACGCCTGGTCCTTACCTACCGATTACATACCGATATTTAGCTACCGAATGCTCACCGTTAGCAAGCCTGTAGCTGCGATAGTCGGGAAAGACCCTGAGACTCTCGACGTCCAGGGTGCGTAAGAAAATCTTCTCCTCACTCTTTCCACCTCCTCCTTCGTTCGCATTCCTGGATTTTTTTACTGCTGGCGCTTAATTTATGGAATGCTGAAGGTTGTATATCTTTTTCTAATATAAGGCAGGTGCTTCGGTTTCGCTAAAGTATATGCGAAACCTGAAACACCTGTCTAGTATTTTTATTTAAAGAAAATATATTATGTACAAAATTTCAAAACTGTATTATGAAAAATCACAAAGTTAGCAGCCAGTTATGGTACCTGGTTAGCGACATAAATTCATGGTCACCAAGCCACCCGGGCGACTGAGGGGTTGTTTTACTTCCTCACCCACTTGTGCACTGGCCCCTAATGACCGCTATGTTCTGCTGTGAACTGTTTTGTACTTAGTGTCGGTGGTGTCCAACTTGCGACCTTTTTTTAAATATTTTTGGGAAAAATATAACATGGTGTAAAAAATATTGGAATTGATTCAGTTATTGATTTTGAGTAAACTATATTCAGGATACGCATATACTAAAAATATTTTTGTATATATACGAATATTTTCTAACCGAAAATAATCCAATCATATTTAGAAAAAAAAAAATAACGGATAGCTATAGAATTATAAATCTACTGTATTTAGGCGTCCCGCAGGGTCTTATATTGGGCACCACTTTACCTACTACATCAAAAAGGTTTAATGTAAGTATACAAAGGTTTATTCCAACACGAGAGCTTTATTCTGTCGATTTTAGCCGGACTATTGACTTGATACGAAATGGGTACGAATACATGCTCGGAATATTATATGAATTAGAAATAGCTTTCAGCGTAGAAACGTTTGGCGTAACGAATAACGGTCTTAGTCTGCAGTAATCTCTTGTAAATGAACCTCTGCTTTTAAATGTAACGTACATTTAGGATATTACTTGCTTAGTGGGCGTCTTAGTCGTTTTATATTACAGATAAATTTTATGATCGGGTAACTTTCTATCGAAAATTACATCGTTCTAGAATTCGATCAAATAATATTCTGAAAATCATCCCCAAATCAATGGTCATGTTGTCTACGAATTATGGTGTTTAAGTTTTAAAATAGTCTTTGAAAAACTTATTGCAATACATCAGAATACATCGGTGACAAGACGAGACTAGACGACTACGTAGAAAAGTCGAATATGGAACATATTTTGCAAAAATTACAATGCACAATGCAGTTTCGAGACGTTAACCTTCCCAAAACACACAAACTGAAGTCACGCAAAGTTATATAAACACTGTATGGATTTTTGTGTGCACGGTACCTCGTGGCAATACGTGAGTTACATGCATCTGTTCATCTCGCTTCGAAAAGTCTTTTTACTGGGAGGTTTCATAATAATGTGCTATATCAATCATATTACCACAGATTTTATCATACAGATGAGAGTGATAGACAACACTCTAGAGATACGGTTTTCTTTTAGGAACCCAATCAATTTACAAAGTGGTTTTCCAACTAAGTCAGAGTCAGATTTCAGTTTTGCCGGTAGCAGTTCAATACTAGTATTTGATATATAGCGATTGCTTATTTGACCTTCACCGATGTAAGTAGGTAACACGGAACGCCTTAGGAAGATCTGTTGACCTTTGTTTTAAATAATCCATTTTTATTTATTTATTTACACTTCATGCACATAAAGGTACAGAGGCGGACTTAATGCCTTAGGCATTTTCTACCAATCAACCTTGGGTGTCCATCTGATCCATTATCAAGGTTAAGCAGCACTTTACGAGGTCGGTCCGTAGATGGGTGACCGTCTTAACGTACCCAAACTCCTCCGTGCCTCGGAAAGCACGCTAAGCCGTTGGACTGTCATTTGTAAATCCTTGACAGTCGATAGGGATAGTCAAAAGCCAGATAATCTAAACCCAGTTTTGCCAATGAGTATCGTGTTACCCAATAACTGGGTTTGGGAGGTCAAATAGGCTGTCGTTATTCATTAATTCCCAAGAAGACGCCGGCGTCCGCACACCTATTGTCTTTCTATTGTGTCTCTAATTACGGTATTCAAAAGGTTAATGTAAAACACTGATATCCTACATGTAATTTGATTGGACTTTTGGCGGACTGCACCAGTTGGAAAAAGGCTAAAGCAGATTGATGTGCCATAGTAGCGAGAGCGTGCTGTAATGCCTATGTGTTACCTTCTAGGTATCCTTGCTATCAAGAGCTATAACTATGGCTGGCATCTTCGCAAGCTAGAAAAGAATTCACAGCAAAGAGCAAAAGTCGCCACGTCATATTTTTTCCTTTTAAATAAAACGATTGGATTTAGAGTTATACGTGTTTTTATTGAACGGTACCCATGTGGGGAGCTAGATCCCCAAAACGTTTGAGAAAATAGTTTTCACGGGGACGGCGCTCCCCGCGGACGTTGTAGTGGTTAGAACAAATATAAAATATGAGTACAAAATGATTATGTCCGCTTTTGTGGATGATGACAAAAGGATATTTCCTCGGAATAAAATAATAAACTTCTTTCGCAAATAAATCTGTTTTCGAGATTGTAAGTTAAAATGACGAGAAATGACGAGGTGTTTCCCGGAAAAGTTATTTAATTTTCACGTTTCCCATTGCAGGTAGCAAGAATGATGTACTCGGTATTCGCGGTGTTTTACCAAAGAGGCGAGTAATGTTATTTTAAGCTAGAGGTAATTATGCGAAACCGTCATATTACGTAGATTTTATTTTTAAACCGAAAGATTTGTATTGAATAAGTCGAGCTTTATAATGATGTCTGTCAACGTAAGTTCACATTTACCTCAATTTACTGCGTATTAATGAAGTCGTCACGAAAGCCATACAAGTCCAAAACAAGTACGTCGTTACCACCATTTAGTTCTTCACGCAATTGAAACAAATAGTCACAGCCCTCACAGTGACTATTTAACACGTTAGAGGGCATTATGGAGCCTGAAAATTAGTATTCCCTTCTCAAAGGGTCCACATTATGCGCCGTAGAAAGTTTCGATAAATCCTCACACGGACCTTTAGGCATTTCTAACGACAGTCGACGTATATTTCGGGTAGGTATACGAAAAGGTCGCATGCCTAATGTATTTAAATTAGTTTAAATTCCATTAGTTTTGGTGAACAGTGAACTCTACTCTCAACGTGCTTATTAGGACCCCAATGAAATGTTAATTTATTGGTAATATCCGAATAATTGTGAACTGAACTAATTGTAGCGTTAACATGACGAGTTGTTGTGATAAATGATTTGAAATCACAATTAAATAACAGGCTACCCTAATTACATGTAACCGAATTGTCATTAAATAAATAAATGGTAGTTTATGTATTTATAGTTGCTGTAAACATTAATCATTGTCATCGGTGTAAAGTGAAAATATGCCGCTGGTCGAGTGTCAACGACTGTGAACTAGTTGGCTATTACGTATTACCTATACTGAAATGTAATCTTGACCTTTCTGTATGACTAAATATACTAACGAGTATTTTTCGGTAATCGCAATTTAACAGTTAGATATGAAAAGAACATATTGTTGGGAAATAGATATTTTTGAGATGTGATAACGAACTTTAATAATATATACCTAGATTAAACCAAAAGAATAACAAAAACCCTTAACTAATTCCAACTAAGTAAATTATATCGGTAGAAAACTCCTCCGCATGCTGTCGACTGGTAATGTGCCCAAAAGACTGGCGGCTTTGCCACGCTGTATGGATGAGCTTATCCTCTATTCCAAATAAAAGCCAGCCCTTGGGTCAGGCAAAATGTCAACAAGGTGTTTTTTTTATGGTAGGTATAATCATCCAATGAGAAATCCCGCCCTTGGGCGGAGCGGGAAGTAGTGTCAGACTCTTACTGACTAAAAACCTACCCCGTATCTTCGTTGCCTATCGTGCCGGGGCCGGGTATTCCTTTCGGAAGCTGACCCATGACCCCAGCAGGCTTCGACCCTGCCTACCTGCAGCTAGCAGGCTGGTCCTCTACGGTTTGCTGACAGCTCCTTGAGGCGCGCGGGAATAGTACGCGCCGTCGACAACTTGGGTTCGGTCCGGTCGGTTTACCGGACGATCGGACAGCGTGCTACCTATTGCACGCCGTTCGCAAGCCCGCGCCTACGGTGGCCGGAAATCGGGATCGGAATCCCGGCGGCGGCTGGGGCGAGCGCCCCGTTGCCTCTGCCTGATGCAGTCGGCCTCCTCCTTTGCTAGCATTACTGCTTCGCAGAAGGAGGCGACCACCTGGTCAACAAGGTGTTTACATTTTTTCTAGGGACGGCTGGAGGGCCAGCTACCCATTGCTCGTCATCCGCAAGCTCGTGCTTACAGTAGTCAGGTATCCCCTGCGACTCCCGACGCCCAGATTGTCTCCTGTCACGGCAATACAAAAGTCACATTACGTGAGGCTATTAAAATCTGTATGTTTATTTGATGACAAACAAACAAACTTGAACTTGTTTGTTGATAGACAAACTTGAAATTAAAAAACTTATTCTTCAAAGTAATCAAATTAAATAAGACTTCATCAGATGCAAATAAATCAAATGCAGGGCTTGAGTGACGTGCAATATGAGTTTATTAACAAAGTTTCAGGCACCTGTCGAAGACGCCGCATTCGGTTTTAAACAGATTATAAATTACGTTTTAATATTAATAGGTAATGCCTACTTAATATTCATCGGTTTATAAAGTTTTTCGTTGTTGATGAATAGTTTTACGAATTGATGAGCGGTTTTACTTCGCACTTCGTCTTTTTAGGTAGACATAAGTATTGATTATTCATTAAACAAAGAACGACCCGTCCCAGCTTCATACGGCTGCTATTTATGATATTTTACGGGGGATTAAAAAAAAATCTACCAAACGAAATTTCATTTTCACCTGACAATCATCATGATCATCATCACTATTTTAGCCGAAAGATGACTACTGTTGGACATCGGCCTCCCCCAAGTGTCGCCACAACGATCGGTCCTGTGCGTCTCGCATCCATCAGATTCCCACGACCCCCATCAGGTCATCGGTCCACCTTGTGGGAGACCTTCCAACGCTGCACCTTCCAGTACGTGGAATCGGTCGAGTCGTATCAATTGGCTGCTGGGCTACTTGTCAGAGGACGCAGGTTCAATTCCCTGACGGAACAAATATTTTTATGGCTTGTCCATATGAATTTAAATATTTGTGAACGCACTCGGTTATAGTAGTACAGAGACCACGTGACTGAGGTTGAGATGACGTCAGAACTGAGGAATTGGAGGCGTGGCCAACTCGAGACATTCGACGCAAAAGAATCGAAACGAAACGGTCGTAACTTGGCTAGGCCCCTAGGCTTAATACCGCATTTTACTGTCGCAAAGGTCCTCGGTTAGCGTACGCCACTTATTCCATCCAGATTTTGTCTTGTGTGTGATCAGTTTGAATTGCCTTGTTTTCAGAAATGACCGAGCCTACCCTATGAATTTTGATTCCCTTGAAAGTAACAAAATATACGTTATTTGTGACATAAACTGCCGTATCTTTTTTTTCATTAACTTAGAAATTTGATAAGGGACCGTATACTTGAGTACATAGTTTTAATTTTAACTTGATACCTCCACGCGTTCCCGAGATAAAGGGTCTTGACAGACCGACAGACAGACAAACGAACAATACAGTGATCTTATCAGGGTTCTGTTTTTCCTTTTGAGTTACGGAACCCTAAAAAAGAGGCAATTGAATTTTAATAGTAAGTCATCATCTCCTTAACCTTTTCCCGACTTTGGGTCAACTGAATACCAGTAGTTTACGCGCTTTCCAAGGCACGGAGTGGCACCTATCCTAGATAACCTTAGAAAAATAATATGAATTGAAAAGTAATATAAAGAAATGTGGAAATATAGTTTTATTGATATAGCTTTTAGTAAATGAAACGATTTTAAAACACAAAAGCGTCACTAGTTCACTACTTACTTGGGTTTTTAAGTTCACGGTGCAGTTAGTCTTTGAGTATCTTATTGAATGCAAAATTCCCGAAAATCAATATCTTATAGACGGACCCGTTAATAAGCGAACGAAGACATCGTAAATCATATGAGACAATAGAAATTTAATATCGCCGGTAAAGATGTAATTTTACGCTAAACTTTTGCAATAGATAGCTAACTTGGGCTCATTGGGACCTCAGTTTTAGATAGAGCGGTTATTGAGTACCACTTTCCACCTAAATCAATATGCTGGCGAACAATGCCATTCAGGTGGTTACCGTTTGAATAGATCACAAATTGTGTTTCTGTTTGAGGAGACTTTTTTAATTTAAAACTTCTTCAGTTATTACTATCAACAAATTTAAACTGATAGAGCTTTTAAATATCTTTCAAATTCGCTGATCAGTCATTTCAAGACAAACTCAATAATGAATTGCCAAGTTTTTAGAAACCATTAAAAACAAATTAACATTTCATTGAATTTGAAAGAAGACCTCTCAAAAAGTTGATGAAGTTATTCATAATTCGTTTTTATTTCATTATTTAATACAATCAAAACTGTTGAGCGGTTAAGCAGCGTATAACATTGAGGCCGAGTCCTATTGGAGTGCGTACTCCGAAAAAGATGTGATTACGTTGACAGACATCACGTTTGTTACTGTGATTAACGAGCAAGTCGAAATGTTCTGTTTATTGCTTACCTTTACGCGCTTTTACGCTGTATGGCCGTATGGTTACAGCGCGGCAGCGGTGAAAATTGGGACGGCCGACGAACACGCAGGAATTACTTGAAAAATGTGTACCCATTTTTTTGTGAGTGTATTTTTATTGCGCTTTTTATATCGTAAATATGGCGAAAATATATTTTGATTAAAATCATGAGTAAAGTTTTATTTTTGTTGAATATTTTTACTTTCCTTTTGCATAGATTTTGTTGAATATTAATGAAATGGATATGCAAAGATGACTTATTTTGGATACAGTACCGATTGCTACTATGACGCTATTACTAGCAGTAAAAAATTCCCTGAATATGAGGACCATTTTGAGAGTGTGAAATATGTAAATAGACAAAAAATATTATTTTTCATGGAAACTAATTAATTTATTAAAATTTCATAAAGTTTTACCTTCCTGCAACATTCATATCTTAGCGACCAAATTTAGTCGTTACGCGATCATTAAGTCAACGCCCAGACAAGCTGATGCAGCAAATAATGTAAAACAGCATTTTGAATATATATACAATTTACCTGTGTATATTTGGGTGCAAAACACTGCTTAGATAACGAATTAATAGAAGATATCATTGATTGGTCACTAGATATTGTTCAAAAGCACTAGTCAACCAATTAAGAGACCGAAACTAGCCGATGGACTCTGACTGTTATTGCGCCACAGTTAATGTATACTTTGGTCATGTCAAACCATCAGACCCCAAGGGCATTGGAACAGTTAGCAAATTCGGCACCAAAGCTTGTCCTATACAAGTATAGATAGAAGTAAACAAAGACAAAGAATGATAGATGTATTTTTTTCTAGGGCTGCGTTTTGAGCACCTCTAATTGATCGATCGTCTTCACCAAATCTTTGGAATGATGAATCGTGTCTTGCAACTTGAGAATTAGGGACATGTTGTTTTTATTAGCGTTGAGAAAAACAAAAGTAGTTTTTTGGACGTTACTTGGTTTAGGAATTATAAAATAGGAGAAGAAATTATCATAGCTGCTATGATAATTTCTTCTCCTATTGCTTGCTTATGAACTTAACTAAGTTTATGTTTTGTGGTTCATATAAAATTCATTTTTTTTTTTATATAAAATAAAATCATTAAATTCATTAAAATAATACCTAGAGATCAGCTTCAATAACTCATCAATACTGATATAACTTTTATATAAAAAATATTGTAATTTTAACAAGAAAAATATTGTACCTATATAATATTATAATTGAAAAACGTAGACTTCATTAAAAGGAGATATTTTTATTCCCTCCGTATCTGTCAATGTTTACTATTTCATATTCTTTAAAATATTTTAATGAACCCAAATTTTTACCTTTGCAATCAGATTTTACATATTGGCTTCATTAAAATATGTGTACTGCCAACATGACCACTCAAATATGTAAAATGAAGCATTGCTTAAACTTTAAAAAGTTTAAACTTCATTTCTTTGCTGTGAGTGAAAATCCTATTTATACTTGATTTAATGTTGAATACACCGATTAAAGCAAAGTAATTGTGTTTTGAGAACTCTTAGAATTTATTCTAAGAGTGGCGACCATATTACTCTCATTCTTTTTATTTTCAAGTCCAAATTAAGAGGTTTTATTTTTAATTTGAATAAAAGTGAATAATATTTTACATTGTTTTCTGTTACTACGAAATAAAAGAACATCACAGAAAATAATTTCATTGGGGTTGAAATTCTTGGGCCGTGGCGTTTGAGTGGTTCTAATAAATATATTCAAACGCCAAATTGACACTTCACGTGACAGAAGGGCTGGCTTTTACGTCGGCCAGAGATTAAGCATTGTCATACAACTTGGCAATGCCGTGGTATATTAGGCAAATTTCCATTCGACAGTAATACCGAGGAATTTATTACTCCATATTTTTAGATATTTAGTTAAGAGGTTTTGTTTTAGGTGTATGTAACAATGTTTAGTGGCTTATAAATATACTGTAGTTATCTATACATATAAATAACGCAATTACTGTTTATAATTTTTTAATTATATGCATACTTATGTAAGTAAATTCGATATCTACAGCAAAAAAAGTGTTTTTTTTATCCGTCTGTTTGGTCCAGTTAATCTAAGAAACGGCTGGAGTGTTATAAGAAGTTCACATTGTTCATAGGTAATTTTAAACATGTGAAAATAAAACTAATTTTTATGTTGGTAATTAAGCCAATCTGTTTAAAACTTTGTAATACTAAATATTCATAAGTTTGGTTGATGTATTACTTTGCAAGAGGATGGATACCAGCTATTTAAAAGTATATTTCAAAGAGATAAAAAAAAACACTCAAAATGCATGCATCCGACCGATGCTGTTGAGTTCGTCCATTTTTATTTGCGGAATGTTTCGTTCATAACGATAGGATGGTCCTACACATTCTGCGTCGTGCGCCTTCCAATATCGCGACTATTGCGACCCAGTCCGGTCGGCAGCAGGTCCGTAAATACCGGCGGAGTTAGCCATCCGTATAGCTTCGTAAATATCACAAGTGTTAGACTAGCGTGGCAGCTGTTGGCGAGCTGTAGGAGTGCTTTGTAAATTAGAGATGTGTTGGGTGTCGTATGTACACACAAACTCACTCAAATAGACGAGCCATCATCAAGACATCTTGATGATGGCCCGTCTATTTGAGTGAGTTTGAGATAGGTAATCGATCAATCCAAAAGTCATGTTATGGTTGTATGTATGTCATGTTACTTTTTAATTCATTAAGATAATATACGAGTAGGTTTCTCAATTCACGATATTTTATTCGCGAGCCCTAGGAATTAGTGAAATTTTCTCTAGAATTCTCGAGTAGTCTAGAAATTTAAAATTTTTTTGAAAGAATTGTATAGAATTGCCAGTATGACAATTTTATAAACTCATTGAAAAATAAATTGTAATAGTTATTGACATTTATTATTTAGTCTTGTGAATACTTAATACGAAAGCCTGGCTAAATACATTAACCATGTAAAACTAGAAAAAGTTTTTCTTCTAGCTTTATATGGTTTTTGTATTTAGCCTAGTAGTTACCTATAACTGTTTTTTTTTTATGGAGCCTACCAGTAGTAAGTAGCACTGACTAATCAAGTAGCAATTTCTTATGTTCTCGACATTCATTTTCGTTTCGATAAAAGCTAAATTATTAGAAAATTCCCGATTCAAGTGATTTAAACTCTCATCATCATCATTTCAGCCGAAAGACGTCCACTGTTGGGCATAGTGTCCCCAAGTGTCGCCACAATTAACGGATCTGTGCGTTTCGCATCCGCAATCCATCCCAGGTCATCGGTCCACCTTGTAGGAGCCCTCCCAGCGCTGCGTCTTCCGGTACGCGGTCACCACTCCAGAACCTTTCGGCTCCAACGGCCATCTATTCTGTGTTTTCTTGCGTGTTTGAATCAGAAATGAAGATGTCAGCAGGAGGACCAAGGTTGCCGACATAGCATGGAGAATCGCCAAACTGAAGCGGCAGTGGGCTGGGCAAAAACCTCTACAGTTGCCTTTTACGTTGTAGAGCCGCGGCGACTCTTTCTCTCAATCCTGCAGCCCTAGCAAACGTAGGCCCATTATAATTATTGTAATAACTCAAACAAGTTCTCCCAAACTCAGGGCTAATATCAGTTTCAAATCCCACTACACTCGAGGCGACAAATAAAATTTACAACATTCGTAACCATTAAAAATAAACTCATTACCCGTCTAACTAATTACTCAGGTGAATCTAAAGCTTGTTTCGTACATTTTATCCGAGGATTTTTGGTCTTAAACCTATTAAAAAGTTGCGTTGCCCGCGGGATTAATACCGACAGTGCCAGGGCATTTTGTAGGCTCCACCCACGATTTTAGTTCCATCCAAGTCAGTTTATGAGCGTTTTGTGTTTATATAGTAACTTTAAAATTTTATTTTGGAGATAATTTTCAAGTTGGGAAGTGCTGTGCTTAAAATTAATTAGTTTGAGGCCTTGACGCAGGAACTTTATGTTTGCTTCGCGCTCAAGAATGCACGTCGCCGCTTAGCGAAATATTTGGGAGCTTCACGTAACCGTTGAATTAAGATTTTCGAAACAGTTTATTCTATCCTCTGCTGCAGTTTTGAACAAACTTGAGCTACAGTTTCCAATTTAACAGTATTTCAAATCAAGTTTCAAATTCGAAGCAAACCCATAGCAATAAATTTTCTATGATTTTCCTAATTACTTTTGCTACTCGTTAAATGAAAGTCATATCTTCTGTGAATAATAATGATTTCGATCCATTAGTAGAAATTAATTAATTTACTTGCAGTCACATTCAGCGCCCATCAATTGATTACTGCTCTTAAATAAAATTAGTCGACGCAGAATTATGAACTTCATCGAAGCATAAAATCGTTTGGTAAAGTTGTGGTAACTTTGAAATACGCGTAGATGACGATGTTCCAATTTCGAAAAAATAGGTTTCTACATTAGTCATGTATACGTAAGTCCCCGGAGGTGTGACCTCACCTCACATTAGCACAGTTTATGGCAGCTTTAACGACGAACACCTTAAGCTCGTTAACCTCTCTATAATTCGGGAATACATTTTTTCATGACGTCACGCAAACACCCACCATGTTCCGATTAACTGAAATTATTCTCAAGTCACCTTTACCTCAATGACCTACAGCTCATTTTACCATGGCAGCAATGTCGATACGTTTTAAAATATCGGAACTTCCCGCTGTGGAAATAAATGACTGTGTGCAAACACATTGAAGTATTTCACCAATTTATCAATTTTGTTTTCATCTTTTCATACCTGTGGTGATGTACCGACATTTTTATAGCCGTTACTTTATGTACGCCGTCATATTTGGAATGAAGACAAGGGATGAATATAACATACATCACAGCTCGGAAACAGAAAAAGTAGATAATCTTTGTGACAAATAGTAAGGACTATTCCCTGGGATCGTGAGATATGGTCGTCATTAATTTAAAACAAACTATAGGTCCCGAATGGATCAGGGAGCTTTGACGGATGTCATTGTGATAGATGTAACAGTGGTTACTTATAATATTTTGAAATGTTTAAGGATTTGTTGGGTTGTGGTAGGCACGTATGAAGGTACGTTATTTATCATTTAGATGTCGTCCTTTTGTGTTCTAATGTTATCCGTTAGTCCCTTTACGCATTCGAGACATGTATTCTAGTTATTACGTATTTCAAGTCAACAAAGGTAGATTAGTCCACTCAAACCCAACAGAGAATATCACTAATTGAGGCGCAATATCAAATATCAAAGCCGTCGTAATAATGATGATATTGGATATTCAGGCTGGCATTAATTGCGATAATTAACTCGTGCTTCTGAGATGTCCATGATATTTAGTGGGATTGGAATGAAAGCGGCACATGTGCGGGATGGTGTCGTGTCCCGCTCGACGCTCGCATCCGATCGTGTGGATAATTCGCTTCATAACGAGTTGGCGGCCATCCAACCTCCACTGGATACGGTTATGTTAAGCCACACGCAAATTATTAATTTTCGCAGAGTTTTTAGCGCTTTTCGTATTGTTATTGTTTCTTAAGTTTTTCATCCACTAAACAGTTCAATATTTCTCCTTCAACTTCGTCGTACCAATTAGACTTCACGTAAATTGTACGTAGTCTTCAGTTCTATTGCGAGGCACTTGCCTATATTTTATTTTTTAGTTTTGTATTTTCAATATAACAGCGATGGAAACACTTGAACGTCAATAAAATTAATGAAACAAAATACCTGCGTTAGTGTTAAAAAATATAGGTACCTTAGTTTTGTTTGTGTATTTGCTCTCTCTCAACTATCCCGCAGTTATAGCAGGATTTTTTTTTCGTTTATTTAAATATCAGTAAAAAAAATGTAACAAACAAAGTGCTTCAAAACCTCCGAAGATTAGTTCGTAAGCGGCCTTTTCGGTGGAACCGTTTTTTATGGCTTTCATTGAAAAACAAAACTTTTGTTGCGCTGCCGCTGGCCGTACAAAGTGTGTTCTGTCCGGAGGCGGTTCGAACGTGTCCCAACAAATTGGTGGAAGTCTAATTGAATGTAGGTACCTAGGTACAGTGTAAAAATAAATACGTGTTCAGGTAACATACTAATTATTATACTTTTGGAGGTATGCGGAACAGAATGTAAAGTCCCGCAAACCGCCGTCGGAAAGGGAGGACCCTCCGATTAGACAGGTGTTTTGACTGGTCCGGGCAACTGCTCGTTACAGGCCGTACGAACGTGCCGTGCCCAACGTTTCGTCAAAATATGGCACTGCAACGCATCGTGTACTTCGGCCCTTTGATGATTTCGGGCGGTTGTATATGTGCAAATCACGTGGAGATCTTTAATTCCGCGATACAGGATTTCGTAGTTTAGTTCATAAGTGACGTCATACAGATCGCTACAAGCTTTTTAAAACTTGTGAGTGGAAGGATTTGAGAATATAACCTTAATTTACTTATTTATGGCAATATTACGCAGTTTTTACGTGTGTCTAACTCATAAGCGTGTAGGACGTTGTTACGTTAGTTATTTTTTTATAGGTTATTAATGTCAATGAAGCGAAGTTTTTTTTGAAGGTGGATCATCAAATTACTTCTCCCGCTCTAGATGGAGTGATAAGAAGGATCAAAAATTTATTGATTACCACACACTTGTGTTCCTGCAGTACAATCCGCGTTCCAGAGCCAAGGTGACTTTTTCAAAAGATCTCCTAACCCTGGTAGGTATACCTGTACACCTAACTCCTGTGTCAATTGTACTTCGTAGGAAAAGTCGGGCAGATGTGAATGTTGCACTATTGCAGCAGATTAGTTTGGTTACCAACCTATTGCTTTTACCCTGAATTCTGCTCGTCTAGTGTTTTAGTTTGCGCGCTCGATCGCTCGAATGGCCAGTTCAATGATTAGCGCTGAATCTAAAACTAGTTTATTCACAAGAGAATAGAATTAACTGTTCGTTATAGAATATTGCTTTCAAATTGCAATTGTTTAGTTGACTGTTTAATGACAATTCTTACGGACTATTTATGAATAGACGATTATTATAGAAATATTCATCGATTAGATCGCAATACGTTTGCGTAATCACATGAGCAAATTGAAGTAATAACAGCTGTTTATAGCTGTTATTAGAAAGTATCCTGATTAGTACGAACATATAGATTTTGGTGTAACTTTTAACAAATAAATAACATAATTTATGTCAATGACAGAATTATATGACATAATTTAAGCTAACATAATTTAAGTAAATGACGTAATTTATGCTAACATTCAGAGATTCGCTATTGAATGAATAATCACTGGTTTTTCTAAATAATAACGATATCAGTGACTTTGTTCCCATGGCGTTAGAATTTGTTTAAAATTGTGCGGTGATATTATAACTTCATAATGTATTTATCATCAATTCTGTATGTGTTTGTGTTATTTGGTTGTCTGTATATGTTTATGTTTGTTCTGTGTGTTTCTATTGTTTTCTGTGTTCTTCTTGTAATGGTTGTGTTTGCAAAAATTGAAATAAATTATTTTTATTTTTTTCCCCTAATTATCTGAAACACTGCTTTCAGTCACTAAAAATGCTATGCAGCAGTTAACTGTAAAAGTTTTCAAAAGAGACTGCCGTGCTAAGGGAGGTATGAAACCAATTGCTCGATCGTCGATCAATAACATCAATCGATTAACACACTAAGTGGGTGTTATGGAGTGGGAAGTTGAAAAAATATCGGCTTACCCACAATGTCCAATCAAGTTTATAATTTTGTATAGAGAGGCCGATTTTTTTTCGTTCCCTTAAATAAAATCTTGTGGAAGGTGGTTCAGTTTCGTTTACTGAGCAAGCTCATAAAGTATGCGGAGACTTGTCCCTTACACTCTGTATACCTAGACTCTAACACCCGTATTTATAAATAAGTAATTACTTGTTGCTCAGTATTTTCTTAAATGAGTCATTACTTGAGGTTAGAAATCTTCATTCAAAATTTAATTTTTGTGCCGGCGCTGCCGCTGCGCCTCCTGAGACCCTCAAACGGCGCAAATACTGTAACCTTATTGGTAATTACAGTTTTGAGCCGTTAAATTAATATATTTTTTACTTAAGTAGTTACTTTTACTAAAGTATTAGTTGTACTTGTTGTGGCTGCTACCAAAGAGTGGCAGAGTAACATAAGCAGTATAACACCAATCAGCCAAAATGTTCAGCGCAATAAACGAATAAAAATATTGGCCAGTAATTTTGTAGCGTATATCCGTTGTCCAGTTCGCAACGAGGCTGGCAGCTGGCCGCAAGCCAAGCTGTATCTCTGCTAGGCACACTAGCATCTGGACACACCATACTTATGCGCTAATGTCGGCTGACATTAGAAATGAATGGCCGTGTGCGTAAGTACATATTTAGTACATAGATACTTGCTTGGGCACGCGATAAAGTTATGATACCTAAACATTTTATCACGTTGCGTTGCAATGAATAACGTTTTCTTTAGTCATTGGACATTCTTCAACTGGTTAGGATGAGTTTTATTTTGGCTCAAGGCATTTTTTTGCGGTTGCTTAGTTAGCTAAACTTAGCTTAGTGGGAAACTGTGTAACTGAACAGGCTTAATAAAAGTTAAAAATCCTAGCTCCCTTGAGATCTTAGTTTAATCCAGATTTCAGTGTATTTTATAAGCCTTGTAAAAGTACTAAATATTTAGATCTTCTTACAAGTTTCAACAAGTAAACAAATTATAATCTTTTAATTTATATTGAGAAACTAGCGAAAGTCTTGTGATATACATATTAATGAGTTAATTAATTTGTATTTTCCATAAGTTTGAATAGTTTTCAAAAGAATTTGTAAACTGATTTTGGGCGACTTTATAAATTGTTACGGAGATTTGAAAAGATATTTTGTAACGTTGTTACACAGATCACTATTTAGGGAATTCTAATGCAAAATAATAAGGTTTTAGAAAGTGTTACCTCTTTTTTGCTGGGAATCATCAAATGACTCCTCTTGTTCTGAGTGCAGAGTCTCGTGTCAGATTCAGGTTCTGACGTTTTATAAGTGCTCATGTAGGCCTATGTAAAATAAACGGTTTTGAGTTTGATTTTGAGATTTTTCCTAACTAAAAGTTCATTCAGTTAACAAAAGATCGAACAATTCCGCAGTCCTGCCTACTAGGACTGTTGTATCGTCCTTGAACGGCGCTAGTAGGCACCATCTGTTTTGATAGCGCTAGTGGGCCCCGTCTGTTTTACTGATATCTCTATGACGCGCCGTCGACTCAGGCCTAATTTATTCTAATGGGACGATAATAATAATAAATTTCTTTATTGATATAAGCAACATATACAAAATATTGCGGCGCTGATTCCTGCGTTAGACATAGTACCTGTGTTACAGGAGCCAGTGTCTTCTACCAATTAGATGCGTCGTTTTCGTTTAATGCAATAAAATCCAAAGAAAAAGAATTAAAATACAAATGAAGTTAAAATACAAATGTATGTGTGATGTTGATCATTGATGTCTGTATGATGTTTATGTATGTGTGATGTAGACGGTAGTGTGTAGTGTTTATGAATGTAGTGCTTATATGGAATGTACGAGTATGTAGATTATTTTTGTTTTGAAGCTATTTAAATAGGATTTCGGTTCGTGTGTACGGCGTTCTACTCATTATTCACTATCACACATTAATAACTATGGTGGCCGAAAGTCGCGTGACGTCTCCAGCAGGGGCAGAAAGCATAACCTGTCTCTGCTTTAGATGATTTAAATCAAAAACTTGAAAAGTAGTTAATTTGTTCGGTGTCTCTGACCTTCTTCAAATATTTCTTACTTTGTCTAAATAAATAATCGGCGGGGCTTAATTAGACTTGGTAGCTGCTGAAGTAATTATCTCCGCAACACAATATCATAATATTTTCTCGACCTTAACAAAAACATTTTTGTTACTCTACTCTGTTAATAAACCATTATTTAGAGGCTGAAACGATTTAGACAATCTTATGTTACGAAATTATACTAGTGAAAATCTATACCGACTGGATTTATTGCGTCTAGCTATGTACGTTATTAACCTATAGAATTTACCGTTATTCCCCAAAACGGTTTTTCTTCGAGCCCATTTTTACTCAAGATTAAAGTAGCCGAAATGTCCCTAGTTCATGAAATTGGGCAATAACTTTAGGGTATGATAGAGTTTTAGGCGTGGTACGAATTGATATGACTGTGTTACGGCGTAAACAGAGAAAATAGTTTGGTGGAAAGTGGAGTAATCTGTTCCAGCCAATACTTTTTTACTTGCGTAACATTTCAAGATTCTTATATAATGCGACCGATGGTCTCAATAAACACTCTAAACCAATTACGAAAAATAAACAGTGTTTTCTTTCATATATTTTTTTAGGGACATCATCTAACTAGCCACGAGTCACAGAGAGAAGTTATATTCGTTCAATTGGCGTTTGTGTTCCAATGCTGCGGTACCTCTTTCAAAAAATTCCGCAGCTCTGACACTCTTTCATATTAAAATATAATTTTTATTAGGGATATTATACATCATTAATTGTAAAGAGCACCGCAGGCGACGACGACCAATGCGTAGCTTGCCGTCCAGCCACCCGGTAAGGACCGAGCCCCAACCGTCGACTACGTATCTGACATGCACCTCAGTCATGCCAGTAGAACCGTAGGGACCCAGTAAGACCGATGCCCGCTGGGACCATGGAAAATTTTGAAAGAGATATCGTAGACTTGGGACGCAAAAAGCAACTGAAGGACACAGGACATGTTTTAGTCAGTAAAAGTCTGACGCGCCCTTCGCTCCGCCCTAGAGCGGGGGAAGCCATAGCATAATTTCCTACCTAAAAAAAGATCTGTAGGTTTTACTTAGAACTGTTTAATTGTCTTAATTAAAAATGACAGGATTGTCGCCTAAATACATAGCTACCTGAAGTAAACAGAAAAGGGTTATCGAGGACTATTGGCATAACGAAAGGCACAGAATAAAAATATCGATTTTTCACGGATGCTTCTGAGTAATTCCTTATAAAAGAGTATAATTAAAATAAGGCCGCTTTGAAAAAACCTATAGAGATACTCCAATATTTATTCTTGATTCTTTCAAATATTCTCTATTTTATTGAACTGACTGCTGCTTTTCTGCTTTACTGTTATAGCTGTAGCAGAAATATAACAATTAAATAGTTCCTTGCCACCAAGACCCAGGATCTCTAAGCAGGTCGCCTGAAGGTCACGGTGGAGCATACTGTGAAGGTCTGTCCCGGTTGGGCGGAGCATTGTGTCCTTGTGGACGCGATCGGTTGCGGCGCCCTTTCGAGTCCAGCCCAGATTTAGGCCAAAGTACGGAGTGAGTGAGTATGGAAGGCAGTCACCTCTTTGTTCGAAGCAGTAATAAAAGTATAAGAAGGCGGCCAAAACCGCTTGAGGCGAAGACAAGTCTCACGCCGGTCCTACCGGCCACCGTAGGCGCAGACTTGCAGAGGGCGAGCCATGGGTAGCTAGCTGGCCGTCGACCAAACCCGGGTCGCTCGTTCTACATTCTGTTCCTCAAAGAGGTGTCAGTAAAAATTATGGAGTGGATTAGGGCCAACGTCTGCCAAGGCTGCAGATTGTGTAACAAGTTACAGCCATCGCAAAAAAGGGCAACTAAAGGAACACTGTAAGTTTAGTCTGGTAACAGTCTGACACTCCACGCCGTTTCACCCAGAGCAGGAGAGAGCATTTGAAAATTAAAGATTAAAAAAAAAATAGACCCTGGACCTCACTCAAAATAAGCCAATATATTTTA
Organism: Leucania comma; assembly: GCA_958295575.1. NCBI lineage: Eukaryota > Metazoa > Arthropoda > Insecta > Lepidoptera > Noctuidae > Leucania > Leucania comma. Next base: position 10,982,093 of record OY282476.1, on the reverse strand, counting down.
AATGAAGAACATTACGAACTCCTAAACTACCCTTGACAAGACCATCTTCAATATTTACGTTCCTCGACCGAAGTAGGTGTAATATCGTATTAGTAAGAGAGTAAATTAACGGCAGGTGGCGGGCAAGTCGCAGTTAATCCGGAATTTGTAGGAATAAGTAACGCTCACTGGCTCCGATCCAACGCGGGGAGTATTGGGTAACTGCTCGGAATATTGGGACCGCTTCATCACTATGACCTGTATACCTACGGGCTAAGTTCTTTAACGTATAACTGTATTAAGTTATAACTTTGTGCTGTTATTTGTAAATGGTTTACTTTTTTTTAGGGTTCTGAACCTCAGTCGCGAAAAATGGACCCATTATAGGATTACTTTTTTTCTGGCTCTCAGTCTGTTCGTCTCTCAAGTTCTTTTTTCGCAGGATTGCAGGATCGCGGGTGTATTAAGCTGAAATTAACATCAAATGCTCGGATTAGATTATTAAGAGCAGTGCTGGCCGTGTGGTACCGGTCTTGTCTTACGAGTTGTGGGTTCAAACTCAGCCAGGCGCATCACTTTGTGTAATTTATTTCATCACCACTGCTCTCAAAACGGCGGAAGAAAACATCGTGAGGAAACCGGCATATCTTTGAACCAAAAATTCGAAGACATTCACCAACCCGCACTAGGTCTGCGTGGTGGATTTTGGCCCATTCCCTCTTCTAGAGAGGAGGCTTGAGTCCCAGCCGTGGGAACATTATAAGGCTGATGCTATGCTATGCAACTCGGATCTGCTACTCTTTGCAGCAATAGAATCAAACTTCTAAGTACACGCAATCTAAAGATAAAACTGTTTTCCACCTTTTGGGTGCATTTTGACACTCGTGTAGCGACATCTATGTCGTCACAAATGAACTAATCCTGCATCGCGCAAGTAAGATTCGCAGCGCGATTGGAACATATAGAACAAACCCGAAATCATCTATCGGGCAGTAGCCCACCAGATATAACACCTGTCTGGTCGGAGGATCCTCCCTTTTCAACGGAGGTAAGTGGGATTTTACTCTCTGTTCCACTAACTCTTCTCTGCCTTAAGCCATTCTTCAACTCCGAAACCTTTAACAAGTTTGTAAATAAATACTCTAAACTTTTTAGAAATATTTGCAAGGTAGCGAAGGCCCTATTTATTAGCAATAAGATTAAATCGGCAGAAAATAAAATAAAGACCGTTTGGAAGGTTATTAATAGTGAAACTGGTAGGAATAAAGTACGGAACACTGATTTTTTATTGCAGACTTCTCGTGGTCCCATAAACTCTAATATCGAAGTAGCCGAAGAGTTTGTGAATTTTTTCACCGATATACCCCTTAAGACAACGGAAGCTTTAAATTCCTCACCCGAGGCATCAATTGCTTTATTGAAAGAAAACTTGCCACGCTGTCCAGCTGAATTTCAATTCAATCATATAAACCCTATGACAGTTATAAAGGTTTTCAGGCAAATCAAAATTAAATTAACCGAAGACCTTTGGGGAATGTCTATTAAAGTATGTACATCTATTATCGAAACCGTAGCACCATACTTAGCCTTAATTTTTAATTTGTGTGTGGACCAAGGAGTTTTTCCAGATGTAATGAAATTTAGTAAAGTTATACCTCTTTTTAAATCTGGTGAGCACAATGACACCAATAATTATAGACCTGTATCCGTGTTGCCGGTTTTCAGTAAGGTATTCGAAAAAGTTATGCTCGATCAAATGCTTATTCATTTTAATACTAATAAAATCTTACACGATCAGCAGTATGGTTTCACCAAAGGGCGTTGTACGACTGACGCTGGTGTCACCTTATTAAAACACATATTTGCAGCGTGGGAAGAGGCCCAAGATGCGATAGGAATTTTCTGTCGTCCTCTCAAAGGCATTTGATTGTGTTAATCACGAAACCTTGCTTTTGAAGCTAGAACATTACGGGTTAGGTAAACTTGCACTAAGCTTGTTGAAATCTTATTTAAATGACAGGCAGCAGCAGGTTCAAATAAATGGTGTCAATTCACGGGGCTTAAAGGTCAAAATGGGTGTACCACAAGGCTCAATATTGGGTCCTTTCCTTTTTTTGGTATATATTAATGATTTACCACATTTATTTAATAAAAAACCACATATAGTATTGTTTGCTGACGATACGTCCTTAATTTTTAAGATCAATAGACGTTCCACTAATATTGATGACATAAACAACGCTCTACAGCAAGTCCAAAACTGGTTCACTGTTAATAATTTAGTATTAAATGAGAAAAAAAACCAAGTGCATAAGATTTGCGTTACCGAATGTTAGAAGTAATGACTTGGAAATAGTATTGAACAAAGAGAAACTTGAATTTGTCGAAAACACAGTTTTTTTGGGAATCACACTCGACTCGAGGCTACAATGGGGTCCTCATTTAGCATCACTAGCTGGACGGCTTAGTTCAGCAGCATATGCTGTCAGAAAAATCCGTCAATTTACTGATGTACATACCGCGAGGCTGGTCTATTTTAGCTACTTTCATAGTATCATGTCTTACGGTATTTTGCTATGGGGACGGGCTGCAGACATAGAGTCTATTTTTATTCTGCAGAAAAGAGCTATCAGAGCCATATACAATCTTCGCAGGTGCGATTCTCTAAGGGAACTGTTTAAGGATATAAACATCATGACGGTACCTTGTCAATACATTTATGAAAATATTATGTACGTTCGGAAAAATATTCATCTTTTTACTAAGATAAGTGACAGGCACAATTTTAATACTAGGAATAGGCACAAACTAGATCAACCTCGATTCAGATTGGCTAAAGTATATAATTCTTTTATGGGGTGCTGTGTAAAATTTTATAATAAGATACCACTTGAGATTATTCAATTGAATGAATCCAAATTTAAAACATGCATTAAACGCACACTATGTAGACAAGCATATTATAAAGTGGAAGATTATATCCTCGATAAAAATGCTTGGCTAAATGCTGGTCCTGCTCCACTAACACTTTTGCCTACTAATTAGTTTTTTGTTTTTTTATAGTTTTATAAATATTGGAAGAGATGCTATTACCCTTTCCGTATGTTGTTTTTTTCGAAATGGTATGATATTGCTTTAATGAAGCTTATGACCTTTTAATGCTCTTATTTTGTTTATTTTTCTTATTTGGAACCATTAGCATTGTATAATGTAGAAGCACTTTTATCTAATTTTTGTGAATGTGAAGTCCCATGGAGCATTTTTACTAGGTTACAATTTGTTTGACTTAAATGAGCATGGCAGTTGAGAGTTTGTCATTCTCACTCAAATGTCTTGCTGATGGTGGCGCGTGTTATTGAGTCATTCTGTTCCCTTCATAATGGTTGAGCAGAGTGGGGTTGAGGCACGCGTCATGCTCGTGAACGGGCGCCGTCAGTTGAGACTGGTCATCTCTTTGCTGCCAGTGGCTTAATTCAATTTCTATCTTTAGATAGTTTTTTTTTTTTTTTTCTCACTACTTTTCTACATGGTGCTCACATAATTGTAGCGACAAGAAATATGTAACCAAGATTATTGTAACACTTAAAATGATTTTAAAAGAGTGTCCATGGAGTTTCTTGCACGTTCTTCTCCATAGAGATCTACGCTTTGGAACGTGCAATTTAGCTTCACTTTTTTTTTGACTGACCGACATTTTGACTATTCAAAAGTGCCTGTAAATGGTCTATTTGAAATAAAAGAGTTGATTTTGATTTTTTTGATTTTGATTTTGACTACTCCCAAACTGGTGACCCTCGACAAAGAACGTCAGCGCAGCCTTCGTGCAGCAACTACTTCGTGACGTCATCATCACTTCCTCAAGCTTTCGAGCAGCGAGCCATACAGCCAGCACCCAAGGCTATATGGGTATCCTGACCACCAGCATGTCTACTTGGTCATACCTGGTCACCACCCTCAGCCTCATCAGCGACCTTGGCTAAACACCTGCACCTTCGGCCAGTCACATGAAGAGCCTTGAAGAACCTCTCCTGGTCGACGACAGCAGTCAAGCCCTACGTCGCACAGCACCGCTCCGACTCACTGGAGCCAGCCGCACTACTCCGACTCACTGGAGCCTGCAGCATCGTATCCCGACTCACTGGGATAGCACCACCCCGACTCACTGGGGCATCACCGCAGACAGTTCCGACTCACCGAGAACTATGCGGAATCCGGTTCCGACTCACTGGAACCAACCTCCATTGGCCTGGCACGCATCACACGAGGCATTAAGAAGCATCAAGAACCATCGATCTCCGATCTCCGGAGGGGAGTGATGTAGCGACATCTATGTCGTCACAAATGAACTAATCCTGCATCGCGCAAGTAAGATTCGCAGCGCGATTGGAACATATAGAACAAACCCGAAATCATCTATCGGGCAGTAGCCCACCAGATATAACACCTCTCTGTTCCACTACCCCCAAACTCGCTAGGAAATCAATTTCTATATGTTACCTACTTCCCGTTTACCTGGAATTCTGAAATTTATCTCGAAGCAAGGCTTTTTAGCTCTAGTATAAAAAAAAGTTTGAAAACCGTTTGTGCGATTTGAAAAAGTCGTTGAGACCCGGTTTTGCGTATCGAATTATTAACATAATTAACAAAACCCTCGGTGCGCGTCAGATTCACACTTGATTTTTTTTTTTTAATGCGGACGGTGATGGATGTCGTCTACAAGGGAAAGGTAAAAAGTCTAAATAGCGCTACGCATGGTAGAAAAAATTATGTCTAATTCGTTCTATTTGTGTACCTTTATGCTTAAACATACAGCTGAATTAAGTTTTGATTTTGTGCCTGTGTTTTTGTCGCTCGTGGTTGAAAGTTTGCACCAAGAAATAGTTAAAAGCATGTATTTTTTAACCGACTTCAAAAAAAGGAGGTTTTGTTGTTGTATAAATATGTGTGTACTAGAAGCGCAACGTTTAACGGAACTTTGTTGCTGTTGATATTAGGGGTTTACAGTATTTCTCGTTGCTTAAGGAAGTGTTGTATAATAGAAACTACAAGTACTCGGGAAAGGTCACAAGTCAGGGTTTATTATGTATTCTTTGCATCTACAACGTGTTTTAAAATGCTTGTCTATTTTCTCCTTATTAAATCAATAGCTTTTCTAGCGAAATCGCCTTTGTGAAAGTTGAATATTATCCAAAGAAAACCCACGACCTATAGTCCTATTATGACGTCTTAATGCCATCATGATTCTGTTGAGAGAGAGAAACGGAGCTATATAGGTTCAGCAGTTTGCGTTTTCTCTGACAAGCAGCTGGGCGAAGTGCATAGGAGCGAACCGTGAATTGGCCAATCACAGTACTCGAAATATCCACTCCACATCAGCAGAAATGGTGTAAGTGGAGTGATGTGAAGCTGAGCGGACCTTCAAATAAAAGAAAAGAACACGCGGCCTCGAGTTGGACAGAACGGAGTCGGGCACCAAGTAAACAGCACGAAGCGGAGGGTAGCTTAAATCCCCTCCGCTTCGCTGCGCTTTGATGGAAACACTTGCCAATTTTCACTGCTCTTCTCCGTTCCATCCAGCTTAGCTTCAAAAGTAGACACGCACCTTTAGCAATATGTCTTTTTCACAACGGAACCACGATCATAATGGGACTTCGTACTTCAGACCCCGTAAAAAATTGTTTATGTACTAATCTAGGCCATGATCCACCTTCCGCCGGAGACCCTCCTTGCTTTGGGAGTTGCAGGACGATTTCTGGCTCCCGTAAGTGCGGACATACGGGTGATAATGATGATCTCGCCGTCCAGCTGTCTGTCATGCGTGCCTCAAAGATATGTCAGCTAAATTGACGATTTCCCAATAACAACTCCCACCCTTGGGCGGAGCAGGAGGGCAGTGTCAGACTTTTACTGACAAAAACCCACTCCTGTTCCTTCTTTGCTTTCATTCCAGGCACTCACCACTTCACATAACCCATGGCCCCAGTAGGCTTTTATCCTGCTGGGCCCCTACGGTTTGCTGAAATCTCCTTGAGGCGTACGTGGAACAAGACTTGGGCCCAGTCCGGACGGTTACCGGACGGTGCTTGTTAGGTCCTAAGCCTGCTAGGGCAGCGGATTGTTTAAAGGATTTATCATAGCCCTCGCAAAAGAGCAATTGAAGGAATATTGTAGGGTAAAAGTCTGACACTCCCAAAGCGGAAGAAATTATTTGATGATTTCGAATGGCCAGGACCTAGCTCCCTGTATTCACCTGCTCCATTTAGTCGTTCAGGCGCCATTAATTAATATTGGTAGATGCTAAAAATAGAGTTTTAATGAATATGTGGTTTGATGTTATATTTTTGTCATTATTAAAAGCATTCGATACCTTATGACCCATTCCTAATTCATTAATGTTAAGGATAATTTATAGATTTGCTTCAAAACACTCTAAATAATAATAGTAATGGCCTAATTGAACGATTCATTTCACAAACACTCCTCTTTGATGGCCTCCAGAAGCACGCGATGCGTATAAACGTAATCAAAATCATGCAATTAAATGCAATCAATACTGATAAGTTCGAACTAATTGGATTAGATTCCGGGTTCAATTAAGTATATTATCTTGGGATTTGAGCATGACTAATCTACATTTTTCAACTTGATAATCGCTGGGTGATCTAATATTGAAAAATGTAGGTTATGCTTTTTTCAATGTTTTATAACTAGCTACTACCAGCTGTTTATCCCCGTATGATAGTGCCAAGTTATCCCAAGGGAATATATAGTACAGGAATAAAAGTATCCTGTGTGATATTCCAAGACATAATCTACACGTGTACCAAGTTTCATCGAAATTTGTTCAGCAGTTCGTGTGTGAAGAAGTAACAAAAATTCGCTTTTATAATATTAAGTGTGATAGTTGGATATTCTCAAGATTATTTAATTTATCCTCTTTTGACAAGTTCTTCAAGCAGTTTTTAGCATGATGCAATTTTAAGAAGACATTATTATCTTAATAAAAAGATCCCAATACTGTTCCAAGATTTGCAAATCTTATTCTATAGGAAGATAAACTCGGCGAGACACAATTTAAACGTTTTTCCGCAGTTCAACCAATATTCCTCGAACAGCTTTTGTCTGAGGGAAACTTAGCAGACGTATTGTCTGCTCGTTGCATTTAAAGTGACTGAGCATTCCTCTGAAGTTACGACTCGATGAAAACTGGGCAGAAGTTCACGTGGTCTGAGAAAAATCTCCAAACTCTATGTAAAACTACTATTGTGGGTTGTGGGCTTTGAGACTATCTGAGTGATATCTGAACGCCGAGAGGACGACGAGCAATGGGTAATTTACCGTTCGGCCGTCCGGTAACAGTCCGGAATGCGTCCGGGTCATCGACGGCGCGGCGTAGTGAAGAACACAAAGAGATGTCAGCAAAACCGTAAGGGCTCAGGCCAGGGCCGAAACCTACTTGGGCTATGGGTTGTTCGTAATGGAACCCTGGGTTCCTGGAATGGCAATCAAAGAAGGAACATGGAGAGGTTTTAGGCAGTAAAAGTTAATATTTATCACCTAAAAAAAGAGTCCGGACTTTATAAAACGATTTACAATTCGGGCTTGGTCAGCCATCAATTTGCCAATTATGGTTATGTATAACTGTTCATGGCCATTGAATTTATTACAAATACCTTATTAAAAGACACCTTTTCTGCACTGATTTTTATACATTCTTTCAATAAATTTAGTTTAAAAATCCAGAAAAAAAAACTTCTGACAACAGAAATTTCCACAAACCGTATTTTACTATGCCTTATTCCTTTTTTTATCGCTAGCGCACCGCGCAATAGTATTTTTAAATAAATAAACGCAATAACTAATAGTCGGCAGTGGTTCGCTTGCTCCATGTTTGGCCAAGAGCCAGACATAATGGGCCGACGTGGCCCGACGTAGCCCGATGTGGCTGTTTGGCTGCGATTATTTCAACTAGATAAATTTTACGCTCCTTAAACGTAAGGACGTGCAAAGTGGACGGCTTGTTGGGATTGTCTTGAGATGTTTGCTGCACCAGCACTTAACGGTATGAATTACCGAAGTGGGTAATTAACACCATGATAAAATTGTTCCGGTGAAACCATGGTTTATGCCTGTAATGGAAACAAATGTGTTTTGTAGCGAAAATTTAATCAATTCCAAAAATCATTGATGATCATTAAAATTTTTTTAGGGTTCCATAACCAAAGGATAAAACGGGACCCTATTACTAAGACTCTGATGTCCGTCTGTCTGTCACCAGGCTGTACCTTATGAAGCGTGAAATTTACACAGATGATCTACTTCTGTTGCCGCTGTAACAAATGATACTAAAAAACCGAATAAAATAAATATTTAAGGGGGCTCCCATACAATAAACGTGATTTTTTTCTTTTTTTTTTGCGGGTACAGAACCGTTCATTTGTTAGCCCGACTTGGCCGGTTTTTTTTATTGTATATAGGCTCTCCTTTGATCACTAACTCACGATCGATCGATCTGATGTGGCCGATAATGGAGCTCGCTAGCCTGTAAGTAACTTAACACTTAAGTTTTAGCTATCAGGAAACACAGACTCCGGCAGGGAATTCTACACTTTAGCTGAACAAATAATGCATGTGTTCTCTAGACCCTTTGTACGTGGGTGGGATGTCTACCATGCACCATGTACACCTTTATTAGTTAAAGCACTTTTGAGAATCCTTATCCAAAGAAACCGCAAAAAGATCAAGTTAAGAAAGTCAAATCGATGCGAGAATAAAGCTATCTACCGACTTTCGTCACCTTCCCTAACACCTTATCTCCGATTCCCCAGTGAACGAACTGTAACCGCTATCAGTGCTGACCTTTCGATTATATTATCGTTTCACAAAATTCAGATTAGGATCACGATTCACGCGCCTCCTCTTCGGTAACAGAACATTCTGTGTCCTTAATGCCGTTGGTAAATGTCAACTGGCTGTTTGCCAAACACCCCGATAATTTACCATCGATGTTGCTGCTTGCAAATTTCAGCCTAATCCTTATTTTTCATTTAAAATCCGAACTATTCACTATTTGCCGAAAGTTAAAATATGTGCGAGTATAGATAGCCTCTGATTAAGGTTTGTGGTTGCGCCAATTTGCTATGATCCGCGATTTTGTTTTTTGTAATTTATTTTTTGGCCTAGCAATCCTATCCCTTCCGTTTCCCTTCCCCGCACGACCTCAAGAAAATGACATGACGTGTTTTGTGCTTCGAGTGTGAATGTGTCCGCTCCGCTAACAACGCCCGCTCGAAATTACAAGAAAATTGACTATTTCGTGATCCAACCATTCAAAGACTCAACAATAGTGCAGTGTAGTGCAATACAGGACCTGGCAGTGGTTAAAGGTGCGAAGTCAGAGTTCGCCGGCCGGCGCCACGTGGAACCTTCGAGGTCAAAAGGTCAGTGTTCCTCCCTAATACATCCATCCCATCAATAAATAAAGGCACAGTACCTGCATATTGTTAACAAACCTTAGATCGCTTTTTCAAACATACAGTCCACCAAGCTTATTAGCGCAACCATTACTTTTGGTCCTACGAGCAGGATCGTGAATCATTTTCTTGTAATTTCGCAATATAGTATTTGTTCCATAGGGAATAAACGCAACGCGCCTGTTTACCTAGATATAATAGTAGAAAACCCGCATCTAGGCATTTAGGCAACTAAACGTTATTTCGCTCGTATAGTTAAAGAGCCATTGATAATTACGGTACCTACGCCGTCAACCGCACCGCATAATTATAGTTAGCTACGTAAATATCAGCGTAGATATAAATCGATCGCATTCTTTTTCTTGACAAAATTCATTCGGAAGTCCTACAAATTGCATGTAGGTAGACGCATTTCAAAAATACCCGTTCATTGTTGAGTGAATATTTGTAGGAAACGGATAAACCATAGATTATATACGCATATGAACGACGTGAATGATTTAATCGAGAAATTGGGTAATATTCACTCATTGATTCAGGTTATTCCGTTCGTTCGCCGTTCACTTTGTTGTTTACAATATTACCATATTGTTATCTGATAATTATCGCTTACGTAATAATTCGTTAAGTGTTTGTTTGAGTGTATAGTGTGAATATATCAAAACAAGATGTCTCTTAAGGGAACCAAGGTTAGTACTGATTTAAAGGTTCAGTTAAAGCTTTTATACGCTGAAAGGGACTCACAGTTTTCACGTGTTCAATCAATTTGTGATAAATCTTTGCAAATCTCGGATCTGACGATTAGAGATGCTTTCTTGTGTTCGTTGGAAACTTTAGATAGTTTGCGCGCGGATTTTAAATCTACAATTAAGAATATAAACATTTTAGATTACTGTGTGAGTTATCAGGCATTGTCGTCCTTTGATGACTTGTATTGTCGTATCAAACGTATTGCTAGGAGTTTAGAGACTCCCCCCCCCGCGAGTGGTTTATCCAACCCTCCTCGCGAACGCCCACGATTGCCGCCAATTCAAATACCTGAATTTAATGGTGACATTCGAAATTGGAATTTATTTATAGATAGTTTCGAAAATATAATACATAGGAACACATCGCTGACAGATCACGAGAGATTGCATTATCTCGTAGAAAAATTGACCGGTAAGGCAAAGGCTGTCTGTGCTGGAATTACGTTTAGCGCTGAAAATTACACTTTAGTTTTGAACACTTTAAAAACAAAATACGAAGATAAGCGATTAGTAGCCACCGCATATTTAGATCAATTATTCGATTTGAAAAGTTTTTCCGTTTGTAACGATCATAATTTAGAGAAGTTTTTAAATATTTTCGCATCATCTGTTCGTGCAGTAAAGAACCTAAAGGTCAATGACCTCTGTGACTTTTTGTTTTTGTATATCGGTTTAAAGAAATTAGATCCTGAAACTGTTCGTCTGTTTGAAACGACTCAGCGCGGTAACGAAATACCTAAGTTCGAAGATTTAGAATCTTTTATTCGCGACCATATTAAGGTATTGCAGCGCACGTCGGCACGTCATGAAGTCACGAATAGGACAGGTTCCGATCGCCGTATAGACGCGTCATCGAAGTCAGTCAAGACTGCACATACGCTAGTTAATACCGCCTCAACACCTGACTGTTCTCTGTGTAAGGGTAGCCATACACAGCTGTACAAGTGTTCAGAATTTCAGAGATTATCGCCTAGTGATCGTTACAAGTTTGTCCGCACTAATAATTTGTTTAAATTGAGGGTGATACATACCCGAAAGCAAGGGCCACTATTGAAACCGGATTGTACATGGACGATTTTGTGTACAGTGTACCTAGTGAAGCAGAGGCTATAGAGACCTCTGCTCAAGTAATCAGCCTCATGAAGTCCGGTCAATTTGATCTGGTGAAATGGACAAGCAACTCGCAAGCTACATTAGAGTCGATTCCACCGTCACACCGGTTGACTTCGGTAAAGGAATTCGATGATAGTGATTCGCATAAGATCCTTGGTTTAAGTTGGTCACCCGCAACTGATATGTTCAGTTTTAAAATTAGCTCGACTCCGCCAACTTGTACCAAACGCGTTATCCTAGCATGTGTAGCTCGGATATGGGATATAATGGGTTTTGTAGCTCCTGTCGTTTTGTATGCAAAGCTGCTTATAAAAGAGCTTTGGCTTTCCAACTGTGATTGGGACGACACCGCTCCTGACAGTGTTGCTAAGTTGTGGGCTCGCTATAGGAAAGAGCTTCCAATGCTCGATCAGATACAGATTCCTCGCCATGTTGGTATAGTACCAGACACTGTTGTTAATGTGGTAGGTTTCGCAGACGCCAGTGAGAGGGCTTACGGGGGAGTGGTTTACTTTCAGGTCCAAAATGGCGATAACATTTCAGTTTTCCTCATTAGCGCAAAATCAAAGGTATCTCCTCGTAAGGTTGTCTCTCTTGCTCGTCTCGAACTCTGCGCTATTCTTATGTTGGTTCAATTGATTACATCTATAGTCAAAACTTGTCGTCCTCGCATTAATATAGAGAGAATTGTAGCGTTTTCAGACTCAACCGTTGCTCTATGTTGGGCCCACTCTTCACCCCATCGATGGGGCACGTTTGTCGCAAATAGGGTGGCTAAGATTCAAGCTGAATTGTCACCGGAAAATATATTCCATGTCGCTGGAACAGAAAACCCAGCTGATTGTCTCTCACGTGGTTTGCTTCCTGCGCAAATTTTAAATCATCCGCTTTGGTTTTGTGGCCCTCCCTGGCTTCATACCACTCCTAACGAGTGGCCAAATGCTCCGTTTAACCCCACTACTGTTTCAGAGCCACCCGAGGAGAAGAAACATACGCTTGTAGTATCAGTTCCGCGTGAAGAGTCAGTTGTTTTGTTGTTGTCTAATCGAGTCTCGTCTTGGTCGAGACTATTACGCTGTGTAGTTTACGTCCTAAGATTTTTGAGATTATTACCATCGCGTGGTTCTATAATCGCAGCTGATTTGGATAGAGCTGAATCAGTTGTACTTCGAGAGTTGCAGAAATTTTATTTTTCAATAGAATTTCGTAGTTTAGAATCACATAAACCTTGTAGTCACGCACTTCAACATTTGAAACCATTTTTGCAAGACGGACTCATTCGTGTCGGTGGCCGTCTGCGAAATGCTAAGTTAGAGTTTGAACAAATGCATCCAGTAGTTCTACCACGCAAGGATCACGTTTTGGATTTGTTGGTGGATTATCACCATAAGGTGAATTGTCACGCTGGTCCCGATTTATTAATGTCCATTCTTCGACAGAAGTACTGGATACTTTCCGCTCGCAATTTGATATGCGCTAGAGTGCACAGATATGTGCCCTGCTTTAAGCTCCGCCCGCGTTTCAACGCGCCGGAAATGGCCGACCATCGTTCTTGTCGTGTTGTACAGACGGTGAAACCTTTCATACATACTGGGACGGACTATGCTGGACCGTTTAAAGTCACTATTGCCCGTGGTCGTGGTATACGTTCCACAAAGGCATACATTTGCCTATTCGTTTGTATGACAACTCGTGCAGTTCACATAGAGTTAACCAGTGATTTGAGTACGCAGGGTTTTATGTCTGCATTTAAACGATTTTTATCTCGCCGTGGTCCCGTTAAGCGCTTATACTCTGACAACGGCACAAATTATGTTGGAGCGCGACGCAATATTTCGGAATTACATACATTCTTACGCTCCAAGTACTACCAAAGTGAATTCGCCCATGTCTTAGCTGAGAATCGCATTGATTGGTGTTTTAATACGCCAGCGGCTAGTCATTTTGGTGGCAATTGGGAGGCGAATATTAAAAGCCTTAAGTCGCACCTGTTTCGGGTCATAGGCGAACAGATTCTCTCGTACGAGGAGTTGAGCACCGTACTCGCTCAGGTAGAGGCGTTGATGAATACGCGTCCGTTGTGTCGGACTTTGTCTAGTGATCCATCGGAGCCACTAGCGTTGACGCCGGCTCACTTCTTGACGACGACTCCTCTTAAATATTTGCCCGCTTTAGATGTCGAGACTGACAAACTGCAGCTTCACCCGCGTCACGCTCTGCTAGATAGCTTAGTTCAGTCCTTTTGGAAGCGATGGAGGACAGATTATCTGCATACGCTGCAGTCGCGTCAAAAGTGGAACACTCCTTCAGATCCAGTCACAGTCGGTACTGTGGTGATACTGAAGACTGAGAGTGCGCCTCCTCTGCACTGGCCTCTTGGTGTAGTGGAAGAAGTTTTTCCGGGTTCGAACGGAATAACGCGAGTCGTAAAGGTTAAAACCGCAACTGGATCGTACCTGCGTCCGGTTATTCGCCTCTGCCCTCTGCCTAATCAGTAGTAGTGGCATAGTTAGTTATAAGTTGTTTCGCTACCTAGTATTGATAGTTTAGATATAGTAATAGGGTTTAGTTTCGCTTTTGTTTTTTTCCTTTTCTTTGAAGGTAACCCTTCAAACCCGGGGGGAATGGTTGCGCCAATTTGCTATGATCCGCGATTTTGTTTTTTGTAATTTATTTTTTGGCCTAGCAATCCTATCCCTTCCGTTTCCCTTCCCCGCACGACCTCAAGAAAATGACATGACGTGTTTTGTGCTTCGAGTGTGAGTGTGTCCGCTCCGCTAACAACGCCCGCTCGAAATTACAAGAAAATTGACTATTTCGTGATCCAACCATTCAAAGACTCAACAATAGTGCAGTGTAGTGCAATACAGGACCTGGCAGTGGTTAAAGGTGCGAAGTCAGAGTTCGCCGGCTGGCGCCACGTGGAACCTTCGAGGTCAAAAGGTCAGTGTTCCTCCCTAATACATCCATCCCATCAATAAATAAAGGCACAGTACCTGCATATTGTTAACAAACCTTAGATCGCTTTTTCAAACATACAGTCCACCAAGCTTATTAGCGCAACCAGTTTGTTTTGTCTTTTAATCACACTAATGAAGTAAAGTTAGTTCTATTTAAATATTATACACCGTTCAATTTTGATCATATTAATACTGTTGAGGGTCGAACCGGTACATGAAACACAATCGATTTGTAAAGACAAAATTAAAAAATAAAGTACTTCTTTTCTAAAACTGTTCAGTTAGTATGCAACGACAGACAACTACCTACTCAATCATCAGGTCATTGAACTCGCTCAGCTGATGTTTACTTAAAGGAATTAATTTCGTACATGCGTATATTAATTCGAATTTTAGAAAAAAGAAAACATATTTTTTTAATTTTATCGTTAAAAATCGATAGTGTTTCATGTACCGGATCGACCCTCCGCGGAATTAAAACGATCAAAATTGAACGGTGTATAAGTGTAACTTTGTATGATTCTCTTTTACGCTCAAACAGCTAAACAGATTTTGATAAAATTTGGAATTTGTGTCCTAGAATACCACATAAGACACTTTTTGTCCTAGGCCCTATTTCCAGTATAAAAAGTATAAGTAATAGTTAAATAAGAAACAAACAATACCGATAACCACCGACTTCCGAAATTAAAGTTATTTTGATCAATTTTTGTGTTTTTTTACCCGACTGCGTTTAGTGAAGTATGTTATTTTTTTTTTAAACAATTAACAAAAAAAAAAAAAATTACTTATATAGTTAAAAAAATTATTAATATACAACCTTATTTTTAGTAAAATAATATGCGAAACCCGAAACACGTATCTAGTATTTTTATGTAAAGAATCTATGCAATATAACAGTATCATGAAAAATCACGCAGTTATAATCTTGTTGTGTAACCTGGTTTTTCACACAAACACATGACCACCGGGCCATCCGGGTGATTGAGGGGTTGTTTTACTCCCGCACCCAGCTGTGCACTGGCTCTTGCCTACAATGGCCTGCAGTGACCAGTTTTGTTCTCAGTATTGGTGGTGTAAAAATTGTGACCTTTTTTAAATGTTTTTAGGAAAAAATACAATATGTTGTAAAAATTATAGGAATCAAATTGATTCTGAACAAATTATATTCAGATTTCGCATGTATTAAAAGTAATTATGTAAAGTAGTTGTTAATATTCCCTAAAAAAAAAAATGTCCTACCTATCACGGTTTAATATTGTCCTGGCCATTAAGAGCCACTTACGTACACTAACACAAACTAAACATACTTACACGAGAAATTCACTTGACACGTCTAAAGAAACTCTCCATAAAATTAGCGCACTTTGACCGTATGTACTAGGAACCAACTCACGAGGGGTTTCTTCGATCTTCTAAAACTGTCATGGCGTAATACACTTCGCTTCTCCAGTATTCGTGGAAGCGCAATTTCATTAGTCGCAAAGAGCTCCATCGCGGGGCGACAACCGTGAAGTTGTCATTCATTAGTGTGAAGTTATGTGACCCAGGCTCCGTGACAGACTCTATCTACATCGAATCCAGTTACCCTTTGAGATCAACCCGATATAATTCGAAGGGGACGTACCCTCCGCCTTTATTAATTTATACTTGTGCTTGTTCGAATAACGATTACACTACAACATGAAATATGATTAATGCACATCCTGAAAGTTAACTTGTTATTTTGGGTAGTAAATGAGATGAGGAGATTCACAGAATTACTAAATACTTGACTCATGAAATATTAAAGAAAGAAAGAAAGAAAAATATTTTATTTGACACATATAGACACACACAATGCAGAAACAACATGTAGACACTTAAGATAAAAAAAAGGATAAAACTAACATTGTGTGTCTCATTGTGTATGACACATCTTAATATTTGTGAGTATTTTGCATGTTTACAATAATAATAAACTAACTGAATACTACAAGTACCTGATTTCTAGAAACAAAATAGTAGTATGTTCAGAATCAGATACTGAATCGATTTCAACTATATTTTAAAAAGGTAATTAAAAAAGAAAGACCTATTTTGATAAATTCTTGATGGAGTCACTAGCGTGTTTGTTCGTGCGTAGATACCAATTTTTACAATTTGCCTGCAATTAGGATAACTAATATAATAAAAAAAAACCGGGCAAGTGCGAATCGGACTCGCACATTGAGGGTTCCGTACAAATTGCGGTTTACGATTTATGACGTATTAAAAAAACAACTACTTACTACAAACCAATTTTCGGTAGAAGTTTGCATGGTAATGTAAACACTGTAAATTTTTAGTTTTATCATTCTCTTATTTTAGAAGTTACATTTTACCACTTTGGAAGTGTCTCTCGCGCAAACTATTCAGCTTAGAAAAAATGATGTTAGAAACCTGAATATAATTTTTGAAGACCTATCCATAGATGCCCCACACGTACGTGGGTTTGATGAAAAAAAAATTGAGTTTCCGTTCAAAGTATGGGGAACCCCAAAATTTATAAAAATCTTAATGCGGTTCACAGAATAAATCTACTAAGTTTCAAAAGTAACTATAGTTCTTATAGTTTCGGAAAAAAGTGGCTGTGATATACAGACGGACAGACAGACAGACATGACGAATCTATAAGGGTTCCGTTTTTTGCCATTTGGCTACGGAACCCTAAAAATAAACCGGGCAAGTGCGAGTCGGACTCGTGCACTGAGGGTTTCCTACACACTTACCTAGGAAAACGATCGATATGATTTTTCCGAATCGTTAAACAGTTTTTTTTGTGACGTAACTATAAATTTACAGTTTTCGGAGTTTTTATCTATACTTGTGCTATAAGACCTTGCTTCATACCAAATTTCAGGATTCTAGGTCAACGGGAAGTACCCTATGAGTTTTGGTTCCTTTGAGGGGGTGAAATATATGTTTTTTGCGACATAGACGGCCGTATCTTTTTTTGTCGTTAACTTAGAAGTTTCATTTTTCACAGCTCCAAGGGACCACAAACCTGACTATATGGTATAAATTTCAACTCGATATCTCCACGCGTTCCCGAGATAATTCTGCTTTTGAGGTACGAAACATTAAAAACACTAAGTGAATTAAAGTAAAATGTTAGTGCTTAAATTATGATTGTCACTTAATTTTGTAATTAGTGGGCCTTATCTATGTAACGGTCATATTATAAAACTTCACACTTTAATTCATTATTTCCCAAGAGGACGCCGGCGTCCGCACACCTATTGTCTTTCTATTGTGCCTCTAATTACGGTATTCAACAGAAAACACAAATAACATTCATAAAATATAAAGTTTATTTGAACTTATAATTTCAAATCAATCAGAAGATATCGAAGTGTGCAGTTTCATTAAATACCCGCGACAATTTCATAAGACAGTCTAAACCTATTCGTTATTAATATATCTTGTGGTTTGTTGAAGAAAATTTTCTGTACTACAGATCGATCGTGGATAAAATATCATTGGTGTATTGCCATAAGCACTGGATAGTGTCTAATCTAATTCTAATTGAATGGTCGAAAAATTAGTGAAAAATACACGTGATTTTGAACTATGTCTACAACATCCTTCATAATCATATTCCTTACTTACTAATGAGGTTTCTACAGAGAAGTGCCTGTTACAAAATGATGTAAGTATTATTAAAATGCACGCGAGCATGTCGGTACGGTTTGAACTCACACGTACGCTGAGGTACGAGTACGTACGTACGACAATATTAATAGTTTTAAGGAGGGCTGTCATTGCGGCGTGGTGGCAAATTAGTTTGCAAAGTCTTCATTCATTAGTACGAAGTTGTGTGGTTTAACTTTGACGGGAGTGTTCTGTATGAGCCGAGTTGTACAAATTGTAATGTATTACGGGTTTAGACGTCGCCGCCGTCGGAGAGTGAAAGCTGTGACGTGGCTCTGTAATTGTTTGTAGTTACGTTATTACCCCTCACCTTACCCGACACGTTTCTTAGTTAAACGACTTCATTTAGACCAGCTGATTTTCCATAATGTAATAATAAGGAATAATGGGTGTACGTGACCCAAGTTTTATGAATTTATTAAGTGCTTCGTACAATTGGTGTTTATGCGAATTCAGTCACGACTTTACGAGGAACTTAGTCGTTATTTCTTCACCAAAATATTATTTTTTGAGTACTTAATCTAACTTCGTTAAAGGGACATTAATTATGTTGCTTAGAAATGTCGCGTGTAGGCGTAGATATATAATATCTTGTCTGCTAATAGGATTAATTTTCTATCTCGCTAATATAATCTCCGAGCTGGATTTCATGACTCCTTCGTAAGAATACTATTCTTAGCAGATAGATACAACAAGACAATTGACATGGGTCAAATAAATGTCACAATAATTTCGTATTTTATTTAATAATTGTTCGGTGTAAAATGCCCGTGTGTCACCATTGTGTGGAACGACCACAGGACACGGTGGAGCATACGGTGGAGGTATGGGCGCTTGGGCAGATCTCTGCCAGGTTCTTTTAGGGTCACGCAGAGAGGATTGAGCAGTTGAGACTTGAGGTGGCACTGCACAAGTCCGAGGCTATGTGCTTTCACGGCCCTCAGAAACAACCCGGGTGTCACGGCGATCATCCGGTAACCGTCCAGACCGGGCCCAAGTGGTCGACGGGCGCCTCAAGGAGATGTTAGCAAACCGTAGAGGCTCAGTAGGGCCGAAGCCTACTGGTGCCATGGGTAAGGTAAAAGTGTACCCTAGGATCCTGGAACGAAGACAAAGAAGGAGTAGGAGTGGGTTTTTAGTCAGTTAAAGTCTGACACTATCCCCCGCTCCACCCAAGGTCGGGAGATGTCATTAGATGATTTTCAAACCATAAAAAAAGTTAGTAAAAGTTTGACACGCACTCCCGCTCCGCCTTAAGTGTCACTACTTGTTACACAATTATGTCTTTATTCGTGAATCACAAAGGAAATAAAAACATAATACTATAAATAAAATAAATACTTTGTAACTAAAAAGTGGGTGTTCTTAAAGAATTTTTACATATTGATGACATGTCAAGTCAAGTCTGCTAATTTTATAAATTCGTCATTCCAAAACGATTCCATTGTGATTTTGCTAAAAGTTCGCAATCTGCAAAATTCTTATTGACCGATCATTGGTAGGTCAGTGGTCACCAAAAAAAAAAAAATGGTCTTTTAGCTGTCAAAGTCAAAGTGACATTACTGCTTACTGTTTATTCAGAGCGGCCGCCGGCCGGCGTTTTCATTGTTTTGTTTTTGTTATGATATAAGGCGGTCATTCATTTGTGATTATGTAGGTCAGTACGAGATTACCAGGTGGTTGATCACCGGAAAGTCATATTGACGCCATTATATTAGTAGATTATCATTAGATAATTGTTGATTTGTCAAAATCAACAATTATGAAATCAATGATAGACCATTCTGACACTATTGTAATAGCAGACTTAATGTAATATCATTGCCCCGGGGTTCATTTTCATTGAACCCTTGGCCCCAGTAGGCTTCGGCCCTACTGGACCCCAACAGTTCGCCGTAAACGACTTGGGCTCGGATCGGTCTGTTACTGGACGGACGGACAGCGAGCTACCCATTGCCCGCCGTCCGCAATCCCGCGCCTACGGTGGCCGGAAATAGCGATCTGAACCCTGGCGGCGGTGGCGGATGAATGAATGATGTTATTTAAGTTTTAAATATTATCTAATTCTCAATAAAAATATGACAAGCGCTATTTTCAATCATACTGTTAGGTTACTGTAACAATCTCAATCAATAAAGATTTCATGTCATTAATATTCTTAAAACGTCATCAAATTTTATTAAATCGACCCAAGGTTTCAATAAAACAAGGGAATTTTCATGAAAGTATCCTTTTAATTTATTCGGAGTTCAATATAGGTTTCGCGGGATCCCGCGCTCTCTGATGTCGTTCATTTGCATCGGAATCAAATAAACTGGGTCAAAAAAATATGTAATGGAAGCGTTTAAAAACGACTGTACCTCTACCATGAGTTTTAAGCAATACTATTCGTCGCTACTCGATATCGACGCCGTAAATATTTTGTATGGCAAATTTTGCAGCGCCTCTAGCGGTTATTTGCAGAACCAAAATTTGCCATACAAAATATTTACGGCGTCGATATCGAGTAGCGACGAATACTATTGCTTAAAACTCATGGTAGAGGTACTGATTTACGAGATATTAACTGTTGGAATCGACATTAGAAAAATTAAGTGTTTTTTATTATGAATAATATTCACTCGTGACAATCTCATGATTTCTGAACTCTATTTAATTCAGAACAACAACCACATGGCTTTCAGTGTAAGCACACTGTAAAGGGTCACTGAAAGAATACAGGTGGGTTTTAGTCAGTTAAAGTCTGTTCCTCTCTTTTGACGCAGAGCATAGCATAGCATAACATCAGCCTTATAACGTTCCCTCAGGGACTACTACTGGGACTCAGGCCTCCTCTCATAGTGCTCACCTACGTCATAAAAGAAAACCTTGCGCAAAATATCAACCTCCTAGTCCTAGAAGTTCCAGCTGTGCGTTGGTAATTACTAGACGAATTACTGGTGACTGGTAATTAGTGTACGATACTTATACACGTGATTGTAGTCATGATAATAAAAATCTTTCACTATGGGACCACACCTGAAATCGCGGAAAAATTCTGCCAAGTTCAGTTCATTTATGTTCGTCTTACTGGTCGAAATGTACTGAACTTGGATTTGTTTCGCGATTTTAGGTTTGGTCCCATAGTAAAAGTTGTTTGTTATTATGACTACAATCACGTGTTTAAGTATCGTTCACTAATTATCAGTCACCCTATATGATTTAACTAGTCCGATACTAATAGTTATAATCTTTGAAGTGCTCAGCTTCTGTTTTATAATATGCATGTATTATATAATTATATCTAAATATTTTTAAAAAATCACTCTGTATATTGATGAAAACCACATGAAAATCGATTACGTAGTTTTTGAATTGACAGACAGGTAGGCAGATGCGGTGGGTGTTTTATAATTTTAAGGTAATGAAAAGATAAATTATTGATAAAATAGAATAATGTAATGTAATAGAAAATTGATGATCAAAAAACTTTTACACACACTTAAATTAATGGGGACACCAAAGAACCTTAGGACGGACTGTAAGAACTTAAAATAAAAAGGGGATAATCTGTGGTGTGATGCAAATTAATGAAGTATTTCTTACATTGAAAACTATATCCTAGACTATTCTTCATGATATAAAATTATATATATGACGGCGCGTGACATTATTAAATAATGAAAATCGGTTAATTTGGAGAATCGTAATTGGTTTTGTTACTATTTTAATCATTGGTCATTATTTTGTTATTTTTAGCGATTAGTCGATTTGATTTTGAGATACTGGTAATTTTAACTAAGAGCGGGTAACACCGAATGGAGTTGCGTCTGTCATGACGGGCGAACGTGATGTCAATTTTACGTAGGGTAGTTGACAACCGTTGCATGTTTTGAGCACTCGCAAACCCATTGGCTCTAAATCGCTAATTATTGTTGTAATCGTCTATTGTTTACGTAATTTAGGTGTCTGTATACTTAAAGTAGTGAACAGTCATCGCTACAGTGCATTAATTTCAAAGTTTCCTGAAGTTCAACGCCCAATATGATTACCGCGCTGACGAAGTCATGAATCAGCAATCAGATGCAACAGCCCGGTCTCCCGATATCCCGTTATCAGAAGTGGGATTACCAGGGACTTCCCAGGAACGTGAAACAGGTCAGAGTATTGATTTTAACCTAAATAGTGAATCTGACCGTTAGAAAATATTGTTTGAAATTCAACAACGTAGGATGATGGAATTAAATCATGCTATAAAGGACACAAATACAGTTGATACAAAGCTAACGTTCCCCAAATTCAATCCTGATTCTCGAGATGTCGATGCCAGGTCATGGTACAATACTGTAGACTTATGCATGCAAGAAAAACTATTATCTAATGGTACTCTGATTATCGCCATGAGCAAAGCACGTAGTTACTCAAGCCCCCAAGCGGACACCGGTGTCCGCACACCTTTTGTCTTTCTATTGTGTCTCTAATTACGGTATTCAAATGATCAGAGGACCCGTGGCGCGGCAGCCACGTGATTGGCTCAAAATAGTTTCGCTGGTGTAACCTGGCCTCAGTTAAGGGATTGGTTTCTTGCTCGGGTAACTACTTCGAGACTCCAGCTGCTACCTTGTATAGACTCTTTAATGAAAGCCCAAAAGACGGAGAGTGCATGTCAGCTCATACTACTCGATTTCTGAGTACATTAATGAATCAATGGCATTCTTTTTCGATTGAACAAATTGCAATTGCTGTAACTCTGGCTCACGCAGTGAAAATTGAACATCGCCGGCAAAGACTAGGATTAACTGAAAAAAAATTGATACTAGAATAAAATTGCAACAAGAGCTAATGGCATGCGATGCCAGAAAAGTCTAATACTTGCAGTGACGCTAAGAAACCGCGAAATGAACCGAAGAAGTGTTATAATTATGGCAGACTAGGCCACATGGCAAACGAATGCCTCTTCAAAGACTCGCGCAATACCAGCACTAATCTCAAACCTCTGTTTTCAGCAACCAATAAACAGCAAGAGAATCAAGGCAGCAGGGTACCAAGCAAAACATCTTCGCCTACGTGCTATCACTGCAGCGAACCAGGTCACATTGCCACTCGCTGCCCGAAAAAGGACACCAGATTAGTAGCAGCACTGGTTGAATGCCTGCCTTATGAAGCCAGCCACTGATCACCTAGCAGTTGAATCCGGTGAGAAGTTTTTATTTTGTTTTGATTCCGACGCCTAGTGCTCTCTAGTCTAAGAAAGTTTAGCAAATAGACTCTCAGGCAAGCGTCATCATACCTCGGTAACATTGAAAGGTACCAATAAAACGTTAAGTGCAATGTTCAAATATTGACAACTGTACTACTATTACTGTAATGCTATTCAGGGATACTCAATGTAGTTATTATTACATGTCGTGCCAGACTATTTTATTTCTGATTCCATTTTTATTGGAAGGGAATTACTATAGTCAATGGGATTTTCGGTTGAAGTTTGTGAAAACCAAAATATTTTGAGGAAAATTAGAACAGTTTTAGCGTATGATATAGGCGAAAAAAAATTAGTAATTTTTACAATATCAATACTGATATACCCACTGATTATAAACATCAATTAGTTTCATTGCTTGAACGTAGCTCGGATTATTTTGTAGAAGGTACACCTACGGGTAGAGTAACGATAGGGCAATTTGAGATTCGATTAGCTGAGTTTATGACTATGTGTTATTAGAAAATCATGAACGCAATAAAACAAAGCCCCCAATACCCAAAATTTAAGGGACCTTATCAGGTGGCTGAGGTGCTTGATAGTGGCAGGTATTAACTAAAAGCATTGAACTCTAATCGGACGTATAAGTATACACATGATCGCATACGACCTATGCCATGTGAGTGCTGTGTTCCATTGGATTTGAATGTAGGTTTGGAGGCACCTACTAATAGTGTAGAATCAGAATGTACCGATAACGGCGCAGGTGAGTTGTACATCTGGATTTACTTGTTTACTGTGAAGGACTTTGCTAATATTAACAATTGTTGACAATAGCCTGTGTGGCAATAGCCTGTGTGGCACTAGCCTGTGTGGCAATAGCCTGTGTGGCACTAGCCTGTGTGGCATCAGCCTGTGTGGCACTAGCCTGTGTGGCAATAGCCTGTGTGGCAGTAGCCTGTGGCACTAACCTGTGTGGCAATAGCCTATGTAGTCCCAGCCTGTATGGCAATCTGGTGTTGTCTGGGTGTTTGGAGTTTTTCGTTAACTGTGATTTGAGGTCTCGCTCTTTGTGATATTGAGGTGTTTAATTCAAACGGTCAGAATGACCGAACGTTAAGTTGTTTACTTGATCTCTTTTATGATTGTCCACAAATACTGCAGAAATAAACTATTCACCCGAGGACGTGTGAAGACGCAGGACGGCCGTGACGGCGCGTGACATTATTAAATAATGAAAATCGGTTAATTTGGAGAATCGTAATTGGTTTTGTTACTATTTTAATCATTGGTCATTATTTTGTTATTTTTAGCGATTAGTCGATTTGATTTTGAGATACTGGTAATTTTAACTAAGAGCGGGTAACACCGAATGGAGTTGCGTCTGTCATGACGGGCGAACGTGATGTCAATTTTACGTAGGGTAGTTGACAACCGTTGCATGTTTTGAGCACTCGCAAACCCATTGGCTCTAAATCGCTAATTATTGTTGTAATCGTCTATTGTTTACGTAATTTAGGTGTCTGTATACTTAAAGTAGTGAACAGTCATCGCTACAGTGCATTAATTTCAAAGTTTCCTGAAGTTCAACGCCCAATATGATTACCGCGCTGACGAAGTCACGAATCAGCAATCAGATGCAACAGCCCGGTCTCCCGATATCCCGTTATATATATGTATTTTTAATTGATATAAACTAGTGCTTGACTGCGATCCCACCTGATGGTAAGTC
Organism: Leucania comma; assembly: GCA_958295575.1. Lineage (NCBI taxonomy): Eukaryota > Metazoa > Arthropoda > Insecta > Lepidoptera > Noctuidae > Leucania > Leucania comma. Next base: position 10,957,236 of record OY282476.1, on the reverse strand, counting down.
TGCCAGAGGGTCATGGCCATCCGGATGATCCGCGGATACCGTACGGTGTCCTGCGAAGCGGCGAGCCTCCTTGCTGGCCTACCACCATGGGATTTGGAGGCAACAGTCCTTGCACACATGCATGACCTACGCGTGGAGATGCAACGTCGGGGCGAAACTCCGCTGCCGCGACAAGTCGCGGCATGGCGGACAGAGCTCCGGCGGGATCTCATGGTGAAATGGCGAGAGCGATTGTCGCAACCTCGTGCTGGGCACGCCACGATCGAGGCGGTAAGGCCCCTCTTTGAGGCGTGGCTGGAAAGGCCCCACGGCGTCGTCACCTTCCGTTTGGCGCAGGTGCTGACCGAGCACGGCAAGTTCGGTCCGTACCTGTACAAGATTCGTGCGGAGACGACGCCCGGGTGTCGCCACTGTGCGGACCGCCCGGTGGACACGGTGGAGCACACAGTCGAGGTGTGCCCCGCTTGGGAAGAGCAGCGCCGTGTCCTCGTGGGGGCGATCGGCGGCGATCTCTCGCGCCGGGGCTTGGTTCAAGCCATGCTCCGGAGCGAGGAGGAGTGGCAGGCGGTCGCCTCCTTCTGCGAAGCAGTAATGCTAGTAAAGGAGGAGGCCGACCGCCTTAGGCAAAGGCGGACACGCCGCCGCCGCCGCCGGGTTTCCGATCCCAATTTCCGGCCACCGTAGGCGCGGGCTCGCGGACGGTGGGCAATGGGTAGCTCGCTGTCCGTCCGTCCGGTAACAGACCGGTCCGAGCTCAGGTCGTCTACGGCGCGCACCGTTCCCGCGCGCCTCAAGGAGTTGTCAGCATACTGTAGGGGTCCAGCAGGGCCGAAGCCTACTGGGGCCAAAGGTTATGTGAGACTGTCACCAAAGGCCCCAGGATAAAGGCAAGGAATGGAAAGGTAGGTTTTTTAGTCAGTAAAAGTCTGACACTGTTTCCCGCCCCACCCAAGGGCGGGATTCGTCATTGGACGATTTTTACCTACCACAAAAAAAAAAAAAAAAAAAAAAAAAAAAAAAAAAAAAAAAAAAACCTGATGGTAAGTAGTGATGCAATCGTTGATGATCGTAAGGTGCACTAGTTTATGTGGCTATTATACACCGTTAAATTTTGATCGTTTTAATCCCGCGGAGGGTCGATCCGATACATGAAACACTAACGATTTGTAAAGATAAATTAAAAAATAAAGTACTTTTTTTCTAAAACTCAAACTTATATACGCATGTACGAAATTAATTTCTTTAGTAAACGTAAATTAATTCGAGTTTTAAAAAAAGTAGTTCATTTTTTACCCGACTGCGCCAGAAGGAAGGTTATGTTTAATTATATTTTTACAAATCGATAATGTTTGATGTACCGAATCAACTCTTCACGGGATGAAAACGATAAAAGTCTATACGTAAAATTATGAATGAGGACATTATAGATTAATCACCAAATAATTAATTAGCTGTATCCGGTCAGACTAAACCCAATCCTAAAATTATCGGCAATAGGCAGACAGATTGATTAGTAATTATAGGAATATTGCGTATTGGAGACATATTATTATGTGGACGGTCTATTGAAAGGTAATTGAATGAATGGTCGTAATTAACAGTTCGTGGAAATTATCTACAAGCAGATAATGTAATAGATATTGGATTGTTCGATATAATAGATTTCAGAAATCTGTGTTTTGCTTGAAGCTGAGTCTTTTTTTGGAAAATCCATTTTCTCTAATATCCAGGCCAATTCCAAAGAATAATCGAAGACAAGCTCTTCGTTGAAATTATGCTATTTAATGTTTGAAAGGGTATTGTGAAATAACAGACGATGATTTGTTAGCCGACTTAAAAACGAGTAAAATAATATTTCTTATATTTTCGAAACTGGCTTCATTCTACCGGAGACTCAATCTGACCAAATACAGAATAGATTCTGATTTGAGAATTTTATGTTAGGAATATGCTAAATAAAAATGAAAGCAGTGATGGCCGAGTGGTAACGGCCCGGACTTACGAGTTGTAGGTCGCGGGTTCAAACCCAGCCAGGCGCATTACTTTGTGTAATTTATTTCATCACCACTGGTCTCAAAAACGGTGAAGGAAAACATCGTGAGGAAACTCCTAATGTCCTAGAAACAAATATTTAAAGACATGCGACATCCATCAATCCGCACTGGGTCCGCGTGGTGGATTACGGCCCATTCCCTCTCCTAGAGAGGAGGCCTGAGTCCCAGCAGTGGGAACATTATAAGACTGATGCAATGCAATGCAATATGCTAAATATGAATTATTCTGTTCGTCAAGTCGTTGAGCTCCTTAGTAGTCCAGAGTTGAGCTACACGGAAACTGACAAATGCTTACACTGAATGGACAGATCCACTCAAAAAAAAAAAAAACATTTAAGACTCTAATCCGCATGCTTCTCTTATGATTTGACCATTAGGTAAATGTTTTCTGTATGTACTTTAGAAGAGAAGTTCAATGATACCAGTAGAGCTTCCGAAAGAGTGGGTCTTAAAATGAACTTAGACAAAACCAAATTCATGATAAACAGCCATGTAGCACCCACTCCTATAGAGATCGGAGACTCTACACTCGAAGTTGTGGACGATTACGTCTACTTCGGATAGACAATCCAGTTGGGTAGAACTAATTTCGAGAAAGAGGTCAATCGTCTGATCCGACTCGGCTGGGCAGCTGCGCGGTATCTTCTCATCCAACATACCACTGCGTCTTAAGACGAAAGTCAATGTCCAGCGCGTGTTGCCAGTGATAACATATGGCACTGAAACGTGGTCGCTTACCATGGGCCTCCTGCCCTGCCGCCCTAGTAATTGGCAGCGCACATTGCTCGCAGAACGGGTGGCCGTTGGGGCCGAAAGGTTCTGTAGTGGCGGCCGCGTACCGCAAGACGGAGTATCATATCAAGGTGGACCGATGACCTGGTAAAGGCTGCGGGAATCCGATGCATGCGACATTTGGGGGAGGCCTATGCCCACCAGTGGACGTCTTTGGGCTGAAATGATAGTGATTTAGAAGAGACTTTGATCCCTGAGTTGGTTTCGGTGTTTCTTCTCAGGGTAGTCAGCTAAGAAACACCAACCTCATCAATTTTAAACCGATGAAAAAAAATTGTCGTGTAGAAGTGGGTTTTAAAAACCTATCTTATTATCACCTTGTCTTGGTGCAAAGTACTACGCACTCTCGTGCCTCAACTGAAACAGTAATTCATAGAATTATCGCTCGGTGTGGTTTTGAATGGCATTACCACTTCTGTATTATCTCAACTAGATAAGCTTGGATTGGCAGCTGGTAATCCGATAACATGTTGACGTATCCTAAGCTACATAATATATTATTATAGCAAAAAGCGCTTTCTCTGTTTGAAGGCTCATTAATTTGGTAGGAATAAGGTTCAATTTCATCTTGTATCTCAAACAGGGAATATTAAACCCGTGGAACCCGTTAAAAGTTTATAAAGAGTTGCACGGTTTGTACCAAAAATAAAATCTTTTATGGAGGTTTTATTGAGTTGGATTATGGGCTATATTTCTACAAAATTGAAGAGTGTAATGATATTGAAGACAATACGAGAATCAAAGCAATGTTAGGTGCATCTATCTTAGAGCAAGTTTAAGCAATTTTTATTTTTAACTGTAACTTTTGCTACCTTACAGTTAGTACCAAATAAAAAAATAAAAAATCCGGAGCCGGGATGAATGGCAGGCGGTCGCCTCCTTCTGCGAAATAGTAATGCTAGCGAAGGAGGAGGCCGCACGCCTGAGGGAACGAACGTCCTCACGCCCCAGTTACCAAGATTCCAACTCCGACTATCAGCCACGGTAGACGCGGGCTTGCGGACGTCGAACAATGGGTAGCTCACCGTCCGGCAGTCCAGTAGTTAACTAGACCGAGCCCAGCCATCAACAGAGCGTAGTGATCCACACGCTCCTCAAAGAGATATCAGCAAACATAGGGGCCCAACAGGGCCGATGCCTGCTTGCTAGGGACGCGGGGAATTTCTGAATAGGAAACTATTAGTCCTAGAACGCAAGTGCAACTGACGGACACAGGTCTGGGTTTAGTCAGTAAAAGTCTGACACGCTTTCCTACTCCGTCCAGAGCGGTTGAAATCATCAGATTATTGTCCACCCTTAAAAAAAAGTTAGCTACCTTAGTTCTGATTACACGTATTTAAATTGGGCTAGAACGTTTTACACGGTAGATTTAAAGGCAGCCAGTCACTTTGGGCACGCCACAATCGCGGCAGTAAGTGCCCCCTGTGAGGAGTGGCTAGAGAGGCCCCACGGTGTCCTCACTTTTCACCTGACGCAGTTCCATGGTCTATCATCGGACATGGCCCCCGCCCGTGAAAAAGAATTAAGAAACGCCCTGGATTTTTTATTGTGCGGATCACCCGGAGGACACTGTAGAAGGTACGGTGAAAGTCTGCCCAGTTTGTTTCACAGCACCGCACCGTATCCTCGTGAAAGCGATCGGTGATGGCGATGTCTCGCGTCCGGCTCAGCTCAAATAAAAAGCCAGAGCATGATTTTCTGCAATTTATTTCATCACCTATGCTCTCAAAATGGTGAAGGAAAATTTTGAAGACTTGTGACGTCGACGACGACCGTTTCGTTACATTTCTGCTAAAGAGGATGTTACTCGTATAAGGCTGATTATAGTAAGTCAAAATTTTAAATTTCGTACTTGCAAAAACAATATAAAGGGTATTAAGCCTTTTTTTCGGTGAAAAAATTTTGAAATGACATTTCCGCGACCTTGGGCGGGGCGGAAGATAGTGTTAGACCTTTACCGACTAAAAACCTACTCCTGTTCCTTCGTTGCCTATCATATCGGGGCCGAATCTTCCTTTCAGAAACTGACTCTGGCCCCAGTAGGCTTCGACCCTGCTGGGACGTGCGTCTCAAGGAGTTGTCAGCAAACCGTAGGGTTGCAGACAACTCCTTGAGACGCGCGTGGAACGATTCGCGCCATCGACGACTTGGGCTCGGTCGGACGGCGAGCTACACATTGCTCGCCGTCTGCAAGCCCGCGCCTACGGTGGCCGGAAATCGGGATCGGAATCCTGGCGGTGGCTGGGGCGTGAGGGCAGTTGCCTCACGCGTGCGGCCTCCTCTTTTGCTAGCATTACTGCTTCGCTGAAGGAGGCGACCGCCTGTCACTCCTCCTCGCTTCGGACCATGGCCTGTACCAAGGCCCGGCGCGAGAGATCGCTGCCCCCGATCGCCCATATATTAAGCCCTGTGACCAAACCCTAAAGCGGCAGCTGGTCGCTGTAACCTATGCTAGCAAATTAAATAATCAAAAGCTAATTTCCCACTTATTATTTTCACTGAAAACACAAGATCTAATAACAACATCGGAATATTTAAAACCTATTTACATCCCCTGCAAGTGCCACACTGTAATCAATTTATACTTTGGTCACCCAGGCGATAGAAATTAATGACGAAATTATTACAAATGTAGGCACAGATGCTCGTATCGTAATCCACAACGGAAAACGAAAATTTACAGGTCAGCGAATTTCTAATTATGTAGTGAACACCGATGTTTCCTGAATAACAAGCTCGGTGTATAGTGCGGTGAGTTTGTGCGTAGGTCTCGTGATGTGTATACCTTGATGATATTTGCATCGACTCCATAGCATATACGTGTATGTGAGTATATAAATATACTTACATATGTGTGTGTTTGAGTTTTTATGTCTGATGGAGTGTGTGTGTGTGTGCGTGTAGTATAAAAGTGATTTATTTCTTCAGGATTTTCTTACGGAAAAAATGAATGAAATGAATTTTCAAACAAATTTCTTTAGTTCTCACTTGAAAATAGATATATCGGTTGAGCATATGCGTTGTCTATCACTGAAATAATTTAGTACTAGATTACGCAATTGTGAACAAGCTGGTGCTGTTAATAAATCAATAGGTACATAATGTATTCAGTGAATTTTGAATCTTTTTCCAGATCGGAGTAAAATGACTTGATTTAAAGGGAAAGCACGATTAGGAAAGGAAAATCGTTTCAGAAAATACAGCTTCCAAAATTGAAATATATTCAACTATTCTCAGAAACGTTAAGGTGCAAGGTTTAAACTTACTCTATCCATCTTGTGAAGGTAGATTTTCCAAATGCCTTTGATATGTTCGTACTATAAACGCTGACTACTAGCATCACTCCCGAAACCAAGCTTCACGCATTGAGCGACAATAGAGGGATTCCGACGTGCCGCGTGATCGGTCATCCATCGACCGAGATGTATCAACTATAGCCCAACTGTAGGTACTGGCCGATCCAGCCATTTACTCGTCAGCCATACGCTACTAAAACAAACCCTCTCAAACTGCCGATCAATCACGTTTTACGTCTATTTAAATGTACACGTGAATAAATATTTGGAGTCACGGAAACGCTATTTATTTACCCTCGAGTTCCCGCCAATGCTGTTCAAGTTTTCCTTTTGCCGAGGCATCGGATGTTGACTAACTAATCGGGCACCTTGCCTCAACACCACTGTGATGTCGGCCTCACTAACTATTTCAGCATAGCCTCGTGGGCTCGCTACTGAACTGATTTAAACACTTCCATCTGGACCTTACTACGTGTTAGATATAGGCATAGTTTTAAGAATGGGATGAACCTCTCATTTTTCTGCGTAAGTGTAAATGTCTGGGGTCGAGTTATGCGGCTCACGCTCTGCTTGGGCACCAAGTCACGTCTCATAAAGGGGTGAGGCCACGAATTCGTAAATTCCCATAATAGTCGTCATCAGAACGTCAGCTATCCACGCGCTCTGACTGATCACTTCATTACCATTCATCCTTGTACATCAGAAAAAATATACAGGTTATTATAAAAAAGCATCCGACCGTACTTGAAACTGTATTAAAAATTCGAATAAAAAACTCAATAAGTTATTGAGAATGACCTATTTGCATTTGTGACTTCTGAAGGAGTCATAATAATGGCTGCGATAAGAATAAACGAATAAGTCTACGTTATGACTATGTAAGTACATAACTCTCGACCTTTATCATTTTGAATATCAAAATCTGGTGCTCGTAACTTTAAACGGCTACGAATAAATTGAATCTTTTTAAAATAATGGAGCAATTTCTTAAGTACCGAGACGCACCTACATTCCAGATTTGCCTACGTCTTTATTCTGAACTGTAATAAATAATGTCAATCTGACTTTTTAACGAATAAATTGTAAATGAAATTATTTCGATATTGAAGAAGACAAGCAGTTTTAAAATATATCGCTTTATTTATTTCACAGAAATGATTTTGTAGTAACTTAGGCTAAAAGTTGCTCAGCAATATGGGTATTAGGTACTTAGCGTAAACCATTCAGATCGCAAAATTCGGAGTGTGAACCACCGGTAGCATAATCCATCAAACCTTGGAATATTTTCCATTTCAATTTTTAACCGATATCGGTATTCTGTATGCAGGGTTATTGGTAACCCGTATTACCGGCGGGAAATGTTAGTGTGACCTATTTCAAATAATTTTAAGTACACTATTTGCAATATTAAGGTTAACGTAGCCAACATCCTGTGTTTATTTATGTATAATTTATACTAAACAACAAATATCACCTACACAGAATACTAAAAAGCAACGTTTTTTTTAAAACAGCATTAAAATCTGTTATTAAATGAAGCAGCTATAAATCATTTAAAATATTGGTATAAGGAAGAGCGGGGCGTGGGGGAAAAGCTCACTATCTCTTTCATAAACACGTATTCTACTGACGGTGACGTTATATGATTCTTTAATCTTTAGTAAATTTCTTGAAGTTCAGAGAGGTCAAGCAAGATTTTTCGCTGTACTGTACTTCCAGAAATTTCAAGTGGTTGCTTTGCTAATCTTTTATAAGCAACGTCTCAAATTGCGACTATACTTTTAGCTAAACACATACCTACCAAACTTGCTGAAAAAGAAGGATTTGTCAAGTAAAAGTCAGGAATTTGTTATCTTTTGGAAAACAAATTCCTGACTTTTACTTGTCACATATTTTGGTTTATTCACATGTACAGTCATAATTTGGTTTATCAGCAAAATATTTAGTTTTCAGAAAGCATATTTCTCATTTATATTTATTTTCTTGTTCCGTCAATAAATTAGTAAAATGTGATGCGGTTATAGCGTTAATCGGGCGGACTGGGCGACCGCCTGATGGATCACCGCAGGCTCTCTACTCATGATCAATCATTCGCTCGTTCCCGGGGCCCACGACCAAATTTACTTTAGTGCTCGTCTGCAGGCAACCTATCAAGCAATGAACAACCTAATCATGTTGCATAATCTGAGTTAAAGTTTGGTAAGATAAGATTTTCTAAGATTATTTTATAAAGATTTCAACGTGACTGAAACAAGCGGACAGTCTGCTATCAGCAGTTTTATACGAGTAGAATTCAGTAAGAGGATAGACTGGGACTGGTCGTAACTGATGGGATATACTCTCAATCAAGTCAGGAATTAAGCCTCTCAGTCTTTCTGGTCCGAATCCTGGCTCTGGAACATAGACTGCAACTGAAGGAACACAGGTAAGTTTGAGTCAGTAAAAGTCCAAGACTCTTTCTAGCTTCAAACAGGGAGAGGTGATTCGATGAATTTCCCCCCTCAAAAAAAAGTTTCGACTTATCATAGATAAAGAGCCTTTGCAAATGGTACCTCTATGACAATCAAGTCGTCACATATTTGGCGAATCTCTGGCTTATTGGGAAAAGAGAAGAGCAACAGCGACAAACAATTTTATTTGTGATAATTTGAAATTCTCAGGTTTACTTCTCACGAACTAATGAGTTGCTCGAAAAAACGATTACAATATTAAACAATAATCTAAGGAGACGGAGATCCTGTACACCGCTATACACGACTCACTGCGTGTGCGCATGACGTTCGCTAGCGCTTGTGAGGTATCGAACTAAAACAATGTTTAGTTGTCCGGTGGGAATGACGCATACTTATGGTTAGAGTAGGTTATCTCAAAAGCTATAATTACTTGCACCTCAAAAACCGTTCTTCTGTTTATCCTTACATAAAAAATAAAGAGCCCCACAATTCTTGTTTTCTACGTCACAGCGAAACAAATACCTTCATTAGCAACTCGTCTCGAACGGAAAAAGGATTACAGAAAAATACAAGGTTTATGATATTTTGATAGCGCATGTTTTTATAACATTTTCACAATTCGAGGAACTAAGCCAAAGGAATACAATTTTAAAAGCGTCCGGAACCCACAATGGGTCATACAACATAGAGAGAGTATATAAAGGCGAACTGGAAAAACGTTATGTAAATATAATGAAAAAGCCGTACATTCACCAGCTCGTCGGTATACGCTGTTAACATTGAAGGTAAGCATATAAAGAGTCAATATCGGCAGCCCACGAATAAATGGTAGGTACATAATGAAAATATATTACATGGCCTGCCCTCGTAAACGGGCGACGGACTTGAATGTTATTCAAATAAACATTACCCTGATCGAACGTCGTCACGGACTTCCAGAAATCGTAAATTTTATAACTGTGCTCATGCGAACATTTGCATGTATGTAGGTACAACCCCGCCTTGGCGTACACGAAATCAATGAGTTATCTAAAAATCAATGGTGCGTTCTATAACGGCGCTTAGGGTGATTTAAATGTTCTTTTTTTATTTTTCGAACACGTTTGCGGTCATTATTTATTTTGCGCCTTCCATAGACTAAACATATCTCTGCAATTTAGAAAATTTACTATATCTGTTGTAATCGGTAAATTTACTATATCTGTTGATGTAATTAATGTTTAATGAAATTGTACAAAAAACAAGTAGTTTATAAGTCTTTGTCATATTATCTTTTGCTGTGCCCATCAGGGTCCACAATTGTGTCTATTTAAATTTTTATTTACCACCTATTGCATGTACATTGTGGAATGCAAATAAATAATTGAAATTGAAATCTTTACCGCCAGTCACCGAAATTAATAAATATGCAAATGTTTAGTTTACGAATTATATGAATAAATGGAAACTTGGCTGGTTACAGATCATTCAATATTGTGCCAAATTATTCTAAAGTCCTTGGCCTTGTGGTTAAAAATAACAAAATGTATATGCCACTTTATTTTGTTGATTGTGTGATTGATGAAATGTCTTCGTATTTACAATCGCATTAATTATGAACCTAGACGGTTTACAATGATTAACGTTTATATTCTCTTTCTAAAGGAAAAATAAACTTATTTATATTACATTTCATTTCGATGATCAATATAATACAGATTGAGAAATAACTTTCAATAATTTTGAAGCTAATATTTTTCTTAAGGTACAGACATTTTTGAACAATGAATCTGGGGTAAATAATATCCTGTAAGTGGTCCGCACTTACAGTTCAAATTCTTTCAACAATATTCCCTCCTACTCAATCAAATTTGAACTGTAAGTGCGGACCACTTACAGGATATTATTTACCCCAGATTCATTGTTCAAAAATGTCTGTACCTTAAGAAAAATATTAGCTTCAAAATTATCGAAAGTTATTTCTCAATCTGTATTATATTGATCATCGAAATGAAATGTAATATAAATAAGTTTATTTTTCCTTTAGAAAGAGAATATAAACGTTAATCATTGTAAACCGTCTAGGTTCATAATTAATGCGATTGTAAATACGAAGACATTTCATCAATCACACAATCAACAAAATAAAGTGGCATATACATTTTGTTATTTTTAACCACAAGGCCAAGGACTTTAGAATAATTTGGCACAATATTGAATGATCTGTAACCAGCCAAGTTTCCATTTATTCATATAATTCGTAAACTAAACATTTGCATATTTATTAATTTCGGTGACTGGCGGTAAAGATTTCAATTTCAATTATTTATTTGCATTCCACAATGTACATGCAATAGGTGGTAAATAAAAATTTAAATAGACACAATTGTGGACCCTGATGGGCACAGCAAAAGATAATATGACAAAGACTTATAAACTACTTGTTTTTTGTACAATTTCATTAAACATTAATTACATCAACAGATATAGTAAATTTACCGATTACAACAGATATAGTAAATTTTCTAAATTGCAGAGATATGTTTAGTCTATGGAAGGCGCAAAATAAATAATGACCGCAAACGTGTTCGAAAAATAAAAAAAGAACATTTAAATCACCCTAAGCGCCGTTATAGAACGCACCATTGATTTTTAGATAACTCATTGATTTCGTGTACGCCAAGGCGGGGTTGTACCTACATACATGCAAATGTTCGCATGAGCACAGTTATAAAATTTACGATTTCTGGAAGTCCGTGACGACGTTCGATCAGGGTAATGTTTATTTGAATAACATTCAAGTCCGTCGCCCGTTTACGAGGGCAGGCCATGTAATATATTTTCATTATGTACCTACCATTTATTCGTGGGCTGCCGATATTGACTCTTTATATGCTTACCTTCAATGTTAACAGCGTATACCGACGAGCTGGTGAATGTACGGCTTTTTCATTATATTTACATAACGTTTTTCCAGTTCGCCTTTATATACTCTCTCTATGTTGTATGACCCATTGTGGGTTCCGGACGCTTTTAAAATTGTATTCCTTTGGCTTAGTTCCTCGAATTGTGAAAATGTTATAAAAACATGCGCTATCAAAATATCATAAACCTTGTATTTTTCTGTAATCCTTTTTCCGTTCGAGACGAGTTGCTAATGAAGGTATTTGTTTCGCTGTGACGTAGAAAACAAGAATTGTGGGGCTCTTTATTTTTTATGTAAGGATAAACAGAAGAACGGTTTTTGAGGTGCAAGTAATTATAGCTTTTGAGATAACCTACTCTAACCATAAGTATGCGTCATTCCCACCGGACAACTAAACATTGTTTTAGTTCGATACCTCACAAGCGCTAGCGAACGTCATGCGCACACGCAGTGAGTCGTGTATAGCGGTGTACAGGATCTCCGTCTCCTTAGATTATTGTTTAATATTGTAATCGTTTTTTCGAGCAACTCATTAGTTCGTGAGAAGTAAACCTGAGAATGTGTAGTCATTCTCAGGTAAAATTTTTTTACCTGTTGTTTTTTTTTTCAGACTGACGCAGATTAATACTAATCTGTGTCAATCTGTCAAAAACAAATATACCTAATTTCCTTTTTTTTTCACTTTCAAATTTTTTATAGATTTATCTAAAGGCAATTCACTGTTGAAGAATCACTAAAACAGAACATTTTAATAGTGGTAGCTCTTTTTTATTATTGTTTATGTTTAGTTCTGCCGGACATACATTACATAAACAGTTGTAGTTTTTTTCCAAAATCGTGCTCCTGTTTCCTGTGACTGGCTTTGAACACTTTAGTATCTCTTCCGTAATTACTCAAGCCCCAAGCGAACGCTGCACACCAATTGTCTTTCTATTGTGTCTCTAATTAGGTACGGTTTTCAAAAGAATATTTTAGGTCCTTAGAGTATTTAGTGTACTTACCTACATCTATTGTTGTTGCATTTCTTGTAGCTTATAAAACTATTCCGATATTTCTAATAAAAATTTCTACTTGACAGAATCTAATGATTTCGATAGTCCAAGTAAACACAACTTAAGCCGATTGAGCAATACACGTTAGCCAAGTTAATATGCCCAGTTGCTGTACGTTAACTTTGTTTGCCCAGTTCCTTGCACGTCGGTGTAATCCTAGCGGTTTCTGAGTTCACGGAATTAGTTCGTTCATTGGTGTTGGATTGTGACCGGATCTAGTTTTCGTTTCGCACCAAACCTTGCACTAACTAGCTTTGAATTTAAGTGTCCGGTGTTGTGGTATCCAGCAACGTCAAACCACGGAAACTCAATTTTACCGTTTCTACTCTCAGTTGATCGTTTGTATGTTTCGATTTTGTTTTTTTGAATCAATATATATTTATGAACGTTAGAAACGTTTAGAAAAACTTTTAGAACGTTGTAAATGCTAGCTTGATTACTATACTAAATTGTTCTATCAGTATTATTTCTTTTGTGTCGCTGGGTCAACACACCCATGCGCCATTTCATGTTCTAAGTATAGTTGGCTATGTTGGCGCTGCTGCTGCAGCTTTTGAGGCTCTCTTAACGGCACAAATACTCTAAACCTTATTGGTGATTACAGTTTTGAACCGTTGAAGTCGAAATACTTAGGTCATGGGGTCTGAGTGCCGTCTTTTAAAAAAATCTCATGTTGTTGTTGTTGTCTGTTGTTTGCTTGTTTATTCTATTCTAATCTCATGAACTGATCGACATTGCATGACCAAAGGCTAGCTCGTTCAGCGTCTAAGTTAGCATTGCTGTTCAACGTGGCAATGATAGCATTGCTATTGTTTTCTGGGTATGATCCCATTGTGCCCAGATGACAACGAAGTGGAGAAGTACTTCGATGCTTAAATTTGTTTCTTTTACTTAGTGTGTCGATGGCATAAAATAGTTTATTTCACGAATTAAATTCGATGTCTGGTCATGGCAATGCGTCCGCTGACGTTGTCAGTAGTATTTCATATTATTATAATAATTAATAATAATAATAATATGCACGCAGTAAGGTTGTAAATACTCATAGTTAGTTAATATTTAAGTGATTTTATATACATATTTTGTTTGATGTCCTAATTATAGGTTTAGTTTACTTAAGTAATTACCTATAATACTTGTATGAAATATTTATTTATCGCTGTCGTGATGATACACTAATTACAATTTATCATATGACATGTCCCTAAATAACTTAAACGTGTGCATTAATTTTCCACAAACCACTTCGAGAAATTACTTGAAATGAACAGTATCGAACATTAGTTTATCTTGGCATTAATATTCTAATCTCAGTACAATGTCAATACCATGTACATACGTATGTAAAGCATATAGCGATCGAACAACGATACATAGCGTTTGTCATCGCTATATCGCGTGCATTATCTTAACAACCACAAATATGAGCTTGACTTTGAAAGTACATTGAGAACATGTCTACATGGACGTCCATCTTCTGAACAGAATTGGGCTGGGTACACATTGAATACGAATTTGTTATAAACGAAGTCTGTTTGGTACGAAACTGATTGTGTTTTTCTGATATGATGTATTGATGTATAAAGAAGATAAGCGGTCTTGTATATTACGATGCTTGTTCCTATGTATTACAGCCGTTTTTGCTTGAAGTTTTTTAGTTGATATTTCATGAGGAAATACTCGTTCATACAATCAAACAACACAGTCTAATGTTCAGCTCATATAATATCGAAAAAACACAATTTCACGTCTACCCTAAAGCTGTAAATAGAGCAAAGGTGCGTTTCCACTGAAGCGGAATTGGGCGGATTGGAGCGGAGAAGAACAGTGTAAAGTGGCAAGTGTTACTAGTTCATGATGATGATGATGATGATGTATCTCCGTTCGGTACCCAATCTCGATTTGTAGGCTTAGGCTTAGACTAATTACTTTTCTATTACCGCTTCCGCCGAACTCACGTGACAAGTGGCGTGACAGATCCTTCCTTCATTGACAAACATTTTGTATCATCGAAAACACTAACAAAAAAGTAATTTGTTTAAACCCAGGGGGTATAAACAAATTACTTTTTTACTCCATTTCCGCTCTCCACTACTCCGTCCAGCTGCATGTCAGTGGAAACACACCCTAACTAGACACGGCACGCGGTGAATTCATGTCGCAGCTATTTCCTTAAGATACAGGGGCTTGTTGTGGCCACATAGCTTCCACCAGAGCCGTGGCGCGGACTAGTTTAGACGTGGGCAAAGGCGCATCAGCGTGGCTATTTTCTTTCATAAATTCGAAAGCGAGACTGCCATTGTCACAACCCAGCGTTCAACCACATCGTCGCTTACGATTAGGCGAAAAATTGGTCAAAAGGGAGCCCACAGCCTATATATATAGGCTTACTATCTTATATAAAGATCCTCTTTCTTAAAGAAGCGAGAGTTTGCGCGCGGCCCCATTGGGTGCGAGGCCGCGCATCGCTGACGTCTAGCTACGCTACTAGCTGCCACCACATTCTATCTGTATCACCGCACCCTAACTGATGCACACATTAATATATTAGACTATATTGATCTTGAGGACATATTTGAAGGTGACACTAGGAGACTCATAATGGTCGGGTTAAAGTTATAAATGCGCGTAATTATGCACGACATTTAATGGTTCACGTCTATGTGGTCTTTTGTGGCAATTAGCGGTGTAATGTAAGTGTTATGTACCTACTTTAAAGTTTGATTAAGTGTAATAGTATCTATAAAATGAAATGTTATTATTACAGTCATTTTGTGACCTAATTCGGGTAGTTAACGAAACATTAATTAGTTTTACTGTTGAGATTATTTTAACTTCGGTTTCAGCGTCGGTTTGCGTTACTGTTAATTTAGACTTAATAAGACCATAATGATTTCAAAATCAAACATGTTACGTTCTAGTATAATCGCATAATCAGTTTTATAATGTTCCCACTGCTGAGACACAGGCCTCCTCTCTAGGAGAGGGAATGGGCCGTATTCCATCACGCGGCCCGATTGTGGGTTGGTGGATATCACATGTCTTCTAATTTTTGGTTCTAGGACATGCCGGTTTCCTCACGATGTTTTCCTTCACCGTTTTGAGAGCAGTGGTGATGCAATAAATTACACAGAGTAAAGCACCTGACTGGGTTTGAACCCTTGACTTACAACTCGTAAATCGGGGCCGTTACCACTCGGCTACCATTGGCTCTGCCCTGTTCTAGAAATGCGATATTTTTAGCTTTTCAGTGTTTCAATAAAGCAGCCATGTTTTATTTCTACAAATCCAAATTAACTTATTTGTCAGGATATGGTTTAACAGTAACGAAACAAAATAATCTACGTATGTTAATAATGTAATTAGTTGGCTACTCACTTTGATTAGACAAACGTAGCAGTCATAATATATACAAACTCAGGTATAAAATAAAACGACAAAAAAATCACGTTTGTTGTATGGGAGCCCCACTTAAATATTTATTTTATTCGGTTTTTACTATTTGTTGTTATAGCGGCAATAGAATCTGTGTAAAAATTTCAACTGTCTAGCTATCACCGTTCATGAGATACAACGTGGTGACAGACAGACGGACAGCGGAGTGAAAAAAATAGGGTTCGTTTTACCCTTTGGGTCCGGAATCCTAAAAATAGCCTAATGGTACCTACGCACTGCTGGGCAAAGGCTGCCTTCAAATTCTCCAAAATATTTATTTCTCCAGTATTCATTTCTTGCAGTAGGTTGAACTAATAATCAGAAACTTTCAGGTTTGTACTAATAATTTTTAACTTCTAAGTAAATATTTGAAAATGGAACCTAATACCACCACATTTGTTACAGTATTAGAAGCGAACGATAGCTACCGGTGTACGCCTGCCGCCACATTTTATAACCTGATCCCTGATACGCAGTCTTACGATAGACAATACGAATGTATCAACATCCATTGAAGCGTCGTATTCTATGGTAACGCGTGCGATACGTAGAACGTATAACAGAAAAAAGTGGAACAGTGCGAAATTAATAATAATAATAATAACCCCATCGCTGTATCTCTACGTTGACGTCGTGATGGGACTTGCGTGCTCCAATAAACCCTAGGTTGTAACTCGCCTGGGGGGAGGGGCCAGACTAAGAGAGATACAATCCGCAGGGCAGTTTTGTGGCGAACTGTTGGGCATTAGCGACCCCACGGACCCGATCTCCCGGGAGAATTCTCGTTCTTCATCTCCGGCTTGCCTTTATTGGCCGGCCGTAGTGAACACTGACGAGGAACAGAGCTCCCACCTCTCTCTTGCCTTTATTGGCTGGTTTGAGTGGAGATTCGCAAGAGCAATCGTGCTCGGGAGAAGGATGTATAATCCAGTAAGGTGCTGGTAGGGATCTTGACCGCACTTCCGGGATTGTCCTGATAGCCGTGGTATACCTCTCCACTCCTCAAGCACCTCAGGATATGTTGCCCTCTTGTTGCTACGTCACTTCGTGCTAGCGGCCGTTTTTGGGGGCCCATTTATTGAGTGTGCAAGTCACCCCCTGCCTGTTTACCGATGAATATTAATAACATTGTTTAGGCAGGGGCCATAGTTTTCACATAGTTCTTGGTAACCAGTCCACTTAAGACTCCAAAAACCATAGCCCTATTGTCTTTATTTTCCATATGTCACAATAGTTTTCACCAACCGGGGGTTGTCCTTGGATGCACTAGCATTGTGCGTACAGGGACAATCGTCGGTTGGTATCACGTTCCATTAAAAGTACCTAAAGGGCCTATGCGAGTTGGTTTCGGCTCCTCGTACGCCTTCCAAAGGTCCAGGACCTCAGGGTCCTGAGATAAATAAAATCAAAAAAAAAATAAAAAAATAATAATAATAATAATAAAAATTTGATAATGTCACCTTCTCAGAATGGATGTAGGAATGGGTCCCGCGGTACTAAGGAGCTGCTCCTCATTGATATGACCATTAGCCAACAGGTTCAACGTTCCCGAAAGGATCTGTCGACATGTTGGATAGATTATAAGAAGGCCTATGATTCCGTTCCTCATACATGGCTCATGAGGGTGCTAGAGTTGTATAAAATTGATACAACGCTACGCACCTTCCTGATGTCGTGTATGAGGAAATGGAGTACGGTCCTTCGCTATCCAGGATGTCGACATATCCAGAGGAATAGCGAACCTGTAAGGATAGAGCGAGGCATATTCCAGGGTGATAGTTTGAGTCCGCTTTGGTTTTGCCTAGCCTTGAATCCTCTAAGCACACTGCTGGAGAATTCAGGTCTAGGCTATCGGTTGAAGAGAGGTGGTCAGGTTATATCTCACCTTCTTTACATGGATGACTTGAAGCTTTTTGCCCCCAACAACCTGCAACTGATGGAGCTACTGAAGGTAACTGAAACCTTCAGTAGTGCCATCAGGATGGAGTTTGGTGTGGACAAATGTGCGGTCATGCATGTAAAGCGAGGGGAGGTTGTGGAATCTGTGGGCATTCAACTCACGGATTCCATAAACCTGAGATCTCTCTCTCCAACCGAAACCTATAAGTATTTGGGTATGTCGGAAGCCCTAGGCATCAATATCACTGACATGAAGCAATCGTTGAAGGAGCGTTTCTTTGGACGCCTGAAGAAGGTTTTCAATAGCCTTCTTTCAGGCGGAAACAAGGTGCGCGCCTTCAACGGTTGGGTCATGCCGGTATTGATGTACTCTTTCGGCGTACTCAGATGGACTCAAACGGAACTTGACGCCCTGGATAGGCGGGTTCGAACACTGCTGACTGCATACCGAATGCATCACCCACGATCGTCGGTGATGAGACTGTATATCCCGCGGAAGTGTGGCGGTCGAGGTTTTTTAAATGCTAAGACCCTACACAACCGCGAGGTATGCAGCCTCAGGGAATATTTCCTAGCTGCCGACGTGGGTATGCATCGAGATGTAGTGGCAGTGGACAAGGGACTCACCCCTCTCTCCTTGGCTAATGAGAACTGGCGCAAACCGGTAGTGCTTGACACTAACGATCGCAGGGAAGTATGGCAGAGCAAGGAACTTCACGGACGCTTTTTCCGGGCCCTTCACGGGCCCGATGTAGACCAATTGGCGTCCGTAGCTTGGCTGCGTTTCGGTGACCTCTTTGGGGAAACCGAAGGTTTTATCTGTGCAATAATGGACGAAGTTATCATGACGAATAACTACCGGAGATTTATTGTGAAGGACGGCACGGTTGACATCTGTCGGGCATGTCACCGTCCGGGAGAATCAATTCGTCACATTATCTCCGGTTGTTCTCGTCTGGCTAACGGCGAGTATTTGCATAGGCACAACCTTGTAGCCAAGATTATCCATCAGCAACTTGCTTTGAAATACTCTCTTGTGGGATCGGAAGTGCCGTACTACAGGTATGAGCCCGACCCAGTTCTTGATAATGGTCATATCACTTTGTACTGGGATCGGTCCATCATCACTGACAGGACTATTGTAGCCAATAAGCCTGATATAGTGGTGGTGGACCGAAACGAGAGGCGTGCAATGATTGTTGACATATCCGTTCCGCATGACGAGAACCTCGTGAAAGCTGAGAAAGATAAACAAATCAAGTATATTGACTTGGCTCGCGAGGTTGTCGACATGTGGGAAGTGGATTCGGCGATCATTGTACCGATAGTCGTGTCGGGTAATGGCTTAATAGCCAAGAGCCTCGACCAACACCTTAGGAGGCTCTCATTAGGCGGCTGGATCAAGGGCTTGATTCAGAAAGCGGTACTCCTGGACACGGCTCGTATTGTTAGGAGGTTCCTTTCTCTGGAGCCCTGACCGCCGGTAGCTTGGACCCTGTTCCCGATACCGGTGGGACACTATTTGTTATATTTTTAAATGTTTTTTTTTATTTTTTGTAATTTTTTAAAAAAAATATTTAAAAATGTAATTAATAAGCTTATATAATGAATAAAGGAAATAATAATAATTTTATTCTTCCAAAAAGTACACATAACACAAAGACAAGATAACATCACATTATACAGGTTATTTCAAAAAGTGTCTCAACGACTCCCAAACTGAGCACAGCCCGTATCTTGGGTAGTCGGCGGTCCACCATTACAATAGTGTAATTGGCGAATTTAGGTGGCCCGTAGCTAGCTTTCAATAGTAAAAATGCGAATTAGATTTGTAATTTATATGTTTTTACGCTATTTTATAGAACTACATATTTTAGAAAATTATTAAATTGTAATCAATTATAGATTAAATACGAAAAATATTTACGAAAATAATCTGAAGTTAGGTCCAGTCAACCACACTAGACTGAGCGACTTACTACTCCTAGGTAACAACTATCGGATCACGATTTTGTTCGCTATGTCCTCTCTATTGGTAGTCTATATTAATGTCTTTGACTAAAACGGTTTATTATTTTTAAGCTTATATAAATGATATCTATCAATTTTATACTAATATTGGGTATTATAATTATCACTACTTTTCATTTTAATAAGGTCATTGAACTAAATAAGTATTGACATAGGATATGTTGCTTGGGTATTTGCGTTATACTCATTTTGCATATTGCAACTAATTTTAGTGATCACTTCTGATTGGACCGTAGACATTTGCAAATGACAAAGAAATATTTTATAACAAAATTTGCGATTTCTTCACATTCAATCTATTGTATGTACTATGACAAAATTTATCTATTTATCAGCTTTTCTCTTCGGCTTGACTTGTGATAATTTAGAATTTATTTCATGCGTTATATATTACTAAAGTTTTTTTATAATTAAACCATGATTCCTAAGATACGTAGGGCTATCTAGCGTTTAAAAGTAATTACACCCGTCAAAGGATATTATTTTTTTCCACGGGAACACTTTTTTTTTGGTTGAAATGTTACCTAAGTCTTTTTACACTTGACAATGTATTTGCAACTATATAATGATTACCTCAGTGGTTTAGGTGTGAAGCACACACATAAGCCACTTACTTTCGCATTTATAACATTACATACTTGAGATTGTAGAAAATTATGAACTTACAAATTTATTAAAGAATGTGATCTCTCATTCATTATTATTTACCAAATAAGCTTCTCCTAGAAGCTGCTATGAATTTTCCTTTTATTTTGAAACTACTAAGTAACATCCAAGTTAATATACTTTGTAATGAAGTTGATATAGAGAGAATAATGCCATAGGGACGAGTAGTAAGACAAATGTCTTGCATTACTCTGTGGCCGATAACAGTGACGTTTCGACATTCATATCTGATAGCATGGGAGATGTATGAACTCCACATTTCTAGAATAGACGGGAACAGAGTGTGCTTTTATTAGAACGCTGGAAAGACTTGTGTTGGCGTTTATTTATTTATTTATTTATTACAGCTGGGAGTACTTATAGCTCATAAAAAAACTCATTAAAAATAAAAAGAATTATAGACGACTTTTAGCCTGTGTTAGAGACATAATTATGTAGTTCATTCCATAAAGTAACTGCATTACGTAGTAAGTAAGAAATGGTTTTAAATCGTTGTTGTTATAGCGACAATTAAAAAGAAGGGTTTTTTCCATATCGGACGACGTGCTACTCATTGCTGGCCGTCCGCAAGTTGAGAAGTCGAATCGCAAAGGAACCGCCCTGTGACTCCCGTCGGATGGGGCGTCTCCTGCGGCAACTAGAGCGTGAGGATTACCTTTCCCTCACACTTATCGCTATAGCCTTACCACGCATTACTGTTTCGCAGAAAGAGGTGACTACCAACATGTACTTTAGCCTGAATCAGCGTCGAACACGAGAGATCGCCGCTGGATATCGCGTCCATGAGGACACAGTGGTACTCCGCCCAAGCGGAGAGACCTCCATCGTAACGGATTGTCCACCTAGTATTTGCAATAGAGTCGTAGTACGCTCGTCCGGTTTTATTCATAGCTGCTTTACGGATCAATAATATCGTGGGCAGTTTGATAAGTAAAGTATACAATTACTGAGTTTTATCTGAATTAGATCTGTTCTGAATTAGTTCAACCATCCTGTACCAGAGCATTTAAACTAAATAGCTACACAATATGAATTGTACACGTATGTATAGTACATCTTGGACTATAGACCAACATACAATTTACCGAAACACATATATTCCTGCTTTACAAATTCGCATCAAGGTCCGACTACTCCTAAGACATACGGACAGGGTGGATCTAGAGCGTAGTGAATGGCCGGGGATTCGGTAGATCAATGGGGTTTAACCTCAATTTATTGGTCAAAACGGTCTAGAGGCAGACTGCTGTCAAATTAATCGCCTTCAATATTGCCCATAATTCTAGCCATTATTATAGTTGGACTTCATATAACGAATTTCGAGGACTTTATAGGTTTTAGTGGTTTACTGAAGCCAAAATGTTTTTTATTTGACTTGAATTGGGTCGTGAATTTTTTAAGTTTTTTTTTTTATTGTCAAACTGGTAGGTTGATTTTATTTAAAGGTCATTTTTGTACTTACTTACTCGGGTTTTTAATGAAATAATTCTATAGGTATTTTTTACGACTTACCATTACTAACGCCAATTACACTTTAACATGCATTTGTATACTGATTTTGGATACAAATTATAATATTCGTAGTTAGCTTTCTTTATTCATTTTAAAGACTTTTTTTATGAAATGGCCTTTAAAAATAAAAAAAATCGTAGTTTGCTAAGTCGGACGCTGGTAGCGCTTTTGTGTAAAATAAATTGCTGTCAACACTAGCATGCTTTTTGTTTCATATTGTGTTTTAAAGCACGGATAACTCGTACCACGGATCGTCAACGTAGTTTTGGCATCACTACATAGTATGAAACAAAGTTGCTTCCCGCTGTCTGTCCCTATGTATGCTTAGATCTTTAAAACTACGCAACGGACTTTGATGCGGTTTTTTTTAATAGATAGAGTGATGCAAGAGAAAGATATAGATAAGATAAGATATATGTATAGTACATGTATTATAAATTTAATATTACCATTGCATCCGTACGAAGCTGAGGCGGCTCGCTAGTAATACTAATAAACTAGTAAAAAAGTTCCCTTTAAACTCTTTTAAGGAACGTAAAACGGTATTTTTATCTGTCAGTTTATTATTTTTAGCGCCAAAGCTTTGTAGTGTGCAGTTCTTCTAACTTTGCAAATTACAGAATTCAGAAAAATACCCTCACAGAAGATTGATTGAAATCACTTATCTGACTTACACTAGATTAATGTTTGCAATTTATCAAGTATATTTTTTAATTAATGTAATTACGTGTTAAAGTATTAACATAGTGGTCGCGCTTGGTGATCGATACACGATACTGCATGTGGCGAGAAACTCACAGAATTTCCCATTTTGATTCAACCGTGTATTTCAATTGCGGTGCGTTAGTTTACAAATATTTGCATCGCACCCAAACCTACATTAATTAGTGGTTGTTATACAATAACGGCATTTGAAATTATTTATGAGTTATTACCGAATTAGTAGTCCATAAATACACGTGTATACATGTATTCTACCTACATTTCTCTCTCGGCCTAAATAAAAGATGAGGAAACTAATTGGTAGAACGAAATAACATTCTGCTAATTAATTATTATTCCGTACGGATGGCATAATCAATCTACTTTCACAAAAGAAATCTTCAGAATTTATTTAAGGAATTTCTCGTCTCCTCTGGGGCCTAGTTTATCTGTGGCGATTTGAAGAACGCCCATCGTTTCCCGGTGACCCGGGCAGGCGGCCGCGGGCCTCTAAGATAAATGCACCCATCATTAGTTATTCAACCTAAAGATATTATACTAGCGCCGAGTGATTATGGACGTAATATTTCGTCGCTGATCCTAATATTTATTAGAAGAATTTTCGCAAAATATTACGAGAAAGAACAAAATTTTACTCGTTTCATTAAAATGATTTATTGTGAGCTACAGTGTGTAGCGTTGGTTAATAATTGTGTACAATTAATTTATATTTCAGGTCTTATTAAATTATGAAGAACACGCTACGTGTGTGAGGGTATGGTGGACGACGGGGTACGCTTTCTTTCGTTTTTACTTTTGTGCTTCATACCTGTTTACAAATGAATTGGACTCAGTATGCAAATGTAATTTTGATGAGGTGTGACTACGTACATTTAAAGCTATTGCAACTGAGACACAGAGACTACTTGTGTGGTCATCGATTAAAAATACCTTTTTCTTAACACGTTGTTACTAAACGTAGTATCCGATTATAATCCATGTATGAACTAGTACACTTCTAACTCAATCGGACCACTAAAAGACCCATGTTTTTCTTTTAAAAACAAATCAATCTGATGAGAAAAGTAATTTAAGTAATGTGTGTCATAGTTCTTTACAATTATTTTATGGAGTAGTCACCTTTAATTTCAATTTTCGTGCAGATAATATAAAACTGGGCCTAAATGCTGATTCTTATAGCCGTAAGTTCGTTGGCGTTCGTTGGCGCAGTAAACATTGCGTCAACGTTCCGTAATGTCATGTTTGTAGGCGGCAAGTCTCGGCGATTTGCATAATATCTCACCTACCTCCGGCCGAAATTTGTAATTCAATTTAGCTGTTGCCCGAGCACATATTTTATCAAGATTATGGACATTTGTCTTTCATTATAACATGATTTTCGGGGAAAAATGGTCTACTTCATAAATTTTTCTACTCGACCCCCCAAAGTGGTAGTTTCAGCGGGGGTCGAGTCTTGTGAATATAAAACTTACTCTTAACTCGGCGCTGGCGTGTGTACAATATTGGATTTTTCGTTACAACTAAGTAGTCTTTATAATGAAGAATTCTTCAGAGGTTTTATGAAGCACTTTGTGGTAGTATCTTGCCGGTTACGTCACAAAATTACACAAAGACATCTAGGTTATAAGCTGTAACTTGTAAGGCATTTTTTAAATTAAGTTTTAAAAATTCCATGACTCGTAAAACAATAGTATTTAAGTTTCTTTAGATTTACTTTTACGATTATTTGATAAAACTAACAAATCGTGTTACGAGTCGGGAAAAACACGTTGAGAAGTTAAGATGGCGGACGTTTACGACTCTAACGATAATAATAATGAGAAATGTTCCCGTCAAAGCAGCACACAGCACACAAAGTCAGTGTACTAAGTACGTTATATACTTATAGTTGAATTAGTGTGTTGCCATGGGGCCCCACAAAGGTTGGCAAACGCCTTGGGCACTTAATAACATGAAATATAGTGATGTCCCAATTAACGGGGTAAGTACACACTTTACTTGTGACCCTAGACGAGGATGGCTCACTCAAATATAACACAAACACCGTCCTATCCTACTTTACTAAAACAACATAAAACATTTAAATGAAAATAAGTTGAGATTACTTTTAGGTAGTACTAACTTTGTAATCGTTTAGGTTTCAAAATGGAGGTTTACCTATTAAGTTCTGTTTTAAGGTTACGAATTCTATTAATATAAAGGAACTAATTTGGGCTGTGTTTTACTTGTTAATGTTTAGGTCGGGTACTGACTAGTGGAGTGTTGACGTGACGGCCACTGCTTAAAGCTTTCTCAGACAGATGTTACGCAACGAAGCGATAACTTTTTTTAAAGTATTGATTTTTAATTTTTGAGGTGGCCAAGCATCTAATATTTTTTCTGATCTAAGAGCGGTGAGATAGAGTGTCGGTCGGTCTCTTACGGACCAATGGCCACCTTTTTTTGAGGTGGTAATCCATTTGGTGACTTCTCCCGCTCAAAGGTGGGCGTGTCGCTTTTACTGACTGAAACCACAGTATGTTCCTTCTTTGCCCTTTGCGTGCCAGGACTACGGGTATCCCTTTCAGAAATCAACCCATGGTCTCAGTAGGCTTCGGCTTTGTTGGGCCCCTACGGTTTTGCTGCTATCCCTTATAGGCGCATGTGGACAAATTGGAACACTACGCACCATGCGAGTTACCCATCGCTCGTCGTCTGAAAGCACACGCGAACGGGACTAAAACCCACCTGTGGTACTTTAGTTGTGTCCTTTGTTTTCTGTGTTGCATCAAATAATGTTTGCTATTTATTATTTTTGTGTTCCAGAACCACAGTTACACTTTCGAACAATCTTGCAGCCCAAAGAAACGGTGCTACGGAGCATGATAGATAAATAAATAGATATATTCTTTATTGTGTACACCAAAGAAATTACAGCAGGAGCTTAAAAGTTAATAGGCTGTAACAATGGGCGGTCTTATCGCTAAAAACGATTCTTAACAGACAACATTTGGATGGATTTGACAGAGAAAAGGACAGATAGTGATTCTTGACCTTATTTTTAAATGATAGTAAGGATTTGTGATTTTATTACTCATACAAGCAAAGACTGTTATGTAGGTATTTAATTTAATTTTCGAGCTGGCAGATGTAACTTGAAACAAAGTTCCGCCTATAAAAAAACTATCAGAGGTTCCTTTTGGTCTATTAATAAAATGCTTCTTTCATGACCCTCGGGTGGGGTGGCAGAGGCGTTAATGTGCTTGTAGAGAGCTCACCATTACAACTATTATTACAAGTGAGTCGAGATCGCTGATAGATGTCGTAGGCGGAGAAACATGCTTTGTGACAATTGACGGCTATTATGAGCAGTTTTTGTCGCTAAGTTCTGTTACACATGTTTGATATGCTGTTGTTAAGAAGATATCATTTCAGTTTTTTTTTGTCATTAATATTAAAACGAGCAGTGCTGGCCCAGTGATAACGGCTTCGACTTACGAGTCGAGGGTTCAAATCCAGCCAGGCGCGTTACTTTATGTAATTTATTTCATCACTATACTCCTCTCAAACGGTGAAGGAAAACATCGTTAGGAAATTGGCACATCCTAGAACAAAAAATTCGGAGACTTGTGTCAATCACCAATCCGGGCTCGCGTAGTGGATTACGGTCCTTTCGCTCTCCTAGAGAGGAGGCCTGAGTCTCAGCAATGGAGACATCAAAAGGCTGATTATGCTTGTGATAAAACTTGAAAGCTACGATTTCAAATGACTGTTTCTATTTTGTACCGTATTTATAGATTTTTGACAGTCGCGACAGATAGCCAGAAGGCAGAAAATTTGAGACCAGTATCGTTTGTTGTAATACCAGTAGGGGGATAAGGAGTCGTGTTAAGGAATCGTTTCATCTGTAATGGTTATCGCAAACCTCAACATTCCTTTTTCCAACTATGTAGTGTAGAGAAAGCTGAGCAAATTGATAGTTTTGTTTTCCTTTTTTGTGAAAGCAGCAACTTTGTGAAAATAAGTATTTTAAAAATCGAATAACCTATCAACCCGGAAAGAGAAATAACCCGCAAAATCCTTCTCAATTAAAAAACGTTTCAATAACTAAACTAGAAAAGCGGTTTATAAATACCACATTAAAATCGCCGCAGCGGTTGAATGCTGTCAAGTATATTTTTATTCTTCCAATTTGGCCTTTCACACACGAGCGAAATCATGAATAATTCAACGGTGTTGCATGTTTTAAACAGAGAAAAACTTTTTTAATACGAGCATCCGTTCCTGGCCGTGTCAAACTTTCATAATGTGCCCCAAATGATGTTAATTAATAACTGACTTTTCATGAAGCCGTGTAATCCCTCACAGCTGCGAATATTTCAAAATACTAAAATGTTTTTTGTTAAGACGCTAGTCGTTTTTGGCTAATTTGTTATTGTAATCATCTAAAATAATTACAGTATATTATTGGTCTGATGAGTTTTGGCTTCAATCTCTAGGTCGGAAGAAGTGTGAAGTTATTTCGTCCAGATTCTCAATAGCAATCCGTAGCCTAGATAGTGCCTAAGCTCTTTTTTCAGTACCTAGCTTTTTAGAAGGTTTAGAACTGACATATCTTTAAATAAATGAATCCCTATGTCTATTTTTTAAAGATTGTAATACTTTCTAGAAGGTTCTTACGGAAAGAAAATTGTGCAGAATAACTACGACTATTTAATTGGCGCTCGTTTGACAGTTTATAGCTAATATCTACATGACAACTTCTGTCGGGCTAGTTATAAATAAGATAAATAAACACCAATTCGAGTTTTAAAAGAAAAAAAAAAGTTTAGGATGACAGTCAGGTATCTCACTACACTATTTCTTTTGGTCGTATCGTGATGTTATCATCCTCAATAAATGGAATATACAACTAAAAGAACTTTTCAATTCGAACCAGTAGTTCTTGAGATTAGTGGTTCAAAAAAATTAACCCTTTAGCTTTTTATGAATAAACCATTTTTATTACCTCCTATTCTTCACATACCTAACTGGCAGATTTATGATGTAGTATATCTTTGCTTATCTCTTTAGGGAATAAAAGCGTGATGTTGTGTAATTACTTAAGTAAGTTAGGCCTTCAGACAACAATTACAGAGGGACACAAAATGGCGGCGGTTACATGGCCTGTTTGGGAGACATCAGATGGACGGAGGTAATGTATTTGGGACTAGATTAGGGGAGATCCTAATAAGGTGTTAAGCTTCCCGACTGATAGATCCTATGCTGACTTATTTAGTTTCGAAATACAAGTTGAAGCATGTATTATATGTATGTATATAGAAAGAATCTACTATGTATAGTGTAGTACTTTTTAGCGGGGATTATATTGCAGATAAAAATGCTTGGCTGAAAACTAGGAGAAAATAATTGATTAGAATATTATTTTTTTAATAATATAAATCAGTGCTTGACTGTGATTCCACCTGATGATAAGCAGTGATGCAATCGTTGATGAGTGCACTAGTTTATTAAGTGCCTATTCACTCTAGTCTTGAAGACATTATAGTCGGACGAGAAGACCGCAACAGGCAAATTGTTCTAGTTATTCGAAGCAGACGAAACGCTTAGTCCGGACCGTGGAGGAGTCAACAATGTAAAAAAAAACATGAAATAATGTAACTTGACGGTTGAGCTGAATGCACCTACTAGAAAATTTTTGTGCTTTTAAATTTTAGTGTTTTTTTTTTAAAGAAATTAGTTATCCTAAGTGTAGGAAAATAATATGGAAATCGACACACTATACCGATTGCGCATCGGTGTTAGCCGATTCTGAATATTTATACAACTTTCAGGAGGAAAAATTATTATGTAATATGAGTATGTTGTATACACCGTTAAATTTTGGTCGTTTTATTCCCGTAGAGGATCGATTCGGTACATGAAACACTATCGATTTATGAAGATAAAATAAAAAAATAAAGTATCTACTTTTTTTCTAAAATTCGAATTAATATACGCATGTACGAAATTAATTTCTTTAAGTAAACGAGTCAATGACCTTGTAGGGAGTGGTCGGTCGTTGCGTGCTACCTACAGTTCAGTGGTCTCGATCAGCTGACGTCTACTTAAAGAAATCAATTTTGTAGTAGTAGTAAATATTTTAGCAAATTTTTTAAAATTAAAATCAATTGCTTTAAAGGTGCTCGACATTCATGTAATATTCCATAAAAAAAAATACTCTCACAAAGAATCAATTATTAACGTCATCTAATTCACTCCAACACAATTGCTTTCAGCACCATTTTCATTGTGACAGCAAAAAATAGCGCGCGCTCGATAACTGAGTCTAAAAGCTGCGACATTAAGTGATGAGGTGTTAATTACTGAACAGTCTTCTCTAGTTGACATAAAAAATATTTGAGAGGCGTCTTCAACATCAGCCACATAGACAATCGTTTGTCAGGGATCTTGAACCGACAAGGTCAACTCATATTACGTATTCTCTTTGTACATTCTTTATTTCGCAGAAACATTTAATTTCGTAAGGTTTCTGAAGTTACGTTGAGCTGTTGAATGTTATCTTGGATATTCGTCGATGAAATCTCGTTATATTTTTTTTTTTCAGAAATCAGAGTATAGTCGTAAAATATGGGCATAATTGACACATGATAGGATTGCTGATCACATTCTGGTATTCAAGAAAGTCTGGGTTCGTAAGGTACTAGATTACTACAGAAAACATGATGTAGCAAAGTGTATAGTGTAAAAAAAAACGCTTAGAAAATCAACTGACTATGAATAACAGCTTGCGTATAAGTAGCAACAGCACCTTTAATAAGCATCCAGCAGGGCCGAAGCCTACTGGGGCCAAAGGTTATGTGAGACTGTCACCAAAGGCCCCAGGATAAAGGCAAGGAATGGACAGGTAGGTTTTTAGTCAGTAAAAGTCTGACACTGTTTCCCGCCCCACCCAAGGGCGGGATTCGTCATTGGATGATTTTACCTACGTTAAAAAAAAAAAAAAACCTTTAATAAGCACCTCTATGTCTCAGGAGTAACAGACAGTGCAATCTTCACAGTTGGCAAAGAGCTGCTTCTAGGGTGCTTAGTAGTCACTGGATATAGGGTAAAGTACTTCGTGGAGTCTCCGCTAAATGGTCTGAAACACCAGGGCACTGTTGGCCTTCCTTGAGAAGCTGCGTTGGCCCACCAGCCCTGCGTTCAAAAATAACCAGAGTAGAGTAGAGTTGCTAATCCAACCGTTCGAAAATGCTTCGAGTTGCAACCCAAGGTCGTTCTTTTATAACTCGAGTAGGTACCCTAGAGTTAACCCAACCAACTTGAACTTCGAGCAGGATAGGTTGCTGTAAGTGGCCATAAATGACAGTTGCTTAACATTGACGGTGGAACTTTACGTTCGCGTTTAAAAATGAGAGTGTAGGGTATCTACCATGATGACGTCATTAGAGTTAACTCTAATCTCAAATTTGAACGCTAGGCTGTGTTGTAATATCACATCACTAGTTACTAACTAACTAATGGTCGCAACCCTAGTGAGTCATATTCTTTATTGTCGATATAGGTGTGATGACCTAAGCAGTGTCTGATTAATCCTAATATTATGTAATTGTTCTAAGTCTAATAAATCTAGTATTCACTATATCAAGTGTTTCAATATAAACATTACATGGTGTCAGAAGTGAAGAATCCAAAAACACGAAGAAAATCGCGAAAAAAATGGACCACTCATCAACAGTCAAAAGCGGTAGCCATTTTGAACAAAGTCTGAACAATGCGATTAAAGCCTTGAAAATCACCTCAGATTCAACAAACAACAATGCGGAAGCATGGAAACGCTGGTGGCAGCAATTTGAGCTGTATTTGTTAGCCACAGGTCTGGACAGGGCAGGTGAAAAACGCAAGATCGCCATTTTACTCCATCTCATTGGTGAGAACGGTTTAAATATATATAATACATTTAACCTCAAAATTGAAGAGACCACGCTAGTGCATGTCAGAGAAAAATTCGACCATTATTTTGAGCCTAGGAGAAACTTGACCATGTGCCGTTATAGTTTCTTCACAAGGAGACAACAGAAATCCGAGTCCATCGAGGGATTCCTGGCAGATTTAGAAAACAAAAGTCAAGAATGCGAATTTGGAACGCTCAGGGAATCACTCATCAGGGATATTTTTATCGCAAATCTAAATCTAGATTTAGCACATGTCCGTCAGAGATTGCTGCAGGAACCTGATCTGACATACCAGAGGATGCGAGAACTAGCAAGGACACTCATCGTTGCTCAGCAGGATGCAGAAAAGATGCTCAATGGTTCTACAAACAATGGTTCTACAAATGAAAATACAGAAAATGTCATGCATCTACGTCGGAGGAGCCGTAGTCGAGGGGAACGTCGACAGCGAGCTTCACCAGTCGGTCAGCAGGGATCTGGCGCAGGGAAGTCACCCAACAAAGGAAAACAGTCTCCCAACCCTGAAAAGCGCTCGAGGACGTGTAGCCGCTGTGGGCAGTCTCACCGCTACAAGTGCCCAGCGCAAGGAGTCAAATGCAGGTCATGTAAATCTTTTGGTCATTTTGCTAAGTATTGTTTTACAAATAAAAAAGTCAGTCGCTTGGAGTCATTTAGTCATAATAATAGTCAAGATAATTTTGTTGGAATTATAAGTCATAAGTGTCATAAGTCAAGTCAATCCAACAGTCATTTAAAGTCATATAAACATGTCAAGTCAATAGGCACACCGTCACACACTATGCACCTACAACGACAATCACAGTCAGGATGGTCATATAATGGCCAGTCACAGTCTAGGAATGATTCCGATGATGAGATTGGTGTCATATCTGAGAGATCTCATGTAGACTCACATTGTCATAAAAAATATTATAAGTCATGTCTCAATGATGAAAGTGGTGAAAATGTAATATCTGAGAGGTCTAAAAATAGCCTCGGTGATGAATGCAATCACCAGTCTGAGAGATTCAGTGTCAAGTCAAAGAAGTCAAATAAATATAGTCAAAGTCAAAGTTCATATCTCGATGATGAACACAGACACATGTCTGAGGAATCACTCACTATCACAACAAAACCATTTCATCAAAAGTCATTTGTTACACTTAGAACAAGTACGTCAATTACATCACCACAAAGTCAACAAGTCAACACAGTAGATACAACACAAAACAAATACTATTCTAATCAGTCATGGAACATAAACATTTTAGTAGGTCATACACAAATTAGTTGTATCATTGATTCAGGAGCTGATCTTAACATAATGTCAAAACAAACTTTTCTTTGTTTAAAACGTCATTCTCAAATGACACTTGTCAAATGTCAGATAAATGTCACTGGATTTGGTGGCAAGTCAATACCCATAATTGGTAAAGTCAATGTCAGATGCAGCTTAACCTTGAATAACAGTACTATTATAGAAAATATAGTATTTATAGTCGCAGATTTAGTTTGTCCAAATGTCCTAGGTCTTCCCACTTGTGAGAAATTAGGTATAATTAAAAGAGTTTTTTCAGTGTCAAAACAAAATTTTTGTCAACAAATTCTTACACAATACAATGATGTATTCCAGGGTCTTGGATGTCTGCCTCCTGTCTGTCACCTGAAACTCAAACCTGATGCAGTGCCATGTGTGGATCCTCCCAGGAGAGTACCATTTGCGTTGCTCGATAAACTTCGCGAAGAGTTGGATCGCATGGAAAGAATGCAGGTGATTGAGAAAGTCACTAAGCCTACAGAATGGGTGAATAGCATAGTAATTACTGTCAAGAGTTCAGGTCAGTTGAGAATTTGTTTAGATCCTAGAAATTTAAATAAGAATATTATAAGGGAAATCTATCCACTTAAGTCAATTGATGAGATAAGATCTCAGTTAGTTGGAGCTGAATGTTTCTCTCATTTAGATGCTTTTTCAGGATTCTGGATGTTAAGATTAGATGAATATAGTTCTGATTTATTGGTAGATATAAATATTTAAGATTGCCTTTTGGTATAAATGCATCATCAGAAATATTTCAGAGAGTTATGATGAATTTGTTTGGTGATTTAGAAGGAGTCTTAATATTCATCGATGACATTCTTGTCTATGGACCGAATGAGGCCATACATAATGAGAGATTACATAAAGTCATGCAAAGAGCACGTCAAGTCAATTTAAAGTTCAATAAGTCTAAATGTAAATTTCTAGTTTCTGAAGTCTGTTTTTTAGGTTATGTTTTTAGTAAACATGGTGCTAGGGTCGATCAAGAAAAAGTAAAAGCAATTGTCAATATGCCTACACCACAAAATGTCAAAGAATTGCAAAGAATTTTAGGTATGATCAACTATTTAGGTCCCTTTATTAGCAATTTGTCAGAAAAAACTCAAATTTTAAGAAATCTTTTGAAAAAAGATTCAGTCTGGACTTGGGATGAAAATCACAGTAAATGTCTTAAGAGTTTAATAGATGAAATCACAAAGTCACCAGTCTTAGCTCATTACAACCCCAATATTCCATTAGTCTTGTCAGTAGATTCGTCTAAGTCAGCATTGGGAGCAGTCATTTTACAAAACAATAAACCCATTGCTTATAGTTCAAAAACACTAACAGAAACTCAGTCTAGGTATGCTCAAATTGAGAAAGAATTGTTAGCAATACAATTTGGTTGTGAAAAGTTTCACCAGTATGTATATGGTCATAGAGTAACTGTCCATACTGATCATAAACCCTTAGTCTACTTATTTGATAAACCATTACATGATGTACCAGCTAGATTACAGCGAATGATGTTAACTTTACAAAAATATGATTTGAAAGTTATACATGTCCCAGGAAAGCAGATGTATATATCAGATACATTGTCCAGAGCAGCCTTAAAAGATCATTATATACCAGAGAATGAATCTGAAATATCTTGTCATGTCAATTTAATGTATTCAAATTTAGCTATCACAAAGGAATACAGTACAAAACTGTTGCAACATACAAATAAAGATGAAACTTTGCAATTGTTAAAGAAATATTATTATGAAGGTTGGCCAAAAAATAAAAATAAAGTCAGTCCATTGGCAAAACCATTCTGGAGTACACAAGCTGAAATTCATGTAGTCAAAGATTTGTTGTTTAAAGGTTCAAAATTAATAGTACCTCAGTCTATGTATAAAGAAATGTTGGCTAAAATTCACGAAGGTCACCAAGGTATAAATAAATGTTTAAAAGTAGCAAGAGATTCTTTGTATTGGCCAAGCATGTCAGCAGATATTAAAAATGTGGTAGAACAGTGTCTCATATGTGCAAAATATAAACCGTGTAATCAAAAGGAACCACTACAAAATTTTGAAATAAATAAGTATCCATGGCAACAAGTTGGTATTGATTTAATGTATTTTGATAACCTTACATATTTAATTGTCACAGATTATTACTCTAAATACATAGAAATAGCTTTGTTAAATAAAAACAGTACAGCCAAAAATGTAATTACACATTTAAAGTCTATTTTTGCCCGTCATGGAATACCTTTGTCATTAGTGTCAGATGGTGGACCTCCTTTTCAGTCATTAGAATTTAAAAATTTCCTACATGAATGGGACATAGAACATAATGTAACTAGTCCATATCATTCACAGTCAAATGGACAAGCAGAAAGTTCAGTCAAAATAGTCAAAAATATGTTAAAAAAATGTAGAGAAAATTCGTCTGACCCATATATAGCCTTATTACAATATAGAAATACACCTAAGAATAACTTACCATCTCCAGCACAATTGTTAATGTCTAGGAATTTAAGAGATAACATTCCAATGTCATACAAAAAATTAAAACCAAAGGTTGTAACATTTAAAAATTATAAAGAGTGTGTCAATAAGAATAATGAAAATAAGTCAAAGTATTATAACAAGAATACTAAGTCATTGTCATTATTATATCCCAATGATCATGTCTACTTCAAAAGAAAACCAAATTATAATTGGGAACAGGCCATTGTCAAACAAAGGTTGTCAGGTAATAGGTCATATATCATTGAGGATGTCAATGGAGTTAGGTATAGGAGAAACAGAATTCACCTAAGGCATAGATATTCTCCTATGTTATCCAACTCGTCGCAGGGGAGAGAGGAAGGTGATAGTCAGGAGTCAGCACCTCAAGAATCCTCATCTCAATCCATAGGTCAAAAGTCAACCCGTTATGGTAGAACTGTAAAGCCAACTAGAAGGCTAATTGATGAAATCAATTAAATGTACTAAAGTGTATTTTAGATTAAGTCATATTTAAGCCAAGATGTTCTGTATTGTAAAACTAAATAAGTACTTGTCAGATACTTTGTATTGTCAATTGAATTTAAGTCAAGTCCGTCCACAGCCTATGTTACATTGTTTGTTAAAGGTTAATTTGAACTTAACAAGGGGGATGTTGTAATATCACATCACTAGTTACTAACTAACTAATGGTCGCAACCCTAGTGAGTCATATTCTTTATTGTCGATATAGGTGTGATGACCTAAGCAGTGTCTGATTAATCCTAATATTATGTAATTGTTCTAAGTCTAATAAATCTAGTATTCACTATATCAAGTGTTTCAATATAAACATTACAGGCTGTACGCAAAATACGTGCTATAGGCCGTGTTTACGGAGTCGCGGTGCGTTGGGCGGTCCGTCGTACAGTGCCATAATGTTTATGTTTGCGCGAGCAATAACGCGACCCTCTGCTGCAATGTATGATGAACGCCCAACGCGCCGTGCAAAGCGCCGCGTCTCTGTAAACACTGCTTTAGACGTGGAGTTGCGGACATCAGCTCGAAATACAATACAAGTAGCTACGACGTAGCACCAGACGTCTATGCGCTACGAAGTGCTACGACGTAGACAGTTTGTTATGAATAGAAAGGAATATAACTTTTTATCCTCATTTCGGGCACTAAGTGTCCAACATAATGACAAATTAGTCCTTGCAGAGCATATAAGTCGCACACGGTGACGTCATAAACCGTCGTGCTCAGGTCAGGGTGCGCTCATTAAAAACGGGAGCCTAATGATGCAGTTGCTTGTTAGCCGTCTTGTCGCTTCGCACAAAAAAACGGTCAAGTGCGAGACGGTCATCGTGTAATTAGTGACTTGTATCCCTCCTTTATATCAGATTGGAGCTGCGAAAGATGAAGGGAAAATGCAGGAAATGCTTTCGCTTCGTGTTAAGTTTTTTTAGGTTGTTCAGTCGGGGTGAAGTACTTTTGAGTACCTACGTGTGTCGTACAAGGGTTTTTCTGTAATTAATCACAAACACGTACAGACTGTTTGCTTTTTATCTAAAGCTACTTGTATTTTTAGTAGTGTTTACTTACTTTCGTATTAGTATTTTTTTTTTTAGAAAATAACTGTATATTTTTATTTTATCGAAATTTATCGATACTGATGGGTGAATATCAAGGCCAAATATTTTTTTTCATTTTTGGTGGTCAGCTTTCCCCAACATTCACCAAAACTGAATAAAAAGTTACTACTCTACAGTTTCTTCTTCTCAATTTTCGTGAAAATTAAGAACCCCCCGTTTCGCCACAAAATTGAAAACATGATATTCACCCTGATAATTGTCAATAAACGTAAAATATATTTTTTGTCTTTTATTATTCGTGTAAAAATTAATGACAACTGGTAATAATTTATGTTTTTTCGCTTTTTGCGCAGTTCTATTTAAGAGGAGTTGTAACAGATTTCCATGCGATTTTTACTGAATGGAAAAAATTGTAAAACCATAAAAGGTTGATGTATTTTTTATATCTGTGCGAAGTAGTAGAATATTACTAAAAAAATACGTATTTAAACAAAATTCTATTAAGTACACGTGGTACTCCCACATTACCTTTAAAATAACTCCAAAATTAAAAATTACACGTTGTCATTATAGAATAGATTATTCTTGAATATTGTACAAAGAGAAAAAAGAATAGACAGAGTTCCAAATTCTCATTTTTGTAACCAGTCCAATATGGCGACAAAACTTTAGCTGCAATTAAATTCAAATAAGCGCAAATCCAACACACATTCATTGAGTTAGCACACGTATTAAAAATAACAGTCGCTTAACATTTTTTTAACACTACAATACCTACATGTAAGCAATTGTACCGTCATTGTGATAAATCATTATTCTCGCGCTTCCCTTTTTCCTTATTTCGGTAACGTTTACTTACAAAATGTATTTAAACGAGCTGTGTGAAGCGCTGTCACAAGATAAATGCAGAAGGTTAACTCAATACAGCGATCGAAAAGCACGCACACAGACACGCTTCATGTACAGCGTAAGAACACTGGCTGGTTTTTGTTTTAAATTGTCACTTGTCAGTATAGACGTACCTACGTTGCATTTTAGTAAGAATTTTTTTTTTCTTTCACAACTTTCACACAACGCCATCTAGTCTGAAACAGCGCAGAGCTTGTGGTATAAGTACTAAATAACTGATAAACATACTTATATATTTCTAAATTCATATTTATTATACATATATGACACCCAGATACAGAACAAATGATCATACTCATCACACAAACATTTGTCCTGGGTGGGAATCGAACCCACGACCTTCGGCATAGCTATCATGGCCACTAACAACTAGATTAACAGGCCAGTCTAAAATAATAGAGTCGATATAATTATTCTTAGTTGCGGGAATCTGATGGATGCGAGGTGCACAGGGCGGGTCGTTGTGGTGACATTTGGGGGAGACCTATGTCCAGCTGTGTACAACTGGGCGACTTTTAGCTGAATGATGATAATAATGAAAAATGATACTTTGTTTTTAGTGTTTCTATAAAAACCAGTAAGGGAAAAGACAATGACAGTTATGCTTCTTTTGGTTTTTAGTCAAACTCTAGGTACATTTTCGGCTCAGTACCACGTCAACATAACAGTAAAGCGGGAACTACATTAGACGAACGCACACGTGGACGACGCCTAAGTTGTAAGTAGCGGCGCGTCACGTGGCGTGGGTCTAGTGTAGTTCTACAAGTCTAGTTGTCATATAAAATATGTAGAGATCGGCGTACGTGGCCTACGTGGGTCCAATGCAGCTCTACCTTAAATGTAATGCTAAGACGGCTATAACGACTGTGAGTGCACCAGTTTTCACTCGTAGTTTAAAGTTGACCTTCTGTATTTAATTTGGGATATTATTGTGCCGAACAAAACAGCGACCACGCTCAAGGAGGATACTCTTTACGTAAGCATACCATTGTTTACTTCTGTAGGTTGTAACGGGCCCTTTGATGGCTTCTACAGTTGAATAACATTGCCAATTTACAAAGACTTCATATGAGTAGGTACCTACTACTTATGACGCAGATTTGAGCGTAGTGTATTTTAAGCTGCATACAAATTAGTGTTTTTATTAGGAAATTATTTTCGGACTACTAGTCGTAGCAGTTTTTTTTAGGCCGTGTTTACGGAGACGCGGCGCGTTGGGCGTTTCGTCGTACATTGCAGCAGTGGGCCGCGTCATCGCTCGCGCAAACACAAACATAATGGCAATGTACGACGGACCGCCCGACGCGCCGCGTCTCCGTAATCGAGCACTTAGAGTTTGAATCTGGGTAAGCAAGTGTCTGATACAAAAGCGTGAGCATATGTTTGTGCCATTACGTTATAATTTTTTGTATCTCTGTCTGTGTGTCTTCATGTATACCGAATTACACACACATAAACATCCTTCACGATTACAATTTTAGGGTTCAGATTTTATTTTACCTAGAAATTTCGAATTTAATACTAAAATTTATAAACTGGAGGGATTTTCAGTAACTTCTGAGTAAAGCAGTGCGCGTTAACCATCCAAACTAATACTAGGTATAATAAAATTAGCTCTGTCGGTCTGTTGCGCTTTCTCAATTAAACTACTGAACCAATTTTGAAGAAATTTTGTACGGTTGTATGTTTGTAATAAGCTTGAACTTCTAGGAAAGATATAGGCTATTTCTCATCTGGCTTCAAATTCGTGTCTACAATACCCGACATAGACGAGGTCGAAGTCGCGGGCAAAAGTTAGTATTAGTATAGACGATAAGAGCGTGGGTTTCTTTCATGATAAAAAATTATAAATAGATACAAAATTAAGATACATAATTATTCTTGGGGTCCTAGACAGAACAATATCTATTAACGACCCAGTTATTTTAATATAAGCTGACAACGTAATGAAAACCGAATTAATTGCAAAGAACGGGCAATAAATGAGAATTGAAGAAGTAGAATGCTATTAGGCTAATACAGCAGAAATCCGCATTCGGGCCGCAATGGGCCATTTAGTCGGGCTGGCTTTACAAAACATTGCCCTGTAAGCCGCTGCCGGAATAACGTTTATTAGGAAAAATGTGTTTACCCAGAGAGTAACGCATGCTTATTTAAACTAGACATGTAACGGAGGCCACATGTCGGAGGTCAATGTGGATACGGAGCTTAACGGAGGAGAAACAGAATCTAAAAAAAACTCAAAAAAAATTAAGCAAAAAAATTAATAGACACATTGATATATGGGTCAGCTCCCGAAAGGAAGGCCCGTCCCCGGCATGATAGGCAACGGAGGAACAGGGTAGGTTTTTTACTCAGTAAGAGTCTGACACTACTTCCCGCTCCACCCAAGGGCGGGATTTGTCATTGGATGATTTTACCTACCAAAAAAAAAAAATGTTGCGGGTGACAGTTGTCAGATTCATAAGTATGGCTACCTATACTTTTATTTCAAAGATGCATATTGTCGTTCTACTGTTATTTTACCCATGCTGAATAACAAATACCTTAAGTATTGGTAACCAAAAGGCCAACTACGTATATTATACAGAAACTGCATTTCGACTTCATCACCTTTTAGGTGATTTCTTAGTAATAAACATCGAAGAAAATAAATCTTTCTCTGAATTCCTTTCGAGAAAATCAAGCGGATACCCTATATGATAGACTTTCTATGTACTATGTACTCCGCCTCTGAATCTGCCGCTTGCAGGTAAATAGTACTTTTTGATAGAAAGTTTGTCATTGCGATCGAGGCGGAACTCTCACAAGCCGAAGGCAAGTGTGTTGTGGAGCCGAGGGCTGCAATGACAAATTGGCACGTGTATCAAACGACGTTTTTCAATACACTTACGAAGAAATACTTTCTCAGAAACTTACAACATATTTTTGTTAATTTTGTACTAAAGAATTTTTTTAAAGTTGCCATACATTTTAGTTTTGATTTAGATGGCAGCAGGCTATACAAGTAGATATTTTTTTTTACCTTAATCACAATATCTGGCGGCGGCGGCGTAGCATCTAAAGAATTCTCTTCAAATCTTAAATTCAACATTTTTTTCACAAATAACACAAATAGGTTAGATTTTTATTTAATAGCCTTTTTTCCCGCGTTTATTCTTTGCTGGTGAAGGTGAGACAAAGGTATCAAACTTTATTCATCCTTATATTAATAAAAATAGAAATTCAAACATTTTTTAATTTAGAACGCCGATAAATGTAAATTTGTTGGTAATTACAAATTGTTGTGTAAGTAATCATGTTTATTTATTATATTGTGTTCAAAAAACAGAATTTAAATTTTCATTAAATATTAAAACCTTAAAAATATCCGCCTAATTGTTTTTTTTTAAAAAAATAAGCGCCCTTGACCGTGACGAAATAGGAATGAAAAAAGCACGCGGGTGATAAACATGCCATGTCGAACCTAATTGTAGTGCGATAAGAGGTAATTTTCGAGTAATCCAATTGAAAAATAATAATCTAGATTCATTTGATATAAATGAGAATTATCGATGTTCTAAATGCTTTGATTTTAATGTTTAATTTAATTGTATTATTTATCCTTCTTACTTATGTTACTAAGCCCCTACAGGGACCATAACTGAACCTTAGCTTTAAGCCTATTGTTACATCTTTATTCACATTATACTCGTAGTATGCAAATAAATCAAATAAAATGATGTAGAAGACCTAATAAGGAGGCGCAATTTCTTGCGGCGAATTCCACACTTGCGGATGCGGACTCTCCTTTACAACCCTAGTTTAAACGCACGTCACGGCGATTACTCGTACAGTGTACGTCGTTACTTAGATTTGCGTTTTGTTCGCTGATGATGAGGTTGGCCCCGGCGACGGATTTACTTCTGTGTTTCCATTTGTGTTTCTAACGTTTTAAATTATTATAATTATGTTTTGTTTACGGATTACTTGTATTATGATTAGGCGGTTCTGTAGGGTTTAATGATTAAGTAAAACGTTACTCGTTAATACTATCTCTAAGATAAGATTAACTTTTATGTCCGGTAGATAGCTTTGTTATAAACGATTGTAGTGGCATGAATAAGTTCTCTCGACTGCAACTAAGAGCCAGTCTTTATTTACAGATTTATATCTTCCAAATATTTCTCATAATGCTGGAAACGTAGGCACTTGTGACGGTAAGCACAAAAGCCGTTTCGCCAACACTATAGCAGATTTTGGCAAGTTTTCCTTTACTGAGCTTTAAACAGTACTTATGCCTCGGGTTCACTGACCCTTGAACCTTTGAAATGAACTTAAGAAATAAAGTCTTTCTCGACATAATGAACTCAGTTATTAAAATCTTGTTTGTTCTGCTCATTTTTTACTGGCTAGAACCAAATAATGGGAACTTAAAACTGTGATTAAGCATAAAGATATTCAGCCTTATTATGTTCTCACTGCTGGGGTTCAGGCCTTCTCTCTTGGTGAAAGATTGGGCCTTAAACTAACATTTTGGTCCAGAGCGGGTTGGTGAACATCACATGTCTAATTTAGTTCTAGGAGATACCGGTTTCCTCACAATGTTTTCCTTCACCGTTTTGAGATCAGTGCTGATGAAATAATTTACACAAAATAAAGCGTTGCGTGGATTCCTACAACCTACAGCTCGTAAGTCAGGCCCGTTACTGCTGAGCCACCACTGCTCTGATTAATGAAACTGTGATTACATTTTCATAACCGTGTGCGACGTACAAAATTGAAAATTCTGTTGAAATAGTTATTTATTACAACACGAAATCTTATCACCAAGATAAGTAGCGACGAATTAATAAATTGTTTGTTTGTCAATGTCGTGCCTTAAGCTCCGCCAGCAAACATTCCTTAATCAGATTTCAAGATTTATTAATTAATTCGAACACTTTGACAACTTCAAGAGGTTTCGGAAATTCTCTAATTGGATTAATTTATACTTAAGTCATTCATCACAACGTGGATCCAAAACAACGTTTATTAGTTAAAGGTGGGCGTGGGGAGATAATTAATTAAGAAAGTTTTTGCGACACTTAACATCGAGAGGTTTCTTATCAATTTGTTTTCCTGTTGGTTGGTTGTAGCATGTTTAGCCTGGAGCGCTCAATTGTGCCAACTTTAAATAAGTTCCATCAACAGGTTAAAATTACGTTGTTAAGCCTTTAAAGAGATTAAAATAAAGTGATCCTTTACTTTCTCGTTGCTGTTTTGAATTGATACTAATAAAAACTGTCGGTAAGGCAGGATAAGTAAATGTGTTTTAAGAAAGTGCGTCCATAGAATTTCTTGCACATTATTCTCCATTGAGATCTATGCTTTGGAATGTGCAGTTAGCATCATTTTTCTGTTTGACTGACTTCTTGACAAATTAAAAGTGCCTGTTAGTGGTTTATTTAAAATAAATGCTTTGATTCTTTATTTCTTTCTTTTGGTTAATTTATTACAGAGAAAACCTGCATACTGGCGATCAATTTATGTGTGCTTAATTAAAGTGATGACTTTTTTATGGTGGGTGAAAAAGTCTGAATCCGGTGTAGGTACTTGCAGAACTTGCTATATTTGGTAAGAACCTGTGTCATGCGGTAGGTGAGGATGCCGTGAGGTCTTTCCAGCCACGCTTCAAAGAGGGGACTTACCGCCATAATTGTGGCGTGCCCAGCACTGGGTTGCTATAGTCGTTGACCATTGCACAATGAAATCTCGCCGTAACATCAAAGTGGTGTCCGGTATTTAACTTATTATTATACTCGTATAAAAGAAAAACAAACAAACCAAAATATGCGCCATTGCAAGTCGTGTTTTTTTTTCAATGGAAAATCTTCGAATGTCTTCTTCCACTTTAGGTGGAGCTGGAGGGAGTTACTAAAACCCACCCGTGCTTTTTCAGTTGCCCTTTGCATGTCAGGGCTGCGCGTGTGGTAACTCTTTCAACTTTCAAACAATCCCGTAACTTTGACAGGTATTGCGATAAATAGCGAGCCCCGTCAATATTACTGACAGCTCTTTGAGGCGCTCATTGAACATAACGCACCGTCGAACTACTGTCCGTCCGTCCGGTAACAGACCGGTCCGAGCTCAGGTCGTCTACGGCGCGCACCGTTCCCGCGCGCCTCAAGGAGTTGTCAGCAAACTGTAGGGGTCCAGCAGGGCCGAAGCCTACTGGGGCCAAAGGTTATGTGAGACTGTCACCAAAGGCCCCAGGATAAAGGCAAGGAACGGAAAGGTAGGTTTTTAGTCAGTAAAAGTCTGACACTATTTCCCGCCCCACCCAAGGGCGGGATTTGTCATTGGATGATTTTACCTACCCAAAAAAAAAAAAAAAAACCGTCGAACTAGGCTTAGTCCTTACTGAACGGTGAGCTACCCATTGATCAGCGTCCACAAGCCCGTGTCAACGTGGCTGGGAATTGCTTTGACTCCAGGACGTCTCCTGCCACAATAAGGCACTTTCCACTACTCACTACTTGGACGCTTTGTTTCAGACTATATTCAAGAATTGATAGGCTCACGAGAATTCAAACGATTTATACATGGCAATATAATGTACAATCTACTCAATGTTAATTATACATCTAAATAACACATACATATATGTAAATGGGTAATCTATCTAATACATTTTGATTAATGCCAGACAGGTGTGAAATTGAAGTAGCTTGGAGTATTATTACCAGTTCCGAATGTAGATAGAGATCTGTTTTACTGTTCGGGGAAACATTTATCACTTGCTACTTCTAGCGGCTTCATCCGCGTGATGAACGTATTCCCAGAATAAAAATACCTACTCTATATTCTAGGATATGATCTACCCGTGTACCAAGTTTCATCGAAATCCGTTCTGTCGTTCGAGCGTGAAGAAGGAACAGACATACCTACACGTTACACACACATGCAGACAAATACTCATAAACTTTTATTTTTAAAATATTGAATTGAATAAAATATAATTATTATTCCGTTTGTTCATTACATACACATATAAATTATATTTTTAAATATTCCAATAATAAAAAAAAAACATCTGAAAATATAAAACATAATAGCCCACCGATATCGGAAACAGGGTCCAAGCTACCGTCGGTCAGGGCTCCAGAGAAAGGAACCACCTGACTATACGAGCCGTGTCCAGAAGTACCGCTTTCGGGTAGGTTAATTATTATTATTTTTAGGCTTTATGTTCAAATAGTAATTGTGAAGCCAATTGATTTTGTTAGAGATGAAAATGGATTTCTTAATAAATTATTATCTTTTTTTTTGTGGTGAGAAATTATCCGATGACTTCTTCTGCTCTAGGGCTGACTAAACCCACCTGTGTTCTTCAATTACCCTTTGCGTTCCAGGGCCACAGGACCTCTCTAAAAACCAATATACGTTCACGTACACATTTTTTTCTGATTGCATAAACTCTCAGCCTGACGTATAAAACAGTTAATGCATAAGAAACAATTATTAGCATTTACTATAATCTACAATTTAATTTAATAATGTCTAAAATTTATAACATCATTTTTAATTAATTTTAATCTAGACATTTCATGTGTAATTTAATTGTTTTTATGATGAGAATTTCTTGGTATCTATGTACTGTGACATTTCGTTATTAACATAATTTTAAGTACCTACTTATCTAACAAAAATATGGATCTTGTATCTGAAGCAAATAAAACAATAATTTAAAAAAAAAAAACAATACGAAAAATGAATATTATAATCTACATATAAATTAAATAGTAGATTATATTAAATGAATTTGAATAAATAATTTAAATCCATAAAAACCATTAAAATAGCAATAAAAATCTTGTAGTAACCCAAGATCACTTTTGACATTTAAAAACTACGTA
Organism: Leucania comma; assembly: GCA_958295575.1. Classification (NCBI taxonomy): domain Eukaryota; kingdom Metazoa; phylum Arthropoda; class Insecta; order Lepidoptera; family Noctuidae; genus Leucania; species Leucania comma. Next base: position 10,912,326 of record OY282476.1, on the reverse strand, counting down.
ATTAAAAAAAAAAAACATTATTCAAATGCCATGCTCAGCTACAGACGATTTAAGAGAACTCAAGTTACATTGTAAGTATATTATATATCGAAATAAAATGATATAGACGAGTATTCGCGTTCTTTGCGAAAGCCACGGCAACTTTATCGAACAATCTGCAAATTTCTTGGAAGGCATTGTCTTTAATTAGTCTAATCTTGATGACATCCCTTTGAGGCACACGTAGAACACAAAGCACCGTCAATTCGGGCTTGTTTTTTACCGTACGGTGAACCGCACATTACTCGCCGTCCGCAAGCCCAAAACCATAGTAAATTAACATCCCTAACTTGGGGGTAATTATAAAAAAAAACCTGCAGGGGTAAAACCGGTATTCTGAAACGGTAATAAGCTAGTAACTTACAACAGACCAATAGAACTGGATCTAGCTCACTAAATGAAATCTAAAATTCAAAAACTTGCAAATGTGTTTACAGTACCAACCTTCACACTAAAAATTTTGCATACGCAAGTTTAATGTTACGTTTAGTAAAGTCTGTAAAAATTAAAATTATATGGACAGGTAATATGATTGTAAGAACTTATTCAATATTTTTTGCAATTTTTATATTACACTTCAATTTCCCTTGTTAAAACATAGGGGTGGCAAGAACAAAAAGGTTAGGAACCACTGTCTTAAAGTAAGTACCTATGTAAAAACAAGTAGTACTTTTGAAATATAAAAAGCATCTTCAGAAATCAAAATAAAAAGGGTTATTTTATTATTCCCTTTTCATGAAACTCCACAGTTTTTTCACTGGAAGGACATTATTCATTCATCATTACTATCCTTCTAAAAGTTCTCAGAAGTTTTTTATTCTAGTTGATTCCCGTCCTTGCATCACTTTGATTGAATACTTTAGTACGTCTAGGAAGTTGGCTTTTTGCTGTAAACGTTCTGTGGCAATAGAAAGTATTAAAATGAATTCACGTAATAGTTAGTATCATTTTTAAGAGAATAGTTTTTATTTTAATCGCTCCTCTCGAAATAATTGTGTAAATGTGTCTTGTTTTGTTCTTATCTGTCTTCCTTTTCTGATTGGTTCTATAAAGAAAATTAGGTATACGTTATAGGGAAATTTATAGAAATTTTACTCTATAAATATTTAATAACTCTGATACGTACTTAGTAATAGTAGTGGTGTACCAGAGGAAATGAAGACATTTGTCACATCCACCAATCAGTACTGAGTCCGCTTGATGGATAACGAACGAAAGAATAACCCTTTCGTAGATTTGAGCACTAAGTTCCAGTAGTGTGTACATTATAAGGCTGATCATGCTATTATAAGCACTCTTTTTGTTGGCTGGATGTAAGAAGCACGGTACAAATTGTTGTGTATTTATTAATTTCAGTTGTTTACTTTTTTCTTTTTTTTTTAAACGATACCTATGCATGAATGCGATCCCACCTGATGGTAAGCGGTGACGCAATCGTTAATGGTGAATCTCACTAGTTTATTAAGAGCCTATTCACTCTAGCCTTGAATAAACCTAAATTGTAATCGGACGAGAAGAGCAGGTAAATTTTTCCAATCCTTTTTTGGTAGGATATAATCAAACGAGTCCTTCCACTCTGGGTGGAGCGAAAGGACGTGTCGGACTTTTACTGACTAAAACTCATATAGATCTTTTAGTTACTCTTTGAATTCCATTTGGCCTGGCGACTCTTTCGTACAACTACACAGCTCTGCTAAATTTGTCTTGAACTTCCGCAAAACACAATAATCATTCTAAGGGATAGAATAAATCCACCCGTTTATTCTATTTGTATTATCCTCAACTGGGTAAATAACAGAATCACAGATGAACTCTTCGTGAAACTAATATTGCCTTGAGAACAAACAAGGAAGTGTTACAATACAAAAGAGCGAATCATTCTTCCATCTAATCTTATTTCCGCAACCTGTCGTGGTTGTTCAACCATTGTTTGTGTAAAGCAGTGGTTCTAAACATTTTTCTATTTGGGACCACTTTGTTAGCAGGGGCTACAACTCCAGAAAAAACCTACGTGTTGATTAAAAAATAAACAAGCTTATTTTGATATAATTAAACCTTTATCTATTTAATTACAAATAATCGGTAGTGATATTAAGAGAATTTATAACAAATACTTCAATGCAATTATGACAAAGAAAAAAAGGAAATATCATAAATTGTTGAGTGGCAAACGTTGTTCTGTCATATAAAATATCAAAAAAATGAGAGAAAAGGAGAGAAAGAGCCTCAGGCCCAGAAAATATACGCAAAAAAATCATAACTATCGGTCTAGTTGCTTCGGAGGAGTTTTATAACAAACATAGAGTCAAGAGATTTTTATATATTAGATTGTATTCTTTTGTAAATGAATGATAAAATGCTCAAAAAAATAAAAAAAAAAACAATAATAATCTATTTTCAAATCAGTTTGTGTCAATATTACAATCCATTTCAGAAGAAAAGTATGACATTTTAAATCGTTCTTGGACCAAAATTTTAGATCTTGCGAACCACAGGTTGGGTTTCACTGGTGTCAAGGCTGTCGCTCACGTAATAACTGAACTGGTTAACAGTTGGGCCAACATTCGTTTTCTATTAAATTTTTGGTCGACAAGAGTTGTTAATGTTGAAAAAACCTATAAGAATATTTATGCAGAAGGAGAATTTTATTTTGGGCCTTTTCAGAAAGTCTTACAATGACTTCGAAATTCGAATTATTAGTTTTAACAATATCTATTATTTTATATTTTTAGAAATCAAGAAATGTATGAAATTGACAAATTATCAAACTTGTTTGACTTGGCGAGTGATTCTAAAACATATTGTTACAAGTGGTTAGTTCTAACCAAACGTATAATACGCGGAATAAAAGTTAAATCAAAATAGCGATCGAGTTTCAATGCGCAGTAACAGTGTCGGGTCTCAATTGAAGCGGGGGGCCACGCGTAACCATAGCAACGCTTTCAACTTATTTGCTATTTTTTTCATTGGCGATTTCAGAAAACGCCCAAAAATATATGGATTTCGATTCTGAAATATTTATTTTCTATCAATTTGGGTACAGATATATAATGGCACATAAGTGAGGGTTTTCGCTACATTCTATCTTACGGCAAGAAAATTCATAAAAATTAAGCCTGGGTTTTGGAGCCTATATAATCTCTTTATACAAAATCTGTTCAATAATTTTTGTGTCAGTCGAGAACATCGCGCCACATTGCTACATTTTGTAATATGTATAGATTTATATAGATCGTTATAATTTAGTTAACTTATCTAATTTAACTCGCAAGCATCTCGAGATGCAAATGATCCTCATTTACATGCTTTAGGACTGAAAAGATATGCAAGGGCCCATAATTAAGGAATTAAATGTTAGGATAGTTATAAAGTGAAAGATAAAAAAATCATTTACGACAAATGTTGCCAAGTGAAGGATGCTTTTAATAAAGTAAGGCTGTAATATTTTTAACGTAAGAAAATCTAGGTATTGTAGGGCAACGTTTTATAGCACAATTAAGGAATAAGTATATTAATTAGTAACTAAATCTAATTGAAAGAGTTTTAATTATTTGGTCTTATAGAACAAAATATATATACATAAACGATTTAAATATCAACTAATTACAAGGATTTAGAACCTACGAAGTACTTCTCACTACACTATCATGTTGACACGTTGGAAACATTCTCAGAAGATTGGTAGCATTGCCACGTTGAATGGCAATGCTAATTCTTGAGGCAAAGAACGAGCCAGCCTTCTGAGTGTCGAGCAGTTAGTGAGAAATATGTTTTTCAATACACTTACTCGAAAGTCCGTTCTTATCTCACCGCTTCTAGGCACGCAATGGACTTTTTTCCGCACTAATGCAGAAAAATGCGCGTGCTCGCCCCCGCCACAATTTTGTTGTAATAAAATTGTTTATCGTATCAGGCTGGGCACGCGTCGACCCCCAGGAGGCGCGGGTCAACCCCCACGAGTCGTAAGTGTCTTGAAAAACGTCGTTGCAAGATTTTCATTGAAGCCCTCGGCTCTATAACACACTCGCCTGCGGCTCGTGCGAATCTCACCTCGGCCGCAATGATACTTTCCGCACTTGTATCAAAATGTACTATTAAAATAAACGTATATTATAATTATGCTCTTGTCGCATTACAATTTGCATTTTTAATGTCGAGGACCTTAAGATTATAATAGCTTTTTAAATGACTACTACACTTATCGCTAAACTTCAATCACAATTTTTCTGTACTCATTAATCATTCAAAATATAATTAAAATGGAATTGATTTGATTTAAAAAATACACTAATATGATTTTATCTTTTTAATTATTAAAATAAAAAATGCAGTAAAGGTCGCTGGCCTAAGATGTCGTCCCAAAATACTCTAGAGGAGAATAAAGCGTACTTTCGCCACAATTTAAAACGTCTTCTTGACAAATGATTTAAAGTTTTCGTCTTATCGGTATGACTCTATCCGCCGTCGAGTCTGGCTTTTACTAAAGTATTTTTATAATTACCTTTCGCTTTTGTAAGCGTCGAAGTTTGTGGCTACCAAGATTTTGAGGTACGGCGTCGTAGATTTAAAATGGTTTTCACAAAATACGAGACAGCCTTTTCCAACTCCTCGTTGGTGTTTTGTAAGATTTTATTTTATTTGTATTGTTCATATGTATGTTTGTTTAGGGCGAATCTTGCAAACAGACTTTGAAACAGTTATCCCTGACCGATTGTGCTGAAATGTATAAAGCATAATAATAGCATAATCAGCCTTATAATGTTAACACTTAACACGTCTGGGACTCAGGTCTCCTCTTTAGGGGAGGTAATGGGCCGTAATGCACAACGCGGGTCTAGTGCTCTTTGGTGGATATCTATGTAACTTGGATGACAGTGTAATAATAATGTTAATATGGAGCTGGTCTGATGATGGAGTCGGATAGTGGGTATAGGAACTACTGAGCGCAATAAGATAACGCCATTTTGTTAGAGCTCTTTAGAATGGTGTTGATGAGTACAAAAACCGCCTGATAAAAGCTTGCTATGAAAAAAATTATTTATTCTGTGAACAGTCATACTAATAATAGAAAACTACTATGAATAGTCATAGTAGTGTATTGGTAAGGGATTGTTACAAGTCTTAAACAGGATAAATACATTTTTTGTTTATAGAGCGTCTGATATTACGTGACCTTGTGATCACTACTGCGTAGTACTGACGTTCTAAAAGATCAGTGGTAAGTTTTTAAAGCTTTCTATAACCTAAAGAAAAAATAAAATAATTCAATTATAATAGGCATTTTGATAAAAGATCACCTTTTAAGGTGGGCTTTCCCCACTCGCCTATCGTCAACGTCGAGCATGGTTTAAAAGCTTGTTGCTTTATCTAACGTAATCCAACGCTATGTTTGATGAAAAGACAACGCGAAAAAGGAGAGATAACGCATGAAAACTTTGTTGATATTCCGTGATTTACTCGAATATTTCGCAAAACTTGTTCCAGAAGCATTCCTTCTCCTGGAGAGGAAGCCTGAGCTGACTGAGTCCCAGTAGTGGGAATGGTAAAAAGGCTGGCTATGTTTTAATACGATATAGATTCACCGGACTGATTAGTTCGTGTTTATATTTAACAAATGTTGAACATGGCCACAGATACGAAGCTTTAATGAAGATTTTTTTTTTTTTTGTTAAAAGTAATAATTAAATATTTAATGAAGTTGAATATATTACTTAAACGCTGAGGTACATAATATCTAAATCGTTTGTGATGGTTGCTATTTTTGTAAACATGCCTGATGGCGTATTCCTTAACTTAAGTATTCTCTTCGTAAAATGTTGTTCTTGACACTGACAGGTAAAAAGATTTTTGAAAGGTATTCTAGGATCTTCTGACTATTTTACATTTTCGTGTGGGAAGGCCTGAAATATTGAATAAATTATTTGCATGTTACTTTAGCTCGAGACTTTTTACATTCAATAAAATCTCTAGACTTCAATGACCTTACGCATAACAGCGGCTTCGGCAAGACATTTGAGTGGGCGTCATTGAATACTCAAATGTGTGTAAATAGCGTAGTAGATAGTACTAATATTCGTGACCTACATAGTAGCTTTACTATTAGTAAACTATTAAGAAAATAGTAGGAAGATTAAAACATAAAATACATTACATCACGTCCGTTTTCCCCGAAGATGTAAGTTAGTGTTGCTTCTTCTTCTTCCTGCCCTTATCCCATATGACTTGGGGTCGACGCATCATGTTTTCTCTTCCACTCTGTCCGGTCATTCATCACACTATCACTAACTCCCTTTTCTTGCATATCACTCCTCACACGATCCATCCATCTTTTCTTTTTTTTACACTAATATTATAGAGGTGAAAGTTTGTGAGTGTGTTTGTTTGTTACTTCTTCTCGCTCGAATGGCTGAATGGAATTGAATGAAATTTAGCACACGGGTAGACCTAGCCCTTGACCCTTGGGACAATTTTCTACCTTCATGTCGTCGCTCAAGTCGCTGGCAGCAACTAGTGTAACATATTAATGTACCTTAAAAATGAATTGGTTAAGAGGGCCCTTTCCCCACTTCGTCAATCTGAGCAAAGTTTAAAAGATTCTCGGTTCATCCAACGCAATGTTAGACAAAAAGCCAACGCGAAAACAGAGAGATAATACCTGAAAGCCCTACTAGCACTCCGTAATACCGTCATTCACTCGAATATTTCACAAAACTTGTTCCAGGAAATACGTGTTTTGTTAAAAACTAAAAGTTGTTGGCAAAAATTTGGCCATTCAGAATGTTATTCTATTGGATTTTTTTTTTAATTTTCGCGTACTGTATGAAGGATTAAAGTTCATGTAAAATAGCAGAATTTCAAAGGTCTTTACTGGATTAGTTTTACATCATCATCTCATCTTTCTAGCCTTTTCTCAACTAGCTCGGGGTCGGTTTCCAGTCTAACCGGATGCAGCTAAATACCCGCGTTAATTAAAAAGATTTTAATAGAAGCCTAGATAATATCCACAAAATACTCGTATCTATTTTTCCAAAATATCTTATGGAAAATTTGTAATAACGTCATAATTTGAGTAAGAGCTGTTGTATGAAAATCAGTGTAAATGTTGGGATGGATGCTCTTAAGACTGCTAGTTTTTGGTAGGCCATATAACAGAAATGTGACCGAAAATATATATTACAAGTATCAGGGTATTGAGGGTAGAGCAGTGGTGGCCGAGTAGTAACGGCCCCGACTTACGTAGGTCGCGAGTTCAAACCCTACCAGGCGCATTACTTTGTGTAATTTATTTCATCACCACTGCTCTTAAAACAGTGAAGGAAAAAATCGTGAGGAAATCGGCATGTCCTAGAACCAAAAATACGAAGACATGTGACATCCACCGACCCGTACTGGGATCGCGTGGTGGATTACAGCCCAATTCCTCTCCTAGAGGGAACGCCTGAGTCCCAGCAGTGGGAACATTATAAGGCTGATGCTTTGCTATTTCAGGGTATTGATGTTCGGTAATTTTTTTTCATACACAACAGATTTCAGAAGCATACACCCGAACTTCACGGCCGCTAGTCTCTACAATATGTAGATATTGTAGAGACCAGCGGGCGTAGGCTCCTTAAACATGACAATGTGTAGACATTGTCATGTTTATGAGCCTACGGTCATCCAAAAGATTCAAAACGTGATCTGAAAGATAGAAAAAAAAAGTTTATTGGTCCCTCACACAATTGTATAAACTAAAAATACAAACGGAAAAACAAAATTAAAATCTGTGCGAGGCCAAAGAGGCGCCTAATTTAGTATAATAAGGTGTTAATTAAAACGATAAATATAACGCAGCGCTAGTTTTCTGTTAGGACCCGTCGACACACTCATGGACGTTAAAGAAACATTCGAAATCAACTAATAAATAGGTAATGAAGAAATGGTTAAATAAAAAGCATGAAAATGTCTGATGTAAATGTTTAACCTTGGTTCTCCTGCTCAGGAGAACCAAGTTTGCCGACATAGCATGAAGAATCGCCAAACTAAAGTAGCAATGGGCAAGCCACATTGCTCGTAGAAGGTGTGGCGGCCGCGTATCGGACGACGCAGCGTTTGAAAGCCTTTCAAACCGCCTGCTTTGGACCGATGACCTCGTAAAAGCTGCGGGAATCCGATGGATGCGAGACGCACAGGACCGTTCATTGTGGCGTCATTTGGGGGAGGCCTATGTCCAGCAGTGGACGTCTTTGAGCTTAAATGATGATGATGAGGATGATGATGATGATGAAATGCTTAAAAATTGATTAATGATTTTTGGCTGTTATTCAGAATTTCCAAATTCCGGTAGAAACTACTACGGTACTCAGAAATATCACGTGTAACGTTATTATTATGTTTTGCAGTCTGCTGTCATAAGTCTTCAAGGAAAATATATACTTAGTTTCTATCTAAGCACAGGCTTCCTGGGGAGGACACGTGTAGCCGCTTAGTTATTATAAGTTTTACAAGAAAACTTAAAAAAAGGTAAAAAAAAATTTGGACGGCGATCCGGGAATCAAACTCAGGATCTTATGCTTATTCTCGATCCCAATTTCCGGCTACCATAGGCGCGGGCTTTCGGACGGCGAGCATGGCCAGCTCGCCGTTCGACCGTCCGGTAACCGTCCGGACCGAGCTCAAGTCGTCAACGGTGCGTATTGTTCCAAATGCGCTTCGAGGAGATGTCAGCAAACTGTAGGGGCCCAGTAGGTCCAAAGCCTACTGGGGCCAAGGTTCTGCTCCTGAAAGAAAGAATTGGCCCTAGTATGGAAGGCATAAGAAGAATAGGAGTGGGTTTTAAGTCAGTAAAAGTTGGACCCACCGTCGCGCTCCGCCTAATGGCGGGAGATGTCTAGATAAATTATAGCAGTCCGGACCCATTCTAGAAAGACATTCGTCTAGTCAATTCATTAAGCCTCCATTTCTAGAATGGGTCCCGACTGCTACAATTGTCTTGTATTTAAAAGATTATATAGTTAAGTGCAATCGAGTACAACGACTTTCTTGTTTTAAGGCTTTTTCATGAATATTCAGAAAAGCAGTCGGGTTCTTTAGTTTTTTTTAATATACGCTTATACGAAATTATTTTTTAAGTAAACGAGTCAATGATCTTGTAGGGAATTGTCGTTCGTTGCGTACTAACTACCTCTAGTTCATTAGCCTCGATCAGCTGACATTGACTTAAAGAAATTTATTTCGTACATGCGAAAATTAATTCGAATAAAAAAGTACTTTGTTTTTCATTTTTATCTTTACAAATCTATAGGGTTTCAAGTACCGAATCGACCCTCCGCGGGATTAAAACGACTAAAATTTAAAGGTGTAGAATAGTTTTTCCACCTTAAAGAAAGGATCACAGTCATGCTCAGCATAGCGATGCAACAAGTATTTTGATAATTCAAGTTTACTTCAGTAACACGTGCACGTGTATATCATCTCATCTGTCAATGGATAGCTCCTAACAAGCTTTCAAGTAAAAAACATTGTAAACATCCATTCCATCATTAGTTACACGAGCCCGGTATTGAGGACAGGCTTCCTGTGGCGAACGCGTGTACCAGCTCATGACACGGAAATAAAATTGGAATGAATGTCGAATGTTTTGATATTCGAACAAGCAATGAACAAAAAAATAACGAAAATGTTCAAGTTATTTGTCTATATTAATACTAACAACTGCCAGCGGCTTCGTCCGCTTAAAAGTATTTAAGTATAAAGTATTATTCTTACTAAACTTTGGAACGCATTTCATTCATTTAGGGTGTGAGAATTGGAAAATTTTCTTTGAGTGCTCATCTATGTCATAAAAGGAAACTTCGGCAGTGCGGTTTTTTTATGGTAGTTAAAATCATCCGATGACATCTCACATCCTTGGGCGGAGCGGGAGATATTGTCAGACTCTTACTGACTAAAAATCTACCCCATTCCTTCTTTGCTTTGGTTCCAGGGCCCTGCTACACATTTTCACACTATCCCAGTGATATATCAGTCTGTCAGTTTATCCTTTTATATACACCGTTAAATTTTGGTCGTTTTAATCCCATGGAAAATCGATAGTGTTTAATGTACCGAATCGACCCGATTCGGTACATGAAACACTATCGATTTATAAAGATAAAATTAAAAAACAAGGTACTTTTTTTCAAAAACTCGTTAAAATGAATTTCTTTAAGTAAACGAGTCAATGACCTTGTAGGTAGTGGTCAGTCGTTGCGTTCATTGGCCTCGCTCAGCGGATTTTTTTTTATTTTAGATATTTTTTCACCTGTATTATGGTACTTTATCGCTGAGTGACAAATGTTATTATATACATTTACGCGGGCAAAGTCGCTGGCAGAAGTTAGTTGTTAACAAATCGAATGTTAATTAACCCTCTTGATCAATCTCTTGCCCATTGTTTGGGATATGATGTAACATGTCTTTTCTTTCCTAATTCTTTTTCTTCTAGTGTACAGCTCAGTAGTCGTCTCCTTTCTCACGACAATAAAAAAATCTTGAAATAGATGATTTTTATTGTGTGTGTTCGATTGCTATATATCGTGCTTATATTATCACATAAAATTAGTCAACTTACAACATTCTCGAGTATTTGGATGCTATTTTAGCTGTATTGCGCTAACGGAGCTTCTGAGCGATTTGATTCTGATTTCGTTGCTGCCGATTGCTTCCACGAGGACACGGCGGTGCTCCGTCCAAGCGGGGTAAACCTCCACCGTGTCCTCCGAGCGGTCATCACAATGGTAACACCCGGGCGTTTCTTCCGTTTGGATCCGCTGCAGAAACCTCCCAAACTTGCCATTTCCGTTGAGGACTTGCGCAAGGTGAGGACGCCGTGTTGCCACTCCAGCTACTCCTCAAAGAAGGGACTTACCGCCTTGAATATGGCGTGCTCAGAAGGAACACAGGTGAGTTTTTAGTCAGTAAAAGTCTGACACAGGAGGGCTCCTGCTCCACCTTGGAGCGGGAGAAGTTATTGGATAATATCCCACATAAAAAAAAAATCACTCAGGTGGAACTACGGGCCGAGCTAGGTTGTAATAATTTAACGAAGGTACCGTTAAATTATATTAAATGTGCATATTTTGTATTGTTGCTTTTGTTTTAATTAATCACTCGTTATGTTTTGTTCAAACTAATTTAGTACACATATTCCAGCGTTACGGAAAATATTATGCATTGTTGTTATAACAAACAAAAGCATATTACTTCAAACTTTATTTTCAATTTAGAAGCTGATTATAAATGCATTGTGGAGTTGGTGTGTTGAGAGTTAGAAAATGAAAGATATGAAGCGTTATTTGGCGAATAATGTATTAAAAATAACGTGTTTTTATCATTATCCTCATCTTTGTTCCTGTAACCTGAATCAAACGTCCGAAACCTACGTAAATTAAAGAAAATGTTATGTTACCTTGACAATTCAATGCAGTATTTTCTTGGATAACAACAAAAGTCATCATCATCTTTCTGCTCTGCCCAGTCCCGTGTTATTTGGGGTCGGCGCAACACGTTTCTTTCTTCCATTTTTTCCTGTCATTCGTCACGCTATTATTAACTTTCTTTCTTATTACTTTTCACACTATCTATCCATCTTTTCTTTGGCGTCCCACTCTCTCTCTCTACCCATTCACAAAACAAAAGTAAATAAGATAAATTAGATGCTACTTCGATTAGGTGTAAGACAGACTATTTCTGCAGGTTAATTCAAAAGGAACACGGTGGATTTTAGGGTGTTCTTAATATCATGCGGATTTTCTCCGCGTGCAGAAAATTTCAAAAGGCAAAAAAACGCGTGCCGCGTGCATACATACTACACACTTTGTTAGTGCTTAGTACAGAGTACCTATTATAACTATCGTAATGCCTAAAGTAATGCTTTTATATTCTTACCTGTATTATGCAAATAAACGTATTGATTGATTGATAAAAAGAAATTTGCGGAGGTTACGCATGCGGAGCAAACCCGCATGTGTGATGAAATCTTCTCGATATTAAAAACTGCGTTAGTCAGTAAAAGTTTCACATTTTTCCTCTCTTCACCCATAGAGTAAGAAGACATTTGATAATTTCCCACCCAAAAAATAAGAGAACAAAGAAAGGTCTAACGGGAAAGGTTTGCTGGGAGAAAACTCATTATTGAGTTACGCTCGCCTTTGTAAATGAACTGTTTGTATCTGCATATGTTATATTTTTGTGTACAATAAATAATTAAGAATTAAGAGACCAATAATGTACTAAAAGTACAAACACCTCACAAAGTCATTGCTGCTTCCCGGCGACACAACGCTCAGTTAAGTTTGGTTTTCTGTAAGAGTTTTCTTATCTCAACTCTAATTAGAGAACACAAATAATCGCGAAATCTCTTCCCACTTCCCGTCGTTGAAACAAGAGAAACAATATATGCAATTATATATTCCGGAAACGCGGGGCAATTAACATGGAAATTCTCGTTAGCGTTTCGCAAAGGGGAACTTTTGACGTTAAGGAAGTGGGAAAAAAATTCAAGAGCCGCTCCCAGCCTCATTAACAGGCCTTTAATACTAGTGAGATGGTTCCGGGCAATGGCTCCGCAAGAATTTTGAACCGGTTGCGTTTTATAATCCGTTGTAAGACTCTTTTTGCCGGTCACTCCATATGAAGAATCGTTTTGGGCACCGCCCGCATTTCCTGAAGTATTTATGTGACATTTAATAACACCCTGTTATTGTTACACTGGAAACCCTCTTTTGGAACGTATGACTGTACATTTGTTCTATAAAAAGATTAATATATCTCGACCTTTGGCAAAGAATAGACCTGGTTGGAGAAGTTTGGTAAAACAAAATATTTATGCTTTTGAAGGCCAGCGGGAGACTGATCTTAACACCAGTCCCCCTAGCCAAGTTATGATCGTTTCGTTAAGCGTGAACGCTTGGAGTTGGCCACGCCCCTAATTTCTTTGTTTTGACGTCATCTCAACGCTCAGTCACGTGTTCAGAAGAAAGGAATCGTGGTATCGCTTGTGGTCAACTCCAAGCGTTCGCGCTTAACGAAACGATCGTAGGTAACTTGGTTAGGGGGACAGGTGAGAGATCATTAAAAAAAAATACTATTTCCAGCATTCAGTACCTTTACAACGACTTTGGAATTCTCTGTAACGTTGTACAAGTGCTTGTAAAACAAATAAAAATAGCGGTGTTTTAATGTGCGCTCACCTTAATAACAAAGATTAGGCTATCAAGCCATATTAACGTGATCCATATATTATTATTTCGCCATATTGAACACCGCTATCCCCAAAGATTTAAGTTTCTGAAAAATTGTTACTACTCGTATTTGGGTTTACAGTCAAGTTTATTCTATTCTATGATCGCAGCTCACGGTTACATAAAACCAGTCGCTGTAATCGAAATCGGCAAGAAAATATATACCGATATATACCGAACCAACCTTTTAACTAGATTTGTAAAGAAAAAAAAGTTTTGCTTACTTTTCCATAGCGACGAAAGTAAAATTGTTTTCGATGCTGGAATTTTAGGTCAGTTAGCCTCAAGGTATTTGATTTCTCTCCAGTAAATGGACTAACCGAATTCTAACAAGTCTGGTAGATCCCTAGATCGAAATAACTGGGCCGTACTTGTATTCATGTCTTTATAATACAGAGGGAAAGGGGTCTAAGGCTTGTGCTGACATTGAACCGTGAAGTCTTTCAGACAAGCCTTCGTACGTGGCTCACCCAAGAATGTTATTAAGTTACATTCTTTTATAACCTTCGCCAAGTTTTGGAATTTTTGCGGCAGTGCTGAATACACTTTTACAATATTGTGGCGGAGAAAGGAATAAGGGCGAGATAAAGATGAAAATATTGTTAGAAACATCGGTTTGGATACAGGATTTTGAACTCTATTTTTTAAGTTTTACGATACAATTTCGTATCTTGTAACTTGGAAAGGCATCGTTCTAAATAGTCAGTCAAGTCGACTATTAATTCGAAGTATTCAGTCAGCTGAATAACAGACTCGCCTGTGATGTAAGTCTGTGACTGCTATATTTGAAATCGAGAAGGATTTTCCTTTGTGTCGAAATAAATACTCGTAATATCCATTTTATGGAAGATCCAATGTCCAGCCTCCTACGACTTTACAATGAAATACTGTTTCGTTGGAAACCAATAAAAGTGGTTCATGTTTTGTTGGTTATTTGTGTTTTACAGCTATCTTAGAAAGTATAAAGTTTCCGGCTCAATAAGTTTGCTTGGTGTTTTAGACAAAGTAAAAACTTATCAAAAACACATTTCTAAGTATGAAATAGTAGTAAACATTATACTAAAAAACTCTCATTTACGCAATTTTTATGAGAAGTAATTAACTATGAATGCGTTACTTGACGTCGTTATAAAAGCATCAACACTGAAAAATCTCCTTAAAAATCAGCAATTTAAAGTAAGAATAAAATAAAGTGCGGTACACAATACAAGTAAGGCTTTTAACAGACCATCTGTGTTGTTCAGAAGTATCCTCGGCCTTGTGTAGACTGAACATACGGTGACTGGGGCGGTTGCGGGCGCGGTAGCGGGCGCGACTAGTTAGGTGGCCAAAGTACGTCTTGACCAGTTGTAGCGGACAGTAGAGGCGAGACGTGTTTCCTACAGTAAAATAATAGACAATCGCTCGCTAGGGAGCTTCGTCACTACTTTCTAGGCGCTTATCAAATTCACTTTATCATCATCATCATTTAAGCCGAAAGACGTTCACGCTTGGACATAGATCTCCCCCAAGTGTCACCACAACGAACGGACATAGGACATAAGAGTGCGTCTCGCATCCATCGGATTCCCTCGACTCTGACCAGGTCATCGTTCCACCTTTAAGGAGGCCTTCCATCGTTGCGTCCTCTGGTGCGCAGTCGCCACGCCACTCCAAAACCTTTCGCCCTTACTATTGCCCTTTGGTTAATTTAAAAATATCTGATGAAGCCCGATATTCACTTCACTATTATCGAAAACGGCAGTTTCATTATGTTAGCTACTTCGCTGCCACTTCAGCTACCGCTCCTCTCTCTGGCTGCAGCCCTAGTGGTTTGGGGCAACGAAACTAAACTTCGTAGAACAATAGAGTAATGGTCAGTGTTGGGCCAGCGGCGCCACTGTCGACACGACGGAAATCTCCACGACACTTTCATGTTCTTTTTCTTTCCTGCTAAACATTTTGATCATTTATGTTTGCTTAAAAGTTTTGAAATGGTTACAAATGCATCAAAATATAATGGAAAAAATGTGTTCAGAGAATGCAGACTGCATTCAATTCTCTGAATACATTGTTTTGTTTCAAGCTAATAAGCTGTTTTTTTTATGATAGTATACTATTTAGGTTCTAGAATTATTTTAGGTACGAGTATTTTAAGCATGCTCAAATCAGTTATCCTTTAGAGGTATGCAGAACAGAGTGTAAAGTCCCAGTCCCACATACCTCCATTGAAATGGGAAGATCTTTCGACCAGACAGGTAATGTGTTTGGTCTGAGCAACTGTCCGATTGTTGATGCTGTTGTATACAAACTTTTTTTTAGTATATGCGAAACTCGAAACATGGCCCTAGTATTTTTATGTAAAGAATCTATGTACAAAATTTTATAATTGTATCATGAAAAATCACCAAGTTATAAGCTCGTTATGTTACCATGGCCCGTTGACTGAGGGACTGTTTTGCTCCCGCGCTCAGCTGTCCACTGATCCGCTATGACTTGCCGGAATCTGTGTTGTACTTAGAGTCTGTGGTGTCCAACTTGAGACTTTTTTAAAACATTTTTGTGAAAAAATATAACATGGAATAAAAATTATAGGAATCGATTCAGTTACTGATTCTGATCAAACTATATTCAGGTTTCGCATATACTAAAAATAATGTTGTATATTATAATCGTGCGGAGAACTCTAATACCGAAATGTAGGATTTTGAATTTTAGTTTCTGTGTGGTAACCTTGACGTCGCTACTGGGAATGTAGCATGCCACTAAAAATGATAAATGTATCAAGAAACCTACTGAATGATTTCACTTCGAAGGAAATCCATCTAAACCGCTACACAACAGAGATTCCTAAACATATTTACCTTAACTAAATATTTTAAGAATTAAACTCATAAACGAACGAACTCGCCAAAGCCACGAGTGCCAGCTTGCTTAAAATAATACCTCTAATCTCTCCTACTCAGAGCGAATAGCTGCTTCAAGGTAGAACTAAAAATGAAGCTAGAATTCGCAATTTTCAACCTGACACACTTTTTTTATAGGTTGGCGCGTTTGCATTATTCGAGGCCACTCCGGCTAGTCGGATGAGTTTATTTGAAAGCTTCTCTTGTAATAAATTAGTTTTGGATGGTTTATTATGTCATTGAACTTGAATGTAGAGAACAGAAAACTCTGAAAAAGTCAACAGTGCAACATACAGATGAGCATAATACGCGGCAAATAAGTTGAACCATTTGCAGAGGTTCCGCGCAGGCCACTACTTCGATTGGGACCCAAAAATCGTTTACTGCGCATTCAAGGTCGACCGCCAACATGGTTCAACTTGTGTGACGAGGATTGTAATCGATTATCGGGTCTCAGTCGATTTGGTATAGTTCAACTTATTTGCCGCGTACTACACAAGCATTGGGTTTTAGTTGAAATAAGTTAGATATAAGCCCAGCCCTGTAAGTTAAAAGTTGTTACAAATTGGTAAAAAACTGTATTATAGAGGTTAGGCTAAAAGGGCGTAACATGATTTTCAAAACTCTTTCAATAAAACTTTCAATTTCCGTAGGAAGGAAGTTAACGGTTATTTGAATCGATGTCATTGTACCTATCAAGTAACATGTTAGCGTAATCTAATATTCCTTCTGTAGTTAAATACCTAGTATAAAAAATTAATACTAGGTACAAGTATTATCAAAACAAGAACAATTCCTATTCCAAATAAAAGACGTTACAGAAACTTCCAGACGCCAAACAAAGACTAAAAGTTAAAAACCAAGGAAAAAATAATGGCCATCGAAATGTCACGGCCTTCTTTGAATGCAAGAATAATATTCGGAGCTCAAATCGATAAAGGTGAGGTTTGAAAGGGGCGCGCCCGTGGCGAAATACCTCCGTAGATTCATTGAATGCAATAAAATTTTCTGCACAATTGAAACCATTAAAGAGCGTCGCCACTGCGCCGAGCTGAATGTTAATCACGGGCTTGTGTGAATGGAACAATCACATTGTGGGAAAGACCTCATTTTTATCCAATTTTCATTTGAAACAAAGAATCTTCGTAAGAATGGAATAGGATTAAAATAATTCAACATATTTCAACGTGGACTTGTTTAGCAAGCAAAAAGCGTGTGCTTTTTCTCGTCATAAAAACGAAAAGCGGTTTTGTTGCAGAATGTTTTTCTCGAATGTTGATAGAATGAAATCTTTTTAAAAATGGAAAGAAGCGTACGTATGGCGCACACTTAATAAAGTCTTAATTAACTCATAACTAACATCCTAGGGGGAAACCGTTTCTCCCCGTGGCGGGAAGCGTCTAAGGTAGTCGCGAGAAATGCCGTCGGTCACAAGGAAAACCTTATTTTCCTTGAGTTCCTTTGTCATTAGTTGGGTAAATTGTTTTTCCTGTGCGGCAGTGTCTTGGTGAGATCTAGATTAAGTGGTAAACCTGGCTGATTCGTTCCACTCTTTTCTGTGCAAGTTATGGGTTTACATTTCCACTGTTTCTCTTTAATTTTGTAAGGAGATTATCTTTTGTTTTAAAGAACCACAGACAAGAAAATAAACTCAGAATTATATTGAATTATATTTTGCTGTTCAAGGTGTAAATGGAGAGCTAGCGTTGTCGTGGTATCGTTTCGTTAGCCGAGTCGGTCTTGTTAGCGGTCAAGCACCTTCATAACATATATTTTACGGCATTTTAATGTCCGTACAATGCTGTAGTAACTTAAGTTCCTCTTACTTTAATGTCGTTACCTTGAAAAGTTTAGTATTGTGATATCGTAAGGAGATCGCATGAGTTGTTTTTTTTTAATAGCTTAGACTGACTTGATAAACATATTTTTAAGGATTTTGTATTCCGGCAGACATAGGCTTCACCCAAGCATCGCCACAATGACCGGTCCTATGGGTCTCGCATCCATTGCATTCACGCGACCCTCACCAGGGTATCGGCCCACCTTGTGAGAGGCTTTATTACAACGCTGCTTCTTCGGGACGCGGTTGCTACTCCAGAATCTTTCGACCATCTGTTCTGAAAGCAAAGTACCGTTCCCATTGCCACTTAAGTTTGGCGCGTGTTCAGGCTATGTCGAGAACAT
Organism: Leucania comma; assembly: GCA_958295575.1. Classification (NCBI taxonomy): domain Eukaryota; kingdom Metazoa; phylum Arthropoda; class Insecta; order Lepidoptera; family Noctuidae; genus Leucania; species Leucania comma. The sequence continues at coordinate 10,893,956 of OY282476.1, read as the reverse complement.
TGGTTCTACTGGTGTCTTGGTAGAAATTATTGAATATATCGTAGTTATATCTTAGATTTGGCTATTTCATTGTATGGCCGAGGTTAGGTTAGGTAAGTTTGAGGTGGCCATTTCATAAAGTGGCCAACCACTATCTAAAATGGCCGACTACATCATTACATAGCCGATTCTCCGATATGGCTAGAAAATTATAAGTTGCATACTTCTTCTTGTAGCGGTTTATTGAAGCCATTTGCCACGATCGCATTTAATTATGTTTCACTACAAATAAATTAGATACACAGATCCTCTATATGATTATACATATATATCTAATTCCCACTAGAACACAATAGAGATTTGCATAATTAATACATAATATAATGAAGGTACTTACGTCAATTATTCCATCTTCCGACGGCAAACATTATTTGTAATATGCATAAACAACGTTCCTCAATGATTGGCGAACCACACGGGTAACGTTAAGCTCTATTATGTATTCCATCTAAGTACCAACATGGTGAACAATCAAATAACGACACTCGGTCGATTTGGAAATGTGTATGGTTTGCTTATAAATAAACTTGTCGAATATTATGGAAATTGGGATATGAAGTCTTATGAATGAGCGTCATTATGATTTGAATTGGCGAAAAACTATATTTGCCAAACACTGCTACCTTTTGAATACCGTAATTAGAGACACAATAGAAAGACAATAGGTGGCGGACACCGGTGTCCTCTAGGGGCTTCACAGTTTAAGGGCCGGACCACACGATACGTTGCCGCACCGCACCGCAAATATTTCAAAGAATCGGCGGGCTCACGAGTGACGCTACCCCGCGTGGTCCGGCTCTAACTCCGCTTTTTTGGATATAAATTAATCGATGACACAAAATTATGACATGATTGATAAATTGACATTACGAGATTGGTCAAAAGTGTTACTACGAACGCAAAGGAAAACTGAAGAAACAGAGGTGGTTTTTTTTTTAAATGTTGTAAACAACTAGTGCTTGACTGCGATACTACCTAATGGTAAGCAGTGATGAAATCGTTGATGTTGAAGCGCACTAGTTTATTAAGAGCCTATTCACTCTAGCTTTGAAGACATCTGAATGATTTCACAGGAAAAAATTAAAAAAAAAAAACATCATGGAGCAGAAAAAGATAACGTTAATTTCCGTTCCTGAAACTACCGCAAAATATCATGTAAGGACACAGATACGCAAGCACGTGGAAAAAACCGATTGGCTCCCTTCGTATTCAGTCGATCCAAAACCTACGGCGACGATGATCCCATCTCCAGTAACAGAATAAAATGAGTTCCGTTCATTCGGCCGCACGTCCCTGCAAAGGCTATCGGGTGCAACATTTTTCGTAGGCTCATCGTACGTCCGGCCGACGATTTTCCTTTCATAAATCACAGAGGAACGTGACGTCACGCTCCTGTCGTGTCGGTCAGGGACGTGACAAAACACTTTGCGTAGTCTTGTTAACTCCCGCCGGTGACTCGGTGAGTCGGTGCATATACTTTGGAAACACGAGGATTTCCGCAACGGATATAGGATACGTGTACTGTTTTTCTTTATTGGATTGAACGAAACTTTGAGCTATGGAGAGGGTGCACTTAAACACGCGCGCCAGGAGATTGGAGTTCATTGAACGTGTGATGTTGTTCATGTGTGCGTGTAGTTGTCAGAGCGTGATTAAGGATGAATGCACTCATCAGTGTTTTATTAAATTCTTCTCTTATTAAAGCTTACGTATGCTCGGTTCGTTTTACAGTGATTGGTATGGCAATATGCAATATTGAGTTCCAACTTTTTTTGCAGCTTTAAGCTAAAGGTTTAAGTTTGTTTTTAAAATCATCTATCTTAAATTATTGACAGGACCGATTAAATAGAAAAACTGACTCTGTGACTAGTCTGTTGACTATTTGGCTAATAAAGAGCAGACGGAAAAAACGGTTGGCGCAGTAGTTGAGCTATCGAAAGCTAAGCTATGTGTTGCGGTTTCAATTACCTACATATATGTGTTGTGGGTCTGGATGTCTTGTATATGTGAGTTTAACGCTCCCATGATAATTCCTAGTGTGGGGACACGTTCTGAAAAAAAAATACGATAAAGTGCCGACTAGTTTTTTAAGTTCGTAGTCGGTGTACCTCTAAAGAACCTTCCGATTTACGTAATAATTCTAAAATTGGTATTCTTCTAGCATGTCATCTTCATACCGACACTAAAACAGACAATATCAAGATATACAAACGCCTAGCCGTGTCGCCCGGACGTGTGCGACGTGCTTTGTCGTGTCGTGTCGTTGAGCTGGCGCGACAACTCACCAGGCCGACATCATTTTTTGCGTAATGACACTATCTGCACCAGCCGGCTTCCGTCGGCCTTATTCACGGCTTCCCGAGAACGGGTAATTTCGGTGTAGCCTGCTGTAAGTCCACACAACGAGCTGGATTTACTGGCTGGGTTTTTAAGTTTGTGTGATATAACTGTAAGGTATGCGGCCTTTTTTTAGGTCATCAAATGACTTCTCCCTCTTTCGGGTGGAGCGAAAGAGCTTTACTGACTAAATTCTACATAAGTGAGCTATGTTCTTATCATATAACGAAAATTAGCCTCTATATTTTCAAGTCAGATACAAAAAAAAAATAAAGATAGTTGAGAACTTGACAACCACATTCATTACATAATTCCCTGCTGGAGTCTGTAGGTATTTCCTGACAAATTCAACCTAGGAGTCTTTAAGTCAAGAGTGAATCAGTTACTACTACGCAAGTATGCTTTATCGTCGACCACATTATCACTTATCATCAGGTGAGGTAGTGGTCAGTCAGGAGCTCATCCTCGTCGACATTGTGATGCAAAATTTATGAGGTTTGTAGTGTCTATGCAGATAATTGTTCTTTTCCCGCGGCAAAACGACTTTTCATAAGGAGTACTTTCGAAGTATACAGTAAAAGTAAAAAAAACTGCTTATATATTTTTTTTTATACATAGTTTTTTTTTACCGACTTAGTTTTTTTTTTACTTTTACTGTATGCTTTGAAACATACATATATATCAATGCTTTGAAAGCACTCCTTAAGGTAAGGCGTTTTGCCTCGGGAAAACAACCACTAACATTTCACGGTGTATATTAAAATAATCGAAACAGATCAGAACAGGCGCGATCTCGATAAAAAGATGCTGAGAATTTTATTTTGATATGGATTACCTCAGTGAAGCTTGTCGAGAAGATTAACTATCGAGTCAGCAGTATGCTGCCAATATTTGACAGCCTATATATTGACGTTTGTTACCAAAAACTCCAAAAAAATTACATCGACATTCTAATGAAAAAAGTGACAGTAATACCTATCATAAACTAAATACTTTCTGAACGTAACAAATCGTGCGGAACCAAAATAGAAATAAAAACTATTTTCGAAAAAATTAAAGTGATTTACATAATATGTCACGTGGAACGTCCCAAGATTTTTAGCATTTCAACAAAATTTTGGTCGTTTTAATCCCATGGAGGGTCGATTCGGTACATGAAACTATCGATTTGTAAAGATAAAAATGAAAAATAAAGCACTCTTTTTTTAAACTCGAATTAATTTACGCATGTACGGAATTGATTTCTCTATGTAAACGTCAGCTGATCGAGGCCAATGAACTGTAGGCAGTTAGTACGCAACGACCGACAAGGTCATTGACTCGCTTAAAGAAATTAATTTCGTACATTCGTATATTAATTCAAGTTTTATAAAAAAGTACTTTATTTTTTAATTTTATATTCATAAATCGATAGTGTTTCATATATATGACGGCTCGTTCAGGATGGTTCGAGCTCTGGCCATCTACCAGGTGGGCCTACGTGGGTATCGTGCAATGAATAAAAACGGTTAGGAACTGAATCAGTTTACTTCTCAATACATTTCGGTACAGTGCACTGTTATTAGGTAGGTACAAACAACAAAACGGACAGTTTCAGAACGTCTTGACTCTGCGACGGCCTGGCTGAGAATGTCCGCTGTACTCGGCGGATTCTCCCTCTCCAAGCTCGTAGCCAAAGCGGAAACGGCTGACTCTGTCTAGGTGCGCCACCTCTATTTCTTCTAGTCGCCACTAGATGGCGTGCCTTGTTTTGTTGTCAACAAATCAACGCCGGATCTGGCATATATTTTTTTTTTTATGGTAGGTAAAATCGTCCAATGACAAATCCCGCCCTTGGGTGGGGCTGGAAATAGTGTCAGACTCTTACTGACTAAAAACCTACCCTTCCATTCATTGCCTTTGTCCCAGGGCCCGTGATAGTGTTTCATGTGCCGAATCGATCCTCCACGGGATGAAAACGACCAAAATTTAACGGTGTATAAAGAGCCAAAGGTTTCAACTTCGAATTCTCAGTTCAGAAATCGATGGTTATTACGGTTTCCTGAAAATCAATGTCAAGAAGAAGATCCCGAGGTACAATTTTTCATTTTTCCAGATAATATATCAAAATGTCACTGTTGTAGTATTCCCAGTGCGGCCCAGCACGCACGTACTTCCGAAGTTTATCGCTGTGGTATTTTACTCATAAATCTTTAAAGGTCATCAAAACCCTCGTGATATCATATTTTCCTTTCACACCGAACCTAATTTAATACTAACTTTTTCATTAAAATGTGGGAAGCACTCAAAAGGTTAGAGGAATTTTACCTCTATTAATGGAAATGTGAATAAATGAGTTGTTTTTGACATAAAACTAAGTACAGTACCTTTAGTATATTTGAGTTATCAAAACAGTCGCCAAAAAAAAAAAAACTTTGAACTTAACAAACTCAAAGCATTTTTTTCAATTAAGCCAATTACACACACTTTTAAATTGTCAAAGTCGGTCAGCAATAAAAAAAAAAAAAGTTATAATATTTGCACGTTCCAAAGCGCACATCTCTATGGACCAAGCGCCATATCTCTATGAGCCAAGTCAAGGAGTTGTCAACAAACCGGTGAAACCAAATAGGGGTGCAGCAGGGTCGAAGCCTACTGGGGCCATGGGTTAATGTGAAAACGCTACTCGGAGCCCTGGAACTAAGGCAAAGAAGGAACAGGAGTGGGTTTTTAGTCATTAGCTTCTTCTCCATAGAGATGTTCATTTTTTTTAGGTCGAGAAAAATCATCCAATGACAGCTCCGCGCCTTGTGGCGGGGCGGGAGATAGTGTCAGACTTTTACTAACTAAAAACCCACTCCTATTCCTTCTTTGCCTTTTATACCGGAGCGGAACCTTCCTTTCAGAAACCGGCCCATGGCCCCAGTAAGCTCAAGTTTTTGTCTTCAACTCCTTGAGGCACGCGTGGAACTATACGCGCCGTCGATGACTTGGGCTCGGTCCGGGTGGTTACCGGACTTTCGGACGGCGAGCTACGCATTGCTCGCCATCCGCAAGCCCGCACCTACGGTGCCCGGAAATCAGGATCGCAATTCCGGCGGCGGGTGGGGCGTGAGCGCCGTTGCCTCACGCTCGCGGCCTCCTCCTTTGCTAGCATTACAGCTTTGTAGAAGGAGTAGACCGCCTGCAACTTCTCCTCGCATCGGACCATAGCCTGTACCAAGGCTCGCCTTCACGAGGACACGGTGGTATTCTGTTCAAGCAGGGCACACCTCAACCGTGTGCTACACTGTGTCCTCTGGGCGGTACACACAGTGGTGACCCAGGCGTCGCTTCCGCACGAATCCGGTGAGAGCCGTGAGGGTTTTACTGCCATAATTATGCCATTTCACCATGAGATCATGCCGCGACTGGTCACGGCAAGTTGGGATGAGTTTAAGTTCATAATTAACGATACTTATAAGTAAAACAATACTTTATGTGTGATTTATTAGCGTTTCAAACGCGTAGCATAACGTGTAAGCATGACGTGGGCGTGCTGGTCACATCGTATGCTTAATCATAAAAAGATCTAACTCAAAAAGAGGGTATTGAAATCTGAAAACATACGTTTAAAAAAAGGTTTAATTTTCAAATACCCTTTTGACTTACGTCTCTTTTTGATTTAGCGTGCGACATTTTGGCTTGTCATGTATTAGGCACTGAACTCACGAAGCGGTTTTCTCCCGCGGCCGCTGTGGCAGAGGAAACGGCTATTTTATTTCAAAACTCACGAGGCAGTAGATTCGCCGCCGCCACCTGCCTGCGATTTTCGACCGCAAGCCGAGCCAAGATAAGGCGCGGTCGCCGCCAACTGACCGAAGAGCGTGCGGGCGCAAACCACCGAGGCAGTTGCAGGCTGGTGAGCGACAGCCGCGAAAATCCGTGCACACCGCGGCTGTAAACCGCGTCGTGAAAATTGCTTTAATTTTTCACATATATATTTGCCTTCTATAGAAGCTGCGGGCCCGCAATCGCGGTGGCCGCGGCAAAAAACTGCTTCGTGAGTTCTCTCCCTTACAATTAGATGACTGTGACAGTTAAAATTTTAATAGCAAGCAAAACTATGTTTGTTTACGTTTAAAAGACGTACTACATTGTCAGCAAAAGTAATAAAGGGCGAAAAACAAAAAGTTATAAATAAACTTAGCTTGGTAGCTTGTTTAATTATAACAATGTTTGTGAACACTGAAAAATCTGAAAAGTTAAAGGTAACGTAAATGAAAGAAATTGTTGTTCATTCCAGGTTGCCTGGAAGAGATTGCAGAATATGATAAGGCCGCCCATTGTATTTGTTTTAGCTTCCTATTTATTATTTGGAAATAGTGTACTGTGAAGTACAGATATTATAATAAACAAAGAAATGCTCCCACATACAGGCAAGACGTGACAATATCTACGACAACGCGTTTTCATAGAATTATTATAAATTCTTCTAAGTAACTAACCTGTGCTATCCCACTGCTAGGTTTCCTCCATTATTTCTGTTTTTCCCGATTCTACGCCATTACTAAAAAAAAAATATGATTCTACAGATATGCCTAACAATTTATTTGGAAACGCGTTATTTAATCGTGGTTGCTTATTCCCGTCACGACTGTCTCTGTGTGAGCCTTAATACCGGGCCAAAAGTATGGTGCCATTACGTTCAAGTAAATTACTTCAGTTAAAAACAAAATGGGTTATTAGCGTCCTTTACATCCCACGGTTGAAGTTCAGACATTGACTGAAGTTACTTTGGACAGCTTTTGTGCCAGTTAATTTTTAAAGGGTTAAACATTCAACAAGATTTTGTTGTTTGCAAGAACCCCACTTTGTTTGAACCCTTAGGGAGCCCAAGGCTATAAATATTGTTCACGAATTAATTATTTTTTGAAGAAATGTATATTTTTGTTGGTAGATATTTTATATGCATTACACATAATATTTAATCGAATATTTTCTTTTGTGTCCAAGTCTACGTCATGAAAGAAGCCAAAAGAGCTTACATAAGGTATTTGTTGTAAGCGGCCACACATAGCGAACGGCGAATATAATCTCCGGGGAACTAATGCAAGGCACGTACTGTATTTCTACAGGTTCTTTTTGCAATGGTTTCCTATTTCATTAACCATCCAGCTTATCGTTATAAGCAATTTTGTATTCTTTATACAGGTGACTTTGTGTCCCGACAGTCGGCGCAAATTGCCGTATCGACCTCGAGAATTTCGCAGTCAAAAGAGCGGCTTGAATTATGTAGAGTACGACGAGGGAAAATTGATATAAAAATTGCTCGTAAAGCATAAAATTAAAACGTGGATCGCGGCGGACGGTGTTGCAACACGCTAAATACCTGTCGTATTTCAAGCGCCATCTGTCGGCGACGGCGCTGAGACTGCCGCTTTTAATTTATTAACCAATTTGCTGAACGCCCCGAACCGCGCTCCACTCCCGGTATTTTGTTTCTTGACTTAATAAATTTGAAGTCATAATCCGTGAAGAGTATTTTCATGATGTTGATGGCTAATTAAGTATTAATCTCATAATTAACACTTGAATTTTTCAAAGTGATTTTCAATTATGGGAAACAGATTAGAACTTTTGGAATGCCTTGAAATGGTTTTAAATGTCACAAAAAATGAGAATATTTATGCCAGTGAAGTGGTGGAACTGAGAATTCTTTTTACGCTTTTTGTAGTCTGAGGGTGATCGTACACTACCTATTAAAGTTCGCTACTTACGCGCGCGATGCTCTCAGCTCGGATGGCTTTCAGAGCGTGTATTCTCTTGCTCTCGGTGCGATATAAAATCGCTATGGCTTGTTTACTGTGAGAATATATTGTCACTTAAAATTGTTACTTAGCATCGTGAACTACCAACCCTTTGTTAACGATGGTTTAATAACTCGCTTTTGTCTTATGTGGTATTGTTTCCTTTTAGTTGTTTCTCCTTATTTAATGGGTGATTAAAACCTATCAAAAGCAATTAAAAGCAATCAAAATTAATCAATTTATCTAGCCTTTTCATAAATATGTCGGCTCCAGTTTAATCGAATGAAGCTGTACTGTTTGTTACTCGGAATGACGGTCTACCAGACCGCCACAATCTAATAACTATAACAATATCCCATAGCAAGGCAAGTGTCACATTATCGGGATTCTGATGCGATAGTCAAATATCTTTTTTTTTGTGGGGAGAATCATTCAATGACATCTCCTGCCCTTGGGCGGAGCAGGAGATAGTGTCAGACTTATACTGACTAAAAACACACCCCGTTCCTTCGTTGCTTTTCATACCAGGGTCGAGCTTTTCTTTCTCCCTTGGTCCCAGTAGGCTTTGGCCCTGCTGGGCCTCTTTGACAGTCAAAGATTTACGAATAATAGCCGAAACCAACGGTTTTCGGAGGCACGGAAAAAAGGTAAACGAAATCTACATAGTCTGATCCAAGGTAGGCATAATAAAATGTTGTATTACCTTGATTAGTACCTATTCTACAAGTCTAACAGCGAGCTCGTAATCCTTAGTAATTCAATAAAAAGTTATAGTTATGATAAAATCAGGACGTGGCTGTTTCGAAATGAGCGGGGGAACGGATTATACAAAAACGGGCCAAGCGCGCGTTGGACTCGCATACGAAGGGTTCTGTATCCTCGGCTAGATTAGACAACCAGACAATGAAACGGAATAGAAAACTTACTAGATAAACTTATAAGACCAATACTATTTATTACCCAGACTAATTTTACTTTCGATATTTGTAATGGATGATTTAAATTGAATTTTTATATTTTTGCCGATTGTTTTATATGTGTTTTCAGAATTATCTAAAAATTATTTATAAAGTGAAGTGTAAAATTGTAACTTGTTTCTTGCAAAATTTCAAGATTCTATAGGTCATCGGTAAATATCCCACAAAAAGTTTTGCGAGTGTCCATAAATACGATATCACGAACTCTTGGAGTGTGATTCCGACCGGTACTTACACCGGTTTATATTATTTGTTGAGTCGTTGGATGATGGAGCAAAAACAAAAATAACGTTTTGAGGCGCCATACATTTTAAATTAAGGGTTATTTTTAATATTTTTTGTTATAGTAGCAATAGAAATATAAACTTTGTAAAAAATCTCAAATGAACTCAAATAAACCTATTACGATTTAGGAGAATGCAAAGTTCCGATTGGAGATCATAAGTATTTTTAACATAGTTAACTATCAATTATATTTTTATTGAGTTACTAAGACTACAGTCAATTCCTAATTAACTTTGGACTAGTTGAAAGAGGTACTGATCAAAGTAACAATATTAAGGGCCAAATTCACCAATAAACTAATCGCGATTATATAAAACAAAGCGCAGTTTGAGCGCCTAATCGACATTATAGCTTAATTTTGCGTTTCACCGCTATGAATTGAACCTAGTTTATGCTAAACTCAGTTTCAATTCTGTTGTTGTCGCTCATATTTACGACAAGGGTCTTTAAACTAGATAACGCTCAGTTTAATTGAACTATGTTTTTATATTGAATGATGAAATCAGCCCTTAGTAGATTTTGTTTATTTTTTCACCCGTGCCTCTGAAGGAAAGATTCTTTTGGGCACAGTTTAGATACAGAACTCTAAAAAGCTTGAGGAAAAGATTTAAAATATTGTGTAGGCACGATACTACGGTACGTTTGACAACAGCTTTATTAAAATGGAAGGGTATGGGTCTGGAAAACTTCTTTGTAATTAAATATTTACGTCTTTAACTTAATTCGTCTAAAAGTAATTTTAGACAAAGTTAAAGTCAAAACGCTTATTGCGAACTAAGGATACAATGTTAGTGTTTTAATATCTTGCTCGTACTTTTGACTTAGCAGCCTTTTACAAGCATTGTAATTTCAGTTTATATTAAGTAGCATGCGTCACACATTACTATTTCTAAAATGGTTTTTTTTCTAAATTATAATTATTATTATCTACTTAAATATTCTCTTGTTTTGTTATAAATTCATTTGAGAAATTATAGTTATGTCAAAAATTTTATGTTAATAATAAGTTTTATTTTTATTTTTAACCGACTTCAAAAAGAGGGAGGTTCTACGTTCGGCTCAACTGTTTTCATATTTCTATGGCTGGGCTGTATGTATTTTTTTTTGTGGACCGATGTTGGTTTTTTTTTTTTTGATTGAAAGATTATACTCCCGAATTGTTCGCATAAAAATATTGTTTAGATCTGATGATGAACTTCGAAGATATAGAACGGAAGTCTTCAAAAAATCACAGCAAAACTGTCGTATCAAGTACAATTGCTTTGTTTATACATGTAGTCGGTGACTGACTGAAGGAAGAAGGGGAGTGGATACATAGAACTGATCTGATGATATAGCTGGAAAGTAGGTTTTTTTTTTTATGGTAGGTAAAATCATCCAATGACAAATCCCGCCCTTGGGCGGAGCGGGAAGTAGTGTCAGACTCTTACTGACTAAAAACCTACCCCGTTCCTTCATAGCCTATCGTGCCGGGGTCGAGCATTCCTTTCGGAACTAACCCATGACCCCAGTAGGCTGAGTAGGTAAGAACCAGAATTATGTAATGAATCAGTGTATCCTAGCCCCGTTTGGTATAGAATTGTCATGATGATTTGCAGATGGAACTGTATGGCGGAACGTGTGAAATAATTGTTTTTTAACAAAAAAAAAAAATACAACCGAATTCAATGTTTTTTAAAAAGTTTTTCTACTGATATATTAGGAGCAGTGGTGACCGAGTGGTAATGGCCCCGACTTACGATTTGTAGGTCGCGGGTTTAAACCCAGCCAGGCACATTACTTTGCGTATTTTATTTCATCACCTCTGCTCTCAAAATGGTGAAGGAAAACATCGTGGGGAAACCGGCATGTCCTAAAACCAAAAATTCAAAGACATGTGACATCCACCAATTAGCACTGGGCCAGCTTGGTGGATTACGGCCCATTCCCTCTCCTAGAGAGGAGGCCTGAGTCCCAGCAGTGGGAACATTATAAGGCTGATGCTATGCTATACTGAAATATTTAAAAATATAATGGCAATGTTCATTAATTTAATAATTAAAGGCTTCCGTCGACAGATACTAGGCTACAATGCGTTTTCATAGAGACTGCTATAACATTGTTCCATTGTTCTACAGATAAAACTATACAATGAGGACCCACTGTTCAACAACAGTGGGTCCTCATTGTATAGTTAAAAGTTGTAAGTTAAATATGCGTAAGCCCCAACGGGCTTACGCATATTTCAGGTATCATAACCAATTATTTTTCATCTGAACAGTAACTATATTCTGTCGTCCCAGTTTCTTTATTAACGTAACGTAGGGACCTAATATTCGTCGAAAGTCTCATTACGCTTTTACACGATGTCATTGCAAATACATCAAAACCAACAGAACTTGTAAGCCGAAAATTGGACGCTATGTTCTACAAGTTTCATGAAAATATCAAACAAACATTATAATTATGAACACACGAGATTCCAGCACACTCACACATAAATATACACACCCCTACATTTACATAGATACACCTTTACTTAAGAGACACAAGCATCAATACGAGAAATATAGTCATAAGTCGCCATCCCAGGACATCTTAGAAAGCAAGGTTAGCAATAACTTATGATTTTATTAACAGGACGGAAAGAAAGAAATTACAATAATTGGAGTGATAGACTTATTCGTATAGCGCTTTCTCATTTTTTTGGTATGACTTCCTGTAAACAATGCGGGGACTGAAATACGAGTAAATTCACATTCCTGTCTGAAAAGTAAACCGAATCATTCAATTCACCTTCTTCATTTGATAGAGGCACCTATCTGAAGACTGACTTTTGTATACAGTTTTTTATTTCTTGCCTAAAGGGAGGAAATTGAATTTACAACATTATAAATAAATAAATAAACAACCCAATTTTGACAAGAATTTTTTGAACAAAACGAAGACGCGTGACTAAGTTTTCCACGAGAAATTTCTTGGCATACTCATAATCTTTTAACAGGTACTTATTGGACAATCTTTTTTTTAATTATATCAAAAAACGTTACTTTAGGTCGGTGATAATTCAGGTTAATTATACAGTGAAAGGAAATATAAATATCGCGTTAATGAATACATAAGCTATGCGTAAGCGCTTCCAGATACCGTTATATAATTTCTGTCCCTACCAAAATTCAGTCTTAGTCTTAAATTTTCAGAATTTTGTCAATCTAATAATAAACTTAAGAAAAAAGGTGACATTATTTACCACAAAATTTCACCAATGTTTTTTATTATCATTGCGCTTGCATTAAGACAGGGGTTTCCAAATATTCAGGGTGTACTGGAACGTGATCCTATCACTACTTCCTAGTTTATTAGCTGGGGAAAGAAGCCGTACACCAGAACAATCAATAAACAGTTAATCCTTATAACGATAACAAAACCATGTCTAAAGACCCGGAGGAGATCGTAATGGAATGTCAATAACAGCTCCATTACGTCTCCTCCAGGCGAACATCAACCACTGCGCCCCCGCTCAGGATCTGTTGCTCCAGAGCATGGCGCAGTGGTCGATTAATGTCGCCGTAGTCTCCGAGCCGTATTTTGTCCTGCCCAGTGCAGACTGGGTTTCGGACCTAGACGGCTCGGTGTCTTTAATTAGGTCGACCGCCGCCGGTACCCCGCCCCTCGAGCGCGTCACGAGGGGACGAGGTTGCGTGGCAGCACGGTTCGGGGACATTGCAGTGGTAGGCGTCTACCTGTCCCCGAGCAGATCTCTCGGCGATCTCCACATCTCCCTTATGGAGCTGAAAAACGTCGTCGTTGGGTTTAGGGACCTCCCCGTGGTCGTTTGCGGGGACTTCAATGCCTGGAACGAGGCTTGGGGTTCCCGCTACACGAACGGGCGGGGTCGGTCGGTAGAGGCCTGGGCTGAGGAGTCCGGCCTGGCCCTCCTAAACCGGGGCTCTGTTCCCACGTGTGTGCGGATGCGGGGCGAATCAGTGGTGGACCTGTCGTTCGCCAGCCCCGATCTGGCACCGCGTGTCGTCGACTGGCGTGTTATGGAGGGGGTGGAGACGTTCTCAGACCACCGGTACATCCGGTTTGACGTCTCCGCCCAAACCTCGACCGCGCCGGTCCAGCGGAGCCCTTGTGGTCCGCGATGGGCGCTGAGGCAGATGGACCGGGAGCTCCTCCTGGAAGCCGCGACGGTACAGGCCTGGGTGCAAGCACCGGACAGGCCTGTCGACATTGACGTCGAGGCAGAGTGGTTCCGGGAGGGCATGTCGCAAATCTGCGACGCGTCAATGCCCCGAGTCCGTCTAGGACGTGCCAAGCGCCAGGTGTACTGGTGGTCGCCGGAGATTGCGGCATTGCGCAATGCGTGCAACCACGCGCGACGCCGGTACGCCAGGTACTGCAAGCGCCGCAACCGCCCGCCGGATGCGGAGGCTGTTGAGGCGGAGCTGTACGAGGGTTACAGGGTAGCGAAGCGCACCCTCCGAGCGGAGATTAAGCGGTCCAAGATGGAGGCCCGCAACGTCTGGCTGGGGTCTCTGAATGCAGACCCGTGGGGACGCCCATACAAGATGGTACGGGAGAAACTCCGTCCATGGGCTCCCCCACTGACTCAGAGTCTCCGGCCCGAGCTCGTGGAGGGTGTGGTCAGCACTCTGTTCCCTACGCGGGGGGTACACTCCCCCCCGTCTATGGCTCCGCCAACACCGGCAGTACCTGACGCGGACCACGACGACGACGACGATGTTCCAGAGGTGACCGAGGTAGAGATGAGAGTGGCGGTACGAAGGCTGAGTGCCAAGAATACCGCCCCAGGACCTGACGGCCTGCCTGGGAGGGCCTGGGTCCTGGCTATGGAGGCTCTCGGGCCTCGATTGAGGGGGCTCTTTAGCGCATGTCTGGAGAGGGGCCAGTTCCCACTTCGCTGGAAGACGGGGAAACTGGTCCTCATAGCGAAGCCTGGGCGCCCTGCGGACTCTCCGTCCGCGTACCGGCCCATTGTGCTGCTCGACGAGGTGGGCAAGCTCTTTGAAAGAGTCATTGCAAACCGCCTCGTCGCGCGCCTTGCAAGGGTGGGGCCGGACCTGTCGGACGGACAGTTCGGTTTTCGCAGGATGCGCTCCACGGTGGACGCCATCATGCGCGTGCGAGCCCTCACGACGGGGGATGCGGTGTCCCAGGGCAGGTGTGTCGTGGCAGTGTCCTTGGACATTGCCAACGCCTTCAACTCCCTGCCCTGGAGTTGCATTGGAACGGCACTCCGGTACCACCGGGTGCCCGACTACCTCTGTCGTGTGATCGAGGCCTACCTATCGGAGAGGTATATCATCTACCCCGGTCACCAGGGAGAGTGGAAACGTCGAGAGATGTCGTGCGGTGTTCCGCAGGGATCGGTACTAGGACCACCCTTGTGGAACATCGGGTACGACTACGTGCTGCGCGGCGACTTCCCCGACGGGGTCAGCGTGGTCTGCTACGCGGACGACACGTTGGTCCTAGCGCGGGGAGAGTCGTACCGGACGGCGGTCGAATTAGCGACACGCGGGGTTGCGATGGTCGTTGACAGGATCCAGCAGTTGGGACTCGAGGTGGCGCTGCACAAGTCCGAGGCCATGTGCTTCCACGGCCCTCGGGGTGCGCCGCCGCCGCGTTCCCAGCTAACGGTAGGAGGGGTTCACATCAGCGTCGGGTCGACGATGAAGTACCTGGGACTCGTCCTCGACAGCTGGTGGAACTTCAAGGAGCACTTTCGACGTCTGGCTCCCAAACTGAATCGGACTGGGGCTGCTCTCGGGCGGCTCCTGCCCAACCTCAGGGGACCAGACGCCTCCTGCCGGAAGCTCTACGCGGGAATCGTTCGGTCCATGGCTCTCTACGGGGCTCCGGTGTGGGCACCGACGTTGCAACAGCAACCGAGGGCCCAGCTGAATGCGTGCCAGAGGGTCATGGCAATACGCATGGTGCGAGGGTACCGAACGATCTCCCGCGAGGCGGCGACCCTCCTTGCTGGCCAACCGCCGTGGGATCTGGAGGCAACAGTCCTTGCACACATGCACGACAAGCGCATGGAGATGCAACGCCGGGGCGAAATTCCGCTGCCACGACAAGTCGAGGCATGGCGGACAGAGCTCCGGCGGGATCTCATGGCGAAATGGCGTCAACGACTATCGCAACCTCGTTCGGGGCGCGCCACAATTGGGGCGATAAGGCCCATCCTTGAGGCGTGGCTGGAAAGACCTCACGGCGTTCTCAACTTCCGCACGACGCAGGTGCTTACCGAACACGGAAAGTTCGCTAAGTACCTGTTCCGGATTCGTGCGGAGGATTCGCCCGGGTGTCGCCACTGTGCGGAACATCCGGAGGACACGGTGGAGCACACTGTAGAGGTGTGCCCCGCCTGGGCGGAGCATCGCCGTGTCCTCGTGGGGGCGATCGGCGGCAGCGATCTCTCTCGCCGGGCCTTGGTTCAGGCCATGGTCCGTAGTGAGGAGGGATGGCAGGCGGTCGCCTCCTTCTGCGAAGCAGTAATGCTAGCAAAGGAGGAGGCCGACCGCATCAGGCAGAGGCAACGGGGCGCTCGCCCCAGCCGCCGCCGGGATTCCGATCCCGATTTCCGGCCACCGTAGGCGCGGGCTTGCGGACGGCGTGCAATGGGTAGCACGCTGTCCGATCGTCCGGTAACCGACCGGACCGAGCCCAAGTCGTCGACGGCGCGTTCTGTTCCCGCGCGCCTCAAGGAGCTGTCAGCACACCGAAGAGGCCCAGCCTGCTAACTGCAGGCAGGCAGGGTCGAAGCCTGCTGGGGTCATGGGTTAGTTCCGAAAGGAATGCTCGGCCCCGGCACGATAGGCTACGTAGGAACGGGGTAGGTTTTTAGTCAGTAAGAGTCTGACACTACTTCCCGCTCCACCCAAGGGCGGGATTTGTCATTGGATGATTTTACCTACCATAAAAAAAAAAAAAAAAAAAACCATGTCTAAAGACGATTAGTCATCACAAATAGTACCCGTTCACGAGCATAACGTACACGTCAGCTATTACCAGGATTATCATATTTGAGGGAAGGAGGTAGCCCTCTTTCCAAGATATCTCTGACACTACTGGTGACGACACGTTGGGAAGCATAACGTATTCGTTGCCGGTATAATGTATACCAGCAAAGAGGCTCGCCGCTTCGTGGGAAACCGTGCGATATCCCCGCACCATCCGGATGGCCATGACCTCTTGTTCTTTGGACGATATGGCGTGACGAGTTGAACTCTTACCTTGGATTGGTCAGAAGTGGCTAAGGACCGAGAAGAGTGGATGAATGGAAAGGAAGCCTTTGCCCAACAGTGAGATATAACGGGCTCACAATAATAATTATGTGAAATACTACAACGAAACAATATAACTATAAAATTAAATATTAAAAAAAAACACCGACATTCCTTATCATCAATATGAAAAGTATAGAACTAGACAAGACGAATCTAATAAGCCCAAACTCGATGGGTTTACTAATAGGCATTTCGAAGTTCCATCAGCCACCTCCCAGTCTAGCATCAAGTCCTTGTAATCATGATAAATGTAGGTATAGCACTGGTTAATCTGTTGAATACCGTAATTAGAGACACAATAGAAAGACAATAGGTGTGCGGGCGCCGGCGTCCTCTCGGGGAATAATGAATTAAGGCGAATCTAATGAGCCCAAAATCGATAGGTTTACTGTGTTAATAAGCAATCAAGGGTTCTTACCTTCCAGCTCCATCATCAGACCAGCTCAATGGCACCAGATTATACACGAGTATTCAAATATTAGTCACACATATGTTTAAAATAAAGTAAATACCCATTACGTGTTTAAAAACCCTACCGCTGATGACCTTGAACACTTGTACAGATCTTGATAAATTGTAGCTAAGAACCATCTCGATTACGTCAGCTTTCAAAAAAAAAAACCCATCAAAATCGGTCCATTCGTGTAGGCGCTATGGTGCCACGGACAGACACAACAGACAGACAGACACGTCAAATTTTTCCCCTCTTTCCTGTCGGGGGATTAAAAACAATGTGAAGTAATATAATTCAACTTTTAATGTAGCTCACACACAGCACACTATAAAATTTACTGAGCACTATTATTACTTGTGTTATTAGATCGTATTAGGCAAATTCGTGTAGAACTTCTCAAGTTTGAGACGTATGGCTCGCACATACTTTACATATTGCAACATGGTGCTTGTAAGCAACTGTCGAACAAATATGTTCAGTTACTGCTCGAATTCATGATTATGTTCGCTTAAATTAAACTTTGGTAGATTGAAAAGTATGTAGTTTCGAGTTCACGAACAATTCAGCTATTTTGTTTGTAACACTTGGATTTCATGAATGGGTATAGTATAGTACAAATTTTTATGAAAACATAATTTTAATTCAGGTTGTTCGGGACATCAACAAACTGCTAGTCGAGTCTTCACATGACCAGAGAGCAGTAAAGCCAACTTGATAATCTACAATCGTTAACAATTGTAGAAAACTAATCTAATGTATGGGAATGATTGCATCAGGTGGGATTGCAGTCAAGCACTAGTTTATATAAATAAAAAAAAAATGGCATATCTTTGCAAAATTCGTAGCCTAGTTCACATCGTTCAAAATAACAGAATGAAATGTAGTGCACATTTCAGAAAAAGTACTCTGTGATTTCAGCCGAAAAACGTCACCTGTTGAACATAGGCCTCTCCCAAGTACCGCTATGACGACCTTTCCAGTGCGTCTTGCATACCTACGATTTCTGCAACCCTCATTAGGTCACCGTTTCACCATGCGGGCGGCCTTGCAACACTGCGTCTTTCGATACCTGGTCGCCACCGCAGAACCTTTCGTCCGCATCAACCATCGGTTCTGCGAACAATGTGCCCTGTCCATTGCCACTTAAGTTTGGCAATTCTTTAGGCTATATCAGTAACCTTGTGTCTCCTGTGGATATCTTCATTTCTTATGTGATCACGCTTGGAAACTACGAGTATAGCCCTTTCAAGCCTTGTGAAGGGTAATTATAATAAAATTACGAAGTTTATGAAGTGATTAGTAGTTCATTTCAGTACAGTTTTAGTAGTTACAGTAACTTGTGAAAACCAGAGATGAAAATGTGCGTACTCAGGCATTCCGTTCATCTGATGATAAATTAGAGAGTTAACTCTCTATTGGTTGTCTGGACGGAGCGGTGTATATATTATGTATACAATACTATTTGAAATACTGCTACAAATCTGCAGTGCTTTGATCATGTTCGCAGAAGCTTCCGCTATTTGCTTTCATGCTCTTACTAAGAAGCAATGTTTGTCGCTGCTGAGTCGTGCTTGGTCGAAGCAGCAACAGTAATGTAAACGTGTTTGCGAATAGTTGTGACTCTCCATTGTTGTGCCATTGAATAAGCTTGCACGCTGCTCGGTAAGCACTTCTTTTGTTTCTCTTTTTACCTCTTGGAGAAGTGAAAAAAAATTACTTCTAAGTCAACACAATCTAAAGATAAGGTCGTTCATGCTCCGTTTATGGCGCATATTTTGATATTCGCAAGGAAATCAAACCCTATAGGTTACTTTCTCGTTGACCTGGAATCCTTTTTGGCAAAAGTTAAGGTCTCATAGCATAAATAAAGGAAAATGTCTAAAAGTGGTAAAGGATGATGCCAGGGTTTGCATGAAATCTGGTGGGCCCAGATTAATATCCAATAGCTCTTTGTGTTATATCATTGGATAGTTATACACTGAATAAAAGTTACTATGGCACCAAGTTCTAAATCTTAGTTCATATTTATTCAAAAGTTTCTTTTTTATAAATGTGATTAAAGAATTTCATCGAAAGTTGCGGAATTATTTTCTAGACCAATAGCAAAATCGTCTTTAATAATAACCATTTAATATTATTTTATCAAACCTCTTAGACAATCATTTCTGCAACGTTAAAACCTTCTAAACTACATGACAAGAATGACAATGCTTTTTGAAATTAGTTTTCAATTAATATCTAACAATTAATAACAACTTTGTAAATGATTATGGCATCACAATTTGGTATGAGACAGAGCGCCCTGTCCATAATAATTGTCTTGTTACTATTTAATTAAATAATAGCGATATCTATTACAAGTCGATGGCGGGAATGTTGCGAGAGCGTACTTTCAATGACCTTTGTAATTTAATATCGGTCTTAGCGATAAATTTACAAGTTATTGCATATTCATTACGTTGGAATCAAGCCTTTTGTTAGACATCTGCCATTTCTCTTGTGAGGTGTATATTCTTTGTGTACCCTCTTTATTGCGTTTGGGCATTTGCAGTGTCGATATTTTTGTCCACTTGACAGCTGTCTATGTCAGAATACTTTATTATTTGGTAAAATAAAATATTTCAGACGCATGGCTAATTAGCCAGACTGTTATAGAGTCCTTTGCTACAAAAATGTTGGGTATTTCATCATAAACTGGACGTAACACGACATAGCTTCTGCTAAAAAAAGGTTCTAGTTGTTTGTTTCCCTTTGTGTAAAATAAAAACGCATCAAAAGCAATTTCTGAAGCCGAATATGCTCTAAATCCAGAAAGGCTTAACATCGACCGAGGTGCTCTCGGTAGTGAGTGTCACGCCCGAAGCGGATTGGGGGATTTTCCGATTTCCCGACACTACGCCACGCTGCTGTTGATCCAGCCTCGATTTTCCGCCTCTCGAATAGGGACCAAGGTTACCCAATATACCAAACAGATGCCTCTTTGTTAATCTAAAAAATACAATTTCCAATTCGTTGTTAATAAAAAAAACATTTGAGCTATTCTGCTGGGTCTGGATTTAGGGCGAGGATAATCGTGTTTAGAAATAGCAAGCAATAGGGCTTTTGGAGCAAAATAACATACTTATAAGGCGAGCACTTTTCCTCCTTTTTTATTAAATATCAAGTGGATCTATTCTCAGAGGTAAGTCTACTTAACAGTATCTTTTGCGCTTAATATTTCTCTCGTAAAAGGTAGCGCAGACTGCTCCAATAAACGTTAGCAACGCCTCCAACAAGCAACAATAAAAGCTCAGAAACCTCTTATTAAATACGCGGCACCCTTACAAAGCAACTATCGAACAATGAAAATGGAAATATAGCGTAAACGAAACAATGCTTATACAGAGTAAGGGTAATATTTTCCTTGGAGAGGAATTTTCTTGAACGAAATGTAGGAAATTAACAGTTAGTGGGCCCATAAAGCGGCCGACGCGACTTTGTAAGCATTGAGTGCTTTTGGCTATTAGGTTAACTCGTCCATTAACTACGCACAGATTCCGTCTCGTGTTGACTTCCTTGAATTGCTTATGTTCTGCCATTTTATTGGGCACGCCCACTACTACTTACTATCACGCGACTCCGTGACAAGAGTTTTACTATGTTTTTATTTGGCTAAGGGATTAAATTACCTCGATACGCACTTACAAAGTAGTATCAGGAAACTGACTGAGCAACACAATATTGAGAAAATATCTATCACAGTCACAGGAGATGGGCTTTAATGTCAGCCTGTAGGAACAATAGCACTTTCTAGAATCGAACATTGTTGATATTGAACTGACGGTTCTACATATATTCTACTAGCTTCTGCTAGCGGCTTCGCCCGCCGGATGTCTACACCCTATAAGGAACCTACATCCAAATTTTAAAGTAGGTGTTTTTTTTGTGGTATTTTGCTTTTATAAATATAGATTAGCAATTTATAACGCAATACATAATAAGTTATATGTGGTATGTGGATTACAAGGGTTGTTTATAAGCGGCATTCTACGATAATCCAACATTGATCTTTTCTTTCTGATGGTTGGGAATTATCAAATATGTACGGGTCTGCAGTGCTACCACTAGTTCTTAACGCGATCCAGTTCACGACCTGAACTGAACTATTAAAGAGATGGAGCTATATAGGGTGTATAGGTACATCACAATCTGTTTCTCGCTCGCACAACTGAAATTTTAACATGTCATGGTTCTTTTTAGGTGGACAATCATCTTCTTTCTTTGACTTCCGTTCTAGGGCAGAGCAGGAGGGCGTGTCAGACTTTTACTGACTAAAACCCACTCTAATATTCCTTCGTTGCCTTCGTTCTAGGGCCCCGGGGTTTGTAACCCATAGCCCCAGTAAGATGTCATGGTAAATAATCGTAGTCAGTGTTTGACTACGAAATACATAATACTAGCGACCCGCCCCAGCTTCGCACGGGTGCAATGGTGATATTAAATATATTATGCATGTATTATACACATAAATCTTCCCCTTGAATCACTCTATCTATTAAAAAAAAACTGAATTAAAATCCGTTGCGTAGTTGTAAAGATCTAAGCACACATAGGGACAGATAGTGGGAAACGACTTTGTTTTATACTAAGTAGCGATATGGAAATGGACATGAAATCCATATGAGAAATTACTGATGAACTTGTGTGTTTACCTACATATATACGAGTATACCTTAAAGGTAAAGTACATCTTTGTTTTCCTAGCATCATCCTTATAATGTTCCCACTGCTGGGATTCAGGCCTCCTCTCTAAAAGACGGAATGGGTCATAATCCACCACGCGAGCCCAGTGCAGGTTGGTGGATGTCACAGGTTTTCGAATTTTTGGTTCTAAGACATGCCGGTTCCCTAACGATATTTTCTTTCACCATTTTGAGAGCAGTTGTGATGAAATAAGTTACAGAAAGTAAAGCGCCTGGCTGGGTTTGAACCGAGTTGTAAGTCAAAACTCGTAAGTCGGGGCCGTTACTACTCGGTCACCACTGCTCATGTCAGACATATACGGACTCAAACCCACCAGGTTTCCTTGAGTAGCCTTTTGCTTTCCAGTGTCATGGTAACTCTTCCGAACAATGCCGCAGCCCTGGCAGGCATCGGCCCCGTCTAGCCCTGTCATTGAAGCCGACATCTCTTTGAAACGTTGACCTTCTGAAAATTACAGCAATTGTACTAATTGTATGTTACGGACAACTCAGTAATAACAAGTTATTCGCCTTCGTTTATCGCCTTAAACTCGTAAATAATTAGGTTAACGAAGGTAACTTCGCTCTACTAACTTATGCATAATTTAGGTTTTGGAGACGGTCAACAGTCTAGACAATTCATCACTATATCTGATGTAGACTTAGAAAGTTCGACAGTATCGTTTTTACGAGTACCCAATATTACTACAATATCTTCTACAGCAAGTAGATCGATACTTATGAGTAATTTAGATATAATAAGGTCCTTACCTGTCAAATTGCCGTTTTTTTAAAACGTTGTCTTGAACTATAATATTTTCGTATTGACTTGGAATTAAAAGTTCAAATAAACTTTAAATAAATGTATGTTATTTTTTTTTTTAGAAATTAGTTAAAGTCAAAGTTGCTCGAAAGAGTTAAGAGCGGCCAACCTGAGGTACATTTTCATACATCCGCTCTTACGTGATTATGATGCTATTACACATCTTTCTTTAGTTATTTTGTATACACAGATATCTTGCGGATTAAATTTCATAAGAAATCTGTGTTCCTTGCAAATGTTTTGATTTCTATAGAAGTCTAGATTATTCTAGGCTTCTATCTATCAAAATTTTTGCGTAAAACTAATCCAGTAAAAATCTCTGAAAATCTGCTATTTTAGGTGAGTTTTTTTACTTATATATTGATTTTTTGATTGATTTTAAAGTTCTTTATTAACATAAGGTAAAACCAAAGTAGTAAACAAAAATAGATCTTATTCTAAAATGTAAACTAACCTAAAAAAACAAGACTATTAAAAATACTACTTATATATTAAAAATATAAAAAAGTACTTCTTTATAAGCCTTGTACATTTCAGATTCTAAATTATGACAATTTTCCTCAAAAACTTTTAAGGGTTTAAAAAATACACGTATTTCTTGAAACAAGTTTTGTGAAATAATCGAGAAAATCACGGAATTACTAAATGCTAACAGAGTTTTCAGGCGTTATTTCTCTTTTTTCGCATTACCTCTCCATCAAACATCGCGTTGGATTGCTTTAGATGAAGCAACTTTCAAACCATGCTCGACGTTGACGATAGGCGAGTGGGGAAGGCCCTCCTTAACTGTGACCCTGGAACGCAAAGTGGCTGAAGGAACACTGGCAGGTTTTATAAAAGTCTGACCATACCTCTCGCTTCACCCAGAGCAGTAGGAGTTAAACCAAAAAAATATATCCACGGTCTTAATCACAGACTATAGAGCAAATATGTCTATAAGGATCTCACTCCAAACAAATCTTTCAGTCAAGTATCAAAACTATTATTCCAACTTCAAAACATATCACCGTGCAAATATTTCTAGCCAACAGAACTGTGTTCACACTCTTTACCAAAACATTCGTGTCAAGAGCTCAAGTTAGCGGAAACGTCGGCGGAGGATAAATAAAAGCGGAATGCAAAGATCCGCACTGGGTACGTTTCACAGCCGCCACTCCGCTAGTGATGTCCCCGGGGATTTATTGCGGGTTGAACCGTCTTATTCGATTGCATTTAAGCGGAATTACACAAGTACCTACGAATGCCATACACTGAGTTTCGGAATTAACGTTCAGCGGGTAATTACTGATGCCGAAATATATGGAAATGGATATGAAATCCATTTAAGAAATTACTGAAGCATTCGATTATATTCAATCTTCATAGTAATTTTTACGACTACCTAATATTACAACAAATTAATATTAAAACTATACAAATTAAAAAGAATAATACGTACAAGCATTGTGTGTTTACCTACATATATACGAGTATACCTTAACGGTAATATTAGTAGCTACAGATATGTTAACAAAATAAATGCCGATAGCAAACTTATGGCTTACTTTTATAAAATATTTTTTATGTCGAAAAATTTACGATTTCTGTGAAGTACAGCACAAGAACGCAGCTATGGGAAAAAGAAAATCTACAAAATGAAAAGTTGGCTAAAAATATAATTGGATCAAAAACTTATTCCAACAATTTTAAATCATGTTATATTTGACTCAGTTAATTTCATGAAGGAGTTGCCACCTGCTATTACGCTAAATAATTTAATTTAAATTCTGATATCGGGACAGATAATATCTTGACACCCATTGACCGACTTTTGAGTCGTCTCGTCAAATAACTTTAAGTAGTTTTGACGATTTTGGCAGCTAAGAAGACTGAATTTCGCTTAACAATTTACTTATCGGATGGCAGAAAGTTTGCGAGACAATACTTTCTGGATGGTACTTTTTATGTAAAGTATATGTTTTTTTATATTGTCATCATCATTATTATTCCCAGGAGACAGCCCACTGTGCAGAGCCTGCATGGAGGAGGACGAGACCGCAGCACATCTGCTTCTAAGCTGCCCTGTTGTCGCTGGATACAGGGCAAAATACTTCGGAAACCCAGATAACCTCCGCGAAATGGTCAGTAACATCAAGGCGCTGCTGGCTTTCCTTGAAGAGCTGGGGTGGATCGAATTACACAATTGTCCCACCCGTACGCAAAATATGCACTTTAGTCGTGGAGTTGCGGACACTAGCCCGAAATACAAATACAAATATTCCAGGACAAAGGTTACCGAAACAGCTCGAAAAATCATCCAACTTAAGTGATAATGGTCAGAACAGATGCTCGCAGAACAGATGGTCGATGGGGACGAAAGGTTCTGGAGTGGCGACCACGTATCGGAAGACACAGCGTTGGAAGGCCTCTCACAAGGTAGACCGACGACCTGGGCAGGGTCGCGGGAGTCCGATAGATGCGAGACGCACAAGGCCGGTTGATATGGCGTTACTTGGGGGAGGCCTATGTCCAACTGTGGACGTCTTTTGAATGTAAATTGTGATAAGCAACAAACCTTGATTCTTTTTTAGGGTTCCGCAACTCAAAAGGAAAAATCTGTCAATAACAGGATAAAGGGTCTTGACAGACAGATAGACGGACAACAAAGTGATCCTATAAGGGTTTCGTTTTTTCATTTTGATGTATGGAACCCTAAAAATGATGGCCAAGTGTATCTTAAGTTCAGAAAATGGTTTATTAGTCCTTTGAACGTTAAAATCTGATCAGAATTTGAGGCGCAATTCAACAAACATCCAAACACAGATTGTCGTAGCAAAAAAAAACTTTATACTAAACACAGTAGCACTAATCCTACTTTGCATTTCACTCTCCATTTCGACAGCATTTTAGCTACTACATGCATGCGAGATCAATCGAAATCCGAATAGAATCGATTCTCGTAACGAGCTCGCGACAACTCGCATTCCCATTCGATTGTTAGCCGCACCGGCTGTTTGCGGACTGGTGGTGCCCTCTGCCGAAGATTCAATTCCGAATTAGGGCAGGTCATGCGTGTCGCTGAAAGTGGAGTCCTGATTGTAATTCAATCATTAATCATTACTGCTGAAGCGTTTGTGAAATGCTACATTTGTATTAAATGCGGAGCTTATTTCTTGTTCCGGTTTCATGAACTGAAATACGGGCGGCTAATCATTGAATACGTTTTAGGGCAGCAAGAAGAAATTCACCGAGGTTTCGAGAAAATCTAGATTTTAAACTCGCTTCGAGTTTGATAGAATTTCATTACTATCAAACTGTTTAATGTACATGTTTCTCTCTGCGTTGGTAAGTGTCCAAAAATTTTTCAATCAATTGCAAATTGACATTTTGTAGATGCCAGTAAATATAAATAACGAGAACCTACTCCATGTAGTATATAAGATAGTATGTGGCGAATTTATTATTACTTTTCCATCATCACTTCGACGGAAAAACGTCTTCTGCTTGACATAGACGGAGAGGTGTATCCACATCATACAGTTTTATTCAACCCGCGTCCAACGGATTCTTGTGGCTTTCATAAGATAACCGGACCACCTTGTTCCTGAGGCCTACCGACGTTGCATTCTAAAAGTTTATCTCCACACATCATTGCTGTGTCAGGGAAGGGGTAGAAACGTGTCCATGGTGAGGCCGGGCATCTGTGTTCCATAGGAGGATTTTTGTTCACACATGTTAGTGACGTGACAGTGCCGTGGACAGGCCGGTGGGCCTAAAAGTGTGCAGTTTCTCGCTCCATTGCCGGCACGGGCACGGACATATGTTATCGTGTTCATAGAAAATGTATGCACCGATATTTTTTTAGACTCCTTACGAAAAACGTTCCTGCCCCGTCCCTGACACGGTACTGATGTGTAGACACCTTACGTTTAAATAGATATTTGCTCTAAAGCAAACTGCACTTTAAAAAGCAAACACAACCCTCATATTTAATTTCAAAACCCTCTACAATTCTATAGCCAAACGTGCGGTGCATATAAGAATCGCTTTCCTCATTATAACTCGTTCTATCACACATTCTGACCCTCTTTATTGCATTCGCTAAGGAGCAAACAAGATAAAAATAGAGGATATTGTGTGGAAGTGCCTTAAGGCGGGGCGCAAAGCAACAAGCACGTTCGGCTGCATCGCCTTAGCCGTTTTTAAGAAGCTTAGCTTACCGAGTAGTCATCGTCGAACACTTTACACCGACCTGCTTTTTGAGCGGAACAAATTTTCAGCTTTTCTTTCTTATTAAGTTTTTATTTTATTGCCTTGATTGTTCCATGCGGTTGGTGTGAAATATTTTTATTTTTTATAGCTTTTTTTATTATCATTCTTGTTCAGTCACTTCTAACTAGTTTTGAATACTAATTCTGTAGCTTTGTGGGGTTTAGCTTTTTTTTTTTTTTTTTTTTTTTTGCTGTTTTTGAATATTTTGGTGTCTTATTTAGACTACCGCAAATGTATACAGCTTATACCCAAAAAAAAACTTTCTTCAAGAAATTTATAAATAATACGAAAAAATTTCGACCTCACATAAAAATAATAATCTGCTTATGAATTTACCACAACTCACTTGAAGAATTTTTTTACTTTAATGACTCTAAACTGATCACTGATAAAAGACACATATGTATGACCAATTACAGATATAAGAATTTTTATGCATGGATTGATACTCTTAGACCTGTCCATTTATGCATTAAAAAAAGTGGATTGCAAAAATGTTATTTCAACATGGTTCGGAACTATATCTAATCTTGGGCTTGGGTAGTAAAGAAATGAAAGTAGTTCATCACAACATAGAATAAAACAAAGTCGGTTCCCACTGTCTGTCCCTAGTCCCTATGTAGACTTGTGCGGTTTTTTTTAATAAATAGAGTGATTCAAGAGGAAAGTTTATATGTATAATACATTCCTTAATATTAAATATCACCATTGCATCCGTGCGAAGCTGGGACGGGTCGCTAATAGCTTATATACTATTCAACTATTTACTGAAAATTCTGTGGATTTAACCATTCAAAGAGAAGAGTTGAACCTTACTTTTAGTAACGAGGTTATGCAAGTTATTACGAGTATGTATGCAAGGGTGTCCACTGTTCCATGTTAATGTGTATCACTGTGTTCAATGTTAAATTATTATTTTTAAATTATGTATTATTGAAATAATTTTAATAGAATAATCAAAATCAATTCATAATCTAAAATTCCAAGCCAATATTAGGTATTATTATTATTTGTTATATTTTCACAATTCTATGTTAATTAATGTAAGTGAGCATGTACCGTTTTAATTAACTATAAATAAATAAAAATAAATAAATTCTCACTCCGCTCTGTAGCCTCGCTCCGCCCTGGTGGACAGATATAGTTCGCAATTCCGCACTACATTATTTCTTTGCTCCGCTCCGCTGTCTGAAGTTCGTAGAAAGAAAGCCGAGGTAGAGGGCTATATGATTAAAATAATGGAAAATGCACTCAAAACGTAAACGAACGTCCAATCCATCAAAACAATTTGAAACCCGATTTCAAAGATTTGTATCGATTTCTCAGACTAAAAAATTAGATTTCTAAAATCGACCTAACCGAACTAAACGAAAACGATATAACCAGCCAAACGAATCAGGATCGACAAATAAAATCACTGGATAGGTGGAATATGATGTGTTTCAATCAAAATCGATAAATTTATTTTAATTCAAATTTTAAATTGTACATTCTTAATAATTTGACAGTTTTAATTTTAATTTTCTTGATTAGGAAACTAAATCAGTGAATCTTTTTCAGTAACTATTTCTAAAGGCTTGTATTTTTGTTTATTCATTCTATTAGTACTTTAGAAGTTCTCAAGCTTTGAAATTGACTATGAATGTAAAATTTAAAAAAATATTTTCACTAATGTAAATAGATTTATTTAATTTTACTTTAAAAATAGTTTCAAAGCGTGATATTAATTAAAAAAAACCTGTTTAACTATTTAGACAAGAATATTTTCTATTATTAATAAATCACGTTTTTGTACAATACATCATTAATGGATGTAAACGGGTTTGAAAATCATGGTTTTTGAGCCAAATAGGATTTAAAATAGGATTGGGAGTTAACGATCTTCAACTGTGGTAATGTATAATGTACAAACAAATATCCTAGGTAAACTTTTTAAAAGCCACTAACTACGTTACAAAAATAACAGTTTTATATCAGTCAGTTCAAACAAATTACGGACGGACGAATGCTCTCTAACGGCAAATAAAGTTAACAGTGAAACTGTGCTTTTTGCGGAACTGTATCTGCATAATAAATATTTTTAAAGCCACGGTTATTTATTATTACCGTTTCCACAACCATCTAAACCATGTAATATGTTTTACAATACACTTACTCCAAAACCCGCTCTTATCCCACTGCGTGCAAAGGACTGTTTTCCGCACTAGTGCGGAAAAGTGCGCGTGCTCGCCACCACCACAATTTTGTTATAATAAAATTGTTTATAGTATCTGGCTGGGCGCGCATCAACCCCCACGAGGCGCAGGTCAACCCCCACGAGTCCTAAGTGTATTGAAAAACGTCGTTTGACACACGTGCAAATTTGTCACTGCAGGCCTCGGCTTCATAACGTAATCACCTACTGCTAGTGCATAACGTAATCACCTACTGCTCGTGCATAACGTAATCACCTACTGCTCCGCCTGGGTCTCAATGATAAACTTTCTGCACTTGTATCAAAATGTACACTAAATGTGTACTATTCCAGTGAAAAATTTGTTCCCATTAGAATTTCGACTTGCCAAGCATCATGTGAGGTTATCGATACATCAATTTAACCAATTTATTTTCATTCGAAGGGACTGCTTTATTTTCTGCTGTTTTCTTGAAAAAGCTCAAGGAGCTTGACGCCATACAAGTGAGGACAACTAACAAAAACCTGCCGAGTGCGACTCGGACTCGCCTAGAGAGGGTTCACCAAGCGACTCAGACTTGGCAAGTACGTAC
Organism: Leucania comma; assembly: GCA_958295575.1. NCBI lineage: Eukaryota > Metazoa > Arthropoda > Insecta > Lepidoptera > Noctuidae > Leucania > Leucania comma. The sequence goes on along the minus strand of OY282476.1, from coordinate 10,864,234 downwards.
TTGCTTGCAGTTGAAGTACGATGAATATTTGAATTATCACGTTTTTTTAGGGATATATCTATGTTCTAAAAATTGCTTTCAAAGACGAAGGTGACATAAAAAAAGGAATGATAACAAAATCGAGGAATACAGTTTGGTATTGCATCTACGAGTATAATGTCCATTCAAAGTTATACACCACTAGTCATCCAACGGACCAAAGAATTCGGTGCACTAAGTGTGGCCTATATGTCATATCACGTGCGGTTATTTTGAGGTCATTTTGTTGTGTTTTAAGATTTCCATATAATATGACTTTTGACACGAAAAAGCTACGACGTTTATTGTTCCAATTGTTAATTGCATATATAACATATTACTATATAATATTCCAATGAATATAAAGAAAGCTCAACATGTTAAAATAAAAATAATATATATATATAAAGAAGGTTAATTTACAAACAATGTTAATGAGGATAAGTGTGAGCAGTATACACTGTTAAATTTAGATCGTTTTAATCCCGTGGAGGGTCGATTCGGTACATGAAACACTATCGATTTGTAAAGATAAAGTTAAAAAATAAAGTAAGTACTTTTTTTTTAAAATGGGCTGGGCGAATCCAATGACCTGTAGGTAGTTAGTACACAACGACCGACAACTGCCTACAAGGTCATTGACTCGTTAACCTACTTAAAGAAATTAATGTCGTACATTTGTATATTAATTCAAAAAATATTTATTTTTTTATTTTATCTTTACAAATGGATGTGTTTCATGTACCGGATCGACCTTCAACGAGATTAAAACGATCAAAATTTAACAGTGTATAAAATAAAAAAAACGGAGACTTACTAAAATGTAAAATATCCTTTTATTTAGAAACTTGTAAAAATTTAATGGGCTTTTAATTGGAAATATTCACATATGTTTGAAACAAATAGACCTTGCCAACAACAGCTTTCTCACTATTTCCTCCAACGATTTCCTATGGATTGTGCGTCTATTTCCTCTATTTCTAGATCATAGGAATAATGTTTGCGCGCTGTAGCCAATCCATGCATGTTTCCTCAGTGGCGTGTCCCTGTCGGTGACATTTTTTCATTAAGTATGAATAATGTTTCGCTGACAGCGGAACGTAGAGCGGTGTCTGTGAGCCTGTTCATGAATGAAATATGCAAGCTCGTAGCGTTACTCTTTGTAATGTGAAACTGTAGGTAATTAAAACTAAAGTAGTTGTGCTAAGAATGCCAATTAAAATTGTTTGATGCTTATATCCTGGTAAAAGTATTTTAAGTAGGGCTGGTTATTTCGGGAAATTTTGGGTATTGATCAATAATAATAATCTTTATTCAATCTTTTATACAATATTGTTACAACAATATTGTGTAAAAGATTAAATATAGATTATTATTATATTATTTCATTAATTAGTTTTCAGACTAATGATTAATGCAGGCTTTACCGTAGGCGTGGGCTTGCGGACGCCAAGCAATAGGAAGCTTACCGTCAAGACGTCCACGTCCGTAGTATGCCATGCGCACTTCAAACAATTGTCAGCAAAACTGAAGGGCCCATCAGGGACGATACCTGCTAGGGTTGCGGGGGCGTATGAAAGAATGACCGTGGCCCTAATACATAAAGAGCAGCTGAAAGACACAGGTAGGTTTTAGTTAGTAAAAGTCTGACACGCCGTCTTGCTTCACAAAAGAGAGGGAGAAAACATTTGGTGGTTTCCCACCTCAAAAAAATGTTAGTATAATCCTCGGCAAACAAGTTGAACCATCATGGCAGTCGATCTTGAATGCGCAGTAACCCATTTTCGAGTCTCAAGTGAAGTGGGGAGCTGCACGTCGTAACCATAGCAATGGGTTCAACTTTTTAGCCGTGTACTATAGTCGTGTGTAAATAAACCCTATAGAAGCAATATTGTTAGTCCCCATCACGATGTTTATTAAAACCTTGTTAGCCCCCATTGAGTATTATGACGTTATAAGTAGCAAGGAAAATAAGTTTTTACAGCGTATAATTCCTTAATTGGTTCGCAGCGACAAGTACAAAAAATATTACTGTGTTTTAAAAAGAAATTGTAACTAAACTAAAAATTATGCTAGATCTTTTGGGATTTTTGGAGGAGGCCTCAGTCCTAGCAGTGGGAACATTATAAGGCTGATGCTATGCCATGCTTACTACTAATACCCGCTCTTATGCCTTCACTGTTAGGCAAGCAATCAGCTGTTTTTCTGCACTAGTGCAGAAAAGCGCGTGCTCGACCCCCCCAATAATATTATGATATTTATCGTATTGGGCTTTTTTATTTCATGGTAAGTGTATTGAACAACGTCCGCCTCGCCAAGGCTCGGGCGAATGGCGCTTCGGTCACAATACAAAATTTTCTCCAATAGTATAAAAATGTACTATATCAGACTGTATAAATAAAGTATTTAATTAATCTGATTATAAGATCATAGAGATTTGACATTATGTATATTTTACAAAGAGGCTACGTTGTTACTTCCTGTTGACATTTAGGTTTACTTTGACCTTTTTGTCACTTTTTCTTTGCCTTACCTAATAATATTTAACTATTGGGTTGACCGGTTGACCCTTCTGAATAAGATTATCCCTCGCGTGCGTTATCAAAGCCGTGTATTTTATTTTTCTATTTAGATCGATTCGACGTATTTTTTCCTAACTTGCATTGTTCCAATATGGTAAACATACGTTTTAATAGAAAAAAGAATATCAGTTGCCACCTTGTTGACTTGCCACTGTAGGATTTGGAGGTTGTTTGTTGTTCGTAAAGTCGGGGCGAAAACCGCTGCTACGGCAGTGCGGATAAGGCTCTGGCGGGATCTCACGGCAGTATGGAGACGACGCAATCCAATCTGTCGCAATCCAGCTCTGGAGACGACACAATCGTGGCGGTAAGTTCTCTCTTTTTGCAGTGGCTATAAAGGTGCCTATGATCCTACGTTAGGCGGAAAGTGAGGATCACTATCTCACCAGACATGGGTGTTTCGGGAGGTTCCTGTTTCGCGTTTATTTATTTATTACTTTATTGGTCACCTTAGCTTATTACAGGACAAACATTTATAAAAAATAAGTGTACAATAGGTTATCTTATTGTACAGGGCAATTTTACCAGATAACCTTTAAGTGGACTGAACGAAAGGAAAAGATTTGGGGTTGTCAGTGGTTCGACGGGAAGAAATGTCTAGATCGCCCGGAGGATACGGTGGAAGTCTGTCCCAGTTGGGTCGAGCCTCAGGATTGTATTAAAAATAAATTAATTATTTGCCAAAATATAGGTATACAAATTAGTATCATATTAACATGTGGTGTGCAAATATTTTAATTTTAGAAAACATACGATTTATTAAAAACATACAATTTACTAAAAATGACATAATATCTCTTTAGTTATTAAGCTTCATTTATCCGCATTTGTTTACCATCTTGAATAATAATACAGGTATAGACATACATTTTATGTACAGATTAAATTTCAAAATAATACTTACTTACTATCTATGCTATCTTTCACAACTATCGCACAATGCCTTTAGTCCCAAGCTAAGCAGAGTCCTTACCACGTTATACGAAAGAAATCCTACCTCGGAATGGCATGCATTTCTAATTTCACACAAATAAAGTTTAGTAACCTATAACGCCACCAATAACGGTTCATTTCATACATTTTTTAAATTTCCTTCTTGCAAGTGTTTTTACTCACAAAACACATTTGAAATTACGATAACAGTTTTTAATCCATCTGAAAATGTGTCCCTATTATAAACTGAAATAATCTATACAAATAAGTTGTGTAATATTTTACAGGCCCCTGTGTATTCTTCCTCCTTTTTCGCCTTTACAAGATTTTTACTCTAAGACGAATATACGAGTATGTATATAGAATATCAGCTTTTGCCCGTGACTACGTTTGGTTTTTTTTTCGAAGTGGGGAAATCATTCGAAAACTTCTACCGCTCTACCTGTACCGTTCAATTGCCCTTTGTGTACCAGGACCACGGTATCCCTTTTAGAAATTCTTCGTGGGACTTGAGTGAATGAATTGATGTTTGAGTGAATGTCGGTTATTGTGGACGCAAAGTCAGACAGACAAAAAGTAGACAGGATATAAGTTATTGACTTCGACTTTGCATTACGTTAGTGTTTTGGAGATTAAAGCTGATTTACCACATTAAAATCGGTTTAGTAGTTTATACGTGAAAACGTAACAGACAAAGTTTTACATCTATAGGTATATTTAAAAAAATGAATCCCCTATTTCCCCTGGTCACGCTATAACTTAAGAACGGTTGGACCAATTTTAATGATATATTTTTTTTTGTTTTGTTCACTAGCTTTTAAAACCTTCCCTCTCGGAACTCAAACAAAAATAAAAAGTAGATACATAATCTGAAATACTTTATTTAGATAAAAAAAAGGAAAAACGATATTAAAATATTTAAAATAAAAGACCTGTGCGAGGTCAAAAAGGCTCAGCATAAGCAGTGATTTTGAAAAAAAAAATACGGTGATGCGCACTCACGGAACACAGAGACGAATATGATACGAGTATTATATAGATCATTATTTCAGCCAAAAGTCACTGTTGGACTAAGGCCTCCCGCAAGCGTCGCCACAACGACCGGTCCTGTGCGTCTCGTATCCATCGGACTCCAGTGACCCTGACCAGGACATCGGTCCACCTTGTTTGAGGCCTTCAAATGCTGCGTCTTTCGGTACACGTTCGCCACTCCACAACCTTTCGGCCCCAACGGCCATCTGTTCTGCGTGCAATGTACCCTGCCCATTGCCATTTAGTTTGGCAATTTTTTGTGCTATGTCGGCTTTGGTTTCGATCCGATCACGCAAGAAAACTCCTTTTCATAGCCCTTTGGGTGCCTTTAAGTCTTCTTATGATAGATATATATATATAAAATATTATATAGATAAGAATAAAATAAAATATACTAAACTTATAACAATTATATAATAAAATTCAAAAAAATGTGGATAAAAAAAGTACATTCAACCATACATTGACATCCGATACTTCGATAAAATTTATGGAACGAAGCCGCGGGCAAAGGCTAGTTTGTAATAAATTGCACATGCTACAAATATGAATTTATTATAACGCTAATATTTTTAACTGACTGCTTTATCTTCACAGAATTCGAAACGTTTCACAACCAGAGCACGTCGATTTGAAGATTATGATTGCAATTCCAAGGAATCGTTTTATTTGATCGAGATCAAAGTTTCCTCATTCTTTTCACCTTGATTTTTATTTGAGAGTTTCATGCTTATTCTTATCTTTTCAATTTAGGATCATAATGTCGAAAGCTTTATAGTTTTCAGTTACATTTTTAAGTACTTATTTGTTTCACTACGGGGATACACCTTCCTACCAATTTCCTTCAAAGAATCTCCTGCCAATGAAGAAACCCATTCCTGTTATATTGTTATTTTATTCATTATTCATACATTCCTTCATTGATTCGGAAAACGTACTTAGGCCTAAGCCGCTATCCATCCATCTGTCCGTCTGTCTGTCCGGCCGTCGGCCCGCGGGCTGTATTTCATAATCAGTAAGAGGTACAGAGTTGAAATTTTCACGTAATGTGTATTTCTATTCCCACTACAAAAACAGCTATAATAATTTTGAATTTCAGTTTTAATGTTGTGGTACGGAACTTTTCGTGTGCAAGTCCGACTCACACTTGGTAATAAAATAATTTCTTTTTATTGTTGGTTTTGTATTGAAGTCGGTTGTATTTTGTAAAAAGTTTTTATTTTTTAATACTAGATGTCGCTAGCATACTTTTAAAGTTACATTTTGAAGCCCATGTTTCTTCCACTACTGAGTAAAAATCTTCCTACTTTCTTCATTCATAATATTTTTTTATAAGTTTCTAGTTGAAATTACAATTATTTTTTATCTACATAATATAATATTGCGGTAATCAGATAATTGTTAGAATTTGCTATTATTAGGATTAATCTAATTTTACTCATTCCAAAAAGTGTCGGAAAATTTGGGATTTTGGTAAACAATTTTCTAATTCAGTGATGATGTTTAATTAACGTAAGATTCTCGTTAAAATCAAAGTTAAATAGCTGTATTTTCTGACATGAAGTTCATGTACCTTTTTTTTTTTGGTGGTGCAGGCTGGGTCTCTACAGTTTGCTGACAACTCCAGTGCGCGCCGTAAACGACTTGAGCTCGGACCGGTCTGTTACCAGACGGACGGACAGCGAACTACCCACTGCCCACCGTCCGCGAGCCCGCGCCTACGGTGGCCGGAAATTGGGATCGGAATCCTGGCGGCGGCGGCGGCGTGTACGCCGTTGCCTGATGCGGTCGGCCTCCTCCTTTGCTAGCATTACTGCTTTGCAGAAGGAGGCGACCGCCTGCCACTTCTCCTCGCTCCGGAGCATGGCTTGAACCAAACCCCGGCGCGAGAGATCGCTGCCGCAGATGCTGAAATTATGATGACGATGATGACTTTTTTGTTACTCTCTGTTTTCGATTTGACGACTATTTTTTATCAGTCGCATGAGCATCTTCCAAAAGTCGCTAGGCGGCTAAAGTATCGTGTCTGCAATGTAATGGCCCTAAGAGAATATCGTATGCAACCAATACATGTAAGATATGTCACCGATGTATTCGGCTACATGGCATGCCATTTCCCGTGCTCGATAGCATCCGCTGCGGCACGATCTACAAGATAGTTGAATTACAATTCCAATATTGTGTTTAAGCAGATGTAAATGTTAATGTTTGTTTACATTTCAGTAATATCTACTGCCCGTATTGTCGGTTTGTAAATGAAATTTTGTTAAATTAAGAATTTTGTTAATGAAAGTCTGATTACAAAATACAATGAAATAACATATTACAATTGAACAATGTGAATTATATACGAAGAAAAACTAAACAACGAACTGTGTAGGTGTACTGCAAATCTTGCACCATCCAATGGCGAAGGAATGGAGACTGAAAGTCTTTATTGCTTTGTCAGTCTTGGCCTGTCTGCGAAAACGCTTACTATATGTAAGTTCTTACAGTCCATCCAAAGGTTGTCTAGTAGATATTGCTGTCAGCCATAAGACTTCCATTGTACCCACAGATTTAAGGTTGTGTAAAAGTTTTATTACTATTTTGGTGTACCATAAAGTTTATTCTATTCTATACTGTTGCTGCAGGACCTAGCACGAATCAGAAATAATGCTCTTATCATAACAATTCCCAGTTTATTGAAACTTTATCAAAGGGGAATTATCGAACGTGCAAGTGATATTCAACAGTTTTATGCAATTTCCCATTGAATATCATCGCTCACGATATTAATGTGCTATTACATATTTGCGTTAATATTGCATTCATCATGTTATGTATTAATTTTGCTATAATTTTAAATCAGTCGTTAGTTGGAATTATTTATTGATGTGTGTTTCATTAATTAAGGGAATGGAACCGAATATCTGTTTTATTTTTTATAAATGTTTAATAAGTTTTGCAATTAATAGTAAAAATATTATATGATTAGGCTGTACTTAGTCACTGCAAATTCGTACTTACAGTTAAACAACGAAAATAGTCCTTGGTGCAACGACATAAAGAGGTTGAAAATGTCAAATTGTTTCCACTAACATGTGATCAACTTTACATGTGTTTCTACTGAAATTGTGTTATGGTTTCATTTATTGTCAAGGGTCGGAAGACGTGGATTCAACCAAGCAGAAAAAATAACCATTCAATTTACAAGGAGTTGTATGTTAAAGGGAAATGGGTGGATTTTCATTAGTAAAAGTGGAACGCTTCCTCTCGCTCCACCCAAAAAGGGAATGAAAATAGAACGTGAATTATTCAATGATTTTTCAGCAAAACAAAAATGGTTTTTATGCACTGGCTTTTAAAAATGCGTCGTAAATGTGCTCTAATTAGATTTTTTTTAATTCACCGTTTGTGAGTGCCTTCATCGTTATTCTCAACAAAGATATTTCATCCGAAAGACGTCATATGTTGAACATAGCCCATAGGCCTGAATAAATGTCTCCAAATCATATGAACCTGTGCATTTAACATCCAGCGGAATCTTGCGGCCCTCTCGAATCTTCTCCATCTTTAAAAAGTGGAAATCATCTAACAGCTCGTCCCACTACACCTTTGCTAACACCCACCCGTGATCCATCATTTGCCTATTGCATTTCAGGGCCGCGGTAACTCTTCGAACAATCCCGCAACAGTCATCGGTCCTAAGAAACCCGTAGTGTTAGACATTTCATGTACCGGATCGAAGCTCAACGGGACTAAAACGATCAAAATTTAACGGACTGACTAGAGAAATCCGATATCAAATATCTCTACGTTTTTTTTTTTTTTTTTTTATTGTAGGTAAAATCATCCAATGACAAATCCCGCCCTTGGGTGGAGCGGGAAGTAGTGTCAGACTCTTACTGACTAAAAACCTACCCCGTTCCTTCGTTGCCTATAGTGCCGGGGCTGAGCCTTCCTCTCAGAAAACGGCCCTTGACCCCAGCAGGCTTCGACCCTGCCTGCCTGCAGTTAGCAGGCTGGGTCTCTTCGGTATGCTGACAGCTCCTTGAGGCGCGCGGGAACAGAACGCGCCGTCGACGACTTGGGCTCGGTCCGGTCGGTTACCAGACAATCGGACAGCGTGCTACCCATTGCACACCGTCCGCAAGCCCGCGCCTACGGTGGCCGGAAATCGGGATCGGAATCCCGGCGGCGGCTGGGGCGAGCGCCCCGTTGCCTCTGCCTGATTTGGTCGGCCTCCTCCTTTGCTAGCATTACTACTTCGCAGAAGGAGGCAACCGCCTGCCATCCCTCCTCACTACGGACCATGGCCTGAACCAAGCCCGGCGAAAGAGATCGCTGCCGCCGATCAAATATCTCTACGTAATATTTTCCTAAGTTGCATAATAGTTTAATGTTAAGTCGCAATACGGTAGCAGTAAAGCATGAAGCTCAATTTGATTGCGTCCCAGATTAATCGACGCCCGGTCTGGGGGTTAAGGCGGAAACCAGTTAATAAGTTCTAGCTAGGAAACCTTGCTTTTACGACTGATCAGTTTATCTTGGCTTCGTTATGTGGATAAGTTAATAATCTTGCTGAATCTACTCCTAAGAAAAGTACACTCGGATGCCAGAGTCTGAGATACCTGATAGATACTGGCAGTCTAGGGTTTTTTTACTTAAAGAGTGGATGTGTGAAAGGGCCGAAACAGATAACCGCATTACATCGACGCAACGAGGTTGTGTTTCGGCCCAAAATGAATGAGTTTCTTTCTTACCATAGAGGCCGGAGTCTAAGTTTTCTGATAGCTACAGTCAATGGGTCTTTAAGTCAAGAGTGGATATATTACTTCTAGGCAAACGTGCTCCTTTGTTGACCACATTCGCGCTTACCATCAGGTTTTTTTTGGTGGGAAATCGTCTAATGACATCTCCCATCCTAGGACAGAGCGGATGGGGCGTGTCAGACTTTTAGTGTCTAAAACCCACTCCTATGTTCCGTCATTGCTTTACATTCCAGGCCCCGGGTTTTCCTTTCAGAAGCGAAGCTATTGCCTCAGAGGCTTCGACCCTGCTGGACCCCTACGGTTTTGCAGTCATCTATTTGTGGAACTTGTAGAACACTACACACGTTTATAAGTATTTTTTTCAAAACCTATTTGCAAATTAAATATCATTTATTGCAATCAGGAAATTATGAAACAACCTACATACGACTATAAACGATAAAAATTGATCCACAGTTGCAATAGATTACGTAGGAGCAAACATAAAATGACTGATATTGTGAAGCTCACCGTCTCATAAAGGATGTTGATGGGGCTGCCCCGCTTCTGAAGTGCATCACGTATGTTTGCAGACGCACGCGTTGATGGCTTCCACGCCATCCTCAGACGGAAATCTTCCTCTTTGCTCTGCAGAGTGCGGGCTAGCTCCAACTCCATCCTGAAGACCATAGCGGGGAGGTACGATTCTCCTCTGTTGGGTGATGTTGTTCACAGGTGCATCGTGAACAACCACCTAGTTTCAAAATAAATTAGACTGATAGTATTAGGTTTTACTAACATAGGTTTTATTGTTCTTTGTTTACTAACCCATATGGATGTAGCTTTTCCGAATTAAAGTTTTTTTTTTTTTTTAAAGACCAGATTGACGCTCGGCCCATTTTGTTCCATGCGTGCTTCAAAGCTATGCCAATATGATAACAGAAGCGTTAGAGCCGATGCCAGAAAAATCAACAGGACTATTCGAAAGAGTCACTACGGCCCTGAAACGCGCTCCACGCAGTGGGAACTGCAGGATTTTTGTGAAAAGGAAATCCGTAGTTTTAGACCACAAAAGGGCAACTGAAGGATATAGGCCTGTGAGGTTTTAGTCAGTGAAAGTCTGATGCGCTCGCAAAGTCATTGGGTGATTTCCCACCTTAAAAAGAAGCATTTGTTAGTATTCGTGTAGAAATATTTTATATATTAGTTCTAAATGTATGGTGATAATCTAATCACATCATATTATGCATCACTATTCATCTGTACCTCCAATCTCACAGCACTGTGACTGAACACAGCTTTGTGGAAGTGGCAACAACCGAGCTTGATTGAATTGCTCATTACAGCAAAATGATCAGCACATACATATGTTGCCGTAAGAGTGCGGAATACGTTAATGTGCATATTAATTAGGTAATCTGAAAATTACCGGGTGCTGAAATTTCACTTAAAGTATCAGATTATCTATATTGTACTTCTGGGTGGTTATAAAAGAAATAACCACGAAAGCCAAAGCGGGAGCTCCGCTTCACTCTTGCCTCGGCCTTCTAGCCGTCCGTGTTGGTGTGCCCTAAAATAAAAATGTCATCAAACTTTACATTATTATTAGATTACAATGAATTCGCCTGTTTTTGTCAAACAAAGAACTTTGAATAACTTACCGTATGCTTGGCCGTTAGTACACAGATTATCCAGGAAGTTTGCAGATATCAAGTTAATATTAGAACTTAATCATTCTTTTCTACTTTGACGGATTCAATCAGATAATCTGCAGATTAAATAGTTAATCTGCACTCTAACTGATTAAGGCACATTAGCGGTAACATATCCACGTATATAGTGTGTTTACACAGTAAGTCAAAGTCCTCAGTCAAGATTAATATATGCTAAAACATTTGCCCATTGCGCAAACTCGACTTTGACAGCCGCCATACCTATTATTACGTGTGACAGAACATTGCACATTATCTATTCTGTTTCCTATTAATTCATTATTACAAATTGATACAATAATTTACTAATACATTGCCCGATAGAATGAGAAACACCACGCTGGGCTTAAAAAAGGGGATCATAAAATAAAAAAAGGTTGCCAGGCTAAAATAGGATTGGGAAAATCACGTCAGCCGTATGCACACTGAGCGTTGGGCATGAGGCTGGATGACATGACATGATGATGAGGAGGATGGACAACGACACCGAGGCCGACCTGGGAAGAGGTGACGAAATGCCGTGGCATATCGTGGCATCTTGTTCGAGGTGGCTCAAGAAAAGAATACCTCACACAAGTAGGAGGAGTTCTTTGCCCGGGTATGGGAAAGAATAGGTTACTTAAAGAAAAAACATTGTCTCTGGCCTGACCAGACCGCAAGTTTCACTCATTCATAGTTTTTCACTAGGCAACATAGAGGCCAAGAGCTGAACTACCGTGAAACTGCCTCGATAGCCTCGTGGTCGCAAGCGCGACAGCTGTGCCTGAGGTCCTAGTTTGATTCACAGGTTAGGCGAAAAGTAATATTGGTTTTTTTTCCGTAAGGAATTACTCTGTAGCTACCTGGAGTTTAAAAGTTGGAGATCGCGGAAAGCACGTTAATGTGTTTGTTCCGTTCGTGATCTCTTTCAGTTTTTGTCGGATTTCCATCCCATCGGGCTAGCCGATAAAGTAAAAGACAGTGCGACGTGCACATGCTTGAGTAGGATTATTATCGTAAAAAATATGGTCTTCGTTATGTTTCTATATGTTTCTCATTTGTACAAAATTTTTTGTTTGATTTGTACAGGTTGGATCTATGCCTGCTAAATACGAGCAGAAACAAGAAACCAGTGCAGATATTATGTTGAAGTCTTACAACGTGGCTTGAGAAATGTGGGAGTATTGTACATCTTTGCCTTTGGGGAATTTAGACGTGTTATGTAAATGACTCAATGATGGCTCGTAGTGGTCACGTGTTGTGTACGCAAGGGTAATGGAGGATGCGACTTTGTTTCTCTTGGAACACGTCTGTGTTTACTTTACACTTAAGTTGTATTGAAGCGTACTGTCAGATTCCACGAAACCTTTTCATCTTGTCTATGATATTGACTAATGATTAGTAAATCTTGGTTAGACATCTCCAAGACTGCTAGCGTATATATGGATATTTCTGAGAGTACGATTTCTTTGCGACTCCCATATGAAGACTCTTAGATCATCAGATAATTTGAAACTTAAAATGCCAATGCATTCAAGTACCTTCCTGGATAAGGCATTCACTGTCCAGGCCGCTCGTCTATGGAATGCATTGCCTGTGACAATAAAACGTGCGCAAACACTGCCTATGTTCAAAAGGCTTGTGAAGGAGCATTACTTGACACTGTGACCTTGCTTTCGACGTATCACTTATTCTCTTGCCTGTATATGTTTTGTATATATGTATCTATTTAAGTATTAAGTACCTATATAATTTTTGTTTGCTTTTATATTTGCACCAAGTGCAACCCCATTTGGTGTCCTGGCAATTTCTATCCATACTAGGTTGTCTGGAAGAAATCGCCGAGTGCGATAAGGCCGCCGATTGTATGTTTTCTTTTTTATCAGGTTTCCGTTTATAATATATATTGTAATCTTGGTGTACAATAAAGTGTAAATAAATATTCGATTCGAAGATTCTAACGCACTTTGGGCGACGTAATTTTTTTGAAAACCGGGATTAGCCGAAATTATTTCGAAAGAGTAACCGCGGACCTGAGCGGTAAATAATCTTAGGTTCTATTCAGAAATACCCCGTGGCCATAGTGAGTATTGGCTTTGCTGGCCCCTTGCGGTTTGCCTGAAATCTCTTTGAGGCGCGCGTCAACGCTACGGGCCATCGATGACACGGGCTAGATCCTTATCGGATGGCCAGGAGGGAAGCTACCCATTGCTCGTCATCACCAAGCCCACGCCCACAGGGGCCGGAGACTGCCCTGCAAATTCCAACACCCGGGGCGTCTTCTATGGCAGCGGCTGAAGCGTGAGGATGTCCGTTCCCACACGGCCGTAGCCATCACCTTCGCTAGAATTACTGCTTCGTAAAAAGGATTCGGCTGTCCTTGAGGGGCATACACCTCCACCGAATTCTCCACCGTGTACTCAACTCAAGCAATAATTACTCCTTAATCTGAAATAGGAACCTCCCATACTTTTCATGTCGTAAAGCGCCTCTCCAGCCACTCATCATACGGCCCCGTAAGAATACGGGTGGGTTTAAGTCTGACACTCGCTTTCACTCTCTCTAATAATAATAATTCGTCTCGCAAAACATCAAGTAACAAAAAAGATTATACTCGCAAAATAATTAACTACTCGTATTTACATAAAGAGAAGTAGCTGTCAACGTGGGAGAAATTGTCGACGCAAACGAAGTAGGTACATCCCTAAATCCGCCTGATACGAGAACGAACTCGACACCGGCTACAATTTGTGAGAAAAATTGCACACTCCTTAGTTTTATTACTTTTTTATAGTTTTTCTGAGTTCAAGCTTTCTGTTACACTTTAAAACTGGTCGGTCTTTGTTGGCCAAGTTCTCCTTCGCACATTAAACTAAAACTATTCATAGAACTGCACTCGAACGTTTTTTATTTTCTTCTTTTATAGTTTAAGCTGATTGCTAATTAAATAGGAAAGTCTAGCGATGAAAGGCTAACAATCCCTTAATGGATCTTCACTAACTTCGTTAATGAATATAAATAGACTTCAATTTTCAAGAATAATTGAGACTTAAGAAAATTGGGAAATACGATAAAAATAACGAAGGAAAAGTTCGTAATGAAATTTTAACTTTGTAAAACTTTGCAACTTCTTTGCATACTTGGATTTGTAATCCAAATATAAAGAATTCGAGGCGAAAAGTTAAAACCGTTGTGTTTTACACAAAACGCTGAAATGTTTCATTATTTATTACGCTGCTAATCCAACCTTAGCAAACCACAAAATGAGATAAATTACATGATTTAACCTAATCTTATCTATGTAACGTGTAACTAAAACCCATCAAGACTATAAATCCAAATCAAAACTGTATGAAAACTTCTTTTAAAAGCCCCATATGTCAAAGCTCTTTCCTGCCAAACGCAATTTTTCCCGACCGCAAAATATGGCTGAAACACGCGTACTAACGTCTATTTTGTCAACGGCACAATGGCAAACAAAGCTCGGCATTTAGCTTGCCTTCGGTGGGACAAGTCGTGACAGGGACAGCCGGGTAACAAGATAAGCAGGATGTCCTGCACGCGAACCGTCCTCCCTAATCCTACGACGCAGCTCCACGAACCACGATACTGTTCAGATCGGCTTTACATTGCCTCCACTTGTCAAAATAGTCATCTTAAGACGGGTAACTTAATGTTTTGGTAGTGAATTGTGTTTTCATTAGTGTTGTCAGTTAATGGGGTGGTGTGTTTGTTGCTTTTCGAACAAATTAGTGTTTATAAGGTTGTTCATTAATTGTATTTGCTTTTGATGGTCTCTTCTTAAACCTATAAACATGTGTCATCGGCTGAAATCGGTGGATACAAATAATTACAAATAATTTATAAATAATACAAATAATTTATTTTCTTTCACAAATTAAGTTATTTATTCTTCCTGAAACCAAAGGTACAAAGGCGGACTAAATGACCTTTTAGACAAAAGGGGGTGAGGTTGCAGGATACCATGTAGGAGATGCTGAGTACATGTAGCTCAGCACTATGGAACTATTGAAAGGATTGAAGGGAGGCCTTTGCCTAGCAGTGAGACAGTAGAGGCTAGATATAATAATAATTAAGTAAGATTTTTACGATACATTTTAAAAGCGTTGAATAACAAGACTATTTGGTTCAGAAATAATAAAGATTATGTATTTTTGTATTTTTATGTCCTGGAATAGCATATATGATACGTTTTATCCTGGAAGTATGTTCCCTTGAGACAAATTCCTACGTTCATGAGAGTGAAGCCGCTGGCAGCAGCTTGTAATAATATATTTGTATAGCCAGGGGCCCAAGTCTGCTATTTTTGTAAATTTGACATTCCAACACAAACTCATTATCATTCTGGTAAAAGTTCTTAATCTGCTAAATCATAATGGTCGATCATTGGTCGGTTATTGGTTTCGTAAACGAATGGTGGTAGAATGACTTTGTCGTATTCAGAAAAATCTAATGGTAAGTCACTAATCAAAGGAACTGACACAATTTTAGCAGATTACCCCATAAGTCAGAAATTAATTTGTCATTATGTACGAGATTAAAATTTCTTTCAATGGTGTGTTAGTGATTGACTGTTAGAAAGTCATAGTGACGCCATTATAGTTTACCAAACTTATCAAAATCAACCATGATGAAATCAATGATAGACGATTCTGACACTATTGTAATAGGAGACTAGAGGCC
The DNA here is from genome assembly GCA_958295575.1 of Leucania comma. Taxonomy (NCBI): domain Eukaryota; kingdom Metazoa; phylum Arthropoda; class Insecta; order Lepidoptera; family Noctuidae; genus Leucania; species Leucania comma. Next base: position 10,848,541 of record OY282476.1, on the reverse strand, counting down.
CTGTAGGCTTGTGTCTGGGTGTCTTGTGTATGTGAGTTTACATTTATGTGAATACTCCCACTATACACTAGTAATTCTTAGTGTAAGGCAAGACTTTTATTAAAGAAAAAAAAAAAAAAAGATTTATCTATCGATTTTGCAAAAGCAAACCAAATTTTCGACCTAGAAAGCTAAGCCACCAAACATTTAATTGGTTTCAACTCTATTTCAAATTGACATGGAAACCAGAGATTCTCAAACTTCAGTCCATGTCGTAACCATACTTCTTGTAGATTAATTAATCGGTTTCTTCAAAATAAGGAATTATTAATTACCTAGTTACTTAATTATATTTGTCGCGAGTTCACGTAAAAGCTTTGGTTAAACTCGTTTATACTTAGATGCCTCAAACTTTGTTTTCCAGTTTCTACAAGCTTTGTTAGATATTATATTTGCCAGACGGAAATACTCAAAGGAAAATATTGTTGTTTTCAACTCTAGTTTTTCATGATTAACCTTTTGCCTTGTTTTACAAGTAACTATAAAATTGATCTACGAAACCATTGTGTAGTTTTTGGGATTTGTTCAAGTGAAGTTCAGTGGTTTTTCTAATTATTTTACAAATTGGTTTCTGGTGGATATTGTGATCTGAAATTTGTGCTCGTATCTCAAGTAAACAACTGGACATTGAGAATTTTATTTTAATATTAATCTTTGCGAGTGGTTTAGCCTGCATCAACGTACGAATATAAAAAATATAAAGATAACACTTTATTCCTGAACGAAATAGGCATTCTACTTGTCTAAAAATTATTCTTATTTCTGTAGTTTTTGATTTGTTCATTAGTAACGTAAATTAAGACCGCCCATTGTACTCTTATTTATAATAATGTTTGTTCTATTTTTTTTTTGTTTATGTGGTGTACAATAAATATTATAATAATAAATAAAAAATCTAATCTTTGATCTTTAAAATATTAATATAGACTGACTAGCCTAGCGAAGCTTACTGAGAAGGCTGACTCGATATATTTGCTGTTAAATTCTGCAGAAACATTAGAATGTGTTACATCCACATTTTAATTGAAAATAAAGTGACTGTATACTAAAACTAAATACTAAGAACGTAACACTAGCTAAATACACAAGAAAGAAAAATACATGGTGAAAAAGTATCCACGTGTAACTTCTTTTCTTTTCATCAAAATTATGAAACAAATTTCAGGGTAAGGTCTATTTTTAAGACCCCAGTAACCGAGTAAGGTGTTATATTAAGGCTTTGTGTGTTCGGAAGGGAATGAATAACACAAATATTTGCACAATCTTCGGATTATAAGGGTAGCCTCCAGCTAACCAAGATTAATAACAAGTTAATATCAATCTCAAAGCCAACCTCACACCTTTGAGCTGTTATAAGAGAAGTTAAGACTATCCGAAACGGCTTTCGTATCTCTCGAAAGTGATTGTTATTTCACAACACTCCACAATCTTTGAACAAAGAGCAATCGAAAGCAATTTAAATTCAAGACCCCACTCGACCGCAATTATTTACACAACGGCACTACACTATCCTTAAATCTGTATAAATATTCATGAAACTGGTTTATAAGGAGACCCCTTGCTCTCTTTAGCGACGTAAACGAAAGTTGAGTGACTTTTCAGTTTCCCTTTTCCACTCTCACTCGTATCATGCGCAACTTATAAACTGCTTTAGCATAATACGAGTATATTAACTTTGAGAGCAGTGGTAGCCGAGTTGTAAAGGCCCCGACTTACTAGTTGTAGGTCGTGGGTTCAAACCCAGCCAGGCGCATTGCTTTGTGTAAATTATCACCGCAGCGCTGCTCTCAAAACGGTGAAGGAAAACATCGTGAGGTAACCGGCATGTCCAACTCGCACCGGGCCCGCGTGGTGGATTACGGCCTATTCCCTCTCCTAGAGAGGAGGCCTGCATTCCAGCAGTGGGAACATTAAGTTATAAGTATAATTGATGACAGTGGTTAAAAATCGGCTTTTGCGCTGACAGCTGTGTCGTGCGTTTGATCATCAGCCGGGAATAGTAAATTTTGATACAAGTGTAGAAAGTTTGTCATTGCGACTTAAGCGGAATTCGGTGTTATGGAGCCGAGGGCTGAAATAATAAAGCACGTGTTTCAAACGACGTTTTTCAATATACTTACGTTTCGCGGGAGTTTCCCGCATCTCGAGGGGGTCGACGTGCGTCCAGCCTGATACGATAAATAATTTAATTACAATAAAATTGTGGCAAGGGCGAGCACGCGCCCATTTCTGCACTAGTGCGGAAAACAGTCTGTTGCTTGCCTGGAAGGGGTACGATAAGAGCGTGTTTTCGAGTATAGGCTATAATTTATTTTTTTAATAACCCTTTATTTAAAAAAAAATTATAGCCTACAGATAGTTATTCCAAATGTCTTGTTTTTGTGAGTTTAATTGATAAAACTATGTATGTTATTAAAGTCTACGCAGTTTTCAAAGACATGTTACGTGTCTTTTTTTAGGTAGGAAATCATCCAATGACATCTCCCGCTTTAAAAAAAAAACGGGTCTTTAAATTTTTTGGTTCTATGACAAGTCGGATTCCTAACAACTTGTAAGTCAGGGCCGTTACCACAGGGCCACCACTGCTAACATTAGGTATTATGATTTTCCACAAGAATACTCTCTAGTTACAAAATTCACTTGAAGAGACGTGACTTAAGTGCTGTTTCAAGAGGTATCTCTTCTAATTGAAATGTAAATCTCCGTGAATTTGTAGAAAACGTTTTTTATTCATTTAAGACGCTTAGTTTTGTTATACAGCTACATAGTCTAGAAAAGCTGTTTTAATCCAGTGTTGAATCAAATTCATTAAACCCAATTTTAAAAAAGGAGGTTGTAAATTTGGTTGATTTTTTTTTCTTTGTTACCATCATTTATGAACTGATTTGGAAATAAATCAAGTGGAGAAAGTTTGTGATTGCGACCAAGGTGGAATTTGCCCGAGCCGCAGGTGAGGGTGTTATAAAGCCGAGCGCTAAACGACAAATATCCACGTGCTTCAATAGACTTATGAAGAAATAAATAAACGAGGGTTGACCCGCAACTTTTGGAGGTCGCCAGCGCCCAGACTGATACGAAAAATACAATCAATTGTGATGGTCCCGCGGGGCGAGCTAACGTACTTTTCCACACTAATGTTCAAAGCAGTACATTGTGTGCCTAAAAGTCGTAGGGATAAGAGCAGATTTTCAAGTAAGTGTATTGAATTATTTTTTTGTTACTGCATCCAGATTCGAATATATTTGCAATTCAAAAAAAGAAAACAAAGATTATGTTATCGATGAGTTTTCGAGTTTGATGAATATTTTGTGTAGTTATGTTGGTCAGCTTGGCTCCGTTGTGGGTAAAATTAGTGCGTGAATAACATTTAAGTTGGAGCTACATTTTACAGGGTGTCGGTGTGCACATGAGCCCGCAGTTGACGAGGGTCCATTGTCAGATTGTTTGCGTTGGAAAACAAAATTTTAATATCTTCGCTGTCTACATAGGCTTACCTATTCTAAATTTGCTTCACAAGTTATTGAATAACATTGCAAAGTTTTGGACGTTTAGTGAATTATGTACGGGCTTAAAATTAAAAATACCACTTGATGAATTATTTTCATTTATTTTAGTTATGGATATAAGTTTAACATATGGTTGGCGTCTGATTGCTTTGTTTTTTGGATTAACCATTCTCATTTTCTTCATTTTGTTACCTATTCGATTTTTATTAATTAAATACTTAAACATCAAACTACAAATCATTTTAAAATACCTCCTTTACATTTTTATTAGCATGTGCATGTTCTTTTCTTTTGATGATATCTTTGGTGAATTTATTTTTATAAATTTTTGTTTAGCTTTGCAAATTTCCAATACCAACACAACAAAACACAAAAGTAATAGAAGTCTATGAAGATGAAGATGTAGTCTATGTTGATGGATTGTTTCATCTAACTAAGATTAACATATTTAGATTAGTATTCTACATTACGGTGGGTATAATCAACCCAACAATAATAGTGTAAGCAATGATCGTAAAGTCGAAAACCAAACAGCTTGCGAGTACCCCGGAGCTGATGATTAGCGCGCCCTACACCACTTGGCGGTCCCGTCACGTAAGGCCCAATCTGCTTAGCGGGACACCTTTGTGTCGACCCTTTTATTTGGGTCGCAAAGCCCTTAGATACACAGAAACTGATTCACAGATAAACACCACCGAGTCGTTAGCAAGATATACAAACCTCCTTTTAAGGCCAGGTTCTACTCATTTTGAACTTTTTTAAACCTCTAGAAATCTACAAATATAAAAGAACACTGAAAAATTATTTGACTAAAATTGACTTTATGATCAAGCGTCGGGAAAAAATCAAAACAAATAATATAAATATTTTGGCTCGATAAAAAAAAAATCGCGAATCTGACCCTAACTTACGATTTCAAACATGTACGAAATTACGTTATGGAAATATTTGAAAGTTACAAAAAAAAAATAAAGCTTGTTATTTAAAAGCGTCTCGCAAAAACAAAAACCTCGAATAGTTATTATTATTTTTTTAATAAAAATAAAACCACTGTTTCGGGGCCGCGAAGTCGACGGAGATCCGGGCGGAGTTCAAACACAATAATCAGTGACTACAACCGGCCCTTAAAGTTTATTTACCTATATTATTGAACGAATTGAGTTCAGGTCGAACATCCCGTAGCAAGCGTTCTACCGAGCTACAGTCCGGACTGTAGTTCGGTTCCCGTTTATCAAACACTGACACAGTTCCAGTAAGTGATCTACAAAGTATCGACTGACAATGACAAACACTACTCATAACTCATAACGAAATTACGAGGACGATTCATCCCCAAAGTTGGCAAAGTACCTACTTCGCAGCTTATCATCGAGGGACAGAATTGCTTCAGTTGAACAAAGTAATCGTCGAGGTATCTGAATGAGTAATGAGAGCGGTTAGTTTAAACGAGTTATTCGTATAGTTGGAATCACACTCTCACTAATCTCTAGCATCAATTATGAACTGAATACGAATGTAACAACCGATGAAAACCGTTGGGGCGTGACAAACAGTCATTAAAATTCGGGATCAGACGGGATTTGGGCGAGATCCATCAGAAATTAATATTTGAGACGTCAGCTGCTCCACACCTGGAAATTGTCTAATAAAGCCGCCTTATGAACTCGGCTTTTATAAACTTTGTGCGTCTACAGCGTTTTAAGTGCCTTATCTCCGCGGAGAGGAAAAAAGTTGACGCGGTTTACATCCTTTGTTACGCGCCCACATCATTTTTAAGCAGTTGGATGAGCTTGTAAGAAAATTATTATCCTTTCTGAGCTATGGATAAGCAGACTGCGTGGCAACACCAACAGCATCCTAAAAATGCTAGCTTATAAGTTTCACATCCCTTTGGTTTGGAACCATTCCCAGAAGACTAAGTCACTTTCTGTTATTAATTACTGACATAGTGTTTTAAAATCACACTAATGATGTTTGTATAAATAAATAATAACAGTGGAGCAGTGGTGGCCGAGTGGTAACAGTCCCGGACTTACGAGTTGTAGGTCGCGGATTCAACCCAGCTAGGCGCATTAATTTGTATAATTTATTTCATCACTACTGTAATTTATTACATCAATTTATGCATTCGAAGACATGTGACATCCACCAACCCTCACTGGGCCCGCGTGGCGGATTATGGGCCATTCCCTCACCTAGAGACAAGGCCTGAGTCCCAGCAGTGGGAACATTTTATGTCTGATGCTAATAATAATAACCCTGTTTCCGATTACCGGTGGGACAACATTTTTTATATTTTTAATGGTTTTTTATGATTTATATCTAGAAATATTTAAAAATATAATTTATATTTATCTGTAAATGAATAAATGGAATAATAATAAATGATATGGAGCTATCAAAACAATATGCGTTCATAGTCGAAGTTTGTTCAGCACTTAAGGCTTGTTAAAACCGTTCACTAGGGTGAAGTATAAATCTATGTAAACAAATAAACAAAACCAAGAAACAATTTCCCGCCTACCTAAAATCTTTTCACGGCCAACAGTGTCTACCTCCGAGAATGGAGTGTCGGGGAACGTGAACCGAAATTGCTCGAAGGGTTCCGTCAGTGTTGCAGTTTCGCTGTACAAATTTCTTGGAGAATATTATAAGACGCCCGAGGGTAGCAGACCGGCTGCGCAGAGGACCGTTGAACTTTGCAGCTCTTTGTGAAATTGCACATTCCACTTTGCTTTTTTAAACCACACATTTTTAAATATTATTTTACATCGTCTTGTGGAAACGTTATTTTATTTTCCTTTATTAAATGAAATCTAAATGGATGTGATGTAATAAAATGTTATTTTTCTACCAAAAACCGTCTCGGCTCTTTGCCAAGATTCATTGTCAGAAAGGGTTTAGCAAATACGTCTTTTCGGCTTTTACCTTTAGTCTGTCTTGTGAAAGCAACGTGATTGTCTGCGATAGTTTATCGTGATTTTCCAGAAAGCAAGTACAATAGATTTAACTGTCATAAATGGCTCAGGTCGAGCGCTGATTAGAGGGAATCTGGAGCTCGCTACAATCGGTTCAGCGGAGCCTTAGATATCTATGATTTTAGTAGTTATACAATATTGAACATTCCGTAAGTATTTAGTATTGAGGTTTAAACAAAATAAAGTAAAATAAGTATTTTACTTTCTAAATGTAATTGTTTAATGGTTTCTTGGTTTTGTTTTAATTTCACATAATACAGTTATGAACTAAAACGCCGATTACCTTATGAATGTAAACGAAGCAAAGGAATATGTAACTAAGGGTCACAGCAGTCTGTTGGCGTTTAAAATTTTATGTATATGCCTTCCATGGTTAAAGCCGTTAGTTTATATAATTATTTTATCATCTAAAAAAAATAAAGAAAAATATTTATTTGTGACTCGCACAGGAAAAACAACGAAAATGTTAAGTAATCTATAAATAACTCAAAATAAAAATGCAACATTGGAAAGAAAAAAAGACCACCTAAAAAAATTTTGATTGAAAAAGTATCTTTGCACAGATATGTCAATTGACATATCTGTGTATCTTTGTGTACAGGTTCATAAAAATAGTATTGGCTATATAAAATCACGCTATAGTCCACGAAAGCGAAATAGTAATCAAAGTGGCGGGTGAGAGCTAGTCAAATATAAAGAAAAAACAATTCAATTTCCAATAAAATCGCAGTACCGTAACATTCACAAAAGGAAAAAAGTCTATAATTGTAGTCAGTAGAACATCCTTTGTTCTTTTGAACGAATATTTATTTAGCAACGTATGGACCCAAAATAAACTTGAATAAAGTGGTTGTATTTATTATCCTGAACCTAAAATAATAGGGAAACTACAGGGAGGAGAGCCTCATTCAACCAAGATAAATTTACTTTAGTTGGTTGATAGAAGCCATGTATATAGAGGGCTAATAGATTTTATAAATGAGGTGCCTAATACCCCATTTATAGAATTTATACTAATTACAATATTATAAAGCTGTAGCGACATCTATGTCGTCACAAATGAAATAATCCTGCATCGCACAAGTAAGATTCTCCGCGCGATTGGAACATATAGAACAAACCCGAAATCATCTATCTAAAGAGTTTGTTTGATTGAACGCGCTTATTTCAGAAACTGGTTCGAAACATTTTTAGGGTTCTGTACCTCAAAAGGAAAAAACGGAACTCACTTTGTTGTCCGTCTGTCTGTCAGAAAATTTGAAATTGAAACCATGTACTCAGGCCTGTGGTCCCTTGAAGCTGTGAAAAAAATAACTTCTAAGTTAGCAAAGAAAAAGATACGGCCGTTTATGTCGCATTAAGATTTCCACATAAAAATAGAAAAAAAAAACAATAAATTTTGGGGTTTCCCATACTTAGAACTGAAACTCAAATTTTTTTTTCATCAATCCCATGCATGTGAGGTATCTATGGATGGCTCTTCAAAAATGATATTGAGGTTTCTAATATCATTTTTTTCTAAACTAACTAAAATAGTTTGCGCTAGAGACATTTCCAAAGTGGTAAATGTGGGCCCCCCTGTAACTTCAAAAATAAGAGAATGATAAAACTAAAAAAAATATATGATGTATATGATATATGAGTCCTAATCTGACGGTTGCTACCCATCGCTCGCTGTCCACTAGCCCGCGCCTACCGTAGTCGGGAATCGCCTAGCGACTTCCAACATTAGGGTCGTCTCTGGCGGGTTTTAAACGATCCTGAATCTTAATTTTTTCCAAAAGTATAAAATACAGTAGAGGTGTTTTCAATATCGTGCGGATTTCATCATGCATGCGGGTTTGCTTCGCATGCATAACTTCCGAAAATGTCCTTTTCATACAAGTATTTAACGTAATGTGTAATACACACACGGGACGCGTTTTTTTGCCTTTTGAATTTTCTGCATGCGGAGCAAATCCGCATGCGTGATGAAATTAAAAACACTTCAGGACCTATACTTATTTATCGTTTAAAATATACGTTTGTTAGCAACATTTTCCAGTATTGTTTTAACCCCTGAATCGAATTAAATGTACATATATCTAGAAGAAACCAAATTCAGCACCCAATAAAGGTTTATTTACCTACCACTGAAATCTAACAGGAGATAGACCGTGACGGTAGCGTATATGTATAGATAGCTATATACACATACGTATATTATCGTGAATAACAGATCGTAAAGCCTCTTAAACTCGCTAGGGTACGATTAATGAACCAATAATTATTCGCAAAGGGCTTTACCCTGTACGCACTTCGTCTACCTACATCTCTATGTAGATGTAGGTACGTATTTTTGGTTATTCAGACCACATTAATAACTGATTGTGCCTGAAAGCTTGGTATTGGGAATGATATGTTTGTTTATTTATTTAATAAAAGTTCGGGAAACACTCAGATAGAAAGATAAACTTAATGCCTTGGACTTGCCTTGCCTTGTTCCGTATGGTATCCGGACGTAAAATAATAACAGCATCCCATCTCTTCCCGTGGGTGTCATAAGAGGCGACTAAGGGGAGAGGACCAGAGAATGGGCAGCAGCATTCTCTGCGCATTTTAACAACCAAACTGCGATCGCCAACCTGCCTGCCAAGCGTGGCGATTATGGCAACCTCCCAACCCCCCCAAAATATGAACAGCACAGCAGAAAGATATATTTCTTCGGATATTCGTGCGGAGACGACGCCCGGGTGTCGCCACTGTGCGGACCGCCCGGTGGACACGGTGGAGCACACAGTCGAGGTGTGCCCCGCATGGGAAGAGCATCGCCGTGTCCTCGTGGGGGCGATCGGCGGCGATCTCTCGCGCCGGGGCTTGGTTCAAGCCATGCTCCGGAGCGAGGAGGAGTGGCAGGCGGTCGCCTCCTTTTGCGAAGCAGTAATGCTAGTAAAGGAGGAGGCCGACCGCATTAGGCAAAGGCGCACACGCCGCCGCCGCCGCCGGGTTTCCGATCCCAATTTCCGGCCACCGTAGGCGCGGGCTCGCGGACGGTGGGCAATGGGTAGCTCGCTGTCCGTCCGTCCGGTAACAGACCGGTCCGAGCTCAGGTCGTCTACGGCGCGCACCGTTCCCGCGCGCCTCAAGGAGTTGTCAGCAAACTGTAGGGGTCCAGCAGGGCCGAAGCCTACTGGGGCCAAAGGTTATGTGAGACTGTCACCACGGGCCCCAGGATAAAGGCAAGGAATGGAAAGGTAGGTTTTTAGTCAGTAAAAGTCTGACACTATTTCCCGCCCCACCCAAGGGCGGGATTTGTCATTGGATGATTTTACCTACGTTAAAAAAAAAAAAAAAAAACACAGCAGAAAGATGGCCCCTAGTGCCCGGCTGCCCGCCTACCCTTGATTCCGGTAGCGGTCAAGGCCACAGTGAGGCAAGGGGTACGACGTAGCGTTGGAAGGTCTCCTACAAAGTGGACCGATGGATGCAAGACGCACAGGACCGTTCATTGTGGCGACACTTGGGGGAGGCCTATCTCCAACAGTGGATGTCTTTCGGCTGAAATGAATGAATGCCTTGGATATTCTCTGGCAGTCAACTATGAGTGGTAGAGAGACAGGCAGAATCCTAAAACATTATATAGTTAAATTAAACCTCCATATATATTTATTTGTATACGTCGTGGCCAAATCATAGAAATTGATCACTTCATGATATAACCAACTGAAACTGGCTAGATCTTTTAAATGTTAACTTTTGATGATATGTCGATCCTCGTTTGGCCATATCATTGATGTAGGTTTTCTATGCTAATAAAAAATCTAAAGAAAGTAGGCAAAACGAGGATTGACTTATCATCCAACTTTAACGTTTAAAACGATCTGGCCAGATTAACTTGGCGATATCAATGAAGTGATCAATATCTATGATCTGACCGCGACATATATATCGCTGAAGACGCTTGTTCTAAAAACCGGGTAAGTGCGAGTTCCGTACAAACTTGGTAAATTGCGGTTTACGATTTCTGACGCATTAAAAAAAAACTTACTAGATCTCGTTCAAACCAATTTTCGGTGAAAGTTTGCATGGTAATGTATATCATATATTTTTTTTTAGTTTTATCACTCTCTTATTTTTGAAGTTACGGGGACACACACACACACATTTTACCACTTTGGAAGTGTCTTTTGTAGAATACATTTAGTTACCAAGTTTCAACAGTATAGTTTCGAAAAAAAGTGGCTGTGACATACGGATGGCAGACAGACAGACAGACATGACGAATCCATAAGGGTTCCGTTTTTTGCCATTTGGCTACAGAAACCTAAAAAAGGCTCAAGTACGCTTCCTAGGAGCAACTTAACTATTGTGCCGGTAGCTATGGAGTACTTGAGCAGTTGGAGAAAGGAGGTAAAGTGTGTTATAGTATTCGACCTTGGGCTCGAGCAGACAACAGGAGACTCCCAGTCTAGTTCGTTCTTGGTGCAAATGTTGGCCATAGTTATTCAGCGAGTTTTGTTTGTCAGATATTTATTGAAACTTCTGAAAGTGGGATTTTAGGACATGGTCTACTTGTGTACCAATTTTTTCTCTCTAACCTACTTCGTTCAATAGCGTCTAATATATAAAACGTGTACTACTTATTTTTAGGGTTTCGTAACCGTAAGGGCTCAATGGGGTCGAAGCCTACTGGGGCCAAGAGTCTGTTTCTGAAAGGAAGGCTCGGCCCTGGTATGAAAGGCAACAAAGGAAGGGGGAGAGTTTTTTAGTCAGTAAAAGTCTGACACCATCTCCTGCTCCACCCAAGGGTTTTTTTTTTATGGTATGTAAAATCATCCAATGACAAGTCCCGCCCTTTGGGTAGGAGATGACGTTGGATGATTTCCCCACTAAAATAAAACCCTTATAGGGTCCTTTGTTGTCTGTCTGTCTGTTTGTGAAATTAAAAACATATACTCAAGTTTGCGGTCCCTTGAACCTGTGAAAGAAGAAGAAGAAAACAGATACGGCCGTTTATGTCGCAAAAAACTTACATTTCGACACCCTCAAGGGAATCAAAATTCATAAGGTACCTACTTCCCGTTGACCTAGAACCCTGAAATTTGGCATGAAGCATAGTACAAGAATAGGAACAAAAAAAAAAACAATACCATATATTATTTGCCTAAAATTAGGAATACTAATTTCTCAAAAAAATCTTCAAATGCAAACAATCGTAATTTTACACTGAAATTTTACTTAAAATTGTACGTAAATAGTAAAATTTCAGTTTATAGCAAAGATTCAAGTTACATGTTGATTATATTTTCTTTTTTTGTATGTCAATATTCACAAAAAATGGCTAATATTCAAATAAAATATATTCCAAAGTAAAATGTTTTAACGAAGGTTATGGGTAGTAAAACCACAAAACTGTGTGCGTGACTAATGAATTTAATGACTCTTGTCGCCTGGGAAAAAACAACATTAAAAGCGAATTCTGATAAACATCTGTGTTGTAAATTTTTATTCTACTCTATGCCTACTGATTTCTTTTGGATATTTTACTCATTAAGTTGTTTTGTCGATGTACTTTTTCAGAAAATGGGGACAAATCGATACAGAAACATACAAATTCATTAAATTGTTCAGGTACAGATCTTCCAAAGTAGTGTTGTGCTTATGTACTTTAAGTGACATCTGACGTAGATACTATAAAACACATTTCCGCCTGATCACCGCTAAGTTAATTTTTGCTTGCACTCGAAACGAAAACTTCAAAGGGCTTGGTTTGGCGCCACGCCGCAGGATTCAAGCGAATTTTTTTTAAGTGCTCAGGCAGAAATGACCGCGATGGTACGGCTAGTATCCACCATAACATTGTTGACACCTCTACGGCCCTGACTAAGCATTTTTACGAGCCTATTGGCTCTTAATAAACTAGTGATGCGCTTCACTATCAACGATTGCATCACTGCTTACCATAAGGTGGGATCGCAGTCAAGCACTAATATTATATCAGTTAAAAGAAATCTTACATTATGTACTACATAACACATGCCAACGTCTAGCGGCATCCATTTTGATATCCTTTAACGATAAGATTATTATTTATGTTCCGGAATACTGAGCTAACGGTTTTAAGTTGGCAGACAATTTGATAAAAAAAAATATTTTTGAGAGATCTGGAGCCTGCACTAAGTCTTCGTCTGTATATTAGAGCTCCAGGACTTCATTTATATCGTAAATGGTGACGATTTGTCAACGTACAACTAGTTCGAATATATTATTATAATGTTTAAGACATAAATTTTATACACAAAACAACATCAAGTATTTTTTTTCATTTATGAATGGTGAACGTATACAGAGAAAAACAGGTAAACCTCATGGCACCCTGATTTTAACTGAAAGTTCGTTATCAAAGTGTTCTCCAATTTCGGCTACTTGGCGATCTGTTTTTTTTTTTAAATTAAAAGCTTTTATTTTTGTATTACAAACAAATACTCGCTATTTTATTTATACTAATCAATAAGATTATTATTCAGAATAAAATTTCTCTAACAAACGTTTGGTCTTAATCTCGCCAGTCGTACAAGATATCCATGAAGAATACCTATTTAGTACAAAAGGTCTTTAATGAACATCTAGTACTTACTGTTTACATTCAATTAGTAAAAGACATGTTACAGTTCTCTTATCTCTCCAACATTCAAAGACTTCGTATGAAGTACACGCTTGCTAATTTATCTCTAAGTACCTTTATACAAATCAGAAAAACATTATAAAAATAAGTAACCCAGTTTGCCCTTATTGAAATCTTCGTGAAAATCGTTTAATGGTAATACTACCTCTATGCATATTTCCTTCTTACATGATATGAGGCGCTCTGAGTAAAAATTTAAAAATGGAACGTTTAACTTTTTTTGCAATGCGGGACAGCAATTTTAAAACCTGGAACATGTTATCGACAGATTTTATTGAGTATTGCTTCCCTTATGTAATTGTGTAATAATTTTTTTTTTTTTTTTTTTTTTGTGGTAGGTAAAATCATCCAATGACGAATCCCACCCTTGGGTGGGGCGGGAAACAGTGTCAGACTTTTACTGACTAAAAACCTACCTTTCCATTCCTCGCCTTTGTCCCGGGGCCCGTGGTGACACTCTCGCATGACCTTTGGCCCCAGTAGGCTTCGGCCCTGCTGGACCCCTACAGTTTGCTGACAACTCCTTGAGGCGCGCGGGAACGGTGCGCGCCGTAGACGACCTGAGCTCGGACCGGTCTGTTACCGGACGGACGGACAGCGAGCTACCCATTGCCCACCGTCCGCGAGCCCGCGCCTACGGTGGCCGGAAATTGGGATCGGAAACCCGGCGGCGGCGGCGGCGTGTCCGCCTTTGCCTAAGGCGGTCGGCCTCCTCCTTTACTAGCATTACTGCTTCGCAGAAGGAGGCGACCGCCTGCCACTCCTCCTCGCTCCGGAGCATGGCTTGAACCAAGCCCCGGCGCGAGAGATCGCCGCCGATCGCCCCCACGAGGACACGGCGCTGCTCTTCCCAAGCGGGGCACACCTCGACTGTGTGCTCCACCGTGTCCACCGGGCGGTCCGCACAGTGGCGACACCCGGGCGTCGTCTCCGCACGAATCTTGTACAGGTACGGACCGAACTTGCCGTGTTCGGTCAGCACCTGCGCCAAACGGAAGGTGACGACGCCGTGGGGCCTTTCCAGCCACGCCTCAAAGAGGGGCCTTACCGCCTCGATCGTGGCGTGCCCAGCACGAGGTTGCGACAATCGCTCTCGCCATTTCACCATGAGATCCCGCCGGAGCTCTGTCCGCCATGCCGCGACTTGTCGCGGCAGCGGAGTTTCGCCCCGAAATTGTGTAATAATGGCGTATCAAGAACAATTCGATTTATTAGAAGCATACTTTAGCTTACTTTGACGAGAGTAAGACCTACAGAAGTGATTTGACATATAGAAGTACTGACTTTACCTCTTCTTCCAGTGTAAAGTATCGGGTATACCACAGCTATTTTTAAAATGCGAGGGAAAATAATCCAGAAATAAAACTGTGGTTTGTGGTGTGTGTGTGTGTGTTTGGGACGGATAATTGATTTAGTTTTATTGTTTTACTAGCACTAATTTGATCCCAACCAGGGAATCAGTCCATTTTAAATAGTTTAATCGATGAGTTTAATTGATCTTTCAACTTATTCGACGTCAATGTAAAACCCGATCGATAGAGTTCAGTGGCAGTTTAGTGATCCTCTTAAAGAAAACGATATAGGTATTCATGGGGAGAAGGAATCATGTTACAATAGTTGTTTACCAATATATCAGAAGCAATCATTCGCTTTTGTAGTCGGCATTTGTAGTGGCAACTACTTTTTATTATTAACGTCACATTGCTTAAGATTAAGGCGGATGAGCGAAACTTTATTTGTTGCAATCTGTACACTAATTAAGACTGCACGAAGTACAAAATCTTGTAAAAAAACATTCTATACAAACCTGAACCTAATCCAAACCAGAGAGATCAACACAAACACAGAAAGCTAAGCCAAGAATCCCCTTAAACATTATGTGCCATGGTAACCCAAAACAAACGGTAATATTTCCAAAAGTCAACATTTAGTGCAGTGCAAACGTGTGAGCCGAGTTGCGACATGCAAGCGGCGCCGCGCGTGCATCTACTGCTATCATGTAAATGAACACAATACATGTAAGAGAATATTCATGAGCTTGTAAAGCCGAGGGTGGGTTACGCTCTGCGGTACAAACAGCTTCTCAATAATACTGTTGGGACTTGGCTCTGGTAGGCCTTGGGTAAAAAAGAAGCGTTTCAGTAATAACTTACATTTCTTTCAGCTCCCAAAAAAACATTTTAATCAAAAGTCACTTCACTACTAAAAACAACCGCCAATTCTTTTTTCCTCTCAATTTAAGTCCACCTAAACGTACAAAGCGTTTTGGGAACACATTCATTATGCGCACAGTTAAGGAGTAGAATTCCTTGCCAGAGTCTGTGTTTCCTGATAGCTATAACCTAGGGGTCCTTATGTAAAGAGTGAATAGGTTACTTCTAAGCAAGCGTGCTCCATTGTCAGTCGCTTACCATCAGGTAAGATAGGGGTCAAATGCAAGCATATCACTACAAAGTATAAAACAAAGTCCCTTCCCGCTGTCTGTACCTATGTAAAATGCGGTCCAAATGAGAATAGGATCGATTGCCATGTTGTGACGTCACGTCGAACTGTCAAATTGAAGAAATTGGGTACGGCGAGCAAAAAAATATTTTTTTAAATTTAATTTATTTACGAATCGTGAATGTTTTTTTTTTATCAGAATTCAGTTCTTCAATTTTTCTTATCTCAGCGTCACTTTGTGAAGTGTCTGATTAGTGGCAAATGGAAGAAGAAGGCGAATTGTTCCTAACAATGGAAATAAGAAAGAAAATAGTTTTTATTTTTAACTAATTATGATTTAAAACAATATAATTAGCTAATTTATATTAAACAATAACGTTTTTACTTCACCTAGACTTAATTAAGACTACCTAATACAAAGCAAAAAAAAATCCCTTTATTGATACGCAAATAAGATTTTTTTGCAAACTGTACTTTTCACTCAACATTTGACAGATCGAGGTTATTGGCTTTCCTATTCTTTTTTGGAACACATAGTATGCTTAGATTTTTAAAACTACGCAACGGATTTTAATGCGGTTTTTTTATAGATACAGTAATTCAAGAGGATGGTTTATATGTATAATACATGTATAATAATTATATTTTCATTACTCATGCGCTGAAAGTAGGTCTAAAGTTGCCTGAGGAGCGGGTTGAAAGTAATACTTTTCGTCCCTAGGGAGAATCACTTTCAACTGACAGCTATGAAATTATAAAAAAAAAAAACTATCTCTATCTTCCCATTTCTATTGATCTATGTTTGAACTTTCTATACAGCCAGTCATTTATAGCGCGATGTAAAATTGAAATTAAGAGATAAGTATCTATATATTTTTTTTTAAATTACATAATTATTTATAATTTACTTTCAATAAATTCTTTAATTCTTTAAAACTAACATAGATATGAGAAATAGTTACCATTTTTCACTGATAAAAATGTAAAATGAAGGCTGAATAGCCGATTGACCACAAAAAAAAAATGGCGGGAAACTTGATGTAGAATTTTGTTTATTGGTACTTTACTACCAATCTTTGCTCTAAGAATTTTTTAAATTACACAATAATCAGATTCAGTTAAGGATTCAAAGCCTGATTCCTAAGAGAAGAGGTTAAAGCAGTAGTCGGAAACTTTTTACGGCCTAAATCAAAAGAAACATACCTAAAATCATACGACGACCTTTGACGACGACTCAGGTTTTTATTTTTATTTTCTTTTTATTCGTAATGAAAAGCACAGTGTTTACCTCGGGTGAAAGGCTTATTTAGTTCCTCGAATATTAGCGACCTCGCTTCGCTCGGACGCCAAACTTCTTCTCGAGACTAAATAAGTTACTTTCACCCCTAGGGTAACAATGTACTATTAATATCACCATTACACACGTGCGAAGCTGGGGCTTTACTCTGGGGCGGTTCGCTAGTACATAATAAAAAAAACTAATTTATTCTAAATATGCAAACTCTTTAAAAATATATTTATCTAGCCAGTCCATCAGTTAATAAGAAAAATAACTCATGCGATCTCCTTCGATGATACAACATGACTGGTTGACTCCGATTTTTATATATCTGTTCAATCCAATTCTGTTTTTTTCATAATAAACTTGACTGAAATTAGTATTAATTTATCAAGTGGTTCCTGGAAAAGGTACTTTCCTGTAGCCGATACGGGAGTGTTTAAATAAACTGGGAGGCGGAAATCATAACAAAGTTATTATGTCAGGTTGGTATAATGTCTGTATATGTTTTTGTATATGTATATGTGTAGGTACTGGAATAAAAGCCAGAATTATCTACGAATTATGTTGCTTGATTTTTATTTATTTGTTTTCTTGTATTTCTTTTTGTTTGACATTGTAATTTTTTATTAATTGACTTTGGAATGTAACTTATTTGTAATCATTTGTTGACATAAATGTAAAATTATGTATATGACGTGTAAGAATCCCTTACCAATAAAGTACTATGACTACTATGTCTATGACTATCGCGTACATAAATACACGCCTTTTTTCCATGGCGAAAGGTAGAAACTACAAAACGTTTGACAGAGGTTTTTTTTTTCAAAAATCATCAAGGATAGAGCAACAGGGAGTGCTAGTCTTTTGCTGTCTAAAACCCAACTGTGTTCTTTCCGTCCCGTTTATTCTGATAACAGCTCTTTGAGGTAGAAGGAACCTATGATGTTTAACTATTATAAATACTTCTTTTTCGATAAGCGTGTTTTAACGGTACGTTTGACGCAGTGGTTACTGCGCTTTTTATAGCGGGTTTGATTCCCGAATGGGACAAATATTTGTATGGCCTTCACATAGTTTTCTGTGTCTGGTGTAAGTGAGGTTACATGTTTATGAGCTCATTCCTGACAAAGGAGTAATGCATAGGATGGGACAACGTACTGTGTAAAAAAAATCGTAGTGGTTTTTTTAAGGTAGGAAATCAGCCAATGGCTTCTCCTGCTGTAGGGTGGAGCGTAAGGGCGTGCCAGACTTTTAATCTTCTTTGCCTTACGTTCCAGGACCTCAGAGTTTCCTTTTAGAGGTAAACCCATGGCCCCAGTAGGCATCGGCGACTGGCCCCCCTGCGGATTCGTAGCGGATAGAGTGTCTTTGACATTGTTTCTTTCAACAATTATTTACAGAGATTTATAATGCATGTAACATATAATATCTATATGCCGGATCCGGCGTTGATTTGTTGACAACAAAACAAGGCACGCCATCTAGTGGCGACTAGAAGAAATAGAGGTGGCGCGCCTAGACAGAGTCAGCCGTTTCCGCTTTGGGTACGAGCTTGGAGAGGGAGAATCCGCCGAGTACAGCGGTCACTCTCAGCCAGGCCGTCGCAGAGTCAAGACGTTCTGAAACTGTCCGTTTTGTTGTTTGTACCTAGCTAATAACAGTGCACTGTACCAAAATGTATTGAGAAGTAAACTGATTTAGTTCCTAACCGTTTTTATTCATTGCACGATACCCACGTAGTCCCACCTGGTAGATGACCAGAGCTCGAACCATCCTGAACGAGCCGTCATCAGAATTGGGATAAAATCGTGCAAATGAATCGACAAGATGTGTGAGCCAACAGTCACGAAACATTGAACAAAATTGGCAGTTATTATTCGAAATCGAAAATGAAGACCCGGATCGAAGCATGGACTTGAATGGTCTGATTAGGTTTTTTCTGGGGTTTTTCCCTAATCCTGAGCAACAAATGTTGGACCATGGTAACGTTGTACCCCCAGAGAGCAAACTACAACGTTTTACCCAGATTGTGAATCTACCCGAATTCGACCCGGAGAGACAAGTAGCAGATCAGAAATCACTATGGAAAATTTGGACGTAGGCAGGCTGAAACTAAGAATATTCATACTTTAAGACCTCCGGCAACGAGGCAGCAAGATTGGCCTGGATTGGCCCTGGAAAACAAAGTCATATGGAGATGTCTGTCTGGGTGGAGATCCAGAGCCCTGATGGAAGAGGCGCGGTAGCAACAATGGCGCCAAGGCATTACGCAGCGAGCAACGGGAGTATGGGTCGTCTATCCTTCATCAGAAAAAGGTCAGGTATTAACATTCCATTTTTATTTTCTGGAGCCGAGTGCTCTTTCGTTGAAGATGACAACCTCTGTCATATAAATTTAGGGGTAGACGTAAAACAAAGGATGGCAACATTGACAGGTTTAGATAACGTATGACAGTCTAGTGTAGGTACTCGGTACTGTTAATTAATTTTGTAGTTACAATTGATAATAGCTTAATCGAGATTTTGTTGCGTGTTTTGCCCAACATTCATTTGCGAGATGATATTATCTTAGGCCGTGAAAAATTGTCGCAAGGGTTTAGTTCCAGTATTGTGACCGCGATACATTTTAAAATTGCTTAGTTCACGACGTTAACAATTATAATCAAAACAACCCTCAGATGCTCGTGGAAAAAAAAAAATTAGTGAGCGGGTAGGCCAATTATTTGTGTGTAATTATTATTTGACCAAGTAATGTGGTGTTTGCTAGTCCAGCTCTTTCGGTTAAAAACAAACGTGATAGTCCGTGATGTTATTGACTTCTACGTGTCGTAGGACATAAATCTGCTGTTGTTTCGATGTTGAATCGTCGGTTATTTGGATTATTTTATAACCGGTAGGCGTTAAACGCGTGTAACAAAAAGTAAACTTATTTGTTTAATTTACTCATCTTTGACTGTATAAAGACGACAATAGTGGTTTAGCGTAAAAGAATTAAAAGTAATGCGTGAGGGGGTAGACAAATTAAAAATAATGCGTGGTTAATGAATTATTCTGTGCAAATTATTCGATCAAGTAATTCAGTGTTTGTTAGTTTAGTTCTTTTGATTTAAAAAAAACGACGCGTCAGATATAATGTGCAAAGATTGCTGTAAACTAAATAAAATCGTGCATAACCGGTATTCGTTACCAATGATCTGAGACAAAATAGCTCGTTTACATAGTGCGCCTTATTTTACAAAATTAGATTATGTATCAGGCTTTCAGTAGTGCTTAAGACGGCGGACGGCCAGTACAAACATTTAAAGTTTAGAAATGCGATCTGAGTTTTCTAATGGACAATTGTTATTGTCCTAAGCTGATCGGTAAATACCTAATTCATAGTTTGAGTTGTCGATATTTTGATTATTTTGAAAACTGTTAAGTTCGCGATCGCGTCGAGAGACTTGAAGTAGTTTTGAGAACGTCGACTAAAGCCGGATTAACGTTACATTTGAAGAAGTGGAACTTTGTTTTTGATAATGAAATTTAAGTTGCGCGGTTTGATCCGTGGCGGATGATGCCATTCGGTATGGTTGGATCCTAGGCGGGTGATGTCAGGTTACGAGGCTAGATCCAAGGTGAGGTGATGCCACTGGGTGCGGCTAGATCCTAGCAGGTGATGCCACTGGATGTGGCTAGATCCTATACGTGTAATTTCACTGTGTGTGACTAGATTTTTGACTGGTGATGCCAAGTAAGGAGACTAGATCCAAGGCGGGTGAGATCATGGGATATGGCTGAATCCAAAGCGGATGATGCCCTGTAATAGTGCCACATGCGACTTCTTGTCACGAAATCATTTCTTATCGATTTTAGTCGCGCGTTCTCTACCGTTGATGACGAAACATGATGTAGACCCCTAGGTGTATCTCTCTTCTTTCTTTCTTTCTAAATATCGTGAGAGATTTTGCGTTACGTAATTTAAAAAGTGTAGTATTTGAATAAAAGGGTAGGTTTGATTTGACGAAGGTAGAAGTGGATACATTTTCGGTAAGGGCTTTTGTTTAGAT
Organism: Leucania comma; assembly: GCA_958295575.1. NCBI lineage: Eukaryota > Metazoa > Arthropoda > Insecta > Lepidoptera > Noctuidae > Leucania > Leucania comma. The sequence goes on along the minus strand of OY282476.1, from coordinate 10,827,581 downwards.
TAGAGACGAAAAGAGCAATTAAACTAATTTAGATCCATTTAAAGATTCGTTTGAAATAATAAAAGCAGTAGGAAAATCAGCGCATAACTGATAAAATTGGGGTAAAGTAAAGTAGTTGACATAATGACATAATTAAGTTCACACGATGATTAGACTTTAGGAGATTTGATTTATAGCCGTAGCTTAATAGAAATCAATATCCAGTGGTCACATTAGTCTGTGAGTACGCAGTATTGCGATTAAATCAGTGACTTGGCGGTCCTAGAGGGATGCGCAGGTATGGTTGAGTAACTAGAGGTTACTGGGCTATGAGTAGCCAGAAATCACACGTAAAGAAAGCTAAATGATTAATGTTTTGGATTATTTTTATTGGTTGTGTGTATTGTAAAGGTACCTATCACGATAGGTTAACACTTCGATCCACAACTACCCAACTTGTTCATACAAAAGTAGACTCTAAACATCGGAATTAAGGCCTATAGTGGCGTGGATGTGAGAGGACACCGGTGTCCTCTGAGCTAGGACAGATTAAGAAAGGTGCCAGAAAGTCATGTACCAGTCGGAGTAGATAGTGATCACAGTGGTGATGAGCGAGCCTAAGTTGTATGGAGCACGCGAGTAAGTTTCTCTGTCGGGCGTAGTAAAGTTGGTTCCAGTAGCTATGCTTAGCTCTGATGGTAGTCATGGTCTGTAGTGACCGTTGTGAGTAGTTGACGTGGTCAACAGGATGGTTCTAGTAGCTAGTACGTGCGCGTTTAGCTCTGACGGAAGTCATATTGAGTGATACACAATGTGATCCACGGCGTTGGCCGGTGGTGGATGCACATGTGAGAGAGCAATTGTGATTGGTGTTCGGCAATGAGTGCCGTGGCGTTAGAGTGGTTTACTTGTGGGGGCTCCTAAGGCTTTATGATGAGAACAATTAACGTTGGTACATGACTGGATGACAATTTCTATTACCCGAGTTCTTTTTATTTTGGTTTATTGAGTAAAGTGTGAATTGTTCTAACATTGAACGATTGACTGCGTGTTACGGTTTCGATTCCCGCACGGAGTAGATGTTTGTGTGACCTGTAGATAGTCACTCATAGTCAAGATGTGAATTGCTGGTTTTATATGTGTGAGTTTGCGTGCTTGGGGGCGCACTCACGATGCGAGAGTGGTTCCTATGGTTTGTCAGGAGTGACCGAGCTATATGATACTGCGAGATGTATTTTGTTTCAGAGTAACACACAGAGATGGACGCCTTGTTGGAACTTCTCGTCAGTGGACATCTTCCAGCTGAGGTGGTGATGATGACTAACACACGGGGACGTGTGTCTCGCAGGATGGCCGTGCCGGATCCGGCGTTGATTTGTTGACAACAAAACAAGGCACGCCATCTAGTGGCGACTAGAAGAAATAGAGGTGGCGCGCCTAGACAGAGTCAGCCGTTTCCGCTTTGGGTACGAGCTTGGAGAGGGAGAATCCGCCGAGTACAGCGGTCACTCTCAGCCAGGCCGTCGCAGAGTCAAGACGTTCTGAAACTGTCCGTTTTGTTGTTTGTACCTAGCTAATAACAGTGCACTGTACCAAAATGTATTGAGAAGTAAACTGATTTAGTTCCTAACCGTTTTTATTCATTGCACGATACCCACGTAGTCCCACCTGGTAGATGACCAGAGCTCGAACCATCCTGAACGAGCCGTCATATATATATATATTATTCATGAATTTATGTATTCTTTTCATTGTATATAATAATTATCTAATATAATTTTATGTCTATGTAGGTAGGTATATTCTAATGTTAAATTTAATCCTTCAATTTGCAGTACACCGCAGACTACCCCCTTTTTATTCTATTTTAAGTTCTTACAATCCACCCAAGGTTGTCTGGTAGATATCGCTGTCAGCGATAAGACCGCCATTGTACCCATAGATTTAAGTTTGTTTAAAAGTTTTTGTTATTATTTTGGTGTACAATAAAGTTTATTCTTTTCTATTTTATTCTATTTTTCATTTTGTGTACAATAAAGTTTATTCTATTCTATACTTATCATTTACGCTGTGGTTAGTATACTACAAGTATAATAGCACTACTAAGCTTATTTTTAAGGCAGGATTACCCAGATTTTTCAGAATAAGCTTTATTTAGTAGAACCACAGAAAAAAGAAAACAGAAGATACGTTACGCAGTGAAAAATGTACCGGAACACCATGTCTCCAGTTGTCCCTACCATCACTGACTCTACTACATATGCAGCTATTGTTAAGCAGTCCCGCACACACCCGCAAATTATAAATCAGATCATACTACACAGTAAATTATAAACCTTATCTTCCTAAATACAGCGTATATTTTTCATGCACCATATAACTTACGCACACATAAACATCGATGTGCTGTGCAAAAGCAATTTATTTTACATTTACGCTAGTTATTGACTAAATAGAAAAATTATCGATTTTTTAATTTTTATAATGATATTTTTTTAGGTTCCAAAAACTAATTAAATAAAAATAAATATGTCTAGAAAATAATTTATTTATAATAGAACAGTAAAATTTTTATCATAAAAATAAGAAAAAACTAATTATTATTTATCCACCGACTTTTGACCTACTATTTTACCAACTTACTTTACGAAAGTTGCTTACGTATTTCTCTACTACTCCAAAATAAATAATAAAACATTATTTCACTTCGGATATCCAACCAATCGATATTGTGGTCGATAGTCTATATTGGTGGATGTGTACAGGCGCAACCCTAACTCGGCTCAACTGACTGCGGCCGTAATAAGAAATACACCGCATTGATAAAGTATCGTTAGGTTATTTTTACATTGCTTGTTCAGTTACTGAGCGTCAAAGTTAGGTAATGGTTAAAGAGCAATGTATTTACTCTATGAATAATAAAGTCGCTTTGATATTTGAAAACAAAAATAACGTAGTAAAAGCAAAGGATATTACTGGATTTGTTGTTCTTCCTAATTTTATTGATAAATATACTATTAAGATTGTACTTATTTATGGTTTGAGATTCCTTGATGACTCAGGCTTTTCTTTTCGCTTTAGTTTTTGCATGAAACTACTGAACAACACGGTATTTTGAATTTATTTACGATCACGTTCGCGATGTAACTGACGGCTGTTTGCCGGTATATGCCCTTGTTGGGCAAGCACCGCGGACGCAAACACGCCCCCGTGGCGCTTCTCTGTTTTTAGATTTCTGTGAGTAGAACCAACTTGTTCCAGGTCAATATAACGATCTCAGTTAAAAACCTACTAGAATTCCTTAACAAAAAGTAAACACTCCCAGAATGGACCGTTTTCTTTTCTTCTATGTTATTGAGGAAATATCTCGAAGGGTTTATTTAATGAGGCTCATAATTTAGGGTCCTGTTTTTTTAACTAAATGACAATCTTTCCATAAAATCTTCTCAAGTACAGACGAAAGTAATATCAAAAAAGTATCTACCTACTAGCTTTTACCTCGGTCAGAGATAAAGCATTGCCATACAACGTGGTAATGCCAGTCTTTAGCACACTTGCATGACTTACGCGTGGAGATGCAACGTCGGGGCGAAACTCCGCTGCCGCGACAAGTCGCGGCATGGCGGTCAGAGCTCCGGCGGGATCTCATGGTGAAATGGCGAGAGCGACTGTCGCAACCTCGTGCTGGGCACGCCACGATCGAGGCGGTAAGGCCCCTCTTTGAGGCATGGCTGGAAAGGCCCCACGGCGTCGTCACCTTCCGTTTGGCGCAGGTGCTGACCGAACACGGCAAGTTCGGTCCGTACCTGTACAAGATTCGTGCGGAGACGACGCCTGGGTGTCGCCACTGTGCGGACCGCCCGGTGGACACGGTGGAGCACACAGTCGAGGTGTGCCCCGCTTGGGAAGAGCATAGCCGTGTCCTCGTGGGGGCGATCGGCGGCGATCTCTCGCGCCGGGGCTTGGTTCAAGCCATGCTCCGAAGCGAGGAGGAGTGGCAGGCGGTCGCCTCCTTTTGCGAAGCAGTAATGCTAGTAAAGGAGGAGGCCGACCGCATTAGGCAAAGGCGCACACGCCGCCGCCGCCGCCGGGTTTCCGACCCCAATTTCCGGCCACCGTAGGCGCGGGCTCGCGGACGGTGGGCAATGGGTAGCTCGCTGTCCGTCCGTCCGGTAACAGACCGGTCCGAGCTCAGGTCGTCTACGGCGCGCACCGTTCTCGCGCGCCTCAAGGAGTTGTCAGCAAACTGTAGGGGTCCAGCAGGGCCGAAGCCTACTGGGGCCAAAGGTTATGTGAGACTGTCACCACGGGCCCCACGATAAAGGCAAGGAATGGAAAGGTAGGTTTTTAGTCAGTAAAAGTCTGACACTATTTCCCGCCCCACCCAAGGGCGGGATTTGTCATTGGATGATTTTACCTACGTTAAAAAAAAAAAAAGTCTTTAGCACACAGCAATGTAGAGGAATTATTTGATGCTATATTTTAAGATATTTAGTTAGTAGTTTTTTTATACTATTTTTTATAGTATATAAGTTTAAATTAATAAAAAGAATTATGAAATTAAATACTAAAGAATTATCATTATACACAGTTAAATTTTGGTCGTTTTAATCCCGTGGAGGGTCGATTCGGGACATGAAACACTATCGATTTAAAAAGATAAAATTAATAAATTACAAATAAAAAAACTTTTTTAAAAACAAGCTTTCAATTAAATGGGCTAAAAAGAAGAAAAATAAACTTTTCCTTTATAACTTTTACTATCAATTTATAACGGCATTACACAATTTATATGATATAAAAGCTTGTCGCGAAATTTAACTCTGTAAATACACAGCTAAATAACTTCATTCATTAAGTAACTTAAATAATTTCATCTATTGATTTTAATATTTTCAAAATCTCGCGACAAGCTTTTGTATCATATAAATTGTGTAATGCCGTTATAAATTGATAGTAAAAGTTATAAAGGAAAAGTTTATTTTTCTTCTTTTTAGCCCATTTAATTGAAAGCTTGTTTTTAAAAAAGTTTTTTTATTTGTAATTTATTTCAAGTTACTCTCTGCAAGCCCTTTCAATTGGTACCTATTTTGTAGGAGTGTATTAAAACTAACTAGCTATTTACTTATGTAAATTTGTTAGAACTTATTTTATTCGATCCTCGATGGAATTGTGTCGTTTTATTGCGGAACTCCTATAGCCACCTTCCAGCTCCATTATCAGACCCCGACTGCCGTATTGGATCAAAGTACTCATCATTACAAATCTAACTAGACCAAAAACGAGAGGGTTGTGTCGTTTCAATGCGGAGTTCTGGTAGCCACCTTCCAGCTCCATCATCAGACCCTGGTTACCATATAGGATCCAAGTACTCATCAATAAAAATCAAATGAGCCCAAACTCGATGGAATTGTGTCGATTTCTTACGAAGTTTCTATGATAACCTTCCAGCTCCATCATCAGAACCTGGTTACTGTATAGGATGAAAGAACTCGTCAATACGAATCAAACGAGCCCAAATTCGATGGGGTTGTGTCGTTTAACTACGGAGTTCCTATGATCACCTTCCGGCTCCATCATCAGACCCTGGCTATCATACAGGATCAAAGTACTCGTCAATACTAATCAAGCGAGCCCAAACTCGATGCGGTTGTATTGTTTTATTGCTGAGTTCCTATGGCTACCTTCCAGCTCCATCATCAGATCAGCTCCATGTCATCATAATGTTGCATTGTCACCCGATTTACACATGCATGTAAAATTTCAGCTCAATCGGTTGAAGATATATGCTTCAAAATTGAGTTGCAAGATTTGAGCCGAACATACATAGTTACATACAGTGCAAGCTAATAGAAAGCTTGTAAAAAATAAAGTATATTTTTCTAAAACTCGAATTAATATACGCATGTAAGAAATTAATTTATTTAGGTACTCGATTAGATCGACGCCAATTAACTGTAGGTAGTTTGTACGCAACGACCGACAACTCCCTACAAAGTCATTGACTCGTTAACTTAAATAAATTAATTTTGTTCATGCGTAAATTAATTCGAGTTTTAAAAAAAGTACTTTATTTTTCATTCTTATCTTTGCAAATCGATAGGGTTTCATGTACCGAATCGACCCTCCACAGGATTAAAACGACCAAAATGTAACGGTGTATAATTAAATAAAATATCACTCGTCAACAAATAACCCGCCCCTGATCGTTCTCGGTGTAAAGGTGCCCAAAACACTCGCCGCATTACCTCGCTTATATAGTAATGGCCATCCTTTGCACCAAGAACGACCCGGACCGGGAGTCACCCGTTGCCTCCCCAAGCCCACAGCCCAAATCCTCTACAAAACACTTTGCCTCCATACTCCAACTAACCAAAAAAAGTTTAAACTTTTGAGATCAAAAGTCTTAGCTTTTGATCAGTTTGTAACGGCCTGCATGATTATACACGGAACCATCGACTCGTCTAGTTTGCATTGGAAGCTGTATAAAATTTTTGTTCCCGATAACTGTTGCCGGGCTAGAATTTTGCCACGTTGCAGTACAGTTGCGCGACGTATGTCACCCATTCCGCGAATGTTAATCGCTTAACACTCTCCTTGAATCCAGTCCTAGACTGGATCTGTTCGCTGATGAACGGTAGGATATACTGACTGAATGTCTGGTGATTTGCTAGAAGACTAAGTGAGAGGTTTAGTACCTACACACATTAAAGAAAATATGACATAAATATATATGAAAATATTTGTGTCATATTTTCTTTAATGTGTGTAGGTACTTCGCTATATCTAATATATGTAATTAGTGTAATTGGCATTTGGTCGTTCTGATTAAATAAATAATAATAATGATAATTAATTAAGTGAGCATAATAAAGTATTAATGAGGTGTACAATATAGAATACATTAAATGATAAATCATATAATATAACATAACACTGTCACACAACGCCGTCTAGTCCCAAGCTAAGCAGAGCTTGTGTTATGAGTACTAGACAACTGATAAACTTACTTATATATTACTAAATACATACATATTATAGATAAATTACACCCAGACACAGAACAAATGATTGTGCTCATCACACAAACATTTGTCCTGGGTGGGAATCAAACCCACGATCCCCGACATAGCAGTCAGGGCCACTAACTATTAGACCAACTGGCCAGTCAATAAATAGAAGTCTAAAATCAAAGTCAAATAAATAGATGAATCGAATTTAATGCAAAATTTGAATAAATTGTGTGTCTTGCATTGACTTGTGGCATTAGCGGGTCTTTGTATCTATTTACTACCCACTTTTCCTTTTATCTTTCTCCTAAATTCTTTTGTAGTTAACCGACTTCTTTTATTGTTACAAAGAGTTCGTGTAAAAAATGTACAGTATGTTAATATGTACCATACAATATAAAAATTAATTAGGCTAAAAAAAAAAACAGGTTTGCAGAATCGTAACTTGTAAAAAGACCACGGTCTGCTCAGTAGCACTCGACTCCATAACACCCTCACCTGTACGGCTAGCCGTATAGGTGAGGGTGTTATTCACCCTAGGGTGAATTTCGCCTCGGCTGCAATGACAAACTTTCTCCACTGCATCTAGATGAACTAATCTACGTTCAATTCCATTTGTATCAGAATCAGTAAAAGCCGACTGTTTTCATTTCTTTTCCTCTGCTGTTCTCTTCTGTTTATTTTGTTACGTGATCCAAGATAGCTTTACTGTTTCTCGCGGACGTTCACACATTTCCAAGGCACTGTTCTGGTGATTGCCATTTGATGGTCTAGTGTCAGATGTATTGTCCTAAAAAAACGCAGGAAATCATGAGATCTTCTCTTGTTGTCATAGGGCTAATTTGGACATAGATAGCCCTAAACAGAGATGTTTAGAAGGAGAAGATCTTTGCCCAGGAGTTAGACATCATGTAGGCTTAATAAAAAAAGGAAACCCTCAGAAACGTCTCCTATGAGAAAGAGTGTTTGAATTTTACTGACTAAAATTCATCCGTATTAATTCAATTGACCTTTGCGTTCCGCTTACGCCTTTAAGGCCCCGTTTTCACCAAAGCGGCGACGAGAGGAGATGCGTTGCGAAGCTTGCAGGTTATTTCCACCAAAGTGGAGAGGAGAATTGTAGCGAAGAGGAGGTGTGAGCTTTGTGTAGCAGAGATGTGAGAAAAGAGGTGTGGGGAGAAGGCAGTGGGATGCGGGGTGCGCGAATGCATGCGCCGCCCGGCCGCCCGACTAGACACTTCTCCGCTCTGCTGCACCGCTTGCTTGCTCACAGCACAAAATTCTATAGAAAAATGAGACATCTCCTCTCCTCTCCGTTTGATCCATTTCCACCAAAGCTAAGCGGAGAAGAGATGTGGAAATAACGAAATCGGCGGTCTCCACTTTGGCGGATACCGGGCCTAACAAATGCCGCAGCTCAAATCAAAATAACACGTCTGTCTTTTGCAATTGCTTCCCAGTCCCTACGGAGTTAAGTTCATCTCACCGCCTTCGTCTTGGTCTGCCACGATGGAACCATAGGTAACAAATTTATTTAATCATCGGTGACCTACATCGGTGTAGGTCTGTTAAAAGACTTTATTTTTGTTAGCAATTGAGTAAATGAAAAGCTGGTGTTGGTACAAAACAAATGTACAGATTTATTTGTGTATCTGAGGCATAATGTTGTCATCTCGAACCCAAAACCACCCACCATGGAGAATATAAGCCTCTTTCTTTGTGTCACCGCCCATTTCCCGCCCGCCGCATTTGTAAGCATCCCTTACTGTTCGAAAAATAAAAGGAAACCTCAATTGCTAATTCAAATTGTTTTATAAGCCTTTCTTTCTTGCGAAACATAGAAAAGGGCATCTATTCTTTACCGTTCCATTCAATGCAGTGACGTCAACCATACACTCTTTGTTTCGTCTGCAAGAATGTTTATTTTTTAGGTTGGAAATCATCCAGTGACTTCTACCGCTCTGGGGCGGAGTGGGAGGGCGTGTCATAATTTGACTAACTAACACCTACTTACTCCTATGTTCCTTCTTTGTCTTGGGTTTAAGGGTCCTGGGTTCCCTTTCGGAAGCGAAACCATTTGCCCTAGTAGGCATCGGCTCTGCTGGCCCCCTACATTTTTACTGACATCTCTTTGAGGCATGCGAGGAAAACTACGCTACGTCGACGACTAGGCTCGATCCGGACGGTTACCGGATGGCTGGACGGCGAGTTACCCAATGCAAGGGTATACTGCTCCTGCAAACTTTTTTAAATGTCATGTAAGATAGAACCTTTAAGAAAATACAGTGTAATATTCGAGCAAGGATATGTAATAAGGAAAAACGTTGTCGTAAATTAAGGTATCAATATTAAAATTGACGTGTTTTTTTCACATAGTCGCGGATGGAAAATTTTGTTCCACTTTTCAAAGCAAGGATCATAATAAGTTATAAATAGATCAATATTGTCGTTACTGTTATAGGTAGTCTAAGACTAACTCTGAGGTATTTATTTGGGCTAACTGGAGTGAAATCTTCATCATCCTGGCCTTGTCTCATATCAATTGGGGTCTTGTCTCTTTTGTTTCATATCACTCCTCACAAAACCCTTCCATCTTTTCTTTGGCTTCGAGAGAAGATGGTGAGGGAGATCCTTCATCATCCATCCACATTTATACTTAAAGCTCTTTTAGTAACATGCTTTTCATTTCTCCTATTCATATGTATGGTCATGTGACACAAACTATTCCCTTTCACCTTTTTGTCACTGTTGAATTTCGAACTTCGTCTAATATATTCATTTCTCACTTTATCCGTTCTCGTCAAATTTAATGTATATGTCATATCAAGAATATCAGAATTAAATATTATTTCGACGAAAAAACAATGAAGAGGTTTTTAAATATTTTTTGAATTATTTCTGACATATACACTTTTTCAGAATCAACAAAAAGTCATAAATAAAACATAATCTCCATTATCTACCGCTGTGCTCTGTCTATTACCTTTATCTCACTAAAACACTTACAAAAGAACAGCAATATTTTGAAATAACGATATATTTTTCCTGTAAAGCTCACATAATGCTCCTGCGGGCAATTATAGGCCGTTAGAGTGCCATAATGGATCTATAGGAGAGCCAGTATCGAGCCCTGTATCTTAATTACTAACGTACTTAAATAAAACCAAAAGGTCTTATCTCCTCTCTCACACCTTACTAATTTCTTTTGGCAATTAATAACGCTAATACCTTACTGATCCAATTACTCATATTTTTATTGGATTTCTTTCAGAGCCGAGTTCGATTTTGCCGAATTTGTTCGATGGTACGTTGGTTATTATTAAAAGGATGGCTTGAATTGGTTAATGAGATAATTATAATTAATTAGGTATCTCTTTTGGGTACATCAGGCTCGGGAAAGTCGCGTAAGGCCTTGTTTACGGAAAGGCGGCGCGTTGGGCGTTCGTCGTTCATTGCAGCAGCGGGCCGCGTCATCGCTCGCGCAAACACAAACGTATAGCAATGTACGACCGACCACCGTAATCCGTCTCCGTAATCGAGCACTAGTAGTGAGTCTTAAGTTTTTACCCTTGATAATATCGTAGTTGATATTGATATCCTAAAGAAGAAAAAGTAAATTATACATGGATAGAAAGAAACCTTCCTATCTATGGACATAATATGTGTAGGCAATTTATTTGTTCTTCACAAACATAACTATAATCTGCACCTCTGAAAAAATATGTTTAACTAGCTGCTGCCAGTGGCCCCGGTGAGTGTAGAAAATGGTCCCAAAGTAACATACCTATCTACTCCCTCTGATTAAAAGTCATATGTGATATTATAGGACATGGTCTACCCATGTGCCAAATGTCATTAAAATCTGCCCAGCTGTTTGAGTATGAAGAAATAAAAAAACACACTCAACAACTTTTGCCTTTATAATATTAGTATGATTTTTGCTGCTGTTCAGTAGCTTTAAACACAATTTATTCTGTTCTTATTTCCTTCTGATATTTTTATGGCTTTCACTTATCGATTGTTCCTTGATTGTTCTTGCTTGTGTTTGCTGATACTGCAATTTGTAAAAACATTGGCCTACTAATCACAACGTAATGAGAGATCTATGGAAAAAGCAAATTCGTTTCAAGAATCGACATAAAAATGAAAATGTAACACGTAAAATAAGATATACATATAAATTATTCACACTCGGCTGGTAATCCAGATATCGAGATAAACAACGAGTAGGTAGACAAAAGAAGTGCCAGATACAATGGAGCTTTTCTCCGTCGGTACAGCTGACAGGCGTAGACTTAGCGCTTTTGTAGGCAGTTTACGTGCTAGCACTCCTCGCAAGGGCATATTGGTTTACAATTCCCTATAATCCGGGCCAAAAGATTGTCTGAAACCCGTTTCAATGACATTGAATATAATAGAATAATATTTATTTGTTTAAAAACACGCTGTAAGAGATGGTATAAACATTAAATAATCTTGCTTACATGTTTTTGCTTAACATTTTAAGCATGCTTTTTGTGCATACAATTAAGTTATTTTTTATTATCAAAAAACTCTTTTAGACTTTCAAAACTATTAGTGAACCAACTATACTGTAAACCGTTAAATTTTGATAGTTTTAATCCCTTCCGGTATATGAAACACTATCGATTTGTAAAGATAAAATAAAAAATAAAGTACTTTTTTCTAAAACTCGAATTAATATACGCATCTACGAAATTAGTTTCTTTAAGTAAACGAGTCAATGACCTTGTAAGTAGTTGTAGGTCATTACGTACTAACTACCTACAGGTCATTGGACTCGCCCAGGTTTACTTAAATAAATAATAAAATCACTTTACATATCTGGTAGTAAGATTTTTTTAGTAGCTCCCAACCGAATAATAGGTACATTCGACAATTTCCACAACTTCTTTTTCCTTCGCAACGCTTGATTTTGTAATTCATCTACGAAATTAGTTTCTTTAAGTAAACGAGTCAATGACCTTGTAAGTAGTTGTGGGTCATTACGTACTAACTACCTACAGGTCATTGGACTCGCCCAGGTTTACTTAAATAAATAATAAAATCACTTTACATATCTGGTAGTAAGATTTTTTTAGTAGCTCCCAACCGAATAATAGGTACATTCGACAATTTCCACAACTTCTTTTTCCTTCGCAACGCTTGATTTTGTAAAAAACTTTGTTATATACAGGAATTAATTTAGTCCCGACTAAAACTAAAAATATTAAGCGAAGTTTGACTTTGAAATTGGTAAGTTTACAAACTTCTAAGTGTATAATCTGGAATTTTTCCACCTTGCCCTGGTTTCGTGCTTGCAAATTAAGTCGAGGGAGCGGTGCTTTTTAATTTGGAGAATGTTCAACATTATTAGTTTCAGTTCCTATAATTTATACGAAAACATCAAAAGTAGAGTTTTAATTTGATTTTGAATACAGTAAAGGCTCCCTAGACTTTTTCCAACTAGCTTGAGGTCACCGCAGAGGCCCAGCTTGCTAGCTGCAGGCAGGCAGGGCCGAAGCCTGCTGGGGTCATGGGTCAGCTTCCGAAAGGAATACCCGGCCTTGGCACGATAGGCAACGAAGGAACGGTTTAGGTTTTTAGTCAGTAAGAGTCTGACACTACTTCCCGCTCCGCCCAAGGGCGGGATTTGTCATTGGATGATTTTTACCTGCCATAAAAAAAAAACTAGCTTGAGGTCGGTTTCCGATTTTACCTACCATAAAAAAAAAGAAAAAAGTATAGCCGAAGCGACTGCCTATCAGAAATCCACAACACAGTTATTGGGCAATACGTTACTCCTTGGACATGAACATTCATAACTCTGATCTCCTGGCTTCCTCGTTCATAACTCTGATCTGAAAACAAACAATAATTTCTTACATTCTGCGGGCCTAAAAACGTCACATGAGCAATCCATCTACTAGAGCAAATCATATTCCGAATTCCTAGCAGATCATAAGCAATTCTTCTAATGTTCGTAAAATGGTTGCACAAATTAGTCGAATCATACTCAATTCACTGCATATCAGAATCATATTCCTTGTAAATATTGTCGTATAAAAAAATATGATTCATATTATGATTCTACAAAAGTGGCCTTTTTAGACCTGTTGTTGTGAACTAGATTTTTTATAAGCAATCTTTCTGAACTAGAACTTAGAAGTAGAGTGCCTGCAGGTATAAAACAAATATAAACTAGTTAGCTATTCTTCGTAGGGTTCTTACCTATTCCAAGGGTTGTTGTTCGAAATAACCGTGAACTAGGATATGAAGTTGCACGGAAAATTATACCTAAGTAAATCCCACATATATGTATATTGTGTATCTAACGACGATTTAGGATAAGATTGCATCAGTTTTATTACCCGACTGCGCCAGAAGGAGGGTTATTTTATCCATTTATTTTGTTTAACAGTAATTGTAGCCTAGTGGTAATGCCACGCCACAAACGCAAACGTCACGGTTGTCGATTGTGTGTTCAAACCCAAGTACAGTACGCGCCAAATAAGTTGAAACATTTGCTATGATTGAACACACAAGGTGAACCATCATGGCATAACTGTGTCCGTTTAGGACTTGCGTCAGGTGGAAAGTGAGGCCACTGTGGCACTTTTCTAACTAATCCTCGTACCCAAAGCATTATTGTTCCTTTATTCTGTTCCTACTATCTTTGGTTCAATTCCAGTTAGGTAGGTGAAGTCATAGAAAATGGGAGCGCAAAGCGGTTTCGTGTAACTACAATTAGCCTATTTGTAGTCTTTAATATTGTTTTAGCTAAAACAGTGTACTTTTCTGCTTTACCAACAAAGAAACCAATCCCATCGTCTTATCCACTTCCGCAATCGTAAGAAAAAACTCAACCTTCCGACATAAACTTAATTCCAGCAATACAATAGAAATTATAACAGCAGCAACGAAATGAAAAGCGAATCATTACTAAAATTTGAGTACACTGAAGCGTGTCTTTGATGGAAACAAGCAAGCAAGATTTGAAAGCTTAGAGTTTGAAGTTCAAACGGGAATTTCAGTGAGCCGACCTCTTGTACTGTAACGCCTTTGAGAAACACCACAGCGGCGAGTGATCTGGTATCGCGCCCCGTCGTGAGCACTCACTTAAACACTTCACGGCCTAGTATCAAAGGACCTCAAGTTGCCGACTCAACTCGAAGTATGGCCCTTCTTTTTAATAACTGTGACCAAAGAATCTCGCTGAATTAGTCTCGAAGATGACGCGGCGATATTTTCGTGAATTTTTCTTTTGTTAGTTATTAGTGTTTTTTTTTTTTTTAAATGATATACTTCACTTGTCTATAGACGAAATCAATTCTCATTTTTTCTTTCTTGAGCTCTTTCTTACATAATTATATCGTCAAAAATACTCAGGGAGGTGATTCCCAACTACTATAGGCGCGGGTTCCCTCAAAAAGAAGAAGTCACCAGGAAGCGACCAAATAACAGCAGAGGTGCTTATAGCTATGGGTGACTTGGGTGTACAGACACTCCATAAGATCTGACAAAACGGTGTTTGGCCGCATGATGGGTCGGAATTCATAGTTCTTCCGCTGCACAAGAAAGGGTCAACCAAGATCTGCGGTAAATATTAGACCTTGTCCCTCATCTCATATGCCAGCAAAATCTTGCTCCATATTCTAAACAATCGCATCCTGTACTACTTGGATAGGCAAATCCCGCAGGAGTAAGCGGGTTTCGTTAAGGGCAAGGGCACTTGAAAGCAGATTTTCAATGTCAGCCAGCTTATTGAGAAGGTATACGAGTTTGATACGCCAATGATAATGTGTATCGTCGACTACAGCAAAGCTTTTGACTGTGTCAACTGGGGCTGCTTGTAGAAGGTTCTACACAAACTAGGAGTGCCGGATCATCTCATTGCCCTACTTCGTACCCTGTATGATTCAAGCCAGGGAGTCGTAAGAGTCACTAAAACAATATCTAAACCCTTTAAATTTCGCCGAGGAGTGCGCCAAAGATGTATTTTATCACCTATTTTATTCAAATTTTTGTGGAGAATACATCATGAGACGTACTTGCGAGAACTGGGAGGTAGCTGCGCTATGCTGATGACACCACTCTTCTCGCAGCAAATGAGTCAGAAATGGTTGCACTTTTGGACCGAATGGAGCAGATCAGCAAGGAGATGGGGCTTTCCGTAAACAGGTCCAAAACCAAGGTTATGATGGTAGATAGATCTGAAAAATTGGAGCTCTCTGGTTCCTAGAAACAGTGGACAACTTTATTTGCCTGGGCTCCAATGTCAATAACGATGGTTCGTGTTACATGGAAGTTCGCAGGAGGATTGGCATGGCTAAGAGCACCATTTCCTAGCTTGATAAAGTCTGGAGGAGAAAATTGCCACATCTCCGTAAAGACCAAAACCAAATTGGTGCGGACTCTAGTCTTCTCGATCTTTTCGTGTGCGTATAGCTGCAGACCGCAAACACATTGACGCCTTTGAGATATGGTGTGCAGAAGGATGCTCCGTATCCCTTGGACAGCCTTTAGAACCAACGCAACGTATCCATTTTGCAAGAACTCAAAATCTCCTCACGGCTGTCGTCTGAGTGTCTTTGCCAGGTTCTGCAATACTTTGGTCACATTGCTTGGAAAGACGGTAACAATCTTGAAAGGCTTAGTGTGACCGGCGAATTGGATGAGATAAAGCCTCTTAACTCTACGATATACAATGCCCTTCATACCGCCGTAGACAAAAACAGATGGAGGAACATCATTCAGGGAAAAGTGATGAAGCAGGGTGGTCACGACCTTCAGCTTTAAGGAATACGACGAAAGGAGGGGGGAGGAGCGAGCCTCAAAAGCGGTTAAACAAGGGGAGTTCTAGAGTTGATATATGCCAAGGTTGCGGGCTCTGAAAGAGTTACCATGGCCCTGTAACGCAAAGGGCAACTCTTCAGTTTCCTTCTTTCAATACAAATACAATGACGGTTTTAGTCAGTAAAAGTCTGACTCTCCCTTTCACTCGACTTAGAGCAGAAAGAGTAATTTGATAAAGTCACACTGAAAAAAGGCTATTTTAGGTATTTAGTAAGTCTCTACCTAGATTGTTCTTTGCCACTACTATCATTAACCATTTTCATCTAGCTTTAGCCGAAACCAATAGATCCCCATCAAATTCAAAGCACAAAGCAACAGCAAAAACCGTTCTCAATTTACATTTCCTACCGTAGCCTCAATAAAAAGCGGTACTAGTGATGCGACATTTGGGATGCATAGATCGATCGCTATTAATAACAGTTTTAGCCTAACGCTTACCCGTATTAGAGAGTTCGCATCTCTAAAGTCGATTAACTATCGCTAATTCGAATTTAGCTCGCTGACACATTAGCTCGGATGAAGAGTCAGAGCCATCTGCGAGCCAGGATTATCAAACGTGATTCTATGGAAATGCGGGTAATGAAATTTGCCTTTTGACTCTGATATATCTACTAAATACCTGGTTATGTACGTGATTTCTTTGAGATTTCTTCACAAATAATTTTGTAGTTTCTTATCATACTTCATACTATCACTCTAAAATTATAAAGGTGTAAAAGAGTTTTGAGATTAAGGAATAGAATTCCCTGCCGGAGTCTGTTTCCTGATAGCTACAACCTGAGCCTTACTTAGTTACTTCTAGGCAAGCGTGCTCCATCGTCGGCCACATCATCGCTTGCCATCGGGTGAGATAGAGAACGAGATCGAGACATAGAGAATGAGAATTCATAAAAATAATAAAGTGAAGGTTGTGAGTGTGTGTGTGTGTGTTTGTTACTTCTTCACACTCAAACAGCTGAATGGATTTGGATGAAATTTAGCAAACAGGTAGTATTGGAACAGCATATAGGAACTTATGTTCCTTTCGGACAACTTTCTATCGTCACGCCTGCGAAGTCGCTTGTAGCAGTTATTTGTAAATAAGACACTTTTCTATAACTATGGCTATCTAACGATACCTGTTTAAGCGACTACCTGTAATAAACTGTGTCAGATTTTTCTCGACACTGAAGCTTTAAAACTTTTGACGTGGCCTTATTGCCAAGGCTAACGAGGTATTACACTAGTAAGTGGCTGCTAAGGCTGTTTCTCGGCCATCCAGGTTTACCTGGTGTTCGTCAGAAATTCTGGAAGTTTTTATTAGAAATAAGAACGGTATTTTTTTTTTCAAATCGAATTACATTTATTGTTCCTTTTTTGACAATATACTATTTATTGTTTTATTGTATGTTGTATTACACTTGTATTTTTTGGTATTTTGTTTGTCGCTACAAACAAAATGTCAAAACATCTATGTTGACACAAATGAACTAATCCTGCATCACGCAAGTAAAATTCTCCGCGCGATTTGAATATATAGAACAGCGAGAAATGATCTATCGGGCGGTAGCCCACCAGACATTACATCCGTCTGGTCGGAGGATCTTTTCTTTTCAACGGAGGTATGTGGGACTTTACTCTCAGTTTCGCAAACCTCTAAGAGCCAAATTCACCAATAAACTAATTGCGATTCGTTCAAACAAAACGCAGTTTAAGCGCCTAATCGAGATTATAGCTTCATTTTGCGTTTCACCGCGATGAATTGAACTTAGTTTACGCTCAACTCAGTTTTAATTCTTTTGTTGTCGCCCATGTTTACGGCACGGGTCTTTAAACTAGATTACGCTGAGCTCAGTTTAGTTAAACTCAGTTTTTACATTGAATGATGAAATCAGCCCTTAATGTTTATTATTGTTGTAACTGTCACTGTATAAAATTTATGTGCCCAACTGTCTTCAAAAATGTCTGTTTATAAATTCACATGGAGGTTCCATGTGAAGATCTTAAAAACACATGTGTTTTGCAATAAATTTAATTGAATTAAAGCTATTCTGACGAAAGAGAGTACATTATTTACATTAAAATA
The DNA here is from genome assembly GCA_958295575.1 of Leucania comma. Lineage (NCBI taxonomy): Eukaryota > Metazoa > Arthropoda > Insecta > Lepidoptera > Noctuidae > Leucania > Leucania comma. Next base: position 10,809,671 of record OY282476.1, on the reverse strand, counting down.
TTGCAATAAAATTTCAAGTGTATGTACGGTTTCTAGACTAGCTCTCCTTTTCATAAATATGCTTTTAGTCTTTATTGAATTATTTATCATGTTATTGAATTTTGCTTCACTGATTTATGACATGAAATGATACAAATGAGTCAAAGTTAATGTCCCAGAAAGTTTTTCGTAAATATAATAAAAACGAAGAAAACAAATAAAAGAAATCTCTTGAATCGAATAACCTTCGTTTGGGTCCTATTACGTAAAAGATATATAAAATATTATAGGTGCCAGAGATTCATTACGTCACGAAAATAACGCTTTCCAACAATGATTGAGATGTTGTAAACAAAATGTTATATACCTCTGAAATTATATGTATACAGAGTGTTACGCTGTGTTTTGTGATGGACGAAGTAATAATAGGTGCTTACTTTCATTGCCTAAAAAGTATGAAGCACGACTTCACGATTATCAATTTATAAGACTTTTTAAGTCTAAGAATGGCACAAAGTTGATTTTTATCCATATTTAATATTATAAGTGTGAAGGTAACTCGGTCTGTCTTATACGCTTTAACGGTTAAACTAAAGAACTGATTTTGATGGAATTTCGTACGGAGTAAGTATTGTAATGTCGGAGTAATGAGTTTGCATGACATTATATGCGAACTCATGCGTATGCGCTATCGTACTGGTTCGTAGGATGTTAGTATTAGGGCCTGTCCTCACAGCGGTATTTCACCGCGAGGTTTTTATTCTCGCAGATTATATTCCGCGCTCGGAATTACACTGCGAATAAAGATTCGTACGATTTTTGAGTTCAATGCGGTTCCCGGCTGAGACGCACGTCTAGAATGGACAATTGAACAAAAAATTTAATTTATTTTGTGGTGGCGTAACAGACGTATTAAAAGATGTAATAAACATTGGATTCACCCATTTACGGCATTCTGTGATTGAGACCATGAATGGTTTTTTAGGGTATGGAACCTCCAAAATAAAAATAAAACCCTTATAGGGTCAGTTAGTTGTCCGTCTGTCTGTCTTTTATCTCAGGAACTCGTGGAGGTATCGAGTTGAAATTAGAACCATATACTCATGTCTGCAATCAAAAAGGTATATTTCGACACTCTCAAGGGAACCAAAATTCATACGGTACCTCCCATCGACCTAGATCCCTGAAATTTGGCACGAAGTAAGGTCTTACTTATAGAACAAGTATTGGGACAAATTAGAAAACTGTAAATTTTTAGTTACGTCCCAAAAAAAATTGAGATTCGTTTCGGTAATTGAACTTCTTACATAAATTTGTTTGTACGGAACCCTCTGTGTCCGAGTGCCACTCGCACTCGCCCAGTTTTTTTTTTACATAAAATATCAAGAACTGAGTAAATCGCGCGAATTTTATTTCGCAGTGCGAACATAGCCATAATAACTGCACAAAACATTCGCGCGGATTTAGTTTCGCACCGCATCGCGTCAAATCTGCATGAAATCATAGGTTTTTTTTTCGCGCGGCTTTTTTATCGCCTGTGCGGATACTTCCATAAGATTTAATGTGTTACAGAATGACGGGAAAAAAAACCTCGCGGTGAAATATCGCTGTGCGGACAGTGCCTTATAGAAGTATTTGAATATTTATAAGAAAAGAATATTTTATTGTTTTAGAGTGAGTGTTGCGCAATTATTTGAAGTGTAATGAACTAATTTGTAATATATCGTTGAGTAAAAGTTTAAAGTCGTTTTTATATAATTATCGATCCCGGAAGTCGAGCCCGCAGCAGCAAGGGTTCGACAGTATAAACCTAAAGGGGGAAGGACACTTTTATCTGACTTCGACTTCGCGTCCACAATACCCAACATACACGCAAAGGAATCTCTGACCGAAGTTAGCCATAGATAGCATCAGCCTTATAACGTTCCCACTGCTGAGACTCAGGCCTTTTCTCTAGGAGAGGGAATAGGCCCTAATCCACCAACCCTTATGGGCCCATAAGGGTTGGTGGATATCACATGTCTTCGAGTTTTTGGTTCTAGGACATGCCGGTTTCCTCACGATTCACCGATTTCCTTCACCGTTTTGAGAGCAGTGGTGATGAAATAAATTACACAATGTAATGCGCCTGGCTGGGTTTGAATCCACCTTTCAGTCGGGACCGTTACCGCTCGGCCACCACTGCTCTCTAGCCATAGATAAGTGGGCTGTTTTTTTTTTTTACTGAAACAAATTCAAGGAAAAACATTCAGCATTATAAGATACAGAACCCATTTTAAAAATGCCTTAAAGAACGCGTTGTTTTGTAAGTCGCGAGTAGTCTAGAGGAATGTGGCAGGCGGAACGATCCATGAGAAACCATTTGTGTACAATTTATTGTTGCTTTTTCTATGAAATTGTATAGATTAGAATTCATACGACAATGCAAGTGGCTCTGCTTTATAGTGCGATGAAAAGTGGTCTTGTGTTTTGTGATATAATTGTCCATTTTTTTATACTACGTTAATCCTTAGTTGTTTTTTTTTTGTTGGAGTTGGTTTTTTAGAGAGTATATACATACGTTTGTCTACTTTTTTGGCACGGCGTGTAGTTGTAGGTATTAGCTGTATCCCGCCAACTGGGCTAGTCGGATAAAAACTGGGCAAGTACGAGGAGGATTCGTGGATCAACACCGTCGTATTGTCGTCGTATAATATACCTATAATAAATTATAAATATTATTTATTTTGCAAAAAGATAATAAAAACACATTTTTACACATATATTTTGGTAAATTAATTGTTGTGTTTGTCTAATTTGGTGGGTTAATGTGTCACGTATTTAATTTATATTTAATTGATTTGTATCGTATCTATGACATTGTGTATTTATTTTAATTGTATGTTTGACATTGTGCATGTAATTTAACTTTTCAAATGTTTTATTTAATTTGTTTTTAATTTTGTGTACTTATTTTGGACATGTCTGAAACAAATGAATTTAATTAATTAACTTGGATGAAGATTTTCTTTGTTGTCTGGAAGTTGATGCGTCGTATACAAAATTATTTTTAGTATATGCGAAACTAGTTTGTTCAGAATCAGTAACTAAATCGATTCCAATAATTTTCACACCATATTATATTTTTTCCCGAAAGTATTAAAAAAAATTCGCAACGTGGAAACCACCGAGACTAAGTACAATATAGGTGGTGGCAGCAAGGTGCGGGAGCAAAACAACCCCTCATTGGCCCGGATGGCTCGGGGACCATGTTTTTGTGTGGTCAACCAGGCTTATAACTTTGTGATTTTTCATGATACAGTTATGAAATTTTGCACATAGATTCTTTGCAGAGTAAAAAGTAAAAAACGACCCATGTTTCGAGTTTCGCATAATTATACTAAAAAAAAGTTGTATAAATACATATTTTTTGACAGCCCTTTGTTATTTTATTCTCTCTTGTCTCATTTACAATTTGCATCAACACAACCTGTATCATAGCTACCAACATATTCAGTTTCACTCCAAACCATAACTGGCCAAACACATTGCACGCTCATCGCAGTACCACTCGGTGGTCAATAGAATTCCACTGTATTTCCGTAATGAACACGTACATTGCGCGGTGGCTGTCATTCGACTAATGACGATCATTACGCTCAAGGATGCTTTATGAAACAGCTAACTAGACTGGTAATCAGGAAGATATTACTTTTTTTCTTTGCTTCTAAATTGGAAAACGTCGTGTCGAAATACATGTGGGAATTTTTCATTGCACTCTCAACTCCATAACAAAAAGTTTGTCCATTAACTTCAGTACAATATATAATAATCTGTTGATTAGATTTAGACACAGTGTGAAGAGTATTTTAGGTAGACTGTTGACGAAAGAGTAGTTATTTTATCTCATTAGCTTTCGTCACATAAACTGTACATTTTATTATACTCAACTCATTTGAAGGCAGTGGTGGCCCAGTGGTCACAGTTCTTTGTTCAAACTCAGGTAGGTGCTTTACTTCGTGTAATTCATAATATTTTTGGGCTCAAAACGACAACCACACACATTCAGCAACCTGCATTGGGTTTGCGTGGTGGATTACGACTCAGAGAAGAGGTCTGAGTCCCAGTAGTGGGAATATTACGTGGCTGATTATACTCATACTATGACACTCAGAATGTACATTTCAATCAGAGACAGGATTTTAGATCCAAAAACGACTTCCAAAAATGACTTTCTACATAAATAAAAAAAGAAGTAACTCTTTCCAGCTACTATCATTGCATAATCAAATGTCAAATCAATGCAAAATGCAGAAATTATTGAACTTTTTAATGGCTTTTACTTTTTTATCCAATTACTTAGAGGGGTTGCAGCCATAGAGTAAATATATAAAATTGTGCTGTCTTCTTTACGCGAACTTTATTGAGTATCCCACTAACAAAGCAAAAAATATCCTGCTAGCAGGGATTTTTTTTATGGTAGGTAAAATCATCCAATGACAAATCCCGCCCTTGGGCGGATCGGGAAGTAGTGTCAGACTCTTACTGACTAAAAACCTACCCCGTTCCTTCGTCAAGATTGACCTCAATTCGTGCGTTTTGTTTAACCCCATTACAAAATTTAGGATCTTTCGAATTTAGTGAATTTGGGGAACATTGATCTAATAAGCTGTAAAAAAATGATATCAAAAATTTGTTGATTTTCCCATTTACGTTGGAACTTGAGATTACAATTACTGAAGTTTTGAAAACAAAATTGCTACTCTGTAACTAAAATTTTAATATTATACAACAGTGAAATTTGCCTCAAAATGAAATTTTGACAAAAATAAGTTTTGCAAATCGGATTTGGTCACCCTACATAATTCAAAATGTATGCACACAAATTGTAACATCGTACGAAAATTGCTAGAAAAGGAGATGGGACGAATGAAGCACGTAAAAAGTAATTAAAAAGAAATAATCCTCGTTGGTGTTGCCAAAATAAGCACTTGTTGAATCATAAAAAAATTAACACCTGGTACTGGCAATTACCGACCTCAGTACAAAGGCGAGAGAATTTTCCTCTGCTGCAATCCGCTTACATGAACAAATCCGCGGTTTTCACATTACACTCGTTTGTTATGCCACTAACGATATTATAAACGCAGGTTTTGCTAATCTGGCTTTAAATGTTTCTTTGGCCAAATTTAAAAAGATTTACCCTTAATGCGTATGGTTTTTCGAAAAATCTTTGGGAGTATGTTTAAGTTTTTCATGGAATAAATCTGAGTACAATAAGATATTGTTTTACTAATTGTAGATCGATATTACTCATGCAGAAGACTTGTTATTGTTTTCATTTATCGCGTCTCTTTCGTCTGGAGAATGTAATAGAAACAAACGTTTTGCTTCGTCTAAAATAAAATTTATTTATGCAAATGACGGGGGGTAATGTCGGGCATTACAGCTTCATTCTAAGAATAATCAGTTTACAGTTCGAGAGTGCCCCTTTCTTAATTGCAGACATAGGATTTAATGAAGGCCCAAGAACGCGATTATTTTATAAATCTCATAATTTTTTGCTCATAATAAATACGATAAACTCTAAAAAAAAAATACGAAGCGGCTCTGTTAGAAATAATTTTCTCGTAATTTTTTGTTTATTTTCCTATAGTACTAAATTCTAATCTCAGAAAAAGATATTTCGGTAACTTTATACACCTATCAGTGTCAATCATTATTTTGATATTTGTAAAAGAAACGTGACCTCAATTTATTTCGTGATATTTCAAAGATGCTTAAAATGATATCAAGAAAACATAAATTATTCTGAACGAATGTAAATTACACCAGCTACGAGTACAAAAAAGTAGACATAAATAGTCCCCAAAATATCCACGAATTGAAAAAGATATTAGAATTTCTGAGGTATGCTATTTTTATCGGAAAGAAGGAATCAGCAGATCAGAATGATTTAGATAATACGAGCCCATCAAAAAGTACAGATATACGGGTTTGATTTTGGCCACCAGGGATAATTACGTAGGTTTAACTTGTGCTCAAGTTCTTACACAATATTTACGTACCTACATTGATGTAAAATTAATTCATAGTTTCTCGTAGATGGTATGTTTTAAATTAGTTTTTAATTCGATTTACAGATGGCGTTGTATAATTACGACATTTTTCTTATCAATAAACCACGATCATTGATCAAATCACTCTGAAGTACCAAGGAGTGAATCTAGTGCCTCGTGACCAAACCAATCAATTTGGGTTGCGACTAGTCAGTCGCAACTGTCTTCTATAAACAACTTTTTTGGGGCTAGGTAGTCACCTAGCCCCAAAAAAGTTGTTTATAGAAGACAGTTGTATTACCTTTCCCTGTAATTATTTTTTCATTACTCATTCTCAGAAAATAGGTCTGAATTTGCCTGAGGAGCGGGTTGAAAGTAATACTTTCTTCCTTTTCATTTCATGAGAATCACTTTCAAATGACGCAGACAAATTATAAAAAAAAAAACAAACTAGTTCTATTTCCACATTACTATTGAACCACGTCCTAACTATCTATACAGCGACTTAATTACAGTGTGATGTACAGAAACATACAGATAAGTGAATATTTTTTTAAATGACTTAATTATAATTTACTTTCAATAACTTCTTTAAAAGTAACATTCTCGTAGATTTGAGAAAAATATTTATCATTTTTTCATTACCGTTAGTACCATTAGTATGGATAGTCTTTTAAAATCCTATGGGATGTACAATAAGTACATGTACTCGTATATAACAAACAAATTAACACAACAAGATGATTCAAACCCGAAGTTGTTGAGTTCAAGAAGTTAAATTCCTTTGTGAGAATCTCCAAGCGTGAGAGTACAAAACATTTTGTACAGGGGTAACGTACTTCGAAGCACAGATTGCAGGGGTAAGCAACTCAAAATTGCTTGAATGGCTAATCCCTCACAGTAAACCCTTTGCTGCATATTAACTAGAGGTTGGCATTGACGGTTGCGCTCCAAGGATTAAATAAACCTATTATTTATTTAAGAAAGTTATTTTGCGGCTTGAATTATAACATGCCAGGTAACCGTGCTATATTAAAGTCTCAAGTTTGATAAATAATTGGAGCCATAGGAATTTCGTTTTATGTTGGAGTAATTTGAGATTTTACTTATTAAACATTATTTACTTTATTTTGATTTACTCGTACAATAATAAAGCTCAACTTTATAATTACTGCACGAATTCAGGCGTCCTGTCTCTAGGAAAAACAATGGGCTGTAATCCACCACGCAGGCTCAGTGTGTAATGGTGGATGTCACATGCCTTCGAATTTTGGTTCCAGGACGTGCCAGTTGCCTCACGATATTTTCCTTCACCGCTTTGAGAGCAGTGGTGATGAAATATATCACACAAAATAATGCACCAGGCTGGGTTTGAACTCTAAGTCAGGGCCGTTACCGCTGGTCACCACTAGTCTGTTCATTCATTGATGTAAGATTTAAATAATAATAAAAGGTATAAAGAAAGAAGATTGACATTTCATCAAATGTTAAAGTTTAAACATTTTATACGACATTATTTATACGAGAAATACGAAAAATTACAGCGGGATAGTACTCGCAATTTATTCCACACTAGTGCGGAAAACAGTAGCGTGCCTAAAAAGATGATCTCTTTAGAGATGAGAGCGGGTTTTTGAGTAAGTGTATTAAAAAATCTTTTTTATTTGTGTCACCTGTCGGCTGTCACATAAACATACATTTAAATGAACAACTTTCATACTATTTTTATAATTTCGCGTGATCATGAATTCATTCATTAAGCTTATGAAACTTTATACTTATGTTGCTTACGTCATAAAGACTAAACACAGGTGTTTAGAACATTAACGATAAAAGCTTAAATACAAGGGGTTCGAGACAAAATTTACACACTGTTGACACCTAAAGATACACACACCCCGACTAAGTTTCGTCAATTTTATGAAACTCTATATAAGGTGTAAAGAGGGCTTTTAATAAAAGCCTGTTCCTCCAACTACAAAGGCTTCGGCGCTTTGTTCCTTTGCCGGCAGCGGCCGCATCTATACCTTATAAAGAGCCTTTTGTCAATGCCACAACATTTTCGTTTAAAAAGAAATTTGAAACGTACTTAGCACTTTTATTGCGTAACTGATGATGATGAATTGATACCAAGGGTCTTTGATACATTTAATTAGGTGTTAAATCAAAATAAATTAGGTTTAGGGATCAAAAATATTTACAAAAATATTAGTAAATTATGATACAAGTGTAAATATTTTTACTTAAATAAAAATAAAATGCACAATTTAGTTCCACCAAGTCCTTTCCATCATTGGACCACTAGACGTATGACGTTGCGCCATCGGTACATGGTGGACATCCTACCTATACGTACAAAGTGTTTTGGGAACACATTCATTATGCGTACAGCTAAGGAGTGGAATTCCCTGCCGGAGTCTGTGTTTCCTGATAGCTACGACCTACGAGTCTTTAAGTCAAGAGTGAATAGGTTACTTTTAGGCAAGCGTGTTTCATCGTCGGCCACATCATCGCTTACTATCAGGTGAGATGGTGGTCAAAAATGTCTATTGATTGCTATTAAGATGCTTGCATAAGTTTGTTTAATTTAGCAAACGGTGGTTGAAAGGAATAGAATGAAGCTATGTATGTAACCACTCTTATTATTATTATCTACTTGTAGATAAAGTAGGTTCACCACACTAATTCATAGATGTAGCTTTGAACTTATGACTCCACTTAGAAGCAATGTTCTGATTACTTAAGTTGTTAACAATGAAAATAAAAACTAAAAGGTACTCGTTTTACCAATTAGCGTTAATAAGATTACGTAAAAAAAGAAAAACAAGTAGGTAGATACCTAATCCGCTTAACATCCTAAAAAAAAAACAAAAAGAGTCAAGATTACGACCGAAAATTATTTGATCGGGGATGGAAAACAAGCAAAATTAATTAAGAAAATTGAAAATTCCATTTCATTCTTTCGGCCTTGACCATTCAGTTGGAGTGAGGCCTTTTCTTACGTTATCTGTTTTCTGTCTGAGTTTCTTTTCGATTCGTCTCAATATGGCCAACTGATGCGATATTGCGGCAGCACGTTTTTTTTACGTGGGTAATTCTCCAATCAAAAACGGCAGGACGAACGAACTAAACAGATTTATAAACTGGAAGAAGCAGCGTGAGCCTGCGAAAGATGGAAGGAGTGGAGAAAGACCTTTGTCCAGCATTGGGACGGAAAAGGGTAAATATCAAATCCAACATAGCCTGACTGCCTGAAGAATCACCAAACTTATGTGACAGTAGGCAAGACACATTGCTGCCAAAATATATGGTCGATGGGGCCGAAAGTTTCTATAGTGGCGATCATGAACAGGAAGATGCTGCATTAGAAGGCCTCTCACAAGGTGATCCGATGGATGCGCAGGACCTGTCGCTGTGGTTACACGTGGGAGATCTATGTCCAATAGTAGACGTTTTTCGGCAAAATGGTGATTAATAATCAAGTGATCCTCCCGCTCAGGGCGTTCCGTCTCACGCCCTGAGCGGGAGGATCACTTGATTATGACAAACTTTTACCAAATGACCTGTGTCCCTTCAGTAGCCCTTTGTGGTCTAAGGTTAAAGTAGCTCTTTCGAAGATTCCCGTAGACCCAGCAGGTATCGGCACTAACGGCCACGTCAATCTTGCTGACATCTCTTTGAAGAGCGCGTGGAACACAACGCACCGTCCGTGTTCCTTATTGGTGACCAAAGGGTAGCTTTATGCTGCGCTTTCGGTGGCCGGGAATTGCCTAAGTTCTCCGGCGGGGGTACGACAACATAGCTTAGGTGTCTTCTTAACCATTCTAATCTCTATAATAAAGAACTTTTTTGAGACTCTACTTGAATGTAAAGTGTTTTATATATATGTTCGGAATAACTTTTCCAGGTCGGTAATCCAGCCGCTTAGGCCATTATTCATGTTAGGATTGTCGGATGTTCTCTCGATGAGAATATTCTAGTCTGTCTTAATAAGAAATACCATGTCCTGAAATAACGAGTAGATAATAATGTGTCATTTAAGTGTTAATTAAAACATTTATTTTCTTTTTACTTGTATTTTATAGATAGGTTTACGATTTCACGAAAAAAATGTGAAAGAAAAAGCGATAATCGTCTGTTGTCAGTCGGCAGATATATGTTGACCACATTCATGTTGGAGCCACTGGGAATTTCTTAAAGGGGAACCGTGGCCCTAGAACGCAAAGGGCAACTAAAGAACGTAGATGTGTTTCAGCCAGTAAAAGTCTGACACAATAGAGTGGGTGGGAGTGTGCAGAATCATTCTCGTTGGATGATTCTCCACGTCAAAAAAAAAAACATAAACGTTAGAGCATGAATGCTAGAAATAACCTATTCACTCTTGATTGAAATATCCTCTGGTTGTAGCTATTAGGAAATGTAGACTCCGGTAAGGAATTCCATTCCTTTGTAAAACTGTACCGAACGATGTGTTCCCAAAACGTTCTCAAAACGATTAACAGCATACCTAGTCAATTGAAAAATTCCCTTAAAACGGTAGCTTTATATGGAAACTCTATCTTACCATATAAGAGATAATTACGTAAATAAGTAGGTAACTTGTTGGTCCGCCTTTTTCCTAACTAGCCGGGGGTCAAATTCCAGTGTAACCAGAATGAACGGTAGTAAATTTCCGCTTAATTCTCTTTGAAATATTGGGTAGGAGGATATTAAATGACTTTATTATATACTAGTAACCCGTCCCGGCTTTGCTTGGATACAAATTGAACACATAAGCCTTTGTCGTTTATGGCTTTATCAATTAATAAAAACTGCGTTAAAATCCATTGTGTGGTTGAGGAGGAGTTAGCGAATAAACAGAGAGACACGTATAGAGACTTTGTTTTATTCTGTGGAAAGATTGACTTTAGTTGAAAAATTTTATCTGAGAATGTATGTAGACCTGAATCAATCGCTAGGGCCACAGAGAATTTCTGAAAGGGTCTTCCTGTAGATTTAGAACGCAAAGGGCAACTTAAGGACACGGGTTTTGTTTATAGTCCGTCAAAAATGATCCGAGTCAAAAGTGTCTTATGTTAGTCTATCATTTTTTGAGAGATTAAGAACTCACGAAGCAATTTTCACCCGCGGCCGGCGCGGTTGCGGGACCTCAGCTTCTGTAGATTGCAGATATATATGTAAAAAAAAAAAAAATACGACGCGTTTTACGCCCGCGTCTGGCGATAATCACCAGCCAGGTTTGCGAGTGACAATCGTAACCGCGACGGTTACGTACAAAATTGCGGCCTCCTGAGTTTAGAAATAAAGCAGCGGTTTCCTAAACCGCGACGAGTGAGGTTGAAAACTGCTTCATGAGTTCTTAGCCTAAGAAAGTTATTAGAAAGACCACAGCACTTACGTGTAAAACTGTTTTTTCAGTACTCAAATCGTCCCCTTAAATACAATCAGACTTTTATTTCCGCGCTGCCTAATGTTTAGAAAATTCAAACAATCTAACACGTAAAGATTTCAATTTGACACTAACTAAAGTAATACGAGAACAGTGTTTTAGAAACAAATGTAGCTAAGTGAGCAGTTAATAAAATTCGAAAGGGTAAAGGTCTTCAGTGGCCTTCAGTTAAGTGGCCATTTTACGTGCTTCCCAAAGCTTATCTGAAACGGTTTTCAGTAACACACAGTGTTATTGCTAAGGTTTTGTTTGTTTGTTTGTTGTAATTAGGGGACACACATAGAGTTGGGGGTAATTGGTGTCGTAATGATGTCATCCCATGTTAACACCGTAACGATACCGTCTATTGAGAGTTTATTGGAATTGTCCTTTTGTTTTTACGATATCTTTTGAACTTGCAATTGATTTTAGATATTTATATCGCACTGGGCCCGCTGGTGGATTACGGCTCATTCCCTCTCCTAGAGAGGAAGCCTGAGTCCCAGCAGTGGGAATATTGATGCAACGCAATGCAATGCAATTTTTACCACTTTTTTATTATTATTGATTGGTTTACGTTTTTTTGTACCATCTTGCCTGGTGGTAGTCGATGTTGTGGTCGACGATGAAGCACACTTGCTTCAAAATTACCTGCATTTTAAGCGTGTTATTTACGACTCGTTGAGTTGTCATTACTTCTCAAAAATGGTTTTTGTAAATTATAATTCCGTATATAAATAAGAAAGTGCTACATCACAGTGCTTAATATTCCACATATCTGCAAAATTTAATTATTAATCCTACTTAAAAATTAAAACCAACTAACGAAGAAACGGAATACGATATGATATAAAATTTACGTCTAGTGACATTTTTAATTTCACAGAAGTGCAGTGCAGTCAGACCGGAACCATTTGCGGGCGACGTCAGCCTCGGGTGCCCGCGGGAACAATACTGGCGCCCTCTATTGTCCCACATAAACAACATTTTATTAGAGACCTCTAAACCTCGTATATCACTTTTTCGTTTTGCTGGCGATCACAATTCGACCGGCCAGTCGAAGTGCAATTGGAATCACTTTATCAATGAAATCGGATACATTTTGGTGTACTTGCTCGGGTTCAGTGCGCTGAGTGCGAGCTATTTTAACGTGATCGAAACGTTTACCACGTTTAACGCTCTGATTGGTTAAGAGTTTGGAGCGGGCCAATCGGAGCGTTAGAACTAAAAATTCAAAGACATGTGACTTCCACCAACCCGCACTGGGCCCGCGTTGTGGATTACGGCCTATTCCATCTCCTAGAGAGTGAGTCCCAGCAGTGGGAACATTATAAGGCTGATGCTATGCTATGCAATCGGATCTCGGAAAGTTTTAAACGTCTCGGTAGCATTAACGTCAAATAAACTCTAGATGATGATGATGATGATGATGTCGTATTATAGGAACCCAACATCGTCAAAAAGTGTTTTTTGAGGGTAGAATATCATCAAATATCTTTTCCTGTTTTGGGTGGAGTGGAAAAGCATTCAGACTTTTACTGATGAAAACCTACCCAAATTCAATCAGTTACCCTCTGGGTTCACATGTAACTTTTATAAATTTAATTAGAAAGAGAGAAGAAGAAAGAAAAAAAAGAATTTATTTGGTACTGCACAAGGCACAACACAATAAATAGGTAACACAAAACAAAAAAAAAAGAAGCAAAAAAATATGCAGATGCAATATGCCTCACGACTAAATGATATTTATTTTGGTATCCAAAACTTAATGTTGACTACTTTTCCATGAGTACTGTGAAAAGTTTTGCATCCCTAAAAAGTACAATATTAAAGAACCTTTTGACGATACAATCCTTTAGAATTTCCATTAACCTCTCAATAATTCTACAGCAGGGTGTACCTATAGTCCAAATCTCTTTAGAAGAAAGACCTACCTTCTCCAATTGGAGAACCAGAATAAATATTGTAGAAATTAGGTAGGTAGTACCATTACTTTCTTACGGTAAAATATTCACTCCACCTTAGAAAGGTCTATTTGAAGAATATTTTTTTCAATTAATGTGAAGTATTACATTACCGGGTTTTATATTCTCACTCAACGGCACTGATGAATTAATCAGGAATATCCTAGCATCCACACTTTGATGTATTGTGCTTCACCGATGCCGTATTTGCCTGAATACAAATCCGCCTGACCTCTCATCATCCAGAGACGGTGGATCGAGCCGATCTGTAAAGCAATAAAAAAAAACCTAACCTAACAAACAACAGATTCCCTTTTTTAAGGATCCCAGCTTTAAAAAAATACAAATACCGACGAGGTTGTAATATTTTCGCCGCTTGTAGTTCTCAGCACCAGCAAAGCAGTAAGAACTAAAAAGATAGGATAGCGCAAGAGTACCAACATAGTAGCGTCTCACACTAAAGGCTTATCCATCTGTTGGTTGTTAAGTGTGGACTTGCGAACGACGATCAATGGGTACTGTCCGGTAACCATCCGGACTGGGCCTCAAGTCTGCTATTAAAATGGTGTTAGAATGGTCTATGATTGATTTCATAATTGGAAATTTTGACGAATTTGCTAATCTACTAATATAATGGCGTCATTATGAATTTTCAATGAATAACCACTGACACTCCATTGAAAGAAATGGCATAGAATGGTAATCTCGTACATAATGACAAATGAATAAGGTAATCAGCTAAAATTATGACAGTTCGTTTGATCGGTGACTTATCATTAGAACATCATTGTGGAGTCATTATGCTTTTAATTCGCTAAAGGACAGCTCATACCACAATTCTATTACAAGACCACTGACCGACCAATGATCGGCTATTATGAATTAACAGATTTTGAACTTAACTCAAGCTCCAAGCAGACACTGGTGTCCGCACACCTATAGAGTCTCTAATTACGGTATTCAAAGGGTTAAGCAAAATGACAGTGGGATCATATTGGAATGACGATATTATGAAAATAGCAGACTTGGCCCCCTGAGATCGAGTCGTCGACGCGCATCTCAAAGAGATGTTAGCAAAACCGTAGTGCCCAGTAGAGCCGAAGCCTACTGGGGCCATAGGATGACTTCCCAAAAGGAAACCAGTGGTCTCGGAACGCCAGGACAAAGAAGGAACATAGGTGTGGTTTTAGTCAATAAAAGTCTGACACGCTTCCCACTCCACCCTAAAGCGGAAGAAGTCATTCAATGATTTTCCACTTTAAAAAACGTGGCCCAAATAAACCTAAAACCATGTTTTTGAGTTAATTCTGTAAATATTAAAGATTTTTTACGAGTCAGGAGTATTTCTGAACACATTTTACAGTCAAAACTAGTTTCGCTAAAAACCGTCAAGGTTTTGACTGCGACATGATATCTCACTTTATCCAACTCTATCTTTACTAAAAGAATTGCGTCAACATTACTGGCACAATTCTGGCCATTACGACTGTAGATACTCTATGGTTTTATTTAGCTCCATCAACCAGTAATAACGTGAAATTGCGGCCGCTTAATTAATGCAATAAGTCTCAACCCTTAATTACTTATTTAATTAATCGAAATCCGTGTTATTATGATGGTGATGATAAGCTTATTATTTCGTTGATCAATGGTTTCAGTTACTCTAGTATTAAATCTAGTTTGATTTATTTTTATAAGATTCTGCCGGTTGCTTCGTTCGCGTGAAAGTAGGGTTATTCCATACAAATTTTGGACCATCGTTACATCCTCTTAACCCTTTGAATACCGTAATTAGAGACACAATGATAAATGATATTTATTTTGCAAATAGGTTTTAAAAAACACTTTTACACGTCAATATTTTTTTTTCGTCAGTTTAAACTAGATGAGGCCGGTGTTTCCTAGCTGACTACCCTGAGAAGAAACACCGAAACAAACTCAAGGGTCACAGTCTCTTTTAAAGTCCATACAGTAAATTTGTAATGGTCAAATCACATAAGAACTGTGCAGATTTGTCTTTGATGGTCTTTTGAAGAAAGAACCAGACAGATTGGAGTGGACCTGTGCAGTCAGTGCAAGCATTTGTCAGTATTCGTGAAGCTCAACTCAGGACTACTAAGGAGCCCAACAATTTGACGAACAATATCAAATACCAATAGAAAGACAATAGGTGTGCGGACACCGGTGTCTGCTTGGGGCTTGAGTAAGGGGTGAGTTTTGGAAAATTACTTCTTAATGCTCACCTACGTCATAATAGAAAACCTTGTGCTGTTAGCCCTAGTAGTTTCTGCTGTGCTCACCACACAAACATTTGTCCTGGGTAGGAATCGAACCCACGACCTCCGGCATAGCAGTCAGGGTCACTAACTACTAGACCAACAGGCCAATCTATATCTTATATTATATAAAAAAGATGTGGGTTTGGGAAAATAAGCCTTTCCAATGTTGGAAGGAAAAAGGCAAATGTAACAACTGCGAAAGTGTGAAACTCTGCGGTTAAAGTTTCATGAGAAGTTTACTAGAGTGAAATTTGAGAAAAGTGGGTAGGTACCGACTTCGCTCTTTTCTTGGTACATTCTGCAGCCAATAGTCGTAACATGATATCCTTATTTAATGATACAGGTATATGCTTAATAATGCCTATAGGTATGGTTTTTTTTTTAATGATGCCTCGCTTTAGGAATAACTCCTGTATCATGAGTGCGTTTATAATCTTGTGAAGTCACATATCTACACAAAATACCCAACATCTATCAGCAGGCCATACAATTATTTGTTCCGTATGGGAATCAAACCAGCGACACGCAGTGTAGTAACTAGTAGCTCAACCACTGCGCTAATCGTGCAGTTTTTTTTTTTTTTGTGAATTATATAGTATAAATGTTTGTAAAGATAATAATAATCTTTGAAAAATACCCAATTTCAAAGCATTTTACGCTGTTAAAAAGCTACTGCCGTATTATGAGAAACATAACTTATTTTATCCTAGAAGTATGCATGTGTATGATAGGTTAATGAAGTGAAGCAGCGGCATAGGCTAGGCTTATAAATAAACATAAATCGGCACAGTATGACAGAGCATGGTCGTGAATACTGCTTTCATCTTTGGGACGGATCTGCCAGTTACTTAATAGATTGCTGCGCTTGGGTCAATTGAGAAGCCAGCCAAGAGGATCGTCGACTTGAAGCTTCAAAGTCTTCACCATCGAAGCCGGGTTGCTAGCCTGTTGGATAATACCCATCTGGTCGTAGGGTCCTCCCTTTTCAACGGAGGTATGTGGTACTTTATACTCTGTTCTGTCTACATCTAAACTATTATTAGATATTTTACAAAGTAATTTGAGTTTACATTTCCGTTGATACAATAAAATAATAGAAAATCCTTCTTCGGATCCATTATTCAATGTCACGTGATCTAGTTCCGCCAAGGACCTCTCTGCAGCATTGCAACTCAGGTAACATGTGAGATGACTCACTTACAACTATATAAGAACTACGTGCTTGGAATTCCGTACATTTCCGTACGGAATATGTGCAAAGGTAAGCTTATCGTATCTGTTAGGTGTAGGTAAACTGACCATTTATTTGTTAACTCAAAACTGGCAATACTACAAACATTCCTGATTTTAAAACTTAAGTCTTTAAAAGGTCTAATATATACATATCCACTATGGAGTAAAACCTCAAAAGGCCACTGTAGGCGGACATTCATTAGACATTTATGAATAAGGTGACAAGGGCACACAGAGTCCGTGTTTTTGATACGGTCTCACTATTGCCATAGTATGGTCTTGATGGTTTTTATAATGCCTGCCACAAGAGGCGATACTTAAATTTGTATAAATCCGCTGCTTCCAGCATTGTAATCATATTAGGTATTATCAATTTTTTCTCGTAATAATTTTGATGATCATAAGTATAGAGGAAAACCAAAGAAATAATGGATGAATTGTATTCCAGATAGATAAAAGACAGTATTAGGATAGATTATAAATTTATATGATCTAGAAGAGAAGAAAATACCCTTTAAATGAAATTCAACTCATCAATTTATTAAATTATATGTCTATTTATTGTCACACTTTTAATTTATATCCAAGTATCACTACACCACTTCTGCCTTTATCTCCATACCGTGAAGGTGTACCAAAAATAACTAGTCCACCATATTGGATTTGAATAGACGTCACTTAAATAATGTCATCGAAATCATGTTTATATTATCATCGAAACTAACCATGTCTGCAGCTGGCTGACGGTTTTGATTCACTAAATAACCCACAGGCAAGTCCGGTTAAGCAGTCGACGACCTCCTAGGTTAAACTGCGACACACATAAAAAAAACATGTCTGCAAATAGTTCAATTAGTTGGGAGTAACTATTTTAAATTTCATTTTCAAGATTTGTCCTAAACAAACAAAAATACATAGAATAAGAATACTTTATTAAGAATAACAAATAATAATAAAACGTTACAAGTTAAATATAAACTTGTAAAAAGTCACGCTGCGCCAACTCTAAATAAATTAAAGAATGATGGAAAATAGAGATGTATAATTTGTATAAGGAAATAAGACGTGTTGCGTACTCGAAATGGATGGTGGTGAATCTACTTCTGATTTAGAGGCAGAAGCATGGTGCTATAAGTTATTTTGGTAACGTTCATGCAGACATAAGAAGAATAAATATCTCCAACTAAAAACCAGCTTCAGCAAACGGTATTACGCCTATGGCCTTTAGGGATTATTCGCGTGGCGGTTATATTATACTAGATAAACATGTACTTGATTATCTGTTTCGCGTCAACGCCCCATTCCCAGTTTTTCTTCGCTCGCTTCCTTTCCGTAACATATGGCTGATCAAAATCTTTACTTCAGACAAGCACAAAGAATATACGGCAATATATTACTCGTTATAGCTACTTTGTACATTTTGTTTGGGATTTCTTTACAAAGGGCATGTGTATTTTTTATTTATGTACTTCATATGTTAATCTGTCCTAGCTCAGAGGACACCGGTGTCCTCTCACATCCACGCCACTATAGGCCTTAATTCCGATGTTTAGAGTCTACTTTTGTATGAACAAGTTGGGTAGTTGTGGATCGAAGTGTTAATGATCTTGATATGGGTTGCTCGGGGGTTTAGATATTTTCGATTGTATATGTCATTAGAGGAATGTTCTTTCATATGAGATTTCAAAGTTGTCATGGCTTGATTAGGTAGCTAAAAAGTTTTGGTTGTCGGAATTTGAACCAAGTATAGATACTGCATAAGTACTTCATTATTTATTACTAGCTGCTGCCAGCGGTATCGCCCGCGAGATAGTAGAAAATTATCGCCAGAGTACAGTCTCCCAGGATAAAAAGTCCTATATGCTTGGTGTACAGGTAGTACTGCTGTACACCAAGTTCAATCATTTAATAGTTTTTGCGTGAAAGATTAACAAACATACTCGTAAAAACATCCACGTTTATAATTTTAATAGGTTTTTCGCTTGTTTTTCGTCTGTCATTAAATATTTATTATATATGTCATGAATGAACACTTTCATTATGCGTACAACTAAGAAGTGGAATTCCCTGCCGGAGTCTGTCTTTCCTGATGGCTACAACCCAGGAATCAAAGTCAAGAATGAATATTTTTCTTCTAGGTAAGCGCGCTCCATCGTCGACCGTATCGTCGCTTTCCATCAGCTGAGATAGCGGTCAAGCGCGAACCTATCAATAACAAAAAAAAACTATTTTACATGCTTCCTATAGTCCAATCAAGAAAGCTTACACCAAAAACAAACAAAGAAAACGCCATTACTTTCCAAAAAAAGAACGCATAGACCCTGTAACAAATATTTCACAGTGAAACTTTCGTCTTAAAAGCAATGTCTGCGTTAATACTCAGTAATTTGAGCGTTACGAGTTTACGGCTTAATTTGAAGTCGTAATCAGTTTAGCACGACGCCTCGCCCCGTCGGAGATTACCCAGCGAAAACAAATGACTGACACATAAATCTTCCTATCCTGAATTACATTGGTACTAACATAGCATTTTTATCTTTACTGTCTCCTTTATTGTCATAGTTTGGATGCTCCTTCACACCTTCGTTGTAGGTATAAGTGCGTGAGGACCCTTTAGGGTGTTGTAAACTTGAAGGATGATGGGCCTTGTCCTTATGTTACTGGAGAAGGATCGTAGGTTTTGTGTAGTATACAGTGGTTCTTTGTTTGTGGTATTGTCAAAAGATTTAACTGCATTGTACATTTGAAAACCTATAGTATATGCATAATCAGCCTTATAATGTTCCCGCGGTTGGGACTTAGTGCTCCTCGAGGAGAGGGATAAGATTGTATACTAATCCACCACTCGGGCCCAGTGCGGATTGGTAGATGTTACATGTCTTCGAATTTTCGGTTCAAGAATATTTTTTTTTTTTTTTTTTGGTAGGTAAAATCTTCCAATGACAAATCCCGCCCTTGGGTGGGGCGGGAAATAGTGTCAGACTTTTACTGACTAAAAACCTACCTTGCCAGTTTCTTCGACTTATTATTCTTTTACGTTTTGAAAATAGTGGTAATGAAATAAATTACACAAAGTAATGCGCTTGGCTTGGTTTGAACTCGCGATCTACATTATGTAATTTGGGGCTATTAATATTATATTACCACTGCTCTCGATGTTAACTATAATATGCAACGATATATTAATTTGTATATGGTTTTATTCAAATTTAATAATGAATCTATAAAAGTACATACATAGCACATAGTGGTAACGGTCCCGGCTTTCGAGTTATAGGTCGTGGATTTAAACTCAGCCAGGCGTATAACTTTGTGTAATTTATTTCATCACGGCTGCTCTTAAAACGGTGAAGGAAAACATCGTGAGGAAACCGGCATGTCCTAGAACCAAAAATTCGAAGTCATGTAACATTTACCAACCCGCACTAGGCCCGCGTTTCCTAGAGAGGAGGCCTGAGTCCCACAGTGGGAACATTAAAAAGCTGATAATGCTATAATTATGTAACTAAAACAAAGGCGCACATATTATGTAGGTACAGACTTTCAATGGTATCTGTATAAAATAAGTAGCTACTTAAATTGGCTTCTGAAATCAGACTGATTAGTTTTACTGAGACATCTTGTGTCCACTCATGTGATCGGTTTAGTTACATAGTTGAGCAATCTTGACGCCTACCGTTTTGTACGATTCTTGATTCATTTTGTCCCAAATATAAGTATCTTTTTTACTATCGGTAAGGTTTGCATTTGACCATTAGCTCCACTAAAGCTAATTGATGATATGGCCAACGTTGGAGCACGATTGCCTAGAAGCAACCTATATGAATCTAAAAATAAACTTTTATGAATAAAAACGCAACATTTCCATTTTTCAGTTTTGCCTCTAACGTTGCAAACACATATAACCGAAAGCGGAATTGAATATTTTGTATTTTATTTCGTTGAATCGTTGTCGCTTCCGGCTGACTTTCTGCAAAAAATAAACATAAAACATTTATAGGCTACTTCGTTAGTTGTGTCAATTGTTTTTACTGGGGATTCTAATGTAGTTAATTCAGGAGTTAATTGGTACCAAAGCATCGTTGAAGATCTAAAGGGGTGTTTTTACATCATGAAATGGACTCATAACAAAAACTTTTTTGATTTATTTTTCAGTTTATAAAAAAAAATACATACGGTCAAGGCGACCATTATTAATATACTTGTGCCTGTTTTTTTTTATAGTCAAGTTAGATCAGGCATTATACGAGTATTTAATTAGTATTATACAATCAAATGGTTAATTATGGTAAATGGAGTTATTTTTAGTAAATGGAGAAATGAGGTGTGATGGACGATGCCGCCGCCGAGACCGACCTGGGAGTATGTGGCGAGATGACCTAGACTCCTACTGCAAGGGTTGATTCGAGGAGGCCTTTGCCTAGCAAAATTTTGTTTGTGCAATAGACCTTGCTTTATACCAAATTTCAGTATTGTGGGTCGACAGGAGTGTCTTGAGTGTATTTGTGCGACATAAACGGCCGTATCTTTTTATTTCGTTGACTTAGAAGTTTGATTTTTTCACATCTTCAAGGGACCGCAGATTTGAGTTTATGGTATTAATTTCAACTCGATTCCTCCGCGCGTTCCCGAGATAAAGGGTCTTGACAGACAGACAGATAGACGGACAACAAAGTGATCCTATAAGGGTTCCGTTTATCTTTTGGGTACGGAACTCTAAAAAAGAGAATTGAGATGAAAAAAGCGTTTGACTGATCTTAATTGGTAACTAATTAAAATAAATAATGTAGTGTAGTGTAGGTGGCGTTTTAAAATTAATTTCGTTAGGAAAAAAAACTTATTTTCCAAATTTGATTGAGACCTACAAAATACTTGTAGAAAATACAACAGTTTCTGTTTACTTCATTATCAAACCGAATTGAATTTGCATGAGACAGTAACTGAATTTCAAATTAATTAATATTATTGTATCGTGTCTGCATTGTTTTCATTTTAAACAAAATATCTGAAATTAAGATTCTTGAATTTTACCTAACTTTTTTATTTTGCAAAATTAATAAAAAAGATACCAAACTAAAATAAAATGAGTCTTAAGTATTTTACTGTGCATCTGTAAAAAAAACTTTTACGGTACGACTGAAATATCTGAACTTTGAACAAATAAATGGAAGGAATGTCTGGCCATCATTCTTTTTAAAAAATCATATGGCGAATGTGCATTGCGTGTATTTTTTCGAGTATGCGCAATAGTTTGGAACGCCAACTTAAAAGTGGCCAACATATTTTGGTCCAACCGTATACATATGATAATATAGTTCAGGAGTTATAGGAGTAACAAAATGAAGCTAATGAAGTCGTAGAAATGACTTTAAAAACTGTGCATTTCGAAATTCGGCCTGGCCATCTACATAGTAGGTACCTACGAACAAAGGTGTACATTGTCTTTTCTTGATCTTACTTTGATTTATTTATAATTTAAAGGTGCCTTACTTTTTTTTCGGTGGGTAAATCATCCAATGGCATTTCCCCGCCCTTGGGCGGAGCGGGAGATAGAACCAGACTTTTACTGACTAAAAACCAACTCCTTTTCCTTCTTTGCCTTCGTTCCAGCGCCCTCGGGTTCAGTTTCACATTCCCCACGAGTATTCCTTACTGATTTTGAAGTTTCCAATTATTGATATTATAATATATGAATGTGAGGACTATGTGGATTGCTTTTTCTTTTCTTCTCAGTTATTTTAATGTATGCATGTCTGGCAATTTGAGTATTTTCTGTGGCCTATCCAAATGTCTTGTCTTTGGTATTGTTCATCAAGTTGTTGAGCTCCTTTGTAGTCCTGAGTTGAGCTACATGAATACTGACAAATGCTTGCACTGGCTGGACAGGTCAACTCAAATCTGTATGGTTCTTTCTTCAAAAGACCGTCTCAGACAAATCTGTATAGTTCTCATGTGATAGGACCGTTACAAATTTACTGCATGGACTTTAAAAAAGACTATGACCCCTGAGTTTGTTTCGGTGTTTCTTCTCAGGGTAGTCAGCTAGGAAACACCGGCCTCATCTAGTTAAAACTGACGAAAAATAAATATTAATGTGTAAAAGTGTTTTTTGAAACATATTTGCAAAATTTCATTTTATTCAGTTAAAAATTAATTTTAATACAAGGTTTCGTGCATGTACACTCAAACAACTTAATATTTTTGTTAAATGTAGAAGTGTGTCAAGCATTTGGACCACTGTATAATGTCAGGCGATATGTTTATCGTATTGAAACATGCAACACTTTTTTATACAAATGCAACTGTTAAAATTACTATCACGTGTATAGACACGTAACCTCCTAGCGTGTCTGTCTGTACCTAACCTTAAACATGATCATATAAAGGTAAATAACCCAGTGTACTACATTTTCATCTAGCCATTTTAATTTTCCTCTTTAATAAGTAAATTTGGTACTTTTCCACCAATTCTTATCATTTTCTCTCAATTGATGTCTCAAATAACACGATTAATCCTACTTCCTTTTTCGCAAAGTTAAGCTGATATTAGAAAAATTTGCTCATAATAAAATTAGATCAGCAAAGCTTTCAAAATGTATGTCTTCAAATCAATTCGAGTTTAGTAATACGTAATCTACGAAATCGGAATTGAACTTTCCTGCCATTGGTTCATACACATGTGAATAAAAAAAAATACACTGCGTAGTACGAGTATAATTTAAAAAAAAGTGGTCAAGTGCGAGCCTATCAATAGTAAATAAAATAATGAATATGCATGAACTAGAATGATAGTCTCGATGATTGAAAAAACCTTGTACCTGCTTACTGTCTACTGACACGAAGCTTTATAGACGCGTATTTGTCATTATACGCTTCGTGTACGCCGGCGTGAAGCTTGCATACACCGTACAAAACTATGAAACTCTGTTACAATACCTAACGTACAATGACGAATACGCATCTGTAAAACTACGCGCCCGTGGACAGTAGGCCTAAGTCATGCAAAAACAACAGAAACAAGACAGAAAATATTGCTCTGTGTTCCATAAAACAAGAACAAAGCAATAAATTATTCAGAATTAATCCGAATGACACAAAATACGTCAGGATTATTGATCCAAATATAAAATTGACACAGTTACGACGCAGAGTGTTTTTCCTTGTAATGGTTTTTGACCTTATTCCAACGCCGACGATTTGTTGAAATTATGCGTCAATTATCACCATTTTTCCTTTGTGTGAGCTTCTTTGAAGTCCAAAGTATTACCCAATTATTATAATAAGAACTGTTTTCTACGTTCCGTCAGTATATCGACGATTGTCGACGTCATTATTATTGAATAAAATGCTACTGATCTCTTTTAAGTGAGAAAGTAAGAGTCTGGTAAGGTATTATTGACTGTTGTGATGGGAATCAGCTTTCAATACAAGCATATCTACGTCGAGTAAGATTTAAAAATGTTCTACGGAAGACCATTTTCATGTAAAGATAACTATCACGTTTGATAAGACATTAGAACCAGCACGGTGCACGGTGCTCACCCTCCAACCTAGACTGTCTTACTGGATCTAGTATTGCATACCTGACACCTGATCAGATTCTAGAATGATATCGCCAATTTAGTGTAACAAATTGCTAAGTGTGCGTTACCTGGCACTATGTTTGAAAGAATACATTTTCAACAACTCACTTTTTTTCACTTTTTTTCCACTTTGCTCACTTTTCTTCCATGTACAGTCAACAAAGCATGACTGATCTTTCATCTCCCTCAGAATATATGCAGAACTTATTAGCTTACAGTTTACCTTTGACAATACCAATGATTGAAATTGATACCTTGATCAATAAGTTGAAATCTCTGGATCATCGAAAAGGAGCGGGACCCGATGGAATACCTCCTTATTTTATCTCCATGTGTGCTTTACCTTTGGCGGCTCCCTTATCACAAATATTTGATCGCTCGCTTGCCTCCGGTATATTCCCAAATATTTGGAAGGTGGCAAAGGTGGTCCCAATTCATAAATGCAGTGATCGCAATTATGTTGGTAACTATAGACCAATTTCAATTTTGTCTACCTTTGCCAAAGTTTTTGAATCTTTTATTTGTCCCTACATACAGTCTCATTTAAAGCTTTACCTTAGTGATACACAACATGGCTTTGTGAGGTCCAGGTCTACTTGCACAAACCTAGTGGCTTTCACGGAGACTCTAACAAGTGCTATTGACTCTGGGAAACAAGTTGACGTGATATACACCGATTTCAGCAGGGCCTTTGACCGTGTCCCTCACAATTTACTCCTGCATAAGTTAACGACTTACGGCATCACTGGCCCTCTCCTCAATTGGTTTAAATCCTATCTTGATGATCGTCACTTCTTTGTAGCCCTTAATGGCTACCAATCAAGTTCCTATAAGGTCACATCTGGCGTCCCACAGGGAACACATGTTGGCCCAGTCTTGTATAACTTATTTGGTAACGATCTTGCCAATGAGTTGAAATTTTCTGAGTGTTATTTGTATGCTGATGATTTAAAGTTTTGCCGAGTAATTGAATCAGACCTTGATGTTGAGTTGCTGCAGAGGGATATTGACATGTTGGTGAAGTGGTGTGATGATAATGACATGAAATTAAACATTGACAAGTGCTACCATGTAAAATTCACGAGGAAAACTAAATTAACGCGATCGGATTATTACATCAGTGGCAACTTGGTGCAGGAAGTGGAACAGATAAGGGACTTGGGAGTTCTATTCGATAGACAGTTGATATTCGTGCCCCACATTGAAAATGTAGTGAAGAAAGCCTCAAGAATGCTTGGGTTTGTTATAAGAAATGTTACCTGTTTTCGGCACAAAAAAACTAAAATTCTGCTGTATAATTGTTTAGTTCGCAGCTCGTTAGAGTATTGCAGCACTGTGTGGAGGCCACACTATGCCACCCACACGCTAAGATTAGAAAGAGTTCAAAAAAGATTTCTGTGGCACTTGGCATACTCTTCCGGGATAGTTAAAATAAAGCAGTCATACAGAGATAGACTCTCGCATTTTAATATGATATCCCTACAGAGGAGGAGAGATTTACTGGATTTAATTTTTATATTTAAAGTTTTAAGGTATAAAATTGACTGTCCCCAATTGTTGGGCTGCATCCAATTTCGTGTGCCTACGAAAAGCCCACGAACTCCTATAACCCCCGTACGTCCTCCTCTTCGTAGAACCGTTCTTGGTGCTAATTCTCCCATCCCGCGTCTGTGCAAATTATTGAACAGCTGCAGTGATCTTATCGATGTACTCTCTGACTCACTTAGTAGGTTTAAAAGTGTTATATATAAATCATTTTAATATCAATACAATGTTTGGGCTAGCATGTTAACTTAGTTCTATGTTCAAAAAATTTAGTTATAAGCAGTAATTATGTTCGTTGAGTAATTTAGTTTGGGCATCAATTAACAATAAAGTTACGCATGTTGTGCTTACCTGTAAGTAATTGCTACACTAGCCTATAAGTTTATTTGATGTATTTTATATCCTTGTATATGTGTAGTCAATTGTTGGTTAGCCAAATAAATAAAATAAAATAACAACCAATCGCATCGTGTGACTTGCGTTCAATTTTTGACGCGTCGGAAAACTTCCTTTTTGTAACCAGTTAGCCAGCCTTATTTTTGGAGAATGTTTTTAATTAGAAAGATCAATGATCGGACCAAAACTTAAGGCAGACAAACAACTACTTTAAAATTAGAATGTTAAGTTCGTTAGTTGTTGTTATCAGTTGTTCTTAGTTTTAAATAGCCTCTTTTTACGGTATGTCATTTGTTCGTGACAACACAGCTAAAAATAAATGGCTGAGGCGTAGGAAGCCTTTGATCCTAGGACGAATACTTTAGTTCTTTGTTTAAGTGGTGTAATAACAGATAGCTTTTAGGTTTTATCTACCTACCAAGATCAGTTATTTGGCTGGAGTATTTGTAAACATCGAAGTGAAATGTAAAACCTGTCAATTAGCAAAGATTTTCCGGATTGGATACTATAATTACCGTTTAAATATGGAACGCTCAATTTATTTAAGTTCAAAAATTGTTTGTTGGTTAATAGTCTGATGGGTATTTTTTAGAAGGGTAATCATCAAACTCTGGGCAGAGCAAGAGAGAGTGTGTGACTTTTTGACTAAAAACCACCTGTGTTTCTGGTGCAGTAACTCTGCCGAATAACCCCGTAGAGTGTTTCAACATCACTTTTTGCATGACGCAGATCCTCACCAGACACGGTAAGTTCGGGAG
Source organism: Leucania comma (assembly GCA_958295575.1). NCBI lineage: Eukaryota > Metazoa > Arthropoda > Insecta > Lepidoptera > Noctuidae > Leucania > Leucania comma. Next base: position 10,782,468 of record OY282476.1, on the reverse strand, counting down.
GTTCACCGGATTCGTGCCATAGAAATGCCGTCACCATTGTGTGGACCTCTTGAAAGACACGGTGGAGCATACGGTGGAGTTGTGCTCCGCGGAGCCTAGCCTAGGACAGCCTCGTGGAGGTGATCGGCGGCAATGACCTCTCGCGCTGAGCATTGGTATAGGCCATGGTCAGGAGCGACGAGGAATTGCAGGCGGTCGCCATCTTCTGTGAAGCAGTAATTCTAGCGAAGGAGGCGGCCGCACGTGTGTCGGAAAGCGCCTCGCGCTCCAGCTCCAGGATCCTAACCCCTTTTTCCAGCTACGTGGGCTTGCGGACGGCAAACAATGAGTAGCTTGCCACCCGGTAGCGGCCGTTCGGTAATCGTCCGGACTGAGCTCGAGTCAAAGACGGCACGTAGTGTTCCACGCACCTCAAGGTCATGTCAGCAAACCCGTAGGGGCCAGGGTCAAAGCTACTGGTGGTCAAAGCTTACTGGCGCCATGGGTTGTGCGAAACTTTGTGAAAGAAAACCTTGGGGTCCAGGAACGAAGGCAAAGAAGGAATATAGGAGTGGGTTTTAGTCAGTAAAAGTCTGACACGTCCTCTCGCCCACCCTAGAGCGAGAAAAGTCATAGGATGATTTCCCATCTAAAAAAATAGATTGTTTTGATTCATAATTGGACCTAGTAAGTGGCGCTGCAAGCCTGCAATCAGGTTCACAAGTTATCTTTAAAAACAATTTTGTGAAATTAATCACTGCAAATGAATTCCATTTCCAAACATCTAAGGTACTGTAGTTATATTTTAACTATGTTGTATATTTTCTCATAACGAAGCTTAGTCGGCCCCTTTTACGTCGGCCTTATAATCGTGATAAATATTTAGTACAGTAATAAGCTTGGTAATTAGTTATTAAAGTCAATATTAAGCCTTGGACGCAGAATAGCTAGTAGGAAAATTATTTTCATACTTGGACTTGGCATCATAGAAATATTTTTTCATGCTTTACTTCATGTATTATTTATCAATTAATTCTAATCCTAACAATCAAAGTAACATTCCAAGGGCAAAAGTTTTGTGTATACCGCTATGTGTGTGAAAATTTGTTACTCCTTCATCCTCAAACGGCTCGACGGATTTGGATGAAATTTAGCATACGTATAGATTATGTTCTGGAATAGAAATATGCAATATGTATACTTTTCATCTCGGTAGTATATTCCTTTGCTAAACTATTCTACTTTCACCTGGATGAAACCGCAGTCTGAAGCTAGGACACAGAACTTTTAGTCCTGGACCTCCGTGATTAAAAGTATTATTTCATGTCATATTCCCTGGCGCCCTGCAGACTTCCCGTCCGCATAACGGCCCATCATGCTGCTCGACGAGGTGGGCAAGCTCTTTAAAAGAGTAATTGCAGACCGCCTTATTGCGCATCTGGCGCAGGTGTGGCCAGATCTTTCGGACAGCCAGTTTTGCTTCCGCATCGACGTAGGGTCGACGATGAAGTACCTGGAACTCGTCCTCGACAGTTTGTGGAACTTCGTAGAGCACTTTCGACGTCACACGGCCAGACTGGAACGGACCGGGGCTGCCCTCAAGCGGCTCCTACCCAACCTCGAGGGTCCAGACGCGCTCGACGCTCTACGTGGGCGCGGATCTTGGGCGCCGTCGTTGCAAAAACGACTGTCCGTGTTGTGTTTTACGCTCGCCTCAAATGACAAAGGCCAGTTAGGGCGGATGCGAAGCGAATTGTCCGAAGTAAAAAAAAAAAAACAATATTAATGTTGCCACTTGGTGCCAACTGTTTGTGCCGCACCATTTATATTAACTGCAAACAAGTTCGTTTCCTAGCATAATATTTTTCTTTAATTTCCCCAGCAACATGAAAATTATATTTACCAGCATACTAACCGAAAAGGCATTAAAGCTAGACACACTTTCCAGACCTGCATAATATATGAGTGCACTAACGACCAGACAGGCGCATTTAAGTTTTAAGTTCTTTAGCAATCAAGAAACGCTTGAAAGAGATTGTTGGGTTCCGTAGAACAAACAAGAACTCGGAACGTCACCGCTAAATCAGAGGAGTTCGCTTTAATTATAATTATTAGTTAGCCGACGCCGACGATGCGAAGTACATGCTGCTACTGAAATTTATTTATTACACGCGATTCTGTTTTATAATTCCGTTTTGGATTTTGGATCCAGTTTGTATGGTTCGAATAAGGTTTACTCTTTACCATCATTGCCTGAAATGAGCTTCATTATCATTTCAGACAAAAAACTCTTCTAAACGTAGACCTCCTCTAAGTATCACCACAATGACAGGTCTTGTGCCTCTCGCATGCATCTGTTTCTTGAGACCCTCACCAGATGGGAGGTTTCCTTACACTGCGTCTTCTGGTACGTGGTTGCCACTTCAAACTTTCGGCCCCATCGACCTTTGTACTTTCTAGCTCTATTTATCTTTGTACCATACTTCATCAAAACTGATTCAGCAGTATAAGTGTGAAAGCATAACAGACACACAGACTGACTGAGTTACTTTCGCATTTATTAGTATGGATCGGTTTAAAAGTTTCAAGTATGACTTTAATCTCTCTCCAAACTCAAGTCAACCTCTTAGGAATTCCTCAATACGAAATCAACAAACGTCCCTCAAACACGTTACAAAACACACAGACAAACACAATGGCTGTATCCACAATCAATGTCAAATCAGAGCTTTAGAATCTGAACTAACTGTGAGCTTGTGAGTGAACTCAGAGGCACGGCGCAGTATGCAAACGATCGGGAACAAGGTGATCGTCTCGTCGGAAATTCTTGTAACTACGCTATAGATAGAGTTCTCTCGAATCGCGAAGATTTCTGTGACATTTATGAGCTTTCGTTTCTTGTGTGGTTTATCTTTTTTGTTGTTCTCTCTTACACAAAATTCGCTAAAGAGGTATTTGTTTATTTATTTGAGCCTTTTATTTTCCAAAAAGCTTAAGTTTTTTCATAAAATCATAGCATGTATTTAACATTAAATCAATTAATAGCGTTAAAGGTAACAATAAATTATTTGGGTACAGAAATTGTTTTTAAACATTTTTTTTGTTGTGTATTGTTACTATTATTTTTAGTTTGTATTTAAACCTATTAAGTTACATGATGAACAGATGTGGATAAATAGGAAAAACCCGCAATTCTTTATTTTTTTACCTTTTTTCTTTCAGTCTACTTAGATCCCTTACCTAGATCTAGAACGCTAAAATTTGACGCGGATATTCTTTTTATGATTTTTACAAAGAATATGAAATAATTTTTTACCTTAATTATCCTCCTAATGGCATAAATCGGAGGTCCAAAGTTTGAATAGAGAAATCTACATTCACATGGGCGAAGCCGCTAGCAAAAGTTAGTCTTCAATATTTATGTAAAATGATACTAATATGTAGCCACTTAATGTACTACTCACAATGGATTGGTGGAAAGTCAATACTTTCTCACACCGGAGTTATTGAATTAAGAGCAACAAGTACTTAGGTAAGTAATCTAGGTCTTACAACAAATCGCTAGCTTTTCCAAGAGCCAGAATAATAAAACCTACCTAATTATTACTTTCCCCAAGTTAAAAACCAAAGAAAAAATAAATACCTATACTTTTCGTACTAAGAAAGAAAATCCAGACCGTGTCTGCAATCGGAATTGTTACAGAACTATTTTTGGATTATCTATAACACATTTTTCCTTAGGGAAAACGGTGTCAGTTACACAGAAGTTTAATTATAAACAAAAACTTTCCCTAAACCTAGACCATTCCGAAACAACTGTCCAACAAAGCGTCTAATCTCTAGCTCAACTTTAAATTAAGTAAGTCGCGAGTTAGCGTAAATACGTAATGGGGTACCGTCTGGCCGAGTCCCTGAACACCTAAACGCAATCCGGAATTCATACGTGCACTCGCTTACTGTGCCGACTAACTTTTGCCCATTCATCGTCCCTGTGCACGAATGTCTCACAAATGTACACACGCCCGCGGTACACGGTAGACACCGCGATCCTTAACTGAAGTGCAGCTGGTGCCTCCGTGGCCATGAATATTAACACACATGAATATTCCGACTATGTTTGCGCATTTCTTGCATGATGACGTCTCGCTTGCAAGAAAACCTTGAGTCGACTGTTAATACTGGTTTTAATATGTTAAAATGAATGAGCGCGGAATATCAAGCTTAAAATATACCTCCCAGCAACTACGCCCCCGTAAAAGTAGATTTCTCCATACAAACTTAGGACCCCTTTTCATTGCTTTGGAGGGTTAATTTTAGAAAACCATTTTTTAATACATGCCTACCATCTGCTTGCCAGATTTTAGTACAACCTGTTCAGTTATTTACCATTATCATTTAGTATTTTTTTGATTGGCCTATTGGTCTAGTGGTTAGTGGCCTTGACTACTATGCCGGAGGTCGTGGGTTCGATTCCCACCCAGGTCAAAGGTTTGTGTGATGAGCACGATCATTTGTTCTGTATGTGGGTGTAATTTATCCATAATATGTATGTATTTAGAAATATATAAGTATGTTTGTCAGTTGTCTAGTACTCATAACACAAGCTCTGCTTAGCTTGGGACTAGACGGCGTTGTGTGATAGTTGTGGAATCTGTTTATATTATATTCGATCAGTTAGTAACGGTTGCCTTATGTAAGGACTAAAAAGCTAAAGACAAACTTAACGTACGTATGCCACTTATGCTACGCATTATGATATCTGGTCTCTTGAATTTGTTTCAAAACATATGACTTAGAAACAGACAAAACACACGTTTCACGTAAGTCCTCTGTTTCAACCAAATTCAAGAGTGTTGATGTCATAATGTGTTGCAAACGTGGCTTATGTAGGCTCAAGACTTTGTAGATTGGACTTAACCAAATAGGGATCAACAATTAGCCTCTACACACGCCTTTTTACCAAGTCCAAAGCTGCTAGGTGGCATTTTACAGCACCAGCCCATATGTGGCTGCAGTGCAGTACACACGATCGGACCTGTGCTTTGTCTAACATTAGAAGCTGTCCGAGTGTGAAGTACCGCCAGACCCTTGCAAGAACGCCGAGTTTCCTAGCAGCTACCTTGGGTTTGGACTTATTCATTAAGTCCTCCTAACGTTAAGGTGCACCACAGGGATACATTCTGAAAAGCAGAAACCATGGTGATCGAGCTCCTTTTGGCAGTGAACCGACACGCTTATGTTTTGGCGGCGTTGAATTCCTCCAGATTGGCTTCACCCTACTTGGAGATTGCCTGAACTGAGACATTCGTACGCTCTACCACTCTTTCGGACTGGATCAGCTCTTAACTAGCCCGTGCACTTGACAGGTATCTCTCTGCAACTGTGCTAATATCTGCACACCCATAGATACCGGGTAGCTTTAGAAAAAGAAATAAAACCTTTAGGATTAGCATATTGATAAGTTTTCATCACAGTCTCTATGCTAAAAAATAAAGAAGTTTGTACGTGAATAGAGCTGCTCGCTCAGTTTTCGAAGTTCTGGTTTTAGAACGCTACATAAACCAAAAGAAAAATTTAACTAAAAAGAAGATACTATTTTAAAAGAAATAGTTTTATGAAAAACCTGTAAAGTCGAGAAGTTCTTGAAGTTATAAAACTCGGTTAGTTTATACAGTTTTATAACAAGTATAAAATAATTCACTGTGTACAACCTAGATTTAGATTAGATTATATAAACATACTGTGTTACCATTTTACGAAAGTTGACTAACGGCTGCAATTTATAATTTAATTAGATTATAAAGAAAATGCAACTTCTACAGAAATGGATAGGTATACCTAGTGTTTGGTATTGGAAAGTGTCAAAAAGAGAAGCTTAATAAAAAATAATTACATAAAGAGCTTACCTACTATTACTCAAATCCGTAAGAAATTGTGTTATACAATTCATCATTTAACACAAAAACTGCTCGTAAAACAGGTGGACCAGGTACCAGAAGACGCAGCGCTAGAAGGCCTCTCATTAGACGTATGGATCAAAGACCTGATGAGAATTGCGGGAATCCGATGGATGCTTTTGGCTGAAATAATGGTGATGATGATGATTACTTGCTAACAAAATTACTTTGACATCATTAGGTAGCTTTGTTTTTTATGGTGCGGCATTCAGCCCGGGGCATGATATGATGATGATTCACCATTCGATACTCAATACTGATTAACCTCAGAGGAATGCAGTCCTATATAACTAGCTTCTCCCGTTTTGGGTGCAGTGGGAGGCTATAAGACTTTTAAATGGCCGTGAACTTAACACATCATTTTCCAGCAGATGCAGAGCATGAAAAATTAGAGTTCTATTCGCATGCAGCACAATTCTGGAGTTACTGAATAAATCTCACACTTGATCTTTTGCGCATGGAGATGCAACTCCGCTGCTGCAACACGATATGGCGAAAGGAGTTCCTGCAGGACCACGGTACGATATAGCGACAGCAACTGTTGCAACCCAGTGCTGGGCACGCCATAATATTGGCGGTAAGTTCCCATCGTTAAGGAGTGGCTGAAAAGATGTCACGGCGGCCTCAACTTCCACATGACGCAAGTCCTCATTGAAGATGATAACTTTGGGAGGTTCGTGCACCTGATTTGTGAAGTAATAAAGTCATGGTGATTCTATCGAAATATATCGTATTCTATTACTAATACTAACTAAGCTAGCTTAGTCATACATATACCGTATCGTTTTATTAGGAAAATGTGATACATAGTCTTCAAAGCGAAACACCGGATATTTCATATGTTGTCGGGCCAATAAATCCCCCTTTATGGGCACTTAAACGCTTGTTATTCCACAAACATAAGCATGGCTCTTACATAAAGCATGAAATAAAAGGTAAATAAGAATGTACTGTCAGCTAGAGCCTTCTTATTAATCTGTGTTTTATGCTCAGCAGATTTATGGATTTACGTCTTATATTTTACTTCACCATTACGCTGTAAAAGATCATAAGAAGCATTTTTCTTAATGCATGCCTACGTTATAATAACTCTCTGATTGCCAGATTATAGTACAACCTGTTCAGTAATTTAAGCTGTGTGTTGATAGATTGACTGGCCTATTGGTCTGGTGGTCAGTGGCCCTGACTGCCTGAATGCCGGAGGTCGTGGGTTCGATTCCCACCCAGGACAAACGTTTGTATGATGAGCACGATCATTTGTTCTGTGTCTGGGTGTTATTTATCTATAATATGTATGTATTTAGAAATATATATGTCTGTTTATCAGTTGTCTAGAACCCATAACGCAAGCTCTGCTTAGCTTGGGACTAGACGGCGTTGTGTGATAGCCGTAAAAAAATAAATACCGACGTATGTAATCTTTCTATCTCACTTAAATCGGTACACTTTAGTTTAATCACGAATGCATAAACAGGACATAGATGTACATTCCGATTATTATCAAAGCTATTGGCCGTTTTTCCAATATTTTATAACACACCTTTATAACCTTCCGTTCTATCTCAAAAATATAATGTCACTTCGATAGGTGTACCGAGTTGAAATGGAATCAGCTGGACAACACCTGAAGGATGACCAAAATGAGCTTGATATAATAATAATAATACTTTCTGCAATGCATATTTCATGCATAACGCGTATTTGTTATGATGCGTGTATCACGCACTTGGGGTACGTCACATACTGAGCATTTGAGCAAACATGTGCGTGATCAAAAATGAATAATTCTTAAAATGCTCATATAGGGGAACTTACTCAATGCGAGCTTCACGAATCCGTTCTGCAAACCGTGGTTGATTTTTTGTTGCGCAGCGAACATTTGCTTCCGATTTAAGAAACTGAAGCAGAGTTCTTGAAGTCTAGATCGATAACTTGTTAAATTTTCCAATAAAGTACAGTTTGAAATAAATCTATGGATAATTATTTTTACATTAATAGGCACTCATTTTCGACTAACCTGTTGATCTAGTGGTTCGTGGCCCTGACTGCTATGCCAGAGGTCGTGGGTTCGATTCTCACCCAGGACAAATGTTTGTGTGATGAGCACGATCATTTGTTCTGCGTCTGGGTGTAATTTATCTATAATATGTATGTATTTAGAAATATATAAGTGTGTTTATCAGTTATCTAGTACCCATAACACAAGCTCTGCTTAGTTTGAGACTAGACGGCGTTGTGTGTATACATATTTAATAACTCCTTCAATCGAGAAACACGTTTTAGTACAAAAATGGCGATGCATAAACTAAACGCGTGCAAAAAAAAAATAACTTCCATTAAAATAATTAGGAACACAATTTCTCAAAGTGCAAAAGAAATTATATAAATCGAGCAATCAAAATATATTTTTAATTCAATTTACTTAGTACTTTAAAATAAAACTATTACGATAAAGTGCTATTTCAATCACAAAGATCAATAAGTGGCTCAAGCTAACTTAATTAAAAATTGTTCTTTCATAGTAGACTTTAAAAGAAACTTGAAGGATTTTCATAAAACTATTTTAGAAATATTCCACTAAGTAATTCTTAACTTCGACAGGTATCTAAATAAAATGAAATCGCCAGTTTTTTTTTTTAGTTGGTAAATCATCTAATGACTTCACCCGCTCTGGGCGGGCGAGCAGGCGTATCAGACTAACATCCAAATTATTATTAATAATAATAAATTCACAATGGAAATAATTTTCTATATCAAGATTTTATCGTGCGGCAACCTGCTTATTAAATAAGTATACCAAATATCAGCTTCATTGGTAAAGGGTAAGAGCTTTGCAGCAGGAATTAAGATATCTACAGGAGAACAAGGTTTTGCAAGTTTGTGCAAGTTTGTTCGCGGACTGAAGGAGAATAGACCCCACGACACAGGGAATCCTAGTGTGGGGTCTAGGGTTTATAAATAATAAGGAACATGTTTGTTTTTTGGCACAATGAAAAAATATTATTAATTATTATTATTATTACTTGCCTATGAAAACCGTTTAATTCCCGAATTGAATTACGAAAGTTTTGCCGAAGTACATTTTTTTTTGTGACGTACAAAAATTAATAGGAAAAATTCCGTAAATTAGTAGTTAATTTACGGAATTTGTCCTATTAATTTGTGCTAAAAGACCTTGTATCATGCTAAATTTCAGGATTCTAGGTTAACGGGAATTACCCTATGAATTTTGATTCCCTTAAGAGTCTTGAAATGTACGTTTTTTACGATTTTAACGGCCGTTAAAATCTTTTAGCAAACCGTAGAGGCCCAGCCTGCTAGCTGCAGGCAGGCAGAGTCGAAGCCTACTTGAGTCATGGGTCAGCTTCTGAAAGGAAGGCCCGGCCACGGCACAATAGGCGACGAAGGAACGGGGTGGGTTTTTAGTCAGTAAGAGACTGACACTATTTCCCGCTCCGCCCAAGGGTAGGATTTGTCATTGGATGATTTTACCTACCATAAAAAAAAAGATGATCTGTTTTAAAATCGATTTGTAAGATTTTTCCTAAAAACATACAAATGTTGTAAATTAAATAAAAGCTTGTGAAATTAGATAATAATAAATAAACAAATGTCTTGTATCGTGTTTTTTGAGCGTATACCTAATACGCTCAAAAAACACGATACAATACATTTATATGATAGATTTTGGGGCAATTGATCAAATTATCGGCATATGGTTAGCCAGACCACCTTTGATGTAGGGGGGCTACGAAAACAGGAAAAATAGATGAACAAATGGGATCATGAACTTTTAGAACCAGCTCTCGATAATCTGCGATATTTTGCGGCTTCTGTTCCCAAAGTTTTTATTGAAGTATTAAATTTTATGTTTGGATATCGTTTTGTACTTTCGCTGGTTTGTTACCATTTATAATTTCATCAACTTGTTTATGATGTTCTAAAAACTTTATCGCAAAGGAAATCAAACTAATATTATAAGGCGAAAGTTTGTGTGTATGTATGTGTGTATATTTGTTACTCCTTCAAGCTCAAACAGTAAAACGGATCGAGATGATAACTGCCACAAGGTTAAATAGACTATGCCCTGGAACAGCACAGGATACTTTTTATCCCCGAGTATTTCCCTTTGGCATTTGGCTCCTTCGTCCTGTGATACAGTCTATCCATGTGCCTTCCAACAAAAGTACTTCAAACTTCGCCTAGGTTTTGTTTTTCAATGGATAAAAATCATCCAATGGCATCTCCCAGTCCTTGGGCGGATTCACAGGTCTCACATCTGTTTTATTCTTACTGGCAACCCGTCCCAGTATTACACGGGTGTTAGAAATGTTTAAAATTTTTAGTTTTTCTCTATTAAAATGTGCTTGTAGATTTTTCTCATGAATTGCTCTCTATAATGGTGATAACTGCATGTATATTCATGTAGTAGTTTTTGAATGTATTGCGTTCACACCAGTAGACATACGCGGTAGTTGATTTTATTTTATAATACTGATCTGAAAATGATTTTAATTGTTATTTACCTAGCTGGAGTAGATATCTGTACCTGTATTTCAAACCAAACGATTTTTAACAGTTCTGATACATAGAGGTCGTCTATTTTTGGGGCTTTGGTTACATAGTTGTGTGTGAGTCCTATCCGTTTATCAGTCTTTGTACTTAGGATCTGCGGAGGCTGCTCGGACGTCCGTCGCCCGACGTTCCTAAGCCTTTGTTCAGTTAGGCTCAGCTCAGTCCTTTGCACGAACTACGGGAAAGGACAAGGATCTATTGAGATGCTAATTTCTTAACGTTACGTATAGGAATCGGAATCTGCGGACTTGGTTTTAGGTTATTGTATTTAGAATTTTGTTATTACTGGAACTGTTGAATGTTTTGTAGGTGCACCTTTGGGTTCGACCACACCATACTCGTAGCTAGAATAAGGTTAGGTATATAAAGGTGATGGACAGTTATAATTTCTGCTGAAAGACGTCTGTCTGTCGTCGACTGCTCCCTGAAGTGTCGTCACAACAACCGGGTCTGTGCGTCTCACATCCACTGGGTTCTCATGACCCTCAAAGGTTTACTTTGTAGGAGGCCTTCCAATGCTGCGTCTTCCGGAAGCAATGAGTCCTACCAATTCCTTATTAAGTTTGGCGATTCTTCGCGCTATATCGGTAACCTTCTCCGTGTCAACAATGTAACTGTGTACCACGGGAGATCAACACTTTTCTACTTACAGTGACTGAAAAATAAACTGACTCTAATATATTAATAAAAAACTTTATTAAAACTTCTCCTTTGTCCTTATTTCACATAAAAAATAATAGATGTAAGCCATACGAGTCAAAATAAAATGATTCTTGAATAACTATCCACATGAAAACTTTCTACCTCGTAGATAAGATCTCATAATACCACCGTAAGTTATTTCCTCTCGAGGTAACCTTTCCAATATGGTAAACCTTTGTAAGGAATATCTACCACAGGAAATTGTATTAAATGATTTTGCCAATGAATAGATACGATTGCTAAGGAGCTCCCTTTTATCCCAGTTATTATATCTTTTCGTACAAATTCCTCGTTTTATCGAGTACCTACTGAGCGTTGAAGGAGTGAATATCCTATGAAGAATTGAAGTCGGCTAAGAAAAATGATAGCTGCTAAATATTAATAATATATATATATATATTATATATATATATATATTATATAAGTATATTTAAAAGAAGAAACTGACAGACTGACATAGCAAGGCACAGCTACGGCAGAGTACTAAGCGACAGTTTTTAACTTTTAAGGGGGTAAAAAGGGAAAATTCATTCATATGTAAATTTTTATTACTACTAATATACCTACTTGAAACTTACCACATTAGTAATCCAAGTAAATAAAAAAAAATCGTTATTATTTATTTTAAACTACCCCCATAAAGCAATTTAATGGGTGGTAAAGGTTGTATGGAAGAACCTCAACCCTTTGGTTAATATACCTACATGAAAATTGGAAGAAATTCTAACCTAAATGAAAGTACGAAATACACGCGAACCTAGTCGCGAGGAAAATGAAAAGTTTTCTTATATATAAAAATTGATGACCTGACCTCCTTTGAAACAGTTTGACCGATTTTTTGTGTTTATTTGGTAGGTTCTGTTTAATCTGACAGAAAAGGTCGTAGGCTATTTTTATATCCATAAGTGATAAGGGTGGCTCCCTCTAGAAAGAAATAATATATATGGCAAAACAACGTTTGCTGGGTTAGCTAGTAGATAGATAGGTACTTAAAACTATATAAAAATCATTTGCTATTCAATATTCTCGGTAAAACTCAAAAACGGATTGAGGCATTCGTATATTTTTGTTTTGTCCGCTCTAATAGCCAGGTGGATAACAACAAAATAAAAAGTAAAACCTTAAAAAATAGCTGCAAAAAATTGCCCTTTAAAGAATGAAAGTACAAATTTTGAGGGGCGAACCTTTTTAAACTGAATGTCTCGCAATTTTATGTTTACTGAATTGCAAAACGACACCTTGTTGCTTAATGCTTTAGCATTTGATTGAGCAGAAGACTCTTTTCTTGTACCGAATTCTTTTTTAATCTATTTTTATCGCAACACAAATATCAAAAGGAAAAACGATGTAAATAACAATATTGCTTTCTATATTAAGCAAATTCATATCAATAACATAAATAAAGGGCTTCTGAGAATTCTTCCTCATAAGTACTCGTAGTTACGTGATTTCTGTTTTCCTCATCTAAAAGATGATTTTTTCCTTTTTCAATTTGGCTTGCGGTTCTATAGCAGCCGTGCCTCAAAAATTCATAGCTTAAAATGTCCGTATACATAATGTTAAAATATGTGAGTACTGTCGGCCACACAGAGGAACTATTAAAATGACGCCATTGGCTTAAAGCCAAATCGATTTGTAACTGCCGCACAAAAAGCAATAAAAATTGGACGTGCATACATGATAACGCCGGAAAAATAGCTGCATTCGTCATAGTATACCGCTTCCGTGATAGCATTGAAATATATTGTTGTCAAACGCCTTTATGTAAGAAATAAACTTGGTATTCGTAGGAATGGACTTCCATTTTTACAGAATTCGTACTATAATTTTATAAATCCGAAAGTAAGATGTACATATCTCACGCCTCAGCTGCTGCTGTGGAAGACGCTCTAGGAGTCGGGAGTCGCAAGGCGATTCCTAGTCACGTTAGGCATGGTTTGCGGTCGACGAGCAACGGGTCGATCGCCGTCTGGCCATCCATTAATGACTAAGTCCGAGTCGTTTGCCCGTTGTGACACTTCAAAGAGATGTCAGCAAAATTGAAAGGGCTCAGAAAAGCTACTGTATGCTAGGACTGCAGGAAAAACTGCACAGGACTGTTCGAAAGAGTTTCCTGTGACTTTATTGGGTCATTTGTAAACCTCAAAAAATATATTTATTTATTTATTTAAAACTTTATACACATAACACTGTATAAAGGCGGACTTAATGCCTTAGGCATTTTCTACCAGTCGACCATAGGGTGCGCCGCGCAACGCGCCGCGTCTCCGTAAACAAGCACTTAGAATAATTTCAGACAATCACGCGCGAATAGACGCGAGCAGAAACTAATACCTACTGAATAACTAGTTCGGCAAATAACCCTGAATATGTAAGTACTTACGTTCAGAGACGATTAATATAGGTACGAAATGTCCTTTGCCCGGCTCGTTCATCAATATCCCAGTCTACCGGTAGACCTCGTAATGTGAAGTAATTCGAAGGGCACCTTTCTTCATTACCTACCTCATTTCCATCAAAATGATTTTGATAATTTATACGTTGAATTTTCGTGCCCGTACATAAACTAGGTAACTTTTGTAGGCGATAATGAATTAATTTCATGGCTAAAGTACCTACGTATTACATACGGGTATATACCTACGTGTAACTTAATTTGAAGTTACATGACTCCTTGCTTTCATGTATTGTGGGCGGGACTTACATACATTTTAGTTAATATTGTGTAACGGTAACTACCGTTACACAATATAACTATTAATTAATAACTATTAATTAGGTAAATGGTGTTCTCTTAAAACATCAGACTTCAATATCAAATGACTTTCCCGGCATAGATGGCGAAGTGGTTGAGTGATTGGCTGCTACACACTACGGGTCGCGCTGCACGGGACAAATATTTTTACGTCCTATATATTGATATATATATATTTTATGGGAAGATACGTTATGCGCTAACATCGCAAGCAGAAAACCTGGACTCGAAACTCACACATCTATATTACCTATAGTTACTGATAGACAAGGAGAGAGATAAGAGCCGGCTCTGCCATGCGAGTGAAATAGCTTAGCCGCCGAATGTGTGTGTTCGTCGCGACCGATGTAAAATCATGCCATATAGGCACAATTTCAGCGGTCCACGCGCTAGAAGCGATGTCACCGATCTTCTGCTGTTTTGATTTACGACTGGCCTGTTGGTCTAGTGACCCTGACTGCTATGCTGTAGATCGTGGGTTCGATTCCAACCCAAGACAAATGTCTGTGTGATGAGCACTATCATTTGTTCTGTGTCTGGGTGTTATTTATCTATAATAAGTATGTTTATCAGTTGTCTAGTACCCATAACACAGGCTCTGCTTAGCTTAGGAATAGACGACGACGTTGTGTGATTGTTTTAGAATTATTATATTATTATTATATTTAATCTAAGAACCAATAGATACTTGTTCTGGGTTTGGATAATTTAAGTAGGTATTCGAGTTTAAATTTATGTGAGCGCACTCAAGACACAAAATAATTCCAAATGTATAGCAACGTTTCTTTATTAGAAAAAGAAAAAAACTAGCACGAAACTGTCATATTATTACGGAATCAATACAATAAACCATATTTATTAGACCTACAAATATAACATTAAAAGAATATTTGCACACCACAAACAAGATTAAGTCGGCCGAAGGAATTGTGGGGGCAGGTAGCCACGGAATACTTTCGGCGGCCTTGCTCCATGATGAATTGGCTAGGACGTGGTGTGGGAGCCAACTAGCCTAGAATACAAAGTGAACACTGGCCGCTACCTAGCTAATAAGGTAAACGGCTATTTTGCCACGAAAAGGTCGTACTTCATAATATGAACGCGGGTTTTTTCTTTTCTTCGTTAAGTTGTTTATGCTTTAAATAAGGAGGTGTTGTTTGGTTATAAGCATTGACATATCAATTTTTTTTTTTGTCATTGCCTATAAGCAAAATTTGTCCAGCGGAGACATTTGACTTAATGCGAGCGGGTTAAATTTGGTCTAGTCTGTGGATCACGCACCAGTTTTAGGCCCGGTATTCACCAAAGCGGAGAGGAGAGGAGGCGAGAGATGTGTTTGAATAAACCAATCCAATTTGATTATTTCCACATCTCTTCTCCGCTGAGCTTTCATGGAAATGGATCAAGCGGTGAAGAGAAGGTAGAATTTTGTGCGGCGAGCGGAAAAGTGTCTAGTCTGGTGGCCGTCAAGCTATAACTTCTCCCCGCGCCTTTTCTCTCATAGCTCACGTCTCTGCCACACAAAGCTCTCTATACTACTACTAAGATCTCCTCTCTACTACACTTCTCCTCTCCGCTTTGGTGGAAATAACCTGCCAGCTTCGCAACACATCTCCTCTCGTCCCTCTCCTCTCCGCTTTGTTGGAAACCAAGGCCTAAAACTCGTGTTATGCCTGGTACGTATTAGCTGAACCGCTAAGTCGTCGGGATGATTTGCTAGCCTCTTTTTGTAATTAGCCCATTTTATTTGATTTTAGTTCAGGGATTATTTCATAAATTAATAAATATGCATAATTAGCCTTATAATGTTCCCACTGCTGAGACCTAGGCCTCTTCTCTGGGAGAGGGAATAGGCCGTAATTTACCGCGTGGAATCAAAAATACTACAAGAATTGTTCAGTATTTATATATAACTTAAACTTGGGCTACTACACTATATGATAACATTAAAACAGTAGTTCCGAAATAAGATTTTGAAATTTCAAAAATAAAAAAATAAACAATTTAGGGTCATACAGGTAAAGTAGGAAATATTATAAATTCTTCAATAGCAAAATTATCGTTGTGGAGGGTGTTGAGAGTGCTCTGTTGCCCTGTACGAAGAGAACACTCTCTCTCGCCCATGGCTCTACCACTTGCAGTGACCGACGTGAACCACACCGGTGAAAACGATGACAATGCTCCAGAGGTGACCGAGATAAAAATGAGAGTGGTGGTACGAAAGCTGAATGCCAAGAATACCGCCCCAGAACCCGACGGCTTGCCTCGGAAAGCTTGGGTCCTGGCCATGGAGGCTCTTCAGCACACGTATGAAGAAAGGCCAGTAATTCAAACTGCGATGTTAACTACTCACAGGTCAATGATGCCGCATTTCGATTTGATTTTAATTTGTACATAAAAATTTTATAACGAGTATTTGAAGACTTGAAAAGAAAATTCGTACCTACATTTACTCAAAATGGTATGAAAATATAAAAAAAATATTATTAATAAGATTTAAAAAATACTTTCGTTATTGCAAATGGATCAACAAAATAAATTAGTTTACTTACTATAAATTACATACATATCTTAGAATTTTAAAATTCTTAAATCAGATAACTAAGTTTATTAAAATTCTTAGAATTTAATATCTTTAGATCAGTTCTGTAAGTATATTACAGTTCTTAGAATTCTATGATCCAATCTTAAGCAGACTTTCACTCTAAACTAAGTGAGCAGTCCAATTACATTCCTGTAGAGAACTGTGTACAAAGCCTACATGTACATTTTATACGAGTATATGAGAAAATAGTTTCGATTGTTTTTAAATGATCTGTAGCATGTTTAAATAGGTATAGACTACAACTCTCATTGCTCAAATTCAGAGTAAAATAGCGCTACAAAACATCAAAAGGTACGCCTATATAAGTAAGTTAACTCTCTTCAAAATACAAGTATCCCTATGTAAATGTTAGCCAAACTAAATATACAGGGCAGTGTGCATGAAAGATACATGACGCATTAAGGAAAATGTCGACTAGGAAAACGCTCGGAGCAAAGTATTGCGTCACTTGAGCTTACGACGTTTTCTTCATGCAAATACTCGCAGATGCATATTAAAGTACAGTTATTTCTTTATAACATTTTTTGTTTGAAACTACGAGTATTTTATTTATAGTGTTTGATCAGGGCCTCAAGTCTGCTATTACAATAGTGTCACAATCGTCTATCATTGATTTCATCATGGTTGATTTTGACAAGTTTGGTAATCTACTAACATAGTGGCGTCACTATGATATTCCAACAGTCAATCACTGATACACCATTGAATGAAATGGTAATCTCGTACGTAATGATAAATGATAAGTGGTAATCTGCTAAAATTTTGTCAGTTCCTTTGATTAGTGACTTACTTACTTAGATTTGTCTGAATACGACAAAGTCATTCTACCACCATTCGTTTACGAGACCAATAACCGACCAATGATTGACCTTTTACCAAAACTGACATTGGGATTGAATTAATCTGACCTTAGACATTTAACTTTCATTATTTATTATTTTATTTCTGACAGTTTTAACCAAAACGTGCATATAGTCAATAATTATATTTTTATTAAATATTACAATTTAAAAAAAATAGGTAAAAACAGCAATAATAAAATTAAACAAACCAAAAAAAAAAACAAATTAACTAAAACAATTTTCCAATTCGAGATTTTACAATACCTATATAATACATATTGTCAAAAAACTTATTGAACTATAAATAAATTATAGGTGAACACGTAATATAGTAGGCGTAGTGTTACGCTGCGTGGTGTCGCATGTCTGTATTTGGAAACGTTGAAATACGACAACTTAAAATATCCACATCCGATTACCAAACAGTCAGTGTCTAGAGTACCACTAGATTGACTACCACAAATTGCCAGAGTCAGATAACCAATAGATACTATCTCTGACTAGAAAGATGAAGATAATAATTAACAATGTAAACATTTTAGTAAACCAAATTACTTCTAAGACGTTTAAAGATAGTAATTGCAGCTATCTGCAAGCAACCTCCTAAGATAAGACTCGCGAAAAGCAAACCACAATCAGTTGCGGAAACAAGCCATAACAGAACTTAAATAAGAAGGCGGCAACATGAACATGCCTCAAACAGCTTTAAATAAAACAACACGCGAACGGCAATCAGTGGCTGAGATCGCAGCAAACATTAGAGGGTAGAACAACCGCTTCCCATTGTAAATGCGGCGAAGACAAAGGGTGGTTAGTTAACATTTTAATCTGGCGTTCAGGGAACACTGTAATGGCCTTGCCGCAAGTGATATATCGCCCAGGGCAGGATGCAAGCAGGCATTCTATTGCCCGCCAGATGATCTATGGCCAGGTGTATGCCCGTTATTTTGTATCATCCCTATTTCAAAGTACATTTGGAATGGTACGAGACCACATGAAGTAGACTGTAATCTAAAAAAACCGGCCAAGTGCGAGCCTCACTCACGCACGAAGGGTTGTGTGCCATTATCTCTACAACATTAGACACTATTTTGTAACGTATAGTTTTTAGTTTGTTTTAGCGTTGTTTGTTTGTTAAAAAATCACGTTCGTTGTGTGAGAGCCTCACTTAAATATTTATTTTATTTTGGTAACAGAAATAACTACGTCACCTGTGAAAATTTCAACTGTGTAGCTATCACGGCTTATGAAAAAGACGGACAGTGCAGTCTTAGTAATACGGTCCCTGTTTTTATCGAAACACTAAAAAAGATATGGGAGAAATTACGTTTTCATAATGTTCCGCTATTTATAAGTCAGATTTTATAATAGAACATCTGTAAAAAACTCGATATGATTTCGTGATCTAAATTCATAAAACGTGAAAACAACAGTCCAAAATAAACAACGTGCCTACTGAATAATCAAAGTCAAACTAACACAAAACTATAACAATAATTGTGAACTGGTATTCAGTCTGCTAGACTGAATCGGAACCAGCAAGGTCGTTACGTAAGCGGAGAAGCACTGTGCCTAAGTAAAGACCCAGTAGAAACAAAAACATTGATTATAATTCAACAAGTTATAGGTGAATGAAAGTCGGAATAATACGGCGTTATACAAACTAGGATCGAGCTCGTGCAGGTGGCGGGCGCGGTAATGGCTTCAGTGACTTGATGAATAGGCCCGAACGTGCGCCGAGTGCAAAATGCCTCATTCTATAGCCGTCGCCTCTAAAATATCGCCGAAAACGCCCGTTCAACATCAACTAATTCAATGTATAGATTGATTTACTTACTCAGTACCCCTCTACGCCCCGTTACACTCTCAAATACCTTTAATTTCGCTTAAAATTAAAGAATTTCTTATACTATTACAGCGCGGATATTGTCGAGATGATATCGGATGGGGTTGTAAATCATGAAAAATATTTTTCATTTTTTATCGCTCGGCTCACAGTCTCGTTGACTTGTTATAATAAGTTAATCTTAGTCCAAGCACGGTTAATAAATAATTCATCACCTACACAAATAGAGCGTGGCCGTCTCAAGGATTTTTAAGGATATTTTTAACTTTTTTTTATTCGGGACTACAATACGATGAATCGGTCATACATTATTTATGACTTTTTCACCTTTAATTTCAACCGAAATAAGTGGCAATAAAAAAAGAATAATGAACTTCAGTCGATATTATCGCGTAAGACAGCTATCACAGAGGTGAAATGTTATCGAGCTTAAAAAACTACAAAACGTCTTTGGCAAATTCTCACGAAGTCAAGATTTATTGAGAGGGCTTTGATTTATGGTTCAATCCACACATGGGCCCAAAAGGTTCAAAGACAAAAAAGTTAAGTTTATTTTCGCTCAAAAAACAAAGAGATACCCATCATTGAGATCCGAGGGAGGTTTTTCCATCCACTCTCACATTTTGCTTTGTTGCTTTGTTTACCTCATTCTTATGCGCATAGCTAATTTATGAAAGTCATTGAATTAAGGGCTTATTTTATAATCCAGAGATAAGCAGCCATTAAATTAATTTATAGGATCGTTTAACGAACTTAAGCTAGCGCAAATGACAACACAAAGTGTATCACTGCAAACAATTTCTCTGAATAACTCCGCTTAGTGTGTTACTCTTTTATTTAATCAAACTTCAGAAAGCAACTTTAAAGAACCATAAATCAATATATCACTGTTATCAAAGAAGCGAGTGTAACGTTATGAATCAATGTCATTTTCCATAACTGGATCCGGCCTCCGTAAAGAATGACTTCAGTTCTGAACTACTTCTTTCGTCTTCAGTTAAACCTATTCCAGAACCGCAAGTTTACTCAAAGTTCCGTCAAGTTCGGCGAGTCTCGACGCGAATCCGATCAAATCAATTCGAGATGGGAAAAATAGACAAGTTGCCGGCTCTCAACTTCACTTATTTTTACCTCGGAATAAGTTTTTCCAGTTGGAAAATTAATTGATATAGCTCTGCTTTCTATCTTTTAATATTATTTCCTTTTCGACACCGAGTCTACTTAAAAAAGGTAATTTCGGGGCGACTTTCTCGCTTGCAGTTGCAACGTTATTGTGTAGACATTACCATTAGCGTTATTACAAGACTGTAGACAGGCAAAACTAGTGAAATAAGAACGCCATTTCTGCTTCTGCTTCCGACTTTTTTAAAACAGTTTATTTGTTTTTCACTCACCACAGTGGCTAATTATACAGATATTTTCTTTAGTAGATGAAGTAATATCACACTAATATAATAAAGGCGAACGTGTGTGTGTATGCATGTTTGTTTCTCCTTCACGCTTAAACGGGTAGATCATGTCCTAGAATAGCTTTAAGGACAATTTTTATTTCAGGTATATGTTCCCTTGGAATATATTTCACTTTCACGCAGGTGAAGATTCTTGCAGAAACTTGTCAACTAAAAATAATGTTATAAAAAAAACAGTTTATATAGGGTGACTGGTAATTAGTGAAAGATACTTAAACACGTGATTGTAGTCATGATAACAAACAACTTTTACTATAGGACCAAACATGAAATCGCGAAATAAGTCTGCCAAGTTCAGTACATTTATGTTCGCCTAACTGGTCAAAACGTACTGAACTTGGAAGATTTTTTCGCGATTTCAGGTTTGGTCCCATAGTAAAAGTTGTTTGTTATCATGACTACAATCACGTGTTTAAGTATCGTTCACTAATTACCAGTAAACCTATATAATTTTACGAAAGAAAATAAGTCATGTTGGAGCTATTTTCGCAGATAGTAAGATACTAATACCAAATATTATCAGTTTGGATGCTCATAAAATCGATAACACCGAGATTGGACTCTCAGTTCCGATATAAAATAAAGGGAAAATTCGTTTCCATACGACGGAGAAGGAACATTATTAAAACCCATTTCACGTCGAGAGCTCTCCCGTATTACAAAATGCGTGTCATCGGTCACCCACATTAGGGCCGTTCGACGGCCGTGATAGATACGTCGGTGTATCCAACGGGATAATAAAAAACCGCACCGAGGAAACGGATCCACATTTTCTAGCTGTGGCAACCGTTGCGGGAACCTCTGTGGGAAGGAAAGAAACCATAAAACAATATAAATGGGACGTGAGCACCGCTTCTCGACTAACTTTAGCCTGTCTACGTTGTAAATTTGCGAAGTCGTATGTCCTAACAAATTTTTGCTGACCTAGCCTTTTAATGGAAGATTCTAGTCGGTCGAACTGTCAGTGTCTATCTGAGAGATAGACAGCCTAGAGCCGTGGGTAGAATAAAGTCAATAGTTGTTCACGTTCCTTTCATAAGATTCACACAGATACTTATAGAATAGAATAGAAAAGAATAGAATAGAATATAACTTTATTGTACACCAAAGAAAGTTAAAAAAAAAGTCAAAAGTTAAAAATCCGCTGACACAATTTTTATTAATGTAAAGTGCAATTTATGCTCTTTCAACGCCCCATAGCAGGAAAATGGTGGAACTGGTTTTGATAAAACTATTGCTAAAAACCAATTTTTTAAAACAAAAAGCAGCATCCAAATCGGTTTACCTATTTAAGAGCTAAGGAGCCACAGATACGCAGACAGACAGACCGACACATACACATATCGGTTAAACTTATAACAATCCACATTTTTACAACGTGGGTTACAAAATAGTGTACTTTAGTTTTTTTTCATGGTTTTATATAAAACTTTAGTAGAGAAAAAAATTAAGAGACAAAAATAAGCAACCGGTAAATAAATATCAACAATGATATTGTAGGAAACAGGTTATCATCAAAACAGTAAGGTAAGTAACAAACAAACAAAACACCGACAGATTCAACGTCACCTTCAAAGTAATTTATGTAAAGTTCTATACGTAGAGTGTGTCGTCGGTATGTACCGAGTGAGCGCCGCCCCCCGGCTCTCATTATTCAGTAGGCCTCTACTTTACTGCTGACTCCAGCTTCTAATTATTTCAGCATTCTTAGAGCTCTGTTCCTTTTGACAAATCTTTTAGAGGAGATTTGCTCCTGCGTACCACCTCTTAAACGACTGTAATAAAATAACTCGCGCACATAAGTAAAAGTGAGTAATGATGTTGTAGGTCACATTCTCTACCTATTTTCATGTTTTGTTGAATAAATATCAAACTACATACACATACATGTTTCGAGCTTTATTCGCTTATAAAAAATTGGGCAAGGGCGAGTCGGAATCGCGCACTCAGGGTTTTGTACAAACTTACCTATGTAAATAGTTCAGTTCCCAAATAGAATCTCGAGGATTTTTCCGAGACGCAAAAAAAGTGTTTTTTTTTTGTGACGTAGCAATAAATTTAAAGTTTTTAGATTTATTTCTATATCTGTGCAATAAGACATTGCTTTAGGTCCAATTTCAGGATTCTGGGTTAACGGAGAGTACCCTATAAATTTGATTCCTTGAGAGTGTCACAATATATGTTTGTTTTGCGACTTAACGGCGATATCTTTTTTTTCGTTGACTTAGAAGTTTTATTTTTTCAAATCTTTAGGGGACCGCAGACTGAAATATATGGTTTTGATTTTAAATCGATACGTTCACGCATTCCCGAGATTAAGGGTCTTGACAGACAGACAGATAGAAGGACAACAAAGTGATCCTATAAGGATTCCGATTTTTCCTTTTGAGGTACAGAACCCTAAAAAATAGTCAAAGGTTGTGTTGCAGTCTAGCTGGATGCAGCTGATTAATATTGTTTTTTTTTTGTTTACGAGGAGAGGCTGCCTATCAGACCTCCGCAACCCAGTTCCTGGCCAGCACAGGTTGTTACGAGGGTCATTCAATAAATACTTAGCCTACAAAAAGTAAACGAAAATTTTGGAAAAGTGGCAATTTATTTTTCAACATAGTCTCCTTTTAGTTCGATACACTTAGCCCAGCGATGCTCCAACTTTTTTTTTTTTTTTTTTTTTTTTTTTTTTTTTTTTTTTTAACCCGTCCGAAAAATTGTGCTTTCATGGCCCTAGGGGTGCGCCACCACCGGGTTCCCAGCTAACGGTAGGAGGAGTTCACATCAGCGTCGGGTCGACGATGAAGTACCTGGGACTCGTCCTCGACAGCTGGTGGAACTTCAAGGAGCACTTCCGACGTCTGGCTCCCAAACTGAACCGGACTGGGGCTGCTCTCGGGCGGCTCCTGCCCAACCTCAGGGGACCAGACGCCTCCTGCCGGAAGCTGTACGCGGGAATCGTTCGGTCCATGGCCCTTTACGGTGCTCCGGTGTGGGCGCCGTCGCTGCAACAGCAGCCGAAGGCCCAGCTGAATGCGTGCCAGAGGGTCATGGCAATACGCATGGTGCGAGGGTACCGAACGATTTCCCGCGAGGCGGCGACCCTCCTTGCTGGCCAACCGCCATGGGATCTGGAGGCAACAGTCCTTGCACACATGCACGACAAGCGCATGGAGATGCAACGCCGGGGCGAAATTCCACTGCCACGACAAGTCGAGGCATGGCGGACAGAGCTCCGGCGGGATCTCATGGCGAAATGGCGTCAGCGACTATCGCAACCTCGTTCGGGGCGCGCCACAATCGAGGCGATAAGGCCCATCCTTGAGGCGTGGCTGGAAAGACCTCACGGCACTCTTAACTTCCGCACGACGCAGGTCCTAACGGAACACGGAAAGTTTGCCAAGTTCCTGTTCCGGATTCGTGCGGAGGATTCGCCCGGGTGTCGCCACTGTGCGGAACACCCGGAGGACACGGTGGAGCATACTGTAGAGGTGTGCCCCGCCTGGGCGGAGCATCGCCGTGTCCTCGTGGGGGCAATCGGCGGCAGCGATCTCTCTCGCCGGGCCTTGGTTCAGGCCATGGTCCGGAGTGAGGAGGGATGGCAGGCGGTCGCCTCCTTCTGCGAAGCAGTAATGCTAGCAAAGGAGGAGGCAGACCGCATCAGGCAAAGGCAACGGGGCGCTCGCCCCAGCCGCCGCCGGGATTCCGATCCCGATTTCCGGCCACCGTAGGCGCGGGCTTGCGGACGGCGTGCAATGGGTAGCACGCTGTCCGATCGTCCGGTAACATACCGGATCGAGCCCAAGTCGTCGACGGCGCGTTCTGTTCCCGCGCGCCTCAAGGAGCTGTCAGCAAACCGTAGAGGCCCAGCCTGCTAGCTGCAGGCAGGCAGGGTCGAAGCCTGCTGGGGTTAAGGGCCGTTTTCTGAGAGGAAGGCTCAGCCCCGGCATGATAGGCATGAAGGAACGGGGTAGGTTTTTAGTCAGTAAGAGTCTGACACTACTTCCCGCTCCACCCAAGGGCGGGACTTGTCATTGGATGATTTTACCTACCATAAAAAAAAAAAAAAAAAAACCCGTCCGAAAAATAGTTTTTGTCAAACTCTGCAAAATAGGCCTCCGTGGCGGCGATGACCTCCTCATTTGATCCATATCTATTCCCGGCGAGTGATTTTTTCAGATTAGGAAACAGAAAGAAGTCACAAGGGGCCAAATCTGGAGAATACGGTGGATGGGGCAGCAATTCGTAGCGTAATTCGACCAATTTGGCCATGGCAACGGCAGACGTGTGAACCGGTGCGTTGTCGTGGTGAAACAGCACTTTTTTCTTCGCCAGATGGGGTCGTTTTTTCTTTAATTCGGCGTCGAATCGGCCCAATAAATCGGCATAGTAAAGCCCTGTAATTGTTTTACCCTTCTCGAGGTAATCGATGTAGATCACACCTTGTGAATCCCAGAAAACGGTGGCCATAACTTTTCCGGCAGATTTTACAGTTTTCGCCTTCTTTGGAGCACGTTCCCCGGTCTGGATCCATTGTTTTGATTGCTCCTTGGTCTCTAGTGTGTACCAGTGGATCCAAGTTTCATCGACGGTCACAAAACGACGCAAAAACTCCGCTGGATTCCGCTTAAACAGAGCCAAACACGTCTCCGATGTGGTCTCACGGTTGCGCTTGTTTTCCGGTGTGAGTAAACGCGGCACCCATCGCGCCGACAGCTTTCTCATGCCGAGTTCCTCGTGAAGAATATGATGCACTGTTCCTTCTGAAATGCCTACAGTCTCAGCTAGCTCCCGAACCTTCAATCGGCGATCTGCCAATACGAGATCATGGATTTTTTTAATGTTTTCCTCCGTAGCAGCTGTTTTCGGTGCACCTGGACGTGGTTCATCAAAAACCGACGTACGGCCACGTGCAAACTCGTTGAACCAATTCTTGACGGTGGCCATCGATGGAGAAGAGTCACCGTACACAGCATCCAAGCGCTCTTTGATTTCGATGCGCGTTTTCCCTTCCAAAAATAGAAATCGAATTACCGAACGATATTGCTCTTTTTCCATTTTTGTAAAACCGATCGACACGTTCGCTTCCTTAAGTTGTCAAATTAAAACAAAGGAAGGGATTGGAATGAAAATTTGAAAAAAGAATTAAAAAAGAATGTGCTACACTGTGGTAAAACTCTTTTGAAACTACAGCGCCCTCTGGCGATGAGGCTAGGTACTTATTGAATGCCCCTCGTAAATTAACGTTAAACATAAAAATAGTCTTGCATTGGTGAGATATTTTTTTGTAATAATTGTAACGTCGGCGTCGAGGAAAACCTTTCTTACCGATTCACAAAATGTATTATAATATTTTTTATCTTAATTTGGAAACAGATTTATTTATAGAATCATTTCCACGTGGAAATCAAATAGGTCACGATAAAAATGTCAATATTCCTTTCATTAATCATCATCAAAATATAAATCAATAGTCACCTATAAAAAAGTGTATAATTTATCCCCAACTTGTAAATTACAGGGATTTGAAAAGCCACAATAACGTTTTGTACGAGGAATCTAATAGACAAACAAAGAAACCAAGGACTAGTGATGATCGATTACACATGTCCTGTGATTAATACTTTCAGGATTCTGATTAAACTTTCAATATGTTGTTACAACCTTAGAACAAGTACTATTGTATTTAAGTTAAAAAAAAAAAACATGATGAATTAATATTTTTTTTGCCCAGCAAAATTCACAGATGTGTGATTTTGCAGAAAAACATTGTTTACAGAAAAACTCAAATTAAGTTAAAGTCTAATCAATCTTCTACCAAGGCCGTATCCGGCAAATTAAGTCGCATATTTATACAAAATTATACAGTGAAAAATATAATGCAAATTCACTGAAGTTAATCAAAAGGGGAACGTGTGGAAAGTGAGCCGTCTTCATAATAATCGTTTGTCACGGGAATGGCAATAAAGCCCCGTAAGTCACCCCCTCATCTCCAAACCCACCCCCACCCCTTACGGTTTTCAGTCTTCACACCCTTTGCTTTTCACCGGATTTGTAAACCGATTGTCCCTAAAGTACCTACACAAATATTATATGGGACTTCTGAACTAATACAATCGGAAAATTTGTCTTTTGTTTCAAATCAAACGGTAAACTAAACAGCTTATGTCGTTGCTGTATGATGTAAGGGAGAGAACTCACGAAGCGGTTTTTTTCCGCGGCCGCCACGGCAGAGGAAACGGCTATTTTATTTCAAAACACGCGAGGCGGTTGATTCTCCGCCTCGTTTCCGCCGTTTTCGACCGCAAGCCGCTAGCCGATAGGTGCGGTCGCCAATAACCGACCGCAGAGCGTGCCTAGACGCTGAATATGACCTTAAAAAAAGCAAAATGTCACATAGGTCATTTATGGATGCTAAAGTGAGCAGAGGTCTGCTGCCGGAGACTTGGAACAACACTGAAGGGAATTGGTCTCTTTCTATGAGACCGGGTCCAAAAGGAGCACGCCGGGCGAAATCGTGAGAGAGCTGATTCTATTAGGACGGGACTCTATAATCTTAGAGTGTTGTCTCTTATTGCCCACTAAATGGTTTCAAGGAGTACAGTAGCACTGTGATCATATGCTGTAGTGCACAGCGATGTTTAGTGGAGACTCCTTTACAGTCCCTTCAGCGACCCCTCTCTTAGGTCACCACCAGGTGGCCTAAGAGAGGGGTCGCTGAAGGGCCCAAACCTACACCTGTGCTTCTTCAGTTGCCCTTTGCGTTTCAGGTCTCTTTGCGTCACAGGTCCTCCTTTCAGAAGTCGACACATGGCTCTAGTAAGCTTCGGCCCTGCTGATTCCCGACGGTTTTGCTGACAATTCTTTGAGAAGCACGTGGAACACTCCGCGCCGTCAACGACTCGGGCTCGTTCCGGACGGCCGGACGGCGAACTACCTATTGCTTGTCGTCCGCACCATAATCGGGTAAGAAGTATGATAAACTTATTATACTTCTTTCTGGCTTCTATTAACTAGACTAAACGTAACTTAATAAGTATCAAATAAAGTTTTATCTTACATTTAAGTCTCGCTTTTAATTTAGACGGAAACTTGAATTGATCTGTATCGCTAAATATTCAGATCAGCTTAATTAGATTAACAAAAAACTTTGCCAAGTATTCAACAACTTGTAATCTTGAAACGATCTTCGTAGACTTCAAAATAATATTAAGATAGACAAGTTCTCAAACTAAACCCGTTAAATGGTAATTGCTTTTATTGATTAAAATAAATCGATTAAATTCTTTTTGAATATATATCAGCTATTAACTGTTCCATGCCGTTTTACCCGCGTTTTTGGTTACTGCTCAGTTCCCGTGGATTGTAGCGTAATGTTATATAGTCTATAGCCTTCCTTAAAAAATTTACTGTCCAGCACAAATAGAAATTTTCAAAAAATCCTGAGATTAGCCCTTAAAAACCAACTTACTTTAGCTTTGTAATATTCAGTTAATCTCCAACGACAGTTCCAATAATATTTGTACTTAGCGAGGCTGTCCCAATTTATTTATGCTCACAATATTTTTCGAGTAAATTTTTGTATTTTATTTAATTACCACCATGTATTTTAAGCGAGCTGGATTTTATTAGAGTCCATTCTATTTTATCATTGTATATTTTGATGGACTAACAAGAGCTAACAGATTGTTTTTCAGAATAAAATTGTTTAAAATTGAAAATTGAAGTGAAATACCTAGTATTGCGATTATCATTGAAAACACTCAAACAAATGCAGGCAACGACGGTGGGAATTTATAAAACAGTGTTTTATTTTAGTCCAATTAAAAATAAAAGCTGCTCTATTTTCTATGTAAAACCGATCTCAAATCAATAAACTGACCAGTCGCCAACCTAAATGACTGAACTCAATTGAATGTCAATATCACGCACGTTGCACGGTGGTCAAAAAACGTCCAACATAGTGTACAAAGGGCTTGATCGACTGATGGTAACACTACATGTCACCGTGTATACCGAATCGTAGTTTTTGTAAAACTTTCGATAGATTTTGCATTAACTTCAGGCTCGTTTTAATTTCACGGTTGAGAGCACTGATTTATTTGAATGTCCCGAAAAGCTAAACTTTGCCAACTTTTGATCAGTGATCATGGCGTGTGATTTATCCCAGTAGTAGAGATATATTCACCGGTGGTGGCGGTTCATCCTCGCCCACCAAACTCAGCAAAAAATGACACTATTATGACTTATACGAAAATTGTTCAGTGAAATTTTGCAGTCACGGCAAATGCTCCTATTTTATGAAAAATCTTTTTGAAACAAAACTGTGGGAGCAAGTAATAAACATTTTTGAATAGAAAACCGAATTATTTTGTGACTTGAATTAAATAGTAATAAATACAATATATGAAAGTAGATAGAAAGCGGTTGAATAAAAATGGGTTCCCTATCGATACAAAAAAAAAAAAATGGAATAGGGAGAAAAACACAGTCTTAGTGTCGACAAGCTCCGGGACAGGACCCAGTGTCCGCGCGGACGCCACGGTCAGGCCCATGATTAATTACCCGAGAGATTTATGACACGGGAAACCGATTATTCGTGTCGATAACAATACACAGAACCCTAAAAACATATAGCTATAGACCGAGAAGAATAGTTTCTCTCAGCCCAGATAACATTGTTATAGATTTTCATAGACGCCATTCAAACCATCTCAGACCTACAAATCATTTTTATATCACAAGGATAGGTATTAAATGTGAAAGTTACAGAAAATTATAGGTGAAACGTTTGTAGTAAATCAACAGTATCGAGCTATTAGTTGTAAATTACTGTTCCACGATTAGAAAATTGAAAATATTATATTCAATTCTTTTGAGAGCCAGGTATATTTTTTCCAATAATCAAAGACTGTCGATCATAATCATGCAAGCATATTCATCGAGCTGCGTCACTGATGAATATTGACAAACACAAAAACGAATTCCATTAAATTTAAACTTTAAATCATCTTGATAACAATCGATTTTATGAAATTCTTTAGGGAGGAGGAGATAAATGAAATTTGTTACAAAAGTTCTATTGGATAGCTCTCGGTAACGTTATTAAATTTATGCCATCAAGTGGCATTC
This sequence comes from Leucania comma, assembly GCA_958295575.1. NCBI lineage: Eukaryota > Metazoa > Arthropoda > Insecta > Lepidoptera > Noctuidae > Leucania > Leucania comma. The sequence continues at coordinate 10,752,615 of OY282476.1, read as the reverse complement.
AGAGAATGGGCGTTTAACTTAGATTTTCAATCGTGCGTTTCAATATCGCTTAACCCTATCCTAACAGGAATTTGGTATGTCAAGTGCACTATTTTTCGACCCAAAGCTTACTTGTAAAATAAAATAGTTGCCTGATCAGACTTGATCTTCTTTATCATTAATCAGTTCAGCCGAAAGACGTCCATTGTTGGACATAGGCCTTCCCCTAATGTATCTCGCATCAATCGGTTTCCCGCAACCCTTGCCAGGTCATCGGTCCACCTTGTAGGAGGCCTAGCAACACTGCGTCTTCTGGTACGCGGTCGTCACTACAGAACCTTTCGGCCCCAACGGCCATCTGTTCTGCGAGCAATGTACCTTGCCCATTGCCACTTAAGTTTGGTGATTGTTCATGATATCTCGGCAACCTTGGTTCTCCTGTGGACATCTTCATTTCTGATACGATCACGTTAGGAAACTCCGAGCATAGCCCTTAACATTGCCTTTGGATGACTTAAAGCCTTCTGATGAGGCCCATTGTGAGCGACCACGTTTCGGAGCAATATGTCATCACTGGCAACACGCACTGACACTGACTTTTGTCTTGAGACATTGTGGTATGTTGGACAAGAAGACACCGCGCAGCCTCCCGAATGCCTAATAAGTTAGTTGATGATACGCGCTCTGTGTGGAAAGGAGTATCAGATTTATATTGACCAACCTAGTTCTTTTAGTAAGTTAATGCCCTTAACGTTTTCTTTAGTTTATCTTATGATTTTAATTATAAAAAAAAACATTTCGTTTCTCTAAAAAAGTTACTCCTCAAAATATTTTAAGTTAGAAAAAAAATAACTTTGAAAGTCCCTTAAGTTGTTAACTTTGTTGATTTAGCTTAAAACTGAAAATAACTTCAAAACCGATATCAATTTCCTGCTACGAATGAATAAATTATTTCTTAATATAGATAATGGAAGTAGGAAAGCTTAATAGGGTTGTCAATGGCGCCCAATGGGATTAACTAAAACCGATCAGTGGCCGCGGATCGAAGGTGCGGCGCTGGGAAATATCGCGACGGTAATCCTGGATGGAACCCCTGTTTTATGAGCACAGATTTTCGACATGTCTCCTTTTATGCTCCGTAAAACTTTTATCCTTCCTTTATGTACCGACGGATTCCGGCCTTTGTAACTCATACGTATTATGTACGTTTTTATATCGAACAAACGATATTCATAAGATCGCCCAAGTTTCACACAGTTTGGTGATCGTTTTCAATAACACCAAATTCTAGCTGAACAGCTGTAATTCTTTTTTATGGTTATGCATCTGTTTACATAGATTATTCTTATACAAAAACATATTGGATATGTTAGTAAACTTGACAAGTTTTCTTAGCTACCTTAAAATGATATCACAAAAAACTACATTCCTTTGTTTTGGGTTTTTATTTTATTCGTTACTAGTTCTCTGAAATTTTTTGCTTTTTTCTACTATCATATACATGTATTATACACTTAAATCTTCCTCATGACTCGTTCTATCCATAATTACAAACTGCTTGAAATTCGGTCAGTGCTTTTTGAGTTTATCTCAAACAGACAGACGCTGTGAGAGACTTTGTTTTATAATTTGCAAGGATGTTTGGAACAAATTTGTACGCAAACCAACTAGGGATTGCATACAGTATAAAGTAGAACTGTTACAAAGAGTGCTTTTATTTTCGACTCGAATAACCAGATATAAAGCCAGCCAAGTGCAGGAGCTTTACCTCTCGTACCGTGACCAACAAAGCAAGATCCTTTCACTATTAAAATGCTTTGTAGCTAGTGGTGTAAAATCAAAACGGGAGGCAGAAATCCAACCGCGCAATACTGCGGTAAAGGAGTATTAGGTATTTTATGCAATTTATGCGTTTATAAATAAAATAAAATAATCTTTAATTCGGATAAGCTACATCCATATGGGTTAGTAAACAAAGAACAATAAAAACCTATGTTAGTAAAACTTAATACTATCAGTCTAATTTATTTTGAAACTAGGTTTTTTTTTTTTTTTGGTATGTAAAATCATCCAATGACAAATCCCGCCCTTGGGTGGGGCGGGAAATAGTGTCAGACTTTTACTGACTAAAAGCCTACCTTTCCGTTCCTTGCCTTTGTCCCGGGGCCCGTGGTGACACTCTCGCATAACCTTTGGCCCCAGTAGGCTTCGGCCCTGCTGGACCCCTACAGTTTGCTGACAACTCCTTGAGGCGCGCGGGAACAGTGCGCGCCGTAGACAACCTGAGCTCGGACCGGTCTGTTACCGGACGGACGGACAGCGAGCTACCCATTGCCCACCGTCCGCGAGCCCGCGCCTACGGTGGCCGGAAATCGGGATCGGAAACCCGGCGGCGGCGGCGGCGTGTGCGCCTTTGCCTAATGCGGTCGGCCTCCTCCTTTGCTAGCATTACTGCTTCGCAAAAGGAGGCGACCGCCTGCCACTCCTCCTCGCTCCGGAGCATGGCTTGAACCAAGCCCCGGCGCGAGAGATCGCCGCCGATCGCCCCCACGAGGTCACGGCGATGCTCTTTCCAAGCGGGGCACACCTCGACTGTGTGCTCCACCGTGTCCACCGGGTGGTCCGCACAGTGGCGACACCCGGGTTGAAACTAGGTGGTTGTTCACGATGCACCTGTGAACAACATCACCCAACAGAGGAGAATCGTACCTCCCCGCTATGGTCTTCAGGATGGAGTTGGAGCTAGCCCGCACTCTGCAGAGCAAAGAGGCAGATTTCTGTCTGACGATGGCGTGGAAGCCATCAACGCGTGCCTCTGCAAACATACCTGATGCACTGCAGAAGCGGGGCAGCCCCATCAACATCCTGAACCCATTATTATATTGGACCCGCAAGGCGCTGACAGTCCGCTGCGTATAGTTGGTCCACAGACTGCACGTGTAAAACACTTGACAGTATGCTTTAAAAAGTGTTATTTTAACTGGTCTGCTACACCGTGCAAACCTGCGAGCCAACATATTACATATTACATGGTTTATGAAATAGACTCGTGTATTTTGAATTTAATGTATACAAGAATTGCTTAACAGTTCAGTGGGTTATTAAATACAAAGGGTGTTATAATACAATACAAGCTAATAATCTCGCTATGAGTTTTTTTTTACCATCTTTTATACCGTATTTTTATGCAAATAAATGTTATTCTACTCTATTTTAAACTGTTAGTCTTGAATTTGATTACAATCTCTGATGATACGCAATAATTGAGTCGGTGATGGAGTATGTAAGTATATGCCAAGAAGTAACCCATTGCCCGCTCTAGAGTGGAACAAGAGGGCGTACCAGCCTTTTACTGACTAAAACCTCCCTGTGTCCTTCAGTTGCCCTTTTCGTTCTAAAGTCAAAGTCTTTCAAATGTTCCCTCATAAAACCCTAGTTTTTAGCTATCAAAAATTAAGACTTCGGCAAAAAATTGCACTGTTGAACGCATAATAAAAGTATAATCAAAATATTGCCTTGCAATCTGTCTTCATCACAATACATTTTCCCCAAAATCAGCTCTTAGGTATAGGTAACTCCGCTAAGCATTTAACATTACCACAACCACAAACCGGAGCTAACGTAAACCGTACTGAAACGTAAACCAGACCCGTAAACACGCCTTGATACAGCATGGCCGCTTCATTAGGTAGCCGACAGTCAACGTAAAGGGAACGCTGCATGAACAAATTTGAATAGCTGCGTTGTATTGTGGCCAAATTATCATGAACTTTGTAAACATGACTATTGAATTACAAGTGCGACTAGCAGTCCTTTGTGACCACAGCTTTCTATGGGCCAATTTGATTGGGTTTGCAATTATCATTTTAATGGCTTGTTGAGCTTTTGGCGCGCTTAAGTCGAGGAAAGGCTAAGCGCGGGCCGTGAGGGTGCGTGAGGCGGCGGTCCCCAAGAGCGGGGTACAAAGCGACACCAGCAATTTATACTACGCTAACTCAAAAAAGCGTACTTTACAGTAGAGGCGTTTAAAGGGAAAAACGTGATAACTTTTACATTAATTTAGATACTTATTTGAAATTTGGTATGCTTAATAGTTAATTTATTCATTGTAATATCTCATATTTACTTTTGCTTAATTATTTATATTTTTTGATTTAGCGCATGTTAGCCGTATATAAACGTAATTCATCAATAAAATGTTACATGTTATACACGTCTAACTAATGTTAGCGTAGTGTAGTACGGGAGGTCGTAGTGCTAAAGAAGTGTTATTTTTATTACGTTGCAATAAAAAAATTACAGCATTTTGTGTATTAATCATAACATTAGGGTATTATATACACCCACAAGATATATTATTGTAATTTATCCTGCTGAATAACAAGTTATTTAAGTTAGCTTTGTTTAACCGGTACATGCGTCTCTGGTGGATTTCGTATTAAAAGCCGTCAAATTATATATAGCGTACTATAAATCGCCCTGTGCCACAAGTTAGCGTATCATCTAACTTTCCATTGAGCTATAATTACACGTTGAATTTTATAAATTCCAGATAAAATTGTTTAGATAGTAATATTTGTAGGTACCTATACGTAATTAAAGCAAAATTAGCGTAGTAGGTAATCAACAGTTTATTAGAGGTAAGTATTTACTTATTAATTAACGATAAGAGATCAGATCAAGCACAATTCGACTTCGAATATTTATAATTCTAAATCAAGATTGCACTCGGAAACAACAAAAACTTCCAATTGGTGAATATAAATCACATAATTTAAACAATAAGATGTAATTATTTAACCTCCTAATCTTCATCACTTGCATTGTCAACATCATGTTCAGTTGTTAATAAATTTCTATAAAATGTATGATATTTTTCGGGTATAATATTCTTATCACAATAATATTTTAAATCTTTATATTTTGCCACATTAATTTTTAACAAAGAATCTTTATATTTCGCCACATTAATTTTTAACAAAGCTTTGTATGCTTTTGCGGGAAAAGGCTCCAACTGGGATAATCTAGTTATCTTTTTAAAACATTGTATTTGATTGCTTTCACTATATTTATATTCCAACAAACCGTAATTATCAGGAGAAACTTCAGTTTTTTTTTTTAATTTTATTCCACATAATTTTATCGTTATTTATATTTTTAGTCCAATTATTTTTGCTTTTATTAATTTTTTAAATCAAATATCATGTTTTGATTGACCTCGATAACAATATAAGGATTCCCATTTACTTTTGCCCATTGCACTAGTGAATACCATTCATCTGGCGTATATACCTCTCTACCTCTTGCAGTCTTTTCTATTAAAGCATGAACTAAGTCGCCCTCATTCTGTGTATGGCCCTTTTCCATAAAATGGTGGCTAATCTTCATTTTAGACAATTTTGCAGCTAATAAATACATATAGTACACGATACGATTACGATTTTGTCCCCCACAGTTGTCTGACCATAGGTTGACTTCGCTAACTCCCTTAGAAACTAATTTATTAAAAAAATCATATAAACAACTGGCAACTTCATTGGCCCCCCTCTTAGCCGTTCGCTCGTCCCACATATAACAAAATGCTTCTTTTGATCCCATTTCGTAAATTATAAAATTGTATACATTGAGCTTACACTTATAGTAATAAACACTTATATTACCACGTGGTGAGCTTAGAACTTTTTGAAAATCAAATACAATACAAGCTACATTGTTAAACTTTTTGTAATGTGATGCCATTGTCAGAATTTATGGGAAGATGATAATGAAAAGTGTGTGATCGACGACTAGATTCACTTTCAACATTAGTGGCAGTCTTTTTGCTTTTTGTATCACATATTTGGCTATGATTTCCCATTGTTTCGCGTGATCACCAGTACTCCAGAACTTATCAAACAGATAAACACAAACCTCGTGGCTTATTTTATTATAGCATTGCAGACAATTGACACAACTGACTTTAATACTTCTTGCTGCTTTAGTTTTTCCTTTTGACGTGGTATACTCCAATCCTGTTTTACACAAACGTTTTCTCTTTTTAGCTATCCATTCATTTTCAAGTTTAAGATGTTTGAGACCCACATCAGTCCTTTTTTTTGACCTACGTTTAGTATTTTTTTGGGGTCGAACGTTGCAGGCGAGGAAATTGAATTACACGGAGTAGATATTGCCGATATTGAATCTGTATTTTTGGTGAGGCTGTTATCCATATGCGAACCAGGAAGACTTTCCTGGGCGTTGTACCGATTTCAGGTGTCAGTGTTCTATCTTCAGTCTCTTTGTTGCAAGAGATCGGCACCAAAGTAGCGTTTAAACTTTGTGAAGATTCCGAAAAATCACAATAGGGTGAAGGTACGGGGGTAATGTCTATGCTGTCAGAAGGATCACTAGTGACGACCGAAAACAAAGGTTCAATACTTGCTGGAGTTAATGCCAATGGAGAAGGTTTTTGGATAGAAGTCATCACCTTTGGTGAATAAATATTAAGTGGAATATTAGGAGCCCCCAAGTCGTTTAAATTTATATCTTGTAATACGGCATCATATTTGTAACTGACTATATTACGGTTTGCAGAACTGGACATTGAATAATCATGTTCTTGAATAGGCTCATCAAACATGTGCTCATATAAAGACACGAATTCAGAATTATCAACTTCAGCAGGTAATGGCGACGATTCTAAAACAATAGGTATCTATAATGTATTGAAATCATATTTCAATATTTATAAAAAAAACATGTTGGTACTCAAAAAAAAAAAATAGTCAACGTATGGTACGTTGACAATTTTTTTTGTAAGTAATAAAATAATTAATACGTTAACACATAAGTATTTACTACGTAAAAGTCGCTAAGTAGTTCATTTTACAAACGAACAAGTATACCCACGAACGCGCTAAACTACGCTAACTATGAGTTAGCGTAGTGCTGCACGGACTTTGACCAAAGTGGCTCCAATTTTTAAAAAAACCTAGCGTATTACTATAAAACATATTTATATACTTTAACATACGTTAATATTCCATATTAACACATTAAACTAATCTCTTTCGCTAATATGAAGCGATATCTCACTATTTTTGTCAACACTCATCAATGAATATTCTTCCTTTTTTGTTAATTCCACTAATTGTTTAGCTCGATGTCGAGACATTTTTGTAGTAATAAAATAACACTAACAATAGTTTAAATAACTGGTTACAATAACACTATCTATTATGATTTACTGCTATAGTTTTAAAACCGCGCAATCACACGTAACACAGCGACAAGTGTTGTTAGAGTAATGTAAATAAACAAGCGGTGCGTCCCCTCCCCGCACACACTCCGCTAATAATAGTTGGCGTAATATAAATCGAGTGATTTCAAAAAGTACTTTTACTTAGCGTTTTATAAGATTTGTAACTTTCTTATTTTTGTATATTTCTTCACGATTTTTTTATGACATATGTAAAAACACATTTTAAGCAACTTGGCATAAAAAAACGTTTTTACCTAAACTTCGAGTTAGCGTAGTATAAATTGCTGGTGTCGATACATATTATGAAACATGAGACGTTACAAGTATAGAGAGAGGCTTTTGCCGATGGCTAACACATCGCAATTTTGTATGGGTAGGATGGCAGAATGTGTTCATATAGGTTCGTAAACATTTTATAAAACAATGGATTTTCTTACAGCAAACCTTAGATAATTGAGAGAGAAATTTTACACTTGATAAAAGGACAATACAACTTAAGCACATTATTAATTAATGCATACTTAAAACTAAAAATACAATTAATAAATATTAGTACAGCACACACTACATAAACATAAAAATTCAAAACAAAGAAACGGCCAGGTGCGAGTCGGACTCGCGCACGAAGGGTTCCGTACCATTGACTAGATAAACAACAGCATCGAGCAAAAATAGGCAAAAAATGGCGTTCTTTGTGTGGGAGCTCCCTTAAATATTTATTTTTGTTTAATTTTATTATTAAAGTAAAAATACAACTGAGTATTTTGTGAATATTTCAAGTGCCTACCTGTTGTCATTATTGATATCGAGCAAAAAAGGGCAAAAAATCTCGTTGGTTGTATGGGAGCCAACCCTAAATATTTATTTTATTTTCTTTTTAGTATTTTTTGTTATAGCGGCAACAGAAATACATAATTTGTGAAAATTTCGGTTCTTGAGATACAGCCTGGCGACCGACAAACGGATAGACGGATAGACAGCGAAGTCTTAGTAATAGGGTCCCACTTTTACCCTTTGGTTACGTAACCCTCAAAAGATAAAATAAGATTAAATTTTCTGTTTAAGAAAATTAAAGGTTTATTTTTACTCCAAAGATTTCAATATTTTACTGAAATTTGGTTTCGTTAGCATATCTTTTAATTTGTTCAATCCTAATTACTGTAGGTCATTCTTTTGTTCTACGGTTCTAAGGTTAAACTCCCTATTTAAGATACTAATTTTAGCCCAAGATTTTCATCTTTTCCTCTTGATTTCGTTAACAAATTAACTTTTAATTTAGTCAATCCATCTTTTTCTAATTCATTGTCTAGTTTTAGTATTTTTTTTACGTGGAAAATCATACATTGACTTCTCCCGCTCTAGGATGGTGCGGTTTTACTGACTAAAACCCACTCATAATTATGTTTCTTCTTTCCTTCGTTTCGATGCCCAGGGGTTGTTTTTTACACCACCCATGGCCCCAGTGAGCTTCGACCCTGCCGGGCCTATATGGTTTCGCTGACATCTTCTTGAGGCGTGTGTGGTTTATTTTGCTGTTGATGACTCGGGCTCGGTCCGGAAGGTTACTGGACAGCTGGATGGCGAGCTAAGCATTAACCTCTGTTCACAAGCTCACGCCTACTGTGGCTGGAGTCTAGAAAAAAAAAATCAAATGAAAATTTTGTACTTTTTAAAATATTTGCAACACGGCTTTGGCAGGCTATTTCATTACTTAGTTCAGAAACAAATTGATTTCCACAGCAAACTGTTGGTTCCAAACCGTTTTACTGACGTTTGTGTAAATTACAAAAGGCAATACATATTATAAACGAACTATTACGAATTCGAACCGAAGAGCGATTTAATTCTGCAATCCAGATTTTAATTTCCGATGTTGATTTTTAATGTATAATGTGAAAAATGTTTTATGTTGGAATACCTAACCGTTTAACTGAACAATTAAGACATTTTTAGCATAGAAGTAATAATTAATGGGCATATATCGACTTTTACATACGGCGTACAGACCATTTTTGGGGAAATTATTTTTTTGATGCAATCTTGCTCAGTTTTTTTATCCTCTGTCTACATGTTATATAACATTATTAACAAACCCAGTACACCACTGCTCTCAAAACGGTGAAGAAAAACATCATGAGGAAACCGGCACGTTCTAGAACCAAAAATTCGAAGACATGTGACAATCACCAATCCGCACTGGGCCCGCGTGGCGGATTACGGCCTATTAAAGAGGAGGCCTGAGTCTCAATAGTGAGAACATTATAAGGCTGATAATGTTAAAAAATGGCTAAATATAACACATTTAAATATTGCACTATGGCGAAAAACTTGATTTTTATTACCCAACATTTTTGTTTTAAATTCTCAATCTTTTAATCGGAATGACCTTTGGATTTTTCTAATTGTCAAAAGTATGAGATTTGGAGTTACGTCCTTTGTAGCAGAAAGGATCAATATTATAATGTGAAGGATTATTCCCAACATGACATGATATCGTGCGACCTATTTGATATAATTAGGTAATATACTCCCGCCACAAAGGTGTTCCGAGGCCGCGATGTATCTTAAGAATAATCCCGTATTCCAAAAGTGTATTTGTGTTAAACTCTTTGAAGAGGTATTTCAGGGTATTCTGGGTAGCACTTAAAGCATTAAGGGTGCATTTCTACTAACGCAGAGCTGGGGGAGTGGAGAAGAGCGGACCGTGAATAGGCCAATCCTCGAAATCTCCACTCCGCAACAATGTAAGTGGATCAGAGTGAAGATGAGTGGAGCTTCAAATAAAACAAATGAACATGCGGCCTCAAGCCGGACAAAGTGGATTCGGGTGCCGAGTGGAAGGTAGCTCAAATCAACTCCGGCCCTCTGCTTCAATGGAAACATTTGCCAGTTTTCATGTCCGCTCCGCCCAGCTGTGAAAATGCACGCTAACAATCAAACTAAGTACTGACGACTGATCAAGTGACTAAATTTTAGTTAAGCAACCACATTTGGACCAAATGGAAATAGCAAACGCGGGAATTATATATTACATACGTATAGTGGTGGGCACTTTGAAACTTTGTACTCACTCCAAAGCCAAATAAAGTCAGTCGAAATTTACACTAAAAATGTTCTGCTCTAACTAGTAAAGATAATTATCTCAAAAGGCATGTAAAGTCCTTTATTATTGTTTACATACGTTTTTTTGTATGCCAATTCTCAAGAAATTCTGCAACGGTTTGTAGACCACAAAACACAAAAAAAAAACATCTTTTATTTTACTAATACTTGCCGTAAACAATTGTTTACTGTAACTAATTTAGAAAAGCTCAATAACATGGCTGCTATCGATATTGTGAGTGATATTAAACAAAATGTACATTGTATTGTCTATTCCACAACTCAACGGTCAAAGACCTCAGAAAATACTCTCTACTTTTGTTTCACATTTTAGCTCGAACATGTCAGATACCTACGTCCGTTCATCTCACTTGATTTAAGTAATTCTCAAACCCTTTTAAAAGCAGACTCCACGATTTAATACGATCCTAAATTATTTTATAAAATGCCAGTTAAAAAGTTTGAGTTTGAAAAGGATTACAGCTATTTGACACACGATTATTACCCTTTTGTTTAATTAAATAATGTACTTTGGTATCCATATTATGATTTTTGAGCCGATGCACTGTTTTATGTGCTTTACGGGAAAAACCTTGCCCATGTAACATGTACAAGTCAGTCTTAACTTCATTGCATTGCATTGCATCAGCCTTATAATGTCCCCACTTCTGGGACTCAGGCCTCTATAGGAGAGGGAATGGGCCGTAATCCACTACGCGGGCCCAGTGCGGATTGGTACTTACAGTCTTAACTATTTGTACTCTATTGCCCGACAAATATAAAGTTCTTATTCTTTTTACATGGGAACAAGTGACATCACCCGCTCCAGATGGAGAGAGAGGGTGTGTCAGACTTTTACTTTTAGTGTTCTTTCGATTGTCCTTTGCTAGGGCCGTGGTTTACTTTCAAAAGTCCACAAGCCCTGGCAATGTCCTTAAACTAAGGTGCCATTTTTAGACATTTAGGAGGCTTCGGTTTTTGATGCCACGGTAATTCTCTATCGACCTATCTAAGCAACATTTTTCTACTGACTATCACCGTTAAAATGCCTTTGATTTCTTGTTACTCTACGTTCCTATAACGCACGTAATTGAAAATACGATTTTCACAGATATAACAGACAATAATCGCATTAAGGTTTGAATACGCAGAAATAACACATAACTATGTCTACATTAATATCTCCACAGACGAGGAAAGGCGTGCTACATGTACTGAATATATTTAAAGCATTGCCACAGTTAATGGCATGTCATTAGGTCTAAGTGCCGTACCATGTATCCACACTGCTTTGAATGAATGGTCAAATGCGACAGACGCCACGAAAAAGGAGATTTCCTGATACTTTTGTTAGTTGCATTTATGTTACCTAACTTTGATTGAGTTTGGAGAAAATAGAATTGAAAATGTGAAGAGGAAGTTTCAATGCGGTGTGAAGTCGAACTGGAAATAAATAATCAATTGGTTTTTACTTTTTATCTAGACCGCAGTCGGCCCGTCCTTTCGTTATATTCCCGTCTCCCAACCGTACCGTAATAACAACAAACTACAAAAATCTAGTTTACCTAAGGGTTGCTTAGGTCGTGAGGAAGGTCAGACGGAATTCATTCCGGACACTTGCGATTGCCAAAGAAAATTGAATAAATAGGAATGAGAAGAAAAGTATAAAAGCAACCTTATTCAGATTAAGAAGCAAGATGTACTTGAAAGATAAACCATTTTGACAGCTGAAAATTTATAAGTACGGTAAAGTAGCGTATCATGATGAAATACATAGCGTGCCACATACTATCTTGCTGTGAAAAAAAAAAACTTCGAAAACGGAACGTTTCGACGGTGTTACACGAAAATGTAAAACATAGATTACAACAGCCATTCCACCGTAATCGCTAAAACGCTGTTAGTTCGTTAAAGTGCTAATCGCCCCCACAAAATTAGGTAACATAATAAATGTCCCTGGTAATTGCACGCGTTGGCCGGATCGGCTCTAACTGGTCGCTAGAATCAGGACAGTTGTAGAATATATTAGAATGTTGAACTTTTATAATTATTAAACTAAATGGTGGTACAGAAACTTTGTCCTCGTGATTACACTCGATGGGGAAGGAATGCTGAAATATTTTGTCGAAACTTTTTTAATACAAAATATTTAACTAAAAAGGTCGCAAAAATTCCGGGTTCCTAAGAAAAAGTGTGATACTTTCTTACATACATTTATAAGATGTAGATGACTGAATAATATAAAAATACTCGTTTTGTACACAATTTAATTTAAAATATTAATTAAGGCGATTTGGCATGCTGTACACTAAATATTAATATGATCTATGTTCAACCATTCTTCCAACAGCGCACTATTTAACTCTGCAAAAACTGCATGGAAAAGGACGTGACAGCAGCTCATCTGCTTCTATGCTACCCAGTGGTTTCAGGATACAAGGCAAAATATTTCGAGAATCTAGTTACTCTATGTAAAATGGTCAGTAACTTCAAGGTACTGATAGCCTTTCTAGAGGAGCTGGAGTGGACAAATCTGTTTATTGACAAATCTGTCCCACCCGTATGTAAAATACGCAATTTAGACGTGGAGTTGCGGACTCCAGCTCGAAAATAAAAATCGCTTTGCCTTGTCAAAACACTATGTGTTGCACTTTACGAGCATTTCACTCTTGCTGCCTGTGTCATTAGCTTTAGCAACATATCTACAATACTTGCACGATATTTAATTCCAATAAAAATCTCGTGTAACCCCATTCTTCCCGAAACGAAACACAAAGACACAGTTTTCCTTTTCAGATGTCCAAATCAGGAAATATTATTCTATAGCCGTCACTCTTACGGAAATGGGTGTCATTTGTATCGGACTAAAAATAACAGCAGTCGTGTCAATACGATTCGATGCCAATATTTTATCAACGGCGTCGAAGGGATAGCGTGATTCTCGAGCAGATGATCTCGATGGAGTGCTTTTGACTACTATGTGAATTGCTGCTACGTTAGGCAAGCAGTGAATTGTGTATGAACCCGTGAACTTGCGTGTGACGACGGGGTTCTCTTAATGAAAGTATTTTCTTAGATTTTCTCGCAAGAGGTTGGAGTAGGCTTTGCAGTAGGGGCGTCCTAAGCTCAGTCAGCTTAGGACGCCCCTAAGGACCAGTATGTAAGGGAGCTGGGGTATTCTGAATGTAGAATCACTCAGATTTATAAATCGTACGTCAATGAGGTTCTTTATTTTGTGTAGTTTATTTCATCACAACTGCTTCGAAAATGATACAAAGACCCACAAAGTCCCAAGAATGAATTCCACCAACCCATTCACTCTCATTGAAGCCTAAGTCCCAGCAATTGTAACATTAAACGGTTGATTTAATGCTATGCTAATTATTATGCACTATAATACGTCAACTTAATGTCTTTCTATTAATCGACTTACACTGACTACAGTTAAATTTTGGTCGTTTTAATCCCGTGGAGGGTCGATTCGGTACATGAAACACTATCGATTTGTAAAGAGGAAATAAAAAAATAAAGTACTTTTTTAAAACTCGCTTTAATTTACGCATGTACGAAATTAATTTCTTTAAGTAAACATCAGCTGAGCGAGGCCAATGAACTGTATGTAGTTAGTACGCAACAATAAATCAACATCAACAACTTACAAATCGATAGTGTTTCGTGTACCAGATCGACCCTCCACGGGATTAAAACGACCGAAATTTAACAGTGTATAGACTGGTAAGTACGCTTTTTGCTCATCCACGTTCAATTGTAATAATGCCTTCATGTTCAACCACTTATCAAGTCCATAATGACATGCTACGCTCATTTCTCCACGCGACCGATATTAATCGACAAATTGAATTGCCTTAACAGAATAACGTCCAGCAAAAATATTGAATCACCGATGCAACTGCTGAATCGCAAATTGTTTATGGTAATGTTCGGTGCTGCGATACGTGAAATATTCAGGTTTTATTAGCGGCCGCCGGCAACGTCGAATGTTCGGTAATGACGCAGAATGACGCTATTACTCCTTTGATCGGTACGCGAACACGAATGCGAAAGCGAACGCGAATGCAAATGTTCGCTACGAAAAACATCGCCGTTATAAACTTCATATCTCGTACGTGAATGAGGTCAACAATTTTATGGTAATCGATGTAGCTAGATATATATACGTATAATATATTTATGCATGCACGTTCTCGATACTGTTTTCAAAATATTTTGCTTATGTTTTATGTTTCTGTGGAACTGAATAGGATACATCATTAGCTTGATTGTTCTCACACAAGGTGCTTTTTTTTTGGCAAAAAGTCTCACTAGCTATTTGTTAGAACTGCTTTTGAGTTCTCGCTCATTAACAAGCGTACTGTGTTTCGTTCATACGGCAAAATGTTTCAGAATATGAGCGTGTTTTATTGAAGTATGCCATGTGATATTTGCTGTATTAAATTTTCAAAACGAGATTAGAATAATGATATCGTTTTTGTTTATTTTATAAAACCAAACATGTATCATTGTTTGAGAGGGTTCCGTACCTTAAAAACAAAAAACGGAACCCTCATAGGATCATTTTGTTGTCCGTCTGTCTGGCTATCTGTCTGTCAAGGCCCTTTATCTCGATTCTTTACAAATCGATAGTATTTTATGTACCTAATCGACCCTCCACGGGATTAAAACAATCAAAATTAAACGGTGTATATTTCATTGTTAACAAGTCAATGAAAAGAAACTTGAAGCCAAAACCAAAGCACTTACACCCACGTATTATACGTCAGGATTATCCGGGTCAAAATGCCAAACATAGGAAAACCGTGGCTTCACCTTAAATAAGTCTTCACCCTGTAGGTCGTCGGTAATGGTGCGTAAATACAAACACTTCTCAGCCGGAAATTGAACCCAACACCCACACGTATAACTGCCTAGTGCTTTGAGTTACTCGTACACTATATCTATGCTTACCCACTTATATCTCTGTATCGAGTGGCTGTGAATGTGTGATACACATTTAGAGTACCAATAGAGAGAGTCACGAAAGAAATACTCCCTTATCTTTTTTTTTTCGTAAGTGCTCGAAGACGTTGGTCGTTAATTTGTTTCAAATTTTCTTTCAAGCTTAAAATATTTTAATTAATACTAAAAGTCCTCTTAACCTTATTCTGGTTTTCATCATAATTATTATAATCGTATGTTTTAATTTCGCTTCATTAGGTATGACGATTTGATATACCTATATTAAAGCATTTATTATTCTAGTATATTTATGTATTTATTTATTAAAAATCTTTATCATCATTTCAGTCGCAAGACGTCCACGGTTGGACATAGGCCTCCCCCAAGCGTCGCCACAATGACCGGTCCTGTGCGTCTCGCATCCATCTGACTCCAGCGACCTTGACCAGGTCATCGGTCCACCTTGTGGGAGGCCTTCCAACGCTTTGTCTTCCGGTACGCGGCCGCCACTCCAGAACCTTTCGGCCTCAACGGCCATTTGATCTTTGTTTGGCGGTTCTACGTGCTAAGTCGGCAACCTTGGTTTTCTTGCGGATATCTTCATTTCTGCTTCGATCACGCAAGGAAACTCTGAGCATAGCCTTTTCCATTGCCCTTGCATTACATTACAAATGCCTAAACTTAATGATCATTATCGTGATTATTATATAATATCAGCATCAAAAGACATCCACTGTAATACGTCAACTTAATGATACTAAGAGATATTTTTAAATATAAAAAAAATGTTGTTCACATCCTCACTGTGTAGTCTTTAAAAAAATATATAAGTCTGCGTATGTACCATTACTGTACATACAGTTTTAATTAATTAGTTTAGGGTGAGTAGTCATGCCTGCTAGAGGTGCAAGATTTTCCGAAAGTTGCCGCAGAACACGAACGCATAAGGCAACTAAAGGAAAACAGGTGGGATTAACTCAGTAAATGTCAAAAAAATCTCTCCCACCCAGAGCAGGAGGAGTAATTTCTTGATTTCCCTCCCCAAAAAAAGTAAGAAGTCATATTTACATTCATGCCATTTATCTCCTTGTGATTGGCGCAGAATTTCTTCTTCTTCCTCATATGTTTATTGACACATCAAAACTCACCTCATAGCTTAAGCATAAACAGCCTTATAATGCTCCCACTTCTGGAATTCAAGCCCCTTCTCTAGAATAGGGAATGGGTCGTAAATTCACCGTGCGGGCCCAGTGCGGGTTGATAGATGTCACATGTGTTCGAATTTATGGTTCTAAGACATGCCTGTTTCCTTAATTTGGTGAGGTTGAGGCACCTCTGTTTGAAATACATGTGCATGTTATATTACACTTCAACAAGTCCACAAGGAGAAGTTCCTAGGAAAAAAACTTCTATTTTACTCTTCCACCTGAATATGAAAACATTTAAATTGTAAAACAATGGTACTAATTAGTTTGGACACTGTTAATGATAGTAGTAAGTGTATTATTAAGTGTTTCTATAAATATAACTAAAATTAAAGATTCTCTTTGTAATATTCAATTTTGTTTTTTACTAAATTGCTCTGCTTTTTTGTTATTAGTATCAAAAATGAATTTAAGTGATTTTACAAGGAGTAACTTAAGTTGTTTTTAATTTTCTCGCGGAAACGCGATTTCATACTACAGAATACGTCTTCGAAACAGTTGAACAAAAGATGGGACCTAGTGTTAAAATATATTTTTTTTTTTTGCGGGAATTTAACATATTTCGGAGAAAGGACATCATCTCCGAAATAAATAAACTGATTTTGACTGGCCTTTCAGTAACAGATAGCTTAAATATTACGCTATACTTTATTATAAGTACTAATATTTTACTCAAATTTACTGAAGCTAATTGGCGTTTTGGCTTTTAGCAATTTTATGTAAATTAAAATAAATAAATCAGATATCAACTTACGGAAATTATTGTGGGCATAGAACTATTTGTAATCTACTTTTATGCAGTTTTACGAACTTGATGCGAATGAAGATATGGGCAGCATCTAGTTTAAAAATAAAATTTGAATCTTCTGTATTTGTAAGTTATCTGTAAAATAACATGTAACACGAGCAAACAAGTGGCTGTGGAAAGTTGAAAACTTGTAAACAAGCACTAAGTAATAAGTTAGCAATTCTTGCTTGACTAATTTTACAAACTCCATTATTAGCGCAAGTATTGGAAAATCTTATCTTCCATAAACATATTAAGTACATTTTTTTATTACTCCTTGCTTATTTATAGGATGAACGTAAAGCATCTTGATTATCGAGTTTTATGACTCGATTAGGTCTCAACGTAAAATTCAGATACGACATTTCTACATAAGCATATTCAGCACCATTTGTATCGAAATTGCATGGCATAGCTATGCTTTGGACCACATCTCGATAATCGGTTGAACATCGCATTTCAATCCTAACTGGTACGAGTATGTAAGCTAGAATTGTGCACGTATGCGGTTTAAATCTTTCTATTTAATAATAGAACTTTGCAAAACGTTTCGTGTTTTTATCCTTGTTTGTATCTGCTGTAACGAACGTGATCAATGTAACATTCTATCCAAAGTCCGAGAAGGAAGACGTGTTAGGCTGTTGTGGAAATTGACCTGAAGGATGATAAACCACCCAAGGTTTTCAAAGAGTTTTCAGCGCAGCAACAGCGCTGCCGTTGCGCGGCACTTTGCGGTTAATTTGAAGGCGCCCTAAATCTGACATGACTTGAATAATGTATATGACGTTCGTCAATCGTTTTCGCTAATTCAAAGTTTTACTTCAAAGAAAAATTTCGCAAATGCGCAGATGCTATAAGTAATATGCATATATGCTAGGTTTATACTAGGTTTTTATATTATAAATATAATAATATCAAATGTATTAATCACCATATTTAACTGAACATTAATTAAGAACTTTGTAAAAAAAAAACTGTTTGTACCAGATAAATACACAACCTTCTGTTCTATTAAATACAAAAGAGAACCAAATCAAACAGAGTTAACATTTAAAAATAATAACGTTACTTATTAGACTGCTATTTTGTCTACAACCCTAACCAGACTAGGCTTTTGTCAACAAATCTGTAATAATTACCTAAAATCTGTAAAATATTTTTGTATTGTGTCTAATGAATTAATTTTGGTTACATATTATGTGTATTTTTCTAATCATATATTTTTTCGTGTTTTAATTCTTTTTTGTACCTTCTCTGTATATTGTAATATTGTACTAAATAACACGAAACTTTTAATTAGCCTATACCGCTAATTTGTCCTCAATCAATAAGATACAGACTGGGCCTAGTTTTGGGACCCACGGATACTTCTAATGTGCTTTGGTTATTCTTCTTCTAATTGAATTCTTATTTTTTTTAAACTTGTGTGTGTATGTCAATAAATAAATTATTATTTCACAGATATCCTTGTCCAAAAATCGCCCTATTCGCTTTTTCTCTCTGTCAAATTAAGTCTCCCGTTACTTTTCAAAGTGTATCGTATCAGCGCAAAACGTAATTCGCAGGCGCCTCGCGCCCTGCTGTATTTATCAGCATAAGCGAGCCATTAGGTGGAAGGTGATACGTCAATACCGTCGTATCTCTTGCCTTTCCCCGGTGAAGTTTAACGCAATAAAACTCATTTTATGTCGCTGAGATTCTCCGTACTTAACGTTCTTAAAAGTACTGAAATATTTACTGTTTCGTTAAAAAATTAAACTGAATACTATTTTAGCGAAACGGAGATGCATATTAAAAATGTAGATAAAATGATACAGTTTCGCTGCAGAATTTTAACGGTAAACAGCGTCACATTACTAGATTTATAGAATAAAAAAAAAAACACAAAACATTATAGTTTACATTAAGTAATATATTTCATACATGGATTTCTAGTTCGATATAAAACTTAATAGATATATATACAAATTAAAAATTAATAATATGTACAAACGGGTAGAAAAAGAACTTATTGGGCATCAAAAAATTCATCCACATCGATATCAATGGGAAAAGTGCCCAGAACGCTGGCAGCATTGCCACGTTGGATGGCAATGCTGATTCGTTGACCGAAGAAAAGCCCAGCCCTCTGGTCACGCGAAGAGTCGACTAGCTGTTTACTGATGTCACGAACAACTCGATGAGCGCTCGGACCCCATGGCCCTAGTGTTTCAACCCCAAACGGCTCAAACATGTAACTATGTAACTACCGATAAGGTTATTATATTTACGCCGTTTGAGATTTTCTGCAAACATTATAGTGTATTTCTATGTGTAAGTTTGTTTAATGCTATAATATAAGACCTGACATACTCTTTTCTCGTTTATACAAAATATTGCCTACCTACATTTCATTTAATTTTTCCTTTCGCAGGACTGCTGGGAAAAAAAAGTTATAGAAATAAGCAGCAGCTTTGTGTTCATATTTTTGTAATGTATTTATCTATTACTGTTTCTCTGGGTGTACATAATAGTAAAATAAATAAATAAATAGACATACTCTTTCACTTCACATTAGTTAAGATAATAGTCAAACGTGAGCCTATCGATAGTAAAGATTGAAAATGACGATTTAAAAAAAAAACAATACCCTCAAAATTACTAGTTTCTATTAAAATTTAATTTCGAAAGCATTGGACTATTTTGACACATTTTGAATCTATAAATCTTCTTCTTATATTATATAAAAATGAATAGCTGTTCGTTAGTCTCACTAAAACTCGAGAAAAGCTGGATGGATTTGGCCAATTTCGGTCTTGAAATATTTGTGATACTTCAAGGAAGGTTTAAACTTTTTATTTTTATTTTATTTTATTTTATTTTATTTATTTGGGACAAAAAACAGTTATACATTACAGAATTAAATTACAGTAATTTTATCATAGAAGTAAAAACGTATAACCCACACCATTGTCCACGAAATTACACTTGAAATATGATAACGGACGCGTGTCAAACAAAGATAATATTTAAATAAATAAATAAATGCTCTTACAATTATTCTAAGGGAATAAGATTCCCAGATTTAAGGGCAGTGAGCCAGCAATTGACAAGCCATTTTTCTAAATTTGGATTGAGAAAAAACGGTGAGAAAAATATGGAAAAATTCATGAAATCAAAATTCAAATACAACGGTATCATTCAACATTCATTGACTATTAGTCGGTACGAAGTTCTTCGTGTCAGCTAGTCTTCTTCTTCTTATATATGAGGGCTCGTTCAGGATGGTTCGAGCTCTGATCATCTACCAGGTGGGCCTACGCGGGTATCTTGCAATGAACAAAAACGGCTTGGAACTGAATCAGTTTACTTCTCAATATATTTCGGTACAGTGCACTGTTATTAGGTAGGTACAAACAATAAAACGGACAGTTTCAGAACGTCTTGACTCTGCGACGGCCTGGCTGAGAGTGTCCGCTGTACTCGGCGGATTCTCCCTCCCTAAAGCATCTATTACACCACTCGATATTCCGCACAAGTTACACAGACTTTAAGACAAGTTTACTCCCGAGTAAGACGAGCCTTATTACACTACGCGACGTCGACAAAACCGGTCGTTTTATCGAGTGGTGTAATAGATCCTTAAGCTCGTAGCCAAAGCGGAAACGGCTGACTCTGTCTAGGCCCGCCACCTCTATTTCTTCTAGTTGCCATTAGACGGCGTGCCTTGTTTTCTTACCAACAAATCAACGCCGGATCCGACATATATAAAAATGAATAGCTGTTCGTTAGTCTCGCTAAAAGTCAAGAACGGCTGGATGGATTTGGTCAATTTTGGTCTTGAAATATTTGTGATACTCCAGGGAAGGTTTAAATGGTGAGAAAAATTGGAAAAATTCACGAAAAAAAAATCATCGTCAGAATATTCATAGACTATTTATAGGCGTTACGAAGTTTCCCGGGTCATCTAGTCACATTATAAGTTTTATGGTGATATACAAAACATCACGAACACAGCACTGTGATTGATAAACCGATTAAACTGATAGATCGATTAAAGTATCGATGTCAACAATCGTATCGAGTAGTGGACGTGTGGGATGTGGGCTTGGCAATCACTGCGCCGATAATCGCTACGGTCAACGGCCTAATAGCCAAGAGCTTTAATAAACACGTCAAGAGGATCTCGTTCAACGGCTGGGCTTTGATCTAATAGAGTGATGCTCCTTGACATGGCTTCTAAAAATAGGTAAGTAGTTCTATATTAAAGGCTAGATACTATTTCCAAAAGGTTAAAAGGTTTAGTCTATCCAAACTATATAAATAGCCCTACTGCCTCTAAATACTTAATTGAGATTTTTGTTTTCCAGTCGCTCAAAATGTATCTATGAACAATTTTAGATAGGTACAGATAGATAAAAAATTAACATGTTTTTTTGCCTATATTACAATTTATGATCAAAGCATCTATAGAAATCATAGATCGAGCAGTTTTTTTTGTTGGGAAATCATCCTGTAACCTCTCCGGCTCTTGGGTGGAGCGTAAAGGCGTGTCAAACTTTTACTGACTAAAACCCACTCCTATGTCCCTTCTTGGCCTTGCGTTCCAGAGCCCCGAGGTTCATTTTCACTTAACCTACGGTCTCAGTAGGCTTTGACCCTGCTAGGCCCCTACGATTTGCTGATGCACGTGGAACACTACGCGCCGTCGACGATTTCGGTTACTGGACGGTTGAACAACAAGCTACCCATTGCTCACCATCCGCAAGCCAGCGCCTACGAATCCCGGCGGCGGTTGGAGCGTGAGCCCCGTTGACGGCCTCCGCCTTCGCTAGCATTACTTCGCAGAAGGAAGCAACCGCCTGCCACCCCTCCTCGCTCCGGACCATGGCCTGTACCAGGCGAGAGACACACATCGCCGCCACAAGCACACGGCGATGCTCTGCCTAGGCGGGCACACCTCTACCGTGTGCTCTACCGTGTCCTCCGGGCGATCCACACAGTGGCGACAACCGGGCATCTCCGCCGCACGAATCCGGTACAGGTAGGTACTTAGCGAACTTGCCATCTTCGGTAAGGACATGCGTCATGCGGTAGATGAGAACGCCGTGAGGTCTTTCCAGCCACGACTCAAAGCCCAGCACTGGGTTGCGATAGTTGCTAACGCCATTGCATTATGAGATCCCGCCGGTCCTAAGACAGGTACACTTTAAGAGTAATTAATTGAAGCGCTCTCGAAAGTCGTTCAGCATGTGGGCCACTTAATATCCCACTACAAATTAAGCTGATAGTAAATGAGGAACCGAACTCATTACAGAGACATTAAAGCAAACTTTCGATTGAGGATGGCGAAGACAAGACAAAGTAAAGATTAAGCCGGAAGTAGGATCTTGCTAGCAGTCAGGATTAATTACCCCAGGCAGAAGGAAAGTTGCAAAACTTTACACAAACTTGATGAAAAAGTAATTAATGAATAGCTATCTGCTATACTTTGTAAAAATGTCGAGTTTTGTTAGGAGTAAAATCACGCAAAACTTCATAACTTTAAGTAGCAGTTCAATGCAAAGAAGAAACTATATTCATCCGATGACTTGAAATAAAAATACTTGACTTATAGAGTCACACAGCTCACTCAAAAGCACTTTGTATTAACTCCACCCACATAAAAAAAAATTCAAAAGAAACAAAAATCTAATGCGCCGCAGCAAATTCAGGCTAAACAACTATTTATAAGACGGGACTTACACAATAACCGCATCAAAACCACAAAAGGGACGCGGGCTAAGCTTAAAAACGAAACATTTTGCAAGGAGCGGATAAAGATCTTGCCTCGTAAAAACTAAGTAAATACAGCGCAGCTCTTGACTTGAGTGTACAGTGCATAAATTGCCCCCTATCTGACCATCGCCTGACCCTTAATGGCCACAAGGTGGGACATGATCGTTATCGTGAAAATGGGAATTCTGGTCGCCAGCTACTTTGTCGATACAAAGAAATTTTGTCGCTCGTTTGCTAGCGACTAATGTTACCAAACTCGCCAACTAGTTTTCCTGGTAAAAGAATGAGAGTGATTTATTGTGTTGACATTACAAGATTTTTATGGTGTTGTTATGAAGTGTGTCTGATTGTAATATTTTGTTATTTCCTCGGCAATGTCCTTGAAATATGAACATGTCTAAGAAATTACTGTGGCAGCAAATACTCGAGATAATTTATTGTTTATGACTGTGAGGTTATGATTATTTCTTTTTATTTTTATCACATGCATGAGATGGTTTTATTGAGTGGGTACCCAAAGCCGAAGGTTTAATTTTGTATGATTAATTTTTGTTTCTAACGCATTACGACCATGTCATTGTTATGAGAAGAATGTGTGTTTGCATGCGAGTCAAAATATCTTGCAAATTTAAAATGGACCCACCTTAACAATATAAACCAATTTCCGAAGAATCTTAAATGTATGTTGTTAAGGATATATCGGTGTCCGAACTGCAAAAAAACTGCGATTTTCAAACTTTATATTGCTATCGAGTAAACGCCGTAGAAACTGTTGGTAAGTTGCTTAAAGACTGCTGAAATAGGGCGAACAGTCGACGAGCTATCGTTTGTTCTCAGAGAGATACACAAGTGCTTTTCCGACCGATTTCATCGCGTACTTACCGACTGAAATTGTCCATGATACAAATCTGAACATATTATTATTTGTATTGTTTGCTTAACTGTCTGGTTGGTCTTGTGGTCACAAGCGACTGCTGAGCGTGGGGTTCTGGGTTCAATCCCCTGCCCCCCTAGTCAAGTTACAATCGTTTCGTTTAGCGTGAATGCTTGGAGTTGGCCAAGCTCCCAATTCCATTGTTCTGATCATGTAACTGAGTGTTGAGATGAAGTCAGAATAAAGAAATTGAGGGCGTGGCTAACTCCAACCGTTCATGCTAAACGAAACTATTGTAAGTTGGCTAGGGCGGAGGTTAAACAAATAGAGCTATTTTGTTTATCCATTAGAAAATACTCTATATCTGGAAGTAGTTTGCGTGACACCACCGCAGAGAGCACGTAAAGTCGTTGGTTCTGCACCTGATCTTTCTTACCTATTAGACAGTGAGAGTATAGAAACCTCACTCTTGAATACTATAATATTTGCTGCCTACCTGACCTCCGTTGAGATAAGCCACCAGAGTCGCAATTGAGTCAAGAGGTTTATAATATTGTGTTTATGCTCTCACTGCTTAGTTGACTGCCTGATAAGTGAATAAAAAAGTCATAATTTATTTTTATCTATAAATGGATAAAAATAAATTAGTTCATTAAGTTATCTTGTATGAAAGTACAATATCAGTGGTCTCAGCGTTGCAATTAGAAATCTAGGTCCCTATCAGAATTCCCTGAAAGCCTATTCAAGCAAACCTCGCCTAGTGCCTTTATGGGATGGTAGGCTACCGCCAAAGTGATTGTTTAAATAGCAAAACTTTGAGTAGTAGATATGAGAAGCGGTGAGGCTCCAATAAATCAAAATTATTGGCAAAGTTTTGGGCTAGCTAGGCACCTGAAATATTAATTCCCCCCATATTTCATTACACTTGAAACATTTCTCGTCAATTACGGATAGTTTTAGTAGGCTTCCGCCTCGCACAAAACATTGCTGTCGTGAAATATGCAAGTTTACAGTTTAATTTAATTAATTTTCATGTAGGTAGACATGTGTGAGCTTGTTACTTTATAAATTTACGTAGAAATAATATTGTTTAGGCGCTGAGGCATTTAAAGAGGAAGCGCTAAAGGTAGCCCGCCAAATTAAAACAGTTCTTAAAGTTTTTATATTTTGCAGGTCAGTATCAAGTTGTATGTTAACTAAAATATGAGTCGCGAACATTTCACCTTTTTATTTGTAGAATTATAAAATCATTATTATCATCAATTCAGTCAACCTTTCAGTTCAGTCAACCTTATCGAATTACTTTTTTCATGAAAAAGAGTGTTTTTGCAAAAACAATGAGTTGAAGTTAAATTGTTTATGAGTCTTTTAGGGTGGATTGTAATCAATTATTATTATGAAATTGATTCTTAGTAAAAATGTAATAAAAATTTAAGTGCAAAAAAGACGCTGTAACGAACAAAGAAAGCTGTTCAGATATGAACAATACAACGTTATTTTAATGGAGTGTCCCTAAAAAGCCAAGCCGGTTTTGCATGATTTTTGGTCGAATGTGTTTATAATTTGACCAAAATCATGCTAAATGTATAATAATAATGTATACTATGTAAAAAAAATGCAGTAAAAAATTGAGCCAGGAGAAACAACTAAATACTCAATCTCAAGTTTCACCTTTTTCCTGCTGCAACAACGCATCCTTTTCACAAGTCCGAATATAGAGGTCCATAAAGCAGAAGTTCGAAGCAATCTCAGCTCTGGCCAGCGTCACCACAAGCGTTGTAAATTTAGTGAAAAATATTTCTTTCATGAAGAAAAACAAAGGCGACTTTATCCCCCGGTTGAAATTTATGAGATGCGCCGCGGATTAAAAATGTTTGCCGTGCCCTCCGGCGCGGGCTTGGCTTCATTAGAGCATGTTTCTGGAATATTCTGATTAATATTTACCTTCCACTTCTTGCGGATTGTAGTTCATTAACCTTTTGTCTTGTAATCGAGGCGAGCTACAACCAAATTAGGTAGCGAGAATATTTTTGAATATCTGAGTCGCCTATTTAATGAGGAATCGCTAATGACGCAAGAGAACGGAGCCCGCCATTTTGAGCAGTGTCTTTGTGATAATAAGTAATCTGCTCATTTATTAATTAAAATTATGATCTAAATAAAATAATAACTCTACCATTATCATCACGATTCAATCGATCATAATTTCAGCCAATAGACGCCCAGTGTTAGCCATAGGCCTTGCCCGCGACCGGTCTTATGCGTCTTGCACCCATCGGATTCCCACGACTGCGTCTTCTAATACGCAGTCGTACTCTAGAACCTTGCGGTTTCACAAACTATCTGTTCTGTGACCATTAGTTTGCTTATTTAGTCAGTATTCTATTTAGCTTGCTGTTTCCCATTATCACGAACGTTTAAAAATGTTAACATGGCCTTAGAACGCGAAGAGTAAATTAAAGAACATGTTTGAACATGGGTTTTAGTCAGTGTAAGTCTAACAGGCTCTCTCACTCCACTATAGAGTGGCACAAGTTATTTGATGATTACCATCCTAAAAAAACCACAAATTCTAGAGTTTGCACCGTATTTGGCTGCAAATTTATAAAGTTAGCCTTCTCGATAAGTTTAACTAAGGTAACCGAAAATTCTCAGCTCCATATCATAATACACGATTGTCTACGATTAATTTAGATTAATTTAATTATAATTATTTATTTCGATTCTATTTCATATTTGTCAAAAATGTGTCTATTGTGTGATTAGTTTTATGATACTTGGAATAAAATTTTATTTAATAATAATAGGTTAAAAAGTATTTATTACATTAATACCTATATGAGTATCTATAACACACACACAATTACACACATAATTGAACCTACAAAGTATATATATTATATTGTCAGATAACAATCAAATAAATCCAACAATTTTTGCCAATAATTCCAACATAAATATGCATTAATGACCGTTCAAGCTTGTATTTGATAGCTTTACATTGTCATTAGCGGTGTCTAACTAGCGAAGTATTCCGCTACACAAAAACCGCCTTTATTGCTACGGAATAAAGATATTGTCAATGTCAAATTGTGGCCATAGACATACCCATCGGGGTCAAATGACTCAGTCGGTATAATTAATACTGTCCCGTGTCTTACAGACATTATTCAAGTAAGGATCGGTCGACCTTATCGAGTTCTGTCCTTGGGCTTGGATATTATCTAGTCTGGTTTCTAGTAAAAAATCTGTTGAATGGCGGGCAGTTATTTATGGAGTTTGAATAATAATTGAAAATCCTTTTTCTAAAACCTTCTTTTTCTACTTTATAGTGTGCTAATTAAAAAAATTGAGGTATTTGCTGGTAGGTACACCGAATTTAGATACTATTTTTATTAGAACGTTAGTATTCTGGAACAAAGAACTTTGTACTTTTTATTTAATTTGTTAACATAACTAAAATACCTGAGTTTGTGAGTGACCATTTTTTCTAGTTTTTAACAATTTATTTACTAACAATGACGCGGTTGGTGGATAGCCCATTTATCGAGAAAGGCTAAAGGGTACATAATATTACGCTACGACTCACGGGAGCAGTCGTAACCAAAGACGTGAAAGTTTAAATTTTTGAGTCTTAACTACATAGTAAAAAACCAAGTCGCTTCCCGCTGTCTGTCCCTATGTATGCTTAGATCTTTGAAACTTCGCAACGGATTTTGATGTGGTTTTTTTTAATAGATATAGTGTTTAAAGAGGAAGGTTTATATGTATAATACATGCATAATATATTTTATATCACCGTTACACCCGTGCGAAGCTGGGGCGGGTCGCTAGTCCACTAAAATTCAAAGAATTATATTGGAAGTCGTTATAGTAAATTGGATAGTCACAGTTACAACAGTTCTAGTATAAATATGGCCTCTACAGAACAAATACCTAGAGATCTATCTAGATAGACAGAAACTAGTCTCCAAAGTTTACTTCGAAGTGATTTAGACTGTGTCTAGCGCTTTGTTGATACTATCGTAAGTTCGGGCCAACTCCTCAGATGCAGGACAGCACACAATGGTATTTGGATTAACGTGGAATTGTATGTGATGTAATGGATTTTTGACATAGTCTGTATGTTTTACAAAGGCGCAGTTTTTTTTTTCTTTTTTTGGTGGTGTGTAAAATCATCACATCATCCAATGACATCTCCCGCCTTTGGGCGGAGCCGGAGATAGTGTCAGACTTTTACTGACTAAAAACCCACCCCGTTCCTTCGTTGCCTTAGATGCCAGGGCCGAGCTTTCCTTTCAGAAGCAAACCCTTGGCCCCAGTAGGCTTCGACCCTGCCTGCCTGCAGCTAGCAGGCTGGGTCTCTACGGTTCGCTGACAACTCCTTGAAGCGCGCGGGAACAGTGCGCGCCGTCTACGACCTGGGCTTGGTCCGGATGGTTACCGGACGGTCGGACAGCGAGCTACCCATAGCTCACCGTCCGCAAGCCCGCGACAAAGGTGCAGTTCACGGAGTACATGTTTTTTTACTTTAAAGTACGAATAACTATGAACAGATTTCTGTATTTGGGCTTTAAAACGTTCTTCATTCCTTTGGCATAAATTAGAGTTAGATACGACTTCCCAATGTTTGTCAGGTTTCAGGCTAGGGCAAGGTATGATAAATACTTAACTTCAAATTCTTAATTTAACAATCGGAGGTTAGCCTCCTCATCAAGTGCAGGTGATTAACAGCCACCGTAGGCGTTAACCTGTAATTAATTGTTACACATGTAAATGTAGTCTAGTCATTGAGTCAGAAATGATAACCTAAATAAATAAATGTTTTTTTTTCTAGTTCCATACGCATTAGCAAAAAAATATCGCAAGAATTCTTTTTTTTCACAACTTTCTCACAACGCCATCTAGTCCCAAACTATAGGCATAAGTACTAGACAACTGATAAATATTCTTATATATTTTCAAATATATACATATTATACATAAATTACACCCAGACACAGAATAAAGATCATGCTCATCACACAAACATTTGTCCTGGGTGAGAATGGAACTTACCTCTGGCATAACAGTAAGGACCACTGACCACTAGACCAACAGGGCTGTCACACAAGGATTGATTACGACATGGGTAGTTCCTACTCAGTTTCTGTTGGCTTAAGTTTAAACAATACTGTTGCAAAGTGCACCAGCCCTACGTCAGAATCTAATCTTGTCCTGTCAACAAAGTAAACGAAGTACCTGAACAATATCAGCACTAGTGCAGTAACACGCTACTATTCATAACGAACACGATAGCTTCAACACTTCGTAGATAAAAATTGTACCGGCCAGGTGTAAGCCCGTATTTAGGGTTCCGCTGGTCTGGTAATTTCGTTTCGAGTCTAAGTTGATATTTCAGTGTACCTAGTTAGTTGAGACTTACTTTGTCTGTCTCCTAAATGATTGTTTGATTAATTGCGTTGTGTGTGACAGTTGTGGAATATTATATTATATTTTCTTTATTCATAGTATAAACACATAATTTTTTTTTTTTTTTTATTACAAAAAACATTTAAAAATATAAAAAATTGTGTCCCACCACTCGCTTCAGTCCACCACCACTATAACAGGCTTACTAGCTACAATAGTCCTGTCAGTGATGATGGACCGATCCACAATGTGATATGACCATTTTCAAGAACTGGGTCGGGCTCATACCTGTAGTACGGCACTTCAAATCCCACAAGAGAGTATTTCAGAGCAAGTTGCTGATGGATAATCCTGGCTACAAGGTTATGTCTATGCAAAGTATTATATTATTATTATTATATAAATCAAAATTAGTTAGAATCCTAGTATTTTATTGGTGAATAGATTCATCTACTTTTTAAAAGTTGGCTACCGATTGCCTCCATGAGGACACATTGATTATTTGCCCAAGCGGAGCAGATCATGCAGATATCCATCTTAAGTTCCACCTTGTTTTCCGGGCAATCTGCATAATGCCAAGAACTTGCTAAAGATAATAAAGCCGTAAATATGCAGTGTTACTCGTAATGTGCTACATATTACTTTTATGATATCATCACCACCATCAAATGTACCGCCTCGTCGCGCGCCTAGCACGGGTGGGGCCGGACCTTTCGGACGGACAGTTCGGCTTTCGCAGGATGCGCTCCACGGTGGATGCCATCATGCGCGTGCGAGCCCTCACGACGGGGGATGCGGTGTCCCAGGGCAGGTGTGTCGTAGCAGTGTCTTTGGACATTGCCAACGCCTTTAAT
This sequence comes from Leucania comma, assembly GCA_958295575.1. Classification (NCBI taxonomy): domain Eukaryota; kingdom Metazoa; phylum Arthropoda; class Insecta; order Lepidoptera; family Noctuidae; genus Leucania; species Leucania comma. The sequence continues at coordinate 10,722,449 of OY282476.1, read as the reverse complement.
TCCCTGCCCTGGAGTAGCATTGGAACGGCACTTCGGTACCACCGGGTGCCCGACTACCTCTGTCGTGTGATCGAGGCCTACCTTTCGGAGAGGTATATTATCTATCCCGGTCACCAGGGAGAGTGGAAACGTCGAGAGATGTCGTGCGGTGTTCCGCAGGGATCGGTACTAGGACCACTCTTGTGGAACATCGGATACGACTACGTGCTGCGCGGCGACTTCCCCGACGGGGTCAGCGTGGTCTGCTACGCGGACGACACGTTGGTCCTAGCGCGGGGAGAGTCGTACCGGACGGCGGTCGAACTAGCGACACGCGGGGTTGCGATAGTCGTTGAAAGTATCCAGCAGTTGGGACTCGAGGTGGCACTGCACAAGTCCGAGGCCATGTGCTTTCACGGCCCTCGGGGTGCGCCACCACCGGGTTCCCAGCTAACGGTAGGAGGGGTTCACATCAGCGTCGGGTCGACGATGAAGTACCTGGGACTCGTCCTCGACAGCTGGTGGAACTTCAAGGAGCACTTCCGACGTCTGGCTCCCAAACTGAATCGGACTGGGGCTGCTCTCGGGCGGCTCCTGCCCAACCTCAGGGGACCAGACGCCTCCTGCCGGAAGCTCTACGCGGGAATCGTTCGGTCCATGGCCCTTTACGGGGCTCCGGTGTGGGCACCGACGTTGCAACAGCAACCGAGGGCCCAGCTGAATGCGTGCCAGAGGGTCATGGCAATACGCATGGTGCGAGGGTACCGAACGATTTCCCGCGAGGCGGCGACCCTCCTTGCTGGCCAACCGCCATGGGATCTGGAGGCAACAGTCCTTGCACACATGCACGATCAGCGCATGGAGATGCAACGCCGGTGCGAAATTCCGCTGCCACGACAAGTCGAGGCATGGCGGACAGAGCTCCGGCGGGATCTCATGGCGAAATGGCGTCAGCGACTATCGCAACCTCGTTCGGGGCACGCCACAATTGGGGCGATAAGGCCCATCTTTGAGGCGTGGCTGGAAAGACCTCACGGCGCTCTCAACTTCCGCACGACGCAGGTGCTTACCGAACACGGAAAGTTCGCTAAGTACCTGTTCCGGATTCATGCGGAGGATTCGCCCGGGTGTCGCCACTGTGCGGAACACCCGGAGGACACGGTGGAGCACACTGTAGAGGTGTGCCCCGCCTGGGCGGAGCATCGCCGTGTCCTCGTGGGGGCGATCGGTGGCAGCGATCTCTCTCGCCGGGCCTTGGTTCAGGCCATGGTCCGTAGTGAGGAGGGATGGCAGGCGGTCGCCTCCTTCTGCGAAGCAGTAATGCTAGCAAAGGAGGAGGCCGACCGCATCAGGCAGAGGCAACGGGGCGCTCGCCCCAGCCGCCGCCGGGATTCCGATCCCGATTTCCGGCCACCGTAGGCGCGGGCTTGCGGACGGCGTGCAATGGGTAGTGCCGCGCACTTTAGTGCCGCGCAATCGTTGAACAGACAACACGTATTTATTTTGCTCCGCTGTTTTTTATACATACAAGTCGGAAAAAGTTAGTATATATATTAGTGTGTTATACCGTTGTGGAGCTGTGAAAAAGGACTATCCTACAATGCATACAGCATTTCTAAACTCAAAGTACTTCGTGAGTAATTAGCGAATAAGTTCTCAAAATACTACTACTAAATAACAATTAATCCCTGACCTACGACACCGTGCGGCCGGCTCACCGCACGCACACAGACACAGTAAACGCACGTGCGGAGCGCAGGTGCGTCCATTTCTCCGAATTTTTACGAATTTTGCCTATTGCATGATTAGATACGCAGCTACCAGCGCATACATTTTATAAACATCACGCTTGCTATTGGGAGTGGGGTGAACAGAATTTAAAATAAACAGCTTTGCGCACAATTACTAACATGGCACCGAATGATCATAGCTGCCCAAGTTGCCTAAAAAGCTTACCAAAAAAGGGACTTTTAAAATGTTACAATTGCAAATCCAAGTACCATCTTCCTTGCGCAAACGTCACTGAAAAGAGCTTCCTAGCAATGACACCTGCGAGCAAATCTTCCTGGTCCTGCAAGAACTGTTGCAGTAAATCGGCAAAAGTTAATACCTCGTCCCCACTGCTTAATAAAAGTAGCTTATCTGCTGACTGTAGTGCCAGCGTTTTTGATGACTCCACGGACGACGATGAATGCAATATAACATTGAGACAAAAGCCTAACACCCGCAATGCATCTATGGACAATTTAGTATCAGAACTTGATTTAGAGGATAAACTAAGGACCATCATCAAACAGGAGTTAAATTGCTTTCTCGAAACTAAAATCAAAATACTAGTAACAGACCAGCTTAAACAGATGTCAGAACAAATATCAGAATTTAAAAACTCAATGAACTTTTACAATTCGCAATATGAAACCCTTAAGGCATGCCTAGAGGAAAAAAACGCTAACATCAATAAATTACAAGCTGAGAACGAACGTCTATTAGCAGCATCCGCTGATCACTCAATGAGGCTGTCACTGGTAGAGCAGAGTCTTCGTGTGAATAACGTTGAAATCAATGGAATCCCGGAACACAAGGCAGAAAACGTAATCACTACCGTGATTCAATTAGCAAAGACCGTGGGAGAACCACTTGAAGATGGTGACATCCTACATGCCACACGAGTCGCCAAACTAAACTCCGATAACAACAGACCTCGTCCAATGGTTGTTAAACTTCGTGCACCTCGTCTTCGTGACAGCTTAATAGCTGCCGTAGTAAACTATAATAAAAAAAAACAACCTCAAGACAAGCTCAACTCTACACACCTGGGTATAGGAGGAGATCGTACTCCGGTGTACGTTTCAGAGCATCTGTGTCCAGCTAACAAGCAGCTGCATGCTGCCACAAGGAAGCTAGCTAAGGAGTTGGGTTTCAAGTTTGTGTGGGTACGAAACGGGCGAGTGTTTGTTCGTAAAGATGTTAATCACGCCGCTATTCTTATTCGCAACCTGGACAGTTTATCATCCCTCAATAACAATAAATAGCTTAAGAACATACCATACCTTCCTCTTACTGAGATAATGTTTTTGGTCTTAATAATTTAAACAATGTTCGATATTTACTACCAAAATGTAAGAGGCTTGAGAACAAAAACTAATGACTTGTACAATAATACTCTGCTGAATAATTACAAAATAATAGCCTTCACTGAGACTTGGCTGAATTCAAACATCCTGAACAACGAGTTGTTCGATTCTAGATACATTGTTTACCGTCGCGATAGAATATGCCACAATAACGGCAAAAAAGATGGCGGCGGTGTTCTTTTAGCTATTTCACGGGATGTTCCTTCAGCCAGAGTCCACAGCTGGGAAACCGATAGCGAAGATCTCTGGGTGACTGTTAAATTACAATGTAATAATATTATGAAAAATACAGCTATTTGTGTCTCATATTTACCTCCTCCTGTAAAAGCAGAGTCTTTGTCAAATTTTTTGAATAATGTCAGTAACACAGTAAATAACGTAGAAGATGTTCTCATCCTTGGAGATTTTAATCTCGGATTCATTAATTGGTCATCTTTACATGGACAGACCTATACTATCCCTAATAACTATAACAATACGTTAGGAAATATGTTTGTTGATTTTCTAGATATTAACAGTCTTTTTCAATTTAACAGTGTTTGCAACATTGATGAAAGAACACTTGACTTAGTCATAAGTAATATGCGCGATCTTTCTGTTACTCATACCTCCGACCATCTCTCTAAACTTGACCCTAAACACCCTGCTGTGATAATTTCCATATCACATGAAAATACAAAATGTTTACGTTCAAAGAATAATATTCGCCCAAATTTCTTCAAATGTGATTATGCAAAAATTATGTCAGACCTACAAGCTATTAACTGGCAACTAGAATTTTCACACTCCAATGATGTAAATGATCTCACTTCTTTATTCTATTCTAAATTAAAACAGCTTATCAATAAACACATACCGAGTTACATTTGTAAAAATTCAAAATATCCTTCTTGGTTTAGCAAAACGCTCATAAAAGCCCTTTCCGAAAAAGAGAAGTACCGCAAAAAATTTTGTAAATACAATAATCCTAGAGACAAGTTGAGCTTCGATTTACTTAGAAGTCGTTGTCATACAATGATCGATCGAAACTACAGTGATTACAAAAAACATATTGAGACCGAAATAACGAAAGACCCTAAAGTATTTTGGCGCTACATAAAAAACAAACGAAACAGTAAATTCATGATTCCAGCCAGAATGCATATGGATGAAGTAGTAGCTGAGAAAGGAACAGACATTGCAAACCTTTTCGCTTCTCACTTTTCTTCAATTTTTACTGATCCATACGATAATACCTCAACCAATCTCCCAGAATCATCTGGAGTACTCAGTAATATAAAATTTACATCACAAGAAGTTCTAATGAAGATAAATAAACTTGATACATCCAAGGGTGCTGGTCCTGATTCCATTCCACCAGTTTTTGTAAAATCATGTGGTAGAGTGCTTGCAGAGCCACTGAGTCTCTTATTTAATAGATCTTTAGAGTCCGGAGTATTTCCAAACGAATGGAAGAAGGCTCGCATCGTACCTGTTCACAAAAAAAGTGACTCTAGCAATATAAAAAATTACAGGCCAATCTCTATCTTGTCATGTTTCTCAAAGCTGTTCGAAAGTCTCGTTTGTCCCATTATTACTAACTACCTGGAAACTATGCTTTCTGATAATCAACATGGATTCCGAGTTGGCCGTTCTACTGAAACTAACCTAGTTAGGTATTTAACAGACATATCCGAAGCGCTCGATAACGGGCTCGAAGTCGACGCAATATACACTGATTTCAGTAGCGCATTCGACAAGGTGAGTCACCCACTCTTGTTGACTAAACTTGAGCTTAGCGGCGTCCACGGGTCCCTGTTGAGGTGGTTTGCATCCTATCTTAAAAATCGCTCTCAGTTTGTTGCAGTCAATGGCTATATTTCTTATGAATTCTATGCACGCTCCGGTGTCCCGCAAGGTTCCCACCTTGGCCCAATTTTGTTTTTGTTATTCGTCAATGACATCACAAGTCATATTAAGCATTGTCAACCGTTGTTGTTTGCAGACGATTTAAAGATCTACAGAAAAATTACTGGACTTGCAGACACCGCTCTTGTTCAATCCGACCTAAAAAATATAGAAAACTGGTGCATAAACAACAATATGACCCTACACGCCCAAAAATGCTTCCATATTCGTTTCTCTAGAAAGAAATCTACTATTCTTACATCCTATTCATTATGTAACACCTTGTTGGCAAAGGTATGTGAAATGCGGGATTTAGGTGTTCTGGTCGATGATAGACTCAGCTTTCAGCCGCACATCAACGATATCGTAAAAAAATCGGCGCAAATGCTGGGCTTTGTAAAGCGAAACACAAGAGGCTTCCAATTGCCCAAGACAAGAATAGTGTTGTTCAACACCCTTGTACGTAGTCGTTTGGAATACGCCAGTGTCGCATGGAACCCGCTCTACGCAGTTCACTCTCAAAGGGTTGAACAAATACAAAGAGCTTTCACCAGACATCTTGCATTTATATCTAGAGAAATTAGTCATCGCTATCCATATGAACAGCGCCTAGATTTTTTCAGAATAAAGACACTGCGTGACCGTCGCCGTTCGCGTGACCTAATATTCCTTTACAAAGTGGTTAATGGGGTTGTAAAATGCAGTGATTTAGTAGAGCGTATTCAGTATTCAGTCCCTTCAAAACTTCCCAGACATCCCATCCCTAGATTAATCCATATTCCTTTCCGTAAAACTAACCTTGGACTCAACGCACCCTTGCTCCGAATGTGTAAAACCCACAACAGTCTTTGCAAGTTACCTGACACCGATTTACATGGTGTCTCACTCAACAAGTTTAGGAGAGCAGTCTCGGAGGTATGAGCTTGTACAAATTTTCCAACATCTTACTGCTAATTGTAGGTATATATATTACAATATGTCCCCTTTTTAATGATTTTTTTTTTCTATTTTATTCTACTTTTTTATTTTATACTTAATTGTATGTGCTTTTTTCCATTTTGTATGTAAAAAAAAAAATGTAGTAATAATCTTTTTTTATCTCTTCTAATAATGAATATGTAATATGGTGTAAGCTGTGCGTACCTATAATAGGCATGCATACCAGTGTCATGATTTTAATATTTTGTTTTAAAAAAATCCTGTATGTAATGCTGTTGGTGTGCCAATAAATAAATAAATAAAAAAATAAATAAATGGGTAGCACGCTGTCCGTTCGTCCGGTAACCGACCGGACCAAGCCCAAGTCGTCGACGGCGCGTTCTGTTCCCGCGCGCCTCAAGGAGCTGTCAGCAAACCGAAGAGGCCCAGCCTGCTAACTGCAGGCAGGCAGGGTCGAAGCCTGCTGGGGTCAAGGGCCGTTTTCTGAGAGGAGGGCTCAAGGCAACGAAGGAACGGGGTAGGTTTTTAGTCAGTAAGAGTCTGACACTACTTCCCGCTCCGCCCAAGGGCGGGATTTGTCATTGGATGATTTTACCTACCATAAAAAAAAAAAACCACCATCAAATGTAAAAAAGATTTAAGTAACTGATAATATGATTTAGAAAGAGTTTCGTAACTTTGGAACGTGCAATTTAGCTTCACTTTTTTTATGGACTAACCGACATTTTGACAATTCAAAAGTGCCTGTAATTGGTCTATTTGAAATAAACTATTTTGAATCTGATTCACCATCCACTTCAGGATGCGTTTTGTAGATATAGAGTTGTTTTACAATTGTCTCGTTCCACGGAACCTTAAAGCGAAAGACTTACCCACACTTAGGCACGGTTAGACACGCCATCCTCCAGATATCCACGACCCGAGTCACCATCGATCAGCCCTATCTGATATTCAAAGTACATCTTTCAACATGAATTAACCCTCTGTTACTTTATTATTGAACAATGAAACTCCTTGTTGTAGAATAATGTTTTATTTACACTGCTTGGTAGTCGTTACACGTGTTCATTGCAGATACAATAGACTACCTATAGGTACCTATTATGTAGTTCAATTACAATCATTCAGTATTGTATTCAAAAGAGAAAAAGTAGAATCAATTCCGAAAACACGAATCATGTTAACAATTACGACATTTCTGTAATTAATTATGTGATTAACTAGCTTCTATCATTTTGTTTCGCCTGCGTGATAGTAGAAAATTATCCCAAGGCATCATATTCCCGGGATAAAAAGTATCAAATGTCCAATTTTAGGAAATGGTTTACCCATGCTTTTTTTATGGTATAGAAAATCATCCAATGACAAATCCCGCCCTTGGGCGGAGCGGGAAGTAGTGTCAGACTCTTACTGACTAAAAACCTACCCCGTTCCTTCGTTGCCTATCATGCCGGCAGGCTTCGACCCTGCCTGCCTGCAGGCTGAGCCTCTACGGTTTGCTTACAGCTCCTTGAGACGCGCGGAACACTACGCACCGTCGACGACTTGGGCTCGGACAGCGTGCTACCCATTGCACACCGTCCGCAAGCCCGCGCCTACGGTGGTCGGAAATCGGGATCGGAATCCCGGCGGCGGCTGGGGCGAGCGCCCCGTTGCCTCTGCCTGATGCGGTCGGCCTCCTCCTTTGCTAGCATTACTGCTTCGCAGAAGGAGGCGACCGTCTGCCATACCTCCTCACTCCGGACCATGGCCTGAACCAAGGCCCGGCGAGAGGATCGCTGCCGCCGATTGCGCTAATTTCACACACATAAAATCATTTGTGTTTACAATATTACCATAATTAAGAAGATCCTCAAGAGAACCGAGGGAGGCCTGGAGGATTCGGTTGAGCATACGATGGAAGTTGCCCTGCTTAGGTAAAGCAACAGTGAGGCCTCGAGAAGGCGATCAGCGGCGGTGATCTGTCGCATCCGACCCGGTTAAGGCCGTGGTACGGGGCGAGGGGGATGAGGAAGCAGTCACCTCTTTCTACGAAGTATTAATTCGAGTGAAGGAGGTTTGCAGGCCTTTGCTTTTTTTCCGTAAGAAAATCATCCAATGACATCTCTGCGCCTTTGGATGGGGTGGGAGATAGTGTCAGAGTTTTACTGACTAAGAACTTACTGCAGTCCCTTCGTTACCTTTTATACCAGGGCCGAACCTTCCTTTCGGAAAACGATCATTGGCCCCAGTAGGCTTCAATCCTGCTGGGGCCCTACGGTTTGCTGACAACTCCTTGAGACGCGCGTGTGACGTTACCGGACGGTCGGACGGCAAGCTACCCATTGTTCGCCATCCGCAAGCCCGCGCCTACTGTCTTCATGGGGGCGATCGGCGACAACGATCCCACTAGGACACGGTGGTGCTCGCCCAAGCGGAGCACCTGCGTCATGCGGAAGGTGAGACTGCCGTGAGGTCTTTTCCGCCACGCAGGCCTTTGCTAAAGTTCTCGAAGTAAATACCAACATCACTATATGGTTGCCTATAATATTTGAGGAGTTCCCTCGATTCCTTATGGATCCCATCATCAGAACTGGATTTAAAAAAAAGTGGAACCGATCTGGAAGCATATCCTTTCAAGGATAAAACAAAACTTACAAATCGATCCATAAACGACTAAGTTCTGATGTAACAAACATTAAAAAAATCAACCGAATTGAGAATCTCCTCTGTCTTTTTAAAGTCGGTTAAAAATACAACTAAAAATATTCATGAAAAATGACAATTCATAATTTAATTACGTCATAAATAATATAGAATCTAATCCGTGCAAGGTCTGTTACCTCCAGACCCCACGGTGTAATGGCCACTTCGCGGGAAACCGTGAGGTATACCCGCGCCATCCGGACGGCTATAACCTTCTATCATGCTATCAGTTTGGTCGCCACGCCGGTCGCTTTCGCAGCGACGGAGTCAGGTTAGGTATAAAATTAGTTAACTCAAGAACTAATGATGCGAATTTGAAAAACTATTATAATGTTGGATTGTCTATTTATCGAGGAAGCCTATATGCATATAAAATTGCACTATGACAAGAAAGAATGGATCAGTTAATCAAAGACGCAGGTGGGATCGTGGAGAACTGCTATATCCACCAACTTATTCCGTCAAAATATCAATTTAATCATCCTCATACCGCTTTGGCCTACTCAAAGAGAAATCTTTGCTCCTATTACATAAATTGAGTGTGTATTATAAAAGATAGAATAAGCTCGAATTCACTTATCCGAAATTGTTTATTCTGGTTTTTTAGATAAACAATTTAATGCTTACGAAGCATTAGTCTTCAACAAAAGCAAATTAGCTGAGATTATATAAAAGTATGAGAGAATTTAGTGAAGTGCCTACTGCTACTTTGTTTTATAATTTAAGGTACCAAGCCCGCCTGCTAAAGCTGTGGGATTTTCCGGAAGAGTTGTCGTGACCTTGGAACGCCGAGGGCAACTGAAGCAGCACAGGTAGGCTTTAGTCAGTGAAAATATGATACTACCTCTCTCCTACTCTCGAAAGAGTAAATAAATTAGGTTCAATTCTATTTAAACAGCTACAATATATCTACTCAGAGGAGCTCTTGGCTGATATCACAAAAGCCGCATGAAACAATTGCCAAGGTTAAGCAAAGCCTGTCGCGGTCTGATTGTCGATGGGTGACCATTTAGCACATGGAGATTCGACACGTTAAGCTTTTGGTCCCGACTATGATTTACTCTCGATAGTCTTTATCTCTTGGGTCAATTAATATGCTCCGTCATTGTTTTAACTTTTTTCCTCTTTTGTTCCATAGTTTTATGTAATGTTTCTTCTATATTAATTTTAATCCACAGCCAATGGTGGCTGTACCTATCAATAAACGAAATGTATACAGTAATAAATTACTAATAAAGTTCCATAACTTTATTAGTAATTTATTATTGCATACATTTCGTTTATTGATAGGTTTATTTTTATATAGGTTCTTTTTTATAATCTGAATGTGAGAACACTGTAGACTCCGCGGATTCATGGATTACTATTTTTATTGTTCTTTTGGGTACAAAGTTGACCGGTCTACACTGTGCTCTTATACTTATTAATATTGTGATATGGAAATATTGTAGAATCAATATATTTTTAAAAGAGTATCTATGGAGTTTCTTGCTTTTTTTCTCTATAGGAAACGACCAATTGGAACAGTACGTTAGCTTCTGACGTATTATAAGAGCCCATGTAGACCTATGCGAAATAAAATAATTTAGAGTTTGAGTTCAAGTTTTGTGAGGGGTATTGTGTGACCCTATTACTTTACTGGGTTGTAGAGGTCAGACAGGCAGTCGCTCTGGGCACGCCATAATGATGGCGGTAAGTCCCCTCTTTGAGCAGTGGCTGGAAAGACATCACGGCGTCCTCACCTTCCACATGACGCAGGTTCTACACAAATAAGGTCAGTTCAGGAAATTCCAGCACCGGATTCGTGCGGAAGTGACAGTGTGGAGCACGGTAGAGGTCCAGCTTGGGCAGAGCACTACCATGTCCTCGTGGGGGCGATCGGTGACAGCGATCTCTCGCGCCGGGCCTTGGTGAAGGCTATGTATGTATGTAGTATGTCCGAAGCAAAGAAGAGTGGCAGGCGGTCACCACCTTCTGCAAACAGAGGAGGAGGCCGCATGCGTGAGGCAACGGCGCTCGCGCTCCAGCCGCCGCAGGGATTCCGATCCCGATTTCTGGCCCCGTAGGCGTGGGCTTGCGGACGGAAAGCAATGGGTACCTCGCCGTCCGACCGTCCGGTAATCGTCCGAAATGTGCCAAAGTCGTCGATGGCGCGTAGTGGTCCACGCGCGCCTCAAGGAGTTGAAGCCTGCTGGGGCCATGGGTTGTGTGAAAGTGAACCCCGGGTCCCTGGAACGAAAGCAAAGAAGGAACAGGAGTTTGTTTTTGTCAGTAAAAGTCCGACGGGAGATGTCATTAGATGATTTCCCACCTAATAAAAAAAAAAAACACAGGAAATGGTTACACTGTGCAAAGTACTATTCAGCGCAACAAAAAACGACTACCTCAGGAAAAATTCTTACACAATAAATATATCACTCGACTGTAGCTTAAACCGTTTAAGTGGAGGAACTACACCACTCGTCGAGTAAACGCAACGCAGCGGTATTGTGTATGGGCGCGGCGGGTAGGGAGCTGGGGTGCAGTGCGGTACGCGAGTGAGGAAGCGCCGAACCCCGGCTGACAAGTGCAATTGCCCTACGCGAGATACTAGATAGCACAGGCACGCCCCGCTGTTAACACTTCCTAAGCACGCCACCGCACACTGACCTCTTTCATAAACAAGCTACTATTTTTATGAGTAAATTTTAAGTTGACGAGGTTCTGCTGTATTTTTTGAGGGCGATTTAATAGGATCCACTTGTGACGATGCTTGCTGTAGTATCTTTTATTGTCAGTAGGCAATTATCAATTGACGCTGTCGGATCTGGGTAGAGCGAATGAGTGTCTGACTTTTACTGACTAAAAATCACCTGTCTTATTTCATTTACCTTTTGCGTTACAGGGTGCTGAAATACCTACGACCAGAGAAATTGGACATAGACAGAAAGTTTCACCTCTATCCTGAGTGATTGTAAAGTTTGAGCCGAAACAAGAGTTGTAAATATGTTGTTGTGATTGAGTTAACAAAAGACAGCGTTTCAAGTACTTGACAATTTGATGTATTGCAATTACACATTTTATTACCCTGTCGTGGAGACTGCAATTATATCTACACGTTTTTCCACACTTACGAAGAAACTTTAGAAATATGCGGAACTGGCTGCAAGGTCCCGCAAAGCACCATTGAAAAGAAAGAATGCTACCGGATTTTATTTTGAGCGCCGTGTTTTATGTTTGCGGCGGCTGACGAACCTACTTTTCTGCACATGACCGGTAATAGAAAAGAAAAGCACTGTAAATTAAATGCGAATCTAAAGGTGGCGTAGTAGGAGTGTATTCCCAAGTAAGCGTATCGAAATAAAAACCTAATGAATAGATTATAAGTTAATTAAAACCGTGTGTCTATTAACAAAGAAAATTAAGTAGTAGGTAACCTAAATGAACCTAAGATTAGAAAGAAACTTATGCACAATATCTTGGAATAAAAACTATGTCACGTCGTTGAATTAGAAATAAACGAACCATCGTGGTTACTGGCCGATCCCTGAATAGCTATTCAAAGAACTTTTTTTTTTATTGATTGGCTCTTCTTTAACTACTATCACACCAGATGAAAAGGGGAATGTAGTCGTCGATAGACCACGCTTGCCTAGAAGTAAACTTTTAACTCTTGACTTAAAGCCTTTGTAGGTTAGGTTGTAGCTACCAGAAAACACAGACAGTTCTAAAAAAATTTTGGGTCTCTCGGCCGAGTGGTAACGCCCCGACTTATGAATTGTAGGTCACGGGTTCGAACCTTTTCAGGCGCATTACTTTGTGTAATTTATTTCATCACCACTGCTCTCAAAACGGTGAAGGAAAACATCTTGAGGAAACCGGCATGTCCTACAACCAAAAATTCGAAGAAGTGTGACATTCACCAGCCCACACTGGACCCGCGTGGTGTATTACGGACCATTCCCTCTTAGAAAGGAGGCCTGTGTCCCAGCACTGGGAACATTAAAAGGCTGATAATGATGATGACTGTTAGAAAGTTTTACTATATTAGAGGAAAATATTGAATGTAAAACTGCCACAAAAACATACAGCACAAGCAATGCAAAACTAACTTTAAAATGTAAGCCATGATAAAGATATTATTTTTTATCTATGCAAGACACAAATTCGCAAGCCAGGCTGTATATTTATTACCTCTGCCGGCGTCCAGTGTTCCGGATACCATCACTACAGTACGAGGCAGCGGAAAGGCGCATTTTGAACAAACCACAATGGTGAGGGTTTGAAAAAATATGTGAGAATTAGACAAAACATCGCGTTAGACGGTTAAAGCAGTCTTTTATAAACACATGTTCTTTTTATTTTCCAGTGGAATTTTACAAGAGAAAATAATTTTATTTAATTTTTTTTTCTCTTCTCTTCTGATGGATCTAATTTTATTCTTATTCTACCCATCTAGCGATTATGACGATAACGTCTCTCAATAAAAGTGACATAAATAAAATTCAATCCCACCAGGATTCGGATCGTTCTAAAAATAAGTATCTACTTGTTTATTGTTTTTCATATTTTTATGAAAACGGAAACGAAAATTAAAACTCAAGTGGGAATTTGGGATTTGATTCCTCCCGAGCTCAAAAGATTATTTTCCTTATTTCGTACTTTAGTATACCAACTTTGGTTCTTGCTACTTGGGTAGTAAATAGCTCTCTCAGTTTTTACGGTTAGCAGTCGCCGTTCAACACAACCTTTGTTAATTTCTAAAGTTCCGGAAACTTCGCTTCTACAGACTTTACAGAGAAACTCTGAGTCTTTGGAGATTCCTGGACGCTGAAATCTTTCGATATTGCCACTATAACTACCTTCTAGTATATTTTTCCACCATAGTATAAAAATAATAGAAATAAGCAGTTTGTTTCAAAAGAGTTGCTTTTTTTTTCATTTGGAAGTTGAACGCAAAAAAATCTCAGTAATTACTAAAGAAGGTTTTTCACAGCACTAATCAATCAAAACACATTTGAATGAAATCATCATGATTTCAATCAAAATTGAAGTTGTCCACGAATCAAAATTCACTACGATTCAATTAAGTTGCGTGCGACTGGGTAGCAATTAGAGTATTCAAATTAAAATATGTTTTGATGCGCCATTAAATCCACGGTCATTTCGATTATGTGATTTAAAACTGCATTATTATGATAAAATTAAATGTTCTCGCTTGTTTGAATTCACTGGGGTAAAAGAACGATGTAAAACATTTTACATATGGTAAAAATTTTGGGTACAATGAGCGACATATTTTCAACAATGCAAGTGAAAATAGCAGTTACCATGGCCTAACATCTAATCCGTTTTCATACACATCGTAACAGGCAACCATTGGAGCCGCATGTCATGTGCGAACCAGATTTAATTAGGGATATGGGCCTAAACAGGCGAAAATTCATCGTTCTCGTCAAAACGTTCATTTGGACAGAACGTGCCCACATTTGCACCAAAAACACTGAATAAAAGGGACCGAGTATCAGTACTTACATCTAATGCCACCAAATCCCAGTTTTAATTTTCTCGCTCTGAATAAAACTTCCCCGACGGTTTAATACTGCCTAGTTCAAAAGTGTGGCCGCTTGAATTTTCGCAAAATGTAAAGTGTACACTTTAAGAAATTGAAATGAATTTAAAATGGAATGAAAACGTTCAGATTGTTAAGAATTAGCCGGAAACACTGAACATACAGCTACATAGGTTTTATGTCAGTTCTGGGAATGCGTAGATGGATACTTCAGTAACCTAACTAATGTGAAGTGCTTAAGTAATTACTCGTAGGTACTTGCCTGTGTTGATGTTTATTTTTGTAAAATATTTTGTATTGAACAACAAATAACACTAAAAGTAAATCTTTTTCTTAAAGCCGCATCAAAATTAATTTTAAAATTAAGTAGCAATTAGCCTTTCAAATAAGTTGTATAAAGCGTAGTGTGGACATTTCGCTATCTCTTTCCAATGTCAATAACCAAAATAATGGTGGTGACGTCAAATTGTAGTTTGGGCATTCTTTTTCTGTTACTTCACAGTTTCCCTTTCAGATTTGAAAGGTTTCTAAGTGTCCCCGCACACGGGCCACAAAAAAGGCCCTATAAAAAAAAAGCTATAAGCGGCTTTTTTTTGTGGCCCGTATGCGGCGACACTTGCTAACTTTATTTTGACGGATTTGAAAAATTATTTCTATTTGTAATTATGGATAGTTAGTTTTTGATACAAATAATTAAAAAAAAAATGCTATTAATTTTGCATTTATTTGAAGTAGTATTTTATTGTTGTTTTATATGTTTGCTATTGGTATTACTTTTAACGATCAGACCACCTAGTGTGATATACCATTAATTTTAAGTTCTAAAGAATATATCAGCTATCTATCTACTATTAGGTAAATGCAAAAAAAATTGCTAACAACTTTGACTGCTCGGCAACAAAAAATTAAGAATTTTTTTCGCACTCTTTTATACGAAAATAAGGTTCCTGAATATTTATCTAAAACAATTTGACTGTAGAATGGCATGACGAAAACGTTTACTAAGTACTTAAGTTCCCACCATTTGAATAAGACATTATATAAATGAACACTTTTCAAAGCTTTTAGAGAACTATTTGGCTTCAAGGCCGTTTCATAAAAATTCAGTTCTCGCACCTTATAATTAGCAAGCCACCTTCAGCATTCCTTTTCGGTCCAGGGAAAAATCTTTTGCATTACTAAGGTGAGTTTTCCAACTGTATCATTCGTGATGTTAGAGTCGGTCGATTTTGAATCTTGTTGCTTAGTATTAGGGTCATATTGGAAGCCACAGAATCGCCAAACTTAAGTGGCAGTGGTATTGTACATTGCTTGCTAAACAGATGGTTGATGGGGCTGAAAGACGAAGAAGACTGGCGACTGCATACCTGAAGACGCAGCGTTGGAAGATCGCTCACAAGATAGACTGTTGACCTGATGAGGGTCACGCGAACCCGATAGATGCGAGGCGCACAGGATCGGTTGTTATGGTGACGTGGGGGGGGGGGTGGGGGCTATATTCAATTTATAGTGGAAATCTATCGGCCTTTATGATGATAATGGTGAATATTTATAAAATGAAAAAAGTGTTCAGAATTCGTCAACATCTATAATGCAGCAAATCGACTTTTAATACTTTAAAACACCCAAATGAAATAATAATGCTGCCTTATTAGTTGATCCGAGATTTAGTAACGGTTGTCGACGTTAATTTGTGAATGAGCGCCCATGGTTAATTTGTGGAGTAAAAGGGCATATCACACCTTTACAAAGTAAAACCTACCTATGTTTGTCCTTTACGATCTAAAGCCACAATAACTATATTTGTTTGTTTGTTTTGGCGCTATATTTGTTGTTTATGTGGTGTACAATAAAGAATATATAAATAAATAAATAACTCTTTACTTTAAATCAGATTCTTAGAAAGTACATGAAATTAATGAAACCAAGCCTTAATCACTGGAGCCATGAACTCTAAGTAGGCCTAAAAGTACTTCCTATTGCATATTTTGACACTTTATTTCCTGAATAAGTAATTTAAAGACCAGCTAGTAAGGTACTTGAAGCACTTAGTTTAAATCACTTCACTCCTTTTTCTGAGGAATGAAATGTAAGAAAGTGCTCAGGTAGGAGATAAATTTAGGGTCTTAATTCTGTTTAGAGCTTTATAGTGTAAGGCAGCTTACGGTTTTCTTGTAAAATCTCTTAGAAAAGAACGTCATTACCGGTTACACTTACTTACCTTATATATAATGAAACTTAAGTGGCAAATCTAGCGCCATCGTCTGCGCTACAATAGCGTCTGAGCGTCTCTTTCTTGCCGATTCTCCTCCATATGAAACGATCAATTGGAATCTAGTAATAGCTTTTGATGTATTATAAGTAACCATGTAGGCCTGCGAAACAAAACAACCATTTGATTGGATTTCATAGCTGTCTATATACATACATAGTTGTGTACTAACATGGACCCATTCCAAATTATGCCACAAAGTATGGTTTTGTGTATTTCGCATCCATCGGATTCCCGCGAGACAGCGGATGTAATTAGGTACGCAGCGAACAAAATTGATTTAACGATCAATACAAGGAATTGTGGTGTGAATTTCTTCAAATAATAAAGACGATGGCGGCCACTTTCCTTTAGGTGAACTGCCTATTCCATCAGTGAACTGCCTAATTAATGCTCCTGGATATAACTCGTTCACGAAGTAACCAGTCTTAACAGAGATTAGCCAGATATAGTTCACAAGCCTGTGCGCAAACACAGATGCAGTTTCTTTACTCTCATAGTCCGACGGAACGGCAATCCGACACGACTGGAGAGACATCAGGCTTTATGTGCTTACGAGGTACAAAGGTGTAACACCACCAGGCTACTATAGAGTGATTCGGAGGGGGAACCGCGTGTCAGACTTTTACTGACTAAAACCCACTTCTTTGTTCCTTTTTCTTTGCAAAGCAAATCGCATTCCAGGACCCTGGGTTTTTCATTCTGAAGCGAACTCATGGCCCCATTAGGCTTTGGCCCACCCCTACGGCTTTTCTGAAATATCATTGAAGTGCGCGTGGAACTCTACACGCGTTATCGACAACTCGGGTTCGGTCCGGATGGTACTGGACGACAACACAACTTTTTTCCTACCTGGGAATCGAACCCCAGTCTCCACTGAGTTTAGCGAAGCAGACAAAAAGAAGTACAATATTAGTAGGTACTCTAACACCATATTACCTACAAACAACTTTACCCACAAGCAACATAATAACACTACTATAACATTTAACTACTCCCAAACGTCCCCAAAATACGTTTTCCAAACTTGAAATAACGTGAACAGCATCCACTTGCAATGGCCAACTGCTGATACAAAATCAATGCGCTATTTATTTAAATTGCACATTTTGAACAACAATTCGCTTAATGATGGCCATGGAAAGAAATCGGAAACCTCTTCAGTAATGGTTTGGTGCTGATGAATCGCGTGGGGTGGGACAGTGATCGCTCGTAAACTTTTAACGACGGCCCAAATTGCTAGCTATTACATCGTGTTTCATTCTCAGGCCATTCAATCAACTATACGGCGTGACTGCAAGATTAGCCGCGGAAGTGCGGTATTTCGCATTCTTTAATTTTTGCATTTTTTAATTTTAAAATTGCGCCAGAAGACTGGATGGATGTAAAAAGGCTGCCAGGCTAAAATGGGATTGGCCGGGTCATATCAGCTGCCAGCACACTAACCGTTGGGCAAGAGTCTCCACAAGGTGGGTACCTGAGGATTGATGACGCCACCGAGGTCGACCTGGGAAGAGGTGGCGAGATGACCTAGATGCCTTCTGCAACATCTGGTTCGAGGTGGCTCAAGAAAAGAATACCTGGAAGAAGTTACGGGAGGCCTTTGCCCAACTGTGGGAAAGTACAGGTTAAAAAAAATAAAATTGGTCTAAGGTTAGTGGTTCACTTGGAAACCAGCGTCAAGCTATTACTACGTAGTTGCCAGACGTTATAATATGATGAACTTTTGATATGATGGACCTATTTGACACAGTTGTGAGACTAAAAATGTTTTTTTTTTAATTTATCAGAATTACAAACCGGTATCAATTATTTATCAAATAATTATACTCGTATCATCAACATTCGACTGATCCCAACAACAGATATTTATAATACTAAAAAAACTTACTTTCAATTTACTTAAAATGACGAATAAAACTTGGTTTACTTTTTTCTGCATATTTCTTTAAATAGGTATCAGAAGTAAGTAATTTTCCTCGAATTCGCTCGAAACCAATTTCCGAACGATTCGACTTTGGGCACTTTAACCCACGTTCTCTGCTCCGAGTCGGTAAACCGTGAAGTTTTATATACTTCCAAACCTCTTCCGAAGAGACGTTATACTTTCTTCAAAATTAAACTATTTAGCTTCACTTTTTAATATTACGTAAAACTTGATTTCATGATTTTGGAATTTTATATTCTCTTGGCACTTCCTACTGAAGTTACGGCGCATCATGATTCTAACTGAAATCTTAAACTCACTTCTATCCGAAAGTTTATTTTAAAAGCTATAAATCTGATTCGACTGTCACAAACCAAAACTATATAACATTATTTTATAATGATTACCTACTTTATGACGATCAAAACTTAATACCAGAAAATATATAAGTGTAAAAATATTTATTTATTTATTAAAACTTCATGCACAGGCGGATTTAATGCCTCTAACAGTCAACTTAGGGTGGTGAAGAGAAAACATGGCAGGTGCTTAAAAAAAGACATTAGGTACCTATTATGAAAATAAGGGTTCCAATATAACAAATAAAATAAACATACATATATATTTAATATAATATATACCTACATACACATATATTTATATAAAGTAAAAGGAAGAGGCTTTTGAGACGACACCGCTATCTGTTAAGAAAATAATTCCGCAACTTCCGCGTACTGACTAGTGGCCGTCCTGATTTTGAGAGGAAGCTCATTCCACAGAAGTATGGACTGTATATGAAAGGAAGAATGAACAAATCAAAAGTATGAGAAGGACAAAGCAATAGAAGATTGTGTGAAAAACGCAGATTCTTAGCGTAGGAAGAACAAAGATATTGAAAGTACGAGTAGTAAATAAGATAAGGAGGGGTTAGACTTGAGCAGAAAGTTAAGAGAATTAAGTGTAAAATATTATTATAGATTTATAAGCAGCAAAGTAGGATAGAAAAGTAATTCGTATGTGCTATTCCAAGACGTATTCTATTTATCACTACATAATATAAAACAAAGTCGCTTCCAGCTGTCTGTCCCTACGTATGCTTAGATCTTTAAAACTACGCAACGGATTTGATGCGGCTTTTTTTAAAGATAGTTATTCAAGAGGTAGGTTTATACGTATTATACTTGCCGCGCCGACTTCGCACGGGTGCGAAGCCGGCGCGAGTCACTAGTATAGAATAACAAAACATTTGAAGCGCGCGCCGTCAGTTGGGACTGGTCATCTCTTAGCCGCCAGTGGCTTAATTCAATTTCTATTTTTTAATTAGTTAATTTTATTTTTTCATTACTTGCTATCTATTTTTTTTTTTCATCGTGATCACATAATAGAAGCGACAAGAAATATGTCATCAAGATTTATTTAACTCTTAATATGATTTAAAAAGAGTGTCCATGGAGTTACTTGCACGTTCTTCTCCATAGAGGTCTAAGCTTTGGAACGTGCAATTTAGCTTCACTTTTTTGGACTGACCGATATTTTGACAATTCAAAAGTGCTTGTAATTGGTCTATTTGAAATAAACTATTCTGATTTCTGAAGGTGCCCTTGGATTTACATTCAGCCGTTGGAGTGGAAAGTAACAAACATTTACGGCTTAACAATATTAGTGTGGTGTTAGAATCCAATTGTATTCCAATTATTTGCAGCACATTTCTGCAGACAAACAGAATACGTCCCAACTATCAGTTTAGTTATTCTATTCGCAGATGCAAGTCTCAACTACGATACTTCTAAAACAAAAGACGGCTAGTTTTATGGAATAGTTTAAAGCTTATTTTACAATAGCACGGCGCAATGTGTTGTTCTCCTAGACAAGGCTATGGCGGGGCTACAGCGGGGCTAAAGAGAACATTCAGGCAATTTGTTTGTTTGCGTCGGGAAACTAAGAGATTCTCTTAAAACCATCCCCAGATTCCTTGTTTTACATCTCATTTGCTCACGAACCGGCCAATGTTTGTTTTCCAAGATGGGTTAAATGAAACTGAAAATTAATGGAGCAATTTGAATTGTATATTGGCGGCGACGTTTTTGTTTTTCGTCCTAATTTAAGAAAATTGGGTATGAATTTAGTTAGGTTACCTAGATTCGGAATTGGTTTTTATCAATGCTAAAAGCTTCCTCATATATAGTCGCCCTGCTTTCTCCGCTCTTGCTTCGTCGCTCCGCTTAGCTTTGGAGATATGGATCAAGCGGAGAGAAGAGGAGATGTCTCATTTTTTTTAGAATTTTGTGCGGCGAGCGAGCAAGCGGTATGGCAGAGCGGAGAAGTGTCTAGTTGGGCGGCCGGGCGGTGCACGCACTCGCGTACCCCGCACCCTACAGCCTTTTCCCCACGCATTTTCTCTCACAGCTCACATCTCTACTACACAAAGCTCACATCTCCTCTCCACTATACTTCTCCTCTCCGCTTTGGTGAAAATAACCTGCCAGCTTCGCAACACATCTCTCGTCTCCTCTTCTCTCCGCTTTGTTGGAAACCAGGCCTTAAACTTTTTTCAGAACTGAATCTGAATTAAACAAATGAACATTGTCATTATCGTTTTAAAATTCATCATCATCTTCATTTCAGCCAAACGACGTCCACTACTGAACATAGGCCTCCTCCAAGTAAAGCCACAATTACTGGTCCTGCACGACCACGACACGATGTTTTGTTTTTTATTTTACTGTATCTGTGAGGTACGAATAAACGTTTTGCTTTCTTTCTTTATTAGCCTACCGGTTGGTTCCCCTTGTGAGGATTTCCGCATCAGTAATTTGGTCAAAATATAGATACAACCTTATTTTTAGTATAAGCGAAACGCGAAACACGGATCTAGTATTTTTCTGTAAACAATCTATGTACAAAATTTCCATAACCGTATCATGAAAAATGACAAAGTTACAAGCTGGTTATATTACCTGGTTCTGTACACAAACACATTGTCACCGGACCATCCGGGGGACTGCGGAATTGTTTTGCTCCAGCACTCAGCTGTGCGCTGACGCATAATGGCCTCTATGACCTGCCGTGATCTGTCTTGTACTTAGTGTTAATGAGGACACCACAAACATCTTGTGACCTTCTTTAAATATTTTTGGGAAAAAATATAACATGGTGAAAAAGTTATTGTAATCGATTCAGTTACTGATTCTGAACAAACTATATTCAGCCGGGGAGCCAAGTTACAATAGTTTGTTCGAACAAACGAATTGGGGAGTGGCCAACTAGAAGCGTTCACGCAAAACGAAACGATTGTAACTTGGCTAAGGGGGCAGGTTTTACATATACCAAAAATAATATTGTATACCGTGTCACCAATAGACTAACACTTCTTAACGTACGTACTTTGATATTTTTAAACAGCTGCGGCTAACGGCTTTGCTCGCGTGATAGTAAAAAATAATTCCAAGAGACCATATTCCAGGGACCAAAAATGTCTTATGTACTATTTTAGGACATGGT
This sequence comes from Leucania comma, assembly GCA_958295575.1. NCBI lineage: Eukaryota > Metazoa > Arthropoda > Insecta > Lepidoptera > Noctuidae > Leucania > Leucania comma. The sequence goes on along the minus strand of OY282476.1, from coordinate 10,700,574 downwards.
TTTTCCGTGTACCAAGTTTCATCGAAACCCGTGCGAGCGCGAAGAAATAACAAACACACACGTACTTACATACTTAAAAACGTTTTCCCTTAACGTGATAAAATCTCTTCTTAAAATACAATGAACAATACAACAGGAATCCACGAGTAAGTATTAATATTTCAATAGACAGATTAACAGGAAAAGTCTCCTTACAAGGTTGCCACGTGTATCTGTTCTCTTTCATTCAATTTGCTATAAGCTAACACAACGACAACATAAGGTAACTTTTATTTCCTTAACTGAATAAAGGTGAAATTAAAAATAAACTTAGCAAAGTTTGTCGTACCATGTATTGTTCATTTCATTTTCTTACTTGTATACCGGTAAAGTCATCAATGACACCTTATCGATCTAGGGTTTAGGGTCTGCTTCTGAAAGGAAGTCTTGGCCCCGGTATGATAGGCAAAGAAGGAACGGGGTAGGTTTTTAGTCAGTAAGAGTCTGACACTATCTCCCGCTCCCCCCAAGGGCGGGATATGTCATTGGATGATTTTACCTACCATAACAAAAACACCTTATCGATGTAAAAGTATTTATTTAATATAGGCAAAATTAGAAAACGAGGTATACAGCGTGTAATTGACAGGTTGGCAAAAACGAAAAGTATGAATTCAGACTGGTATTGTTAATATTTTGATAGTGAAATATTTTCCCGGAAATGATAGGGGAACGTTTTTCAATTTTCAATTTTATTTCGGCTACGCAATGTATAACGAATATTGCGATACGCGCGCGACCCTGTACCTCGCGCGTTGTTCATTCATACTAATAGGTAGGTACTTCGGGACGTGGACCTTGTTTGGAATAAATACATAGCACACTACACACACAAACACTCCTATCAAAAAATTTAAACACAAATTCAACACCTAACAAAAATTAAAATAGTCACTTACCTAAATTAAAGTCTCTCGGGTCGTCACCCGTGAAACGAATTGGCGATTTAGCTGCTGCCGATGTAACAGCCATCTGCAGTACGCCAGTCTACGCGTTGAGTCACCAGGTACCAGAGCCTGCACTTTATGGATCCTATGGACGTTGCTTGTACTTTCGAAGGACTTTGTGCACAGCCTAATGTGAAACATGGGGTCCGTTATTACGCCTTACAAGTTTTGCAGCAGTACGGGTTCCCAAACGCGGATTTCGACGGACAACATCTAAAATCGCCTGCTCAGAACGAGCACGCATTGTCCTTCCAGCACCTTCCTGACGCGGCACAATAGGTAAATTTTCTAAAACACGCTGATATGCACGTGATAGTGCATATCAGCGTGAGCGTGATACGTGTGATAGTACGACTATTAGCTGGATGTCGTTCATTTGGGTGTCTTTGAACATAGAGCCTTAATGCCAACGACGCGTTTCCTCTAGCTTCACCCAAGCAAATTAACATCTGGCCATATTCGCGAGCACTTAACGTTCCATTACGCCGATTCATGACGATACCACACAACACAAAAACACACAACTCAACTGAACGCAATACACAGTCCCGAACTCTCGACAGTTGAAAGAAAACGAAATAGACGTCCAGAACGCACCAGCAATCGCGGCAAACTCAAATGGCGGCTCAGCGCCTCAGCGGCTGACGGTTTCGTTTGTCGGCAAACCTTTGAGAGTATGTGTGACACGTGTAGCAATTAGGGCTGCCCACATGGTATGAAATTAAACATTTTTATTTTGGTAATAGTAAGTACGTTAGTCGAGGTGCCCATGGCGCAGTAGTTACAGTGGTCGGCCTGTGATTGAGACAAAGATGAAGAACTAGGTATTGAAAAATAATCGTATCGTAATCGTATGATAAACATTGTTATTAACCGCTATCTTTTGTAACTTCTACTCATGGTTCTGCTTCCAAGTTTAAACCTGATACCTGTCAATCCCCAAGCAGCACGCGCGCGATTTTAGGCCATTTTCTAAACACTAAGCAAACGTCGGTGTTCGCATAGATTATAAATTAAGTTTTTTTTATAGGGTATTTATTCAAGAACGTAAATAAGAAGTTTTTTTATACTATGTAAAAATCGAAAATAAGCAAAGCTTTTCGTAACTACACGCGTGAACGCCGGCTTTCGCTCAGGGATTGACAGGTTAAAGAATGTGAATCTGGCAATATTGACACGATGTTTTTTATGTTTTATGTCCCACTAAATTGTCTAAAGCAAACAATTTACATTACTGTAATGCAACGCGAGTGTACAGTTCGGGCAGCTTCGTAATTGATACTGTAGATCATTAACGATTTAAAATAAGGTTTTTGGAATTAAGAAATAATAAAGTAATCATACTCCTGAGTATGTAAGTATTATTAAAGCATTTGACATAAAGAAAATAAAATTACAAGTATTAAATTCCGTACGCGGTACAACCCTAGCAGTGTCGGCGCGTAAGCAAAGGCGCACCACACAAAAGGAGCGAGCGAGCGAGCGGTATGCTGTCTCTGTCTGTCGTAGGCACTACGAGGCCAGTAAACTTTTACAGCTAACAGCTGATTCCGCGCGGGTTGTATGAATTTTCTTTTACGATTACATTGCCGAATTTAAGTTTTTTTCACTAAAATTGTGTTTTTAGGGCTGGATTTTGTTGTAACAAATGAATAGAACACAAATCTAGTTGAAAAACGGTCGGAAAATTCGACAATTTTCCTGAAGAAAATTCGAAAATTTTCCTGAAGAAAATTCGACAATTTTCCTGAAGAAAATTCCAACGTTTTTCAGTCATAATCATGGTCATGAAGCTACTGTTTCAGTTTTTGCCAACCTGTCAATTACACGGTGTATATTGTAATCTCTCTTTATTACTCAAAGGTAAGCTGAAAGAAGGTCAACTTGGAGTTAAACTAGCTATGTATATGACACAGAACAAATAATCGTGCTCATCACACAAACATTTATCCTAGGAAGAAACATGACCTCCAGCATAGCAGTCAGGACCACTAACCACTAGACTAACAGGCCAGTCAAAAACATATGTAATAATTAATTTTATTAATTATTTGTCAACAACAAATTATTAAGTATGTATGTCAACACAAATAAATCGAATAATAATTCGTGCAATTACGAGTAGCACACTTCCTGTCATTTACCATAGTAACGAAATGTTAAAATCATGTTAATATAATAATGTAAATACATATATTTACATTATTGTATTAACATGATTTAACATTTGGTTAGTCTACAAGTGCAAACTATATAAAAAGGTCCATTGTGCATTTTGGGGCCATTCAAGTATTATACGTAAACACTTTGCTTTGGATGAAAATTACATCAGCAGTAACTATACATTTTTTTTTCTTAAGAAAACGATTTTGATTTTTCAAAATCACACGATAGTGAACATACACACTTCATTGAGCAGCAAACATCTAATGTCATTTGGTTGCGCAAATAAGCTTGGTGTGGACTGTAAGTTTGAAAAAGCGATCTAAGGTTTGTTAACAATATGCAGGTACTGTGCCTAGCGTTTATTAATGGGATAAATGTATTAGGGAGGAACACTGACCTTTTGACCTCGAAGGTTCCACGTGGCGCCGGCCGGCGAACCTCGACTTCGCACATTTAACCACTGCCAGGTCCTGTATTGCACTACACTGCACTATTGTTGAGTCTTTGAATGGTTGGATCACGAAATAGTCAATTTTCTTGTAATTTCGAGCGGGCGATGTTAGCGGAGCGGTCACATTCACCATCGATGCACAAACGTCAATGTCATGTCATTTCTTGAGGTCGTGCGGGGGAAGGGAAACGGAAGGGATAGGATTTCCCTTCCGTTTCCCTTCCCCCGCACGACCTCAAGAAATGACATGACATTGACGTTTGTGCATCGATGGTGAATGTGACCGCTAAGCCAAAAAAATAAATTACAAAAAACAAAATCGCTTCAAGTCATGGATTCGTGTGTCATGTACTGATGCCTGATAATTTGAATTTATATGTCAAAATAAAAGTTGTTTTTTTAGTTTTATTTCAAGCTTATTCCTTATTTTCAGACTTGTAACCTTTTCACTATTTTAACTTATTGAATTAACTAATAACGAAACTAGAGCATATTGAAATGCTTGTAGGTACAAATGTTTACGTAAGCATGGGGGAGGTGAGAGTTTTGCTTACTTTGGCTGACGAGGTGGGGTGTTAATCTTTGCAAAAATCTGCTTACGTAATACTTGAACGGCCCCTTTATAGAAAAAATTATATACCTTTTATAACTAAACTAAAACTGAATCTTAATTTGAATAACGGGAGTCACAGGGTGATTCTCATCCGTCGTAGGCGGTCGGCGAGGAATGGATAGCTTGTCGCCAGAGACTAAGGCGCGTTGTTTCACACATGCCTCGAAAAGATGCCAGAAAAATTGTTGGAGCCCACTAGGACCGATGCGTGGTAAGATAAAAATGGCCCTGAAACGTAGACGGCACCTAAAGGAACACTAGCGGGTTTTAGTCAGTGAAATTCGAACACTTCTGTCACTCAATTCGGAACAGGAGAAGTTTAGTGTTTTTAATATCATGCAGATTTCATTACGCATGCGGATTTGCTCCGCATGTGGAAAATTTCAAAAGGGCGTGCGTATTACATGTATTACCATAAATATTTCTATGAAAAGGACATTTGCGGAGTTTACGCATGCGGAGCAAATCCGCATGCGTGATGAAATCCGCACGATATTAAAAACATCCTTGTTTAATGATGACCCAGTGTATAAAAAAGTATGTTTGTTTGACTGCATAAAACATCCGATATTCCTTTCCCAACACGAAGCTCGTAGAAAGTCACACTCAGTAGTAAAATTACGCATATGACCATCCATGTATTCAACACAACAAACTAATAACAGAAACAAGCGTCTACTTTTATCTACAGTAAACGAGTCAAAGGAAAACACAGAGTATTTTGATAAAACAAAACACAACAGGACAATACCCTGATAAGTTCGAATCGAGTACAACACTAATTAGTGTTGCCGAACAATCCAGAAAAGTTTGTTAATAAAACTGCTCTCAACTATTAATTGCCGCGATTCGAGTGTTGCTGACAGTGTTGGCTCGATCAGTTCCGCTTATAATGAGGTCTAGCGAGATTGTAACCTACAGTAATTACCTATTTACCAAACGAGTCGATAAAAGATTAAGTTGCGCTTGCGTGGGTTGGTAGTACCTGTGGTGGTACCAATGTAGTAGTAGTAGATAGGTAACCGTGGTATTTATATTATTTTATTTATTTATTTTATATGTATCGATACCTTTCCATACCTCAGTGTGATAAACCTTTTTCAATACATTTAGTTACTAGAAAACCCTCTCTTATTTCTACCGCTATTAGGCATGCAAATTTATTGTTTTTCGCACTAGTGTGGAAAGGTGCGGGAGATTGCTCGTCACAATTTGTTGTATTTATCGTATCAATCTGGGCGCTAAGTGACACACACGAGTCACTATCAACCTTTCCTATCAACCCCTTATTAAGTATGTTGAAATGTGTCGATTTAATACACGTGAAAAATTGACACTAAAGCATTCGGCTCTATAATACCCTCACCTGCGGCTCGGTCACAATGACAAACTTTCTCCACTAGTATCAAAATGTGCTATTTTGGTTTCAGTTTTAATTTTTTTCTCTGTTCTTTGACAGGGTTTCCGGTTAGTCAACGAGTGAATAGGGTACTTTGACGAAAGCATGTTTCATCGTCGACCACATCATCGCTTACCTTCAGATGAGATATTGGTCAAGCATGAAGCTATCATACTAATACTTTAAATACGTGAAGCTATCATACTGTACTTTTGTGAATACGTGTCTGTATGTTTGTTACATCTTCACGGTCGAAAAGCTGAACGGATTTGGATGAAATTTGGCACCCGAGTAGACTATACCTGAAGTAGTACATAAGATACTTTTTTCCCCGGGAATATGTACCCTTGGGACAATTTTCTTTTTTCACGCGAGTGAAACCGCTGGCAGCAGATAGTTGGAACATAAACGGGCGGAAACATGAAAAGGCTAGGCAGATCATGTTTAATTATCAATTTCTTGCCTGTTTTTGATATCGTGCTTAGTGCAAGTAATTGTGGAGAAGGTGCGGGATTTGTCGGTAGTTAGAACCTTTGTTTCGACTTAAATGGGTTAAGGTGTTTTTACTATTAAGAGCATTTAGTTTTAGCTTTATAGCTTGGGTTAAATTATGTTGAGTGAAGTTAGAGAATCCAACTAGTTCTGAGTTTTGATTAGCGTCCGCTTCACTGAATTAGAAGGATGAAACTATATAGATAGACTTACTCTTTATAGTACCATAAAAATATAACAATAGGACCTTTCCTTTCCTTGTTTGCGGAGCTTTTAACATTTTTTTTTTTAGTTGGGAAATCATATCATCACTTCTCCCGCTTTCGAGAGAGCAAGAAGAAATGTACTAGACTTTTACTGACCTAGGGTGTTTTTAATAACATGCGGATTTTATCTCGCCGCATGCATAAAAATTTCAAGAGGCAAAAAAACGCGTCATTACAATAAATACGTTTTTTTTCTTTATCTTTATTTATAAAGATTTGTTGCTGGGGCGAATATGATACTGTAGGTGAACATGATTATGAAATAAAATTAGAGTTAGTTTAAAAAAAAAATAACTAGGTCCTGTGTCGGTTTTTCAGAGCAAAATTAATCATATTAATTAAAGGGACTATTTTATCTGTTAAAACAATAAATACTTGTATGAAAAAGACATTTGCGGAGGGTACGCTTGCAGACCAAATCCGCATGCGGATATGCGCATGCATGATGAAATCAGTGCAATTTTAAAAAACATCCTAAAACCCATCCGCATACTTCTAGATACATACCTCAGCCTTAGCAAGCATCGGCCCTGACGTCAAGCGACATTTCTGGGTAAAAATAAAAAAAGAGAAGATTATCGATGTGATGATCTTTCTAGTTTCATCTCTCTCAGAAGCTGATCGGTTTTTTATTAGTTTTAGTGTAAAGTCAACGGGAGAGCGTTGTCGATCATAACAGAAAATTAGGTTGCGTTAATTGTAGAGTACATCTCTAAAAACTCGGCAAGAGCGAAATATATTCTACAAATTAATACAAACTAATTAATGTAAATAGTTCAATTTCCAAATCGAACCTCGGAAGATTTTTCCGAATGATTCAAAGATTCAAAGCATTTTATTATAAATAAACCATTTACAGGCACTTTTGAAAAGTCAAGAAGTCGGTCTGTCAGAAAAAAAATATGCTAATTGCACATGATTGCAATGGAAAAAAAATCTTTTTTTTTGAGACGTATCAGCAAATTTACAGTTTTTAGTTTTATTCCTATAATTGTGCTATAAAACCTGGCTTCATGCCAAATTTCAGGGATAATAAGTCAACGGGAAGTAGCCTATGAATTTTGATTCCCTTGAAAATGTCGAAATATACGTTATTTTCGATGTAAACGTCTGTATCTTTTTTTTCTTAGAAGTTTGATTTTTTCACGGCTTTAAGGCTCCGCAAATCTGAGTGTATAATTTTTATTTCAACTCGATAATTCAACGCGTTCCAGAGATAAAGGGTCTTGACAGACAGACAGGCAGACAACAAAGTGATCCTATAAGGGTTCTGTTTTTTTCCTTTTGAGGTATGGAACCCAAAAAATTTAAAAAACTTCTGAGATAGATAAACTTTGTGTAGCTCGTAAAACGGTTCAAACAAGCAAAGCAGCTCAGTTTTAGTTTTCATGAATTGGGCCCGATACTCTGAGAGTTTGCGCTATCACGCCTGCTTGATAGCTTCACCCTGTATACATTATTTGTTACGATTTCGTGTATGGAGTACTGCTCTCATCTTTGAGACGGATCTGCCCGATACCAGCTTGATGCGCTTGAGACTATTGAGAGGCGAGCTAGAAGGATCATTGACCATGATGTACTCGTCGAGTCGAGGCTTTTAAGTCTTGAGCATCGGCGCCGTGTTGCTAGCCTGTCGGTTTTCTACCGGTTAGATTTCGGGGTGTGTGCGTCGGAATTGCATAGCCTAATTCCGCCGAGCCCGTTCCATCATCGGACTACCTGACGTACTGCTTTGGGCCACCGGTACATGGTGGACATCCCACCTATACGCACAAAGCGTTTTGGGAACACTTTCATTATGCGTACAGCTAAGGAGTTGAATTCCCTGCCGGAGTCTTTGTTGCTTGATGGCTACAACCCGGCAATCTTTAAGTCAAGAGTGAATAGGTTTCTTCTAGGTAAGCGCGCTCCATCATCGACCGCATCGTCGCTTTCCATCAGGTGAGATAGCCGTCAAGCGCGAACCTATCAATAATAAAAAAAAATACCTTTACTCCTATAAAATCCGTATTGTGAAAAACGAACGCTACAATTCTATTAAAATGTTTGATGAAAACTACAGTTTAAGCTGACGATTTAAAATATCGTAAATCGACGCCTAAAATCTGGATGAAACGGCAAAAAAGTTTACATCCAATTTAGATATTCAATAACAACATAAAGCCTACAATAACGACATAACTTCGTGTCTATTTGTTTTCCTAAATTGTTGAGCAAGTTAAAAATAAAATACGTCGTTTACTTGGCGAGATTCCGTCTGAGTAACGGGGATATCACGCAAATGAGTTAGAAAGAGTTATTCGACTTGGGGTAGGTAATTTCCTACGTTCGACGTATATGGTGCGTGAAGCTTCACACGGGGAACTCACTTCGCGTCACAAATCGACCTTTATTTTCCTTTCAAAATATAAATGACGTGAGTGGTTCACTGAATTATTTTTTATTTATAAGATGATCGTGTTGAGAATGAAAAGCTACGCGGGCGCTACGCTGCTACGGCGTAGCTGACATCGGTGCTACGCCAGCTATACTGCTATAGGTACAAAATAATAAATTAATCCGCTACGTGTCGATTTATTTGCCTTGCATGTAGCTGAAGTAAGCGAACTATCTTCAAATAATTAATATTCTGGGAACTATTCCATCGGTGTTATCCTTAAAATAGCGAATTCCGTTTAGTAGGTAGTTGCAGCATATTTCAGCTATACCATACGAAACTTAATGTTATCGCTATATTCCAAGTAACTTCTTCCTATCAACCAATCTGAACTCAGCCTTTCTCAATAAAATTGACAGCTTATTATTTATTGACATAAATCGGGGAATTTTTTTGTGAAATGGCAATTGCGTCGAGTGGAGTGGATGAAGTATCCCCGTGTAGCGTAGGAATAGGGAGCAACACTCTTTTAAAAAAACATCTTCTATTATTTCTATAGTTAGTTCTGATGTTTAAAAAACCTGGCGAGTGGCTGCTGCTTGTACTATGTTTTGCCATTTACTAGCAGATCAACGTAAAAGCGAGCATGAACTCGCTCGCACAACTTTCGCATTTGCAAAACATACACGCGTTGTTTTCCTGCAGTGTTTATTAATGTTTTAAAATATTTGTGGAACTAACGTGAAGCTATTATATGCTAGAAATGTAACGTGGCTTTTAGACTTTGTAATACCAGAATTTTTGACTAAAAGTGGATTCTTTTTATTTATTTATATAAACTAGTGCTGGACTGCGAACCTACCTGATGGTAAGCAGTGATGCTATTGTTGATGGTGAGGTACATTAGTTTATTAAGAGCCTATTTACTGTAGGCTTGAAGACACCTAAATTATAATCGGACGGGAAGATCGATCTTCGATGTATGCGGTATCAACGACGAGGCAAAACGCTTAGTCCAGAGCGTAGAAGTTTCAACAAAGTAGCGAGCACCTCTACGTCGACTTACTTCAAACTTTAATAAGAATTTCGAGTATCGTATTGCCCAGTAATTAGGTTGTGGAGGTCTAATAGGCAGTTGCTCCATGTAAAACACGGGTATTCATCCGCATCTGGTTAGATTGAAAGCCGACGCCAAGCTAGTTGTTATAAAACTAGGGAGGTGAAGTTTGTAGCACTGACGAGGCCAGATACGAGAGATATGCGAGATCTGCACCCATCTTACCAACCTGCACCGTGAACTAGAAGATGACTCGAAACTGGTTGAAAAAGGCTAAGCCGAATATATGTATGTAAACGAACACTCAAGATTTCATTTATCAGAGAAGAGAATCCTTCTCTTCCTTTGCATACATAGGTGTTGTTTTAGTCAGTAAGACTCTGATACGCCCTCCCGCTCCGCCCTAGGAGAGAAGAAGAAGAAGTCATTGTATGTTTTCCTTAAAAAAAACTGTTTGTATAAACATTCTTTGAAAAACTCAAGGTTCATCCAAAATATCCTCCTTGGTCTGAAAAAAAAAACATAATAACTTTTATGAAGGTTACGTGTCTATTCCGACCATACAACAACCCAGCCCGTGACCGCATTCGCCTTCAAATCAGTACTGTAGCATCCCTACATTCATACTAACGTTTCATATATATATAGGTACCTAAGCAAAACAAAAGTACCGTCAACAAAACATTTAAGTTGATGGGAAGAACATTTTCATCTTTCCACTACATTGACAGTATTCACAAAAGACACAAGTGTCATGTTAAACTGGCATGTTTAACGAACCAAAACATTTTATTATTACCTTATCAAGCCTTGACTTATGAGGCACAATTTAAATGTCTATTGTTATGATACACCTGAGACAATTACACATTACCCAACACAACATAACGCGCATCAATAAGGCAAATGGAAAGTTGTTTTGTTGTATCATGGCAATAGCGGTAATTGCCTGTTCTCAAATATATCTTCGTAGAAACTCGAGCAATTAATTATAATGTATAATTTTTCATTGGTAGATAATTTCGAGAATTACAATAGATGTTGAGTCAGGATGACTCTTGATTTCTGTTTATTTATTCATTGCAAACGTGTTGTCAATGAATGTTACGTAATTACAGGGTATCGAACGTGGACCCTGTTGGGGCACACTAACATATATTCTTAGTATTGCATGCATAATAATAAAGTACATTATATAATTAACACAATTGATTGCATTAATTTATTTTTACTTATTTATTTATGTATACACAAACACGTAAAATGGAAAAGAACAGAAAAAAAAAATACAAAGGAGCTACTTATTTTAAACGAAATTTATTGCAGCAAACCTGTGACAGGAGAGTAAAGTTGGGTAAGAAATGTAGAAACAGTGTGTATAAATAATTCATAAAAGTTAAAATACACTATAATTATCAAATAAATTATTATTGTGAGTATATTATATTATTATAGTGAGTCATTACGTCATTATTTCGTTTATTCATTGGCATATACATATAAATTATATTTTAAAACATTTTAATAAAACAAACATCATTATTATTATTATTCCATACTTTTTTTTAAATTAAGATTGACAATACCGCTGTCGATACTAATCTCTTTGTTCGCCTGTATACCACAAGCAGAAGCACTCGCAATACCAGTTCCAGATACCTTCCTGCTTTACAATGTCGTAAAACAATGTGACGCGTTTCCGGGTCAACTTATTGTTTTCGCTTAGTCCGAAATGTTTGTCCTCATTGCAAATATTCCTAACTACACAGCTGTGTTCCAAGTGCTGGGTTTACTAAATTATCTCTTGAATTTATGTATTTTTGTTTATTTCAGTCTGTATTTGAACGGCTGGGATTAGGAGCTGTCCTAATTAGAGATTACATGGCCAGAAATATCTAAATGAATAAAAATACAGAGTTTCACGTGAAACGTGTTCATAATCAAATCTGTGATACAAATAGGTCTACTAACATATTAGCAACTTGACATTTAGGTAGATAGGTATTATTTTATTTAAATGAAGTGGATATTAGACATAATATATTCACACAAATTTAATAAAAAATGTAATTTTTTAAGAGCTAGAAATAATAAATCATCCAAGATTGTTTTCTTTAATATTTCAGAGCATAATTCCTTGAAATTGTTAGCTACGGTCAAGACATTCCTAGTGCATCGAATTCCAAAATAAAAGACAATGAGAAAACACAGAGCACGTAGGTACTGGACGTTAAACGCGAAACTCTTGCGAAAATCGACGTACACCCTTTTCTTTACCCGTTTGCTTCTCATTTTAATTCAATTTACTGGATGAAGGAGAAAAAGTAATCTTCAGGGTTGGGTCGGGACGCTACAGAGAGATTGGAAGTCATCGGCGTAGTATTGGGACGAACTCATATACTTTTATGGGAGCGAAAGTTTTTTTATTCGCGGCAGAAGAAAAAAGATTCGCGTACCGCGCACCCTCTAACGTGTGAGCCGCATACTTGAATAACTATGAATACCAAGATGAGGAATGATAACATTAGTAGTCAGTTCGATTTCATCTCGAATCAAACCCATCGGGGGTATCTTAGGTTTTATTGCGTAAATATTGTGATACTCTTTGAGGAAGTATGGTAAAGTGATATATATTATATACATATATATATCATATTCTCAGCGCTCTGAGCGAATATGTGAATAATAAATAAACAGATCAACTTCATATCACCAAATCGTCATAATGAGTACTCTTTTGAGTATATCATGTCGTATGGAAATAAAATAACCTTTATAATTTTCCAGTTTCTTCCTAACGAAGCACTCAACTGCTACGTATGTTCATTGTAGCCGATATAAATGTTTATATCTTTAATATGTTAAATATAAGATTTTTGTTTTCATTTCCCGCTAACCCGAAGGAGTCATTGACAATATAGTATTTGATCAGAGATGATATTCTAAGAAGATCAAAATATTTTTGATTGATCAAAAACATGTCTGGTTGCGCCAATTTGCTATGATCCGCGACTTTGTTTTTTGTAATTTGTTTTTTTGGCCTAGCAATCCTATACCATCCGTTTTCCCTCCACCCGCACGACCGCAAGAAATGATTTGACATTGACGTTTTGTGCATTGTGAATGTGACCGCACCGCTAACCGCGCCCGCTCGAAATTACAAGAAAATTGACTATTTTCGTGATCCAACCATTCAAACTCAACAACAGTGGTGCCGTGTAGTGCAAAACAGGACCTGGCAGTGATTTAAATGTGCGAAGTCGAAAATCGCCGGCGGTGCCACGTGGAACCTTCGAAGTCTAAAGGTCAGTGCTCTTTCCCAATACCTTTATCCCATGCCAGGCATAGTATCTGCATATTGTTAATAAACCTTAGATCGCTTTTTTAAAATCTACAGTCCACAGCTTATTTGCGCAACCATTACTTTTTTGGTCCTTCGAGCCGGATCGTGAATCATTTTCTTGTAATTTCGCAATATAGTATTTGTTCCATAGGGAATAAACGCAACGCGCCTGTTTACCTAGATATAATAGTAGAAAACCCGCATCTAGGCATTTAGGCAACTATACGTTATTTCGCTCGTATAGTTAAAGTGTCATTGATAATTACGGTACCTACGCCGTCATCCGCACCGCATAATTATAGTTAGCTACGTAAATATCAGCGTAGATATAAATCGATCGCATTCTTTTTCTTGACAAAATTCATTCGACCATCCTACAAATTGCATGTAGGTAGACGCATTTCAAAAATACCCGTTCATTGTTGAGTGAACATTTGTAGGAAACGGATAAACCATAGATTATATACGCATATGTTATTCCGTTCGTTCGCCGTTCACTTTGTTGTTTACAATATTACCATATTGTTATCTGTTAATTATCGCTTACTTAATAATTCGTTAAGTGTTTGTTTGAGTGTATAGTGTGAATATATCAAAACAAGATGTCTCTTAAGGGAACCAAGGTTAGTACTGATTTAAAGGTTCAGTTAAAGCTTTTATACGCTAAAAGGGACTCACAGTTTTCACGTGTTCAATCAATTTGTGATAAATCTTTGCAAATCTCGGATCTGGCGATTAGAGATGCTTTCTTGTGTTCGTTGGAAACTTTAGATAGTTTGCGCGCGGACTTTGAATCTACAATTAATAATATAAACATTTTAGAGTTGGAGTTAAATCCTGATTACTGTGTGAGTTATCAGGCATTGTCGTCCTTTGATGACTTGTATTGTCGTATCAAACGTATTGCTAGGAGTTTAGAGACTCCCCCCCCCGCGAGTGGTTTATCCAACCCTCCTCGCGAACGCCCACGATTGCCGCCAATTCAAATACCTGAATTTAATGGTGACATTCGAAATTGGAATTTATTTATAGATAGTTTCGAAAATATAATACATAGGAACACATCGCTGACAGATCACGAGAGATTGCATTATCTCGTAGAAAAATTGACCGGTAAGGCAAAGGCTGTCTGTGCTGGAATTACGTTTAGCGCTGAAAATTACAATTTAGTTTTGAACACTTTAAAAACAAAATACGAAGATAAGCGATTAGTAGCCACCGCATATTTAGATCAATTATTCGATTTGAAAAGTTTTTCCGTTTGTAACGATCATAATTTAGAGAAGTTTTTAAATATTTTCGCATCATCTGTTCGTGCAGTAAAGAACCTAAAGGGCCAATGACCTCTGTGACCTTTTGTTTTTGTATATCGGTTTAAAGAAATTAGATCCTGAAACTGTTCGTCTGTTTGAAACGACTCAGCGCGGTAAAGAAATACCTAAGTTCGAAGATTTAGAATCTTTTATTCGCGACCATATTAAGGTGTTGCAGCGCACGTCGGCACGTCATGAAGTCACGAATAGGACAGGTTCCGATCGCCGTATAGACGCGTCATCGAAGTCAGTCAAGACTGCACATACGCTAGTTAATACCGCCTCAACACCTGACTGTTCTCTGTGTAAGGGTAGCCATACACAGCTGTACAAGTGTTCGGAATTTCAGAGATTATCGCCTAGGGATCGTTACAAGTTTGTCCGCACTAATAATTTGTGTTTTAATTGTCTAAGTGACAAACATCTGGTTACGTCATGTAACAGTGGTGTTAGCTGTCGTAAATGTCTAGCTAGACATCATACCTTCTTACATTTTGAGAGTAGTAAGCTGCCATCGCGGCCGCGGCCTGCGCGGACGCGCGACGCTTGTGACGCGCGGCCTGCTGCAAGTGCAAACGACGTAACATTGTGTTCGCTTTCCGCCGCTGGTACTCAAATCACTACCGTTTTACTTGCGACCGCGCAAGTTGTCATTGTAGATGCCTTTGGCAAACCGCACACCGTTCGAGCGCTACTAGATGGCGCTTCCCAGAGTAATTTTATTACTCGGGATTGTTGTCAACGCCTTGGTTTTAGTTTTAATAATTGGTCATCCCGCTCAGAAGTGAAAGGTTTTGGAGGTTTAAAGGCAACCATTCACGGTTCCATTAAAATAATATTTAGTTCACGTTTTAATCGTAATATTTCGTTTGAAATGGATTCGCTAGTCGCAGATAAGATTACGGAACGGTTGCCCACGGTACCGGTTGACACGTCCATGCTGACGGAGTTTAAGAACTTGCAGTTAGCCGACGGAAATTACGCTTTCCCTGGAGATATCGATCTATTGATCGGTGCTTCGATTCTCCCGCATCTCCAGTTATCACGTAAAATTCAAGGTCTTCCGATGTACCCCGCTCCGCACGCACTGGAAACAGTTCTCGGGTTTGTTATAGTTGGTTCCGCACCCGCTTATTTAAATAGTTACTCGACTGTGTCGCACTGTTGCACCGTCGAGCCGCCGCTTGAGTCTACCATCCGCAAGTTCTGGGAGATTGAAGAGGTCAATGTCCCGCCTATTCTCAGCCCTGAGGATCAGGTCACTGAGGAGATTTATACCCGCACGACTACTCGTGATAAAGATGGTCGTTATGTTGTCGCGCTCCCTTTCAAGGGTGATATTTTTTCGCTCGGTGGCTCCCGTGCCTCCGCAGAAAAACGCTTTCTATGCTTGGAACGTAAGATTCAAGCTGAATTGTCACCGGGAAATATATTCCATGTCGCTGGAACAGAAAACCCAGCTGATTGTCTCTCACGTGGTTTGCTTCCTGCGCAAATTTTAAATCATCCGCTTTGGTTTTGTGGCCCTCCCTGGCTTCATACCACTCCTAACGAGTGGCCAAATGCTCCGTTTAACCCCGCTACTGTTTCAGAGCCACCCGAGGAGAAGAAACATACGCTTGTAGTATCAGTTCCGCGTGAAGAGTCAGTTGTTTTGTTGTTGTCTAATCGAGTCTCGTCTTGGTCGAGACTATTACGCTGTGTAGTTTACGTCCTAAGATTTTTGAGATTATTACCATCGCGTGGTTCTATAATCGCAGCTGATTTGGATAGAGCTGAATCAGTTGTACTTCGAGAGTTGCAGAAATTTTATTTTTCAATAGAATTTCGTAGTTTAGAATCACATAAACCTTGTAGTCCCGCACTTCAACATTTGAAACCATTTTTGCAAGACGGACTCATTCGTGTCGGTGGCCGTCTGCGAAATGCTAAGTTAGAGTTTGAACAAATGCATCCAGTAGTTCTACCACGCAAGGATCACGTTTTGGATTTGTTGGTGGATTATCACCATAAGGTGAATTGTCACGCTGGTCCCGATTTATTAATGTCCATTCTTCGACAGAAGTACTGGATACTTTCCGCTCGCAATTTGATACGCGCTAGAGTGCACAGATGTGTGCCCTGCTTTAGGCTCCGCCCGCGTTTCAACGCGCCGGAAATGGCCGACCATCGTTCTTGTCGTGTTGTACAGACGGTGAAACCTTTCATACATACTGGGACGGACTATGCTGGACCGTTTAAAGTCACTATTGCCCGTGGTCGTGGTATACGTTCCACAAAGGCATACATTTGCCTATTCGTTTGTATGACAACTCGTGCGGTTCACATAGAGTTAACCAGTGATTTGAGTACGCAGGGTTTTATGTCTGCATTTAAACGATTTTTATCTCGCCGTGGTCCCGTTAAGCGCTTATACTCTGACAACGGCACAAACTATGTTGGAGCGCGACGCAATATTTCGGAATTACACACATTCTTACGCTCCAAGTACTACCAAAGTGAATTCGCCCATGTCTTAGCTGAGAATCGCATTGATTGGTGTTTTAATACGCCAGCGGCTAGTCATTTTGGTGGCAATTGGGAGGCGAATATTAAAAGCCTTAAGTCGCACCTGTTTCGGGTCATAGGCGAACAGATTCTCTCGTACGAGGAGTTGAGCACTGTACTCGCTCAGGTAGAGGCGTTGATGAATACGCGTCCGTTGTGTCGGACTTTGTCTAGTGATCCATCGGAGCCACTAGCGTTGACGCCGGCTCACTTCTTGACGACGACTCCTCTTAAATATTGGCCCGCTTTAGATGTCGAGACTGACAAACTGCAGCTTCACCCGCGTCACGCTCTGCTAGATAGCTTAGTTCAGTCCTTTTGGAAGCGATGGAGGACAGATTATCTGCATACGCTGCAGTCGCGTCAAAAGTGGAACACTCCTTCAGATCCAGTCACAGTCGGTACTGTGGTGATACTGAAGACTGAGAGTGCGCCTCCTCTGCACTGGCCTCTTGGTGTAGTGGAAGAAGTTTTTCCGGGTTCGAACGGAATAACGCGAGTCGTAAAAGTTAAAACCGCAACTGGATCGTACCTGCGTCCGGTTATTCGCCTCTGCCCTCTGCCTAATCAGTAGTAGTGGCATAGTTAGTTATAAGTTGTTTCGCTACCTAGTATTGATAGTTTAGATTAGTAATAGGGTTTAGTTTCGCTTTTGTTTTTTTTTTCTTTTCTTTGAAGGTAACCCTTCAAACCCGGGGGGAATGGTTGCGCCAATTTGCTATGATCCGCGACTTTGTTTTTTGTAATTTGTTTTTTTGGCCTAGCAATCCTATACCATCCGTTTTCCCTCCACCCGCACGACCGCAAGAAATGATTTGACATTGACGTTTTGTGCATTGTGAATGTGACCGCACCGCTAACCGCGCCCGCTCGAAATTACAAGAAAATTGACTATTTTCGTGATCCAACCATTCAAACTCAACAACAGTGGTGCCGTGTAGTGCAAAACAGGACCTGGCAGTGATTTAAATGTGCGAAGTCGAAAATCGCCGGCGGTGCCACGTGGAACCTTCGAAGTCTAAAGGTCAGTGCTCTTTCCCAATACCTTTATCCCATGCCAGGCATAGTATCTGCATATTGTTAATAAACCTTAGATCGCTTTTTTAAAATCTACAGTCCACAGCTTATTTGCGCAACCAATGTCAATCCTATGTTGTGACATTTTCGCGGCATCTATACCTATGTACTACGTTGCCCTCATTGTTTAAATAAATACATTTAAATTTGCTCTGAAAAATAACTGCTTTATAAATTAGGTATATAGATCATCATCGCTTACCTGGTGATATGATGGTCAAACCCGAGCCTATCAATAATAAAAAGAATGATATTTTTATCATCAATATTATTGTTATAACCATTCTCTTTCCCGTGATACTTTTTCTGCTTTGAAAAAACGGGCTAAGAGAAAGGGCTACTAGATATCATGAGAATACTTTTTCAAAGAAATTTGATCAATATCGAAGTACATATTCTCTAGGATCGATAACAACTTAGGTAATATCGTGTATCGTTTGATCTGACATCACAACATAAAAGCAATAAAAAATAACTACGTGTAACCAATATCAAAAGAAAATATGTACTGAAATAACTATATATGAAATAACTATATAATATGTACTGGTAAACTACACTTCCTGGAAAAGAACGATTTTGATCAATCGAATGTTTGTTTACCTGTGTAATTGATCAAAATACAAATGTCTGATCAAATGGAAGTACTCGGCAGATACTCAGATGCTATGCGTGGTATCAATATCGTTATCTCAATTGCAATACCGTTTAGCCGAATACCATTTATCAAAACTGAACTTTCCTTCATGCCTTTCCCTTAAGAGGAATCTTCCCAACCCGTCTAAAGTCAACCAAAGTAAAAAAAAACCAAAGCATAGTTTAAAAGGTTGTTGGTACATTCAACGCAATCCAACGCAATAACTGTTAAGAGGTAACGCGAAAAAAGAGAGATAACATCTGAACGTTCGGTTGGTATTCGGTAATTTCTTAATTTACTCGAATATTTTACAAAAGTTGTTTCAGGAAATACGTGTTTCTAAGTTTTTGTAAAAAAAAAAACATTATTAAGAATCTTGATTAAGTGGGCAAGGAATTTTTTTTAAATTTCCAAGTACTTTCATCATCAGCCTTTTAATGTTCCCACTGCTGGGACACAGGCCTCCTCTCTAGGAAAGGGGAATGGGCCGTAATCCACCACGCGGGCCCAATGCGGGTTGGTGAATATCACATGTCTTCAATTTTTAGTTCTATTACATGCCGGTTTCCTCACGATGTTTTCCTTCACCGTTTTGAGAGCAGTGGTAATGAAATAAATTACACTAAGTAATGCGCCTGGCTGGGTTTGAACCCGCGACCTACAACTCGTAAGTCGAGGCCGTTACCACTCGGCCACCATGACTGCTCTCAACAAGTACTTTATGAAGGGCTAAAGTTCATACAAAGTAGCAGATTTTCAGAGGTCTTTACTTGATGACTTGATTTTAGGAACCTAGATAAAATCCACAAGATATCTGTGTTTTCAATATATCTAGAGAAAAATGTACCTCGGGAACGCTCTTAGCCTGTACCGTTCAATACTAATTCTAAAAATAAACTTGTAAGAACAGTCATTTAAAAAATAAAACGGCAAACGTTGTTCAATAATACTTGTACATTATTCCTTGCGGGTTTCTCCATGCGTTTTCTTATATTTCCGCTTCTGAGGAAAATTTATTTGGGCTTAGAAAGTGAGAGCAAACCGGACCCCGAATAACGAATATGCGACACGCGGCACGTAATATATCACGGAGGCCAAAACTTTAATCTAACCCCTTCCAAGTTTCTGTGCGTAAACGAAACATACCTACATTAAGTTCGGAATCGTGTATTATAACCTCCAAATATTAACACAAGGCACGAGTTATATATAGGAATGGAAGGAATAAAAGCCAAATATGATGTACTGTTTTATTGTGCACATATTCTAGAGTACACGTACGATTTGCAAGTATTAGTGCTTGTTTCGTTGTTACATAAATGTTGAGTATTACTCGTACGTCTAAGCATAGGTAAATCTTCCAGCATTTTATTTATTCATGAACTTATTCCTAACACGCAATGCGTAACATTGAAATGTGCCATATTTGCATATGTATGTGATACAGAAATCTTAACGATAACAGATTTATCGGGATCTGCCATCTTGTTTTTATGAGTGCGTGACTTTGTAAGTTGTGCAGGTTATGAGGCAACATCGGTGAGCATAAAGATAGAGGTGCTGTATAGAATTATTTTAGTACAGCGGTTTATTTATTTATTTATTAAAGCTTCAAGCACATAAAAGTATTTATTTGTTAATCCTCACATCGGAACGCCTTACAGCAATTACATCAACAGAACACAATTAGTTCACAGTCTATACAAATACTCAAATTAATAAACTACATACCTACACTAGTATAGTCAAACAATTGTTCCAAATCGACAATTGGAAAACATTAACACTGTGATGATACTACAGCCAACTTTATACGAATTAGTTTTTGAAATTAAGTTTTGAATGTTTATCGGTTCGCCTGCGTAATAATTGAAACTGATTCCAAGAGAACCTACTCCCGGGATAAAGTCTATGTATGTACTATTCCAAGCCATAGTTTACCCTTGCAAATAGGTTTTTTAAAAACAATTTTACACGTCAATGAAGTGAAGAAGTTATACTCACAAACTATCACCTTTATAAAGGATCTATTACACCATTCGACATTCTGATCGGTTTTGTCGACGTCGCGTAGTGTAATAAGGGTCAGACTGTCTTACTCGGAATTTAACTTTAAGAAGACTGTCTTAAAGTTTACTTCCGAGTAAAACAGTTTAACTTGTGCGGAATATCGAATGGTGTAATAAACGCTTAACTTCGCCTTTATTAAATGTTGATAATAAGATATTCTTCTTCTTTTCTATGTTTACAACTTATCGTTAAGTACTTTTTCCTTAAAATAATAAAACCACTACTTATAGATAGTACATTATTTCCGCTGTCTTCGTCATCCGCCATCCATATTTTTCTCGTATCTTAAAATCTTCGTTATCTTTATTAAAAAATTAGACCTTTCAGCTTTGTTTAGTGATGATTTAAGCATAGTAATCCTCTGGTTAAATCAGCTGTCAAATACATTACCTACGAACTAAAATGGCTGACCGAAACAAACAAAGCCTTGAGAGAATTTAAAAATTGCAGACTATTAATTATTTATTTTCCTTTTAACTTTTTCGTGTTGAAGAAACTGAAGAAAAACACAATACCGTGTTCTTTGTACGTTACTATCCCATAATACGTCTTAAGAGACTCGTTAAAGTAACAGAGCGTTTTATTTCTTTGAACTAACTCTTCAAGAAATACAATAAAATATAAGCGAACTACGTATGGTGAGTATAAGAGTCTACGTAAGAAAAACCAGACTTTATTGTTGTTTTTATAGTGTTCAAATTATCTTGTTTTTATCAACAAGCGTTATGCTTGTCTGATGTGCCTTGCAATTGAAAAATTAATATAATTATTCATTTCTATAATATATAAAGGTCGTACCGCTATACCTAATATTAAGCATAGAATGTGCTAGAACTAATTAACAAAACCAACTCAACTACTAATGAATAATTCTATTTGTTTTGTGCATAAAACAAGGCGAATACGGAGTACGTCGAACGCACCACCTGAAATAAAGCAATTAATTAAAGTAAAATAATTGTTCGATGACCAGAAATATTAAATTAATTTACGTAGGTTTTGCCCATTTCATTGAACACCAGTACTTTTGGTACTTAAAGGCTTAATACGATTATCGATTAATGGGTCTTTTGTATCCATTCGGTATGTTAAAATGAAAACAGTAATCCTATAGTCGAATGTGGATAAAAATATTCAGTTTAAACATTGTCTGCTTGCACAAGTTCTCTGCTCTAATTCTCCCCTGTGGCTTCGTTCGCATAAAATTTTGAACCGCCATTTCATGAAATGCTATGGGGTAGAATTTAGGGTAAAAATTCTTTTCTCAGTGCAGACTCACACAATATAATTTTATTCCGTTTAATTTAACATAATTCAATATATTTGAATTTTATTCCACTTAACTTGGTTCAACTCAATTTTAATTTAATAGTTTTATTTATAATTGTGTATCTTCGTACTAAAATTATATATTAAGCAAATAGTAACTACTATGGACTTTTATCAGTTTTTTTTTTTAGTATTATAACAACATTATCATGGCTATATTTTTAATATATTTTTAGAAATAATTGGTATAATCCCTCTCTCTTATCATCTGCATGGTCTCTTAACTCTTGTCTACATCACTCACAGGAAGAAAGAGTGGTTTATTTCTCGAAACCACACAGCCACATTTCTTTTAATAATATGGTCGACTGGTAATAGGTAACAGGTAGCTACTTCAGTAAATCACTTACATCAAAAGAAGCTTGAAATACATTTACCAAGTTTTAATTACAACTTTGATGTTATTCTACGAGTAAGTTAAACAAACAAATAGCTGTCAAATTGTGACTTCCTCGAGTAGAAAGTTTTGTTTGGTTGCCTAAAACAGCTATCTATTATTTTAGATCTGTTCTCCCGATATTATAGAAAATAAATTAACGGCATCGAAGATCTATTAAAAAGAATTCAATAATATTTAAAAAAAAAAACGGATTGTCAAGAGTAGATAATAAATTATTTCTTGCGCAAAAACATTAATCCTCGTGTAAAATCGGACGGCGTGCAATGGGTAGCACGTTGTCCGATTGTCTGGTAACCGACCGGACCGAGCCCAAGTCGTCAACGGCGCGTACTATTCCCGTGCGCCTCATGGAGCGGTCAGCAAACCGTAGAGGCCCAGCCTGCTAGCTGCAGGCAGGCAGAGTCGAAGCTGCTGGGGTCAGGCCGTTTTCTGAGAGGAAGGCTCAGCCTCAGCATGATAGGCAACAAAGGAACGGGATAGGTTTGTCATTGGATGATTTTACCTACCAAAAAAAAAACTTCATGTAAAATCAATGATAATATCCAAAAATAGGCAGTAGCTATTTTACATAGATAAGGCCACTATCTCAGACTAGGAATCAATCCTGTCTTGAAGAACGATGCAGTTTTACAGTAACTGAACGAAATACGAGTATGTAATCCTCCAGTTTTGAGAAAAACACGTTTCTGCTTGCAAGTAAAACCATAGTTTCGTTCTATTGATTTTTTCTTTTTTTTAAAATAACCCAATTAAATCCAAATAAAGACGAGCTAGCATTTCATCGTTAAGCTCCATTGTCGTATCATCGTGGTTAACAGACATTAATTAAAAGAAAAACCGGTCAAGTCCGAGTTAGACTCGCGAACCGAGCATTCGGTGCAAACAAACTAAATAGATGTTAAAAACTTAGTAAATAGAACGACTCCCGAATAAGACTTTTTCCTTTACTTGTGATATGAGACGTTCCGTAGACGGAGCGATAGCGAATGTCAAAATATGCGCTCAAATGCAGCTTAAACGGCCATATCGTCATATTTTGCTAATTTAGAAGTATGACTTTTTTACGCCAAGGGATAGCTGACTTAAGTATTTGACATTAATTTCAGCTTAATACCTCCTCGTGATTCTAAGAAAATAAGGGTTTCTTTTTACCGAATAAGGTATAGAACCATAAAAGGAACAAATTAACAGTATCTTACCAATATAAAAGTCCCATAAGTAAGCTCCAGCATCTTGAAGGCCTTCATCACCAGCGGTCGCTGAGCCTGCATGACCGCCAACAGAACCAGCTGCCTAATATTATGTCGGGAGTTGGACTTGGGCCGTGGGGGGCACGACTGCCAGCCGCAGTAGAATATGGCGTCTGATACTTCTGATGCCTGTGAAATTACCATGAACATGAAATTATTCGGCATTTTCATAAAGAACGTCATAGAGCTTGCTTACGGAGACGCGGCGCGTAGCGAGGTGCGTTGGGCGGTCCGTCGTACATTGCCATAAATGTTTGTGTTTGCGCGAGCAATGACGCGGCCTGCTACTGCAATGTACGACAAAAACCTAACGCGCCGCGCAACTCGCCGCGTCTCCGTAAACATGGCCATAAGCGACGGTTTTTCATTTTTTGTAAGAAAGGGTTTTTTCTTTCCTAATGAAAAAGTATTATTATGACTAGCTGACCCGACAGATGTTGCCTTGTTTTAGCTATGAAATGTCAAACGCGAGAAGAGCTGTAGTTTTCTAAAATTTGTCTTCTTGTCCGATTATAATTTAGATGTCTTCAAGGTTAGAGGCTCTTAATAAACTAGCGCACTTCACCTTCAACGATTGCATCACTGCTTACCATCAGGCAGGATCGCAGTCAAGTAATAATTTATTTCAATTTAAAAAAATATCAAATTTTCCTCGCAACTCTCCAAATTTTTTCTTCCATTAGAACCTTTACTCGACTATAAAAAAATAACACAACGAAAAAATAATTAGCGGAATTGGTCCAGCGGTTCACGCCTGATGACGCGACCAAGGGAAATAGGGAGTCACTTTTTATATAGACAGATATTATGCATATAGTACCCACCTATTCTAGTAGCTTTATGAATAACAAATTTAAATATTTTTAGAACGATATTACCGTAAATACTTTTAAATTAGCAAAGAAAATACTCTCAATCTGTCTCGGTTACGGTATTCTTTCTCATAAAGCTCCATATTACTAGAAATAAATCAGTCACTAAACATTCGCACAAACGTATGACCCGCACCCGCACTGGGCCCGTCTGGTGGATTACGGCCCTTTCCCTCTCTTAGAGAGGAGGTCTGTGTCCCAGCAGTGGGAACATTAAAAGGCTGATGATGATGATGAAACGTATGAAGTATAATTATTAAAGACTAGCTTCTGCCAGCGGCTTCCTTCGCGTGAAAGTAAATTTCTTCATACAAACTTGACATTTATTCATTTATTTATATTGGCACACCAATAGCACTAAAAAAAGTAGACTAAAATAGAAAAATAAATGATTAAAACATTAAAACTTTGGATCCCGTCAACCCCTAAGGAGGCAAATTTTGGGAAATCCACTTCCAGTGCTTTCCTACGTCATAAAAAACCCTAGCTCCTGTAATTTCGGCTGTGTGTTCATAGTCAGTCAGTTTCTCGTTTTTAAATATATACTCGTAAATAAAAATCTACCAACTTCAGCAAGGGAGCGATCAATGCGTCACAAATTAAGCGCAAGTCAAGTAATCCGATTGGCTGTTGAAAATTAATTGAACCAATCACAGCAGCCAACCCAAGTTTGACAATTTGTAGTACTTTTGCGAAAAGCTTCATCTGGTTCAAAGAACGAGAAGCAAAACTATTAATTCCAATCGATTTATCGGTTCTCGATTAAATCTCGTGCCAAACCAAAATAAGCAAAGAGTTTACGGGTAAAATTTAGACTAGCTAAAATTATACCCAGATATTTGTATTCAATGAAGCTGTTCACAGATATATTTTGGGTCCTCAAGGACCTGGCTCGGTCCTTTTCGGACGACTGGACGGTGAGCTGTTAATTGTTAACAGTCCGAAAGGCCGCGCCTATGATGCCTTAAAATCGACTTGCGCCTCCCGACGCTTGAAGTATCTCCGGTGGTAGACAAAGAGGAATCCTGGGGTGATCTTTGAAGAGGTGACGGGCCCCATCTATATCCTGATCTTAATCACACAAGTGGTTTTAGTCGGGTAAACATCTTATACTCTCCAGGCTCTCCAAAACCCGGGCACCTTTAGAAGACTTCCTTATAAAAACAAAAAAAGGTCTAGAAAACCGTGTAACATCATTCTTTACTTGGTAAATATAAATAACAAGGGCGTAGGTACACAAGCTGTGATTTATGTTGATGGCCCGTATCTGACCTTATGTCGTAACTTATTTTTATATCCGACTCCACAATTTCTGTGGATGTTAGCGGATGTCACATTTGGCCGTAATGCCCGTGACATATTTTTGTTTCCAAAATTGTATTGTGCCAACCGGATACATTTTGGTATGGATTATATTGATGTAGTCTTTTGGAGACAGGAACTAATGACTACTGAAGAATATATGTAACAAATTTGAGAAAATATTTCTATCATATGTTAAATATTTTTTCAGATCCACTAGGAACAGTATCTCCCCTTAGTCCAAAATAACAAAAGCTATAATTCAATTCCTTAAGCCCTTATCCAGGAATACAGAAACCATGAACGGATTACCGAGACACAGTGACGCAGAACACACAGCAAGTCAATACACAATACACGAACTGTAACCCCTCAGGAACAAGGTCACATGACACTTCACTGCTCTGTTTTCCCCATAGGGAAATCGTAACAACGTATTCGTGTCAAACACATCTCGACAATATGATAAAGCCATACCTGATATGTTATTTCCCCGGCGTTGCACAAAAACAGGCCCAGTAGAAAGAATAAAGCCACTACAAAGAATATCAACTTCATACTTGCGATGAACGGCAGTTGGTCTGAAAGCTGGAAAATTAAATAAAATGTTACGTAACTATCGGTAGAAAAAGGAAAAATAATTGACGCAATCTGTCTCAAGCTTTGAAACGTGGCTATCACGCCAGACTGAAATAAACATATTTTTTCTGACATTGTTCTCAAAAAATATACGTACAAGTATTTGAAGAATAAGACACAGAATAAATAAAAGAAAGATCTATTAATCTAAAAAAAACTAATAAAATCAGGACTATTCTTTACAAATCGTCTCACACAAACAGAATCTCAAACACAGTAACACAATGAATGCTCAACGCGTAATCAAGACAAATAATACGCAGTTTTGCAAGATTCCTTCGCAGTCAAAGGTACTGGGGTACAACAATGCGATTACTTACGGCAATTTGAAGCAGGAGAGAGACGGCCGAACCCGAGCTTTGACAAACTTGTAGCGCCATCACCGTCCCGAACGCTTTGTCGATGTCGACCGATAACCTGATGAGATAAAAAGAATTATGCTCCGTTTGACATTGGATCGACTTTGATGAAAGTCAGCGTCGTGGAGCTAGTTTCTAAAATTAAAACATTTCTTCACAAAGGAGCTTAGATTTAAATTAATTTGCTCTCTCTTTGTCTTAATTAATGGATACTTTTGACATTGTAGCAAGAACCCTTGTCATTTTGCCATCACAATTCGTCAATTAGATAGGTTCTAAATGCTAAATGATAAAGAGTGTTTCTTGAGATTTTTGAAGATAATTGCGTAAGGGTACCCGATCCATCATCATCATTCAAAGACCAAAGAAGGTGGACGCATCTATTTGCTTTCGTCTTTTACCTTATTTTCAGGGTCATTACGCGGTTTGTTGGCTATTAGTAATAACAGCCGGCATGCCGCGCATGCATCTAAAGCCGGCAGCCGTATGGGGAAACATATCCTTCATGCTTCAGAAAGCATTCTAAACCTTTGTCCCGGATGTCCTTTATAGATCTTTTATAGTCGTTATGGATACTAGATAGATAGATAGATATCACCAAAGATAAAATTACAATAGGAAGCCGCTTTATGTAAAACACTGATTCTTTCTTTTATCCGGTTTTATTGAAAGTCGACCTCAAGTTAATTGGAAAAAGGCTAAGCAGATTGATTAATTATTTTATTAGCTAACAGAATATGTTCTTAAAACTTCCTTCCCTTGTTTTTTTTTTTTTTTTTTTTTTTTAACTTAGGTAAAATCATCCAATGACGAATCCCGCCCTTGGGTGGGGCGGGAAACAGTGTCAGACTTTTACTGACTAAAAACCTACCTTTCCATTCCTTGCCTTTATCCTGGGGCCTTTGGTGACAGTCTCACATAACCTTTGGCCCCAGTAGGCTTCGGCCCTGCTGGACCCCTACAGTTTGCTGACAACTCCTTGAGGCGCGCGGGAACGGTGCGCGCCGTAGACGACCTGAGCTCGGACCGGTCTGTTACCGGACGGACGGACAGCGAGCTACCCATTGCCCACCGTCCGCGAGCCCGCGCCTACGGTGGCCGGAAATTGGGATCGGAAACCCGACGGCGGCGGCGGCGTGTGCGCCTTTGCCTAATGCGGTCGGCCTCCTCCTTTACTAGCATTACTGCTTCGCAAAAGGAGGCGACCGCCTGCCACTCCTCCTCGCTCCGGAGCATGGCTTGAACCAAGCCCCGGCGCGAGAGATCGCCGCCGATCGCCCCCACGAGGACACGGCGATGCTCTTCCCAAGCGGGGCACACCTCGACTGTGTGCTCCACCGTGTCCACCGGGCGGTCCGCACAGTGGCGACACCCGGGCGTCGTCTCCGCACGAATCTTGTACAGGTACGGACCGAACTTGCCGTGTTCGGTCAGCACCTGCGCAAGCCCGGCTCGGAGCTCGGTCTGGAGCTTCGCCACGCTCTTCCTGAGAGCGACATCAAAGGCCTCCTGCATGGAGGCGGCATGGCGGAGGACCGTCCTCTCCTTTGACGTCCTCTCTCGCTTGCGGCCCATATCGCGCAGCGCGGCGACGACGAGCTCGCCGAAGGACCGACGCGACTCCTCGGCGGAGTCTTCCTTATCGCTGCCAGATGGCCCCGAGGGGTCCATCGCGGCAGGGTGGCGCCCTTCCGCGGCGAGCCTCTCGGCTCGCTCAGCCACCTCCTGGGAGGTGACTCCTCTTCCTCTTCCCGATGCTCGGCCCGCTCCCCGCCCACTGGTGGGGATTTTTCGGGCCGAGCCCTTTTCGGCATCATCGGAGGACGGTCTGTCCCTCGATAGGGAGCGTTTCCGGAAGAAACTCGCGTTTCTTCCGGAGTCGCCTCCCGCCTCCGTCACCTCTTCTACCTCCGAGCTCTCCGAGCTCCTTCCGGATGCCGCGTCGGACTCCGACCGCGCATCACTCTCCGTTGTGGTTTGTTTAAAGAATTTAGAATTTTGCATCTTGATCCCACGAGTAAAAACATTCTGCACTTGCTCAAAAACGTGGTCCGCACTAGGGACTAATTTAGCTACCCATTAGTCAAGCTAACAACCTCCCTCACGGTGCGCCGCCGCTTGGAGGTTTGGGGTAATTTTTTATAGAGGTTGTCTTCCTCGCGGCCCGGGCGGTTAAGCCAAGACCCTCGACCCCCATCAAAAGTCAGAAACATGACCTTGGACAATCTCTGGGGCTACGAGAACAACGGTGGCAGAAGGAGGAGAAAGCCTTCCTCCTGCCTGCCCGGTGGCAGGGTGAGTGCACGCCGAGCCCGCTCTTGCTTCGCCACTGTGCCCTCTGCTAGAGCAGAGGGACACGCGTTGAAGCGTACTCCCGACAGAACATTCGCAGACGGCCATCGAAGCCCCTTAGGCAGGAGTGCCCAAGGGGGTTGTTGGCCGCCTCCCAGGGTGCACCGTCCCGCAGACTAGCCTTCGGTCCGGACGTATCCGCAAGGGAACTATAGCCTGCGGGCACTCGTGGAGGTTTTCTGTCATGGCACCCCTCCCTTGTTTTTGGTGGGAAATCATTAAATATATCAGACTTTATGGGTTAATTTCCGAAAGGAATACCCGGCCCCGGCACGATAGGCTACGAAGGAACGGTGTAGGTTTTTAGTCAGTAAGAGTCTGACACTACTTCCCGCTCTGCCCAAGGGCGGGATTGGTCATTGGATGATTTTACCTACCATAAAAAAATAAAAAAAATATATATCAGACTTTTGCTGACTGAAATCACGTCGACCAGGGCCAGCAGGCCTAACCAAGTTGCGACCGTTTCATTCCGATTCTCATTCGTCGTTCGATTCCTTTATTCTGACCACGTGATTGAGCATTGAGATGACGTCATTCCCATATATTTGAAGTTTTCTCGTTTAAATTATCAACTTGGCTAAGCCTTCTGCTCTTCATTGGACGGTGAGTTCCAAACTCCTACCTTATAAGGGCATCGTGCATTTTTATTCCTTTAACTAGTCCACTAGCCATTTTTTCCGTGGCCAAGTCATATTCACCTCTATCGTTCAATACATAGAATTCATTTCTTAAATTCTCGAAGTACTGTTTCAGGGTCATGAATTTATACTTGTACATAATCAGGTAGACCATGGTAAAAGCGTCGACTGATAATATCATGTTGACCATCATTGCATACAGGACAACTGTAGTGAATACTCTTACGGAATTCGCTAGCAATGAATCGTCTTCAAACTTGGGGTAATACGTAACTACTGTTACGAAATGTGATCCTGAAAAATAAATAAATATACAGGACCAATATCACGTAAAGCATTCGATCATTTGGTTAAAATATTCTTCAACAGATAGATTCCTTTAGTCAGATTTTTTATTGTGGAAAATCACTTATGATATCTCCCCCTCTAGGATAAAGCGAGAAGATGTGTCAGACTTTTATTGACTAAAACCCACCTGTGTCCTTCATTTGCCTTTTGCGACCCAAGACTACGGTAATTCTATCAAAAAATATTTTTTTTGGCTTTAGCGGGCATCAGCCCTCCTGAACCCGTAAGAAGTTGCTGACATCTCTTTAATGCGTAGGTACGTGAAAACCGTGCTACGCGCCGAGCCAACGACTCGGGCTCCGGTTGTTACCGGACGGCTAGATGGCAAACTACACATTACTTGTCGTCCTCAAGCCCGCGCCTGTGGTAGCGGCAGCTGGGGTGAGACGATGCCCGTTAACTCGTGGTTACAGTCCTCTCTTTTGCTAGGCATTCCCTCTCGCTCCAGGCCATGGCCTAAACTAGGGCCACGAGGCTTCATAGCGGTGCTCCGCCCAAGCGGCGCGCAACTTCACCGTATCTCATAGTCAAGCTCAAGTTCCAAATTATAATGTTGGTCACACTAATATTATAAAAGCGAAATTTTGTAAATATATGTTTGTATGTTTGTTACTCATGCTTAATCAACTGAACGCGTGTTATTCGCGTGGGTAAAACTACGGAAGCCAGTTAAATAAAAAAGAAACAAAGTAATTAAAACCAAAATTAATGTCTGGCAGAATAATACAATACTGCGGAAATTTCATAACGTGTTTTATTTTCTAAAAGGAAATTAACTTACCAGTAAACATCTTCCTTAGTCCTTCAAAAACAAAGAAAAAACATGAACCATAAACGATCGAAACATAAGCGACGACGTTTATTTTCATGATCTTATATTTCTTCGCCATCAAGGCGCTTTCTTCGTAACTCTCACAAACTGACACCATTTTACGATTTAGGCTTTTTATCAACGGCTTGTTGGTTGTAACCAAGAATATTTTGATCATAACTATTGTATGACTGACTGCGAAGCTCACCGAGTCACGTTTTTCGTCCTCGGGGTAGTCGCCCATCGTGGCAGCCATTATTTCAAACAATGTCATGAAACCATATAAGAAAAACAACAGGGCATTGTATGTCCTATAAAGCAGGGTTCGATCGTCCCCTATTTCGTTTTCTTCGTACCAGAAATTTCCGGAGCCAACTAAGAAAATTCTTTCGCAAAAGGTTTTCAAGATGTTATGGTTTTTCATTTTATTGTTTCTTGTTCACGGTTTTGAGTGGTTGGCTCTAATGGGACGGAAGTCTGCAAAACGTACAAGTTTCATAATGATGAACGAGGCTTGTGTATAGTTTACTATGCTTTTGGAATATCTAAAATATGAACTAGTTAGGCTAGTACTAGTAATACTTTTATACATAGCACCGAACCATATATCGGAAAGATTACAGTAGGTGTATCAAATCGTAACCTTTGAATAAAAATTACCTAACTCAAATTGATTAGAAATGAGCACAAAAGTTTTTAAACTGTCTAATATTGAGACGAGCCCATTTGAAGGTTTTACTCCCGTGCTTCTTTCTTGCTCAGGTTTCATACGTCTTCATAAAAAAAAAAAACAGAATATAACTACAGAATATAAAATATCGGCACTTTCATTTTCAAGGTACAAATTATCGATTCATCAATTAAACAAATAAGAGCTAATGGCATCCTGTTTTCATGTCAGTCATTTTAAAATTAAAGCGCAAATATTTCATTTAACATTTATGATTGTCCATTTCAAAATGCATAAAAGAGTTAGTAGATCATTTATATCAAATAACGTTAATTCCACACCAGTACCAATTAATTTTAAATAAATAAGCATGTATTACCAAAAGCCGCAGTGAATTTTATATTGGTTTTGGGTATTAAATTTTTGTGTAAACGCCACCACACCTCGCATTGAACGAGTTTAATCAAACAATGACTGGAAAATATTAAACGTTGATTACAGTTAGTGTCGAAAGAAAAAGTTGGTAATAACATAATTTACCCATATTTAATAGGAGAACAATGATATAAGAAAGAAATGATGCTTGTGCTATGCCTTTATTCATGATTTTATTTTACTCTTTCTAGGCTCGCGTTGGACAAGATCATGTCCGTGCTTCTCACCTGCACAAGCGATGATGTGAACGATGGAGCACGCTTGCCTACTTGCCTACAATTAACTAAAATTACGAATATAGAATAAATGAATGTGGATGGAAAAAGGCCTCGTGGACGCAGCCCAAAACGTTGGTCCGACCAAATCCGCACCGCTTTTGACTCTACGATATACATTGACCTTCACACCGCCAGAGACAGAAACAGATGGAAAAATGGCGTACGAGTAAAAGTGATGAAGTAGGAAGGTCACGATCCTCAGCATTGAGGAATACGACGCAAGGAGGAGGATCAGGAATATAAAAAATAAAACATCACAAAAAAAAAAAAAACTCTTTAGAGAAAGCACTTTTTATAAAAAGTTTAAAACGGCTGAAAATTAACATTTTATGTTATTTGTTTGGCGATGCGTATGCATAATATAGTATTATATAATCCCTAGAACCATTTTTATTTTTGTGTGGAAAATCATCGAATAACTCTTCCGTTTCTGAACGGAACAAGAAGAAGTGGAGAGGGAGTGTCAGAGTTTTACTGACTTAGGCTAAGAACTCACGAAGCGGTTTTCACCTGCGGCTTCTTTAAAATGCAGTTATAAATGTAAAAAAAAATAAAGCACATTTCAGGACGACTTTTACACCCTCGGTGTGCGCGGTTGTTCGCGACTCCCATTGCATCGATGGGCCGTCTTGCAACCGCATGTCTTGCGATAATCACACGCCAAGTTTGCGGGTAAAAATCGCAACCAAGACGACTGCGTAACCGCACAAAACTGTGGTCTCTCGTGAATTTAGAAATAAACTTCCGCGACGGGCGCGGTTGAAAACCGCTTCGTGAATTCTAAGCCTAACTATGTGGCGTAATATAAATTATGGGGTAACTGTACTTCTTTCAAATAATCTCACAGCCGTAATAATTATATAATCAATATAATGCCAAAATATAAACGCCTACGATGCGATGATGGACTGTTTCGATATCAAAAACCACGTTATCAAAAATATTTCACAATAAGTAATGAAGTTTTTTAAATAGAGTGGTGCACAACGTCAATCAAGTATGAAACTGTGATTTTCACAAAATTTTCAGATAATCCAATTCCTCAAGCACTGTGTGGTGTAAAATTCGGTGAACATCATTTTGTGGATCGGTTTTATGCTCGTTTAGAACCTAGCCCTTACATATAACACTCATTTCTAGCTTTAGTCTATTTTGATACTAAACTAACTTCTCCACGCGACTTTGTCTACATTTAACTAAGAGTAAAATACAAGATCTCTTCTATCCTCGTCGTTTTTTGTTTTCTGCATTCTATGAATGCAGACAATGCTATTGGTAATTCCTCTGAGCCAGGAAGAGGAAATTTACTCGCTTAGTTTTGCTGACCTGTCTCGTTGTCTCGTCACCTTATCGCCTTATGGTCATAGAGTGCCATCCACATAGACGTGCTCACATCCCAGTCGCGTGCAGTACTGGTCATATCTCATTGTATTATGCTGCAGAGTGGGGACTGACTTCGTGAATTTCTTTTGCAGGCGTGTAAAAATCAAAGAGTTTTCGTTCCAGACATGTTTTATTCATATTTTTAAATCCAATATTCAATATATTCATGATTTCTGCTAAGACTTTAACTATGTTATGCTGATGTTTGCGTGTAGTACTGTTACAGATAGAATCGAAAAGTTCTCAGCTTTGAGTATTTCCAAATACTTTGATCCTTCTTTCCCGAATCAGACGTCATCTCCGTTTGACTATATAATCAACTTTTATTGGATGCCACGCAACTAGCACTGATGTTTTTTATCCAAGAGTACGTACAAGAAAGAGCTCCGAAAGTTTTTAGTGCAGCGGAAACCCAGGTGGGTTTTAGTCACTAAAATCTGACACGTCTTTTCGCTCCTCCCAGAGGCTAGAAATCATTTGATGATTTCCCACTTCAAAAAAAAAATATACATACATAAATGATTAAAGCTCTGTAATGTAAAGCTGGAGTTCTGAAGAATTCTTAATTACTATGTAAGTATAATAGTCTAAAGTACATTATAGAGTTAATAAATTACACGTATGTACTCAAATAACTCTTTGTGATTTAAGCAAAATATAAGTTAGTACAATAACCAAGTTGAAATATTTACCGTTTCTACGTGAGAGAGCTTCGTAAATCCCTCATACTTGCTTAACAAGTATAAGTGATTACTTAAGAACTTTTTATAATAGTTCATAATAACACCAAGTTTTGATACTTCAAGGGATATAATAGACGCTTTGTTAGATGGCGCGCGGAAAAAAACACACTAACTAATAGTTCAACAAATAGCGCTATTGTAAAGTTTAATTACTTTCACCTTAACAATGGAAAAGTTTAATATTACTAATGTTATTATAAGGTGCGAATCATTGTTATAATTTGTGAAGGTTAAATAGAACAAAACAGTTCGTAATTTTGTGTTATTCCTTTGACTGGAAAGCAATCAATAGCTAGCTGTATATTATATATTTTTAAAATATTGAATCTTACTAAGAAAGTAGGAATTATTCCTATGTCGTGGTTGCGTTCACAAACATGCAAACCCACTAGTCACCCAGACCCAAAACAACTATCTGTCGAGGATAAAAATAATTGCTCCGTACGGGAATCGAACCCACGATACACCACGCCACAGCCCATCGCTCAACCACTGCACCAACCATGCCGACAGATATTCGACCGATAGTCATCAAAAGCATTGATGGTGAGTCGCACTAGTTTGTTAAAGCCCGGTTCTACTCATTTCAAACTATTTATTTTATTAAAATTGACTATATGGCCGAGAGCTTGGCAAAAATGAAAACACGACAAATTAGTTGGCTCGATAAAAAAAAATCGCGAATCTGACCCTAATTTACGATTTCAAACGAGATTATGTTACGGCAATATTTGAAAGTTACAAAAAAAAATAAGGTTATTATTTAAAAGCGCTTCGCAAAAACAAAAATCTTGAATAGTTATTGTTTTTTTTTTTATATAAAAATAAAACCGCTGTTTTGGGGCCGCGAAGACGACATAATCCCGAGCGAAGTTCATACAAAAAAAATAGTGACTAGAACCGGCCCTTAAGTACTCTAGCCTTGAAGACACCTAAATTATAATCGGAAACTCACTAATCAAGCACAGGTTTGAAGTTGTTCAGTTTAGGGTCGCTTCGACCCGATTCTGTAAGGTGTCTCAAATATCTTTCAGTTCTAAAGCACTTAATAAGTTTTTCATTACCCTTTGTCAATCGCTTCAGAGTTTAGGCAAACATGAGCCCCTGAAACCCTTTCTCAGTTCCGGTAAAACATTAGGGTTGAGCTATATTTGGCCGCACTGAATCGCGCTTTCCAGTAGTTCTATCCTT
This sequence comes from Leucania comma, assembly GCA_958295575.1. NCBI lineage: Eukaryota > Metazoa > Arthropoda > Insecta > Lepidoptera > Noctuidae > Leucania > Leucania comma. The sequence goes on along the minus strand of OY282476.1, from coordinate 10,664,777 downwards.
TTTTGTCACTTAGGACCGTCATACAACTGTCACACAATGTGGCGTACTTTATTTCAGCCATTTTTTTTTTCTGTCTTGCATGAATTATACTTGGAATGGAATGATTTTTTTTATTTCACTATTTTCACACAACATCGTCTAGTCCCAAGCTAAGCAGAGCTAGTGTTATGAGTACTAGACAACTGATAAACATACTTATTTACACCCAGACACAGAACAAATGATCGTGCTCATCACACAAACATTTGTCCTGGGTGGGAATCGAACCCACAATCTCCAGCATAGTAGTCAGGGCCACTAACCACTAGACAGACCAACAGGCCAGTCGAATTCAACTGACTTCCTTTAGTCACAATACGATTCTATACGACCTCAGAGTTCCAGTCGCAATACGATTGCACTTCACTACTGACTACTCTTCTGACACTATCCACATCTGTAATAAATAATAATAATATTATTTATTGCAGAAGTTTGAACTAACAACACTATTTACAACTATGGTTACAACTATGGCAAAAGATACATTTTCGATGAACTCTGGCACCCAATGTAAGATTTAACTTGTGTTTAGGGTGCCAGCGTCCTCGTCCATCATTTGTACACTATTCACATTAAAACTTACGACGAGCACATTATATTTATAATTAATTATCTGTACCCAAGTACAGCTTTTTTTTTATTTGTTATAAACTAGTGCTTGACTGGAATCCCAGTAATCAAATTCAACCTGTTCCAGTGTTGGACAAATACTTCGGTTCCTGCATCTTCAAGTTTTAAACAGTCAGTGAAAATCAAAGGTACTCGTACCTAATAAAGACAATCACAAGTCTCAAGTTGAAATAGCATTTGCCAAAATTTGTCTTATTTTGCTGATTGCGTCGTCCGTTGGCTTCTAGCCAGCCTAGCGGGACTTACTAAGATAACTGTGTTTCTTCTTACACTATACTTCATCTTATACTGCCTCTTATAACTTCATGTTCAACCAATCCATCATAAGGAATGAGTTTAATTCTCTGTAACAACGGAGACTTCGTGAAGTAAGTTGAATTAAGTTTTGACAAATGTTGTGATATCAGCTTTATTTGAAGGTTAGTGTTAATCGTAACGTTAATCAGGCATTATCGTTTTACTTTATAACTCAAAATCTTCTCTAAAAAAGACTTGCAGTGATTCAGAACAATGATGCAGAACAGAAATCTAATAAATAATATAAAATCTCGTTTAGCAGTTTTTGCTATCGAACTCCTCCGAAATGGCTCAACTGATTTTTTATGACATTTTTGGTAGCTCTTAAAATAAATCGTAGGATATTTTTTACCTCCCTACCTTCACCGTTTTTTCTTTGATAATAATTTATATATATGACAGAACATAATATGGCAGAACAACGTTTGCCGAGTCAGTAAGTAAATAAATAAATATAGTTTTTTCAACTGTTTAACTATCACGGTTCATGAGATACAATCAGGTGACAGACGGACGGACGTACAGCGGAGTCTTAATAAAAGTCTTCTGTTTTACCCTTTAGGTACAGAACCTTTAAAAAATATGGGTACAATAATACAAGTTCGAACGAGTAACACGGAACGTAGTGCATGGCAAACTGCAGCCAGTCCACCGACCACTTCCAGCCTTCGGTGTTGTATCAGTTATTTATTGCGTACCACTTTATTGCCTCACTGCGGATTTGGGAAATGGACACCCTCTGTGGCGGCGGTTTCTATCCAATCGGCCTTATATTTGGTTTGCAAAATACATTTGTAATATTCAATTACATGTTTGGGTCGTTTGATGTATGAACGTTTCCACTTGAGCGTATTTCCTGTTTATGATGTTTGATATATTTTGAATGTTATGGTACATTTGTAAACGTACTTGAACAAGCGTTGGATGTAGGTATTTTTTATCTGTGAACAAAATATAATTGATTATTTCGATTAGCACAATCTAGGTACTTCTATTAACTTCATAAATAAAAATAAAAAATAAATATTTTGACTTTTTTTATAATAAATAAACTAACTTCTGCCAGCGGTTTTGCCCGCGTAAAAGTAAAAAAATATTACAACATATTCCCGAATTGAATTTTTTTTTATTTAATTTGATTTTTTATTTGATTAATTTGAGCATTAACATAAGTATTAAATATTCACAGTAATATAACATTCGCCTTTAAATTACCAAGCTTGATATCTTAATGCATTTTTATATATAAGGGACGTACTATCAGGATAAAATATTATTATTATTTTTTATGTTTCAGTATAGCTCAGAACCCTGGGATCCTGGACCTTTGGAAGGCGTACGAGGAGCCGAAACCAACTTGACCCTTTAAATACTTTTAATGGAACGTGATGCCAACTGACGATTATTCCTGTACGCGGAATGTGAGTGCATCCAAGGACAACCCCCGGTTGGTGAAAATTATTGTGACATATGGAAAACAAAGACAATAGGGCTATGGTTTTTGGAGTCTTAAGTTGATTGAATACTAGAAACTATATTAAAACTATGGCCTAAACAATGTTATTAATATCCATAAAAAGGCAGAGGGTGACTTGCACACTCAATAAATGGGCATCGAAAAACGGCTGCTAGCATGAAGTGCCGTAGCGTAGAGGGCAACATATCCTGAGGTGCTTATTATTATTATTTTTATGATGCCGTTGTTTCCCACTGCAGAAGGGAGGACCCTTCCGTTATTTCATTATTTTCTGCCCTGAGTCACTTTGGGCCAATCCTTATTAGGTAGGACTCCAAATCGAGCCTACCATGCCATCGGATCCTGCTGTTCGGAATCTAGTCAGTGATTGCCTTCGCCCAATTTGATTGCGATATGCAGTATATGTGATTTGACCAGTTCCATTTTAGTTTGGCGGCTGAGCTACCTAAATCTTTCTTTCTTTTTCTTTCTTGTATCAAAATTCATCCAAGTCAATGGAGCCGTTGAAGGACCAATGATTAACAAACATCCAATAAAACATCCTGACCGGTGATCGGTGTAACTTTTGGGGACAGTTTTTTGCAATGCCCTTTGTCAACTATTTTTGTAGTACAGGGCTCGCCGAGCCGCATTGAAAAATGTTTGACAGAACTATATTATGAGTATATTTAAGGTCTAAAACACTTGCGTTAGGTTACGTTAAATATAATTTGTTATAAAACCTAAACCTCATACTTTTGAGATATTATGTCGCCATAATAAAAAACTCTATTCAACTAGACGCTTCGAATGATACCTGTTTCAAATCTGTTGGTGGGTGGGGCCACTTTCAGTTACCTACAAATCTTACAATTCACAGAAAGTACATTATGAAACACAGGAACAATGCGACGTTGAAAAAAATAAAAAAACATTTCGCAAGAAAGTGCATTCTCAGAAAGGGGAAACAAGCGTCCTTCAAAAGAAAAACGTAGACAATAATATGTCGCTGCAGACTTTTTCCCAGAACAAGACATAATAAAACAACTAGCTTTAATTCATTGTGTATCTTTCTGAGACACATTTATAATCTCTGAGTTTTTTACTCATGCTTTTTTTTTATATATATAAGTAATTTTAATAATTGAATCTGGAATGTTAATTTTATTTAACCCAAAGTGCCAATTTTTTTTTCAATTATAATAAATAATAATATTACTTATTAAACATACTAATTTTTCAAACTATCTATATATTAAAAACACTTAACATTAATTATATATACTTACAACTAAAAGCAAAAAATAAAGATAGCTAAAAACCTATTCAAATAAGCTATTATTTTAATGATAAAAGAAGTTAAATCTATTATCATTTTACTACCCATAATTTTTTGATAATTTGATATATTTTTCAGTCACTATTTGGTTAAGGATCCTAGCTACTAGCTCATATTTTTTTTATTAATTCGATTAGTACTTTAGACGTTCTCAAGCTTCTAAATTGACTCTGAAAGTAAAACTAAAAAACTCAATTTAAATAGGTGAATATAATTCACAAGTTTGCAGTTCATTTAAATAAAATCCTATCTATACCTATTTAGACAAGAATATTTTCTAATGTTATTAATAAATCCCATGTTTGTACAATCAATCATTAATGAATATAAACGAGTTTGAAAATCATGGTTTTTGAGTCAAAAAGCGCATAATTGCGAGTTAACTCTCTTAAGACTGATTAAATATTACTTTGTCTAAGCCCTCATATGCCAAAAAATGTTCCTCAGTACGGACACACAGTGTAGGTGCTCATTCAAATGCATAACAAAATAACTGAAACTCGATTCACCGGCAGCAGTGCAAAACAATTTAAATTACAAAACAATTAACGATTTATCAATACCATCTTCAATACAAAGCGAACGGTGCGGTTTATTACACGATCCACACATAGATCATATCTTAGAAAATTCTTGAGAACTCTTGGTTTGGTTTTCATAAGTGTGAAAACGAACAGTTCTGAAGAATTTGTGATGAAGTAAGTAATTAATCTTGCTTTGTTGCCGACGTTGAGAGGAGCTGCTTGCTAAGTGCAGAAATGTTTCAACACTGCAAACTTTGCAATTTGGAGAGACGTCATAATGTATTTGTTCGGATACAATTTCTGTGTTTAATGTGTTTCGTATAGTTTCGCTAATTATAGGTTCTTGGTATTGGGTCTAATTATAGCCAGACCTGCGTCAGGTTACTTCTTATTCTCATATCATCATTAGTACTTTCATTATATTATGATGCTCACCAAGTTGCCGACTTGTTTGTAAAGTTTCAAACTAAATGGCTCTTAAGAAAATGAGTCAAGCCACCAAATTATTTTTCAGTTTTTTTGGGAACTATTTTGACTAGCAATGAATATATATTTTATAAGTTTGCTATTTCTACAGTTTTTCAACTAATTCCGTTAAAAATCCGAATATAGCACATGAGAAGTTTTCTAAGGTCACTTGTTCGACTAACTCAGGACATATGTGTATATGTGTATACTTTTAGGAATTTTCGGAGAAGAAGTTTGGCCAGCAGTGACTTGCATATTTTAAAATTGTAGGGTACACTTACAATGTTAGAACAAAAGATTGCTTTAAAAGAATTTCTTTAATTTGAGAATTGCGATATATGTATAATTGTATATGTACAAAAACAACAAAAGCTTCACATAACTTTAATAAGGAGCAAAATTCCAATCAAGTAACAAAATAACACAAGAAAACTAATAAATTATCAAACTTAAATTAAGTTTTCGTTCAATATTAATAGTAGGCACATAGTTTGAGGAGCATCACTAATTTAATAAACAGCTTCATCAATATTGTTATTAACATGTCTCGTCTAGTGTGCCTTGTTTTGTTTTTATTGAATATCGGGTAGCAAGTTAGCGGACTATTTCAATGGTTTGCATGCCAATAGTTTTGAACATCGTTTTTGATACGCGACTATTTGGAACTGAACGAGTGAACCGCTATTAAAGTATTTCGCGTATTGACTGGATTGCGAAGTCGTTTATAGACATAAAAATATAAAGAAAAGATGAAACGCATAACGAAACTGGGTAGATATATTTTTATACTTGTGAACCTCATATAGTCTATGAGACACTTCAACATTAATGACTATTCCGAAGCCGCCATCGCGCTGTACGGTAACGCATCATGAGAAAACCGGTGGTGCAAGACTCAACCGAGATATGACCACGACGACTCTGCCAAGAGATCATGACTAGGAAGAAGAAATATAACTGTCTATGAAAATTTAGATTGCCTTTTATTTTTCACATACTTAAAATTTATAATTTCATAACATGAAGAACACACATACGTAGACAGAGAAAATGAAAATTTAAAACATGGAGTTGTTTTTGTGAGAGTATGATGATACTGTCGCTGGACGCTGTCCATCCCCCACCGCCTATTAGTCATCTCTCAACGCTCATACAGAGGGGTCAAGTCCTACGGGTGCCATTTGTGACCCGGAACTACACGAGGTTTATTCTCATAAAACATATTTTAATTTACGTCGAAATAATACAAACAAAAAGTTTTTAAATCAAATCCAACATGCGTTGGTTTCAAATTAAATAAATATCACAGTAAAACGAATTTTTTCCACTCTAAAAAATAATCTGTGTGTATCCACGATAGCCATAGGCATTTTCTTTGTGTGGACATTGTAAATTAAATAAAGTAAAATGTCAGAAAAAAAAAATTGCGCTCTTTTGAAAACATTTAGTGGTGATGGGTATATCTGGTGTATGTATAATTACGAGTATATGTACCTTGAATAGTGCATAACACATGGTACATAAATCAGATTATAGTCGAATCCTCGCGCACACTGGTATCACATAATCCCGTTTGGTTAGCAGCTGCCAAATTTGCAAGCAAACTATTCTGATCGATGTCACCACAATCTGCCACGCTGATGAATGAGACGACCTATAATATTGATCGCATTTATGAGCGTATGAACCATTCAATTGGGGGGCTACCTTTTGATTTGAATCAGCCACTGTACTTATTTATCTGTTTGAAAATTTTTTTTTTCAAAAATCAATACAAAAAAAAGCACTAAAAAGTGCAAAAATAACTTTAATTTCGGAAGTTGTGCGAATATTATTTTTTTTGTCGTAACCTCACCTCATTAGGTTAAAGCATTGCTTCTTGGTGTGCAAGCTTTATAGTAGGGTATCATATAATTTAAAACCATTGTAAGTGTACCTACAAAATTGGATCCCATCACTAAGTAAATCCAGATCAAATGAACAGGGCCCAGTTGGTTACTTCCCACTTGGCCCTTTTGAAGAGAAAACGAATTTCCTAAATCAGTTAAGGCGTCTTCAAGTAATCATGGAACACACATAAAAAAAATCCTTATGAAATAAGAACCGAAGGCGGTTTTTAATTCATCAGATTTCTTTTTAATCAGATTTTTTGAGGTCGATTAAAAAGGGTGAAACATTTGTGAACCTATGTTTCTTTTTTATTTATTTTTGTTATTTGTGTTTCAGTTTTTTTTTTTTTTTCATAAATTCTCGATGGGCTTTGTAAACTTTTAAAAAGCTACCCCTTTTAAAACCAGGTTTTATAAAACACTTTTACACAAAAATGTATTTGTCACTTTAAATAGACGAGGCGGGCGTTTCCTAGGTGACTACCATGGAAAAAACCACAGATGCAAACTCAGAAGTCAGTTTCTTTTGCTGTGTAGAACAGCAAATATGTATCGTAATGGTCATATTTATTTCCCACTTAAAAAAACCGGGCAAGTGTTAGACGGACTTGCGCACTGAGGATTCCGTACAAAACCTATGAAAACAGTTCAATACTCGCATTGAATTACGTAGGTAGATTTTTCTGAATCCTTTTTTTTTTTTGTGACATACTTAACTAAAAATTTACATTTTTTCTCATTTTTTTCCTATACTTGTGCTATGAGACCTTGCTTCATGAAAGATTTCAGGATTCTAGGTCAACGGGAAGCTTTACTTTTGATTCTCTTGAGAGCGTCGAAATGTACGTTTTTTGCGACATAACTTTTTTTTCGCTAACTTTGAAGTTTGATCTTTTCACAGCTTCAAGAGACCGCAGACCTGAGTATATGGTTTTAATTTCAACTGGACACCTTCAAGCGTTCCCGAGATAAACGGGGTCTTGACAGACAGACAGACGGACAACGAAGTGATCCTATAAGGATTTCATTTTATTCCTTTTGAGGTACGGAACCCTAAAAGTGGTAGATTTTCATTCTGTATCCTGTTTTAAATATTTAACCCCCGATTTCTGATTTAAGCATTTTAAGTTGAGTATTACTCAAATTCTACTTTAGTGTGTAAACCTGTCAAAAATTGGCATTTAAGTATGGTTTGAGACATTCTTAACTCAAAATACTCAATTCAGAAACCCGCCCTAAGTCAATGGCCGACCGCTAAGAGAACTTTCTGTCAATAGATACTTTCGTGATTAAGATGTCTTTCCACGAACTAAAAGGTAATTATTTTTGGCAATTATCAATTTTGTTTAAATAATAATTTTATGCTACAATTTCTAAAGATTACATTAATAAATACTTGGGAAGGTTCTTTGGACTAAAGTCGAGAGTTGAGTGGAATTTTGATATCAGGTTTCATTATTTATGATTCTTAGAGAGTTTCTCCGCTACTGAAGTTAAATTGAAACACTCAAAATCCTGTGACATTTCGTTTCAAGGAATACTCATAAAAAATTGTTATAAAAGTTAAATAGTTGTTTACACAGCAGTTTTAAAACATGAGTTTAGTTTTTATAAATTAGGATTCATGCTTCAGCTTCAACTTAGAAGCTGTGTCCTAGTTACCTCTAGGTAGTTCATATTTAATGAAGAGAAAAGTCGCAGATTTCACAGTATACATAAAAGTGACCAGTTATTGTCAAAACTTTACCTGGCGCACTAAATTCAACCCGGCAGTGTAAAAGTTTCGGGTGAAGTTATCAAACTCCAAATTTTACAATTAACGGAGTGTGTTCGCGGCGTAAACTTCCATATTTTAGCATAGGTGAGCGCCAGTTTCTAATATGCCGCAAAATATATAGAGCCACTGTTTCCAACAGAGACTTTAGGACGGCCCCGAAGTCAGCGAACTTTGCTATGATGTAGCAGATTGTTTACCCGTACTGTCAGCCTATTAATAAATTTAAATTTCAATAATGAAAGGGTTAAATGGGTCACTAGTGCTATACTATCATGAATGATCCAATTTATTGCGGTGTATAGTGGCCTTGTTTTATTTTGTTGACGTTCAGAGAAAAATCTACACTTTTTTTTGCCAAGGTAAGCAATTACGAGTTCTCCTTTTAAAGGCTTCCAACTGTGGACGGTTGTTGTTTGAGTTTGATCTCGGCTGTCGCTTCATTAGAAGCCACACTTCTACTGCTAAACTTGCAATGGGACCCACGGGTGCGATCAACTATACTTATACTTGTGTTAATACCTGCGCTCAGACCTGTGTCAAGCTTCGCTGGAGACGAATTTCACTAAAATTAACTGGTTGAAGAGCTTTCTAACACTCATTAGGTACCGATTCTCAACGGAATCGGCAATGAGTACCAGAAAGCTGTCAGTGATGAAAGGCATATTGTTGATAAAAATATGCTAACAATCTTTCGTTAGCATATATTTATAAACAGAATGAATAACCTTTCATCTTCAAAGGTATCGTGATAAGTAGGGTCGTTCGACAAAGTTTACTACAAAATGCCAATCGTTTTCATATTAATGAAAAGGAAACCATTATTCTTCGCCCAGAAAAAGGTATTATTAACTTATTAAAATATTCAAGTATTCGAAATGCTATTGAAGCGTAAATCTCGCAGTCGATCGTAAAAACTGTTCCCTAGAGTGAAGAAAGTAACTCTGTTTCATTGGATCCAAGTCGAACCATTGTCCTCATACGCACTCGGAGAAAAAGACCAATTTCTGAGATTTCCGAAGGGCTTAGCTTCATTTCCTTTTATATCTCCCCAGATACTAAATTCGTTCAGCCAATAATAAAAAATCGTCGGGGACACTTGGAATGGACTTGACGTAAAATTTACCCTCAATCCTAAGGACAGATTGGACATTATAACGCACTTATGTCCTTCGTACAGGACACTGAGCTAGCTTGATTGGTTTGTACAGTGTACAACTATATTCATAAAACATTCGATCAACTTCAGCTAGATAAATTACAAGTTCGTTGAATCGTTAATAAGTGTACGAAAGGAATACAATAGGAGTATTTTTAAGGGATATAAAAATATAATATGAGAGGACTTAATTACAGTATTTTTGAGTAAATTAAAGAACAACATTAGAATGTTTGAGCAGCATGTTTTGCCGTGCTAGCCGTGCACGCTACAGTCAATTAAGAGAAAAGGAATGTAATGTGTGCGAGAGAATTGCAAGCCGTCATTATCAGTTTATATTATTCTAACATGTAAATCGTTTTGCGTAATTATTGAACGTGTGTATTCAGTATTTTTACTTAGCTAAACATCTAAGGAATTGGGGGAGGCCTTTGCCCAGCAGTGGGAAAGTATAGGCTAATTAAAAAAAAAACAAAAAAAAAACGATGCATGTTAAGTGCTTTTGCCCGCGACTTCGCGTAGAAGTCGAAAATGGTTCAAATAGGATTTTTAATTGTTTTTTTTTTTAACGTGTTCTTTTTTCTTCTATCTATTGAGTTTACAAATGTCTGTCAAAATACAATATTATTTAAATCAAAAGCTCTAAGGAGTATTGATGTTCACTTAGAAGCAAATCACCCCCAAAATAACTTTCTACCTCTCTTTTGCCCCGTCAATGGACGAATTTTAATAAAATACGCAACTCGTCTTCCATTGATTCTGTTAAAGAATGTTCATGCAAAATTTAAAGTAGATTGGACCAAGGAATCACGTTGTCCCATACAAACTTTGAAGGGCAAAATTTGTGTATTTTGTTTTTGGGTAGAATTTTAAAAATCCTGGATGTCTACGTCATATAAAAAACATACCCACCAAGTTTCAGGTTTTTATGATCAGCAGTTTAGGCATTGATTGTCAGACAGTCATTCACGACAAATAATTTTATATAGATAAATAAGTATAGATATTTTCGACGATACAAGTTTCAAAGAATGCATTTTTTCTCAAGTCTTGTTTCCGAAAATTTGAATTATTGCTGGTTCCATGGTACATGTAAGGACAAAGTGCAAACGCAGCATTGTGTGGGCACAGTTGACCCATGTTTCAACTCGTTTGTAATTTGGGATGAGGAAAACCGCTTTATAGATCAGGGACATGCTGACGTACAGTGATAAAGAATAAAGTGACTTGATATCACAAATTTTAATTTTGGCAACGCTGTTTATTAATTGGCAACGTTGCGACCGTCACTCATCATAATCACTCAGAATTCTGAAAACAACAATTAACCTTGCAATTTTGGTAATGCTTATACAATATTTATCTATTTTACATTAACATAAGATATTATTTCTTTCGTAAGAATCTTCTTTATCAAAATTCGAAAACACTTGGAAACCTAAGGGAGACAACTTACGAAGCGGTTTTTTTCCGCGGCCGCCACGGCAGAAGAAACGGCTATTTTATTTAAAAACTCACGAGGTGGTTGATTCGCTGCCGCCGCCGCCGCGACGGCTGCGATTTTCGACCGCAAGCCGTCCGCTGATTGGGCGCGGTCACCGCCAATCGACCGCAGAGCCTGCGGGCGCAGACTGCCGAGGCGGCGGCGGTCGACCGCAGCGCCGGTGAGTGGCAGCCGCGATCAACCGCGCACACCGCGGCCGTAAACCGCGTCATGTAAACTTATTTAATTTTTCACATATAAATATATTTGCATTATACAGAAGCTCCGGGCCTGCTACCGTGGCAGAAGCGGGAGAAAACCGCTTCGTGAGTTCTCTCCCTAATAGTTCTTGAAGAAGCTGATGAAGCGTGAGGTGCCGATTCCAATGAAGCGAAAGCTCACCAATATGCGTATCCTGCTTGTTTTAACCCACGGTACTCAAACCTGGTCACTCAATTAAGCGCAAAAGTTCCACTTTAAGATGTGATAAAGAGTAATGGATTTTTGGGTTTAAAAAGAATAGACGGAGTAGGTAAGAAACATCACACAATAAAACCGATATTATAGACGTGGACAAAAAGGCTGTTGCAAGATTAAGAAGACGACTTTCAATAACGTCACTGAAACTGGCTCAAAAAACGGTGACAACCTGTCACCGTTTTTTGAGCCGGTTGAACCTGACGTGCAATTCACGAATTTTTAGGAGCATAAACTATCAAAAATCTATATGTATTATCTATTACATTTTAACAAAATTTTGGCAATACTAGTCGTTGAGATAATATTTATTTATTTATATATGCTTTATTGTACACCAAGATAGACTTGAACTTGAATATTTTTTAAATAAGCCCAAAAACTGGCCTTTAGAACGCGCACCGCGTTAGTTCGAGGCTGTGTGCGCAAAATGAGTGTCTGAAAAAATATGAGAATGAAAAAATTACAAAATCTTACATTGTTCCTGCTGATTCGTAGCAGCTGGAATATCATATGACTACTCATTGGAAATAGGCCTGAATCTTTTTTTGGCCATTTTCCTGCATGAAGAAGCTGGCTGAAGCTGATCCTGTTCGCTAAAATGGAACGTAATTAGGTAAAAACTTATACAGACAAAAAATCACTTAATGCCTCAACAATTTCCATTGATTTTACCTAGTTGACACAAGTTGTAAGGGAACGAGTTAAAGGTAACATGTATCTAAGAATACATACATCAAAAACTGTCATACCCACGTCAAAGTATAAAAACTTAGGTTGTTAAGACAAAGCGCCAGGTAACGGTCTACTGAGCAAGAAACAAACATTTTTATTGTGCTAACGACTGGTGACGTCGTAAAAAAACTAAAGCTCCAATAAAGTAAAGAAAATCCAATAATAATAAACAGGGGTAGCTCTCCAAACACGTTAGAAAAGTCAGCAAAGTAGGGTGTGCATGTATTCGAAACAGAATTGAAGTTATTGAAGCAATAAGGATTGCGTCTTGTGAATCGTGACAGCGGTGTCGGGGCCAGACGCGGTTGGAACTTCCCGGGAAAAGTTTGAGGCAGCCTCCACATATTTCACGGCCACATTACAAAACTTTTATAGAGCTTTGGAGTTTCGACTTATAAAAGATTTAAAGGTCTATCTCTTGGGCGCTATAACTAGCTACAAATCTTGGATTTCCATTATTAGATCTGGCCAAGACATATACATACACTGTCACGTTTTTAATCTATCTTAATTTCTGCCATTAAAGAATTATGTATACGACAATTGGTTCTAAATTACCTATTTGATGGTTAGGTAAGTAAGAGCTATTTGTCGTATACTTATTTTTTGAATGGCAGAATTTAAGATTGATTGATTGCTCATGACTGTACGTCCTTTTTTGCTTAGATAAAATATTGAAGCAAAGTAAACAAAAAATTGATAATACATAAGTAATTTAGACCGTTTTAAATAAGCGCTTACATAAAGGTCAAAACAAAATTAAACACAACACACTTTTTATGAATAAAAATATTATTTTTAATGCTTTGCTGTATTCGAGGATACAGCTCTAATTATTCCCTGACGCCCCTCGCGGGTCATTGTACCCTTAGGACGGGGGAACCCTACAATGAGTACATTCAAGTAGCTACGTCTGCCGAAACACCTCCTCAACTTAATAACACACTTGTGTCTACAGATAGTACGGTAGATTTTTTAACTTTGCATCTTAATTAGCAGAATAATATTATATTCTACTTATTAACCTCCAAAGTTAACTTGGAAAACTAGAAATGTTGAGACTATATTCAAAAAGTGATGAAAATAACATAAATGTTATCTAACCCTAATTCACTTTAATTACGTTATCTAACCCCTCGTGTGCGTATGTCTTTATAATAAACGTAAAAAGAAAAACAAGAAATATTGAAGCTACTGTTTATAAACCTATGATCTTCGGTAGACATTTCGAGCATTTTTCTTTTTTTACCCGACTGCGCCAGAAGGAGGGTTATGTTTTTCGAGAGTATGTATGTATGTTTGTATGTATGTATGTATGTATAATTGTTTGGCACGCTCTGCAGCCTAAACGGCTCGATGGATTTTAGCTTGAGAGGTGTCGTTAGATTCGTATTTACTGTGAGAGTGACACTGGGTATATCAAAATTAAAAAAAAAAACAATATGGCGAATTTTTGGCGCCAAATTCAAATATTTGGCACGCTCTGTGGCCTGAACGGCTCGATGGACTTTAGTTTGCGAGGTGTCGTTAGATTTGTAATTACTGTGAAAGTGATATCGTAAAAAAATAAAACTAAAGAGTAAAAAATAAAAAATGGTAATTTAAAAAACTAAAAAACCCGACTGCTTTTCTGAGTATTTATGAAAAAGCCCTAAAACAAGAAAGTCGTTGTAGCAGTCGGGACCCATTCTAGAAAGTCAGCCGTCTAGTCAGTAGATCTATGATGTAATGGGTCCCGACTGCTACGACTTTCTTGTTTTAGGGCTTTTTCATAAATACTCAGAAAAGCAGTCGGGTTTTTTAGTTTTTTAAATTACCATTTTTTATATTATTAATAGGCTCGCGTATGACCATTATCTCACCTGACTCCAGGCAACGATGTGGTCGAGAAAGGTGCACGCTCTTCTAGAAGTAACCTATTCACTGTAGTTACGAGTATATTATCAAGAAAGACAGACTACGGCAGAAAAACGTACTCCTTAAGGTCTATCCCTACACATCCGTGCCGGGTCAGTGACGGGGCAGCAACGTGCCCATGCCGGCACCGCGCTTCCGTGATCCGTCAGTGGTTTCCTGTCACACACGTCAGTGACGTGACAGGGCCGTGGACGGGCCGACGCCTTCCATTACTTCATTCTGTTTCCTTGTCCAAGGCTAAGTAGCCTAAGTGTTGTGAGGAGAAATAGATTACGAATTTAAAAAGTTTAAATAAAATTTTGACACACCTTCTTAGTTTATTTTTTGTCCGATCTCATTCCATATTTGCGACTCATATATTTTAGGATAGACAAATGGTACAGTACGCTATATAAGCGTAAAGTCTCTATTCATTAAGTCGACAAATTTCAAGGAAAAAATATCAACACGGGCACAGCACGGCGTGGAATCGGAAGGCTCAGGCACGTTGCGGTATCAGTGCTGATACGGACACCTCGTTAACGGCTCGGCGTCGGATGTGTGTGATCGAGTTCATAGAAAATGTATGCGCCGATATTTTTGAAACTCCTGACGACACACGTTGCTGCCCCATCGCTGACCCGGCACGGATGTGTATAGACCTTTAGTTGTACCTACGCACAATAAGTGTGTGTGTGGGATGTCCAGACGGATAAAAGACGGACTTTTATTCGAGGGTTCCGTACCATGTACCGGTAGTGCAACGCCGTACGTCTAGTGATCTGATGATGGAACGCGCTTCGCGGAATCAAATTGTACAATCCCGTTGCACGTTCCCCTAAATGCAAACGATAGAAAACAGACAGGCAAGCAATTCGGTGGTCTGCGGTATCATGCACCATTCAAGAGGCTGGGCACGCCACG
The DNA here is from genome assembly GCA_958295575.1 of Leucania comma. Lineage (NCBI taxonomy): Eukaryota > Metazoa > Arthropoda > Insecta > Lepidoptera > Noctuidae > Leucania > Leucania comma. Next base: position 10,649,684 of record OY282476.1, on the reverse strand, counting down.
ATCGAGGCGGTAAGGCCCCTCTTTGAGGCGTGGCTGGAAAGGCCCCACGGCGTCGTCACCTTCCGGTTGGCGCAGGTGCTGACCGAACACGGCAAGTTCGGTCCGTACCTGTACAAGATTCGTGCGGAGACGACGCCCGGGTGTCGCCACTGTGCGGACCGCCCGGTGGACACGGTGGAGCACACAGTCGAGGTGTGCCCCGCTTGTGAAGAGCATCGCCGTGTCCTCGTGGGGGCGATCGGCGGCGATCTCTCGCGCCGGGGCTTGGTTCAAGCCATGCTCCGGAGCGAGGAGGAGTGGCAGGCGGTCGCCTCCTTTTGCGAAGCAGTAATGCTAGCAAAGGAGGAGGCCGACCGCATTAGGCAAAGGCGCACAAGCCGCCGCCGCCGCCGCCGGGTTTCTGATCCCGACTTCCGGCCACCGTAGGCGCGGGCTCGCGGACGGTGGGCAATGGGTAGCTCGCTGTCCGTCCGTCCGGTAACAGACCGGTCCCAGCTCAGGTCGTCTACGGCGCGCACTGTTCCCGCGCGCCTCAAGGAGTTGTCAGCAAACTGTAGGGGTCCAGCAGGGCCGAAGCCTACTGGGGCCAAAGGTTATGCGAGAGTGTCACCACGGGCCCCGGGACAAAGGTAAGGAACGGAAAGGTAGGTTTTTAGTCAGTAAAAGTCTGACACTATTTCCCGCCCCACCCAAGAGCGGGATTTGTCATTGGATGATTTTATCTACCAGAAAAAGAAAAAAAAAAACCATTCAAGAGGCTAAAGCATCTCCCTGTAATGTTTCTGAGAGATCCTTGAGCCGACTTTCTTATGGAAGTGACGGTGAAGTATTAACATACGAGAATGAATTTTCATTTCACCATTTAAGAGGTTTAACCATCTCCATCATCCTATAATAAGAAGGAACTAGTACTTTCTGAGAAATCGTTGAGCCCACTTCTCATGGAAATGATGGAGATCAGAGTAGTATTAACATACTTGAAATGAACTTGAAAATTTGAATTTCTTTTTAAACTCTTTTCTTGTCAAAAATCATCTTGCTCATTATTTTGTTCTGCCAAAGAACCCAGCTTGAGAACTTGTGAGCTTGTGAACTTGTGAGAAATCAATAGAAATGAATTGCAAACTACAAATAACTTTCATTTCGTTTCGACCGTCGCAAACGAACAACTAAACTCACTCAAAACATTTAACATACAATGTAACTCAACTTTTAAAACAGGGAATGTACAGAGTTATGAAATTATGTCTTAAAGCAAACGTAGTCTAAAATGATCGTTGAGACGAAGTTTATATAGCAGAAGGCAGACGCTGAGGCTTTTAGCAGCGAAAGTTTTAACTGCACAGCGTTTACTCAAAATGCAAATTACAGGCTCCATATAAGCGAGGTGGAGTTAGACAGCCCACAGGATGTGATACAGGGGACCCCAATATTAAACCACACGATAGCGCCATAAATTTTCAACCTGCCGTGTATACACTGTAATTTTCACGTACCTTGATGTTTACACGTTTTTAAGTGTTCGCCTGTTTTTGTTCGACTTATCATCTCCAGCCGTTTGGTCGTAAATATTGGGGGTCATCCCGTGTTTTGGGTTCGTATTATTCAGTTGACCTCTTCAATTGAGCTAGGTTGAGTTGGTAATGTTTTCACGTTTTATTTTTAGTAAATTACTAAGTTAGTGTATTGATATCTTATGCCACAAGATATTCTCTTCTTGTCAATATTTTGGTTATAAAGGCTCAGACACATTACGTAGGCCTACCCCAAGTGTCGCTTCAACGACCGGTCCTGTAAAACTCTCATTCATCTGATATCCGCGACCGTCATCAGATCTTCTGTCCACTTTGTGGGAGGCCTTCCAACGCTAAGTCTTCCGTTACTCGGTCGCCACTTCAGAACCTTTTAGCCCTAACGTACGTTTGTTCTGCGTGCAAGGTTTTTTTTTTTTCAATGACAAATCCCGTCCTTGGGTGGAGGGGGATATAGTGTCAGGCTCTTAGTTACTAAAAACTTACCCAGCTTCATTGCCTTCGTTCCTGGGCCCCGAGGATCACTTTCGCCTAACCCTAGACCCCAGTAGGCTTCGACCCTACTGGGCTCCAACAGTTTGCTGACAACTCCTTTAGGCGCGCGGGAACAGTGCGCGCCATTAACGACTTGGGCTCGGTCCGGACCGGACGATAGGACAGCGAGCTACCCATTGCCCGCCATCCACAAGCCCGCGCCTACGGTGGCCAGAAATCGGAATCGAAATCCCGGCGGCGGCAGCGGCGTGTGCGCCATTGCCTGATGCGGTCGGCTTCTTCTTTTGCTAGCCTTACTGCTTCGCAAAAGGAGGTGACCGCCTGCCACTTCTTCTCGCTCCGGTGCATGGCCTATACTCTACGAGCAATGTGCCCTGCCCACTGCTACTTGTTTTTCGATTATTTCGGGCTATAGCATACCTAATCTACCATTAATTGACAATGTAATGCCATGAAATCAAACTAAATGGTGCCATCTTGTTTGGTTCAGAAGATCCTATGGCCACTATCCAGATCTATCCATCATGACACAAATGACACGAATGTTTCTTTCTATAAGGTTTCCGTATTTCCATTCAAAGATTCAGAACTATAATATAAAAATGGAAATATCTATAGAGGAACTTATTCTAGAAATCTTTTAATTAGTAACCAATTAAAATTCTACCTTTCCTACGGTTTCCATGAACCTGGATCCCACACATATTCACTGCACTCACAAAAGCTATAGAACTCACCTAATTAAAAACAAAATAAACCACCTCTTCTACTACTAACCACAAACCTGTACTATTTTTAGCAACAGTAAATTATTTTTAGGACTCCCAAGTTAGGTGCGGCAGAGTCTTTACAACGACAAGTTGTGGTATTGTTAAACTTTAATGCACTTTGGCACTTCACACAAAGGAATTAAGTACTTTAGTTCGCAGTACTCTTAGTAGCAATTGCTCATTTTATTTGTATGGACTGTGTGCAGCAAGACAGTTAGGTAGGTGTAAGCGTTATTCGTAATGTTGTTAAAGAGGAAGCGTCAAGGTTGCACACGAAATTCAAATTTACTAACATTTTTTACATTTTACTGGTAAGTGAGAGTCTATGTTTATTACAATATGATTACTACTTTAGATTGATATGAACCAGGTGAATTTCTTCAGTCAAACCACGATACTTCATCATGTCTTTTTCACCGTTGTTAAGTTGGGTAGGGTTTAGTGAGGTCAGTATACAGATGCGTGACTGCGTATACTTCATAATCACCTGCAGGAGATAATGTAGTAAACATTTTTTCTTCATTTTTGGATGGAAAATCATCAGATTAGTTCGGCCATGGACGGGCTTTACTAAATAAACCAGCGGTATTTCTTTAGTTTCCCTGTGGGCTCCAAGGCCACGGTGATTCTTTCAAATAGTCCCACAGTTCTAAAAGGTACTCTTACACGATAGTTTTTATATGAGCTTTAACTGGTATTAAGCTCAGAGAGAGTTTAAACCGTCGACTCTCCTGAACGTTTCCATATAACTTCATTATTATACTTTTTCTCCCAAACAGTCACGATCAACTAATCAAAAATACTACATTTAAAATGTCAAATTAATCGTTAACAATTTCTTACAAGAAAGTTTATTTTAGGCAAATCCTTACGAACTGCGGCTGAAAATCTTGCATTTCTAGCCTCAAAAGTAAACAAGGTTACAAAATAGATTGGAATACTTTTCCTTCCGTCGAACAGTCTTATTACGCGTAACAAGGGTAAAGTTGCCAACTATAAGTTTCGTCAGAGATGAGAAGGCACAGAATTCCTACAGTTTGTCAACAGAACTAGCAATTCTACGTACAACGTCCCTAGAGACTGTAAAGTTAGATGTCATTTGTAAAGTGCTTTTCTGAAGTACATTAATTTATTGAGGCCTCTGGATAGCCCTCGTAAATTCTACTTACATGTTTACCTATATTTAGATCTACATACTAGACATATTAATAGTCGAATTCTAGTCAGTTCAGTGTTTATAACTTGTATTGAATTCCAGTACCCATAATTAGATGGTTGGCTCGAGTCGTTTGAGACAATCAAATCGAGCTGTCTCGTTTAAAGTTTGTGTTGAATGCGGTCCCTTTCTAGGAATATGTAGCTTCAAACGGTCTCTCAATACACTTTCTCCTATGCTGGTGAATTTTAGTTCTTTGGGGCAAACTCTGACTGCGGTTGTTCTATTTATTTATTTACCTAGTCTAACACAGACTCGTATTTGGGTACACTATAGATATACAAGGCGACATCGGGACGAACGTGCAGAAATATACTTGAATTTTACCGAAGAGACCGGCCCGTGATGGTAGAAGACAAACGTGCGTGGGAAAAGGAGAGGAAGGCTTTTACCCAGCAGTGAGACGTAATGGGCTAATTAGATTAGATTCTATAATGTATACAAAGTCAGTATGAATAATAAATCGAAACCACAGAATGATTGATTTATTATGGACTTTGTACTGTTTTACGAATTTGACGTGGAGACGGTCTTGCACAGTAAAAGCTAGTCGTAGTATACTACCTATAGACATAACGTACAAAGTAGGTAATTTTTTCCACAACTATCACACACAACGCCGTCTAGTCCCAAGCTAAGCAGAGCTTGTTTTATGAGTTCTTAACAACTGATAAACATACTTATATATTTTTAAATACATAAATATTATAGATAAATTACGCCCAGACACAGAACAAATGATCGTGTTCATCACACAAACATTTGTCCTGAGTAGGAATCGAAGCCACGACCATCCAGCGTAGGAGTCAGGGGATGGGCATAATTATTTAGGTTTAGTATAAAAACTTAGTTAATATTTAAGTTTCTTATGTACTTACATTGTTTTAGAAATCCTTGAAATTAATATTTAAAAAATATTTAATAAAATTGTACTAATTTTTAACCCATAGTTATAATAATTGGCCATTTTTTTGTTTCAATAAAAGGATACAAAAACATTATAAGAGATAAGATACAATCGCTTGATTTAATATTAATATTGAAAGTGAATAAACATCGTTTCCATCACGTAAGTGCTATTGATTCGCTTTCAATAATATTTTAACATCGCATATTTTATCCTAATGCAAATCACCCTTCAGTTAGACATAATGTAGATAAATGTTAATCTGAAAACGAGCTACAATGCATTGGCGCATTCATGGCCGTAACTATAATTTATGATGTGAAATTTTGTTAGTAATAGTTAAATTATTCCAATTTCTAACATACACAAAGTTGTGTTGACACTGTCGGCCCATGTTTGAACAGGAAACTAGCTATTTCTAAGGACAGTTAATCATTTAAACTAATTATAACTTCGTATCAGTATTTAAGATCTTCTTAGTGGAGTATTGCTAGGTGTTTTACCTTCGTCTCACCGATTTGCCCTAGATTTATTAAACTTCAGTCTTCTTCGGTCTTCATTAGAGAAATAACACGAACCTTTTTTTTTTTGATGAGAGTATTCAAATCAGTTGCAATTCAGCTTAATTTTTTTGGCTGACTGGCGTTTTTATTTATTTAAAAAATGGTTTTCAAATGACAAATGAAAAATGTATATTCTGGTTATTCTTGTATAACCCCTATTTTTATTTGAGGTGAAATGTTAAATGGACACAAAATTATCTTACACAGCAAAATTTGAAACCCTTACTTCTAAGCTATCATCTCCAGCTCCATTTGTTCGGGTACTTAACTAAATGTAAACAATTGTCACATGTCTTTTATCTAAAAATTGTCTCAAAATGTTTACAATTAGCTATTTACCTAAACCGATGTATTTTTTATGGTAGGTAAAATCATCCAATGACAAATCCCGCCCTTGGGCGGAGCGGGAAATAGTGTAAGACTCTTACTGACTAAAAACCTACCCCGTTCCTACGTTGCCTACCGTGCTGAGGCCGGGTATTCCTTTCGGAAGCTGACCAATGACCCCAGCAGGCTTCGACCCTGCCTGCCTGCAGCTAGCAGGCTGGGCCTCTACGGTTTGCTGACAGCTCCTTGAGGCGCGCGGGAACAGTACGCGCCGTCGACGACTTGGGCTCGGTCCGGTCGATTACCGGACGATCGGACAGCGTGCTACCCATTGCACGCCATCCGCAAGCCTAAACCGATGTTACATAATTAACTAAATTTAAACAATCTTTGTATGTCTTCAATGCGATTTTTTTTTAAATTATAAGACGTATCAAGATTGTTTACGTTTAACTACCTAGAAAGATGGAGTATAGGTAGAAACTGGTAACCTGAAATCATGTGATGACTTTTTCTACTCTAGGGTGGAGCGAGAGCGCGTGTTAGACTTTTACTGACTAAAATCCGCCAGTGTACTTAATGTTTAAGAACGACGGTATTTTTATAACGCTCACAATTCAGGAATATCTTTAGTAAATTAAAAAATAAAACATCATAAAAAAAGTATCAAGTTCAGTCTGTATTTACCCGACTGCGCCCGAAGGAGGGTTATATATATATATATATATGTCGGATTCCCGATCTATTAAAAAAAATATTGAAATAAAAGTTTTCGAGGGAGATTTGAGAGGGGCGGTACGGCTTTTGATGTCAGACGACTCGTTCGCTCGGGGGGATGCCGACACCCTTGCTTCATTGAAACTTAAGCATCCTGATCCTTCGCGTCCTCTCAATTTTCCACCGGACCCTGACCTTTCTTTAACGCCGTTGTTAGTCACTGTAGAGGATGTCCTATGGGCGCTTAATTCTTTTTATACGGGATCAGCAGCGGGGTTGGACGGGATCCGGCCGGGGCACCTCAAGGAGTTGATTTCTGTGTCAGCAGGGGAGAATGGGAAACGCCTCATGGGGGGACTGACTAGGCTGGCAAATTTCTTACTGAGTGGTCAGTTGAACCCAGGCATTTGTCCGTTCATGTACGGTGCATCACTCTTTGCACTGGATAAAAAAGATGGCGGAGTAAGACCAATTGCAGTCGGTAGTGTCTTTCGCCGTCTTACTGCAAAATTGGCTTGTCGTGCAGTCAAAGAGGATATGGCCCGTTACTTGCAGCCTCATCAGTTGGGTTTTGGCACTCGTCTGGGATGTGAAGCGGCCATCCACGCCACGCGAACATTTGTGATGGACCCGAAGAACGAAGACTCCATAGTGCTAAAGCTCGATATTAGCAACGCTTTCAATACTTTGGAAAGAGACGTTCTGTTGAGCGAGGTAAAGGAAAAAACCCCGTTTTTATATCCCTTCCTTCATCAAGTTTATAGGCTGCCTTCTAATCTTTTCTTTGACAAAAATCTTATTCTTTCAAAAGTGGGAGCCCAGCAGGGGGACCCGCTCGGGCCACTTGTTTTCAGTTTGGCCATTCATAAGGCAATTGTAGAACTAAAATCCGGCCTCAACGTGTGGTACCTTGACGATGGCACTATCGGGGGCAGACCTGAAGACGTTTTTCAGGACTTAGAGGCTCTAGTCCCTCGCCTCAGAGAACTCGGTCTGGAGGTGAATCCCTCGAAGTGCGAATTCTTCCCCTGTAGTACTGAGGCTCGTAAACACTTTTCTCGCTTCAATTCCTTTCTTCCTGGCCTCAGAGAACTTTCATGCTCAAATTTCAATCTTTTAGGATCCCCTATTTTTCTCAGGGCAGTTCCTGAAGCCATTACTTCTCGAACTCGGCTCCTCCTATCTGCTCACGAACGTCTCAAAGATCTTTCTGCACACGTTGCGATTGTCCTGTTGCGCATGTGCTTCGCTCTTCCAAAAATTACATATCTGTTGCGGACCACCCCTACTTGGCTCTGTCCGGAGGAAGTTTCCTCATTTGACAACGCCTTGAAATTGGTGGTGGAGTCTGTGCTTAATGTCTCCCTAGATGGGCCCCAGTGGAGACAGGCGGCTCTGCCAATCCGATGTGGTGGTCTCGGGGTGCGGTGCGCACGGGATGTGGGTCTGCCGGCTTTCTTGGCGTCTGCGCATGGGGTTGCCAACCTAGTCACTGTATTACTCGCTATTAATGGTGACGGGGGAAGCATGCCCTTTGTGTCGGATGCTGTGTCAGCTTGGTTGACTCTCAACTCGGGGGCAGTAATCCCGGAATCAGATCATGTTCAGCGGGCTTGGGATGACATAGGGGTAAAGCTGCTTCAAGAGAAATTGTTAGAGGGTGCGGTGGGAGTCGACAAGGCCAGACTACGAGCAGTGTCGCAACCTGAGTCTGGGGCGTGGTTACAGGCGATTCCTTCACCTCACATGGGCACTCTACTTGACGATGACTCTTTGCGTGTGGCGGTGGCTCTCCGCCTGGGCTGTAAGGTGTGCGAACTTCATACATGCACCTGCGGTTCCATGGTGGAGGCCGATGGCCATCACGCATTGAGTTGCCGGCGCTGCACAGGAAGGTTTCCGCGTCACCATGCACTGAACGACATAGTCCGTAGAGCCCTTATATCAGCAAACATTCCCTGCGTGCTTGAGCCTTCAGGTCTTAGCAGATCTGATGGTAAGAGGCCGGATGGGTTAACTCTGGTGCCATGGCAAAACGGGAAGTGCTTGATCTGGGACGCAACTTGCGTCAGCACTGTCGCCGCCAGTCATCTGAGTCGCACTATGCACACTGCCTCTGCCGCTGCTGAAGACGCCTGCTTTAAAAAAAGGCTTAAGTATGCTTCCTTGGAGCGGCTTTATCATTTCGTGCCGGTAGCTGTGGAAACTCTGGGCAGTTGGAGTACGGAGGCAAAGTGTTTTATAAGGGATTTGGGCCGTAGGCTCGAAGAGGCAACGGGTGACTCCCGGTCTAGGTTGTTCTTGGTGCAAAGGTTGGCTATCGCTATTCAGCGAGGTAATGCGGCGAGTGTTATGGGAACTTTTGCACCGGGAACGATCAGGGGCGGATTATTCATTGACGTTTGACATTTTATTTAATTTGTCTATTTGTAAATTGATAATTTTTAATTTGAAAATTGTTTATACTTATATTATTGACTTTTATAATAAAGAATTTAAACATCTATATATATATATATATATATATATATATTTAATTTGGCGTTATAATCATTCCTTTGTTTAGATCTTTCTACCCTTTCTAAAAATACCTAACCCAAGATTCAAGGCCATAACAGAAATAAACTCCGATCATAACAGCCCCTGACATTTTCATACTCCAAAGACTGTTGTCCCCTTGCTGGGGCTGGTTTCATTGATATTCTACTTCATCCTTTGCATGTACATACGAATATGTTGGTTTAGCATCCAGTCGGGTCCAGTGACACCGCAAAACCACTGCAGCGTCTTAATTTTACTGACACTGAGCTACTGTCCGTGTCACCTAGGAGTGAGCTAGGTCTTACACTGACATAATACCTAAGCACCACTTGGACACTATAAATATTTGAGCACTAGGTTTTAGACTAAATATTCAGTCACTGAAAATTGGTAAAGCATAAATGGTCTAGAATGAATTAGTAAAATCAAAACCTAATTTTAGGTCTTGATAAAATGAAAATAAATCTAGAATCTGAATTTTAAACGTACGAGGCAGACGGTTGTACAAGATAGAGCTTTTAGTGATAATGTATTAGAAATGGATCAAAGAAGCCCTATTTAGCCAGATTATTATTTGCGACTGCACAAATCATCTTTCAAAATAGGTCTTCCTGTCAACCTGGATCCGTAGTTGCCTAAGATATTTCCAGATTGGATTTCAGATGAAAATGAGAGAGCCATACAGGTAACTGGTCAGAACCTTTAATTTCAACTTCATCACGTCATCCGAAAGAAGTGCACTGCCTGGACATTAACCTCCCCCTAGGCTCCCCACAACAAACGATTCTGTGTATCTTGCATCCAACGGTTTTCCGCAACCCTCACCAGGTCATAAGAAGAAAAACGTAGGAAGCTAGTTCATTAGTCCAGCTAGTTCGTCGAGCAGTTACAAAAGTAGTTGGTATTTCTAAAAATAATAAACAAAAATATCTCCCATTCAGTTCCCCCAAACAATCGTTCGAAGCTGTCGATTCTGTGTGTGACACAACGTACTACAGTTCTAAAATAATATCAGTAGTTTATCGCAATATAATCAGGTAGAAACAATAACGTGCCGCACGGCCACCCACTTCGAAATCCCAAACAGAACTACACACAGTAGCAATTATACTTTTTAACTGTCACATAAACTACCCTACCATTTATGATAGAAAGTATCGTCGATACTTGATAGTATAATATTGTATCGTAGGTAGCCAATAAAATAGTTATAGCGCTTAGGAGACAGCGTGGGTTGCTATTTTCATTAGAGCATTAAGTCAACTTGGGGAGGCGGCATTAATCTGTTTACGAGACATCGAGTTATGTAAGCCTATCTTATGTTGCAGTTATTATTGTGTCCGGATATAGGTCTACAAAACACGTACGAAATACTGAATGGATTTTATAAAATTAATTTATTAATGGATCTTTTTTCTTTCATAAAAAAAAAAACTTGTCCCAGACTATGAATTATTTCTGTGTTGTCTGTGTCCTGTGTGATAGTTTGCAAATAAAACATATTTAAGATGTTTGTTAGTCCAAAATAATTTGTCTTTTGGTATATGAAAATTAATATAATTGATACACGAACATCGGAGCACGGGATCCTTTCAAGACTAGTAACAACTATCAACTTGGATGCAGTACTTGCCACCGCACTTTGCTTGCTTGACTCGCTCGTGGTTCAACTATCTATCTAATCTAAGTATCTAATGTGGTGATGTTCTTATTGTGGTGATCTAATTGTGGTAATTACACCAACTTTTATGTAGCCGACAGTGCCGCCAGAGGTAAAATATCAAAGAGGCTCATATCTTTAAAATTGCGATCAAAATTGTCATCAATAAGTTTTGTTTTACTACATACTTCCCTTAACAGACCTTTTTGCGAGACCGGAAACCATGAAATATCTTCTCCCGCTCTAGGCGGTTTTTTACTGGTTTTCCTGTTTTCATTCAGTAGCCCTTTGCTTTTCAAGGTCGCAGTAACTACACCTAAATTGTCAAATACTCTGTGTGAGCAAAAATCAGCATTTTACTGATCAAACCTCATCTGTTTTTTGGAGTCGGTGTAATATCAAAATAACTTGCGAATTAAGAATATTTACTTAGCTCATTTTACTGTTTACGTATCTGGACTTTATTTGCCTAGGTATTTTTTTTATCTTTATTTGCCTAGATATATATTTGCTGTGCTATATATTTTTTCATGTCTAAATACTTACCTAAATCGACATATTTGTTTTCAATTCGCACATTTCTACGACGTAAAAGAAAATAGGTTTCTTTTTATTTGTTCTGTATTAAAAACATTAATATCATTTAAACAAAAAAAAAAAAATAGTTCATATTGTCTAGTTACAGGTTATTAAAAAACAATTGAAAAAGCATTAAGTTCTCATTTATAAATTTTGAAAGAACGGAACATAAATCAAATTTTATGATAGACTAGCGACTGTCAGCGGTTTCGCCTGCAAGTTAATAAATTATTATCCAAAAATGTGTGTTTAATACTCCCGGGATTCCAAAACATGGAAAAATCCCTTAGAATTTAGTACTAAATTATATCCAAATCCATTCAGCCAGTTGAATGTTACGTAAATATGTACTTGGTAACAAACATACGCATACACACACTCATAGTAAATACACATACAAAATGTTCTCGAAGTACAAAATTTTACCTTTATAATATTAGTGTATATGGAACGAGTTTGTTAGCAGAGATATAGTACGCGGCAAATAAGTTGAACCGATTTTCTAGTCCCAATCGAAGTGGGCCGCCCGCAACTACAGCAAATGGTTCAATTTATTTGCCACTTACTATAGCAATATTCAGATTGATTTGCACTCTGCTTGAATTTCAATTTTTTTTATTATTATTATTTATTAGGAACACCAACGACATATCAACAATATATTTTCCATATGGGTTGTTTTATAAATGTTCGATTCTATGCAAATATGTCAATTAGGGCTGTACACAGCTTATACAATTTGAAAATACCTACATATAAATTATGATTTTTACAAAATCATAATATATCAGCAAGACACTGGTCTATCATAGGAGGCCCGCTAGGGCAAGGGCGGACATCTTATCATAGACCAGTGTCATGCTGATATCTCTTTGTGGTGCGCGTGTAACACTATGCGCCGTCGAAGATTCAGGCTCAGTCTTTATCGGACGACTAGATAGCGAGCTACCTATTGCTCGTCGCCCGCAAGCCCATGCAAGCGGCTGGCATAAGCTACTGTTAACATAAATCATCGGTCGAGTAATAATAAATTACTTATGGAATCTATTTTATATTAATACTAGCTTTTGCCCGCGGCTTCGCTCCCGCTCTACCCTACCCTCCTCTACTCTACCCTACACTACCCTACTCTACCCTACACTACCCTACTCTACCCTACTCTACCCTACTCTACCCTACTCTACCCTACCTTACCCTACCCTACTCTATCCTACCCTACTCTACCCTACCCTACTCTACCCAACCCTACACTACCCTACATTACCCTACACTACCCGACTCTACCCTATACCAATAAATGAGCAGTTTTTTTTTTACTTAACGTTATAAAAAATATCCAACGTCCTTCTGCTGGTTCTGAGCTACCTTCCCACCAATTTTCAACCAAACCGGTATGGCCGTTCTTGAGTTATAAATGGTGTAACTAACACGACTTTCTTTTATACGAGTATATAATATAGATTTGATAATTAAAGTTGACTATGGTTATCGTAAGTTATACTCGTAAGCAATGTAAGCACACATTAATCCAAATAACATAGCGTAACAAAATTCTTTCTTCAATAAATCACCTGGATATTTATTCACCTGTAGAATGTAGTGGAGAAAATATTTCAGTTGCTCCTACTAAAGAAATGTACCTAATTCTTGAATTATAAGATAGAATAAAAGTTACTACACATATTGACTAGCGCTTTGGCCACGACTTTGTTTGCGCAGATTTAATATGTTCCTGGATAAATTTGAATACCCCTCTTTTGAGCCATCTCGTTCAAAGGGTAGTCTTGGATTTAATTAATCAACCGCGAGGAACGATGGACCTGAGGGAAACCAAGAAAACTACTGAGTGGGTTCATCCTGAATCCAATAACCAGGTCAGTCAGAGAGGGAATTCTACCATAATAATTTTCTCAGTGATAGCCTAGAGTTTGAAAGTTCATGTAGTACACGGCAAATAAGTTGATCCATTGGCTATATTTACGTGCAGCGCCCCACTTGGAAAGAAACCCGAAAATCGGTTGTAATTCTCGTCCCACAATTTGAAAATCATGACGGTCTACCTTGAATGCGCAGTAACCGAGTTTTGGGTCTTAATTGAAGTGGCTGCGCGAGTCCATAGCAAATTGTTCGACTTATTTGCCGCAATTTTATGAGGTTGGAAAATATAAAATAAATTAGTCTACCCGTGTCACTCTTCAAACTCTTTCAAACATTCCCACAGCTCTATGGTGTATTACTTAGTACATCTGCAAATTGTACACTGTGTACACCCCTATTTTTTAATTATGGCAAATACTTTAAGGGCTTATTAAAAAAGGTCTTGTTATTATTTGCACACAAGTGTGTGCTATAGCACACACTTGTGTGCTTAACAATATGTTCTATTTCAATGGTTAGTCAAAGGAAGTAGGCTGCCATGACCACGATTGGGAAAAAATTAGTCCTTTTTTCGACGGTAGTCTTTTCCTTCTTTGTGACAACTATGTTACAATCATTTTTAACCCCCGAAGTTTGAAGAAGGGATCATAAGTTTGACGACGATGTCGTTCTATGTGTGTTTGGCTGTAGAATCGTAACTCCTAAACAGGTGACCCGATTTCTTTCCTACATTAGACGAGGTAAATACGATGGTAATTAGAATATCGACACGACAAGATGTTAAGCTGCTTATACATGAACGTTCGGAAGAATGATTGAGACCCAAAAACACAATAGGCTACTGAAATACACAGTCGGGTATTAGTTAGTAAAAGTCGGGAGTAATTAATTGAAGTTAATTGATGTAAAAAAAGCTGCTAGACTAAATATATTATATTACATAATGCCTATATGTAATGAATGTCAAAGAATACGCTTGGCAATGTAATTAATGTGGTAAAGTCTAATCTTTGCTTGGGACATAATTGTTTCTTTTAGAGTGTGATTGCAAAATCACTTTTGACAGCGAGTTAGTGCGTGACTTGGCATTTTTTTTTAATGTAGAATGTTTTTTAAATAATAATAATTAGGTACACTTTCCCTTTTCACTTTTCCCTCTCCAAGAGAGGAGGCCTGAGTCCCAGCAGTGGGAACATTAAAAGGCTGATGATAATGATGAGGTACACTTTTATGCTACCAGGGCTGCAAATTGTTCGATAGAGTCAACATAGCCCTCACTAAGAGCGTCTGAAAGAAAACTGCGGGTTTTAGTCAGTAAAAGTCTTAGGGTGTTTTTAATATCGTGCAGATTTCATCATCAGCCTTATAATGTTGCCACTGCTGGGACTCAGACCTGCTTTCTTGGAGAGAAAATTGGCCGTATTTTTGGGTCCTTTTCGTACAAGTATTTATTGTAATGTGTGCAATACGCACGCGGGGCGCGTTTTTTTGCCATTTGTAATTTTCTGCATGCTTGCTCCGCATGACATTAAAACACTCTTATACTCCTTCTCGCTCTACTCAGAGCGGGAAAATTTATTAAGATAATTTTCCACTTAAAAGAAAAGATAGATTTTTGTACCAAGTTTCAAGCATATAGGTAAATCTAAGCAATAAGATTTCAATTTCCTATAAAAGGTAAATTTCGAAAAATCCTTTTTTAGTTAGAAATGCTGTCTTACACACACACCTAAGACATGCCGCCGCACCCTCGTCGGAGGTTCCCTAAGCATCAAGAGACTTTATCTAACATAAAATAATTTATTGGGAGCAGTGGTGGCCGAATGGTAACGAGCCCGACTTACGAGTTGTAGGTCACAAGTTCAAAACCAGCCAATTATATTAGTTTGTGTAATTTATTTCATCATTACTGCTCTCAAACGGTGAAGGAATACACCGACATGTCCCAGAATCAAAAATTTGAAGACTGGTGACGTTGTGAATTACAGCTCATTACCTCTACTAGAGAGGAGGCCTGAGTCCCAACAGTGGGAAGGTTGACTGGTAGAGAATGCCTTGTTGCATTAAGTCCGCCTATGTACCACTATTGTACATGAAGTTTAAATAAATAAACATTAAAATAAGATATTGGAACAAAGTTCACAATCGACCGAATCGCTTAAAAACAGAATAACAAACTTGTTTTCGACATGATAATTTAAAAAAAAAAAAAACGTGTATTACAAATAAGTAACCAATACGATTATCTTTTATCAAGAACTCGACCTTTGAAATGACCTCATGACCCTATATATTTAAATAAAATTATGGAGAAGATTTCTAGATATTATTAGAAGGCCCGGTCAATTTACCAACATAGAAATTGGAACGATCATATGTCAAAGTTATCGATTTATTGAATTTAAAAAAATCAATAGAATCATTAAAAAGATCCATTAGAATCTCCACAGTGACACACAGCTTAGAAGCTGTGACCAACTAGAGTTGGTCATGATTTTCTTCGGTGCGAATCGCTCAGCATAATATGCTGTCTTCAATCGCGAGTAAGTTTTTATAAACTAAGTAATAAAGAAGTGCATACACACAATCTTTATGTAAAACGACATACTTCTTTGGCCACTAGTCAAGAGTCTTTCCGAAAGAGCTCCAAAGGATGGCAGGCACCGTTGGGACCATCACAGCGAAAAATGGCGAGACGACTTCGCCGCATACTATGACGACTGGTTCGAGACGCTACGAGGGAGGAAACCGCATACTTTTTTTTTGAAATGGGAAATCAGTCAATGACTTTTCCCGCTCTAGGGTCGAAAAAGTGGACGCGTCAGGCTTTTACTGACTTAAACCCACCAGTTACCCCTCACGTTCTAGGACCCTGGCCAGTGTTTCGAATGAATCCGCAGGAGAAGCGGTGGCTGATCAATTGGATATGACTAGATTAAGAGTACTAAAAGTGTAAATATTGAAGCACATCACACACTCAAACACATTGCTTATCTAGAATCCATTTGATTGATCCACTGAATCCCAGATGATTGAGATTTACCTAAAAACAAAAAATATGTTCTATTTTTCGTATCGTACCATAATCAGAACGTTATCAGACATGTCAAATATAGAGTCGTGGTTGTTGATATTTGTGATATCAAAGACGTCTTCGGCGCAAATAAACAACTTATCGCAAGAAATGGATGATATGTCTGCATAGACATATATAAATCGGTCTTATGAAAAGAAATGTAATGTATATTTTCAATAGGTACTCACTTAAAATGGTTTTTTGTTAGCTAAGTGTAATTGTTTTTTGAATAACATTTTACTATTTTTTAAATTTTCAATATCTTTAAATTAAAAATATGTGCACTGAAACTCTTTTCATTCCTGCTTTTTAATAACACTTAAAACGAACGTATCAAGTAGAATAGAATCAGTCGCGTGAACGCAACACCGAACAAGATCTCGCGATACAGCGGGAAACAATAAAACCATCTGCACACTATTCCAAAAAGGTTTACCTTCTAGTAATGCGGAGAGGAGCGTTTGCAGGGGTCTTCCACAATGGTTTGAAAGAGCAGTGAGTGCGCATGTTCACCGCGGCACATCGCCAGCCGGCCTTACAGGCTCTCCAGTTCGCCGACGGAACCCGGGGACGCCGCGTCAACCCCGTGGCCTCGCGCTCTCGCCCGCAATGTAAACACTACAAACTAGTTCTTTTTTTTAAATGGTGCAACGTACTTGTGACTTGTGTGAAAAGTTTTAAAAAGTTTACGCAACAATTGACGGTTAATTCTCGTGCATTTCTTTGGGTAATTATTTTAGTATATTCTTATAAAGAAACTTTTATAAAATAGTAGAAATTTAGTACTGTTTATTTTAAATATTTTGGATAAAATCTAGAAAATAATTGGCTGTCGTCATCATTATTGCTAGAAAAGTTTACAAAGTCACACGAAATACGTATAAAAATTAGTTTTAATGCGTATTGCGACCACTAAACGCGGCTCTCAGCACGCAACGTCGCCGGCGCTTTCATAGCGTGAGACTTATTTTTAACCCTTTTCTACCACATAAGATTTAGCATTTTTACTTAGTTAATAAGGATTAATTCAAATAATGCTGGCCTAGCGGAGTATAAGCGTACAATATTAGAAGTTCTAGGAACGAAAATAGTTTATATTAGTTTTGTCAGAGCAATTTGGTTTAATTAATTTGAATGAAGAGAAAACTATTTTTTGTAGGATCTCTGCTTTTGTCTGTCGATTAAAACAACAATAAAATACGTCAAAATAAAAATGTAAAACGAAGATTAGTCTAAAACCAAGAACAATAAAGCAAGTTAAATGAAATAATTCAGCGAAATCTTCTCTTTCCTCTTCCTTATTTCTCTAAATATTAATTTCCGTCGTATCTGTTTCCTTTCCCGAGTTTTCTCCGCTTGTCAATTTTTGTTGAGTTGCCGTCGGCCGCATGTTTGCGAAATCATTCAGAAGGACAAGGTTATTAAAAAACAAAATGAAATGTAATGTCTTCCTGTTTTTCATTAGGGGCATTAAGTAATTCGACAGAAGAGAATAAATAAAACCGATATCTTTTATTGATCTGCTAACTTTTGCCAGCGCTTTCACTCGTGTGAAGATAAAAAAAATCCCAAAGGTTAAACACCGAGATAAAAACTATTCTATGCGCTATTCCAGGATATGGTCTACCCGTATGCCAAATTTCATCTAAATTCATTTAGCCATTTGAGCGTGAAAGATTAGTAAACATACATAAATACATAGAAACTTTCGCCTTTATAAATATTACTGTGAAGTATGATTCAAATCTTAAATTCGGTCACTGACATACTTACAATGAACAACCTAAACTGCTAGATCTAAAAAAGTGCAACCAAGAACCCTTTATAAAATAAAAAATGAGAACTAAGCAATAAATGAAAAAAGGGTGTATAAATTTTTCGAAAATGTATACACCCTTTTTCAGTGGCAAATTAGCAAATGACACCTCCCGCTCCGGATGAAGCAACAGTGAGTGTCAGACTTTAACTAACTAAATCCTAACAGTGAAACACAGGATTAAGTTAGTTTAAGTCTGTTCTTAGTATTCTTAGTATTTCTATTTGCGTTCCAGGGACACGGCAACTATTTTAAGTAATCCCGACGCCCTAAAGGGCCTTAATACATAATTTAGGCATAATAAAACTTTCTAAGTTTGAAACTTCTTCAATTTAACTATTGAGAAACCCATCTGAAAAAAGGGCTTGTAAAAAAGAAAATTTCCTCAATATCAAGTGTATTAATTCAATCATTTACGTAAACCTTTTGTTCGTAAAGTTCCTCCTGTTTCAATAAATCGATTGTCCGGATCACTACTTTCAATCAAATGATGGACGGACTTGATTGGAATACAAATTTAAACAAGTACTTAGGTTCGCCCATGTAATCGGCTTTAAATCAGATTACTCCATTCCTTAGGTGTCTCAAGATTGACATAATCTAAGGAATTGGCAATAGCGTCTGCTTTTATCGTAAGAATTAATATTAGAATCAGCAATCCGCTTGCCAAGCGTGGAGATGGCATAAAGCCTAAACGATTGGTCGTTAAAACTCGCTACTGAACTCCATTTAACTACATTATCTTTTCCATTTTCTTTTATATTCCGCAACTCATCCTTAATTTCATCAACAACAATCTCTTATTCAATCTCGTCGCGTCACGTTGACGTCCATGTCTCAAGCCTCAAATCCTCTGACATTAGAAGGTAATTGGGCACAAAGCGGGCACAAAAATCTTGGTTCCAATTCCCGCTACATGTCTGGCAAGACTCTCGTCTAAATACGTGACCCTTCAACGTCACACAAAACAATTTGGGAGCATCCGAATTTGGACAGCGGCTGCATTTCTCCTTCATATGTCGGAGTCAGCTTCGCTACTGCGGCTTTGAAATATTACGAGAAATATTGTAAGCATGTCGTGTTTGAATAACGCTTTTGGTATGTTCTGGATTTCTTTGGTTGATTCACAGCGGATTATCATAATGTAATATCAAGTGTATTCCCCGAAGACAATGGCTGACGTGTGTTAATTAGGCAGGTACACGCACGTTTTGGTTGATCGTTTTGATGAAAAACATATTCATTAGGCTTAAATATAAGTCGTGATTCATCATGTCTGTAATCTGGAGTGATGGTGGAGTCACTGACTTTTTTTAATTACTTTTCGCGGTCTAAGGCGTAGCGAGAGGGCTATGAGTCTTTTACTGGCTAATAACCTACCTATATTCCTTTAGTTGCCCTTTGCGGTCTAGGACCACGAGTTAGTTTTTTAGAAATCATCTTCTGGCCCTAGTTTAGTAGTGAAGTCACTAGCTAGAGTACCGTAGATTTTTAATTGACCTCAAACATACTACGATAGAAAAAAATAAAGAGAAAGAAACGATTGTAAAAATTTGAACCATTATTATGATCAGTATCCGCTTAACTTTGTGTTATTTAGGTCAACTTATTATCTTGATTCAAGGGCAAATTTTTTTTCTACGTCTTGAAAACAAACCGTGCGTTTGTGATACAAATGACGCGATCTTGAAGTGATAGCTAGGCTCACACTTGTCCACTACTCCACTGGATGGTAAGCGATGCGATGGTGGGACGACGATGAACAACGCTAGAAGTTATCTAATCCTTTTTGACTTAAAAACCCTAAGGTGGTAGCTATCTGGAAACACAGACTCTAGCAAGGATTTTCACTCCTTAGCTGTACGCCCAATGAATGTACATATTCCCAAAACGTTTTGTACGTATGAGTGGGGTGTTCATCATGTACCGGTGGTATATCGCTGTTCGCCTGATGATGGATTGAAGGCTATTTGATTTGTAGTTTCGATTGGATAGCGATAGACTGAAAGTCTGAATAACCAGTAGGTAGATATATCCCTTGTCGTATTATTTACTTGGTAAATTTTGGTTGATTTATTAGTAGATATTTGTAGAAAAAAGAGCTAGTGTTCTTTTTTGTTCCGCTGTATCACTTATCTGCAGGAGACTCAAGTTTACCGACATAGCACGAAAAATCGCCAAACTAAAGCGGCAATGGGCAGGGCACATTGTTCGCAGAACAGATGGCCGTTGAGGCCGAAAGGTTCTGGAGTGGCGACCACGTAGAGAAAGACGCAGAGTTGGAAGACCTCTTACAAGGTGGACCAATGACCTGGTAAAGATTGCGGGAATCCGATGGATGCGAGAAACACAGGACCGTTCATTGTGGCGACATTTTGGGGAGGCGTATGTCCAACAGTGGACGCCTTTCGGCTGAAATGATGATGAATGATGATGATGTCTCAATTAGACTAGAAGCTAGTTTCGGACATACACACACAGAAAGAAAAACGTTAGACAAGTATTAGATAGATGGTAGGCCGCCACTTTCTCTTTTTTAACCAACTTCAAAAAAAGGAGGAGGTTCTCAATTCAACTTAAGCATTTACAGTCAAAAAGTAACATTTGATGAAGTGGAACTGATGAAGAGAACCAGAAATGGCCAACAGAACTTCATACTCATTCATACTAGTAAATACATATCACAATAAAGATAATAGTTAAGCAACTATGACAATACAAATAAATGAATGGTTCTAAATAGTTATGTTAAAAATGGTATCATCAAAGTTACCTGATGATGATGGAGCCGGAAAATATGCACTGGAACTCCGTAATAAATCAACGTATTCTTGCCGTGTTTGGGCTTATTAGAATTGTTAATGATGCACTTTGTCTATTGAACTGATCTGATGGTTGAGCCGGAAGATGGAAGGTAGACACGGGAACGTCATAATAAAACAATGTATCCTAGCAGTGTTTGGGTTTATTGAAATTATCATGAGAAATAGGCACTCTGGTTATAAGTGCATCGCAACTATAAAGTGTGAAATAAAACACTTTTTAAGTTTTTACAAAAATAAAAATAAACGACTTCATTATAAAATCTTTATTCATTAAAAAGGGGGATATTTTTTTTAAGGAATACAGAACTCTAGGTACAGAGAGAGAGACTGTCAGATTTTTAATGATTAAAAACCACCTGTGTTCCTTCAGTTACCCTTCGCGTTACAGTTAACTCTTTCGATATATACCTGCAAAATCCACTAATGAAGAGACTAAAGTCATACAACAGTTTTGACTTTCTTAGTCTCCACTTTTCCACTAAAAAACGCACTGACAAAAGTAATTCTTCTTTCCTGTCATTACTCTCTAACATCTCCACGCATACGCACTTATGTCATAAATGTTCTATATTTTTTTTTTATCTTTTATATATATTTTTTTTTATTTAAAAAATATGATACCCATACTTGTATCGCGAATGTGTTCAAGAACATGTAAATTCACATACACTTTTTTATTATTTTAATTTCAATGAATCTACAAATCATTTATTTTTGTTGTTTTAACTTTAAGCAATAGTGTCTATTCCTTGTGTGTATACATAGGAACTCTGTGTGTTGGTGTGTGTAATAACCGCGATAAAGTTACACAAATACAAATCTGCTGTTATTCGGTACAACTTTTTATGTACAAAGATGTATTTCCCAATGAATAAATAGTTATTGTTATTAAATACGTCCAATATGTAACACTTAGGGAAAATGAGGAAATCATAGAAAGTTTTACTTGACACTAAGTAGTACAGTATCATCCTCCTCTCTAGGAGAGGGAATGAGCCGTAATCCACCCCTCAGTGCGGGTTGGTAGATGTTATATTTCTTCGAATTTTTGGTTCTTGGACATGCCGGTTTCTTCACGATGTTTTCCTTAACCGTTATGAGAGCAGTGGTGATGAAATAAATTACACAAAGTAATCGCCTGGCTGGGTTTGAACCCGTGACCTACAACTCGTAGGTCGGGGCCGTTACCATTCGGCCAACGGTGCTCTGGTAAAATCAATGCTAAGTCTAAAAGATAAAACTATAGTTAGCACTAAAAATACAGTATACATTTCTGATAAACTTTAAAACTTCCAACGACCAACATTGTCCACTCTTGATCTGCCCCATTTCTACACTTTCGAATTCTCAATTCTTTTCACTGACGCAATCATAAAATTTCATTACAAAAGATACTCTGCTTTTCTATAAAACGAGCATTTTTCTGCACAGTTTTCAGAAAATACGTGGAACATTTTACTCTTTAAAATAGTCTTTAAACAATGATTGCAAAAGTTGTATTTCTTGCCGAATTTTACAGTGAAACGAAAAAGCGCCCGAACGAAGAGACATTTAAAAAAAATAATGAGGATAGGGCTTATTATGCCTGTGATGGGTTTACAACCTGTCTGTGCTTAAGTACCTACTGTAGCGATGTTAAGCCTCCACTTTAATGTTGGGACAAGCGCCAGCCTTTTGCATAAAAAGTGGCGTACCCACTACCCATCGTGCTCTGAATGCTCAAGGATTTTTTAAGCAATTTGTGAACGCCTGACATTTTGACCGAGTGAATTTTACCGTGCTTACACCGTAGATGAAATGTAGCTTTGAATTTTAAGACAGTTATAATTACATATCAACCCTTTTGAGGAAGAAGATCGTAGGCGAAATTTTGCAAATTGTCGCATTATTTTTGCAGGAATATAAAATAGAATTCTGTTCCCTAATTAAAAAGTGTTAATGACAGTACCAGTCTAGAAAATATGACTTCTTATTCATACGATTGCTGATCTATTAGAATAGTTCTTATTAACATTAATATAAACAATTTATAATTGGGGAAGAAGAAATCCCTTTCTGTAAAAAGCGCAAACTGTCGATTAGGATGTTCTCTCAATCATGATGTTAAATAAATTATGACTAATATAATAGATTAGCAGTTTTATTAACAAGTTATGCAATTTTGAGAAAAAAATTATCCTAAATAGTTTTTTATTAAGAAAGAAGAGAAACCCCTTCTGCAAAAAAGCAAACTATCGCTTAGGATGTCCATCCTGAAAAGGCTCTAAATCGACAATAAAGCAATTATAATATTATGTTAATTGGACTCTAAAAAATGGACTATCTTAATAAATCAGTTGTTGTATTAATAACAAGTTATACAATTTTGAAAAAGATATTGTAATAAATACTTTTTAAATAAGAAAAAACCCCTTTCTGTATAAAGCGTGATCTGTCACTTAGAACGTTCTTCCTGAAAAGACTCGATATGTTGCCGGTTTTCTGTACAAAAGTTGTTTAAATATTCATATTTATATTATTTTTCTTCTTCGTGTTGACGTTCTATTAAATTTTAGTGGTCACTTTACTTCACTATTTTCACGGCACAGCCAGTGGCAGCATAGCTAGCTTTAAGTGCCAGTTTTGGAGCAAGAAAATAGGTTGCATCTGGTTTTGTCCTTGTAGACATTTACTCGTTAAAATAGGAAATATACATGAAACAATATATTTTTAATAGCTAACCAGTTTTATCAATAAATATAAAAAGTAGAATATTTCAGTGATAACAATATATTTAAATTGGTAGAAAAGCAAACGAGATATAACAATCTTACTCTGTTGAATACCGTAATTAGAGACACAATAGAAAGACAATAGGTGTGCGGACGCCGGCGTCCTCTCGGGGAATAATGAATTAACTTCAAAAACCACTTTAGACTTCCCATTCTTATTAGCAGCTTTGAAGCTTTATAACTATATGGTTAATTTTGTAAAATATCTTTTATGTTTTTAAAATTATTTAATATAGCAAATAAAAAAAATAAACTCTATTGTTTTTACAAACTGAAATGAAAAGACAAATTCGCAAGAGCCGAGCTGAAATCGTTATGCTTATACTTAATGTATGATAATAAATCGATTACAATGCATTTAAAACGTTTCGTTATAGTTCGCATAATGCGACGTTCCATATATGCAATGGAAATTAAACAGGCTCTATGAGAATGGTTCTTTGTAGTCTCTCTGTACTCGTATAGTGTTCCGCAAAATATAGTACCCGGTAGAACTTAATGTGGCTAGCCGCACAGCGCATACCGAGCTTGACCATAATATCGTCCAATCATATGTTATTAACCGTAGCTTCTGTAATGTACTCTGAACATTATAGAAGCTACGGTATATTTGTATGTATGGATATTTGTTACTTTTTCACGCAAAAACTACTGAATGGATTTTAATAAAACTTTACAATAATATAGCTTATACATCAAAATAATACATATAGGCTATAATTTTTAAAAATATTATGAGATTTTTTCCAAAATAAAACGATAAATGTCAAGTAAGTGGAAAAAAATTCAGGTGCCCGCACTGCGTCTGCAATTCATCGGAACCGATTTTGATGAATTTTAGTAAAAAGATAAATCTTAGAGAAGAAAATAAACTACTCGAAGTACAAATCCTGTGCAGACGAACTCGTGAGCACCAGCTAGTCTATATATAAAAGGAGAAAACAGAAATATCAACATACAGCCGAAACTAGCTATGTGAAATTTTCTTTTTATGATATAGGCGAGCACTAAGAAAGAAAGTTTTGGAAATTCAAAATGTAAGGGACGTAAAGGGGGAATTTCAGTTTTAAACAAAATTTTATTACATTTGCCAACATTCTTGAAAGCTAGCACAAAAACTAACCTACAATGATATATTGTAAGGGAAGACACACTTTACGCGCTAACATCGCAACCAGAAAACCTGGACTCGAAACTCACACATCTATAATCAGTATCATCACAGACACTGATCATAGATGTGCAAACCTACAGTCACTGATAGACAAGGACAGATATAAGAGCCGGCGCTGTCGTGTGAGCGAAATCGCATTAGCCGCAATTAGGCGACGAGCCTGATAACAGCGGTCCACGCACTACAGGCAAGTCACCTATCTTCCGCTGTTTTGATTTAATCTATTTATTATTTTGTATTTAATTTTACAAGCCATATCTAGAAATTATTTATAAGATGTGGAGAAATGTTACCTTATTAATAATTCAAATTAGATTCGATTTGAAGTGCTTCTAAGTTAAATATTTTAAGCATTAAAATGAAGATATGATATTTTGGTCACTATTTAGAAATCTTATTTCTCGGCCACAACTAAACATCTAGTTTGTCTAGTAAATTAAAAACGCGAAAGGTTATTTTGTCTATCGTTTACTATGTGCATACTATATGTATAACAGCGCAAAGGACGTTCCTACATCATATCGTGATTTTTTGCGAAGACATAATTAGTACCGAAATACAATCAGTCGTTCCGTTGATCTAGCAAAAAAAAAATGCCTAAAATACAAGAAAAAACGTAAATTAAGCGTCTCAAGGAATGACTTTCCAATTTAAGAAAGTATTTTTAGGCTGGCTTCCACTTAGTCAACGGTAAGCTCGACATCTCGTGCTGAATTTTTATTAGATCTCAGTGGAACATTCCACTTCTACCAAATATTTATTTCACGGGAAAAATAGAACTTAAACAGCAACTTCAGCCACGATATATTTAGTGCAGAAGAAACGTTGTCTGCTTCTGGTATGCGAGCTCTTGGAAACATTTTTAAAAAGATGTATAACATAATAGAAGTGTGCCCCTTTGGTAGCAAGATTTCACTAGGTACCTACTGTGTTAGTTAATTTCCTCGGCCTTTTATCAAATGGAACTGTACTTAAATGTGAGCGTGGTACCACTTTGCAAGCTTTCATTTAGTTTCACATGTCCCGATGTTTGTTTGTAATCAAATCTTGCAACGGTGAGGAGATTGTTGATGAAATTATTAAGTGACTATGATATATACCAACGAAATAATTGTACAAGTTTTTTTTTTTTTAAGTAAAGTTAATGGACCAGTCTAATTTGGTAAAAAATCGTCACAATTGGAAACTGAATTGACTAGATTTTTTACTATAGTAAATTAATCATGGCTTAGTTTTTTTTTGCTTGCTTGACGTCATGACTTTTGGCTAAATTGAACTTTTATGTTGCCACTAATACACCCCTATTTTTAAATTAGTGCACAAAAAAATGGGGCTCAATCAGAACCCGTTACTGATCATATTTGTGTAGTCAAAAGTACAAAAAACGAAATCCCAAAATTGTCCACGAAAATTTGTCATTATTGGTAAATTCATAATTGAATCATCATTCATAACAACTACTACTAGAAAATACTAAGCGCAGTGTTTTTCCATTTTTATTGTCATTTTTTTCATTCATAAACAATAAAAAATTGAGTGAGATTTTGGGAGATAAACAAATGCTCATAGCTTTGCTGTTTATGAATATTATTTATTGAGACTTTACTTAAATAATAAAAAGACCTTTTCTAATAAGCCCTATAAGTATTTGCCATAATTAAAAAATAGTGGTGTATAAATCTTGTTCAAGTAACATTATATGCTTGGATTTATTTAATGATAATAAATACTTAAGAAATTTATTTCCAAATTAGATAAACATAACTTCAATTTCTTTGCGTTTTTTTTTTACATTAAAGTCGGTTATATTTTTTTTTTTTGTAAAAAATATTTTTATTTCACACTTTATAATTGTAGTACTTGTAGTAGGTACCCGTCAGCCAAACTTAAATAGATACCTTCCGCCATTCGGTTCATCATCAGATCATGATGATAATTCTATTAATACAAAAACGGCTAGAATACGCTGATTTATTACATAATTCCGTTTCTTACCTACTTTCCGGCTTCATCATCAGATCAGTTCTATGTATCCACTCCCCTTCTTCCTTCAGTCAGTCACCGACTACATGTATAAACATAGCAATTTTACTTGTTACGACAGTTTTGCTATGTTTTTTTGAAGAGTTCCGTTCTATATCTTCGAAGTTCATCATCAGATCAAAAAGATATTTTTATGGGACCAATTCGGATCAAAATAAAAAAAAATAATTTGAAATA
This sequence comes from Leucania comma, assembly GCA_958295575.1. NCBI lineage: Eukaryota > Metazoa > Arthropoda > Insecta > Lepidoptera > Noctuidae > Leucania > Leucania comma. Next base: position 10,622,617 of record OY282476.1, on the reverse strand, counting down.
TATTACAACGAAATAATTTACATTACTTATAAATCTATTGTATGTTATGTTTCCACAGTAGCTTACATTTTATCAGTAGTAAAATAACTGTTCCCTGATCAATGAAACGAGCGTTTCGATAGACTTTGTATAGAAAATATGTCCAACCACTATATTATTGTTTTAAAATAAAAGTTAGGTTAGTTCATTTTCTGATATTATTGAAACTGAAATTGGCCCTTCAATAACCTAACACAGAGAGACAAACTCGCGTCACAAACAACTAGCATACGATCCTTGCTCGGCCATAACAGTTAGGCCGATGTTTTACCGTCCCCCATAATAGGTATTGTTCGATTCATCGAGTTAACTTAACTGTCCTATTTACCTACAAGCCAGATGGGACGTGGTAACAACTGAGATGGTTCGGGAGAAACGAGGTTAGATACGACTATAGACTTATTGTGGTTTAAATAACTTTTCCCACTATGCCCAGCGTTCAAAGGAGACGTTCAATAAATGTATGGAGATTGGGCTAAAAATATCAAAATATTTGAACAACAATCTTACTTTTAAAGGATGAAAAAGCGTAATCGTCTTGATTTTTACATTACTCCGTTTTTTTTAAATGTAAAAGTGTATAATAGATACGATAGTTTCAGCTACATATTAAATAATAATATTGCGTAGGAACGAGTTTTGTTTTCACTGAAATTTTTTTCAGCTTTTTAAAAAAACGGAGGGCTGAATTTTTTTTATTTAATCATGATCGAGTAGCATAATAAGTAAGCTTTCTTATAAGGTATATCACATTGATGTTCAAATTTCTTCGGAATAACAGCCCATTTTTGACCTCTCCTTTGAGGTTAGAGTTAACTCTAATGACGTCATCAGAGTAGATACTCTACTTTCGCATTTTTAACGTGTACGTAGCGTACTCTGTACCTCTACCATGAGTTTTAAGCAATAGTATTCGTCGCTACTCGATATCGACGCCGTAAATATTTTATATGGCAAATTTTGGTTCTGCAAGTGACCGCTAGAGGCGCTGCAAAATTTGCCATACAAAATATTTACGGCGTCGATATCGAGTAGCGACGAATACTATTGCTTAAAACTCATGGTAGAGGTACTGCTCGGAGTTACGGTGCCTTTAGAGTTAGTTAGGTTAACTTTAGAGTCTCTCATACTCGAGTTATAAAAGAACGACCCTGGGTTGCAACTCGAAGCATTTTTGAACGATTGGAGTAGCGACTTTACCCTACTCTGGTTATTTTTGAATGCAGGGCTGGGTGGAGTAAAAGAGAGTATCAGACTTTTACTGTCTAAAACTTACCTGTGTGCCCTTTGTTTTCCAAAATGCGGCAACCCTGGTAGGCGTCGGCGCTAGAAAACCGCGTAAAGTTTGTCGACAACTCTTTGAGGAGCGCATGGAACACCACGCGCCATGACTCGAGCTTCGTCCTTTTCAAATGGCAATCTACCCATAACTCGCCGTCTACAAACCCATGCCTCCAATAACCCGAAATCTCAACGCCCCATGCGTCTACTGCCTGCAGATGCTGATGCCTTACGATGGTCTTCTCCCTCATGCTCACAACTTGTGATGTGAGTGCTATTCATATAGATAAAGACGGGAAAAATCCTTAGTATTGGCTTGGTTATATAACCGACCATTACAGAAGAGGCAAGGTCTAGTACCTAATTAATAAAGATACAATTAGTCCAAGGACAAGAATAATAGGTGTAATCAACTCAGTTGCAGACCAGTAGCTAATTTAAGTTAGTTTAGCTTAGCTCGCCTGAAGTAATTTTTCCTACTTGTGTGTAGACCGCGAATTATGTAAGCATTTTCTCTCTCTTTTGATTGATGGACTTGCGTTTGAGCACTACCTATGTCACTTGATGATTAGTGATAATGTAGTCGACGAAGGAGAAAGCTTAGGTACCTTAAAGCAACCTATTCACCTCTTTTAAAACTACTAGAAACAATACAAAATAAAATATTATTTTTTTTGTAATAAATGTCCATGCATTTATACCTACTAGTCAGCTACCTGCGTAAAAAATATTTGAAAAGATTAAACTTTAAGAAAAAATCAAAATTAGTATTACAAACACTGGAGTATTAACGGTATTAAAACTATTCTATTGATACATTTATACTATCACGACTTTTAAATTAATAAACCAATTCGCAAAAAAGATTTACGAATGAAATTAATTGAGTATAGAAAAAAAAAATAATTTTATAAAGTTTTTTTTAATTAATAGGATAGGATTCGACATACCAATATTGAAACATGGTTGTGATACTAAGAAAACACGTATACACATTCTATTTTCAGGTTTTATTACTTAACTATTTGGTTTCAAATTACAGTCAATAGTAACATAGTTAGCTTTTAAAATAATTGAGTCAGCCAATTTTCTGTGAATCGGTACAAAATCAACACAGCCTTTGGTAGCCACTCGTTTTATAAAAATATAGTTTTATTTAAATTAACTGAGTTCCCTGAATTTTATAGCTATTAATATCTAAATATTGGATCAATCTATGAATACATCATATTAATTTGATCAATCTTTTGAAATACACATTAGCCAATCATCGACAGCGTGCGGTTAATTTAATTGACTGAAGTAAAATACAATCTATTTTAGGTCTCACAAAGAAATATTTTCAACCGGCAAAACACTATATTTGGCAACGCTTTATCGCATTGTATCTGAAGTCGCACTTATCGAAAATTGACACGTTTAAACTTTAATAAGTAGATATTGGCTCCAATTCTTTTGTGCACTAACTAAACTTATTTTAAAACACCGCTCTCTCTTACAATAGTAATGTATAAAAAAAATTACAAAACAGTACAACTGACTTCAATTTAAAAAGAAACACAAAAAAGTGCAAAATCACTTTAATATTGGAAGTCGGTGTTTCTATAATAGTTTGGTATCTTCGTTATTTAACATCGACTTTCCAAATTAAAATTATTTTGCACTTTTTTTGTGTTTCTTTTTACATTCCTCAGTGTATTTTTGGTACGGTTGTATTTCTTTGTGTATTTAATAATAGTACCTACATTGTGATCCAAGTGTGTAATGTAAGTGGTTAGCCAAGAACGGTAACCATACATTACTCACGTGTATCATACGACGTTTTTCAATACACTTGTGAAGAAAAATAATTTAGCTAACCATTATCACAACAGCAAAACTCGTAACATTTTTCACAATATCTGTTTTCATAGGCGAGCATCAATTTTTTTTTTAATTTGTCCATAGCTGAAGGCTGGCTATATAGTCTTTTGATCAAATTGCCAAGTAAATTTTTTGTTTTCTTGCATGAAAAGTTTCTACGATAATGTCATTTTTAGTGACAAGAGAATACGGATATAATTAAATACTGCAAAAACATTTTCTAATGTTTTTGCAGTATTTAATTTTATTTAATTATAAATACAGCCAATGAACTTCACTCGAAAAAATCACACCAAAAACCGCGCGCATCAACGAACGATTTATATATTAAATGCTTTGTTTTTAAATAAATCGTTTTTACAAGTCAAAATGGTTGAAATTGCATGAAATAAGTAATAAGACACTAATTTATATTATTGAACGAACGCAAAAATAATTTTTTTTTTTTTTCGTGTTTAAAATTTGATTTGCGAACAAGGAGGTTGAACAAAATGGTTATAGCTACATTACAGCACTAGTGCGTAATGGTAATCAAATTGTCACAGTTTGGTAACAGGTGCCATTATATTTATTTATTTATTGAGTAGGCACCTCAACGACTTACCCACTAAGACATATATACCTAAGTGTAGTGCAATAAGAGACACTTTCTGAGCAAGTGTATTGAAAAGGTTTTTTATTTCACACTTTTTAGCTGTGGTACCCTTCAGCCAAAATTAAATAGGTACCTACCGCCATACAGTCCCATCATCAAATCATCATTACAATTCTAATAATACCAAACAAAGCTAGGATACATTATTTTATTTGAGAGTTCCGGTGCCTACCTTCCGCCTTCATCATCAGATCACTTCGATGTATCCCTGTTCTTCCTTCCTTTTCTTTCAGTCAGTCACCGACTACACGTATAAACAAATAACAAAGCAATTTTACTTGTTACGACAGTTCTACCATGATTCTATAAAGAGTTCCGTACTATATCTTTGAAGTTCATCATCAGATCAAAAATATATTTCTATGGGACCAATTTGGGAGTATAATCTTTCAATCAAAATAAAAATTTCCAAAATCGGTCCACAATTGACCGAGAAATCGGTAAAAATACATAACAAAAAGTACTTACAGCCGAGCATAGAACAACGTGAATATAAGTTGAACCATCATGGCAGTCGATCTTGAATGCACAGTAACCGATTTTTGGGTCTCAATCAAAGCAGAGGCCGGTGCGTAACCATAGCAACTGGCTCAACTTATTTGCCACGTAGGTACTTTAGCAAGAATTTTACTCATATCAAATTGGTCAGAATTTTATTTGCCATATAATTTTAGACGTGATTTCAGAACGTGTAGATTAACAGTTGGGTAATAATGTAAAGAAGGCATCTCGTAAATTAATTTGATTTGATTTGCCCCTGTCAAACTAATTCTAAAAAATAAAAATAAATAAATTTTAAATTATTTGTAGAAATTGAATCTACTCGTAGCTGCTAGATTCATCGCAGCGTTGATTTGGTGGATTCGTTTCTCAAAATAATTTTGGTCATTTGTATGTAATTATATAAGTAAGTATTTATGCATTAGTTTTCTATTTGTTTTATTTTTACTTACCATTACCATGCACCTACTATGCACTACCCTAAGGTCGACTGGTAGAAAATGCCTATGGCATTAAGTCCGCCTTTGTACACTAGTGCATAAAGCTTTAATAAATAAATTCTAGTTTTAACGATTAGTAAAAGAGAGAAATAGTTTAAAATAAGTTTAGTTATTGCACCAGAGAATTGGCGCCATTTTTACAGACTAAAACAGCTACCTTCTAAATCATAAGAAATGAGTAGCAACCTAATATTGATTTTGAGCTTACTTTAGATCAAACCAACCGATTTTCTTTTTTAATGTCGCTACACAAAGAATAGTGATTACCTCACCATGACACGTTGGTAAAGTGCGATTTGCTGTTTACATAAACAAAAAATATATCTAGATTGATAGGTTTATAATTATTTAACCTCTTTTTGGGGTTCCATACCTCAAAAGGAAAAACGGAACCCTTATAGGATTACTTTGTTGTCTGTCTGTCAAGACCCTATTATATATTTCGGAAATGCGTGAAGATGTGGAGTTGAAATTAAAATCATATACTTAGGTCTACAGTCTCTTGAAGCTGTGAAAAAAAATCTAACTTAACTAAAAAAAGATACGCCCGTTTACGTCGCAAAAAAAACGTGTACTTTTTTTAAACGGGCAACACTCCCGCAGACCTAAAACCATGAAATTTGGCATGAAGGAAGGCCTTATGGCACAAATATTGGAACAAATCTGAAAACCGAAAATGTATGGTAACGTTACGAAAAAAAAAATATAGTACATTTTTCGATTCTGAAAAATCTTCGAGACTCGATTCGAGAATTGAATTATTTACACAAGTCAGTTGGTACGGGACCTAAGTGTGCGAGTCCGACTCGCACTTGTCCAGCTTTTTTAATGTGAGAACAGCGTAGACTCCAAAAATCCATAGTTTATTTTCTATTTCAATCGACTTTTTTTATTATTACTTATAAAAACGTTCTAAAAGGTTTGTAATCGGGCGTACAGCGCGCATGGTGTATTTCAGTGAGGTGACACGTTAGTTTATCATAAAGTCGTAAGTCACCTTTTTATGAGTGAGAAATCATGATCAACATGATCCTACCCTATCTGGATGGATCGAGAAAACTAGTCAGTCTAAATTGGACGGACTAAAATCAACCACAATATGTTCTTTCAGTTACCCTTTACTCTTTTGCGGTTCCGGGTTACGGTAACTCTTTCGAGCATTCCCGCAGTAAGCCATCTGTCAGTGCATTTTCGTTTTTATGGAAAATTTTACCACATCAACTTTTTTTTATAAGATTGTAAGTAACAGTTAGTACAGTTTTTTTTTTTGGTGAAATTCGTTTTCTTTTCCATACTTAATTAAAAAATATTTGTGATATGAAGTATCGTTCTTAATTATAATGTATGTACTGTACTATTCATATAACTCCTGATTTAATACTATAGTTGCTATTAAAATATTTTCATAAACACTTTTTAATTGCTAAAGAGAAAGCCCATTTCTGCAAAAAATCAAATTGTCACTTAAATGCACCTTCCTAAGAAGGCTCAATATTGTCTCAAACAGTTCCTAGCCAGTAAGGAATTTTGTTGCTCTGTAGTGGTATCTATTTTAGTAACTAAGGTGAACTTTCCATCTTCGATAATATTCAATTACTCTCATTAATTTGCCATCATGAAAGTAAGCTGAGAACATAAATTAAGTTCTAATAATTAAATTACATGTACACCTACATAGATGGATTAAATGTAAGGTTTGGTTAAGTTTTCAATATAATTATTAGATATATATACCTTCTTAATTGTTAACATAAATCTTGCATTTTAGAATGAGAATAATTTGCGTTTATGTGAAAATAAAATAAATCAGTCAGAATCTTTCGGCATAAATCACGAAGTCGCGGGCAACAGCTAATTTTGCATATTAGAATAGCATAATCAGCCGTTCTCACTGCTGCGACTCAGGCCTATTTTCTAGGAGAAATAGTTCATAATCAGGCGATCCCAATGTGGATTAGTAGATGTCACATGTCTTCAAATTTTTCGTTCTAGTATCCTAGAACCAAAAATTCGAATGCCGGTTTCCTAACGATATTTTCCTTCGCCGTCATTAGAACAGTAATGATGAAATAAATTACACAAAATAGTCCGTCTGGTTGGGTTTGAGCCTGCGACCTACATATCGTAAGGCGCGATCGTTATCACCGGGCCACCCTCAAGCTGATGAAGTTCAGATCATGAAAATGTTTCTTTGGGACCAGTTCAGTAGTGTAATCTTTAAATAAAAATTTAAAAAATCAAAATCGGTCCACATGTCTTAGAAATCGGTCAACATACATAAAAAAATGCATATAGCCAAATAGACCTCCTCTTTTTGAAGTCGGTTAAAATAATACTTTACGCTTAACTTTAAACTACACTTTAGAGCTACAACTTCGACCTCGCCAGTTTATAATGACAAAAAAAAACAACACAAAAGAAATGAGATTGACAGCAAAAATTATGATGACGCCATCTTCCGGCTATTACTTTATTTTACTTCGCCGCTTTGTGGTGCGACAACGGAGAGTCCTTTTATCGCCACTTTACTTTTGGTGGTGCCTAAAAGAATTGTACAAGGAAAATAACAACATTATATTGCTGTACATTCACTCTCTCACCTAATGTGGTGATTATCTCGAGACCATTGATTAAGGCCATATTACACAGTTCTCTTATACCTTTTATTTTGGGTGAAATAGTCAAATTGAATCGTGTAAACTTGTTTATTTAAAGGTCGGGTTTACATATTTATATTCCATTCGAAATAAGTTTAGACAACCGAATTAAACTTTTATTGCGTTGGAAGTATGACAAACGGCGGCTTCAGTAAATTGTTGGTATTGTAACAACTTTTTTTGCATTTAATGGCATCCTTTTGTCTACGTATTAAAACTCAAAATCGGTTGAACGGACAGAAAAGCTTGCTTGGATGTCTAATATTCTTTATTTATTTTTTTGAATCAAAGTCAATTTTGTTGAACTCCATATTATGATTACCATATAAGTTGTATTTTTAGTAAGAAATCAATTAAATTGATACTGAAGTTTGACGATAACCTAGAATATAACCTAGCTAGTTGGAACATATATACTGATACTTTGGACATTTATGGTCTAAAAGCCTTTAGTATGTAGTCGAAGATACTTCCAACCCACGGTTTCTCTTGAACAGTACCCAAAAAAACAAATGGTACATAATCTTTTAGAGTAAGTAATTTCTAAATTACGTCGTTCTCAGAGGCTCTATGAATAAAAACTGAAAACAGAACGAATAACGAGCGAAATTGTTTAAACTCTGAGCTAACCAACTAGCTACTTAAAAATAGTATTCAGTCCCAGTGAGATTTGTAAATGAATGGCGGGAGGGCGGAGTGAGGTACTAATGTACGGACGTTTTATAAATTTTATGTTCAACGTGCCACTGTCCCTCGACCGCTGGTTAGGAGACCTGCTAACCAACTGAAAATTTGTAGAGAGTGACGAAATAATAAAGCAGGTAGTTTATACGTATAAAAGAAACAGCAAATATATATTTTTTTTAATTGAATAAATAACTTCTCCCTCGCTAGATACAGTGAGAGAGACTTAAAAAAACTCGAAATAATTTATATCATAGGCTTATATGAGCACTTATGAAACGTCAAAAGCTAAAGCCAGGAGAAGAACGGGTAAGTTCATCATTATCATCATCATTTCAGCCAAAAGACGGCCACAGCCGGGCAACGGCCTCCTCCAAGAATCAGCAGAACGAACAGTCCTGTGCGACCCGTGACTCTAAGTCATTGCTCCACCTTGTGGGAGGCCCTCCAACGCTGCGTCTACCGGTGCGCGGTCGCCATTTCAGACCTTTTCGACCCCATCGACCATCCGTTCCACGAGTAATGCCCTGCCCACTGCTACTTAAGTATTTTTTACTTTGGCTCGCGTTTGACCTTCATCTCACCTGATGGTAAGTAAGTTTGGTGATTCTTCGGACATGTCGGTGACCTTGGTTTTTCTGCGGATATCTTCATTCCTGATATGATCACACAAGGAAACTCCGAGTATAACCCTAACTCCACGGTTAATTTAAAAATAAAATGATTGATTTGACAATATTTCCACATTACAATATTAATAGACTTTTATTGACTAAAACATACTGGGACATAATTTGTTTCAGTTGCCCTTTGCGTTCTAGGGCCACGAAAACTGTTTCGGGCAGTCAAGGAGCCCAAATCAAACAACACAACCCTGAATTACCCATGAATGGGTCTATAATCTCTAAAGGGAAATGTAAATATACTTTTTAGCAAAAACTCTGCAATACCTAATTGATATTTGGATGTAAAGAAACAGTAATTAGATTGTAGGGTTTGCCTTCCAGCCAGGCTTCTGTAGATTTCTCAGAAATCCTATTACAGTCTTATTTGTAGAGCTGAAAACATTCCCGTTTCCACAGTGAGATAGACTAATGCCATTGTAAGAATATGTGAATTTAATTTTCTGATGCTGCCTTGCAGTAATCCAGTTCTTAACGAAGCTTGAAGAAGGAATCCATCGCAATTAGACTTTAAAGATAATGCTGGCTTGTTTTCACCGACGCTGCATTTGATGCGTTTTTTTTTTTTCTTATTTTGAGGTTTTTTTCGTAATACGACTATGACAACCCTATTATAATACATATTTATATCTAACACTAAATCCTTATTAATAATAAGGCTAGCTTATGAACCTCTCCTCCTCTTCGTCTTCTTCCTACCCACATTACTTGGGGTCGGTGCAACACTAAGGCTAGCTTATGAACCTGTTGTATACAAAATTTATTATTGGTAGGTGTCTCGATGAGTGCTTTGTTTTTGTTCTGATGTTATAATATTTGTAAATGATAAATGATATTTATTTTGCAAATAGGTTTTTCAAAACCACTTTTACACGTTAATTTTTTTTGTCAGTGTATACTAGATGAGGCCGTTGTTTCCTAGCTGACTACCCTGAGAAACACCGAAACAAACTCAGGGGTCAAAGTCTCTTTTAAAGTCCATACAGCAAACATTTAATGGTCAAATCGTATGAGAACCATGCAGATTAGTGTCTAAGATGGTCTTTTGAGGAAAGAACCATACAGATTTGAGTGGACCTGTCCAGTCAGTGCAAGCATTTGTCAGTATTCGTATAGCTCAACTTAGGACTACTGTCCTAAGTTGAGTTGAGCTCCTGCTCAACGACCCGAGTACCCGACGAACAAAACCAATGAAAGGACATTTGGGTAGGCTGCACAAAATACTCAAATTGCCAGACATACGTCAAAAAAAAAACAATGATCGACATAGTCCTCATATTCACAATTTTAAACGAAAATATATAAAATAAAATGTAATATTTAACAAAGTAAATATTTGTGTCAATGATGAATTTAAAAAACGAATAAGTTCATACCGTAAAATAAAAACAAATATTAATGTCAAATTTATTTATTTATAAATATAAACAATTGTCAAATTGAAAATTATCAATTTACAAATAGACAAATTAAATAAAATGTCAAAAGTCAATGAATAATCCGCCCCTGATCGTTCCTGGTGCAAAAGTTCCCATAACACTCGCCGCATTACCTCGCTGAATAGCGATAGCCAACCTTTGCACCAAAAACAACCTAGACCGGGAGTCACCCGTTGCCTCTTCGAGCCTACGGCCCAATCCCTTATAAATGTCAAATTGTAAAAAATCGTTATCAAAAAAGAATATAAAAAAGCACAATTGAAATATACATTGTAGAGTGTACTGGAGCAGGTCAATCCCAAGCTTTTTTGTCCTCAAGATAGTATTTTATAGTGTAAAAAACCTTTTGCAAAAGTTCTCGCTTTACAAATGATTTGAGTTTATTAAGTTTCAGTTCTTGAACATGACTAGGAAGTTTATTATAATAATGTATATGTCGGCGCATGATGGCCATCGGTGTCGACGTCGCACAAAATTCACAGTCACAGTAATATAGAATGACAGGAAACGTTATAGTGATAATAACAAAATACCTTACTTCAGTTCAAGGTGTTTATTCCGTGGGCGGCGAAAGAGTGCCTTTCTAATCACATTATATCGGTTTTACAATATTAATATGATTTATATAAGCACTAGCTTTTGCCCGCGGCTGTGCTCCCGCTCTACCCTACTGTACCCTATTTTATTTATTTAACGGGATAAAAATTATCCTATATCCATCTCCGGATTCTAAGCTACCTCCCCACCAATTTTCAGTCAAATCGGTTCAGCCGTTCTTGAGTTATAAATATGTGAAGTGTAACTGACATGACTTTCTTTTATATATATAGATATAGATGATGTTTATTCCATAAAGGGTGAAAGTAACTTAAAGCCCAAAGGCTATTATGTATCTACCTAGTTTTGGACCAATGTTCATTCAATTATGAATTACCTCTCTAATAAACAGCCAGTATCTAACTGCCATTGCATTATCTGTTCCATTGCACACGATAACTACAGAAACAAAAGGAATACAATTACTCCTTGTAGACAGCCAGTTTGTTTTGCAGCCTCCTTTGACTTAATAAATCGAACGCTCCGGACATTTGCGTGGCAAGGGAATTATTGAGGCGGACATTTGGACCGAATTGGACCAAATCGTTAACAGGTAGATATGCTGGAGAACCAATTTAGAACCTATTGATGAACGCTTGTTAAACACTTGCTAATCGGCATATATGTTATAATTAATTTATTAATAATAGGCTTTAAGAGCGCCTTCAAACTAATTGCAAAGTGCCGCGCAGCGGCGGTTGCAGCTCTGCGGCCGCGCTGCTTTGTTGTTCCATATAAATAAAAACCTTTTTATTGTTTTGTTAAAACTGTATGTACAATAAAGAATAAAGAACGTGAGACTGCCACGCTACAACCGCGCTGCGGCCGCTAGTCATTTATTTATATGGAATAACAAAGTACGGTTAATTTGAAGGCGCCTTTCTAACAGTAATTTATAATCTAAAGTAATAAGGATAACGCCATCTACGGGTATTACCAGAACCAGCATAATTCATTTCAAAATGACATTTTACTATGAGATGGCGTTGTAATCGATTTTTTTTTCGTGACTTTTTCTATCTTTTCTCACCGTTCAAACCTGCTCCAGTTAAGGTTCAGACCTTCTCGAGTTATAGCGAGACTAACGAACAGGTAATCCTTTTTACTTTTTGGATAGTACATATGTACTGTATCACACAAATATTTTGAAGGAGATAGTTTCTGAGTTTTACCGTGTATTGGAATAGCGTATAGGATAATTTTTATCCAGGAAATATCAGCTGACATAAACTTGTAATATTGTAAAGCTGAAAAATTGTTGGTTTGGTTGAACACGCTAATCTAAACTAATGACTTGAGTAAAAACGTTTAGTGTTGGATAGCCCATTTATTGAGGAAGGTTACAGGCTATTTAACATCACTCTATGACCAATTGGGGTGGAGCAGTAACCAAAGACACGAGTTACACTGCGGGGACAGCTACGAGTACTTTCTAATATTTGTTTATGACATCGGCTATGATTGTTTAGCTTGGGTGAGGCCATCTCAAAAGCCTCCCCCAAGCTCCTCAAGTGATCACGGTTGTGACATAGTGAAAAAGACAGTGGGCCTCGCAGAATGAGAGGTTCTCTGTCTTCTTTCATTTTTTTCCTTCTCTAGGATACCACTCTGTAACAATTTTAACCCACTTTATTATTTACTCTCTTTACTCTTAATATAGAAAATACAATACACATATCTACTGCTAAATTTTTCATGTATATTTTTTGTCAAGAGTTGAGTACTGTCCACAGGAAAGTATAATACATTTCAGTCACGTTAAAACCTTTGACTCACAGTAAGTGTCATAAATTTTGTGCGTAATTTTTATTTTTGACAAATGTTGTCCTGGCACACGCAAATACAGTTAAAAAAGCGTTTGAGCTATCTTTCTGTTTATTTTTCTTTCTGTTTTGTTAACCGTACCTACTCGTATTATTTATGACTAAACACATATAAGATCTACTCGTTGCGTGTGTAAACCGTATTGATTCAGGCCAAATATCAGGTATCCTAACTTTCTGCTTGTTATTTATGGCAGTAACTTGGCAAACACGACACAAGTAAGGCTAATGTATGAAAAACATGTGTACCTACTTTATATTACCATTTTATTTCGTAGATAACGCTTAATTTACTTTTTGGGGCTTGTTTTGACGTTGAATTTTTGGCATGTAAGCAGGCAGGATTATTTGTAGATTCAACGGCAAATCAAAGCTTTTTCTAGTTTTAAATTAAATTTACGAGCACAATATAAGTAGCCAATTCATGTTAATGGGAATTTGGAGGTGTTAATACTGTTAATTGTAATATACCTTTAATTCTGAAGCATAATCAAATTATTTGCACCAGAAGTCCTATAGCTCAGCATAGCGTCATATTTTTTGACAGCACGGTTAGCGAAGTGGTCAAGTGAAACCCGTAATTTAGCCGAAACTAAAAACCGTAACCATGTGTTCAGCTCCTTGTCCAGTTTCGGCCGTTAACGACACTGAAACTGGCGTGGTAACAGAAAAACTAACAAAAATCTAAAGTAATATTTCGAAATTGTTATTCTTAACTACATTTCGATATATTGTGACGCTTAATTTTGTAGTCAACATTCATCTAATACTAAATAAATGGGTAAATTCATAATTAAACAAAATTTATAACACAAATAAACGTATGAAACAGTCAGTTTGTAGGCGTCTATTACCACTGTCAGCTTAGAAACGCTGGCTTTGGTCAAACCGGATATTCAGAAAACTTTTAGCCAAATGGAAGATATTTTTTTTGGCTGAAATTAGCCGAAATCGAAACCGAATCTTCGGTTGGTCTATGATAGAAACTATTTCTTTTTCGGTTCATAGTAGATACCTACACACATACCTACCAATCTACCCTTCGACCACTTATCTTCTGATATCAAACACAAGAAAAAACCCCAAGGAGTTATGGTGTTCATCTGAAATCTTACGAACCTATATATCTATTTACCTAGTACGAGTATTGATCGATCATGCTACGTTGATCTTTGCAAATAACAGTACCCAGCTCTATAACTACTGCGATCTCTCGCGCCAGGCCCTGGTACGGGCCATGGTCCGAAGCGAGGAGGGATGGCAGGCGGTCGCCTCCTTCTGCGAAGCAGTAATGCTAGCAAAGGAGGAGGTCGCACGCGAGAGGCAACGGCCCACAAGGCCCAGCCGCCGCGGGGATTCCGATTCCGATCCTGATTTCCAGCCAACGTAGACGCGGGCTTGCGGACGGCGAGCTATGGGTAGCTCGCTGTCCGACCGTCCGGTAAACATCCGGACCAAGCCCAGGTCGTCAACGGCGCGCACTGTTCCCGCGCGCCTCAAGGAGTTGTCAGCAAACCGTAGAGACCCAGCCTGCTAGCTGCAGGCAGGCAGGGTCGAAGCCTACTGGGGCCAAGGGTTTGCTTCCGAAAGGAAAGCCCGGCCCTGGTATCTAAGGCCACGAAGGAACGGGGTGGGTTTTTAGTCAGTAAGAGTCTGACACTATCTCCCGCTCCGCGCAAGGGCGGGAGATGTCATTGGATGATTTTACCCACCACCAAAAAAAAAAAAAAAAGCTCTATAACTGCTACTATAAAATATCGTCTTTTTCGAGAAAGTAAATCATCAAATACTGCTCCCTCTATGGTGGAATGAGAAGGCTTGTCAGACTTTTACTGATTAAAACCCAATTGTGTCCTTCAGTTGTCCTTTGCGTTCTAAGGTCACAGTCACTATTTCTAATGTTCCCGGACACTGAACATAGCCTTAACTAATTCGTGTCTTCAACACAAGCCTTTGTGCGTAATTATTTTGTTAAGGGTTTAGCCTTTAAAGTGGATTTCCAACTAGTCGTAAACCTTTCTAAGGAACAACTGTAGTTAAGACTGACACATCTCGGCACTGACCCATGTCTTGTCACTGAATAGATAGATTCAGAAGCCCATCTTCAGATAACAAACCTAAATAGGCACGTGCGTTTATGGAGAATAAGTATGTAGATACTGCAAAGCATATATGTGCTTTACCGAGATCAATTTTTTTTTGTATTAGGAATTGATAGGATTGCGTTTGGCCACTATCTCGTCTGATTGTGCGTGAGTTAGAAGCAAATTAGGATAAGGATAGGTTTATATTACAAGTATAGAGAGTGCCCCGCGGTTTCACTTGTGTCTTAGGTTACTACTCGGATCGTATAGGTCGCAGTGTAATGTTATATACCTTCGTCAATAAATAGGCTATCCAACAAAATTTTGACAATCGACAAAGTTAGACATTATAATATTTACGTAGTAAATATTCATCACGCGCTTTTCTAGCTATGGCTATTTCCACTTATTTCTTTTTATTTTTATATTAGTATTTTTTCATAATAAATCTTTTAAGGTTGATTGGCTAGCAACTATAGTACCTGCGATAAACTCAAAATATGCCAACATCAAGAGCACTTACATTCATTGCACGCGAAGCGTATCTATGTGCCTGCAGTTGCAGTCTTTGTATAAAACTAACTAAATGGAGTTGGTCTTCTGTGTTCTTCCTATTCTGTGACTATGTCCCGTGCAGGTCTTACTCGGCACTTAACTAACTACGCCACTAACTGAGAGAACTAATTGTTTGTACGTGAGCGACCAAGATAACTAGGTCATCGACTATTTTATTTTTAATGGAGTAATAACAATTAACGATATCTGTTGTGATATTTTATGATCATTCACCTACTACTCGTACGTCCGAGTTGAAGGGTAATGAATCTAGCCGGTAGGTATTGCTTTGATAATTACCAGAGGCCACGGCCCTGGAACGCAAAATGCAATTGAAGGAACACGGGTTTTTTTATGGTAGGTAAAATCATCCAATGACATCTCCCGCTCTTGAACGGTGCGAGAGATAGTGTCAGACTCTTACTGACTAAAATCCTACCCCGTTCCTTCTTTGTCTTGGTTCCAGGGCCCTGGTATACATTTTCATACTTTCCCAAGGCCCCTGAGTAGGCTTCGGCCTTGCTGACAACTCCTTGAGGCGCGCGGGAACAGTGCGCGCCGTCCACGACTTGGACTGTTACCGGACGGACGGACAGCGAGCTACCCATTGCTCGCCGTCCGCAAGCCCGCGCCTACGGTGGCCGGAAATCGGGATCGGAATCTCGGTGACGACGGTTGCGTGTGTGCCGTTGCCTGATGCGGTTGGCGTCCTCCTTTGCTAGCATTACTGCTTCGCAGAAGGAAGCGACCGCCTGCAACTCCTCCTCGCTCCGGAACATGGCCTGTACCAAGGCCTGGCGCGAGAGATCGCCGCCGCTGATCGCCCCCACGGGGACATGGCAACACTCTTCCCAAACGGGGCACACCTCTACCGTGGGTTCCTCCAAAGGAACACAGGTGGGACACACAGTAAGACTCTTCTCGCTCTACTTACAGCGGGAGATAAGAGAGAAATCTTTGTTACTGAGAATATTTTTTTAGTCAAAATAAATAATCATAGTAGAAATTACCCGCGCCGTCGTGACGGCAAGATGGCTGCTCTCATAATATTATTTACAATTTCAGGGCTCCTGTTAAAGCTACGTAATTTAAATACCATATAATATATACGTACCTGTTAGTACCTACATTTGGCATAAATTAATAAAGCAGCTTTCCATTAAGGTTGTCAGCTTAAAGTTTTTTCGCCACGCTAAAGCTGTTACTTACCTTCATGTCTTATTTTCTACTATACTACTTTATATTTATTTCAGTACAAATCGTAAATTTATTCAGCATAGTTTCAATCATTTTGGGAATCACTCATTCTAACCCATAAGGTTACTTGATGGAATTTATCAAGACACACCCGCAAAAAAGATTATGCGACAAACCTTCACTACTTTTCAGAGGGCGTTGACCTTTTAGCTTAATGGCTCAAGCCAATATAGGTACCGCATGAATATATGTATTCTCAGAAGGCTTCATCTAATATTACGTAAACGGAAAGTCAAATCAACATATTCCAATTCGAAATAGGTACATGAATAAAGAAGCAAAATTAAATTTTCCTTAATGTTTTGAGAACCATGTTACGTAATCAGCCTCATAGTGTCCCTATTCCTGGAATCCAGGCCTTATCTCTAGGTGAGGGAATGGGCCGTAATCTACCCCGAGGACCGAAGGCAGGCTGGTGGATGTAACATGTTTCAAATTATCATCTCCTGCCCTTAGATGGCGCGCGAGAGTGTGTCAGACTTTTACTGACTAAAACTCGTTTGTTCCATCTTTGCCTTGCATTCCAGGGCCCCGGGGGTTCATTTTGACTTAACCCATAGCCTCAGTAGGCTTTGACCCTGCTGGGCTCTTACTGTTTTCTGACATGGCGTGCATGGACCACTACGCGCTGTCGACTACTTGGGCTTGGTCCGCAAGGTTACCGGACGGTTGGACGGTGAGCTACCCGTTGCTCGCCGTCCACAAGCCCGCACCGCGCCGCGGGCGTGTGTCCACCTTCTCTGCTAGCAATACTGCATAGCGGAAGGAAGCGACCTCCTGAACATATCATTATGCATGCATTTTTACATAATTTTAAAATAATGATTTTTAAAGATGTTAAGAAAAAAGGGCCGTCCCCTATATCTCATCTCTCTTGAAACAACAGAGCCTGAAAATTATTTATTTTTAGAAAACAAGAAAACCTATGAAAAGTTAAATTATCGCCGATCCATACTACTCAAAGTGATGTCATCAAAATTGAGCAGATAAAGCAGACATTAGGGCTGTGGGTTTGTTTGCAAGAGTTACGATCGCTCTGGAATACAAAAGGCAAATAAAGAAGTAAAAGTCTGTCACTGCCCTCCTGCTCCAGCAGAAGTCATTTGATGATTATATCGCAAAAAAAATGCATACTACATACATTGACACTGTAGTCTCTCCGTCCACTGTGTTACCTGCCTAACGCTTAGTAATCCATTTATTTTACAAATCCTCCACAAAGAGTCGTGAGAAAAATATGACAGTTGCCGTGAGATACTTTCTAACAAATGGCAGTTTGTGTGAAATGTGGATGAAAAAAAGACCTAGTACATTTTTCAAATGAAATACATGAGCTACTTCACAAGGACTATGACACATTCATATTAAAACTAGCTACATCCAGCAGCATCGCCCGCCTGTATGTAGAAAATTGGTCCTAGGTAACAAAGTCCGGGGATAAAAATCCAGGACATAGTCTACTCATGTTTAACTTACCGTCTGACCATCCGGTAACCGTCTAGATCGAGCCCAAGTCGTCTATGGCGGGTATGGTTCTACACGCGCCTCAGGGAGATATCAGTAAACCGCAGGGACCCAACAGGGTGGAAACTTACTGAGGCCGTAGAATCGCTTCTGAAAGGAAAATCCGGCCCTGCTATGAAAGACAACAAAGGATCAGGAGTGGGTTTTTAGTTAGTAAAATCTGGCGGGAGATACCACTGGATGATTTTCCCACCTAAAAAAAAAACCCGTGAGCTATATTTGCGTGAAGAAGTAACTAATATGCACAGATACACATACGAACTATCATTTTTATAAAAAAGATATTTGGAGAGTGGGCGCAGGAATCACATGACTTGATGCCGGGCGGCTTTAATGACATTTAAGTGGCAATGGACAGGTATTGCTCCCAGAACAATTGGTCAACAGGGTCAAAAGATTCTGGAGTAGTGACGGCGGTCGAGAAGAAGCCGTGTTGGTAGACCTGGTGAGAGTCGTGGTAATCCAATGGATGTGAGACAGATAGGACTGACGTTGTGGCGACACTTGGGAGAAGCCTATGTCCACGAATGAAAGTCTTTCGGCTGAAGTGGTGATGATGACGATGAGTATCAGTTGTTAAATGGATTTAAACCAAAGTAAACCAACCTACCTTCACTTTCTCCCCACTTGTAATACTTATAACAAACTTTTATTTAACTTACAATGTTTGTACGAATATTTGTTTAGGACAAATCTTGTAAATAGATTATGAAACAAGTTGCCCCTAACCGATCGAGCTGAAATTTGACATAACTTGGATGAAAATGCATTTATAAGGTCCAATGTAGCTGGTTTGATGATTGCGTCGAATAGTGATAACCCCATAATTTTGAACGGGGTAAGTTTTCAGTAAGTAAGAGTCTGACACTACTTCCCGCTCCGCCCAAGGGCGGGATTTGTCATTGGATGATTTTACCTACCATAAAAAAACCGCTTTTTAAGCTTCTTACAATGATTTTAATGAGTAGGTACTATACTACGCAATAAGATCTTGTTCGTGTGTCTCAATTTACTATTTTCCTCACTAGTGCGGAAAAGTGCGCTAGCTCACCCCCGCCACAATTGGTTGTATTTATCGCAGCGGGCTGAATGCCAAGCAGCCCCCATTTATTTTCTTTCTTCGTAAGTGTATTGAAAAACGTCATTTGATACACGTGGATAGTCACTACAGGACTCGGCTCTATTTTCGCCTCGGTTGCGATTACCAACTTTCAACACTTGTAGCAAAATGCTTACCCATGTTTCATTGAAAACTTATACCTATATAACAACCATAATCATCAATTGCCTGTCTAAAAATACCTATTGAAGCCGCCTACAAACATAATTCTGCCTTGTCTCAAAATAAAATACGTTTGACGTGCAAATAAAGTTCACTTTATGGATTATTCCAGTTTTATTGTTTAAATTTTATGTTACGACGACGTTCAAGTTTACGGCGCGTGGTCACCGCGGGGTTCAAAGCACAATAATCCGCGGAGTTAGTTCCCTTTTATAGGACTTACTTAAGGCGTACATCCCCTTGAACATCTGGTCAGAGTTAAATGCACACATACTCGTACAACCGCCTGCGTCCGCATAGAGCACCGCTAACCTTTAAAAACCATTTTCTTTGCGAAATATTGATTGATTTACATAATGTAGATTCTGAAGGACACTTAACCAGCCATTTTTCTGTGTAAACATATTTCTAAAGATCAAAGTCGTTTGAAAGGAGTGGGGAAAACAAGCGGAAAAATATTATGTTTATGATATTATTTTTTATTTTTTTGCAAAAGTTGTTAGTCATACGAAATAAGTATATGTTGATAATGTTGTACATGAATCTTTAATAAACAAATATTTTTTTCAAGCCTATTGACTTAGCCGTTACCGAGGAGTATGATTCAAAAAGTCATTTTTTTATGGCACCGCTCGGGAGCTAATGCCTTAACGTACTGTACGTGTTACGTATGTCGTGTACGATTCCATGGAACTTTTTAGATTGTTCGAAAGAACAACATGGAATATTGTATTAATGTTGGAGTCTCTTAGCAACACGCCGACATTATTTGGAAAGTAAAATTAAACACCCACAACGCTGAAGCCTTTTCAAAAAACTCGGCTGTTCCTTAGAATGTTATTGCGGGAAAATCCAATGATACAACCGACTCTTGTGTACTTACTCGACAATTGCTATTAACATTTTAAATGATATCAATCAATCAATCAAACTGAACAAACACTGTATCTTCTTATCTTTCATTTGTGGAAGATTACTTTATTCGACAAAAAAGACCCCTAAATTTCGCACTCAGCCCTTGAGGGTAGGTAAATTGTACGTGAGCCGTGGCATTTGTTCGAACCAGGTAAGCTTTCTCCAAAAGTAGAAGAGGCCTCCCAGATTATCAGGGCATCTATAAAGGAATTTGATGATCCCAGGGTTCGTATGCGTTTCGGTGACACCCATGCAGTCAACAATGCGTGCCCTATCACGTCCTCCAGCTCCGTTCATGTTCTGCACAGAGGTCTATCATAACTGCTGACGCTAGAATATAAACAAACAGAAACCCTTTTATTATAGGTGTACATATTTGCCCATGTAGGTGTGTAACTCAATAACCTACATACCATTTACACACATCACACACACATGACCAATCTTCACAAATGTTTATGACAATTTTAATAAAGCAATTATTTTAATTTAAAATTTTTGTTTTAATAATTTATTGCTTTTCATTTTTTATTATTAAAAATGAAAAGCAATAACTTATTAAAACAAAAATTTTAAACAAAACCATTAAATTACTAAAATCTTATTTTGGTTTTCAAATCTAATATTTTTCTTTAAATACTTAGTGCCAACTTTTATTGAAAAGGTAATCAAATTTTAGCCATACATTGCTGGCATATATAATATTTTTCTTTTCTCCAAAATTTAAATCTAGGCAATTTCTTAAAAGACTGTATGAGAAATCAATAGCAAAAAGATTTATGACAGTTGTGTGTACAATAAAAAATAAAGAACAGGTGTTCCCACCTGGCAGTCAGAGCCTCACTTTATTTGCACATAATGTTTTTATGCCAACAAATTTATCTTATATTATCAAACTAGCGACCCGCCCTAGCTTCGCACGGGTGCAATGGTGATATTAAATATATTGTGCATTTATTATATATATAAAACTTCCTCTTGAATCACTCTATCTACTAAAAAAACAGCATCAAAATCAGTTGCGCAGTTTTAAAGATCTAAGTATCTAAGCATACATATGGACAGACAGCGGGAAACGACTTTGTTTTACACTATGTAGTGATAACATATTCTGTTAGGGAGGGAGTGTCAGACCTTTACTAAATAAATCCTACTCGTGTTCCTTAATTTACCGTCTCTTTGCATTCCACTACTTGCGGTGACTTTCGGGTAATCTCATGCCCAAATAAGTTTAGATATACAGACTGATTGCGTCTAGTTTCATGGGTGAAATATACCCTAAAAGCTTCTCACAAGTAACCAAGTGCGTGATAAAGTATAGTTTGCCTTAAAATTTCAGTTACGTAGAAGATTTAGTTAGTTGGAAGTTGGCCTCTTCCGGGGACTAGTATGACCGCTGTAACGAATGCATTTGGGACGCTTGCAAGCCGCAGCCAACCGCAATCCCGCCTTGTCGTGTCTCTATCCAGTGTGGGACTGGGGACTGACTTCCTTAACCTGTCGGCCTCGTTTTACAGTCTTTTGTTAGTGTTGGGAAATTAATATACAATTTTTTTTAAAGTGTGCTTTGCCAGATGTATTTGAAACTTAACTGTTATTGTAAAATTAAAGTTATACCTACTGCCTCCCTAGTCAAGTTACTTTCGTTTCGCTTTGCGTTAACGCTTGGAGTTAGCCACGCCCCCAACTTCTTTCTAGGGGGGCTGTCTCGAGTTTTTGTGTCTTAACACAAAACTCGTATAACTTTAATAAACAGCACAACTTTTATTAACAGTATAACTTTATTTTAACTTTAATTAATAGTAGATTAATAAGATTAAAAGTATGAAAATATGGAAACATCGACGTGTAAAAGTGTTTTTTTTTTTAACTTATTTGTAAAATAAATATCATTTATTTATCATCGCTGACTAAGTGACAGGTGTTTAGAAAAGATCTGTTTAGAGACTTTTACCTGAAAACCCAAATCATTGAATAAAAAAAAATCGGTGTTTCATTCACAGAATGGTACATTTTTAAAATCAAAATGATACGCATCTAGAATAATTCAAATTTATTGCCACAACCATTTAGCTACTTTTAACCACATTTCAATTAATTAGTGTTGTAAAATTAATTTTAATTTACAAAAGCTTCGCGAGATCGTATCACACCGTTTGTGGAAACAATACTGAAAGTATATCCGATGAATTTTCCAAAATCATCCAGATACACGGCAGTGCTTCAGCCAAGTTTGCGAAGTAAAAGGATGACACTAGCCGTGGGTTATATTACACGCAGATTTCGGGTCACTTTCGATTACCCACAACTTTAAAACTACTCAACCCACACTTGTTATTATGCATGTCGTTTGAAGCTCTCTTCTAGTTACTAAATATCAATTTTCAATAAAATACCTTTTGCCACTCACGAGCTAATTACTTTTAAGAACATTATTTTTATCACGGACACCTATCAAAGGTTTAGGTGAGTTCTAGGTCATAGAAATCAACATATATTAAGGGTTGCTATAGAAAACAAAGTTATTAATGCGAATATTTTCAAACATTGTAATATTCCACAACTATCACACAACGCCGTCTAGTCTCAAGCTAAGCAGAGCTTGTGTTACGAGTACTAGACAACTGATAAACATACTTATATATTTTTAATTATACACATAATATAGATAAATTACACCCAGACACAGAACTTCCGGCGGGATCTCATGGTGAAATGGCGACTGCGACTGTTGCAACCCCGTGCTGGGCACGCCTTAATTATGGCGGTAAGGCCCCTCTTTGAGGCGTGGCTGGAAAGACCTCACGGCGTCCTAACCTTCCGCATGACCCAGGTTCTCACCGGACACGGTAAGTTCGGGAGGTTCCTGTTCCAGATTAGTGCGGAACCGACGCCCGGGTGCCACCACTGCGTGGACTGCCCGGAGGACACGGTGGAGCACACGGTCGAAGTGTGCCCCGCTTGGGCAGAGCATCGCCGTGTTCTCGTGAGAGCGATCGGCAGCGGCGATCTCTCGCGCCAGGCCCTGGTACGAGCCATGGTCCGGAGTGAGGAGGGATGGCAGGCGGTCGCCTCCTTCTGCGAAGCAGTAATGCTAGCAAAGGAGGAGGCCGCACGCGAGAGGCAACGGCCCTCACGACCCAGCCGCCGCGGGGATTCCGATTCCGATCCTGATTTCCAGCCAACGTAGGCGCGGGCTTGCGGACGGCGAGCTATGGGTAGCTCGCTGTCCGACCGTCCGGTAACCATCCGGACCAAGCCCAGGTCGTCAACGGCGTGCACTGTTCCCGCGCGTCTCAAGGAATTGTCAGCAAACTGTAGAGACCCAGCCTGCTAGTTGCAGGCAGGCAGGGTCGAAGCCTACTGGGGCCAAGGGTTTGCTTCCGAAAGGAAAGCCCGGCCCTGGTATCTAAGGCCACGAAGGAACGGGGAGGGTTTTTAGTCAGTAAGAGTCTGACACTATCTCCCGCTCCGCCCGAGGGCGGGAGATGTCATTGGATGATTTTACCCACCACCAAAAAAAAAAAAAACCCTGACAGATCAAATGATAGTTCTCATCACACAAACATTTGTCTTGGGTGGGAATCGAACCCACGACCTGCGGCATAGCAGTCAGGGCCACTAACCACTAGACCAACAGGCCAGTCAAATCAATTATGTATACAACCTTATTTTTAGTATATGCGAAACCCGAAACACGAGTCTAGTATTTTTATGCAAAGAATCTATGTACAAAGTTTCATAACTGTATCATGAAAAATCACAAAGTTATAAGCTTGTTATGTTACCTGGTTGTTCACACAAACATATGGTCACCGAGGCATCTCACTGAGGGGTTGTTTAGCTCCCGCACCCAGCTTTACTCTGGCTCCTAATACCCGCTATGACCTGCCGTGACCTGTGTTGTACTTAGTGTCGGAATAGTCCAACTTGTCATTTTTTTAAATTATTTTTGGAAAAAATATAACAGTTTTAAAATTATTGGAATCGATTCAGTTACTGATTCTGAACAAACTATATTCAGGTTTCACATATACTAAAAATAGTGTCGTAAAACTGGTAAATAAGAAAACTTTGTATGGTTAATTTACTTTATCTTTAGTGGAGCAGGAAGGTGTGCCAGACTTTTATTGACTAAAACAACACCTGTGTCCTTCAGTTGGCTTTTACGTTCTAGGACTACGGGATTTCTTGTCATTATTTTCCCGTGGCCCTAGCTAGGTTTCGTTGAAATTTCCTTAAGACTGCGTATGGAACATTAACGCGTCGTCGATGATTCGGGTTTGGCTTGGACGGTGACCGGACGACTTAATGGCGAGCTGCCTATTACTCGTTGACCATAAGCCCGCGCTAACCATGGGCAGGGATGACCGTGTGACTCCCGACGCCCGGGGTATCTCCTGTTGTGGTGGCTGGGCCGTGAAGGTGTCGGTTCCCTCACGCATGCGACTGTTACAACTTCGCTAACAAGCTCCAAGTAGTTATTTGCAGCTTGCAAGCTCTCTGCAGCTAGCAAGCTCTAAATGGTTATTTAGAGCTTGTTAGCGACTGAAACAGTGGCATGCATTGCATTGTATTGATGTCGACTCAGCATAGTGTAGCCTCAGTTTCATAATGTTTCCACTGCTGGGACACAGGTCTCCTCTCTAGGAGAGGGAATGGGCCGTAATCCACCACGCGGGCCTAGTGCGGGTTGGTAGATGTCACATGTCTTCGAATTTTTGGTTTTAGGCTATGCCGGTTTCCTCACGATGTTTTCCTTCACCGTTTTGAGAGCAGTGGTGATGAAATAAATTACACAAAGTAATGCGCCTGGCTGGGTTTGAACCAGCGACCTACAAATCGTAAGTCGGGGACTTTACCACTCGACTCAAATCTGTACCTAAGTCTAGACCTGGATACAAAAAAAACAGAAGTATATTTGGTAAAATGTGTAAGGTAAAAGTATATTTGGTAAAAACATAAGTGTGAAAAGTAAGTTCTTGTTTTACAAAAAAAAAAAAATCTTTGCAAAATGAAATAGTGAAACTTGGCAAGTTGAAACTCAAAATTAATAATGACCATTAATATAAAAATTATTTATGTGTATATGCCACAATATTTAAGTCTAGTGAATAAATTGATCACCTGTTTTACATAATCTGCAATATTATTTATTACAATTTCTTTTTTAACGCTGTAATTAAAACGGTTTCTGTAGGTACATTATTTTACTACACCTATAAATCAAGAGCAGTGATAGCCAAGTGGTAACGACCTCGACTTACGAGTTGTAGGTCCTGGGTTCTAACCCAGCTAGGTGCATTACTTTGTGTAATTTATTTCATCACCACTGCTCTCAAAACGGTGAAGGAAAACATCGTGACGAAACCGACATGTGCTAGAACCAGAAATTGAAAGACATGTGATATACAACAATCCGCACTGGGCCTGAGTCCCAGCCGTGGGAACATTATAAGGCTGATTATAAGACTATGCTATATTGCTATGCTACCTATAAATCACACATACCAGATCACATTACACTGATATTATAAAAGAGAAATTTTCTGAGAGCGTGTGTGGTGATGGTGTGTGAATGAGTGTGTGTATATATATTTGTTACTCCTTCACATTCGAACAGCTGACGGATTTCGGTGAAAATTGGCACACGGATATACCTTGTCTTGAAAAACTAAATAGAATACTTTTCATCACAGGAATATTGGGACAATTTTTACTCTCACATGGATGAAGCTACTAGTAGCAGCTAGTACAAAATAAATGCTTCGAGCAACTAGGCTGACGAACTTTCTGAAAAAATATGGTTCACTTAATAGATCAATACAACGCTGCAATGTCTACCTTCGTCTTATTAAATATTTGATCAAAGCCTAGTATTTGTGAACGCGCTTCACCTTTTTATTGGCACCCACTCGCAGAATCAGAGCAAGTACTTATTTATTTACACTGAAACGGTGTTGGAAAACGTACCTCTGTGTAATGTAAATCTTATTCGGATGGCAGAACATTGTGTAAGAAAATACAGTGATCTTCTTATTGAGCACTTTTAAATTGAATACGATGCTTTTAGTTGCCACGTAACACTCGGTAATCCAATAGAAAATTATCCTGAGAGAACAAACTCCGGCCCCTTGAGCGTAAAAGTTAACTTTATTTTTTAACAGTTTTTGGTGGTTCCATAGGTTAATAGGTAGAGCCAATACTAATTTGGTACGTGTTAGCTCTACCTATTAACATTTTTATATAATATGGAAATATTGCGAAACTCAATCATTTTCTTAAAAGAGTAACCGTGGAAATTCTCACCAGTTCCTCTTCTTATGAAAAACCAAATGGAACCGCAAGCTTCTGATATTTTTTAAGTGCTTTTGTAGGCCTATGTGAAACAAAATATTTTGAATTTACAAAATATATTAATGTGTTGTTGTGTTTTTGTTATATTATTTTGAATTTTGTATATATATTTTTTTTTTGCGGGAACCGGATGGAAGCGAAATGCAAAGGACCGGTCGTTATGATGACACTGAGGCTTATGTCCCACAGTGGACGTGAAATAATGATGACGATGATGATGATAGTGAATTCTTGTATATCTAAAGGTTATTTTTTTGTTTCTGATCAGGTACTGAGATTGCGGAACATCGCTCACTAGATAAGCCAGGTGCAGTTTTACTGTTTTGAGCGGACTATGAACAGACAATGTCCAGTTTGATCAAGTGCAGTGTTTGTGTCAGTGACAGTGTTTAGCGGTGGACACATGATGTGAACAGACAATTGGCACAATGTGGGCGGCCAGGCTCAGCTGTATTTTCATATTGTTCGGTAAGTTATACACTTCATAATTACTAGTTTAGACTATCAAACTACTTATTAGCTGGACAACCTTCGCCTGAAGTCTACGTTCTAAGGGCTCGACGGAGCGTCGTATTTTGAGCTATTATCAAAAGTACACCCATACTTTTTGGACTATTAATGATATTGATAATCGTCGTCTCGAATACTGAGGGGATGACAAATACATTTTTATTGGTGACTTATTGAAGGGGTTTTTGGAAATCATTTTTGGTTTCTGAAATAAATCTGTAATGTACTTACTCGTCGAAGCACCTAAAACTTAAGTAATTGCCGGGACATTACGAAATCAATTTACTCAAGTTTGTTGTCGACAGTTTGCGCACCAAATTATGATTATGATTTGACTTACACCATCTTTCATAATAAATAATAATATATTATTAAAAAAGAAACTACATTGTTTTTAGTGACCGATCGAAGGACGGTTATGATAAGTTTAGGCAAAAAAATCTAGTTTCAATTGCGGCAAAAAATTAGTCGTAAACCGTAGAATCCATACCGAACCTCAACTTTCGTGAATTATCATGAGTCGTTCGGGTGAGTTCGTGGCTTGTGTTAACCGCCATCATCAGCTACCTATAGTTAGTCCATTAATAAGGTCCTTTATCGATATAATTTAGGCTTTAATAATTGACTTCTTTTTGGTCCAAGAAGTAATTAACATGATTGTTTTATTTTACAAGCTTTTATTTAGTTTCACCTGACCGATAGCTGGTCTGTGATCAAATCTTGCAAATTAAATTTGATCCACTTCCCGGTTACCGATTGAGCTGAAATGTTGTATGCATTTGTTAATCGCGTGACAATGTAATATTATTATATCATGGAGGTGATCTGATGATGGAGCTGGAAGGTGGCCAAAGGAACTCGGTCGTAAACGACACAACCCCTTCGAGTTGGGGTTCGTTTGATTTATATTGACGAGTATTTAGGTGCTAGATGGTAACCAGGGTCTGATGATGGAACTGGTAGATGGCCATAGTAACTCGGTAATAAGCGCAATAAGATAACCACATCGTGTTTGAACTTTTTGGAGTGGTTGATCAGTATTAATTATATAAGTTTATAACGCGTAATTGCTTGCTATGAAAAAAATTTTTTCATTGAAAACTTTTTTTTTTTATTATTTTGGTATGTTTTCCAACAGTAATAATTACTGTTTATTTGATTTTTATTCACATTATACTAAAATTATTGTTTTTTATTTTACTTTATATAATACGTGTTAACAGTCTATGTATTGTGTTAAAACAAAGTTTTTATTTATTTTCAAAACAGGACTTGTCCTGTTTTGGTCGAACACTAAATGAGTTTTTTTTTAATTTACGTTATGAAGCTGAAATTGGAGCTCTTTATAGACTATTTGGTTGTAGTGTGCGAACTATATTGATTTTTTATACTTATATTTAGCGATAGCCTAACTTCTTATTCAAGTCCTAACGAAGCCTTCTGTAAACTAAGTCACAACTAGGCCTACGTACACAGCATTTAAATCACTTGTACGGGTATTTTTTTATAAGCAAACACGCCTTGAACAAGCGTAACCTTTACCCAGTGGCGTGATACACCGTAAGTACCAACACACGCTATTTAATTGCTTGGGCCGTAAAATAAAAAAGTGGGCTTGCGCGTTCCACACGAGCATCCACGTAATTATTGCCCGGGGCGACTGCCGTATGTTTTGATAACTTTACAGAAAACTAAGATTGTGTATATGTAAAATCATCCAATGACAAATCCCGCCGTAGTGTCAGACTCTTACTGACTAAAAACCTACCCCGTTCCTTCGTTGCCTATAGTGCCGGAGCCGGGTATTCCTTTCGGAAGCTGACCCATGACCCCAGCAGGCTTCGACCCTGCCTGCCTGCAGCTAGCAAGCTGGGCCTCTACGGTTTGCTGACAGCTGCTTGAGGCGCGCGGGAACAGAACGCGCCGTCGACGAAAGTTTTTACATTATGATTTTATCAAAGGTTACATCCCTAATTAAATCCTTTTGGAAAATAAACTGTGGGCTGTTATTATGTCATGTTACCTTTAATTAAGTACCGTCAGCCTTAATTCTTTCTTTTCTTTTGTTAGACTTAAATACCTGCCTTTTGTTTTCAAGACTCTTAATTAACTAATCATATTCTACTTAGCTGTCACTTATGTATTCTGTCGATACTTTTACAAAAAGGCTAAGTTACAACCGTAAACACTCCTTAGGCAATATACGTATATCTGTGGTGCTATTCTCTACGAAAACGCAGCGCTGCCGCAACAACGAACATCCAAAAAGGATACATTGAATTAAAAATCCAATGTATAGGTGTAATTTGTAAAATTAATTTCAACGTATGATTTTTTTACCCAGTTGACAATCGGCGTGCAATGGGTAGCACGCTGTCCAATCGTCCGGTAACTGACCGGACCGAGCCCAAGTGGTCGACGGCGCGTTCTGTTCCCGCGCGCCTCAAGGAGCTGTCAGCACACAGAAGAGACCCAGCCTGCTAACTGCAGGCAGGCAGGGTCGAAGCCTACTGGGGTCATGTGTTAATTTCTGAAAGGAATACCCGGCCCCGGCACGATAGGCTACGAAGGAACGGGTTTTTTTTTTTTTTTTTTTTTTTTTTTTTTTTTTTTTTTTTTTTTTTATGGTAGGTAAAATCATCCAATGACAAATCCCGCCCTTGGGCGGAGCGGGAAGTAGTGTCAGACTCTTACTGACTAAAAACCTACCCCGTTCCTACGTAGCCTATCGTGCCGGGGCCGAGCATTCCTTTCGGAACTAACCCATGACCCCAGTAGGCTTCGACCCTGCCTGCCTGCAGTTAGCAGGCTGGGCCTCTTCGATGTGCTGACAGCTCCTTGAGGCGCGCGGGAACAGAACGCGCCGTCGACGACTTGGGCTCGGTCCGGTCGGTTACCGGACGATCGGACAGCGTGCTACCCATTGCACGCCGTTCGCAAGCCCGCGCCTACGGTGGCCGGAAATCGGGATCGGAATCCCGGCGGCGGCTGGGGCGAGCGCCCCGTTGCCTCTGCCTGATGCGGTCGGCCTCCTCCTTTGCTAGCATTACTGCTTCGCAGAAGGAGGCGACCGCCTGCCATCCCTCCTCACTACGGACCATGGCCTGAACCAAGGCCCGGCGAGAGAGATCGCTGCTGCCGATCGCCCCCACGAGGACACGGCGATGCTCCGCCCAGGCGGGGCACACCTCTACAGTGTGCTCCACCGTGTCCTCCGGATGTTCCGCACAGTGGCGACACCCGGGCGAATCCTCCGCACGAATCCGGAACAGGTACTTAGCGAACTTTCCGTGTTCGGTAAGCACCTGCGTCGTGCGGAAGTTGAGAACGCCGTGAGGTCTTTCCAGCCACGCCTCAAGGATGGGCCTTATCGCCCCAATTGTGGCGCGCCCCGAACGAGGTTGCGATAGTCGTTGACGCCATTTCGCCATGAGATCCCGCCGGAGCTCTGTCCGCCATGCCTCGACTTGTCGTGGCAGCGGAATTTCGCCCCGGCGTTGCATCTCCATGCGCTTGTCGTGCATGTGTGCAAGGACTGTTGCCTCCAGATCCCACGGCGGTTGGCCAGCAAGGAGGGTCGCCGCCTCGCGGGAGATCGTTCGGTACCCTCGCACCATGCGTATTGCCATGACCCTCTGGCACGCATTCAGCTGGGCCCTCGGTTGCTGTGTCAACGTCGGTGCCCACACCGGAGCCCCGTAGAGAGCCATGGACCGAACGATTCCCGCGTAGAGCTTCCGGCAGGAGGCGTCTGGTCCCCTGAGGTTGGGCAGGAGCCGCCCGAGAGCAGCCCCAGTCCGATTCAGTTTGGGAGCCAGACGTCGGAAGTGCTCCTTGAAGTTCCACCAGCTGTCGAGGACGAGTCCCAGGTACTTCATCGTCGACCCGACGCTGATGTGAACCCCTCCTACCGTTAGCTGGGAACGCGGTGGTGGCGCACCCCGAGGGCCGTGGAAGCACATGGCCTCGGACTTGTGCAGTGCCACCTCGAGTCCCAACTGCTGGATCCTGTCAACGACCATCGCAACCCCGCGTGTCGCTAATTCGACCGCCGTCCGGTACGACTCTCCCCGCGCTAGGACCAACGTGTCGTCCGCGTAGCAGACCACGCTGACCCCGTCGGGGAAGTCGCCGCGCAGCACGTAGTCGTACCCGATGTTCCACAAGGGTGGTCCTAGTACCGATCCCTGCGGAACACCGCACGACATCTCTCGACGTTTCCACTCTCCCTGGTGACCAGGGTAGATGATATACCTCTCCGATAGGTAGGCCTCGATCACACGACAGAGGTAGTCGGGCACCCGGTGGTACCGGAGTGCCGTTCCAATGCAACTCCAGGGCAGGGAGTTGAAGGCGTTGGCAATGTCCAAGGACACTGCCACGACACACCTGCCCTGGGACACCGCATCCCCCGTCGTGAGGGCTCGCACGCGCATGATGGCGTCCACCGTGGAGCGCATCCTGCGAAAACCGAACTGTCCGTCCGACAGGTCCGGCCCCACCCTTGCAAGGCGCGCGACGAGGCGGTTTGCAATGACTCTTTCAAAGAGCTTGCCCACCTCGTCGAGCAGCACAATGGGCCGGTACGCGGACGGAGAGTCCGCAGGGCGCCCAGGCTTCGCTATGAGGACCAGTTTCCCCGTCTTCCAGCGAAGTGGGAACTGGCCCCTCTCCAGACATGCGCTAAAGAGCCCCCTCAATCGAGGCCCGAGAGCCTCCATAGCCAGGACCCAGGCCCTCCCAGGCAGGCCGTCAGGTCCTGGGGCGGTATTCTTGGCACTCAGCCTTCGTACCGCCACTCTCATCTCTACCTCGGTCACCTCTGGAACATCGTCGTCGTCGTCGTGGTCCGCGTCAGGTACTGCCGGTGTTGGCGGAGCCATAGACGGGGGGGAGTGTACCCCCCGCGTAGGGAACAGAGTGCTGACCACACCCTCCACGAGCTCGGGCCGGAGACTCTGAGTCAGTGGGGGAGCCCATGGACGGAGTTTCTCCCGTACCATCTTGTATGGGCGTCCCCACGGGTCTGCATTCAGAGACCCCAGCCAGACGTTGCGGGCCTCCATTTTGGACCGCTTAATCTCCGCTCGGAGGGTGCGCTTCGCTACCCTGTAACCCTCGTACAGCTCCGCCTCAACAGCCTCCGCATCCGGCGGGCGGACGAAGGAACGGGTTAGGTTTTTAGTCAGTAAGAGTCTGACACTACTTCCCGCTCCGCCCAAGGGCGGGATTTGTCATTGGATGATTTTACCTACCATAAAAAAAAAACCCGGTTGACAATCCAATGTATCCTATTTGGGTATTCGCTGCGTTGCGCAGCGCTGCGTTTGCTTGTAGAATAGCACCACTTATCCAAGGCCGTAAGATTATTCAAAAGAGTTTCCATGGCCCTTTAATGCAATGGGCAACTGAAACAACACAGGTGGGTTTCAATCAGTAAAATTCATTCACACTTTCTCGCTCAACCCAGAGCTTTGCCAAATAAAAAGACTATGTTGTGACTTGTGACTATGTGAAGTGCATTGTTATATATTAGACTTATTTATGTAGGTTTATATTGTTCACTGGATCCCACCCTCAAAAAATCCAACAAACCTTTGATTGACAGAGAGAGATCTCGGTCGATCAAAGGTTTCCTAGGAGAAAACTCATTGTTGAGTTAAGCTAACCTTTGTCACTGTAAGCGTGGGCTTGCGGACGGCGAACAATGGGTAACTCGCCGTCCGACCAACCGGTAACCGTCCAGACCGAACCCAAGTCGTCAACGGTGCGTATCGTTCCATGCGCGCTTCAAGATGTCAGCAAACCGTAGAAGCCCAGCAGGGTCGAAGCCTACCGGGGTCATGAATAAAGTGTACCTCAGGATCCTGGAATGAAGGCAAACAAGGAACAGAAGTAGGTTTTTAGTCAGTAAAAGTCTGACAGTATCTCCCACACCACCCAAGGGCGCGGAGATGTCATTGAACGACTTTCCCACCGAAAAAAAACGTTTGTATATTAATTTTCAAATCACTGTGTACCTACAAAGAATCAAAAAGTGATTTGTTATAATCCTGAGTTACCTCTTTCAAAGCATGGGGAAGCAGTGTGTCTACTTTCATTCGGAAGAATAAAGCAAATAATAACTGTAAAAAGCTTAACAAATATTTGTTTCAGTTTATTTTTAGGCGCTGCGCAGCTGCGAATGTAATGCGATATCGTTAATACAACAAAAGGCTTATATAATTCAGTTATAAAAACACATTGTTTGCCTTCAGATGAACAATAAAGAGAACAGTCATGACCTAATCGCAATTTTGTTTCAAATTCAAACAAACTCAACCCTTTTATCTCAATTCCAACAGAAATTTCTTTTTCAATAGGCCGACTACATAATGAAATATTTGCGGAATGCCCCGGTTAATGTTCAAAAAGTAAAGGAATAAAAAATAACGGGACGTGACGGAAAACAAAGCACGATTTTATCGTTGGAAGGGGTCGTACTAATGGAGGCTGGACGCGAACGAGTTCAGATCAAATCGTTATGTTTTTGGTAAATTCCGTACAACATACATGTGTTTCCTCAAAGTTCTGAAGAAACACATTGATGAGGCGTAACGATAAGACGCCATTCTAAACCGGGAAAACGTTACTTTCTACGCTTACGATATCGTAAAAATAACAAGACGTTTCCGTTTGTACGTACAAAATCCATATACATAAGTACTGTAGGTAGGTACGGTCTTTTTTAAATATCTTCTAAGAAAGGAGGAGGTTCTCATTTTGATTATATTTGTCACCGCAAAGTTTCGTTAGGGACTAATCTGAAAGTAAATATTTTTAATATTTCCTGATTTTTTCCATTTTTATTAAAATCCAGTTCAAATAATTCACTAAAATCCTCAAATCAAGCATTTGTATTTAGAATGAATCATATGATAAATTAGAACTCATGTAGAAGACTGAATTGGATCTACCTACTGGTTTCTTTTTTTTTTTGGTATTTAATATCATCCAATGACAAATCCCGCCCTTGGGTGGAGCGGGAAGTAGTGTCAGACTCTTACTGACTAAAAACCTACCCCGTTCCATTCTTTGCCTTGGTCCCAGAGCCCCGGGTGCCATTTTCACATACCCTTTGACCCCAGTAGGCTTCGGCCCTATTCGGCCCTATTACAGTTTGCTGACAACTCCGTGAGGCGCGCGGGAACAGTGCGCGCCGTAAACGACTTGAGCTCGGACCGGTCTGTTACCGGACGGACGGACAGCGAGCTACCCATTGCCCGCCGTGCGCGAGCCCGCGCCAACGGTGGCCGGAAATCGGGATCGGAATCCCGGCGGCGGCGGCGGCATGTACGCCGTTGCCTGATGCGGTCGGCCTCCTCCTTTGCTAGCATTACTGCTTCGCAGAAGGAGGCGACCGCCTGCCACTCCTCCTCGCTCCGGAGCATGGCTTGAACCAAACCCCGGCGCGAGAGATCGCTGCCTCCGATCGCCCCCACAAGGACACGGCGATGCTCTTCCCAAGCGGGGCACACCTCGACTGTGTGCTCCACCGTGTCCTCCGGACGCTCCGCACAGTGGCGACATCCGGGCGTCTCCGCACGAATCTTGTACAGGTACGGCCCGAACTTGCCGTGTTCGGTAAGCACCTGCGCCAAGCGGAAAGTGACGACGCCGTGGGGCCTTTCCAGCCACGCCTCAAAGAGGGGCCTTACCGCCTCGATCGTGGCGTGCCCAGCACGAGGTTGCGACAATCCCGCCGGAACTCTGTCCGCCATGCCGCGATTTGTCGTGGCATCTACCTACTGGTACCTAATATTAACAATTCAAAAAGAAATACATAGAAAATAAAAGTAAATACCCAAACCACAATAATTAGTGCAATTAAAATGAAGATTAAAGAAGAAAACAAAACAGCCAAGTGCGAGTCAGACTCGCGCACGACGGGTTCCGTACCATTGACTAAATAAACAATAGAACAACAACAAAATAGGCTAAAAATCGCGTTTTTTGTATGTGAACCCCCCTTAAATATTCACTTTATTTTGTTTTTAGTATTTTTTGTTATATCGGCAACAGAAATCTTAGCTATCGAAGATATCTCTAAGCTATCGCGGTTCTTGAGATACAGCCTGGTGACAGACAGATGGACAGACGGACAGACTGCGAAGTCTTAGTAATAGGGTCCCGTATTTTACCCTTTGGTTACGGAACCTTAAAAACAGTAATACAAGAATAACTTTACATCTATATTTATCTATCTTATAGGTACCTATTATTTTATTAAAACTAGATTATAAAACTTACTAAATAGTTTAAAGGATTTTATCGCTCTAAAGGATAATCTCCTCTCTATTTATTCCCCGTAACTAGCTTTTGCAAGCAGTTCCGCCCGCGTGAAAATAAAAATAAATCGCGAGGGCACTCATTCCCGAGATACATATTCTATGTGCTGTTTTGGTATATGGTCTACCCTTGTATTTACAAAATGTCATGAAAATTGATAAATGATATTTATTTTGCAAAAAATATTAAAAAACACCAATTTAAACTAAGTAGATGAGGCCGGTATTTTCTAGCTGCCTACCCTGAAAAGCAACACCGAAACAAACTAAGAGTACAAACTCTCTTTTAAAGTTCGTATAGTAAACGCGCTGTGTTTGAGCTAGAAGAAGTAACAGACACGCACAAAAATACAAACTTTCGCCCATATAATATTAGTTTAATATTTAAGAAGGTGTGTCGATAAGCGCCGTAACGCCTAAAAAGCTTCGCCCGCATAATTTATTGACCAAAGTATCACATAAAATTAATATTACCTGGACTTGATGTCTGTTATTATATATTATGTTACAATAACCTTGGCTAAGGTAATGTAAGATATTATTCACTTACGACTAACTCGGACGTTGACCCGACCATAACATAAGTGGGATTTAGGAATAGGAAAAATAAAGTTGTAAACTTTTACTAACGTCTTATATTATTTTCGGTGCGTATGCGTTGGAATTGTTTAACCTAAGTCCACAAATCCTGTCGGTTTAATTTCGTTATGCTACGCTTACATGTGGGCCCAGCCTTGGCCGTTTATACAATAGCGATTGGCCGAGGTTGGGCCCATATGTAAACGTAGCACGAAATCATTAGACCAACAAACGTACGGAAATGTGCTACGCGGTACGCGGTGGACATCGCATTCACACGCACAAAATGTTTTGGGAACACATTCATTATGCGTGCAAATTCAAGTTCAATTCATGCTTAAGCGCAAAAAAAAATATTTACATAAGTTACGTGTTTGGGAATGCATTCAACTAAACAGGAGTAATTTCTAGTAAAGGGCAACGTTTTTTTTTTTTTTAAATCATAATAGTTCACTGAGGTCACTGGAACCACTCAATGCACTAGAGAGGCATGAAGTGTAAAATCTACAATTCTATTAGAAGACTTATATACGCCTTACTATGAATATGGATGAAAAAAGATAGCATAAAACGGAGATGAGAATGTTGAGCTGGAGGTGTGGGTTGTCGAGTATGGATAAGTTAGAAATGAATACCTATAGAAGTTTGAAATTGACGCCAGCAACTGAAAACTTGAAAGGGAATCATTTGTCACGGTATGGTCATAAGTGATGCAATCGTTGCTGATGAAGCACGCTAGTTTTTAAAGAGCCTATTCACTCTAGCCTTGTAAACACCTAAATTATAATCGGACGGAAAGACTGCAGCAGGCAAATTAGCAGGCAAGGTTTAATAAATATTTGGAATTCTCGGCTTATCTTTACTAAATATGCATGTATCATCAACATATATTATTAACATCTATCATCATCAGTCGTGGCCGAGAGGTAATGGCCCGGACTTACGAGTCGATCGCGGGTTCAAACTCAGCCAGGCGCATTACTTTGTATAATTTATTTCATCACCGCTGCTCTTAAAACGGTTAAGGAAAACATCGTAGGGAAACCGCACTGGGCCCGCATGGTGGATCACGGCCCATCCCCTCTCGTAGAGCCTGATGCTATGCTATGCTATTAACATCTAGACTATCCATATAAATTATTATGTCTATTAATGAAAACCGCATGAAAATACATTCAGCAGTTTTTTTTTGAATTTATTCCGAACAGACAGACGCGGCATGGGGCTCTATTTTTTAATATGTTAGGATAACGATTATTCAAACGCTTTAGTATTAAAACCCTTTTTAAGATTAATTATTAAAAACGAAAGAAACAATGAGTACATTAAACCTTAACAGAGTGGTTCGATATCGATCTTGCCAAACCTGAACTCGAAATGTTATTATTCAATTAAGCAATGACGAGCAGTTTTCAGCTGCCTGGAGCTGTGACACGAATTTGTAAACAAGATTTTAAAGGCTGGCAAGAAACAAATGGAAATACTTTTTCTTTTTCACAATTGCTAGTCACGTCAATTAAGGACCCTAACACAAAATTGCGATGTAACTTCGCATCGTAAAAATCTGTAAACTTGCGAATATCGTTAGCAGGTAACCATTGAGGTTACCTGGCTACTTGAACCGATGCTTTGCTACCCGAAAATGTTTCTCAGTTTTGTGCGATACCGCATCGCATCGCATTAAATTGCAGTTTTGTGTGGGAGTCCTATCTGGGAATTTTGTGATGAAACTTATAGGGTGGCCAAATCAGATATACACCACTATTTTTTAATTATGGCAAATACTTAAAGGGCTTATTAGAAAAGGTCTTGTTATTATTTAAGTAAAGTCTCTATGCATAATATTCATAAACAGCAAAGTTATGAGCGTTTTTTTATACCCCAAAATCTCACTCAACTTATGGAAACATTGTACAGG
Source organism: Leucania comma (assembly GCA_958295575.1). NCBI lineage: Eukaryota > Metazoa > Arthropoda > Insecta > Lepidoptera > Noctuidae > Leucania > Leucania comma. The sequence goes on along the minus strand of OY282476.1, from coordinate 10,584,587 downwards.
TTTATGAATGTTTATGAATGAAAAAATGTCAACAAAAATGGAAAAACACTGCGCTTAGTATTTTCTAGTAGTAGTTGTTATGAATGATGATTCAATTATGAATTTACCAATATTGACAAATTTTCGTGAACAATTTTGGGATTTCGTTTTTTGTACTTTTGATTACACAAACATGATCAGTAACGGGTACTGATTGAGCCCCATTTTTTTGTGCACTAATTAAAAAATAGGGGTGTATATGTAAATGACCGGTTAATTATATACTCGGTAAGCTCTAAATAACAAGTCTTGCAATGTAAGAATTTTTTAATATTTTGTGAAACAAAATTAAACTGTATAATACATCCTATTTACATACCCTATAAATCAAACGTGGAATGTGAAATTCAACAAATCCGCTTAAATACAAGAGTGAATGATGCTTCCGTGCCTTTTATTTAAAGGATGGGTGGTAAATCGACAAACAAGGAGTGTCAAACTTTTTGGGTTAGAAATCGCCGCCGGGATTCCGATCCCGATTTCCGGCCACCGTAGGTGTGGGCTCGCGGACGGCGAGCAATAGGTAGCTCCCTGTCCGTCCTTCCGGTAACAGACCGGTCCGAGCTCAAGTCGTTTACGGAGCGCACTGTTCCCGCGCGCCTCAAGGAGTTATCAGCAAACTGTAGGGGCCCAGCAGGGCCGAAGACTACTGGGGCCAAAGGTTATGTGAAAATGTTACCCGGGGGCCTGAGACAAAGGCAATGAATGGAACAGGGTAGGTTTTTAGTCAGTAAGAGTCTGACACTATTTCCCGCCCTACTCAATGGCGGGATTTGTCATTGGATGATTATTTATACCTACAATAAAAACAAAAAAAACCTGTTTCTATGGTTATGTATTGCATTCCAGGGCCACGTTGTTCGTGGCCCTGGAATCCAAACAATCCTGTCCTAGCAAGCCTCTTCTGCTAACAGATGTAATAATAATTAAATATTTATTTCAAGCAAAACTCGTATAGTTTTTGTAACAATATTCTCAAATTACTAAAATAAAACTATAACACGGCACATTTAAACAATAGCAATGAATAATGTACAGACAGTCCATTCTGTCAACCATGATTCTCAGAGCCTTGTTGGGGTAGCCACGACTCGTACCACCAGTGATACCGGCGATACTTGCGCATTTTGGCTTAAAAATAGTGTACGCGCGTAGCCACAAACATCACTCATTTTTTTTATGGTACTTACGAAAATCCTTCCTTGTCTTCGTTCCAGGGCCCATTTTCCATGAGGACACGGTGGTGCTCAGCTCAACCGGGACAGACCTCCACCACGTAATGCATCATATCCCTCGGGCGTTCCGTACAATGGCAACCCCCGGGCGTTTTTTAGAATAACAATGTCCCAAAACAACCGTTTCTGGTGAGGATCCGCGTCAGGTCGAAAGTAAGAATGCCAGAACGCCTTTCTTACTATTCTTCAAACGGGAGACTTATCGCTGCGATTGTAGCGTGCCCTGAATTCGGAACCCTATCAAGTAATTTCATTCATCGTGTTGCAACGTATGCTTTTCTGTGAAACGTGCAATACGTTCTGATTATTTCACATTCTCTCCAATTTCTTTTTTCAATTTCGCAAAAACCTTTTGATTTCGATACAGTTGCTTTTCACTCAAATAACTTTAACAATACTCTCCCAAACTTATTTGGTTTACAATGTTAATATTTCAGTCAGGTTATTATTGTATTTGTTATTGACTAAATTAATCCTTTAAAAAAATGGGGTTATCCTATTATTAGTAAACTTTATCTTTATTCTACATCTCAGTTTGCTTCACTTGTGATCGCATAAATATTCGTCTTAGAATAGGCAAGTTTGTTTAATGTAATTGGTCAGTTCTACAAAACAGAAATAGATATCAAGGAAATTGGTTTAGTAGCCTCAAATTACGTAAAGGCCACCACCACCGACGACCACGACCTCGCACCGTAAGACATAGCTTTGGAAGGCCTCTTACAAGGTATACCGATGATCTGATGAGGGTTGCGGGAATCCGATGGATGCGAGACGTACAGGACCATTCATTGTGGCGATGCTTGGGGGAGGCCTATGTCCAACAGTGGACGACTTTCGGCTGAAATGATGATGATGATGATGATGATGAAGTTAAGGAACTAAGAAATCAAAAAGTTATCAATTTGATTAAAAACCAGGAATTGGTATCATAAAATTAAGAACAGCTGTATTTATTGTTGTAGATCTAAATTAAATAAAAGAGGAAACCGATTGACTGACATATCAACGCAGAGCCTAAACTACTGAGATTTGGAACACGAAATTTTACACAAGGTTTCCTTTTATGATATAAGCAAGCACTAACCCCCCGTTCACGACCTTGTCGCTGTGAGCGGCAGCGGCGAGCGCTCATAACGCCGCGGCGCGCCGCGCTGCGACTCGTAGCGTGCTTCAAAAATTTTCATACTTTTAATGCCGCCACCGCACGCCGCTGCCGCTCAGAGCGGCAAGGTCGTGTATGCGCCGTTAGTGAGGGTTTTCGAAGAATTACCCCCTAAAGGTATGAAACAGGTGTCCAAAGTTTGTATGAAAAAACCTACTTTCACGCGGGCGAAGCCGCTGGCAAAAGCTAGTATTTATATAAAGGAAAACTATTATATATAGAAGAAGTCGTAATAAGTTCTGTAAATAAAAACACGTCTCAAACTTTTGCAAGGAAATCAATATCCTTCTTAGAAAATATCATTTCACGGAGCTAAAGTAGCAGCCGCCTTATACTTTTGCATATTTACAAACTCTTTCCTGCGAAAGACAAACTATTAATATTTTTATAAACTTGTAAACTCCTTCAACTGTACCCAAAGCCAAAAGTGGAACACGGATTGAACTTTGCTGTCGAATGTACCCCAAGTGGAGTAACTTTGCGACAAACTTCCAGTTAGTTTATCAGATTTTTAGGACTCTGTCCTAATTAAAAGCTTACCAACTCGAGTGGCTTTCATTATACCAAATGATTAATTAAAAATTCTTAAGGAACTAAATTGAGTCTGTTTTGTATTTCCATTTTTATGCTCATTGGAAATGAAATTGCATATTTTAGACTCAAAAGGCAGCCCGAATTCATAAAATGATTTACAATTTTATGTTGAACGCTATTTGAATTCACGAAATTATACAGTTTAGCTTATGAAAATTCGGCTGTAGAATAATTCATACTATTACGTACAAAATAAGTTCTGTGGTATAAACTGGGTACGAATTGTTTCAAAGAAAAATAAGCTACATTTTTGGTAGATTTTAGGGTTCCTTACCAGACGGATTCCAACGGGATCCTATTACAAAGCCTTCTGTGCCCGTCCGTTCGTCTGTCTGTCTGTCCATCTGTCTATCAGCGGGCTGTATCTCATAAACCGTATGAGGTTGAGTATAGTTCTATTGCCTTTTTTGCGTTTTTTACTCGATTGTAATATTATATATGGAACCCTTCACATGCGGTTCCGACTCGCACCCGCCAGAATTTTTATTTATTTTTTGACTTTCAAAACTAGTATTGGGTATTATGGAAATTAAAATCTGACTTTGACGAACTTTGACTTTACATGAGCTGTGAGTCGCAGACTTAAGGTAGAACTACATTGGGCACACGTGGGCCACGTACTCCGTTATGGGCACGTTGGTCTCCATACATTTTATATGGTAACTAGAGTTTCACGCCACGCGACGACACGCAACACATTAACGCGACTCTACGTAGAAATCAGGCTTGGTCCACGTGTGCTTCGGTCTAATGTAGTTCCAGCTTTACACACTGAAATACAGTCTAAAACCTAGACATCTAGTATACCTACTCGTACATACCTATTGTGTCTCGGGGACAGGTGCCAACGGCGCGTAAATTGTAGTCGCTCTCCCCACAAGTTATTTGCGTCATTCTGTGGAAATAGGTTACCTATTTCCTCCAGTTCATTTGAAAGTCTGTGAATTGAAAAACATGTACCTTACAAACCGATTTTGTAGCCTATCTATGATACTAAAGGAATATTTTGACTGAAATATCTGCGCGATTGAATGGCTTTAAAAGTAGACGCAGGCCTTAATATTAGATATAACTACAGATAGATGGAGTGAGAGAAAGATGACGTATGGCTTATTATCGCAAAGCGCGTTGGCAGTGCTGCCGCCAACTACTTTGTTATTTCATATAAATAAATGTCGAGCGGCCATGTTTTTTAAACCAAAGATATAATACTTCAAACCAACCCGTTTTAAAAAGCCGCAATTTCACAGGTAAAGACCTATTACTACTAAAATATCCCTGCCCTATAGAGCAGGGAGATTTGCTCAAAACAAGTATCAAGATTCGCTCAAAACAAGTATCAAAATTTGCTCAAAACAAGTATCATCAACGCTTATTATTGCTGATTCAATATCAGCAATAGCATTTGTCAAATTGTAAAATATAAGGTGAACTTTCACGTGACGTTTTTTTACATTGTGTCACTAATTACCAATTCACACCAGAATGGCAGCGGCCAGCAGAGCTGCCGGCACAGCGGGTTGCCCTTTTTGAGCTTTTCAAGCGAGACTCTTTTAAGTATGTAGATAAAGTTTGAAATTATTTCAAACTGTGAGTGGACGCACCGTCGCTTCCGGCCGCAGCCATTTTGGTATAAATCGCCCCAAAGCCTTGGTTGTAAGATTATGTTTATTGACACTAACTAATAACACTGTCAATACACATAGCATTGACGGTGTTTTTTTATGGTAGTTAACACATCCAATGACGCGGGATGTTGCGGGAAGTAGTGTCAGACTCTTACTCACTAAAAACCTACCCCGTTCCTTCGTTGCCTATCTTGCCGGGGCATAAGGTATGGCCCAAGCAGGCATTGACGGTGTTGTTTTCAGAGTCACGAAGACATTTTCAAATGTATAAATAATTTACATGCATTTGAAAAATGTGTTCATGTGTCTGTTCCCAGCAGAAGGCAGTTCATTATTTGAATCTCAATACCAGTCTCAGTCATCCAAAAACGGCTATATTTTATTCAAAATAATATTCCTGGAGATAGCGACATTGCTGAGTGTAGAATATTGCACCCGATGCAGATCCTAAAGTTAAGAGCACAGCGTTGACATTTCGTTCTCGAGTCTCGACCGCGTTTTGCATATGCCTTTTAATGCACATGACTTAACTTATCCGCTTAAGTACTATCTTGCACGGAGCTCATATGCATTTTAGAGCTTAAATGGGACTTGTTTGATATGAATGTAACATAGTATACTTTTACTTAGCGTTCATTGACGTTAAGTATTTGTAAAAGTATACCATATACTTATTACTAATATTATAAGAGCGTAAGTTGGTTTTTATGCCTGTTTGTTGCGCCTTCATACTTAAATGGTTGAACAGATTTAGATGAAATTTAGCAAACAGGTAGACAATGATTTGAAATAAAATAAAAAGAAAATATTTATTTGCCAGAAATACATTATTTGCAAGAAAAGATCTAATAACCTAAAAGTTACTGCATTCTACCAACAAGTTAACGTACAAATTGTTTATATTATGTCAGTATATACAGTTTTCATACATTCAAAAAATAACAGTTTTTATTGGGTTATTCCAATGGTAAATATTAAATAAACTAGAAATTTTACTACGAAAACAACGAAGTAGTGTGTGTGTTAAGAGAATTTTCACGCTGATAAAACCATTTATGGAAGTTATTGTCTTTGCTCGAAGTCTTATAATAGTAGTCGCAAGAGTTATCTCGACTATCATTTATAACATTTATAATATCATCATCATCCCCCAAGCATAGCCACAACAACTGCTCTTATGCGTCGTCCTTCAGATTCACGTGACCTTCAAAGGTCATCGGTTCACCAGAGGCCTTCCAACGTCATGTCGTCCATGAGTTGTGCGAAAGTAAACCCCGGGATCCTGGAAGGCAACGAAGGAACGGGAGTGCGTTTTTAGCCAGTAAAAGTCTGACACTATCTCCCGTTCCGCCCAAGGGCGCAAAGATGTCATTGGATGATTTTTCCACACCTAAAAAAAAACTTCATGTCGTAACAGTCGCTAAGAAAAGTCATAAACTCGAAATTCTGACAATTACTCTTAAGAAGGGTTATTGTGTTACCGCAGTTACTTTGTTGTCAAGGATAAATAAGCACTCTCTCCACATAATAAACTGGTGTTCAGCTGCATCCAGTAACACTCATCATCAACCACAACACAAGGAAAACGCAAGGCAGATGATATCTTGAACTCCTTAAAGCAGTTTCTCTTTAGATTGTAATACTTTACAGATATTACAAGGAGATATTTGAGAATAATACTGTTAGTGTAGATGCTCCTTTAGAGGTATGTGGAATAGAGCGTAAAATCCCACAAATCTCCGTGCAAAGGAGAGGATCCTCTGACTAAACGGGTGTTGTTGGACAGTTGGTTTTGGGCTGTTTTAATTATATTATTTTCATACAAAAACTCTACTATGAGCTCTAATATCACGGTGTAGGAATTTTAATTTTAGCACATGCATAGCATCAAGATGTCGCAACCCCTAATCGATTACGCGGACGACACGTTGATCCTAGCGCGGGGAGAGTCGTACCGGACGGCGGTCGAACTAGCGACACGCGGGGTTGCGATAGTCGTTGAAAGGATCCAGCAGTTGGGGCTCGAGGTGGCACTGCACAAGTCCGAGGCCATGTGCTTTCACGGCCCTCGGGGTGCGCCACCACCGGGATCCCAGCTAACGGTAGGAGGGGTTCACATCAGCGTCGGGTCGACGATGAAGTACCTGGGACTCGTCCTCGACAGCTGGTGGAACTTCAAGGAGCACTTCCGACGTCTGGCTCCCAAACTGAATCGGACTGGGGCTGCTCTCGGGCGGCTCCTGCCCAACCTCTGGGGACCAGACGCCTCCTGCCGGAAGCTCTACGCGGGAATCGTTCGGTCCATGGCCCTCTACGGGGCTCCGGTGTGGGCACCGACGTTGCAACAGCAACCGAGGGCCCAGATGAATGCGTGCCAGAGGGTCATGGCAATACGCATGGTGCGAGGGTACCGAACGATTTCCCGCGAGGCGGCGACCCTCCTTGCTGGCCAACCGCCATGGGATCTGGAGGCAACAGTCCTTGCACACATGCACGATAAGCGCATGGAGATGCAACGCCGGGGCGAAATTCCGCTGCCGCGACAAGTCGAGGCATGGCGGACAGAGCTCCGGCGGGATCTCATGGCGAAATGGCGTCAGCGACTATCGCAACCTCGTTCGGGGCGCGCCACAATTGGGGCGATAAGGCCCATCCTTGAGGCGTGGCTGGAAAGACCTCACGGCGCTCTCAACTTCCGCACGACGCAGGTGCTTACCGAACACGGAAAGTTCGCTAAGTACCTGTTCCGGATTCGTGCGGAAGATTCGCCCGGGTGTCGCCACTGTGCTGAACACCCGGAGGACACGGTGGAGCACACTGTAGAGGTGTGCCCCGCCTGGGCGGAGCATCGCCGTGTCCTCGTGGGGGCGATCGGCGGCAGCGATCTCTCTCGCCGGGCCTTGGTTCAGGCCATGGTCCGTAGTGAGGAGGGATGGCAGGCGGTCGCCTCCTTCTGCGAAGCAGTAATGCTAGCAAAGGAGGAGGCCGACCGCATCAGGCAGAGGCAACGGGGCGCTCGCCCCAGCCGCCGCCGGGATTCCGATCCCGATTTCCGGCCACCGTAGGCGCGGGCTTGCGGACGGCGTGCAATGGGTAGCACGCTGTCCGATCGTCCGGTAACCGACCGGACCGAGCCCAAGTCGTCGACGGCGCGTTCTGTTCCCGCGCGCCTCAAGGAGCTGTCAGCACACCGAAGAGACCCAGCCTGCTACTGCAGGCAGGCAGGGTCGAAGCCTGCTGGGGTCAAGGGCCGTTTTCTGAGAGGAAGGCTCAGCCCCGGCACTATAGGCAACGAAGGAACGGGGTAGGTTTTTAGTCAGTAAGAGTCTGACACTACTTCCCGCTCCACCCAAGGGCGGGATTTGTCATTGGATGATTTTACCTACCACAAAACAAAACCCCTAATCGATATTGTAGTCATAAAATTTCCAACTTTTAAGACATTTCCAATACATTAAACTTAGTTTAGTGAAGATAAATGATGATAAGTGACATGTTTATTACAGGTGTAACAGCGGGCGGCGGCGGCTGGGAGCCCCTCGGGACTCCGTACTTCGACAACAGCACGAAGAGGGAAGCCACCGCCGCCGTGGGCCAGCCCGCCTACCTACACTGCAGAGTGCGGAATCTGGCGGATAGAGCGGTGAGATACTTTTTAGATCTGTTCTTCTTCCATCTGCACTGTGGGTCAGCCTGCTTTCCTACACTGCAGAGTGGCTCTGCTAAAGCGGTGACCCTGACCCTTGGCTGATAAAGCGGTGTGATACTCTTAAGATAAGACATTTTGTCAAAACTAACTTATTTATCAATCAAAGCGCAAAATAGATATTAATCAGGCAATCAAAATCCGCAACCGATCTTTTTGAAAATATTAACCTTCTCACACGCGTGACAATTGAGTCTACCTGCATTTTCCATTTTAGGAGGTTACAAAACACTATTTGTTATCATTTGATAAAAAAACATTATGGCGGCGCAGGATAAATGACGTTCAACCAATCAAAGTGCGAGTTGCGTTCCGTTGTATGCCATTTGAAAATTTAGCAGTTTAACTTCGATATATTATAATCTTACGAAAAATAATACGGTTACACGGTTTTTATAATTTTACGGTGACTTAAGGTACACAATAAAAACCAAAGTATGAATTTTGATTTACTTATGACTTGTTGCAAGTATGTTCGCCAAAATCGAGTTCCTATGGAGCATTAACAGATTAGTTATGTTACACTATACTTTCATGTCATTAAAAGAAAGTATTTTTAAAGAGAGTGGATGAAATATCGATTACAAGATTCGTGTCGGCTGCGAAGCTAAAAAACAAGATACTGTAATAAAACTCGAAAAGTTCAACACTTTTTTGTGTAATGTTAAGCATTTTTAAGTCACAAAATATACAGATAAAGATAAAATACTGTGGTTGCTTGTAGACTATGTACTAAAAAAAAATTGATTCATATCTCAAAAATAAATAAAAATAAAGTACATTTTTAAAAATCTTTGAAAGCCACATATTTTTACAAGTAAAATAATTTTATCAAAATATAAAAAAAATACTCAAACATCTAGTCGATTTAAAATAACACAGTACAAAATCTTGAACATACTCAACATAGCACACATACCAAAAGAATCACTTAGCCTGTGAACGAAACATTCACGAAATCACCTCTGTGTAACTTTGGCTCCAAAGTCGTTGAGACCGGGATATCTTTAAGGACAAAACCCTACAATGTACAAGATATTCGAATTGAAAAAGTTATCAGAGCCGCGTATATAATATAAGTGAATTAGAAAATGTTTTGCTATCGACTTTAGGACGTGGGCGTTAGCTTGATTTCATTACATGGAGTGCTTGTGAATACAAATCCATAAAGGCGTTGAAACAGATGCGTGCTAACGATAAGCAAATGTGACACTTTTATGGTTCTTTATAAAGTGCTATGGTATCACAGTTGAAATCTGATTTGGCATTGTGGGTGAAAATAAAATTGCAATGCGGTTTTGTACTGGAATTCAACCGCTATCTACAAGACTTTGTTAGGATCATCAAGATTCCTTTTTTGAGAACATTTTGGGTTCACTTCTGATCTTAAAAGATGGGGTATTCTATGACTAAACTATGTAGGATGTGGTGTGGGTATCTTGGTGTGATACTACGTATACTGTGTGAAAAAATATAATATTGTGATATAAAGAAAATATGATCACGCATCTTTAATGCAGAAACGTAACATCAATTTATCTGCAGGCATCCATACCTCCTTCGTTCCATTTCCCAGAAGACTTTAGAACGGCAAACTTTAGCATAAAATTGTATATTCAAACCAAAAGGCTGCATAAACAGTTCGATAGACATTAAAACTAAGAGGGAAGGATTTTACCCGCAAGTAGTTACCACAAACGATACTCCCCGGAGATGAAATAGATAGTATCCATCTTGCTTCACCTACTTCACAAGACGTTCACATATTCCACTATGCATTTATTTAGATTTTCACTCGTATTCATTTTATCGATGCAGAGGCATCTCCGCTAGTTTCCGCTTACCTTACTATGAAGTATAGGTACGTGTTTGACTTTGAAATTGGCTTTTAAAATTGTGAGAAAATCTCGTACATAATGTACAGGCTACATTATAATGTAAGCTGCCTCTTTGTCCCTCACTAGCTAGTCAGCTAGTTTACCATGTATTCACGCCACAAATCGTGGAGTTTTTGTAAAGCTCCCATCTCAAAATTTCACCAAACTTTGTTTCTTTTTTACCTTTTTAAAAATCCCTAGGTTGCAGCTATCAGGAAACACAGACTGCGGCAGGAAATCCTACTTTTTAGCTGCTGCTGTTGAGTAATCAAGCCCCAAGCGAAAGCCGGCGTCCGCACACCTATTGTCTTTCTATTGTGTCTCTAATTACGGTATTCAAAAGATTAACATAGATTTAATGAACAGATGCCTGTATTTAAGTACCCGACCGTAGTGGCTGCATAATTTACAAGGAATAAACCAATTTACTTAAGACTTTTTTTTATCGTGTGAAAATCCGCATAGATGTCCTCCGCCCGCGGTGGGTGCAAGGGTCTGTCAGAACCTTATTGACTTATACTACAAAGTGTTTTATAGCTACATTTGGTGGGGGAACTGGAGGGCTCGAGAAGTACTTTCCAAAGCACCCATGTCCGGACAATTCCTGTATTAGACGAAAAGTAACTCAATGCCGTTTCACCAGCCATAACGGCTCTTACAGCCACTATTGCAGCATGCCATAATTTACAAACAAATAGTCAGTATGTGCTTGTTTCCTTTCGATTTCGGAACTTCAAAAGTCGCGCGACTCAATATGGACCAAGTAGGTAATGCTTGAAGTTCCGTATTTCGTTATCGCATTCGAATTTAAGATGGCGTACGCGAGCGGCTTGCTCTTTGCTGGAACTGTACTCTTGTTGCCAATTAAATTGCCATTTAGTTTAATTAGACGGACGGGTTTCTAAAGCTAAACGGGTTGAATATGTATTAGGTTATTCTAATAAGCCGTAAGATTTGAATAAATATAATTACAGAGGAATAGAAGGCATATAAATATACTAGTTTTGCCAGTGACTTCGTCCGGGTGAAAGTTGGAAATTGCCTCACCATATTTTTATGTACCTACAAAAGTATTCTTTACCTTCTTCCCTATCTTTTATAAGTTTGCTTTATACAAGATCAAGAGTGTGGTCCATCATCCTGTGCCATCATTGAGGTGTGATTGAATAATACAGACTTTCACATTTATTAAGATGACTTCTCTACTGGGGCCATGGGTTAGCTTCCGAAAGGAAAAGCTGGAGTCCTGAAACGCAAGGCAAAGAAGGAAAAAAGGAGTGGATTTTAGTGTTTAGTCAGAAAACGTTCCACACGCCCTCTCGCTCCATCCTAGAGCGGGAGAAGTTATTGGATGATTTTCCACCTAAAAAAAGTACCTAAAGCGCGGTCATTCTCGAACTGTACAGAAAAGGAAGGGATGGGTAAAGACGAAATATATGTTAATATTAAGCGTTTGAGCGATTTACAAAAATATTACAGGTTTGATTATAAAATGTAACCGTAAAACGTTGCTTGTAGAATAATCTAACAAACAATCAGAATGTTAACGATAATAGTACATTTTGAAACAAGTGCAGAAAGTTCGTCATTGCGACCGAAACAAATTCGCACAAGCCGTAAGCGAGTGTGTTATGGAGTCGAGGGTTGCAGTGACAAAACACGCGTATCAAACGACGTTTTTCAATACACTTACGACACGTGGGGTTGAACCGCGCCTCAGCGAGGTCAACGCGCGCCCAGCCTGATACGATAAACATTTTTATTACAATTATATTGTGACGAGGCCGAGCACGCGCACTTTTCTGCACTAGTGCTGAAAACAGTCTATTGCGTGCCAAAAAGCGGGTTTTCGAGTAAGTGTATTGAAAAAGTGTTTTCTAGAGGCATCTTCTCGGTTTTTTTCTATCGTACTAAAGTAGCTGTATTATGTTTTGAATACACAATCTATCTCGCATTTATCCTGAAGAATATCTTAGATATTGTTGATTCTGTTTGCTATACTGAATCATGTACTTTTACGCATTATAAAACTATCGATTTGCTCTCGTAGTCCTTTAACCCACGTGGAAAGGAAGTAGAATTTCCACAATCCATAAGATTTATACAAATAAACTTACCACGAAAATGATCTATGGTGAATATGTTTATTATAATCCTACCTATTAAGTTGTTGAATTTGTTGACCTGCTTCTCGCATTTTGTGTCGCGGGCGAATAAATGTTATAATAAGAACGTCACATTTTTTTCACTGCAGCATTTCAGTAAACCTGAGTTAGTTTCAACAAACTATTATGCAACAGAAGGGGCAACTGTAACAAAAACACGATAGTTTTATGAATTCTACCACAAAAATTTAAAAACATACATGAATTGTGAAATATGCGCATAAAAATAAAGTTGAACTGCAGTGGCTGTGATATTTTGCCAGCGGTGTCACTTGCGTGATAGTAGGAAATTGTTCCGAGGAAACATACTCCTGCTTAGCATAGCATTAGCCTTACAATGATCCCACTGCTGGGACTCAGCCTCCTCTGTAGGAGAGGGAATGGGCCTTAATCCAACACGCGGACCCCGTGCGGGTTGGTGGATGTCGATCGATGATCGTGAGGAAACCGGCATGTCCTAAAACCAAAAATTCGAAGACATAATCCTGGGTTAAAAAGAATTCCTTGTGTTATACCATAATGTCTGGATTTCGCGCGACTACGTGGTCTACCCGAGTGCCAAATTTCATCCAAATCCGTTCAGCCAATCGAGCATAAATAAGTAACAAAGTTACACAGACACTCGCATACTATCGCCTTTATAATATCAGTGTGATTTCTAAATGCTTAAAACGAGGATTTTAATAAAGTAAGTCAGCAAGTCTCTGGAAGGTAAAAAAAATATATAGTCAATTAATTAATTTACAACGCTTTATTTACAGTGAATATTAATTTATTGACTTTTTTATCTGTCTTTGTAATTTGTGTCACGTTAATAAAAAAAATAATAATTAGAGTATATAATCTAATTGAAAATTAGGTCAATTAGACCTTATTGCAAAATGATTAAATGTAAAGAATGAACATGCATTCTTTCTATAGACTATGGCAATTGTAATAAACATATACGATCACGTAAATTAATATATAATTATATAGAAAACTACTTGTTATAAATCTTAGATATCTTTTTACTAACTATAAGTAACTAATGTACTTACAACGCGATGATAAGACACAAAACGCACTTTTCAAGACATTTAATAGAAGTAAATGGACTGATGACAAATGAGCAGACTTTTTGAAACTCACGGAAACAAATTGATTACTATCGGTACTACTTAGATACACATAATTTCATCAGGATGTTTTCGTTATATGATAATAGGGATAGACATCAATAATAATTGATTATAATGATAAAAGTTGCGTGAGCGAAGGTACTTAATCATAATCAATCAGCACAATGCTCACCGCTTCTACATTGTGCCCACTATTTGGGCAAAGTGGCTACTTTGTAGGCAGACCTACAAATAAAACACAACATCGCTTTTACGTTGGAATGCAAATGCTTTGATAAAACTTAATCAAAATAGTTTTTATTTCACATAGCCCTACACGGGCACTTATAAAACGTCAGAAGCTAGTGGATGGTTCCAAATTGGTCGTTTTTTATGCAGAAGAACTGACAAAAAACTCCATGGTTACTCTTTAAAAAAGTTTGACATAAAATATTTCCAAATTACAGTATTAATAATTATGTAACGACAGTGTAGACTAGTTAATATTGTCCCTAAAAGACCGAAAAAAAACAAAATAATTTTAAAAAAAGTGATTCGTAATAAGAATTTGTGAAGTCTACAGTATTCTCACATTCATATTATAAAGAAGAGACTATATATTAAAAAAAAAAAACAAAAAAAAATTACAACTATCACCACAACCGTTACACTATAAGAAGGTAATGAATTTAAGATAGTTGAGGTCTAAATAATATAAAAAATATTGTCAGATGCTATTTAAATAATAAAATATCGAATGCCCGATTTCACATATTAATGTTCTTATTCTTCAGTACACATTCAGAAAAGTATTTATCAAATCCTGATTTTAACAGCATGATTGACTGATTAGCTGATGCCTGACAGTGGGCTGCAGGATTGTTCAAAAGAGCTACCAGGACCCTGGAAAAAAATACGGGTGCGTTTTACGCAGTAGGAACTCGTCAACGTCCTGCCCTCGTTTCAATTTGTTTTAGGTCAGCGCATCATTTCTTTTTTATTCCCTATTTTTTATTTTATTTGATATTAACTAGTGCTTGACTGCGATCCCACCTCATTGTAAGCAGTGATGTAATCGTTGATGGTGAGGCGCACTAATTTATTAAGAGCCTATTCACTCTAGCTTTGAAGACACCCTAATTGTAATCGGATGGGAAGACCGCAGCAGATAAATTGTTCTAGTCCTTCGATGTACGAGATATAAACGACGAATTTTATTACGTTTATCCATGGACTCATGTCTCTTGTAATTTACTAGTGGGTATGCATGCGGAAGAAACGCCTGTTTGCCACCATTGTGCTGACCACTCGGAAGACACAGGGAACCATACGGTGGAGGTGAGTGTGCTTCGCCGTGATCGGTGGTGGCGGTGGTTGCCACCTTCTGCGAAGCAGTAATGCCAGCATAAGAACGGCCAAAACCGTATGGGCCCAGCAGGGCCGAAGCCTATTAGAGCCATGGGTCGACTTCTGAAAACGTTATCCGTGGTCCTGGAATGCAAAGGGCAAAGGAACATAAGTGTGGATTTAGTCAGTAAAAGCCTAACACGCCCTCTCGCTCCACTCTAAAGCGAGAGATGCCATTAAACCACCCAACCCACCTAAATAAAAACAGTGTGTGTTTTACGTTATGCAGGTAATCTGCAAAATTAAATTAATTAAGTTATCAGTGTCAGTTATAAAAGCTCTTAAATAATACAGTACCATTTATAAAAGTTAATAACGAGTAAAGTCTCATATTTGACAGTGTGGTTTTAAATTCACTCTCAAAAGCTATATGACGAGCCGATATAATTTAATACAGCCCAACCCTTTTTTCCCTGCTAACTCAATTTCATCTGTTATCATGAAATATTACATTCACAACTTTTTATACATTTGAAACAGGTCTAAGTCCCTTGTGTCAGTCTAGTATTACCACATTTAATATGAAGCAATTCGGACAGCAAAAAATGTGGGGTCTGAAATCGGGACGAAGTGTTAATCAAGAGGGGAAGCATCTGGCAACACTTAACTTCTTTGGCCCAACAATTTGTAAGAAAGTTCGTGCACTTATTAAGTAGCTCGTCCAATATCACTGGTTTTTGTGGCATCATCTGTTGGAGTTAATATTCACACTCGGTTATATTGGAACATAGACAAGGAAAATACTGCATGAGCATTTATGAAGCAATATTTCTTGTCATAAGTTGATGAGTTGTTACAATCTATTACTGCTAACAAAGTTATAGTACGTCCGGATTATTACACTATGAAAGAAATCAAAAAACTATAAAGAGGTCTTTGTCTTGGGAGGCACACACAATTCTCAAAATGAACATGTTTATCAACTATAGTTACTAAGTTCGGATTACGAGGAAAAATGGCCTTCTTCTAAGAAACTGTGATGTTCCAGAAGGAGGCCGCCGAGCGGGATCGTGAGAGGACCAATCCAACACGGAAAAGAAGGCGTCAGAAAGGCAACCGCTTCGTCACCCAAAACGCTGAAATCCTCAGCAAGCATAGTTTCACACAAGTTGGACTTAAGGGGCACGAGCACACTGTCTGCGTACCCAGTGATTCCAGGAAAGGCGGTGGCTTAGTAATCCTGTGCTGCCGTTCACATCGAGGTTTTGGAGAGCTCGCCAGAGATGTACCGGAATAAATACGCTACACAGACGAATCCACCTCGTATGGAAGAGGTCATAGTGTGCTTCTTTAATGTGCGGTTGGTGACATTCTCTGATCAATCCCTTAAGTCTAGGCGTCTTGTGTAGATTTGAACCTGAAAGTCGTATGACCTTCCGTTGACCTCTGAGTTTGTTCCCGTGATTCTTTTCAGGGTTTTCAGCTGGGAAACACCTGCATCGTCTAGTTTAAATTGACGTGTAGAAGTGTTCTTTTTCATAACCTATTTGTAAAATAAATATTTTATTTATTATTTATGATACGCTCTCCATTAGCTTTCAATCAAAAATTATTTTCAATCGAAAAAATAAATACTAAATATAATAAAAATCTTTTAATTTAAACAAAACAGCCCATAAAAGTTTTTGTAACATGAATTTAACTTAAAACAAATGTTAGTAAATTAACAGTAATAATATAAATGTCTAGATACTCCATCTACCCCTGCACAGAAGGCTTGCCGGTCTCGCAACTCATGCAGTTTAGTGAACCTACTGAGCAGGATAGTACCGGTCCTCTTGCCAATCGCCATTAAAAATTATCTTAAAAATACAGACAGGTAACAATTATCTTACCTCTATTATATTTTGTTTCGGTTACATAATTTTATCCCAAAGGGCAATGGAAAAGGCTATGCTCGGAGTTTCCTTGCGTGATCGAATCAGGAATGAAAATATCCGCAAGAGAACCAGAGTTGCCGACATAGCACGTAGAATCGCCAAACTTAAGTGGCAATGGGCAGGGCACATTGCACGCAGAACAGATGGCCGTTGGGGCCGAAAGGATATAGAGTGACGACCGCGTACCGGAAGACGCAGCGTTGGAAGGCCTCCCACAAGGTGGACCGATGCCCTGCTCAGGGCCGCTGGAGTGGCGACGCTTGAGGAAGGCCTATGTCCAACAGTGGACGTTTATCAGCTGAAATGATGATGATGATGACATAATTTTACAGACTCTGATTCTACTACCGAACAGCCATAAAACTATAATTACAACTTGAAAATTATTATTACTTCCTACTAATTAGACTCCCTTATTTCCTTAACTATGTTTATTAATACATCTATACAATCCAAGTATCGCTTGCAAGCCCTCCGTGATTGCGAGCGCTGCAATTTGCCTCAAACTTCCGAGTATAAAAAAGTTAAATAAACCGCAAAATAAATGGAGAAACTTGTTTGAATTCAATGTTCTTCTTCTTGGTCTTAATGCTTTTTCGACCTGGCCGTCTTTTCATTAGCAATCACAAGAGAAAAGAAATATTTTTTTATTCCATGGTCAATTGAGTTTCTGATTTTTTACTAAATTACTTTTTCAGTAAAACTGGTCCGTGATTTTGCGTATGTTTGTCATTCTGCCACAGAAAAATTCAGAACACAAAGGCTGCAAATAACAAACTCATTTACAGTATCATTGTTAATGAATAAATAATATACGACAAATATTAAAAAAAATAAAAAAATTTCAATATTCAACTTCAACTTTAATATCTTTAATGTGGATCATAGGTTTGTACATAATACAGGTTTTAAATAATTAAATTGATCAGCTCAATTCAATTCCATTTCAATCAAACTCAAATCAATATGCAGTCACATTTTATTATTTTACCAACTGGCACGTTTTACTTTGTTACCGATCGCTTGTGCTCTGTAATAAATGCGTTATTTACGCTTCAAATTTTAAAGTTTCTCTATACTCTTGTATTTCTAGTTTTAGTAAAACCAGTACATTGTCCACTACTTTGTACGCATATTTATTTTATTATTGGATATTTATTTAGGAAAGTATCCATGTCAAATTTATTAACACAAGGTATAAGATTATTTTATAAAAGTCTTACTCACCCTAGACCGTTTTTGAGGATACTTTAAAAAAAAATTAAAGTATCCTCAAAAACGCTTGTGATAGTGACCGTGTCTATTGTTCATTTAAGTAGTATTTGTATTAAGTTTCAAGGATTTAGAAAACATATTTTGCAAACAGCCGAAAGTTCCGACTCTCACCCCTTAAAAGTTCCAAGTCGTCGACGGCGCATATGGTTCCCGCTCGCCTCAAGGAGCTGTCAGCAAACCGTAGAGGCCCAGCCTGCTAGCTGCAGGCAGGCAGGGTCTAAGCCTGCTTGGGTCATGGGTCAGCTTCTGAAAAGAAGGCCCGGCCCCGGCACGATAGGCTACGAAGGAACGGGGTAGGTTTTTAGTCAGTAAGAGTCTGAAACTATTTCCAGCTCCGCCCAAGGGCGGGATTTGTCATTGGATGATTTTACCTACCATAGAAAACCCCTTAAAATTTGAATATCTTTACTTGCATAATTATTAAATGATAAATGATATTTATTATGTAAATAGGTTTTTTACAAACACTTTTACACGTCAGTTTTTTTTTTTGTCAGTTTAAGCTAGATGAGGCCGGTGTTTCCTAGCTGACTACCCTGAGGAGAAACACCGAAACAAACTCAGGGGTCAAAATCTCTTTTAAAAGTCCATACAGCAAACATGTAATGGTCAAATCATATGAGAACCATGCAGACTCGTGTCTGAGATGGTCTTTTGAGAAAAGAACCACGCAGATTTGAGTGGACCTGTCCAGTCAATGCAAGCATTTGTCAGTATTCGTATAGCTCAACTTAAAACTACTAAGGAGCTCAACGAGTTGACGAACAATACCAATGAAAGGACATTTGGATAGGCCGCAGAAATACTCAAATTGCCAGACATACGTCAAAATAACTGAAAAGAAAAAAAGACAATAATCCACCTAGTCCTCATATTCAAAATGTTAAACGTAAATACAAAAATACAAAAGTGTAGAAAAATTTAATAAATTAAAAAAAAAGTAAATATTTATGTCAAATTTGAATTTAAAAGATAAATAAATAAGTTCATATTTAAAATAATAAAAAATATATATATGATATAATCCTTGCTTGCCTACAACATAAACGGAAAGCTTGTGCAAAATTTCACTTTCTTTGTCCCAGTAGTTTTGACTGGACGTTGATATGTAAGCCAATCAATTTCTGCTTTCAAATAGATAGGTACATATTTATTATTCAAGGGCTTTAAATTGTTTTTTTAATTTGCGTGACTGAGTGAACGAAATACGCCTCCGTCACACTTTTTTTTTGCTGTCGATAAAAATATATAAGAACGAATCAACACCTTTCGGAAAAAATACAACACAAAAAAGCGAAATTACAAAATTCTGTAGTTACTTGATCCACTGTATGCGCGACTATGTTTCCAATTACATTGACAAATGTACACCAAACAGGATTAATCAATCACGAACACAAATGATATGTCCTCCGCGAACCTTTTGAAATATTATCTCTTTACTACATAAATACAATGCTTCACGTTCCGAGTAGAGTGGGGTTATTTTGGCCCTGGGATTACTTTGGCACAAGCTTATTAACCAATAGAGACGTTAATGAGTTAGGGTCAAAGTTATACCTTGGGGCTAAAGTAACCCCACTTTTCAGTACCTATTATGTAAAGCCGTGAAGGATAAATCGCAAAGTTTCAGGAAAATCGAGTGGTTTCATAAAGGTTGGCTAGTCTATGATCATTGTTAAAAAAGATTTTTTATTAACTTAAGTAAATGATTATACACGCGCCGCTACTTATCAAAAGTTTTCTTTACCGGAATTAAAATAAGGTAAGTCCATCACCGGATTGAAGGAAAACTCGTCGACTATCTTCGATATAAGTATTTGGAAAAATTTGACGCTGAGTCCTTCTTACATATTACATACTAGCTTTTGCCCACGGCTTTGTTTGCGGGAATGTCGGTTGTAGCGCGAAGTCAAATCCAGATAAAAAGTCAGCCTATATCCTTCCTTGGGGTTCAAGCATACTCCATACCAAATTTCATTATAATCGGAGAGTTTAGTGGTTAACCGTGAAAATGTAAGAGACAGGCAGAATTACATTCTCATTTATAATATTAACATGGATTATAGCACAAAATACCACACTGCATATGTCTATCTATTCGCGACAAACTCCAAAACTATTAAGCGTATTTTAATGCGGTTTACACCAACACACAGAGTGATTGATGAGGGAGGTTTAAGTGTATGCATACTATAGTAGAGAAAAGGTAAGCATTTCAAAGATCTGTTACACATGTTCGAAGGTAGGACGGGTCGCTAGTTTTAATAGGCATATGCGGTAAAAATCTTGAGATGCTTCTGCAGTTACTTCACTCGATGAATAGATTCCCTGTAAGGTGGGTAGGTAAGTATAGATCTACATTGTGAAGGCTTTGCTTTTGTTACGATCGCACAATCTAGAGCTCGTCTGCTAGATGTATTCATTTGTTGCTATTTATTTCATAGGTTATGGTCGGAAATAAAATTTGCTAATAGATAAAATAGTCCCAAACTAAGCAAAGCTTATGCTATGTGTACTAGACAACTGATAAATATTCTTATATATTTCTTAATATTTTTTTTTTTTCGAAATTGTCTTAAATTCATATTCAGAATCAGATTTTTTTTAATAACTCAATTTAGAAAAAAAATTTAGTTGTGCCCTTTTTAATAACGACAACAGTATTACATTCATAAACTTTTGCCTTTATAAAAGTCATATTAGGTAAAAACTTTTGGGTTGTAAAATAAAGAGTGTAGGTATCTTATTGCTTTTACAAATAAGATACCTAATTGTTTCGGATCTCACCGACTTTTACTTATTTGTAAACACAGCCACAATACAGAAGTAATTCTTAGAGAGGGGCCATATTTTTTTCTTTTTAATTAAAAACGAATATTTGTGAAATGTACACCACATTTTGAAATTGGAACCTAACTCTAGAAAAGCTAACTCAATGAAGCAATTATGAATATTTGACCTAAAACAATTATAAAAAAAAAAGAATTGAGATTTATAAGTTTCGTATAAAATTCTCAATTGAGGGCAAAGTGAGTTTAAGTTTTCAAGGCGGATCTAACTTGTGCCGGGCGCGGCTGAGCAAATTTCTCTACAACCAGACAGTGCTTGAATAGTTTCGTAATAATTCGTCTGGCTCTAATTACTTAGTCAAGCTCAGATAACCTTCTAAGTTAATTTGTTAATTCACTTAAAGCTTATTAATTGGCAATCTAGTTACCTAATACTTTACTTAATGATTAGCGTAAATCCGGCGTGTAAAAACAAAAAAAAAAAACATTTTTTCTCAGCTCCTCACATACGTACATCCTCGCCAGCGGCTCGGGAGTACTACACTGCCTTAAGAACTAGACTCGTAGTTTCAACGACTTGTTTTTCTCGAAGACGTCTCGTTCGTAGGCTTGAAAATGTTCAACCCTTAAATATAACGACGGACAGAAATCAAGGTATTACTTAACTAAGAAAATAAATGGTAAATGTTTAAACGTGTTGCGCCGACCCCAAATAAAACGGGACAAGGGCAGGTATTTTTTAATTTTATCTTTATAAATCAATAGTGTTTCATGTACCGAATCGACCCTCCGCGGGATTAAAACGACCAAAATTTAACGGTGTATAATTAAAAACATTCTCTAGGTGTTTTAATAAAATTAATTGATTCGACGATTTTAACAATCACTATTATCATAGTGGACCCATTAAACAGTCTGTCATCGCTGAACAAAAACGGCATTTGGGTCAAACGCGGTTTCAGCCGTCGCAATTCACGTCTAAAACTTACCACGAATGGATTCAATATTTAATCCTCTTTTCAGAGTCCGAGCAAAATATTAGTGAAAGACATTAAAGGTTGGCTTTCTAGTGAAAACGTGGGGGAACTATTCAGAGGAGTGGGCAATCTTCTGTGTGGTTTCCGATGTGAGCGGCGCGTGAATGGTGCCCAAATTGCCAGCGAAGGGCTGACTCATTCGAGCCACAGATTACGCTGATTCACTTCACTTTACTCCACTCACATTTTATCTAGTGATCCCATTTAGAAGATAAAGTATTCAGTGTGAAAGACTATTTTTTTATCATGTTCACATATGAAAAATTGCATGAAAAATTGATTCGACGGAACATCATATTGTAATTGAACTGGGAACGTATGCTGTTGATCAAATATATGTATTTATTGATCAAACTAAACCACGTTACTGCAGCTTGTCATGGCAATCTCGTTAAAAATTACTTAAATTGGTTGATAGATAAATTGAAGGCTGTATAAACACAAATAGATTCACAATCAATTTGTCTAAATTTGCGCTTGCAATGCTCGTTTATCTATTGGATAGTCAAAACTATTTTATAATTTATTGAGAGTGGGTTGCATCAGGAGCTAGCTACTTTACAGTCACAAAATAATTTTGACAGTAACAATACAAAGACCATTGAATGGTCTTTGTTTCCTAATCTTATTTAGGAAATTTATGTCACCCCGTGCTTCAGAAAGTACGTAAAGTCGTCGGTCCCGATGGTCATTCTTAGATATTTCAAAGTCGTTACTGAAACCATCATTACTGACGCCAGAAAGTCTGACCATCAGTCTATCAAAAGAGTATTGTGTTGCCAAGTGAATGGGTGGTCTAGGTCATAGAGCAGTGGTGGCCGAGTGGTAGCGGCTTCGACTTACGAGTTGTAGGTCTCGGGTTCAAACCCAGCCAGGCACATTACTTTGTGTAATTTATTTCATCACCAATACTCTCAAAACTGTGAAGGGAAACTAAAAATTCAATGACATGTGACTTTCACTGGGCCCGCGTAGTTTTTTTTATGGTAGGTAAAATCATCAAATGACAAATCCCGCCCTTGGGCGGGACAGGAGATAGTGTCACACTCTTACTGACTAAAAACCTATACTGTTCCATTTATTGCCTTCGATCCAGGGCCCCGGGGTTCATTTTCACCTAACCCTTGGCCCCAACTGGGCCCACGTGGTTGATTATGGCCCATTCCCTCTCCTAGAGAGGAGGCCGGAGTCCCAGCAGTGGGAACATTAAAAAAGGCTGATTATGTTATTATGCTTACGCTGGATCTGATAGGCAGCCGCTTCATGTAAATAAATAATAATGTGTGATTATACCTAATTCATCCATCGTTTCATTGGTCTTCTCCTACTGTTTAACCGCACACGGACAATTATTTAAAACAACCCGCGATCGTAATTTCAACCAAGTAAAATTTGTTTACTTAGTTGTCACTAGATGGCGTTGTACCGTTTTGGTCAATTTCTACATCGCGGTGTTAAGATTCTCCGGCATAGTATAAGGTCTTAGCATAAGCATTTTTTTTGTTAACCACTAAACATAACCAGTTGTAATCACTACATCTGATATTAAACCAAATTGGAATAGAAAGTGAAATTCTTTCAATCAAACCCCAGTATACTAACCCTCAAGTGGTCGAGGGTTATTCATGGTCCTTCGAGTCGGACGTGGCTAGGGCTGTTCCATAGCCACATCAGGTGTGTTCTCTTTGGACGGAGAAACATCAACCCCATACGCTCCTGCCTGCGACGTGATCCTGGATGGTGACCAGGGTGGAAGCAGATCCAGTTACGGGAAGTACGGAGGGAGGAGTACCAATCAACAGCAAGCAAGCTGCAGACGACCGACGTCGTAAGGAAGTGAGTGATAGTGCCGAAAAAAAACGTGAGTACTTTGTGAGTTCTTTTGTGCCAAGGAAAAGTGACCTTTATTGCCTAGAAGATTTAAACTTTAACTTTTAATCAGTGATTTTGAACTTAGAATAATTTAATAGGTGCATGTTTAGACTTAGTTAGATTTTAAGCGTAAAGTGTTCAGACGGGGAACCTATGCCCGAATTTTAGTAGATTTTAAAGTGTCAAAGACTTAGAAATTTTCGGACATTTTTGGACTTAGAAAAATTTCTTTGTTTACATTGACTTGTAAATTTTTTTATAACTTTTTCAACTTAGAAAATTTTTGGGACTTGAGAATATTTGAGGCTCAATGTAAAACACTTAGAAAAATTTGTTGTTTACAGTGACTTGTAAAATTTTCGACAACTTTTTGGACTTGTAGATTTTAACTGTTTATTTTTTCTGTATTGTGTTGTGAATTTTTTGGATTGCTAACTTCAAAATGTCTTTGCAATCACATGTTAAAGTACAGGATGATATTCGCACTCGGCTGTTAAGAGCTAAAAGTAATTTTAAAAAGTCGCCAAAGGATAGGATTACAAAGCAATATATTGAAACCAGATTAGAAAGTGTTGATGATTTGTGGGCGCAATTTAGTTTAACACATACACAAATTGTGAAAGATTTTGAACCTAAAGAATTGATATCTTCAGCCTACACTGTGAACGAGGTTTATTTTAACACTGAAGACTTATATTTAGATTTAAAATGCGAGTTGAAAACTGCTTTAAACAACATTAAGGGTGACGATGTGTCTCCGGTTGCGGGGCCATCATCAAATAATGTTCCTGAGGGGAAAGGCACATACATAAAGTTGCCCAGAATCACTATCCCAACATTTTCGGGGAAGTATACGGAATGGCCGACTTTCCGAGATTTGTTTGTATCGGCAATACATAAGAATAGCACAATTGATAACGTCCAAAAGTTACACTATTTGAAAGGTTACTTGAGTGGGGAAGCTGAGCAACTTTTACGTCATGTACCAATTTCGGAGTCGAATTATATCAGATGCTGGACTCAATTAGAGTCCAGGTATAATAATAAAAAATATTTATCACACTGCATTTTAAAAAGGTTGCTTAGTCAAAAAAACATTGCCCAAGAATCAGCTAGTGCGTTAAAGGAACTAATGGACACTACATCTGACTGTCTAAACGCACTGAGTAATCTAAATATTGATATAACATCCTGGGATATTCTTATAATTCATTTAATAACATTAATATTAGACCCAGACAGTAGGAAGGACTGGGAACTAAAAGTAACTAGTAACACTGATTCAGATCAGCTGCCTACGTTTGAACAGTTCAAAGAATTTTTAACAAGTCGTTATAGGGCATTTGAATTCATAGAATGTAAGCCAAGTAAAAACAATGTTAATGTAAATAAGGCAAAGGTTTTTCACACAGCAAGTAATGCGGCCATGGTTTGTCCGCTTTGTAACAACGAGCATAAAATAAGGAATTGCAAGCAATTTGCTAATCAGGATGTGGATACTCGGCGTAAGTTTGTTCAAGATCATAACTTATGTTTCAATTGTTTGGGGCACAACCACTCTGCCAGGGTTTGTAAGTGTACAGCCTCTTGTCAAGTATGCAAGCGGAGACATCACTCCTTGTTGCACCCTAAAGGTGAGCAGGAGTCTAAGGCAGAGAGGGGAAATTCGACTAGCGATAGGGTTTTGCCAACGAATGAACAAACACACGCGGTTGGAGTAGAAGCTGAAAACAAGGTAGTGACTTGTTTTTCGCAAGGTACAGTGAAAAATCAAGTCCTATTAGCTACGGCTCTAGTGAGGGCTGTATCAAAAAATGGGGCTAGGTATACAATCAGGGCCTTGTTAGACCAAGGCTCACAGGCGTCTTTTGTTACAGAACATACTGTCCAAATTTTAGGATTACAGAAAAAGCCAGCAAAGGGTTTAATAACGGGTATAGATGGTAGTAACAAATTATCCTTAAATTCGGTTGTTGAGGTCAAAATTCAGTCTAGAGTCGATCCTTCAGTTGAACTTGTAGTCAAGGCATATGTTCTTAAATCGGTTACGTCATTATTACCTGGTAGGGAAACGGTATATTTAGATTGGGCACAAGCCAACGATATACAATTAGCGGATCCTAGATATAATACACCGGATAAAGTGGATATGCTGTTAGGGGCAGAAATTTATAGTCAGGTTCTACAAAACGGGTTAAAGAAACCTCCTGGTGGTAGCATTGTAGCTCAGTGTACATCATTGGGATGGATTTTATCAGGAACAGTGGCTTCTGTTGCTCAGAGTTCGACGAATATCACGGTGATGCATACCCACTTTGGTGATGATGAACTCCTAAAAAGGTTCTGGGAATTAGAAAAGGAACCACAAAATAAGAAACCTATACTTACCGAAGAAGAAACAAGATGCGAAGAAATATTTAAGGCTACAACTGTGAGGGACAATGACGGTCGTTACATAGTTAACTTACCATTTAGAAATCAGGATCCGAGCTGTAAATATGGTGATGCAAGAAAGGTAGCAATTAACAGATTTTACGCGTTAGAAGCTAAACTTAGTAAAAACACAGATTTAAAAACAAAATATGAGGAAGTTATCAACGAATACTTGGAGCTGGGTCATATGAGACCAATAACCAAAGCTGAGGAACAAAATCAATATGCAGTGTACTTACCTCATCATGCAGTTGTACGGAACGATAAAGACACAACCAAGGTTCGGGTTGTCTTTGATGCTTCCTGCAAGGGAAAGAATGGGAGATCGCTTAACGATGACCTAATGGTTGGTCCAAGGCTGCAACAAGATCTGCGACATTTACTGATTCGTTGGAGAACTCATCGTATTTGTCTAGTTTCGGATATTGTCAAAATGTACCGAATGGTGCGCGTGGCCGACCATCATACGGATTTTCAACGCATCGTGTGGAGAGATAACAAGCAATCTCCTGTTAAGGATTACAAACTACTTACCGTTACTTTTGGTACCTCTTCAGCACCCTATTTAGCCGTTCGAGCGATGCAGCAAGTAGCATACGATGAGGGAGTCGAGTTCCCACTGGCAGCTGAAAGAGTACTTAAGGATTATTACATGGATGACCTTATGACAGGTTGTAACTCAATAGAAGAAGGCATGCAGATCTATAGCCAAATGAATAAGTTATTAGCAAAAGCAGGGTTCACTTTACAGAAATGGTCAAGCAACAGCAGTGAATTCCTAGAGAAGATTATCGGCGAAAGGCACTCATACAAGGGACAGAATGGTGTAGAAAGGGAGATCAACATAAAACAGGATGAAATATTTAAAACATTGGGACTTACCTGGAACCGAAGCTGTGACACCTTCCAATACTCGGTGCAGATTCCTCCGCGCCAGGAACCTGTAACTAAAAGAAACATGTTATCAGATATAGCAAGACTATTTGACCCTCTGGGATGGGTCGCTCCTGTAATAGTATTAGCAAAAATTTTAATACAAAAAATATGGATTTCTGGAATTGGTTGGGATGATGAAGTTCCGTATGAAATAAAAAAGGAATGGTTTACTTACCGGCAGGAGTTGAAACGTTTAACGGAATTTTCAATACCTCGATGGTTGAACATGAAACCGGGTGACAAGCAGGTTGACTTGCATGGGTTTTGCGACGCGTCAAAATCGGCGTATGCTGCAGTAGTTTATGCACGGGTGGTCGACGCTGACGGTAGCGTTTATGTAACTTTGCTCACAGCGAAAACTAATGTCGCACCAATAAAAACGGTATCAGTGCCACGATTAGAGTTGTGTGGAGCAGTCCTGCTAGCAAAGCTGCTTTCAGAAGTCTCCGAAGTAATGGGAATCGGTAAATCTAATACGTATTATTGGACAGATTCAGAGATCGTATTAGCATGGCTTAATAGTCATCCCAACAAATGGAAAACATTTGTAGCAAACCGCGTTTCTGAAATTTTGAGCATCAGTGAACCACAGCAATGGAATCACGTTCAGTCAAAAAACAATCCTGCTGACTGCGCATCACGTGGTTTAGATGCGTCGGAATTTGTAAATTTTAGGTTGTGGATAGAAGGTCCCGCATTCCTGAAAAATAAAAATAATATATTTGGCAAACGCAAAGCGGTATCAACTAATATGGAGGAAATGAAGGTACATCTAGTAACAGACGACAATTTTATTTGGGATAAATATTCAACACTTACCCGATTAGTAAGAATGGTAGCCTATTTAAGACGTCCTTTAGAGTTGAAGAAAACGAAGGCCGAAAGAAAGAGTCATAATTTTTTAACGGCAGAAGAATTAAGATTGGCATTGGAGACATGCATTAGGGTATGTCAAGGTCAAAGGTTCGAAGCGGTAATTGTGGATCTGCAAAAAGAAAGGCCTAAAAGAAAAATATTCAAATCTTTAAATCTTTACCTCGATTCCGTAAAAATCTTGAGGGTGGGCGGTAGATTGGAACATTCCGAGCTTGACATAGACCGTAAAAATCCAATATTGATTCCTAGCGACACTTATTTTACCAATCTCTTAATCGCCGACGCACATCATAGGAATCTTCATGGGGGTCCTCAACTAATGCTTAACTACTTAAGCACGAAGTATTTTATTCACGGAGCCAAGCGTTTGGTTACTGCATATGTGAAAAAATGTGTAACTTGTTTGCGTTACGCAGCGTCTACAAAACCGCAGTTAATGGGTCAACTACCATCAGCACGGGTTACACCGAATAGACCGTTTCGGAGCAGTGGGGTAGATTATGCTGGTCCTATTCAGTTAAGGGCTTCAAAGGGTAGAGGTCACCATGCGTATAAGGGATACATTTGTTTATTTGTCTGCATGGCGACTAAAGCGGTTCACATTGAGGTCGTAAGCGACCTAACAACAACGGGGTTTCTTGCCGCTTTTAAAAGGTTTGTGGCAAGACGCGGGCATTGCCAGGATATATGGAGCGATAACGGTACAAATTTTCAGGGAGCCTCTAAAGAACTAGATACACTACTTCGCTCGGAAAAATCAGGTATAGCTAAGGAAGTTGCTGCGGCCTTAGCATCAGAAGGTACCACATGGCATTTTATTCCACCACATGCTCCGAACTTTGGCGGATTATGGGAGGCTGGAATAAAGTCATGTAAGAAACATTTGAACAGAGTAATAGGTAGCTCTACTTTAACTTTTGAAGAGATGTCTACTTTATTAAGTCAAGTAGAAGCATGTTTAAACTCACGTCCCTTGTATAGACTGACCGACTCGAACACATTTAACGCCTTAACGCCAGGGCATTTTCTTGTGGGCGAACCAATTATCAATGCGCCTGACCATAATTATGAACATACAAATATTTCTAGTTTGAAGAGGTGGCATCTAGTCCAACAGATGACACAACATTTCTGGCGCCGCTGGTCCGACGAATACTTGACCACACTGCTTCATCGTTATAAGTGGTCTAAGCAAAATCCTGAACCAAACGTAGGGGATATAGTTTTGATTATAGAGGATAACTTACCTCCTTGTCGATGGCTCTTTGGCAGGGTGGTTGAAAAACATCCAGGGTTAGACAATCTTACACGAGTAGTCACACTCCGCTGTAATAGTTCAGTACTTAAAAGACCAACATCAAAACTGTGTGTCTTGCCGATTGCCTAAGAATGTTGTTATTAGTTATAAGTGATAATTTTAAGCATGGTTTAGAAATGTAAGTAATTATTTAGGTCTAATGTCATGTGTGTATGGCATATTATAAGGAAAATTAAAAACCTGTTTGATTAGCCAAATGTATAAATAGCTTGGTAAATTTTAATATTGGAAGGACATAGTGTTGCACAAAATGTCCTTGGTGGGCGGAATGTTTAACCGCACACGGACAATTATTTAAAACAACCCGCGATCGTAATTTCAACCAAGTAAAATTTGTTTACTTAGTTGTCACTAGATGGCGTTGTACCGTTTTGGTCAATTTCTACATCGCGGTGTTAAGATTCTCCGGCATAGTATAAGGTCTTAGCATAAGCATTTTTTTTGTTAACCACTAAACATAACCAGTTGTAATCATTACATCTGATATTAAACCAAATTGGAATAGAAAGTGAAATTCTTTCAATCAAACCCCAGTATACTAACCCTCAAGTGGTCGAGGGTTATTCACCTACTTTTATATAAACCTATAAATTTTTAAACATTTCTCATTCCATATTACTCCACATGTCCATACTATGACAACCAATTTTTAAATATCTGTTTAAGATTCCTGTTAATTAAAATTAAATCCACCTCAATCGATAACAATTTGCATTCACAGCGCGAGGAGTGACAATAACATTCCGTTTTATTCGACAACGAGTTCAATCCTACTTGATCTAGGCTTGACCCATAAAAACTTCGACGCCACGAGAAAGAATGGTTAGGGGGTTTCCAGTTATATCCAGTTAGTTCTGTCTCCGCCACGCTTTAAACCGAGCTACGAAGAAAGTTTTAAAACCTCGAAGCGAATAGTCTCGAATACAAATTCCGAATGAAACTCTCTCGATGCAGCCACATAAAAATTGGAACGACTCGAAACAGCTCACAATTACTTTGTAGTATAAAGCCTCATAAATTACAACGACTTTTTATTTTTCTTCTTAATTGTTCTTAACGAATTTATCAAATTTACGCTTACGTGGAGGAAATTTATGGTGATCCAGATCTTAGAGTACGAATTTTATAGAGCCTGAATTTGGAAGAGCTTATTGAGAATTAAGTCCTCTCGGTTTACCAAAAATTATTGCTGTAAAAGTTTACTTCCCGCAATTTCACATTTGTAACAAAGTTTTATCTTTGAATAAAATGGGAACGGTTACATTTTACTTAGGTACCTCCTTGAAGTTCTTTGGAAGTAACTTGAACGAAGTTTTATAAATTAAGGTAGTACTACTTTGGGAATAATAAATTTAGATTTGAACTAAATCGGCTAAAATAATTGTAAGTAAATTACGTACTTTTTAATCCGATTTAGCTCTAAGCTATTGCAGTTATAGGAAAAGTATGGCACACTTTTCTTTTTCTTTTCAAAGACAGTAGGAAAGATTATAGCTTCAATTAATGACTTTATTGAAAACTGTGAGAGAATTTCAAATTGTGTTGGTATTTTTATTAAAAATATTCTTAGCGAAACCTGTAAACGCGTATCTCGTAAGAACCGCAATATATTATTACGAGTATATAACCCTCTGCAAAGGCGTACCTTAAAAGAACCACAAATATACTGGCAACCTCTCGTTATCATCATTAACACTCGATCAAGTACGACGAGGCATCCCTAAGGGATGAAGATAAACAAGATCACACGTCAATTATTACATATTTTACAGCTACCGCGAGGCGACGGCGCAATGCGTATCAGGAGATCGTTATGTCACACTCTGCTGACGCAAGTTTATTGTTGATTAATAGACTGCAGATGGTATTTGGGAACCAATTAACAACAAGAGTAATAATTCCTTGTTTATTTATAGAAGATTAGCAGATACTGGTGTGTGACACTACACAATTTTCATCATTCGAAGATATAAATGAATATTTGGAGAGCCAAGCATGCAAAACAGCTGATTTTTCAGAGTTCTTTACTGGATTAGTTTTACGATTTATGCATGTGCACAAGATAACTTGTTTCCAAAACATCTACAGAAAAATGTATAACAACGTCATAATCGTGTAAGAGGGGTTGTATGGAAATGTACCTCGGGTGGGACGCGCTTAAACTAAAAAAAAATTTGTTTATTTGTCGGCAAAAAGGAAATTTGCTTTTTTTAATGATAGATAGAAGTATTCTTTATTGTACACCAAAAAATAAAATGCATGCAAGCATTAATGCATTGTTTTATTGATGTAATAGCATTTTTGCATTATGGCCGTTCTAAATAAACCGGTATAGGGCACATCAACGGGAATATTTATTTTCAAAATCTGTAACAAATAGATACAAAATACATTGTTAAACTTATAGCTAAATTGTTACACAGCTCTAAGAACAAGAATCGCGGGCTCATTAATACTTTCGTGTCATCAACATTCAAGCTTAAACGCTTGATTAATTAAAAATCGAAATATTATCAACTAAAAATATTCGTGTATTATATTAATGACAATAGGCCCTCATCAGAACGCTTTAGAGTTTTTTACTTAATCGAATCAGATATAAAGATATCCACAGGAGAACCAAGATTACTAACATAGCCCAAAGAATTCCTAATTTTAAGGGCAACGAGAAGGATGGGGCTTGCAGAATAGATGGTCCGGCCGATGTAGCGACAAAGGACCCTTAATGAACGTATTTCGGGTGAAATGATAATGATGATGACAATTTGAAATTACACCAGTTTTCGACACCTAGGTCCAGACACTTAAATGAACGCTTTAATAAAAGCACACAATAAGAATCCAACAGTACAAGAAAATATAGATGATGTTAATTTGGATACTTTCTGGTGTACATGAAAACGTGTATAAATCTTATTACCTCCTTGGTCCATGATATGCTCTGAAACGTCTCCGACATAACGTGTGTCAAGCAAATCATCATAAAATGAAGTCGGAATACGACGAGGATGTTACACAAATTGACTCGTTCGCCTCATAGGAGCACATCGCCCAAGTGAGACCTCTAACAAGGCACTAACACAAAACGAGATACTACTATCTACGAATACTTGCCCTGAATATAATATGAATGTTATTATATTTAAATTAAACTATAATATTACAAAAATAGCTTTTACCTTTTATTGTCTTCATGTGGGTACCTTTTTATCTAAAGTTTTACCCATTGACATAATACAAATTATAAATAATCTTAAAAATACAAACACTGTTGGTTATGATGGAGTGAGTACTGAAGTTGTGAAATATGTCAAAGATGTTATAGCACAACCACTTACGCACATTATTAATTTATGCATAACAAATGGAGTTTTTCCAAATAGACTAAAAAAAGTAATAATTAAGCCTTTATTTAAAAGAGACGATAAATCAGATGTAAAAAATTACAGACCTATTGCTAAAATTCCTATATTTTCTAAGATTCTCGAAAAAGTAATTTACAACTCCATCTATGGTTATTTTGAAAAAAATAAGTTATTTTGCAGTGAACAAAAAGGATTTCGTAAAAATACTAATATAAATATGGCACTGTACGACCTCCTTTCTTGTATTATGACGTCTGTCGATGAAAGAGCTCCGGTATGTGCTATATATACCGATATGACAAAAGCTTTCGACTATGTGGATCATAAGATTTTGTTAAAAAAACTGTATGGATATGGAATTCGAGGAAATATTTTAAAACTTTTGGAGTCATATCTTGATAACAGATCTCAATGCACTGAAATCTCACAATTATGCAAAAAAAGGAATTTAGTAACCATTTACACATCTCAACCAAGAATGATAAAATACGGGGTGCCCCAAGGTAGCGTGCTGGGGCCTCTACTTTTTTTAATATATATAAATGATCTTCCAATATTTATATCTCAAAATATGGTACTTTTTGCCGATGACAGTACCGCTATTGTAAAATGTAATAATCCTGTCAATTACGAAAGTGATATAAATGATTGTCTCAATAGAATAATTAACTGGCTTAATAACAATAATTTAGTAATTAATTTAAAGAAAACAAGAGTAATGCACTTTCGTCAAAGATGTGAAAAACCTCCAGTTCATGTTACATATAACGAGTGCCAAATAGAAGATACAGATAAGGCTAAATTTTTAGGTATAGCGGTTGATAGTAAATTAACATGGAAACCCCATATTGAGGAAATTTGCCTTAAATTAAATAAATCTGCATATGCACTGTTTCAGCTGTCGAAAAAAGTTAATATGCAAACACTTTTAACAGCGTATCACGGATTAGTTGCATCAGTTCTGAGGTTTGGAATTATTTTTTGGGGCCAATCTACTGAAAGAGAGACGGTTTTTAAAGCGCAAAAACGATGTATTCGATCTATGTGTGGCTTAAAAAGTACCGAAACTTGTCTACCTCATTTTAAATCTCTAAAATTACTGACTATGCCAGCCATGTACATATACGAAACTGCTTTGTTTGTAAAAAATAATTTAAATCTGTTTAAAAAAATATCCGATGTTAAAAAGACCCCAATGCGTTCTCAATATGTGAACAAACTGTGTTACAGAAATTGCAGAACCGCTTTAATGAAAAAGAGTTTTTTTGGTATGGCTCCGAAAATCTATAATAAAATACCAGATAGCATAAAAATATTGCCTATATTAAAATTTAAAAAAAGTCTCTACTCACTACTAATTGAAAAATGTTACTATACTGTAGAAGATTTTATAAACGATAATTTTTAATATTTTATGTGCAATAATCAATAATTATGTATTTATAAAATAATTTAAAAATAAACTTTCGATATAGTTTTAAACACTTCAAAGACTGATTGCAAATTTTAATACCTACGGTTTTGCTTTATTAATTTTGTTTTAATTATAATTTTATAAAGATATTTAATTTAAATGTAAGATAGTTCTCCTTTTTGTCTTATAGAGTTTAATTTAGTTTTTTTTTTTTTTTTTTGTTTTTTTGGTGTAAGTTTATTTTTTATTTAGTTTTTATGTTGTTCAATATTTGTACGCCATCACGGCAAAACATAGCGCACATTAATTAATTTAAGAACTTTATGTAAATACCTATGTTTTACAAATAAAATTCTGATTCTGATTCTGATTCTGATTTTGGTGATATGTAACTATCTTATATCCTAACAATGCATACCACAGTCTAACATTTTCTGTACATGGGAAATCATCAAATGACCCCTCTCGCTCTGGGCGGAGCGAGAGGGAGTGTCATATTTTTTACTGACGTCATCGACGGAGCGTAGTACTCCACGTGCGCCTCAAAAAGATGTCAACAAAACCTTAGGGGCCCAGCAGGACCGATGCCCGCAAAGCCTTTTCCTGGCACAAAAAAAAAATGGCATAAGTAATCTACAAACATACAGACGTTTACATTCACAATAGCAAGCTGTTATTTTAATTTATGATCCAATCAGCATGTACCCAAAATTAATTACAGGAACCCCTTAAAAGTTATAAATAGACCAAATGAAAAGGCACACAGGGGTCGTAATTAAGTACTCACTCTAACTTGAGACGGTATATCTACCGTATAGGCATGTAATATAGGTTACTGGGTTAAGTTGGAGACATTCACAGGTATTTCAATAAAGAGCACTACATTACAGGCGGGTAGGTAATTTCTCCTATAAATTAGATTGCGAAATTCTTGAATAGGTCCTAATTTTACGCTAGAATAAGTTATTATTGAAATGGCTTTGTTTTTTCTTAGATTAAATTGGTTTTATTTTTTTATGTTAATGGTACCGTTGAGCTAATCTACCGATAAAATACGTAGGTTGAGAACAAATCGCTTTGGTAAAAGAAAAATGATTTTTATTTTGCAAATAGGTTTTTAAAAACACTTTTTCATTACTCATACGCTGAAAGTAGGTCTAAAGTTGCCTGAGGAGCGGGTTGAAAGTAATACTTTTCGTCCCTAGGAAGAATCACTTTCAACTGACAGCTATCAAATTATAAAAAAAAAAAACTAGTTCTATCTTCCTATTTCTATTGATCTTATTTATTTTTGTTTATTGGTACTTTACTACCAATCTTTGCTGTAAGAATTTTTTTAATTACACAATAATCAGATTCAGTTAAGGATTCAACGCCTGATTCTTAAGAGAAGAGGTTAAAGCAGTAGTCGGAAACTTTTTACGGACTAAATCAAAAGAAACATATACCTAAAATCATACGACGACCTTTGACGACGACTCAGGTTTTTATTTTTATTTTCTTTTTATTCGTAATGAAAAGCACAGTGTTTACCTCGGGTGAAAGGCTTATTTAGTCCCTCGAATATTAGCGACCTCGCTTTGCTCGGACGCCAAACTTCTTCTTGGGACTAAATAAGTTACTTTCACCCCTAGGGTAACAATGTACTATTTCATTACTCATACTCAGACAGTAGGTCTGAAGTTGCCTAAGAAGCGGGTTGAATTATTACATTTTCATCCCTAGGGAGAATCACTTTCAACTGACAGCTGTCAAATTAAAAAAAAAAAACTAGATCTATTTCTACATTTCTATTGAATCATGTCCTAATTTTCTATACAGCCACTCAATTATAGTGCGATGTACAGAAATATAAAGATAAGTACATATTTTTAAATGAATTAATTATAGTTTACTTTCAATAATTTCTTTAAAAGTAACATTAATACTCGTAGATTTTTTTTTACCATTTTTTTAATGATAAAACTGAAAAATGATGGCTGAATAGCCGGTTGACCACAGAAAAAAAACAAAATGGCGGGAAATCGGTGATCCAATCTTTATTTGCTTTTTCGAGTCGTAGAATTTTGTTTAAACTTTACTAAATTTCTGCTGTAAGACATTTTGTAGTTACACAATAAGTTCATCAGATTCAATTAAGAATTCAACGCCTCATTCAGAGAAGAGGCTAAAGCAGTAGTCGGAAGCCTTTTACGGCCTAAATCAAAACAAACATACCTAAAATCATACGACGACCTGTGACGACGACTTAGGTTTTTATTTTTATTTTCTTTTATTCGTAATAAAAAGCACAGTGTTTACCTGGGGTTAAAGACTTATTTAGTCCCTTGAATATTGGCGACCTCGCTACGCTCGAACGCCAATTTTCTTCTCGGTACCTACTAAACAAGTTACTTTCACCCCTAGGGTAACAATGTACTATTTCATTACTCATGGTCAGAAAGTAGGTCTGAAGTTGCCTGAGAAGCGGGTTGAAAGTAATACTTTTTATCCCTAGGCAGAATCACTTTCAACTGACAGCTGTCAATTTATTTAAAAAAAAAACTAGTTTTATTTTCACATATCTATTGAACCAAAAAGAATATATGTATTTAACTATTTCGTAACTTTCTATACAGCCACTTAATTACAGTGCGATGTACAATTGAAATAACTTAAAGATAAGTACATATTTTTTTAAATGACTTAATTATAATTATTTTTTATGTTTGCCGCGAACTTTTTGTTCAAATATTGCTTGAATAAAGACTGGCTGGTACGACAGCCCATACTCGCGCCGCCGTTTAAATACAAAAAAATAGAAATCAAATTAAAAACGCGCGAACTACAATTGCGAAAAATAAAGTATAATATAAATGTAAATAAAAATGTACAATGAAGAAAATGTCTCAAATGTAAATATAAAGTTTTAGTTGTTTTATTTTTAGAAACTATTTAATTTCAATTTAGTGGTTACTCTATGTTTTATTAAATAATAATATCGCAATAAAATATGAGGTGCCTGTTATTTTCTTCTACTGGGTGATGAAAAGTAGAGTGTATCACTCGGGGGCAAATATATTTTTAGCTCGGGCGAAGTACTTTAAATCCCTCGCTACGTTCAGGATTCTACCAAAGAATCCCTCGCTACGCTTGGGATTCTACTCTAGAATCCTTCACTTCGCTTTAGTTTTAAAAAAGCGCCCTTGCCCTAAAAATAATATTTTGCTCCCTTAATATACAATCTACTATTATATGTGCGTATATACTGAGAGACAACACTGGAATTTCGCTAAATAAAAATCATAGGATTTAGTAGTAGACTTAAAACTATTATATATGTCGGATTCGGCGTTGATTTGTTGACAACAAAATAAGGCACGCCATCTAGTGGCAACTAAAAGAAATAGAGGTGGCGCGCCTAGACAGAGTCAGCTGTTTCCGCTTTGGCAACGAGCTTGGGGACGGAGAATCCGCCGAGTACAGCGGACACTCTCAGCCAGGCCGTAGCAGAGTCAAGACGTTCTGAAACTATCCGTTTTGTTGTTTTTAACTACCTAATAACAGTGTACTGTACCGAAATGTATTGAGAAGTAAACTGATTCAGTTCCTAGCCGTTTTTATTCATTGCACGATACCCACGTAGGCCCACCTGGTAGATGATCAGAGCTCGAACCATCCTGAATGAGCCAACATATATAAAATATCTAAAAAATTAAGATATTGTCAGACAAAACGTTTCGTAATGTCTGTAACATTACGAAACGTTTTGTTTTTATTTTTCATAAGATTTTATATGTCAAAGTCAAAATTATATTTATATAAAAAGTATGAATAATAATAATATATAGAATAAGACACAAAATAAGAATAAAATAAATATTGAATGTTGAATTTTAATTGAAAATTATATATTACTTTACACTTAGCACGTTATTTTAAAAATCTCTCCCGCTCATAATCTTACAAACATAAGATTCATATTTAAGTGCCGCAAAATGCGATAATGTTTAAAAGGGTGTGAGCCTGGAGATCTGTCTTACAGGTCTCGAACCTAGTTCAGACTCCAGCTCCCACAAAGGTTTTAATCTTAAGGCAAAATTTTATATATGTTACAATGTATGTACCTTTATGAGAGAAATAAATGATATTCGTACCTTCAAGATACTCATACACTCGCGAGAATCTAATATCAGTACTTACGAGTATTACTAGGACAACGCTAGGATGATGATTGATTTAACAACATAAGCAAGTGAATTCTATAACATTATCTCATAAAAATCACTAAAAAATCCTAAACCAAAATACTCTTTGTCCGCAGGTATCCTGGATCCGAAAACGTGACCTACACATCCTTACCGTAGGTGTGCATACGTACAGCAGCGATGCTCGCTTCGCCGCGCTCCATGCAGATGGCTCAGATGAATGGACGCTGCGGGTTTCGCCTGCGCAGCCGCGGGACTCCGGCGCCTACGAGTGCCAAGTCTCCACTGAACCTAAGATCAGTTTGTCGTTTCGACTTACTGTTGTTGGTAAGAACCATCATAGATTTATAAAAGCTTAGAGAAACTTTGACGACACGATTGGCGCAGTGGTTGAGTGATTGACTGCTGCGCTGCGTGTCGCGTTTGGATTCCTGCACAGAACACATTTATATGACCGACAGATGGTTGTTACACGTCTGGAGCTCAGGCTCAGAATGTCCCTTTCCCAAAATGTCCCTTGGTTTCAATTAGTATCTTTCCCAATTTTTTCATTTAGGTATCACGTAGATAATTATTGGTTTTTGACGTTTTGGTTTATATTACGTGTGATTAAAAGTTGATTGACAACTGGGCTTATGTTATTTGAATATTCCTAGTTTAAACGCGTAGCTGTCGTAGGAAAGGGATATTTTGAGAAAGGGACATTCTGAACCTAAGCCGCATCTAAATGTCTTGAGTGTATGAGTGTACATGTTTTCGAATGCACCCATGACACTTACAAGAGAAATTCCTAGTGTGGGAAAAGTTAAAAAAAGAGTAATTCCTCATGTGAGAAAACAGTTTATTAGAGGTAAAGATAGTAATAAAACAACTGTTTACTGTATAAAATTGGATAGTTGATTACTTAATTTTTTTTAATTGTTTCTAAAAAAAATAATTGAATTCAACATCGTAAATAAAAATATTTTTTCAAATCCGTCCAGTGTTAAGGGAGTTACAAACCATTTAAATCTGGTGAAAATGTGGGGCAACTGTCAAATGACAGCTTAAAGACACACTGAATTGTGACGTCACTACCTGATTACGTGTAAAAAAAAAAGACATAGCTAAATATCTGCACCACTGAAATAATTGCTGCCTCTTTTTGTAACCATTTTTGATGCCGGGGTCCCATAGATACAATACACCTACCTAAGATTTTTCTTTCTTCTCTTATTTGATTCCTTGTATGTATTTTGACGAGATATTATCGCTGGTCTCACGTTACATTCATCAATGCCAGTCTCGTCAATCTCTAAGACCCTCTTATACCACAAACCAACAAATACAATCACCCTTAATGTATTTAAAACATTATTCCGCCTCTTTTATCTTCAAACGATTGACAAAAATAGAACGTTTCAAATTCGCTCAGCGCTTAAAGTATTTAGTGATTTGTGGTGCAAATGGGCATATATTTTCTACTGAATTTCATGTACGCTGTTCTGATTAACATAAACGTAATATAACATCTTGTATGTATTCTCCGAAGGGATTCGCAGAAGTTAACATGTTACAAGTGTGTTTGACTTCCATGTGCGTGAGTAAATTCTGTAATGAGTATTTAACAGAAAATAATAACTTATCACATCGTAAAAGACTGACATTGACTTGAAAGGTTAAAAAAAAAATGCGGCGCGCATTTAGATAGATATAAAACCAATTTCAAAAATATCAGTTTTCGCATAAAGTCGTAACATATTTTTGAGTAAATTTGTATCATAGTACAATAAAATAAATATTATTCTTTCTTATTATTATTGATTACAGAATACAAAAACATCAACCAATATTGTTTCACAAAACAACTTATATCATTATCTATCACAAAAATGCCTCTCCTGCAAAAATGCACTTTTTGTCTTACAACCCTATGCGTAGGACGCATCGATTTAATAGTTTTTTTTTTATTATTATTGGTTATAAACTAGTGCTTTATTGCAATCCCTCCTGATGATAGGCAGTGATGCAATCGTTGATGGTGAGTCGCACTAGTTTATTATGAGCCTATTCACTCTAGCCTTGAAGACAACCAAATTATAATCGGATG
Source organism: Leucania comma (assembly GCA_958295575.1). Lineage (NCBI taxonomy): Eukaryota > Metazoa > Arthropoda > Insecta > Lepidoptera > Noctuidae > Leucania > Leucania comma. The sequence goes on along the minus strand of OY282476.1, from coordinate 10,544,197 downwards.
GGAAGACCGCAGCAAGCAAATTGTTCCAGTCCCTCGAAGTATGCGGTATGAACGTATTAAAGACCATAGTTATATTAAAGACCATATTTAAAAATAGGCGTAACTCTCATAATGGAGTAAAAACGTTTCCAGTTTTTTATTCAAAACTCTTTTATTAAAAACTGTAATCAGTGAATTTTATCACGTTTGGCAAAGCAACTTACGCTGATTAAACCCGTCAAGCGTGGGCCTGGGAAATCGATTCAGCGGCGGTGCCAAGACACTGTTGTCCGGCCGAAGTCAGGAAGGCTAGTCAATTGCCACACAAAAATAAGAAGCAATTTAGGCCAGCTATGTACGCTCTAAATCAAATATGAAAGAGGTATTTTTTTGTGGATTTTGTAAGTTACAGGATAGAGTCTCTCTAGAATTAAAATGGTGGCATAATATTTAAGTATTTGTCGACGAAATTACACCAGTGGCAGTCCTTCGGAAAATAATAATAAATGAATCCTAAGAAACTGCCTATTTTGTATAATACAACCAAAATACTAAAGTTTTTGATGATGATAAGTCTCTTCATCTATACATATACTTGTTAATAAAATTGAAGTATGTTTATAATCTCAAAATAACATTTTCTTACTAAATTCATATTAAAATATATTTGGTACATAAACAAAAAATATTTTTTTTTAAATGTTTTGTCCGTCTGTTTTTCTGTATATCTTTTTTTTTAAATCTAATCCCTGAAACAACGACGGTACTTTCAGTGGAAAGAAAAAAAGCAAAGTAAAAACTTACTTGAAATAATTGTACAATAATAATGACAATGTGCTGTTTCCTATGAATTTGAGTTGCGGGCATCAGTTAGTTAATTACTAGATACTACCAGATGCTGCTTAATTAATATTATCCGAGTGTAGGTGAAAACTGGTACCAAATAACCACCTCTCCCCTAAGAGCTACATTGTAAAGTGTAAATTTATCTACTCGTACCTACAAAATAACCACGTCTGTCATCAGAAAGCACATCATAGTTTTATTATGCAACTGAACTAATTGGCAAAAGCCACAAATGAACAGTTTCATTGGAAACTGTAAACACTACGTTGAGAGCATATACAATTCATATATTACTGGCATTATTTAATATGAAAATGATTAATAATAATTTTATTATTATAATTATGTCATATAAACTCTCATATACCTGTGAGGGTGACTAGTAATTAGTGACCGCTACTTAAACACGTGATTGTAGTCATGATAACAAACTACTTTTACCATAGGAAAATATCTGAAAACTATAAATTCAAATAAAAATTAATATACCAATACCTATAAATATCTATAGATCTGTGTGCCTTTAAGCATTATCAGTACCATGGGACCCGACGACAAACGTTAAAAAGACTTACTAGCCGACGCCTACTTTCAGAGGCCCGTTAGACACTCTAAATAATTTGTGCACATGCGGAACTCACCCTATACGTACGAAGTATGCAAATGCATCCAAAGAAAACCCCTGTTAGTTGTGGCACTATTATATTATATTATGATAGACTAGAACTATGGATTCTATCCTCAGAATCAGATAGAAAACAATAGTCTTATCTAGTTTAAAATTACGTTTTTTGTCTTGTAAAAGTGTTATTCACAACCTATACGCAATTTGAATATCATTTACAAGGCGTTAATTTCGCAATGCAATTGCATCAGATAAGGTTCAGAAAGCATCATAACTTTGCCACAACGCGGCAACGCACTGTAGCTTTTTTAAGATACATGACGCGTTTGCAACTTGGTTGTTCAAAGAAAACACCATCCGTTTTGAATAATTTTTGGTTTCGATCTTTGAGCGTTTATGTTAAACAATTAAACATACTAAGAGCTGCTTTGATACAGAAAAAGTAGCCACGTACTACCTAGTATTTATATATTAATTTCAGGTACATGATACTCCGGCTTTTTGAATACTATATCGGTATAATTATGTATTATTCAGAATACTTTGTTCGTAACACCGTCTTTGTTAGTATTAAATGAGAGATTAACACTCAAGTTTTGACTGTGTTCATCAAATTTTGTCTAAAATCCCTCCGTAAAATATATATTAGTGTTATCTTAGTTCTAGTATGGTAACCTTCTGCTTATCAACAGTGTCAAAGGCGGAGATACTGTCGGGACCAGAGCTGTTCGTCAGGGCCGGATCAGACATCAATCTTACTTGCGTGGCAAAGTACGCCCCTGACCCTCCAAGGTAACTAATGCGAGAATCTAGACCTCCTACCAACCCAAGACGTAAAAAAAATGTAGATAAATTGCTACAAAATTCTTACTCCATTTTACAGTAGACTTTCTAAACAGTATTACCTTTCTTATTTATTTAGTCGTCTTTATTTTGTTTACTACCATTATTTTTATTTATTCAAGAGAAAATAGCTATGTTTTAGTTCTAACACGCTTTTGTAGACTTTGTTATACATTTTGTAGTTTAATTAAACAAAAAATAACGAACTTTACGTTCATTTTAGCATAAATCTAAAACACCAGTTGTCTTTTATTAATGGAATATTATTTATGTAATGCTTCAAGTTTATTTTAGCTTATACGTATCTATAACACAAGTAGTATTATTCAAATATATAAGTAAGGTCAGATTTTAGAAATAAATAAATTCATTTCAAAAATACGAAAGCCAAACCGTTTCAACTGAAAAGGCGAAACTTTTTTTATACGGCTTATGAAGGAAATGGAAAAGGTACCGTATTCTTACTCGAAACGGGCAGTAACAACACATGAAAGTGTGGGTTGCCAACATAAAAAACGAGGAAGTAAGAAATAACTCTCGAGCGGGACTTTTGTGTCAGCGTACGTGACAAATGTGTAATGAGACCATCTTGTTCAGTTAGATCATATTTGCCCGCACTCTGCGACCCACAAAAGTATCATATTTTGGACAATGAACCGACGCACGGAGTTATATTTTACAGCCTGCAACATAATTTACTGCCAGTTTACTAGCTAGGCTTTTTTGTTACCTGGTCAAATCACTGAATGACATTTGAAAGTAACAATATAAAATAAAAATGCTATATTTTTAATTGAATAGCAACGACTATTTCACATAAACGAGAGCCCGAAACACGATCCGTGTTTAAAAATGTTAACGTATTAATAAGTTATGTGTGTATCTGAAACATTTTTTTAAAATAATATACGCAACGAAGAATGATCTTCGTTATTGATGTTTGTGGTTGTGTAACTCCAAGTAAGTATCCGCCACAAATCGTCGCGGTGTGAATAGGCGACCCCGCCTCCACCTTACGATCTTATAATGGAAGTGTGTTATCGTGTAGGCACCTTTTCACACCGCACCGTGCCTATACATTTAGTGTTCGCATCCATAAACATGATAAGCTTATTTTCAGATAAAAGGGTCGGCTGAGGTCCCTAAGTGAGGTATTCTTTGGCTATCAACGTTTAATGGTGGCCATGTCTGAGATCTATCGAGGGACCACCAATTTGAATATTGAAACGATGATACGCTCCATGTGGACTGATATCGTTTTTTATTCCGACATTTCGTGAATTATTTATCGTAATTCAATGCAGAATTTTCTCGAATATTTTCGTTGCTTTAATTACGAAGCCGACCAATGTTTTATTTATATCGTGTATGTTTCGGAGTGACTGCGGTCGTGTTCGCGACTCTTATACAGCGCGTGCTCTTTTGTTTGTCGTGTTTCACATGACTCGTGATTATTATGAGTACTGCTTTCATGCTGTAGATATTTTTTTCACTGTAAGTAACATTCATCGCACAAAGTGGAATGAATAAATACAAATTGTAATTTGCGAAATAGAACGTATCTTTTTATAAGCTCACCTAATAAATAAAGCAGTATGAATAGTAAAGGTCGGACCCAAAAAACGTTTCGGGCGAATAAATATTTTAGTTAAATATGTCCAATACGTGTCGAATACATTAAAATTTCTTAGTAGTTCAAACATGACCCGATTGGACTACTTATTAAACTCAAATTACGGAGTTCGTCACAAAATACATCCTTGAGTGTAATGAATAGCCATGCGACGTGAAATAACATGTAATTAGAGTCAAATGAGCCCGCCTAAGGTGTTGGGTTCATAAACACAATCAACATGAAACTTTGGCTTTTGAATTTAAGTTTGAAGTTTTGTTTTATTTTACAAGTAGTTTTTTGTAATGGCTTTCGTAGATAATAGTAGATTATATGACTAGTGTAGATTGGGATAAAATAGTGTCTTTAAGTCGCGGACGGCATGTTGAATTCCGAACGAAACGAAGGTTGTTAAGTTTTAATCCCGGACGTTAATGAGGGATTTGTATAATTAATTCCCGAGCAATGCGAGGGAGTTAATGTAAAAACCTGAGTGAAATGAGGAGTTCATGCCGCCCAAGACAAAGACAGCATTTTCCTCGTGTTGGATACTCTATTTTTTACATCATCTGTGAGATTATTATAAGATATAATTATGAGAAAACTAAAATTCAATAAATTCAGTACTGTAAGATTCTATAGTTGTTCTTTTTTTTTCATTACTTTATTAGAGTCTCTTCAGTAACCTCATTTTATTCTTTTTTATTTTTGTTTTTGGCCATTTTGATTTTTGAATAGACTTATTTGATGCACGTACATTTTAATTCAATGTCTGGTTTTTGACGTTCCAAATTCAAATCTCAATATTCCATAGGGATTGCTCAAACTACATTTTCTCCCTAGGGACAAAATGACTTACTTTAAGTGATGATTGGTATGACATATAAAAGGGCATTATCAAGCAGGTGATGTAAAAACTTTATAATGTTACTAAGTGTATCTTTTCGGTTGTCTTGCAAGGCGCTAACATACAATGTAGAAACTAGTTTTCTTCGCATAAATGGAAGCAAAGCCGCTAATTGTTGCAATTGCAAAAAAAAATATTCATTTTCTTACCTAACTAGGTACTATTCGCAGTTCCATGTGCAATTGGGAGTGGGGCAATATTTTAAAACCAGAATAAAAGCCAAAAAAAGCCTTGATTTTTCTGCCATAAAATAATGAATTACACTTAGGATTGATGTAACTTTAATAAATGAAATTATTTTTGTAAACGAATTAGTTTTACTAAAACTTACTTTGTATAAATATACAACTTGACCTCTTTATTATTTAGAGAGAAAGGCCGATCCGACAGCTGCTGCACCCACTTGAAAAGAGAAAGTTATAATATCCTAAGGAATCATACTTCTGGAATAATAGTGTCCTATGTCCCCTTTCAGGAGATGACCTATTCGTGTATTAAATTTCATCCAAACCTTGAATGAACCTTGTTTGAAGGAGCAATAAACATACATACAAGTACAAATGTGCACCTTAAATACTATAAGGGTAATTATGCATAAATGCTCTTTAAATTCAACTCGTATTCTAACTCTCTCAAATTCATTTTAGTTCTACGAGGGATCTTCAAATGCTGCCCAGATATTGTTCGTGTTTTGAATAGAAAAGCTAATATTGTGTGGCATAGCCAACGCACGAATAAATCTTAGAAAGCGGTCACCACTTACACAATATAAGATAAGATTGTTTGATTTAGAATAAACGAGCCTACACCGTATCATAGCTTGACCGCGGTATGAACGTGACGGGCAGAAATACGCTGCACTATTTTACTTTTTTTTTTTAAACATTTTTGCGTATGCTTAGATAAGAGCGTTTTTGGCCTCGCACGGGTCTTTTTTATTTTTTTCACTTTAATGTATTTTTTTATATAGTCTTTTATAGTTTTTTTTTTTTTTATTGTTGTTGGTCCTGTGCGAGTCACAAAAAAATGTTTTTCTTATATTCTTTTTTTTTTTGATTAGACAAAGAAAGTTTGTCATTGCAACCGAGCCGAAATGGGCCCGATCCGTAGACGAGGGTATTATGGAGCTGAGTCTTATAAAGACAAATTTTCACATGTATCAAACGACGTTTCTCAATACAATTACGAAGATATTAAAAAACAGGGCGCGGAAAAATTACGCGCAACTCGTGGGGATCACTAAGCGGCACTAGTGCGAAAAACAGAGAATAGCATACCTAAAAGTGGTAGGGTAAGAGCGGGTTTTCGAGTAAATGTATTCAAAAATATTTTTTTGAGCGTATTGGAATATCCCCCGCACTTTTTTACCTACGTCCTATAGGTTTTGGTAGAAAAATGGTTATAGTATAAATAATGTTCTGTCGGTACCGATACGTTCCGTGCACGACAAGCAACGGTGTTAGTTAGTAAAAGAACGGTCTAGTTCGTTGTAGTCCGTGCATCACGTTCCTAGCATCGATATATGTTACGATGCATTGGACAGGCTCCTTTAAATTCACGAACAAAAAGACATATCTTATTTTGATGTGATTGAAAATCTTTTTCATGTTTGTTTGTCAAGCTGAAAATAAAGCCTTAAGTTTATTTATTTATTCTTCAAGTCTTATTTAAGTTTCTCAATCTTTTCAAGTTACTTTTGACATGACGCTTTGTGATTTCAGCTTTATGTTTTTTTTGTTTTTTTCATTTTATATTCTGACTTTATTTTGTATAAAAGTGTTTATTATTTGATGTACATAATTCAAGTGGATCATGAAAAACGATTCAAAATGTATAAGTCACATAGAAAACGGTACCTGTTTTTGTTTTTTTGTGCTGCTCTTGAAATAGTGAAGAGAAATGTCCTGGGGAAAGCAGCAAGGCCTTGGCAAAAAACCGAAGAGTAGTGACATTTGACAACCCGTACTGGATCCGCGTGATAGATTACGGGCCATTTTCTCTCCTAGAGAGGAGGCCTGAGTCACAGCAGAATAAACGGTTTATATAATACGCGACAAATAAGTTGAACCATTGACTCTGGTTACGCGCAGGCCCCCACGTCGATTGAAGCTTGACAATCGGTTATAATCAATAATTTTAATTTGGTTTATTATAATTGCAATGTATTTATTTATTTTAATCTGTTAATTATAATGTGATGTAAGGGTAATACTATTTGTTACTATGGGCTTAATGCCTGAAATAAACGATTATTATTATTATTATAGAATAGAATAACACTTTATTTTACGCCAAAAAAGTTACAGAATCTATACATAAATCTAAATCTCCACAATGGCGGTCTTATCGCTGATAGCGAAATCTTCCAGACAACCTTGGGATGGACCGTAAGGACTTAAAATAATACAGGTGGTAGTCTGCGGTGTATTATTAACAAATTACTTAAACATTATAATCCTCGTCACACAAGTTGAACTATCTTGGCGGTCGACCTTGATTGCGCAGTAACCGATTTCCGGGTCTCAATCGAAGTTGGGGGCTGTGTGTAACCATAGTAAATGGTCAACTTATTTTCCGCATACTATACTACGAATCTTAGTGACTACAAATATTCTATCAAGTCACATTCTCTGAGTAAAGTCGCGAAGCAATATCATCATTATTAAGATTTACGAGTACCTTTTAGGCTGGTTTTACCACCTACCAACCCACGTGGCATTTCCACTCATCTACGTAACGTTTTATCCATCCCTATTACATTTGTACTTGACGATAACCATCATCTTTCTTCTAGCTTCATCTATTGGTACCGAGGCGAGCAAGTGGTGAACTACGCCCAGCGCGGCGGTATCAGCGTGGAGACGGAGCAGCGTACACGCACTAGTCGCCTACTCATAGCAAGGGCTGCTCCTCACGACTCAGGGAACTATACCTGTGCTCCTAGCAGTTCTGGTAAGGGAATTAAAGCTTTATTAAAGTGTTTTTAAGGTTTTCTATTGATAGAAAGATGTATATTCATAGAAATCAGCACATTCGATTTTCTCGTAGTAATGTGCTACGGCGTAGCAAAGCACTACGAAAAGCGTAGCAATAACCTACTGAGATTCTAGTAATCATGAATCTTATTCTTTTTACATGTTTTTACAAGATTTTTTTTTTAGTTTCACCTGCCCTGATGTGTGTCTGTAATCAAATCTTGTAAGTTAAATTTGATCCACTTTCCGGTTCTGATTGAGCTGAATTCTTGAATGGGTAAATGCTTAAATGTGTATGTCAGATGACAATGTAAAATTATTATGATATGGAGCTGATCAGATGATGTAACCGGAAGGTAGCCATATGAACTCGGTAATCAAACGACACAACCCCATCGAGTTTGGGCTCATATGATTCGTCTTGACAAGTATTTTGGTGTTAAATGGTAACCAGGGTCTGATGATGGAACTGGAAGATGGCTGTAGAAACTCGCTAATAAGCGCAATAAGATAACCACATCGTGTTTGAACTTTTTGGAGTGGTCTTGATGAGTATTAATTATAAAGCTATATACCGCGCAATGAAAAAAATATATTTTCATTAAAAACTTGTTTATCGATTCAAATATATATAAATTGTAATCCTCGCTCATTACAAAACACCAATTTAATTGAAGTAAAGAAAATTAAGAATCATTAACCCAAGAATGAGATATTAATTTTATTTTCAATGTTCCATCACACCACATTTTATTGAAGTAGGCGCAGACTAATGACCTCATTAAGCATCTTGAGACAAAAACCAAGACGTTTCACTTCAAGCTAAGAGACAGTGACATTATTATCCCTAACATAATTTGATATTAGATAACATGGCTCGCTCAAGATATTAGAACCTAAATTCTGCCACATATTGCTTCAACTACATCATTATCTTGTCCTTTTATTTTGGTGAAGTTAATTCTTTAATCCCATTTATTTTGAGTTGGCATAGTATGTGTTTTATATTCAGTACTTCTCTAATAGTGGTCATTTCTTGGGCATTTTGAAATGACTTCTCGCGCTCTAGTGTCGGGCGAGAGGGTGGGTCAAACTTTTACTGACTAAAATATACCAGAGTCCGAGTCTTTCAGTTGCCGTTTGCGTTCTAGGGCCACGGTAAACTCTTCCGAACATTCCCGCAGCCCGAGCAGGTATCCTTCTTACTATACCCTATAGTTTTGCTGACATTTCTTTGAGGCGCACGTTGAACACAACTCGCTATCTATTCAGGCTTGATCCTTACCCGACGAGAGAGCTACCTTTTGGGAATCGGCTTGACTCCCGATACCTTAGGCGTGAGGAAGTCCGCTCCCTCAAGGTTGCGGCCGTCTACTTTGCTCACGTTACTGCTTCGCTTAAGGAGGTGACCACTTCCCAATCCCACTAACTCTGGACCATAGCATGTTTTTTAAATGAAAATTCATCCAACGACTTCTCCCGGTCTCGGGCTAAGATGGAGGGCGTATCAGACTAATAAGGCGCGTTGAGGTAAGATCGACGCTGGGAATATTATTTACCTATATTTTTAATGCTACCCACATTGCGTGTGACGTCATAATGACGTGCCACCGAACAATGTGGCTAGCATTAAAAAATCTAGCCAAATAAGTGTGATATTTGATTTATATTTTCTTACCCCAGCATGGATCTTTCCCCAACACACTATACTGACTAATATACACCCCTTCTTTACCTTGCGTTCCAAGACGGTTCCCCTTTCGGAAGCCAACCAACCAACTGCAATGTTCCAGCCATAGGAACATTGCATAACCCAGGGCCGGACGGGGGAGGTAAAGGGAGAGCTACTGTCCCATTCCTCTCTTTCATACTCAAAATTTTCCTCACGACAGTTTACTCATTCCTCAGCGTCACGTGACAACCAATTTAAACAGAACTTGCTTCAACTACACGAAAACTTAATTATTAACCTAATTGTAAACACCAATGTGGTTTGAACTCAGAAAAGGGGAGCCGCATAAATTTTATAGCCGATTAAAGTCGGGAAACGGGTCAATATTTCATTGTTATGACTATTGATTTTACCCTCATTATCGGAGGAATCAACTATTTGGTATGCGGTGTTTATTATATAGTTTATTTGTTACTTTGTACCTGTGCTAAATTTGTGATGAAGATAACTAGTCAATTTCACAATTATATGAAATATATGATTTAAAAGTGTTCACGGAGTTTCTTGCACGTTCTTCTCCATAGAGATATACGATTTGGAACGTACAATTTAGCTTTACTTTTTGTTTTGAGTGACAGACATTTTGACTATTTCGAATTGCCTGTAAAGGGTCTATTTGAAATAAACGTTCTGATTTCTGATAATTTCTTGCTTGATTCTCCTTGCCCATAATCGTAAAATTCAATGCATTGATATTTAAATAATAATTGATTTCACGAGGGGCTCAGTAGGGTTGATGCCTGTTTGGGCTGCGAGAAACTTTTTGGTTTTTTGACTCGATTTGAGTTAAGCATAGATAAAAAATATTCAAAACTTTTGAATCAATATCAAATTTCGAGTGGTATCTATAAAACTATAGTAAACCTATTTTAAAGGATGACACGGTTGGCGCATTAGTTGAGCGATTCACTGATACGCTGCGTGTTGCGGGTTCGATCCCCGCACGGAACTAATGTTTATATGGCCAACAGGTAGTTTTTTCGCATCTAGGTGTTTTTTGTATATGGATTTATGTTTGTGACTGCATCCATGATACAAAGTAATGTATAGTGTAGGGTAAGAAAAAATCTTTTATGTACGATTGTGCAAGGAAAATGAAGACATCATAAATAAAGAATACCATTTATATAACAGTTAAAGAAGGAAATAGACTTGTATCTACATAAACCTACAGCGTACATTTAAATCTCTCTTTACCTTTCAAATGAAACCCGGTTCTTACAATACCGACACGCAGATTGCCGTATTCAATTCCTTAATATTAAAATTATTCATTACAAGGATTTGCTGCAAACTGCTGTGTAATTATGCCAGCCTGAATTCTTACAAAGTAGCTGAACATTATTGCTATGTTCCACAATTACGTACACGACTGAATAAACGCTGCCAACTTTTTAATTGTCATCGTTTAATGGTTCTGGAAGAAAACTCGACGCTTTTGATGTACTTGTAAAGTCTAAAACTATTTGAACAATTCAAAATGTTTGTATGTAGAAAATTGCAGTATTTATATTTGATTACAATGCAGTACACTATTTGCATAATAAGTGTTCGTATTTCTAGGTTAATGCATTACTAGCGTCATCGTGACTTTAACATGTAGGGTACTAGTGTGATATGACATTTCATTTATCTAAGCTCAAATGTCGAGGCGGCATGCATATTTTCTGTTAGATATCATCGTATGTCATGATGATAAAGGCGGTGTTATTCAAATATAATGTGTTTACTAACATAACATTACAAAGAAGAAAGATTTGTATTCTAAACTACTGGACAGAGTTTAAAAATTCTTTCGGCAGTAAAAAACTATACTTTGGAATATTAGATTGCCAATAGGGTCCATGTGCACTTATTAAACTATTTTTAAGTCATAAAAACCCGTTATATAATAAATAAATAACTGAATTCATTTGAATGGAATACATTTTCAACTATCAGACGGACGAAACCATTGGCAGTACTAGTATTTCTTATAAAATTGATGATCTAAAACCCATTGTTTCAGAATCATTTGTAATCAATCATTTGTAAAGTATCTTTATTATGTTACTTCACTGTCAACGACGACAAAGTGTCATAAACCTTTCAGTCCAAAGTTTAAGTGGAATTTAATTGAGTTTCTACATATTTTAAAGAGTCCAATAGAGCATCATTTGTAAGCGATCAAGGGTGCTCGCAGTTAATCGATAAGGGTACGTGATACTAGATAGGGTGATTTATTATGAAACTTTGTTGTGCAGAGTCGGCGTCAGTGATCGTCCATGTGCTGAGCGGGGAGCGGCCAGCGGCCATGCAGAGCTCGGGGTCTACGCCGCCGCGCCTCAACCGCGCCATCCTGGCCACGCTGACCACGCTGACCACTCTCCGCCAGCCGCGGCCGGCCCTGATCATCGCCCTCCCAGTCGCCGCGCACTACATCACCATCCCAACACTACTCATCACCCTGTTCTTCGTCAACGCGCTCGTCAAACTCCACACAAATTTCACGACCGAACCGACAGCCTCAAGATGACCTATCAGTGCTAACGCGACTTCCCAAACGTTTTAAACTACGGAAGTATTTTGTATAATTGAGTGAACAAGCGAATTTGTGGCGGACCTTTGGATTATGTTATCTGAATTGAACGTATTTAAAATACAACGATAAAATATAGACACTAATGTTTCCTGTGAGGTAATTTTAAGGCGATAAATCAATAGTATGTATGGTCAATTTTAAAAATGATATTGTTTAAAAATCTCTAAATATCTATTTTATCTGTAACAGACCGGAGGGTTTTAGTGATTTCGATAAATAATGACCAGAGAGATTAATGTGACACGCATGAGATAATCCTTCTGATGATTTATCCGAAGCTGAATCTCCTTTGTTCTCGTAGCTAACTACGTTCGTCGTCTTAATCCGGTGCCGAGATTACAAGCAAATCGATTTCGTTAGTCCAACACAGGAATATACCGTGATTCAATCGAAGCGAGGGAAGCTTATCTATGCGTAACGTATATCTAAGCCGCCGGTTGCTCTCTTTGCCACGTTATTTGCGTTCGATCAGCCTGAGCAAACAGTGTGCCTACCTACGTACTACTAGTACTATGTATATGTACTGCCAAAAACTTATTCTGTACAACATTTACGTCTTCATAGAGCTCATTCAATAAAATGTAAAATAAATAAATGAGCAACATAATCGCTATCTAAAACTCTTAACTCGAATATAAAATTTATTATTTCAAAGACAAAAGTTTTATTTCATTTTGTACAAAATTTCTTCTAAAAACCAATTAGTTTGTTAACCCCTATTCTTTATTTAATTTTGACGCGGCCATGTTTATTTTGAAGTTATCTTTGAGTCAAGAATAGATTAAAAGATAAATTAAATTACAACGCAATCTTCATATGAAACTAATGGTTGTTGATGAGTAATTATAATTACAAGTGAATTTGTAAAGGAAATCTTCCTAACATTTTTCCTCCAGGCTAGACGTTTTCCAAGAGAATGAATCTACCCTCAAACGATTTTATCTCCAGCGCGCTCAAACATAAAATGTGACTAAATCGAATTGATTTCTCAGCTACCACAAAACCATTTTACTTCAGCTTCTGCTCAAGTTCTGAGAATTTGTTGAAGTCGTCAATCTTGGAATGGCTTTGCAATGAGCCTTTAAGGTTTTCTGACATCAAATACCACTGGCATGAGCTATTCAAAACCTCTGAAACCTACCCGAGGCTATTATAACGAAATTTGTATTCTCACTATCCCACAATAGAGACAGGTACTTAGCGAAAATCCCGACCGAAATTCCCTTGACTTTTAAACAACAAAACAACGCATACCTTTCTGTATATTCGTCTGACTTTTTCACATTTCAGTCTTACTCCGGAATAAAATTACACAATCAAAGTTTAGAATTAGGGTTGCTTTACCGGCCAAAATAAAAGGCATCGTCCCAAAAGTTGTTTCGAGTGACTGCAAGAAACAAATTACGTACCTTAGGCATCATTCGTTTTGAGTTCATTTCATGAACCGAATCTAGCAGATTGGTACTAAAAATCGGTGATTTTTGAAGATGGGAAATCAAAAAATAACTTCTTCCTCTCTGTGTGATGCGAAAGAAGTATCAAAATTTTACTGACTAATACCCATCTGTGTTTCTTCAGTAACAGGGCCGTGTTAACTCTTTCAAACGATACCGCATTCCGATCAGGCATCGTCCCTTGCAGGCCTCATCAATTACGCTGACACTTTTGTGAGATACGCTTGGAATACAACGCGCCGACGACATGCTACTTATTGCGGAGCACCGCCCTATTAGGACTGCGCTCTGTGGGCATCCTTATCTTTCCTATGTTAGAAATACCGGTTAATAAACCATTTTTGGGCTTTTTAAGTATGAAAAAAGGTTTAACTCGAGATCATTTTGCTACTATGTCAATATTAAATCTCTGTTACTTTGTAGATATTTACATCTGTTTAAAACTTAAGTAAAATGCTTGTCAAAGGCAAGTTAAAATTGTATAAAATGTTAATTTTCTCTAGATGATTTATAGACATTGGCTATTGTACCTTTGTATTTAAAGATTTAATAAATGAAATCATGTTAAACTCTAAGGTATAGATCGTACGTTGTAAATAATAGCTGAACAATTGTAAATATTTGAATGTAAATAAATGAATTAAATGTTATGTTTGTAATATCTTGACAGCCAAAAATACATTTTATGTATTCAGATTACTTTGGCAACGGTGTCAATCGTCGCCATTTTTAACAAGTAGATAACAAAAGGGTTGTGTAATAAACTATCAAATTGTAGATGTATTTAAATATGTTACCTAACGATTTATAAGAATACAGAACATAGTAATAAAACCAATGAGGAATAATATGTGTATAATTTATTTAACTTTTATTCAGTTTAAATAATACTTGTTTAATATTTGAAAAAAAAAAATCTGGGAGTCGGTCTCGTGCACAAAGGATTCCGTACAAACTTATCTATGTAAATAGTTCAATTCCCGAATTGAGTTACGAAGATTTTTCTGAATCACAATTTTTTTGTGACGTAACAACAAATTTACCTATACCTGTGCTATAAGAAATAAATAATAATAATATAATAATTTAACAGGATTCCCTTGAGAGTGTCGAAATTTACATTTTTTGAGACATAAACGGCCGTATCTTATATTTTTCTGTGAACTTAGAAGAATGATTTTTTTCACAGCTTCAAGGGACCATCAAATCTGATACCACAAACTGACAGACAACAAAGTGACCCTGTAAGGATTTTTGTGGTAGGTAAAATCATCCAATGACAAACCGCGCCCTTACCCTATTCGGTGCGGTAGTTGAGAAAGCCGTGAGGTCTTTCCAGCCACGCATCAAAGATGGGACTTAGCGCCTCAATTGTGGCGCGCCCTACCCTATAAGAGTGTTCCGATTTTTCCTTTTGAGGTACCGAACCCTAAAAAAATGCGGTAAGTGTTTAAGTATTTTCGTTGCCCATTCATCAAGATGATGTCGATACATAAAATTGAAGTGACTAGATGAAGCAGATCCGGATGAAATCACCAACAACAAAAAAATAATCTCTAAAAAGAATTCATTCGAGCGAGTTACAGACAAAAAAAAATTCATTGTATTAAGTAATGCGGCCGTGGAAGTAGGGTAGAAAGATGAAGACAAAATTGAGGAAAGGGGATAAAGGGCCGAAACCGAGCGTATCTAAATGAAAGGAAACAGTGGAAACGGTATATTTGGTCCTATCGCGCGGAGATACGACAGTACGATCGACTGGGGGTCTTAGTCCACTTGATGTACGAGCAAAGGTTGCTCCACCCCACGCGGTTATAATACCCCCAGTCATATTATCGAGAATATTTCGCCCTTAAGATCCCATATCTGAGAAGGGAAAACAATATTTTACGATTCCTCTCGACAGAAATATTTACTTACGATTCTTGCGGAAAATGTGAATGAATGGTCTTTTTAGTTATATACTGCTCTCGGAAGGCCAAAAGCGGTAACTCAATAAAAGTGAGTTTCGAGAAAACTGGGATCATAATCCCGCTTTAGAAAAAACAAGTTTCTCTTCATGACCTCTTCCGAGTTGAATGTTGATATAAAGTATAAATCTTCCCTCAAGTCTAAGAGGCTAAGGCGTACTTTCTAAAATAACTAGTTTTCTCCAGTGGCTTCACCCAAAGTAGTAGAAGTAGTAGTTTTTGAGCTTATTTTATTTCTTTATTTTATTCTTTATTGTACATAAAAACATTCAATAAAATACACATACAGTAGTTTGACAATTAATGTAAAAACAAAGGCGAGCTTGACTCAAAAATGAGTTTTCTGCGAGCAAACCTTTCCTTCTTTCTTCCTTCTTTTTCCTCTTTCTATTTCTTCTTTCCTTTTCTTTTTTTTCTTTTTTTTCCTTTCTGCTTTAAAATAATAGATTTAATATCGATAATATTTTTTTATTGTTCCGATAAAGTTATATTACACGGCAAATAAGTTGAACCATTTGTTATAGTTACGAGACCTAAAAATCAGTTACTACTGTACAGTCATGATAATTCATGCGCATTCAAGGTGAACCGAACGAGGACTGCGCGTAACTATAGCAAATAGTTCAAATTATTTGCTATATACAAATTGTTCATATAGTTCAACTTATATACGGATTTTATGATAAGTCTGCCTGACGCAGAATGTCGCAAACAAAAACTGTTTTTTTTTTAATTTTGCCGCTTTTGGGCTACCGAGGACAGTATAGCTAGCACTCGGTCATTTTGTGCATCCTGGACTTTCTAAGCTTCATTTTGCGTTTCACCGCTCTAAATTGAATCTAGTTTACGCTAAACTCAGTTTCAATTCTTTTGTTTTCAAATGTTTTCAACACGGGTCTATAAAATAGATTAAGCTGAACTCAGTTTAGTTGAACTAAGTTTTTATAGTGAATGATGAAATCAGCCCTTAGGCACAAGTTATTTTTAAACGAAATAATATAATTTTCTAAGTGTCTTACTTCATGTTTTTCTGAAAAATTCTTTGATATTAAGTAAAAACTATTCTGTCTTTTCGGTAAAATAAGTGTGCCTACCCTACATTGGTAAATAACGGTCAATGAAGCGAACCAAATAGGGATCTTTATTTGTTTAACAAACTCGACGATAAGGGTACACAAAGTAACTAAAAGGTATTGAAAGGAAGACGTAGGTACCTCAGCCTGCTGTGTACATACTAGATACATAAGTATCTATCTACATCATGGATTAAATGAAAACAGCGGCAGATAGGTGATTCGCCTGTAGCGAGTGGACCGCTGAAATTGTGTCAATTGGCACGATTTTACATCGGTCGCGACGACCACACATATTCGGCGGCTAACGCTATTTCGCTTGCACGACATCGCCGGCTCTTATCTCTTTCCTTGTCTATCAGTGACTACAATAGTGTAGATATGTTATTTTTTTTATGGTAGGTAAAATCATCCAATGACAAATCCCACCCTTGAGCGGATCGGGAAGTAGTGTCAGACTCTTACTGATTAAAACCTATCCCGTTCCTTCGTTGCCTATCGTGCCGGGGCCGGGTATTCCTTTCGGAAGCTGACCCATGACCCCAGCAGGCTTCAATCCTGCCTGCCTGCAGCTAGCAGGCTGCGCCTCAAGGGTTTGCTGACAGCTCCTTGAGGCGCGCGGGAACAGAACGCGCTGTCGACGACTTGGGCTCGGTCCGGTCGGTTACCGGACGATCGGACAGCGTGCTACCCATTGCACGCCGTCCGCAAGCCCGCGCCTACGATGGCCAGAAATCGGGATCGGAATCCCAGCGGCGGCTGGAGCGAGCACCCCGTTGCCTCTGCCTGATGCGGTCAACCTACTCCTTTGCTTACCTATTGTTGAAATAAATATATAATCGAATACATAATTTCTGTCGCGTGAAAATTATCCTAAAGGAATAAACCATGGTATATTATAATTATATTAATAATTTCAGCAAACAAAGGTTGATAAGAAACTACATACTTTCATTCTTTATAATCTTTATTCTATACTAAAACCTTGTAACACATTTAAATAGAGTTCACGCTTAACTCAAAGTTGAGTTTTCTCCCAACAAGCCTGTGGTTGATAGACTCATCTCAATAAAAAATTGCGCAGATTTTACTAATAAATTATAATATCATCAAAATTATTGTTTTTTAAATCATTTTGATGATATAATTTATTAGTAAAATCTATAGATATCTAAATATCTTCTAACCTCAAAGAAGAGAGTAAAGATAGAGAAAGGATACACTCTGCCACTAACGTGTTCAAAGTTTTGCAATTTTACTGATGTGGTTGTGTGCTTGATGGTATAAAATCACAAAGATAGTATAAAATTATATATAATAATATATTTTAATCTCTTTTTTGCTACCTCAAATTAGTTTATTTTAAGATTACTCTAAGATAGATCTCATCAATTGTATGTATTTTTTGATTTATGTTTAAGCTGTGTACTCCTATAAGTGACAAGTTCACCACAATAATATAAATATAAGTTACATTTTTTCGTAAGCTTAATTAGTGAATAAGTCGTTGGAGTACCTTAATATAAATAAATAAATAAAACTACATATTTTCTGTTATAATACAAAAAACAATTGCTATTTTGGAACGTTTAGCTTATTTATTGTTATTCGAAATTATATTCATCATCATCATCATTTCAGCCGAAGGACGTCCACTGTTGGACATAGGCCTCCCCCAAGTGCCGATACAACAAACGGTCCTGTACTTCGGTCAGGTCATCGGTCCACCTTGTGGGAGGCCTTCCAACACTACGTTTTCCGGTACGCGGTCGCCACTTTAGAACCTTTCGGCTCCATCGGCCATCCGTTCTACGAGCAATGTCGAGCCCTGTCCACTGCCTCTTTAATTTAGCGATTCTTCGGGCTATGTCGGCGACCTTGGTTCTCTTGTAGATATACTCATTCCTAATGTGATCACGCAAGGAAACCCCAAGCATAGCCCTTTCCATTGCCCTTTGAGTGACTGCAAGCCTCCTGATGAGGCTCATTGTGAGCGATCATGTTTCTGTGCCATATGTCATCACTGGCAACACACACTGGTCATAGACCTTCGTCTTGAGGCACTGTGGTATGTTGGAAATTATATTATTTTAGTTAAACAAAACACTTTTCATGTTACTTTTATTTAACGATTTTATTTAAATCAGTCTCCGAAAACTTTGGACATACAACAAGTGATGGAAAAAACCAGCTTTAATTCTTTTGTGAAAACATTTTTTATTTATCAAAGATAACATTTCAACGCACCAGACTTTAAAAAATGGCAACATTCACACGTTTTTATGTTCATCAGAATAATTGTACGTTTTTTATTTAAAATCTTTTTCAATATGTATCTCTTATCAATATGTATAAGTACCAAATATGTATGTCCAAAAGCGACCTCGAAATTTTAGGGTACCTCGACACGAACAGGTTAAATGAACAAATAACCATTCTAGTAGGTTTTTCAAAATAAATAGTAAAATAGGTCCATTTCAGGAAAAACCCCGTGTCAATACCATTGCCAAGGTGATCGCAGTCTCTTTGTCTTACATCAAACATATGAAAGTCCCTTTAGAAGTTAGTTCCGAATTACAAAGACAATCAATAAGGCATCATAAAACATTATTATATAAATTATCTTATAGAAAACACTACGAAAATGACAACTCCTTTGATGTGGTTATCTAATAGACAGTTATAATATTGACTGGTAAACACCAGTCTGCGTAGAACAGTGCGACAGACAGCTGTAACCATTAATATATTTTAAGGGAAGATACCGATACGTTACGCGTTAACATCACAATCAGAAAACCTGGACTCGAAACTCACACATCTATGATCAGTGTCATCACAGTCGCAAACCTACAGTCACTGATAGACAAGGACAGAGGTAATGCTTTGATCACACTTGCTCAGCCGAGACAGTAATGTAAGCGAGTGTGATGTAAGCGAGTTGTAGAGATAAGCACTCGGCTGAGCACTCGGCGCTATGTTTACACGTAATGAGTATTCGGTCGAGAGGACTATCTTGCCTTTGCGCTCGGCCGAGCACTCGATGCTATGTTTATATGTACCGAGTATTCAGTTAGTATAAAAAAAAAATATTGCGTAACACCCTCTTATGTCACTCGTCGATTACGACTGAGTGAAATCAGTCCGTACGCGGTCCACGCGATAGAAGCGTGTCATCTATCTTTAACTGTTTTGATAAATGTAGGCGTAACCTTATAGCTCACTAATCAAAACGTGGACACCCTATACCAAGGTAGGTATACTTCATAATTAGTACAGGAATCATAATTTGTAATAGAACCGATGCTAGACAGGTCCACTCAAATCTGTATGGTTTTTTCTTCAAAAGGCCATTTCAGACAAATCTGCATGGTCCTCATGTGAGTTTGTTTCGGTGTTTCTTCTCAGGGTAGTCAGCTAGGAAACACCAGCCTCATCTAGTTTAAAAAGACGGAAAAAAAAATTGACGTGTAAAAGTGTTTTTAAAATCTACTTAAAAAATAAATATCATTCATCTTTTATCAGAAATGTTTTTATTTTTCGCAGTGTCTTCCAGATTACCAAGTCTCTTATTATATGTGAAATATAAAATAAAAAAATATTTCAGCAGAATGAACCAAACCTACTACATTCTGGAAAACAAGATGTATAATAAACTACTCTTGGAATAAATCGTTCCTTTTGAGCTGCCAATCACAGGAAACAACAAAATGTAGGTAGCTGATTGTTTACATTTCAGAAAATCTCTTTCCAGAATAAAGTGTCTAGGTTACTTTTAGTAAAGCTCCCGGATTAATGGATCAAGGAAAAGTGCGCAGACTGTCTCGAAGTCTAAATATTTAGATTTACTTGGATTAGCCTAGATCGTCAACCTAGGAGGCCTTTTTACTTTAAGGGTTTTGTCTTCTCCCACTCTAGGGAGGAGCAAGAGGGCGTGTTGGATTTTTACTAACTAAAATCCACATGTGTCCTTCGCACGTGGGCTTAAGTCAGTAAAAAGGGTAACCCCTTTGCGTTCTAGGTCAACACTACATTATGATCTCTGGCAACACGCATTGGTCATAGACTAACATTGAGATTCTGGGGTATGTGGGACGAGAAAAACCCGAGCAGCTTCCCGAAGGCTTTCCAGCCGAGTCGGACTCGACTGTTGTCTTTTTTACAAAAGTTGGACCTCCTTAATTATACCATTTGTCTTAAATAAATGTAATCGTCTACAATTTCAAGGGTATAATCTTCAATTCTTATTAGAGCTTACTTCTGCTACATAGGTATTGACCATAACCATTTTTTTGTCATATTCATTTTAAGATCTTCTCTTTTGCAAACTAAGGTTATAGAGCATTGTACTGAGTCCAATGTTTAAAGCTATAACTGAATAGGCAAAACAATATTACACGAACACGATATACTTCTTTAGAACTCGTCTGGTTCATCATATATGTCAAAGCAAACACCGTTAGATACAGACATATTTGCGTTAGACAGCATTAATTACAGCATAAAATAGAATAAACTTTATTGTACACCAAAAGTGGTAAAAATTACACAGAAACATATCTATGGGTATGATGGCGGTCTTATCGCTGACAGCGATATCTACCAGACAACCTTAGGATGGACTATAAGAACTTAAACTAAAAAGCATATTTCTTTCTCAAGACATAATAAGCCTAATTGAAAACTAATTTAGTCATAAATAAATTAACCATTTTTCAATTATAAGTAAGAACTAAAGACAATATTGAAATTTAATAACTACCACCAAGAGCTTGTCCTGTGAAGCGGCGAGCCTCCTTGCTGGCCTACCACCGTGGGATTTGGAGGCAACAGTCCTTGCACACATGCATGACTTACGCGTGGAGATGCAACGCCGGGGCGAAACTCCGCTGCCGCGACAAGTCGCGGCGTGGCGGGCAGAGCTCCGGCGGGATCTCATGGTGAAATGGCGAGAGCGACTATCGCAACCCCATGCTGGGCACGCCACGATCGAGGCGGTAAGGCTTTGAGGCGTGGCTGGAAAGGCCCCACGGCGTCGTCACCTTCCGTTTGGCGCAGGTGCTGACCGAACACGGCAAGTTCGGTCCGTACCTGTACAAGATTCGTGCGGAGACGACGCTCGAGTGTCGCCACTGTGCGGACCGCCCGGTGGACACGGTGGAGCACACAGTCGAGGTGTGCCCCGCTTGGGAAGAGCATCGCCGTGTCCTCGTGGGGGCGATCGGCGGCGATCTCTCGCGCCGGGGCTTGGTTCAAGCCATGCTCCGGAGCGAGGAGGAGTGGCGGGCGGTCGCCTCCTTTTGCGAAGCAGTAATGCTAGCAAGGGAGGAGGCCGACCGCATTAGACAAAGGCGCACACGCCGCCGCCGCCGCCGGGTTTCCGATCCCGATTTCCGGCCACCGTAGGCGCGGGATCGCGGACGGTGGGCAATGGGTAGCTCGCTGTCCGTCCGTCCGGTAACAGACCGGTCCGAGCTCAGGTCGTCTACGGCGCGCACTGTTCCCGCGCGCCTCAAGGAGTTGTCAGCAAACTGTAGGGGTCCAGCAGGGCCGAAGCCTACTGGGGCCAAAGGTTATGTGAGAATGTCACCACGGGCCCCGGGACAAAGGCAAGGAACGGAAAGTTAGGTTTTTAGTCAGTAAAAGTCTGACACTATTTCCCGCCCCACCCAAGGGCGGGATTTGTCATTGGATTTGTCAAGGGCTATAGTCAAATGTTCAGGATTCTGTAACTGTTGGTACTCCTACGCTATCGGCAAGGTGACATTAAAACCGTGCGCACCCCGCAAATATATTGTGCCTACGCGCACCAATTCTACATTATGCGTGAAACACATTAGCCTTGTTTGTGCTTTTATTACAGTATATAATCATAATAATTCACAATGTTTCATTACCTGCTACGTGAGGACTAGGGCCTACATTAATGTAATGCCTGTTTATTACTCCATCGCTCTTCTGAATTTATACACAAACGTGCAAGATGTTGTGCCTACTCCATTACGTCAATACCTGTAAACTCAAATATGTGCACATTGCGTGTACAGGTATTGAAACAACGGAGAATAATCGGTGATCGGTATGTGCAAAATATCAATATTCATAAGCCCAACAGCTTATTAATTGGTTTTAACAATCTCCAGTTCTTTTTTCATTTTATTTTGACCGTTCGATTGGCGCTGTGGTTGAGCGATTTGCTACTGCGCTGCGTGTCATGAGTTTGACTCCATACGGAACAAATATTTGTATGGCCTAAAGATAAGATATCGGGGCCTGAGTATCTTGTATATGTGAGTCCACATGTTTGTGAATGCACCCACATTACAGGAGTTATTCCTTACAAGGGGATGGTGCTTTAACAAAAACACTATTCGCTATTTTAGTAATATCATCTGTCGGTGGATGAGGGATGTGGAAAATGTCAAAGAAAATATGGTCTTTGCGAAAGAAATGTCAGTTAGAGGTAGCGAGACGGTAGACAGCGGATGATAAGAACGTTTAGCGCCAACCCCAGGGAACATATAAGAGATAAGGAAGGAAGATGATGATGACCCCACGTTTTCTGCAATCTACTTCTCTTCTATATCCGTATCCTAGGTAACTAAATAATTTCAAAATTTTAAGAGTTTTATCCAGAGCCTTGATCCTGCGTGCCTGATATTCTTATGTTTGTTATTCTTATTAGCTTTTTTTATTCCTAGCATGATGTACACTCCATCACCCAAAAGTAAACTAATATTGTGTGGTACTGTGTTACACAGAAACCCACAAGTTGTTTGGCTTGACGGCGATCGGTTCGCGTGAAACATCGATATTTAGCCACAACTATTAGGCACTTACAACAGCCGAGCCCAACGTAATTGGATTACAACTAGATAGTTACGTGTCTGATGTTTTTTGTTCATTAGACGAAACATTAAAAGTTAATTTTCACAGTAAAATTGTGACGCAAATTTGGAGTTACCTATCTATATGTATAAGACATCCAATCAAAAGTTCAGAACAACCTAAACCTTCGCTGAAAAGACCTTTATCAAAATTTAATTCCTACTCGATCATTGAATTAATAAGGCCAGGAGTACAAAATAGACATTATATTGAATAAACGTATTTCGGTTGCTACGACAGTACACGGCGGCATTACGTGCTCATTCAATCATGCGTGTGGACCCGCTTTATTGAAAGGGTTGTTTTATTTTCATTTCCAAAGAGACTTCCGAATTTATCTTTTAAAACCTTTTTTGCCTTTCCGGAATAAATATATAAAGATGGACCTTTAGATGGAGATGAATAGGGGGACTATTTACTAAAAAAGTAAGGAATGTTTACAAGACTACATTATCGAAAAAAAATGCTTTAACAAAGTAAATACAAAGGTCGAATTTTAGTTGCTGAGAACCTATTTTTTATATTGCTTATTACAGGTGTGTTTTACTCTTTCCCTATCATGCCCTCGTCCCATGTCATTTGTGGTCAGGGCAATACGTTTTTCTTTCTATCTTTCATTCCCTCGTGACAAACGTCACGTTATCACTGATTACCTTGTCTATCTCTTCGAAATACTACCAGTTATTTCATACTTACAAGCTGAGTAAAAGTAAAATCGCAAAAAATAACAAAAATAAAAATCTCAACTATCACACAACGCTGTTTAGTCCCATGCTAAGCGGAGCTGGTGTTATAAGTACTAGAAAACTGATAAACATACTTATATACATAGATATTATAGATAAATTAGACCCAGTCACAGAACAAATTATCGTGCTCATCACACAAACATTTGTCCTGGGTGGGAATCGAACCCACGACCTCCGGCATAGCAGTCAGGGCCACTAACCACTAGACCAACAGGCCAGTCGCTATAACAAAACGCTACAAAAATCAATTATAAAATAGACTAAATAAAAAAACCTTATCCCAGTCCGAAATAAAATCCACTTTAGCGAAATTCTCAGCCAAATCCCATTCTCAGGATTTTCCGTGGCATCATTTGTAATTCTATTTAATATACATAATCCCATCCGCCTTAATGCAGGAACACTCGGTCAAGGCCAGAGGAGCATCACTAGACGTTTTCAGACGACGCTTCCCTGAATTATTAAGCAGCCTATGTAACAAACACTCTATTATTGCCCGTCTTGAGAGCCTTAAAGCGAACAGTCAGAATTAATCAATATCATATCAATACAAACACTATAATTGCTGCGTACATAAATTATTCTCTCTGCTGAATAACTGTTCAAAATATAACCATTAACAGGACGAAGCCACTGTCTTTTATAAACACAAACAAAATGATTGAGCACAAACAACACGCGAACTGATTGTATTAATGCACCGCCGCTTTATCATACAATTTATTGCGACTACATAATGAAAACAAATTCCATGCATCATTTTAAACTTAACTTTTATATCGGCAATGATAAATTGTAATCTTTTAACGTTAAATTACTTCTGGGCAGCGCTAACAATACGAGTCTAAACGTAAAGTTTACAAAATCAACAATACGAGTTTGAATGTTTGTTATCTTAGTTGTTCTATTGAAATATTAACTCGAACCGTTTAATTCAATTGTTCTGAGACGGTACGTAATATCTACAAACAAATGAACTCGCCTATTCATTTGTTTTATAGATAACAAGCCCTTGACGGTGGCTCGTTATAAGTTTTCTTTCTCTCTAAGTACGTTAGTTTATTTTTATTGGCTGCAGGTACCCGCGACTTCGTTTGCGTCAGAATTTTAGAAGTCTGACGTGAACGAAATCGAAGTAAGATTTTGTTCGCGTCAGACTTCTAAAATAGCTCAATGGCATTTAGTAACATCTTCTAGAAGTTTGTTTTTTCTATGTGGACCTCTCATTCTTTTTCTAAAACAAAATTTATTTAATCAGTGAAAGTCTCGTCAATATCGGTTCAGCCGTTTTGAAGATTAACCAAAACAGACAGACTGACAGATATTTTTGTATTTGTCTTAGGTATCGACAAAAATACTTTCACGGGCATTTAATAAAAAATGTTATTTTCATATCACAAACAGACACTTCAGTTTTATTTATGTGCATGTATAGATGAGTAATGGTTTGGTGTAAAGGGACATCTCCCCGCATATATCCCATATATTCCAACGAAAGGGGACAAACACCATTTCGTGCCACCATAACCATAGCAGGAAAAGGGAAAATGCATATTACGGTCGATTTTACTGGAATATTATAATATAGCATCACCTCGGAAACGCGTTTATTCCAAAGTAAATTTCCTTCCAATAGTCTTGCAATCCAAGTTTTTGGAGGAAGCACTTATCATTCACGGGAGGCACTTTCTTTGAATAAGGCACCACCTTAACTTAAATATAACTTGATTAATTTACTACTTTATGTTATTGTGAACCAAGGATTTTGGTAGTAAAAAGATAATATTGATTTTTTCGTGGTCGTTATCATGAGCTTAATTTCTTGGGTGATGTCTTTAGAAACGAGAAAGGGTTGACATATCGTATTTAATTAATAACGGATATGTCTCATATTAAGTCTCACCCCTCTCGCCCCTCCCATCCACTCTACCTAGCGACAGATCCTGCGAACAAATAATTTTGAAGCGAAAAAGTGAGATTAAATTACTTAGTTTTTTCCTAGAGAACTTTTTTCAATGTGATTCAAGTGATAACTCGACTGAGCTGTGATTTATGCAGAGTTTTAATATACCTAGCTATTTCTATCGGTGTGGTGGGTTGACATTTGTAACATTATTAATAAAATTGGCAACAGGTATTGTGGATCAGGGAAAAGTATGTATGATTATTATCAAAACATCTATACGGGATGGCGCCGATGATACGACAGTAAATTAACTACGTATACCTCATGATGTCCCTAATCTGCATACCAAAAATTATACGAATATATACTTTTTTTTTAGTTTTGTACATACATTTCATAACGGAAATGCCACTTTTTACGTTTTATGTGCTTTATTATTTCATGTTATCCATCCAAAAAGTCACAAGTCACAAGATCCCAGAACGATCTGACAACTTATTTTCACATGTATGAAAACTTGAGTTATCAGTACAGTCTTATGTACTTTGAATACCTGTGTGTTTGCAGAGCTCCCTATTGGGGCAAGTACCAGGTGAGAAAAGGAACTAATAATAATAAGTTACTTGTCTTAAATTTTTATAGCTGATTTTAATGTATGTTTTGTAGAATTCTAATAATACTTTAGAAAATATTATTCTAAAATAGAATCTTATGTGTCAGACACTTTTCATGGACCAAAACTTCTGTCAGACGCTTGGAAGCTCCACAAAAAATAAACTTTACTTATTTTGATATGTCTGATTTTTAAATATGTTATTAAGGTAACAATAGGTAGTTTAGTTACAGGACATTATTACTCATTTTAACATGATGTATATGAAGTCTTCGATTACAAAAAAAAACCCTTGGCAACTGAGAAAGAATCATATTCAATGCCATAAACATGAAAATCTTAAGTTTAAAACATTAAAGCCTTAAAGCAATTAATGGTTAATCAAGTTAAAGTGACTTTGATATATTCAAGGTCACTGACGTTACTATTTTTATTTGAAAAGTATTGTATTGTAATTACATTTTATTTTTGAATTATCCTAATTCGTTATAATTACACAACTTACACAACTTTTACGAGTAATTTATAGGGAGTACCACAGATTTGCCGCTTTAACTATATGAATATACCGAGAGAGGGGGGAACACCCGAGTTTGTCTGACCAGGTCCATTGGTCAGTGGACGTATTATTGTTCAAACTGTCTAGAGGATGTGGGAAAATCGATCCTTAATACTAAAATATAAATAATTGGGTAGTGCTCCTATACGTGTAAGAGCGACACTAGACGATAGAATTTTAAATTACTTTGAACGCAACCTTATTACTTTAAGCAGGTCAACATGATTCAATATTGACAATAACTTAGTGATAGTGAGTGTTGAGTGATGGAATAGTGATTAAAATTAATAATCTTAATAGTAAAAAAATCTATGATTTAGTGTAATTGTTTTATTGAGCAATCATAATAATGGCGCCAACAGATTACGTCACTACATGACACGGCTCTGTTGCCACCGGTCAGTGAATTGATATTTATAAATGGTATTCTATTTTGTTAACGATTTTACGCTATTTAGTTTGAAAAAAAAAAACGATTTTTTTTTTCTGAGGATAAACTAACTAAATTTAATACTAAATATAACAACCTCGTGGGCAGTTATATTTTAAGCCGTTTGGGGTTGAAACTCTTGGGCCGTGGGGACCGAGTGCTCATGCGCTTTTTAAAGATCTCTTCAAACGTTTAGTTGACACTTTGCGTGACCCAAGGGCTGGCTTTTGCCATTCAACGTGGCAATGCCGCCAGCCTTTTAACATACAGTCTACCAGGTAATCTTTTCAAAATGGGTTAAAAGTGAAGCTTTCATAAAGAAAGGTACGCAGGAATAATTAATCTTCAAATAACGAAACAGTTATTTTCATTCTTCTATTTAGGTACTTATGCCTGCAATATGAGCGCTGGCATTGTCTTGCATAAAAATGAACTCTTCACCAACAAAATGTGCATAGAGTAACATATTTATTTATTTTATTTCTTTATTGTACACCTTACCTTATTAAAGGACAAACATTTATAAAAAAAATAGTGTACAATAGGCGGTCTTATTGCACAGGGCAATTTCTACCAGACAACCTTTGGATGGACTGCAAGAAAGAAAAAGAGTTGAGATATGTGGTTCCGGCGAGTAAACATACTGGTAGGTCTGCCCATAATGCGGATACACCTTCAATAGGGTCAATACAACAGAAAAACTAAGATGTGATCGAGCAGCCACAACACGCTGACTGCCCTGAACCCGGCAATCCATAGGTAAGGTGTCAAATTTTATTACGAAAATATACGCACAGCTCAGCTCAGAGTTCAATTAAAAAAAAACGGTAATTTAAAAAACTAAAAAACCCGACTGCTTTTCTGAGTATTCATGAAAAAGCTCTAAAACAAGAAAGTCGTTGTACCCGATTGCACTTAGCTATATAATATTTTAAATACAAGGTAAATTGTAGCAGTCGGGACCCATTCTGCTCTCCGTAAACGCGCCTCAAAGTTGACAGTTTAAAGTTTCCAGTTGTCTTACTTTAATATATCTTTAAAAATATATGAAGTGCGCTAAGCTTACTATACTATATATTATAACACTTAGTTGATACAGAAGTGCAGTTTACACAATTAAAAACTAGCAAAAAGTGATAAACAAACAGTAATACAAATTTGAGTAAAGTGCAAATCATTGAGGGATTTTTCAAACAACGCGGCAAGTGCAGGGGATCATCGCGGTTGCGCGTGTGGCGTAAGAGCTATAACGGCGCGCTACTCCAGCCGGTGACGCATCGTTAACGAGCATCAAAGTTAATTGATTTGACAACTACGTCGCGTTTATGAAGTTCGTCTAAGCTGCCGCATTTGGACTGTTCAGATAAGGAATAATTTGTTTTATTTGTTGGATATTAAATTAGTTAAGAATAAGGATGTCAGTGCAGCGTTCTCCGCCTAGCGCGGAATGTAGATTAAACCCGCTGAATGCTCCAATACATGATAGTTTGAACCCGGTCCCGGCGTCTAATATTTCGGATTCGGAAGATAATTATCACGTAACTAAACGCCATAAGCGCAAGTTTGGTAAATTTACAAAGCCGACTGAACCCAACGTCTCCGAAATTAAGAACTTGTTCACGGAGTTTAAGACTCAGCAAGATCACAAGTTTGATTTGCTGAACAGTACTTTGAACAATATTGCTACCCAAAACCAAGAAATAAAAAATTCTATTGGAACTCTTACGTCTCAATATCAAGACTTACTTGCAAAAATTGATAGTCTTGAAAAGGAAAATTATGATTATAAAAACCGAGTAAATTTGCTGGAGAAGCGGATCGACCTACTTGAGAAGCATGCACGCTGTACAACCATCGAGATTCGTAATTTGCCTAAGATGGAAAAGGAGAATAAGAAAGTCTTTACCAATATTATTCAGAACCTTGGCTCCTCACTGGATCTTGAAACACCTATCGAGGAGACAGAATTGCGAGATATCTATCGCTCTAAGTCCGAAGCTATTGTGGTAGAATTTACTACATCACATCGGAAGGAGGCTGTGATTTCAAAGTATATCGCCTTCAATAAATCAAGGCGTGAACTCAGGGAGCCACTTCTAAACACCCAGCACGTCAAAGTTCCTGGCGACACGCGCACTGTGTACATCTCAGAGTATTTATCTAGCAATGCAAGAAGACTGTTTTATGTCGCGCGCCTGAACGTCAAGAATGGAAAGCTTCTCGCTGCTTGGACATCCTATGGGAAAGTCTACATCAAAAAAGATGAAGGTTCCTCGTCTATGCGTATTGATGATGAATCTGAGTTGAACAAACTTATATTGTGACTAATTATTGTTAATTACTTTTTTCTACTAATAATTGTTTTTATGAAATCTAATTTATTGTGTCTAATTATGCGTCTCGGATCATACGAGATTTTTACTCTTTTAGATAGTAATCAGTGGAATTGCAGAGCTTCATATTTCTCTCATACTTTTTCTTCTCAACAAACACATAATATATCAACAAACACATCATATTTCTCTCATACTTTTTCTTCTCAACAAACACATAATATATCAACAAACACATCATATTTCTCTCATACTTTTTCTTCTCAACAAACACAACGTAATACACACTACTTCTCACCTTCTCAATACACGTTCTACAAGCGAATATTTGGTTGTCATGCATATGGTACATCAAGTCGAATGTCTCTCGATATATTGGCTATCTGCGGGGTTGATCTGGGTCTAGTTTTCAGCTGTACACAAAACTTTAGGTTACGTACTTTGCGTGACACTACTCCATTCTTTTTATAAAGAATGCAAAATATTGAGACGTTACACTCAGACCTAGATTCAATTCAGGTAGCTAAATCAGTTTCTTGCGACATAGACGATGTTAAAAAATATATATCAGCAAATAATGGCACCCTAAATATCTTGTCTCAGAATATCCGAAGCATACATTGTAATATGCCCAATCTCACTACCCTCCTGCAAAGATCTGCCATACCTTGGGACATTCTAGTTCTATCGGAATGTTGGCTTTCCTCAGCTCGGACCATACCACAACTAGATAATTACAATTTTGCCTTAACGACATCCCAAAGAACCCAAAATGAAGGAGTTGTTTTTTACTACAACAAAAATCTTAAAGTAACAATTGAGGAACCGCAGCTAAGCGACGCCAATTGTCTGCTGCTAAAATTGGGAACAGATACGTGTGTGATAGGGATCTATCGCCCCCCGAGCCAACCTAACACTAATAACTTTATCAGTTCAATAGACACACTGCTCTCAAAACTAGGAAGGTATAAAAACATAGTTTTATGCGGCGATATAAACATCGACATAGCCCCTAACAGTAACGATAAACGTTCAAATGAATACCTAAACATGCTAGCAAGTCACGGTTTACTCTCAAGCCATAATACACTAACGCATGGGCGCACATGCCTAGACCACATGATGCTCAAAACAAAGTTAGATGCTAAATGCTTTATCTTTGAATCTTCATTAACAGACCACGAAACCGTTGCCCTCAGTTTAAACGTTTGCTCTCGCTCAGATTACCGTAACACAACGGCTTCTAAAATTGATTTTGAACTGCTTGATAAAGTAATACAAAATACTAATTTTCAGCCAATCATTGAGAGTAGTGACGCCAATCTTGCAGCTGACATGCTTGTCTGTAACCTATCATCGGCGATAGCTAGTAGTTCATGCTTAATAAACATTCCCAAAAGACAGCGGGTTAGTAAGCCATGGATCACTCAAGGATTGCTTCGCTGTATGAGGAACAGGGATAACTTACATAAAAAACATAAACGATACCCTGAGAATGAAATTATCAGTAAAACTTACAGACGATATCGAAATTTTTGCAACCACATTTTAAAAAAAAACTAAGCGTAGTTATGAAAAAAACGAGATTGAGAATGCAAAGGGTAATAAACGGCAGTTATGGGATGCAATTAAAAGGATAAGTTCCTCTGGGAAACCACCGGACGTTTCCTCTCATCTCATTACATCTCAAAACAAGGACCAGGACATAAATAAAGTAAATAATTTCTTTGCGGATGTGGGTAGAAGGCTCGCCGAACAAGTGACCAATTCATCGCAGGATATAACACCTCAAATTGATATTCCAACTACTACTCCCATCAATTCATTTGTTCTGCTACCCTCTGATGAGGAAGAAGTCTTTTATCTCATCCAAGGCCTAAAAGAAAAGTGTGCCGTGGGAATTGACCTGATTTCTAGCAAACTCTTGAAGAGATATGTACATATTCTAACCAGTCCTATTACACACATTTGCAAACTGGCTATGGCGTCTGGTATATTTCCTAAAGCTTTTAAATTGGCACTTATCAAACCAATACATAAAGGTGGCGGGAGAGACTGTGTTGATAATTTTCGACCGATTTCTATCTTACCTACATTGTCTAAGATCTTGGAACGTCTTATAAATCGACGACTAAGTAATTATCTAGAAGCTAACAAACTACTTTCACCAACTCAATTCGGCTTTCGACGTAATAAGTCAACCTCTGACGCAGTTCACGAGCTATTACATTCCATCATTTCCAATCTGGACCAAAAGAACAAATGTGTTACTGTCTTCCTGGATCTGGCGAAAGCCTTTGACACGGTCTCAATCCCCCACCTGCTCAAAAAATTAGAACACATTGGTGTTAGAGGGATTCCTTTAAAATTATTGCACGACTATCTTACGGAAAGAAAGCAAAGAGTTCGGATAGATGATGCACTGAGTGATGAGGTTGGTGTCGATTTTGGTGTGCCACAGGGCAGCATAATTGGCCTGACTTTGTTCCTGGTGTATATTAATGACCTCTGCCAGCTACAGCTTCACAGTGGTCAGATTATTACTTTTGCAGACGACACTGCGATTTTTTTCAGTGGACAGAGCTGGGAGGAGGCGTTTGATGCTGCCCAGAAAGGTTTTAGCAGAGTCTGCAGATGGTTACGATCTAATATTCTGACATTGAATGTTAATAAAACCAAATACGTTACTTTTGCGCTTAGAGCAAATCTTTTGCCTTCATCCCATTTTAACATTTCCTGCCATACTTGTGTACCGGAGGTTTTGTCATGCTCTTGTCCTATTCTTGAGAGGGTCGATAATGTTAAGTACCTTGGTCTAGTCATAGATCAATGCTTGACATTCAAACCACATATTAAAGTTCTTGTGACCCGTTTGCGTAAGTTAATTTATATATTTAAAACCCTAAGACAAGCAGCAAACCATCGAGTTATCAAAACGGTTTATGATGCCTTGTGCCACTCTCTTATAGGTTATTGCATTACAGCCTAGGGAGGCGCCGCCAAATCTCATCTAATTGAGGTTGAGAGAGCACAGCGTGCCATTCTCAAGGTTGGTGCCGGTCTTCCCTTTTTATATCCTACTGTCGACCTATTTAAGTATTGGGATGTTCTTACTGTTAGGCAGACATTCATATTGCGTACTGTGCTAAAAGAACATTCCTTGTTACAATTCGACCCAAAACTCCTTATGGATAAGCGCCGTAAAGGTAGGGTATGCCAAACTCAAACTGTTAGAACAGCACACTCGCATTGTTTCTTCCTCTTTCTTGGACCTTACTTATATAATAAACTGAATCAAACCCTCAGTATCTACCCAATGACATATTACAAATGTAAAACCACAGTAACCAAATATCTAAAAAGTCTGGACTATAGGGGTACCGAGGACTTGTTAACACCGTTAAGTTGACTGGCAAATCACATTCAATAAAGCACTGTTCCTCTCAGCCATCCTACTCTTTTATCATTGCTCATTATGCCCGCTAATATATTCGCTCCACAAGCACTCAGTCACAATCTTATTCCCTTCTACACCTACTCCACTTCACAAGCTCAACACACAAGCACTATAATAAATCATTTCTCCTCGCACTCCCTGGTTGCTTACGCAATCTTTCTATTCCTAATTTATTTTAACATTTTTATTTTTTCTTTCTTCTATTATTAAATTGAAACATTTCTCCAAATTGTGAAACAATATTTTAGATTAATTATCTGGTTTTATAGCTGCGGGAGGGACCTGGTGACCTGTAATACAGGTTCTCATGGAAACCTAATTCAGGCACCAGTCTCTCACTTAGTTAACTCCGATGTCTATATTGTAAAGTTTTAGCATTATGTAACTTTGTGATGAGAAAATAAATGTTTTATATTATTTTATATTATTATTATTCTAGAAATGGAGGCTTAGTGAATTGAGAGCACATACCTATATGACATTGCAGATTACTCCAATCTACTGACTAGACGTCTGACTTTCTAGAATGGGTCCCGACTGCTACAATTTATCTTGTATTTAAAATATTATATAGCTAAGTGCAATCGGGTACAACGACTTTCTTGTTTTAGACCTTTTTTCATGAATACTCAGAAAAGCAGTCGGGTTTTTTAGTTTTTTAAGTTACCGTTTTTCTATTTTTATGTTTTTAGTTTTATTTTATTATTATATCACTTTCACAGTAATTACGAATCTAACGACACCTCTCAAGCTAAAATCCATCGAGCCGTTTAGGCTGCAGAGCGTGCCAAACAATTATACATACATACATACATACTCTCGAAAAACATAACCCTCCTTCTGGCGCAGTCGGGTAAAAATAAACGAGATTTTATGCAAAATATCATTAAATGCAGAAATCCCGACACATGAAAAACAAGAGACAGATTTGATTAAAATTCGAAAATGTAAATTCAAATTTCGAGTTGTGGTATCATTGTGTAGACTGATCTACCAGAGCTATTTATTGGCTCTGGTAAATATTTTTTATCCCCGTCGGGACGTAAATGGATTTTTCATATTTTGGAGACTTAATGACTCCATTAGTTTTATATTATTGTATGCTACGATTTCGTCTGCGTAGGCTGAAGTTCACTTCTTCTGGCTAGATCTTATCCCATTTATTTGGGGTCGGCCCTCCTTGTCCTAGTTTTCCATTGTGCACGATTTTGTGCCATATCGGTGTCGAGATGAGCTTCTTAAAAAAAAAAATAGAAGTATTATACGTTTTATTTCTTAGATTAAATCAAAACAGCGGAAGATAGGTGATTCGCCTCTAGCGCGTGGACCGCTGAAATTGTGCCAATTGGCACGATTTCACATCGGTCGCGACGATCACACACATTTGGCGGCTAACGCTATTTCGCTCGCACGACAGCGCCGGCTTATCTCCGTCCTTATCTATCAGTGACTACAGGTAGTGTAGATGTGTGAGTTTCGAGTCCAAGTTTTCTGATTGCAATCATCAATGATCTGAATATATCCTTTTCATTGTTTTCTATATGTGGGTGTTATTCTACTTACCACAGCTAGAAAAACATACGTGGTGTTTTCATAAACAAATTCAGCTAATCTATTTTTTTTAGGTAAATCGTTAAATAACTTCCCGCACTCTTGGTGGAGGGAGAGGGCGTGTCAGACCTTTGTGTTTCAGGGCTACAGCAAATCTTTTGAACAAATCTGGCAGTCCTAGCAGGCATCGGCCTTACGGGCCCCGTTCATTTGGGTGACATCTCTTTGAGGCGCGTTGAATACAGCGCGCCGTCGACTCGGGCTTAGTCCTTACCAGAAGGCCGGACGGCATTATCCGTTGCTAGCCGTCCGCAAGACCGCTCTAGTAACTTCCCAGTAGCACAGGCAGTAGAGTTATGGTGATGTTATGTGTCATTAACCTCCGGTCCGGACTAAGAGTTTTAGCCTTGTTGTTCATACGGCGTACATCGAAGGACTGGAACAATAAGCCTGCTGCGGTCTTCACATCCAATTATAAGGTGTCTTCAAGGCGAGAGTGAATAGGCTCTTAATAAACTAGTGCGCCTCACCATCAACGATTGCATCACTGTTTACCATCAGGTGGGATCGCAATCAAGCACTAGTTTATAATAAACCTATTAAACAAATTGAGAAGAAATTAATACGTCAACTACCAAGTTCTTAAAAACAGCTTCTAACTGAAACACCTACGATGCAAATATTATAACAAAATTCTTAGAAGCGACTTAGACACGTGTAACAACAGAGTGACCGTTATTTAGGTTAAACGCAGTGATTTAGATAGGGCGGGAGTGTTTCATCACCGCGAGACAGTGAGCGACGTGGCCGGGCTGCCCCGTGACCGATGACTTCCCGGGTACGGTCAACGGGTAAACACTACCTATGTGACTAGTTTTGTACGGGTTAAGAACAGAATAGAATATAATAAACTTTATTATTGGTATACCAAAATAGTAGCAAAACATTTACACCAACTTAAATCTATAGGTACAATGGCGGCCTTATAGCTGACCGCGATATCTACTTGACAACTCTAGTATGGAATTTAAGGACATAGAATAAAAGAAACATAGGGGAAAATAATGAAGTATTCAATTTTATATAGAACCTAATGGTCTGACACGTGACGATGGGAAGAGGCCAGACGGGATGACCATAATGCCCTGGAATTTGGGTAGGCCTTTGGTGTGGGATACAACATGTGTTGACACCCTTGCGCCATCCCATCTTCTTAGTACGGCACGCTGTGCTGGGGCAACTGCTGCAAGTGCAGAAAACCTCAAACGGCGTAAATATAATACCCTTATCAGAAATTATATGTTCGAGCCGTTTGGGTTTGAAACATTGGGGCCATGGGGTCCGAGTGCTCATGGAGTCGTGCGTGATATCTGCAAACAGCTGGTCGACTCTTCACGTGACCAGAGGGCTGGGCTGTACTTCAGTCAACGAATCAGCATTGCCATCCAACGAGGCAATGCTGCCAGCGTTCTGGGCACTTTTCCCATTGATATCGATGTGGATGAATTTTTAATGCCCAATAAGTTCCTTTTTTTACCCATTTGTAAATAATATAATTTTTAGTCTGTATACCTAGCCTGTGTACCTTTTAAGTTATACCGAATTAAAACATAATAAAGGACAATGGACTAATTGGTACACCCCTCCAATAGCAATGAGATATATGTCGTTCGATTGGCCTTTTTAACTGGAACAACATTTACTATGCCAGCTTTGTTGAAATGATTGTCCTTTCTGAGTTTTAGGTTAAAAACAAAAGTTAGGTTAGGTTAGGTGTTAAAAATAAGGTAAATGGTACACGCCACCAATAGCTAAGACATATATGTCGATGGATAGGTCTTTATAACAGGAATAACATTTACTATGACATCTTTGTTGAAAGGTTTGTCCGTTCTGAGTTTTATGTGAAAAACAAAGGTTAGGTTAGGTTAGGTGTTAAAGCAAGGTAATTGGTACACCCCCAATAGCTAAGACATATATGTCGATACATAGGTCTTTATAACAGGAACAACATTTACTATGACAGCTTTGTTGAAAGGTTTGTCCGTTCTGAGTTTTCGGTTAAAAAAAAGTTAGGTTAGGTTAGGTGCTAACTGGTACACCCCACCAATAGCAAAGACATATATGTCGTTGGATAGGTCTTTTTACAGGAACAACATTTACTATGACAGGTTTGTCACACATACACAAACACAACACACACACACAACACACAACTCACACACACACACACAAACACACAAATACTCATACACAAACACACCACACCACACTCACAAACACAACACATGACTCATAGCACAAATATACGAATAAATGTAAAAACTGTAAATTTGAGGTTACGTCACAAAAAAAACCTTTTTTGTTTCGGAAAAAACGTCAAGACTCGATTCGGGAATCGAAATATTACATAAGTTAGTTTGTACGTAACCCTTAGTGTGCGAGTCCAACTCGTACTTGCCCAATTTACTTTTTAAACAATTGATTCAATAAATTTCGTCAAAAGAAGAAGTATAAAATCAAACAAAATAAACACAGGAGTGTGTAGGGCCTATTTTCGATTTCTGTTAAATCTTACACGTGTTTCATTTATTTTAGAAGTATTTTATGAATCAAGGACTAAAAAGGTTGGCAAATAAATGTAAATATATATGGAATCCTTTCTATTTATCTCTAGGGGAAAAAATTGAACTACGTGTAGCTTGCGTTTGTAGTTGCGTTTCAGTAAGGCAAAAGCAGTTATTGACCACTACTTTTGCCGAAATTTTTAAGTTAAAAACTAGCCAACTTCGAGTCGGACTAGCACATGAAGGGTTCCGTACTACAATAATAAAATTGAGCAAAACAAAAATAACGTGTCTGGTATGGGGGGTTCCCATACCAGAAACGTTATTTTATCTTTCATTTTAAACTTTTTTTAATTTTATTTTTTGTAGTTGCAGCAAAAGAAAAACACATTCTTCTTTCACTTACTCGTATTTTAACTCTACCTCTTACGGTTTATGAGATACAGCCCGCTGATAGCCGGACAGACAGACTAATACTTACCTTACAATGATAGACTTTATTATATATTTATTACTTATTTTATAAGACACTTTATTGTGTGGTTCAATAGTCATTTCTTCCGCGTAGGCCTCCATAACTTTCCACTGATTCCTGTAGTCATAATCATACACTCTGGTCCAACCGAATGTATTTCCCCATCAATCAAGGATCATAGGGTTTTATTCAGTAAACGTTTGACACGCTCTCTTGCTCCATCTTAGAGCGGGAGAAGTCATTTGATGCATTTCCACCTCAAAAAAAAAACGATCCAAACAGAAACGAAATAAACGAAAATTTTAAAAGTTTATTTGTTTAATACGTCTGATATTTATTTTATAAGCCTGCCCGCATATAATTTTCGCCCGGATCGGGGAAGGTAATTTTTTACCCGGGCAAAGTTGCAAACTTCCCTGGGGATAATAAGATATTCGGCCGCTAGCAACTTCATATCAATCACGTAAATTCGGCTAGTACGAACCAGTTTGTTAAGTAAATTATACATAGCACAATTTAGTTAGTAGTCTATTTCCCAGAAAACGTTAAGCATTAGCATTTTCAACCTATTAATGTTACCACTGTTGGGACACAGGCCTCCTCTCTACGAGAGGGAATGGGCCGTAATCTACCACGCGGGCCCAGTGCGAGTTGGTTAAAAAAAAAAAAACAGAAAACGTTTACTGAGTAAAAATAGCGACATATTTTGGATACTTAATTACATCTCTAGACGTATATTTTGCTTCGGGAATGTTTGAAAAAGAGACCGTTGATCTAAAACAACAGTACCTCTACCATGAGTTTTAAGCAATAGTATTCGTCGCTACTCGATATCGACTCCGTAAATATTTTGTATGGAAAATTTTGCAGCGCCTCTAGCGGTCACTTGCAGAACCAAAATTTGCCATACAAAATATTTACGGCGTCGATATCGAGTAGCGACGAATACTATTGCTTAAAACTCATGGTAGAGGTACAAGAAGGTTTTAGTCAGTAAAAGTCTGACACTAAACGAGGTGGTTCCGCCCTAGAGTAGGTGAAGTCATTTCATGATTTCTCACCTCAAAAAAAACCGGGTCCGACTCGCGCACTGAGGGTTCCGTACAAACATACCTAAGAAAACAGTTCAATTCCCGAATTTAGTTAGGAAGTTTTTTTTGTGACGTAACTACAAATTTACAGTTTTCAGATTTTTTCCTATACTTGTACTATGAGACCTTACTTCATGAAAAATTTCAAGATTCTATATGAATTTTGATTCTTATGAAAGTGTCGAAATACACGTTTTATGCGATATAAACGGCCGTATCTTTTTTTCGTTAACTCAGAAGTTTGTTTTTTTTACTGCTTCTAGGGACCACAGACCTGAGTATATGGTTTTAATTTCAACTCCATACCTACACGCGCTCCCAAGATCAGGTCTTGACAGACAAACAGACGGACAACAAAGTGACCCTATAAGGGTTTTTTTAATTTTCTTATGGTACCTAGGTAAAATCATTCAATGACAAATCCCGCCATCGGGCGGAGCGGGAAATAGTGTCAGACTCTTACTGACTAAAAACCTACCCCGTTCCTTCGTTGCCTATCATGCCGGGGCTGAGCCTTCCTCTCAGAAAACGGCCCTTGACCCCAGCAGGCTTCGACCCTGCCAGCCTGCAGCTAGCAGGCTGGGCCTCTACGGTTTGCTGACAGCCTTGCTGACTACCTTGAAGCGCGCGGGAACAGTACGCGCCGTCGACGATTTGGGCTCGGTCCGGTCGGTTACCGGACGATCGGACAGCGTGCTACCCATTGCACGCCGTCCGCAAGCCACCCTACAAGGGTTCCTTTTTATCTTTTGAGGTACGGAACCCAGTAAAAATATCTGGTTACTAGATTTTGACAGTGGCTTCTGTTGAAATAATTTTTACAGTCTATTCTGTTTCACTTATGTAGATTCTACCAGTATTTCACAAGCTCGTAACGTTCACTACGATTTTGAAACCGGATTGCCAAAAATGTCTGTAGGTAAGTAAGTTCTTGAAATCAACGATAAGTACCTGTATATATCACTTTCTCGCGTCATATCACACTAATATTATATAGGCGACAGTTTGCATGTACTCATATGTACGGTTGTTTAGGCAAAGTGTGTGATGGTGAGTGTTTGTGTGTTTATTATTCAATAACAGCTTAATAAATAAAAATTAAATTTAGACTTCACACCTAACAATACTATATACCCAATACCTACGTTATGATACATGAAATATTTTTTATCCTGGCAGTATGTTCCCTTGGCATAAATTTTACGAGCAAAGCCGTTGGCTGAAGTCAAGTGAATAATATCTGCTCAAAATAGGTCTGACTATATCAAATTATATATTCTACAACTAAGACTAATTTTAGTTTTGAACATTCGTTAAGCATAAAAAAATCAAAGAAAGCTTTGCAGAAATGAAGGCTCATGTGAGCTCTACTAGAACTAAATTCTGAATTAGGTAAAGGGAGTTATAAAAAAGTTAGGAGCAAAAGGAAAGCAATGAACATTTACTTATACAAGATCTAGAAGCGCCTAAACCATAAATAAAAATGACATAACTAAAACTTGAAATTGGTGTATATTTCAGTGGCAAAAATGGCAAATTTATGTGGCTATTGGCGTAAAATTCGTGCCTTGAACATTTTTCTAGCTTCGAATGGCATTTTCGTTTATGTGTCATGTTCGGCGTCCCCGGCGTCCTGAACGCCCTCCCGCGGATACCAAAACTTACGGTCACGTATAGGGAATGTATTTTTACTATTCGCTTTGTGACCTCTCTAGCATTCGAGCCTTTCTCGCTAAATTGGAAAAATCTTTTGGTTTGTATTCACAGAAAAGTTTTCTGTAAACACTTATGCGTATCGTGGCTCCCGCTCGTACAAATGAAACCTTTTTTCTTATTCATTCTTTCAATACCAAAGCTGTAAAATGTTTATAATAATTTCGTAATGTAATATAAAAGCTTATTTTTGGTGCCATTTTGTCTAATGGAAATATTTTCACTACCTAATTGCCTAAGACTACACTTATAAATATTGTTCCTAATTTATTTATGTTTAACAGGACACGTGTAAGCATTTAACTTTTTTCACAAAGTACCCAATTATGTTAGAGACCGTTCCTTCAAGTTTTGGATGAATTTTATGAGGTGTTTATGAAAAACGTTGTAAATTAACTTTTAAAAGTTTAAGTTCAATTATAGTTTAATTAAAATACACGAAGTACTAAAACTTTATAACTCTGGTCATTGTTACGAGTATTTATGAAGTACGTATCTAAGGTATTTATTGAGTACGTAAGGTATTTACGGATTACGTACCTATTGGGGTTTTTTTTTATGGTAGGTAAAATCATTCAATGACAAATCCCGCCCTTGGGTGGAGCAGGAAGTAGTGTCAGACTCTTACTGACTAAAAACCTACCCCGTTCCTTCGTTGCCTATAGTGCCGGGGCTGAGCCTTCCTCTCAGAAAACGGCCCTTGACCCCAGCAGGCTTCGACCCTGCCTGCCTACAGTTAGCAGGCTGGGTCTCTTCGGTGTGCTGACAGCTCCTTGAGGCGCGCGGGAACAGAACGCGCCGTCGATGACTTGGGCTCGGTCCGGTCGGTTACCGGACGATCGGACAGCGTGCTACCCATTGCACGCCGCCCGCAAGCCCGCGCCTACGGTGGCCGGAAATCGGGATCGGAATCCCGGCGGCGGCTGGGGCGAGCGCCCCGTTGCCTCTGCCTGATACGGTCGGCCTCTACCTATTGGGGTGGGAAATCACCAAAATGACTGTTCTAGTACTATAGTAGTACGTGCGGAGATAAAGCGGGCCAAACTCGAGGCCCGCAACGTGTGGCTGGAGTCTCTGAACGTCGATCCGTGGGGACGCCCATACAAAATGGTGATGGAGA
Organism: Leucania comma; assembly: GCA_958295575.1. Classification (NCBI taxonomy): domain Eukaryota; kingdom Metazoa; phylum Arthropoda; class Insecta; order Lepidoptera; family Noctuidae; genus Leucania; species Leucania comma. Next base: position 10,502,148 of record OY282476.1, on the reverse strand, counting down.
AACTCCGCCCATGGGCTCCCCCGCTGACTCAGAGTCTCCGGCCCCAGCTCGTGGAGGGTGTGGTGAGCGCTCTGTTCCCTACGCGAGGGGAGCATACTCCCCCGCCTATGGCTCCGCCACCAGCAGCGGTGTCCGACGCGGACCACGACGGCAACGACGGCAACAATGCTCCAGAGGTGACCGAGGTGGAGATGAGAGTGGCGGTGCGAAGGCTGAGTGCCAAGAACACCGCCCCAGGACCCGATGGCTTGCCTGGAAAAGCCTGGGTCCTGGCCATGGAGGAACTCGGGTCTCGACTGAGAGGGCTCTTCAGCGCATGCATGGAGAGGGGCCAGTTCCCGCTTCGCTGGAAGACGGGGAAACTGGTCCTTATCGCGAAGCCGGGGCGCCCCGCGGACTCTCCGTCCGCGTATCGGCCCATTGTGCTGCTCGACGAGGTGGGCAAGCTCTTTGAAAGAGTAATTGCAGACCGCCTCGTCGTGCATCTGGCACGGAAGGGGCCGGATCTTGCGGACGGCCAGTTCGGATTTCGCAGGAGGCGCTCCACTGTGGACGCCATCATGCGCGTGCGAGCCCTCACGACGGGGGATGCGGTGTCCCGGGGCAGGTGTGTCTTGGCGGTGTCTCTGGACATCGCCAACGCCTTCAACTCCCTGCCCTGGAGCTGCATTGGTAGGGCACTCCGGTACCACCGGGTGCCCGACTACCTCTGTCGGGTGATCGAGGCCTACCTGTCGGACAGGTTCATCATCTACCCCGGTCATCAGGGGGAGTTGAAACGGCGAGAGATGTCGTGCGGTGTTCCGCAGGGATCGGTACTAGGGCCGCCCTTGTGGAACATCGGGTACGACTACGTGCTGCGCGCCGACCTCCCCGACGGGGTCAGCGTGGTCTGTTACGCAGACGACACGCTGGTCCTGGCGCGGGGACGGTCGTACCAGGCGGCGGTCGAACTAGCGACGCGCGGGGTTGCGACAGTCGTGGAGAGGATACAGCAGTTGGGACTCGAGGTGGCATTGCACAAGTCCGAGGCCATGTGTTTTCACGGCCCTCGGAGCGCGCCACCTCCGAGCTCCCAATTAACGGTAGGAGGAGTTCACATCGGCGTCGGGTCGACGATGAAGTACCTGGGACTCGTCCTCGACAGCCGGTGGAACTTCAAGGAGCACTTCCGACGTCTGGCTCCCAGGTTGAATGCGACTGGGGCTGCGCTCAAGCGGCTCCTGCCGAACCTAGGGGGTCCAGACGCCTCCTGCCGGAGGCTCTACGCAGGCATCTTTCGGTCCATGGCCCTTTACGGTGCGCCGGTGTGGGCGCCATCGCTACGGAAGCGAGTGGCGGCCCGGCTAACCGCCTGCCAGAGGGTCATGGCCATCCGGATGATCCGCGGATACCGTACGGTGTCCTGCGAAGCGGCGAGCCTCCTTGCTGGCCTACCACCATGGGATTTGGAGGCAACAGTCCTTGCACACATGCATGACTTACGCGTGGAGATGCAACGTCGGGGCGAAACTCCGCTGCCGCGACAAGTCGCGGCATGGCGGACAGAGCTCCGGCGGGATCTCATGGTGAAATGGCGAGAGCGACTGTCGCAACCTCGTGCTGGGCACGCCACGATCGAGGCGGTAAGGCCCCTCTTTGAGGCGTGGCTGGAAAGGCCCCACGGCGTCGTCACCTTCCGTTTGGCGCAGGTGCTGACCGAACACGGCAAGTTCGGTCCGTACCTGTACAAGATTCGTGCGGAGACGACGCCCGGGTGTCGCCACTGTGCGGACCGCCCGGTGGACACGGTGAAGCACACAGTCGAGGTGTGCCCCGCTTGGGAAGAGCAGCGCCGTGTCCTCGTGGGGGCGATCGGCGGCGATCTCTCGCGCCGGGGCTTGGTTCAAGCCATGCTCCGGAGCGAGGAGGAGTGGCAGGCGGTCGCCTCCTTCTGCGAAGCAGTAATGCTAGTAAAGGAGGAGGCCGACCGCCTTAGGCAAAGGCGGACACGCCGCCGCCGCCGCCGGGTTTCCGATCCCAATTTCCGGCCACCGTAGGCGCGGGCTCGCGGACGGTGGGCAATGGGTAGCTCGCTGTCCGTCCGTCCGGTAACAGACCGGTCCGAGCTCAGGTCGTCTACGGCGCGCACCGTTCCCGCGCGCCTCAAGGAGTTGTCAGCAAACTGTAGGGGTCCAGCAGGGCCGAAGCCTACTGGGGCCAAAGGTTATGTGAGACTGTCACCAAAGGCCCCAGGATAAAGGCAAGGAATGGAAAGGTAGGTTTTTAGTCAGTAAAAGTCTGACACTGTTTCCCGCCCCACCCAAGGGCGGGATTCGTCATTGGATGATTTTACCTACCCAAAAAAAAAAAAAAAAAAACTATAGTAGTACGTGTCAGTCTTTTACCGACTAAAACCCACCAATTGTTCTTCATTTGCCCTTTGTTTTCTACGACCACATTAACTCTTTCAAACGATCCCGCTGGACGTGAATTATACAGCCTTATTATTAGTATATGCTAAACCCGACACACGTGTCTAGTATTTCTATATAAAGAGTCTATGTACAAAATTTAATAACTGTATCATGGAAAATCACAAAGATATAAGCTTGTTATGTTACTTGATTGTCCACACAAACACATGGCTATCGGGCCATCCTGGCGACTGACAGGTGATTTTGCTCCCGCAGCCAGCTGTGCGCTGGCTCTTAATGCCCGCTATAACCTGCTGTGACCTGTGTTGTACTTAGTATCAGTGGAGTCAATCTTTAATATTTTTGGGAAAAAGATAACATGGTGTAAATATATTATTGGAATCGATTCAGTCACTGATTCTGAACAAACTATATTCAGGTTTCGCATAATTATACTAAATATAATATTGAATATGCCAGTGCAGTGGTAGCCCATTGGCTACCACTGCTCTCTCAATTAAGGCAAGGTTTTTTTTTTGAGAACAGTTGTGGCCAAGTGGTAACAGCCCTGACTTACGAGTTGTAGGTCGCAGGTTCAAACCCAGCCAGGGGCATGTGGGTAGTTTATTTCATCACCACTGCTCTCAAAAATGGTGAAGGAAAACATATGACATCCACCAATGGGCCCGCGTGGTGGATTACAGCCCATTCCCTCTCCTAGAGAGGACTCTTGACTCCCAACAGTGGAAACATTATAAGGCTGAAGTAAAGCAAAAAAAAAAATCTTTAAAACAAATTATAAGCAGAAATGCCAATTAAAACCAGTAAATCCGACTTAATTCTTAGCATTAAAAATACTCGTATTCCTCCTAAAGTGATCTCAAAGAAAATAACTAAGACGTTTTTCACATAAAATATAATATCTTCTGAGTGCTGGAATTTATATTTTCCACATACGTACAAAGAGATATTTTATAACTTTTAATTCCTGAAGTATTTCAACATTTCAAGTAAGATTTCGAGACAATTTTTCACAGACGTTTATAATAAAGTATTCTGAGGAATGTTCTCGTGAGATACAAATATGTCAGGGGTATAATAACAGCTGACTGTGTCACGTATTACCAACTCAGTGTTTGAAAATATCGTGAGTGGAATACGTTGGTAAAGTGGAAACACAGAAGGAGGTTGGAAAGTAAACGGTAACAGGAGTGCGTGAAGGAATATCTTTAGAACAGAGCATTCACCTTACATCAATATAAGACGTGCATACCAATATGTGTATCACTATTTTATATAAACTACTTTCTGTCGCGGTATCTTCGGAAATACTATCTTTTTTGTTATTGCTATTATTGACTCAGGGTGTTTTTAATATCGTGCGAATTTTCGCATGTGGATTTGCTCCGCATGCGTAACCTGCCACTTACAAGTATTTATATTACGCACGCGGGACTTGTTTTTTTAAGAAATCTGCATGATATATCAGGGTGTTTTTAACGGAAAAAATACCCAGACAGCTCAAACAATTACTAAATGTCTAAGTGTTCGATTACGGAGACGCAGCGCGTTGCACGAGCGATGACGCAGCCCGCTGCTGCAATGTACGACGAAACGCCCAACGCGCCGCGTCTCCGTAAACACGGCCTTAGATTGATGTTCTAAGCAGGATACAGAAAAAATATATATTAACTAGCTTCTGGCATCAGTTTCGCCCGCGTAGAAAATACCAGAAAAAAATACTTCTGGAATTAAAGGCAAAGATCCTATGTCTTGCTTTTTTAATTTATGTGAGAAGTCATCAAATGACTTGTCCCGCCCCGGATGGAGTGAGAAGAATTATTAAACTTTTAGTGACTAAAACCCACAGAGTTCCTTCAGTTGTCTTTTACGAAGGCCACGGTCTTTCGAACAATTCAGGGAAGTACCCTATGTAGTACTCATTTTGAGTTGAGAGTAAAAGGTCTTGACAGACAGACAGGCAACAAAGTGATCCTATAAGGGTTTCTTATTAATCCTAAAAAAAACAACTTTTTACGACGTTATTTATTTTTATTTGTGTATTCCCCCCATTCACTAACATCCAAAAGTCCAAACTCAAGGTTTGCCAGCGTGCTATGCGCAGCATATTAAGTGTTAAATTAACAGACCACGTTCGAAACACTACACTGCGCTCCAAAACACAAATCGTTGATGTGGCTCAAAAGGCTGCTCAACTTAAATGGGACTGGGCAGGACATGTCTGCCGCATGTCTAACGAGCTGTGGGCCCGTAAAACACAGGATTGGTGTCCGGACACAGTGAATCGGGGCCGCGGCAGACCACGAAGGAGATGGCGGGACGAAATGGATATCTTCCTTGAGAATTGGAACGAGAAAGCAAGTAAACGTGACAATTGGAAAGAATGGAGGGAGGCCTTTGCCCAGCAGTGGGACAGTACAGGCTAAACATAATAATAATAATAAAAAAAATTGGGTACTATTGAAAACGAAACAAAATGTAAAACTAGTCCAGTAAAGACCTCTGTAGCCGTTGCCTCTTTTAAACCATGCTCACGTTGACGATAAACGAGTGGAGAGAGGCCCTCTTAAGAGCGGCCAACCCGAAGTACATTTCCATACCACCGCTCTTACGTGATTATCATGTTATTATTCATCTTCCTCCAGATAATTTGGATACACAGATATCTTGTGGACATTAAATAGGCTTCTATAGAATCAAAACATAAAAACTAATTCAGCAAAGATCTCTGAAAATCCGCTATTTTACGTGAAATTAGGCCTTCCAGAATGTACTCATATATTAATAATATGAAAACAGTACGTATATAGAAGCCTTGTACATTTAATCGAGATTCTGAATGACTACAATTTTTCTCTTAACTTTTAAGGGTTTTAAGAAACACGTATACGAGTAAATCACGGAATTACCGAATGCAAACTGAGTTTTCAGGTGTTATCTCTCTTTTTTCGCATTGGTTTTTCATCAAACATCACTATGGAATGAGTTAGATGAAACAAAAAGCTTTTAAACCATTCTTGACGTTGACGATAATAAATAAATGAAATTAAAAGATAATAATGGAAGAATTAAGAGAGTTAATGATTACCAGCCTCGAAAAAACAAAAACAAGTGATAAGCTCACGTTTGACCATTACCTCATGTCTTGACGCGATGATGTGGTCGACGATGCCTTGTTGATCCATTTGTTATATTCCCTAGTCGGAGAAACTTTTACTGGGTTTTTCCATCTGGAATTTCTTAGTGGCATTTCGGTGGATTTGTGCCCGGGTGATCCCAATGGACTCGCCTCTTGGGACTTAAACATAACAGATGAAATGTGGGTGTAATTTAGGTATTCCCTTCTGCCTATTCCTTTGGGGTAGAAAGGCGTGATGTTATGTTTTGTCATCTTTGGTAATAGTGTGAAATACTTACTTGGCGTTCTGGTTGCGTCCGAAAAGAAAAACATATAAAATAAGACGAGTACCTTTTTTTTTTGTTGTCGTTTCCCCTCGACAACAAAAAAAAAAAGGTACTCGTCTGTCCCTTCAAAAGGCGCCCGGACTTTGGGGATAAGTCCGGGGAGTGTGGGATTTTTACCCACTAAAACCACCCCGGTGATCACCATCAGCACATAGAAGGGGCCCCGTTACCTCTCAAAAGACCATTCCGGAACCCCAAGACGAGTACCTACTAATTTTTTGGCCGTTGCGGCCCGTTTGTTTGATTTCCACAGTCTCTTTCATAATTGTATCCATTCTGAATGTCTTGATAGCATTTTGATGCAATTAGGAACAGTAAGTGCAATTATGAGTAGCTATACTACTACTACATGTCATTGTTACCACAATACCTACTACTCTACTCTACTACTTGTAATATAATAAACGCACATTCTGGAAATATAGTATGTTCAAAATCGGCTACTGAATTGATTACAGTAAGTTTTTATATTTATTATTATATAATAGGATTTTATTGGCTTTTTTTTGGATGGATTGTGTGAGGGGTGAAAAGAAAGAAAAGAGAGTTAGTGAAAGAGTGACGAGTGACAGGTTAAAGTGGAAAAAAAAAACGTGTTGCGCTGACCCCAAATAAAATGGGACCAGGATAAGAAGATGATGATAGTGATGATATAATAGGATTTTTTTTATCCTAAAATAAATGGGTCAGCTTCCGAAAGGAATACCCGGCCCCGGCACGATAGGCAACGAAGGAACGGGGTAGGTTTTTAGTCAGTAAGAGTCTGACACTATCTCCCGTCCCACCCAAGGGCGGGATTTGTCATTGGATGATTTTACCTACATAAAAAAAAACACGAATAGATTTAGTGCAAAAAAAAAACGGGCAAGTGCGAGTCGGACTCGCGCACTGAGTGTTCCGTACAATTACCTATGAAATCAGTTCAATTCACGAATCGACTTTGGAACATTTTTCCGAAACGTAAAAAAGTTTGTTGTTGTGTTCAGGTTTACACTTGTGCTATAAGATCTTGCTTCATTGCTGTCAAATTTCACGATTCTAAGTAACGGGAAGTGCCCTATGAATTTTAATTCCCTTCGAGAGTGTCGAAATATAGGTTTTTTGCGTCCATATCTTTTTTCCCCTAAAATTACTTTTTTTTTTCACTATTTTCAGGAACCGCAGACTCGACTATATGGTTTTAATTTCAACTCGATACCTCCATGCGTTCCCGAGATAAAGGGTCTTAACAGACATACAAAAATACATTCAGACGGACCACAAAATGATCTTATAAGGGTTCCGTTTTTTCCTTTTGAGATACGGAACCCTAAAAATACCTATTTTAACAAATTCTTGATAAATCTTGATTACGTCACTAGCGTATTTGTATGTCCATACGAAGATACCAATACCGATGCGCTACCAATGTAGTTTTTTTAAGGTAGGATATCATCTAATGACTTGTCCCAATCTAGGGCGGAGTAGGAAAGCGTGTCAGACTTTTACTAACTAAAATCATACCTATGTTTCTTTTTGCCTTGCGTTCCAGGATTCCGAGTTTCCCTTTCGGAAGTCAACCCATGGGTCCAGTAGGCTTCGGCCCTGCTGGGCCCCTACGGTTTTGCTTACATATTTTTGTGGAGAGCGTAGAACACAACGCGCCGTCGACGGTTACCGGACGGCCGGACTATTTGCCTACATTCAAGACCACTAATATCTAAAAAAAAACACCATCTAAGTGCATTTAATTTTCTAATTGGGATATTTAAGGATATGCATGATATTCCAATTACATTTGGTATAGTTGCACCGCAAGCAAAATTGGATCTTATAACCGGAAAATTAACAATGTGATATAGAAAGGACAACTTCCATAGTTACCTAAGTCTCCACCTTTCAATGTGGATGACATCAGATAGTCCGCAGAAAGAATTTATCTATAAAAGTTATTATTATAGCCATAAATCTTAATCATAGACGTGTGATAAATCGATGGAGGGGCGTGCAATAGAGTAGTTTGTTTATCGTCCCGTCTCCATAGACTGGTAGGAAAAGCGTGCCGTGAATATATGATGAGATTTTCTTCTTCGTAAAATGGGGCCTTTTCCTACACCCACCAATCGACTAGGAGTATGTTTTAATCTCGATTTATTTCACTTAACGCCTTCATCGAGAGATTCTTTGTACTTCTTTGACAAATCGTCCGGAAAACATCGAGCAATTTAACAACGTGCTCCTGTTTTTAATATAGCGGCCATGTTAACGACTTCCTCGTGCCGCTTTTTCTTTATTGTTTTAACGTTTATGTTGCTTTTATGTGTCAAACTTTTTTACAGCAAATAAAAACACATAAAAACAATTTTAAACTGTTTTTAACTTTGTCTTAAAGCGACTGACAAATACATTTTTTTTTATTAAGTCAGCCAAAGGCCGCCCCCTTTGAGCAATTACTAACCTAATTTGCCCCACGAACATGATTAAACAAATACTTAACTCACGATAAATGGCCCAGCGGGCCCGAAGCCCACTGAGAAGTCATTGGATGACTTTCCATCTAAAAAGATAAATAATTTAATATCAGTCGGGTCTTTTAGTTGGTACTTGTACCAAACGATGATTACCCCAAGACACAAGTTTAGGACAACAAACGACATACAACAACAAGCCTTAGGATGTGTCCTTCAAGCGGGATTATGAAAATATCACGGGGATAACAGAAGGCAGGAGGCGGTCACTGAAATTTGCTCCTCAATAAGGGCGGAATGACAAACGACCGTCCCGGTGACTCTGCGGAAACTAACGGAATAGATGTTCGCAGCGGTCTCGAGGGACGCCGCCTTACACGTCACATTTTATTTTATAAATCTTACCGTACTTTACGTATTACGCCGCCAATGAAGAAGTGTGTTCTCCCTATGTCCTCATTTACTGCAGGATTTGAGAATGAAATTGGGTAAGGAAGTTATTTTCGTAAGGCAATTGCCTAGACCCTGTCTTTCAGAAAATACATTGTTATTTGCGTACAAACGAGAGATTTGATTTATTGATTACTGTTAAATAGTGTCATACCTATTACTATTTTATATCAGTAACTAATTCAAATAAAAAACGGATTTCCTTTAAAAACGTCTTTTCTTAACTAATGTTCAGCTCCAAAGGAACCATCTTTTGTCTTTATGAATTCCTCCTACAAAGGTTACAATGTAGATAAAGTGAGTAAGTTACCGCTCTTATATTTAGCAAAGAACGCAATATTAAATATTCTGAGACAACGACGTATAAAAATTAGAATGTATAATTTCACTTGCGAGAATAAAAGTAGACAGTGTGATCTTGAGACGAGTGAATTGTTGTTGAGACAAAGTCAAACATAGTTCGATTGGTGTAAGCTATAGTCGCATTAACACAGCGCTCTATTCTGTTTGCAAGCATTTCGGGTTCGTAACATTTTTATTCTGCGCCGTCGCCCACATAAATTAGGCTGAGCTGACCAACCAGCGCTCGTTTAGCCTTTTCTGTTGTAAGGCAAACTGGACCATGTTTCATTTGGCTTTTTTTATTATTCCGGTATACCTAAAAAACTAGCCCACCGTCTGTTATAACGTTTTTGTTCGTCAATTTTATTTTTAATTAAACGATGTAGAATGCTGTGTGATCAAAGACTAACACGCTGCCCTCAGGCTGATATTTCAATTGTTTATGTTAAAAGTGAGTTTATTCTTTTTCGATGTCGGCATAACAATAAAGCGTATAATGAAACAGACTTTTGTTTTGCTTTGTCCCAATGGTAATGAGGCGTCATTTGAAGACCTTATCTGTTTTTTGCTTTAATGCGACTTCAAAAGTTTTAAGCACATATCATTTGGTAGATTATAATGACAACGGTTTTACCTTTGAACTATAAAATAAAATTAGTGTAACAATGGAACATCATTTACGATTTCGTGTTTTCCACCGTATCTAGTAACCGAGTACCTACTTTAATTAACAGCGTTGTATCCCAAAACTATAATTACTTGTATTTTGTATGTTGCGAGCGACATGGTCGGGCGTGTTTTAGCTGGAAACTACTTGGTTCCGTAGCCTCGGCTGAGGGCACACCAGACGGACTAACAACGCAATGCATACAAAACAACTGTTTACTTTGGTTTTAAGTTTAATGTTAACGTGCTAAGATTTGCTTTAGTGGCGTGACTGTGAGGCTTAGCCTAGATAATTGTAATTAAAAGTTGGTAAACACCGTATGAAGTAGGTATTTAAAGAATACGTAATTCAGTGAAGCTTAAATTGAACTAACAAGAGCAAATATGCGTTCAGTAAATAAAGTAGGTATAACTTATCACGTATAGAACACCTTAAACAAACATGCTTTTCACGTTACTTTATTCGAGACTAGATAGTGCCCGCGACTTCGTTCGTGTTAGACTCGTAAAGCAGCACAATGCCATTTGGTCATAATGTCAAGAAATTTTTTTGCACGCAGAACCCTAATTCTATTTCTAAAATTAAAGAAGACTAAGTTACATTTTATAATTTCAGCTGTCTACTCGTGAAAATCCCTTTAAAATCGATCCAACCGTTTCGGCGATTAGTCGGAACAAACAAACAGAGAGACTTTAAAAATTAAATTTTTGCTATAGGTATCGAATATACTTTCTTTCATTTAGTAGATAAATGTTATTTTAGTCTTACAAACGTAGTATTATGTGTGTGATGTTTTTAGTCTAAGTAAAGAACTATGTCGCGGCTGAAAGCTCATGGGTGCCTCCATTTCGTGTCCATGTTACATTTAGTATTATGTAATGAAAACTAAAGGACTTTGCTGTGACGAGACCCGCTGTGCCAATTCCTGACAGGTCTGCGATATTATTTATAATAGTCACTGCGGCCCAGAAATGCCGAGGGCTACTGAACACGGGTATGTTTTAGTCAGTAAAAGTCTGCCACTATCCCTCGCCCGACCCAGATCGGCAGAAAATCACTATATAAAACAAAGTCGTTTCCCGCTGTCTGTTCCTATGTATGCTTAGATCTTTTAAATTACGCAACGAATTTTGATCGGTTTTTTTAATAGATAGAGTGATTCAAGGAGAAGGTTTATATGTATAATACATGCATAATATATTTAATATCACCGTTACACCCGTGCGAAGTTGCCTCCTTCTGCGAAGCAGTGACGCAGGCAAAGGAAGAGGCTGACCGCATCAGGCAACGGCGCACACGCCACCGCCGCCGCCGGGATTCCGATCCCGATTTCCGGCCACCGTAGGCGCGGGCTTGCGAACGGCGGGCAATGAGTAGCTCGCTGTCCTCGTCCGGTAACAGACCGGTCCGAGCCCAAGTCGTCTATGGCGCTCACTGTTCCCGAGCGCCTCCAGAAGTTGTCAGCAAACTGTAGTGGCCCAGCAGGGTCGAAGCCTACTGGGGCTAAGGGTTAGGTGAAAATGAACCCCAATCAAAGGCAATGAATGGAACAGGGTAGGTTTTTAGTCAGTAATAGTCTGACATTATCTCCCGCTCCACCCAAGGGGCGGGATTTGCCATTTGATGATTTTACCTACCATAAAAATAAAAATAATACCCGTGCGAAGTTGGGGAGGGTCGCTTGTATTTGATAATAATTATAATCATCACATCATATCCTACTCCAAAAAATTAATAAACCGGATGTTGTGGTGTATGTTGGCATTGGCACTAAAATTCAACATCTTGCATCGCGATATTAGAGTTCTCCGCGCAATTAGAGCATCATCAAACAGCCGATATCAAATCAATTGGTGTAAGTGAGTTTAATAGTATAATAACGCACCCTCAATACAAGAGTTATTCCTAGTGTGTGACAAAAAAAATCGGTTAGTTGCCTGGACCAGACACAACGACCTTCTGGTCAGAGAGTGTGAAATTTTATACCTCTCAAATTGAATTTATTAAAAAATTCAGTTGCTAAAAAAATACACCGAATATTGAACAGTGAAAAAACCTATCGGAAACACACGCGATATATTTTTCACGAAATTGATTTTATTTATTAAAATTGATGAAGTATTATTTTAACAAACCGAAATAAACACATTAGATTCCGACAAAGCGGTGTAATAAAGGGCTGTGCTCACAGCAGTTTGCAGGAATCGAATTAAAAGGAGCGGTGGCAGATCTACAATCAGTAGTATGTAAGCCCATTGTAAGCACTATTCCTATTAGCATTAAACGGTCGTTTGCAGCGAGAAATGAGCGCCACACAAACGTATTCTACTTTTTAGTAACGCAGCCCCTCGTAAATTGTGCTAGGCGTCCGGCCACCGAGTAATTCAGTTTACTTTCCACCTACCCACTTGTTACCATGTTTACGTTTCTTACTGACAATTATTAGGGTTATGTATAGAGAAAATTGTGTGTCAAGCACCTAGGGTTTAAGGAAATTGCCCTGGGCTATCTCGTCTCTATGGTGAGGCTATTACAATTAGGTTCAAAAGCCTATTGCCTGTTTTCTTTTTTGTTAAAGATGCGAATTACTTTGTGGCGTAATCCTTTATTGGGTTCCGTAACCTTAGTCGGCCAAAATAGAACCCTTATAGGATCATTTTATTGTTCGTCTATCCGTCTGTCAAGAACCTTTTTCTTACGAATGCGTGGAGGTGTAAAGCTGGAATTAATAACAAATAATCAGGTCTGCTACCCCTTGCAGTACTGATAAATTCTAAGCTACAACTTCTGAGTTAATGAAATCTAAGGATAAAGCCGTTTCTACTCCGTTTAAGTTAATATTTTGACACTCACGAGGAAATCAAAACCATACTTCCCGTTGACATAGAATCCTGAAATTTTGTGAGAAGGAAAGTTTCATTGCATGAGAAAAAGTCTATAAACTGAAAATTGGTTGTAACATCTCCAAATAATGACTTTTTTGCGCCTCGGAAAAATCGTCAAGAATCGATTCAGGGATTATTTTTATATTTAGGTAAATTTGTACTGAAACCTCTACGCACGAATCTGACTCACACTTGATTGGTTTTTTATCATCATTTAAGTGAATAATCATTAAATAACTTCCCCTGCTCTGGGTGAAGCGAGAGGGATTGTCAGACTTTTACTGACTAAAACCCACCTGTGTTTCTACAGTCTAGGTTTGTTGTGTTGGAGACATGGATGGTCATAATTGATTAATTTTACTATACTGAGTGTAATTTTACTATACACGGAGCTCGTAGCTCCGTGTTATGAAAAGAATATCGAATGTTTTAATTATGTAGACATTTAAACTAACATTTTTTTTTAACTGAGAAATCATTAAATATTTCATCTCGTTTAGTGTGGATCGACAGAAAGTGGCAGATTTTTGCTACCTAAAACCTACCACGGTTTTTTTCAATTACCCTTTGCGTTCCTACTAACTCTTTTTAACAATCTGGCAACCCTATGTAGTAATCCTGTTCAGACCTTTTGCGAACGCTGATTTGAACCTAATAAGTTTCCTGAGGGATTTCCTCTGTAAAATATTCTACGAACAGTTCCTTTAACTGTGTAGACATTACTGTAATCGTGAATAGTTCTTAGGCTTTCACGATAAGCAGTTATCGCCTTATCTACACAGTATCAGATAACACTCGTAATTCTTTGAAAGCGTGTCCTTCGCATAGTTTTACGACTGCACTGTTTACAAGCCATAAGGTTTATTGTTCGGCAAGCAAATAGCCACTAACATAAATAGATGCGACTATAATCAGGAAGAATGAACTTTTTTTTACTGCACTATAAACTTAAGTTAATTGCATATGGAAACCTAATTGTGTACATACATAAATAATACCTAGATAACATAGAACAGTAAATATGTACGTAGAAATGTGTTTCCGGAATTTTAATTTTATCATTAAAGTTCGGACAAGTGCGAGTCGGAATCGCATACGAAGAGTTCAGTATCGTTGGGGACAATGCTTTTTGTAGAATTTCAACAATCTATGTCAATGACCGTTGAGAGCGTATTGGCCGAGTGGTAACGGCCCCGACTTACGAGTTGTAGGTCGCGGGTTCAAACCTAGCCAGGCACATTACTGTGTGTAATTTATTTCACCACCACTGAACTCAAAATGGTGAAGGAAAACATCGTGAGGAAACCGGCATGTCCTAGAACCAAAAATTCGAAAACATGTGACATTCACCAACCCGCACTGGGCCCGCGTGGTGGATTACGGCCCATTCCCTTTCCTAGAGAGGAGGCCTGAGTCCCAACAATGGGAACATTATAAGGCTGATGCTATGCTATGCTAGGTCAATGACAAGTATCCTGCGAGTACGTTTGAAGTACGTTTGCTATGAAAAGTATTGCGATCAATTGGGGCCCGACTCTCACTTTGCCAGACTTTAATAATTGATTTTGTTATACTTTAGAGTTACCAATATACATAATATATGATTATGTATGATTATGTTCGTACAATGTTTTGATCTATTTCTGTTTTTACGAGAACAAAAAAAAAACAAAAATTGGGGTAATAATGACCTTTCTGCCAAAAAAAAGATATAAAAAGAGATGCTTGTATTTTATTCGGTACCACATAATAATAAAAAACCAATCCTTAAAATAATTTCAGAATCCAAACAAGATTATGGTTCTCAGCTATAAATAGATGCATCTTATGCGCTTAAGGTCGTAAGGCAAAAAAAAAAAAAATTGTAGAAACGTTTTTGTAATTGTTAATAATATAAATAATTTGTGAAACACTTAACCAATGTTTCTTCAATATTTTTAATGTTGTTTTAATGATTTTTTAAATATAATTTTACTTAAAAAAATACTACGACTTTATGCGAAAAAAACATCGAAATTAACCAAAAGACAAATCCTAATACAGATCCGATGGCTTCCAATCACGTTTCACTTAGAAAAGAAACACTGAAACCCAAACATCGTACTGAAGCAATACTTCACTATCGCAGCCACAGACACGGATATTAGTACAGCGTTCACTTTCTATTTGTATTCAGAAAACGTCTGAAACCAGATATAATTAACCTTTTCCACAGAGCAGTACATCTCTAGAGAAGGTCAACACATTACACGAGCACGAATAGACGCAGACACATATAGAGGCGTAGGTAAGGTGATCAAACAGATCCCAGTTTCGAGTGCACGTACTACTGCCAGTACTGACAGTAACAGTATAATGCATTTTATTAACTATTGATCCTCACCTTCATACGGGTTCTCTAAGTACCTGTATAAGATTCGTGCGGAAACGACGCCCGGATGTCGCCACTGTGCGGAGCGTCCGGAGGACACGGTGGAGCACACAGTCGAGGTGTGCCCCGCTTGGGAAGAGCATCGCCGTGTCCTTGTGACCGACCGCATCAGGCAACGGCGTACACGCCGCCGCCGCCGCCGGGATTCCGATCCCGATTTCCGGCCACCGTAGGCGCGGGCTCGCGGACGGCGGGCAATGGGTAGCTCACTGTCCGTCCGTCCGGTAACATACCGGTCCGAGCTCAAGTCGTTTATGGCGCGCACTGTTCCCGCGCGCCTCAAGGAGTTGTCAGCAAACTGTAGGGGCCCAACAGGGCCGAAGCCTACTGGGGTCAAAGGATATGTGAAAATGGCACCCGGGGCCCTGGGACCAAGGCAAAGAATGGAACGGGGTAGGTTTTTAGTCAGTAAGAGTCTGACACTACTTCCCGCTCCACCCAAGGGCGGGATTTGTCATTGGATGATTTTACCTACAATAAAAAAAAAAACCTTCATACGGGTTTTCGATGGCTTTTACTCCATTATAATACGCATGTAGTTTTTACAAGCTTTCTATTAGCTTGCACTGTATGTAACTATGTATGTTCGGCTCAAATCTTGCAACTCAATTTTGAAGCAGATATCTTCAACCGATTGAGCTGAAATTTTACATGCATGTGTAAATCGGGTGACAATACAACATTATGATGGTATGGAGCTGATCTGATGATGGAGCTGGAAGGTAGCCATAGGAACTCAGCGATAAAACAATACAACCCCATCGAACTTGGGCTCGTTTGATTTGTATTGATGAGTTCTTTCATCTTATATGGTAACCAAGGTCTGATGATGGAGCTGGAAGGTGGTCACAGGAACTCCGCACTTAAACGACACAACCCCATCGAATTTGGGCTAATTTAGTTTGTATTGACGAGTACTTTCATCCTATATGGAAGCCAGGGTCTGATGATGGAGCCGGAAGGTGGTCATAGGAACTCTGCAGTTAAACGATACGACCCCATCGAGTTTGAGCTCGTTTGATTAGTATTGACGAGTACTTTGATCATGTATGGTAGTCAGGGTCTGATGATGGAGTCGGAAGGTGGTCATAGGAACTCCGAAGTTAAACGATACAACCCCATCGAATTTGGGCTCGTTTGATTCGTATTGACGAATACTTGGATCCTATATGGTAACCAGGGTCTGATAATGGAGCTGGAAGGTTGCCATAGGAACTCCGCAATTAAACGATATAACCCCATCGACTTTAGGCTCATTTGATTTTTAATGACGAGTACTTGGATCCTATACGGTAACCAGGGTCTGATGATGGAGCTGGATCGTGGTCATTGGAACTCCGCAATTTAACGACACAACCCTATTGAATTTGGGCTCGTTTGATTTGTATTGACGAGTGCTTGGATCCTATATGGTAACCAGGTTCTGACGATGGAGCTAGAAGGTTACCATAGGAACTTCGTAAGAAATCGACACAATCCCATCGAGTTCGGGCTGATTTGATTTGTATTGATGAGTACTTGGATCCTATATGGTAACCAGGGTCTGATGATGGAACTGGATCGTGGTCATTGGAACTCCGCAATTTAGCGAAACAACCCTATCGAATTTGGGCTCGTTTGATTTGTATTGACGAGTGCTTGGATCCTTTATGGTAACCAGGTTCTGATGATGGAGCTGGAAGGTTACCATAGGAACTTCGTAAGAATTCGACACAATCCCATCGAGTTCGGGCTCATTTGATTTGTATTGATGAGTACTTGGATCCTATATGGTAACCAGGGTCTGATGATGGAGCTGGAAGGTGGCTACAAGAACTCCGCAATGAAACAACACAACCCTCTCGTCTTTGGTCTCGTTAGATTTGTAATGACGAGTACTTTGATCCAATATGGCAGTCGGGGTCTAATGATGGAGCTGGAAGGTAGCCATAGGAGTTCCGTTATAAAACGACACAATCCTATCGAGTTTCGGATCGAATATAATAAGTTCTAACCGGTCATAAGCGACTTGGACTCGCGCCGGAGGGTTCCGTACAAATTTACATAGGTAAATAGTTAAATTGCGATCAGATAAGGATTTTTTGTGAAGTAACAACGAATTTACAGTCAGTTTTGTCTTGCTTTATGCCAAATTCCAGGATTCTAGGTCAACGGGTTCGGTATCCTGTAGGTTTAGATTGCCTAGTTAGTATAAATATGTGCCTAAACGGAGTATAAACGACCTTATCTTTAGATTGCGTTTTCTTAAAAGTTGGATTTTTTATAAGCTTTAAATTGACTTGCAATATATAATATATGTATGAATGTTGGTTCGGGTGAAATCTTGCAATTCAAATTAGAAGCAGATATCTTCAACCTTGAGCTGATTTTAATTGCAATGCATGGCCATGCATTGCAATTAAAATTCAACATCAATAATAAAAATAATAAAATATGGCGGAACATCCAAGAATTTGAACTAGTTAGTTTTAATACACTCCTACAAAATAGGTAACAATTGAAAGGGCTTGCAGAGAGTAACCTGAAAAATAAAGTGACATTACTCTAAATCCAATATTCTCCTTTTTCTCAGTCATACTCATGGTGGAGTGGTAGTGGTCATGGATCGTCTGGTAGGTTGCGGCTTTTGCGAGACTTCTTCATCTCTCTCTATTCAGGGCACTTCGTGTACATGCAATGAGGGAACACTTCGAAGATGATTTAGTGAGGTCTGTCCATCTGGTAGGCGTGTACTGTACCACTAAACGTTCCAAAGAGCTTTCATTGGGTATTATATATCCAAACATCTTAAAAATTTGCTGCTGCACAATCGATTACAGTTTTTGTTTTGATGCAAAACTCTTTAAGAAGGGAATCGTTAGTGCAGTGAGCAGTCTGTTTTATCTTCAGTAGATGCCTCCAGCGTCACACTTCAAGAGCGTCAATCTTTTTACGGTGCTTGAATCTTCTCCGCATTTCTCAGTATTTGTGATTGTGGATCCCAGGTAGATAAACTTTGCACAACTTCGCAATTGGCTGTTTCATGTAATGTAATGTGTTGGTTGTTAGTTTTACGATCCACCACTATCATTTTTGTTTCATAAATCCAACCTGGCAGACTTCTCAGGCGGTTGCCTCCTTCTGCGAAGCAGTAATGCTAGCAAAGGAGGAGGCCGACCGCATCATGCAACGGCGCTCACGCCGCAGCCGCCACCGTAATTCCGATCCCGATTTCCTGCTATCGTAGGCGCGGGCTTGCGGACTGCGGGCAATGGGTAGCGCGCTGTCCGTCCGTCCGGTAACAGACCAAACCAAGCCCAAGGGCGAGGGATGTCATTGGATGATTGTACCTACCATAAAAAAAAAACCTGGCAGACTTCTAAAGATAGCAGACTAAGTTTCTTATGCTTTGCTATAATATGGGTAACAAATAAAAGTACTTGCTGAGAATACAAATGTGATTTAAATAAGGTATAACTAAAAAGTTAAAAATAAATTACAAATAAAAAAACTTTTTTAAAAACAAGCTTTCAATTAAATGGGCTAAAAAGAAGAAAATAAACTTTTCCTTTATAACTTTTACTATCAATTTATAACGGCATTACACAATTTATATGATATAAAAGCTTGTCGCGAGATTGAACTGTGTAAATACACAGTTATGTAAATAACTTCATTAATTAAATAAGTTAAATAACTTCATCTATTGATTTTAATATTTTCAAAATCTCGCGACAAGTTTTGTATCATATAAATTGTGTAATGCCGTTATAAATTGATAGTAAAAGTTATAAAGGAAAAGTTTATTTTCTTCTTTTTAGCCCATTTAATTGAAAGCTTGTTTTTAAAAAAGTTTTTTTATTTGTAATTTATTTATTATACAGGGTGACTGGTAATTAGTGAACGATACTTAAACACGTGATTGTAGTCATGATAACAAACAACTTTCACTATGGAACCAAACCTCAAATCGCGAAAAAAACCAGCCAAGTTCAGTATATTTTGACCTGTAAGGCGAACATAAATGTACTGACGAGCAGATTTTTTTTCGCGATTTCAGGTTTAGTCCCATAGTAAAAGTTGTTTGTTATCATGACTACAATCACGTGTTTAAGTATCGTGCACTAATTACCAGTCACACATACTGAAACCTGCTTAAGAAATTACTCTCCCTGTTAGTGAAAACCGCACCCGATTAATCACACAGCACAGTGGGGAACTTTCACTCATCAATCGCTTGATATGACAAATGCTAAAAGCTAATATGCCACTTCCCATTAGGGCTCCTACAAAAAACTACGATGCGATACGACGCCGCATCGCACAACCCTTTGATGCGAATTGCTGCGATGGGATTTCGTGCGGCAAAGCATCGATTCAGATGACCATACAATAAGAGGTGCGAATCAATTTGCAAGTTCTTGCATCGTGCAAGCTCGCATATTTTTACGATGTGACGATGCATCTCAGCATCTCAGCTTAGTGTTTGGGCCTTTAATCAATATTACTAACTCTAATTAAAATATTGTGGCTCAACTTCAGTATCCGGTTATATTTTTTTCCCGATGGGAAATCATTAAATAACCCGTCCTACTCTAGGTAGTGCGAGAGAGAGTATCAGACTTTTACTGATTAAAACTAACTCGTGTACTCGCTCGCCCTTTACGTTTCAGGGCTATTAATCTTTCAGCCATCTCGTTACATTAGATCAACATAGGCTACACAGATTGTCTAGTTGCTGAATAGAAGCCTCTCGAGTGAGTTACGCCATTCTTCACAAAAATTGACTAAAAGCTTTTCAAAATACTAATCCCGTACTAAAACTATTTCAAAGACGAAGCTCCCATTCTTCGCCCTCACCACTATGGGCCACTTGCCAACTAATTGTATAATAGATATCCGTAGTTTTAAAACTTCTTATGAGAATGCA
Organism: Leucania comma; assembly: GCA_958295575.1. Classification (NCBI taxonomy): domain Eukaryota; kingdom Metazoa; phylum Arthropoda; class Insecta; order Lepidoptera; family Noctuidae; genus Leucania; species Leucania comma. The sequence continues at coordinate 10,482,135 of OY282476.1, read as the reverse complement.
GAAAGGATGGGAACTTGGAGTTTCTTTGCACTTTTAATGTTTATTAACTTCACATAATATTTTTCATAAACTTAATAAAGTGCGGTTCACTACCAACGATTGCATCACTGCTTACCATCAGGTGGGTACGCAGTCAAGCACAAGTTTGTTTCATAAAAAAACTTAGTAGGTGCTGGTTCATTCTGTCCTCATTTAATCCGTTCTAAGACAAACAGCTATATAAAACTAGAGCTCGACCAAGACTATATATGGTAGGTGAGACAGGAACTAGAAAATTAGTCTTTATTGCCACGTCATAAGGCCTTGTGATGTAGTAACGTAGTAGTTTGTATATCTTACCATTAATCATAGTCTGTGCCAAGATTATCACAAAAATATGAAAAAGGTGAAAGTGTGTATGTCGTGTTTGTATATTTGTTAATCCTTCTCCCTCAGACGGCTGAAAAGACAGCATGTATCTCGACAGTATGTTTCCTTGGAGTAATTTTCTACTTTCACATTTGCGGCGCTACTGGCAGAGAAGAAAGAAAAAAAGGAAAGAAGAAGAAGTCATAAACATCGTGCTTTTCTGCTTATCCGATTGCAGTATGATTACTAGAATAAGTTGCAACTCGCCATCAGTCGAATAATAGAACCCTGAGAACCCTTTTGTTAGACTCGTAATGCGATACTCCATTCTCAGAAGCTTACACGACACGGAAAGTATTTTGCAGAAATCGATACAATTGTCTGGCAAACAACAACACTCTAGGAAAAGATAATTCGAGGCTAGAACAACTTCTAATTGGTAATTAATGTTGAATTAGACAGAATTGCGGACTCTAATACAAGAAATAAGTACCTCTTAATGAACGTGCCTCCTAATTCCGACTTAGTTACGTTGCGCACATCAAAGAGCCTCCACCAAGTACAATAACCTCATTTTCCTAACATGGTTTCCTGTGCCAAAGATACCCAACGAATACTAAAGTCTATTGATAAGATTTACTCTCTGCGAAAGAAATCTCCTTTCACGAATATTTTATTTAAAAGAACGCTAAAAGTATTTGCTTTACAATGAAAAATATAAAACAAAGACCTTCATATTTCTCGGTTTAAGTTCGAAAAATGTCTTTTCAGAAAAGAAAAATGCCATCGATTAGCGCTTATCGTTTTCTTTTGTAATAAAAGGGGAAGAAAAATTGATTCGGGCGTCGTCAGTCAATTTGCTGATCGGAGATGAACGAACAATCGGATACGAAACGGTTTGATGGCGGCGGCTAAAACAGATTATTGCCGAGAAAGCCGAAGATTGCTCGTAAAACTTTTAACGATCGCACTAAATTACAATTGGGGTGGAATAAGTTTTTCGACCTATTTAATTTATTGTGATGGCCGAAGGCGACGTCTGATCTCAAAAACATAGGCTTTAGTAGTGGCAACAGTCGAATTAAACGCGCTGTTAATACTGGTCAACCGCAAAACTTTGCAGGAATAATGATCGACGATTGAAAATCATAAAAGTTCCAAATGAATTTATGGGGCCAAGGCACCAAATAATGTTATGGGATCGATGATGATGATTAAAATTGGGTTGCTGTTCGAAAAAGTTACCGCGTATTTTACGTACATATTGGTTTTTCCATTAGGAATTACTCTGAAGCTGCCCGAAGTTTGGAAGTTGGTGGTGTGACACGCCCGTACCTACCTCAGAAAGCACGTAAAGCTGTTGATCCTGCACCTAATCTCTCTCCAGTCGTGTCGGATTGCGTCCCATCGGACTATGAACGTAAAGGAACAGAGAGTGTTTCTGTGTTTGCGCACACACTTGTGCAGTATGCTATCTCCTGCGTACTTGGCTAATCTGTGGTAAGATTGGCCACCGAAATGATCGAAACCCGGTCGGAAGGTTTATTTATTTTCTAATCACAATACTGCATTTTTCGACACTCGTAAACGTACAACATACGTAGTCGCAATTCTGCAAATATCCCCTTGCCGTTCCTGCTATGGTTGCCAAATTGTTCAAGAGAGTTTTTTTAGATGAATACCTGAAAATTTAATCTACGTACTTAAAAGTACAGAATTACTTTTCTTAAACGCCACATTCCAGAAGCATAACTGGAGCCACAGGAGAACCAAGGTTACTGCCTAGCCCAAAGAACTGCCCAACTTAAGTGGCAGTGGGCAGGGCACATTACTCGCAGAACAGATGGCCGATGGGGCCGAAAGGTTCTGGAATGGCGGCCGCGTACTGGAAGATGCAGTGTTGAAAGACTTCTCACAAGGTAATGGCCTTATTATTATTATTATCATGCACTTATTTATCTCAGGACCCTGAGATCCTGGACCTTTCGAAAACGTACGAGATGCCAAAGCAAACTCGCATATACCTTTTAGACAATTTTCATAGAACGTGACACCAACAGACGATTATGGCAATCCTCAGCTGGTGAGAAACTATTGCGACATATGGAAAATAAAGATATAAGGCTATGGTTTTGGAAGGCTGGTTGTTAAGAAGTACGTACGTAGATTATAGCCCCATTATTATTATGGCAACACTATGTCCAACATAATGTTGCTATAATGATGATGGGGACGTCTATTAGTTGAAATTATGATGATCACATCTGGGGCCTACAACCCCAGTCTCTACAATTGGTCATGGTACTTACGAGTACATTCTCGAGAAAATTTTAAAGATGATTTAGATATGAGACTTTGTAATTACTATTTTGAATAGGTACTTGATAACCAACTTTTCAACAACTTACACAGTGTAACAAGTAAGAAAAGGCGAGAAAAACTAACTGACTTTATGTTAATTTGAAAAGTTCTAAGTTTTAACAGCTTCTTTAACATCTACTGTTATTGAGTAGGAGGTCTTCACGAACTAACTCATTAGTCATCAAGTCTATCAAAATTAAAATTAATTTATTAGTTTAGTGTTTCTTTACGCAGAACAGATGGCCGTTGGGGCCGAAAGGTTCTGGAAGACGCAGCGTTGGAAGGCCTCCCACAAGATGGACCGATGACCTGGTCAGGGTCGCTGGAGTCCGATGGATGCAAGACGCACAGGACCGGCCATTGTGGCGACGCTTGGGGGAGGCCTATGTCCAAAAGTGGACGTCTTTTGGCTGAAATGATGATGATAAAGATGAGTGTTTCTTTTATAAAAATAAAGTTTATTAATCAAAAAAAAATCTTCTGACTTGCCACCTTTTTAATTCTTTTTTTCTGTGGATGATTATCAAATAACTTCTCCTAGTCTGAGTAGAGCGAGAGAGAGAGAGAGAGAGAATAAAACCCACCTGTGTTCCTTCAATTGCGACAAAATCAAAATTTTTTCGATAATATTCGCACCACTAGCAAGACCGTGTAATTTCATGACTTATAATTTTTTTCAGCAGTGTAGAACAACTTACAACAATAAAAAATTTATAACTACATGAACTTTGCTATCCACTTATTTTATAAGTTGTTAAGGTATACAATTAAAAATTAAAGAATGCCTTATTTATGATTTTACCAGTAATTAGGCTACAAATACATAGCCCAGAAACGTTACGCGATGATGCCATCGCCTTTATGTTGAACACATAGTAAATATCTATATCCGTGTGTACCTACATATATAGATACGAGTATTTAGACACATAACTCGAAGTGGGAATATTCAGTACGGTAACTAACACTCAATTACCATTCCTGCCTCTAATTTGTAGCAACGATCCAGTTTGTATCACACGGCATTCAACACACAATAACAGGGGCTTAGATCGGTACAAATATTCTCCAGAAACCTTGTTGTATTTGAACAATAGTTACACAAAAGGATTTTGTCCTCAAGCTCCTAATCACATAATCCATCATGGCTGAAAAGAAAAGATGAAAACCATCTGATAAGCTTGAGTTATCTATATCAAAATGTCTTTTCAATTTTTTTACTCGTATAACTTAGACCATATGTAAGTTAACTTAAAAGTTGGAAGCGCACGCATTCTGTTAGGGATCTCGTTACTTCCCATATGGATTTGTTCGGGAATTTTGTTATTTGTATCGTCTTAAGCAGAGTAATTGTGATGGGAAAAGTTATAAGTAGGCTGAGGATTGTAAAGTTGCGAAATAACTCTCTGGGAGGCAATAAGACAAGAACATTTTGCAAGCATTTGTTAAAACTTTTATGAGAATGCAAAGTTTATTCTTTCTAAATGTTTGTAGGTAACGTATTATTGTGCGATTTAGAACATGCAAATATTCGGTGCCTAGAATGGTTTAAAAAAAGTGAATAAAAGCCGGGGCGGGAAACATTATCAGACTCTTACTGACTAAAAACCTATCCCGTACCTTCGATGCCTATCATGCTGGGGCTGAGCTTTCCTCTCAGAAAACGGCCCTTGACCCCACCAGACTTCGACCCTGCCTGCCTGCAGCCAGCAGGCTGGGCCTCTACGGTTCGCTGACAGCTCCTTGAGGCGTGCGAGAACATTACGCGCCGTCGACGACTTGGACTCGGTCTGGTCGGTTACCGGACGATCAGACAGCGTGCTACCAATTGCACGCCGTCCGCAAGCCCGCGCCTACGTTGGCCGGAATTCGGGATCGGAATCCTGGCGGCGGCTGGGGCGAGCGCCCCGTTGCCTCTGCCTGATGCGGTCGGCCTCCTCCTTTGCTAGCATTACTGCTTCGCAGAAGAAGGTGACTGCTTGCCACCCCTCCTCGCTCCCGGACCATGGCCTGTAGCAAGGCCCGGCGTGAGAGATCGCCGCCGCCGATCGTCCCCAAAAGGACACGGGGATGGATCCTATAAGGGTTCCTATTTTACCATTTGAGGTACGGAACCCTAACAATCGAAGATATGTGATATCCACAAATTCACACAGGGCCCGCTTGGTGGATTAAGGCATATTCCCTGCCCTACAGAGGAGGCCTGAATCCCAGTAATGGGAACGTTACAAGGCCGATTATGTTTTATGCTGCCACTATAATAATTTAACGGAATAGACACAAGCCTTTTAATAAAATTGTCTCTGACTGATCAATTCACATTCTATCAGTACCTAAATCAAATACGTGACGATCGATACTACTCGACTACTCCAAAACTTCACGGACGAAGTACCTTAACGAAAATTATCATAATTTTGCTTCAACGACCCACGCTTTACTCGTGAATGAAATATCCAAAAAATCAAAACAAAAACAAAAGAAAACGATTGTTGTACATGTAATTACAAAATTGTATTTGAACTTGTAAGCACTATTCGTAAATATGAGAATGTCGTGCTCACGTACGTGCAGAACGTGCACGCATTCTAAAACAGTAAGAGCCAAATTCACCAATTAACTAATCGCGATTCATTCAAACAAAACGCAGTTTGAGTGACTAATCGAGATTATAGCTTCATTTTGCGTTTACCGCGATGAATTGAACCTAGTTTACGCTAAACTCAGTTTCAATTTTTTTTGTTGTCGCCCATGTTTACGACACGGGTCTTTAAACAAGATTACGCTGAGCTCAGTTTAGTTGAAGTTTTTATATTGAATGATGAAATCAGCCCTTAATGTCCCTCCAACATACGAATAAACGAAGTCACAAAGTTCAAAACATAACTTTGATCATAAACTACGCTTATTTTCTATTTCAACTAAAACAGCAATTATTCCACACAAGTGTACTTCAGTCACCGATGAATATAATATTCTGCGTCCGAAACATGCAATTATGGCATGAAAACGGCAACCGTTTTCACACATGACAATTATTTGAAACGGGTTATTTGTATTATGTATTCTCCATTACCGCCACTAGTGCGGGAACACAACGCTGTAATGAAAGGGACCTCAACACATACCATTAATCATGGCGAACAATGGGCATGTTCAGTTTAAGCTCCCTTCGAGATATAATTAGTTTCTTTGTGACGATTATTATAAGCAATTTCATTAAGCTCACCTGAAAACTTTCTTAATGTGCTTTCTAACAAAAACTGATATTACAGGAAATTATGTTTGATTCAAGAGTTTATTACAAACGTTAACCTCAGTCAATCAAAGTTTTTAGGATTTATTTTAGCTTCACTGAAATAGGTAACTAAGGTCGTAACCCTGGCGTATTATTCGTATTACTTCTACGTCCTGTAAATACTCATATTATAAAAAAGGATTCCATGAAGTTTTTTTTTTAGGTAGGAAATCATGCAATGACTTTTCTCGCTCTAGGGCGGAGTGCAATTGCGTGTCAGCGTTTTATTGACTAAAACCCAATCCTATGTTCCTTCTTTGCCTTACGTTCCAGGACCCCGGGTTTTCCTTTCTGAAGCGATACCCAGTAAGCTTCAGCCCTGCTGGGCCCTTACGATTTGCTGACATATTCTTGAGGCGCGGAAGAATCACCACGCACCGTCAACGACATGGGAGAGTCGATGAAATTCAAATATTTACTAATTATTTTATTTGCAAGCATGTCAGCTTCATAGTAAATAGTTAAAATAATGTTTGGTAAAACCGATCGTAACTTTGGCTCGTAACCTCCTGAGTATTTGTTGAAAGATACGTAGGTACACGACTTTTTAGCAGGTCCATGGTAAAATTAGATTTAATAAATTAGGTGGACAAGCCGTTTTATATTATTTATCAACAATTGAATACCTCGTTATAGAAAGGCAGTAGATGGAAATTTCCAATGAACCGATAGCAAAATTAAACAAACCGTTCTTCTCTCTTTGGTTCGATAGAAAATTAAAGATGAATAGGGCGGACTAATTAATTTTTATTGCGTTTTCTATTGGCTTCATATACGAAGCGATATCAAAGTGTTTCATCAGAAGAAATCACAGTGTCATGCAGAAATCTCGACCCATTTCGTTGATTTCTCAAGAGGCAAATACCCCTTTCGACGTGATGCAATTCGATTTTTAAACATAAAAAATGCAGATCCACAAAGATTTCACAGAATTCAAATAAAAACTGTGATAAACTAACAAGCGCGAAGCTTCAAAATCAATTTTTGGCAATGAACCGGGGATTCGGTGAAAAAAAATTATGTTAAAAATAGATTAACATTATTTAGTTGATGTACATTGAAGACATCCAGCGAATGACTATCATAAACTTGGCTCTTGACTTACTCAGATTTATTAAATTCGAAGACATTATAATAATAAAAAAATATTTTGATCTTATATTAAGTGGCGTAACGAATTAAGACGTAACTTTTGAAGGTTGGCAGATGCAGTAAGTTACTGCGTAAAACTGCTAAATTGACTTTCCTAGCTTCACAGTTAACTGTGTCTGAGATTTTACGAATATACCTTTTCTCTTCAGCTGTATATTTCTGTTTCCAAGTATGCAAAGTATAGCTATTGTTGTTCGTTCACTTAGTCTATATACTAAGTAAACGAACGATAACAGAACTTTGTTTGCCTCCACACATCTCACCTTCACCCACTCGTTTGCTTGGTTAGTACCCAGCAGGATGTGAATAAACGGTATCTATCAGCGATTCTCATTCTTTAGTATTCGTTGGTTTATTTTCTTGACCCCATAAGTGCATTATTAGCAACTAGAATTATATCTGAAGAGAAACGTGTTCTATATGATAATAGACAAAATCCAGAATAGTACACCTCAATTTTGCACAATACACGTTCCGCTCAATTTTGATGATCGAATGTCAATTGAACGTCGACACGAATAGAAATACACCATTTTTCATTCAAGTTTATAGTGGCCGTAGTACTCGAAGATCATAAAAATCCAATCTTTATAACCGGATTTATTGCAGATAAAACTGTAAAATCTACTATACAATTCAGCAGTCCCGGAAATATTGGCCATTTTGTCAGGAATCCACCTGTCAGTACACCAGTCATTGAATTAAACTAATTTGTACCTTGAACGCTGTTAGTGACTGCCGCCAGTCGATATTACGATGCTTTGATTACTATTACTACTTTAAATTTATCCTGACATTTGCATCGGTTATTAACTTTAATTGCGATGAATATGTAAACAAATTACCGGAAAATCAACTATGTTAATTTAATAAATATTTGTCCACCGCATGTTTTTCATTTGACGTTGATAGGTTTTGCGTTCTGCTGGTTTGAGTTCATTTTCTGGGATTGCTTATGATAATCATTTTAAAAATAATGAAATACCTTTAGCTGATAATCAGCTTATCACTTGAAAAATCATCCCAAAAAGCTTCCAGAAAGAAAAAAATGTGAACTACACCACGACGTAGCTTGGCGCGTAGCCCTATGAGCTACGCCACACCGTAGCTTGTCATGTAGCCCTTGGAGCTAAACCACGCCGTCATTTGGCGTACAGCCCTATGAGCTACACCACACCGTATCTTGGCATGCCTTTTGTGCTGTGCCATGCCGTAGTTTGGCGTATAGCCCTATAAACTTCGCAACGCTGTAGCTTGGAATGTAGCGCTTTGAGCTATGCCACGCCGTAAATAGGTAGGGACCGCAACGATAACACGTTTAATAAAAATAACTTTCAAAAGTCCTCAATTTCTATTTCAAGTTTCCATTGATTGGAAACACACTTGGCCCACCTGGTATATTAGCTCCTAACAGCTGGAGTCCTAGCAGTGTGAACATTACAAGACTGAATATACTTATGCTAAGACATTTTTGTTTCAGTTTAAATGTCATGTTCTAGCTAGAAATCTCCCCACACATATGATATGTCATACTCACAAAGTTCGCCGTCCGCACACAACAGCGCATCAGATAGTGTTGACTCTTCAAACACTTTTAATTGTTACCTTCTGAAGTTTACCAGACCGACACGAGTTGAACCTCATCTCGTGGTGTTTAACTTTTAATTCGTTGGCTTACGAAAAAGTTAAAATGTAAGCTGCTGACAGTTTTGTGGGTAAACTTGACCAGTGTTTAGGTTAGAAGTATGTTATTTTATTGTTTCAAATGAGTTAATTTTACAATTTGTTTGACAATACAGGCTCATAGCGTTTCCCAGTAGAAATATGGCTGACACGAATCGTGAGGAAGAATAAAAAAAATAAACAAAACATCTAATAAGATAATTCTTGTTCCGAAATCGTATTGCAAACCTTTTTCTACTAACTAAAAAGCTTTTTTTAACTTTAATTTCCGAAGCCGGTGTAAATAAGTAAGAAAAAAACCAGAAACATTTTTCTTCTTCATCTCTTTTTTATTTTTTATTTAACAATTCATATACACACAATAATAAAAGAAAATAATACAGAAACAAAAAAGTAAATACATAGCTTTAGATTATTAACATAGTGACAAAAGGTTCACTTCCGTCGTTTCACTGCTTTTAATTGATATATTAATTAATTACAGTAAACTCATTGCTCCATTTGCCGCTCGTTTATTAGTTTTCATAAATTTACTGCAATAAAATGCTCCGGGTATTCTCGATTACTATTGACTGCTTATATTATTAATACAGCAGCAGCTAATACATCGAATAATATTTTTGCATAACACGTGTTTTGGGAAATATTTCTAAATTGAACATCTATCGGTAGAATCGATTAGTACCTTTATACTTTTTGTAACAACTCCTTTTACGATATATTTTTAAATTAGATTAAAAACATAAAATAAATCATAAATTAACATTGAGGACATCGATATACTCGTATATGTACTACGCGCATTGAGGACGTCTGTTTCTCTATTTATTTATTTATTTTATGTGGGAAATTATTTACGGACTTTTCCGGTCTGGGTGGAGTAAGAGGAAGGGCTCTGACACTTCTCTTGTAATAGTTTACCTGTACAATATTACCATTAAAACCCAAAAATGGCTAGTATATTTTATTTTCTTATGAAATTCCCGAGTCTACTTTCCACCTTCATCATCAAATCAGTTTTTTTCACCACTACATTATTTCAATTTGTTTTCGTCATAGCCGCTTGAGATATCAGTCTATTTGTGTAGTGGTGGCTACTTTCTATTTTCTTGATGAAAATATTTTGAGAGCTGAATCATCCGCATCCGTAGGAGTGTGTCGTGTAGAATTGGGTTGAAATGGGATCAATCTTAAAATATATTCTTTAAAATAAAAATTACAAATCGATTCATAAAAACAGTTCTGAGACAAAAAAAAATTACGAACGAATAGTAAAAATAGTGGTGATAAATTTGCAAATAATATTTAACAAAGGATATTAAAGTCATCGACACTATTATAGCATCTGTACGTGACTTTGTTAGTTAAACATACACAAACTTTCACCTTTATACTATTTTTTTACTATTAAGTGTGATTCTCGATAATATCTCAATATTACCTTTTTAAGAAAGGTCATGCAGCGTTAGGGACATCTACAATTACTAACATTAGCATTATATTACAAAAAGGTTGCTAATTAAACACATATGATCGCAATATGCAAAGTAAGAACGCGTGTAAACGCAATACACACTTTTTACCGTAATTTGCTCATATAAATTACTCATGAATATCACTTAATCTCTTTATAAGCTAAAATAAGCAAGCAAAGGTTGACAAGGGTCGCCAGCGATTTTTAAATGAAGTTTAAAAACATATAACATGTTTAGAATATACACTTTATGTTTGCTACATCTGAAACGGGGACTTCCGGTTCTTGTCATTTATGAATTGTTTGCGTTTTATTTAAAGTACTTACATAAAATAAAATTTTGCATTTTTACCCGACTACGGCAAAGGCAAAGAAGGGTTATGATTTTGACAGGCTATGTATGTATGTATGAGAGTATGTTCATCTGTTCCCTCATAGTTCCTTTTCTACTTATCGGAACTCGACATGTGAGGTATCGTTAGAACCGTCTTAGTGCCAATTGCACCAATAAACTAATCGCGATTATATTAAAAAAAACGCAGTTGAGCGCCTAATCGAGATTATAGCTTCATTATGCGTTTCACCGCTATGAATTGAACCTAGTTTACGCTAAACTCAGTTTTAACTCTTTTGTTTTCATTCATGTTTACGACACGGGTCTTAAACTAGATTACGCTGAGCTCAGTTTAGTTGAACTAAGTTTTTATATTGAATGATGAAATCAGCCCTTAATCGTCCGCTAAACTTTTCGTGCCACAAAATTCAAAAAGGGGCCCTCTAGCGGACAAAAACGTATGTGTTAAAAAACAAAAATATACATACACCGTGTTTGATATCTTTTGAAAGGGCTTCATTCACTTGTGCTTGTCAAAAATATTAACATTAGAATTCCATGTGGCGCCCTCATACGGTCAAAAAATCCTAACTCAAAAACAGTATAGAACCACAGTGACCTAAATAGTTTAATTTAAATAAAAACTTGAAACAAGACATTCAGGATGCTGAAATAAACAAGGTACTGAATAAACTAGAACAAATAAAAAAGAAAAGGCATATTTACACGTTAATAAAGTGTCGGTGCCTATATAACAGTCATTCTAGTAAAGTTAAGTACAAAATAAATATATTTATTTCACACGTCGAGTGAGTTAAAACGTCGGTAGGTACATTCAATTTATAAGGATAAATGCAGTAAAAAAGTATCTAGTTCACATATCACAATACGGTTAACTGGTCGAACAGCGAACATAAAATCGACGTGATTTACAGTCGCATTTATCTCCATGTCACCTTTAGACCAGTCGTAATATATTCTGACAGTTTTAGGCCAAAACTCTTCTACAAAAACCTATGTGTTTTATATAGATTCCGGTTTTATTCACAATCGTTTGTTCAGCGAATAATAATATCGGACAGAAACGCGGACGCTGCGAGTTTGAACTCAACCCTGTGACAATGTGATTTCAAACATACGAGTACATACATATGTATAGAAATCAGGGGCAAATAACGAATGTGCCAAACTAGATAGTACACGTACGTACGGTTGTAGTAGTGGAAGTAGTAGTAACTATACTTTTATAAAAACTAAAAAAAAAACTGTTAAATATTTTTGTGGTCAATAAAAAAGTAATTTGCTTTCGGTTTAATATTACTTTGAGGGTTAAGTTTTCCGTAAATCATTCTTAAAAGTTACACTAATGCTACATGAGTCAATGATCAATAATTTTCTCGGAAGTGCCCCAAACCCCCAAGTCCAAACTCCAAACCAATCTTATTTGCATAAAATGCACACAAAAATAAGGGGATTTAAAACAGCTTTGTAAGCAAAGACGGTGAATCACGTAGGCCTTCCATTTATCATCTGCCAAGAGTTCCACCGGCCCCCGAAACGTCGCGATAAGAATATCTCCTCGGTTTCTTTGTAGGCAAAGGAATTTGCGAAACAGGCCGATAGCCAGGGTCTGTGTAACAACAGACCTAAAGTACCTATATACCGAAGGCGAGTAATTTATTTATTTTTTTGTATATGCGTTCACAGTAAGGTATATGAATAAGAGGTCGAATGGCGATCAAACCCTGGTCTATTGATTATAAAAAAATATGGTGATATTCACGGGAATCATTCGAATGCAAACAATACGGAACTGGTCGATGTAAGTAGATAATGTCACAAATGTCCAGCAGGCCATCTTCTGGCTGAAATAGTGATGACATATGTAATTGCATTTTATATATTTAAAAATCTATATCTGAAGAGTTTATTAGATTGTTTGAGCACGCTAGTCTAAGGAACTACTGATTCGAATTGAAAAATTTGTTTAATGTTATATTGCTTATTTTCATTCATCGAGAAATACTATGTAACATCACGCTACGACCCACAGAAGCGGAGCAGTAACCAAAGACGTGGGAGAAGCCGCGCGGAACAGCTTGTAAAAGTAAACGTATTAGTCTTTAGTCTTAACTTTTATCTGAAAATATTTATTTTTTAGTATTCTCGTAGCCACAAAGCAGAGGCAAACAAATGATATTGTTGGCCTGTATTCTCTGGAATATTTTATTGAAGAAAATGCTTACATAAAAGGATTTCGAAATGTGTTTCCATGAATAAAATCCATAAAATTGAATAAAGAACTCCCTCAAATATGTGACATTCGGTGAAATACTTGCCTTTATAACCGAACGTTAAAATATTAGCGGATGTATTTGAATTTTGTTGATTAGTTTAAAATAGTATTACGTCATGAGTGTATTCCCCAGAGCTTGCAGACGACGAGCAATGGGTAGTTCACCGTTCGATAAGGATCAAGCCCCGGTCAACGGGGTGTTGTATTTCACGTACGCCTCTAAAATCTGTTAGCAAAATGGACGAAGCTCACACACAGGGCCAATGCTTGCCACGGTTGTGGGATTATTGTCAAAAGTTACCGTGGCCCTGGAACACAGACTTTTACTGACTAAATCCTACCTGTTTTAGTCACTAAAAATCGTGCACTCGCTCCGGTTCCCCCAGGGCAGAAGTCATTTGATAATTTCCCACTAAAAACAAAAGAAGGCTGTTTTCACCAAAATATTCGGTTGAAGTGTGCCTATTTCAACAATTCCTTGTAATAGGTCCAGCCTATTGCCACCAATCGAGCATTCTGATTTGCGCAGTAAGAGTGATTGGCTGTTGCGTCGCGTGTCACGGGTTCGATTTCCGTACAGAGCAAATATTTCTATGACCTACAGAGAGTTGTTTCGGATCTGGGTGACTTATAATATGTATGTATGTGAGTCTGTTGTGAATGTCTGTGAACAGAACCACGATATTGAAGTTATTCCAAGTGTGGGGCAACATTTATAAAACAAACAAACTTCTGGCAGTTACTGCACAATTACTCATTTTATCAGGTTTTTCCTTTGACTATTTGTCAACCTAATAAAACATGTTTTTGTTCTTACAATATCGGCTAAAAAGTGGAGTTACCTGCTACACTGTGTTACCTGATAACTGGAACATGGGGGTCTTTAAGTCAAAAGTTAATAGATTACGTCTAGGCAAAGGTGATCTATCGTTGACCACATAGACGTTTACCTTCTAGTGAAACTGTGGTCAAGTGCGAGCCTATAAATAACAAAAAAACAAACATACGAGGGTTTTAATTGCCAGGTGACAAAACAAACGTCGACTATGCTTTACTGAAAGCAAATTCTATACGCTGACATAACTCACTAAAATACGTGCACTGTACACGCTATACTTGAATTAATTAATGAAATGAATTAATTAATTGGCCTGTTGGTCTAGTCGTAAGTGACCCTGACTGCTATGCCAGAGGTCGTGGACTCGATTCCCACTCAAGACAAATGTTTGTGTGATAAGCGCGATCATTAAAATTTATTCTGAATTACGATCATTAAAATTTAAATAAATTACACCCAGACAGGGTGTAATTTATCTATAATTTTATATATGTATTTAGAAACAAATAAGTATGTTTATCAATCGTCTAATACCTCATAACACAAGCTCTGCTTAGTTTGGGACTAGATGGCGTTGTGTGACAATTAAGGAGTATTAAAAAGATCGAGGAAAGTTTTTATAGCCCTCTGGTCACGTGAAGAGTCGACAATCTTTTTACTGATATACTGAACAACTCAATGAGCACTCGGACCTTTGGCCTTAGTGTTTCAGTGTCAACCTCCAACGGCTCAAACATATAACTCCCGATAGAGTGGTAATATTTGCACTGGTTGTGGTTGAAACATAACAAAGTCGACTCTTGATTGTACCAGAGAGCTGGATTTTCCTTTCACCAACCAATCAGTATTTCTATTCAACGTGACAATGCTGCCAGCGTTTTGGACACTCTTTCCATTGACAGTGATATGGATGAATTTTTTGATGCCTAATAAATTATTTTTATACACGTACGGACCTATATTCTATAATTTTCAGTTTGTATAACTCAACTCAACTCAAAATCATTTATTTTACATAGGCCTACATGGGCACTTATAAAACGTCAAAAGCTAGCGCACGGTTCCAATTGGTCGTTTCCTATGGAGAAGAACCGGCAAGAAACTCCATGGTTACTCTTTTAAAAAAGTGATTGTCTACAATATTTTCATACTACAATATTAATAGATATGAGAAAACAATGTACACCGGTCAGGTTTGTACCCAAAACTACGATAAATATTGTAATACTTGAATCTACAGAGTCTACGGTGTTCTCACATTCACATTATAAAAGAAGCTATACAAAAATAAAAATAAACCTGTCAATAAATTAAACATGTATACAATAATAAATTACTAGTAAAATAGGTAGACTATGTTTTATATAATATAAAAAAATACTTACCAAGTTATTTATTAGTTTAGTGATTTATATCATACCTATATTCTGTTTTTAATAAATAGGTATAATTTAACACAAAGTTGATTATGGATTCTAAGGGTCGATACATATCTGACGGCAAATGCGTTGAGTGTATCGAGTTTATACCATACTTTACGCTCGACACATTAACACGTCATCGGTTAAGTGTGAAAGGTTGAATGTTTTATTATATATTTGCCTGTTCTGGTGTTACACGACCGATAATACGCGAAGCATTTACCGTCAGATATGTACCGACCCTAAGTCAATTTTTAAGTGACCAAAGTAATAAAAATTATAAATAAAAAACTTTTTTAAAAACAAGCTTTCAATTAAATGGGCTAAAAAGAAGGAAATAAACTTTTCCTTTGGAACTTTTACTATCAATTTATAACGGCATTACACAATTTATATGATACAAAAGCTTGTCGCGAGATTTTGAAAATATTAAAATCAATAGATGAAATTATTTAACTTAATTAATTAATGAAGTTATTTAGCTGTGTATTTACACAGTTAAATCTCGCGACAAGCTTTTATATCATATAAATTGTGTAATGCTGTTATAAATTGATAGTAAAAGTTCCAAAGGAAAAGTTTATTTCCTTCTTTTTAGCCCATTTAATTGAAAGCTTGTTTTTAAAAAAGTTTTTTATTTATAATTTATTTTTTATTTTTTAGTTATACCTTATTTAAATCACATTTGTATTCTCAGTAAATCCTTTGATTTGTTACCCATATTATAGGAAAGCATAAGAAACTTAGTCTGCTATCTTTAGAAGTCTGCCAGGTTTCTTCTTATTTTATTTTTTATGGTAGGTAAAATCATCCAATGACATCACCTGCCCTTGGGTTTGGTTTGGTCTGTTACCGGACGGACGGACAGCGAGCTACCCATTGCCCGCAGTCCGCAAGCCCGCGCCTACGGTGGCAGGAAATCGGGATCGGAACTACGGCGGCGGCTGCGGCATGAGCGCCGTTGCCTGATGCGGTCGGCCTCCTCCTTTGCTAGCATTACTGCTTCGCAGAAGGAGGCGACCACCTGAGAAGTCTACCCGGTTGGATTTATGAAACAAAAATGATGATGGTGGATCGTAAGACTAACAATCAACCTCACATGAAATAGCCAATTGCGAAGTTGTCCAGAGTTTATCTACCTGGGATCTACAATCACAAATACTGGGAAATGCGGAGAAGATTCAAGCACCGTAAAAAGATTGACGCTCTTGAAATGTGTCTACTGAGGATAAAACAGACTGCTCAACGCACTATTGTTTCCATACTTAAAGAGCTTTGCATCAAAGAAAAACTTTCGTCCATTGTGCAACAGCGAATTTTTAAGATGTTTGGATATAACATACGCAATAAAAGCTCTTTGGAACGTTTAGTGGTACAGGGAAGAGTAGAGGGCCTACGTCTCGTGGCCAATCGCCTACCAGATGTACAGAACTCACAAAATCATCTTCGAAGTGTTCCTTCACTGAATGTACACAAACTGCCATGAATAGAGAGAGATGTAGAAATGTCGTAAAAGCCGCAACCAACCTCCCAGACGATCCATGACCACTCCACCAAGAGTATGACTGAGAAAAAGGAGAATATTGGATTTAGAGTAAATTCACTTTATTTTTCAAGTTACTCTCTGCAAGCCCTTTAGATTGGTACCTATTTTGAAGGAGTGTATTAAAACTAACCAGCTATTTACTTATGTATATTTGCGCGAGTCCAACTCGCTTATGACCGGTTAGAACTTGTTTTATCCGATCCGATTCGATGGGATTGTGTCGTTTTATTGCGGAACTCCTATGGCCACCTTCCAGCTCCATCATCGGATCCCGACTGCCATATTGATCAAAGTACAAATCAAAGTACTCGTCATTACAAATCTAACGAGACCAAAGACGAGAGGGTTGTGTCGTTTCATTGCGGAGTTCTTGTAGCCACCTTCCAGCTCCATCATCAGACCCTGGTTACCATATAAGATCCAAGTACTCATCAATACAAATCCAATGAGCCCGAACTCGATGGGATTGTGTCGATTTCTTACGAAGTTCCTATGGTACCCTTCCAGCTTCATTATCAGAACCCGGTTACCATATAGGGTCCAGGCACGCGTCAATACAAATCAAACGAGCCCAAATTCGATGGGGTTGAGTCGTTTAACTACGGAGTTCGTATGACCACGTTCCAGCTCCATCATCAGACCCTGGTTACCATATAGGATCCAAGTACTCGTCATTACAAATCAAATGAGCCTAAAGTCGATGGGGTTTATATCGTTTAATTGCGGAGTCCCTATGGCAACATTCCAGCTCCATCATCAGACCCTGGTTACCATATAGGATGTAAGTACTCGTCAATACGAATCAAACGAGCCCAAATTCGATGGGGTTGTATCGTTTAACTGCGGAGTTCCTATGATCACCTTCCGACTCCATCATCAGATCCTGGCTACCATATAGGATGAAAGTACTCGTCAATACAAACTAAACGAGCCCAAATTCGATAGGGTTTTGTCGTTTAACTGCGGAGTTCCTATGACCACCTTCCGGCTCCATCATCAGACCCTGGCTACCATATAGGATGAAAGTACTCGTCACTACAAACTAAACGAGCCCAAATTCGATGGGGTTTTGGTCGTTTAAGTGCGGAGTTCCTATGACCACCTTCCAGCTCCATCATCAGACCTTGGTTACCATATAGGATGTAAGTACTCGTCAATACGAATCAAACGAGCCCAAATTCGATGGGGTTGTATCGTTTATCTGCGGAGTTCCTATGACCACCTTCCGGCTCCATCATCAGACCCTGGCTACCATATAGGATGAAAGTACTCGTCACTACAAACTAAACGAGCCCAAATTCGATAGGGTTTTGTCGTTTAAGTGCGGAGTTCCTGTGACCACCTTCCAGCTCCATCATCAGGCCTTGGTTACCATATAGGATGTAAGTACTCGTCAATACGAATCAAACGAGCCCAAATTCGATAGGGTTGTATCGTTTAACTGCGGAGTTCCTATGATCACCTTCCGGTTCCATCATCAGACCCTGGCTATCATACAGTATCAAAGTACTCGGCAATACTAATCAAGCGAACCCAAAGTCGATGGGGTTGTATTATTTTATTCCTGAGTTCCTATGGCTACCTTCCAGCTCCATCATCAGATCAGCTCCTTGTCATCATAATGTTGCATTGTCACCCGATTTATACATGCTTGTAAAATTTCAGCTCAATCGGTTGAAGATATCTGCTTCAAAATTGAGTTGCAAAGTTTGAGCCGAACATACATAGTTACATACAGTGCAAGCTAATAGAAAGCTTGTAAAAATGCAGTAAGCCTTAAAAATACCTTTCAAATATGTCTCATATACACCGTTAAATTTTGGTCGTTTTAATCCCGCAATAAATGAAACCCTATCGATTTTTAAGATAAAAATGAAAAATAAAGTACTTTTTTTGTAAACTTGAATTATTTTACGCATGTACGAAATTGATTTCTTTAAGTAAACGTCAGCTGATCGAGGCCAGTGAAGTGTAGGTAGTTAGTACGCAACGTCCAACCTCTACCTACAAAGTCATTAACTCGTTTACTTAAAGAAAGTTACTCGAGTTTTAGTAAAAAGTTCTTTATTTTTTTAATTTTATCTTTACAAATAGATAGTGTTTCATGTACCGAATCAACCCTCCACGTGATTAAAACGACCAAAATTTAACGGTGTAGAGGTTGTTGTTCCATATTTTGACATGGGTTTCGAATTCTAAATTAAAATATAGAAGTCCAAACGACTAAAGCTTCACAAAAATAAAAACATGTTCAAGAAATACAGTAAATTATACAACCAGGCTCAAAAAATAGGGGACTAATTCAGATGCCAATGAAGGTATACACTTTTATAATAAACTTCCCAGTCATATTCATGAATTAAGCCATTTAAAAATCATTAGTAAAGCAAAAACTTTTCCAAAAGGCTTTTTACGTTGTAAAGGACTATCTTAAGGACAAAAAGGATTTACCTGCTCCAGTACGCTCTTTAATTGGTGTATTTTTTTTTTTAAATTTTCTTCTCTTATGAGTTATTTTTTATATTTCTATTGTCCTTTTTTATATTCTTTTAACAATTTGACATTCATATATCAATTCACAAATCTGCATAGTTCTCATATGATTTGACCATTACATGTTTGTTTGTATCGACTTTTAAAAAAGACTTTGACCCCTGAGTTTGTTTCGGTGTTTCTTCTCAGGGTCTTCTCAGGGACGAAAAAATTCTAAAACCGTAAACTGATGATGAACACTAACGCACGCTGTTTTGGACTGTATTTTGTGTGTCTTGAATAAAACACGGCTTCTTTTCTTTCTTCAGTTTATTTCTTCCTTTTCTTTAGGCTCTCGGAGGACGACTGCGTTCTCGCACTAAACCGCGCCTAATTTATACATCTCTGGGGTGGAGCTACGGAACATTCTCGAATGCTCGCGAGAGAACCAGCCAATCAGAATTTAGCACAAAATTTGTAGAATTTTCCATGCATTAACCTTAAGTATAACGAAACTTTACCTTAACGAGAGCCTTTACAATTCAAACATGCTTTTTACATAAAATATCCATATCTTACATAGCAAACCTTATATAATCTTACTTAGGATATGCTAATCTATCCTGCAAAAATATAAAACATAGAAAAAGTCACTATCACCAATCACAAGTCCTTATCACTACGTAATCTTATTCTACGTTATCACTTAACAATAAAGGCGTTTTACGCAAGTCTCTCACTTGAAATTGGTTAGATTCACTTAAAAAACACAAACTATATATACACACACTCACTGTCTTATCAGTCTTTGCTTATTTTAGCACTTTTAGCTCGGCGTCCATTACATCTCTCCCCCCAGCGCAGCCTGCGTAGCTTCCTTCCTCATCACGACGACGAGCTTGCTGACTGGCCGCCGGAACACGCCGGTCCTGGTGCGCACTTCGACGATCCTGACGCCGCCGTCTGGTCCCGGATGCGTGCGTTCGACTCGTCCCATCGGCCATGTATTTCTGGGCAGTGTGGAGTCGACTACAAGGACCACATCACCAACTTGTAGAGGACGCGCGTCGTTCTTTGGCTCGCCTCGGGGCACCAAAGTAGGGAGGTACTCCCGGAGCCAGCGCCTCCAAAAGTGGTCTGCGAGCGCCATGCTTGCTCGCCACACTCGTCGATCGGCGTCGTCGCAGGGTCCCGTCGATGGCAGGCCGAGGGAGGACCCCAACAGGAAATGGTTGGGTGTGAGGGCCTCAGGATCCGCCGGGTCCACGCTTACGTGGGTTAGTGGACGCGCGTTGATGGAGAACTCCGCCTCGGTCAGGAGCGTTCGTAGAACTTCTTCAGCTGGCGCCTTCTCCTTCAGAGTCGCGCCGAGGGCCGCCTTCACGGAGCGCACCAACCTTTCCCACGCGCCACCTTGATTTGGCGCGCCGGGTGGTATGAACCGCCACTCCATCCGATGTAGTAGTCCTTCGTCCTTCAGGGCGGGGAGCCACTCCTCGTAAGCCGCACGAAGCTCTTGATCTGCTCCGCGGAAGTTCGTCCCGTTGTCTGAATACATAAGTCGTGGCCACCCTCTGCGTGCAGCCATTCTTCTTAGTGCCATGATCGCCGAGTCCGTTGAGAGAGACGCGACGAGCTCGATGTGCACGGCGCGGGATGTGAGGCACGTAAACAGTGCACCCCACCTCTTTTCACGGCGACGCCCCACCTTGACCATCATCGGTCCGAAGTAGTCCACCCCGCAGTTAGAGAACGGGCGGTGGAACGGGTCAAGGCGAGCGTGTGGCAGGTCTCCCGTGGCTGGCGTTTGCGGCGCTGCTCGCCGCCTTCGGCAGAGGGTGCAGTGCTTTTCCACTGCGCGCACTGTAGGTCGCAGGTGGATGATCCAATAACGCTGGCGCAGGTCGTTGGTCACGCGCTCTCGGTTAGCGTGGCCCGCTGCACAGTGCTCCCGCATAACCAGGAGTTTCGTGATGCGGTGACGGCCGTCCAGGATGACTGGCCGTTTCGTCTCGATGGGCGCGGAGGAAGCCTCGATCCGGCCTCTCACGCGCAGGATTCCGTCGTCCATTACCGGGTCCAGCCGGTAAAGTCGGCTCGATCTTGGAATAGGGCGAGCAGACTGCATCCGTGCGATTTCTTCGTGGAAACTTTCTTCTTGCGCCCGTCGGATCAGCTCGGTCTCAGCGCGTACGATGTGTCGATGTTCCAGCTGCGTCGCTCGTCGTCGGCAGATGTCGATGAAGGCCAAGACCCTTGCTGCACTCCTCACCAGGGTTTCATATTTCGAGAAACGTTCCGGGTCTGGCAGCCAACTCTCTCGTCCTGATGTCTCACTCACGTGCAGGACTTCTTCATCGTTCTCTTCCCCTGTTGAATTCCCGGGCCACTGGTCTTCTGGTAAGTACAGAAAACTTGGCCCCTGGAACCACCGATCCGCTGAGCTGATTGGCGCATCAGTTAGGCGTGTGGCATCGTCAGCCACGTTCAAGTCAGTAGGAAGCCATCGCCATTCCTCTCTCTGCGTTAGTTCGGCGATCTCCCCAAGTCGATGGGCGACGAACGGTGTGTAGCGTCGCATGTCGTGTTGTATCCAGTGCACGACCGTAGAAGAGTCGGTCCAGTATGTTGTTTGGCCAACTTCCACTCGATGTTCTCTCTTGATCGTGTCGGCGAGTCTTGTCCCGATGACTGCCGCCTGGAGTTCCAGCCGAGGTATGGTCTGCGTCTTCCTCGGTGCTACCTTTGCCTTCGCTGCCACTAACACGACCGCAATACTCCCGTCGCTCCTCTTAATGCGCCAGTAGGCCGTGGTCGCGTAGGCCTGCTCGCTGGCGTCACACAACACGTGGAGGTCAATTCGTTCGTATTTTCCTAGGGCGTAGCAGCGGGGCAATCTCAGCGTAGCTATTTCCTGAAGGTGTGCAAGCCAGGACGCGAAGAGTTCGTTCTCCTCTTCCGGTATCTGCTCGTCCCAGGCGATCTGTAGGCGCCACAAGCTCTGTAGAATGATCTTGGAGCGGATTGTGTAATGGCTCAGCAGTCCCAGCGGGTCGTAGATCGACATCACGGCGCTGAGTGCCTCCCGCTTGGTCGGCGCGCGTATTCTCAATCTGACTTCTTCCGGGACCCGGTTCATGGACGTGTTGAAACCGAGCTCATCCTTTTCCGCGTTCCAGAACAGCCCCAATATTTTGCTCTCCGGCTGCTCTCCTCCCAATTGCGTGGGCGTGGTGGCATGTAGCTCAGAGGGCACGTCGCTCAGCACTGCCTTGTCGCTGGCGCTCCATCCACGTAGTGTGAACCCGGCGTGAGCGTGTACGGTCCGTGTCTCTTGAACCGCCTTCCGTGCCTCTTCTACGTCTTCGTAGCTCGCCACCCAGTCGTCCATGTAATGACTGTTCCTGATTGCCTCCAGTGCGCGCGGAAACTCCTGCCCGTACACTTCTGCGTTATGGTTGCGGACGTGGTGGGCCATATACGGGGAGCTGGCGGCGCCGAAGATCATACTGGTCATCTTGTACTTCTGAGGGGGCTTCTCTCGCTCCTTTCCCCTCCACAAGAATTGCTGAGCCGGTTGATCTTGAGGTCTTATCTTCACCCTCAGGAACATCTCTTGAATGTCTGCTGTGATCGCGATAGTCTTTTCTCGGAACCTGAAGACGATCCCTTGTAGTGACAACAGCAGATCTGGACCCTCCAGCAACTCGTCGTTGAGGCATACTCCGTTGCTCCTAGCCGCCGCGTCGAACACTAGACGGTATTTACCCGGTTTGTTGGGGTTCTGTACCGCGAAGTGTGGCAGGTACCAGCTGACAGCACTTCCATCTTCGGAGCCATCACACGGAGTCGCATACCCCTTCTCTAGCAGGTTCTCTATCTGGCTGGAGTAGTTTCTCTCGAAAGCGGGATCCGAGTCCATCTTCTCTTCGATCTTCCTCAGTCGGCGAAGCGCTTGGTTGTAGCTAGGGGGCATGGAGGTGTCGTCTCGTCGCCACGGTAATCCTACCTCGTAGCCTCCGTCGATCTTCCTCGTTGTTCGCTCGACGATAGATGTAGCTCGCTTGTCCGCTTCGCTGACTCTTGGCTTCTTTGTGACGCCGAGAGATTCGATCTTGAAGTGTGCTTCTACTAGGTTATGGAGCTCCTGGTCGCCCGCACTGGTAGGTCTGGCAGGCTCGTACAGGTGTAGTACGTTTCCTTCTTGATAGATGGCGCCGCGAGGTGCGGTCCCATGCACCACCCATCCGAGTTGAGTCCTTGAAGCTGCTGGCTGGTTCGGGCAGCCGACTCGCAACTCTCTGGAGACGATACATTCCCAATGGTCGGTTCCTATCAGGAGTCCAGGGCGCGCAGTCTCGTAGCACACCTCATCCCGGTCCAGGTTCTTCAGGTGCTCGAAGTCCAGCAAGGTTTCCGGAATGGCCTGCTGGTGCAGCTTCAGATCTTTCATCGTTCTTGCCTTGATCCGATGGCCATCCGTCTCCTTAATCCCCTTGATTTCGATGGACACGAGCTGACTTTCCATTTCTTGCTGTGACATGTTTACTCCGTTCAAGTGAAGCGGTTGTGACGGTCCTCTTGCCCCGATGCTGGCTGCCAGTTCCTCGTCGATGAGGGTGATCGTTGCTCCCTCGTCTAGCAGCGCGTAGGTCTTCGCCTCCCCCCGTGGTCCCGACACGATGACAGGGCACATTTTCAGCAGCACTGCCTTAGGTCCTGGAGCAGGTCTCGTAGCCACCGACAGTACCGCTTCCTGCTTCGGTGGCTCGTCGGTCTTCGCGTCTTCGGGTTTGTTTGCTTCTTTCTTCGAATCATTGTGCAAGGAGGAGTGGTGTGGGCGGCGGCAGTCATTAACACCGCACGGCTTCGCCTTGCACACTATGCGTCGATGTCTTCTCTGGGCGCACCTGAAGCATATACCCTTTTCTCGGACCAGACTCCATCTCTGGTCTACCGAAAGCGCCTTGTATTTGGGACAGGCGGTCAGCAAATGTTCTTGGTCGCACTTCGGGCACAAGTCTCTTCTTTCTTCTGTATCTTCAGACGTGGCGTACACGGTTGCTTTCTTCTTGAATGTCACAGCAGGTTTCGCTTCTTTCTTCATACTGGAGGCGCACGATGCAGGGGCGTATGTATATCGCAACGCCCTATCTGCTTCCCGTATCAGAAACTGGGACATGACGACGATCTCTGGGTCTGTCGTGTCTTCATGGTCGTACGCGTAGTCACACCATCTTGCTTTCAGGTGCGGGCTCATCTTCTCCAGTACCTCTCTGCTTAGCATCGGGTTGTACAGGTATCCTCTTCTATCAATAGTCTTGAGGACACAGATTATGTTCTGCAGCTTGATTGCGAAGCTGTTTATCTCCGTCGCTGAGGCCCCCAGTCTCGGAAGTTTCTTCAGGTCTTCCATTGCCTTGTCGATGATCACTTCTGGTCTTCCGAAACATTGCTCCAATGTCTTCATTATGACGTTCGGGTCAGTTGCTGTATGTAGTAGGGCGGCCACTGCGTCTCTAGCTTCTCCCTTCAGGCAGCTCCTTAATCTCTGTATGTTCTCTGCTGCCGAGATCTGGTACATCTGGGTCGAGTCCCGATATGATGCTTTGAATGGAAGCCACTCGTTGGTCACGCCGGAGAAAGTCGGAAGGTCTGTGTGTCGCAGTCTTGGTCTTGCCATCTTCTCCAGGGTAGCTGCCAGGTGTTCTATGCTGTTCCTGGTTCTAGTAGGGGTCGGTGATCTTCCTCGTGCTGTGTCGAACCGGAGCTGCTTCGTTTCTTCTCGTCTGGAGCTCTCCTCCCCCCGTGAAGTGAGCGGGTTCCTCATCAGCCAGTCGTCCACTTTACGTAGGGGTTCTTCCCGTGGGAGGGCTTCCGTAAACTGCTCTTCATGCACGCTTTCCTCATCGTTGATGACCGACACTTCTACTGCTAGCCTCTTCTTGATCAATTCTGCTTCCAATTCTAACTCCTTTCTTCTTATCGCGGCCAACTTTTCTGCTGCTTCCAGTTCCGCCACTCGTAGTCGTGTCGTGGCGCTGTTGGTCGATCGAATAGACCTTGCTGATCTTGCAGGCGATCTTGCTCTTTGTTGGTCTTCAATTCTTGTAGCGACCCCAGAAGGTCCTGCCGTACTAGCGTCCGCTCCTTTTGAAAAAGGTGACGCCGGCGGTTCCATTGACAATCTTCGTAGTCGGTCCCTCTCTATACGCGCTGCTTCCTGTAGCTGGGCGCGTCTTTGTTCCTCCATATCCGCTGCATCTCCCTGACTTCGGGTGACCACCATCTTGAACGTAGAACGTGTGTGAACTCGTTCCAATACGTGAACTTGTTCCAACACGTAGCGGGTTTCTTGATCCGCCCCTGACGAGTCCCGTACCCAACGATCCTTTTCTTGATCCGCCCCTTGAAATCTAGATCCACCCTTCTTCAAATGTCCCTCTTCTTCTAGGACCAGTGGTCGACGAATATCACCTCAACGGGGCCCCTTCCACGTGTAGGAACCGGTGAACTCTTCGTTTCCACTTCAACGGAGCCCTCTTCTAAGCGAGACTAGTAGATCTTGATTTTTCTTCCCTAATTCGGCGTAATCTTGAAACGTTGGTTCAATCTTCGTTCGCAGACTCGTTGTTGACACGTCGTCTCCGCAGGTATGTTGTCGCAAATTCTTCTGTTCTTATCCGACGCTCGAAGGACCAGGCTGTTTTGGACTGTATTTTGTGTGTCTTGAATAAAACACGGCTTCTTTTCTTTCTTCAGTTTATTTCTTCCTTTTCTTTAGGCTCTCGGAGGACGACTGCGTTCTCGCACTAAACCGCGCCTAATTTATACATCTCTGGGGTGGAGCTACGGAACATTCTCGAATGCTCGCGAGAGAACCAGCCAATCAGAATTTAGCACAAAATTTGTAGAATTTTCCATGCATTAACCTTAAGTATAACGAAACTTTACCTTAACGAGAGCCTTTACAATTCAAACATGCTTTTTACATAAAATATCCATATCTTACATAGCAAACCTTATATAATCTTACTTAGGATATGCTAATCTATCCTGCAAAAATATAAAACATAGAAAAAGTCACTATCACCAATCACAAGTCCTTATCACTACGTAATCTTATTCTACGTTATCACTTAACAATAAAGGCGTTTTACGCAAGTCTCTCACTTGAAATTGGTTAGATTCACTTAAAAAACACAAACTATATATACACACACTCACTGTCTTATCAGTCTTTGCTTATTTTAGCACTTTTAGCTCGGCGTCCATTACACACGCGTTAACGTAAAGGTGCTGTAAGCAGCTTAACCATCCGTCGTAGACAAGCTAGTTAACCCATCACTTAGTCTACACAATTAACACAATGAGTTAGTAGAATGAAGTACTGCGGTGTTAGAAACTTTATGCGCTAACTTTCCCTGACTGAACACAGAGAGGATTTGGACTTAAAAAACTGTTAATTTTATAATTACTGTAACAACTGACACTTACTTTTATTTTGAATGTCTAATTATATTAGTTTTAAATAGTTTATTTTTTTTAATTTTATATTTTGGTTAAGTGTAAAAAGGATCTGATTTGAATTTTATTGTGACTTAAATGGTTTTTTAATCTACAAGAAAAAGTCTCTTTTTCACAGTCACAGTCAAGTTTTGGGTCTCATAACAGTGTTTGCAAATAAGTACGACTTTTTTTGTCATTAATAAAACAAATTAAAAAGAAATAATAAATAATTATTCCACAACTATCACACAACGCTGTCTAGTCCCACGCTAAGCAGAGCTTGTGTTATGAGTACTTGACAACTGATAAACATACTTATATATTTTTAAATACATACTTATTATAGATAAATTACATCCTGACACAGAACAAATGATCATGCTCATCACACAAACATTTGTCCTGGGTGGGAATCGAACCCACGACCTCCGGCATAGCAGGTCCACTAACCACTATACATACCAACAGGCCAGTCAAAGAAATGGCTATGTCATCTAATTCTTACTTCCCGAAAAGACTACATGAAACTTGTAATCTTTCTGTTTCTATAATCCTAAAAGAACTAAATCTGATGAGCAACAGATCCATACACAGTGACCGGTGACGTCATACCATATTCACTCTCCTTGCTCCTTTTTTCAGTCACTATTTTTTCATGCAAGTTTTCCGTTCATTTTTTCCGGTTTTATTTATTATATCGCCAACTAAATCAACAATAATTTACGCGCTATACAGACGCACGAACGTAGTCAACGCCTTATCGGGGGATTTGTATATTTTCGGTTTACGAGGAAAATCGTGCATACAAAATAGTTTTGTTGAAGGTACCTATCGCCACGCTTAAAGGTAACTCCTTTGGGGACGTTTACTGACGTTCTCACCCTTTTCATTTCGATAATTTTGAGTTTACACGAAGGAATAAGTACCAGATAATGTACTTCGTGTTCAAGGTAGAAATACTTTTTTTATATTCAAAGGTATTTTTTTTTTGGCCTATAATAACGCTACCTGGGGCCTTACCATGACGTATTAAAATCTGATATTTTATTTTTCATGTGAGCGAGTAAGAGAGATGAAGCTATACACTCTTTATAGCTCCATCTCTTTTACGTTAGGTCGTCAAACGGATCGCTTTAAGAGCTTTGTTCTACTTTTCTGCGAACTCTTTCATCATTGGTTTCCAATTCGAATGAAACACTTAGAAGATGAACGACGAACAAATTAAGTTCCGTTACTAAGAAAATTCCTAAAGAGAAATGGACATTTCCGTATTGCGTATTTTGGGAGAAAAATAATAAAATCTACATCCTGGAAGTAATGTAGGTATTCAGAATCAGCTACAAATTCGATTTAAGCGATTTTTAAAATAGCAATTTTAGCTAGCTTCTTTATTTTTTTTTATATTTTTTAAAAAGGAAGGGCAGGTTTGTATAGAGAAATCCATTTCACGAGAGCGTAACCACTGGCAAAAACTAATTATATTATATTATTGCGTTTTCCGACAAATAAAAACAAAACCTCCTCACAGTAGGTACGTGGTACCTCGCGAAAATCCAAACATAAATGTTGAGTTAAAATTGACATAAATCAACAACGACGTATATAAAGTGCTTTGTTATTACGTTCTGAACTGAGCTAAACTTTACTCCAACAACTGAATGTTCTCTAAAATATATTATGATGTAGTTTCATAAGCCAATACGGTATTATGTAGGCAATATATTAAACTGTTCAATCGTAAAGGCTTTATTGTTAGCTGTCACTTGGAGCGTACATACAGCTATAAGCCTAATTAGACGATTCGATTCTACAGCGTTAATATTACAATACATTATATAAAATTATTTCGTTTCCAAGCGATTCTCATTTACATTTGTAAATATACAACAAAAAACGCCGAAAAAGGAGTGACGAGGGTCTCGTTCGGAATACCGTAAAAGTGGCAATCAGCTCGGTTTACTGACTTTTACTTCAAAGTGAATTTTTTTGTTCTCGTCTTTTTTATTTTGCACGTTAGCCAACGGTGAAGTGTTTTCGAGTAGTTCCCTGTTCGGAAGCATTTTGCTGCCTAAACTAATGCCCTCAAAGGAAACACTAAAGAAATTCTACTCCCATGCACACTTTCGTGTGTTTTGACATACATGTTTTCTTTTCTTTAATAATGTTCAGTGCTCAAGATTTTGTTGAAGAAACTTGTGTTTCACTTAAAATATATTATTTATTACGCCACTCCTTCTAGGGTCATAAATATCGCTGAGTCCGCTCGGAACGTAGGTTACACTTTCTCTACTCTCCGGCTACATACGAGTACAAGTTAAGTGCTTCGGTATTGGGAGAGAGAACTAATGTATGTGTTCTAGGGAATACTCGTACATTGTTCACTCTATACATTAACTGGACGACGTTTTACGAGGTCAGCTTCGCTTGGCATCACGTTGTATTTTCCGAATAATTATGGGTGATAATGTTTATGCGCGTTGCAGATTTACTCAAGAGTTTAGAAATGTTTGCTACGACGTAGCAGACGTGCCAACACTTTCGTAGCCATTTCGTAGCGCATAAAGATTTACGCGCGTAGCATAGTGTGCTACGCGTCAATAGCTTCATATCGCATGTGTATTTTTTGTACATGTTTGTTTATTTAGGATATATCCCGCAGTTTTACTTCAGAACCGATGTGAACCATTTCATTTCCGAGCCGCAAAATTAACAACTATTTCTATGTGCTCTAAAATACAAAAACCTTTTTCCAAAAACAATATTTCGACTTGGATTTACCCGTTCAGTCAGCATAACTTTTGCCTAATTTGGTGTGTTTCAGAAACACTAATCGTAGCGGGTCGGAGGCGGTCATTATGTGTGAGACAATAGAACAAGAGGGCTTGGTGGCTATTCAGACGTACCGTGGCGGTGTTGTCGCATGACAAATGGCCGTGTGTTTCTCCCGGACATGACTGCTCAAACAATCGGGCCTACAACACGAGATGCGTTAGTACGTGTTGGATATTGTCCTGCTGTGCTCCCACCTAACTCTATTTCGGACCGTATTTATGTATGCGTCGTTGGACAAACGGCAGTTTATGTCCTTCATTTATTGTTAAGGTAACAGTTTGCTCGGAGCTAGTAACGAAACAAATAGGATATCCGGTTCTTTGGTAGTTTTTTTTTCGTTTAATTTTTTTTTTAATTTATTTTCAAATGGGTAAGCCCATTTGAAAAGAAATTAGTGAGTGAAGTGATTCTCCTTATAGGTTGTTGAAAAATTTGAATCTTAAAACCAATCTAAAATATGGTTCCCTTAAGTCTATGATTCCTTTTCAAAAACTTTTGGAATATAAATAAAAGAAAAATTATAGTTTACTGCCTATAGCGATGTTATCGCATTTGGCTATAAGACGATGATGCTAATATTATTGTTTTAGAAAACTTATTGTATCTACTCGTTGTAGAACAAAGTGTAAACGCCAAATCGTTTCCGTCCTTTGCGCAGTAATAGGCAATATTGATAATTGATTTATTAGACAAAATCGATTAGTAAGATGATACCAGTAAAATAAAACACAACTAACAGTATTCATATTATCAAATACTGTGACTGGCCTGTTGGTCTAGTGGTTAGTGACCCTGACTGCTATGCCGGAGGTCGTGGGTTCGATTCCCATCCAGGACAAATGTTTGCGTGATGAGCACGATCATTTTTTCTGTGTCTGGGTATAATATGTATGTATTTAGAAATATACAGGTATGTTTATCAATTGTCTAGCACCCATAACACAAGCTCTGCTTAGCTTGGGACTAGTCGGCGTTGTGTGATAGTTGTGAAATACTATATTATATTAAATAGTTGCACCTCGTTGCAAATATCAAAAACCTGGTGACAGTAAACGCTGAGAACGTTGAACCGACCATAAAACAGTTTCTTCGAGTCCGTGGTAAAGCAACGTTGCTGCATCGCATCACAGCAATAAATAAGCTCTCTCTCCCAACTTTGAAAAGTCAGAGATATTATGCTTTTTGAAGTGAAAGGCGCGCTCTAAGCATTTAATTTTGCACGTACTGATCAAGACTAAGCCGTCACGTCAATGTGTAACGCTCGTTTGAATAAGGTCGGCACAAGTCGGTTAGGTGAGAAATCATCCAATGACTTCTCCCGCTGTAGGGCGGAGTGGGAGGGGGTGTCTTTTACTATCTAAAACCCACTCCTCCAGTTTTTCCTTTCGGAAGCGAACCCATGGCCCCACTAAGCTTCGACCCCGCTGGTCTCCTACGGTTTTACTGACATCTCTTTAAGGCACGCGTGGAACACTACGCGCCGTCTTCTACTTGAGCTCTGTCCAGACGGTTGCCGGACGGCCGGACGAGCTACCCATTGCTCGCCTTCCGCAAGCCCACGCCTTCTGTGAGTCAGGTAAGGTCGGCCGACTTGAACGAGCGCTATGTAACTAAGCGTGACGTGTTTGCTTCACGATTTTGTGTGATTAATTTCATTTTGATGAAATTTTCATATCTGTCATGTGGGCTTCAGCACAAACCGTTTCTTTCTTTCTTTACAGGATACCTACAAGTTTACCGGACGAAATCGGAGTGTATGACTCATCGAGCTTCACTGAGTTTACCTGGTGGTCACCACTGTTGATTTTTTGGTTTTCAGGAGTGGTAGTTCTAGTCTATTGACTACCTGAAATACACAACAGGGTGGTGGGATCGCCCACCTCCCTAATGTGGTGGAATTCACCCACATACTTCTGTTTGCTTCTCGTAAAGTTTTGCAATCATCTATGTACCGCGATAACTGTTCTGAAAAATCTTACCACGGAAACTTATAGCAACTGATATTTATAAGACACAACACATTCAAAGTGAAAAAGAAGGCAAATTTAAAACATCTAGTGTAGGCCAGTAAGCAACGTCACCGACCTGTTTGAAATTCGAACAGGACGCGCCCAACGCATGCGGTTAAGCGCGTGGCAACTGACGCCGTGACGTCACAAGCAACGATACGCTTCCCGAACACTCGACAATTTCACCGCGGCGGGCGTCAACTCGGACGTTTCCGACGTCCGTTTCCGACGTCTGTTCCGTCCGTTATTATTTTTATTATCCCTAAATAATTCGTGCACTCACAACACTGTAACAGCATAATTATAATTTAGAACATTATCCTAAAAATGAACAATTTCTATAAAACAATAATTGAGCAAGTCATTTCGATAATGAATGTCTGTAAACGATTTTTCTAAGCTTTTGAAAAACTACTAAAAAATGTACCGTTGCGCCCTAAAAAAGTAAATGACGGTCATTATTCCGTCACGTACAACACTGAAGGTACTATTTTCGGTATTTGAGTAATTTGTTGAATTCCAATTTATTTCAGAACTTCTCGGCGGCCCGCTACGTTCTGCTACAAAACTTTTCGGACGTCATATTTTTTTTAATTTTCGGAAGAAACTCCACAACTTTTCATATTTTTAAAGTTTGCGAGTTCGTAAGTTGAATATTAAATGTTTCGTTTCTTTCTTTTCTCTAGATTTCATTTGTAATTTTTTACAATATTTCAATCTGTGTAGAAGTTAACAAAGAAATATCTTTTGAGATATTTTAAATGCAATTCGAACAGTCGTATTCAAGCATTTCAACTTCTTATTATATGAATGTCATTCAACGAAACATAAAATGTTTATGTCTGTCGATTTTATTTGCAAAAATAAGATTGCTGTCACAGAAAAAGTTCAAAGCATAGACAGAATATTTTTAAATTAAATATTCAACAAGTAAGCGAGTCAGTTAAAAATGCAGTATAAATCCTCGATTTGTAGAACAAAGATAAAACAATTTCGAGTCGGTGAATTATTCTTATTTAATTTGTTTGTGAGGCGGCTCAAAACTGGAGCAGGTATCTCCAACCTTGTTTCACTACTTTCCATTTCATAATACGACGTGAAAGCTTTTACAATAATGCTAGGGATAATTGTATTCTGCTTTATAATACTGTATCACGACAAAAAGTATGAGCATAGAAATTGCATCTACAAAAGATTGTCACATTCTCGTCTGTATAATAAATAGCATTCAAGTTCACGTAAACACGTTTGTGTTTTTGTCGTTTGATATCTTGGTAAAGGGTTTGTACAAGAATACCAAAACAAAAAGCTTTTGAAAGCTAAAGATAATAGGATAAGGCGTTAACCTTTTCACAGGCGAGGCTTTTTTACGATAAAAAGGAAGTATTATGTTTATTGATGAATGAAAAACGATATTGTGTATTTTTCATTAAATTTTTGTATTCGAATTTCTAAATTCTGTCGGTTTCAATATGGCAGCTTTAAATTAGATTATTAGTCTATTTTAGTTTAAAAGACGAAATCGTTGGTCATAGTAAATTTTTACGATAAAAGCATTTTTTATTTTTTGGAGTCCTCAAATAACTTCTCCCGCTCTAGGTGAAGCAAAAGGGAGTGTCAGACTTTTACTGACTAAAACCTACTCGTGTTCATTCAGTTGCCCTGTGCGCTCCAGGGTCGCAGTGATTGTTTCGAACAATCCAAACAATACTACCAGAGTACTATTGATTGGATTGTTGGATTGTACTAACAATACGTGGCATATAAGTAGAACCAAAATAGCGCGGTATACCAATTTTCGGGTCTCAATCGAAATGCGGCAAAGCGGGGCCTGCGTGTAACCATAGCAACGACGGCCATTTTACTTCAACTTATTCGCCGAGTACAATAATAGTAGACGGGGTCCGCTAGGGTCGATACTTGCTAGGGCTTTGCAATTATATTAAAAGCCTTGATTTCGCATCTATCTAAATCGACTAGTAGTCGTTATTCAGACTTCACACAACTACAAAAACACTAGATTAATAACACCGAAACAAATGTCATAAAATCGAAAATCAAACTTATGTTCCACGTGAATAGTTCACGAATACATTCTGCGGCCACGTGTGTTATCACGGCGGTGACAAATGTTTACGAGTACGTGGCTTTCAAGTGTACGGTATTTCAAAAAAATCCTTTATAATCTCTGATTTACGCACCGGCCGGCTGACTGCGGTTGTACAATAAAAAGCAATTTATTTTTCCACCAGCACTTTTTTCATTAGTAAACAAGAATGACGTGTAAAACAAGCGCTCAGTGTGACGAGGGTCCCCGTAAATAACCGAAGGGAAGTAATTATCTGCCTGTGTGTTATGTAGATACGCTTTCTTTTTTTTTTTTTTCAAAAAATGTGTATGACTGTCGTATTGGCTTTGGGAAAATAGATAAAATGATATGAGAGTTAATTACTTCCCTTTTGGCAAATTCTTTGACGTTTACTAAAAAATGTTCTGCAATATGGCCAACGAATATTTGCTGCAGTATTTTTTTGCCTTGCAAAGTCATCTGACGGCAGCCTCTAAGCTGCCACGCCCTTGGAATTTCAGACTTTTACTGACCAAAACCACACCTATTTTTTTACCGCAAATATCTACTAACCCTACTAATATCCTATTAATATAAAATACCTAATACCTACTACGTTACGCGCTAACATCGCAATCAGAAAACCTGGACTCGAAACTCACACATAGATATGTGAGTTTCGAGTGTGATGACACTGATCATAGCATCAATGTTATCGCAGTCGCAAACCTACAATCACTAATAATAATAAATAATAATAATTTATTGGGCTGCATCATATTGTACAAGCAAACACTTACAAACAACACAAAAATAACTGATAGACAAGGACAGAGATGAAAGCTGTTATTTTTTGCGTAACCCTCGTTTATTTCACTCGCCGATTGCGACTGACTGAAGCGGTCCACGCGATAAGTGAGTCATCATCTTCCGCTGTTTTGATTTAGGTAATCTAAGTATAGGTAGCTACTTAGAAAATATTTACATACGAGTTGAAAATTTCACAACTGGTGATTTAAACCAAAAATATAAAAGGTATATGGTATGGTGATAATAGTACTTATGTACGTATGTATTTTTATTTGTATCCTTATTCTGACGACGTGCCAGAACTGAACCAATTTTGCAGCCTTGAGGCGCACTATTTTATTTGTGCTTTTTTTCTTTTAAACCTACAACTAATTATGTTTGTGCGTCTTGTGTTGTGCCGACTAAATCAATTTTATTTCTATATTATCATGTAATTTTGGACTAAAACATTTGTAATTTATAAGAGCATTGACCCAGCAAATAACATTCCTCGAAAAGAAGTTCCAAAAATCCTTGACATTTTAGTCCCTCCTTAAACTTTACAAGAAAATACATTGGACAAAGGTTCCAATTCGAAAGCGTCGGGTGAAAAAAAGGTGTCAAGCCTTCTGTCTCCTGCTACAAAAATAAAAAAGGAATTTTAGTACTTAAATTTGTTCACGTTTGGTGGACAGATTGATTTACACCCTTATTCCTCCACTCGAATTAGCCTCCCGCAATCAAATAGGCAGTTAAAGCTTGTTAGTTATCAAAATTAGAGTTTTGAGTCAAGTTAACTGGAGAATAGGGGACTTAGGATATGAGTGTTACTGTTGATGATTCAGGAGTCATTATAAGCATACAGCATAAAAATGCTAATTCCATAAATATGCGACCGTCCGGCTGTCCGGCCAATCATCGACAGCGGTTAGGGTTACACGCGCACCTCAAGGAGATGTCATCAAAATCGGAGGGCCCAGTAGGACTGAAGCCTACTGGAGCCATGAGTTCGCTTCTGAAAGGAAAACCCAGGGTCCTGAAACGCAAGGCAAAAGAAATAACATAGGAGTGGGTTTTAGTCAGTAAAAGTTTTGCACGCTCTTTCTCTCTGCCCTAGAGCGGGAGAAGTCATTGGGTAATTTCCTGTCCTAAAACAAAATATTAATACACATGGGAGTAATATATTGCACTGAGTTCTCTACGTCATAATGAAAACAACAAGGAAAGGAAAGTAGGTACATAAAGTGAATTAAAGCCTTATTGTTCTAATAACTGGAAAGCGTGCAGAGTATGATTATGGATCCGTTTATTATGTTGTGCAAAACGTTATTATGCTTTCACGTTATAAGATCTTTTATGGTGTAGACTGAAGTTGGATATGTGCCTTATGCAGACTTCATATAAGTCCTGTGCTTATAGCCATTCTCATTCCTTTATTTTTAAATTTATAATCCCTCCTTCACACACCAATATTGAGAACTCAGGTCCTAAAACAAGCGTAACTGACGTGGCTCGCCAGGTTTCAGCGCCTGCCAGAACTGTAGGATTGTTGAAAGGGCAACTGAAGAAACACAGGTGGTGGTGTATCAGTAGAAGTCTGACACTTCCTCTCGCTCCACCCACAGTGGGAGAAATTACTCGAGCAACAAAACAAAGCTCTCATAAAAAATCTTTTAGGATTCAGCTATAATGCAAAAACCAATATAGCCTGAAGGATCGCTAAACTTAAATGGCAGTGGGTAGGGCACATTGCTCGCAGAACACATAATCAATGGGCCGAAAGGTTCTGGAGAGCAAACTGCGTACCGAAAGATGCAGCGTTGAAAGGTCTCTTACAAGGTGCACCGATGACGTGGTGAGGGAATCTAATGGATGAGAGACGCACAGTGGCGCTATTCTCTAAGAAAACGCAGCGCTGCCGCAACGACGAACATCCAAATAGGATACATTAAATTAACAATCCAATGTATAGGTACATTAGGTTGACAATCCAATGTATCCTATTTATTATTTATTTATTAATTAAACTTCATGTACAGTAGTGGTACATAGGCGGACTTAATGCAACAAGGCATACAGGCCAGCTACCTAGGCGGCTAGCTAAGCGGGGCACCGGGGCTATTTGGGTGTACGTCGTTGAGGCAGCGCTGTGTTTTCTTAGAGAATAGCAGCACTGGTCGTTGTATTGACGCTTGAGGTTGGTCTATGCCCAGCAGCCTAGTGGCTTCAAAAAAATATCACAAAACCAAAATCGAATGATACAGACATATATTTCTTATGTAAGTCCAACATACATAGACTAAGGCCGTATACAGAAAGAAAGCTGGCAGCCTGCGCTGGTAGATCAGCGCACGCTGCCAGATCATATTTGTATAGAAACTCGGCCCGCGCCAGCCGGTTCCGATAGGCGCTTATTCATAAGAAATCATTTTGCCTCTCAAAGTACTTAACTAAGTAGGCAGTACTTCAAGCCCTTATTTATGACTTCTTACGAAATCCACGAGAACCTGCTACCGGTAAATTGCTTTGTAGTTTATCAAATGTAATGTTAACATGTAATGTTTGATATGTTGTAATATTAATGGTAACTATGGATTAACGAACGTATGTCGCAGAATTTTTAGCCAAACTAAATTTCTTTTTTTTTAATTTCATCTTGTAATTTTGATATCAATAATGCTAATCTGACATAAATCTTTTAATTTAGATACACATTTCACATTATTCTTATAATCGTTTGAAATATTGGTTTTTGACTTATTTTGAATTCCGACATTATATTTATAACATAAAAATAACTTCTAATTATAATATTTCTAAGTTATAATTTTTTTAAGTGCATTTTCTTTTGTTTGAATCCCAATACTAAAATTAGTCGATTATGCGCACATCACTAGCGCACCTCGACGCGTGGCGTTGTATTTCGCGCCCGATCAGTTACCATTCTTTAGCTTATAAATACGTTCCACACGGGCCATAGTGACAAAGGGATCAATAAACATACATAATTAGTTTAAATAAGTGATAAACAGTTTGACATACCGTGTCCGTAAATAAAATATTGTATGCAAATAAAACAAGCAGTTTTGGCTTTTCAACTTCATTCTCCACATCTTTGCTAGTTTTTTTTTTCTAATTTTACGGAAATATTTGTACGCCGATACAGCTAAACATAATTGGAGTCAAGCAATATAATATCTTCCTAACTTTTGTATGTTTACAATGTATAAACAAATAAAGAAATCTTATCATAACCAAAATATAAATAAATGAAGTGCAGACTCTTTTAAAATTACGTCAATTGCCATCAGTGTGAATATAACAAGTGAACTGTTGTATTAGCACTTTGCAGCGTCACAGCACAACGGCAGGCTATCCACTTGAAGACCAGCACGCGATAGCGCATAAAAGCGGGCCACGTCAGGCACAGGCACGTGCGTGTTAGGGCATCAGTATTGCAAGTAATGCACTCTATTACATTATTTATTACCACTGTTATCAAATGTCCTGGAACGCCGCATGAACTAGCGATAATTGATCGTTAACTGTTCGCATGATTGTTATTACTGTCTTGCGTTCTCTTCGGTAAGTAATAATATTTCACCACTATCACACAACGCCATCTAGTCTCGAACTAAGCAAAGCTTGACCTATGAGTACCAAACAACTTGGTACTCATAATATTTAAATACTTGCATATTACACCCAGACAACAAATGATCGTACTCATCACACAAACATTTGATCTGAGCGGAAATTGAACCCACGACCTCCGACGAGATCCAGCACAGCAATCAGGGCATTAAACACTAGACCACCAATAAGCAACCACTAGGCCAGTCAAAAAAGTTGCTCCGACAAAGACAAATCGGATAAGTAACACACGTAGAATAAGTTAAAATGGCTCACAATATCATTAATTATTCACAGACTTCATTTCCATTATTCTGGGTCGCTGGTCTAGGCTTCCAGTTCAAATATTCACATATGAATGGATATCTGACTGAAAAATGACTATTTCCACTAGTTCCAGTGTATAAATTGCATCAAATCATTCGGCTAGTTGGATGGCTCCGAAACAGCCGGTTTGGCATAATATGAACACTCGTATGCGGTTATCGGTTATTGGCTAAACATCCTGGCATATTGACAATACGACTAAACCGTTTGCCTAAAAAATTCAACAACTTACGCTTGCAGCCGATGCTAGGATTGTTCAATGAAAAAATATGAAATCTTAGCCTGCATTTTCTTGGAAAACCGTCGCATTTGAACACGCAATAACACCTGTAGAGCAAAAATCTGCAGAGGAGCGTACCGTTTCTGTACACAATAATATTCTCGGGGGTATTATGTGTGCAAATATAAAAAGAAGGCCCATTTCGTGCCTTTGCTGGGCTGCAATATCGGCGTACATATTTTCCGTCCCTCACTTCGGACACATGGGAGTTCCGAACCATTACATCACGTGCGACACTCATTTATCATTCCAGAAATATCTAAGGGACGTCCCGGCGACGACGTGCGGGGATATACGTGGCATCTTCATTAATAGCGCCGCAGGTGAGCCGGGGTGCGGAGAGAGGGGCAGGGGCACTGTGTACATACTCCGCTAATTGAAATCATGGTAATGTGTTTACCTGAATGTAGGCAGATGATGGAGCGATGTGACGTTACCTTATCACACTGCAAATACATTAGATACTGTATCAAAATTCTAATTTTCTTGATAACATCAAAAATAGCAAAGACATGTGGGCTAGTGAAAATAAGCACTAATTACGAGTAGGTCGATTCTTGGTTACGTTTTTTTTGGTCTGGTTTCCGCACTTAATCCTTGATAGACCATTGTACATGGGTAATTAATTAGCCCACATCTTACCAGAAGCAGATGAGTCCTTTCAGTTTCCTTAGGACATCTATAAGCGAATTCGGTGATCCCAGGGTTCGTGCTCGTGCTAGGCTGACTGTGAACTCGAGGAACCATTAATACTGCTCAGAGGAGTATCCGTGATATTATTGTTTCTATTTACGAGTATGTCTTGCGTTCGAATTCAGAAAGAAACTTTACTTTATGTAAAATATTTATCACCAAAACTCCAAAACGGTAATTGAATTCATCTTGAGGAAGTTGGCATGGTATATCCTAGATCTAAATATTCCAAGACACTTGAGGATCAACCTCACTGGGACATCTGCCTGGTTGCTCTCATAGAGACTCAACTTGTGGCCTAACGTTGGAAACATCAAAGGCTTAGTTTCTTAGAAAGCAAAATGGTTGAAAAACCAACATATTACCTATTTTTCATATGACAAAAAATTGAATGTGAATTTTGGATAACGATTCTGTGTTTTCGCAGATGACTCGTGTATGTATCGCCCGCAGGCACAAAAACTTCAAAGAATAAAAACAGGTTGAAAATAAAGATAAAAGTCAATTGTCTGGTGTGTTTACCTCTTTGATGTACTTTCACTACGATAACATCGCAGGGCAAAATAATAAAATATAAGTACTAAGTTGCGTTTGACAGGTTAGCATACGTTCATGAGATGAAAATAATATGAAGAGACTGCGACTGTTATGCGAGCAGGCATGTGAATGATCGGGGGTGGTTTTTTTTTTATGGCCGATTTCTCGCATGCCAGACAACATATGAGACTGTCGTCTACTTAAGAGAACTTGCCATTCTCCGGGTCGATGGCCATAGTAAATGAGGAAGAGTCTCCCGCTCCGCCCAAGGGCAGGAGATGTCATTGGATGATTTTAACCCACCAAAAAAAAAACAGGCCTTGCCATTTTTTTAAGTGGTAAATCATTCAATTACTTCTCTCGCTCTAGGATGGAGCGAGAGGGCTTGTCAGTGATTTACTGTCTAAGACCCAGTCCTATGTTCCTTTTTTTGCCTGGCGTTCCGGGACCCCGGATATCCTTTTAGGAAACAAACCCATGGTCATGGCCCCAGTACGCTTCGGCTCTGCTGCCCTATGGTTTTGCTGACATCTCATTGAGGCGCGCGTGGAACACTATGTGAGGCCATACCGTGGTGACCTTTAAGATTAAAGCCAGAACTTACAAAAAACTTAAAATACGTAGTGACAATACGCTAAGGGAGTCGCTGGTGGAAGGACAGCAAGAGCTGTTCTATTTTTTGCCTTTTTACATAAAATGCTTTTAGAGCTCATTAATTTGTTTTTATTCTTTATTGAACCCTTCCTTCTTCCTGCCCTTGTCCCATATTACTTGGGGTCGGCGCAACACGTTTTTTTCTTCCACTCTACCCTGTCAGCCGTCACACTATCACTAACTTCCTTTTCTTTCATATCACTCCTCACACAATCCATCCATCTCTTCTTCGGCCTCCCTCTTCCTCTCCATCCATCTACTTGTAAACTCAGAACTATCTTCTATCTTTATTGAACATAAAACATAAATATACAAAAACATAAATAAAGGTAAAGTTAGGTGAGCTTTGCCTAGAATATGGGTTTTGGTTACTTTAAGATTATTTATGTAGGTTCTTGTGTTTTTAATATTATATCATAACCTGCCGTCCTATCTACTAAACTTATATTTTATTTTATCTGTATTAATAAGGCACACCAACAATTGCTTTAAGTACAAAACATT
The DNA here is from genome assembly GCA_958295575.1 of Leucania comma. Classification (NCBI taxonomy): domain Eukaryota; kingdom Metazoa; phylum Arthropoda; class Insecta; order Lepidoptera; family Noctuidae; genus Leucania; species Leucania comma. Next base: position 10,441,077 of record OY282476.1, on the reverse strand, counting down.
TTATGCTACTTGTTCAGTCAGAGGATAATTTCGGGTAAACAAATCAATTAAAGGCATAGACATCATTCACAATGGTTTTTTTTTTTTGGGTAGGTAAAATCATCTAATGACAAATCCCGCCCTTGGGTGGGGCGGGAAATAGTGTCACACTTTTACTGACTAAAAACCTACCTTTCCGTTCCTTGCCTTTATCCCGGAGCCCGTGGTGACAGTCTCACATAACCTTTGGCCCCAGTAGGCTTCGGCCCTGCTGGACCCCTACAGTTTGCTGACAACTCCTTGAGGCACGCGGGAACGGTGCGCGCCGTAGACGACCTGAGCTCGGACCGGTCTGTTACCGGACGGACGGACAGCGAGCTACCCATTGCCCACCGTCCGCGAGCCCGCGCCTACGGTGGCCGGAAATCGGGATCGGAAACCCGGCGGCGGCGGCGGCGTGTGCGCCTTTGCCTAATGCGGTCGGCCTCCTCTTTTGCTAGCATTACTGCTTCGCAAAAGGAGGCGACCGCCTGCAACTCCTCCTCGCTCCGGAGCATGGCTTGAACCAAGCCCCGGCGCGAGAGATCGCCGCCGATCGCCCCCACGAGGACACGGCGATGCTCTCTCCCATCATTCACAATGGTAGTTTTCTTATAATATACAGCATCTCTTCTTAACTATTAATACTATTCTATATCTTCACCCAAGAGTGGACCAGAACGGGCATGCAAAAAAAAAAACAAATACTGGCGAACTTTAACAAAAATTGTAAAAGAAAAACCAGGTAGCAAGCACTCGATTCCATTAGTCTTTTTCATCATGAAGTCACTGTACCTTTAACAAACTAAAGAAGAAGACACAGTGTAATAAACAAAAACATAATAAACGTAACGCTGGACGAATTTATTTTTTGTTTCTCCTCCTACGGGCTATAAAAAAAAAATATTTGTCTCCCAAGTCGGTAATTTATCACATAGGCTTATCAAAGCGTTGAATAAGCGTCATGGATGTGACAACAATAGACCTGCCTGCTGTAGCGTCAAACACCAGATCCTCCACAAAGGTGAAAATTAGTAGACGTCGTCTACAGTACCCGCTTTATGATCCGTTTGAATCTATGCTCTAATCACATAGACGGCCTCGTGTATTGGAACGCTTTGTTGACAATAGACAACACTGCACCTGGTTCTTGGGCGAGATTTTTTCGAGTGAAGTTCAGTTTATTCGCAGATAGATTCCTAGTGGATATTGTGATGTAAAATTGGTGTAGTTTTGTATCTGAAGTGTCTACGCAGATGGGCAATATGTGGAATCGTTTAAATAAGCGCGATTTCATAAAATGAAGCTGAGATTATTGTAATACTGACTACCACAGCGAAAATTAACGAGAAGGCCGATCCGATACATTTGCTGCCGAATTCTACAAAACCTTTGGAATGTGTTACATCTGCATTCTAATGGAACTCGAAGTAATTTAAAGTGACCGAAAACAAACTTAACACTGGCCAAATGCACAAACCGTGCGAAGCTATAATAAAAAAAAAAGCTATACCTTTGTGTAATGCATTTTTTCTCAGATGGCTATTACGATCCTTGTTCAAAATTGTAATTCTGAACTTTTTGTTGGTTTTTCTAATGTCATTTAGTGATAGCAATCAAGCACTCACAATAAATGAATCCAGTTTACGTTAACTCACAAAACCATCAACAAGACCCCGAGGTTTTGTTCAAACTTGTTCAATGAATCAAAACGCCCCTCCATCAATCTTTGAAAGTCTAACTGAAATTAAACTTCGAACTTTTAATCACGTAACAATATTCTGTGATCAAAAGTCTACTAATGAAATGCAAACGTCCGTTGCTCGAGTATCAGAAACGTGACTTGCATTTCAGCCAACTAACATCTCAAAAGCCGATAACGCGACGGCCGTTCGGAAAAAAGTATCCGATCCAGTCGTGCGAGGCAAGAATAATTGAATTAAAACAAAAGAGGAACAAGTGAGTCGCATTTATTTAACACTAGGGAGTGAATCCAGTGGCGAATACAAGTGTAGCAAACGGTTCGCGACAAAAACGGGACACAACAAGAGCTTTAGTTAATGTGAATCATATTTCATTTCGCTGGAGGACGGGATTTCCGAGACCTCCCAACACCGAGACATTATATTTTCCATTGTAGGTCTACCTACACTGCATTAAAACGAATGATGTTAATGAAGATATTTTAAATGAAACGTTATTTATGCTCCATGTAATTTAGAGACGTCGTCGTTCAAATGCTTCATTCACGTAGGTTTTTTGCGTGGCGCGTCAGTTTGTTCGGCTCGCATTGATCACGTTTCAGTACTCACGTTTTTCTTCTGAGATCATGCCTCGATGAGCACTAAGTTCAATAAATGCATATTCAATGGTCTCTCAACGAGCGATCCTTCGCCTAACAATGACGCTGGTAGACAAATGATGTTTTTTCAATAGGTATGTAAAATTTTCGACGCTCACAAGTGTTGTTCGTTTTGCCTTTCTTTGTTCAAAGGAATAATCTTGAGAAAAATTTAGATTATTTCACAAATGAAATTGCTTGTACAACTTTAAATTACAGCAATTGAAAACATTTATAAAAGTAAGGGAACGCAACACGGGCAGCTGTATAATAGGCTCTCGGTGAGAAAAGTAATGTGAATAAGTTTTTCGCACCTGCTCACTCTTGATGTCTTTTTTAGTGTTCCTTAGTGAAATGGAGAGAGCGACTTGAAGATATCAATCATTCGCGCAAGTAAAATACTATTATCTGCTTTCATATCATAAAGTTCCAACTAGGTCATAAAAATACATTATTGACAGACTTTATCCACAGACAACTCTATTCATATTTTTTATTAATACTTGTGAACTTTTTTACGCACTTCTTTCTTTTGTTTGATGAATTTATGAACGGCCAACCCAGGGTACATTTTCTTACAACCGCTCAATACGTGATTACATCTTTCTTTAGATATTTTGGATACACAAATACTCGTATCTTGTTGATGTTAAGTATATCTAGGCTTCTACAGAAATCAAAACATAAATTTGTGTAAAACAAATCCAGTAAAGACCTCTGATAATCTGCTATTTTGCGTGGACTTCCTTACCTTAAAAAAAAAACAGAAATATCACTCTTTTTTCGCGTTGCCTCTCCATCAAACAACGCGTTGGATTGCTTTAGATATAGCAATACGCTTTTAAACCCTGCTCGACGTTAACAATAGGCTAGTAGGGAAGTCACTTTAAAATGCTTATTTCTATTAAAGCTCGACCATAGAGTTTTTATATCATAAATTTTACTAGTCGTTGTCGAATAAATGATTGTATTACACAACTTAGACTTATAACTGAATAATAAATAAAACAAGATTTTTTTTATATATACGTAGTCAAATTAATTATTAAATAGGTATTGTATGTTACTTTCGGAAATTTAGCTACATTTCTACTTTATCAGAAAAGTTAAAGACGGGAGAATAATGGCGCGAAAACATCAAGATATCTGTGGTTGCTGGAGTTTATGGCGAGTTTTTTTTTTAAATGAAGAACAATGGTTGTTTCAATTATTCCTATATTGATCCTTAATGGTTATTGTAATATAAAATTGGTGTAGTTTTGTATCTCAAGTACTTTTGCAATTGAACAACATGTGAAATCATTGAAACCGGCTCCATCGCCGTCTCGGTAACATGTACAAAGTAAAACTAGATACTAAACTTGACACTGGGCAAATACACAAACCATTCGTAGTCACAAAAAATATATGAAATCCAATTTAAAACGTAATAAAAACATATTCTTTTACCATTAATATTTCAGTTTCTTTTTTCTTTCTTGTTCAAGTCGGCCATAATAATTCGCTCGCGTCTGCTTTTCAAAATGGTTTTATTATAAATATTTCCCTTCGGGCCAGAATCTACATAATTTAAAGCGAGTATAACCATGTAGGTATGTATAATCCAGCTACTTAGCGATCTTCGAAATGAACTGTCAGTCACTGAAGTACCTATACAGCACAGCGCCTTTTGAATGTAGAAGTAGAACTTATACCGCATGTGGGTTGGCTGACTTTTAAGTTATGAATAAAGGTTAAAATTGCTAAAAACAATTTTATAGTGTAAAACTTTGTGTTTCCACCAGCTAACAATATTCATTTGAGAGCTTTGTAATTAGTATTGGTCTGTCGGTGATCTCAACAAACGTTCACAATATCGTTACATACAATTTTTCAAACTAAGTGTCTTTTATGATTTTTATACACCACAACAAAAATGAAAATTGCAAGTCACTGACTAATCTTAGCAAAGCACAATCTGTTAACACACTTGAGAATTAGGGTGTCAGCTAGTCAACTATTTGATCGATCACGGCAGAGGCAAGACGTTCATTGATCTAGTCTTTGCAATCAAGAACTCTCTAGTACGGTGGTACTATTAAATAATATTAAACAGTCTATCCATATAATGTATATTTTTGTTAATGAAATACTTTTCTTATTCTTATTTAGAAAGAAAGAAAAAGAGTTTATTTGTCACAAACATGGCGCATATCTTAAAATAACAGCTACAAAAAAAAAAGTACTTACGTCCTATGTAGTGTGTAAGGATAAAAAGTATGTCATACCGTTCCAGGGCTCGGTGTACCATGTGTCAAATCCGTTCAGCCATCGAGTGTGAAGAAGTAACAAAAAAACACGCTCACAACTTTCGCCTTTATAATTTTAAAGTTTTTTTTTTTTTAATGTGATGGAAAGCTGTAACAATGCCTTGGTCCTCGACTAATAAATTTAAACACCAAAAACCATATATTATGTAGTAGTGAATACCACTACAAATGCTAGAATTTAACATCAAATCAGTTCTTAGCTCTAAATGCAGAGTAGATATACTCGTAGCTCTCTGGAAGTTCTCCTCCTGTAGTAAAATAACTAGAAGTGCTAAGTTACAACTAAACACTCCTGTACGCAGCTATATCGGTCTCCCAGATAATGGTCACGCTATGGATATGTCCTGTGATAATTAAAACCACACTCACCTGAGCTCGTCTACCCATCTCGGTAGTAATAATATGACGAACGTCGAAACGTTAACGCAGTCTACGAAAACCACGGATTTTGATTGATTGAGTACAAATTTGCATCCCACTCTTAATTAACAGCGTAATGGTATGAGCAAGGACATCCTCCAGATTCGCGATAACATTTAAGTCCTCCGGGCGCTCCGCACAATGATATCAGAACGCCTCTTCTGCCCGCCGAATCCGACTCAAGAACCTCCTTTAACGTAACGTGTCCGGTGAGGACCTATGTCATGCGGAAAGTGAAGACACCCTGGCACCTATAGCCACTACTCAAAGATGGTACTTACCACCGCGATTGTGACGTGCCCAAGTTTCAAAACTCTGCGGTTTGGTTCCAAGAGCCATCCTATGTCTACTGTCTATTACTAAATTGCAAAAACTAAAGAACATAAAAGAATACTAATATAAGAAACATAAAGCCGTAGTACTTACTACGGTTCCTCGAGTTATGACTACTCCTAGCTCCTACTCCGTCATAACACACGTTAAATTATGGAAATAAAATTGTATTAAATGCGCTATTCTTATATCGCAATAAAATGCTGGGTAAGGATTCATTTTTATTACTTTTTACTATCAATCTTTTGGTATACAGTAGTTGTTTGTGAGTGATGTCGTATGTTAGGTATATGTTTGTAATGGATTTGAAGTCTGGGATATTATATCGTGTACACTTACTAATATTTTCGCGTGTTGCTCAGATATTAAAATATACCTACGCATATTTCTTATAATAATCATATAATACCGTTAACAGCAATGAAACCTTTGTAAAACCATTTCCTTCGGTACGAAGGGGGCTCGTTATTAATATAATAATAGAAATGTTTCTAATTTTGCAACAGGAAAATGGCATTTGGTAAGAATTGAGAATGAATTCAAATGTCTCTCAGCTATTACGTAATATGGACGAGTAACCAAAATGTTTCTTTACTGCGCGATATAGCACTGGCAGTGTAGGTCATCAATCTACTGCCAAGGCAGGTGACTGACCCCGCCGACCAGTAATAGAGCTGTAAGGCGGCGAATAAACGGAATAATTCGCATTGTTCTCGCCGCATACATGTAGCTGGTAATGTCGTTCCCTAGCGACCGGCGATTTCCCCTTTACTCGTAATAGTCTGTTATTTGGAAACTTCAACTTCACAATATGGACACACAAATCACTGCCACTACAAATCGTGTTCGGCAGAGGCGAAATCGTTTTGCGTGTGACGTTAATGGGATGGGAGCTATTCTTCACATCACGACTTTATTGGACGATATATCAGTAGTGAGTGTTCGACATCCAACCGGCGACAAAATACATTATGAGTTTTACATTAACTCCACGCGTAATGACAATTTCACTATTTGTAAAGCGCCTGTAGATTAGCCTCGGCGGAGTTTCTCTCAAACATTTACAAGCACCAGACTGCATGCACAAACTATTAAGAATAAGAAATAGGTCCTCCACGTTTGTGCTTATAATTAAATTGTTCAAAATCGGCGTCCTTATATTGAACTTTGTTCAACTATTTTGAAATTTTATCCGCAGTCAACCACTAATTTTATTTTCATGTGTAGGTACTCACAATACATTACTCGAAAACCCGCACGCGATTAACTGTTTTTCGTACTAGTGCGCGCCTTTGTCCCTGCCACTTTCTATTATATTTTGTTCTATCAGGCTGGCCGCTAAGCGACCTCCTCGAGTCGCACGTCAATCCCGCGAGTCGCGCGTTATCCGCTGTTTAGCACTCGGCTTCATAACACCGTCACCTACGGTTCGTGCGAATTCCGTCTCGGTCGCAATGACATGCTTTCTACACTTGAAGTATCAAAACGTACTATTAATTTCTCTTTAGTCTTTCGTCAAAAGTGAAAACAATTCACAATTTTAACGTGAATGCTCCACGCTAGCCCACAAAATTCATATTTTGCATTTTGCAGGTCACTGTCAGGTTCTATATTCACTAAAATTATTTGCGACCGCAACAAATATGATTTTACCGAGTTATAATCATCAATATATTCCTCTCATTTCAACTAGTATTTAATAAGTTTTTCATGAAATATTATTTATTATTGATACACACCTATCACAATGTTGTCTATTGTAACCCAAAGGTTGTTTGGTAAAGAATGCCTTGTTGTATTAAATTTGTCTATGTTCCATTACTATTTATATAGGGTGACTGGTAATTAGTGAACGATACTTAAACACGTGATTGTAATCATGATAACAAACAACTTTTAATATGGGACCAAACCTGGAATCGCGAAAAAAGTCAGCCAATTTAAGTACATGTTGACCACTTAGGCGAACACAAATGTACTGAGCAGCAGATTTTTTTTAGCGATTTTGGTGTTGTTCCCATAGTAAAAGTTGTTTGTTACTATGACTACAATCACGTGTTAAAGTATCGTTCACTAATTACCAGTCACCTTATATATATAAATTATAAATAAATAGGGTTAGGCGGACTGAGAGACAGATTGTAGATAATTTCTTGAAATTTGTAAGAAATTGTTATAATTTCGTAAGTAAGTACGTGTTGTGATCGAAAATCATATTTTAATGACTATAGAACCTGACGATACCTGCAAAATGCAAAAAGTTAAGAACCTTGCAGCATTAACCTTAATAGACAATCTTCAGACTTCCTTTCACCACTTCCGAGGAAAAGAAAAACTGAGATAGAAAACTCTACAGCCATTCACTAAACACTTCGAATGTTCACGATCTGTTAAGAGAAGAACGATAGCAATTTCCTTTGTTCACTGTATAATCAAAGACATGGCTTAAGTGACGCAGTTTGTCGTTACAACGAATAGCCATCATAAATTGTGATTACACTTGTTTTAGCACTTCTTAAGTGCGATTGCTTCTGCTTCCTGCATTGCAGACATTAACCTGTTCACTAAATATATTTAATACAATCAGCTCAATATCATTACATTTTCGCTGCTCAGTTTTCTTGAAACTAAACAAAGTATATTGGCCCACGAAATAAGATGTAGCATAAAAACAATATTATATTATAAAAACAAAAAATATACCCCAGAATCACTCAGTCTACTATAACTTGATTTTTTTCAAACGGTATTAAGAAATTATATCTAGACATATTGTCATCAACAGAGACTAGTACTTTAACCTCACGTAACTTTTTAAGTATAAATAGTGTGAGGTTGAGTAGGCTAATAAGATTTGTCCTGCCTTAGGAACGAAGGACCTTTTCACCATTGCAGATGCTGTGGGTGGAAGCTAAATCTGCTGGGTTTAACTCATTTAGAACGTATTTCCACTCAAATTCTTTAGTAATTTCATTAATTTTGTTTGCACGGTTACGTACAAATGTCTACAAGCCACCGTAGGCGCGGGGTCGCGGACGGCGGGCAATGGTTAGCTCGCTGTCCGTCCGTCTGGTAACGGACCGGTCCGAGCTCAGGTCGTTTACGGCGCGCACTGTTCCCGCGGGCCTCAAGGAGTTGTCAGCTAACTGTAGGGGCCCATCAGGGCCGAAGCCTACTGGGGCCAAAGGTTATGTGAAAATGTCACCCGGGGCCCTGGGACAAAGGCAATGAATGGAACAGGGTAGGTTTTTAGTCAGTAAGAGTCTGACACTATATCCTGCCCCACCCAAGGGCGGGATTTGTCATCGGATGATTTTACCTACCATAAAATAAAAAATAAAAAAGACCCTATTCTGATTTTTCAGCCACCCTCTTAATTCAACCTATTTTCAAAAATCCCTTCTTAATGCTCGCCTACGTCAAAAAAATAAGTTTTGTGCAAAATTTCAGAATCTTAGTCCCAGTAGTTTCAGCTTTGCGATATGTCAGTCAGTCAATTTTTCAAACTTGACCTGCATGATAATGTATTGCCTGCATGTGTATCTTCTTTTGACTAGACCATATCCCATTTATTTGGGGTCGCCTGCATGTATATGTCACTGGAAAATTTAAAACGCTATAAGATTGTAAAATATCACGAGAAATTGTGAACTATTTTTCCTAAATAAGACACGGTTATGTACCATTCATCATGGTTATCTATACGTGGTTTAGCGTATAGAAAGCGATTGTCTACATAATATATCGATAAATTATTATCTAATAAAGATTTGTTACAATCATACGGAGCCTGAAATTTTCCGCTGACATATTATATTTTTATTTATTACGTCTTTAATATAATACTGTTTATATTTTTGCTTTTATCATTATATTTCTATTAAGCCCTGATACAGTTTACGTTTGCTAACACTTTGTATTATATATTTTAATGTACTAAAGTGTGGAAAATTTTGTGGGTAATATATAGGTATATTAAGTTGAATGGTTACACAAAAATATTTATGCCTAATATACGTTTATTTTTAAGGTGAGAAATCATCTAAGGACTTCTCCCGCTATAGGGCTGAGCGGGGGCGTCAGACTTTTACTGACTAATATCACATCTATGTTCCTTCTTTACCTTTGCGTTCCAGGACCACGGGTCTCCCTTTCGGAAGTCACCAGTTGTCTAAAAACAAAATAGAACTTACTCTGAGATGTTGCTTACGTTGGTTGGTTGCTACCCGTGGCTCCAGTAAAGAAAAGAAAGAAAGAAAAAAAGAAAGAAAGAAAGGAAGAAAGAAAATGAATTTATTTGGTAGAGCATAAGGCATGAACACAACAAATAGGTAACACAAAAAATAATAAATTAATAAAAACAAAAATATATATATATATAATTGTATGCCTCATGGCTGCACCAAAATATGTCCAGTTCAGTAAGAATGCCAGACAACTAGTGCATGACGCTGGTTTTCAACTGACCTGTTGTTGTGACGCAACGGACGTAAAACCGTTTGGAGTGTGTGTATACTATGTATAGTACTAAAATAATATAGACCTACAAAATAGGGTTTTAATAATTTACGAAAAATGTTAACACTAAATAGGTGTAAGACAGTGTACTCGTATTTGTTTAATGTGTGAAAATATATAAATAAAAGACGAATAAAACAATAGCGAAAGAATAAAAAGAGTAATAACGGTAGAATAAAGATATAAAATGTGGGTAGGTAAATCTCGAACGAGTTAGGATGCAATCATTGTGATCACCAGTGCGTTCATAGATAATACATATAATAAAGTGCGTTGAATGCAACTGTGCGCGACGGAACGATTTTATGAACGAGGTTCCTCACCTTATCAATTATCCTCCTGCTAGTTGCAATGAAGGTGCAATAAATATAATTATATAAAACTATAATATAAGAGTTTATGCAGAGTTGTGCACAAAGTATTTTATCGATAAAGGAGGACAACAAGTACGGAAGGTAAGCGCAAATTTAATAATCGGTGTAGTTATAATCATATATGGTTGCGCCAATTTGCTATGATCCGCGATTTTGTTTTTTGTAATTTATTTTTTTGGCCTAGCAATCCTATCCCTTCCGTTTCCCTCTCCCGCACGACCTCAAGAATTGGAATGACATTACGTGTTTGAGCATCGATTGTGAATGTGACCGCTCCGCTAACATCGCCCGCTCGAAATTACAAGAAAATTGACTATTTCGTGATCCAACCATTCAAAGACTCAACAATAGTGCAGTGTAGTGCAATACAGGACCTGGCAGTGATTGAAAGTACGAAGTCGGGGTTCGCCGGCCGGCGCCACGTGGAACCTTCGAGGTCAAAAGGTCAGTGTTCCTCCCTAATACATCCATCCCATGCCAGGCACAGTACCTGCATATTGTTAACAAACCTTAGATCGCTTTTTAAACATACAGTCCACAGCTTATTCGCGCAACCATTACTTTTTGGTCCTACGAGCAGGATCGTGAATCATTTTCTTGTAATTTCGCAATATAGTATTTGTTCCATAGGGAATAAACGCAACGCGCCTGTTTACCTAGATATAATAGTAGAAAACCCGCATCTAGGCATTTAGGCAACTAAACGTTATTTCGCTCGTATAGTTAAAGAGCCATTGATAATTACGGTACCTACGCCGTCAACCGCACCGCATAATTATAGTTAGCTACGTAAATATCAGCGTAGATATAAATCGATCGCATTCTTTTTCTTGACAAAATTCATTCGGAAGTCCTACAAATTGCATGTAGGTAGACGCATTTCAAAAATACCCGTTCATTGTTGAGTGAATATTTGTAGGAAACGGATAAACCATAGATTATATACGCATATGAACGACGTGAATGATTTAATCGAGAAATTGGGTAATATTCACTCATTGATTCAGGTTATTCCGTTCGTTCGCCGTTCACTTTGTTGTTTACAATATTACCATATTGTAATCTGATAATTATCGCTTACTTAATAATTCGTTAAGTGTTTGTTTGAGTGTATAGTGTGAATATATCAAAACAAGATGTCTCTTAAGGGAACCAAGGTTAGTACTGATTTAAAGGTTCAGTTAAAGCTTTTATACGCTAAAAGCAATTTGTGATAAATCTTTGCAAACCTCGGATCTGGCGATTAGAGATGCTTTCTTGTGTTCGTTGGAAACTTTAGATAGTTTGCGCGCGGATTTTGAATCTACAATTAATAATATAAACATTTTAGAGTTGGAGTTAAATCCTGATTACTGTGTGAGTTATCAGGCATTGTCGTCCTTTGATGACTTGTATTGTCGTATCAAACGTATTGCTAGGAGTTTAGAGACTCCCCCCCCCGCGAGTGGTTTATCCAACCCTCCTCGCGAACGCCCACGATTGCCGCCAATTCAAATACCTGAATTTAATGGTGACATTCGAAATTGGAATTTATTTATAGATAGTTTCGAAAATATAATACATAGGAACACATCGCTGACAGATCACGAGAGATTGCATTATCTCGTAGAAAAATTGACCGGTAAGGCAAAGGCTGTCTGTGCTGGAATTACGTTTAGCGCTGAAAATTACACTTTAGTTTTGAACACTTTAAAAACAAAATACGAAGATAAGCGATTAGTAGCCACCGCATATTTAGATCAATTATTCGATTTGAAAAGTTTTTCCGTTTGTAACGATCATAATTTAGAGAAGTTTTTAAATATTTTCGCATCATCTGTTCGTGCAGTAAAGAACCTAAAGGTCAATGACCTCTGTGACTTTTTGTTTTTGTATATCGGTTTAAAGAAATTAGATCCTGAAACTGTTCGTCTGTTTGAAACGACTCAGCGCGGTAACGAAATACCTAAGTTCGAAGATTTAGAATCTTTTATTCGCGACCATATTAAGGTATTGCAGCGCACGTCGGCACGTCATGAAGTCACGAATAGGACAGGTTCCGATCGCCGTATAGACGCGTCATCGAAGTCAATCAAGACTGCACATACGCTAGTTAATACCGCCTCAACACCTGACTGTTCTCTGTGTAAGGGTAGCCATACACAGCTGTACAAGTGTTCGGAATTTCAGAGATTATCACCTAGTGATCGTTACAAGTTTGTCCGCACTAATAATTTGTGTTTTAATTGTCTAAGTGACAAACATCTGGTTACGTCATGTAACAGTGGTGTTAGCTGTCGTAAATGTCTAGCTAGACATCATACCTTCTTACATTTTGAGAGTAGTAAGCTGCCATCGCAGCCGCAGCCTGCGCAGACGCGCGACGCTTGTGACGCGCGGCCTGCTGCAAGTGCAAACGACGTAACATTGTGTTCGCTTTCCGCCGCTGGTACTCAAATCACTACCGTTTTACTTGCGACCGCGCAAGTTGTCATTGTAGATGCCTTTGGCAAACCGCACACCGTTCGAGCGCTACTAGATGGCGCTTCCCAGAGTAATTTTATTACTCGGGATTGTTGTCAACGCCTTGGTTTTAGTTTTAATAATTGGTCATCCCGCTCAGAAGTGAAAGGTTTTGGAGGTTTAAAGGCAACCATTCACGGTTCCATTAAAATAATATTTAGTTCACGTTTTAATCGTAATATTTCGTTTGAAATGGATTCGCTAGTCGCAGATAAGATTACGGAACGGTTGCCCACGGTACCGGTTGACACGTCCATGCTGACGGAGTTTAAGAACTTGCAGTTAGCCGACGGAAATTACGCTTTCCCTGGAGATATCGATCTATTGATCGGTGCTTCGATTCTCCCGCATCTCCAGTTATCACGTAAAATTCAAGGTCTTCCGATGTACCCCGCTCCGCACGCACTGGAAACAGTTCTCGGGTTTGTTATAGTTGGTTCCGCACCCGCTTGTTTAGATAGTTACTCGACTGTGTCGCACTGTTGCACCGTCGAGCCGCCGCTTGAGTCTACCATCCGCAAGTTCTGGGAGATTGAATAGGTCAATGTCCCGCCTATTCTCAGCCCTGAGGATCAGGTCACTGAGGAGATTTATACCCGCACGACTACTCGTGATAAAGATGGTCGTTATGTTGTCGCGCTCCCTTTCGAGGGTGATATTTTTTCGCTCGGTGGCTCCCGTGCCTCCGCAGAAAAACGCTTTCTATGCTTGGAACGTAAGATGCAGGCGTCTCCTAAGTTGAAGCAAGCCTATGATGATGTGCTGATCGAATATTTAGATAAAGTTTATATCTCATCAGCGCCTGCCGAGACTGAGGAGACACGTGATTACCCGTTTTACATCATCCCGCACCATGGAGTTGTTAGAGAAGACAAGCTTACAACTAAACTGCGTGTGGTTATGGATGGTAGCGCTAAAACTAGTACTGGCATATCGCTTAACGATATCTTGTGTTGTGGTCAGAACCTCCAGGGTAACTTATTTGAAATAATAGTAAATTTTCGCTTGTTTGCTATTGCGCTCTCTGCTGATATTCGGCAAATGTTTCTTAGTATTGGAATCAGAGAATGTGACCGTAGATTCCAACGCTTCTTGTATAGATTTTCTCCGCAGGAACCTTTGAAGGTTTACGAATTCAATCGTGTTTGTTTTGGGCTTAAGTCTAGTCCCTTTCACGCTCTTCGCACTATCAAGCAGTTGGCCGCTGACGAGGGTGACACATACCCGAAAGCAAGGGCCACTATTGAAACCGGATTGTACATGGACGATTTTGTGTACAGTGTACCTAGTGAAGCAGAGGCTATAGAGACCGCTGCTCAAGTAATCAGCCTCATGAAGTCCGGTCAATTTGATCTGGTGAAATGGACAAGCAACTCGCAAGCTACATTAGAGTCGATTCCACCGTCACACCGGTTGACTTCGGTAAAGGAATTCGATGATAGTGATTCGCATAAGATCCTTGGTTTAAGTTGGTCACCCGCAACTGATATGTTCAGTCTTAAAATTAGCTCGACTCCGCCAACTTGTACCAAACGCGTTATCCTAGCATGTGTAGCTCGGATATGGGATATAATGGGTTTTGTAGCTCCTGTCGTTTTGTATGCAAAGCTGCTTATAAAAGAGCTTTGGCTTTCCAACTGTGATTGGGACGACACCGCTCCTGACAGTGTTGCTAAGTTGTGGGCTCGCTATAGGAAAGAGCTTCCAATGCTCGATCAGATACAGATTCCTCGCCATGTTGGTATAGTACCAGACACTGTTGTTAATGTGGTGTTTTTGGGGGATGAACTGCTCGCGTCCGTAGGATTTACTTAGTACTGACCACCCTACACGTGTCCCCTGGGTAGTGCTAAACGAGCAGGAAATGCGGTGGTAGGCCATAGCATCGGCTGCCGGCTTCAAAGTTACCACCCACCAGACAAAGCCATGCCGCCAAGCGATCCGTCGTGTTCCGGCATGATGTTTGGTGAAGCCGTACGGTGGAAGTTGGGTCTGAGCAGTTGTGTTGCGATGTATAACGGGTATGATGCACCAGCTGTTGTTGCGTCGGACGCTTGATCGTGGAGGGTAGCGGGATCCGAAGCACGGTGCTCCGCTGGCCGACCGCAGGTAGTTGGGGGCCCAAGTAGTGTGCCAGCCACACATGAAAGGCTGCCCCGCCAACTGCGAAAAATCCCAGGGTGGCCCCATCGTGCCGGTTGGCGACCGGATGAGAGGACCCGATGGCGATCCCTGGGGGGGTTCGGGCGTCCCCGCAGTCTCCAGATTAACCTTCCATTGGCGCGGCAACTCTGGTTGTGTTGTTGGGTTTAACATCGCATCACCTCGCTCAACTGCCATCTTCCATCAACCCTATTCACTCCATCATAAAAATATTATGAAACGTAAAAAGAAAAGTAAGTGTGTACAGCGGATGCACGTCCTCTCTTTCAAAGTGCACCTCTCTAATATTCGAGGACTGCACTCCAATCTCGATGCGGTCCACCACCATCTAGAGACTGACAAGCCACACTTGCTTTTCTTGACGGAGACTCAGATTAGATGTCCGTCAGATGCGGCGTACCTCAACTACCCGGGATACTCATTGGAGCATCATTTTCTGCAGCGTGCCGGGGTCTGTGTGTACGTCCGTAATGACATCTGCTGTCAGCGTCTCCGTCACCTTGAAGACCCAAATTTTTCCACGCTATGGCTGTTGGTGGACACTGGTATGGACAAAATCGTCTATGCCTGTGTCTACCGATCGCACAGCGGTGATCAGGAGACGACTCGAATGTTTGACCAGCTCAGTGAAGCTGCCGATAAGGCTCTGCATCGGCACCCTGATGCGCAGCTTGTCGCTCTGGGGGACTTTAACGCCTGCCACCAAGACTGGCTTTTCCCATACCAGAGGACCGACCACGCTGGAAGAGAAGCGCGAAACTTTGCGGTATCGTTGGGCCTTTCCCAGCTGGTGAAGCAAGCGACCAGGGTGCCTGATGTAGTTGGTCATACTGCCAATTGTCTGGACCTTCTGCTGACCACCGATCCGGACAGATGTATCGTAACAGTTTCTTCACCACTTGGAACATCAGATCACTGTCTGGTGAAGTCTGTATCGTCCTTCTCCCCACCTGACTGTGAGTCTGGCGGTGAACGGCGGATGTGGCGTTACAAGTCGGCAGATTGGGATGAGATGCGGCACTTCTTTGCGTCTTATCCTTGGCAGCAGGTTTGCTTCTCTTCTGAAAATCCGTCGAGCTGTGCAGATGCCGTATCCGATGTGATACGTCAAGCTATGGAGTATTTCATCCCTTATAGCGACGTACCCATCGGTGGCTCAGTTCACCCATGGTTCAGCGCCGATTGCATAAAAGCTGAAGAGCTTAAGCATTCGGCGTTTCTCACCTGGGTTGATGCTCGTGACCGCAAAGCTCCGGATCTGAGTTCAAAGAAGAGAGCCTTCAACCAAGCTGCCAAGTCCTACAAAAAGGCACTAAGGAAGGCTCGTTTTGACCGCATTACTCATATTGGCACAAAGCTCTCTGCACAGCCATCCGGTAGCAGAGCTTTTTGGTCCCTTGCCAAGTCGGTCGAAGCGAACTTCTGTCGGCCCACACTGCCTCCGCTGGTTAAGCCTGATGGAACACTGGCTCACACCGCGAGAGAGAAAGCAGGTCTCTTTGCATCTCTATTCGCCCATAATTCTCGTCTTGACACTTGTGGTGCCACTCCACCGACTCTGCCTTTCTGCGACACCTCGATGCCCGAAATTCGCATAAGGAACAATGAAGTTCTGAGAGCACTGTGTCGTCTAGACGTGAATAAAGCTAGTGGACCAGATGGTATACCAGCGATAGTTCTCAAGGCTTGTGCGCCCGAGTTGTCTCCTGTATTGACTCGCTTGTATCGCCTCTCATTTAGGACTGGAATAGTGCCCAAGTCCTGGAAGCTTGCCAATGTACAACCCGTGCCCAAAAAGGGCAGTCGTGCCGATCCTAACAACTATCGGCCGATTTCGGTAACCTCCATACTCTGCAAGATTATGGAGCGTGTATTGAACTCGCGCCTCATGGCATACCTGGAAGGTAACGATCTCCTCAGTGACCGACAGTACGGGTTTCGCCGCAATCGATCTACTGGGGACCTACTAGTTTATGCCACCCACTTGTGGGGCGAGGCCCTCGAGAGGAATGGGGAAGCGATTGCGGTTTCTCTAGACGTCTCGAAGGCCTTCGACAGGGTATGGCACGCTAGCCTTTTGAGTAAGCTTCCAGCGTACGGCATTTCCCCTGGCCTGATTAGTTGGGTAAAAGACTTCCTGAGTGAACGGTCTCTCCGAGTTGTTGTCAACGGATGCTCATCAGAGCCCATGACGACTAATGCCGGAGTTCCTCAGGGGTCTGTTCTCTCTGCAACTCTCTTCCTCCTGCATATCAACGATCTGCTGATGCCCGGTATCTATGGGTATGCAGATGATAGCACAGTTGTAGACAGATACCTGCCAACTCCTCGGGCTAGTAAAGAGCTGGTCCAGGCTGAAAGGGAGGCTATGGTGGAGCGGACGAATGCTTCACTTCAGGCAGTCTCCAAATGGGGCGAAGCCAATATTGTGGGATTCAACGCCACCAAAACACAAGCGTGTCTGTTCACCGCCAAAAGGAGCCCGTTCACCTTGGCTCCTGCTTTCCGGAATGTATCCCTGGAGTGCACCGACCGCCTTCAGCTCTTGGGGGTAGAAATTTCCTCAGACCTCAACTTTGGGCGGTTCATTGAGTCCAAAGCTAAGGTAGCTGCTAGGAAACTCGGCGTTCTAGCAAAAGTCCGGCGGTACTTCACACCGGAACAGCTTCTAATCTTATACAAAGCACAAGTCCGTTCGTGTGTGGAGTACTGCAGCCACATATGGGCTGGTGCTGCAAAATGCCACCTAGCAGCTTTGGACTCGGTGGAAAGGCGTGCGAAGAGGCTAATTGGTGATCCAGACTTGGTTAAGTCCAATCTACAAAGCCTCGAGCACAGGCGTAGAGTAGCCAGCCTTTCGGTGTTTTACAGGATGCATTTTGGAGAGTGTGCGCGGGAATTGCATGACTTGATACCGCCATCTCCTTTCTACCATCGAACAACCCGGCGTACGGCGAATATCCACCCCTACGTTGTTGAAACTTCCACGATCCGGACTAAGCGTTTTGCCTCGTCGTTTATACCGCGTACATCGAGGGACTGGAACAATTTGCCTGCTGCGGTTTTCCCGGCCAATTATAATTTAGGCGTCTTCAAGGCTAGAGTGAATAGGCTCTTAATAAACTAGTGCGCTTTACCATCGACGATTGCATCACTGCTTACCATCAGGTAGGATTGCAGTCAAGTGCTAGTATATAAAATATAAAAAAAAAAAAAAAAAAATGGTAGGTTTCGCAGACGCCAGTGAGAGGGCTTACGGGGGAGTGGTTTACTTTCAGGTCCAAAATGGCGATAACATTTCAGTTTTCCTCATTAGCGCAAAATCAAAGGTATCTCCTCGTAAGGTTGCCTCTCTTGCTCGTCTCGAACTCTGCGCTATTCTTATGTTGGTTCAATTGATTACATCTATAGTCAAAACTTGTCGTCCTCGCATTAATATAGAGAGAATTGTAGCGTTTTCAGACTCAACCGTTGCTCTATGTTGGGCCCACTCTTCACCCCATCGATGGGGCACGTTTGTCGCAAATAGGGTGGCTAAGATTCAAGCTGAATTGTCACCGGAAAATATATTCCATGTCGCTGGAACAGAAAACCCAGCTGATTGTCTCTCACGTGGTTTGCTTCCTGCGCAAATTTTAGATCATCCGCTTTGGTTTTGTGGCCCTCCCTGGCTTCATACCACTCCTAACGAGTGGCCAAGTGCTCCGTTTAACCCCGCTACTGTTTCAGAGCCACCCGAGGAGAAGAAACATAATAATAATAATAATAATAATAATAATAATTTATTGACACACACACAAGTTAGTGAGAAAATAAAGGAATAAACAATTAGAATAAGACAGATAGTACAATATAGAAGTGGCCGTGGGCCCCAAACTAGGCGTAGCCTGTATCTTGGTGGCCCAGACATACGCTTGTAGTATCAGTTCCGCGTGAAGAGTCAGTTGTTTTGTTGTTGTCTAATCGAGTCTCGTCTTGGTCGAGACTATTACGCTGTGTAGTTTACGTCCTAAGATTTTTGAGATTATTACCATCGCGTGGTTCTATAATCGCAGCTGATTTGGATAGAGCTGAATCAGTTGTACTTCGAGAGTAGCAGAAATTTTATTTTTCAATAGAATTTCGTAGTTTAGAATCACATAAACCTTGTAGTCGCGCACTTCAACATTTGAAACCATTTTTGCAAGACGGACTCATTCTATCCCTTCCGTTTCCCTCTCCCGCACGACCTCAAGAATTGGAATGACATTACGTGTTTGAGCATCGATTGTGAATGTGACCGCTCCGCTAACATCGCCCGCTCGAAATTACAAGAAAATTGACTATTTCGTGATCCAACCATTCAAAGACTCAACAATAGTGCAGTGTAGTGCAATACAGGACCTGGCAGTGATTGAAAGTACGAAGTCGGGGTTCGCCGGCCGGCGCCACGTGGAACCTTCGAGGTCAAAAGGTCAGTGTTCCTCCCTAATACATCCATCCCATGCCAGGCACAGTACCTGCATATTGTTAACAAACCTTAGATCGCTTTTTAAACATACAGTCCACAGCTTATTCGCGCAACCAATATAGAATAATGTATTGAGGAACGATGTCATTTAATTTTGTGGTACATTTTTTAATTGTCTATTTGAATTTACAGTAATGTCTGATAGCTCACCCTGAGGCTCATACACTGCCAAGTTCCCTGTAAAAGGGGATCAAGAGGCGCCATCCCGATACCGCGCGTTCGTCGCAAGCAAGTCGGCCAGAAACAATAGGTACGTTGAAAAGCAAACGATTTGAATACTATAAAGTTGAAAATAGTGAAGTAATGTGCTGCTTTGTATTTTATAGGTCTCGAACGATAGAACGCACTAGTGTCGTAGACAACGGGCTGTAGGAGACGGAACCCGAGCAAGCGGCGCTATCGTGAGCAACTTCCACCATTATGTAACAGTACCTAATTAATTCTGCCTACCTTTAACACTAAACAATGCAAATACCAGTAGGCTTCGTTCCTGCTGGGCACCTACACTTTGCTGACATCTCCAAGTCGATCCCATAGCTCCAGATGCCTAATACACTACTGTTTGTTTTCCCAAATACAATAAATAAATATCCCATAAAAGTGTAGTTATCTGAATAAAAACCAGCCTATATGTAGGATTTGAATGAAATTCGGTTCAGAATAGGCAGAACACATTCGGTATTAAAATTCATGTAGATTTCATTCAAATCTGTTCAACAGATACGGTCCAATTGAGTAACAAACATGCATTCAAACTAGCCGTATAATAATATTAGTCGGAGTGTAATTGTATTTGCAATGCAGTGAGAGAAAATCTCCATTTGATGTCCCACCATATTTGAGATTGAATTTTCCAAAAGGCATTTCACATTTACATAATAGACCCATGTAACCACGTGAGCTTAGCTTTAGCAAAGGACCGGATTCCGCTCTTACGCAGGCTTTAGCCATGGTTTTAGGTGTTCAAACTTAGTTAGGTTAACTGTTGTAATCAACACACATCCGAGTGGGTTCGCTCGGTTAGGAAGTCATGCGAACAATTACGAAACAGTGAACTTTACTTATCACAAATTCTAATCAAGTAACGTATCCAATTTTTTTTATTATATAAATCATTTAATAACTGCTCCTAATGTGGGTAGACCGATATCGGATAGGAGTATCAGACTTTTACTTACTCAAACTCGTTTACCCTTTGCTTTCTATAGCCGCGGCGAATTTATCTTTCAAATTAATTAACGTATCCGAAAATTAATTTGGGTTGAACATACATACATAGAAGATCATCACACTAATATTAAGATGAAAGTATATGAGTGCATATGTGTATCTTTATTACTTCTTCAAGCTTGAACAGCTGAACGGATGTCGATGAAACTTGGTGCACGAGTAGACAATGTCCTAAAAGCTATTCGAAACCTTGGATTATGGACTACGCGTAGGAATATGCTAAAATAGGATACTTTTATCGAGAGAGTATTTTCTTTTTGGATTTTTTTTTCTATCACACGGGTGAAATCGTTGGCAGCTAGTAATCCAATAATACGAACACACTCATTGTTTGGTTAAGTAAGTTTTCACGGCTTTTCGCTTCACTCGCCAGCGCAGCCAACGCTGAACCGTTCGGCTATCGCCGCATAATAAATGATTCCAGGCATGCAAGCTCCGCTTCGGTAAAAACTGCCTCAAATACCTTCACGAAATAAACGTGTTAATGCGATCTCGATACAGCAATTTCAATTTAATTAAACTTTAATTTAATTAATTGGGATCGCTTTATAGATGATCGTTTACGTTCCTATCATTACTTTGTAAGCTCATCAGTATAAACACACGGTAAACCAGCGTTAATTACACATTTTAAATAAATGCGATGCATTTCATAAAAAAAGATTTTATGGATAACTAACTTGTGTCAGCGACGTTACACCAATTTCTGAAAGGAAGGTTCGGCCCCTGTATGTAGGGCTAAGAAGAAACGGGGTTGGTTTTTTAGTCGGTAAATGTCTGACACTATCTCCCACTCCGCCCAAGGGCGGGAGATGTCATTGGATGATTTTAACCCTCCAAAAAAAATAGAAAAAATCCCGCGTGAAAAGTATCATATGTTTTCTTCCAGGTTATGTGCTCTGCAAAATTTCATTTAAATTAGTTAAGCCGTTTAAGCGTAAAGAATTAACAAACGTACACACACACACACTTACATACTTTTTTTTTTTTTTTTTTTTTTTTTTTTTTTTTTTTTTTTTTTTTTTTTTTTTTTTTTTTCTCCGTGGGTAGTTGTAAAGGTGCACAAATAAAAATTAGCTCTTCTTAATTTAAATCAATTTAATAATATTAAAACTGTTTTAATAAGTATTTATGCAATATTTTAAAAGTTAACCTTTTGTACCTGCTGGTGTAGCGTTATCTTCCTATAAACTTTACTCTACAATTCACTTCACTTCAACATCATGGAATCACTAACAAGCACATTGACAGAGCTCAAGGAATTGTTCAACGCAAGAATGTCTATCTTCGAAGAAGAATTGCAAAAAACGCCACAATCGCCTATCACAGCTTCTGGCCTGGCAACAGAGTTCACAATGTTCCGGAAATTTGTCACACAGGCTCTCAATAGTCTTCAGCAGCAGGTGGGATTACTTTCACGGAGTATCGACCAAATGGAGATGCGTGGGCGAAGAAAGATCCTGCTGCTACATGGAGTTGATGAAGGGCAGAAGGAGGATACACCGAAGGTGATCGCTGAGGTGGTCCGTAGTAAGCTGCAGTTGAACGACTTCACTGTTACTGACATTAGCCGATGTCACAGGATGGGGCGAGCTGTGGCAAGTAAAACCAGGCCTATTCTGTTTAAAGTTAGCAGTCAAGCAACCCGTGACAAGATCTGGTTTTCGAAAGCCAAATTAAAGGGCTCTGGCATCACTATGTCTGAGTTCCTCACTAAGGCACGGCACGATGTGTTCTTGGCTGCTAGGGAAAGATGCGGCGTATCCAGGAGCTGGACTAAGGCGGGCTGCGTGTATGTCCTTGACTCTAATGATAAGCGGTATCGTATTGAGTCTCTCGCCGAGTTGGACAAGATTGCGCCACTTCAACTGGTTGCCAAAGAGCTCGAACAGTGCGATCCTAAGTCTTTGCCGGTGCCTGCTGCTGCTGCTGCTGCTGCTGCTGTGAAAACTGCGAGGCTGAAACGTACTGCGGCCGTAAAAAAGTGATTTATGTTTTTGTGATGTTTTATTCAATGTCTGGGTAATGTTGACTGTTTTGTTACCTTCACTTTTTTTTCTTTTTTTTTTTATTATGTGTTTTAAGTTTGTTTTGACGTGACGCTTCACAAATTGTTATAGAATGTCACTGTCACTAGTAGTCAACAATTATTTTTCATGTTTTTATATTTGCCCTCAAGGAAGGCTAAAGTCTTTTGATCATATTGCCTAATCTTATAGCAGAGAATAACGTTAGAGCGTTCCGTTTTAGGTGGCAGTGCATAGTTAGCGGTCTATATATATATTATTATTTTTTTGTGTTTCCATTTCCATTAAGATATACTTTATATATATAATATGGTTACTCGGGCAACATGTAATGTTAATTTTTTTTTATTTTATGTTTTTAAATTTTGTAACGCAACCGGCAGGTAAACCAAATTATTTGGTGTAATTAAATAATTATTTTTAGTTAGGATTTTATATATTATATATATTTTATATGTCTTTCGATAACAGCAGTGACAATAATAGTTTTTTATCTTTAACAAGCAGTGTTGACAGTTTTGTCAGTATTCCGTCTCTTGCAGACAGTCTTACAGCGCAGTTTTCTGATGTTCCTAATAATTTTAACGTTATTCATATTAACGCCCAGAGTATTCCGGCTCATTTCCACGATATGCTGGCAAGTTTTGACTGTAAAAACATTCATGCTATTCTTGTTTCCGAGTCCTGGCTTAAACCCTGTTTGCCTTCTACTAGCTATTCTCTTCCTGGCTTTGTATTAATAAGAAACGATCGTGCTGTTGGTGGTGGTGGCGGTGTTGCCATATATCTCCGTGCACATATTCCCTACTCTGTTGTTAATGTGTCGGCACAGCCTCCGCCATCAAACGCTGGTGAACACCTCTTTCTCGAAGTCGAACTAAATCACTCGAAATTACTTCTTGGTGTATATTACTGTCCCTCTCTACGTATTAATTTCTTTTCTTCCTTTGAAAAACTCTTAGAAGTCCTGATCCCTTCTTACAGTCATAGCATAATCATGGGTGATTTTAATACTTGTCTCCTAAAAAAAGATCATCGCTCGTTTTCTCTGACTAATATTTCAGCTTCTTATAATCTTTCCATTCTTCCACTTAGTGCAACTCACCATTTTCCAAACTCTACACCTTCACTTCTTGACTTGATTTTTGTCTCCTCACCTGATCGCGTCGCTAAGCATGGCCAATGCTCAGCCGATGCGTTTTCCTACCACGACCTGGTTTTTCTATCTTATAAAATGCGACCACCTAAGGCTAAAGCCAAAATTCTCATGCAACGCAATTTTGGTGGTATGAACCATGACATTCTGTGCGAGGATGCCAGCAATATTGATTGGTCTACTCTGTTTGCCTCTACGTCGGTTGATGAGAAAGTCAATATTTTCACGACTAAACTTCTTGAGCTTTATGATGTTCATGCTCCCGTTCGTACAGTTAGAGTCAAACATTTGCCGGCGCCGTGGCTGACAGATGAGATCAAAAAATTGTTGAACAAAAAAGCGGTAGCCAAGTCTAAATTTAAGCGGCAGCCAAGTGATGCTAATAGGGAAAAATATGCCTCAATTCGCAATCTCTGTAATAAGGTGTGTAGGAATGCTAATCGCCAACACATTCATAATTCCGTCCAAAATGGGGACGCTTCCAAAGTTTGGAATTTTCTAAGAACTCTGGGGGTCGGCAAAACCCGACAACAGTCAACTCCTAAAGATTTAGACATCGATGCAATGAATAATCATTTTACAGCTTCGTCTAATTTTGATAGGACCGTGAAATTTAATACATTGGATCATCTTTCTTCTCTTCCGACTCCCAGTTATTCTCCATTTATTTTTAGTCAATTCTCCGCATGTGATGTTAAGAAGAGCATTCTATCAATTACTTCCAATGCTGTAGGTACCGACTGTATCAGCCGTAAAATGTTACTACCGGTGCTGGACGTAATCCTTCCCGTAATTAGCCACATCCTCAACTTTTCTGCGTCTAGTGGAGTCTTTCCATGTTCATGGAAAGATGCACAAATTATTCCTTTACCAAAAAAATCCAATCCCACATCCTTTTCTGAATACCGTCCAATATCCGTTCTACCTTTCCTTTCCAAAGTCCTCGAACGGTTAATCCACGACCAATTTAGTACTTTCCTTTACAAACATAGCCTCCTTAATCCCTTTCAGTCCGGCTTCCGACCTGGTCATAGCACGACTACAGCCCTTCTTAATATTACGGATGATATTAGATCAGCCTTGGAAAAAAGTAATCTAACGGTTTTAGCATTGCTGGATTTCAGTAATGCCTTTAATACTGTTGATTACGATGTATTGCTTGGTATTCTACGCTCTCTTAATATATCTCCATCGGTGATTGACTGGTTTCGTA
Organism: Leucania comma; assembly: GCA_958295575.1. NCBI lineage: Eukaryota > Metazoa > Arthropoda > Insecta > Lepidoptera > Noctuidae > Leucania > Leucania comma. The sequence goes on along the minus strand of OY282476.1, from coordinate 10,415,963 downwards.
GTTACCTGCTCGGTCGCCGGCAACGTATTTGCATCGGAGAGTCCTTGTCTTCCTGGTGTGGTACTACTGCCGGGGTGCCGCAGGGTGGCGTGTTATCCCCTTTACTTTTCGCAGTTTTTATAAACTCAATTTCCGATGAACTAATTTCTTCCTACCATCTGTATGCAGACGATCTTCAAATTTACTCGTGGGCACCTCTTAATAATCTGTCTGAGGCTATCATCACTATCAACCGTGATTTGGCCCGCATATGCGATTGGAGCAAGAAGTATGGTCTTACGGTCAACCCTACAAAGACACAGGTGATAGTGGTGGGCAGTCCTAGGATGGTTTCTAAGATCGACTGGTCGACTCTTCCCCAAGTTACTTTTGACAATTCCACGATTCCCTTTAGTGATAAAGTTAAAAACTTGGGGATATTTATTGATAAGAACTTTTCTTGGACTGCCCAGCTACAAGAAGTCAGCCGTAAGTTATTTGCATCTGCTGCATCTTTGAGAAGACTCCGAAATTTTCTGCCGACTGCCACCAAGATTGCGCTTGCACAGTCACTTCTTCTTCCCATCCTTGATTATGCTGATGCCAGCTATCTTGATCTCACTCAGGAACAACTGGATAAACTTGAGCGGCTTCAAAATTTTTGTATAAGATTCATATTTGGTTTACGCAAATATGACCACGTTTCCGAATTCCGTGTGAAGCTCAAGTGGTTGCCAATTCGCCTTCGCCGGAATGCTCATATACTTTCCCTTCTTTATAATATTCTCTTTTCCCCTTTTTCGCCCCTTTACCTTAAAAAACGTTTTGAATTTCTCTGCAATTCTCACTCTAAGTTTCTCAGGTCGTCAGAGAACTTGCGACTTAAAATGCCAATACATTCCACGACTTTCTTTGACAAATCATTTACTGTTCAAGCTGCTCGTCTGTGGAATGAATTGCCAGACACAATTAAACGCGCTCAATCATTGCCTGTTTTTAAAAGACTCGTTAGGGAACATTACCTGTCGCTGTGAATGTTGTTAGTCGTCATGTTTTATGTATTGTTCAATATGTATGTATTTATTATAAAATATATGTATATATCTATGTATCTATTGTAATATAAATATGTATATCACTGTTATTGTCACACCAATGACAGCCCCATTTCTTGTCCAGGCAATTACTGTCCATCCCAGGTTGCCTGGTAGAGATCGCAGAGTGCGATAAGGCCGCCCATTGTATATGTGTGTTTTAGTTTTAATTCCTTGTTTTTGTTCATGTTATGGTGTACAATAAAGCATATAATAAATAAATAAATAAATAAATAAATACTTTCGCCTATATAAACTAATGTGATTAGCTACTGCCAGCGGCTTCGCCTGAGTGTCATAAGAAAATTTCTTCAAGGGATTATACTCCCAGGATAAAAAGGATCATGCGCTATTCCAGGTCATGGTCTACCCGTGTACCAAATTTCATCGAAATCCGATCGAGCGTGAAGAAATACTTACACACAAAATATCACCTTCATAATTTTATATATTTGTGTGATGTCGCCTCTACGAGATGCCAGTAAAATGTATGGGGTCAATGCTACTAAGTCAGGCATTGTTCGAAAGAACTACTGCTGCCCTGGAAAACAAAAAGCAACTGAAGAAACACCAATTGGTTTCCAAAATTCATTAAAAATCTAACTCTGACTCCTCCTCGCCCCACCTAGAGCCGGAATAGTACATTTTGATACAAGTGGAGAAAGTTAGTCATTGCAGCCGAGGTGAAAGTTTGCCTGTACGTCTCGGGTGAAAGACGTACAGGCGAGGGTATTATCGAGCCGAGTGCTGCAGTGACAAATCGTCGTTTGATACAAATGACGGTTTTCAATTTTCGATTTTTTTGTCGATTTTTTTTTAACTTACGAAGAAAGACGACGAAAAATCTACCAATTAAATCTATCTTCTATCCGAAAATTACGACGCATTTTTGTTCATTTTACTTGTTGTTGAACCTAATCGTAGTGCGATAAGAGTGAGTCAGTTTTCGAGGAAACGTACAGAAATAGGACATTTTGATTCAAGTGCAGAAAGCTTGTCATTGCGACCTAAGCGGAATTTGCACGAGCTGTGGGCAAGGGCTGCTGTGACAAATCTGCACGTGTGTCAAACGACGTTGTTGAATACACTTACAGCTCATTGGTATTAACCCACCCCTCATAGGAGTCGACGTGCGCCCAGCCTGATACGATAACAATTTTATTACAATAAAATTGTGGCGAGGTCGAGCATGCGCACTTTTCTGCACTAGTGCAGATAACATTCAATTGTATGCAAAAGCGGTGTTATAAAAATGGGTTTATGAGTAAGTGTATTGAAAAATTATTTGATGATTACGCACATCCAAAAAAAAATTGTTTCACTAAAAGGTATTGATGAATACCTAGAAAAGTAATTACCGAATATTGCTGTTTCAAAATAAACTTTATTAAAATAAACACTGGTTATTTTTCAATATGTCTAACAAAAACTTTAAAGTCCATAAAGCAATCAGAAAACCATACTGGTAGAGGCGATTTTTTTTTTCAATTCGTACCATTTCATTTAATTAATTACTAATTCCACACAATATTAATCAATTTTTATATCAGTAGTGGATAAAATTATTCTGTGATCCAAACATTAAATTAAAACACTAACAGTCATCTTCATACATCTAAATTTACACTAATTTAAATTTACTTTAAAGCATTTAGTTATATATCGTTTTCAATCTGGCTGTCCTACTTGTAATACGGCGGGTTATACTAGTTGGCTGCAACAGCACTAAGGATACCAAAATGCCCATATTGAATCAATATAATATACCTATGAAAAAGGCATTTTTAAAACGGTTTACTGTGCTCCGTGATAGCTTCAGATTGACTTGGAATAAAAAATTCAAATAAACTTTATATTACAATAGAATTAACTTTATTCTTTTTTCGAAATTAATTATTTATTGGTTTCTTTGTGTGTTACATTTTCTGTTATATTGCAATATTTATAACCACTTTTGTATGAAATCTAAAAAATCTCGTACTATTTTGGAATAAGAGTGATGAATATGAATAATTTCATAGAAAAAGTGTATTATATTGATGCTGTTTGTGAAAATAATGAGGGTGTAATAGGTTGAACAATACAGGTCTGCAAGCCCCGTTTCAGCATAACGGCATAACGTTATTTTGAAACTATGTAAACATGCCAGTATGCTGAAAACACCGATCGTATGACCACAGCCATCGTGGGTATTGGCTGTTAATAATCGATTTCTGTTGTGTATCTCCAAAGATCTTCATCAGATCCTAATACACAACGCGTATCGTTCCACGCGCGCCTCAAATAGATGTCAGCAAACCGTCTGGGGCCATGGGTTATGTGAAAGTGAACCCCGGGGCCCTGAAACGAAGGCAAAAAAGGAACGGGAGTGGGTTTTTTATCAGTAAAAGTCTGACACTATCACCCGCTTCGCCCAAAGGCGAGATTTCATTAGATGATTTTCCGACCTAAAAAAAAATCAGATCCTAATATAGGTACACCAAAACCTTTCCTGAAAAAACTAGGCATTGAAAAAACCCACCGAAATCGGATCAGTAGTAAATGAGAAAATCATGGACATACAAACATACATCTATAAATACGGGTCAAAACAAAAAGTCGGTTACAAATCAGCTCAAGTAGTCAAACAATTTAAAACAAAAAAATAGCAATCCACTGCACGTATCCGAATAAGTGGCTCGTGAAATTCAGGTAATTCTAAACTAGCCATGAACCGCGGAACGTTGTGCAAAAGTTATCCGGCCCGGTTGCACGGACGATTTAGTCGCGGTTTTATGATAAAATTATTCTTCAGTCCAATGCGCCACGGGTTATCAAGTATACTACTTACAATGTACATTTTATTAGCGGTTTATTGAGAGGATTCTTTTTTCATTCTGTTTCAGGACTTTTTAGGTTTACGTACCTAAAAAGGAAAAAATTGAATCCTTATAGGATCAGTTTGTGGTCCGTCTGTCTGTCTGACTGTCAAGATCAAAGGTTTATCTCGGAAATGCGTGGAGGTATCGAGTTGAAATTTAAACCATATACGCTGGTTTGCGGTCCCTTGAAGCTGTGAAAAAAACCAAACTTCTAAGATAACGAAAAAAGAAGTACATCGCAAAAAAACGCATATTTTGACATTCTCAAGGGAATCAATATTCATAGGATACTTCCCGTTGACCTAGAATCCTGAAATTTGGCATAGAGCAAGGTGTTATAGCACAAGTATAGGAAAAAATCTGAAAACTGAAAATTTATAGTCGCGTCACGAAAAAAAAAATTGCTTCGAAAAAATCTTCGAGACTCGATTCGGGAATTTATCTATTTATACACCTAAGTTAGTTAGTACGGATCCCTCAGTGTGCGAGTCTGACTCGCATTTGCCCACTTTTTAGTATTTGCTTGCGAGACGCAGTCATTATAGCTATTTTTTTTTTTTTTTATAATACGGCAGTTTTAAGTAAATCTCACTAAAGCGTAATTTAGACGGTACGAGTTTCTCGAACGTTTTGTTCGAGAAAATCGTACGCAATAATCGTAAGCAATAATCGCCATGACATTATCGTATCAAAGTGTTTAGACACAGGTAAGAAATAAATTCGAGTCGAGAAACTCGAACCGTCTAGGTATGAATGTTTAGACGGAGATGCTTTTTTGTTCTTACGATTATCGTACGTTCGAGACGAGAAACTCGCACCACCTGGGTATGTGTTTAGACGATGACATTTTTTCTATGCTCTTACGATTCTCGTATGTTCGAGGCGAGAAACTCGTACCGTCTAAATTGCGCTTAATTATTTTGTTTCTCATCTCGTTTATCTATGGACCTTTGGAAGGCGTACGAGGGCACGAAGCCAACTCGCAGAGGTCACTTAGACACTTTTCGTATACTTGGAAAATTATTTTACATACTACCTAATTGCATGGTTTGAACAGACGTTCCTATAGATCTTCAGAATGTATATGTATCATGCTATATTTAAGCTTATGTGTATGACCAAATGCAAAGCTGTTTATTTATTTTAAAAACTTTTATGCACATAACACTGTAAAAACGCGGACTTAATGCCTTAGGCATTTTCTACCAGTTGACCTTAATACTCAAAGAAGTCTTTATATAGTTTTTTTTTTATGTGGAAAATCATACAATGACATCTTCCACCCTTGGGCGAAGCGGAAGATAGTGTCAGGCTTTCACTGGCTAAAAAATCCACCCCGTTCTTTCGTTGCCTTTCATACCAGGGCCGAGCCTTCCTTTCAGAAACAGACCCTTGGCCCCAGTAGGCTTTGACCCTGCTGACTCCCTACGGTTTACTGACAACTCCTTAAGGCGCTCGTGGAATAGTACGCACCGCCGATTTGACTGACTTGGGCTTGGTCCGGACGGTCGGACAGCGAGCTACTCATTGCTCACCGGCCGCAAGCCCACGCCTACGGTGGCCGGGAATCGGGATCGGGATCCCTGCAGTGGCTGGAGCGTGAGGTCCGTTGCCTCACGCGTGCGGCCTCCACCTTTCCAACCATGTCTCAAAGAGGGGACTTACCGCTATAATTTTGGCGTGCCCAGCGCTGGATTGCGACGGACGCTGTCGCCATTTCACCATAGTATCACGCCGGAACTCTGTCCGCCATGCCGCCACTTGTCGTGGAAGTTTCGCCCGGTGTTGTTCGCAAATCGTGCATGCGTGCAAGAACTGTTGCCTCCAGATCCTATGGTAGCAGGCCAGCAAGGAGGCTCGCGGGAAACCTTACGGTATCCCCACACCATCCATATGGCCATGACCTTCTGGCACGTGTTCAGCTGAGCCTTCGGTTTCTTCTTCAGCGATGGCGCCCACACCGGCGCCCCCTAAAATGAATAGTAACGTATTCAGTGAAAAATATTTGGAAAAGCTTCCTGGAAAATCGCGAAATAAACATAAATCCATGAGATTATAGGATGAACTCAGGACAACGTCTGTTGGCTTAGTTATGCCATCTCTACTAAAAATCCATAAGCTTGTTTTTTATGGAAGGATTGAACAAACATAGTTTATTTTTAAGATGAGAAATAATTAAATAACTGCTCCCGCTCTGAGTGGAACGAGCGGGGCTGTCAGACTTTAACTGACTAAAACCCTGTGTTTCTTCAGTGGCCCTTGGCATTCTAGGACCACGGTTATTCTCTCAAACATTCCCGCAATCCTATCATCATACTGCTTATCTTAATAATTCTCACTCAAACTAAAATAAGCGAGACAATTTTTCTACCATAAAAAAGCATGACCTTTTCATTTATAAAAGACAATTCAAGTTATACCAGCGCTGCTCCATTCCCCATTTGTAGCGCTCTGCATTTGTTTTTTGCATTTTTGAATCGCTTTGGAATCCAATTGGAACCTCGGGTGAATATTCGGATATACGATGTGGTCTGTAGAATTGTTATACACCTACACTTATCGAAATAATCGGTTCTATTTTTATCTTAATAAAGCTTTCATAGAATACAGTACCAAAGTATAAATTGAACGTATATGTGTCGTTACTGCAGCAAGTTAGTAAACGAGATATACGTACGATAGTTCACTAAAGTGCAAAGTTTGCTATCATATCGCCCACGAGAAATGGGTACCGTATAATAGTATTGCCAGTTTCTCCTCTCTGTTTGTAGGAGACTAGAAGCAACTACGTCATTCATTTTACCTCCAGGTTATTGTAGAAACGAAGATAAGGTTTATTTTTTAAGGAAATTCATATAAGAACAGCCATTCCGTACAAATTCAGTGACCCGATTATCAAAATTAGGTTCCTATTAAGTAAAAAAATCACGAACTACCAATATAATTCATTCTACACACAAAAGCAAGCGGAGCGGTCATGAGGAGAATGGGGCATCCCTAACAGTGGCCCTCGGAAATAACCGCAAAGGTTATCAAATTGGCAGTAGTGGACGCATTGTATGTCTAGGGCAGGGCGCACATGAACGAATCCGCCGATCCTCCCCACGACCGTAATGGGCTATGCATGAGTAACCGCAAAATCGCATAGCCCTACTAATATGAGCAAATCTGAACGTACCACATTATTTATGTAAATGTATTAAAAGACGGAATGTAATTCTGATCTACATACATATGAGAGAACGCAGGCATGTCATTTTAGATACAATGTGATTTAACATTCAAAGAAACCATTTCACTTCTTTATTTGTGATAAATACTTATTTATTACATACTTACTTAAATAAATAATTGAAATTGTAGATACTTGCATCTGAATATGGTTGTATCTAAATATTACCTAAATATTAACTTAATATTTTACCAAAACACCAACTATCTAAAATAACAGCTAACTCTAATATTCAAAACAAAATAATTATAAAAACATTTCTTATCATTATTATTTCTATTGAACAGTAAAAATCACGACTTTAAAGTAATGGAACTAAAAATATCATCATTCCTACGTCGAATGTACACTATCGCACTATCAACTTTCACGAAAGTATATTTATTTTATTATATATTTTTTCACAACTATCACACAACACCGTCTAGTCCCAAGCTAAGCAGAGCTTGTGTTATGAGTACTGGACAACTGATAAACACACTTAAATATTTCTAAATGCATACATATTATAGATAAATTACACCCAGACACAGAACAAATGATCGAGTTTATCACACAATCATTTTTTCTGAGTGGGAATCGAACCCACGACCTCCGGCATAGCAGTCAGGGCCACTGACCTCTAGACCAACAGGCCAGTCAAAGTGAATTGCGGTTTATTTTTCTATTAAACTTATTTTCACGAAAGCGGTTTGGTTTTGTGTAGAATTACGAGCACATGGTTTTGTGTGCGTTATCTATTTTTCAAGACAACCAGCGAAGTGAACTTACACACACGAATAAAAAACTGTACGTGAACCACACTATATACACTTCCAAGTCAACCCGCTTTCGTGAGATAAAACCACTTCATCATTTAATTCCTATAATAATATTTTCTTAGGAACAAAGTTGGCACACGCACAAAAATTATGAGGAACTCTCCATCTCCTAAAAAAGTTACGACAAACTGCATTTCACGTTCGCGTTTTTACCCAAGCAAAGAGCAAGCGACAAAATGAATAAAAGGAGAACAGTTTTTCTTCGCAAAATGTGACAAAGAGGTGGTGCGGGATTTCTCTACGTGGAGTTATTGTCTGTGACGCAAAGTCGTCGTGACAAATAGTGCTGCGTTTTGCAACATTTTTAACTATGAGTTAATGTCTCCGCCAAGAGTTTCTTTTAGCCTAAGGGACGGAGGATAGTCATAGTGCAATAAACTTTTATTATAACTTCTCTAATGCTGGAAGTTCGTAATATTTTTCCAGTTTTTTTTTTTTTTAAAGAAATAAATCTCAAAATGTTCATGCTTTTAGAGGTTTATTAAATAATAGTAACTACCAAATTAGAATTATATCACAATTGATCACAAAACGTCTATTATCATAGCACATTAACAATACCTTTTATAATACAAATAATTATTGTGCTTGATCTGAGAAGGAAATTCGAGGAACTGTGTAATGCTTCAATTGATATTCACAGGAATACATCGATTTACCTCGATAATGAGCAGATCATCTGCATCTGTGTCTATTAACTAGCCAAGTAGGCATCGCTATTCATTGCTTTAGCCAGATTGTAATCCTGTTGTCTACCTCAGACACAGATATCTCAAATTCGATTGCCACATCAGGCAAAATGCGGAACTTACATTCGGGATTTTCGGTTGCAGAACTCTATCATAATCCTGGATTAGAAACGATGATAGACCTACACCCACACATGCAAAACCTCACAAATCTGTACCTAAATTTCCTTTCAAACTCTCTCCTGAGGGAATGAAGAACGTGACAGAAATATTTTTTAGTTCATAACAAGAAAATAAATTGATATTTCTTCAACTGGACTTCCCTTCGCTACAAATAGATTTAACTAAATTGTTGTATCGAATACTTTTCAATAACATTTTGTGACCTTATCAAAGAACGCTCTTAAAATCGTTTATTTATTTTAGTCAATCAATGAACTCACTTTCGATATTCATTCAATACATTTGAATGAGAAAGAAAAGTAATCTGAGGGATTGGGCTCGAACACGCGAAAAAGATATTGGAAACCATCCGCGAAATAGGAACAACCCGTTATGATTCTGTCAGATGTTATTTAGGAATAAACTTTTGTTATTTAACAAAAAGGTTTTGCTAAAATTAAAGTTCATGAAACCATATTAAACTGGTTTATAAATTACCTTCGATGTAATTAGGAATTATCGAGACTTGTTTTGCAACGATGTTTTATGGGTTTTCCTTATAGATACCAAAGCCTTCAACAAGGTGGACCGATACGGTGATATGCTCCACCGATAAAATCACGCCCAGGTCGTGATTTTACAACCTAACATTTCTTTAAAACTACAAATCATTTTTTTGCAATTTTTTTTTCGCTTTTTTGCCCAAGGTGAAGTATCTAAAGCTTGCCAAGGTCGGTTTGTCGATAGGTGGCCATCTCAACATACTGAAATTCCTTCGGGCCTCGGAATTGGTGCTGGCTGACATTTCTAGACGGTCGTTACGAATAGTTAGAAGCCAAAAAATAAAGTTGTTGAGGTTAGATAGAATTCGCCCGGTGTAAAATACTGCTTGCAGCCGACCCTAACTTTGCTGGGAAAAAGGCAAGCCTACTTTGCTCATAGCCAAAAGTATGAGATATGGACCTTTTGTACCGAAAAGGGTCGTAATGGCGTATAATTGAGAATATTCTCTATCTATCATTCCTCACAATAAAATCCCTTTAACAGTTACCAACCCTGTTATTCCACTTCAAATAAAACCTTCAAGGTAATTCAAAGCTACTCCAAACCATCAACAGCCATATGCCATTCAATCAAGTGGATCGGCACGTGAATTCTACACCCTGCCGAGCGTGGTCGACATGGTCGTGTCGGCGTGTGTATCTGCCCTAAGATTGCTCGTTGTGGTTAGCGGTCGGAGTTCACTGGATCATAAGTAATACACTCGCTCGTGTACAAAGCTACTTTATATCAAAGCGACTTTAAATGTCTGTTACCTTCTCAAATGTTCCTTATAATTTTAAATATTATGCTAAATTAAACTCCTGTCCTATGTTTAAAATGACGACGCCGTTGGGCCATTGTTGCTGCGCTGTATGTCGCGGGTCCGTATTCCGTACCGAAAAATTATTTGGATGGCCAACAGATTATAGTTCTGGGTCTGAGTGTATTCACAAATCTACTTAAATTTATATTTTAACGATGGTGGAATCCGTATCCAAAATTATTCAGTTTAGGAGATTTAACCGAAAATAAATAGGGTGTAGTTTAGGAGATCTAATACAGACGAACATGTACCGGAAGAGGCAGTGTTGAAAGGCCTTCCACAAGATCGACTGACGACCTGGTGAAGGTTGAGGGAATCCAATCGTTTCGAGACTCACAGGACCGTTCAATGTGGCAGCACTCGGGGGAGGCGTATGTCCATCAGTTGAAGTCTTTCGGCTGAAATGATGATGATGATGAACATACAGATACGAAAAGCGACTTTATAAAATGCTATAAGTATACAAGATTGCACAACTCTAACAAATAATCAATGAACGTCAAAAACCTCTCGATTTTCTTTATCCTTCTCAGTACTCTAGTTTAAAAAACTTTGGCTGAGTGGGTAGAACTTAAAACGGTTTCGAAGTTAACCTAGATTTTGGACTTTGTTGCCACTTTTGCAACTGGGTAGAATGTACTTAGCGTTTAAGTCACTAAAAAAGCAAAGCAGTGACACAGAGAATGGAAGGATAAAAAAAGATACATTCTATTTATTCTGTTGTTTTTTGTCAAACTGGCCTTATCTCTTCTGCCGACGTCATTGTGTATAATTCACTAAATCACACAGTGGTCCATATGTCAAAAATGCCACTCAATCAATAAAGTGAGCACCGTTAAATTTTGATCGTTTTAATACCGTGGAGAGTCGATTCGGTACATGAAACACTATCGATTTGTAAAGATAAAATTAAAAATATTTTTTTTTTTTAAACTCCAATTAATTTACGCATGTACTAAATTAATTTCTTTATGTAAATGTCAGCTGGGCGAGTTCAATGACCTGTAGGTAGTTAGTACGTAATGACTGACAACTACCTACAAGGTCATTGACTCGTTTACTTAAAGAAATTAATTTCGTACATGCGTATGTTAATTCGAGTTTTAGAAAAAAAAGTACTTTTATTTTTTTATTTTATGTTTACAAATCGATAGTGTTACATATACAAAAAAAATAACTGTAATCTTATCTTAAAAGCTGATATTAACTGAAAAACATTTACCTAACACACCCTAACTACCTTTGTTGTCCAATACATGATTTAGTAACCTGCAGTAACACCTTTTCCTAAGTTTACAACCTGCTTCACAAAATCTAACTCCTAAAAATAGTGGCGCAACTTCCCAGCTCACACCCGCAACTGAAACCCAGATATACCTAATAGTATGATGATGCACTTTCCCATTATCTCTTCTCTTACAAGTTAAATTACCGTAACTTTATAATGTAACCATCGTACGTATTCGTTAATGAGACACCCAGTCTGTCAAATACAAAGAGGATCTCATTCTAGCGAGAACGAGGAACAATCTCCTAAATCTATCACTCCAAGATGACTTTATTACGTAACGCTGCGCTTACATGGACAATTTTTACAGCAAAATATTATTATGGGTAAGAAAGAAAACATGTTTATTTGGCACACAATGAACCAACAAGTATATAGATAGGGTGACTGGTAATTATTGAACGATACATAAATACGTGATTGTAGTCATGATATTCGTATATTATTACAAACAACTTTTAACATGGGACCAAAACGAAAAAAATCAGCCTGTACATTTTGACTAGTTAGGCGGTGGTGTCAAATGTACCGACCAGCAGATATTTTTTTTTTTGCGATTTTAAAAGTTGTTTGTTATCATGACTACAATCACGTGTTTAAGTATCGTTTACTAATTACCAGTCACCCTATATAGAAACTTAAACATAAAAAACTGGCAAGTGCGAGTCGGGCTCGCGCACTGAGTTTTGGTTACGTTACTACAAATTTACAGTTTTCAGATTTATTCTAATATTTATGCTATGAGACCTTGCTTTGTGCCAAATTTCAAGATTCTAGATCAACGGAATGTACCCTATGAATTTTGATTCACTTGACGGTGTCAAAATATACGTTTTTTGCGACATAAACGGCCGTATCTTTCTTTTTCGTTAACTTACAAGTTTGATTTTTTCACAGCATCAAATGAACGCCGGTACACCAGAATTGTATATGGTTTAAATTTCAACTCGATAACTCCACGTGTTCTCGAGATAAAGAGTCTTGACAGACAGAGGGACGGACAAACAGACAGACAGACGGACAACAAAGTGATCCTATAAGGGTTCCGTTTTTCTCTTTTGAGGTACGGAACCTTAAAAATAAAATAAAAATAACAACAACAATGATCTGCTAATTTGCGGTGCTTTCTAGTTTTTTCACGACTGTGCCGGTAGAAATGTATGTATGTAAGTAATTTTTTTGATAGGTTGTAGAGCCTAACTGGCCTGCCCGCCTAGCCAAGTTCACAATCTGCGATCGTTACGCTAGTCGAAAGCGAAAAAATGTATGGGAATGACGTCATCTCAACGTTAAAAGAACCAACGAATAGAAAATTCGTAGCCAAGTTACAATGGATGTTTCAACAAACGTTCCGAATTGCGTCAAAAGCGATTATTACGCGAATCTGACCAAAATTTACCTTTTGAATACCGTAATTAGAGACACAATAGAAAGACAATAGGTGTGCGGACACCGGTGTCCTCTTAGGGCATAGCCACAAAATATAAGGGCTGTTAAGTAATAATTATGACGTTGCGCGTTGGTTGGATTTGCGCTATAATCACTTTGACGCAATTCGGAACGAGTGGGAAGCTAACTTTAACGTTAGTATTTTGACAGCTCCGAATTCACGAATAATGGGATTGTTTTGTTTGTAGAAAGGGATTTTTCCAATAAAAAAGTGTAGTGTTTTAAATGGCTTTCTTTACGTAATTAGTGTATATGGAACGACTAGCTATAACATATTGTGTTGAACATAATTCCTTTATAAAAAAACTTTGAAACAAAGAAGAGATCAACTTCCGAAGATACGTTTTATGAACAAACCATTTCTATGAATGAAAACGGGTATAGGCAAACATGCTGCAATGGATTTGATAACGGTTTTATAGTCGGCCGCCCGCCTGACACCCTTGGAAATGCTATTGTTGGTGATTTACGCACCACCATGCAGTGACAAAATAAAGTAAAGTAAAAAATGAGTTTAAGCATCCCATACCATCGATTAGTGCTATGTTATCGTCACTGATGTAGCAGCATTTTTCTTTGATAGTGTGATAAGTGAATGATTTCATCTTATCAGTGACATTGTATTTGTAGTTTGTGTATAAGCCCTACTATTCAGATTAAATGATTTTTTTAATAACTGACAGCTGTGTTTGTTGTTGTTTCTTATTCACAGCCAAAACCAAAGGGTATATAAAGTTCCAAAACACTAGGAACTCGTGTTTTGGAACGTTGGGAAAGTAAATGTGGGTGTTTTATAGGTGCTGCACTTAACTTATGTAATATGACCAAAGTAAAACCATAAATTCATATAATAAACCTTTAATTAAAAGTACTAATATTTACATACTTTCTAATAAACAATTTAGGTAAATTGAATCAGTAAAAACAAAACACTATTTTAAGTACAATCATTAAATCAGAGTCCAAAAATATTTGCAATGTTTTGTAGCAGTAACAAAAAAATTTGTTAATGTAATCCACCACACGGCTTTGATCCTTATGAGTTGAAGAGCGGTGCTAGCGCAGTACTCCAATGGACGCAGGTGCTGAAATATAATATATATATATATGTAAATTTGAATCTGCATTTGACCAAACTAGTGCCAAACTGAGTTGTTACATAGAAAGTCAATAAAATAATACTGGTGTAATATGGTGTAGACAAATGTGATAAGTGTCAGTCAAAAACATTTCAATGTTACACACTTATGTTGAGAGGTGTGACTGATGGTTGACTTATTCATTTATTTGGATCTCCAACAAGGTCTATAGTGTTATTACATAATTTACAATATACAATTGATTCCTTGTCTGCTCCTTCAGTTTAGAAAAAATAAAAATATATTAACATTCATAATCAAATTGAATTTGACTTACTGTAATATAATAGTTTGGATGATGCTGGTATTGTGTCATTCTATTATGTGCCAGAAATAGGGAAAACATGTATGGTATGGTCAAAATGCATTTCTGGGTTTTCTGTAACTGTGCTTGACTCCTCTAAAACAATTTGTAAGTTGACGATCTAGTCTAAAACAATAAAATAATTAATACTTCGAAAAAGTAAAATTGCCAGTCGCAGTTTTGTCCATTCATCAAGACAGCCATCCTTGCAAGAGGTCTGTGATCCCACCGCTAGTGAGAGAGTGCCTCATAAAAGCTGAGGATGGTGCACCCTGCTTCCATAGATCAAATTTCTTCTTAACCTTAAAAAAGTATTATATTGAATTATCTTCGCAGTCTTATCCATTGTTATTGGCTTCTCTGAGAGAATTTAATGAGGTTACCAAGCTTGTCCATTTCCTCTTTGTATCTTATTTGGCTGAAGTTGTCCGAAGTATACCTTAAAATCTGGGTTTTTTGCTTCAGGAATTCCACCAAATCTCCGTAATTGTACGTAATTAGTGCGTTTTGTCATGATAACTGAAATTAATAAACTTTTATTACACAAAACAATAATTTACATAAAACTGACCAAAAAAATACTACAAAGGTGAGCAATAAAAACAAAATTTCGCTGATTATATTCAAAAAACAACAAAAACATTGTTATAAACTAGCATTTTAGTATGATTGTTTATTTACTTACCACTTGTACTATATAAAACTTTAATGTATTATTAATTTATGTAACTGGTCGAGTAATAATTATTTCTGACTAATAATATGGAACTTAATACCATTAATATTTTAATTTTAAACTATCCTAAATATTTGTGAAACTAACTCGTCGTTTGTTTGACAGCGGAGATGTTGGATAGAGATTGACAATATGAAAACACAATCGACCGTTTATCGAATCAAATATCGTAATCGATTTGGAATTTATTAATTTTTGTTTTTAGGAGATATTAACCGAAATAGATATGCAAATATAATGAATTATCTTGTTATTAAACAAAATTGTAACTTTATTAATAAAAAAACTAATGCAATTTTATTTTCTTAGTTAAAATACATGATAAATTAAATGTCAGTTACCTTTAAGCAACTACTAAAATAACGACTGATTAAGAATATTTTAAACCTCCTTATAATATTGAATATAAATATATTTTTATAACTTAATTTCAATCGATTTGGACAATCGATTAAACAACACCCTCAGAAACGCGTATTGGACATCCCTTTTTGGTTATATCATACAGCATCGTGAATATTCGGAAATGCTCGGTACAATAATGTGTTCTCTGTCACACTTCAGCATTCCTGTCGGCTGTCTCTGTCTTATTGTTCATGTTGATAATTGTTTAGTTACCCGACTGCGCCCGAAGGAGGGTTATGTTTTTCAAGAGTATGTATGTATGTATAATTGTTTGGCACGTTCTGCAGCCTGAACGGCTCGATGGATTTTAGCTTGAGAGGTGTCGTTAGATTCGTATTTACTGTGAGAGTGACACTGGGTATATCAAAATAAAAATAAAAAAAACAAAATGGCGGATTTATAGCGCCAAATTCAAATGTTTGGCACGCTCTGCGACCTGAACGGCTCAATGGATTTTAGTTTGAGAGGTGTCTTTAGATTCGTAATTACTTTGAAAGTGATATCGTAATAAAATAAAACCAAAAAAAAAATGGTAATTTAAAAAACTAAAAAACCCGACTGCTTTTCTGAGCATTCATGAAAAAGCCCTAAAACAAGAAAGTCGTTGTACCCGATTGCACTTATCTATATAATATATTTTAAATACTGGCAGTCGGGACCCATTCTAGAAAGTCAGCCGTCTAGTCAATAGATTGGAGTAATCTGCAATGTAATATAGTTATGTGCTCTCAATTCTAGAATGGGTCCCGACTGCCAGTATTTAATTTAAAATATTATATAGTTAAGTGCAATCGGGTACAACGACTTTCTTGTTTTAGGGCTTTTTCATGAATGCTCAGAAAAGCAGTCGGCTTTTTTAGTTTTTTAAATTACCATTTTTTTTTTGGTTTTATTTTATTACGATATCACTTTCAAAGTAATTACGAATCTAAAGACACCTCTCAAACTAAAATCCATTGAGCCGTTCAGGTCGCAGAGCGTGCCAAACATTTGAATTTGGCGCTATAAATCCGCCATTTTGTTTTTTTTATTTTTATTTTGATATACCCAGTGTCACTCTCACAGTAAATACGAATCTAACGACACCTCTCAAGCTAAAATCCATCGAGCCGTTCAGGCTGCAGAACGTGCCAAACAATTATACATACATACATACTCTTGAAAAACATAACCCTCCTTCGGGCGCAGTCGGGTAACTAAACAATTATCAACATGAACAATAAGACAGAGACAGCCGACAGGAATGCTGAAGTGTGACAGAGAACACATTATTGTACCGAGCATTTCCGAATATTCACGATGCTGTATGATATAACCAAAAAGGGATGTCCAATACGCGTTTCTGAGGGTGTTGTTTAATCGATTGTCCAAATCGATTGAAATTAAGTTATAAAAATATATTTATATTCAATATTATAAGGAGGTTTAAAATATTCTTAATCAGTCGTTATTTTAGTAGTTGCTTAAAGGTAACTGACATTTAATTTATCATGTATTTTAACTAAGAAAATAAAATTGCATTAGTTTTTTTATTAATAAAGTTACAATTTTGTTTAATAACAAGATAATTCATTATATTTGCATATCTATTTCGGTTAATATCTCCTAAAAACAAAAATTAATAAATTCCAAATCGATTACGATATTTGATTCGATAAACGGTCGATTGTGTTTTCATATTGTCAATCTCTATCCAACATCTCCGCTGTCAAACAAACGACGAGTTAGTTTCACAAATATTTAGGATAGTTTAAAATTAAAATATTAATGGTATTAAGTTCCATATTATTAGTCAGAAATAATTATTACTCGACCAGTTACATAAATTAATAATACATTAAAGTTTTATATAGTACAAGTGGTAAGTAAATAAACAATCATACTAAAATGCTAGTTTATAACAATGTTTTTGTTGTTTTTTGAATATAATCAGCGAAATTTTGTTTTTATTGCTCACCTTTGTAGTATTTTTTTGGTCAGTTTTATGTAAATTATTGTTTTGTGTAATAAAAGTTTATTAATTTCAGTTATCATGACAAAACGCACTAATTACGTACAATTACGGAGATTTGGTGGAATTCCTGAAGCAAAAAACCCAGATTTTAAGGTATACTTCGGACAACTTCAGCCAAATAAGATACAAAGAGGAAATGGACAAGCTTGGTAACCTCATTAAATTCTCTCAGAGAAGCCAATAACAATGGATAAGACTGCGAAGATAATTCAATATAATACTTTTTTAAGGTTAAGAAGAAATTTGATCTATGGAAGCAGGGTGCACCATCCTCAGCTTTTATGAGGCACTCTCTCACTAGCGGTGGGATCACAGACCTCTTGCAAGGATGGCTGTCTTGATGAATGGACAAAACTGCGACTGGCAATTTTACTTTTTCGAAGTATTAATTATTTTATTGTTTTAGACTAGATCGTCAACTTACAAATTGTTTTAGAGGAGTCAAGCACAGTTACAGAAAACCCAGAAATGCATTTTGACCATACCATACATGTTTTCCCTATTTCTGGCACATAATAGAATGACACAATACCAGCATCATCCAAACTATTATATTACAGTAAGTCAAATTCAATTTGATTATGAATGTTAATATATTTTTATTTTTTCTAAACTGAAGGAGCAGACAAGGAATCAATTGTATATTGTAAATTATGTAATAACACTATAGACCTTGTTGGAGATCCAAATAAATGAATAAGTCAACCATCAGTCACACCTCTCAACATAAGTGTGTAACATTGAAATGTTTTTGACTGACACTTATCACATTTGTCTACACCATATTACACCAGTATTATTTTATTGACTTTCTATGTAACAACTCAGTTTGGCACTAGTTTGGTCAAATGCAGATTCAAATTTACATATATATATATATTATATTTCAGCACCTGCGTCCATTGGAGTACTGCGCTAGCACCGCTCTTCAACTCATAAGGATCAAAGCCGTGTGGTGGATTACATTAACAAATTTTTTTGTTACTGCTACAAAACATTGCAAATATTTTTGGACTCTGATTTAATGATTGTACTTAAAATAGTGTTTTGTTTTTACTGATTCAATTTACCTAAATTGTTTATTAGAAAGTATGTAAATATTAGTACTTTTAATTAAAGGTTTATTATATGAATTTATGGTTTTACTTTGGTCATATTACATAAGTTAAGTGCAGCACCTATAAAACACCCACATTTACTTTCCCAACGTTCCAAAACACGAGTTCCTAGTGTTTTGGAACTTTATATACCCTTTGGTTTTGGCTGTGAATAAGAAACAACAACAAACACAGCTGTCAGTTATTAAAAAAATCATTTAATCTGAATAGTAGGGCTTATACACAAACTACAAATACAATGTCACTGATAAGATGAAATCATTCACTTATCACACTATCAAAGAAAAATGCTGCTACATCAGTGACGATAACATAGCACTAATCGATGGTATGGGATGCTTAAACTCATTTTTTACTTTACTTTATTTTGTCACTGCATGGTGGTGCGTAAATCACCAACAATAGCATTTCCAAGGGTGTCAGGCGGGCGGCCGACTATAAAACCGTTATCAAATCCATTGCAGCATGTTTGCCTATACCCGTTTTCATTCATAGAAATGGTTTGTTCATAAAACGTATCTTCGGAAGTTGATCTCTTCTTTGTTTCAAAGTTTTTTTATAAAGGAATTATGTTCAACACAATATGTTATAGCTAGTCGTTCCATATACACTAATTACGTAAAGAAAGCCATTTAAAACACTACACTTTTTTATTGGAAAAATCCCTTTCTACAAACAAAACAATCCCATTATTCGTGAATTCGGAGCTGTCAAAATACTAACGTTAAAGTTAGCTTCCCACTCGTTCCGAATTGCGTCAAAGTGATTATAGCGCAAATCCAACCAACGCGCAACGTCATAATTATTACTTAACAGCCCTTATATTTTGTGGCTATGCCCTAAGAGGACACCGGTGTCCGCACACCTATTGTCTTTCTATTGTGTCTCTAATTACGGTATTCAAAAGGTAAATTTTGGTCAGATTCGCGTAATAATCGCTTTTGACGCAATTCGGAACGTTTGTTGAAACATCCATTGTAACTTGGCTACGAATTTTCTATTCGTTGGTTCTTTTAACGTTGAGATGACGTCATTCCCATACATTTTTTCGCTTTCGACTAGCGTAACGATCGCAGATTGTGAACTTGGCTAGGCGGGCTGTTGCATTTCAGCTGGTGGACGTGTCATTAGATTCGTCTCAATTGTGAGAGTGACAATCAATATAGCGGATTTTTGTCGCATAAATTATACATTTTATCGATGGACGATCGAGGAGATGATATCAAAACAATAAGTAAGTACGCACTAGTAGTGAAGGAACAAAAAAAGGTGACAGTGTCAAAAACTCAGCCGCAAAAAAACAACACAAAAAAAAAGCTCGAAACAAGTCACTTTAAGCAGTCAGATTTACGCCAATCTATGATTGAACTCAAATAAATTTCACCACTGTCACCCAAAATCTGTAGGGTACTTACATCCTGTTTACCTAGAAAGCTGAAATTTGGCATGAAGAAATGTTTCATAGCACAAGTGCGTAGAGGAAAAAGACACGAAAAAAAACTTTTTTTGCGATTTAGATAAATCTTCGAGACTCGATTCCGGAATTGAAATTACATAGGAATGTTTTTACGGAACCCTCGGAGCGCGGGTTTTTTCATGATGGCCAATTCTGCCCAGAACTGCACCATCCATGTGAGCACGCCTTAAAGCTTTGTCTCGTTCCATCCTATGAGCGTTCGTCTCGGCGTCTTCGCTTCGTACCTAAGCATTCTAAATTGCCAGACTCCGCCGTTTATTACCGCGTAAAATACTGGTTAATAGTCATAGCGAAGAAGAAACGAAGCAGTGGTAAGTAAGTGTGAGTTTACCTGGTTAACTTATTCATGGTGAGGTTTTATGTGCCTTTTCTGTACATAAATTATAATGTTTAAACCGACGAATAATAAAAACTGAACCAGTAATAAAGATTCCAATTGTGTCAACTTTGTTAACAATTTTTCTATTGGATAAGAAACGTATTTAGTGTACCTAGCGGGGAAGGTGACGCAAACAAAACTACCAAAACGCGTACAGGCTCTTTATACTTTTGTTTTGATAGCACACAATTAGGTACTATCACAAATATCATCAATCAACACCAGTTGAAAAGAGAATGCCCATACCCTGTACCATATTGTGTCACATGTATATTAATACCAAAAATATTTTTTTTTTTTTTATAATGGACCTATTGATTTTTAATTGCTTTTTTTAATGACATCAAAAATATCATAAAAAATTATATTAAATGATTAACAATTCCTACTTCCAAAATATAATCAGGCGTTTTATAAGTTTTTTGAATATTTCAAAAATATGGCTAAATAAGAATTAACAAAACATTTTAGATAGTAAAACAGTTAAATAATAACTAAACTCGAGAAAATAAATAAAGAAATAATAGAGAGTAAATTTGGTTTGACACAAGTTGGTACACGGATCCACATACAAATTTCGTAGTTCGTTCTATACATACAAATTTGGACAATCTCTTTTTAAACAAAATAGGACTTACTCTGAGATGTTGCTTACATTGGTTTCAACAACTATTAATGGATTCGATTAAAGTATCGTTTCAACTATAAATGGCAACCGGTCTGATAGTTTAGTTGAGTACCGACCTAATTTCATTATCAAATCTTTATATATATAGTTCTTCGGTACGTATTTTTGTCACATAATCCCTTCTAAATGGACTAACCGATTTGAATGAATTTTTGTGTGTATATTTAAATGAGTTCCTAGGTGGTTTGAAAATACAATTAAACCTTACCAGGTTTAATTGTATTTATTTACCAGTGGTGCTGCAATCAGGTCCACATTTTCTTTCTGATGAAAATTTATGTTTTGGGCAAGAAAAACGTCTGCCTGGACCGCTAGTAGAACTATAAAACTTAAATTTAAATTTAAAAAATCAAAAGTAATGTACATCAACACGTTTGCAAACAATTTCACCCCTCCGTATCTTGCAAATGACTGCACCGATTTAGATCAAAAGTAATCTTTGTTTTCCATATATCACAATCACGATCACAATAGTTTCACACCAACTAAGAACTGTCCTTGGATTGCGCATGCATCGCATGTACCATACTCCATGAAAGGTGTCTAACGGGCCTCGACGAGTTGATTTCGGTCTCTCGCCCATATGAAGGTTCAAGGCCCCAGAGTCCTAAGAGATACAAATACATAGGTACAAAATAATAAATAATAATGAATTGGTTTATTACACAAAATACAAGTGTAACATACTATATTTGAAGCCCTGATTCCTGAGCTAGGCAGCAACCTGTAGCGCAGGCGCTAGTGTCTTCGAGTATTTGCAAATGGTGCATTTAATATATATTTTTAAATAAGAAATATTATTGCTGTGCTGTGCAACAAATTATTTAAAAACTTGGTAAAATAAAAGAAATTAAAAATGTGCGATGCTCTTTAAGTATGCAATATCTTTACATATGAACATATCTAAGAACCATCGCTAGAAAATCTAATTTCAAATAAAAAAACCACATCAAAATCGGTTCACGGGTTTAAAAGCTACCGTAGCCACAGACTGTTAGACAGACAGACACACCCGTAGCGATCGAACTTATAACCCCTCTCTTTTTACATCTAAGGATAAAAAATTACTCTTTAGCTTATATTCTTCTGCTCAATTTTCTGAATTCAGCTGGCTACTTTTAATAACGAAAAATTTTCAGGCATTTGTTAAGAGGTAAGTATTATTAGGATTCCAAAACGCAAGGATCGTTCAGAGTCAATTTCAGCAAAATATTTTCACTCAACGCGTCTATTTGTATTCATAGAGAAATTTTCTTTGAATAGATAAACGGATAAAAGGGTTTTCCGCATTATACGGGGGTCTGACGAACGAAAGACAGGCGCGCCTGTGAGCCAACTTATGTGTGATTTACATAAACACAGGTACCTATATCTCGGGAAAAATGTGCTGATGAAGACCCAAGAGCCCCAGCCAGCAACCTAGAGAAGTTTTACTCGACACAAAAATAAAAACATACCAGACGCCAAATCCATATTTAATTCTTCGCCGTCGCGTCGAAATATTACAAAATTCATTTAAAGCGTCAGAGCAGAGCGAGAGCACTGGTTACCGAGGGAGAGCAGTGGTGGCTGAGTGGTAACGGCCCCGACTTACGAGTTGTAGGTCGCGGTTTCAAACCCAGCCAGACGCATTACTTTGTATAATTTATTTCATCACCACTGCTCTCAAAAACGGTGAAGGAAAACATCGTGAGGAAACCGGCATGTCCTAGAACCATGTTCGAAGACATGTGACATCCACCAATCCGCACTGGGCCCGCGTAGTGGATTAAGGCCCATTCCCTCTCCTAGAGAGGAGGCCTGAGTCCCAGCAGTGGGAACATTATAAGGCTAATGCAATGCAATTTAAAGCGTCTACACACTAAACTGTAACGTACCCTGATCATACTGTGACTATGTTAGAATCGTGTATACACACCTTTTTTTTGTTATCATGGAAAAAGGCTAAAACCACTCTGGTAATCACCGTCTCCACATGGAATCCAGCCACCAGGATCTCGACCCTGATTTCCAGCTATTGTAAGCATGGACGACAACGAGTAAGGGGTAGCTCGCCGCCCGGCCATCCGGTAACCGTCCAAACCAAAATCAAGTCGTCGACGGCGAGTACTGTTCCATGAGCACCTCAAAGAGATGTCTACAAAAACCGTTGGGGCCCAGCAGGGTTGAAGCTGGTACTGAGGTCATGGGCTGGCTTCCTGGAACGCAAGGTAAGGAAAGAACCTAGGTACTGTGTTAGTCAGTAAAAGTCTGACAAGCTCTCACTCCGCCTTAGAGAGTGAGAAGAAGAAAGAACGGGACGATTTCCCACCTTAAAAAAAAAACACACCAGAAGCCTCTTTGTACAACACCAGTAGCATATCCCTAAGGACAGTGCAAAGGAGTTTCCCCTGAGCCTCGCTGTGCACGATAGCACGTGGGCATTGTGCTACACGTGTACACCTACGTCATTGTAATCTACTTTAACCCAAAGTTTGATAGGCAAAAAAAACCTTGTTAAATTAAATCCACTGTTCTCTACATAAAGTTTAAATAAATATTCTTTGTATTGTATAGTTTTTTTTTTTGTTATTATTATGGATAGGATCGCGTTTGACCACTATCTCACCTGATCGTAAGCGATAATGTAGCCGACGATGGAGCACGCCTGCCTAGAAGTAGCCCATTCACTATTGACTTAAAGACCCCTAGATTAGCTATAGTTTGAGACTATGCCCTCTAGACCATACAGTCACCGAACAACACCATCGCGTCCCATGGATAAAGCGTTGGCAATTATCGCCAAGAATATTTTGCCGATACCGATACGCTTCAAAACCGTTCTAAACTTGTTACAAACGTGTTGCCACTTATCTTGCTACTGTGTTACCAGCGTCGGCAGTTCCCTTATAGACAAATTTTCTATTAAACCTCATATAGGTATAGGAAATAATTTTCACAACAAAAAGGCTCACTCGCTCTTCCTGTAGCAAAAACACAGGTGAACTAATACAACAGAGATAACGGGAGCCGTACGGATATGATACGCGGATGCTACCTTCACTTAGGCCGTTATGCACTGGTGCGATACGCTGTTACATTCTAGCGGAAGTAATAGACCGTACCATATTTGGTTGATACGAACCTAGAATAGCCATGATATGATACGGTGTAGTAGGCATTTCTTTAAAAGGTTCCAAGAAAAAATATTTTATAGCCGCTGTTCTAAGGGCAATGGAAAGGGCTATGCTCGGAGTTTCCTTGCGTGATCGAATCAGGAATGAAGATATCTGCAGGGGAACCAAGGATATACATAAACATAGCACGAAGAATCTCCAAACTAAAATGAGAATGGACAGGGCACATTGCTCGCAGAATAGATGGCCGTTGGGGCCGAAAGGTTCTGGAGTGGCGGCCGCGTACCGGAAGACGCAGCGTTGCAAGGCCTCTTACAAGATGAACCGATGACCAGGTAAGGCTGCGGGAATTCGATGGATGCGAAACGTACAGCACCGTTCATTGTGGCGACATTTGGGGGAGGCCTATGTCCAACAGTAGACGTCTTTGGGTTGAAATGATGATGATGAACTGCTCTAAACTCCTCAACATTTAAAGCTATAAAAAGAAAATCTGAGAGTGTGCATAAATTCATAAAAATAGATAATAAAATAAAACTTCATAAAAACGAAATCTATAAACATTTATTAAACGTACTTATAAATGGAGAGTCCTCAAAACTCGCGGAGAACTTCGAAAATTTCGACCCTTCAAACGTATTCTCAGTCAGGTATTTCTTGAATTAAATCTTATGAAAGATATTGCCTACGCTTAACTTCGGCAGACTCGAACCTCTAGCCCACATAACGAAGACAAACTTAGTAAATTTATTATAATTTATTGGAAAAAATCAACCGTTATAGATAACTTTATATTTTTAACTTAGTTTTGACAAACAAGGCCTGTTTGTGGATCACTTTTGCCAAAATATTTACTTGTTATTGTTGAAATCATTATGTTACGCTGCTTGAACTGGTTTAGGTACCGTATTTTATGTTGATTTTTCAATTAACATAGACCAGGTACCACCTACACATTTTAACCTTGGCATAATCCAAACAAGATAGCAAAACAAACGATAATTCTAAACAGCGAAGAAAGCTTTTTCGTGTTACCACTAATTACATTATAGTATAATAGGAATACAATATAAAAGCGTTGTGTTTACACTATCGAGCCTAGTTTATAAGTTTTTTGCGGTCTCATCGTCGGAGAGCCACGCAAGAATTTATATTCCGCAGTGCGACTCATAAATTTGAGTGAACGTCCTCTAGCGCCGCCGCTAGTTGTTCTATGTTCGCGCACATTGCAATTTATGATTGTTCAGCTTAAGATTTCACAACTAATAAATTGAATAAATACCGCTCTTATGCTCCCAAACTGACACTTACAAGTAATGCGCCAACGCGTTTAATATGATAAAATATTCCTGAGGCTCATAAAAATAGTATCATCCATTCGACAAAACATCCAGTTTCAATAGCTTTTTTCATATATTTCTATAAAGAATGCGTATATGCAAATTCAAACGTAATAATTATAATAGTATGAAAATACATTCACAGTCGAAATTACTGCCAGTAGCTATATACATATATTATATATCATTCAATTCCTCACTGAACACGAAGGTGTACAAGTAATTTCGACGTATATATTGGAATTCAATTTGGGAGCGGAGTGAATATTTCCGTAGAGGGGCGCCGTCGATGTCGGCTGTCTATCACTTTCATATTGTTTGATAGAGTTTGACTCGCTTACCTTGGGACTGCCGTTTACGTACGCGGCAACGATCATTAGGCAACTTTCTGCAGATGCTACGGTCGCTCGTTGTCGACTGACATTCTTGGAATATTGATCAGACCTACCTATTTGTGCCTCTATAAGTTGGTCGTTACCCTAAGCGAGTGATATACACTTGCTTAATGGCCACGTCGATACAATGATCACAATTATCCATCAGTAAAAGTCGTTTTAATCCTTATGAATGAAATCTGAGAAAAAAATATCTGAATGAATATTGGTACTGTCTGGATGCTTAGGTGTCACTGAGTACTATTTGACATAATGTCAACTGAACTAAAATATTATCATATTTTAATGAGATGCACATATACACCGTTAAATATTGGTCGTATTAATCCCGTGGAGAGTCGATTTGGTATATGAAACCCTATCGATTTGTAAAGATAAAAATGAAAAATAAAGTACTTTTTTTTAACTCAAATTAATTTACGCATGTACGAAATTAATTTCTTTAAGTAAACGTCAGCTGATCGAGGCCAATGAACTGTACGTAGTTAGTACGCAACGACCGATAACTCCCTACAAGGTCATTGGGTCGTTTACATAAAGAAATTAAATTCGTACATGCGTATATTAATTCGAGTTTTTGAAAAAAAAAAGTACTTTTTTTTTCTTTACAAATCGATAGTATTTCATGTACCGAATCAACCCTCCGCGGGATTAAAACGACTATTTAACGGTGTATATGACGTTTGTGATGCGTACAATATAGAACAAAACCAAATCGACTTGCTTAGATCGTATCATGAAGGTCCACAAAAGCTGTACCTAAATCTTAATTAATTACACTCTCAGATGTGATTGGATACATACATTAGTAATCTATACATGTGTAATAAATGTATGGATCCAATTAGATGGACATATCTACGTAATGAAATCGAAAGAATGCGAAATGAAATTCAATTAGGTACGCAGTGTATCCAATAACAAAATTCAAGGCCTTTACAAATATGGGGCTTGAAAACGAATTAATTTTATGTCGTTTCTTGTATATATGGGCGCAAAACTAATATTTGATAATTTTGATATGGATTTAATTTGGTCACTTCCTGTTTATTTCTTTTAAAATATTGTAATATCCTGTTGAATTTAAACTAGGATTTAATTTGATAACATTCCTTCGAATTATTTAAAATATTGCGATATCCTCTTGAATTTATATAAGGATTTAATTTGATAACTTCCTTTCGATTTATTTTAAATATTACAACATCCTGTTCAATTTATAACGAATCAAATGACGACTTCCTTTCTTATTTTAAAAACATATTACAGTACCCGGTTAAACTTGTGAGGATTTAACTTGACCAGTTCCTTTTTATTTCTTTAAAATATCAGAGCATCCGGCCATATTTAAATAAGAATTTACTGGGACGATTTCCGTTCTATTTATTTAAAATAGTTTTCTACCTTCATAGTAAATTTTGATGCTTGTCAATTTCTGTGTATAAAAACCGATGTAATGTGTTTTGAAAGGCACTCTTTCGCCGCCCATGGAATAAACACCTTGAACTTGAAGTACGGTATTTCTTTATCATCACTATAACATTTCCTGCCATTCTATATTACTGTGACTGTGAATTTTGTGTGACGTCGACACCGATGGCCATCATGCGCCGACATATACCTACTTACTAACTTGATACTTTATATTTAGTTCATGAATGAATAAGCCCACTAGCGACGTAATAGTCGTGTTAAGTTTTAAACTTAGTGGCCTTTCTTCAGCGCAACAAACACTTTCTCACTTTCACTTTTACGAACTTTTTGACGAGAAAGTGATTACATACGACGAATTTTGGCTTTTTTGGCACACTCGCACTGGGTCCACGTGGTGGATTATCCCCCGCTCCCCATTCTGTAAGAGGGATCTGAGGAATCTGTGTTCCAGTAGCCAAAATATTATCAGGCTACTTATGCTAAGCCACCAAATATGTATTTTGAGCATATTGGGAATATATTATCCCGTCGTTTACTGCGTAGGTCGTCCTATTTGTCATGGTTTAGTTATTTGAATTTTAGGCACTACATTCCTGTCCATTAGATTTACAACTTAAATGCAGATCATGTTATCGAAATACGTATACAATGATTAATTCCTTTTACATAACTGACATAGTCGTATCGAGAGTATTCCGCCGCCCCCTGCTACCCCACGCGGTATATTGTCGCTTTTGTATCTGCACCATTCACAGTAATGGGCCAAACCAAATACCAGGGTCAAAATAGTATAATCTATTGTAGATAACAATTAAGGTAACTGACAGAACCCGGTGAATTGCAAAACTAATTGGCAGTGGGTAGAACAAATTTCTTACAGGACGGATTACCGATGGAGTCACAGAAGACGCAGCGTTAAGAGGATTTGCCATAAGGTAAACCAGTAAAATGAAGCCCACAAGATTTCGCTGCATACGAGACGCACATGATCGGTTGATGTTGCATTACTTGAGAAGTCTAATACTTCTACTATAAATTTTAAAGACAAAATAGGGTAAACCTATTATATCAAAAGGTCAAAAAAGACTTCTCGGCATCTCAGAAAAAAACTGGGCAAGTATGAATCGGACTCGCATACCAAGGGTTCTGTACAAACCAACTTATTAATGTAAATAGTTCAATTCCCGAATCGAATGACGTAAGTGAAGAGTACTTTTTGTGACGTATCTACAAAACAGTTTTCAGATTTATTCCTATATGTGTGTTATAAAACCTTCATCATCATCATCAGCCTTTTTTAATGTTCCCACTGCTGGGATACAGGTCTCCTCTCTAAGAGAGGGGATGGGCTGTAATCCACCACGCGGGCCCAGTGCGGGTTGGTGATTGTCACATGTCTTTGAATTTTTGGTTCTAGGACATGACGGTTTCCTCACGATGTTTTCCTTCACCGTTTTGAGAGCAGTGGTGATGAAATAAATTACACAAAGTAATACACCTGACTGGGTTTGAACCCGCGACCTACAACTCGTAAGTCGGAGCCGCTACCCCTCGGCCACCGCTGCTCTCGACAAACCTTGCTTCTTGCCAACTTTCAAGGTTCTAGGTCAACGGGAAGTACCTTATGAATTTTGATTCGCTTGATAGTGATGAAGTATACGTTTTTGCGACTTAATCAGCCGTATCTTTTTTTTTTTCGTTAACTTAGAACAAAGAGATTTAAAGAGATACTATAGAGCGGACACCAGAAGAAATGTCTTAGAAAAACTGTCATCCTATGTCAGCTAGCTTTCAATAGTAAACATGCGAATTATATTTGTAATTTAAATGTTTTTACACTATTTTTTCTAGAACTATTTGCGAAAATGATTTAATTCTAATTAATCACATAGTAAATACGAAAAATATTTACGAAAATAAACTGAAGTTAGGTCCCGTTACCCACACTAGACTGAGCGACTTACTACCTAGGTAACAAGTCTCTGATTACTATTTTGTTCGCTATGTCCTGTCTATTGGTCTAGTGGTTAGTGGCCCTGACTGCTATGCCGGAGGTCGTGGGTTCGATTCCCACCCAGGACAAATATTTGTGTGATGAGCACGATCATTTGTCCTGTGTCTGGGTGTTATTTATCTATAATATGTATGTATTTAGAAATATATAAGTATGTTTATCAGCTGTCTAGTACCCATAACACAAGCTCTGCTTAGCTTGGGATTAGACGGTGTTGTGTGATAGTTGTGGAAATATTATTGTGGAAATATTGGTAGTACATAATTTAATTTCTTTGACTTAGAAGCATATTTTTTCGCATTTTCAAGAGATCGTAGACCTGAGTACATGGTTTTAATTTCAACTCGATACCTCCACGCATTCCCGAGATAAAGGGTCTTGAGAGACCGACAGACATACGGACAACAAAGTGATCCTATAAGGATTCCGTTTTTCCTTTTGAGGTACGGAGCCTTAAAAGTGCTTACCCTGTATTGTCTTACTTTTTTGAAAAAAATAATCATAGAATATTTTTTATAAAAATAAGTTGTTGATAATATAATAGGATCCGTGTATATTTTGCCTTATATAGCATGCAAATTTAAAACAATGTAAAGAATATAAGATATTACAAAAAAAAAAACTATCGTTAATGAAATCTTGTATAGAATTATAACATTTATCATATATCTCATAAAGACCTCAATCAGCCTGGACGGCAAAAATATTTAAAAAAATTCCTCATTACATATTGATTATTCATAAATAGCAACAGATATCAATGTCAAGGCGATGATGACATACAAAATGTCAACATACAATACAGAAATGTCAATATAAAATACTAATGTCAGTTTTCAGTGCTAATGTCATTATGCAATATTAAATTCAATATACAATTAAAAATTTCAATATACAATACTAATGTCCATTTGCAATATTAAAGTCAATATATGTATAATTATGCTATGTTATATGTATAGTTTCAAATACTAAAGTTATTTTTACAGTTATTTTTTTGCATGTCCACATTCAATACAAAGTAAGTACTAAGTTTTTGTCTGTTAAAATAAATCCGAAATACTAGAATAGATTAGAGTAGAATAGAATAATAGACTTTAAAAAAATATCGTTTAGGAAATCTTGCACAGAATAATAACATTTATCTACAAGTAGTTCTGTAAAACGCTTTTTAAATTTTTGTAGCGGTAAGTTTTTGTTCCATCAGATATTGTATTACAGATTACTGGAGCCATACAAATTACATTTCTATTTAATAAGCTAGTTTTTTAAACACCCGTGCTTAATAAATTCTGGTATTGAGATATCATAGCTGTATTTCGTTTTCTGTATAATTACATAGTTTTTAAAATATTTTACGACTATTAAACAGTATTAATGAAGTAATGGTTTTGTTTTACCGCCACTATGCAATTATGACCAAAATTGCTTCAGTGAAAAACTGGAATGGCACGATTTCATTGGTTTTATTCATCGTCGAGAGCCAAAATAAATAAGAGTATTTTGTCGTTCTCTATTGCGTTTTCAGAACATAAAGTACTTTATTTTATTTATTTATTTTAGGAAAACTTACAACTAATATAACACAGAAAAAAACATTTAAGTAGAAGAAGGTCAATTACAAGTTTCAACTTACTCCCCCGCAAAATAGATCACAATACTCTATATTAGAGCACAATTGGCAACCTCATGTCTATGTCCTAGTGTTTTTTTTTATTGTTGGTAAAATCATCAAATGACAAATCCCGCCCTTGGGTGGAGTGGGAGATAGTGACAGACTAACTAAAAATCTACCCTGTTCCATTCATTGCCTTCGATCCAGGGCCCCGGGGTTCATTTTCACCTAACCCTTGGCCCAGTAGGCTTCGGCCCTGCTGGGCCCTTACAGTAGTAGACGTCTTTGATAGCTAGTTGTTGGTTTTTTTCTAGTATGAAACGGTTTTGTCGCAAATATACAAGCCATTATGGTGGTCATAGAACAATAATAGTACAAACAGTAAATTTACAATAATTTAACGGAAATACCAAACCGGAGCAAGCCAATGACTCGTTAGAGGTAACATACACATTAGTGTTAAACGTAATTGAACCAACACATTCTGTACGGGACAACGTTAAATGATAATGATAGTTTGTTTGTAAAACATTTATTGATGAGTACACGCGGCGGAGACCGAACGCGAACTGAGGTAAATTGCGCACGCGGTACAAACTGCTTATTTTACAATAACATACGAATTGTACGGTTG
This sequence comes from Leucania comma, assembly GCA_958295575.1. Classification (NCBI taxonomy): domain Eukaryota; kingdom Metazoa; phylum Arthropoda; class Insecta; order Lepidoptera; family Noctuidae; genus Leucania; species Leucania comma. Next base: position 10,384,214 of record OY282476.1, on the reverse strand, counting down.
AACCGTACATGCTCCCAGACACGAGAGACTAAGATAAAGATTAAAAGTAAAAATATAAAAATCAAAATTAAACATTATAAAATGCAAGTTAACTTAAAGAAAGCAATGATAATAAAATCGAAAGCACAATAATTAGGTATACACGCGAAAACTTAAGTAAGTCTCTTAATGTCTTATTCACTTTCACTGAAAATAGATTCGCGTAACACAGGCGATGTAGCCTTGTTTTGTTTACGCGCACTAATCACACCCGATCTTGTATTGAGCTCAATTTCACTTGGTCCACATTGCTCATTTACACTGATACGCGGTACACTGATAACGTTAGCACTCTGAAGCTCCTGATGAGGCGAGCGCGCGGGCAGAGCCACGCTGCGCACACGCCGAAGGCGCCGCCAAACGTGCACGGCTCCTGCCACGCATAGGGCGAGCACCAATAAGTATATCACCGTGTAGTGATGCACGTCGTGATATGAGAAACCGTCTTCCAAATCGTCATCAATGCTAAGTTCATCTTTCATTTGATTCAGCTTATCATGAACTTTCCTTAATTGACCTTGAGTCTCGATATGAGTGTGGTCAGACTGTTCATCGATCGCTCCGATAGGTATGGACAAGTTGATTATATTGTTAATGGGTGGGATGTCAATCTTCAGAACGTTTGCGGTAGTATTAAGAACGTTGGTCAGCTTCTTATGTGAATAAACTGTGTAAGTATCGCCTTTGATGACGCATCCATCGCCGAGCATGATAACGCCAGCCTTGGTTAATTGTTCGGCCGTAACTTGATACTCGCAAATGATTCGTATGGAGCACGGTCCGCAACAAAAATATAAATAAGTATTTAATTTATTTAGCTGTATCCAACGGTTCGTGCAAATTGTGGATGTTGTGCTGCAACGATTGAATTGCTGATCTTTCATGCAGAGAGTTTCATCTGATCTCATCTGATGAATTGGACCCTTCAACGGGCAGATGTATGTTTCTAAGTCGTAAAACATACAAGTTTGGACATCGTTTTCCGTCATTGGAATGTAAGAGTCCTTTTGTATATTAATTGCGAGGAGGTCTGCGATGGGCATTATGCTGATCATATTACTTCCAACTTGCTGCGGAACTGTTATTATTCTGTAGATGTCGTAACTGTCTCTACTCACTAACGGGATTTTGACTTCGAAGATAATAAACTGCTTCATGACTCTGGCTTTAGTCTTCAATAAATGATACAATTTGTATAAATCCGATTGAATATTATCTATTGGAAGAGTCAATTCTTTTGCCAACTGTCCTATTATGATATTAAGTTCATTCGTCAACTGATTAAGTGTTATAAGGTGGAAATTGAACCCTGTGTGGTGTAGATTCACAATAGTATCCACGACAGTTTCCTGGATAGTTTTCAAGTTCATCAGTACACTGTTGGCAATTATAGATGATACACTGAAGCTGTTAGTCATTAGTGAATCTTGAACTCCAGCCTGAATTGTGTTAAATCCCTTTTCTAAAGTCATCAGGTGCTGATTAAATACCTTGTGATGTCTATCCATCGCATTTTCTACTCTTTTGATAATATTGTTCTCTGCTTCAACAATAGAGGTATTGTTTTTCCATAAGGATTCCAAATTCTTTTGATTACGTCTGATTTGATGGATGTCTCTAGCATATTGCTGTGCAAAATCGTCGTCTAAGACACCAAACAAGCTCCGTGCTATGCTTCCTATAGGATTGATAAGGCCGCGCTTATGTCGCACGTTCTCCGTGAACTGCTGACCAAGCAACATGCTATTGTAATGGTCAAGTTCATTGCTACCGTGACGTAATTGCATAAGGATTGCGTCACACTGTGATATCTTTGTTGTATTAGCACACAGGTTGCCCAGATGATCAACGTATTTTTTAAGCAGGTCAAGTCCTTGCCAATACGGCTCCATATCATAGTACACTATCAGTTTCCACTCGTCTCGTTCGAGGCGCATATTAGAGATCTTGTCGAAATAAATGCTCTGATTACTATTCAAGGGTGCTGTTTTGTAGTCACAACTAGATGGTGTTATAATTAGCATCAAAAACATTAGAGTAATGTAAATAAAATTGCCGATTTTTCCTCTCCTACGTCTTGATTTATTTTTCGTGGTCTCATTCTCATTAGATACAGAAGGTTGATTGATTTGCTCTGCATTGATTTCAGGTTGTTGATCTTTGTGTACTGGCAACAAGGAAAGTTTTGTGATTGGCCTCTTGATTATACCATTTTTGGTTTTTACTGATACTACACGAACATTGCCGTCCATGCCGGGGTGCAGCTCTATGATTCTGCCCAGGGCCCACTTCCCAGGTGGTAAGTTAGCGTCTTGGATGATGACTATGTCGTCGACTTTTAAGTTTGATCGTTGCTGCCGCCACTTGCTACGTGCTGATAGCTGACACAGGTACTCGGTTTTCCAGCGTTTCCAGATATCGCCAAAAATCTTCTGGGTAAGGTGCCAGCGTGTTCTTGCGTCTCTTTCCGTCTCAATAATGGTAAGTGTGGGACCACTAGATAAAAAGTGCGACGGAGTTAGGTAATCTATATCCTCCGGATCTTCGCTGATGGCACAAAGAGGTCTTGTATTAAGGCAGGCTTCCAACTGTGCTAGCAATGTGGAATACTCTTCATACGTCAATTTCTGCTCGCACACAACTCTTTTAATGTGGTATTTGAGACTTTTGACAGCCGCTTCCCAGAGCCCCCCAGCACTCGGCCAGGAAGGCGCGTTAAAGTGCCATTGTATTTGCATATCTGTGATTGCTCTGTAGAACTCGTCGTCAAGAATGGTTCGTAAGTTGATGTACTCTTCACGCAAGGCCTTGTTGGCTCCGACAAAATTTGTCCCATTATCACTATAGATATGGAAAGGTGCTCCTCTTCTGGCTGCCATTCTCCTTAATGCCGCTAGGAAGGCAGCTGAGGTTAGGTCAGAAACGAGTTCTAGGTGTACAGCCTTGGTCGCCATGCACACAAATACGGCTATATAACCTTTGGTTATAATAATAATAATAATAATAACCCCATCGCTGTATCTCTACGTTGACGTCGTGATGGGGCTTGCGTGCTCCAATAAACCCTAGGTTGTAACTCGCCTGGGGGGAGGGGCCAGACTAAGAGAGATACAATCCGCAGGGCAGTTTTGTGGCGAACTGTTGGGCATTAGCGACCCCACGGACCCGATCTCCCGGGAGAATTCTCGTTCTTCATCTCCGGCTTGCCTTTATTGGCCGGCCGTAGTGAACACTGACGAGGAACAGAGCTCCCACCTCTCTCTTGCCTTTATTGGCCGGTTTGAGTGGAGATTCGCAAGAGCAATCGTGCTCGGGAGAAGGATGTATAATCCAGTAAGGTGCTGGTAGGGATCTTGACCGCACTTCCGGGATTGTCCTGATAGCCGTGGTATACCTCTCCACTCCTCAAGCACCTCAGGATATGTTGCCCTCTTGTTGCTACGTCACTTCGTGCTAGCGGCCGTTTTTGGGGCCCATTTATTGAGTGTGCAAGTCACCCCCTGCCTGTTTACCGATGAATATTAATAACATTGTTTAGGCAGGGGCCATAGTTTTCACATAGTTCTTGGTAACCAGTCCACTTAAGACTCCAAAAACCATAGCCCTATTGTCTTTATTTTCCATATGTCACAATAGTTTTCACCAACCGGGGGTTGTCCTTGGATGCACTAGCATTGTGCGTACAAGGACAATCGTCGGTTGGTATCACGTTCCATTAAAAGTACCTAAAGGGCCTCTGCGAGTTGGTTTCGGCTCCTCGTACGCCTTCCAAAGGTCCAGGACCTCAGGGTCCTGAGATAAATAAAATTATAAAAATAATAATAATATTCCACAACTATCACACAACACCGTCTAGTCCCAAGCTAAGCAGAGCTTGTGTTATGGGTACCAGACAGCTGATAAACATACTTATATATTTCTAAATACATACATATTATAGATAAATAACACCCAGACACAGAACAAATGATCGTGCTCATCACACAAACATTTGTCCTGGGTGGGAATCGAACCCACGACCTCCGGCATAGCAGTCAGGGTCACTAACCACTAGACCAACAGGCCAGTCGATTGTTTTGATGCCACGACCTTTGTTTGCTTTAATCTCCACATAGCCAGTGAAATCGACTCCAGTATGATGGAATGGCCGCGACGGGTTACATCGTGATTCAGGTAAGTCTCCCATTATCTGTGTATTTTTTACAGGATTGTGCCTTCTGCATGTGACGCAGTTATGTATGCGTTTTTTGACAGCACGATTACCGCCAATAATCCAGAACTCTTGTCTTAGCCACGCCAGAGTTACGCGAGCCCCGCCGTGGAAGGTCATTTGATGACCTTGATCAATCAAGCGTTCGGTAAGTATTCCGCTGTGAGGAATGATAATAGGATGTTGCATATTTTTGCTTATCCTTGCATTGTTTATCCTGCCACCAACCCTCAGCAGTCCGTGTTCGTCTAGATACGGATTTAGGTTTAGTAACTTGCTTTTAGTGTCTACACTGCCTTGATTTTGAAGGCTTTTGACCTCCTCCGCAAACTCGTGTTGCTGTACATACTTGATTAAAATGTACTTCGCTCTTCTTAGCTCAGTGATTGTCAGAAAAGACGGCTTTGGTTGCGATCTTGCTGATGTACGTAAAATCCAAGCAAGTATACGAGTCAATCTCGCAAAGGTGCTATACTTGTTCAGTATAGTGTTGATGACGTCATTTGGTTGTGTTTTCGTGGAGGTGACTTGTGATGTTGCTATCGCTCTTATTTCTTCGTATGTGTTACAGACAGGCGTTTCCTCCAGTTGATTTTCATCGAATGAAGGTAACCACGAGGGTCCATGCCACCAGAGAGTATGCTGCTTAAGTTGTTCTACAGACATGCCTCTACTAGCGCAATCAGCTGGGTTTTCTGCAGACTTCACATAACGCCAGCTGCTTGATGGTATGATATCGGTCACTTGCTTTACTCTGTTGGAAACGAAACGCTTCCAGCGACTTGGGTCACCTTTCAGCCATCCCAATACGGCTGTGGAGTCCGACCATGCGAAGATTTCGATATCGTGCCCAACCAAACATTGTGTAACGGTGTACATTAACTTTGACAGTAGTACGGCTGCACTCAATTCCAGTCTTGGTAATGTGATATCTTTGTTTGTAGGGACAAGCCGTGCTTTTCCAGTTACTAACGATACTGTTGAGATTTGATTGGTATCTTCATTTTCGTATATGCAATAAATTACACAAGCGAATGCTTTAGTTGATGCGTCACAGAAACCGTGAAGCTTGATAGTTCCTTTCCTGTGACATTGCAGCCATCTCGGTAGTTTAAACTCATTGATATGCTGTAAATATTCTGTCATTAGTGACCATTGCTTAACCATCTCTTCTGGAACTTGATCATCCCATTTTAGTTGTTGCTGCCAAACTGCTTGAAACAGTAGCTTGAGTTTGGTGGTAATAGGAGACAACCACCCCAAGGGATCAAAGATTTTCGATATGTCTGATAAGAGAGATCGTTTCGTCACATTTTTTGATGATGACACATTGATTTTGCTTTGGAAGGTGAACTGATCTTCAGTAGGGTGCCAGCGTAATCCGAGAGTCTTGGTAGACTCTTGGTGCCGAAAATCAAATACCTCATCTGTTTTGCTAACGTCATCGAGTAACTCCGCCTTATTCGATGACCATTTGCGAAGGTTAAAACCTCCTGAGTTTAGAAGATCTATTAAGTCTTTCTGCAACTGTTTTGCTTCTTGCAGGGTGTGATGACCACTCAGAAGATCGTCCATATAGAAGTCTTCTTCTAAGACCTTCGCTGCTGCTGGATACTTGTGGCGTTCATCATTTGCTAACTGCTTAAGTGTCATTATTGCTAAAAATGATGCCGCTTTTGTACCATATGTGACGGTCATGAGTTCATATTCACGAAGAACTTGGTTTGGAGAGTCACGCCATATAATTTTTTGATACTTTAGATCGTCCTTGTGACAAAAGATCTGCCGAAACATTTTCTCCAGGTCAGCAGTGTATGCAAATTCGTATTTCCTCCATTTTAAGATCAACGAAAACAAGTCTTTTTGTAAATTAGGTCCACTATACATTAAGTCGTTCAAACTCAGCCCTGACGATGTCTTCGCAGAAGCGTTGAAAACGACCCGCAATGCAGTTGTCGTGGAATCCGATTTCATTACACAATGATGTGGTAAATAGCAGCTAAACTGATTTTTGTTGAATGTACTTTCCTGCATGTGTCCTAATTCGATGTACTCATGTATGAAAGATCTATAGGATGTTTGAATATTGACGTTATTCGATAACTTTTTCTCAAGTTGATAAAATTGTCCAATGGCCTTGTGCTTGGACTCCCCTAATTTTTTGTCAATGTTTGCCTTCAGAGGTAATCTGACAACGTAACGGCCATCTTCTCTTCTTGATGTGTCTGCCTTGTAGCGCTGTACGCACTTATAATCTTCCTCTGAAAACTTATTTTGACTGTCGTCAACAACATCTTCGATTTCCCAGAACCTCTGAATATCCTTTATGTTGTTTAGAACAACACTACATTGATACGATTTTACGTTTCCACTTATAATCCAGCCAAGGCGTGTTTGCTGCGCCACTACCTGTGAATCGCCCTCCTTGATGAGGCCATTCATGATGATTGATGAGAAAACATCTGCTCCAAGTAGTATGTCGACCGGACGACTAAGGTTATATTCAGGATCCGCTAGATTCACATGCTCTAGACAAGCCCATGATGGCTTTTGGAATGAACTATTGGGTAAATTATAAAGCAAAGTTTTCATTATAAGTACCTCAGTGGAAAATGTGAAATCTGTGTATACTGCTGATGCTTCAATATGTATGATACCCTTGCAGTTATTTTCCTTGGCACCAACTCCCATTACAGTTCCCTTGCATGCTTTTCGAGGTAGTTCCAACAGCTGAGCGGCATTCTCAGTGATTAGTGATATTTGGGACCCCTGATCTATTAATCTGTCCTAGCTCAGAGGACACCGGTGTCCTCTCACATCCACGCCACTATAGGCCTTAATTCCGATGTTTAGAGTCTACTTTTGTATGAACAAGTTGGGTAGTTGTGGATCGACGTGTTAAGGCTCGCATTGGGTAATACACCCCATTAACCCCCATAACCTTGATTTGAGCAGTTGCCAACAAGGTTTCAGATATTTCTGGATTCGACACGTGTGTGACGCTTTTGCGTTCCTTTAAAGTCGAAGTGCTAGCGTCAGACTTCGAGTTATTGGAACCCGAGAAGGATTCATGTAGCAAGGTGTTATGATCGCCTTGACATTCCCGACATCTTTTGTTGGAAATACATGCTTTACCTTTATGATCATAAAGGCAGTTTCTGCATAAATTCAATTTATTGATTATCTTGCGTTTTGCATCCGATGTTGATTCTAAGAATTAAACACATGATGATTTTCGTTGCAAATTGGACATTTCCAGAGCTTTTTAGTCGCTGAATTGTTAGTAAATGCTCTAATGGATTTACGGAAATGATTTTTGCTGTTGTGCTCATGCTGAGACTTATGATCAGGCTTCTGTCCATCTTGCTTACGCCGTGAAGCTTCCAATGATGTAAACTTGTTCTCTAAAAATCCCATGAATTCACTCAACACTGGCAAATCTCGCGGTTTTTTCCTAGAGTCCGTGTAGTCAGAGTGGGTCTGTTGATCCAGTTTTAATGCTAGTACATGAACTATAAATGGATCCCACGATTTTACGTCAACTCCTAGGTTTTTTACCGCATTGAGACACTCGTTAGTGGTGTCATACATCTTCTTGATTTGTGAGGCTGACTGCTGTTGCATAGTTGGCAATGATAAAAGAATATTGAGATGAGAACCGAATAATAAATTGGTATTATTGTATCTGTGGTTTAATATGTCCCAACAGACCTTGTAATTCTCGGTACTAATATGCAAGTGCTGAATAAGTCTCTCCGGTTCCCCTCTGACCTTGGCCTTCAAGAACTGCATTTTTTGCGCATGGGAGATAGAACGATTGTTATGTATTGATTCCGTGAATAAGTCTTTAAATGCTATCCATTGATGATAATTTCCGTTAAATGTTGGGATGTCCATCGTTGGGGTGCTTTTCTCACGGTGAGAGACAGACCACATCTTGCTGTTGATGGATTTCTTGATGTCAAGATAAAGTTGTTCGTATTTGCCGAACGACTCTTCGTATGCTTCATTCTCTTCTAACAACTCGCTGTCAATCTCCCAATGTAAGGAGTCTATTGTTGACCATCTTGATTGAACAGTCTGCAAAATATCTTCGAACTCCCATTTCTCAGATATTTGATCTAAATCAATGATAGCAATGGTACGAGAGAATGCCTTAAAATTGCTTTTCTGTTTACGCAGCATCTCTTCAAGCTTACTGCTGTTACCTTGCGAAGTGTAGGAAGTCGGAGACTTGGCCCTACTCTTACTGGTTGTTTGCTGTTGATTGTCGGCTGCATCCTGATCTGTTGATCCAGTACCGTGTGCTTGACTCATCTCCGCGCCAGCTGCTTGTAATGGTTGCGGAGTTGTCGGTGCGTCGACAATCTGATGTTCGATCTTGGTGACCTTGTACTGCTGAATGTACGCACGTGCCTCGTTGTAGAACTGCCTAGTTTTCTGATAATAATTTTCTGCAAAGTAGCTGTGGCTACGATCCTCTGATTTTGATAATTGTATATGATTTAACTGGAACTCTTCCCAATATTTATCGAGAGTCTCTAAACCTTTCTTGATGTACGTAGAAGTTCTTCTTTCAGGCCCATCCTTTTTAAAATTGCGTAATACCTGATCTATGCCCTGCATAAGCTGATTCTGATTTTCGAGTAGGTCTTCCATTGTGGAGATGCTGTTGTAGCTTCAGTGGTAAAAAGCTTGATTAAATGATAAAGGAAAATGATATTTCTAGAATTCTACTCGATTGTGTATTCCTTGCTTCGTCGACTAAGCGTGGAAAACGATAAATAGGTACCTAATATTGATAAAATGATTTTATGCAGGACTTGCTGGAGAGCAGACACCCTCTTCAAATGCTTTATGATAGCCGATAGTAGTCTACTCGAAGTGCTGATAGCGCAGTATGCTGTTGTGGTTGTATGGTGCAACAACCACGTTACACGTGCTTAACCTCGCGGGCGAGTCCACTCGTTGAAATTAGACTAGTCGCTCAGCTATTGCGATGATAATGAATGCTCACTCACCGGTATCTGCTGCTTGTTACCTGGTGGTTGATACTGATAATGATGGGTACATCCACTCTTTGATGCAGCGGAATGCACAAAACACGCGAGGTCCGCCAATACGGTGGCTCGAAGGACCATAAAGTTGTACGGGACAACGTTAAATGATAATGATAGTTTGTTTGTAAAACATTTATTGATGAGTACACGCGGCGGAGACCGAACGCGAACTGAGGTAAATTGCGCACGCGGTACAAACTGCTTATTTTACAATAACATACGAATTGTACGGTTGAACCGTACACATTCTATTTTACGGTTTACACACATCAATCTGGTACATACAAAGTGATCACAGACAGTAATATAGAATAAAATATCACAATGTTAGACGGGTTAACTTTGTCTGAAAGCCACATTTCACCACAGAAAACTAGACAATTCTAAAATTAAACGCGCATTTGTTTTTACTCATTATCTGCAGATTGCTACTGTGATTTTATTAATGATAGTTAAAATAAGATTCAGATGCAAAAGTGTAGGCACTATTATTATATTTTTAAAGTCCTTTTGATACGATTTGATATAATACGTGATAACGGTACCTCATTAAGATCTTCATAAAAGGACAAAGTCAGATGTAGATTGATTTATTAGTCTTTGTATTAGGTTTTATTTGTGTTAAAGCGAAAATTATAAAAGTAATAGGGTACCGTTATCTTTTTCTGAAGGAAAATATTTAATTAATAATATTTTCTGGAGAATGCGTTCATTCACTGTCACCACTATTTGCATCAGTCAATTGTAGGTCATATTGACCTACAATTGACTGATAGAGATATGATTTATTCACTCGTTCTGAACGATAATGGAAACGTGCCTTATCGCACCTTAACTTCTAAAATGTAATCTTCGAAGTTAAAGGATTTCAGGTTATTAACTGCTATTTTTACAAGGATTGAATGATAATCCACTGGGATACACGGCTAGACAGCGTTCCGATGCGCGGATTCAGAGGTATCCGGCTCGAAGAAAAATAAAGATTATGTAGGAAAACTGTATCAGGGCCATGGCCAGGAAATCCAATTCTGTATATGGATAAAACACCAGTGTCTATGAACACGGAACAACTTTATTTTTTACTGAATCAAATAAACTGTTCAATTTTTTTAAAAAAAAAGCGTCACTGCGTTATTGCGGCCAGCATAAAATTATTCAGCATCCTCTCACAATAAACCTTACTATTCAACTAAACGTTACTAAACAATGGAACATAATGTGAAAAAATGTAAAAAACAAACTAAGTATATGATTTAAAAGCAGTAAATACCTCTGGACTGTAATAACTGTTACCTAGATAGTCAGCATTGGTTATGATCCAAAATATGAAAACAGCTTGATCCTACTAACAAATCATATTTCCAGTCTGTTACCAATACGTAAACAGTGTAATAAAATATACTTAGCCAGCCGTATCCAATAGTAAATTCTTAAACGCACGTAATTCTCTGCTCATGGCGATAGATGGCGCCATAACTCTGTGTGGACAGAAACTGCCGCCACAACGAGGCAAATCGAAAGCCAGCAGGATCATTTACACAAGATTTAGATGTATTTGAGTGGTATGAACTATGTGGCGATATCAATTCAGTAATTGGTGAATGATTTGGTAGGTGCGTGATTACGTTATGCCATTTTGCCTCAGCTCTGCTCAAACTTTTTTTGTTTTGGTGGGGAAGTTCAGACTAAAACATAGCAGTGTTCTTTCACTTCATCATGTCCCACAGCCGCAGGCCGGCAACAAGGCTCTCCACTTCGCAGGAGACCGTGTCCAGCTGACAATGACCTTCTGGGACGCGTTCAGTTTGTCCGCCGGTCGCTTCCGCAGCGACGGTGCGCCATAGACTATGTGATCTCCGCGTGGGCCTCTAGACCTGCTTGAGGGCAGCCCCGGTGCTTTCCGGTTACGGAAAATTCACCAATCTGAACCTCCAATATGAACACCTCCTACCGTTATTTTGGAAAAGGTGACGCATTATGACGACCAGGAGCGATTTCATGCGGAACTTCTGCAGTAACGGAAGCGGAGGCGAAGTTCTGTTACAACCCTAATCAGGGCCATAGATAGGTTTCTACTTACCCTATTTAGTATTTAATCATGGACATTATAAATGAAGTTTTACCTTATTATTCATCCAGGGAAGTCAAGTCGACCGCAAGAAATTATTTTCGCATACGTTTGTTGCTAAATACCTTATTATTATTCTTCAACTTGGGGTTTTTCATATCAAAATTATCAGGATGAACATGAATAATTCAAGAGAATTGTTTGTAACAACATCGCTCTCAGAATATTAAATTAAAATAACAAAATAAATTACAAAACTAATAGACTAAAGAGAACTTTTAACAACATCCATTACAAAAGCATCCCTAAAATTATGGGACGGAAAAGTGAAAATCAAAATCAATTTGCTATCTAAGAAAGAGATTTGAAAAATGTTGGCAATTTAAGACACGAGTTTCATATTAAAGTGGGACACGCTATAAAAAATCGTCATGAATAAATTAAGAGAATTGCTATAAAAAGGGGTTTCATTTAAAAGTGACTCTTTTTCTTTTTCGCACACTTATCCGCTAGCATGTGCCAAGCAAAAGGATGTGCGGAGCTTGAAATATTGCACCTTTGCCAAAGGCGCTACTAAATTACCACTCGGTTCACGATGAAGGTACTTACTTACGTGCCGCTTTCCTACCTATTTGGGTTTGTTTTCACAATTAAGGCACTGACTAGTGTTGTTTGTTTGTTGAGGTCAGTTTCTATGGCATAATCAGCCTTATAATGTTCGCACTGCTGGGATACAGGCCTATTCTCTAGTAGAGAGAATGGGCCGTAATCCACCACGTAGGCTCAGTGGATGTCTCGTGTCTTCGAATTTCTAACTTTAGAACAAGCTTTATGTAATTTATTTTATCACCACTGCTCTCAAAACTGTCAGTAAAAAAAATTGTACAGTTATGTAATTTTTGTCTGTTTCTTCGTATAATTCATCCTTTATAATTATATAATATAATCAGCCGTATAATGTTCCCATAGCTGGGACTCAGGACACTTCCCTAAGAGAAAGCGGCCGAAATCCACCACTCGGGCCCAGTGCGAACTGATACCGTATTCGTCCTTTAACAAAATAAAAAACATAAAAAATCAGTAACAATAAAAAACCTCCTTCAAAGCTTTATTAATGTACTTTTTTATTTCAGCGGCAGTACGTGCACACATAATATACAACACGTCGCGTCGCCATACGATAGTTTTTCTTTATGACTTGTAGCGTCATAAAAATTCAGCGAGCACAACAATCTGAGGATAGCTCATTACCATAGCCGGGACGTAGGGACGTTACATATTGTGTGTGCTGTCGCAACTAGCTGTTTAACATTGCTAAAACAAAAGAAGTTACAAAAACAAATCCTCGTCATAGTGACAGTGGCGCAACACTAATTAGGTCAAGCGCGAGCTTCACAAACTGCTCTCTAGGCCGGCTGCGCCCTCTTAATGAACTACTCTAACGAAACAAGTTTTTTCAGCACGATTGTACATAGCCGTCGTAACTTTCATTAGGTGTTAAGTAACTTTATTGCAATCAAGTAGAAGATAATAGATTAAAGATGATTATATTAGTTTTAAATACTTTATAAGGGCAATTTATGTTTAATAAAATAATGAAAAAGGAAAAAATGTTTCTGTTGTGTTTTGTTAGGTTGTATAGCTTTTGGACTTATAGCATTTGTTTTTGCGTTTAATAACGCTTTGTTTTTATTTTTTTGCCAATGTTCAATGATCTTTCCCGCTCTAGAGCGGAGCGAAAGGACTTTTACTAACTAAAACCTATATGTGTCTTTCAGGTATCTTTTGCGTTTTAGGTACATTGTATCTTTTTTAAAAAAATCTGCTGTTTTAATTTAAAAGATCAGTGTTCGTGAAGTTCAGGTTAGACAAAGCATTATATTTATTTTTTTAAACATATACAGATCATAGGCGGACTTAATGCAACAAGACACTATCTACCAGCCAACCTTTGGATTAAAAGAGATACACTGTGGCAGGTTATGAAGTTGATAACATTTTAATGCATGGAATTAACAGGTCCTACCGAAACCTCGCGTGGTTCATCCCAAACATTGAGTTCGTGGTGGATTTATTTCGCGATAAGATCAATGGTTATTTTGCAAATTGATTCCAAGTGAATATTGTGATGTAAAATTGGTTTAACTTTGTAACTCTAGTGTCTACACAGCTAAACAAAAATGTGGACTCATTCAAACAGGTGCGATCTCAGTAAAAATGGAGCCGAGAATTTATAGTGCAGTATTTACTACCTCGGCGAAACTCACCAAGAAGGCTGTCTCGAGACATTTGCTGCCAAATGCCGTAAAAATATTAAAATGTGTTATATTCCAACACAAAACAAAACCACTGCATGCTGTATAAGCTAAATACTTTAAAAAAATTATCAATAGTAAAATGCAAAAAACTGAGAGCACACCAAAGATTTTTTTAAAAACACTTGTTTAATAAAATGATTTTTTTTATTATTGGAAAAAATACACATAATCTAATCAAGCTTTTTAAATTGTCCGCCATATTGGATTTAGAACGACGTCACTGAGCTAAACATGCAGTCAAAAAAACATAAAAAAACATTACAAGTCCCAAATTTTTTAAACTATTTCGTTGACAGCCGTAATAGCAGATAGAACACCTGTATCTTCCAGAGCCCTTATAAAAAGCTCATACGTTTTTTTTTTTTGGGTAATGCAGGTTAAAAAATTACACGTACTTTAACCACATTTCTCCCTAACTCCATGCAAACATCTACAGAAAATTGCACTCCATGTTTTTCTTGCTTCCCCACTACTCTGAACTAACCGGAACTTAACGTAAGCAGCTTAACATATCGGTCAGGGCGTACTTATGTTATCGTGTAGTTACTCTAAACTTTGAAGCTTAATATGTTTCCAAGACTTATGAACAACTCATGTTCGTGATTTTAGAGCAAATAGCTAAACATATTATATTGGTAACTATTTCTGTTTGGCTAGACCTTTCTCACGCATATTTAGGTTAGTTTCCAGTCTTAAATATTTAACTTGAAGTAACTGTCCGTCTGATTTCCACTACCCAGTTACTGGGTAACAAGATAGATCTTAACATGTATTAGATTTTCTGACTTCTGTCTTCATGTGGCAACTGTAAAAGATTTACAAGAGACATCCGACACTAACGCCTATTTTGTGGGTGGACAAGTGTCATTCCAAATTATTTCAATGGTTAGTGGATGTTATAAATAATAATAATAATAATAAAGCTTTATTAATTCCACACTATTTTAAAATGTAAATAAAATAAATTAACAATTAGGATAACTTAAATCACAGTCATACAGATAGCATTCAATTACTTAATTAATACTATATCAATTGATTAAAAATAAAATAACTTAGAGAAAAAAATATATATACAATTTCAATTGAAAAAAGTGGATGTTACATAAATCCAAATAATTGTTGTCTGTTGTTGACGAGATTTTTTTGATTTTAGATTATTGCAAAGATAACAAATTTTCAACCAACTTGAAAAGGAGGAGGTTCTATGTTTGGCTGTATGGTTTTTTTTAATGTGTTTTCACCGATATCCGATATTACATAGCGAAGAGACCAACTATTATAAAAACACTGACTTCCGAAATTAATGTTATTTTGCACTTTTTTAAAGCCGGTTGTATTTTTTTGTAAAAAGTTTTTTATACCGTAAACGCAATTTTTATACTGTGTTAGGTCTTCAAATAACTTGTTCCGCTCTAGATGGAGCGAAAGGAATTGTTAGTCTTTTACTGACTAAAACCCACCCGCGTTCCTTCAGTTATCCTTTGCGTTCCAGGATCGCAGTTTAGCTTTCAACAAATTCCGCAGCCCTGAAGGCATCGGATCGTGACACTCATGCTGACATCTCCTTGAGATGCGCGTGGAACACAATACGCTGTCACCTTCGGCCTGAGCCTCATCGAACAGCAAAGTAGTAATTGCTCGCCATCCAGTACCAACGGTATAACATGCTTTATGAGCTACGGAGGACTATCGGCGTATCATAAATTGGTCAACTTGGGACTAATCTTGACAAGCGTAGCTTTACTTAACAGATTGATCAGATGGTCAATGGAGGCGAAAAGTTCTGGAGTGGCGACTCACAAGGTGAACCGATGACCTTATAAGGGTCGCGGGAATTCGATGGATCCGAGACGCACAGGACCAGTCATTCTGGCGTCATGTCCAACAGTGAACATCTTTTGACTGAAATAATGGATGATGATGATGAATATCGTAGATTATTCAGCGCGACCGCAATATTTAGTTACGATTCCGTCTCTTCTCCAAATCAGAAATCACAGGCATTTTTTAACTGTCAAAATATCAATCAGTCTAAAATGTGAAGGTAAATAGCACGTTCCAACGAATAGATCTCTATGGAGAAGAACGTGCAAGAAACTCCATGGACACTTTTAAATACATACATACTTTTATATTATGAGTTACATATAATCTTGTTTACATATTTCTTGTCGCTTCCAAATTCTAACTATTTACAAATACGTAGTGTTGTACGATAACCTAGTTAAAAGTATTGCTTTTTAACGAGGTTATCGTTCTATCAATAATAACTTTAAACTTACCAATAATAATAGGTACCTAAAACAGATACTCAATATTCATGGAGTCAAACCACTATACACATCAATAAGGTTATTTGTTTGTTACTAACTCAAACAATGAGTGAAATGGTTGTTGGTCAGAAAGTTTGACAAGTCTTGCCGAGGGTTACTGTTCTACCCAATAACTGGGTTGTGTAGGTCAGATAAATTAGTTTATAACAAATTAAAAAAATAATGTAGCTGGTAGGTACTCAGTCATATTTCGTTTGACTGAAAAGCGACTCCGATATGGTCGGGAAGACTTGGCAGATTAATGTCTGTCATGTATATCAAAAGTAACAAATAACCGGTCAAGTGCGACAGTAACTCGCGCACCGAGGGTCCCGTACAAACTTACCTAGGTAAATAGTACGATATCATAATCCAGTCTTGAAGATTTTTCTGAATCGCAGAAAGTAATGACTTTGTGACGTAATTACTTTGCAGTTTTCACACTTTTCCTTTACTTGTGCTATAAGCCTTGCTTCTTCCCAAACAGGATTCAATGGCAATCGGAAATAGGTTTGATTTCTTCATCATCATCATCATCATCAGCCTTTTTAATGTTCCCACTGCTGGGACACAGGCCTCCTCTCTAAGAGTGGGAATGGGCCATAATCCACCACGCGGGTCCAGTGCGGGTTGGTGGATGTCACATGTCTTCGAATTTTTGGTTCTAGGACATGCCGGTTTCCTAACAATGTTTTCCTTCACCGTTTTGAGAGCAGTGGTGATGAAATAAATTACACTAAGTAATGCGCCTGGCTGGGTTTGAACCCGCGACCTATAACTCATAAGTCGGGGCCGTTACCACTCAGCCACCACTGCTCTATGAGATTTCTTCGCGAATATCAAAATACATTATACGCCACAAACGGGGCATTAACTATCTTGTCTTTAAATACATTGACTAGACGTTTGATTTTTTCACTACTCCCAGGAGTAGCAAACCAGGTAGTAGTACTGAGTAGGTATCTACTTAATATTAATTTCCTCTGAAAACCTTCTCGGACAAACAGACCAGCAGACAGACAACAAAGCGATTTCAAAAGAACCTTTGAGAACTGAGGTACAGAACCCTAAAAAAAGATTCAACACAAACAGATACTATTCATGATATTTGTACTTTCCGAGCATGTCCTTTTCCTTTTACTCGTGATAATGAGTATCGTAGATAAACAGACTCTACGTTAATGACAATCTAATTAGTGGTACGTACTAAATGGCAGCCGGGTGTTGCCCCAACGTACGCAGGACTTAATATAGTCCACATTAAATGACGCTCGTCTTAACCCCCGAGGACACGCAATGTACACAGCAAACAAGTGTAGATACATACAGGCTCATTTTACTCCGCGTAATTCGGTTAGAATCTTTACTCTAAGGGCCTAACTCCACAAAATTATATTAATGTTTACTCCAAAATAAATTGTTCTAATGTTTAACTTGAGTGTTAAGCTGAAAACGCCTGAATTGTCGAATTTACTACATTGATATTAGCGTCGCAAGCAAAAAGGGGGTCCTTTGTTCTGGACATGTAACCCTAAAAAGTTTATGGCCCACAAATTACTTGCTTCTATTAAAGATAAGTATGTGTCTAGCCAAAATCCGGATATAAAATTAATTTAAGTGTGTTTTACATTCAACAACAATTGCATTTTCAAGTTGAGGCGTTATTCCCTTCTCCCACCCACTTCATCCAGATCCCGGACAGATCCGAACAACTTTTCCATTAGTACTTTGGGCACAACTTCCCACTTAAAATTCTATCTTAATCGCGAACAAAATATTCTACTCGGTGGACTCCAGTTCTATCGTGCATTATTTTATTATGCGGAAATGATTAACTTCCGTCAAATTCATCGTCTTGTTATTTTTCATTTTTTTGCTTTTAATTTGTGACTAAATGGATTTGAAGTATTATCATCAAAAACGTTACCGACACCAGAAAATCCACTTTACATAAAATATAATCCGTACTTTTGCAAAGAATCTACATTTTGTTTTTACGCTTAGCCAGAAGTGTTTTGACGATGTTCCAAATTCAACGTGTTTTTACAAAGCTATTATAGTACGCGGCAAATAAGTTGAACCCGTTGTTATAGTTACACGCAGCCCCCACTTCTATTAAGACCCGAAAATTGGTTACTGGCGCATTCAAGGTCGACCGACATGATGGTTCAACTTGTGTGCTGAGGATTATACCTCTTTTCTAAACTTATTTCGTTTTGTATTTTGGTCTTTGCTCTTGTTACATGATAAGCCAAATTGATATTTTATACAAAAATAGTCACGTGTTTTGATTGCTTCAGAATATATCAGCGTTGTTTGTATATACGAGTATATGCCGATACCTATATTGAATAACGATGTAACGTAAACGATTCAACTGTTTGGCGCTAAAGTAACAACCGTTCACCATAGCCAATATTTGTGTACGCATCGATTGTAAATGTGTTTTACGGATCTTAGTTCTTGTTATCTACTGGCCAGTAACTCGCGGCCCGCGCGCTAGGGTGCCGCGGTGCCGCCGACTGCCATATATCAAGCGGTCCGCTTTTAATCTCGCAAGCCCTATTTATTCACATTTATTCCAAAGATATTTTCCCACCGGAATTTCCCCCTTGGAATTGGTAACATTTCCCGCGTTTAGCTGATTTGTACCGTTGCTGTTATTGTGGTTTATTTTACAGGAACAAAAGGGACTGAAATATTTAGAGTTTGTCAAAAGATGGTGATGATAAATTATGGCGACCCGCTATCACAGCCGGCCGTGTCTTAAATAATACGCTTTTTGTTTCTTTGAATATTCAAATTGCAATTTTGTTTATTTTTTTATCACAGAAACGTTATTATACAACAACGCTTTAGTAAGTCAAGGAAATTATTCATTTGTAAAAAGTATTAAACGTTTTTTATAGTACGAGTAGTACATATAAATATTAGTTTTTCAAGGGGCAGTTGATAGAAAAAGATAGTTTTTACAAGTTTTGTTGCATTTTATGGGGAAACAAGTTTTCTGAACCTTGAAATCTAGTCGCTGCATTTACTAGCTAGGTGTGTCGCTACCTTTTTGGTGCACAATATTCCACTTTAGATTTATATAGTTTTCAAAGTTCATAAGTTTTGTCAACGTTTGTCCGATATTGATGTTTAACAAAGGCCACACTCGTAAGAAAAATCGTATAAAAACTATCCATTGAAGAGTAAGATTCGGATGTTTGTAACACAAAGAAAAATATATCGTAGTAATATGTGCCACGAAATAAATCTTTAGGGACGTTTTTATTGTAATTTATTCCCTCAAATCGAACACAATTCATCTACAGGGGCTAACAATAGTAAAAGCGGTGCCAATTTTCCAGCACGAACCTGAACAAAAGAGTACCCGACGACTGATTTATCACAAGCAAAGCAACAACGGGGAAGTTTCGTGCAAACGACGACAACAACTGTTACTACGCCTGTTACGGTTTTGACATGGCCACTTTCATCGAGCCTGCATAAAATCTTTTCTACGCAGTCAGGTCAGCTTTGTGCGAATCGCTGCACTCGCTCAGAATGCGTTGTAACTAAACATAGCACTAAGCTGCACTTACCTCGTCTCCCATCTGTGTCAAGTGTGCCACAGTCGGAGCTGCGTTCACTACGTTGATGCCAGCTAGCTCGCTAGCTTCACAAAGCGACAGTAAAACGTGTAATTTCATACGGATAAGAACTTCTCTCACAAATGTATGTAGAATTCTCTACTTACTTTACTTATATTGAAGATGGCGAGTGTACTTGAAGCTGTCTGAGATTTTCTAAGGATTTTGTGTAGTAACAGTACTGTGCACGATGAATGGAATTCCACGCTATTGTAGAAATCTCAGTTTAGTTTTAAGTAAAAAAAAAAGCAACTTCCGTATGTTCACTAGCTTGCTTAAAAAATAATAATCTGCCTAGTTCTTTCCCAACTATGATATAGCGTCACAGTTATTCCCATGGGAAAAATCATACTTAGCACTGTACGCTTGAGCTTTGTTTTGTGTAGAACAAAAAAAATGTAAGAACAATAATAAAATTAAATAAATTTACTTGAAAAACTTAATGAACTCAGTTTCTTTTTAATAGTTAGTAGTCGACAAACGATCTTTATTAAACATGTAAGTTAAAAGCGGTGATAGCCTATTTATTTAAGACTAAAATTAATTTACGTTGGTTTATATTTTACAATAAGATCTTTTTTGTTTACTTTTTTATACTTTCATGAAGACCTCTATAAATAATAACGCAGAGCGCAATAACCTCTTAAAATATTTTCAGTAGCTATTTCAAGCCGTCAATTTTTGTAAATAAAATAATTAAAAATACAACTGTTATTGGCATAGCATTCTCATATCAACAAATATTGCGTGCGACATTTATTTTTCATATTTTAGAAAAGTACCAATTTACAATATTCACTATTTAATCAGAGTTATAAATTGGCTTTTATCGCCTAATAAAAGCAATGGCTGGTATTGTTTATTTGTAAAATAAAGCGCTACGCTGGTTCAGTGCATCGTAAACTTGGATTGGATAACTTTTTCGCACCCAACAATGTTAGCGAGAGGTTTCAACGACTGTTATTTTAAATTTCGGCTGTTTACACACGAAAAACATTGTAGAATTATTCTAAGACCAACATAAAGTATTGGATGTTATTATACAGTTTTAAGGTGGTCGTATCATATCATAAATGCTCTCAGAGTATGCAAGCATCGTTTCTTTGCGACTCCCATTCAAAATCTCTTAGGTCATCAACTCATCAGTTAACTTACGACTTAAAGTGCCATTGCATTCCTCAACTTTTTTCGATAAATCCTTTGCTGTCCAGGCTGCTCGTTTGTGGAATGCATTGCCAGATCCTATAAAACGTGCTCAATCGTTGCCTATATTCAAAAGACTTGTTAAGGAGCACTACCTGTCTCTGTGATTATCAAAAGTCGTCATTTCTTTTTATTGCCTATATTTTTGGTATGTATGTATTTATGTATATATTATAGATTCAGATTCAGATTCATTTATTAATTGTCAAACATAGGTACATTATAATAAGTTCTTATTTAGATAGGTACACTGAGGGTGCTATGTTTTGCCTCTAGGGCGTACAATGTATATACATGCAATAAAATTAAAACAACAAATTCAATCAGATAAACAACAAGTCAGCACTTATTTAAAGAAGATTAAAGAATTGGAATAACGCCATAAATTAAATTTAAATGTTAAAATGTTAAATTAAATGTCAAAATCCAAAATTAAATGTCAAAATATAAAATTAAATGTCAAAATCTAAAATTAAATGTCAAAATCCAAAATTAAATGTCAAAATCTAAAATTAAATGTCAAAATGTAAAGTTAAATGTCAATATAAAATGTATAATTCTTATGTATGAAATGTCAGAAATTTTATAACAATGTATCATTCAAATAGTCGGTGATTGAATAATAACATTTTCCTATTAAAAAATTCTTCAATTTTCTTTTAAAGTTGTGCAAGTTTTCATTTTTAATGCTATCAGGTTTTTTTGTATCTATTATAGTATATTTTAATAAAATTTTGGTGCTTATTATGACAGCCCTATTTCATGTTCTGAGAATCCAGTCCATTCATGGTTGCCTGGAAGAGATCGCGGAATGCGATAAGGCCGCCAATTGTTTAAATTTAAGACATAAGTTTTCGTTATTGTATTTTTTGTAAGTGCCAACAATAAAGTGTACAATAAATAAATAAATAAGCATAGTTGCAAAACGAGATCCCTAGTTTCTGCCTATACTTATAGAAATAAAATAAACAAATATCTATACACCGTTAAATTTTGGTCATTTTAATCCTGTAAAGGGTCGATTCGGTACATGAACAACAAAGTACTAGCCAAATCGGTCCAGCAAATCGCGTGTTTTAGGGAGACTAACGAACAAGTATTCATTTTTATGTATAAGGAGAAGATATCACGCCTATATAGCTTGAAGGGTCTGTCAAAAGTGAAATGTGCGTTGGAAGTTGAAGGGCGATTCCCGTCCACCATAGGTTTGGGCTTACGGACAGCGAGCAATGGGTGGCTCGCTGCCTATATGCACAGGTAAGCGCAAACTTCACTTCGCAGGGCCCGCTAAGGCCGATGTCTACTAGGCCCCCTAGCCATGTTACAATCATTTCGTTTTGCGTGAACGCTTGTAGTTGGCCACGCCCCCAACTCCTTTGTTCTTAACTAGGGGGCAGGGTTGCAGAATATTGTTCGTAAGAGTTTTCACCCTGGAACGCAATGGGCAACTGAAAAAACAAGTGTCATCATCGGACTACCAGACGTACGGCGTTGCGCTACCGGTACATGGTGGACATCCCACCTATACGCACAAAGCGTTTTGGGAACACTTTTATTATGCGCACAGCTAAGGAGTGGAATTCCCTGCCGAAGTCTGTGTTTCCTGATGGCTACAACCCGGGAATCTTTAAGTCAAGAGTGAATAGGTTTCTTCTAGGTAAGCGTGATCCATCGTCGACCGTATCGTCGCTTTCCATCAGGTGAGATAGCGCTCAAGCGCGAACCTATTAATAATAAAAAAGGTGTGTTTTAGTCTATAAAATTCTGACACTCCCTCTCGCTTCACCCAGAGAAGAAGTAGTCGTTTAATGGATTCCCACTACAAACAAGGTCTCTGTCCTCAGAAATAGTAATTCTGAACATTAGACCTGCGAGACAACTCAAATAAAACATCTATCACAAACCACAGATTCGAAAACCACAAATTAATATTTTCGAAAATCTATCTGGCTGGATTTACATAATAGTTAACCACAATTTATTTTCCAAATACCCATTGGAGTAAACTGACACTCTTAAATATATACGTATGTGTGAGTGTAGTATTGAATGATTAGTGTACTCTGCAGTAAACAGTGCCGCCATTTTTCCAAGCAATTAGTTTCCATGAAGAATTTCGTAATACAGTAGTATATTTATGTTCTGTATTCTTTCTTATACTTGCCGAGTTTTTCTTCCCTTCCATGTCCCACTTATTCAACCGATTTGGTTGTCTAAACTGATTTATAGAGGTATTTTTTTTTGTTTTTATGGTAGGTAAAATCATCCAATGACAAATCCTGCCCTTGGGCGGAGCGGGAAGTAGTGTCAGACTTACGGACTACCCTACCTAACCTAACCCATTCCTTCCTTGCCTATCGTGCCAAATTATTTGCTTGTTTAATGTATATTATTATCTTTAAATACAGCTACACTAATAGCGGTTTCGCACTAAGTCCGATCCCAATGCGTTCCGAACCCGTGAAAGTATTGTTACGGACCATACTTTCGTAGCCATAGAACTATTTTATTACAATAACTGCACTAGTGCAGAAAACTGTCAATTGCGTGCCTAAAAGCGGTGGGATAAGAGGGCTTTTTGACGGATCGGATTCGGTTCGGACGGGTTGCGTAACCGCTCTAACGCAAGAGTAGTAATATCTGTCGGTTTGGTGCTTTTTCAAGTCTTTTTAATTGTGTCATATTTGTAAACGCTTTAAGTCCATCTTTGTACAGCAGTAGCTAGGCAACTTTTTTTTGTGGTGGTTAAAAATCTTTCATTGACATCTCCCGGCCCTGAGCGGAGCGGGAGGTAGTGTCAGACTTTTATTGACTAAAAAACCTACTCCATTCCCTTCTTAGTCCTAAATACCGGGGCCGAAACTTCCTATCAGAAATCGGTCCATGGCCCCAGTAGGCTTCGACCCAACTGGGCCCCTACAGTTTGCTGACAACTCCTTGAGGCGCGCGGGAACAGTACGCGCCGTCAACAACTAGGGCTCGGTCCGGGCGGTTACCGGACGGTCAGACAGCGAGCTACCCATTGCTCGCCGTTTGCAAACCCGCACCTACAGTAGTAGCTAGGCTAGGACTTACCTTTTCTCCTTCCAAAAACTATTGAGGTTTGGAAGGCGAAAGAAAAGGCAAAAAACTCTGGCCAACCTTGGACTGCAAAATGTGACCGATCATCACACTTTCTTTATGTCCCAGGGTACTTTTATGCTAAAAAGAATACTATTTGTGGATAGGACACGATAGCGAAGCCGCTGGAAAAAACTAGTCTTATCTATTTGTATAGTTACCGTGTTTTCCTTCCTTTCCTTGTGCCACTTTTTCAACATATTTGGTTATATTGTGATACACGAAGATATTGAAAACAAGCTATAAATTGCTCGAGCACCGCTATACGTTATAGTTGAAAATTGTTCGGCAATATATCTCGGTGTATCTAGAAGTTTTCCTTTATTTATTACTCATTCTCCGAGTTATGAGTCTATTGTAATATTTTAGAAAATCTTGTTCGAAGGTAGATGTTTCGATATGTTCCGATTTGTATTTTGTCTTTCAATTTTATAAATTGATTGAAGTTTGTTTCTAGTCAGCCTACTAGCACCTGTGCAAACTTGTCTATATAGGGTACAGTGGCGTAGCTAGGCCCGTATCAAAAGTCCCAGAGGGCCCCGTATAAAAAAAATGGTGCTTTTTTACAAATGATTGGTTTACCCTACGAAACGGTTGTCAATAACAATGTTGCGAAGTTTTGCCTACGTGGGGGTCCCTGTAGCGCGGGGGCCCCGTATAATATACGGCGCTAGCTACGCCCCTGATAGGGTAATTATTCCAAGTGGCTGTAACAACAAGGAATGAAGAATGAATGAATGAATGGATGAAAGCGTTGCGCTTTCATGTTGGCGCGCCTGCGGTCCGCCTCCAATGGCATCCTGAGTGTGTTTTCTGACCGGTGGGACTCTCCGCTCTTACGAAGGTGGATAAGCGTCCAGACACGCTTATCCATATAAACTGAGGAACCGTGGAACTGTTCGTACAATGGTTCATTCGTTGTTTATTATTATTATTTAACTAGCTTTTGCCCGCGGCTTCGCTCGCATTAAGTAGTATTATTAATTAGGTATATTTTTTGCGGCTTTACTTTTGTTTAGCGTGTGTAAAATATTTGGGCCTACAAAACTTCTTTGTATACAATATTCTTAACTAAATTATCCCCATTGGGGTTGAATTTATCAAAATCCTATTTAAGCGGACGTCTTCATCATAGTAGCTCCAATCTTTAATTTCAGTTCAATCAGTCGAAAATCTAAGAAGATTTATACAAACTTTCATCCCCTTAGGGGTGGAATATATCATCAATCGTAGTATCAAAATCCTTTCTTAGGGGATGCCTACGTCATAGTAGCTATATGCATGCAAAGTCTCAGCCCGATCGGTTTAAAATTGACAAATTTTCATACTTTCATCCACTATTTTATCCCCTTGGGGGTAGAATTTATCAAAATCCTTTCTTAGCGGATGCCTACGTCATAACATCTACCTGCATGCCAAATTTCAGTCCGATCCCTCCAGTGGTTTGGGCTGTGCGTTGATAGATCACTATGTCAGTCAGTCAGTCACCTTTGAGTTTTATATATTTAGGGCTGATTTCACACACATTCAATATAAAAACTCAGTTCAACTAAACTGAGCTCAGGGTAATCTAGTTTAAAGAACCGTGTCGTAACATGGGCGACAACAAAAGAATTTAAACTGAGTTTAGCGTAAACTAGGTTCAATTCATAGCGGTGAAACGCAAAATGAAGCTATAATCTCGATTAGGCGCTCAAACTGAGTTTTGTTTTATATAATCGCGATTAGTTTATTGGTGAATTTGGCCCTTAGATACTAACATTAGGTTAAGTTGTACTACTACTAACATTTATGGATGTTATCTGAAATAAATTTTTGAATTTTAATTTTGAAATGTGAGGAAATGGAACCAATGAAGAAAAACACAGATAAGCAATAGAACTTTACAAACACACATTTTAATTAAGATAATTAAGCGACCATAACGAAAAAATAAACAAGGTTTGTTATTGATGCCAATGGACACCAAGAACTTTTAATAAAAAATAAATACTGGCCATGTTTGAGCTTATTGGAATTGTGATGAGATATGGATGAGATGCCCTCTGGCAATAAATGGCACCTTACCGTAAAACTTGCACACTATTTAGGTGTAGCTGCCGGGTGCCACATTTCTTGGGGTTGCGTCAGTTACTTTAATTTGCCTGTACATCTATAGGTATGTTTCGACGGCGAAGGCATAGTCTAAGTTTGGCTAACCGATGCTGAGTGGTGAGCATAAACAAACAATCTTAGAATTATGATAGAGATAGTAGTCTTTATCGTAATTCTAAATTATTTCCGTTAAAAGCCGTAATGGTGGCTTCCTAAAGCGCAAATCGTTGGAACATTGAAGTGACTTTCCGTCACCCCCAGTAAAGACCCCGAGAATATTAACCGAAAACCCCACACACAACAGAGCAAATGGAACCCTAAGTGCAGACTATTGAGTCCACACATATACAAACCTAACTTAAAGTCCAGATGCCTGCTTTGCCTTTTCTCAACTATGTTGGATAAACAGTCTAAATATTATTCAAATATACTGGTGCATACCAACCACTGACTAACAAGAAACTTCTTAGTATACTTAACTGGTCTTTAGACTTACGTTACAAGCTTTTGACAAACGAACGAATTTCAAAGATCTACGCATGACCGTAAGTTTACGTGTTTGCTGAGACACTGAGGGATCTACGTACTAGGACCATCCACGTATGGTCACTCATCTATGGACCCGAAGAGACCGCGACAAACGCAGCTTAATCTTGATCGAATGAATAGTACTACATATACAAACAAGTAATTACATGCATTTGTAGTCTTGTTGAGCCCTCATTAACGACATATTGGAAAATAATCAATTGTGATTTTTTTCGAGTAACTAGCACATTGCCAGTGACTTCAGGACAAAGTTTTTTTTAATCGATGTAAACTAGTGCTTGACTGCGATTCAACCTGATGGTAAGCAGTGATGCAATCGTTAATGGCGAGACGCAATAGTTTATTAAGAGGCTATATTCACTCTAGCCTTGAAGAAACCTAAATTATAATCGGACGGGATGACTGCAGCTGGCAAACTGTTTTAGTCCAGGTGCAAAAGTGCTAGTTTAGCATACAAATAAAATTTCCTAATATTCCCACACGCAGCAAATTAGTATCGTAATCACACACTAGGTTACTTCATCAAAATAACATAATATTATTTGAATTGTCTATGACGAACGCCCTAGTTTGATTTGTAAATACTAAAAGATTTATCTATTCGTAAAAGTATTTTTTTTTATTTATATATTGAGATTATAATTTAATTTGTGATTTATTTTTAATTGGCTATGGACTCCGGTCTGATAATAAATGATTTTTGATTTCTTTTTTATTTTCAGTTAGAAGTTTCAGCAGAAAATATTTTAATATTATTGAGCAAAATTAAATCTTATGTACATTAACAAGAAACAAACTTCAGTTTCTCAGAGAACAGTAATAATATTCTACAGACTGTTCAGCTTTCTGAAAGCAATAATAAATCGCAAATTCATAGAAAACGCAATCCTTACTAGCTCACAACAAACAAACCAATTAAAAGCATCAATATTGACATTAAAACAAATCTAATCATTGTTATGTTAATTAAAATGAGCAATTTCGTTAAATAATTAGATTCACGCACTCAAAAACAAGTGTTTATTTTTAATTATAACATCCATTATGAAGTCCGTCGTCAGCAAATAAATGAAGATTGATGTAATGTTACACCCTCTTTTGTTTTGTTCAAATTTCAAATTCACGGGTATAAAGAACGGGCTCTCGACTTTTATTGGCCCGTCTACACTTATACGTATGTGTGCTGCCCACGTAGCACACATACTTATAAGTGGTATAGCAGTAGCACTACCCTCCATCTCGACAATTGAACACGTTCTTACGGTAGAGTAGGCACTGTGCTTGCTTGTTGGATGGAAGAATCAATAGCTAACCGTATTATTGTGAGGATTTATAATGAAAGAGCCACTGGAAATATATTATTGAAGAGCACCGTGGCTTACTAAAAGGCAAAGGTATTGAAGATTTGCGACTGGTTCTTGTTAAATAACACGTTATGTGTAAGTAAGGTATCTGTTACTTTAAGCTATATTTTCTCTGCGAGATTGTTCGAAAGATTCATCCTGGAATGCAAAGGGCAACTTAAGGAACACAGTCGGTAAAAGTTCCTCCTGTTCCATCCACAGCGAAAGAAATTATTTGATAATATCCCACCTAAAAAATAGCTATATTTTGTTGCTTGCTACCTGTATACAATTATGGAGCTCTTAAAGTTTATTGAGCTTTAGCAAAAACTTGTCCATTTTATTTTGTTTTTGGTCTAAGAAAATGCGACAGTCCAGTTCAATCGGTTCCGCAAGCATCTCAACTAGCTTCCTATATCTTCACGGATACTATGTCTCTTTTACCACATTCTCTTCAACCCTGCATGCCCAGGTTACCTCCATAATTCATTATCGTTTACTCACCTTTTATTAAAAAACCTCTTCTATTCAAACTCTTTCTCTATACAGGAAGTTATACTGTGGAATTCACGTTCACCTGACACCCGTTATGTAAAAATTATCTCACTTCAAAAGCTAGTAAAATAATATTCTCTCTCTACCGTCCCGTAATTTTATATTTATAAGTATATACGTATTTTTGTAACATAATTTATGTATTTAAACAATGTTTGTGTACGTTGTTTACTGTTTCTGATATTATACCTTTATATTAAAAATAAATAAATATTATTTAAATAAGATATTACAGTCTATTAAGTTTCTGAAACTGTTTGTACATACTGTATCTACATTTCTTACCCAAGTTTCATATCTCAGGTCTACTGAAATAAATTTCTTTTGATATCAACAGCACCTTTGTACTCTTTCTATGACTATTTTATATTTTTGTGTTAACACTCCATTTAAAATAAAAAATGGAGTGTTAACACAAAAATATAAAATAGTCACACACCTACATACACCTAACCTACAGGGCAAACAAAATCATAAATCTTTAGAACAATATTCTCATTCTCAGAAACCGAATAGTTCAAAATATAGAGCTGAAAATATTTCCACAGA
This sequence comes from Leucania comma, assembly GCA_958295575.1. Classification (NCBI taxonomy): domain Eukaryota; kingdom Metazoa; phylum Arthropoda; class Insecta; order Lepidoptera; family Noctuidae; genus Leucania; species Leucania comma. The sequence goes on along the minus strand of OY282476.1, from coordinate 10,355,156 downwards.
TGCTAAAATATAACATACATTTCATGATCGCAAAAGTACTACACATGAGTATATAAGCCGTTTTATAATACTACTACACAAAAGCAAATATGCGAGGAGAAGGCTACATATAAATGTTCCTGAGAGAACGCATTCGTCGGTTCCTTGTATCCGGTCTTCGGAAATAGCTCCCAAGCGTGCGTTTCATTATTTCCTTTTTATATTTATCTTCGGATATAACCGTAGACATGTTGTGTGGAAAGTTTAAATCATCTGAAGAGGGAGCCAAGTTTTTCTGTCTATTCTTGGTAAAAGCTTAGATATAATTCAGCAGATAAAGTAAATAAACATTTGATACGTGAAGAGAAAGCTTGGTACACATTAACACCATATTGTGCGCACGGAGGAGTATGAGATTGGCTATTTGTTTAGGAAAAAGTTTAAAGGGGTCAGAACATAAAAACAGTTCTTCAGGATAAACGCTTTTAGTCACTTAGTCAGGTTTTACACTTTAAATCAACCTCTCTCGACGAACTTTACCAACTAGAATGCCTGTGTTTTTTTTTATAAATATCCAGTCGCTGGTCAGAGGTTGTCATCTGCTTAACAAGCCGTGACTTTGGCAACCTTAATAATATGAAAGCCTCCAGCATTGAATAAAAACCCAAAACTAAATTGAAAACTAAATGACTACACGCTTATGGCGCTTAGGTCACACCGCCGTAAACGTGTCACAATCCATCAGTCTGTCATCATAGTAATTAAATATGAGCCTCGCAGTGACAGCTGAATGACATTAATAATGAACTCGTGTATATAATGCACGTTCTACCCAAATGGTCAGGTATCCTGGGCTGCGAGATTGTTCAAAAGAGTCACCTCTGCCCTGGAATACAAAGTATAACAGAAGATACACTGATGGAGTTTAGTAAGTAAAAGTCTGACACTCCCTTTCGCTTGACCCAGAACGTGAGAAATTTTTTGATGACTTCCCACCCTCAAAAACAAACAAAGGGTTAGGTGTATTTTATAGAACTCCCAAAATCAACCAGTTATGTTTAAGTCTTATGGAGAACCCGACCCGGGACTCAAACCCAAAATATACTAACCAGCAGTCGTACTTGCCACCAATACACCAACGAGGCCACTCACGTATACTTCCTTGGTCAGTTACAGTTGAAAACTCCGAGTAAAGTGTTATTATAACATTACTTATTCACAACATAATATAACTAAAACATACTTTTTAACTAAACTAATAAATAATTTAATACGTATATCTATTTACAATCCTAAAATAATAGTACATATAAACGTGTATAAAATGAATTCATTAGTAACAAAAACTTCATCCGTATCGCTGTCAATAGGAGAAGTACCCAGAACGCTGCCACGAATAATTTTAATACTGATTTATTGGTCAAAGAAAAGCTCAGCTCTCTCGTCTCGTGAAGAGCAGACCTCCTTTTTACTGATATCCCCTCGACCTTGACAAGGACTCTGACTAGTATTTCATCATATGCGACTCTATTAGACCACATGGTGCTCTTCCTCAGCATATGGTCAGGAAGGGGCGCTAGTAATCACTTTAAAACAAATATCAATGGACAAGGGTAAGAGAATGACAAAAATGGTCTACAGTTAGAATCGTAGGTTCTTCCCAATGTGGGCTAATGTTTCTGTATCATGGGTGCGTTCACAAACATGTAAACTTACATACTCATGACACCTAAATCCATAATTCCAAAAGAGATTCACAAAATTGACTGGACCACGACCCGTGTAATAAAAACTTCCTAAATCGAGGCTAACCTTTTGGACTTTATGAAGAAAAAAATACAAGCTCTATTTCAATATAAAGGATAACTTCGAAGCTTAAGCATCGGCGTTTCAGGGACCCAATGATCGCTTGCGACTCAATACTGAACGTACTGTGTACAGACTTTTTTTTAATTATCTCCTTTTATTTAAAAATGATTACATACTCTAATAATTAATTTTTATTTTATTATATTTTATATTCTTTAACGCTATACTACAATAATTAGTAAATACTAAAAAAAGAAAAATAAAAACACTTAACTAATCAAAACTATAATTTACTCTAGCGCCGGGGCTTGGTTCAAGCCATGCTCCGGAGCGAGGAGGAGTGGCAGGCGGTCGCCTCCTTCTGCGAAGCAGTAATGCTAGTAAAGGAGGAGGCCGACCGCATTAGGCAAAGGCGCACACGCCGCCGCCGCCGCCGGGTTTCCGATCCCAATTTCCGGCCACCGTAGGCGCGGGCTCGCGGACGGTGGGCAATGGGTAGCTCGCTGTCCGTCCGTCCGGTAACAGACCGGTCCGAGCTCAGGCCGTCTACGGCGCGCACCGTTCCCGCGCGCCTCAAGGAGTTGTCAGCAAACTGTAGGGGTCCAGCAGGGCCGAAGCCTACTGGGGCCAAAGGTTATGTGAGACTGTCACCAAAGGCCCCAAGATAAAGGCAAGGAATGGAAAGGTAGGTTTTTAGTCAGTAAAAGTCTGACACTGTTTCCCGCCCCACCCAAGGGCGGGATTCGTCATTGGATGATTTTACCTACCCAAAAAAAAAAAAAAAAAAAAAAAAGCCCTAGAGTCACGCTAATATGTTTTATAATATTTTTGCTGCCACCGAACCCTAAACTAGAAACCTTAGGTTAGCTTCTATGAATCCGATCAACCAATCAAATGCTAACTAGAGATTTGTCAGCAGATTTATTGAAGAGTCTAGCGACTAGAAGTTAATCGAGTCAATGTCATTAGACGGCTAATAAAACTCAGTTAAACGACCGAATGTTTATTTGCCACGGTAAAGTGTGTCTTGCGAAGTCAATTAACGCAACGAGGTCTAACTACATTACCTTTCGTAAACGGTGCGCCAGCTTCAGTAGAAACTTCTCGGAATGTGCATTCAGGTACGAATATTCCGTTTCAAAGGCAACTTAGCAACATTATACGTCATTACACTTGAAAGTTCAATTTAAAATAATTAAGTCAAAGGAAGCGGTTAGTTCGATTGTAAATTACCAGCAATAAGTTTTCATAGCCCATTTTTCAAGATAATCTATTATTGTGGTCATTAGTTTTAAAAATGTTATATTTTTGTTAAAAACCAGGAAATAATTATTAAGCTGGTATTCGGACTGCATTTATGAACGTACCTACTTAGTTTTGTATATTTTTACACTGCTACTAATCATAATTAATTTACCAATACAGTCGATAATCGTTTTTCAATAAGTTTGATTCGAAATCGAACTTATTGTAACGATATGTATACTTTTCTGTATCCTTCACTGTATTTTTATTAAAATATTATGAGTATTAAAAGTGTAAATGTAGTGGATTTTTAAACTAACGACCAAAGCCATTACTGTTCATGACATTGTATTGAAAGGTCGAAGATACGCTTATTGTTGACATTAAGTCGTCTAAATGTTTGTGTTTGTTTGTTTTAATCTCTTTATCCTTAAATAGAAGTATAACTGTAATGTAGTTGTATTGAAATAAACTTATTATTCGTAACAATGTCGTTTGTGGATTTATTTTAACTTGTGATCTTACAAATTATGCTAATTTTCTGAAAGACTTGCTATACGCATGTTAGAAGCATATAAAGATTTATCTATCTATTAACTTATGCTTAAGTATCCACTAGAAATGAAGATTTGACAAAGGGTAGACGTAGGTATATGGATAAACATGGGCAAGTGCGTGTCAGGTCAGGCGCAGATTAGGAATCCGTCAGTCCGATCAGTACCTGTCCCGAAGAAAATGAAAATGACATCCATAACAAAAATAAGTAGGATAGAAAGACAAACTTAAGTTTGAACTTGAAAAAATGTTTCCCGTACATCGATTCACGTCATGGTCCATTCTTCAACTGCAATTGTTGTAATCGCAAAAAAAATATAATTTTAAGTGACAAATCTACTAAGTAACGTTTTTGTTTTTTTTTTTTTAACTTATGCTGTGTTCTTCTTGCCAAAATTAATGATTCCAAGTTAACAGGAACTTTCCGATAGAATTTGGTTGCCTAACAAGTGTCGAAATATGCTACGTAAGGCTGTGTCTTTTGATTGTATTGACTTTATTTTCGGTGGGAAAATCGTTTAAGGACATCTCCGCGCCCTTGGGCAGATAGTTTCAAACGGTGGGAGATAGTTTCAGACTTTTGCTGACTAAAAACCCACACCTGTTCCTTCTTTGCCTTTCATACTGGGGTCGAACCTTCCTTTCAGAAAACGATCCTTGGCTAGATCCCCAGTAGGCTTCGACCCTGCTGGGCCCCTACGGTTTGCTGATATCTCCTTGAGTCGCGCGTGTCACTGTGGACGACTTGGGCCCGGTCTGGACGGTTACCGGACGGTCGGACGGTAAACTACCCATTGCTCGCCGTCTGCAAGCCCGCGCCAACAGTGGCCGGAAATCTGGATCGGAATAACGGCGGCGGCTGGGGCGTGAGGACCGTTGCCTCAAACGTGTTATTGTTTTGACTTAAAAGTTTGTATCTTTTTCACAACTACGAGGGATTGTATTAATATTAATTTCCAATTGATACCTCCAGGATCGAAGCCTCCAGGTGTTGAATGAAGGCTCCTTTTTTTAAGATCGGATCCCTAAAAACTGTATGAAAGTAGCGACTACTGAAAAATAAATGAAAGTTATAAAATACTCGCTAGAGAACTATCTAACTTGCGAATGCATCGATACTCCTCGATATCTTCGTTGAAAAGCATGCGATTCGTTTCAAACAAGTTACCAGCTTTCTTTTCATCCTTAGACGTAAAGGTAGTCCAGTTACAAACCGTCTGATACCAAGCTATAAATAACACTGAACCTAAAGCATCGCATCTAATTTAAACAAATTTTAAACTACAAGCAGTAGTTTCGTGTTGGCTATAGAACAATCTAGAAGTCTTGTCGACATCGACTCGTTAGAAACTTTAAAAGATCATCCTCATCTTCCTGCTTTTGTCCCATGTTACTTGGGATTGGCACAACACGATTAATTCTTCCTTCACATATCCCTATCAACCATCACGCTATCACTCCCTTTCCTTTCACACTCCTCCTACAATCCATCCATTTCTTCGACCGTCTCCCATTCCATCCACATGTATACTTATATTTTTTTAAGTAACACGTGTTTCATCTTTCCTCTCTTGCCCGTATCAAGACAAACGATTCCCGTTCAACTTTTCAGTCACTGGCACCACTTTCAAACTTCCTCTAATATACGTAATTCTCACTTTATCCATTGTTGTCACTTCACAGACCCATCGAAAACATTCTGATCTGTGGACATGTATTCTTTTTTCATCCTTTTTACAGCCCAACTTTTTGACCCATACAATATTGCAGGTCTTATCACAGACTTCTAGATTTTACCCTTTAACCTCTAGGGATACGCATGCCCTAGAGATTAAAGGGTAAAAGCGTAGTGATCTACATTAAATAAAAAAGTTAAATAAAATTTATGAACATGTCAAGAGTGTAACTGTTCACTCATAGAAATGAATGTTCAATGACAATTGTGTATTTTCCTGTGTTTATTTCCGTAAAATATTTTATATTACAAACAATAAAAAAGAAACTTTTTTCTGGAAAGAGCATCAAACTTGATTTTTAAATGAAGCAGCAACTTAACTTTTCAAATATTGGTAAGAGGAAAAGTTGTGGCGTGATGGAACTATGTTACTATCGGTTTTGTTCACACGTAACCTAATGAGGGTGACGTCACATTTTAGTTAGTACATCCTTTTTCTGTTAATTGACATTGTTCCCTTCCATTACATTTACTGAACTACTTTCTCTCTCTACTCTAACTTACTGAATTTCGAACCGATTTAAAAAAACTTTTTATTTGCGGTTTTCGACAAAGTTGATGTTAGAAACAATTTTTTTAATCTTCAAATACCTAATTCTGACAAGGTGTATATAGGCAGAACTTGTGTGCACGATAACACCTTACTAACAATGACGTCTTGTTACGATTCTATACTCTGTGGTCTTGCTAGACAAAATAATTCCGCTTGACATTTTACGAGGCAAGCTTCATTTTGTACTTTGCAGATTTCTTGCAATCCCTTTGTGTAAAATCTTGAGCTATTTAGTTTGAATCATTCGGCTAGGTTGATCGTCGTTTGTTTCGTCTTCGAAACATTTTGAAATTGTTTTTGCAGAAGTAAATAATTATATAACTAATGAATGTCAAATCGCAGAATTAATATACTCGTAAATAGGTAAGTTTTTACAGAAATACATGTCTCAAAAGACACAAAACTTATCCCAGTAAAAAGCAACAAACACACAGTTCTACAAAACGCATCATCTGATGTGCTTTTATATCATTGAACCCTTACAATTCTATTGCAACCCGTTTCATTCTATCCGAAGGGAACGGAGTTTTTCATCTCCTAAAAGGGCGCTAATTTTCCGACAAGACGGCTCGCCATAGTGCTCGCTGGCTTCGCAAACGCTCACAATGAGGAACTACTATACCTAACTACCGAGAAAAGCTTTATGTTGGTACTTCATTAATTTTATTCGCATCGATCTCAATTTTTCTAAGAAATGTAACGCAGTTAAAATAAGGCTTACGTTTTAGGAACGCTGAATGAGGAAGTATGAAAAGCTGTTTTATTTAGTGTGTATAATGGTAGTTAGTATTTTTTTTTTTAATATGTTAATGCTTTTAAAATTTCAAAATATAACAATAAAAATCTTTGTACAACAATGGAAAAAAAATAACGAGATTCAAGACGTAATATTAAAACGAACACTTTTTTTTAAATGTTTGATGAATTCCTAACATCAAATGTAGAGTGAGAGAGAGTATCAGACTTTTACTGGCTAAAACTCGTATTCCTTCATTTACCCTTTGGGTTCTAGGGCTGCAGTGAATCTTTCGTAAAACCCCACGTAAAGCCCTGGCAGGCATAGGACCTAGTAGACCCCGTCAACTATGCTGATAACTCTAAAAATAAAAACACATTCACACTAGTATTCAACGTAGATAAGAATTTACTGCAGAAACAATATAGAAAATCATTATATACAGAATTTTCTTCATTAACAATTCCCAAATAAAACCGTTGCAACGGAATTAATAGGAAAAAATATACACGTAAATATTTTCGGAATAACATCGTGAAATCACCGTTGCATTAATTGGTTGACAAGAAAAGTAATATTCCGCTTTCGGTGGCACGCAAGCCGCGGCTTCACTGGCGGAATGAGCGGTAGTAGTGGAGTGCGGTAAGAGCGGGGCCTTCATCAATCTTCTGTAATTAGCTAGTGACGTTCTCGCCTAACACTAATGACGAGAAGGGCGTTTACTCGCGACCGCCACGCCTCGCCACATAAATTACTACATCTACCGTCAAGAGCTCACTCAAAACACCTCAAGTGTTTAGTGAAATGTGCTGTTAGTGAAAAATGACGTGAAAGCGATTTTTAAAAGGCGTGTGAGTGGCTTTATCGTTCGTCGTTTTAGATATGGGGAGAACTTTACGTGACTAATTATAAGGGTAGTAAGTAGTTGAATGATATCAGCAATCTGCTTTCTAAGCGCTATTATGATAGATTAGAATATACTCGTGTTAAGCTAAAAAGACTCAAGTACACTGGGTACTTGAGGAATCTTTTTTAGCTTTTTATATTCTACTTTTATCTTTCGGAGTCGATTGTACTTCAGATAAATAAAATATGCGATATTCTACACGAAAATAATCATAAATGTACACTAGCTACAATGTCACTTCTTTTTTGGGTGGAAAATTATCTAATGACTGCTCCCGCTCTTGGGCGGAACGGAAGGGCGTGTCAGACTTTTACTGACTAAAACCCACTCCTGTTCTTTCTTCGTCTTCGTTCGCCGGGGTTCACTTTCGCACATCCCATGGATTTACTTGCAATCAACCGGAAACTTTTACATTCGGCGCCAATGTTAAGATCCCTTTGCCTATTAGTTAATAGCAAAATCGAATAGGTATTCAACACTTCAACCGTAACTAAAAGCTCCCGCCTCTTTGTACCGACTACACAATACGATAGAACTTCTTATTCAGCGCATGATTTATCACAGAAGTGACTGCAACAGCACTATCGAGTACCTACATACCATAAGTCATCGTTTCTTGGATAACTCTACTAAAATTTCCTTTTCAACACACCGTTGAAAACCCGCTCGTATCTCTACCGCTTTTAGCCACGCATTTTACTATTTTCCGCGCTAGTGCGGAAAAGTGCGCAAGCTCACCCTTGCCATAATTAATATTCATCTGTAGCTCTCGGCTCAATAACAAGTTCGCCTACGACTTGTGCGAATTCCGCCTCGGCCACAATGGCAAACTTTCTGCACTTGTATCAAACTGTAAACTGTGTACTATTTCAATACACATAGGTACTCGAATACCCGCTCTTACTCCTACCGTTTTTAGGCACTGCGCAAACATTTACCGCGCTAGTGCAAATTCACCACACTACTAATTTTATTTATCGTATCAGGTTAGGCTACACCCACGAGTCGCGTACCAACCCCTATTTATTTATATCTTCGTAAGTGTATTGAAAAAGATCTTTTGTGAAAATATGTCTCTGCAGCCCTCGAGCCGCAGGCGAGGGTGTTATGGAAACACCCTCACCAGCGGCTAGGCCAAATTCTGCCTAGGTCGCAATGACAAATTTTCTACACTAGTACATTTCGACTATTTCAATCTCCCACGGACAGTCATAGCACGAAAACGTGTTTAACTAGATAGTTGAAGGTAAAGGTTCCCGAAGACGGATTCATAGACATTTTTCAAACTAGAGAACCATTTCTATTTCAATAAAGTTACATTATTCGCAGAATACCTACAATTTCTATGTAAATGCGTTTTCGCATTGTCGCGTCAATCCTGCCTGACAAAGCATTTACCTACCTTCACTCCGTATGCAACATAATTATACCTGCAATACGTTTAATGATCGTAAATTTCCTTAATGAACAAGTCGTGCAATTAATAATTCAGCACCCTTCTGAACTAAAATACATGATTAACCTAATTTGCAGCAGTATACCGAATTCTAACGCAACTAATGAGACCGTTGTTAAGTAGATTGCATTTAGTTTTGAGGATGGAATACTGTACATATGTTATATGATGTTGTATTTATTATGGCTAACCCCCGATTTCTGATTTAAGTATTTGAAGTTGAGAATTACTCAAACTCTACTTTACCCTATAAACTTGGCATTTAAGTATGGTTTGAGACGTTCTTAACTCAAAATACTCAATTCAGAAACCCGCCTTTAGTTATTTAAGAGAAGATGAGTTTTGCTTTAAATTTGATTTGTTTTAGGGCTTTTTTTTTTTTTTTTTAGGTTTTTTACCTTAGAACGAGATTAAGCTTTACCATACAATGTGGCAATGTCAACAGTCTTTTAAGCAGGCACGCAGTTGGCAGCGATGAGGTGGAATTTTTACACGATTTAATTAAGATTTTTAAACTAATTTTAACTATATCGGGTGAGTTGTAATTAGTGACCGATAGTTAAACACGTAATTGTATTCATGATAACAAACAACTTTTACTAAGGGACGAAATCTGAAATCGCGAAAAAATCAGTACTGAGCTTGCTGATTTTATTCAATAATTACTAGTAACCCTATATACCTATATATAGTATAGTTGTTTAAGTTTTTTAATGTGTTTAGTTGTTTATAGGTAAGAATACTGAAGTTATATTCTGTTATACATGAAAAGACTTATGATAAAACAAAATAAAAAGTTTTATTCGTTAAATTATGTTTCCATTATCAACATTAGTTTGCGTAGAACCTTAGATCAAGAGCTTCTTGTACGTCAAGAATTATTTTTTACTTTAAAATGTGTGTTGCTTTTTTCTATTTTAGAACTTAGAGTCTTTTCAGGCTCCATTTTACTTAAAAAATCTAGTTATTTTTACGTACCTAAAAAATTAAATAAATAAGATGGGCCCAGGCCCATCTCATTTATTTACTTAAGTTTTAAGTTAAAAAAGTGAAGCATTACTAGTAATGCTTCACTTTTTTAACTGCCTAAAGTTTTAGAGTAGGAAAAATGTAACACTTTATGTTATGGCAGCATGACTGTAATATATTGAATTAAAAATGACAATCGTTTCAAAAATCCTACCATTTGGGATTTTTAGTGAAGGAAATAATTAAGAAAACGTTAATATAGAAACCTAAGTAAAGTGAGGAATTTAAGCTATCCAAGACAAAGACAGCTTAAATTCGTTTTAGATACTTTACTTTTAACACCGTCTGTGAGATAAAATCAAAAGATAATATATTGAAACAAATTATATATTACAGTAATATAAGTACTATTTACAAGTTATTGTTAACCTATCGCTCGATATGTTTGAGACTTCAACAAACAAAATTGACAACTAAATATTTTTATTTAGCTCTATCTTCTAGTACAGAATAATAAATATTACCCCTAGTCACATAATCTACTATTATCTCAAGAGTAAGATCGCTTGGAATAATTTTCTACTATCACGTAAGCGAAGCCGCTGGCAATTACTGTAGCTGGTTATTTCAGTACATTAAGGCAAAATTTTGTATTTATGAGCATATTTATTTGTTACTACTTTGCAATCAAACGGCCGAACGGATGAAATTTGACAGACTGGCTTACCATGTCATAGATTAGGACGTAATTTACTTATTTTTACAAGGGTTACGTTCCCGTCTATAGTATTTCTCAGCCTTTCAGTGTACCCACTGCTGGGACTTAGGCTTCCTCTCTAAGAGAGGGAATGGGCCATAATATACCACGCGGGCCCAATGCGGATTGGTGAATGTCACATGTCTTCGAATATTTAGTTCTAGGATATGCCGGTTTCCTCACGATGTTTTCCTTCACCGCATGAAAGCAGTGGTGATGAAATAAATTAATGTAATACGCCTGGCTGAATTTGAACCACGACCTACAACTAGTAAGTCAGGGCCGTTGCCACTCGGCCACCACTGTTCTCTACAATATCTATGCTGAAAGTAAACTAAAATCAGTAAGATCTCTATTTAACTCTACAACATATTTTTTATGGTTTAAAAAACAAAAACAAATTCTTCATTCCTCAAAACAACGATCTTCGACTCCTTGATCCCCATAAATGTTTTTGTACCAAATTATAATAACACGTTGGAAGATTTAATTTAATGCAATCTATAATTAAAATTCAATTATTTTAGTATTCATTTTTATAGAATCCCAATTTTATGATCATTATTATTATTTAATAAATTTTCAATATTATTATCTTTATTAATTTATATAGTGTTTTTATTCCATCGTTTAATTTTAGTTTTTACTAGCATAGTTGTTTAAATTATTTTGTCCATCCTGTGGTCCCCTATAAGTGAAGGAGTATACCAACAAGATACCAGTACCTCTTTTAAGATACTTTAATATTGTGTTACCTTTGTTGGAGATCCTAAATAAATAAATAATTAAGTAAAACATGCATTTAACTTAAAGAAACGAAAGTCACGATTTTATCAGATTGAAGCAATCAATCTTCATTAATCAGAAACATTGGCGTTAACTTCTAATGACTAGTAGGTAATTAGGGAAAGGCTGGAGTTTCTGTACCGTTTGAATTTCTATAGGTACTAGTCTAGGAATAAATAAGACCTAATTTGGAAGCTCTTTTTATTGCCGAACAAATTATCTAGCTCTCATTATTTATTTAAACTTTATATACAGTAACTAATGGTACTTAGGCGGATCTAAGGTTTAAAAAGGACTAAAATGTGATTTGTCTGTGGCAAGGTAAAGTTTCAACGCGATGAATTGAATTTTTGAATTTCTTCTTGGTCATTTTCGTTTTTTTTAGATCTTTTACAAATAATTTTATTTATAAAAAGAGACGATAAACTGCTGCAATCTACATTTTACACTAATATTATTTAAATAGCAAAAGAAAACTCTTTTGGGCTTATTTGTTGAAACGCACCAATCTCAGGAAATACCTACTGATTCGAACTGATAGTTTCGTTTAGTGTTGGATGGCCCATTTATCAAGGAAGGCTATAGATCATATAGCCTTCCTTTATAATATCGAGATATAACACACGGCAATGTTGCAGCAACCGCAATCGCGTGGGTCAGCTAATATAAAATACAGGTAATAGAGGTATAAAAACAAAAACAATAGAAGCTTCTAGTCGTGGATTCAATGAATTTCATTGGAAACCGAATTTCGTGAATGATTAACAAACCAACACTGTTCACAGATTAGCTGTGGGATACAATAACGACGAAAACGTAATAAACTTGCTTAACTACTGTGCTAATTAAAACAAAAAATAAATAATACTTTTTTTGAGGTAAGAAGTCATGTGATCTCTCCCACTCCGGGTAGAGCAGGAGAGCGTATCAGACTTTTACTGGCTAAATCCACACCTCCAGTGCGTTCCAGGACCATGGATTTCATATTTCAGAAGTGCAATAAGCTTCGACCCTGTTCGGCACTCTCGCTTTTACTGATATCTCTTCGAGACGCGAGTGGATCAGTACGCGCCGCCGACGACTCGGGCCCGGTCCAGACGGTCACCAGACGTCTGGACGGTGAGCAAACCATTTTTCGTCACCCGCAAACCCACACCTTAAGCCGGAGTCGCGGTCTCAGCGGCTGAGGCGTGAGCATGTCCGTTTCTTCAAGCATATGGCCGCCTGATTTGCTAACATTACTACTTCGCAGAAGAAGGCGACCTACAATTCTTCTACGCTCCGGACCATAGCCTAAACCTGGGTCCAGCGCGAGAGGTGGTCGCCAGCGATCGCCCCCACGAGGACACGGCGATGCTCTACCGTGTCTGCTTTCGAGCGGTCCACGAAATGGTAACACCCAAACCATACATTAAAGTTGAATAAGAAAGAAGGAAAACGAAAAAAAAAATAGAAACATTAATGAAATCTCCGTAAGTATTTGAGCTCTTTAAAACTTATAACTTCGGCCATGCTAAAATGTAATGTTGAAAACTCTCATATAGGAAGCGACCATTCTGTGAACAGGCGAACGCAAACCTGAGTCCACTGAAAACTAACCTATTAGTGCGCACCTTTCACCGCTGGCAATAGGAAGTCTTCAAGGAATATTTTCATGTTAGACTAATGATGGTTATTAGGTATTCTCAGACAATAGTAAACCACGAAAGTGTTTGGGTCGATTTTGCTTAAAGTTTTATCAACAGGTAGATATTCCGTATTGTTTATAACTTTGTCGACTAACAGCATTTTCCTCTAACTACAAAAGCAAATGAGGGTATCTGGATACGGTCACGTAGGTGTTTTTAGATAGGAAATCATCCAATGAGTTCTCGAGAGTACGTGTCACAATTTTACTGACTAAACCCATCTGTGTCCTTCAGTTGCCCTTTGCGTTCCAGAGCCACAGTATCTCTTTCAAAAATTTCCGTTGCCCTAGCGGGCATTGGCATTATTGGTCTCTTACGATATTGCTGACATCTTTTGGAGGCGTGCGTGCAGCATTATGCTCAGTCCTTATCGGATGAACTGACAACGAGCTACCCATTGCTCGTCGTTTGCAAGCTCGCGCGGGCATAGGACCTCACAGATCAGGTCCAAAGAACCAATCTGATGAAAACACCAAGCGTTCCATCAATCAACTCTTCCCATAACTGTGATTGCAACTCCTAATTTCGCAGCAAATTGCACTTAAGTCTAGCATAGACCGTTCAAAGGCGATTGGACGGATTCCGCCGCTGCGATCACAATCATCAAGCCGGGAAAGTACGTGTATCACGATTAAATGATGTCCTGTATCGGCTATAGCCGAATTGAGGATCCCTTTAAAGTCCTTTTCGAACATTTTGGAATACGTAAAATCGTCACAGCAAAGCTAGTAAAGTCCACTCTGTTCTGTTGTTCATTGTGTTTGTACTGCAGCTCTGTCGAAGAGCTGTCTGCTGTACGAAATTATTGGAGTTCGGAAATAGGATTACACGATATAAAATGTTAGTACATACGTAAGTTGTTAGATTAAAGTGCTTTTTAAGACTCCGTAGGATTATTATTTATCAACTAGCTACTTACCAGAGGATTCACTCGCGTGAAAGCGTAAGTGGTTGCGCCAATTTGCTATGATCCGCGATTTTGTTTTTTTTTTTATTTTTTGGCCTAGCAACTTCTTATCCCTTTCCCTTTGCCCGCACGACCTCAAGAAGAAGGATGACATGAGACTCTTGTGCATCGAATGTGAATGTGACCGCTCCGCTAACATCGCCCGCTCGAAATTACAAGAAAATTAACTATTTCGGAGATCCAACCGCTTAAAGACTCAACAATAGTGCAGTGTAGTGCAATACAGGACCTGGCAGTGATTAAAGGTGCGAAGTCAGGGTTCGCCGGCCGGCGCCACGTGGAACCTTCGAGGTCAAAAGGTCAGTGTTCCTCCCTAAATCAATCCATCCATCCATCAATAAAGGCCAGGCAGTACCTGCATATTGTTAACAAAACCTTAGATCGCTTTTTCAAAACCTACAGTCCTAAGCGCAACCAGTAAGTATATTCTTATTTGCAGCTAATTTATTTTCGTTGTTGAACTGGCAACCTCTGACGATTTCATCGAACAATTCATTTAAAACTTCATGGTGAAAACAAAACACGACGAGAGGCAGCGGTCACGTCTAGTAAAATTTCTTTTACACCTGCAGTAACACAGGGAAATTGTATTTAACTTTTCCGCATTACATTTTTATAAGGCAGAAAATAAAAAAATATTGTCGGGTTTACAAGGCCTCTACAACTTTATTTTGAGAGCAAATCATCAAGATAAACAGTAGCATTTTAAATTCCTGTTATATCTCTTGTAAACTTGTTTCTTACAAGTTCTCGCATACTGTTTTACTTTATTTTTACTGCTTCATTAATACTGTTTACTTACGTTAGTTTTTTATTCCATCACTGTTTATTTAAAATTGTAAGTTTTAGTAAACCTGATACTTATTGTTAATGTATATGGGACCGTCTGTCTCTCTATCTGTCAAGACCCTTTATCTCAGGAGCACGTACAGGTATCGAGTTGAAATTAAAACCATATATTTAAGTCTGCGGTCCCTTGAAGCTGTGAAAAGATCAAACTTCTGAATTTACGAAAAACAAAGATACGGCCGTTTATGTCCCAAAAAACACATATTTCGACACTATCAAGGGATCAAAATTCATAGGGTATTTCCCGTTGACGTAAAATCTTGAAATTTGACATGAAGCAAGGTCTCATTACAAGTACCTATAGGAACAATTCTGAAAACTGTAAATTTGTGAGAACACATTTTTGCGATTTGGAAAAATCCGGAATTAAACTGTTTTTATAGGTAAGTTTGTACGGAACCTTCAGTGCGCAAGTCCGACTCGCACTTGCCCGGTATTTAATATTTCTCCACACCAAGAATTATTCCTTTCTAGTGAGTGCGTTCACACAGATGTATGTAAACTGACATACAGAAGACGAACAGATCTAGAACTATCTGTAGGTAATACAAATATTTGTTCCGTGCGGGAATCGAACCTTCAACACGCATGGGCACTTATGGCGGTAAGTCCCCTCTTTGAGTCGTGGCTGGAAAGACCTCATGGCGTCCTCACCTTCCACATGAAGCAGATTCTCACCGGTCATGGTAAGTTCGGGAAGTTCCTGTTCCGGATTCGTGCGGAACCGACGCCCGGGTGTCACCACTGTGTAGACCGCCCGGAGGACACGAAGGAGCACACGGTCCAGGTGTGCCCCGCTTGGGTAGAGCATCGCCGTGTTCTTTTCGGATGATTTGCAGCGGCGATCTCTCACGCCGAGCCCTGGAACAGGCAATGGTCCGCGGTCGCCTCCTTCTACGAAGCAGTACCTAATGCTAGCAAAGGAGGAGGCCGCACGCGACAGGCAACGGCCCTCACGCCCCAGTCGCCGCAGGGATTCCGATTCCGGTTTTTAGTCAGTAAAAGTCTGACACTATCTCCCGCCCCACCCACGGGTGGGAGAAGTCACTGGATGAATTTAACTCACAAAAAAACCTCTAACACGCAACGTAGCAGCCAATCACTGAACTACTGAGCAAACCGTCCCCTCCATGCCGTATGTTATATGATGAATTATATTGTTTGTGTGTGTTTTAATAGTGTTGTATATATGTAAATATTACTGTCTGCGTATCTTTTCTCCTTCTCTGTCAAACCCATCCAAAGGTTGTCTGTGAAAAATCGCTTTTAGCGATAAGACCGCCCATCATTACATCCCATTAATTTTAAGCTCCTACTGTAATTTTTCATGCTGTACAATAAAGAATATATCTATCTATCTTATTCGCGCAGATTCCTATCAATGAATTATCATATTATTCAGATACATTTTTCAGAAATCACCTTTAACAAACACATAAACAAAACAAATAATTTTGCCGCTATAAGATGTTTAGATTTAGATACATTTTATATGTACAAACAGAAACATAAATCATAAAATATATATTTGTCGACCTCCGGGATCCAGATCGCATTCCGTCGAGAAAGGGACCGCCACAAAGAATCTCCGCATTCTCTGCTTACAACAGTAACAATACAAACGTTTCATTTATTTTTCACTCACTATTTGTCAAAACCGACGATATCGTCAGAACTTCTATGTGGGTGCCGACCAAAAAAGTTTACTATGGTTTTTTTTTTTTTTTTTTTTTTTTTTGTGGTAGGTAAAATCATCCAATGACAAATCCCGCCCTTGGGTGGAGCGGGAAGTAGTGTCAGACTCTTACTGACTAAAAACCTACCCCGTTCCTTCGTTGCCTATAGTGCCGGGGCTGAGCCTTCCTCTCAGAAAACGGCCCTTGACCCCAGCAGGCTTCGACCCTGCCTGCCTGCAGTAGCAGGCTGGGTCTCTTCGGTGTGCTGACAGCTCCTTGAGGCGCGCGGGAACAGAACGCGCCGTCGACGACTTGGGCTCAGTCCGGTCGGTTACCGGACGATCGGACAGCGTGCTACCCATTGCACGCCGTCCGCAAGCCCACGCCTACGGTGGCCGGAAATCGGGATCGGAATCCCGGCGGCGGCTGGGGCGAGCGCCCCATTGCCTCTGCCTGATGCGGTCGGCCTCCTCCTTTGCTAGCATTACTGCTTCGCAGAAGGAGGCGACCGCCTGCCATCCCTCCTCACTACGGACCATGGCCTGAACCAAGGCCCGGCGAGAGAGATCGCTGCCGCCGATCGCACCCACGAGGACACGGCGATGCTCCGCCCAGGCGGGGCACACCTCTACAGTGTGCTCCACCGTGTCCTCCGGGTGTTCAGCACAGTGGCGACACCCGGGCGAATCTTCCGCACGAATCCGGAACAGGTACTTAGCGAACTTTCCGTGTCCGGTAAGCACCTGCGTCGTGCGGAAGTTGAGAGCGCCGTGAGGTCTTTCCAGCCACGCCTCAAGGATGGGCCTTATCGCCCCAATTGTGGCGCGCCCCGAACGAGGTTGCGATAGTCGCTGACGCCATTTCGCCATGAGATCCCGCCGGAGCTCTGTCCGCCATGCCTCGACTTGTCGCGGCAGCGGAATTTCGCCCCGGCGTTGCATCTCCATGCGCTTATCGTGCATGTGTGCAAGGACTGTTGCCTCCAGATCCCATGGCGGTTGGCCAGCAAGGAGGGTCGCCGCCTCGCGGGAAATCGTTCGGTACCCTCGCACCATGCGTATTGCCATGACCCTCTGGCACGCATTCATCTGGGCCTTCGGTTGCTGTTGCAACGTCGGTGCCCACACCGGAGCCCCGTAGAGGGCCATGGACCGAACGATTCCCGCGTAGAGCTTCCGGCAGGAGGCGTCTGGTCCCCTGAGGTTGGGCAGGAGCCGCCCGAGAGCAGCCCCAGTCCGATTCAGTTTGGGAGCCAGACGTCGGAAGTGCTCCTTGAAGTTCCACCAGCTGTCGAGGACGAGTCCCAGGTACTTCATCGTCGACCCGACGCTGATGTGAACCCCTTCTACCGTTAGCTGGGATCCCGGTGGTGGCGCACCCCGAGGGCCGTGAAAGCACATGGCCTCGGACTTGTGCAGTGCCACCTCGAGCCCCAACTGCTGGATCCTTTCAACGACTATCGCAACCCCGCGTGTCGCTAGTTCGACCGCCGTCCGGTACGACTCTCCCCGCGCTAGGATCAACGTGTCGTCCGCGTAGCAGACCACGCTGACCCCGTCGGGGAAGTCGCCGCGCAGCACGTAGTCGTACCCGATGTTCCACAAGGGTGGTCCTAGTACCGATCCCTGCGGAACACCGCACGACATCTCTCGACGTTTCCACTCTCCCTGGTGACCGGGGTAGATAATATACCTCTCCGAAAGGTAGGCCTCGATCACACGACAGAGGTAGTCGGGCACCCGGTGGTACCGGAGTGCCGTTCCAATGCTACTCCAGGGCAGGGAATTAAAGGCGTTGGCAATGTCCAAGGACACTGCCACGACACACCTGCCCTGGGACACCGCATCCCCCATCGTGAGGGCTCGTACGCGCATGATGGCGTCCACCGTGGAGCGCATCCTGCGAAAGCCGAACTGTCCGTCCGAAAGGTCCGGCCCCACCCGTGCTAGGCGCGCGACGAGGCGGTTTGCAATGACTCTTTCAAAGAGCTTGCCTACCTCGTCGAGCAGCACAATGGGCCGGTACGCGGACGGAGAGTCCGCAGGGCGCCCCGGCTTCGCTATGAGGACCAGTTTTCCCGTCTTCCAGCGAAGTGGGAACTGGCCCCTCTCCAAGCACGCGCTAAAGAGCCCCCTCAATCGAGGCCCGAGAGCCTCCATGGCCAGGACCCAGGCTTTTCCAGGCAAGCCGTCGGGTCCTGGGGCAGTATTTTTGGCACTCAGCCTTCGTACCGCCACTCTCATCTCTACCTCGGTCACCTCTGGAACATCGTCGTCGTCGTGGTCCGCGTCAGGTACTGCTGGTGGTGGTGGAGCCATGGGCGGGGGGGAGTGTACCCCCCGCGTAGGGAACAGAGTGCCGACTACACCCTCCACGAGCTCGGGCCGGAGACTCTGAGTCAGCGGGGGAGCCCATGGGCGGAGTTTCTCCCGCACCATCTTGTATGGGCGTCCCCACGGGTCTGCATTCAGAGACCCCAGCCAGACGTTGCGGGCCTCCAGTTTGGCCCGCTTAATCTCCGCTCGGAGGGTGCGCTTCGCCACCCTGTAACCCTCGTATAGCTCCGCCTCTATAGCCTCCGCATCCGACGGGCGGTTGCGGCGCTTGCAGTACCTGGCGTACCGGCGCCGCGCGTGATTGCATGCATTGCGTAATGCCGCAATCTCCGGCGACCACCAGTACACCTGGCGCTTGGCACGTCCTGGACGGACTCGGGGCATAGCCGCGTCGCAAATTTGCGACATGCCCTCCCGGAACCACTCTGCCTCGACGTCTATGTCGACAGGCCTGTCCGGTGCTTGCACCCAGGCCTGTACCGTCGCGGCTTCCAGGAGGAACTCCCGGTCCATCTGCCTCAGCGCCCACCGCGGACCACAAGGGCTCTGCTGGACCGGCGCGGTCGAGGTTTGGGCGGAGACGTCAAACCGGATATACCGGTGGTCTGAGAACGTCTCCACCCCCTCCATAACGCGCCAGTCAACGACACGTGGTGCCAGATCGGGGCTGGCGAACGATAGGTCCACGACTGATTCGCCCCGCATCCGCACACACGTGGAGACAGAGCCCTGGTTTAGGATGACCAGGCCGGACTCCTCAGCCCAGGCCTCTACCGACCGACCCCGCCCGTTCGTGTACCGGGAACCCCAAGCCTCGTTCCAGGCATTGAAGTCCCCGCAAACGACTACGGGGAGGTCCCTAAACCCGACGACGACGTTTTTCAGCTCCATCAGGGAGATGTGGAGATCGCCGAGAGATCTGTTCGGGGACAGGTAGACGCCTACCACTGCAATGTCCCCGAACCGTGCTGCCACGCAACCCCGGCCCCTCGTGACGCGCTCGAGGGGCGGGGTACCGGCGGCGGTCGATCTAATTAAAGTCACCGAGCCGTCCAAGTCCTGAACCCAGTCTCCACTGGGCAGGACGTAATACGGCTCGGAGACTACGGCGATGTTGATCGACCACTGCGCCATGCTCTGGAGCAACAGATCCTGAGCAGGGGCGCAGTGGTTGATGTTCGCCTGGAGGAGACGTAATGAAGCCGTTATTGACAGTCCATTACAGTCTCCTCCGGAGCCCTCCTTGAGGGCAATGCTGCGGCGGTTGAGGCGGCGATAGCGGCGGCGGCCACAGAGGTGGCTGCGGCGGTGAGGACGTTCCCGGGGATGGGCCGGACCCTGGCCTTGATCTTGGTGGGGGGGTCGCAGGACCTGCTCCCAGCCTGATGGTCAGCCGACTTGCCGGCCGAAGTTTACTATGGTTATGTCCTAGGGGTCTCAGGCAGACTTACACCCGTATTTATAAAGAAGTAATTGCTTGTTACTAAGTAAAATCTTATTAAGCCATTACTTGACGTAAAAATTTAAATTTTGAATGAAGATTTCAAAAATCTTTATTCAAAATTTAAATTTTTCTTAACTATAGAATACAAATTATTACTAAAGTAGTTACTTTTACTCAAGTATTTAGTTTTACTTGTTTATAAATACGAGGGTTAATCCAGCAATATCTTATCACAAATCAAAAAGAAATATGTAACTAGACGTTGACGGCGAGGCGTGACTTATGACTTCATGAGGATAGCTTAGCGCCCAGCTTGATACGATAAATATAGTAAATGGTAGCAACGGCACTTTTCCATACTAGTGCATAAAACAGTAAAATGCGTGCTTAGTGTTAGGGGAAATAAGAGTGGGTTTTCGAGTAAGTGTATTGAAAAGTCATAGACAAGACTCCCAGTCCCGCAATAACTATTAGTAGATTAGACAAAATCTTTGATTATATAAGGTATATAATCAAAAGACAAAATATTTGTTCGATGCAGGAACTGAACAAAATGATGGGCATTGGTGGTTCCTACATTAAGGCTGCAGTCTTATAAAATTCACTCGCGGCGAAATATTTGCACATCTTTGTATGTTGTTTTAAAACTAAATAATGTAATAACATGAAATTTTGAAAATTGCACATCTTTAATGTGTCTGCAGTATAAATAAAACCACGAAAATTCTGGAAGGGGGCTCCGTGCGTTCAAGCGTTGGCTTTGGCCCTCCTTGCCTTCAAAAGATCCAAAAATGACAAATAATAATATTATGATCATTATATCAGCCAGTAGACCGTAATGGTCCATTATGGTAGTTGGAGAATTCATCCGACCTGATATTGCTCGAGAGCGGTCGACTCGAATCCAATCCAATGCAGCTACAAATTAATGCATAATACATCATAACACGAAGCGAACTGCAAATGTCGTCTGACCTCTAAAACTCAATTACTGGGAATTGGGAAATACTAGTAGGTAACAAAAGATTTGAACACGTTGCATTTTCAGTCTTATAACGTCTGAAGCCATCAATTTTCAATCAGTAAAAAAAAGAAATCTGATCAGTAGTACTTCTCGGAATTATTTACAAAACATAAAATAATAATGATAGTACAGCAGTTTTTTTTTAGATGCTCATGGAACACTTCGCGCCGTCTACGACTTGGGCTCGGTCCGCACGGCTATTGGTCGGCCGGACGGCGAGTTACCCATTGCTCGCCATCCGCAAGCCCACGCCTACTTGACTGGAAATCAGAGTCGGGATCCTGATGGCTGGCGCATGCAGCCGCCTCCTTTGACAACACAGTTAGCGAAATTATTTGACAGCTGCGTTGCGTATCGCGGGTTCAATTCACTCACGGTACAAACATTTGTATGGTCTGCAGATAGAAACCCGTGGTTCTAGAACTCAAAGGGCCCCTGAAGGCACAGGTATGGTTTTAGTCAGTAAAAGTCTGACACGCACAACTCGGGAGCGGGAAAAATCATTGCATGATTTCCCACCCAAAAAAAGACCCACGAAACAATACAGATAGATAAAAAATAATGTTTAGTTAATTATTGTCACTTATACACACACGGATTTCGATAACAACATCTAAACTTCTCAAATCGATTGACCCGCATGGTTGTTTACCAAAGAGAATCCGCATTGAAGCCGTACAATTATCCTGTGCACAATGTTAATACATTCAGTAGTTTCCTGGTCTTAATTCATACTAGATACATACAGCTTCGCTCCAAAGTTGATCTGTAAAGGCTCAACACGTACCACGAGAGCATTCGACCGACTTCGTACTTTCGTAGAGTACTTTGCGGAACCACAAAGTACCTTTGTACGATGCACAAGCGGGGATATATTTTTGTGTCACTACACAATAACATATTGTTAAGGCTAAACGTATTGTCGGCCGCTGACTGTGAGCGCGCGTTACGAAGTTTATCGCTTTTCCATAATTATTAACTTCTTGTTCAAACCGAACCGACTGTACGCTATTACGTAATGCGTTGTTGCTGACTCTCGGTGACCGATTATTGTACTACGCGCAGCAAGCTTACAATTTTGTTCGCACAAGTAACGCATTGTATACTTTAGCGTATTATCGGCTTGGTGAGAATACGTACTTCAGACTGAGTTCACGTTCATATTGGAGCTGACAATGAGCATATTCACAGACGGCGACGGACATTACGTTTGATGCATACGATGCCTGATTTATACTTTATCGTTATTTTGGTTGTCCGTATTATTTATCACGGATGCTTTAACTCGGTCATATTTACAGATTCGTTAGCACGTATTGTTCAAGTGATTTTCAGTTTGGTAGCAGTGGTTGCTCCAAGGACTTGGGTACTTTATTTGAAGCCACTTGTACAAATGGACAGACTCACATTTTTTCACCCGTATTCATATTTTCTAACTTTTATACTTAATCTATCTATATTAATGAGTTTGTTCATTTGTTTTGGGTTGCACTTTTATCGATGAATTCTATAAGCTATATAACATCACGCCACGACCAATTTTGACTTCATTTTGTCCTGCTTATTGCAGCAGGTCATGCACTCCGAGAGATGCATGTCTTGAGGCCAGCATAGTTTCATTTTATTTAGTAGCGTACTAGACACCACGGAATCTTACCTTCAGTTCCGTGAGACTTTATATCTAATGGCCCTAACTTAGCTCCCTGGCTGGTCGTTAAACTGAAACAAATTCGTATATACGAGTTAAAGTAGAATATAGTAAAAGGCGGCGGTGATGCTTGTCGCACAGTTCACTAGTGGGTCCCTAGGGTTTAAATGCGAGAGGCGAAGAACCTATAATCATACTTAGGCTTTGATTAACTATCGATACTGAAATACAAGCGAAAATGGGTGTTAGATGGTATTTTATTTGAATTGAATAAAGAGTTCAGCGGTAATATTGTGTCTTCACATATTAAGTGACAATGAACATAGATTCGTTGAGATCTACAGCTTGTAGCGATAGCCAATAAGCTGACTCTTGACCGCTGATATGGTGTGGCGAACAAGCATTCGCGTGTTCGCTGAAAGATAGCAATCGGGGGCCGCTGCACGCGTTGTTTCTAATTAATGGCGAAGTATCGCGTGGAAACGACCCATTTGTCTCGCCCTCCGTCGGATGTTCACAGAAGAATTGTAAGCGATACAAATACCTTAAATGTCTTCAAACACTTAGCTTGCCGTACCTGCTGAAATTTCCACCACGATCTGCAATTATAATAAACGATATCTAGATCGCAAATACACTGTTTAAATCCGTTTTAAGTTGAAATATGGACGATGAAACTATTTTAGGTAAACGTGTTTCGGTTTCCAACGAACTTGGGATACCTGAAATGGGAATACATCGATAAAATTACTCAAAGCTTTTTTTCAAAAAGCAAAGTTGATTGAGTATATTCTATTAAAATTTCTTAATAAAGAACCGTGGTCATTTCCTAGTAAAACAAATAAGAGGCCTTTTTATTAGTGGAAAATCAAATAACTGATGAAGCGAGAGGGCATGTGAGACAGTAATTGACTAAAACCCACCTTTGTTCCTTTTCCCGATGCATTTAAAAAATATTTACAGTTTTTACATATTTAAAAAAACACTTAACTATGCTTACAAATACATATACATGTTGTAGTTGATAGATTGCCAGTATGGCAATCTGTATAATCTGGCATTCTATACAATATAATATAATATAATATTTTTATTTGTTTTTCTCAAAAAGGTACAAAAAGTTTAAAAATAACTAGTAACTATTACTACATCTATCCTTTGTGAGAGCTGGAGTCTATACTGGGTTCATGACCTGTGTGACAGAACTCCAGGCTCACACCTTCAAAATTACAATTATGATTACACTTACGAACTACAGACATAAATATTGTTACATGCATTGAGTTCAGACGACATTTTACAAATAAAATAAATGTTTGTTTGTGTCCGCAAGTGCAATGTGAGTACTCACACCCTAGTGTCCGCAATAAAGACAAGGGGTGTGCATCTACGTATTCGAGAGTGTGTGTGTAATACTGTGTATAATTGTGTCTGTGTGTATATGTGAGCTGAAAGGAGACGCTACTTGTAAAAAAAAAAAATTCACCGATTTATTGTAATATTTTTTTCAGTCTCAGTATAATCTAATTGCAGGAGCCAGTTCATAATTGCTCTCTTGCAGTTAGATTTGCGCATGTGATAAATATTTAGTACAATACCTAGGCAATGTACAGAATACCTAAAACGTGTAGGTAATATATGAAATATTATTTATTTTATACTTTGTCTAGGTATTCTATACAATACTGAATGCCTCGCCGGTAATGTGTGTAAAAGACGAGACCAGGGAAGGAGGTGACATAAGTTTAGAGCACGCCCCCGACACGTACAGGTTAGATTAGAGTTATTTTTAGGGTTCCGTATATCAAAAGGAAAAAGTGAATCCTTATAGGATCACTTTGTTGTCCGTATGTCTGTCTATCTGTCAAGACCCTTTATCTGGGAAACGCGTGGAGGTATCGAGTTGAAATTAAAACCACATACTCAGGTCTTCGGTTCCTTGAAATTGAGAAAAATTCAAACACCTGAGTTTACGAAAAAAAAGATATACGGTCGTTTATGTAGCAAAAAAACGTGTATTTCGACTTTCCCGTTGAATTAGAATCCTGAAATTTGGTATCAAGCAAGGTCTTAGGTCTCAATTGTCTCGAGTGCATCAAGCTGATATCGGGCAGATCCGTTCCGAAGATGAGAGCAGTACTCCATACACGATCGAACTTGCGCTTGATAAAGTTTGTGCAGTTGTTCTGGCATGAAGTACTGTCTGACCTTTGCGAGGATTCCCAGCTTATTGCTATGTGACCCGCACTTCGGCTGCATGTCAGACCGTGGTGTGCGTGGCTGTTGACAACATCGCCACAGTGACATCGATGAGGGGAACAACGAGGAGGAAGGGAACCATAAGGCGGAAAGTAGTATCATCGAATAAGGTGCCTATATTTAACAACGATAGTGCGTGAAGCCAGAGACCTAACTCCCAATCCCCCACATCCAGCAGGCGCGCACGCTTCGCAGAAGTAGAAGATGTTTCAAACAGGTGTTCCTGAACTAGTTTGCAGAGCGGCTCATCCCACCGTCTTTCGGAATAAAGGTCAGTGAAGCACGGCACATCAAAATCAATCAGTCAGGAAGATAAAATATGCCTGACTAATTTCTCAGTACCGTAAACCAAGGAAATAAAAGCTAGTTAACTGATATTAGTCATTTTGCTTTGTTTCTTATTCCCTTTGTGTTAAAGGACCACAGTAATTCTTTCAAACAATCCTGCATTGACAGAACTGTCATACATCACTTAAGTTTGTCTCATTCACTAGAATATACGTATTCAAAAATACCAGGACCGCAAGATTTTCGGAAGAGTCATCTGAAAAGGGTGCTCAAAAATAAACAAGTGTTATCAACAGCAAAAGAGGCATCCGATGTATTTGCTCGAATAAAATAAGTGATTGAGTGCCACCGTATCATTTTTATGAGGACCCTCAACACTGAAAAGAAAGATCATATTAATTGAGTGCCCTTAACAAAATAAAACTCACTATTGTAATATTATTCTGATACCTTTTGTAAAAGTCATGCCACGTTCGTGCCGTTTTTAGAATTCCGTAGCCAAAGGGTAAAAACGGGTCCCTATTACGAAGACTCCACCGTCCGTCTGTCTTTCTGTCAAAAGACTGTATCAACCACACATATACAAACAGTAGTATCAACTGAAATTTCAACAGTCTAGTTGAAATTTTCACAGATGATATATTACGAGTATATATTTCTGTTGCAGCTATAACTGGCTTATTAGAAAAGGTCTTGTTATTGTTTACGTAAAGTCTTGATGAAATGGTTTTAATGAAAGAATGTCACTAAAAATGGAAAAACACTGCGCTTAGTATTTTCTAGTAGTAATTGTTATGAATGATGGTTCAATTATGAATTTACCAATAATGACCAATTTTCATGGACAATTTTGGGATTTCGTTTTTTATACTTTTGACTACACAAATATGATCAGTAACGGGTACTGATTGAGCCCCATTTTTTTGTGCACTAATTAACAAATAGGGGTGTATATATATTTATTTTAATTCTTATAATATTATACATAAGAATTAAAATAAATATTTAAGTGGAGCAAACATAATTTACAATGTGTTGTGACATCACGTCATACTGTCATGCCGTGGCCACAGTAACTCTTTCGAAGAAACCATCCTAACTGTCGTGACACCTAGACAATGCTTCAACTTATAATATCGACGAAGTTCTAACCGCTTGATTAGTGCTGGGAAACCTGTTTAACTCTAACGCAAGTACAATAAAGTCGCTGATAACGATTATTCGCTTGTTTTATATCGTTCTTTCTAATCATTAAACAAGGGCAGTGGCTGTTATGTTAAGTACAATTTCTAAACTGATAATGTCTGCGAAAGAAATAGGATGTTAAAAATTTTGTGTGTAAAGAATATTTGAGCGTTAATTTGAAGTTATATAAAACTATTTATATTGTTGTAAATTAATCTATAAATTGTTTTCAATGTTATTTTTCATTTATAATCGCTTTATTTATTTTTGCACCTATGTTTTTTATTTATTTTAATAAATTATATTAAACCAATTATGTCTTTCAATCCTAAAAAGGTGTTTGATAGTAAGCATTGCATGTTATATTTGTCGTAAAAACTCTGAATCATAAAATGATATACCTAAGTACATAATGTAAAGTACATTGGTATCACTCAACGATCTCTCAAATACAGTTATCCACTTTTATGTGTTTTGAAACAATATGAAATAATTTTTCTCATACGTAACAATATAATAAAGCTCGCAAACCTCATAAAAAGTACATTTACGTTCATATAAACATAGATAGATACTCCTCATTCTAGTAATAAAGATTTTTTACAACGTTTCAAGTCTTCGTTTAGGCATGTTTTCAATTTTATCGACGAGCAAATATTTCAGAACAGGCGTTAGTCGTCGTAGATCACAGGTGTCTGTCGTTTGATGAAACTGTTAAAAAGCAAGTTTTCACTTGTATTTTTATTGTTTGAGATCACGTATTTCATTTTGTGTGCGGCCTGCGCGAACGGTGATTATGCAAATCGACCGCTCCAGTGCGAATCACATAAATCGTTTCATATTTTATCACTTTTTTGCATAATATATTTTGTGTAAGCCGACGATCAGTCAGCGCCCTTCAGCGCTGAAAGGTGCCTCTACATCTGACGGATGATTTATTATTTTTTCGTCTCGTACCACAATCACCAAAAAACGTTCTGAGTCTATCCCGTTTATTCAGTCTTATTAATCATTATCAAAGATATCAATAAAATAGAAGTCTACTTGGAAAGCTACATTTGTCCTTTCTAGACTCCTCTATTGTCCGCCAAATCAAATAATGTTAAATCTACTCTAAACCAATTGCTTTTCCGGCTGCAAGATTCTAGAGAGGTGCATTGAAATACTAGATATTCAGGAAGCCATGCTTAGATAGCAAGTATATGGCTCAAAGGATTTGGGTACGTACCAAGAGCTCTCTTATCCAACACAAAACTGTTTCTCCTTCACATGTCTTCTAAAGTTATTTTACTTTGTGTGATCTCACGATCATAAAAAAACAAACTTCAATAAGTCTTAAGGTTATTGAAAATAAGTAAAGCATGTATTTCAATTGAAATCAATTCATGCAGCCACATGTTCGAAGCAGAGGGAAAATATAAAAAGGTAAAAAGCAAATGATTGAATATTGAAATCGATTGAAGTCTTGTAATTTTGGAGTGAAATTACCTAGAATCTATCAAGAGTTGCTAAGTGACAGCTCGAACGATCATTCCATAGAAAGGTCTTGTTTTTTTAAAGAAATAGATATTTTTAACCGACTTCTTAAAAAGGAGGGAGTTCTTAGTTCGATGGTATTTCTTTCATAAAAGAACTTTGTCATTTATAAACCAGTTTGGAAAATTATGTTTTTACTTGATATACTTTCAAATTGGTCACATTTTTATCAAAATTAAATCTGATTATGAGTAGTCGGATCCATAAAGAATTGAAAGAAATTCTTAAGGCGATAATAAATTAATATCAAAATATTAAATACTGAGTACTTAAATATAGTATTATATACGCCTTTTAAAGAAATTAGATTCAGAATGTATCACTTGATGAAGATGACCACAGATGAACTTCATAAATACACAGATATATCATGTCGATCATGACGAAATAAATAGTGTTTATATTAGTGGTACCTATCATCGAACAATTCGGACGATGAAGACAAAAGAAGTAATAAAATATAAATAGCCTAGCTCTGTTTCAGCTTACTGGAATTGTTATGAGATGCACTAGAGCCTTATAAGTGGTGCCTTGATCTATAGTACAAAATAGTGTACTAGTTCTATATCTTGCAATTTGTCTAGAGTTTGCTATGGAGTAGGTACCATAACAAAAAAATGTAAAATATTTTTTTTATCCAAAAAGAAACCAACTGACTTCCACAACACTTTATCGGCAATCGGAAAAAAACTAAAAACTGCAAAGTGATGAGTAGTATTAAATAACTAATAAACAAAACCATAAACTACACACGCCATGGAATTGTATTCTAGACGCTCTAACTGAAATACCATTTCGACGAATAACAGATGACAAAATCTGTTTAATAACAGTAATGCTGAAACTGAATGTGGTTTCATAACATCTAAATACAGATATCTAACAAAGGCGTATTACCGATGTCTCAAGGATTGACAATGTATATTGCTCAGAACAAAGTCAATTACGGCAAGAATTCCAACATAATCGAAACTTATTCCAATAAAAGGGTCAGGAAACACACACACACAAATACGACGTATCAATCTCATAACACCGTCGACTTCCCAACGGGCTAATAAACAAAAATAATTCTCTTCTCCCCTAATATCATGTTCAGAACATAACTTACTCCTACTGATATTAATAATATCCCACTCTATCGACACTGCCACAACAGCACTAACGTCACATGATTGCGCCAGTTATCAGTTTCCCCTTTTTCTAAGAAAATGCTATATATTATATTCATCAATCTACTTATTTGCTTGGAAATCTTCTTTGTGTTCCACTCGAAAATTATGAATATCTGAAAGGCTCTTTGAAAACACAATTATACGTAGTTAAGAGAGCGGTGCCTTTTCTTATAGCCGTAATTATATTGCTGTTGTAATTATAATAATTGCTTTTGTCGACATATTGAATTAACTCTTTTAAGGGGATGCGTTTCTTCACTCTAGAATGTAGTTCGGAATGATTAAAATTTAGTAAGGAGCTCGGTGTTAACGGTGTCAATGTTTCCTTAACAGTTTGCACGTTATTAAACTATTGAGGAAGTTGCCTAATTCCAAGTTACGCTTACTGCCTTGACAATTGTACCTTCTCTGACTCGCTCCGTATTCCTAAATGAGTAGTATAAGCATTTAAACATTATAAATTATTCAAATCTTTTGCACAATTTGGTGCGATTCTTACTAGCTCGACGACAATATGAGAGAGCTCAGTATCTAATAAAGGAGAAACATAGTTGGCACCGGCACAAACCGTAATGGCAGAAAAAAGTGGTCAAATATAAGAATGTTCTTTTCCAAGTGTCAACGTCTCCTTCTACAGAGATATATCCAGACATATCTCAAGCTTAACGATATCTTCGATACAGAGTACGTGTCACTTCTGGCATCAACGTCTTCAATAC
Organism: Leucania comma; assembly: GCA_958295575.1. NCBI lineage: Eukaryota > Metazoa > Arthropoda > Insecta > Lepidoptera > Noctuidae > Leucania > Leucania comma. The sequence goes on along the minus strand of OY282476.1, from coordinate 10,324,875 downwards.
GTACGTACAAGTTGTAGGCGCAGAGTGCTTCCACTTAACAATATCACAACATAATGTATAACATCCACTTAGCGTCGTTCTCTCATTCTGTTTTTGTACAAAGGGGCATAATATGATGAGGTATAAGAAGCATTCTTATATTACCCGTCAAAGGCTTCAGTCGCGTTTGGTTGATGAAGAAAAATGATAATTCTTAATGAAAATATGAAAAACAAATTGGCATTTCTATCTCCGGTTCTGCCTTACGGCGTGATCGAGTCGTGGGAGGACCTCAACCCACGCCTGTACCATGCCGTCCACATTTATTGGCTCAAGTTTTACGGCATGTGGTTCAACAATTACTCGCCGTACACTATAAAGTTCTGGCTACTTTTGATCTACACACTGACCGTGTTATGGCTCGTCTGTTTTTTCCCCGGGATCGGAGAAGTCTTTTATTTACTGAGGCAAACGAAAAATATCGGAGATGTCGCCGAAGGGTAGGCTAAATATTTCCCAGTTCACTTACATTTTTTGTGAGATCACAAATTGGTGACATCCCGCCAAACATGACAAATGGACTTGATACAATTTGTTTCTTTTTCAGCCTCTATTTATTTTTGAGTGAGATGTACACATATTTCAAGATCGCTGTATTCTGGCTGAATAGAAAAAAAGTCGTGGATCTCTTGAAATATTTGCACTGTAAGGAATTCAAGCCGAAAGAGCCGGAGCACAGAGAGATGATAACAAAAAGTATTAAAAGTGCGCGTTTTGTCATGACGTACTACTCCACTATGTGCGTCGGGGCCGTGTCAGGTGGGTTTGATTGAAAACTAGTCAGATATTAAACACTATATTCTGCCCGTGGCTTCTCCCACGGTGAAAGTTTATGCCTATTGGCAGGTTTCTGAATTGAGTATTTTCACTTAAGAACGTCTCATACCTAAAGTTATTTTTACAGGTTTTCAGGCCAAAATCGAGTTTGAGGAATACTCAACTCCAAATGCCTAAATCATAAATCGGTGCAAAAATAGTAAATAAAAAAAATAGATTATACAAAACAGTTTTAAATTAAAAAAAACACCAAAAAGACGGAATACAGATAGGTTTTGTTACCAACTAATAACATACATGTCTCATCAATGTATGAAAATTTGTTTATATTTTTTTTTTTCTAGTTGGAATAATAATGCCTTTAACTGAAAACTTCGACATCCTACCCACGAACGTAGAGTATCCGTTTTTCAACGTTTACAAGAGTCCAGCGTACGAAGCTGTGTATATCCATCACGTAAGTTAAACTGCTTGCATAAGAGATTCGATCACTCACATTTTAATTGAATATGCTAATTCAATTAATAACGCATAACGTCAGAGAATCTGAGAGAGAGGTTTTAATGAATATTGATATTTTAAAAATATTTTAAAGTATGGTTTTGAAATGAATACGTAAAGTCATTTAACAGTAGATAACAAAAGTTATAATAATTAAAATAAAATTATGCTGATGTAAAAAAAAAAAATATTTTAAAAGTGAAAGCAAAGCAGTGAACGAATTTACTGTATTGATATTATCAATAAAAAATCTAGTCTATTTGGTGTACAAAAACTAACCAAATCCAGCCAAAATACAAGGATTAATGTAGCGAGCCGAATGAGAATAATTAATTAAATTAAGCTCTTGTTTGCCATGTGTTTTCAGATTTATTACAAGCCAGCTACGTGTATAATAGATGGGGTTATGGACACTATATTAGCGGCTTTCGTCGCTTCAGCTAGTAAGATACTTAGAACTTTGTAATCCTTCAAAATTGAGACGAAACACAATAGAAGCCTGTAGAATAACCTTTTAATCTTTAGCGCTTAAATCCTTCTCGTGTTGTTGCTTGTATTGTCTTTACAAACGCTTAAGATACCTGAGACGACTGAATTGAATAAAATTTAACTTATACGCTACCCTACACAAATTCTGCGAAATCAAAAATGCTAGTTAGAAAAGATACGACATATTGCTACGCATCTGCTACGTGCTACGGAAAAGCGTAGCATGTCGTAGCTACCAAATGTACATAGATTTTAGCAATATTATTATACAGCGTTAAATTTTGGTTGTTTTAATCCCGCGGAGGGTCGATTCGGTACATGAAATACTATCGATTTGTAAAGAGAAAATAAAGTACTTTTTTTTTTCAAAAATTCGAATTAATATATGCATGTACGAAATTAATGTCTTAAGTAATTCAAATTACTTAAGAAATTATGTATGTCAAAATTTCGTGTCACAGTGTTTGTTATAGAACTCCTCCATAACGGCTTCACCGTTTCTTTTTTTTTTGCGTATATTTGGTAGGTCTGAAAATAAGTACTCAAGCGGTTTTTGTCCTCCTATCCCACCCCGTCCTATTTGTCTAGATATATTTATGTCCTATTTCTTTTTTTTAATTTATATGGCAGAATAATATTTTCTGAGTCGGCTAGTATTCTACACTATTCCCAGTTACTGTGACTACTTGCCAACAAAAGTAACAAACTTATCCGACGGTAGCCTATGATCCACCGAGGGATTTCTTATTTTTCTAAGTTTTTATACCAAAGTCAGCAAAAAAATTTATAAAAAATTTAGTTATTTTTTTTGCTATAAAAAATTATAGCAAAAAAAATAACTAAAAATATTTATAAAAATGATTGCTGTACTAGTATTTTTGTAAAAACTTTCCAATAATGAGGTTTTAGTATAGAAACTCCTACTGATTAAAATTAAAGCTACAAAATTACAGGAAAAACAGAAGTACGGCTTGCTTTGCTATCTGATGAATCAGTTTTTTTTTTCTTTTATAAAATTCTTCATCGACCGACTTCAATTTCCCCGAATACCGTATTAAAAAATCGACTGATATTTTCGAGCAGGAAGCTCGACCGCTTATCGCAAAATGCTGTCGTGTACAAATCTAGGTATTACATTTATCTACAACTAGGTTCTTCCTTCAACCTTGCTTCCGTAGCCTTTAGCACAGAGACCGAGCAGTTTTTTCTAGATAACACACAAAGCAGCTTATAAGCCCTGTTTTTCAAAGTCGAACTGAACACAATATCCTTTCACTATATCCTTCCAATTTAAAAGTTATTATTATTCACTTATTATTATTAATTTAGGCACGAGATGTTTAAATACAAAACATATAATTAATTACAAATCAAAATTAAGGTAAAAAGAGTGTTTCTAAGGTGGTTTTGATGTTGGAAAACATCAAGTAACGTATCCTGCTCTATGGTAAAGCGAGAGGATGTCAAATTTTTATTGACTAAAACAAACCTATTCTTCATTTACCCTATCCACTCTAGGGCCATGGTAACTCTTACAACGCCCTCACTTTACCCTAAAGTCATTGGATGACTTCACCAACCTCCTCAAAAATAAATCCCTATCAGACTTCGGGCCTGCTGGTCCCCTAATTCAGTCCCGGAATAGTACTTGCAAAGGTTACCTCCCACAAACATGTGAACAGATTATTTAACTTCTCTATTATATTAGGGCGACTGGTAATTAGTGACCGATACTTAAACAAAACCTGAAATCGCGAAAAAAATCTGCTGGTCAGTACATTTATGTTCGCCTAACTGGTCAAAATGTACTGAACTTACCTGTTTTTTTTGCGCGGTTTCAGGTTTAGTCCCATAGTAAAATTGGTTTGTTATCATGACTACAATCAAGTGTTTTAAGTATCGGTCACTAATTATCAGTCACCCTGTATAAGACTTTTCAGGAAAAACCGTTTTCAGAACAATTTTAGCTTCTTACTAAATAGCTTTCTGTCTTTCCTATCAATATTTGTATGAAGTCAACATTAAAAAAAAAAAGATAAATACTTCTTAATTAGAAAAGAAAAAACTATTTCCAGTTTCGGTTTGATATTTTATTAGAGTGAATTTTGACAGACAAGTATTAAATCTATAGGTACAAACTCAAAAGATAATTCTACTTATATCCGTTTTAAAACGATCAGACTGACGACGATGAGCAGGTATCATTAGAAAGGCAATAATGCAAAGATGGTTTTAGTTTGACTACAATAATGCATTAAACACAATATACACACTTCTTTTTTTTACGTAGTAGTAGTAGCACTGATATAAATCTCCTGTAAATAATTTAGTAAACAGATGCATTAGTACGACACTCGATAAGTAATACTTTATTATTTAACAGTCGGACAAATAGAAATACTGGCGTTCAACTTGCGAAACTTCGATCTAGTGGCCGAGAGACAACGGAAAAGGGACGTTTCAGAGAACAAATATATCCAGCAGTACTCTAAACAGTACTACATTCGTTCCGTGCTCAAAGACTGCATCATACACCACAACTGCATTATACGGTAATACTATATATTCTACTCTGTATTAAAGTTAAGGCTTTAGTAAAAGCTGACGCAAATGAAAAGTGTTATAAATGCACGAGACGTGTTTTCAACACGTAAGGTGCAAGTGACTTTGTTCTCTTAGAAAATTCAGCTTTCAATTGAAATAACTGGGGCCATGGTTCGTTTCCAAAAGGAAAGCCCAGAGCCCTGGAACGCAAAGGAACATAAGAGTGGCTTTTAGTCAGTAAAAGTCTGACACGCCATCCCGTTTCGCCCGAGAGTAGTAATTGAATGACCGAATCCTTTAAATAGCTTCGTATAATTCGTTGAGTTGTCAAATAAAATCTCTATCTCTCTGGATAGATCGAGAGGGAGTGGCAGACTTTTATTGGCTAAAAACCACCTGTGTATTGCGTCCAGGGCCCCGGTAACTCTTTTGAACATTACCGCATTCCTAGCAGGCATCGGCTCTGATAGGCCCCGTCCTTTTGCTGATATCTCTTCGAAGCGCATATGGAGCACAACGACAACAGTCGAGTTGGGCATGGTTCTTACCTACGATGCGACTCCCAAAGCCCAGAATGTCTTCTGCAGCCTTGATTGAGGTGTGAAGATGTCCCCTCTCTCACTGTGTCGACCACCTCCTCCGCTAGACTACCCAGAACAACCCTACTATGCAAATCATCCGCGCCCTTTTAAAAACGACCATAAGCCACTACACAATTTTTATTAACTTCAACACCATTTGCTTTACGATAAACATGTTTAAGATTAAGCTAGAAAGGAATCGTATCAGTGTTGTAAATCAAGCTAATCTAGGTTCTAAAGAACAACAGACAGTGTATCGGTGGTGTATCTACTCGTGCAAATATTAAGTGAGGAAAAGGGGTGATCGTATCAGGTACGGGTAGCACGTAGCCGTCGGCAAGACAACTTGCCTTGTGCTCCGTGCCACTACTTACTACTTACTTACCTACCACGGGTAGGCAATCTGAAAAGTCAATAATACCTGTTGTTGAGTGAGGGGTTAATCTTTCAAACTCAATTACGATTTAATAGAGAATTGATACGTTAATGTAATGTATACAATCTTGTAATGTAGATATCAATAAATAATGAATCTATTTCATTAAAAGGAACTCGTTTTGGTTTATTAGATAACTCGCTGATGCCATTATTCCAAAAAAAAAACCATATTTCTGAGATAAAATGTTCTATTGGTGCCCGTCCAGGACACGGTCTACCCGTGTACCATGTTTCATCGGAATTCTTTCGAACGTACCAAACACACACATACTCCCAAACATTCACCGAGGTCATCTTACTAATATTATAATTGTAAAAGTTTATATTTTTGGTAATCAATCGTGCTTCAACGGCTGAACTGACATAGAACGTGGCCTGGGTTAAGACAAAGTACCTACCATATAATCCCTATACGTATACGTAAACAACTCTTTTAGTAAAGGTTGTTTACGAAAGTGAAGTAGGTATTTTATGTATAAGGATAATTAAATATACTAGCTTCTGCTAGCAGATTGGCCCGCAAGAAAGTAGAAAATAATCCCAAGAATACACATTTCCGTGATGTGTCTATGTCCTATTCCAGAACATGGTCTACCAAATTTCATCTAAACACTTACATACATATGTACATACTAAGTTTCATCATCATCAACATTTTCAACCGAAAGACGTCCATTGTTGGATATAAGCCTTTCCCAAGTAGGTATCGCCACAACGAACGGACCTGTGCGTCCTTACTAATACTAACTTTGACCTTTATATTATTAGTGTTGTTAGCATTTAACGCAAATAACTAGCTTTTGGCCAATTTGACGTTAAATCCTATGCTAATCAGAATGCCAAACATAACAACCGGCGATTAAATATATTTTAGATAAATCCTTAAGTTACCACGTTCTAGTTTAAATTTTGTAATTATTCTTTTTTAGGGTTCCGTACCTAAAGGATAAAAACGGGACCCTATTACTAAGACTTCGCTGTCTGTCCTACTGTCACGAGGCTGTATCTCAAGAACGGCGATAGCTAGACAACTGAAATTTTCACAGAAGCTGTATTTCTGTTGCCACTAAAACGACAAATACTAAAAACAGAGAAAAAAAATATTTAAGTGGGGCTCCCTACAACAAACGTGATTTTTTGCCGTTTTTTGCTACAGACGGTACGGAAACCTTCATGCGTCCATCCGACTCGCACTTGGCCGGTTTTTAATTATTATTTACATTATGCAATTGAAAGCAACAAGAAATACGTGCAACATGGAGAATTCACTTTTTTGATTTACCGACATTTACACAGTTCAAAAGTGCCTGTAAATGGTCTATTTCAAATAAACGTTTCTGATTTCTGACCAATCAATGAACTCTTTAAAAGTAAGCGACCTACTGAGCAACTTGGTACTTATTGATTCTGTAGGCGTCAAAAGTTATTGGTGTTTTTAAAATGAATAAAAGTTATTTTTACCAAACAATAGGTAGACAATTCAGAAGATGATGACCAAAAATAATACCGTAAACACAGGAGAGCTATTAACTTGAAAAAATGCACACTTTTATTTTGCCAGATAAAATAGATGACACTATTTTTGCTTCGTAAACGAGTGTTGTAAAACAAATTGATTTTCAGATACGTGTCGATGATTGAGAGCGCTTTCAGTTTGGCGTCAGCTCTGCAGTTTATGCTGAGCGTGATGGTGCTTTGTTTGGTCGGCATTCAATTCCTATCGGTAGGTAAATGTATAGATGGAAAGAAATGTATTCATTATATCTAATAATAAATTTGTTTATTGACACAAGAAACAGGCAATTGGTATTACAGTTGGTGTTTATATCCAAAAGACTTTGCAAGACGGACACCCGTATTTATAAACAAGTAAAACTAATTACTTGAGTAAAAGTAACTACTTAAGTAACAATTTGTATTCTATAGTTAAGAATAATTTAAATTTTGAATGAAGATTTCGAAAGTCAAGTAATGACTTAATAAGAAATTACTCAGCAACGAGTGATTAATTCTTTATAAGGACGAGTGTAAGGGATGCGAACTTCATTATAACTTTTTTTGAAGCGGGAAATCATCAAACTGACTTCTCCTACTCTGGGGTGAAGCGAGAGGGTGTGTCAGACTTTTGCTAACTAAAACCCACTAACTACTTATGTTTCTTCACTTATCCTTTTCGTCCTAGGGCTATTGTAATTCTTTCATACAGTCCTGCCGCCCTGACAAGCTTTGGAAAAATTGTGTGGTTTCATTATCGGTTCTTACGAATATAATTAAGAAAATTGGATAATAAATTATTAGTTTTCCAAAAGGACTTAAACGTCGCGTACCTAAACCAGTAAATCGTCGAAACAAACCTATCGACAAACCATTATACCTAATTATCCATTGATATATATTATATCGATGCCCTTCCCAGAAGTCGTCAAAAAGATGCTCCGTCCGGAATAGAAAAGAATACGGATTTTAGAACAATACCCTGTCATTAATCTCGATGTAATAGAATTGAATTCAGATTAATACTGTCAGACTGACATTAGTAAGATTGAGAATTCGAGATTCAAAAAGCTGAGCATCGTTCGAGAATACGGATATAGGTACTCTAAGGGCTGATTTCATCATTCAATATAAAAACTTAGTTCAACTAAACTGAGCTCAGCGTAATCTAGTTTAAAGAACCGTGTCGTAAACATGGGCGACAACAAAAGAATTGAAACTGAGTTTAGCGTAAACTAGGTTCTATTCAACGCGGTGAAACGCAAAATGAAGCTATAAACTCGATTAGGCGCTCAAACTGTGTTTTGCTTTATATAATCGCGATTAGTTTATTGGTGAATTTAGCCCTAAGGGCTGGTTTCATAATTCAATAGAAAATTTAGTTCAACTAAACTGAGCTCAGCGTAGTCTAGTTTAAGGACCCGTGTCGTAAACATGGGCGACAATAAAAGAATTGAAACTGAGTTTAGCGTAAACTAGGTTCAATTCATCGCGGTGAAACGCAAAAGGAAGATATAATCTCGATTATTCTCTCAAACTGCGTTTTGTTTGATCGAATCGCGATTAGTTTATTGATGAATTTGGCTCTTAAACTCTTTTCGAGAACATTCTACGCTCAATAAGCTTAGGTTTTTACGGTTTCGCTTTTCCGTACAGATCGAGAACCCGAGCAGCCATCCGATGCAGATAGCGTGGATGGGCATATATCTAACCTGCATGCTGATTGAAGTGTTCATACTTTGCTGGTTCGGAGATGAATTGATCTGGAAGGTAATCGCCGTTGCAGTCGATAAATTTCCCTTTAGCTGTGTTGCAAACGAACTTTATCGTACTGGAACTAGAAGTAAGGCGCAGGTAACTATGAAAGTTTACAGAAGATTAACATAATTTATGCGTACTTTACCCTCCCTTGTCTTTGTGTTTTAATGTTCAACATGTATCAGCTAACTTTACACGTGTAGTTTTTAAAGTTTTAATTAAATGGCTAGTAAAAGTTAATTCTAGACACAATATTAAACACACCTGCTCTTTTCCAAGTGATACGTAGTGAATTATGAGCATTTATAAAACGTTAGAAGCTATTGCACGGTTCCAAATTGGTCGTTTCCTATGGAGAAGACCCGGTAAGAAACTCCATGGTAACTCTTTTAAAAAAATGGTTTATCTTACAATATTTCCAAATTACAATATCAATAAATATGTAAGAACAGTGTAGGCCAGTCAATATTATACCCAACAGCACAATCAAAATAATAATAATAAAAAAGTGAGTCGTGATAGAAGTAATCTAAGAATACGTGGAGTAATATGAATGTGAGAACACTGTATTCTCACATTCACATTATAAAAAAGAAGCTATATAAAAAAGCAAGAAAATAAAATGATTACAATTATCATTACAATAATTAAATTATCAGTGGTGTACATATATCACCTTATCACCATATGAACATAAAATCTGATCAATCTGTTGACTATTAACACTGGTAGCTACGTGATAATAGTACTTATTTACGAGTTGTAGGTGTATTTTTTTATAACCATTGCTCTCAAAACTGAGAAGAGAAACGTGAAGAAACCGCCAAGTTATAGAACAAAAAATTAAGATACGTGTGAAAACCACCAACCCGCACTGGGCCAGTGTGGCGGATTACGGCCCATTCACGCTCCTAGAAAAGAGGCCCGAGTCCCAGCAGGAAAGTGGAAACATTATGTGACTGGTTATTTTATTCAGAATCTGCTGACTAATTCTTCCATGTTCCTATATTTTTATAGAGCAGAGAACTCACAAAAGCCGCATTCGAAGGCCCCTGGACGCAGAGTGATCGCAAGACCAACATGTTCATCGTCATCTTTCTGGAGAGATGCAAGCGTCCCCTGAGGCTCACAGCGGGAAAAATATTCACTTTGTCCCTCGACACTTACACAGACGTAAGAAAGACTTTCTATTAATCAATTTATCTGTTGAAATTGCTTTACGGATTTTTTGAGTTAAGTTCTTGAACTGTTTTAATTATTCGTAAATTGGTCCCTAATGGATATTTTGATGTAAAAAAGTGGTGTAGTGTAATGTAATATCTCAAATGTCTACACAACGTGACAATATGCGAAATCTTTGAAACATAATCTCGTCAAAATGGAGCTGAGAATTTTATTGTAATATTGCCTGACTCGATCCATTTGCTGCCAAATAGGTACTGCAAAAACATTAGAATGTGATATGTCCACATTCTAATGGAAAGCTAGAAAATAGAAATCTTAATAAACTAGTGCGCCTCACCATCAACGATTACATCACTGCTTAGCATCAGGTGGTATCGTATTCAAGCACTAGTTCATATCAATTTAAAAAAAAAAAAACAAAGTGACTGTATTCTGTATCAAAAACGAATTACTTTCTAAACTTGACACATCCGTGCGAAGCTAAAAGAAACAAAAATACAATCATGAAAACAAATAGGTAGTAGTTAACTCTATTTAATTGGGTACTTGACTCAATATTTTTTTTTGTTTGTATTAAAAAGTACATAACTTTATCCAAAACCGCAAATAGAAAAAAAAACAAATTTGTTCAATATTAGTAAAGTTAGAAACCTATCAAATCTAATGGAAGGGAAAAATGTCAATTAAAAGTATAAGGATGCAGATACTGAAATTTGACGTCACTGCCATTTGGGTTGCGTGTGCTCAAAAGGGATAACGAGAGCTTCCCATAACGGCCCCACTTTTCCTCAAACTAATATTTGAAATGCTAATTACTGCTTCATTTTCTAGTCAATTTTAAAGCTGTTTTCAGAAAAAGATTTATTTTTAGTGTTACTTGTTGTTTAGTATAAAATATTGTACAAAAAAGAAATGGCAAATTTTTAATTAAAAACTGTAATGTGCCTAAGAAAGTATCCTTGCCTAGACTTTCATAATCCAAAGTCAAAGTCAGACGTAGTTACAAAAATAGACAACAAATGAATGCCGTTTCAGTTTGCTTTAAGATGCTTTTGCTGTATAACAAAGTGATTCTCAAGTCGTAAATTATTAATGTAATCTGATAGCTTGAGACTAAATATTCAACGCAAAAGCGGAGTTACGGCGCACTGCTATGCAAAGTATACTTTCTTCTGCAAGTTTCTAATGAGACAAATTAAATTAGAAAACTAAAGCGTCAGACGTAAGGCGGGAATAAAATATCCAAAGGTTCGGGCTTATGAAATATTACAGGACTAAACCTCGTAATTTTAATTGATTAGAATTTTACTAAACTTTTATCTTACAAGACAAAAAAATACAAGTTATTTTCATTATTTATTTATTTATTAAACTTCTTGCACAAGTAAAAAAACTGTACAAAGGCGGACTTAATGCCAAAGGGTTTTTATACCAGTCGACATTACCTTCTCATTACTAATAGAGAAGAATATGGAAAAAAAGTTAATTATATTTAGCCCATTGGTTACTCAAAAAATATTAGATACTAGCTTCTGCTAGCGGCTTCGCTCGCTTAAAAAGTCGGTTTACCCCCTTAGGGTTTTTTTTTTTGTTTATGGTAGGTAAAATCATCCAATGACAAATCCCGCCCTTGGGTGGAGCGGGAAGTAGTGTCAGACTCTTACTGACTAAAAACCTACCCCGTTCCATTCTTTGCCTTGGTCCCAGGGCCCCGGGTGCCATTTTCACATACCCTTTGACCCCAGCAGGCTTCGGCCCTGTTGGGCCCCTACAGTTTGCTGACGACTCCTTGAGGCGCGCGGGAACAGTGCGAGCCGTAAACGACTTGAGCTCGGACCGGTCTGTTACCGGACGGACGGACAGCGAGCTACCCATTGCCCGTGGGTTAGGGGTGGAGTTTCGTAAAATCCATTCTTAGCGGACGTATTCTAAGTTTGTAGTTGTTATAGTTTCTGAGATATCGTAATCAGTGAGTGGCATTTGGCTTTTATATAAACAACCTTATTTTTACTATATGCGAAACCCGAAACACGTGTCTAGTATTTTTTAGATATAGATTTAAGTCGGCAAAAACGGAACCCGTAGAGGATCACTTTTGTTATTCTTCTGTCCGTTTGTTCGTCTATCAAGACCCTTTTGTCAAGAACTCGTGGAGATATGAAGCTGAAATTTAAAAAAAATACTCAAATCTACTACACCAATCAGTAGTGAAAAAATCAAACTTCTAAGTCAACGCAATCTAAAGGTAAGGCCGTTTATGGTCCGTTAAGGTGTAAACTGGCTAGGTAATCAAAATCTATAGAGTACTTCCCGTTGACCTAGAATCCTGAATTTTGGCATGAAGGGAGGTCTCATAGCACAATCTGAAAACTGTAAAGGACAATGGGCTAAGTTACGTCACAAACCAAAAAAAAAAATTGTAATTCAGAAATTCTTCGAAACTCGATTCAGGAAGTAAACTACATATTTACATAGGTAAGTTAGTTCAGAACCCTCAGTGCGCCGGTTTCGGCCGGTTTTTTGCTTTCAAATCAATAAGAAAAGACAAAGACAAAACGTATCATAATTCAGGGGGACATGTGACGTCACTTTTAAGTAAGTGTATTAAGGTGTAACGTATTGCGAAATTTCAACGCACTGTATGGTCTTAATTTTATGGTTTAGTGATCTAACTGACTGGATCAAATAGTTTTTTTGACATCATCCCTATTTGGGAAATAGGCTGGTTTTAGTTTTTGATATAAAACTGAAGCCACACACGTCCGCTCTCTCTTAGGCAGTCGACACGGCCACGCTTTGTCGAGTGACCAAAAAAAGCAGATTGAGTTGTAAAACCTAGTTCACACATGTCAATGTCAGTGGCGACGCGACGCTCAAGCAGTCATGCTTCATTGTCAACCCAACCCCGTTCATACAGGCCTTGACTGTTGACTGACTGTTAACAGTTTTCTCTATAGAAAGACTTTTTTGTTTAAAAACATTGGCGGTTCAAATACTTCCAAGTATTTAACAGAGACATAACCATATACAACATTATTTTTAGTATATGCGAAACCTAAATATAGTTTGTTCTAAATCAGTAATTGAATCGATTCCAATCATTTTTACAGCATGTTATATTTTCCCAAAAAATATATAAAAAAGGTTACAAGTTAGACCCTGCGCGATACTAAGTACAACACAGGTCACGGTAGGTCATAGCGGGCATTAGAGCCCTGCGAACAGCTGAGTCGGGAGTAAAAGTACCCCTCATGTATAGCCCAGTGACCATGGATTAAAAACTACGATATTAGAAGTTTATTTTTTTACTGCTGCTTGGGGTGGCAGATCTGAGTATTTAATATTGATTTCAGCTTCATATCTCCTCATGCTTCTGAGAATAAGGGTCTTGACAGACGGATAGACTGACAACAAAGTGATCCTATAAGAGTTCCGTTTTGCCGACTTACGTACGGAAACAAAACATCGTTATTGGTTTTATTTCTCTACCGACTTTTAACTTTGATATTAGGTACAAAGAATATACATATTTATAGTAATTTGAAGCATTAATTATTCTGTCTTTTAAAACAAATGAAGAGCGAGCCAGCTACAGCTTCCATCTTAACTCAGGCAGATCCGCGCTCATTACAGGATTAGGTACATATCAAAAACTCAATGACTCATAGATATTCGATTGATGTGAACTGTTAATATTATATCGCTAATGTACCTAGAGTGATCTATTTCACCTCATTACCTGGCTTGGATTACTTAGCTAGTCGAGATAATAACCACACTCATAAGAGTATTAGGTATAGAGGTAAAAATTTGTTTGTTACTCATTCATGGGCAAACGACCGAACGAATTCCAATGTGACTTGGCTTAAAAAACTGAGACGTAGGTACTTTATCGTGACGAAATTTTAGGCTAATTTTAATAATACCTAGCTTTTGTCAGTATCTCCGCCAGAGTGTAAGTTGAGGTTCATCACTCAGAAATATAAATACTACCAGGATAAACAGTATTCAAATCCAGGATATGGTCTACCAGTATTTAAATTTGATAAATATCCGTCCACTGATTAGTTCAGGAGCCCAGAAATTTCATTTTAATAATATAAATATATAGTTATAAAATTACATGTCACAATAGTTTCCCACAAACCGGGGGTTGTCCTTGGGTTCACTTGCAAAGGGCGCGTAGAGATAAATTTCATCGGTTGGTATCAGGCTTCATGAAAATGTCCTAAGGGGCCTGTGCGAGTTTGTTTCGGCCCCTCGTACTTGTTCCAAAAGTCCAGGAACCCTAAGTCCTGACCTACCGACCTTTAAAACAATGGTGAAGGAACATTACCTTTCACTTTAATACTTAAATCTTTAGTGTCCTTTCTCAATCAAACTCAATTCTACATTCTAAATCAAATATGTATTAGTATGTAATATTGTATATATGTATTTTTTTTTTGTGTAATTAATATTATTTATGTTTTTTATACACTGACCGCCTCAAATCTATCTCCTTTCATTCAGTCTATCCTAAGGTTGTCTGTAAGAGATTGCCCTGTGCGATAAGAGCGCACATTGTACACTTAGTTTTTGTAAATGTTTATCCTGTCCCCTGTATGAGGTGTACAATAAAGTATATAATAAATAAATATATTACTTACCTCAGTAAAAATATGCATTATTATTTTTATAGTCCTTCTAATGTCTAATTTTATCCCAGTAATACGTAACCCAGTTTTGTTTTTTTTTTTTTATGTTTTTAGTTAGTCTAAGTTTATAGTATTATTAAAACTAATTTTAGAATAATAATAGCCTTATTCTATTTCAGCTCATCAACTGGTCGTACAAAGCCTTTGCTGTAATGCGAAACATGAAGAAATAAACATGCACAAACGTTTAAATAAATTTTCGCGTATGTAATTACACTGCGCTGCTGCACAATGCACAACACTGGCTGAAATTAATTTGAGAACAAATCAAAATAAAATTATGTAGTCTTAGTAAATAAAAACTTGTGTTTTAATTTTAGAGCTGTGTTCAAAGATGTAATTAATTTTGAAATTCCAAAAATAACCCGTTGTTTATGGTATCTACTTGCTCAATATGGGCATTTGAAGAGCTTTGTGAAAGAAGATAACATTTTTCGTGCTAATAAATATGTATAAAAAAAAAAACTTAAAATATAATCGACTTCAATGTATTATAAAGAAATATTAAATTATTTTATTTTGGGCAGTCGATGATTCTGGCTTTGTTTTTACGTTATTTAACTCCGACTTCCGATATTAAAGTTATTTGATAAATTATCGTAATTATTAAGGTTCAAAAAGGAAAAAAACGAAGTTCTTATAGGATCATTTTGTTGACCATCTGTCCGTCTGTCAAGACTCTTTATCTCGAGAATGGGTGGATGGATCGAGTTGAAATTAAAAACATATACTCAGGTTTGCGGTTCCTTGAAGCTGTGAAAAAATCAAATTTCTAAGTTAATGAAAAAAAAAATACAGCCGTTTATGTCGCAAAGAAATGTATATTTCGACACTCTCAAAGGAATTAAAATTCATAGAGTACTTCCCGTTGACCTAGAGCCCTGAGAATTTACAAGAAGCAAATTCTCATAGTACAAGTATAGGAATAAATCTGAAAACTGTAAATTTGTAATTACGTCAGAAAAAAAACCTTTTTCGATTCGGATAAATATTTGAGACTCGATTCGGAAATTGAACTATCTAAATAAATTAGTTTATACGGAATCCTCGGTATGTGAGTTCGACTCGTACTTGCCCAGTTTTATTAAATTGAAGTCGATTGTATTTTCGTAAAATAACTTTAATTTTCAATTTTTAGTAGTGTAGACTTATAGCAAGTTAAGAAAAGACGAAACACGGCTAGGATACATTGTTTTATTATGAAGTATACGTGCCTACTTTCAGATCAGTTTGACTGTACCTTGTAGATAAAGTGCCTCTTATGACAATTAAACTAATAAACTGAAACACGACTAGGATACATTTGTTCTAGTGCCCAACTTCTGCCTTCGTCAAGATCAATTCTATGGTACGTTCACACATTTGTTTCTTCATAGTCGCTTTATTATCTTAATCGAAATATCTGTATGTTTATGAAGTTCCGTTGGTCTTCCTCAGTCTTCTTTATTAGTTTCACTTCATCAAGTAGTAGGAACGTTATCAATATAACTGTTTACCAAAATACCAAAACCGCTATATATTTGCCAATAATATTTTAGGAGTTCCCTTTATCCCTCTTTGATCTCGTCATCAGAACTAGTTTGATAAAAGTGTAATTAATCTAGAACCTACTTGGTTGCGCCAATTTGCTATGATCCGCGATTTTGTTTTTTGTAATTTATTTTTTGGCCTAGCAATCCTATCCCTTCCGTTTTCCCTCCACCCGCACGACCTCAAGAAATGAAATGACATTGACGTGTGTGCATCGATTGTGAATGTGACCGCACCGCCAATCGCCCGCCCGAAATTACAAGAAAATTGACTATTTCGTGATCCAACCATTCAAAACTCAACAATAGTGCAGTGTAGTGCAAACAGGACCTGGCAGTGGTTAAATTTGCGAAGTCGAGGATCGCCGGCCGGCGCCACGTGGAACCTTCGAAGTCTAAAGGTCAGTGTTCCTTCCTAATACATTTATCCCATTAATGAACGCCAAGCACAGTATCTGCATATTGTTAACAAACCTTAGATCGCTTTTTCAAACATACAGTCCATTAAAACATCAAGCTTATTTGCGCAACCATTACTTTTGGTCCTACGAGCAGGATCGTGAATCATTTTCTTGTAATTTCGCAATATAGTATTTGTTCCATAGGGAATAAACGCAACGCGCCTGTTTACCTAGATATAATAGTAGAAAACCCGCATCTAGGCATTTAGGCAACTATACGTTATCTCGCTCGTATAGTTAAAGAGCCATTGATAATTACGGTACCTACGCCGTCAACCGCACCGCATAATTATAGTTAGCTACGTAAATATCAGCGTAGATATAAATCGATCGCATTCTTTTTCTTGACAAAATTCATTCGGAAGTCCTACAAATTTCATGTAGGTAGACGCATTTCAAAAATACCCGTTCATTGTTGAGTGAATATTTGTAGGAAACGGATAAACCATAGATTATATACGCATATGAACGACGCCGTTCACTTTGTTGTTTACAATATTACCATATTGTTATCTGATAATTATCGCTTACTTAATAATTCGTTAAGTGTTTGTTTGAGTGTATAGTGTGAATATATCAAAACAAGATGTCTCTTAAGGGAACCAAGGTTAGTACTGATTTAAAGGTTCAGTTAAAGCTTTTATACGCTAAAAGGGACTCACAGTTTTCACGTGTTCAATCAATTTGTGATAAATCTTTGCAAATCTCGGATCTGGCGATTAGAGATGCTTTCTTGTGTTCGTTGGAAACTTTAGATAGTTTGCGCGCGGATTTTGAATCTACAATTAATAATATAAACATTTTAGAGTTGGAGTTAAATCCTGATTACTGTGTGAGTTATCAGGCATTGTCGTCCTTTGATGACTTGTATTGTCGTATCAAACGTATTGCTAGGAGTTTAGAGACTCCCCCCCCCGCGAGTGGTTTGTCCAGCCCTCCTCGCGAACGCCCACGATTGCCGCCAATTCAGGTACCTGAATTTAATGGTGACATTCGAAATTGGAATTTATTTATAGATAGTTTCGAAAATATAATACATAGGAACACATCGCTGACAGATCACGAGAGATTGCATTATCTCGTAGAAAAATTGACCGGTAAGGCAAAGGCTGTCTGTGCTGGAATTACGTTTAGCGCTGAAAATTACAATTTAGTTTTGAACACTTTAAAAACAAAATACGAAGATAAGCGATTAGTAGCCACCGCATATTTAGATCAATTATTCGATTTGAAAAGTTTTTCCGTTTGTAACGATCATAATTTAGAGAAGTTTTTAAATATTTTCGCATCATCTGTTCGTGCAGTAAAGAACCTAAAGGTCAATGACCTCTGTGACTTTTTGTTTTTGTATATCGGTTTAAATAAATTAGATCCTGAAACTGTTCGTCTGTTTGAAACGACTCAGCGCGGCAAAGAAATACCTAAGTTCGAAGATTTAGAATCTTTTATTCGCGAACATATTAAGGTATTGCAGCGCACGTCGGCACGTCATGAAGTCACGAATAGGACAGGTTCCGATCGCCGTATAGACGCGTCATCGAAGTCAGTCAAGACTGCACATACGCTAGTTAATACCGTCTCAACACCTGACTGTTCTCTGTGTAAGGGTAGCCATACACAGCTGTACAAGTGTTCGGGATTTCAGAGATTATCGCCTAGTGATCGTTACAAGTTTGTCCGCACTAATAATTTGTGTTTTAATTGTCTAAGTGACAAACATCTGGTTACGTCATGTAACAGTGGTGTTAGCTGTCGTAAATGTCTAGCTAGACATCATACCTTCTTACATTTTGAGAGTAGTAAGCTGCCATCGCGGCCGCGGCCTGCGCGGACGCGCGACGCTTGTGACGCGCGGCCTGCTGCAAGTGCAAACGACGTAACATTGTGTTCGCTTTCCGCCGCTGGTACTCAAATCACTACCGTTTTACTTGCGACCGCGCAAGTTGTCATTGTAGATGCCTTTGGCAAACCGCACACCGTTCGAGCGCTACTAGATGGCGCTTCCCAGAGTAATTTTATTACTCAGGATTGTTGTCAACGCCTTGGTTTTAGTTTTAATAATTGGTCATCCCGCTCAGAAGTGAAAGGTTTTGGAGGTTTAAAGGCAACCATTCACGGTTCTATTAAAATAATATTTAGTTCACGTTTTAATCGTAATATTTCGTTTGAAATGGATTCGCTAGTCGCAGATAAGATTACGGAACGGTTGCCCACGGTACCGGTTGACACGTCCATGCTGACGGAGTTTAAGAACTTGCAGTTAGCTGACGGAAATTACGCTTTCCCTGGAGATATCGATCTATTGATCGGTGCTTCGATTCTCCCGCATCTCCAGTTATCACGTAAAATTCAAGGTCTTCCGATGTACCCCGCTCCGCACGCACTGGAAACAGTTCTCGGGTTTGTTATAGTTGGTTCCGCACCCGCTTGTTTAAATAGTTACTCGACTGTGTCGCACTGTTGCACCGTCGAGCCGCCGCTTGAGTCTACCATCCGCAAGTTCTGGGAGATTGAAGAGGTCAATGTCCCGCCTATTCTCAGCCCTGAGGATCAGGTCACTGAGGAGATTTATACCCGCACGACTACTCGTGATAAAGATGGTCGTTATGTTGTCGCGCTCCCTTTCAAGGGTGATATTTTTTCGCTCGGTGGCTCCCGTGCCTCCGCAGAGGAAAATATATTCCATGTCGCTGGAACAGAAAACCCAGCTGATTGTCTCTCACGTGGTTTGCTTCCTGCGCAAATTTTAAATCATCCGCTTTGGTTTTGTGGCCCTCCCTGGCTTCATACCACTCCTAACGAGTGGCCAAGTGCTCCGTTTAACCCCGCTACTGTTTCGGAGCCACCCGAGGAGAGGAAACATGCGCTTGTGGTATCAGTTCCGCGTGAAGAGTCAGTTGTTTTGTTGTTGTCTAATCGAGTCTCGTCTTGGTCGAGACTATTACGCTGTGTAGTTTACGTCCTAAGATTTTTGAGATTATTACCATCGCGTGGTTCTATAATCGCAGCTGATTTGGATAGAGCTGAATCAGTTGTACTTCGAGAGTTGCAGAAATTTTATTTTTCAATAGAATTTCGTAGTTTAGAATCACATAAACCTTGTAGTCGCGCACTTCAACATTTGAAACCATTTTTGCAAGACGGACTCATTCGTGTCGGTGGCCGTCTGCGAAATGCTAAGTTAGAGTTTGAACAAATGCATCCAGTAGTTCTACCACGCAAGGATCACGTTTTGGATTTCTTGGTGGATTATCACCATAAGGTGAATTGTCACGCTGGTCCCGATTTATTAATGTCCATTCTTCGACAGAAGTACTGGATACTTTCCGCTCGCAATTTGATACGCGCTAGAGTGCACAGATGTGTGCCCTGCTTTAAGCTTCACCCGCGTCACGCTCTGCTGGATAGCTTAGTTCAGTCCTTTTGGAAGCGATGGAGGACAGATTATCTGCATGCGCTGCAGTCGCGTCAAAAGTGGAACACTCCTTCAGATCCAGTCACAGTCGGTACTGTGGTGATACTGAAGACTGAGAGTGCGCCTCCTCTGCACTGGCCTCTTGGTGTAGTGGAAGAAGTTTTTTCGGGTTCGAACGGAATAACGCGAGTCGTAAAGGTTAAAACCGCAACTGGATCGTACCTGCGTCCGGTTATTCGCCTCTGCCCTCTGCCTAATCAGTAGTAGTGGCATAGTTAGTTATAAGTTGTTTCGCTACCTAGTATTGATAGTTTAGATATAGTAATAGGGTTTAGTTTCGCTTTTGTTTTTTTTCTTTTCTTTGAAGGTAACCCTTCAAACCCGGGGGGAATGGTTGCGCCAATTTGCTATGATCCGCGATTTTGTTTTTTGTAATTTATTTTTTGGCCTAGCAATCCTATCCCTTCCGTTTTCCCTCCACCCGCACGACCTCAAGAAATGAAATGACATTGACGTGTGTGCATCGATTGTGAATGTGACCGCACCGCCAATCGCCCGCCCGAAATTACAAGAAAATTGACTATTTCGTGATCCAACCATTCAAAACTCAACAATAGTGCAGTGTAGTGCAAACAGGACCTGGCAGTGGTTAAATGTGCGAAGTCGAGGATCGCCGGCCGGCGCCACGTGGAACCTTCGAAGTCTAAAGGTCAGTGTTCCTTCCTAATACATTTATCCCATTAATGAACGCCAAGCACAGTATCTGCATATTGTTAACAAACCTTAGATCGCTTTTTCAAACATACAGTCCATTAAAACATCAAGCTTATTTGCGCAACCACTACTTTTTAAATAAATAGTTAGATCCGAAATTGGTTCATGACGAAATTTAGGGTCACAAACATAAAAAACTACCCAAAAAGAACCTCCTCATTTTTCTGAAGTCGGTTCAAAATAAAAATATGTAAATGCTGAATTCAAACTTCAGAGACCTTTTAGTTAGACCTACATAATTTACCTGTCAACATACAAATAGACACCCTAAGTACCTACTACACCAACTAACTAGGTCACCATTTTTTTGTAACGGCAACACAATCTCGACAAAAAACTATGTAGGTAAAACAACTTTTCCAGTAAGGTAGGGATCGAGTCAGCATTCTTGGTCTAAGGAAAACACATTTTGAAAGTACTTTTCGAAAGGAAAATATGCAAGTTCCAAGAAAACAGACATTGTAGTGACGGAGGTACCAATGAAACTTTGTACACGTCGCTATGTGCCAAACAGCTAGCAGTAATCCTCGCGAGCCGCCGCCCCGCCTCAACTTTTCCAATTCCATCCTCCATTCCTTCCATTTCTCAGGGCTGCCACACTAATCCCAAAATTCTACCAACTTTCATACCTGAATTGTTCTTTGTTCAAAAATTGGAGGCATGTCAAATATCAAAATTAAATAGAAACATTTACGAAGATTGTTGCGTGACTCAAGTCGTTTTGTTGGTTTTTCATTAACGTTGCTATTGTCATTTAACTTAATGTATCTCGCATAATATTACACAGCTTTAGGTACCTTGTCTTCGTAACGTTTTAATTATAGTTACTAAATATTAAGAGACCAATGTAATCTAAATAATCAGCATTATACCTTCATTCAATGCGAAATTAGTTAGGTATAAGTGTGGTTTTGTTTTCAGCCTGTAATATACCTAAGTGATTTAACTTGGGTACTAAAGATATTTTGAAATGTACACTGAACCCAACGAAATTATTAGCGCTCACTCGTATAGGACCCGCGGGGAATATCGAAGCAGTATATTTTACAAACGCGGTGGCTGTTACTATCCTAAAGGCGAAATAACAATACGTGAACAATTTAATTATCCTATATCGGTCGCAACGATGCCATAATCATTAACACAATGGCCGTTACGAATGTGAATCCCGGCAACGTACCTACAAGTTTGTCAATAATTAACATGACCGCAGCGTGGGTGTATTATACACCCAAATAATCACACTTGCTAATTAGACGCGATTGAAGTACTAAATACAATGCTAATAATACTGCCACAAATTAGCCGCTTACCCAATAACGTACGCTCCTTCTTTTGTGTTCACGAAGAACGTTATTATCCTCAAATCAGTATTACCTATCAACGCTTCACTGAAAACTTTTTACACGGCATCCATAAAAAGACAATCTTCAAGATATAAGAATTTCCTTAAGCTTGTAGACGTAACTTTTTCTTCGCGTAAGTTTCCGTTACAACAGAAAGTCCAATATCATCTATCACATCACATTTAACAGTAGAACGAATTGAAATTTCTCTTTGAGACGAAAACGTAGACAGTTTCTATTCCGGCGTTCGTTCGGCCTCTATTATCGCTTCTTCGGTAACTTTTGTAATCTGCTGGAGAGCTTCGCGTACTAGTGCTTATGTGTATATTGTTAGCGACGACTCCCGACATCGAGGCGTAAATCCAACCATCATTGTGCATTTACTATAATTAAGAAGAGTGCACGTTAGTGTTATAGGAGCCACAGGCATTACAGAGGCCACATGCTGCACATTCAACCCTGTGTTGTGGCCTCATCATTTTGATTAGAAGATCTTGTGTACTGAGGACCTGTGGTTAATCACAGACGCTTCTAATCTTGCTAGTACCTACATAATAATAATGTAGTCGAAATAATTGGGCCTCTAAAAATTGTGTAATGTGACAAGGCGTGCTGACCTTAAACTAAATACATAATCTATTGTTATTGATCAGTAATTTTATTGAATTCAGCTACCAAAATAGATTCGGCACTTAGGCAACGAAAATCAATAAACGTTTAGTGCTTTTATATTATCAATACTGAGTACATAACTATCAATCTGCTTAGCCTTTTCCAACTGGTTTGGGGTCAGCTTCCAGTCTAACCGGATGCAACGGACGGGAATACCAGTGTTTTCCATGGATCGACTGCCTAGCTGCCCTTCACAACCCAGTAATTGGGACACACATATCCCTGTGCAAGACTGGTGTCATATTTTCTGACTTCTGACTATCCGTAACAATTGCTAAAGATCCACAAATGACAGCTGGACCGCTAGCGTGCTTTCCCAGGTACGGACAAAGGTGGACTACGACGGAACATTGCAGTTCAACCCGTCCTGTTGTTATTCTTTTATAAAACTAAACAATACATAGTTAAATTATACTACAACAATTTTAAAACAGCTCTTATAAAATAATAGTACCTCTACCCATGCATTATGTGTATATTCGGTAGACGAAAAAGAGGGAATTGTGGCAGAGTGGCACGTGGCACGGTAATATTAAAAATAACATCAAATATTTTGACGACATTGTTACCCACGTAGGCACGTAGATAGACGTTCACTTTTAAGCGAGAGCGCGACGTCGTGTCGTCGGGAAAGTAAAAAAGTACAAATAAACCGTTTTAAATCCAGTTAAAATTTCGACAAACGTGAAACAATGTTGTTTTTTTTACTCTTCGTTTGGTTTATGCATCGCCCAACCCTAGGAATTACTCCTGTATCGTGGGTGCGTTCACAAACATTTAAACTCATATACACAAGATACCCAGACCCGGAACAACTATCTGTACGCCATACTAATGTTTTTTTTTTCTGTACAGGAACCAAACCCTAAATATCAACTACCTAAACTTTCCAAACGCCTTGTTGACACTTCGCGTGACACTGGCTTTTACCTTGGACAAAGGATACGCATTGTCATACAGCATGGCAATATCGTCAGTCTTTTGGGTACATTACCAGTCGACAGCGATGCGAAAGAGCTTTTCGACGTCATACCTTAGTTAACTTTTAGTAAGTTCGTAAGGGCTTTTATACATCTCTAAATTTTGATCGTTTTATTCCCATGGAGGGCCGATCCGGTACATAAAATACTATCGATTTATAAGGATAAAATAAAAAAAATTAAGTACTTTACGTAATATAATTACGCATATACGAAATTAATTTCTGTAAGTAAACGAGTCAATGATCTTGTATACTATGATTTTTTATTAGATGAAGTAAAGTGACAGCAGTGGACAATGCCCAACTGTCAAACAACCATTGTTATAGCTGTCACTTTACTTCATCTAATAAAAAATCATAGTATAGGTAGTTGTCGGTTACTGAACTCGCCCAGCTGACGTTTACTTAAAGAAATTAATTTCGTGCATGCGCAAATTAATTCTAGTTTAAAAAAAAATACTTTATTTTTTTAATTTTATCATTACAAATGGATAGTGTTTCATGTACCGAATCGACCCTTTACGGGATTAAAACGACCAAAATTTAGCGAAATTCCGCGGCCGCGACAAGTTGAGGCTTGGCGGACAGAGCTCCGGCGGGATCTCATGGCGAAATGGCGTCAGCGACTATCACAACCTCGTTCGGGGCGCGCCACAATCAAGGCGATAAGGCCCATCCTTGAGGCGTGGCTGGAAAAACTTCACGGCGTTCTAAACTTCCGCACGACACAGGTTCTTACCGAACACGGCAAGTTCGCTAAGTTCCCGTTCCGGATTCGTGCGGAGGATTTGCCCGGGTGTCGCCACTGTGCGGAACACCCGGAGGACACGGTGGAGCATACTGTTGAGGTGTTCCCCGCCTGGGCGGAGCATCGCCGTGTCCTCGTGGGGGCGATCGGCGGCAGCGATCTCTCTCGCCGGACCTTGGTTCAGGCCATGGTCCGTAGTTAGGAGGGATGGCAGGCGGTCGCCTCCTTCTGCGAAGCAGTAATGCCAGCAAAGGAGGAGGCCGACCGCATCAGGCAGAGGCAACGGGGCGCTCGCCCCAGCTGCCGCCGGGATTCCGATCCCGATTTCCGGCCAACGTAGGCGCGGGCTTGCGGACGGCGTGCAATGGATAGCACGCTGTCCGATCGTCCGGTAACCGATCGGACCGAGTCGTCGACGGCGCGTTCTGTTCCCGCGCGCCTCAAGGAGCTGTCAGCAAACCGTAGAGGCCCAGACTGCTAGCTGCAGGCAGGCAGGGTCGAAGCCTGCTGGCGTCAAGGGCCGTTTCCTGAGAGGAAGGCTCAGCCCCGGCACTAAGAACGGCATAGGCAACGAAGGAACGGGGTAGGTTTTTAGTCAGTAAGAGTCTGACACTACTTCCCGCTCCGCCGGAAGGAAGGCTCCAAGGGCGGGATTTGTCATTGGATGATTTTACCTACCATAAAAAAAAACCTAGAGCGGAAGAAATAATTAAATGATTTCCAAACACAAAAAAAAACAAAAACGTACTGACTCCCCGTGGTGGATAACGACCCACTCTTCCTAAAGTGGAGGCCTGAGTCCCAGGAGTGAGAACATTATAAGTCTAGATATGATTATGCTTATGTTTGTGTCTCACTGTAGGTATAATAATAAAATTTTTCAATACACTAACTCGAAAACTGCCTTTTATAGCACTACGATTAGGTTCGATATGGCATGTTTATCACTCGCGTGCTTTTTTTAAATTTATCAAAACAAGGGCTTTTTTCATTCCTATTTCATCACGGTCAAGGGTGACTGTTATTTTTTTTTTTAAAGCAAAGAGGCGGATATTTTTAAGGTTTTAATATTTAATGAAAATTTAAATTGTGTTTTTGAACAGAATATAATAAATAGACGTAATTACGTAAACAATAGTGTGTTCTAAATTCAAAAATATTTGAATTTTTATATTTTTAATATTAGGATGTATACGGTTTGATACCTTTGCTTCTCTTTCAACCTGCAAAGGTTATGCGCGGGAAAAAAAGTGCACCTAATATTAACCAACTTATTAATTTGTGATAGTTGTCAGTCTGGTGCAACTCCCTAAGAAAAAAATGAACCATCTCAAATGTATGGCGTTTGCGCTAATTAAGATGGCGGCCAAAATGGCGGCTATCGCTGTCTTGCTCTAACATCTATTCGACTCTGTCGAAGCTTTATGGCCGCCATATTCATCTTTTGCTTGTCAAGAAGTGGATGTAAACAAAATTTGATTTTCGTTTTTACAACTGTTTCGTGAATTTTAATCGGCTATTATTTATTGTAACTACTATCTATTATTTATTTGTGTACCCGTGTGAATTAATCTGAACATATGCATTATAAAATCTGTGAAATATGTGGTCTAAGAGCCGGCTGGTCAGATGGTGAACAAGCAGCGAATATTTATGGCTAAATATCCATTAAATGAAGAGAGGTAAGCGTAAATAAACATTCATTTTCAGTTACAGAAAAAGATTTTGAGATAAATACAAATTTCTGATAAAAATCGGTCGAAAATCTAGAAAATAACCAATCAATAGTGCTGTAGTGGATTTTTTTTTCGACTTTTATCGATATTTTAATTTTAAATGTTATTTACACTGTCATGCTTTTTCAACAACAAATATTTTAGCTGTAAATGAAATGCTAATAATAGTAATGAAATATATATATTTTTTTAGATGTAAACACTGGGTTAAAATGACTGGTACAGAGGAATGGAGATAAGGAGGTTATTGGTAATGGTTGCGCCAATTTGCTATGATCCGCGATTTTGTTTTTTTTTGTAATTTATTTTTTGGCCTAGCAATCCTATCCCTTCCGTTTCCCTTCCCCGCACGACCTCAAGAAAAATGACATTACGTGTTTGTGCATCGATTGTGAATGTGACCGCTCCGCTAACAACGCCCGCTCGAAATTACAAGAAAATTGACTATTTCGTGATCCAACCATTCAAAGACTCAACAATAGTGCAGTGTAGTGCAATACAGGACCTGGCAGTGATTTGAATGTGCGAAGTCGGGGTTCGCCGGCCGGCGCCACGTGGAACCTTCGAGGTCAAAAGGTCAGTGTTCCTCCCTAATACATCCGTCCCATCCAGGCACAGTACCTGCATATTGTTAACAAACCTTAGATCGCTTTTTCAAACATACAGTCCATTAAAACATCAAGCTTATTTGCGCAACCATTACTTTTGGTCCTACGAGCAGGATCGTGAATCATTTTCTTGTAATTTCGCAATATAGTATTTGTTCCATAGGGAATAAACGCAACGCGCCTGTTTACCTAGATATAATAGTAGAAAACCCGCATCTAGGCATTTAGGCAACTAAACGTTATTTCGCTCGTATAGTTAAAGAGCCATTGATAATTACGGTACCTACGCCGTCAACCGCACCGCATAATTATAGTTAGCTACGTAAATATCAGCGTAGATATAAATCGATCGCATTCTTTTTCTTGACAAAATTCATTCGGAAGTCCTACAAATTGCATGTAGGTAGACGCATTTCAAAAATACCCGTTCATTGTTGAGTGAATATTTGTAGGAAACGGATAAACCATAGATTATATACGCATATGAACGACGTGAATGATTTAATCGAGAAATTGGGTAATATTCACTCATTGATTCAGGTTATTCCGTTCGTTCGCCGTTCACTTTGTTGTTTACAATATTACCATATTGTTATCTGATAATTATCGCTTACTTAATAATTCGTTAAGTGTTTGTTTGAGTGTATAGTGTGAATATATCAAAACAAGATGTCTCTTAAGGGAACCAAGGTTAGTACTGATTTAAAGGTTCAGTTAAAGCTTTTATACGCTGAAAGGGACTCACAGTTTTCACGTGTTCAATCAATTTGTGATAAATCTTTGCAAATCTCGGATCTGACGATTAGAGATGCTTTCTTGTGTTCGTTGGAAACTTTAGATAGTTTGCGCGCGGATTTTAAATCTACAATTAAGAATATAAACATTTTAGAGTTGGAGTTAAATCCTGATTACTGTGTGAGTTATCAGGCATTGTCGTCCTTTGATGACTTGTATTGTCGTATCAAACGTATTGCTAGGAGTTTAGAGACTCCCCCCCCCCGCGAGTGGTTTATCCAACCCTCCTCGCGAACGCCCACGATTGCCGCCAATTCAAATACCTGAATTTAATGGTGACATTCGAAATTGGAATTTATTTATAGATAGTTTCGAAAATATAATACATAGGAACACATCGCTGACAGATCACGAGAGATTGCATTATCTCGTAGAAAAATTGACCGGTAAGGCAAAGGCTGTCTGTGCTGGAATTACGTTTAGCGCTGAAAATTACACTTTAGTTTTGAACACTTTAAAAACAAAATACGAAGATAAGCGATTAGTAGCCACCGCATATTTAGATCAATTATTCGATTTGAAAAGTTTTTCCGTTTGTAACGATCATAATTTAGAGAAGTTTTTAAATATTTTCGCATCATCTGTTCGTGCAGTAAAGAACCTAAAGGTCAATGACCTCTGTGACTTTTTGTTTTTGTATATCGGTTTAAAGAAATTAGATCCTGAAACTGTTCGTCTGTTTGAAACGACTCAGCGCGGTAACGAAATACCTAAGTTCGAAGATTTAGAATCTTTTATTCGCGACCATATTAAGGTATTGCAGCGCACGTCGGCACGTCATGAAGTCACGAATAGGACAGGTTCCGATCGCCGTATAGACGCGTCATCGAAGTCAGTCAAGACTGCACATACGCTAGTTAATACCGCCTCAACACCTGACTGTTCTCTGTGTAAGGGTAGCCATACACAGCTGTACAAGTGTTCGGAATTTCAGAGATTATCGCCTAGTCATCGTTACAAGTTTGTCCGCACTAATAATTTGTGTTTTAATTGTCTAAGTGACAAACATCTGGTTACGTCATGTAACAGTGGTGTTAGCTGTCGTAAATGTCTAGCTAGACATCATACCTTCTTACATTTTGAGAGTAGTAAGCTGCCATCGCAGCCGCAGCCTGCGCAGACGCGCGACGCTTGTGACGCGCGGCCTGCTGCAAGTGCAAACGACGTAACATTGTGTTCGCTTTCCGCCGCTGGTACTCAAATCACTACCGTTTTACTTGCGACCGCGCAAGTTGTCATTGTAGATGCCTTTGGCAAACCGCACACCGTTCGAGCGCTACTAGATGGCGCTTCCCAGAGTAATTTTATTACTCGGGATTGTTGTCAACGCCTTGGTTTTAGTTTTAATAATTGGTCATCCCGCTCAGAAGTGAAAGGTTTTGGAGGTTTAAAGGCAACCATTCACGGTTCCATTAAAATAATATTTAGTTCACGTTTTAATCGTAATATTTCGTTTGAAATGGATTCGCTAGTCGCAGATAAGATTACGGAACGGTTGCCCACGGTACCGGTTGACACGTCCATGCTGACGGAGTTTAAGAACTTGCAGTTAGCCGACGGAAATTACGCTTTCCCTGGAGATATCGATCTATTGATCGGTGCTTCGATTCTCCCGCATCTCCAGTTATCACATAAAATTCAAGGTCTTCCGATGTACCCCGCTCCGCACGCACTGGAAACAGTTCTCGGGTTTGTTATAGTTGGTTCCGCACCCGCTTGTTTAGATAGTTACTCGACTGTGTCGCACTGTTGCACCGTCGAGCCGCCGCTTGAGTCTACCATCCGCAAGTTCTGGGAGATTGAAGAGGTCAATGTCCCGCCTATTCTCAGCCCTGAGGATCAGGTCACTGAAGAGATTTATACCCGCACGACTACTCGTGATAAAGATGGTCGTTATGTTGTCGCGCTCCCTTTCAAGGGTGATATTTTTTCGCTCGGTGGCTCCCGTGCCTCCGCAGAAAAACGCTTTCTATGCTTGGAACGTAAGATGCAGGCGTCTCCTAAGTTGAAGCAAGCCTATGATGATGTGCTGATCGAATATTTAGATAAAGGTTATATCTCATCAGCGCCTGCCGAGACTGAGGAGACACGTGATTACCCGTTTTACATCATCCCGCACCATGGAGTTGTTAGAGAAGACAAGCTTACAACTAAACTGCGTGTGGTTATGGATGGTAGCGCTAAAACTAGTACTGGCATATCGCTTAACGATATCTTGTGTTGTGGTCAGAACCTCCAGGGTAACTTATTTGAAATAATAGTAAATTTTCGCTTGTTTGCTATTGCGCTCTCTGCTGATATTCGGCAAATGTTTCTTAGTATTGGAATCAGAGAATGTGACCGTAGATTCCAACGCTTCTTGTATAGCTTTTCTCCGCAGGAACCTTTGAAGGTTTACGAATTCAATCGTGTTTGTTTTGGGCTTAAGTCTAGTCCCTTTCACGCTCTTCGCACTATCAAGCAGTTGGCCGCTGACGAGGGTGATACATACCCGAAAGCAAGGGCCACTATTGAAACCGGATTGTACATGGACGATTTTGTGTACAGTGTACCTAGTGAAGCAGAGGCTATAGAGACCGCTGCTCAAGTAATCAGCCTCATGAAGTCCGGTCAATTTGATCTGGTGAAATGGACAAGCAACTCGCAAGCTACATTAGAGTCGATTCCACCGTCACACCGGTTGACTTCGGTAAAGGAATTCGATGATAGTGATTCGCATAAGATCCTTGGTTTAAGTTGGTCACCCGCAACTGATATGTTCAGTCTTAAAATTAGCTCGACTCCGCCAACTTGTACCAAACGCGTTATCCTAGCATGTGTAGCTCGGATATGGGATATAATGGGTTTTGTAGCTCCTGTCGTTTTGTATGCAAAGCTGCTTATAAAAGAGCTTTGGCTTTCCAACTGTGATTGGGACGACACCGCTCCTGACAGTGTTGCTAAGTTGTGGGCTCGCTATAGGAAGGAGCTTCCAATGCTCGATCAGATACAGATTCCTCGCCATGTTGGTATAGTACCAGACACTGTTGTTAATGTGGTAGGTTTCGCAGACGCCAGTGAGAGGGCTTACGGGGGAGTGGTTTACTTTCAGATCCAAAATGGCGATAACATTTCGGTTTTCCTCATTAGCGCAAAATCAAAGGTATCTCCTCGTAAGGTTGTCTCTCTTGCTCGTCTCGAACTCTGCGCTATTCTTATGTTGGTTCAATTGATTACATCTATAGTCAAAACTTGTCGTCCTCGCATTAATATAGAGAGAATTGTAGCGTTTTCAGACTCAACCGTTGCTCTATGTTGGGCCCACTCTTCACCCCATCGATGGGGCACGTTTGTCGCAAATAGGGTGGCTAAGATTCAAGCTGAATTGTCACCGGAAAATATATTCCATGTCGCTGGAACAGAAAACCCAGCTGATTGTCTCTCACGTGGTTTGCTTCCTGCGCAGATTTTAAATCATCCGCTTTGGTTTTGTGGCCCTCCCTGGCTTCATACCACTCCTAACGAGTGGCCAAGTGCTCCGTTTAACCCCGCTACTGTTTCAGAGCCACCCGAGGAGAAGAAACATACGCTTGTAGTATCAGTTCCGCGTGAAGAGTCAGTTGTTTTGTTGTTGTCTAATCGAGTCTCGTCTTGGTCGAGACTATTACGCTGTGTAGTTTACGTCCTAAGATTTTTGAGATTATTACCATCGCGTGGTTCTATAATCGCAGCTGATTTGGATAGAGCTGAATCAGTTGTACTTCGAGAGTTGCAGAAATTTTATTTTTCAATAGAATTTCGTAGTTTAGAATCACATAAACCTTGTAGTCGCGCACTTCAAAATTTGAAACCATTTTTGCAAGACGGACTCATTCGTGTCGGTGGCCGTCTGCGAAATGCTAAGTTAGAGTTTGAACAAATGCATCCAGTAGTTCTACCACGCAAGGATCACGTTTTGGATTTGTTGGTGGATTATCACCATAAGGTGAATTGTCACGCTCTGCTGGATAGCTTAGTTCAGTCCTTTTGGAAGCGATGGAGGACAGATTATCTGCATACGCTGCAGTCGCGTCAAAAGTGGAACACTCCTTCAGATCCAGTCACAGTCGGTACTGTGGTGATACTGAAGACTGAGAGTGCGCCTCCTCTGCACTGGCCTCTTGGTGTAGTGGAAGAAGTTTTTCCGGGTTCGAACGGAATAACGCGAGTCGTAAAGGTTAAAACCGCAACTGGATCGTACCTGCGTCCGGTTATTCGCCTCTGCCCTCTGCCTAATCAGCAGTAGTGGCATAGTTAGTTATAAGTTGTTTCGCTACCTAGTATTGATAGTTTAGATATAGTAATAGGGTTTAGTTTCGCTTTTGTTTTTTTCTTTTCTTTGAAGGTAACCCTTCAAACCCGGGGGGAATGGTTGCGCCAATTTGCTATGATCCGCGATTTTGTTTTTTGTAATTTATTTTTTTGGCCTAGCAATCCTATCCCTTCCGCTTCCCTTCCCCGCACGACCTCAAGAATTGGAATGACATTGACGTTTGTGCATCGATTGTGAATGTGACCGCTCCGCTAACATCGCCCGCTCGAAATTACAAGAAAATTGACTATTTCGTGATCCAACCATTCAAAGACTCAACAATAGTGCAGTGTAGTGCAATACAGGACCTGGCAGTGATTTGAATGTGCGAAGTCGGGGTTCGCCGGCCGGCGCCACGTGGAACCTTCGAGGTCAAAAGGTCAGTGTTCCTCCCTAATACATCCGTCCCATCCAGGCACAGTACCTGCATATTGTTAACAAACCTTAGATCGCTTTTTCAAACATACAGTCCATTAAAACATCAAGCTTATTTGCGCAACCAGGTAAGGTGTATTTCTTTAACCTTATTTATGGAAAAGAGAATAAACTGTTATTGTTAAAATCCTCAAAAAGGCGTTTTCTTTAGTATTAAACACACCCCCACCCCCACCTTTGGAACCTCACAATTTACCTGTGAGTTTACGTTGACGCAAATAAGGGTAAGCCTCATTTGCGCCAACGTAAATTCACAGGTTATACTTGGTTTAATTTTTTCATACGAAATATTCCACTTATCCGTTTAACTGGTGAATAACGTTGGCCTAAATAGACCCAAAAAAGAGCCTACATTTTTTTTATATAAATATCGACTATCGATAAAAAATTACCATGAGCACCTAGTAACACCACTATTTCGGTTGTTATGTTGGCAGCCCTCATGCGTCAAGTCTTTGGTTATGTATGTCAAAGTTGGTATTGAAGCGTAGCGCAAACGCCATACTGAGCCATTTTTTTGTATGGGAGTCCCGTCTCTTAAACGTAGTGCTTATATTCTCTTTGATAGTTGTGAAAAAGAAGATTTGAAGAGAATCCTTTAGATGCTACGCCGCCAGGTTATGTGATTGAGGTAAAAATACTTGCGATAGCCTGCTGCCATTAAAAATCAAAACTAAATTAAATATGAACAAAAATGCGTCGTATTTTTCCGATAGAAGATAGATTATTGGTGGATTTGTCATCGTATTTCTTCGTAAGTGTATTGAAAACGTCGTTTGATACACGTTGAGATTTGTCACTGCAGCACTCGGCTCTATAACACCGTCGCCTGTACGGTTCGGGTGAATTTTGCCTCGGCTGCAATGACAAACTTTCCCTACTGGTATCAAAATGTACTATTTCCAAACTTTATATTGAAACTGCGAATTCGTAACACCTTTTCCTAACAAGGAAAAAATAAAAATAATTCCTCTCTATGACTTTTCGAAACTGAGCAATCTACAACAACAAAAGCCTTTTATAACGAAAAAAAACTCTCATCAAAGTACCAACTGTTTTTACTTTGTATAAAACTGCATGTTTTAAAAATATTTTGAAACAAAGCTGCGCGCTTCTTTTTATGAGCTGCATTACATATGCAAGCACCAAATGTAATTACTAAATAGCGAAGCGCTCAAACTTACAGAGTAACTTACTCTACGAAAACTTAGCGACATAAATGTTTCATTTGCTATGTTTCCAATTAAAGGCTAGG
Source organism: Leucania comma (assembly GCA_958295575.1). Classification (NCBI taxonomy): domain Eukaryota; kingdom Metazoa; phylum Arthropoda; class Insecta; order Lepidoptera; family Noctuidae; genus Leucania; species Leucania comma. The sequence continues at coordinate 10,291,286 of OY282476.1, read as the reverse complement.
ATAAAAACAAACGAACCATTCCTGCTAACTATGCCACTCTTTATTTATTTATTTTAATTAATTACTTACTACAGTTAGCGAAGAATCGCCAAACTTAAGTGGCAATGGGCTGGGCACATTGCACGCAGAACAGATGACCGTTGGGGCCGAAAGGTTCTGGAGTGGCGACCGCGTACCGGGAGATGCAGCGTTGGAAGGCCTTCCACAAGGTGGACCACTAACCTGGCCAGAGTCGCTGGAGTCCGATGGATGCAAGACACATAGGACCGGTCGTCGTGGCGACGCTTGGGGGAGGTCTATGTCCAACAGCGTCTTTCGACTGAAATGATGATGATGATGACAACAGTAAGCCAATTACAGTAACCAAACAAAACAATTAAAATTATAAACAATATGCCCTTGTGTACCTCCTGTACCTCTCACAATACTTCTGACATGCCAATAAAATCATCCGCAAACTGATTGTTTGTTGGTTTAAAAACTAGTATCCGGATACTACGGGAACATTTGAAAAAGATACTGTAGCCCTAGGGCTACAGTAAGTATCTTTTAATATAAAAAATACAATAGGCAAATGAATGAACATTAGGGGGGTTAAAAGGTGAAGCCAACTTATCCGAACCGAACACGCCGAACGAATCGAAAGAAAACAATTTTAGAATTATTTCTAAGAAATTCTATGAAACCCCCCACACTTAACCGTGTCGAATCGTCCGAATCTGGAAGAACTAAAAATATCATTCGACTCATTTGGCGCGTTCGGTTCGAATAAGTGTGCGTTCACCTTTAGTCAGTAAAAATCTGATACGCGCTCTTGCTCCACCTTAGAACGAGAAAGTCATTTGATGATTTCCACCTCAAAAAAAGCATCCTCCCTAAACAAGAAATCTTTGTTATTATTTACATACAGCTAGGTATACCTAATTATCTCAAGCCGAAGACATGTAAACGCGGGCTTGCGGATGGCAAGCAATGGGTAGCTCGCTGTCTGACCGTCCGGTAGCCGTCCGGACCGAGCCAAATTGTCAGCAAACCGTAGAGACCCAGCAGGGTCGAAGCCTACTGGGGCCAAGGGTTTGCTTCTGAAAAAAAGGCTCGACCCTAGTATAAAAGGCAACGAAGGATCGGGGTGGGTTTTTTAGTCAGTAACAGTCTGACTCTATCTCCCGCTCCGCCCAAGGGCGGGAGATGTCATTGGATGATTTTCCCCACCTTAACAAAAAAGCCGAAGACATCATTCTGCTATGTAAAGGGTCCATAAATGCCATCGGCCATCGCTCAGATTCAGCCGGATCTATGCAGTAAAGTAAGTTGAAAATTGGACCTCTCGGATCCGTGCCACCGTTCGAAGCCGCGGTGGACATTTAAACGATGTCATATTTCATAAATAATGGCATAAATGGGCCTTTCAAATAAAAAAATAGTTTCTTTAAAATATCTCACATACAGCTTGTTTTATTTAATTTCAACATCGACCCGTCCTTGTTGAAAGACCCTTTATATTTCCTATGTATGTTGACACTAAGGACTACTTCTAAGAATAATCATGGAAGTCCACTACAAAAATTAACTTCTTTTTGTAAGTTGGAAAATCATAAAATAACTTCACCTGCTCTGGGTGGAGCGAGAGTGTCAGACTTTTTACTGACTAATACCCACCTGTGTTCCTATAGTTGCCTTCAGTGATCCAGGGCCACCGTTACTCTTTTGAACAAAACGGCAACCCTGGCAGGCATAGACGGATAAACGTAGATGGAACCCTGATAACAATATACCAGAATATCATATTTTGTACTAGTTAGAGGACGCTTATGTCCGTCTGTATGAAACCCAGAGTATTGAAGTATAAATCAATCACTGTTGCTGTTGCTGTTTGTTTTTACTAACACTAGTTTTAAGTAATTTTAAGCTAACTAACAAAGTGGACCATACTGTTGTCTTATCAAATAAAATTATTATTTGTTTTTGTTTTCTTTTTTCTCAGCTCTTAAGCTGGTGTTTAACTACATTTACGGGACAAGCCAAGTAAATATAGCATGTGGTGAATTATGTGGAGGATGCGTTATGATTTGGACCTATTTCGTGTTCGTCTATTTGCAAGAACTTTCGGACAATGCGACATGTATTTAAGATGGCGGCTTTTTGTAAAGATATATAAAGGGTATCTTTTAGTTTCAGTAACTTTAAACTATGGAGGAGATGATGAGGGATGACACCAGTTGTGGAAAGGACGATAGGAACCACATAAACCTTTTCTTGTCGCCATATTCTGGTTATTTCCTCCTTTAGTTCTAAGTATTTATTAATTTTTTCAGTTATTGTCTTCTGTACGTTATGTGTGTTAGGGATAGCAATATCTATTAGGTAGGTTATTTTATTTATTTTATCCAGTAGCACGATATCCGGTCTATTATAGTGAATTGTCCTGTCGGTGAGAATAGCTCGGTCATAATACAGCTTATGTGTGTCATTTTCTAAAACAGTTTGTGGTGTGTAATTGTAATAAGGGGTGTTTGTGTCCTGTATTAGTGCATATTTAATTGCTAATTTTTGATGAAGAACGTTTGCTACTTGATTATGTCTGTGAGTGTAGTCTGTTTGGGTAAGAGTTGTGCAGGCTCCAGTGATGTGCTGAATTGTTTCTGGCTGCATATGGCACCTTCGACATTTATCGTCTGAAACTGAGGGATCTTTGATTATATATTTTCTATAGTTTTTAGTATTTATTATTTGATCTTGTATTGCAATCATAAATCCTTCAGTTTCAGGGAATAGGTTACCTATCTTAAGCCATTTGTTCGAAGCTTCTTTGTGAACATGGGGTTGATCTAAATCATGAGGGTGCCTGCCATGGAGTACTTTCTTTTTCCAATTTTCAATTTTTTGGTTTTGTGGGTCAGTGCTGATTGTGTCTTGTATATTTTGATCATTTAAATTAAGAGGAGTGTAATTGAAATCATTTAGACTAATAGCTTTGTGTATGACACTAGTGCGAGATTTTGTAAAGAAAAATGTTTTGAGCCTACTTATTTGTTTCTGCCAAAGGTGACCGATGTCGATCAGGCCTCTCCCTCCGTTCTGCCTTTTGATAGTGAGTCGCTCGGTCGCAGATTTAGGGTGTAAGTTGTTGTGTTTTGTGAGTGTCGTGCGTGTGGTTCTCTCTAGTTGCTCGATATCGGTTTTACACCATTTTATTACTCCAAATGAGTAGGTCAATATCGGTATCGCAAACGTATTTAAGGCTTTTATTAGGTGCCTACCAGATAATTGTGTTTTACAGACTGCGTTAACTCTCCTTCGATATTCTATATTAAGGGTCTGTTTAATTGCAGTATGATCGAGTCCTTTTAGTTGTTTGTATCCTAAATATTTGTATAGATCTGTTGGTTCCATGGCTGTTATTGTGTCGGTGTCGTTAACTGTGTAGTTGCCTGATTTTATTTTCCCTCTTATAATATGCAATGTTTTACACTTATCTAACCCAAATCTCATATTTATATCTTGACTAAACTTTGTTGTGATTTCTATAAGCTGTTTCATTTCTCTTTCTGTTCTTGAATATAATTTAATATCATCCATATATATGAGATGTGAGATAACAGTGTCTTCGGTGTTATGTTTTAGGTTGTACCCAACCTGACAACAGTTTAGCAAATGAGACAGGGGGTTAAGAGCGAGACAAAACCATAGAGGACTCAAGGAATCTCCTTGATAGATGCCTTTTCTTATAGATATCTGTCGTGTTGTAATATTACTGTGGCTACTATTTAAGTGAAGTGTAGTTTTCCAATATGGCATTACAGTACGCAAAAAATCTATAATTTTTGGATTTATTTTGTAAATCTCTAAAATTTTTACTAACCAGGAATGTGGTATACTATCGAACGCTTTTTGGTAATCTATATAGGTGCAATGAAGGTTTCTATTCTTGGAAGTTGCATGTTTATGAATGGTGGAGTCAATAATTAACTGTTCCTTGCATCCCATATGACCTCGCCTGCAACCCTTCTGTTCTTCTGCTATTATATTGTGACGTTCGATATGAGCGTTGATTTTTATTGTTATCGCTGATGTTAAAATTTTATAAATAGTGGGTAGACATGTAATTGGTCTATACTGGGAAGGTTGTGTTGTGTGAGTGATTTTAGGGAGCATGTATGTTATTCCTGTCGCAATAAATTCAGGTATGTTTTGTTGCCCTAATATTATATTTGTTAAGTTTTTTGCTATGTACTTATGAAATATCGTTAGTTTTTTGTACCAAAAATTTTGAATTTTGTCTATACCCGGTGACTTCCAATTATGTAATCTAACTGTTATGTTTGTGATATCAGACTCAGTTATCTCTTCGAATTCCATTTCATCTATTGCTCCCCATTTAGTTTCTTCCTCTGCTATCCAAATAGCTTTATCATTGTGCTGCACTCGTTCTTCCCATATACTAGACCAAAATGATTCGAGGTGTTCTTTCGAAGGTATTTCTGTATTGTTGTCTATTATCGTGTCCCTGGGTGGTTTTTGTATGTTCCTGTAGAATATTTTTTCATTCATAGCGAATGTGGCATTATCAGTTTTTCGCTGTTGTGCTTTTACGTATCTCCTAAGCCTATGAACTTTCAGCGCTAATTTTTGCTTTAACGTATCTAAATATTCTTCAGGTTTTTTATTGTTGTTTTCATGTCTTGTGTGAGTGGAATTAATTTTAAATATGGTTTCAACTCTTCTAACTATTTTTTGTGATCTACAGCCCCTGATGTATTGTGTAAGCCTGCCACAATCCGCTCGTAATTTTTCAATATCTTTTTCTAGTCTAAGTTGCCATGGTGGTTTGCCATGGTCTCTAGATCTAGTACTTCTCGTGCGTTCAGAGATTCTAAAATTGAGTTCTTCAGCAATAACAACCGCCGTGCAATAAATGAGGGTGTGTAAGTCTATCAATTGTATATCATCAGATATAAACTGGTTTAATATGTTTTCATTAAACAAATTAACCAAACGGAAGAGGTTGGGGCTATACTTGAGTTTCGGTAGTTTTGGTCGAGCTGCTGGGTCCATACCAGAATATTGTGTTAGTGCAGTTCTAAATTTGTCAAGTATTTCTTGAACATATGTATCTGTTAATGGGTTTGGATCCACAGCAACAGTCTCAATATCATTTTCTAGCGTTAGGGTTATGGTTTCAGTTTGTATGGAAGTATGTGATGTTTGCGAGATGTGTGATTGAGATTCTACAAGCAGTTGTGATTGAGTGAGTGATTGTTGTCGCTCTGACGGTGTGTTTTGTGTGATATTGCTAATGCCCCCGTGACCTTCTTCCTGTATCAATTGTATTCGAACTTCTTCTTTTAATTGATCTATTTCTATTTGAGATATAAGTTTATTCCTAACTATGGCCCTTCTTTGATCCGAGATCCTTTGTTCAGAAACCGTAATTTCGGGATACTGTCGCGTAAAAATTGCATGCAATTGTGGTCTGTAGGTGGTCATGTCTGTCTCTATTTTAGTAATGAATAAGTAGGTTCGCATGATAAATATGTTAACTTCTTTGCTCCATCTCATGCGAACTCTTGGTTTGCCAGCCTTGGTGGACGCGGGTAAGAAGGTAGATACCCCCCGCGCAACATCCGTGGTTGGAGTGGATCGGACTGAATTAAAACTAGTAATAGGAGGTGACGATGGTATGGACGGTGATGATCTACTCGAAGGCGTGTATGATACTGTGCTAGGACTATACGGTTCGGCAGGGGTGTTTGTCCTGTCCGTGAGTCTGTCACCATCGTCAGTGATTTCGGCTGTAGCATCTTTATCGGTAGGAGTCCGCCTGCTCAACTCCTCACCGCTGACGGTTCGCATGCTGTGACACCCAGCGTCAGCTCCAGGTGCGCCCCGGCGATCGCCCCCGGGCAGCGGTCCTATACGTTTACTTTTTGAACGTGTCTCCATGTTGAATGGGTTTCCAGAGCCACGTTAGCCACGCCAGTAATTTCTCATTCGTGTGTCCGCCCCCTACGTGATTAGATGGTCAATCAGGACGTGTGGTTGTTTAGGGGGCAAATTATTATTATTATTATTATTATTATTATAGTATAAAACAAAGTCGCTTCCCGCTGTCTGTCCCTATGTATGCTACTACTACTACGCAACGGATTTTGATGTGGTTTTTTTTTTAATAGATACAGTGATTCAAGAGGAATGTTTATAATTATGTATAATATATGCATAATATATTTAATATCACTATTGCACCCGTGCGAAGCTAGGGCGGGTCGCTAGTTATTAATAACTCAGTAATGTGATACATTCGTAGATGTTTTAAACCATTTTCTCACAAACAAGACCCACAGCAGAATCTTCCATCAGATAGACAATTTATAATAACCTGAGACGTGAGACGTGGTCTGAAACTCCATAATTCTGATAGACGTCGTCTGCATGTCTGTGTATCAGCGATTTCAGTCACGTTGCACTTTATCACTCGTCTAATTATTACTGAATGCAGAACTATTGTGTATTCATAACTGAGAAGGGGTTACGAGCGGAGATATATGAAAAGACATTACGGAATGGTTAAAAACTCGTTTAGTGGTTAGTAAATTGAGAAAGTTATTAAATGGGAAAATTCTCCAATTACAATCAATTTCGTAGCAGGGTTGCGTAGACCCGGCGTAGCAGCGGCTTACAGATCGTGGATAGAACTCGTAGCATTAGGCAATGCACAGAACTTGTAATCAAACTCAATGTCGCCGTGCATGGAAATTCGTAGCAACTTTGCGTAGCCTGCGCGGTGCAACAGTAAATGAGGGTTTGCCGTAAGTAGGCTACTCGTAGCATTAGGCAATGCGCGGAACTCGTAATAAAACCCGAAGCCGCTTGCGTAGGAACTCGTAGCAACATTGAGTAAGCGCAGCTTGGCTGACTAACTTACAGATCCCGTCTACGGCGCGCACTGTTCCCACGCGCCTCAAGGAGTTGTCAGCAAACTGTAGGGGCCCAGCAGGGCCGAAGCCTACTGGGCCAAAGGTTATGTGAAAATGTCACCACGGGCCCTGGGACAAAGGCAATGAATGGAAGGGTAGGTTTTTAGTCAGTAAGAGTCTGACACTATTTCCCGCCCCACCCAAGGGCGGGATTTGTCATTGGACGATTTTACCTACCATAAAAAAAAAAATAGTAGAAAAAGAAAACGAAATTCACATAGACGATAGAACGTGCTCATTTAACCGAGATACATACTTTCACACAACGAACTTCTACTAAACCAAATTTAGAGAGAACTTACCCATCGTTACCTACTTTATTATAACCTTTTATTCAGATCCCTTCATTTAGAAACAATTAAAAACGAAACTTCAGATCGTAGTTTTACAATGTTCTTAATCCGTCAAAAGTGTAGGGATTCCATTTTGAAATCGATTCAACCGCAACAGCGAAGTTTGTTCTAAACACTATTAAAAGGTACAATCGATTCGCTATTGAACGGAGTTGATGTCCGCATTGTTTAACCGCAAACTATGAATAGTGCGATAACCCACCGTTAACAATGGAATTGTGCGGGAGTTGCCATACAACAATACAATAGGGTATTTTTCTATGCAAAAGTTTGCTGCGATATGAGCTGCGATACAATCCCGAATAAACAACATGAACCACCCAACGTACTGCCACAAAAAAATATTACATGGGTGACACTGCAACTTTTTTGTTAGCCTATTAGCATATAATTATGAGCCTATTTTTGTTGAAAGAAGATAACCTCTATTTTCATGTGTATGGCTTGACATCTTCAGCAAATACTGGAAAAAGGAATAAGTACCTACCATAAATTACTTTTTTTTTATCTAATCGATATAATGAAATTAGCTTCGATATTTTATGTCACCTAGTATTCTAGGCCGACAGTTAAAACTAAGCCTTGATAGTAACAACGCTCGAGCCATTTCTTCATGTGATCCAACATACTGGCCGAGTGACACGAATAAAACACCAGACCTCTTGGACTTTATCGTAATCAGGGGTGTTTCCAAAATGTACCTAAAACCAGAATCCTGTTATGATGGCTCTTCTGATCACACTCCAGTCCTACTAACTATGAGCACGAACGCTATAGAAATAACCACTCCAGAAACCCTGTATAATAAGCATACCGACTGGAGCTACTTCAGAGAGTACATAGATAAAAATATACAGCTAAAGGTAGCTCTTAAAACTCCTAATAACATAGAGGACTCAGCTAAATACATAACTACTCTCATACAGGAAGCTTGCTGGAAGAGTACCCCTGAAAAGAACCAAAATAAAACAAAGACTGTCAACTATCCGCTAGATAAATTAGCGATACTGGAAAAGCGGCGACTACGCAGAGTGTGGCATCTAACCAGACTAAGAGAAGATAAAACAAACTTCAATAGAGCAACTGAAGACTTGAAATGCAAATTAAAAGAATGGCATGATAACACATTGCAGATGCAGCTGGAATCATTATCTGCTACAGAGGCAACCAATTACTCCTTGTGGAAGTTCACTAAACATTACAGTAGACCTCAGACTGCAAAGCCTCCCCTAAAATGCAAATCCAGCTGGGCACGAACCCCACAAGAGAAAGCAAACGTATTTGCAGAACATCTCTCTAAAGTCTTCGTCCCAAATGATACAGTCGATAAGGGATTTGATAAACAAGTAGAGCTAATCCTCAAACAAGATTTTCAAATGGCTTTACCATCGAAACCGGTAACTGCACGAGAAGTTTGGAGAGTGTCAGCTGAATTCAAAGATAAAAAAGCGCCAGGATTTGACTTAATTACTAAGCTAATTATAAAACAACTACCTAAGAAAGCATTTGTCTTCTTGACAATGCTATATAATGGTATATTGCGAGTGCAGTATTTCCCAAAGCTGTGGAAAGTATCACAAATAACGATGGTATATAAAGATGGCAAACCACCTAATGAAGTCAGCTCTTATAGGCCTATAAGCCTGCTGCCAATACTGTCAAAAATCTTTGAGAAGTTGCTACTACGCAGAATACTCCCCATTCTGGAAGAAGAGCACGTCATACCAGCTCACCAGTTTGGATTTAGGCAGCAGCACTCTACAGTGGAGCAGGTTCACAGAGTCTATGAAAATGTTAGAAAAACTCTCGAAGAAAAAGAGTACTGCTCCGCCGTGTTCCTAGATGTTCAGCAGGCTTTTGATAGAGTGTGGCACGAGGGCCTTCTCATCAAAATTAAAAATAGCCTCCCACACAGCTATCATCAGATTCTTGTCTCTTATTTGACTGAACGGCTATTTCAGGTCAAGGAAGGAGATGCAATGTCGAAATTGTTTGAGATATGTGCTGGTGTACCTCAAGGCTCCGTTCTGGGACCTGTACTATATACCATATTCACAGCTGACTTACCGGAGACAGATAATACCACAATTGCGACGTTTGCTGATGATACGGCCATCTTAGCCAGCGACAAAGACCCGAGCACTGCTACGAAGACCCTGCAGGCAGCATTGAATAAAACAACCAAATGGCTACAGGATTGGCGAATTAAAGTCAATGCATTAAAATCTGTACAGGTTACCTTTACATTGCGAAAGGGTAATTGCTCCCCTGTTCAACTGGAAGATACCACTTTACCACACCAAAACAGTGTCCGTTACCTCGGACTACACCTTGATCGGCGCCTGACATGGAACCAACACGTAAAAAAAAGAGAGACGAACTTAATATACGCTTCAAGCACCTTCTTTGGCTTCTGGGTCGGAACAGCAAATTGTCCATGGACAACAAGCTTCTCATCTATAAAGCCATATTAAAGCCGGTATGGATTTATGGCATTCAACTCTGGGGTAGTGCCTGCAACTTTACTATCTCATGCTTGCAGAGAATGCAAAACATAATACTCCAAACGATCAGCAATTTCCCTTGGTATGTGACCAACCAGGAAATTCACGAACAACTGAAAATTCCCACTATAAAGGAGGAAATCCAAAACCTTGAAATACCAGGAGAAGCTAAAGAAGCACCCGAACAAATTAGCAGCACAGCTCACGATGCGTAGCTACGTAAAGCGTCTCAAGCGAAAAGACATCATATAGATAGACGATGAGGAGACGTTCCCAATGGGGGACGCACTCAAACTGATATAGTGCACTCACCAAATTTGCTCATAGTGTCAAACACTGATCGCAGATTTAAAAACTAAAGAAAAAAAAAAACCTAGTATTCTGAAGTAGATGTACCTCTCTATTTAGCACATTATTAATGCTTCCGCACTGGTTCGATATTTACACTTACTACCATTTTAACCAAAACATAAACGTTCCTTAAAATTAAAAGATTAATAGAACACCTTGTGTTTATACGCCCACAATCCCACGGTTCTATAAATAGTGCCATTGTATTAATGTAGTAGGCCAGTGTATAAATGCGACGTATAGTATCTATTTCACTCGTCAATGGTTATAATTCCATTATAAGCTGGCCTCCTATTCTATTGAAACTTCGTACTACGCTAGGCCAGCTCAAGGTTAATTGCTACCCACTGACTTACGGTAGACTACACAAACACCAAAAATGTAATCATTTTTCTGAAAGAAAAGCGTAAATAAATAGATCATATGAGGGAAAAAAGAAATTATTTATAAATCAAAACACGCCTTTTAAAATACACCCGTGTTTGGATTTAGAACTCCTTATGAACGGAAATAAACTTTACCGCCTGGGGCATGGAAAATAAAACGGTATTAAAGTAATCCTTAATAATTCTATTGAAACAAGAAAAAGAGGATTCAACCTCAATATGTGCTCAAGGTGTCGCTACTCGGTGAAGCGAAGTTAAAGGAGCAAACTTTGCGAATTTGCCCCCGGGGCCGATCCAACTTCTCTGTTGCAATAAATAAGGATTTTAGCGACAAATTACCACACGAAAACGTTTCACCCTTTCTTCGTAAACTTGGGAACTAGCGAAAATAGGATCGCTACAGAAAGAAAACTTAACAGTAGCTTGCGTACATACGAAACTTTTTGAATTGCGAATCAATTTCAACTCTAGTAACAATGGATGGGTAATTCGAAATAGTTTCTCTTTTCCCACTTAGGTACCAACGGTGAGCATCATTTTGTATGTTTTGCTTTTAAAGTAATTAAGCACCTACGGAATAAAAATTCCCTCGGAAAATGTTGCCGTGTGTTTATTTTGTAATAGAATTTGCCGTGCGAATAAAACGAGTATTTTTCTAGTTTATGAAGTTACACACATTTATAGAATTGCGATTGCGAAGCGAGGTGGGACTTGGCAAGAGCGATGCAGAATTTTTTTTAATAAATTAGACTAATTCAACTTAGGTGCTTTTCAAGTGATCGTTGTGGAAAGCCGAGTACCTGCCTACCTTTCATGGTGAAATGGCGAGAGCGACTGTCGCAACCCCGTGCTGGGTACGCCACGATTGAGGCGGTAAGGCCCCTCTTTGAGGCGTGGCTGGAAAGGCCCCACGGCGTCGTCACCTTCCGCTTGGCGCAGGTGCTAACCGAACACGGCAAGTTCGCGAAGTACCTGTACAAGATTCGTGCGGAGACAATGCCCAGGTGTCGCCACTGTGCGAAGCACCCGGAGGAGACTGTGTGGAGCACACAGTCGAGGTGTGCCTCGCTTGGGAAGAGCATCGCCGTGTCCTTATGGAGGCGATCGGCGGCGGCGATCTCTCGCGCCAGGGCCTGGTTCATGCCATGCTCCGGAGCGAGGCAGGCAGAGCCGAAGCCTACTGGAGCCAAGGGCTATGTGAAATTGTCACCCAGGACCCTGGGACGAAGGCAATGAATGGAATAGGGTAGGTTTTTAGTCAGTAAGAGTCTAACACTATTTCCCGCCCCACCCAAGGGCGGGATTTGTCATTGGATGATTTTACCTACCATATAAAAAAACCTACCTACCTTGCTATATTGACGTTAAAACCACACACTCTAGAGTAGGACATGGCATGAACGAAATGGCAAAGTGGTTTGCATTCATTCTTACCTTATCTTATTCCGCTACTTACCTATCTTATTCTTTTTTTACCCGACTGCGTCAGAAGGAGAGCACGTCCGTTAGGGCATGCTTTTCAAACAAACAACAAACCGTTTGTAACCAAAATATTTGACACTTTTTTTGTAATCATAGGTAGTAGCTAGATGACTATTGCCTAAGATTACCAAGGAGGAAAAAAGAAAGGTGGACTTTTCTTTTTCAAATGAGGTTGTTTCTAAAATTTTATTGATAAGTATATTATAACAAGACTCGGCAACTTAAATTATGTATGCTACATATTTCTTGTAGACTTTCAAAAATCCCTAAAATCACCTCTTTTCAATCAAGTCGTCCGCGTCTCCTTCGCTTTATCCATCACAGTCGACAAAAAATCTGCCTATATCAGCCCACACAGCTTTTTAGATAAAGACAAGGGAATGTAAACTTTACGGATTGCGATTTATAACTCATTCTACTTTGTCATATTTTTGTAGAATAGTACAAAAAGGTGAATATCGGTAGCTTAGGTCATAAAGGCAGTGATTCGGGGAGCATTCCGTCAGTTTACAGGCTCGCCGTAATAAGATCGTATCGGACGCTCTATCACTCTGTAAAACGTCTTTATCATGCTCACAGAAACTAAAATAACCCAAAAATTCCGGAAAATACGCTCTACACAATTTTAAGTCGGTTGGTCTATCTAGCTTTAGTACTCGTAGATACACCCCCGATTTCTGATTTAGCTAAGCATTTGAAGTTGTTTTTTTTTTTTTTCAATCTTTACTTTGGACAAAACCTATCGAAATGTGGCAATAAAGTAGGGTTTGAGACAATCAAAAACTCGCCCACAGTCGAGATCAGATCAGAGAAACAATTTCGAGTTCAAGACCTTGAACTGGCCTAACGTTGTAAGGAAAATAAGCGGACTAGTTAATTGGGTAGTTGAGGCAAATGTTTTTGTTAATTGTTTCAAAATGTAACTTTTATCCTATTTCGGATAACATTACCTACTTTTTGAAAGCAATATAAAGTTTTTTTCAAGAAACCTTTTATGTCTGATAGAAGGGGAAACTCTCAAGTAACAAAATAAGGGTGCATACACTGAAATGTGACGTCAACGCATTTGTAAAGGATTTAGATTAAGTTGCATGTGTAAAGGAGACAGCGAGATATTGCAATCACGCCCCCACTCTTCCCCAAAACAATATTTAAAATGCTAATTGCAACTTCGATTTAATAACAAATATCGATACAGTTTCTTTTTTTTAATTCTTTAGTTACTTTATACATATGTTACCGGCAATCTTTATAATTCAGATAATCCATACAATACTTAATGCGCAGCCGGTAGTGTGTGTAAAAGACGAGAGCGGGGAAGGAGATGATGTAATTTTAGGGCAACGCGAGTCCGCGACACGGACATTTCTTTTTTTCAAAACCTGAAAATAAAAGCCTTACTTTAAACAGTATTCTATACATTACCTAGGTATTGTATAGAATACCGGATTATATGGATTGCCGATAAAATATACAAAACAGCAGTTTATTAGTAAACATAGGATAATATCTACCAAATTGCAATTTTTGTTTTTGTTTCGGAAAGCGTAACTAAGATTTTAAATTCTGAAATTCTACCTACACTCGTTGTGAGAACACTCAAGGGAGGCGTGTGTCTAGTCGTGGACGACTTTTTGCTAAAATGATAATGACAAGGTAGGTACCTCATCGATACGTAGGTAGGTACATATCGACCTTCTTGTGGAATTCCAATCGAAGAGTAGGTAAGCCCCGGATTACTACTGGCACTCGCACATCGCATCATTACTTACTGTTGGATTTACTGACGGGTTCACGCACCAGGTAAATACCTATTCTATGTTTAGGTAAACATCTATTGAGTTTTATTCAGTTAATAAAATAAAATAAAAATAAAAAAAGTTAAAATCCACTTTTAGCTTGCACGTATAAACTAGAAACTTTTATAGGTTTGGTTCGCCGTTGTGCTACATCCCATCCATAGATCCATGATCACATCCCTGGGTTGGATTCCGGGACGGAACAAATATTGTATGCCTCTCAGATAGGCGTTTCGGGTCTGGGTGTTTTGTTAATGATTGTGAATTTGCATTTTTGTGAATGCACCTACCGATACAGGAGATATTCGTCGGGCCAATTTTTTTGTTTTTTAAGAAATAATGAAGTAAAAACTAAAACTACGATTTCAATCACAATCGAATAAAATTCCTAAATATTAGCTTCATATGATGTTTAAATATTTCTGTGCTCGATAAAGTGAAACACGCAATCAATATCTATTATTGATTAAACAGCAGGAAATTAAATTTGGTTTTTCGATTTTATTGATTTTTGCAGCATTAACTAAGCCACTATGTATTACTAGCAAAATGTAAATCTGTTCAATTTGGACACCTGTGTATACCCACATCGTGAAATAAAAGCCATAAGTTAAGTTTACGTAGGACTTACGTTACCTAGGACCAAAAACAAAATCACGCTCAAGTCGGCGACGGCAAAAATTACACCCGCACATCTAAGGGTTACGCCTCGATCACACGTACCGAGCAAACGGGCGACACAGTGCTCTCAGCCAAATACTCGGTACGTACGAACATAGCGCGGAGTGCTCGGCTTATCTCTACAACTCGCTTACATTACTGTCACGGCCGAGCAACATTTTACTGTTTCGCCCTTTTACCCGGTACGGTCAAGGCAAAAGAAACAATATAGTTGGTGTAATCATCACAGTGTTGATTTGTAGGATTCGTTTTTTTTTTTTACCTACGTTTGCACCTAGCATGTTGTTTCTGCACTACCCTAAGGTCGACTGGTAGAAAATGCCTAGTCCACCTTTGTACATAGTTTTTTACTAGTGCGTAAAGATTTAATAAATAAATAATTTGTAGTCTTTTCAGGCCGATACCTTCTAGGGCTGCGGAAATATTCGAAAGAGTTTACAGTGGCCCTAGAATGCAAAAGGCAACGGAAAAGTTCGGGTGTGAAGACTATGTTCTTACAGCTCGGGTTGGTTTTTGATTTTTTTCGGTTTTCTAAAGAGTTTTCCTACAGCGTTTAGAGTAGTAAGGGTAAGTAATTCTCGTCACACAAGTTGAACCATAACGGCTGTCGACATAGAATGCGCAATAACCGGTTTTCGGGACTCTATCGAAGAAGAGACCTCCACGTAACCATAGCAAATGGAAATATACTTGGGTTTAAACCCATAACTTGCAACTCGTAGTCAGGGGCCTTAGCATTGAACCGCCACTACACTCAAGAATCAAGGCTGGGCTAATGATACCTAATAAAATGTATTCTTTTTTAAAACATAGATATTCCGGTTAGGTATTTTTACTGAGTTTCGATTTTTAATAGTTTTTGACCCTCTCCTCCTAAATTGTCTTACGTAATAAATGAATAGCTTCCTCGCGTTGCCAGACGTCCCGATATTGGCGGGACGTCCCGATTTTTAAATCAAAATTAAATGTTACGCGTGGGACGGGACAGGCTTAGTCCCGCTTTTCGGAGATAACTAGATCGTGCGTGCAGCGTGCTGAGGAAGCACAGACGGGTGGTACAGACAATGTAAACTGCCAACTGGCCGCCTGCCGATAGAGTAAATCTGATTTAAAATACCTACTTATCGTATTTTTATTAAAATAATTTTTTTATGACTATTTTTGCTATTTATTGTCACGTACACGTAATTTAATCAAATTCAGATAAAAAGTATTTCAAAACTTCTTATTATATAAGTTTCTTTTATTATGTCCCGCTTTCTACGAAAGAATCCTGCTTTTTTTTACTAAAAAGTCAAATCCCGACTTGGCATAGAAAAAATCTGGCAACACTGCTCCAAATACATTCAATTTCTAACATTGCCAGAATGAAAATATCGAAAAGAATAATGAAGAATACCTCTCTTACTCAAAACAAAGCGAGTTCGTTTGAAAATTGTACATAACAATCTAATTTCAATTTTAATACATATCATCAACCTCTATCTCTCTGTCTTATAAACAGTGAATTTTAATCAGCTGTCAACTATTTTTGAAGCTAGCCACCCTCGTCGATGCGTCATCACTTGTCAATTGACGGCTGCTCTTCTGCAACAACTTGCGGCCGTTTTCCAAATAAGTTTATTGATTCCTATAAGAAAAAATTGGAATCTCCCTGAAACATCATGGGAGATTCTTTGGATGGAAGTGAGAATTCGCCTGAATCGCAAAATGTCGTCGTGGTCGACTTTCAAGACTTCGCAAACTACTTGCGCAGAGCCGCAACGGTACTTTTGCCCGAAGATGATATCGTTCCGCCGGCGTTAAATGCTGCATTAGACGATAAAGTGAACCAAGATTGCATCAGGAAGTTCTTCTCAGACCCTCAGGTGTCTTCTTTGTATGTGCAAAGGTTTTCTTCCAAAGGTATGCAGCAGATTTTTTTTTCCAATTGTCAACTTTCTACCTGCATTGCTGCAGTATTAGATCATACAGACAGCATTGCACAGAGTTCCGACTATGATGATGACAAGTTTCAAGTAGCTTAAGTAGTTTTTGCAATTATACTCCTTTTTAATTTTATTGAAATGTATAAATTTTACAATACAACTTTGTTTAATAAATCTTTGTTTCCCCATTTGTAGAAGATGACAGTGAACAACCAACTGAAGGTGAAGAGGAGAAGGAAGCGGTTACTTACCAGATCAGCAATGAGGTTAGTCTTGAAATAGGTCACAGTAAAATATTCACAAAACATAAATTACTATATTTTGTTATCAAACTAATGTTTCTATTTTTAGGTTCACTTCTCATCATCTCGTGTGGCAGCCTTTGTTTGCATCAAGCGTGGAGCTGTCATTGAAGCTGATAAATCCATCCATAGTCAGCTACGACTCATCAATCTGTCTGATGGCTCTCCCTATGAGACTCTGCACGCTTTCATCAGCAAAACTATGGCTCCATTCTTCAAGAGTTATGTGAAAGAGAGTGGCAGGGCTGATAGGTAAGAGATATTTTTTATCATTTCTATCTAATATAGATATTTTATAGTTTCAAGGTGGACTCGATAAAATACAACCCCCTCTTTATTCACTGAATGAGTTGAAAGTAATCATTGGCACCAACTAAGAGTATATTGATTGCAATCTAGCATTGAATTACTTAGCCTTACATTAGAACAATCAGGTATTGATTAGATGGTAAGCTATGATGAAGTTGACAAGGGATACATGTATTTGGGTACTTTGCACCTTTAAACTTGTTAACTTTCTTCTGTAAAAAGATGTTTTATTTTTGTAAAAACATGTTGATATAGCAATCTTCAAGTAGAAAACTTATGTTTGGCAGGGATGGAGACAAAATGGCACCATCAGTGGAGAAGAAGATTGCCGAGTTAGAGATGGGACTGCTACACCTTCAGCAGAACATTGACATCCCTGAAATTACCCTACCTGTTCATCCTCTAGTAGCAGCTGTCATCAAAAAGTGAGATTTATGATATTGATAATATAAATATAGTATTGCTGTACAATTTGGTAGCCAACTATGATCTCCTTACTATTAAATACTATGAAAATAAATATTCAAAACTAGACCATAAATCCACAAGACACATTTTTGAAAATAATTCTATTTATGTTACTTGTGATAATAATAAAAGAATTATATTAATTATCTCATATCAGAGCTGCTGATGAAGGGCGGAAACCTCGTGTTGCCGACTTTGGTGAGAAAGTGGAAGACTCCACATTCCTCAATCAACTGCAGAACGGAGTCAACCGCTGGATTAAAGAAATACAAAAAGTATGAACAAACCAACAGTTTTAGAATTATTTTTTCACAGTATTTTTACAACATTTACTGATATAGTTTTTATCTAGGTCACCAAGCTTGATCGTGACCCATCTAACGGCACAGCCCTCCAAGAAATCTCGTTTTGGCTTAACCTTGAAAGAGCCCTCCATCGTATCCAGGAGAAGAGGGAAAGCATTGAGGTTAGTAGAAAAATACTCTTAACTGAGGTTCTACAATGGACTGAATTAGCATATTTATTTCCTTTGTATACCATATGATGGCATCTTACATCATTTGTTCTATAATAGGTTTATGTAAATGCAAAATTTATGCATCAGCATATCATAAATGATTCATGATGTTATTTAACTATGGACATCATCCAAATACTCACATGTTTTTTTTTAATACTTGTAGGTTGCCCTAACTCTAGAGATTCTGAAGTATGGCAAGCGTTTCCATGCTACGGTATCTTTTGACACGGAC
Organism: Leucania comma; assembly: GCA_958295575.1. Classification (NCBI taxonomy): domain Eukaryota; kingdom Metazoa; phylum Arthropoda; class Insecta; order Lepidoptera; family Noctuidae; genus Leucania; species Leucania comma. The sequence continues at coordinate 10,272,994 of OY282476.1, read as the reverse complement.
ACCGGATTGAAGCAAGCCCTTGCAACTGTTTCGGACTACAACCCACTTATGAAAGACTTTCCTATCAATGATCTGCTTAGTGCTACTGAACTAGAAAGGATCAGGTGAGAAATATTTTATTGTGAATCTAAAATCAATCTAATTTAACAAGTCCCACTGCTGTTCCACTGCCCTCCTTCATCTTGATCTCTACATCACATGTCTGCACTACTATGGGCCAGTTATAGTCTTTATTATTTTTATATTTCACCTATACAATGAAAAATTAAATATATTTCTCTCTATCTCTTACAAATATTTTGTTAAAATGTTTTTTCTTCCAGATTGGCAGTACAACAGATTTTCTCCCATCTTCGAAAGATTCGTTCTACCAAATACCCTATCCAGCGTGGTTTGAGACTTGTTGAAGCTATCTCTCGTGATCTTGGGCAACAACTCCTGAAGGTAAAAACAGTCTTACTTCCTATCATTTTATTGAAGACAGTTAGGGCCAACGCTGCGTTACGCGATCGCCCACGCGGTCCCATACAAAAGTGCACGGAACTGCAAGTCGCGGGCAGCCGCGCCCCTTGGCGCGTTTTGTTACGCAATAATACATTAAAGTTCTCCATCGACACGACTACTTGCAGACCGTTAAAGTTGAACTAGCGACACTACTAAGGCAGCTAATAATCTGGTTTCCGCTACGGGGACCGCCGCATACGACACACGCGTGCGCCCGCTTAACGCATCGTTGGCCCTTAGACTTCTTTTATTTTGGGCTTTGGTTACTCAATATCATGTTTCCATTCAGGTACTGGGCACTCGACGTTTGATGCACATTCCCTTCGAAGACTTTGAACGCGTCATGACCCAATGTTTCGAAGTATTCTCATGCTGGGATGATGAATATGAAAAACTACAGGGACTGTTGCGGTAAGATACCTTGATTTATTCTGTTGATATAACAGATTAATGTAGGTATGTCCAGGGTCAAAACCACAGCTACTAAAATGGGAGACTGTAACTTTGATTTGTTTTGTAGTGATATTGTAAAGAAGAAGCGTGATGAGCATCTGAAAATGGTGTGGCGTGTGTCGCCGTCGCACAAGCGGCTGCAAGCGCGCATGGAACACATGCGTCGCTTCCGCAGGCACCATGAACAACTACGCACCGTCATGCTTAGAGTAAGTCACACTTGAACTACTAGTCTGCTCAGAGTCTGTATAGTTCACCCTCATAATTAAAAAGGATAATAAATGATATTTATTTTGCAAGCAGGTTTAAAAAATTACCCATGTTAGCAAATAAATGATTATGATTTATGAACAACACAATTTGTAAAGAAACATCGAAACAAACTCAGGAGTCAAAGTCTCTTTTAAAGTCAAATTATATGTGAACCTGACATCTTTTAAGAAAAGAACCACACAAACATGAGAAATCAATCGAAAAAGAAGTTAACTTAAATAATCATAGAGAAACTGATTGAACTCATTATATTGAATTTTGTTTCAGCTAGGTATTTACTTATTTCGATTTTCTCAAGACAGGTGATGAAAAATATGTATCAACTTTATTGATTTTCTGAAATATTCTAGTTTTCAGGATCCTTTTCTTAATTAGCATAGCAATTTTCTGTATTATAGTTTACGCACATAAATTCGGCCTAGGCAATATAATTTTGTCTGTAAAGGTGCTTCGCCCTCGTGCTACCGTGGCAACTGACGCCGGCGCTGGAGGTGAACCCGCCCAGCCTCATTCACTACCCATGGACGCTGCTGATGCCAACGCTATTGCAGAGGTAATGGCACAACCTACTTATTTTACCAGTTCATTTGCCATACATTACAATGGCCAAATGATTTGTAAAGTTTTAGAATAAGAGTGGCTTTTTATAGTAAATTTTTAGGGTGCCGTATCTAAAAGGAAAATACGAATCCCTAATAGGATCACTTTGTTTTGTCTGTCTGTCAAGACCCTGATATTAAAATCATATTCTTAGATATGCGGTCCCTAGAAGCTGTGAAAAAATTAAACTTCTAAGTTTAATTTTTTCACAGCTTTAGTTGCCCTAGTCTTTCAAATCAACCCTCTCTGGGTTGGAAAAAATAGCTGTATACAGTGTGGTCTCTGTTACACATATGAAAATCTATCTACATTTCAATACCTTAGTTATGACCAGGTGATTACCTACCTAGAAAATATGATTACTTGATTAACCTTCCTTTTGTTAGAGAATGTCCCAAGATTGAGATTGAGTTCTTTTGTTTCATCTATGTTCAGATGTTTTATTTTAATTTTTTTATGTTTAGGTGAACCTCGCGTATGAGAATGTGAAAGAAGTTGACTGTCTGGATATTTCTCGCGAAGGTTGCGACGCTTGGGAAGCGGCGGTTCGTCGGTATGAAGATAGGATCGGTAAGTTTTATACCACATAATTATACTGTCGCACTTTTTGAATAATTAAGTAGTTGATCAAATTTTTTTATAATGTCATGAGATGACTATAAATAGTGAGATTTCTGTGTGTTATACGTTTTACAATAATTTATTGGTCCAGATCCTAAATAACTCTTTCAATTGGAGGTTTTACAATTATTCTAATGGCGTTTTCAGTTGATAAATTTTATATGGTTATTTGCTCAGATCGCGTGGAGACTCGCATCACAGCTCACCTCCGTGACCAGCTGGGAACAGCTAAGAACGCTAACGAGATGTTCCGCATCTTCTCCCGGTTCAATGCCCTGTTCGTTCGCCCGCACATCCGAGGCGCTATCCGAGAGTATCAGACACAGCTGATACAGAGAGTGAAGGACGATATTGAAGCTCTGCATGAGAAGTTCAAGGTAACACTTGCTTTAGCTTCCGATATTTGGGTGTCTCTATGTTGCATTAATAAACATTTAATCTTGGTTGCAACAACAAAAGACAGTTATGATATAAAACTCCCTCATACATAAAAAGTTGAAGATAACCAAAACATCCATTAATGGCATGTTTGGGAGATGTATCTGATATCCTTACAGCAAATTGATAGTAAATTAATTTATTTCCTTCACCCAGGTACAATATCCTCAATCGAAATGCAGTCGCCTATCTTTAGTGCGAGATCTGCCCCCAGTGGCTGGTTCCATCATCTGGGCTAAGCAGATCGACCATCAACTTACTGCGTATTTGAAAAGAGTCGAAGATGTACTTGGTAAGCACTTAATATGAATTCATAATCTAAAATAGTTTCAGTCCTTTACCATTAACTCAACAATCGACTTTTGGTTGGGGGTATTTTAAGTTGATTTTTAATTGTTCATTTCTAATAAGGCGACCCTAAATAAAGTGCCTATTGGTTGCAATGGAATTTGAACATTGTAGTGTAGAAATAGAATTTTTTGTTAAGCCATTTGATAATGTTCTGCAATGTTTCAAATTCTTTATTCAAATATGATACAACCATAAATATGTTTATTTAATTTGAAAATAGAACCCTATTGCTCACTCAGTTGTCTTTGTGTAACCAGGAAAGGGATGGGAGAACCATATTGAAGGTCAAAAACTAAAGGCAGATGGCGATAGTTTCCGCCTTAAATTAGATACCCAAGAAGTCTTTGATGATTGGGCTCGCAAGGTAAGACAAACTACATACATTTAGCTGACATAAAATACAAATTCACGACATTTGACCTTGTGTCAGTTTCATAAGGTTCAGTTTGCAATGATCGAAACAACTAGATTTGTGTAAAGGGTTTTCTTCATTCAATTTGATTGTTCTAGGTCCAACAGCGAAACCTTGGTGTGTCTGGTCGCATTTTCGCCATTGAATCTGTCCGTGCTCGCTCCAGCAAAACCGGCACCATTTTGAAGTTGAAAGTCAACTTCTTGCCTGAGATTATCACCTTGTACAAAGAAGTCCGAAATTTGAAGAACCTTGGATTCCGGTATGTTTAATTTATTGTAATAGAATTTATTGAAATTTTCAAGAGACAATTTATATAACCTTGGTATTTTATTTTGATTGGTTTTTTTTAATTAATTAATTTGTTATTTCAGTCATATCAGGTAATTTAAAAATTCTAATAATCACATCGTATATTTTGTTCCTGGAGTCCCCTCAAATACTTCTTTTACAAAACCATCACAGAAACTTTACTAAGTACGGTTTTTTTTGCAGAGTACCATTAGCCATTGTCAACAAGGCTCACCAAGCGAACCAACTCTATCCCTTCGCGATTTCTCTCATCGAGAGTGTGCGAACTTACGAACGCACATTGGAAAAGGTAACCTATCAAAACATCATCAAATGACACAGTGTGAATTCACAGATTTCTAGCACTAGAAACATAACACGATATTCGCACAAACACTTAATTTTTATTACGATTTTACACTAAGGTCCAATTGCATCACAAATACATAAGTGCTTAACGAGTTTATCGACGATAAAAACATCGTTGTATTTCTATCGATCTTATATCGAACTGTTTATTGATGCTAAAAACATCATTATATTTGTATCGATCATATATTTAACTATTTATCGACGATAAAACATCGTTCTAGTAGTATCGATCTTAAATCGCAACTATTTATCGACGACGAAATTATCGTTCGGTTTCTATCGATCTATCTTTGACAGTCGTTACGGTTAATCAGAAACCTGAAAGTGTTACCAAAGGGTATCATGCTACCCAGTAACAGGGAAGTGAGAGATACTCGTATATAGAGCATAGGTAGTCCGGTAATCCAGTTGGACTGGAAGCCGACACCAGCATAGTTGAGAAGGCTGCCAGGGCTGCGGGACTGCTCGAAAGAGTTACCGTAACCCTGGACCGCAAAAGGCAACTGAAGGAACACAGTGGGTTTTAGTCAGTAAAAGTCTGACACTTCCTCTCGCTGCACCCAGAGTGGCAGAACTTATTTGATCTATTCCCACCTAAAAAAGAGAAAATCATGGTTGGGAAAATTGTGTCCTGTCTCTGAATAATTTGAAGAATAATTATGTTTTAACAGGTTTAACACTAAATGTTTTTTATTTATTTGTGGTACAAATGGACTCAAAACTCATTTAATTGTATATGTTGTATATGCGTGTATGTGATTACACTAACACGGGTGCGTTTTCATTTGTGCAGCTAAATAATAGGAATCATACAAAGGTAGTTTATGAATTTATAGGCTGCATGATAATATCTCGATGTTTTTATGTTCTGTTTTATCATAATAGAAACACTTATACTCACTATAATTTTTATTGTTTTTTTTTTAATTGTTTAATTTTTAGATCTAGAGACTAGATTTGTTTCAAGAAAGTATTTTTGTAAAAGTTACATGTAAGCATATACATTATTTTTTGGAAGTTAAAAAAATATGTGTAATTAAGAGCAGCTCAATAAAGAGAAAATCTTGTAACGATACGTAATATTGTCGTCTCTGACTCATTTGTCGAAATATTGCATAGCATTACAATAGTTTCCTGAAACAAGACCCTTCATTTTAAATATTATGTCTGATGTCGATGTCGCTTTATTTTCTTTATAGTAGTGTTTAAGTTTTTCTCTTACGTTTATCCAATATCTTACCTCTTCCCTTTAATTATACTTCTTCTACCATACTATAATGTTTAGATTACCTTCAGATCCGTGACAAAGCGTCCATCATCCCCCTCGTGGCTGGACTACGTCGAGATGTGCTGAACCAAGTGTCGGAAGGCATGGCTCTTGTGTGGGAGTCGTATAAACTGGACCCGTATGTGCAGAAGCTTAGCGAAGTGGTGCTTCTGTTCCAAGAGAAGGTTAGTTTTGTTATTCAAATCATTTAGCTTTTTTCATGGAGTGGTGATAATTTACATGGCACACTATTTCGGGACTTACTCTCCAAACTCAATGTGGTTAAAATGACCAAAATAAAAGAAAAATGCGTGTTCGTATGTGTAAGGACAAGCTTTCAGGCTCATTTCAACCCAACTTCTGCCAAAAGAATCAAGTTTACTATCATTCCAACAGGTTGAAGACCTACTAGCAGTTGAAGAACAGATCTCCGTGGATGCTCGCTCCTTAGAAACCTGTCCATACTCAGCTGTCAGCTTGGCAGATATCCTGAGCAGATTACAGAGGGCCATCGACGACCTTTCCCTGAGGCAGTACAGCAACTTACATCTGTGGGTGCAGCGCCTTGATGAAGAGGTTTGTTGAAGTTTTATCAAGTTTGATTGTTTATTGAACTTACTTAATATGTTTTTTTATGAACTCGGTCATGACTCAGTTTCCAATTGTCTCAGATTCATGACTCAGTTTTTAAATATCGTCTAGGTTGGTGTATTTTTTTATCCAGTGCTAAGGCAAACTCATCCTTTAAGCTGCTCGATATACTCGCTTAGTATAAACTGATACAATATGACATAAACTAGATATAAAACAGTATTTGGAAATATAGTTATAATCTTCGACACCCAAGTTCATCATCAAGAACCATCATGGCGGTCGATCTTGAATGCGCAGTAACCGATTTTCGGGTCTAAATCGAAATAGGGAGCTGCGCGTAATCATAACAACGGTTTCGACTTATTTGCCGCGTACTTTACTGTGATCTTACTGGACACGTAGGTTATTAATATTTTTGATAATTTTTGTAGGTTGAGAAGAGTTTGGCCGCTCGTCTCCAGGCTGGTATTGAAGCGTGGACATCCGCCTTACTCGGCAAAAGCCATGAACTGGATCTGTCTATGGACACCTACTCTCCCACTGAGCCTACCCACAAACCTGGTGGAGAACCTCAGGCAAGTATTAATAAAAGAATATCTTATAGCTATTCTAATCGCTATTTACTTCATTGATATTTACTACCATGAGAAAACTAGAATATTTCCTGATTGAATAGATCTTTGCTTGAGCTATTATGACATGGCTTTTCAGTTTTTACTGTGTCTATCATGTCATTTACTCTTATAACTGAGAAGCTCGGCACTAGGCGAAAAAAACGATGAAGCTTTCTTTTATAGGCTATAAGTAAATTTCTCAAGTTGCCCTCAGTTTCGGTTACGGGAAAGTTCGATAGAGCTACCGTGGCCCTGTAACGCAAAGGACAACAGAAGAAACTCAGGTTTAGTCAGTAAAAATCTGACACGCCACTCAGAGCGGGAGAAGTTATTTGATGACATTCCACCTAAAAAAAAAAGGTTCCTTTAATAACTTTGAGCTGTGCAGAAATTACTTAGATCAAGTTTTACTAAAATTATTTGCTGTCCAATACTCAGATCGCTCGCGTAGTCCACGAGGTGCGCATCACAAACCAGCAGATGTACCTGTTCCCCTCCCTGGAAGAGGCGCGCTTCCAACTGATGCGACAGATGTTCGCCTGGCAAGCTATTGTCACCAGCCAGCATCGCTTGCAGAGCACTAGGTATTATTTTATATTGACAACATTGTTTGTGTATATTCCAAATGAAAATGATATGATTTAACGTGTTGGGAACACATCCGTTATGCGTACAACTAAAGAGTCTGGAATTCCCTGCCGGAGTCTGTGTTTCCTGATAGCTACAACCGGGGGATCTTTATCGGTCCGTTCACGACCTTGCCGCTTTGAGCGTTTGAAGCACGCCAGGAGACGCCGCTTATAGCGGCGCGCGCTCATCTATCGATACCGCCACGCTTGCCGCTAAGACCAAAGTAGTGAACGGGCCGTAAGTCAAGAGTGAATAGGTTACTTCTAGACAAGCATGCTTCATTGTTGACGACATGGTCGCTTTTTATGAGGTGATATATATAATGGTCGAGCATGAGCATAACAATAAATACCATGGTCAATTCAGTAGAAAGACGAGAGTTCATAACTACGACAAGCTTCCCGCATCCATCAGACTCCTAAGTCCTTCACCAAGTTATCATTTTATCTTGTGGCCTCCAGAGCCTTATTCGCTGAAAGACGAAAGTCACTCCTTATCTTAGTTACAACGACAGGCCACAGACTTCCCGCATCTATCAGATTCCTAAGACCTAAGAGTCATGTTTATAACTTGTGGCCATCAATGCCTTCCACGGCACTATTCGCCCCTCTAGAATCTTACAGTTTATTCGATGTGGCAGAATAACGAAAAAAAAGCTTGAACTAAATATTTGTAATATTCACAGATACCAAGTGGGCGTCGCTCGGGCACAGACGGCTACTTACAGAAACTTGCTAACTAAACTGCCCGCCGGATCCAATCCTTTGGAAAATGCTTACGACGCTATCGAACAAAAGATATCGCAGGTCCGCGAATACGTCGACGAATGGCTTCGGTAAGAGACACATTATGTTCTACAAGTAGCTTCAAATTAGTATTTGAAAGAATGTGTATTGAAATTGTTTCATTATTTACAGTTATCAAGCTCTGTGGGATCTGCAGCCTGAAAGTCTGTATGGTCGCCTCGGCGAAGACATCACTCTCTGGATTAAATGCTTGAATGATATCAAGTAAGTCATAGCTCCATTCTTTCTTCACAACTTATGCATAACATACAAATTAATCATTATATAGGGTTAACTACCATTTCCCACTTTAAAAAAAAAGGGGACTTAAAAGATTTCTTCCAAAGAGTCAGTTTCTCTAGAAAGTAAAGGGTAGCTGTATTGTTGTGATTTACCACTATGAAGTATGATTCTCTATAACTGTAACTGGCAGTCTTAAGTGGCCTAATTGAATTTTTTAATTTAACAGGAAATCCCGCACAACATTCGACACCTCAGACACTCGCCGCGAGTACGGGCCCGTAGTCATCGACTTCGCTCGTGTACAGAGCAAGGTCGCTCTGAAGTACGATGCATGGCATAAGGAAGTGCTCGGCAAGTTCGGCGCACTGCTCGGCGGGGAGATGGTCACGTTCCACTCGCAGCTCGCCAAGTCTCGCAGCCAGCTCGAACAGCAAACCATCGGTAGGTTAACCTGATTTCATTATACAAATTAAACTTTAGTAGTTAGGCAAATATTTCAGCGCATAGTAGAATGTCAAGATAATGAAGTATCTAAATATATAAGGAATGAAGTCGAGAATGCCTAAGGCATTAAGTCCGTCTTTGTAATTTTGTGTTGCACGAAGTTTTATAAATAAATAAGTCGTAACCTAACTCTTTGCTTATACACCGTTAAATTTTAGTCGTTTTAATCCCGCGGAGAGTCGATTCGGTACATAAAATACTATCGTTTTGTAAAGAAACAATTAAAAAATAAAGTACTTTTTTCAAAAACTCGAATTAATGTACGCATATACGAAATTAATTTCTTTAAGTATACGAGTCAATGACGTTGTCGTTGCGTACTAACTACGTACAGTTCATTGGCCTCGCTCAGCTGATGTTTACTTAAAGAAATTCATTTCGTACATGCGTAAATTAATTCGAGTTAAAAAAAAAGTACTTTATTTCTTAATTTTCTCTTTACAAATCGATAGTATTTCATGTACCGAATCGACTCTCCGCGGGATTAAAACGACCAAAATTTTACGGTGTATATAATAACTAGCTGTCTATCGCAGTTTCACCCACGTCTTTGGCTACTGCTCCGCTCATATTGCTAGTAGGATTGATGTTATACAGCCTATAGCCTTCTTCGCTTAATGTGCTATCCAAAACTAAAATATTTTTTTCGAACTAGTTGTTCCAAAGTAATCTTCTAACCCAACTGTGCTATTACAGAGGCTGCATCGACCAGCGATGCGGTGTCCCTTATCACATACGTGCAACAACTGAAGAGGGAAGTGCTGGCGTGGGAGAAACAAGTCGACATCTACAGGGAGGCTCAACGCATTTTGGAGAGACAGAGGTAATGGCACAACATAACTATTAAGGACTAAATATTGCATTTCTTTCCCTCTTTTAATGTTAAGGGTAAAATAATATTGCTGGTATAATATGTTTAAACTCTTAAAATTGAAGCACACTTTCTTGAATTTATTTATTCGTTTGTAGATTCCAGTTTCCAGCTCAATGGCTGCATGTCGACAACATCGAAGGCGAATGGAGTGCATTCAACGAGATTATGCGCAGAAAGGATTCTTCTATTCAGACCCAGGTACAAATACCTTCAGTTTTCCTTTTAGCAAGTCTTAATTTGATAGTACTTTCATTAAACGGCAAAATCTCGACATTATCCAATGAAAGGCTGCAATTGTTGTGTGTAAACTAAATTTTATTTTTTTTAATTAATTTCTTATTTATTTGATAGAATTCAAAAAATTTGTTACTGATTTATTAGTGTTTGATCAATATTTTATTTTATGTCGTTAAATATTGCCTTAGAAAGGGCAGTTTGGAAGGGGAAAAGGTAGGTCTTTGCCTAGCAGTGGGACACACAATAGGCAAAAAATAAATATATTGTTACGAAAAGACTTTATTTACCACAATCAATAACAGTTCTTCCACACATCAATAACCAATCACAATGTACAGCACTAGAATCCGTTTCACTATCGAAAGGAGACCCAGAAATGTTTTGATTTCGGCGGAGACATGACTTATCAAAGTTTCATGGCGTAACAATATCATATTACCATTATCATGAAACTTCTCCACAGTCTTATAAAAACTTTATGCCTGACTTTTTACGCCATCATATTAAAATATACTAACATTCTCTCCAGGTGGCATCACTACAACAAAAGATAGTAGCCGAAGACAAGGCCGTCGAGGCCCGTACTCTCGAGTTCCTTACCGAGTGGGAACGCAGCAAGCCTACTGATGGCTCTACCAGACCTGAAGATGCTCTGGCCAGGCTCCAGGCTATGGAGACCAGATACACTCGGCTGAAGGACGAGAGAGACAATGTCGCTAAGGCTAAGGAGGCTCTAGAGTTGCATGATACTGGTGAGTAACAAGATAGTTGGTCATGATTATTTACACTGTCAAACAGCTGGTTGTTAAACTAAGACATGTCTCATAAAAAGTTAAACTGAAACTGACTGAAAAAATCACTTCTAAGTCAACACTATTTCTAAAAATAAGGCCTTTAATGTTCCGTTTAGGCGTCTATTTATTCATTCATTAAGACATCCAAAAATTTGCATGAAATAAGGTCTTGTAGCATAATAAGTATAGGAAGAACTCTGAAAACTGTAAATTAGTTACGAGTATGTCACGAAAAAAAATACTTTTTTTGGGGTTCGAAAAAATCTTCGATTTGGGATTAGAGCTACGTTTATGTTTACACAGGTACGTTTGTACGGAACCCGCACTGCGCTAGTCCAATTTACACTTGCTAGGCTTTTCTCCTGTTTTGATTCTGGTTCTCATTGATATTTGATGTTTTTAATTAACGTTAAGCATTTCTAACCTTCTGAACTTACTTTATTGAATGTATTTTTGATATTTTAGGAAGTTCAGTCAACAACGAACGTATGACCGTGGCACTTGAAGAGTTACAAGACTTGCGCGGAGTTTGGTCTTCACTCAGCAAGATTTGGACGCAGATCGACGATATCAGAGAAAAGCCTTGGCTCTCTGTTCAGCCTAGGAAACTGAGGTAAGCTGAAATAAATAACAATCGTACATCTTTTGCTAAACATTAAGATTTATCTCTTGAATCCAGGTGAATGTTAAAAATTTTGTTTTGAGTTTAAAAAATATTTTATAATATTTTGTTTTACTAGGCAACAACTGGAAGCAATGTTAAACGAGCTCAAAGAACTGCCGGCTCGTCTTCGTATGTATGACAGCTACGAATATGTGCGCAAACTACTGCAGTCTTACACCAAGGTAAATGATATGATCTATTGTTCAGAAGTCAATTTTTCCCACCCTTTTTGCCTTCTAAAGTGAAGAGAATTTCTCATTTACATTTCTGATTATACTCGTATCTTCCATAATGTGTTCAAAAATATTAAGTGACTCATTTCACCAAACTTTTCCTCCACCATATAGAAGAAATTTACTGTAACTATATTACTGAAGAAGACATTAAAAAAGAAAAAAACTAATTTCCATTAATTTTCCAGGTCAACATGTTGATAGTGGAGCTGAAATCCGACGCGCTAAAAGAGCGGCACTGGCGGCAACTGTGCCGCGCACTCAAGGTGGAGTGGGCGCTGTCCGAGCTCACGCTGGGGCAGGTGTGGGACGCCGACCTGCTGCACAACGAGCACACCGTCAAGGACGTCGTGTCCGTCGCGCAGGGGGAAATGGCGCTCGAGGAGTTCTTGAAACAGGTGACTTACCAAAACCACTAAGGATGACTAAGAGTCCGTGTGAAGTGTCTTAAAAAAATAGTTCTACAACTATTTTGTGAAGACACATCACACATAAGAGACTTGTTTTTAAGGAGGGATATTATCCAGTTACTGTTCTACCCTAGAGCAGTGAGCAGCCAAACCCACATGTGCCTTGAGTTGGCCTTTGCGGACCAACATCACTCATTCAAAAGTTCCTGCAGACCACAGACAAGACTATAAATAATTAGTCTAATCCCAGTCAAAAGGTTGCAGCCGAATACCAGTATTTTAAATGAACCATCCTATCTGACCACCACAAATCAGTAACTGTGTAACACAATACTCCACAGAAAATGTTAAAAACAAATTTAATTGTTCCAAACTAATACCATTTGTCGCGGTCATAGGTGCGCGAGTCATGGCAGAGCTACGAACTGGACTTGATCAACTACCAGAACAAGTGCAAGATCATCCGCGGCTGGGATGACCTATTCAACAAAGTGAAGGAACACATCAACAGTGTTGCTGCTATGAAGCTGTCGCCTTACTACAAGGTATGTCAAATTTCTCAACACTGTTCTTAACATCTTAGGCCTAACTTACAAATTAAAATAATTCTTTAGAAATATGCGACACGTCCGCGCAAAACGGCCAAACGATCAGCAAATTGTGACGAGTCTACAACGCTGGTTTCCAGCGTGAACCGCTATTAGCTTTCTAAATACTGTAATGAAAATATTTAGATAAAAGCGCAATTGGACGTATAAATACGAGTCAATGATGTAGACTCGACCAATCATTATCACTAGATTCAGACTTTAGTTTTTGGGTTGCAATCACAAAAATCCTATCAAAGTTATTAAAAATCTAGAAATTCTTTCGAAAAAGTCTGAATATTTTAAGTGGTAACATTTAGATTGCTTAAGATCCTCTTTTTTAATGCCTCATCACTTTTTTTTCTATCGCCTAAGGTATTCGAAGAGGAAGCCCTAACTTGGGAAGAAAAACTGAATCGCATCAATGCTCTGTTCGATGTCTGGATCGATGTTCAACGTCGCTGGGTGTACTTGGAGGGTATCTTCAGTGGCTCGGCTGATATCAAGACCTTGCTGCCAGTTGAAACTAGCCGATTCCAGAGCATCAGGTAATATTAATTATCCCAAACTGATTCATTGTCATTCTGCTCTACTTTTATTTACAAAACGATTTAAAGATGAAATCTAGGCTAAAATGCACAAATTGAGTTTTTGGAACCCTATTCTGAATGCCTACAGATTTTTTTGCAATATGAAAGTACTTTTATGTACTTGATTTTTAGGTAGTTTTTGTATGTGTTAAGAACTTTAATATCGTCATAATAAGGTTTGAAATACTAAAAGTGGCTTGATGAATCTAGTATGATATCATGTATAATTTTCTTAACAATTCCTTCTGACTATTATTCAGCAGTTAAAATACGTTAATTTTCCGATAACAGTTCCGAGTTCCTTGGCCTGATGAAGAAAGTAAGCAAGTCCCCGATGGTGATGGACGTACTGAACATCCCAGGAGTACAACGTTCCCTGGAGCGTCTCGCCGATTTACTTGGCAAGATTCAGAAGGCGCTCGGTGAATATCTGGAGAGGGAGCGAAGCAGCTTCCCTAGGTATGTAAACCTTTGTACAAGTTTTGCTTGAAATAAATAAACCATAGCTTTATGGGATTTAAAATAATTTTATGGTTTGATCGTAAAGCGCTATCCACACATTTCCGGGTACTCGACCGTGCCGTGTTCCGTCAGGGACGAGGAAAAAATCGGTTACGTACAAATTGTACGAACTCGTTCACATAGCTCCGTGTCAGGGGCATCCGAATCGTCAGGGTCCCGGAGCACGCTCGGACAATTCGGAACACGGATAGCCCTGACCCGGAAATGTGTGGATAGCGCTTTAATTGGTTTACTCCGTTGGAATTCCAGTCACTAGCGCGTTTATTAGGCCTTGGCTCTGATTCTCTGATCAAGTAAAGTTTTATTGAGTCATTTTATAAACATTTTCTAAAGCCCGGACACGGAGCAGGAAGAATTTCGTACGTTGACCTGTTATTACCTGTCTCTGTCACTCCCGCGTAAATATAATGCGTCTCGCTCGCACAGATGCAATGGCCTCCGTCGTCAGAGATTGTAAACCCTTTACTGTAAACTTTATACTGTTATTTTAAGTTTTGTTCTTTTTTGAATGTGGTTTTTTTTTCAGGTTACAAAAAATCCTTGACGAAATTCATAAATTTAAATAATGAATGACAATAATCATTTTTATTTTATTATCATTGGTTGCGCGAATAAGCTTGGTGTGGACTGTAGGTTTAAAAAGCGATCTAAGGTTTGTTAACAATATGCAGGTATTGTGCCTGGCATGGGATAGGGAGGAACACTGACCTTTTGACCTCGAAGGTTCCACGTGACGCCGGCCGGCGAACCTCGACTTCTCACATTTAACCACTGCCAGGTCCTGTATTGCACTACACTGCACTATTGTTGAGTCTTTGAATGGTTGGATCACGAAATAGTCAATTTTCTTGTAATTTCGAGCGGGCGATGTTAGCGGAGCGGTCACATTCACAATTGATGCACAAACGTCAACGTCATTTCATTTCTAGAGGTCGTGCGGGGGAAGGGAAACGGAAGGGATAGGATTGCTAGGCCAAAAAAATAAATTACAAAAAACAAAATCGCGGATCATAGCAAATTGGCGCAACCATTCCCCCCGGGTTTGAAGGGTTACCTTCAAAGAAAAGAAAAAAAACAAAAGCGAAACTAAACCCTATTACTATATCTAGACTATCAATACTAGGTAGCGAAACAACTTATAACTAACTATGCCACTACTGCTGATTAGGCAGAGGGCAGAGGCGAATAACCGGACGCAGGTACGATCCAGTTGCGGTTTTAACCTTTACGACTCGCGTTATTCCGTTCGAACCCGGAAAAACTTCTTCCACTACACCAAGAGGCCAGTGCAGAGGAGGCGCACTCTCAGTCTTCAGTATCACCACAGTACCGACTGTAACTGGATCTGAAGGAGTGTTCCACTTTTGACGCGACTGCAGCGTATGCAGATAATCTGTCCTCCATCGCTTCCAAAAGGACTGAACTAAGCTATCTAGCAGAGCGTGACGCGGGTGAAGCTGCAGTTTGTCAGTCTCGACATCTAAAGCGGGCAAATATTTAAGAGGAGTCGTCGTCAAGAAGTGAGCCGGCGTCAACGCTAGTGGCTCCGATGGATCACTAGACAAAGTCCGACACAACGGACGCGTATTCATCAACGCCTCTACCTGAGCGAGTACGGTGCTCAACTCCTCGTACGAGAGAATCTGTTCGCCTATGACCCGAAACAGGTGCGACTTAAGGCTTTTAATATTCGCCTCCCAATTGCCACCAAAATGACTAGCCGCTGGCGTATTAAAACACCAATCAATGCGATTCTCAGCTAAGACATGGGCGAATTCACTTTGGTAGTACTTGGAGCGTAAGAATGTGTGTAATTCCGAAATATTGCGTCGCGCTCCAACATAATTTGTGCCGTTGTCAGAGTATAAGCGCTTAACGGGACCACGGCGAGATAAAAATCGTTTAAATGCAGACATAAAACCCTGCGTACTCAAATCACTGGTTAACTCTATGTGAACTGCACGAGTTGTCATACAAACGAATAGGCAAATGTATGCCTTTGTGGAACGTATACCACGACCACGGGCAATAGTGACTTTAAACGGTCCAGCATAGTCCGTCCCAGTATGTATGAAAGGTTTCACCGTCTGTACAACACGACAAGAACGATGGTCGGCCATTTCCGGCGCGTTGAAACGCGGGCGGAGCTTAAAGCAGGGCACACATCTGTGCACTCTAGCGCGTATCAAATTGCGAGCGGAAAGTATCCAGTACTTCTGTCGAAGAATGGACATTAATAAATCGGGACCAGCGTGACAATTCACCTTATGGTGATAATCCACCAACAAATCCAAAACGTGATCCCTGCGTGGTAGAACTACTGGATGCATTTGTTCAAACTCTAACTTAGCATTTCGCAGACGGCCACCGACACGAATGAGTCCGTCTTGCAAAAATGGTTTCAAATGTTGAAGTGCGCGACTACAAGGTTTTTGTGATTCTAAACTACGAAATTCTATTGAAAAATAAAATTTCTGCAACTCTCGAAGTACAACTGATTCAGCTCTATCCAAATCAGCTGCGATTATAGAACCACGCGATGGTAATAATCTCAAAAATCTTAGGACGTAAACTACACAGCGTAACAGTCTCGACCAAGACGAGACTCGACTAGACAACAACAAAACAACTGACTTCACGCGGAACTGATACTACAAGCGTATGTTTCTTCTCCTCGGGTGGCTATGAAACAGTAGCGGGGTTAAACGGAGCATTTGGCCACTCGTTAGGAGTGGTATGAAGCCAGGGAGGGCCACAAAACCAAAGCGGATGATTTAAAATTTGCGCAGGAAGCAAACCACGTGAGAGACAATCAGCTGGGTTTTCTGTTCCAGCGACATGGAATATATTTTCCGGTGACAATTCAGCTTGAATCTTAGCCACCCTATTTGCGACAAACGTGCCCCATCGAAGGGGTGAAGAGTGGGCCCAACATAGAGCAACGGTTGAGTCTGAAAACGCTACAATTCTCTCTATATTAATGCGAGGACGACAAGTTTTGACTATAGATGCAATCAATTGAACCAACATAAGAATAGCGCAGAGTTCGAGACGAGCAAGAGAGACAACCTTACGAGGAGATACCTTTGATTTTGCGCTAATGAGGAAAACTGAAATGTTATCGCCATTTTGGACCTGAAAGTAAACCACTCCCCCGTAAGCCCTCTCACTGGCGTCTGCGAAACCTACCACATTAACAACAGTGTCTGGTACTATACCAACATGGCGAGGAATCTGTATCTGATCGAGCATTGGAAGCTCTTTCCTATAGCGAGCCCACAACTTAGCAACACTGTCAGGAGCGGTGTCGTCCCAATCACAGTTGGAAAGCCAAAGCTCTTTTATAAGCAGCTTTGCATACAAAACGACAGGAGCTACAAAACCCATTATATCCCATATCCGAGCTACACATGCTAGGATAACGCGTTTGGTACAAGTTGGCGGAGTCGAGCTAATTTTAAGACTGAACATATCAGTTGCGGGTGACCAACTTAAACCAAGGATCTTATGCGAATCACTATCATCGAATTCCTTTACCGAAGTCAACCGGTGTGACGGTGGAATCGACTCTAATGTAGCTTGCGAGTTGCTTGTCCATTTCACCAGATCAAATTGACCGGACTTCATGAGGCTGATTACTTGAGCAGCGGTCTCTATAGCCTCTGCTTCACTAGGTACACTGTACACAAAATCGTCCATGTACAATCCGGTTTCAATAGTGGCCCTTGCTTTCGGGTATGTATCACCCTCGTCAGCGGCCAACTGCTTGATAGTGCGAAGAGCGTGAAAGGGACTAGACTTAAGCCCAAAACAAACACGATTGAATTCGTAAACCTTCAAAGTTTCCTGCGGAGAAAATCTATACAAGAAGCGTTGGAATCTACGGTCACATTCTCTGATTCCAATACTAAGAAACATTTGCCGAATATCGGCAGAGAGCGCAATAGCAAACAAGCGAAAATTTACTATTATTTCAAATAAGTTACCCTGGAGGTTCTGACCACAATACAAGATATCGTTAACCGATATGCCAGTACTAGTTTTAGCGCTACCATCCATAACCACACGCAGTTTAGTTGTAAGCTTGTCTTCTCTAACAACTCCATGGTGCGGGATGATGTAAAACGGGTAATCACGTGTCTCCTCAGTCTCGGCAGGCGCTGATGAGATATAACCTTTATCTAAATATTCGATCAGCACATCATCATAGGCTTGCTTCAACTTAGGAGACGCCTGCATCTTACGTTCCAAGCATAGAAAGCGTTTTTCTGCGGAGGCACGGGAGCCACCGAGCGAAAAAATATCACCCTTGAAAGGGAGCGCGACAACATAACGACCATCTTTATCACGAGTAGTCGTGCGGGTATAAATCTCCTCAGTGACCTGATCCTCAGGGCTGAGAATAGGCGGGACATTGACCTCTTCAATCTCCCAGAACTTGCGGATGGTAGACTCAAGCGGCGGCTCGACGGTGCAACAGTGCGACACAGTCGAGTAACTATCTAAACAAGCGGGTGCGGAACCAACTATAACAAACCCGAGAACTGTTTCCAGTGCGTGCGGAGCGGGGTACATCGGAAGACCTTGAATTTTACGTGATAACTGGAGATGCGGGAGAATCGAAGCACCGATCAATAGATCGATATCTCCAGGGAAAGCGTAATTTCCGTCGGCTAACTGCAAGTTCTTAAACTCCGTCAGCATGGACGTGTCAACCGGTACCGTGGGCAACCGTTCCGTAATCTTATCTGCGACAAGCGAATCCATTTCAAACGAAATATTACGATTAAAACGTGAACTAAATATTATTTTAATGGAACCGTGAATGGTTGCCTTTAAACCTCCAAAACCTTTCACTTCTGAGCGGCATGACCAATTATTAAAACTAAAACCAAGGTGTTGACAACAATCCCGAGTAATAAAATTACTCTGGGAAGCGCCATCTAGTAGCGCTCGAACGGTGTGCGGTTTGCCAAAGGCATCTACAATGACAACTTGCGCGGTCGCAAGTAAAACGGTAGTGATTTGAGTACCAGCGGCGGAAAGCGAACACAATGTTACGTCGTTTGCACTTGCAGCAGGCCGCGCGTCACAAGCGTCGCGCGTCCGCGCAGGCTGCGGCTGCGATGGCAGCTTACTACTCTCAAAATGTAAGAAGGTATGATGTCTAGCTAGACATTTACGACAGCTAACACCACTGTTACATGACGTAACCAGATGTTTGTCACTTAGACAATTAAAACACAAATTATTAGTGCGGAAAAACTTGTAACGATCACTAGGCGATAATCTCTGAAATTCCGAACACTTGTACAGCTGTGTATGGCTACCCTTACACAGAGAACAGTCAGGTGTTGAGGCGGTATTAACTAGCGTATGTGCAGTCTTGACTGACTTCGATGACGCGTCTATACGGCGATCGGAACCTGTCCTATTCGTGACTTCATGACGTGCCGACGTGCGCTGCAATACCTTAATATGGTCGCGAATAAAAGATTCTAAATCTTCGAACTTAGGTATTTCGTTACCGCGCCGAGTCGTTTCAAACAGACGAACAGTTTCAGGATCTAATTTATTTAAACCGATATACAAAAACAAAAAGTCACAGAGGTCATTGACCTTTAGGTTCTTTACTGCTCGAACAGATGATGCGAAAATATTTAAAAACTTCTCTAAATTATGATCGTTACAAACGGAAAAACTTTTCAAATCGAATAATTGATCTAAATATGCGGTGGCTACTAATCGCTTATCTTCGTATTTTGTTTTTAAAGTGTTCAAAACTAAATTGTAATTTTCAGCGCTAAACGTAATTCCAGCACAGACAGCCTTTGCCTTACCGGTCAATTTTTCTACGAGATAATGCAATCTCTCGTGATCTGTCAGCGATGTGTTCCTATGTATTATATTTTCGAAACTATCTATAAATAAATTCCAATTTCGAATGTCACCATTAAATTCAGGTATTTGAATTGGCGGCAATCGTGGGCGTTCGCGAGGAGGGTTGGATAAACCACTCGCGGGGGGGGGAGTCTCTAAACTCCTAGCAATACGTTTGATACGACAATACAAGTCATCAAAGGACGACAATGCCTGATAACTCACACAGTAATCAGGATTTAACTCCAACTCTAAAATGTTTATATTATTAATTGTAGATTCAAAATCCGCGCGCAAACTATCTAAAGTTTCCAACGAACACAAGAAAGCATCTCTAATCGCCAGATCCGAGGTTTGCAAAGATTTATCACAAATTGATTGAACACGTGAAAACTGTGAGTCCCTTTTAGCGTATAAAAGCTTTAACTGAACCTTTAAATCAGTACTAACCTTGGTTCCCTTAAGAGACATCTTGTTTTGATATATTCACACTATACACTCAAACAAACACTTAACGAATTATTAAGTAAGCGATAATTATCAGATAACAATATGGTAATATTGTAAACAACAAAGTGAACGGCGAACGAACGGAATAACCTGAATCAATGAGTGAATATTACCCAATTTCTCGATTAAATCATTCACGTCGTTCATATGCGTATATAATCTATGGTTTATCCGTTTCCTACAAATATTCACTCAACAATGAACGGGTATTTTTGAAATGCGTCTACCTACATGCAATTTGTAGGACTTCCGAATGAATTTTGTCAAGAAAAAGAATGCGATCGATTTATATCTACGCTGATATTTACGTAGCTAACTATAATTATGCGGTGCGGTTGACGGCGTAGGTACCGTTATTATCAATGGCTCTTTAACTATACGAGCGAAATAACGTTTAGTTGCCTAAATGCCTAGATGCGGGTTTTCTACTATTATATCTAGGTAAACAGGCGCGTTGCGTTTATTCCCTATGGAACAAATACTATATTGCGAAATTACATGAAAATGATTCACGATCCTGCTCGTAGGACCAAAAGTAATGGTTGCGCGAATAAGCTTGGTGTGGACTGTAGGTTTAAAAAGCGATCTAAGGTTTGTTAACAATATGCAGGTATTGTGCCTGGCATGGGATAGGGAGGAACACTGACCTTTTGACCTCGAAGGTTCCACGTGACGCCGGCCGGCGAACCTCGACTTCGCACATTTAACCACTGCCAGGTCCTGTATTGCACTACACTGCACTATTGTTGAGTCTTTGAATGGTTGGATCACGAAATAGTCAATTTTCTTGTAATTTCGAGCGGGCGATGTTAGCGGAGCGGTCACATTCACAATTGATGCACAAACGTCAACGTCATTTCATTTCTAGAGGTCGTGCGGGGGAAGGGAAACGGAAGGGATAGGATTGCTAGGCCAAAAAAATAAATTACAAAAAACAAAATCGCGGATCATAGCAAATTGGCGCAACCAATCATATTTCTACCAAATTCGTAATTTTAACTCGATTTTTAAATTGTTGTGATATAAAATGTAAATAAATAATTTATATATTTAATAACAATAATTTATTTAATAAATTAGTAATTTTTTTCTCATTCAAATGTTTAATGTAAAACGCACTTAATATAAAAATGTTTGTGACCACTGTCAGTAGGCCCAAAGGTCATTGTACGAAATTCTTCCTGCTCCACGACCGGGCTTTAGATAACAACCTGTGAGTCTAGATTTTTGCCTTTCACTCCTTTAACTAACATAGTCAGACTCAAAGTAAGTGGCGAAATGTTGATGTATTCTTTAGGTAAGGAATACAGGCATGCTGTTTTGGTTCATATCCAAAACATATTCAGCACTCAACCAGAGCTTTGTGTTATGAAGGACAAGAAGTCTTTGTGTTCATTGGTCAGCAAGCCTCAGGAAAGTCAAATTTATAAATCATCATCTCGACAGATTCTACTTCGTGGGAGACGAGGACCTGCTGGAGATCATCGGTAATAGCAAGAACATCGCGCGTCTGCAGAAGCACTTCAAGAAGATGTTCGCTGGCGTCGCCGCCATCATCCTCAATGAGGATAATACTGTTATCAACGGTATTGCTTCCCGAGAGGGTGAAGAGGTAAGCGCCAAAACTATTGATAATGAACATACAACACTATTATTATATTAAAGACGATGATTAGCACTGTTCCATTTCCAACTATTATGAATTATTTAATAATTTTCCACCAAAATAAACTGGAAAACTAATCTATTAATAAAAAAATTGCATCAGTCTCTAATTATAATACTTACATACATACATACATACTTAAATTTATTATCATTGAACTTATTCAATACTGCGTAATTTACATGCGTCCTTAAGAACTTCGATCTATCTACCCGATGTTCTACACGTCACTAAAGATTTTTACTTTCAAACTTAATAAAAATACTAACCTATAATTTCCTACAGGTCTACTTCACATCACCCGTGTCAACGATCGAGAATCCTAAGATCAACTCCTGGTTATCTATGGTGGAACGTGAGATGCGCGTGACCTTGGCGTGCCGGCTTAAGGACGCGGTTGGTGACGTCAAACAGTTCAAGGACGGAAATGTTGATCCTCAGAAGTTTATCGATTGGTGTGATAAGTATCAGGTAAATTACTGCACTAGCTATTAAGATCATACGATTTTTTTATATAGATATACGATAGATAGTATAACAACACTTTTGCTCTCTACTCCGAATGGAGGACAAAAACCTCAAAATTTCTCGATATTTATAACGAGTTTTTTACTCTATTCATTTCGAAAATCCATCTAGCAAATTTTTTTTAGGGCCTTGAATAGTCAATTATATATGTAAATCTTACACAAATAAATGTTTCTGATCCTTAAAGACAAGTTAATCCTCATCTATGTTCACAGGCCCAAATCGTAGTGCTAGCGGCTCAGATCCTGTGGTCAGAAGACGTAGAAGCCGCCCTAGTCAGTGGTGGAGGAGAAGGTCTGAAGAGAGTGTTGGCCCACGTTGAGAACATGCTGAATATACTTGCAGATTCTGTTCTGCAAGAACAACCGCCGCTGAGAAGGAGGAAGCTCGAGCATTTGGTGAGTTTACTGACTTTTGAAATAAGAACTCATTGTAGTCCTGCTGCTGAAAAAAGACTTCTATACACCTGACTTTATTTACTAGCTTGAACCAATATTTTTAGGCATCTACGTGTATCCTCATGATATTAGTAGGTGGCTCTTAAATGACACAACTACTCATTGCGAGCCTCGTTAGCTATATTCGTTAGTGGTGGCAACAAGTGCAATGAAATCCAAACTCATCATTTCAGCCTTCAGCTGCATATTCCAAAAGAATACTACAAAGTCTTTAACTGAATCTTTCTTTGTTGAAAAATAATAAAATCTGATTTCTCTGTTCGATATAGATCAACGAGTTCGTCCACAAGCGTACAGTAACTCGTCGTCTGATCGCCTCTGACGTCAATAGTCCCCGCTCATTCGAGTGGCTGTGCGAGATGCGCTTCTACTTCGACCCTAGGAATAATGACGTAAGTATTCACTGACTGCTTATTTAAACTATTTAATGTTGTACAAGGCAAGGCCTTTCGCAGAGCTAATAGGTGCACTATCTGTAGTAGTCAAAAAATTTAAACGTTAGCACACACGACAATTGTATGGGCGATGAACATTTCTAAGTAAAGTGTATTCGTGTTAAGATAATAGTGATTCATCGTTGTCACTCAGCTAAGCCACGCCATTTGACCAATTAGATCATAGTAAATTAGAAAACCTAATTCACATCAAAATATTGCCTACAGGTACTACAGCAGCTGACCATCCACATGGCTAACGCCAAGTTCTTGTACGGTTTCGAATACCTGGGTGTGCAAGACCGCCTGGTACAGACTCCGTTGACAGATCGCTGCTACCTCACCATGACACAGGCTTTAGAAGCCAGGCTTGGAGGATCACCTTTCGGTAAGATTTGGAATTCAAGCATACGCGATAATTGGTCCTATAGCAGAATTATGCCATGTTTATATCAGTGTAAGAGAAAAATGGAACTAAAACCGATGAATAGGTCTTGTTGGTCATAATGGACCAATGGCTTTAGATTGTTTTTTGAGGTGGGCAATCATTAAATGACTTCTCCCACTTTAAAGTGGAACGAGACAAGAGTGTCAAACTTTTAGTAGCTAAGTAACATATACAGGATCATTTGACCTTTCTGTTCTAGGGCCATGGTAAATCTTTCAGGCCCCATTCACGACTTCGGTGTTAGCGGCGAGTGAGACCGTATCGGTAGGTAATTGGACGACACCGCTCATAGCGGCTATAGCGGCGCGCGCTCGACCAATCGCCTACCGCACCGCGAGCCGCTAAGACTAAAGTCGTGAATGCGCTCTCAATCAGTTAGGAGTTTGCTCAGAAGCATTAACCAAATTCCTAAGCTATGTTTCAGTTTAGCTTCAAAATCAATCAAGTTAGCCTGTGACTCTGGAACAATATGTTTATTAAATCGGACTTTATCTTACTTATTAATTTTATGTGTTTCTTACTGCTCCATCCGGTAAATATTCTAACACACCTAGTAAATAAGTAACGATAATTAAATCATCATATTTTATAGGTCCCGCTGGTACCGGTAAGACTGAGTCGGTGAAGGCTCTCGGAAACCAACTCGGTCGTTTCGTCCTGGTGTTCAACTGTGACGAGACTTTCGATTTCCAAGCTATGGGCCGTATCTTCGTCGGTCTTTGTCAGGTAATTATAGACTTTAACTGCATTGGTACAAAGTTTAAATTCCTGTAACACTTTTGTGTGAAACGCAAAATAATAATTACATATATACCTTAACTTTATTATTATAAAGTTTAAATTACTGTAAAACATTTCTGTGAAACTCAAAAACATTTCGAATCTTAGGTGGGTGCCTGGGGTTGCTTCGATGAGTTCAACCGATTGGAAGAGAGAATGCTATCAGCCGTGTCGCAGCAAGTCCAGACCATTCAAGAGGCTCTTAAGAGCCACCAAGAAGGAGATAATACTGGTAAATGCTCAATTTTCAGATTTAGAGATATAATTTTTTTTTATTGACTATAAGGCCTGTGCCTCACTAGAACAACATAGCAGTGTTGCCAGTTCACGTAGCCAAGAAGATGCATGCAGTTCTATGGTTTGGACCTCACCTGGCCACTGTTGGTCATGGTCACGCGCCAAATAAGCTGAACTAAAATGGCCGTCGTTGCTATGGTTACGCGCAAACCCCTGCTGTGCCGCACTTCGATTGAGACCCGAAAATTTGTTGCTGTACATTGAAGTTCGATCGCTATTTTACTTCAACCTATATGCCGTGTATTCTAACCAATCTCAACAAGATTAACCAATTATCCAGCAGTTGTACAGGTGTGTGCACAACATTACACATGTGCACAGTTCGTTCCTTAAATCACACCATGTAAATCTTTTCAGCTAAGTCCATAACAGTAGAATTGGTCGGCAAGCAAGTCCGCGTTAGTCAAGATATGGCGATCTTCATCACAATGAACCCTGGATATGCGGGTCGTTCCAACTTGCCCGATAACTTGAAGAAACTGTTCCGAAGCTTGGCCATGACTACGCCGGATAGGCAGCTGATTGCTGAGGTGATGCTGTTCAGTCAAGGGTTTAGGACTGCTGAGAAACTGGCCTGCAAAATCGTGCCATTCTTCAAGTAAGTACTGATACCTTTTTTTCGACTTTTGAAGCAAGTACACCTTTTATTTCTCACTAGCTGACCCGACAAACATTGGCCTGTCTTAGCTATGAAACTTCAGTCCGGTTGGAAACGTCACCGAAGTTTACCGAAGTTTACCTAGGAAGTCTATAAACATTAAAATAATAAAACTGTTACAATATATACTGGCCATAAATGCCACACGTTCCGTGACCTTGTTAAGATCAATAATGGTATGATTTGCCAAGTTTTCTCTCTGGTAAAACTGTATAATATTAAATATTATTTCCCTTTATAGTTTTACCCCTTTTCGACATAATTTTGAATAAAATACATCTTACAGACTTTGCGACGAACAGTTGTCCAACCAGTCGCATTACGACTTCGGACTACGAGCCCTGAAGTCTGTGCTCGTGTCTGCTGGTAATGTCAAGCGTGATCGTATTCAGAAGATCAAGGTATGTAATACTTTAATGTTTTAGCATCATGGCATCTCCCATAGCTTAATAAACTGTGTAACCTGCGTGCATTGCTGAGATAAGATATTCTCTTCATTTAAACTTTTTCACAAGCTGTGACTGCTGGGTTCAATAAGAAGGTCGCAAACTCAGACCAAACATCCGTTAATGTATGAGGTTTCATACCTACTCAAAACACGTCTCGAATTATTATAGTCGCAAAAAAAACTAGACGTGACTCTCTGGTCACAGCAATGCACGCTTGGCTACTTCACCAGATACTGCATCGACAATGAAAGTTTGAACATGCTGAGATTAGGTCGGAATGGGTTCCGATTATTGTGAAATAAAATTGTAACATGTTTTGTATGTTTATGCCCGGAACAAACAGAAAATAGAAAAATCTTTTCATAATATGGTAAGCTAAATATACCAAACAATATGGTAGTTGACTTTTTTTAAAAGAAAATACTACAATTTATTTTACAGACTGCAATATGAGTCAGTCGTGCGCTGATAACAATGAGTTATTGAAATGGAACTGCAAGAAAATCACCATAAGCTTTATTTTTAGTGCAAAACCAAAATAGAAAAATTAATGTTTTGTTAAAGAAACTACTAACACGCAAATGGTTGGCGATTATTGTCCAGAAGAATATGCACTACGTTCCAGTTATCGCCGAGCATCCATCTCAAAAACTCACTGTTTATAAAAACTTCAGTTTCGCATGAACTATTTTATATTTAGGATTTTTATTTCATTTATCTTTTATAACTATTGAATGCTTTCTACAGCTTTATGTGAATTAAAAATAAATTCCCTTCGTATATTTAAAAGTAGTCAACTGCCCTATTTGACTGTTGTGTGTCTCGATATTTATCTGTACCTTCTTTCGAAACGTATTATATACATATGCTTAAAAATCTGTCAACTGCCTTGTCGCTTCAGGGTTTCCCAACCTGGGGTCTATAAGTAGAAAATAGCAGCTATGTTCTTGCATACAACACTTACAATTCCAATGACATTAATTTTAACAAATCAACAGGTAAAGTTGAATAGTGTTTTATTTAAATAGATAAAATATTTTATTCACTGGATTATTCCCTTGAATTTTTTTCGGATTGCATTGAGATGTATATTACGTAATTTGGGTGCTGGTGTCCAATAACATTATGCAAAGACTATAAAATAAAAATAAAAAATGTTATTGAGTACTGTCAATTTCTTTTTACCTATATCTTCATAGTAATAATGGGAAGTCACTAGCTCCTGTAACTCAGTGTGCACTAAAACAGGAGAATGAATTTCCTATTCATAAAAATACTTATATCATTTATATCAATAGAAATTATTATTATCTTTCTTTAAAAAATATTGGGACACTGCTTTTAACTGTTTTAAATTTACTTAACCCTTTGTATTATAGGAGAACCTAATCGAACGCAATACAGAAGTACCCGACGAGGCGTCGATCGCCGAGTCGCTTCCCGAACAAGACATCCTGATTCAGTCTGTGTGTGAGACTATGGTGCCTAAGCTGGTGGCTGAGGATATACCGCTACTGTTCTCTCTGCTGAACGATGTATTCCCCAATGTTGGGTATACTAGGGCTGAGATGACTGGTAAGTTTTGTTAGATTTTTTCATCAAATTAAATTAAATTAAACTACCTCTGTTAGGTTCGGAAATGTCACTTGATTTGTGTTATAATCTGTTTTATGACGTAATATATGGTTGAGATGTAATGGAATTAACGTAATGCCGCTTTTGTGAATAAATCGTTATTATAAGTCATGACACACTGAGATAATATTGGGATAACTATCTATTTTCGCGCGGATGAAGCTGAAGACAGAGACTAGTTTCTATTCAAGCTTGATTTTATCAATACTTCTCCGTAGCGTGTCGATGGCCAATATAGTTTTTGGTTCCAAATTAACTTTTTTTTCCTGATCCAATATTTGGTCACAGTAAGGCTATCCGCTGTCGCTATATCACCTGTGAACAGGTAACAGGCTATCAATGCTTCAAGGTACAGATTGACACTTTCCCAACAGGATTGAAGAACGAAATCCGTGCTGTATGCGCTGAAGAATTCTTGGTTTGTGGTGAAGGCGACGAACAAGGCTCTACTTGGATGGACAAGGTACTTTATTTGTCTGTTACTTGAGCTAGAAATAACCGGTGAATAGGCCCAATAAATTAACTGGTTAAGGAATTAATTAATGACATTCATTTCATTGACTGCACAGTCAATTTGTTTGAACACCAGGTCCATTGTATTTGCACATCGTTTGATTTATTATATTATAACAACATCCATAATTAATATATAAATCATCTCAACCCAGAAGGTGATGGAGTGTCAAGATTTTATATTAAACATGAATATTTATAATAATGTATTGATTAATATATTTCATGCGACAATAATCATAACAATTTAACATTTTGCTTTATCCATTTTATTTACATTGAGGCTGCTTTTTATGAAAACCAAAACTATCATCATTTGTATAAATTTGTCAAAAAAAAAAAACACTTTCTTTTTTCTAACATTGTTATTGTAAGTAAGAAGCAGCCTCCCATACCCATATTACCTATTATTCTACCATAATACGGTAGTACGTGAGTGTGAATGCATATGCGTTTCCATGCTAACCCGCTAACGGCACGTAGAGGCGCAGTGCATCGTCGCGCGCGCAGCACAGCACGTGGATCGAGAAGGTCAGTGACCGTCGGTGTGGGTGTGCTCTCTGTGTCTTTACATTGTTGTTCATGTGTGTGATTTTTTGACACGTGAGTTGGTAATAAATGGAGTAAAACTGCAGTCTCTATTCAATGTTTCATACAAGCCAGCAAGAAATGTCGAATAATCCTAAATGTGAAAATAATTACTAAATTCAATCAAACGTCCTTGCTAACATAATATAATACATAAGCAAAGCGATGGGAGTCTTCTTTTTGTCGAAGAATGCCATTAGTACATTTTCAGAGGCATCTGTTGAAATTAAACTTCATCAATACTCCATTTGTTACCAACTCAGTGGTTTTCCAGACACCACTTACATATGACGACTTGTACTTCATTCTAAGCTTACACACCAATACACCTGGTCAAACACGTCACTGTCTGGATATTTCCTTAGTTTCTACTATGCAGTTTCGCTATGACTAGTATTTTGTTGTTATTTGTATTTCTATAGATCAGCAATACTCAACCTGCACCCTGAATATGATTATACAGTTCTTGAACCCGTTATGCGCATACAAAATCAAGCGTTTTAGCTTTCACGTAAGAAGTAAGACAACGCTGCAACGTCACAAAAGAGTCTTTGATAATTTCGTATGGTATTTGAAAGCAACACTAAATGATGATATAAAAGTGTAAACGCACTTTATAAATATTACCACTCATCGCTCAAATTCTCGAAAGTTATTAGTAAGTTTTAGAAAAACTTTGGGCTTAACTACGTCAAACCCCTTATTTTGTATCGCAATCTCTTTAGCTTCCTATATAGACAAATATTTCTCCTGTCGTTGTCATGTGTTTCATTGACTTTTGAAATAACTTATGTCCTGTTTTTTCAATCTTATTCTTTTGTGCTAAAATGGATATACAGGGTTGAACAGCATCATCAACTGACTACCCCCTTTTCTAAGGTGTTTTAATTAGAGAGGGGTACCCAATTGATGCAGCTGTCTGTGCGACTCATTATCCAACTCTAATAAAGGATAATGAGTCTTAGTGCTACAATATAAAGCTGATTTATATAAATGTGTACAGGTCCTTCAATTGTACCAAATCTGCAAGTTGAACCATGGTCTCATGATGGTCGGACCATCTGGAAGCGGCAAATCTACTGCATGGCGCGTACTACTGAAGGCTTTGGAGAGGTAAGATTCCTACAAAGCTTGGTTCCTGATGATTATAATAAAAAAAAGAGGAGAGCACTGAAAAAGTCAAAGTTCAGAAATCGACCAGCTCTTAAAGATGGTGAATGGTTTCAGTGAGTCAAAGACTCGGAAAGGTGTTACAGAAGTTATTCCATTTTGAAAAACGTTATTTTAATTTGTAGATTTGAAGGCGTGGAAGGTGTGGCTCACGTTATCGACCCGAAGGCCATGTCTAAGGAAACACTGTATGGTGTGCTGGATCCCAACACCCGTGAATGGACTGATGGTCTCTTCACTCATATTCTCAGGTAATAATAATTTCATTGATAATAAATAATTAGAGATATTATTTACATGGCTGTGAAACATAAATCACATTTTTTATTGAAAAAAACTTAACTTACAACTTACTCCTCTATAGTGGATGTGTTCACTCACAAGTAAACTCACTTACACAAGCACTCATATCCGGAACAACTATCTGTTGTTGTATTTTAAAGCTACAGTATTATTTATTATACAGGAAAATCATCGACAACGTTCGTGGTGAAATCAACAAGCGTCAATGGATCATATTCGACGGTGACGTCGATCCCGAATGGGTTGAGAACTTGAACTCAGTGCTTGATGATAACAAGCTACTCACATTGCCCAATGGCGAGCGTTTGTCACTGCCTCCTAATGTTCGAGTTATGTTTGAGGTACGTTTGACAATTCATTTTATCGTTTCTTTTACCAATTGTTCTCCTAACACTTTCAGCGTGGGTGATCCAATGCGAATGCGATTGTGAAGAGATCCGATGTGGTTCACACTAATTCAACGCCATGCGGCGGCATTGTCATATGTACGCGCGAAGACGCGGTTTAGCTGCAATTTAAAAACAAGGCACTAAATCGTCCGCTTCGCTTCGCTCGAAGCCATCCTCACTTACGCGCGATTGATCACGTAGGCTACCGCAACATAATTTTTTTGTAGCATTCGCGCTGCTTTGCTGCGCGATTGTTTTCGCATTGAATCGTCTACGCAGGAAGTGTTCTGCGGCAAGTTCAACAAATTGATCATCAAGTTGATTTTCTAGAACTAATACTCACGCAATGACGTGAGTCTTAAGCTTTCGCCACTGCGTGAGTCTAGATCATTGATATCATAAATGAATTAGGCAGAATAAGATTAACCTCTGAAGGAAACGGAAAAAAGGAGCTCTCATTATTAAAAAATATTATAGTCATAGAAAGCTTTGTTGTTTAACTGGGTTAAAACTTATGTGTGTTATTTTAGGTACAAGATCTAAAGTATGCTACCCTCGCCACTGTCTCCCGTTGTGGTATGGTCTGGTTCTCACAAGATGTCCTCACTACTGAAATGATCTTCGAAAACTATCTTATGAGGTAAGTATTTACAAGCTTACACCATCATTACGTGTGTGTTTCTTTTGTATTTTATAATTGCTTGTGTATATCGCCATAACTTTGTATCTTTCAAAACCTTATCACACTGAATAATTTATTAGTTACTACATTAATTTCTACAATTTTAGATTGAGAAACATTCCTCTCGAAGATGGAGAAGAAGACTCGTTCAGCATCGTCATGGCTTCTCCCACTAGCGGTGATCAAAACCCTACAGAGAATATCTTGTCTCCTGCTTTACAAGTAAGTAATTTTTTCGAGTTTCTGATTTCGAGTAGGCTGGTTCAAGATAATACAGGGAATCTTCATCATCATCAATCGACACACAGTACGAACAATTGGCTGCACAGTAATTCTTTTTAAGAATCATATGAGTATTGCGTGTTTTTCCGGGTGTGCGCATAGTTCGGCTCGCCTAAGCTCAGAGCGATCAAGATATTTTGACTGTACTATACACATTTGTTTGTACTTTTGATAATGTTTAACATAACGCATCAATACTCATTTTACCATCATACCAGCGACTTGCACCGGTTTCGCGCTGGTGCAAATTATTTACATAAATGTTTCTTGTTTATTGTTCTTCTTGTTCTATTATTAAAAACCGTATCAAATCCATTGCATGGTTTAAAAGGAATTAGGGAATAAACAGACAGGCGCGGAAAGAGTTGGTTGTTTTATACTATGAAGAGATTATGTGCAGTTTGACTCCTAAAACTATTTGTCTGCTTCAGAAATGAAGGCTCGGCACTGGTATCTAAGGCAACGAAGGAACGGGGTGGGTTTTTAGTCAGTAAGAGTCTGACACTACCTCCCGTTCCGCCCAAGGGCGGGAGATGTCATTAGATTATTTTACCCACCACCAAAAAAAACTCTTAAAACTATTTTTAATTTATTATTGAATGCTAACTGCTGCGCCGGGCTTCACTCACGTGAAAGTAGAAAATAGTCCCAAGAGGACATAAAAAAGTACCTTATGTGTTATTCTAAGAGATTGTCTACTCGAGTACCAAGTTTCATCGAAAACCGTTCAGCCATTCGAGCGTGAAGAAGTAACAAACATACACAGACATAGGCCATTATAATATTAATGTGATTAATGTACCCGCCTTTTCATCTCTACAGACACAACGAGACGTGGCATCGATTCTGCAGCCGCTATTCTTCGGTGATGGCTTGGTAGTGAAATGCCTCGAACGCGCCGTCAGTCTCGACCATATCATGGACTTCACGCGCCATAGAGCGCTTTCATCGCTACATTCTATGCTTAACCGCGGTGTTAGGTAAGTGGTGACCGTATAATGACTTGTATGAACGGAGAACCTACGATATTCTGTTGACATCTTGTCCAATTTTCTAAGATCGCTAATTACATCTTGGACGTTAAATCATATGTATTATTCAAGATAAACTCAATTCTATCTCGTAAAACATTTAATTACAACAAGATGGCAATATGGCAAATAAAGTACTTTGACTTTGAAAAGAAGTAAAAAATATACAACAATTTCCCGAAAAGGTGGTTTGTGTCAAAAAATATCATGCTAAGCCAACAGCTGTTTCATTACATTTTGTTATTCTTCTAGGAACATACTTGCTTACAACCGCCAACACCCTGATTTCCCGATAACGAATGAACAACTAGAAGCGTACGTGCCCAAGTGGCTTGTGTACTCTCTGCTGTGGTCATTCGCTGGTGATGCTAAACTCAAGGTAAACAACACCGCTTTTTAAAACCATCTATATGTAATGTATCTGATATAGCCTGTTAGCTCATAAAATTAATATAATGCATGTTTTGTTTTAGGATCGCAATGAACTCGGCGACTTCATCAGGTCTGCTAGCACTATGCAACTGCCTAACTGTGGCGCAAATCAACACATTATCGATTTTGAAGTAAGTAATGTTAGGGCATAAATTAACTATAATAAAATTTATATTACCGTAAATTTTGTATGCAAGACTATGGAATCATTTGTATTGGAAAAAAATAGTCTTTATTCCAATATTTAAGAAGTTATCTTCATAATCAATATTCAGATATAGACTAAAAAGTACTCTAATCTGTTAGTATTCCGCAATAATACTTTCGTGAACATAGACAAGTGACAAAAATAAAACTCAATATCGATTTTTCCTAGGTATGTATAACCGGCGAATGGGTCCCATGGTCGGCAAAGGTGCCTCAGATTGAAGTGGAGACACATAAGGTGGCCGCACCTGATGTGGTGGTACCGACTCTAGATACCGTTCGTCATGAAGCGCTCCTGTATACTTGGCTGGCGGAGCATAAACCTTTGGGTTCGTACAATTACAGTTTTTTGATTAACTGGTTATTGACATTCTTTTTAGGTAATTTATAAAATGCCTTCTCATCAATGTGAGGCATGTGTAAGTATAATGTTCATACAAGGAAGACCTACATGGACTCCAAAGACTGAAGCCCCACAGTATTCTCCTAGCGTCAGGGTTGTGGCATTTGTAAACGGAAATCTCTTCACTTTTGCTTGGATACCTTATAGTTGTGCCTGACTCCTTCCCCAGCAAATATCAGTTCTCAATCATTTCACCGAATTTTTAACCGTGTTTGGCCACAAACCAGAATACATTATTATTTATTATTATTATTTAATACATGAACATGAAGCTTTTTAAATGCGTGTCTACAAAGTTAACTGTAACGTTCATGGATAATTTCGCAAGATCATCTATACATCAGATCTGCCTGTACATACATATAAATGAAATTGGTGTGTTTGTTTGCATTTTGACAGGACTGACTGTCATTAGTAGATAATTGATGTTCTAAGGAGTAATTCAGGGTAATTTTATTTGAGAAAAAAAATTAAGGTAGAACTACACTGCTAACAAGTGACACACACGCCGATCTGGGCGCGTCGGTCTTCATACATTTTATATAGAAACTAGACTTGTAGAGCTACACTTGTCGTTCTACGTACAAATCAAGTGTGTCACACGTGTGCGTCGGTCTAATGTTGTTCTAGCTACAGAGTTTTGCGCAAAAACACTTCTTGAAAATATGACCAAATAGAATTGTGCTGTTTTACGAGTCTGGCGTGGACGAAGTCGCTGGAATCAATTAGTAGATAATAATTTCCTTTCTTCTCTGAACAGTCCTGTGCGGTCCCCCGGGTTCTGGTAAGACCATGACGCTATTCTCCGCGCTCCGCGCCCTGCCCGACATGGAGGTGGTCGGCCTTAACTTCTCGTCTGCCACCACGCCTGAACTACTGCTGAAGACTTTCGACCATTACTGCGAATACAGGAAGACTCCTAACGGCGTTGTACTGGCTCCAGTACAGGTAAAATACATTTCTATTTTCCTTCCAGTCTTTTTTTTTTATTATAAAATTTCACTGAAAAATCAATCGGTCTACAATAAACGTTTTATTTATTAAAACTTATGCACTAATGACTGTCAAAGGCAAACTTAATGCGTCAGGCATTTTCTAACAGTCGACCTTATTTTACAGGAAAATACTTAACTATAATTATATTACCTTATATGAAACAAGAAAATAAAAACACTTGACTATTTACAAATAACTGAAAACAATCTAAAAGATGTCGTCAAAAAAACTCCTCCGCAGTGTCAGTCATCGGTCTATTTTCGTTTAACTAATAGAGACATTTGGTTTTTTTTTTATGAGTTTTGTAAACTAAAATAGAGATGTTTGAATAAATCGACGGTGTTTTGTTTTAGCTCGGAAAATGGCTGGTACTGTTCTGCGATGAAATCAACTTGCCGGATATGGATCAGTACGGCACGCAGCGCGTCATTTCCTTCTTGAGACAACTGCTCGAACACAAGGGCTTCTACAGAGCTAGTGGTAAGTTTTAACACTTCATATACACTGTTAAATTTTGGTCGTTTTAATCCCGTGGAGGGTCGATCTGATACATGAAACACTATAGATTTGTAAAGATAAAATTAAAAAATAAAGTACTTTTTTTTTAAAACACGTTTATATTGCATGTACAAAATTAATTTCTTTAAGTAAACGAGTCAATGACTTTGTAGGTAGTAGTCAGTCGTTGCGTACTAACTACCTACAGTTCATTGACCTTCTTCTTCTTCTCGAATCATTCTCTCGCTCAGCTGACGTTAACGTAAAGAAATTAGTTAGAAAGTAAATTAGATCTACGCAATTAATCTGGTCCCTATGCAGATAAATCTTTCTGGAATCTATAAAACTAGTTTTATCTCGAGCGCAGGAAATTGATCTGTAAAGGATAGTAAAATGGTTATTACTCGTATTATGAAAACTGATCGACTGTTCGTGGCGTAAACCTATTCAAAATTGTACATAAAAATCTTGATTGCTTATATTTCTTAAGATTATTTGACCTTTTTGTATAGGTACGATTTTGGCTCGCGTGTCGACGGCGTACAAAAAGAGCTCTGTGTGCTTACACATACAAGGCATGTGCATCATTATATTGAAACTCCTTTCCTAACACAGATCACTCATGGGTACACCTGGAGCGCATTCAATTTGTTGGAGCCTGTAACCCGCCTACAGATCCGGGACGTAAGCCACTGTCTCATCGGCTGTTACGACACGTGCCTGTCATTTACGTCGACTACCCCGGAGAAACCTCGCTTGAGCAGGTAAACAAAACACTGGCGTGTCACTAAATGATAAAAGAACCGTTTATCTTGAACCATCAGGCATAACAAGAAAAGATATGAAGTAGCCGTAATATTAGTTTAAACTTAATAAACTTCAGCATGTTCTCTACAGTAAATATTTTAAAAAGCTTTTTTCTTTTTGCTAAAGTTTTTCACGTGTCTACTACCAAACAACTTCAGAAAGTAGTTTGGTAGTCAACTTAATTTGGCAATTTTTCTTTTTCTTTTTTTTGCGTGATAACCAAGCAAAAGTACACGTTTTATAGTTTATTCCCGTTAAGAAAATAGATGACAACGATGAGTCACTATTTTCTTAACGCGTATTTCTTAAGTTCCAGTTTGATCGAAACTTTTTTATTATTGATTAGCTCTCACTTGACCACTATCTCACCTGATGGTAAATGTCGTGTGATCGACAATGGAGCACGCTTGCCTAGAATTAACCAATTCACTCGAGAATTCCACTCCTAAATAGCTGCTGTGAGCAGCTGTACTTGCTACCAAACCGCCATTAAGTTTAACTCGGACTTTACCCGCTTTACTGCAAATTAAACTTATTATTATCAACAATTTACTACTGTATAAGACACTGAAATCAAATTTAAAGTAAGGTCTACTCAACTTTTCTTCCACAAACTAATCTAAACCCTGTCCACAGATCTACGGCACATTCACCCGTGCAATGCTACGCATGCAACCAGCGTTACGTGGTTACGCAGAACCACTAACGCAGGCGATGGTGAAGCTATACCTCGCCTCGCAGGAGAGGTTCACGCAAGACATGCAGCCGCATTACGTGTACTCACCCAGAGAGATGACCAGATGGGTGCGCGGTATATGCGAGGCTATTAGGTACTTATATTTACGCGGGAGTGACAGAGACAAATAATAATAGGTCAACGTACGAAATTCTTTTTGCTCCGCGACCAGGCTTTAGCTTGTATACCAAAGCTTCCTTGAATACTTTAGTGCAAGTTACAGACATGTGTATATCGTCCTTTAAATATACAATCTTACCATTTTTCTTTTAAATATACTTTAAATCTACAGGATACATGGGTTCATTTGCAAAGATAAATTAGGTATTCATTGTCGACTTTAATTTGCATGTTGACCCACTTTCTATAATTTGTATCTCTATTTTTAGGCCTCTAGATAACCTGAACGTCGAAGGCCTAGTAAGATTATGGGCGCACGAAGCCCTCCGTTTGTTCCAAGACAGATTGGTTGATGAGACAGAAAGACAATGGACCGATGAGAACATTGACAATGTTGCTATGATGTTCTTCCCAGGTAACTTTTCATTGTAACTTAAGGTACTTTTTTCGACAACGTGTTGGCACTATTTCCATTTTTAATGAATATTGCATATAAAACTCTACCACTCTAAGCAGGTATGAATACATATTGGAAATTGAACCTTATAACTGTATAATTTAGGTAGAATTTTCTTTAACCTGTTTCAATTTTACAGGTATCAACAGAGAGCAAGCTTTGGCTCGTCCTATTCTGTACAGTAACTGGCTCAGCAAGGACTACGTGCCAGTACTTAGAGATCAACTGAGGGAATACGTCAAGGCTAGGCTGAAGGTACAGCAACATTGTGCTCTAACATTTATGTCCATCTAAATATTTTTCTTTCATCATTTAGAAGTAGCAAAAGTGACACTAGAATAATAAGAAATAAAACTAAGCTTTTACTTTTGAACCTGTTATCAATGGGCATTGGACATAGTCATAGCCCCTCATTCATCAACCTTCTTCTCTGGGCTGAAGAATGAAGAATACTTTGTGCTACCATGCATCAATTATTTCATTCTACACTCTTGAACCACTATGATAACTTTTATTGCTCACCAATACAAGGGTATGTTTTAGAAATCAGTGATACGTTAACGTAGTCACCTACTGATCCCAAACAATCAAAGAAGTCTATCATTGGCTCAAGAAAAAAAAGCTAATTCTCCATTACATCTTAAGGTATTCTACGAAGAAGAACTCGACGTGCCTCTGGTACTATTCGACGAGGTATTGGACCACGTGCTGCGTATCGACCGTATCTTCAGACAGCCTCAGGGACATCTGCTGCTCATCGGTGTATCAGGCGCGGGTAAAACTACCCTCAGTCGCTTCGTTGCCTGGATGAATGGACTTAGCATCTTCCAGATTAAGGTAAGATAAGAACTTTTTTAAAAATAACAAGGAACTTTGTTGCTGCTACTATATTGCAAGCATTAACATTTATACGACCAGCAACGACGCGTGAATTTTGAAAATTATCGCATGAGAACATACTTCTGAGATAAAAATAAAACCATAACACTATATCATATTTTAATTAATAGTATTTGTAACTCCTTATTAGGTGCACAACAAATACACTGGCGCTGACTTCGACGAGGACCTTCGTTCAGTGCTCCGCCGTGCGGGCTGTCGCGATGAGAAGGTGGCCTTCATCTTGGACGAGTCCAACGTACTTGACAGCGGCTTCCTCGAAAGAATGAACACGTTACTGGCTAACGGAGAGGTAAGTTTGTTATTTGAAAAGTCTGAAAATATTCCTTACTTACCGCGTGGTATTGCGTAATGCCTGTCTCATAGTTATGTGATCAGACAATATTTTCTTCCAACAAATTATTCAACTATCGTTAACTTTCTTAGAAGTGGTTTGTTCTTAGTATTTCTTAAAAGTATATAAATTATCAAAAGTATTCTGAATAAAATATGATATTAGAATTCAGACTATGTTAATTAACTTGTATTTTTTTTAGGTTCCTGGTCTTTTCGAAGGCGATGAATTCGCTGCTCTTATGACTCAGTGTAAAGAAGGCGCCCAGAGGGAAGGCTTGATGTTGGATTCCAACGATGAATTATACAAATGGTATGCTTTCATTTTATCAGTAGAAGCGCAGGCGCATATTCATCCTGCTCTAGTTAATGTTTTATTATGCGTATAATCGCATTTTTTTTATAAAATGTGATGATTATTGATTACACCAGATTTCATAAAAAGTCATAAATAAAATTACGATTGTAGGAATAGTAAAACATTAACTAGAGCAGGAAAATCATCGAAACATGTCGAATTTGAAACGTCCGCGCTTCTAGTATTAAAGATTTCTCGAATATAATAAGATGTTGAGGTATATTTTGAACCTTCTGAGTGTAACGACAGCTAGGACACACTGGAGAGTAGTAGCGGCCCAATACCCCGACCTACGAGTTGTGCGTCGTCGGTTCAGACCCAGGCAGGCGCTTTAATTAGTTTAATTGATTTAATCATCACTGCTTCCAAAACGGGGAAGGGAAACATCGTGAGAAAGCATGTCTTAGAACCAAAAAAATGGAAAACAATTGACAACCAGAAAACAATTGATTACGGCCCATTTCCTCTGCTAGAGAAGAGGCATGAGTCCCAGCAGTGGGAATGTTATTAGGCTGATTATGTTTATTATCAAATATTGCAGTAAGGTTCGATAAGCTAGTTAGCTACATAAGCGTTCGCTATTGTCCTTAGGTTCACGGGGCAGGTGATGCGCAACCTGCACGTGGTGTTCACGATGAACCCGTCGTCGGAGGGCCTGAAGGACCGCGCCGCCACGTCGCCCGCGCTCTTCAACAGATGCGTGCTCAACTGGTTCGGGGACTGGAGCGATGGCGCTCTATTCCAAGTGAGTTATGCTTCCAGATTCTTTGGCTGCTGTAAGCTAAAGTTCCTACATTCGGTTGACCTAGCCTAGCCTTAAAAACTGACATTTGAGAAAAAGCGTTTCTTGAATGGTGACCTCTTCTAGAAGCGGGGTTGGAAATTGGTACAAGCTGGTTAAGGGGATTTGAGGATTGTGTTCTAATGTCGTGTGATAGAAATACCTATATTTAACAACTGACTGCTTTAATTTGATTGATGATGATGACGATCAGCTTCATTAGTATAATGCGTAAGTTACCGGTTTATGAGATCTAAAGCGGTTTAACAAAAAAGATTTGTAGTATTTTTGAAAATATGCTCAAAATACGCTTATATTTTATTTTGAGTTAGTTTAATTGATTTAATTTCTTCTAGGTCGGCAAAGAGTTCACTCAGCGCATGGACCTGGACTCGGCCGAGTATTCGCCGCCGGACGGTTTCCCGTCAGCTTGCGGAGAGGTGGGCGAGCGGCCGTCGCACCGCGAGGCCGTAGTTAACGCCTGCGTCTACGTGCACCAGACCTTACATAGAGCTAATGCTAGTCTGGCGAAGAGGGCCAACCGTACTATGGCTATTACGCCCAGGTTACTTTATTTACCAGTCTTATCTGTCGAAGTATGATTTTTTTTTATGTGAGCTATCATCTCATTGAATCTGAAGGTGTGTCAGACTTTTAATGACTAAAACCACTTCTGTGTCCTTCAGTTGACCCTTTGCGTTCTAGGGTTTCCTTTTGTGATGTGATACTTTTATCGACTTTTACCAAAGTCAAGAATCCTTTATGATATTATATAAACAATCTGGATTCTATAAATTAGCAGAAAAAGCGTTAAAAAAGACAAAGATTTTCAAATAACGTTAAAATATTCTAAAGTCTAAACTTTCCAAATCTACATAAACTCAAGTTACCAACTTCTTTGGCCCTAGGGAGTTAGTAAGAAGAAAATAATTAATTGTGTCTGATAGGTAAAGCTTGATATTATGACAAAAAAGATTCAATGATCATCGTCCATTAATTACAGACACTACCTAGACTTTATCCAGCAAATGGTGAAGCTATACGCGGAAAAACGCGCCGACCTTGAAGAACAACAGCTTCACTTGAACGTCGGGCTCGGCAAGATCGCCGAGACCGTCGAACAGGTCGAGGAGATGCAGAAGAGTCTCGCTGTCAAATCACAGGTAACACACTCTTTTCAAATACGTTGTAGTGTTTACTCGACTACAGAGAAGCTCAAAACGAGCATACTGTTCAGAGGAACTAATCGAGGAGACTACAATTTCACGGGAAACAAATTTAAATAGTACTTGCAAAGTCCAGCGATAATGAGAGAGATTATTCAAAATGGAAAACGTTAAACACAATAAATAGAATTTAAAAACATTTATCTAATGTCTCTTAAAACATTTCACAGGAACTACAACAAAAGAACGAGGCCGCCAATGCTAAGCTTCGTCAGATGGTAAAAGACCAGCAAGAAGCTGAAAAGAAGAAGGTTGAAAGTCAAGAAATTCAGGTACGAAACTACTTCATAACCATTCTTTCAACCTTTCGGGACAGACTACATCGTATGGTCTGACTTACGCTGTATCCTACGTAAACGATTTAACGCTAATGTGATCACGAAGCGTATGTATGGAACAGACATTTGATACTCTACCTACGAGGGTGCGGTACTGCGACGAACGAAGCGAAGTGGACGAAATTAGTTCGTTTGATATACTCGCACTCTTTCACGTGGAATAAGACACCGCATCGAGTTGAATTTACGTAAACTGCATCGGATCACTTCGCGATCACGTTCGCGTTGTATCGCCTACGAGGACATCGAGTCACAGAATACTATGGGATGGAAATGTTTGAATTAACTGTCTATTTCAATAAGCACTGTTTTCACGATAAACAATTGTTGTAAATAGTGTTAAAGCAATATGATTTTTTGGTTTTGCTGGCAACATTTTTCACACTTAAACGATACGAAATGTTGCCAGTTTCACAATTTTTATGAAAGCAATATTTTTTTAAATAATTCTATTTTTTGTCCTATAAGGGGAGGGGAGGCTTTAACCATCAAAATAATCTTTATTTGTGGATAAAAAAATGATCAAAATATTTTACTCTGCGATTTAGGTCGCTCTAGAGAAACAAACGAAGGAGATAGAAGCGAAGCGCCGCGACGTAATGGCCGACCTCGCACAAGTGGAGCCCGCCGTCATTGAGGCGCAAAATGGTTTGACTCTTTACTGTACTCGCATGACTCTGTGGTATTCATCGATTTATGTACCGGTTTTAGTTGAAATTCTACTAAATTGTATTAAAAATGATGGCCAAAGTGAAGTGAATATTTTGATGCTTACATAAAATCTAAGAATATTGAGCAAGTGGAGCTACTCCAGTTTGTGGCAATCAGGGTCTACAAAGCGAAAGCGAGATAACACGAGACTCGTTTATTATCTGTCCTGCTCTCACCTTTTATGACCACAACTTCCACTACCGCCTTGAAATGAATGTGATTTTGTACTAAAACTGGTACGATATACCTTTCCTCATGTTATTTGTGTCTGTCCAGTTAATGAATACCACGACGTTACTTTGTTTAGTCACTGTTCAAGCAATTATTAGTGTAGTATAGTTTGTTGCTGTCAACATAACTGATTAACTTCCATGTCAGTAGTTTGATCTAACATTTGAATTTTGCAGTCACAAGAAAGATGCCTCGTTTATTTCTGTTGTTATTATTATATGTTTTTTATAAATATTTCATTTCAATAATGAATTGGTTTCTGAATGTGATAATTAATGTAACAGTGTAGCAATTGAAACTATTTAGAAACCAATCATGTTTACATAATAGCAGCGTTGTTATAGTCATTCACTCAGACTTTATTGAAACCTTAAAACTGTAAAATAGCTCATTGAATAAAAATAACTCCTATGTTTAAAAGTGAAATTATGAGGTCTGAAATAGTATGACAATAACAACATTTAGTATTAAACCCGAAGACGATTCCATAAAACAGCCGTGAGATCGATCAAGAAGCAACAACTAGTCGAAGTGAGGTCCATGGCCAACCCACCCTCCGTCGTCAAAATGGCGCTCGAGTCTATCTGCACGCTCCTCGGAGAGAAAGGGGACACCTGGAAGGGCATCCGATCAGTCGTCATGAAGGACAACTTCATATCAACCATCGTTAACTTCGAGACAGAAAACATCACGTTAGTTTTGTCAATTATTCACACTGTGAGATAGCATGTCGTAGTTTTTGGTTGTTGTATGCCAGTGATGGTCGCTTCCACTCTTTTAGATGTTGTTGTATACCCAAATAGCTGTGGACAGCTAAGGGTGACGAGTTAGTGTCTAGAAGTGTCTGTTATAAGAACTCGATGGCCCAATGTTATTGCACCCCTTTCTTTCAGTACTTTCTTTGATAACTTCGAGTAATATAAGTGTACTGTCGAGTGTAAAACGGCATACTATCTCAACAGATATTACAAAAAAAAAAACTTTTAATTTTGATATGAATGTAATGTTCTAGAGATCAACATCCTAGATAGCAATTAGTGTTCCTTAGTTTTAATATCCTAGTCGTATTTATTGGCAAAAACATTACCTACCTTGTTACCTATTTTGATTGTTATGTTATGCATTAAATTTTGATATATTTTTGTAAGTCTTGACACAAAACAGAACATTTCAATGTATTCAATTCTTTATACATTTTTCTTTATTGTTATGAATGAATTTTATAGATAAATATGTTGTTGTAAATAAGCTAAGCTCGCTTGCATTATGTGACTGTTGTTATTAATATAGAAGAAAACGTAACGCTGTGATCACTGTAATGTAAAATGGCATCTATGTAATGTAAGGCACACTAATATACAGTGAATACTCGTGACTAACCCCGCTAAGCATCGTCGTGAATCATTTAACATTTGTTTTAACATTACGAATCTTAACCGTTTCTTTTCAGAAAAAAACTTTTATTTATTTACGTTTTAGCGATCCGGGGCTGTAGGAAATTATTATCAATGTTTTTTGCATCAAATCTAACACAAATAGCCGGAAGTATTTATAACAATTTCCTCAGCTCTTGCGCTGGTAGCAGTACAATTTCAACGTTAAATAATAAAGCCAGCCGCATGTGTCACAGAAAGCAGCTAAATGCCTTTTTTGTTTCTCTCTTTTTTGTACTCTCTCGCTCTCGCTTCGTGCTGGTG
Source organism: Leucania comma (assembly GCA_958295575.1). Taxonomy (NCBI): domain Eukaryota; kingdom Metazoa; phylum Arthropoda; class Insecta; order Lepidoptera; family Noctuidae; genus Leucania; species Leucania comma. The sequence goes on along the minus strand of OY282476.1, from coordinate 10,229,199 downwards.
ACGGACGCGACGCGACGCACCAATGGCGCTGACGAACACCAACGAATATCTACGAACTTCGCGGAATACCTACGAATATCGCCGAACCGTTTATAATACAGCGGTGAAATCTATAAAGAAGCAGCATTTGGTGGAAGTGAGATCTATGGGCAATCCACCGGCGCTCGTGAAGGTCGCTCTGGAGTCCATCTGCCTTCTCCTCGGCGAGAATGCCACCGACTGGAAGGCGATCCGTGCCGTCATCATGCGAGAGAATTTCATCAACAGCATCGTGTCTAATTTCTCCACCGAGGACATAACGTGAGCACCGCCGCTTGTTTTCCACCCCTCCCACTTGCCCCCTCTGTTTTGTTTGGTGGTGGTATGTAAGGATTTTGATCTTTGGATCACGAAGTATTCTAATGCTAGTTTCACACGATTTTTTAAAATTCATATTATCGAAAAATGTCTTTCAATATGTGTAAAAATCGCGTGCAATTTGCATAGTAAGTTAGGCTAAATTTTGATGCTTGCTGCATGCTTTTCGCATGGTATGTTCAGTTACTCTGCAGTGTTATTGACGTTAAGATGCACGCGCATGTATCGGTAATTGGTACGTATGTGGTGGTTGGTTGACAATTTTAGACAATTAATAAAAACACCTAGACGATTTGAACAAATTAATACAAAAAGTAGACATTAATCACTGAAACGACCGTTCCATTCTCAATAACTTAATTAATTACACACGTAACAAGTAATACTAAAATGTATGATAAGATAGAAGACCAACACCAAAATGACACTTCAGGTTATACATTACACCATACTCGTACATTACCTCGACATTCAGGATGCATGAATGTATTTGCCAATAAATAATGTCCGTGTCCACCGCCGAGGAAGAGACTCACTGCCGACGGTGAAATTGCTTGTTTTATTTTTCTGTTTAATATTATGTTTATTTTGTTTTGTTTGCTATCTAATGTGACCTTCGAGCAGGGGAAGGCAATGTGTTTATCTCTAGAATCTTTGTTTGCTGTGCGGGTAAGTGACTTCTTGTTTTATATTTGAAGTGAGGTACAGGAGTGACAAGATGTGCATGTTGGACGCGGTTACTGTGTAAATTACGCTGTCGAGCAAATTCATGGATAAACATTACAAATCATGAAACTAAGTCACTCATTATTTTTAAAACGCCTTTATAAAAAGGTAAAAATGTATGAACTTAATAACTTTTTATATACCATGAAATTGACTGACGGTAAGCATACCGTGTCGTACATACAAGTCAAAATTTCTCTGGTACAAGGTCAAAAGTCATTCATTGAGATGGTCTGGTTCATTGACATTGCACGATGCACGTAATAAAGTTAAAGTACCTTTAATTGAAGAAACTATTCTTTGTATTAATTACTAATGTGTGTGTATACCAGTGATGACGTTCGCGAGAAAATGAGGACTCGATACCTGAGCAACCCTGATTACAACTTCGAGAAGGTGAACAGAGCCAGTATGGCTTGCGGACCTATGGTCAAATGGGCTATCGCTCAGGTAAGTTACATTTTAATTTATTATCTCTAAATTATGAACACTATAAAAAAATAAAAAATAAATAGACGATTTAGTTTCGTGAATGCGAATATCAATTTCATATGAGCAACGGCACGTCACGTCAGTAGGAACATTTGAACTACGAAAACTGCCCTTACTGCTACCACTTAAAAGTGCTGTCAATGTAAAACTGGTACCATGGACAGCAATTCAATGTTCAATTCAGTTTTGTAATTTTTTTTTTTTTTTTTAATAATTGTTCAGTGTGTTTTTCATTGTAATTTTTGTTTAAAATTGTTATAAAACCCATCTTATCTCCAACTTTTGTTTACTCATATGCACAGATCGAATACGCAGACATGTTAAAACGTGTAGAACCTCTGCGCAATGAGCTCCAGGCTTTAGAAAACCGCGCCCAAAGCAACGTGACTGCTGGCAACGAAGTGAGCGAGTTGATTGCTCAGCTCGAGAAATCGATCGCGTCTTACAAGGAGGAGTACGCGCAGCTCATCAGCCAGGCGCAGGCTATCAAGACGGATCTGGAGAATGTGCAGGCTAAAGTGAGTAATTGACTAAGGAAGAATTTAATCGAGGTCAAGAGCTATCAGTGTACTAACTAGTTTATGAATGCGATTTAGATGTGCTGTTCGCTTTCAGCTTCAAATGTTAAATTAGTCTTGCTAATGTAAAAGAGTAGCAGAATTTACCATGTTATTTCTTTAGAGTCGTTATCCACTATTTATTGATAAAAAAAAATAGAAGGTATCATAAACACAGTATATCCGTATTAAAATATTAATAAGTATGTAATTCAAGTATACACCGTGATATTCTGCTTCACCACAGGTGGACAGGTCCATAGCCTTATTGAAGAGCTTGGTGATCGAGCGAGAACGTTGGGAGTCGAGCTCGGAGACCTTCCGTTCTCAAATGAGCACCATCGTCGGAGATGTGCTGCTGTCAGCTGCCTTCATCGCATATGGAGGATACTTCGATCAGCACGTAAGTATTCAAACATAAGAGAGATTGAGAGTCAAGAATATAAGAGAGTAAATTTACAACTTATATTTTTTACTGGAATTAGGAACGTGAAATTTTGCGAGTATTTTAATGAGAGAGGATTCTTCAAAATTCATCCTTAAAGAGATCTAACGGGGCTCCAAAGTATATGTGAAGGAACTTAGTTTTACGCAAGCGATGCCGCTGGCAGAAGTTAGTTTTAAATAACTACAAGAAGTATTTAAAAATTATCACTGTACAAACATGACAACAGTGCTATTGACTGGATTCTTCGATTCAAATAAAGTCTACTCAATGATTTCCGTAGCAGGAATAAAAAAAGGCTTTCGGTCTATACAGACACTAAATCAAAATGAGTTTATACACACAACTATTCAGTCAAATGTTGAATAGTTACAGAACTTCTAAAAAGTTATAAATGTGTGAAAATGAAAATTTCTAAATTATATTTTCTTACCTAGTACCGTCAAAACCTATTTACAACGTGGACAGCTCACTTAGCGGCTGCAAATATCAAGTACCGAGCGGACATAGCTCGCACCGAGTACCTCAGCAACCCAGACGAGCGACTACGTTGGCAGGCCAACGCATTGCCGACGGACGAACTGTGTGTGGAGAACGCTATCATGCTTAGGGTAAGTTTTTTATTGTTTGGAGCCGTGTATACGACTGCTAAAACTATGTTAGGCCCATGTTCCAAGTCAGTTTAAAGAATAACGCGACTCAGTCGCTATAACAACGAAAAAATACCCTCTGTTAGTACATCCTGTATATATCTAGCTCTATCCCTGTCTCACACTAGAACAATCATGGCATTAGAACTTTTTTTAACTGGTAGCAGTACCATTCCTCCAAATCTTGCTTTGTGTAAGCAATTTCACCAAAACACGTTCTACTCGAACTTTAGTGTAGTGGTAAAATATATACAAACGTATTTAATTTTGATAATAACTGCACAAAAGCATTTAAGTTTGTTCTAGTTCCTGAAAATCGTTTTCTACATTAAATTGTTTTCCTTAGCGCTTCAACCGTTATCCACTGATCATCGATCCGTCAGGCCAAGCGACAGAGTTCATTATGCGTGAGTTCAAAGAACGTAAGATCACCAAGACTTCCTTCCTCGACGACTCATTCAGGAAGAACTTGGAGTCTGCTCTGCGTTTCGGAAACCCGCTGCTTGTGCAAGTGAGTATTATTATTATAATTAAAGTATGAGTTTTTGTCTTCTTGCATTTTAAGGGCATAAAGAGAATTTTTTGTGTTTTACTTTAACTGTGTATTTACTTGGACAAAATAACGTGCAATATTGTACAGTTTGATGCTTGTCATGTAGATCGCCTTTTGTATAGATAAATTGGCCTGTTCAGTAATATCAAGGCGCTGGACGTTTAAGGTAGGTAACAAACTGAAAGAAAGTCAAATATAATGGTACGGTCATATTTTTAGACGATATGACGACCATCTAGTCAAAAAGACCGCCCACAACAAAGAGGACGACCACCCGCCACCTGGTGGTCAAATACGCAGAATGGAGATCCAGCAAGCGAGTCTTAGTACACATACAAGCCAGAACAGAGCTCTCTGGCGCAGACGTACAAGGAGATCTGAAACATATATCTGCTAAACTCGGAAGACGGTTAGACAATGAAGAAGAAGAGTAATATCAAGGCGGTGACTACGGCAATCTGGCCACGTTACGCGCTCATGCGCTGCCAAACATGGCGAGTCGAGTGATCGACAATTGTTTCTGAAACATTACCTGTATATTGATTTTTTTTTTTTTCAGGATGTAGAAAATTACGACCCGATTCTGAACCCGGTGCTGAACAGGGAATTGCGTCGTACAGGTGGACGAGTGCTCATCACTCTCGGGGACCAGGATATTGATCTTAGTCCTTCGTTCGTCATATTCCTTAGCACCAGGTAAGTGCCTAACTTATCTATTGCGTGTGAATGACAGCCAAAAAAAAACTGAACTAGTAAATCGAATATGAACTGCATGGAGTGTGAATAAAGTTGATTCAGAATGCCCTTAAAAAATTTCTTCAGTGAAACAAAATATTAAATGTACTTAATTAGGCATCGCCGATACAGCCCAAAAAATCGCCAAACTAAAGTGGCAGTGGGCAGGGCACATTGCTTGTAGAACGGATGGTCGTTGAGGCCGAAAGGTTCTAAAGTGGCGACCGCGCACCGGAAAACGCTGTGTTGGTAAACCTCCCACAAGATGGACCGATGACCTGGTGAGAGTCGCGGGAATGCGAGACGCACAGTACCATTCGTTCGTGACACTTAAGGGAGGCCTAAGCCCAACAGTGGACGTACTTCAGCTGGAGTAATGATGATGAGGCATCAGCAAAAAAAAATTGGATAATCGCGATCGAGCCACCACACATTTTCTCGACTTTGGAAAAAGCCTACTCAAGTAGTAAACTTCAAAAGAATATTCACAACTCTTCACTTCTGTCCCTAGGGATCCTACAGTCGAGTTCCCTCCGGACATGTGTTCTCGAGTGACGTTCGTCAACTTCACCGTAACGCGCTCCTCGCTACAGTCGCAGTGCTTGCATAGAGTGCTCAAGGCTGAACGACCTGATATCGATACCAAGAGGTCTGACCTGCTTAAGTTGCAAGGTAAGTTAAATTGTACCTAAGTATATGAGGTTAATAATCTAAAAGTAGATGTAATCATCAAATAACTAATTGACTTCATGATTATTGTCAAATCAATTTGGATTCATTATACGTAAGTCGAACCTCTTTTTAATGAGTAATCCACCCGGTGTCTGAATTGAGAATTTTGAGCTAGAACATGTTAAACCCTACCTTGAAGCAAAAAGGCAGAACGTTACAATTACATTAAAGTTAATTTGGCCTTAGAGTATAACTTTGGCTTGAGCTTACTAACCAATAGGAACATGGGGCACTGTGTTTCCTATTGGTTAACAAGCGGGATCGAATACTTGCTCATTACTTTCTCTTTTCCCTCTTAGCTACAAAGGTTGTATGTAAGAGATAAGATCACCTATTTTAAACACTTTGTTTTCAAATACTTTGATTGTTATTTATAGACTGCACTGTTCAGTATGTTATATCTAGGTTTTGACTTTGGAGTTGAGCTGTAATTCACTTGCAAATATTTCTGCTTAGCTGAGTTTCAGTAAACTGCAACAACACTTTAGCAAAAGAATGTATTAACTATGCTCTCTGAACATGAATATTTTTTATCTAGGCGAGTTCCACCTACGTCTCCGTCAGCTAGAGAAGTCGTTGCTCCAAGCTCTAAACGACGCTAAGGGCAAGATCCTGGACGATGACTCGGTGATCGCCACGCTTGAGACCCTGAAGAAGGAAGCCGATGACATCGGACAGAAGGTTGAAGAAACTGATAAAGTTATTGCAGAGATTGAGACTGTTAGCCAACAGTACTTACCGCTTTCTCAAGTAAGTAAAACGAATTAACGTAATTCTTACTATTACTTCACTTAATTTTCATTTGTATTGACATAAAATTGCAAAAACGTACCTTAAGCAGTAGAGTTTTTTTAAGAATATTCGTAAGCTTACTTTAACCGATAATAGTGTATTGTTGTGTTTTGGTTTGAGAGTATGGTTGTTGAATGAAGATGTCTCTTTGTAAACGCACATGACAAGTCTCAATTTTGTTTCTGGGATGACTAAGTACAGTTCGTTCGACAGTTCTTGGCGCGCGTGAAGTTAGGCTCTGCGAAATTTAGCGCTTGTGCACTCGTAAAAATATAAATGGTTTGAAAAAATTAATGCCAATAGCAGTTGTTATTGCTGTTAACAACTGTTATTGGCATTTATTTTTATAAATCATTTATTTAACGCGCTTATTTTGAGCGCTAAAGTTCGCAGAGCCTAACTACAGGCGCATCAAGAAACGTGGAACGTACTGTAACTACATTGGCTTTTTAAAAATTGGCGCCAAGGATGGCTCATCACTAGGAATATCTGATTTTTTGCCATCTATTCATATATAGAATCGATACTGTACTAAAATTGGACTGTATATTCGAAGCTACAATATTCTTCTACACAAAACTAACTCAAATTTTGCTACCCAGGCCTGCAGCAGCATCTACTTCACAATGGAATCTCTCCACCAAGTGCACTTCCTGTACCAGTACTCTTTGAAGATGTTCCTGGACATATTCAGCTCTGTGCTAGTATGTCCTATGCTCAGCGGTATCACCGACTACACGGCTAGGCTCAAGATTATTACTGAAGAACTTTTTGCGGTAAGGACTAGTAACTAAAAATGCTAAAAAAAAAAAATCAAAATTGTCATGTTTAATTAGATAATAGGACTTACAGATTTATTTGGATTGTGTTATAAATATTTGGGTATTGCAACAATCTTCAGCTGATTTTATCTGTGTTCTGCACTCAAATTCGTTGGTTATCAATCATAACTCATAAATCCAAATCATTTTACTCCCATTCTATAAAGAACTGTTTCGGCGTTACATTTGGAGTTTTTAAACATTGACTGTTTCCGTATTACAATAGGTGGTATATGAGCGCGTAGCCCGCGGCATGCTGCACACAGACCGCCTGACCTTCGCGCTTCTCCTCTGCCGCATCCATCTGAAGGGCACAGGTGCTGAAGACACGCTGGAGAGATCCTTCGGCGTGTTCCTCGGCGGCAAGGAGGGCTTTGTGTCCACTACCTCGCCGCTTGAGCCTCTGACGCACCAGCAACATGATGCCGCCGCTAGACTTAGCTCCAGGTAATGAACGTATTTCTATATTTTATTTCAAGTTATGGAACTTCGGATCCGTGCGACCGTTCGAAGCCGCGGTGGACATTTAATTTCATAAATAATGGCATAAATGGGCCTTTGAAATAAAAAAAATAATTTATTTAATATATCACATACAGCTTGTTTTAATTAATTTCAACATCGACCTCCCTTGTTGAAAGACCCTTTAGAATCACATAACGATGAAAGTATGTGAGTTGTGTGTGTATATTTTTTACTTGTTCAGCGCTCGAGCGACTGAACGGGTTCGGACAAAATCTGCTGGTCAGTACAGTTATGTTCACTTAACTGGTCAAAATTTACTGAACTTGGCTGATTTTTTTCGCGATTTCAGGTTTGGTCTCATAGTAAAAGTGGTTTGTTATTATGATTACAATCACGTATTTATGTATCGGTCACTAATTGCCAGTCACCCTATATCCATTTTTCAGATTTATGTAAATCAAAATGAATTACTGTTCTGAAAGTCTTTTTTCTAAAATTCATTATACCATCTTAACCCGAACGTGCATGTGATAATGATTATTTACTTATCACGTTGTTTTGTCCCCAGACTGGCGCACTTCCGGCGGCTGCTGGACAAGGTGGGCGAGCTGCCCGAGCTGCCGGCGTGGCTGTCGCAGGCGGCGCCCGAGCAGTGCGTGCCCACGCTGTGGGACGGCGACGCCGCCGCGCCGCCCGCGCCGCACACGCTGGCCATGTACCGACTCCTACTTATACAGGTACCGGGCTATTTTTTAATAGCTCACTAATGTACTGTCATATTATGATGCCATGATTTGGTAAGTCGTTTCTGGAAGGTACTAGCTCAACCGGCAAATGTTATTCTGCCATATAAATCATCAAATAAATCGAATCAAAGTATAAACCTATTAATTGATATTACTTATTCAAAAATTAGGAAAAAAAGTCCCCTAGTCCCTTTTTCTAAGCTTTCCAGCCTTCTCTAAATGCAACATTTAAACATTTTTACTTTAAGAAACATTTGACTTCCTAGCCCATTTAACAAACCCCTTTCCGCAGGCGTTCCGCCCGGACCGAGTGATCGCAGCAGCAAGTCAGCTGGTGACGGCGGTGCTGGGCGCCGGCTACATGGCGAAGGCCGAAACGGAGCTGGACCTGGCGTCCATCACCGAGAACCAGCTCAACGCCACCACGCCCGCGCTTCTGTGCTCCGTGCCCGGATACGATGCTAGCGGTAACTGGAAATACATATAGGACTAGCTTCTGCCAGCGTCAAACTAGAACATTATTCCAAGTGAACATACTCCCGGAATCAAAAGTCTCCTAAGTGCTATCCCAGGCTATGGTCTACCTGTCTACCAAATGTCTTCCAAATCCCTTCAGGAGTTTCAGCATGACGGAGTTACATGCACACTCACAAACTTTCGCTTTTATAATATTAAGAAATATTTAAGAAAATATTAAGTCTTGAATGTTCCTCTGTAAGAACCAAAACTTAAGTTTGTGTACTATGAGAAATCAAGTATAGCAATTACCTAGGTCTGCGAGATTGTACGAAAAAGTTTCAACTGGCGGTACACACTCGGCTTTGGGCCCTTAAAAGTCTGACTCACCCTCTTGCTCCACAACAGACCAGGGGAGTTGTTTGACGATAGCTCAAAAAAATGATTTGTGCTTTTTTCTAGTTTACTTTATAAAAAATTCTTATTGGGAGTTCCAAAAAAAAAATTAAAACCAAAAAAAAAGAAAAAGTTAGTTCCATTATCTGTTTTCGTTTTGTTTGATTTAATTCTAGTATGTTCGTCATTACTTACCAGGTCGCGTGGATGATATGGCAACTGAGTTGAACAAACCACTATCAAGCATAGCTATTGGTTCCGCTGAAGGCTTCAACCAAGCTGAGCGAGCCATCAACACTGCGTGCAAGACAGGACGGTAAGAACTTCGAAATAACTAATTTATTTTATTTAGGGAATAAAGCAGTGTCATATGTAACAGGCGTTATATTGTATCCCGAACACATCGAAGGATTTTAGAACCCAAAATTAACTAATTTGGTATTTTTGTGGTGAAAGAAAAATACTTGAATAGTTGTCAAAGTTTTCTCGGAAAAGCGTAAAGGTTTTTTCAAGGCTTCCCATGTCAAGTACAGCTGGTTACTGTATAAGAGGGAAGCGCCAGGGTAGGCAGTGAAATCCAATTTTTCTTAAGGTTTAGGTATTTTCCAGGTCAGTTTCAAGTTTGTTTATTAAACTATAATTAGCTACTGTAACACATATTGAATAGGGAATTATAAACATTAACAACCCTCTCAGTTCGTGTATCCCTATTGAATGGCTAAAAAGACAATGATGCTATCACCTAAAAGATTTTCTACTGCTCCTTACATGTTGCTCCCTTGGTACTTTATAACCTACAAGTCAATAACATCGTAACTACATCAGAAGCTTCCGTTCCAGCTGGGTAATGCTGAAGAACGTGCACCTAGCGCCCGTCTGGTTAGTCCAGTTAGAGAAGAAGCTGCACTCCCTGCAGCCACACCCGAACTTCCGCCTATTCCTGACCACGGAGATCAGCCCCAAACTGCCCGTCAACTTGCTGAGGGCCGGCCGAGTGCTGGTGTTCGAGCCACCGCCTGGTATCAGAGCTAACTTACTCAGGACTTTTGCGACGGTAAGTAACTATTGAGAGCAAATATTTAGTATAATCTAAAAATTTTATTATTATTAATTGAAATTGAATGTATTTTTTTTACTTTTATTATGAATTTTATTATTATTAATTGAAATTAATTGTATTTTTCGACGTTTATTATGAATTTTACTTAATTTTTTTTTGTATTGAGCATTTATGAACTATTTTCATTAATTTGTGTATAAAAAAAATTATTCTTAATATTTGCATACCTGTAACTTAGGTTAAATATGTCTCGGTCTATAACTGTTACTGTAACAACTCCTGTACCATATTTATAGCAAATAAATGATTGATTGATTGATTGATCTAAGTTCGTATTGACCTTTCTGTCAGTCTCAATCTTCATAAGGTTACAACAAATTGCTAAGCTGCGGGATTATGAAGTGAAACTGCAGAAGCATGGGTGAATTTCAGTCAATGTGGAAAAGGGACAGAGAGGCCTTCGCCCAGCTGTGGGAAATAATGAGCTAAATAGATTAAATAGACTAGTGTGGCGCTTCCTCCCGCTCCACTCAGAACGCAAAGAGTTATTTGATGATTTCATGAACACAAAAAGAAAGTAAGAAATACGACTGAATGTTACTCTATACCTTTCAAACTGAAAACCTTGTTTCTATTGTTATCTCCATGACTAGCAATGTCAGTCACATCACCTAACCTTACCACAAAAGCTATAAAATTATGAAATATAAAACTGGAAAACAATATGTCACAGGTCCCCGCAGCGCGCATGATGAAGCAACCGTCGGAACGCGCAAGACTATACTTCCTTCTGGCGTGGTTCCACGGTATCGTCCAGGAGCGTCTCCGCTACGTACCGCTCGGATGGGCGAAGTACTACGAGTTCAATGAGTCGGATCTGAGGGTGGCTTGCGATACTCTTGATACTTGGATTGACGCTACCGCTATGGTAAGTACTTACATATTCAATAAATACTTTGAAATATGTTTAGGTAGATATGATACTTATTTTTTCTGTTTTCTCCCACTAATTCAAGTTACAACTTGAATTAGTGGGAGATCTTCTAGCCAAGACCGACTACTGTGTAACCAAATGTAAGAATATCATAACATGTTTATGAGTAAATTGTCTCTTTTCCAGGGCCGCACAAACCTTCCGCCGGAGAAGGTACCATGGGAAGCACTGGTGACCCTGCTTTCGCAATGTATCTACGGAGGCAAGATCGACAATTCATTCGACCAGCGGCTACTGCACTCATTCTTGTGCAAACTCTTCACTCCTAAGTCGTTTGAAGCTGACTTCGCCCTTGTTGCTAATGTTGATGGGGTACGTCTTACTTGATGTTGTTTATAATTATTTAAAAAAGTAACCTGTATCCTTCCTTGGAATTCAAGCTTACTCCGTACCGAATTTCATAAAAATCGATTTACTAGTTTTAATTTAACCATGAAAGCGTAACAGAAAGACAGTTACCATCACATTTATAATATTAATGTGGATTTTAATCAAAATTCAAGTGTCAATTTCTCCGTCTTGTAATGCCTTCAAGTAAACCACAAAAACTGAGCGATGTTTTTTTGAGTTTGTTGGTTCGTTGGACTTTCGTCTAAAATAAACTTTAAAAAAACCTAGGCATTAACATTTTTATTTGCACAGGCAAGCGGTAATCAACGTCATATCACGATGCCGGACGGCAACCGTCGCGACCACTTCCTGAAATGGATCGAGGATCTGTCCGACAGGCAGACGCCATCCTGGCTCGGTCTACCCAACAACGCTGAGAAGGTAAACTATAAATGTTAATGAGGACTTGTGATTGATCAATGGACTAAAACTTCTAGTGCTTTCGTGTCAAATTGATTAGTTAGCGATGGACATCTCCTTTGTCACCGCATGCGCGGGCTTCTGGACGACGAGCAATGGTTAGCTCACCGTGCGGCAGTTTCCGATGACGCCACGCGCGCCTCGAAGAGATTTCGACAAACCGCAGGGGCCCAGCAGGGCCGATGCCTCTTCTGAAAGTGACTCGCGGTCCTGGTATGCAAAGGGCAACCGAAGGACACAGATGTATGATTTAATCAATAAAGTGCTCTACCCTAAAGCGAGAAAAGACTACTAGAACTACAGAAATGTCAGAGATTGCGCTATTTGGCCTTGTTCGTGCTACTAAATTGCATTGTTTTGTACAGGTATTGCTTACCAACCAAGGCAGTGACTTGGTGTCTAAACTCCTGAAGATGCAGCAACTGGAAGATGAAGAGGAATTAGCGTACAACGCAGCCGCTGTAGATCATGATGTGGTTGCAGGTATTACACATATAAACCTTGTGCCAACCTATTTTTTCCTACTTCTGGGTAAAGATTTCCGTCTTTACTTGGCTTTCTCCTGCCAATGTATCCGAAAACTAGTTAAAATCGTCAGAAAAATATTTTTACAGATAAACCTGTCATAATATTTTCTTCGAGTCTTAAAAAGTTCGCCTGTGTCGTTCTCCTTGTAAATCATGTCTGTGTTGCTGTCTTTTTTTTATTTATTTAATCTTCATGCAACACAACGTACAAAGGCGGACTTAGGCCCGTATTACAGAACTACAATCAAGACTCAAGCATTACTTAAAACTAGTCTCAGTTGGAGTTTTAATTTTAGAACTTGACTTGAGCAGAGAAACTACAATCATTAATCACCTGAGCAATGTCACTTTAAAATGACATTTTTTACGTATTTTAGAACAGTGCTTGAGGCTTGACTGAGCTCCACTCAATGTGTCCTTATTTTAAAATCACAATCAGCTCAGAATCACTGCTTGAGGCGAGATTTGATCTTTGTTTTCGCAAGTGTAGTCGAGACCACGCTTTTGCATAGATTCTCATGATTTTTTTTTATTTTGTGGATTTGGAGTGAATCGAGTACCTACCTAATTAAAATGGATATATATTTGCAGAAGTAGATAATACAAATCAAACGTTTAACTTAAATGTTCCTCTGAGATATTTACGAAATACGCAGGACCCTTATAATTTTGAAAATTTTAAGAAGTACCTACAGGTTTTCAAAAGATGTCGTGAAAACTTGAGATCGTCCGCCTTGTCATCCGGTTTTGATCCAGTTTAATCGTGCGAAAAAAAAAAGATTTGCAATAGAAAACCAACTATTATTCAGGGTTACCACAATGATAGCTTACTCACGTAATCAGAGATCAAAATCTCTACTCAAGCGTAGTTTAGTTTGATTTGAGTTTGAGGATAGTTCTAAAATAAACTGAACGCTTAAGTCGAGATTCTTCGCTCAAGCAGTAATCGGTTGAACGCAGTTTAAGTAATACTTGAGTAAGGTTCTGTAATACGGGCCTTAATGCCTTAGGCATTCTCTACCAGTCAACCTAGGGTGGTGAAGTTTTTTCGTCGAAGTCTCATATTGACATCCATTTACTACAACTGCAGTTTACCTTTTTCATATGTTTATTATAACACAATATTTTATACTAACAAATAAATAACACTATAATCATTCTATTCACGTTGAGGAAATAGTGACTCATCAGTGAACTGCAAAGTAAAGGGGTATTTATACTGGGTAAAAAAAAAAACATTAATCTAAATGCAAAGTATTTTCAACACAGTATTTTTAAAATCATAATCGTCAGAATTTTCACGTTTAATTTTAAGAAAGGCGCGGTATTCATTTTTGAAAATGACAAAAGACGCGTCCGTACTTTCCTTCAACTTTCAACTGTTCAATGAACATGGCTTTCTAATTTATTATGATGTAATTGGTTAAGAGGCGCGACTAAGTTTAATGACAACGATGAGTCACTATTTTCTTAACGTAAGTACACTATAAAAATAAATCTTTTCCTGAAAACAACAACAAAATTGGTTATTAAACGACGCAGGAATTAGTATTTCAAATATTGGTTTGATATGAAAGAGTGGAAGTGTTGTGTAAAGTGCGTTTCACGAAAGAATTCCCTTCACCGTAATGTTGGTAGCACGGCAAACCAGTGTTGTTACATTTTTAGTAATGAAATTACTCAATATTAGGGAGTTGGACCTATATTTCGTTACTTTTACAAATTGCGTTTTAATTTATTTTTTCTTTTTGAAACTGTAAAGACTGTTATTGGATAAAATATACTACTACATAGGAATCCGGAACAATTCACAGCTTTACTGGGATGCAAGAAAGGAGTCTACTCACAGGATGAAACCTCCGATTAAAAATCAGTAAAAATGCCAAAAAATCGTAGCACTACGATTTAAAACATACATCTGGCAGCCTTGAGAAGCACCTTCGTTCTTTGACGTTTAGGCAGGCAGGGGAGCCAACATTACAACGAAGGGAATTCTTTAGTGAATCGCACAATACATACCCCTTTAAACACACGTAACCTAAAGGTAGTGACGTCACATTTCAGTGTGTGCATCCTTATTCTGTAACTTGGCAGTTTTCCCTTCCACCAGATGTGAAAGGTTTCTAACTTAATTAATATAAATAATAAAATTATTCTTAATTAAATTAGAAACCTTGAATTTGTAAAATCGCGGTATTTAGGATTATGGGTAAAGTTACTTTTCGATAAAAATAATAAAAGAAATAAGTCAACTACCCAATTAATTAGCTTGCAGAGGTTTAATTGAAATAGACAAACAACAAAAATAGTATTCTAATAAAACTTACTAACAAATTCTCAAGTAAAACTTGTTACATAACTTTAAAGTTCCAGATTCGATGGTCGACGGAAGACCAGCTTGGATGAAGACATTACATTCAACAGCCTCCACCTGGCTTCAACTATTGCCGCAAGAGCTACCGGTAAGTTGAAATCTGCATTATGTTACTGTTATTTCTCTTGGCTTACAAAACAAAATACAACGGAATTGAGAACCTATTGCATTGTTTTTTTTTTTTTTGGAGTCGGTTAAAAACTAAGAAGACTTGAATTTAAAAACAAAAGACCACCCTTTTGAAATAGAAAAGTAAATTATGTCAAAGGATTATTGTAACTATGTAATATCCTGACTAGAACTACAAGCTTTTGCTGTTTACATAAAACATCTTGTTTGATTACTAAGAATTTGGAACTGCTTGGATAGGGGCAGAAAAATGATGGTCGCATTCGATTTGTTTTATTGCAGACGTTGCGCCGTACGGTGGAGAACATCAAAGACCCGCTGTACCGGTTCTTCGAGCGCGAGGTGGCGGCCGGCGCGTCGCTGCTGCAGCAGGTGCTGCACGATCTGCGCAACGTGCTCTCTATCTGTCAGGTACACTTCTCAACATCTTGCTTTTTATTCTAACCGGAAATGGATCTAATGAAAATCTGGAAATGGATCTTGGGATTGAAAAAGCAGGCCTCAATTCTTATGATTTATCTGTGGAAGATTTTAACACTTACTCTAAAGCATGTTAAACGGCGCGGTTGGTTGGCACAGTTGTTCATCGGTTGGCTTCAGCGTTCCGTGACGCGCGTTCGATTTCTGCACGAAACAAATATCAAAAAAGTCTCAGGAAGGTTTTTATAAAGAAAAAATAGAAATATTGCACAGAAAACCGTATATGATATTGAAACTTCCTATAATGTATTCGCTTTTATACATACATACATACTCTTGAAAAACATAACCCTCTTTCTGGCGCAGTCGGGTAAATATTTAGTAAATGAATCGTTCGTTCAAATAAAAATTGTTTTTCTTTGTGGCCTATGGCCGCCATTTTAAGATGTGCGTGGTTATTGGCGTGATTTTTTAGAATGAAGTTCAGTGGCTGTATAAATTAAATTAAATACTACAAAAACATTAGAAAATGTTACATTTGTATTCTATTGTCAGTACGAAATAAAAACTAACTACGAAGTAAAAGCTTTTCACGCAAGAAAACATTTTAAACGTAAGACTAGGCAATATGATCAAAATACCTAAGCCTTTCGCTCATAAGAAAACAGATATAATTTTTTACCGCCATGTTACATAAAAAAATTAGTACTAGTTTTACTGTTGTAGTAATTGTTCTTTTTTCTTCACAAGTGTATTGAAAAACGTCGTATGATACACGTGAGTAATTAATGATTACCGTTCTTGGCTCTCTTCAGACTCTCGCCACGGCTCAGTACCTCTAGCACGAATATTTGTGGGTTTCGTATCGTAAACGTATCGAGTTGCCGATACGATAACGGAATACAACCAAAGTCGGAAGCACAAAGCTCTTTCGTAATAGTATCGAGACCTCGATACGATTACGTTAGTGACGTCATACTAATGTAAGTAAGGATGTACAAAATTGAATGAATGATCTCAAAATTGATTGAACGTTTCGTTCAAAAACTCCTACATATTTTAATTCTTAGTGATTTCAGGGTCTTTAAAACTTTAAAACTGTTCAAATTTTGATGTAATACGAAGAAACTGCAGTAAAAGTTAATATTTAGCTAAGATAAATGGTCTAATTATTAAATTTATTATTAAAACTTTTGTGTTTAGTGAGATTGTGTTCCTAAACGAACGACGCGTAACACTTGACATTTTTTGACACGAAGCTCATTCAAGGTCAACTTTGTTTTGAAGTAAGTTTGTTGATACGTAAACAAAGGATTAAATTGAAATAAACTTGATGAGGTGCTTAATTTTTGATAATTATTTAGGTCTATAATTAGAAGGCAACATATTATTAGAATATATATAATTGGAATACATAGTCCTTTAAATACCTTACTTTACGTTCAATGCATCCTTTTACTTAAAACATAAATACGAAAATGCTTCCTTACTTAGACGAAATCTATTTCTAAATTCTGTAATACTTTTTTTTATTTTTTGTAGGTTAATATTTTTTTTATTTTTTATTTTTGGTAGGTAAAATCATCCAATGACTAAATAAACTAACTTGTTTTTTATTCATAAAAATATAGTGTTCTAAAATAAATCACCCGCCTTGTTTCTCTTCGTACATTTCTACTTTCAAAAATCAATCGCGCCGCAAGATAAATAGTACAATGTACTATGTCGAGGGGTGCTTCTTGTTAATCTAAGCATTTTCTAACAAAATTTGTTAACACAATCACTTAAATTATTATTTTATGCTTCCAATAAACTCCGACGAAAGTTTTCTCACTGCCAAATTTATAGTGAATAAACTTTCGAGAAACTCGCAAACCAGCCTTCGACAATGACGATACTATACGTCATTTTAAACCTTCGTGCTAGCTATCTTCATACAAACGGCTCAAGGTTACGTACGTTACGAATTCGATACGAATACGAAACCTATAGGACTAAGTTCGTGCTCACAAAATTAGTTCAAATTACGCACACTAGAGGCGCTGTTCATGTTTCCATACAAAATGCTCACGTTAACGATACGAATACTTTTTCGCAAGTTGTTCGTGCTAGGGGTACAGTACCTCTAGCACGAATATTTGTAGGTTTCGTATCGTAAACGTATCGAGTTGCCGATACGATAACGGAATACAACCAAAGTCGGAAGCACAAAGCTCTTTCGTAATAGTATCGAGACCTCGATACGATTACGTTAGTGACGTCATACTAATGTAAGTAAGGATGTACAAAATTGAATGAATGATCTCAAAATTGATTGAACGTTTCGTTCAAAAACTCCTACATATTTTAATTCTTAGTGATTTCAGGGCCTTTAAAACTTTAAAACTATTCAAATTTTGATGTAATACGAAGAAACTGCAGTAAAAGTTAATATTTAGTTAAGATAAATGGTTTCATTATTAAATTTATTATTAAAACTTTTGTGTTTAGTGAGATTGTGTTCCTAAACGAACGACGCGTAACACTTGACATTTTTTGACGCGAAGCTCATTCAAGGTCAACTTTGTTTTGAAGTAAGTTTGTTGATACTTAAACAAAGGATTAAATTGAAATAAACTTGATGAGGTGCTTAATTTTTGATAATTATTTAGGTATATAATTAGAAGGCAACATATTATTAGAATATATATAATTGGAATACATAGTCCTTTAAATACCTTACTTTACGTTCAATGCATCCTTTTACTTAAAACATAAATACGAAAATGCTTCCTTACTTAGACGAAATCTATTTCTACGAGTAAATTCTGTAATACTTTTTTTTTATTTTTTGTAGGTTAATATTTTTTATTTTTTTATTTTTGGTAGGTAAAATCATCCAATGGCTAAATAAACTAACTTGTTTTTATTAATAAAAATATAGTGTTCTAAAATAAATCACCCGCCTTGTTTCTCTTCGTACATTTCTACTTTCAAAAATCAATCGCGCCGCAAGATAAATAGTACAATGCACTATGTCGAGGGGTGCTTCTTGTTAATCTAAGCATTTTCTAACAAAATTTGTTAACACAATCACTTAAATTATTATTTTATGCTTCCAATAAACTCCGACGAAAGTTTTCTCACTGCCAAATTTATAGTGAATAAACTTTCGAGAAACTCGCTAACCAGCCTTCGACAATGACGATACTATACGTCATTTTAAACCTTCGTGCTAGCTATCTTCATACAAATGGCTCAAGGTTACGCACGTTACGAATTCGATACGAATACGAAACCTATAGGACTAAGTTCGTGCTCACAAAATTAGTTCAAATTACGCACACTAGAGGCGCTGTTCATGTTTCCATACAAAATGCTCACGTTAACGATACGAATACTTTTTCGCAAGTTGTTCGTGCTAGGGGTACAGGTCTTAATACCGCATCGACAATAATTACCTACATTACTCACTTGTATCATAATGTACTATTATGGTGTTGTATTTTTTTTATGACCGTAATGAAAAAAAAAACTATCATAGTTTTTTTTTTTTTTCATAGTGAGTTTTAAAATAACCCCAGTTTTATTATCTGACGCTTCTGTTGGGATTACCTAAGAATTGGATGCCAAATCTCAAAGTAAAGACCGTATTAAGGATTTCTATATATCCTTTTCTTTATATATATTGGAAGGTATGTTTCAGTAATATTATGTGAGACGTGTGCTAACCTAACCTAACCTAAACAAGGCTAGTGGGATACAGGAACTGTAATCATAGTAGTTCTACCAAATATAATATTTGGTAGAACTACTGTGATTACATATTATTGATCGATATTATTATGGACTTCTTATTTGTAGGACTTCTTTGGTTCCAGATCAAAAATGATATGCTTTATTAAGCTTTATGAAAATATTCACCAAAGCCACTTGGACAGCTACTAATGTGCTACGTTAATCAATCTTTGAATATGATGATAATTTTATTTATTTATGGGTTTAACCTTGACCTCGACCTCTTCTGATGGACGGCGATCGATAGTTTTAACTTAACTTTTGTAACAGGGCGAGATGAAACAAACCAACGAGACGCGAGCCATGGTGGGTTCTCTAGTGCGCGGTATGCTACCATCCAACTGGCGGCGCTACGCGGTGGCGCGCGGCTGCACGGTGCAGCAGTGGGTGGGAGACTTCGCGCACCGCGTCACGCAGCTCGCCGCCGTGTCCGAGGCCGTCGCCGCCATGGGCGCCAAGAGGCTGCAGGTGACTCTCATAGCTTTGTTGGTGACGCTCATTTACAGACAGGTTGATTAATAAACCACTGCATAATATGCGTTCCTGATCAAGCAGCAATAGAAAACAAAGTAAAAAAAAAATGGAGTTTTAAAATTTTACACTCGATTTTCAGGCCCACGTTCTTCGACTACTACGGTTTAAATTGCTCAAATAGTAAAGATGATAATTATCCTATTAACTCTGTTGGCTATAGTTGAAAGACCAACCAATCTACAATATTTTTTTTTACATTATCTTGTATTGTAATTTTGTTTTTACAGAGTATCCCAGTGTGGCTCGGCGGTCTTTTGAATCCCGAGGCGTACATTACCGCTACCCGCCAGTGCGTCGCTCAAGCCAACTCTTGGTCACTTGAAGAACTTCATCTGCAAGTAAGTTCTCCACCAATTCTTTTAATTTGTATGCAACATAATTATTCTCTCATTCAGGTAGTATAGACGTCAGCTCAATATTTACTCTCGTTTGAAGCCGTGTTATCTTTTCACATTATTCTTTAATCTTCCCCTTAGCTAACATGCATTTTTTTCGTCTTTCTAGGTGACGATCCCCGACCCGGGCACTCCAACAGAGAACGCTCAGACAGAGTGGTCGTTCTCGGTGACTGGGCTCAAGTTGCAGGGCGCTACTGTGAAGGGCAACCGACTTCTACTGACCAATACTATCATGGTGGACCTGCCTCTTACTGTGCTTACTTGGATACGGTAAATATTGTTTATTTTTTACGTTAAGCCCTAGTTGATAAAAGCCTGAAGTATTGTAATATCTCTGGGCGCGAAATAAGACTCATTTACAAGTTGAAAGTTCCTAACGTAGCTGCAGTTTAATCAATTACTTCTATCATCTAACCATAGACTGCTGTATACTATGCAACTGTTATTAATGCATCAGTCAACTTGTGGTATGCTACCTAAAACTAAATCGTATCATGTAAATTAAGAACCTGGCTTTGTAAATTATCTTCACAAATGCAAAATCGAAGATCGAACTTTACAAGAGAACGGCGACCTCATAAAACAGATATTTGTATACATATTCATGTAACCAATAATAAAATCTTGTCCATAGTGGCCCGGAAACAGCAACAGGCGGCCAAACCCTGACTCTCCCAGTGTACTTGAACAGCGCTCGCTCAGAGTTGCTCTTCACCGTCCGTCTGCCCATCGCGCCCGGACAAGAACCACACGCCTTCTACGAGAGGGGCGTAGCCCTACTCACCTCCACAGCACTCAACTAAACAACCATTCAGTACGACACAGGTCTCGGATAAATTCGTAAAACATATTAGCATATTAAGCAACTTGACAAACTCAAAAAAAAAAACACTTGACAAACTCAGGAAGGATAAAATCAAGAACGTTGAACGTTTACAACTTAATATAATACCTCGAAATAATCGATGGAACCTTGTCGTGTCGTACAATTCTTTTAAACACATAAGCCAGCTGTACCGCTGTCGGGTAAAAATATAGGCTACGCTTACGCAAGATTATGTAATCGTTACATTACCTGTTATGCTCTCAATATTTAACCGATAGGCATTATTTATGATTTAATTATTTAATGTTACAGCTTGAATAATCATCTAACGTTTATGCACGCTATTTATATGAACAAGAAATAAAATATTAATAAAAATATATGTTAGTTTCTTTGGTATACATACTTATTTATTTATGTACACATAAGGATGAAGTAATAGGTAGATAATTGAAATCAGTACAAAGGTTCTTCTTTTAATTTCCTACTAAAGGAGACATTAAAGAAATATAGACAATAGTGTGTAAAAACAAGAGAAGAGTTTGTGAAATCTTATACTAAAGTATCAAATAAACCTACACTTAAAATATCACTTAAATTTATTTGGAAAGGTAACCTATAACTTCCTACATTTAGAGTTGACTTGTACCTTGAATGTTGGCCTTCATGCCGGGAGGCTTCTGTTTCGGTAGCCTGGAAATCAAAATAAAGCGAAAATATTCAGTAAAGTAAAACATTGAGAAGTATCACCCAGACTTGTACGAACAAGAAATGCTGACAGAAGCTCTCTCATTTTTACGAAAAGAAATTATATTATAGAACAGAGCTTTGTGCTGGATAAAAACTAATAATTCTATTTTTGATCTATGAATAGACACGCAATTTTTGCTTTATCAAATAAACCTTTTACAAAATTAAAATGAGTGTGCCCCCACTCCTTACGTGACTTCTAGGTTTTTACTCATTTTTACGTATACGTGACGTCACGTGAAATTTCTACTGTATCTTTAGCATGTTTTGTTTATGTGATAACTTTTTTTTCTACCTCGTATGTATAATTTTCCGTGGCGATGAGGGATGGATGAGATCGTGTTGGCGTTCCCAGTCTAAGAACTTCTGATGTTGTCTCTGACGACGACGGTCCACGTAGCTGATCTAAAATACATTGAATAAAATTATAAGTTTTGAAACTTAACTCATAAAATTTCTATCTTGATGTTTCAAAATCGGTCTCGGAAATACAAGTACAAATAAAAAAATCCCTTTTTGAGAAAATTACAAACATACGATTCAAATATAGAACCTCAGACAGTCAGTTAAAAGCCTCAGAAGACATGTCAATATTGCTATAATAAGAAATAACCAGCATTTTTTAGAGAAACATACCATTATTGCCATAATGAAGTTCAGAAATGAGAAAATGAAGTTACAAAGACAGAATGCTTTCTCTTTTTTCCATAATAGGTATTACGAGTACGTCTGTATCGTGGGTGCATTTAAAAACATATAAACTCATATACATGTACCATATAAATGTTTGTTCCGTGCGAATGCGTTCACCGATTCAAAATCTAAAGAGGAAAGATAGAACTACATTGCGTACACGTGGTCCACGTACACCGATCTGGGCGCGTCGGTCTCCATACATTTTATATGGCAACTAGACTTGTAGAGCTACATTCGATCTACGGTACGCGACGTCGTTCTACGTACAAATGAGGCGTGGTCCACGTGTGCGCCGGTCTAATGTAGTTCTAGCTTTATTCCAACACTCACCACGCAACTAGCAGGTATCCATATGAAGGCGGTGACTAATACGACGACGCCCACTATGTTGTCGCGCAGGAAGCCCAGCACGTTGTTTATGTTGATGTCTTCTATTATATCCCAAAAACGTTCCACCACATCTTGGATCGTTTTCTCACAAACACCCTGTAACAAATATATTTTTAGTTTTTATATTTTTTTAAACATGGAAGGTGAGAATCTCCCAGTGATTTCTCTTGCTCTGGGATAAACGAGAGGGCGTGTCATACTTTTACTGACTAAAACCACACCTGTGTCCGACAGTTGCTCTTTGCGTTCTAAGACCAAAAGGACTGTTACCTTCAAAACATGGATTTTGGAGGAATTATATAGCTTATAAGTAAATATTATAATCATCAATCAACAGTCTTATAATGTTTCCATTGGTGGGACTCAGGACTCCTATCTAGGAGAGGTAATGGACCATGATGCATCGCAGGCCCAGTGGGGGTTGGTGGCAGTGGCGGCCGCTGGGTCATAGAACTGGTGGTGCGCTTTGCTAGCTTTCAGTACCTACTTAAACGACAAATAAGTTGAACTAAAATTGCCTTCAAACTATACTTACACGCAGCCCCCCGCTATGCCGCTGACCGGAATTGCTGACCGACCTTCAATGCGTTGCGAAGGTCGGTCGCCATTTTGGTTCAACTTATATGCCGCGTATTGTACTAAGTAATCGAATTTACAGTTGAAAAAACAAAAATTACGTTATTCAACTCTGACATAAAAGCAGAGCCATCCCACGGAAGACAATCAAATGCACCACAAAACTTGACAGTCTATAAGGTGTGACAATATATACCTACCTACCTATTTTTATTGACTTTTACATGAAATTTTATTATATTGGTTTTATAAACAGAATCTGATTGATTACCTACCTACAAATATTGTCGGTGGTCGGTTGGGCACCGAGATATCCATGGGCACCGAACACAGGAGATGCATAATACACATACAATGCGATAAATCATGTTTTTTTTAAATATTTTTTCACTCAAATGCAATCGCTAATTCTTTTCATTTCCGTTCAAATCGATTCACTACCAAAAACAGTGCAAGGAAAGTAAAATAATGTATTGAGTCGCACACATCCACACACCCATTTCTTTTTATTTTAATGTACATAAAACTCTTAAAACTCCGTGTAAGTAAATGTTTTTCGAAATGGCCTGGGTGGTCTTGCCGATTTTTTATATAATTTTTGTTGAAAACCCTTATTGTTCATTTTAATATAGTCAATGTCAAAGCTAATACTCATTTTCACAGCTTTTTAGTTTTTACACACTCCCACAACACAACACAGTAAGTAATTTATTTATCCTTGCAAAATGTAAACAAACACAAAACCACGCGCGTCCGCGGTGGAGGGTTGCCAACCACACTTTATAATAACGTATCTTTCTTTATTTTTGGTAAATGTACTTTATACTTTCTTACAAAAAAATAAATAAAGTATAGTGAAAATATTCTATTTTAAATATTTACTGTAATGCATAAAATGAAACACTAATATAAATAATTTCTGAACTATTTATCGACGCTTCTACCTTGAAACACGTCTCTAAAAATTTAAGGATACCTCATGGAAAACTGATAGTGTATTCTAGAATCATAAAAATTGTCATCAAGAGAAGAAACAAATAAATGAATAAAACTTTGAATAATAGTTTTTTCTTTCAAATATGTACTTTTTTTTCTACTAAAAAATATGGTACGCTGTTTTTCTTCAAAAATGGCAACCCTACCACGATGCGACGACAGAGCCAGCCGGCAGGCTCGGACGAAATTCGTCAAACTTCGCGCGCTCTCGGTAACCTTCGGCTCACTCGAGCGGCGCACGAGAACGATCAATTTTGCTGTACATTTTCTACTAAACTATCTCCGTCTCACGCGCCAGGCGTTTTAGTTCATGTTTCATAGAAGTTGTATGAGCTTTCGCCGTGCGTTTGGCGTAGCGCACGAGGAATTTTCTTTACTGCAAAAATAAGTCTTACTACTTTAGCATAGAGTTGAAATTGTATTAGACAAAATTTTGCTAGTATAATAATGCACAGATAACTTTCTGTTCATTATTCTATTAGCAAAATTTTGATATTTCACACATTTTATGTTTTTTCTGAACCTATTAAGATCTGGTAGTGCGGCGCACGAGCGCACTTAAGGTACAGCCGCCTCTGGTTGGTGGTATTCATGTTTTTATATTCAATGTTTTCCTTCGCCGCTTTGAGAGCAGTAAATAAATAAATTACACAAAACTAAAGCGCCTGGCTGGGTTTTTCCCACGTCCTACAACTATAAAATGTAATCAGTGATAGCAGCTCCGTTACTCTCATGGACATCAGTGATGAACAATGCACTTTTAGTTATTTTTGATACGAAAATGAAACCAAATAGCTTGTTTCATCTCACCTTATTACAGAATCCTTGAATGCACGGAGTTCCATCTGGCAGTATGTCGTTATGAGCCACCGGGAAACAAGTCTTATTTAGACTCTTACGACAGCAGCGTTTACATGCATCCGCAACTGTAAACCGCAACATTTACATTAGATGGGCAAATAAGGAAATATATTTATAAATATTCCGTAAGCTCACTATGTGCAAGACTATTTACTATACTTTTAAGTGCACATAAAGTATAATATAAAAATATGACTGTCTGTCTTTTATCGATAAACTTAAAAACAACAGAACGGATTTTCATACGGTTTTCACCAGTAGACCGAGTGATGAGGCATTAAATTTGCCTCAGTACTCTTGCGTGCATAAAGTATCAAATAAAATTAAAAACGAAGGTTTAGATGGCCTAATTTACTCTATTACCAGAGCGGGTCGTTGGTAAGAAATAAATAAATCAGTCTACGTATTTCTATGTTAACACCTGGTTTTGTTTACGATTTAGAAACAATCAGATTTCTGAAAATCCTCAAGTCTGCTAGTTGTAATATATAAATAAAATAGTTCACAGGTAATTCTTACTTACCAATATCACACATACAGCTATGCATGCCCTGTGTCTCACAGTAAGGCACACACGTCCCGTTGCGACATCGACCGCGTTCCGCACATTCATGTTCATCTGCTATAGCAGGGGCCTAGAGAAATACAATTGAATTTCGATCATTATAAATTAAAGCTTGTATATTTTTGTGCGAGCGTTATTTGAACCATAGATATTTTTTTTTTTTTAGTAAAGATGATACAATAATGAATTCTACCTTTGGACAGTCAGCAGAGGCTCCGTTGCAGGTGGCCTCGCCCTCGCAAGCTGAGTGCGCAGCCTCGCGACAAACAACACCAGGCGGTGCGAACACGCACCCCGCGCAACACGGAGAGTTTTTATCACTGCAACAACAGTGGCTTTAGTCAGAGTTTCTAAATGCACTCGATCGCGTAATACAAAAGTTAATTCTCAAGCAGCACGCAAGCGTTTTAAAACATCAATAAGCCAGCTCATTTACAGCTTACTGCTGTATAATGGCTGTACAAAAATGTATAACACAATTTTAGGCTGCATAAAGTTATGCGCGTAAGCTTATAGGTTCTTTATCACAGTATTATAACTCAAACAGCTTTAAGTATTTTGTGACACTTTAAGCTGTGTTTTAGAATCAATGCTGTATAAATGATTTATATTGCGTGTCACTACTTCTTTTATACAGTTCTTAATGGTATATTGGTATAACTTTACCTGCACACTGCCCCTTGAGTTTTCCTCAGTTTACAGTTTTTGTCACAGCACATATCATTGTCTTCGGTGCCTGGAACAAAAAATAACAGGAATATACACATTTTTATCGCATCTTAGAATACGTCTGTATAACAAATAAAGTGCGTCTATTAAAAATGCAACCACTACTCAATCACACTGCATCATGATAAACATATCATTTCACATAAAAAGGAATGTCAAAGACAACTATGGAATTACCAAGTAAGCCAGCATCGCACTCTTCCCCACCCTCAACACGTAGATTTCCACAGAAGCTCTCTTCGGGTTCAGAGAAGCATCGACCAGATTTTGCCTGTAGAACTTTGCGGATTGACCGTAGACTACACGGCGAGAATCGCTGGGCAAAGGAAACAAGATTTATTGATATCTATGTACTAATATTATAAAACAGAATAGTTCCATTTTGTTTGGTTGAACGCGCTAACATCATAAATTACTGGTTCGAATTGAAAAATAATTTTGATGTTGGATAGATCATTTATTGAGGAAGGCTGTTGGGATTTACTTATAGGCTATACATATAATACCATGATACGACCGTCGGGAGCAGAGCAATAACCAAAGACGTGGGGGACAGCTAGTTAGGAATAATTCTAGTGCGATACTGTACTGACGCGTAGCGTCACAGAGGCGTATTCGTCATTATACGCTTAATGTACGCCTGCTCACAGCTTACATACCAAACTATGATGACGAAAATCACGATTTAGGTCACTATTTTTTTAACGAATTTCAGGGACGTAAGAAGATAGAACGTCGAGAAGTTTCCTGGTATAGGTAGATACTTACATGTCACACACTATCACACGATATTATAATCACTCTAAACTTTCAAACACATCATTAGAGGTCCTCCATAACACTGCAGCTTTCGTAGTGAGGCTGCTCAAAGCCTGATGAGAACCACCCCATAAATTGTAGCTCATTACAGCACAATCATCTGAAATACGCATTTCATAAACCAGTACCCAAAAGGCCAAAACAGTAACTCACCTTATTGTTAACATCATAGCCGCTAACGCTGTACGTGTACATAAGATACGAGCCTCCCTGACTAGCCGCGGGGGAACACTCCGCCACGTCGGGGTCGTGCTCCGACCCCCAGTTGTGGCCGAACTCGTGCGCCGTCACCAGGTCCGCCTCGCGAGTAATCACGCGTTGCCCGTAGTGGTTGCGAGATGAGCTCAATCCGGAGTTGAGGTAGAGGGTGTACCCGTTCTTGAAATATTCTGTATTGGTCAGTAAAATTGATGTTAGGATTTATCAACTAGTTTTTACCTTCGGATTTGACTTCCTGGGTTATTGAGCTCTTTTTTGAAATAAAAGGCTATGACACAAAGCAATGTACCCATTGCTTTGTGCCATAGCTTCCTACAGTGAAAGAGTTTTCGTAATCAGACAGATTTGATAGGCTCGCGCTTGACTACTATCTCACTTATTTCTATTTTGTTTCATGTATAAGTATAATGTTATGCCCGTTTATATTAAGCAACATATACTACGCGGCAAATAAGAGAAACCCGTTACTATGGTTACGCGAAGACCCCCGGTATCGCGAGACATTTTGCCACCTAATGATTGAATGGCTTTTCGTAGTCAGAACACAGATAGATAAATAAGTAATTCCATTCCAACTGATAACTCGTTTTTTTTTATTTATATAAACTAGTGCTTGACAGCGATCCAACCTGATGGTAAGCAGTGATGTAATCATTAGTTTCTAAAAGGTTAATATGTACAACTAAGATCAATGTCAATGAAGTAGCTTATTATATTATTTTGGTTTTAGCTTACATTACATGAAATGCTGCAACAAAATTACTCATCACTCAATCAATTACTTATATTTCAACTCAATGAAACTCGGCTTCGCCCCGGTTGAGAACGGTTACTATGATATTATAGATGCGAAGTCAAAGTCGAAACCAGATAAAGTGTCCTTCTTTGGGGTTCAAGGTAACCCTGTACCTTCATCAACATTGGTTTAGTAGTTTAACCGTGAAAATGTAACAGACATGGTATTGATTCATGGAAGAGATTGCGAGACTCCCTCCCCCGCGAGTCTTACTTCAGTTTGTATAGTTACCCTTTAAAAAAGCCGAAATTCTCATGAATCAACACAGTAACATCATAATTTATTTATAGGCATAAATACTGTGGTTAGTGAAGCAGTAATAATATACATAATGTTAAAACGAACAGGATAAATAATATAAAATAGGTAAACAAAACAAATAGGGACACTCACACTATGCACCGTATTGGCTGAAAACAAAACGAATATAAATTGTGAATCAAAATCATAATACAAAAAGCGTGTACAACTAAAATAAAAAGTATTATTAAGGATATATTGTATGGAAACAAAAAAAAATACACTTATAACTAATATAAGGTAAAAGGCCTCCCATACTATAAAAACATTGATTCACGTTGATGTGGGCTTGCTCATTCTAAGTAATTTTTTCC
Organism: Leucania comma; assembly: GCA_958295575.1. NCBI lineage: Eukaryota > Metazoa > Arthropoda > Insecta > Lepidoptera > Noctuidae > Leucania > Leucania comma. Next base: position 10,200,416 of record OY282476.1, on the reverse strand, counting down.
TCTCTGTGTTTTCCTTTACGGTAAATCAGTACAAATAACTCAATATAACAAATTTATACAATATAACGAAAGATCTCACCAGGTGTACAAATCCCCCCCACGGAGTTCCGTCGAGGTGAACCTACGTACGCTAGTCCGAGAATTCCACCTTCAAACTTAAGATCCGTGAACAGATGAGCGAGACAGAAGTCTTTGTGTGAGTACTCTCGACTAAATACCTGCAAATAGAAAAGGTTCCTATTTCTATACACTTAAGATTTACGCCAACCCCAAATTATATGGGACATGAGCAGACAGAAAAAAAAATAGGCAAGTGCGAGTCGGACTCGCACACTGAGGATTCCGTACAAACTAACTTTGTAAATAGTTTCGAAAATTCGAATTCCCTAATCGAGTCTCGAAGATATTTTCCAATCCAAAAAGTTTTTTTTTTACAGTTTTCAGATTTATTCCTATACTTGTGCTATAAGACTTTGCGTCATGACAAATTTTAGGAGGGAACGGGAAGTACCTACCCTATGAATTTTGATTCCATTGAGTGTCGAAATATACCTACTTTTTTGCGTCATAAACAACCGTATCATTTTATTTTTTCCGTTAACTTAGAAATTTGATTTATCAGTTTCAAAGGACCGCAGACTTAAATAAATGGTTTTAATTTCAACTCAGTACCTCCACGCGTTCCCAAGATCAAGAGTCTTAACAGACAGACAGACGGACAACAAAGTGTTCCGATAAGGGTCCATTCTTTTTGGTTTTTTGTTTTTTATTATCTACACAAACTAAAGCCGACTAAAACGCGGACTTGGGTTTTGAACCCGAGACGAACAACTCGTAAGTCGGGACCATTACTGTCCACTGTGTAGTCACCACTCTCTACTTTCTCTGTCCTGGTTTGTTATACATAATACGCTAAGAAATAATACTTCGTTCCTGAACTAAACCAAACTAAACTAGGACGCACTGACTAGGATTTTCTTTCTTAGTATACGAGTATGAGTGTTTTTTTTTATTACTCTTGTATCGTGGATGCGTTCACAAACATGTAACACATACACAAAACACCCAGACCCGGAACACCCATTTGTAGGCCACACAAATATTTGTTTCGTACGGGAATCGAACTTGCGTCACGCAATGCAGCAGACAATCGGTCAACCACTGCAGCAACCGTGCCGTCATAGTTTCTTCCCGCCTGACATAAATAGGTAAAAGAAACATATCTATATTATGATGTGTCCTTTCTTCTTGTCTTACCTCAAGTAGATTGCGAACATCCCATTTCTCGCGCACCATGTTGTAGTGCGCTTCACCGCCGCGCACACGGGTCGGCTCAGAGTGAACCAGAATCTTCTTTATCACGAAACCCATGCCTTTGAAGCCATCCATGTCCTGTGGAGCGGAAATCCTTATATTATGGCATTTAGAGAGTCATGATTACTGATAGTTTCGCTATCCACGTTCGAAAAAATCATTACCCTTGTTTGCCTAAATGTGGTTTTGTAAATTACTCCTTGGATCTTTAGGCCTACTTTTCTTGCCATCAATACTGTACTGAATAAATCTATCTCGGGCGACCATTACTGAATAGATTTCGTCACGGGAATTACAAGAAATAAACGACAGTTTCTTCTTCTTCCTGCCCTTGTCCCATATAAAAAAAAAACGACAGTTTATTTTATTTTATTACATAATATATTGTAATTGTATCAAAAAGTTACTTTAACCAAAATCGCAATTAGAAAGAAACCGTTCTATTTAGGGCGGAGCGGGAGGGCGTGTCAGACTTTTACTGCCTAAAACCCACTCCTAAATTCCTTCTTTGCCTTCCTTCTAAGTGTTCTCTTCCTTAAGTAATTAAACCTTTAGAATCTGGTGGAAGGGGAAATTATAGTAACAGAAAAAGGATGCACAACGTACAATGTGACGTTACGTCACCGCCATTATGTTACGTGCGTAGAAAAGAGATAGCGAGATGTTCCTACCAAATACTCACTCTTCCTCATTCAAATATTTGAAATGCTAATTTGATGTGGTTTTTAGTATTATTGGTACAAAATACTGTACAAAAATAAACACAGGAAAGTAACCCAAATATTACGGACGAGGGTTAAGCACATGAAAGGTTAAAGGTTGTTGGATAATTAATTACTGTAATGAATATCTTAGATAAGTCTTAGATCAATTAGTGCTTGCTACAAACCTGTCGATCTTGCCAAAGAGTGTCATTGTAGATTTTGTGAACACGATCTATTAGACTGATCTGAAAGCAAACAAGAGTACAAATCACCTCATGCAATGGTAAGGTAATAATTGACAAAATAGCAAATTGGCGTTAGTTTAGGGTTAGATAGTGATGGTGGTTTGTTTAAAAGCAGCAAAATGTATCTTACCAAATAACTAATAGTTGTTTTAGTATTACTAGCGCCCATTTCTTGAAAAAACCTATAATCCGCCACAAGCAGTAGTGGACACCTAGTTTTCGTTGGCGTGTATTCATAGTCGCTCTGTCTTTTCACACGCTTTTTGTTACTTTGTGTCACATCTATAGTGTCATTTGCATGAGAGTTCTCTTCCAAATATTTATTTTTTTCCGACTGTTCATGCTCAGATTCTATTTTAGTGACTGTTTCTTCTTCGTCATCTTCTTCTAATTCTAAAAACAAAAAATATTTTCATCTATCAATTAGTTATTAATTCCTATGTATTACCTGACATTAAAGACTCTAAAGTAAAAAATACATGCACATTTTTAAATCTTGAATGATTGAATTAGGCCTCATCAGAAGACTTATAACAATCGAATGGGCTATGCTCAGTTTCCTTGCGTGATCGCATCAGGAAATGCTCATAGATCAGATGGTCAATGGGGTCGAAGCCTGCTGGGGTTAAGGGCCGTTTTCTGAGAGGAAGGCTCAGCCCCGGCAAGATAGGCAACGAAGGAAGGGGGTAGAATTTTAGTCAGTAAGAGTCTGACACTACTTCCCGCTCCACGCAAGGGCGGGACTTGTCATTGGATGATTTTACCTACCATAAAAAAAAAAAGATGGTCAATGGGCCTGAAAGGTTCTGGAGGGGCGACTGTGCACCGGAAGAGTAAGCGTTGGAAGGCCTCCCACAAGATGGACCGATGACCTGCTGAGAGCGGAAATTCAATGGATGCGAGATGCACAGGACCGTTCGTTATAGCGACACTTGGGGGAGGCCTATGTCTAACAGTGGACGTCTTTTGGCTGAAATGATGATGATATGTTTGGACCTTTCGCCAATATTTGTCGTTAATGTTTATTTTACTCTTACCTTTTCCTTCTTTGACATAACCACATACTCTTGGCTTGGCACCTTTAGTTTCTTCACCACCCTTCCAACTAAAGTGTATGTCAGAAGCTCGGTAGGTAATCATCATCTTATCATCGAGGTGCGGTAAGTGGCGCCATGATGGCTAGAAATAGGAACATAAAAATTTTATTTCATTGCAGTAACTAATTTTGTTTAAGACTAGTAAAACACGGGCGACGAGGCATTCAACGCGTACCTCTGCCTCCCCTCGCTTTGCGTAAAAAGATAAGATTCGCGCGCGAACGGCGCGCGCGCGCGTTTATCGCACTGTTCATTTGAGTTCACGTATACGAGTAGGTACTGCGTCGTGAGTCCTACCTCCACAACACAGGCAACAATAGTTACACAGTCGCGCACACATCCGCAAATTATAAATGAGACCATATTACACAGCCAAGTATAGACTTTATTGTCCTAAACACAGCGTGTATTTTCCATGCACCGTATAACTTACGCACACATAAACATCGATGTGCTGTGCAAAAGCAATTTATTTTACATTTACGTTAGTGATTGACTAAATAGAAAAGTTATCGATTTTTCAATTTTTTATGTGTTACTTTTTTTTGGGTCCCAAAAACAAATTAAATAAAAACCGATATGTCTAGAAAATTATATGTTAATAATAGAACAATACAATTATTTTTCATAAAACTCAGAAACTGTCATTCCTTAATCCCGTTAGGCCATTATACAACATTTTAGAAAGTCAATATCGTATTGAGTAGTTGTTACAGTTGCTTACGTATTTCTCTACTACTCTGTAAAATAATAATAATAAATAAAAATACATTATTTTACTTCGGATATCCAAACAATCGACATTTTGATCGATAGTCTACATTAGTAGATCTTACCGGAGCAACACTAACTTGCCGCCGCTAAGAGCGGCCTTATTATGAAATATACCGCACTGATAAAGTATCGTTACGTTATTTTTACATTGCTTGTCCAGTTACTGAGCGTCAAAATTAGGTAGTGGTTAAAGAGCAAAATCAGTACAAAATTTAACATGCTCTTTCGCTCCACCCTAGAGCAAGAGAAGTCATTTGAAGATTCAGTAAAAATCTACCACAGCCTTTTTCTCCAACCTAGAGCGAGAGAAGTCATTTGATGATTTAGTCAGTACAAAATCTAACAAGCCCTTTCTCACCACCTTAGAGCGAGAGAAGTCTAAAAAACCTATTCCTCATTCCACAACGCATAAATAATTTGTTTTTTTTTTATATTAGATTTTATTCGAGCTTTGATACCTTATTCGTTTTGTATAATTTGTCCTACTACTTGTCGTGTGAACGTGTAGGTAGGTACCTACGTACCTACAGTAGGCCGCACGTTAGAGCGAACAAAATCAGAATAAACTGAGCCCTTGTTTTATCGAAATTCACACATTTTTATCACTAAAGAATAAGAATAAAGTACATTGACCTTTTCCTAATTTCAAAACAAACAACGAACTGTTTTAAAAATAAGTACAAAAATAATAATTTTGTCAAAACATCTTTCCCTTTTTTGCTTACACATCCTTACTTAAAGAAATTAATTCCGTACATGCGTAAATTAATTTGAGTTTTATAAAAAAAGTACCATATTTTTCATTTTTATCTTTACAAATCGATAGGGTTTCAAGTACCGAATCGACCCTCCGCGGGATTAAAACAAATTTAACGGTGTATATTATCACTTGATTTTGAGTTTTGGAATAGAAATATTTTTATATTTCACATTATGAATGCAGAAATAAATCACATTTTTTACGACTTTTATTATGGTGTAAGTTTAATTACTCTAAACCTAATATTCGAATAAAACGGGAATGTAATTTTAATTTAGACTTGTCTTTGCGATTTATTTGGATGCAGTAAAGTGAAAGTAATCGTGTTTTGGAATGCAGTACCTCTACCATTGGTTTTAAGCAATAGTATTCGTCGCTACTCGATATCGACGCCGTAAATATTTTGTATGGCAAATTTTGCAGCGCCTCTAGCGGTCACTTGCAGAACCAAAATTTGCCATACAAAATATTTACGGCGTCGATATCGAGTAGCGACGAATAATATTGCTTAAAACTCATGGTAGAGGTACTGATAAAAAGCCAAACTATTTCATGCTATTATTAAAAGCTTCTTTCCTAGTGGTGTTATAGGTTACCTCAATGTGATAAGTTTCATCAGGAGTATGAATAATCCCTGTGATGAGACCATCTTCCATGTGCAACTTCACATCTGAAGTCTTCTCGCCAAACACTCTGCCTGTGTAGAAGTTTTCTCTATCTGTAACAAGAAAACCATAAATTCGGGAGCATACAACATAGCATAGGATTTCTGGGATCACCCACTGTTCAATATAAGTCCTCCTGTCTTTTCTGCCATATATATCCTATATTTAAAAAATGTAAAGTAAGCATTTATATATTATAATTGATTAACTTATACTCAAATTCATATACATATAACTACTTCTTATACACCAGTTTGTAATTTTCAAAAAAGACTAGTTTCTGATGCAGCGTTCTGTGTGAAAGTAGGTTTCACAATACAAATTTTTGACCCCCCTTTTATCCTCTGCTTGCAGTTCGGACAGCGTGCAATGGGTAGCACGCTGTCCGATCGTCCGGTAATCGACCGGATCGAGCCCAAGTCGTCGACGGCGCGTTCTGTTCCCGGGCGTCAAGGAGATGTCAGCAAACCGTAGAGGCCCAGCCTGCTAGCTTCAGGCAGGCAGGGTCGAAGCCTGCTTGGGTCATGGGTCAGCTTCCGAAAGGAATACCCGGGACCGGCAGGATAGGCAATGAAGGAACAGGATAGGTTTTTAGTCAGTAAAAGTCTGACACTACTTCCCGCTTCGCCCAAGGGCGGGATTTGTCATTGGATGATTTTACCTACCATAAAAAACCCCCTTTTATCCTCTAGAGCATGAGTGGCCAACTTGATTCAACACACAATCTATTGTTTAATGACTAGCTCTGAGATATGTACCAATTACTCCTCTGTTACCATCTACTGTACATAAAGTTTAATTAAGTAACATACACAATAAGTTAACATTGTCTATATTTCAATTGCATAAAAATGATAAGAGGAAGTGCAAAGTCACCTAACACAAGCAATTCCTTGCTTAAAAGGTGATCGCTATTAATAATATTATGTATCAAAATACCTACTGTAATCAATTTTTTTTTTTAACTTAAATAAACATTTTATTTTTATTTATAAATAAATAAATTTAACAATAACAATGAAATAGCGAGTGAGTTTAAACATTTTAGCACAAAGCTTTGAATCATTATAATAAACATCCATAATATGAATTGTTCAAAAATCTGTCGAATTATGATAAAATATCAGGTAAATAAACATGTAAGAATGAGCGAAACGAGCTCAATAATTTTACTACCTTGAATATGTTCAACTTTCTTTTGACAAACAAAAAGGTTACAAACTGATAAGGAGTCTAACGGTATAATCCTCTTAACCTGAAAGTATGTTGCTACTTGCCAAGATCAACTGAATTAACCCCCAAGATCGACTGGTTGTTCAACCGGTTGGTTGTAATCACAACCAACCAGTTGGCCACCCCTGCTCTAATAGAAATGGATTTTGACAAAGAATGAAAACAGATTTCCAGAATGTAGGGTGCATTCTGATTCTTTGTATGCTTGTCTATTAAAAGGAACCTTTGAACACAAATTTCAGCATTCTAAGTTCAAGGGTTTGGGCTGAGCGTTGATGAGCGTGATTTTGACTTTATTTATACAAATGACAAACTATTTCATTCTTATCTGATACATTTGAAGTGAATGAAACAGCCCTATTACAAAACAGATACTTAATGTTTTTCTCACCAACATGAACAGTCGTTTCCTTGCCATCACCGTCCACAGCATATGCTTTGAAATTAGAATGTAGCACCGAGCTATGAGGATGAAGAATCAATCTGAAGTCTTTCCCCAGTGTCTTGAAATGAACCTCTTTGATTGTGTTGAATGGGTGGTTGGACAACTTTGCACCCCGTTTAACAACATGATGCGCCAGCTTCGAGGCATGGATGGTCTCAAAATACTTCAGATTATGAGAAATAGAGCCTAGAACATGAAAAATATATGACAAACGTACCACTTAACAAAATTGCTGGATTCTCAGTATGAATACTCGATACTCACAGGTTCCTAATAAGAATAAAGTTGATAATGTCGTTATTATTGAAAATATACTGTTGCACATTATAATAAAATCTTGCTACTAGTTGGTACTGTATGTTTAATTCAAAATATTCAACTTAAACTCTTTACCTAAGGAAACCTGAACCATCGATTCAAATAACAATGCATAACTATGTCAAAGCTGTCAAACATGCTAATGACAGTGTCAGGCAGCCCTGCGTTCAAAAATAATCAGAGTAGGGTAAAGTCTGTAGAGACTAAAAATTAAATTCAAGATTTAAAAATGTTCATGTAATTGTTACTTTCTCTAATTGTACTTAAACCGTTCAAAAATGCTTCGAGTCGCAACCCAGGGTCTTTCCTTTATAACTCGAGTAGCTACCCTAGAGTTAACCCAATTAACTCAAAGGGCCTATTTACGACTTCGGTTAACGGTTTGAATCAGCCGCGAATAGCGGCGCGCGCTCGACCAATCGCCTACCGATACGGTCCGCTCGCCGCGCTCGCCGCTAACACCGAAGTCGTGAACGCGCTATAACTCCGAGCAGGGTAAGTTGGAGTAATCGGCCTTTTATGACATTGTCAGTTTAACTCAATGTTCGCGTTCAAAAATGCGAGTGTAGAGTATCTACTCTGATCATGAGAGTTAACTCTAACCCGTTTAAACTTTGAACGCCCTTGCGTTCAAATATGAGTTTAGAGTTAACTCTAATGGCCCAGCTACACGTTCCGTATTGCCTAATAGCATGCCTGCACAAATCAGTTTGCGCAGGTAAGCGCGTCTGCGAACTTTAGCGCTTTTGCACTCGTAAAAAAAATAAATGGTTTGAAAAAATTAATGCCATAGCAGTTGTTATTGCTGTTACAGTACGGTCGACGGATCTTGGCGCGCTTAGTAGGCTGTACTATACCCTGCTCGGAATTACAGCACATTCACGACTTCGGTTTTAGCGGGGAGCAGGGCGGTATCGGTAGCCGACTGGTCGAGCGCCACTCGTCGAGTCGTCGCTAAGAACGAAGTCGTGAATGGGCCCATAAAGTTAATTGAGTTAACTTTAGGATAGCTACTTGTGTTATAAAAAAATGACCCTGGGTCGCAACTCTACCCTACTCTGGTTATTTTTGAACGCAGGGCACACAGGCAGGGCAGGGCATAAAGCTTTGCTAGTCCCGCGTTCCGAAATAAGATATTTTAGATGATAAAATCGTACTGAACTAAAAACCGTGCAAAAAATGTTAGAAGAATCCTCATTTTTATTATTTACATCAAGAGCTTTCGAGTTACTGTAGCAACAAAGGTTGGGGCAATTTAAACAACATTATACAGAAAAGAAGTTTGGATTGCAATTGAGAACACTCAGCTATTAGCTAAGTCACTCTTGTTATCATTGAGCCCTAAAAAAAAAGAATCAGAATGAAAAGTGATAATAACTTCCATGTTCAGTTATGATCGAAAAGTATTGATCGTTTTTAATAAATTAGGCTGTATGCAATATTCCTTATTACAAGTTGTGACTATGACAAGTAAAAAAAAATATTAAATTTATAAAATGGCGGATTCTTGAGTGACGTATGTGTTGTGTGTTTATGAATTTCATTTATTGTCGTATTACAGTGATTTATATAATGAAGTGAGGACTGTTTGATCTTATTATAATCTTATCTTTTTATCGTCATTTTGGTAAGTTGATAATTATTTAGCGTCTTTTATATTTAGTAGTGTTTGTCGCGGTGTTAGTAGTTGCTTGTAGATTGTAGGCGGGATGGAACGTCCTCGTTTCGATATGCCTTGCACAAATCCAAACTTTACACTGATATAAATGTACTGCAAGTTGCTTACTACATTTTATTTAATTTAGAAAATTCTACGTTCTAAACTACTGCACTGCGCTTACTCTAAGATGACCAAATCTCTCAGCATGAGCGGCCCAAATCTCGTCTTTTCTTAGTAATCTAATTAGGTAGGTAAACCCCGGGAGCCTAGATATTCACTTTTTCTACGAAAGTTTTATTTCAGTATGTCTGTAGTGACAGTAAGAAAGCAGCTTGAACCTACCATTAGTACCATTCAGATACAAACAAAAATGTTAAAATTATACTTACAAGGAAGTTTTTATTAAAATTCACAGTATTATAATAACATTATATATCAGAAACAACTGATAGTAATAGTCATATTATAATTAAAAACATTTAAATGTGAAATGAGTGCCTTGTTTTACAATGAATAGGTGCAAAAAGTTAGAATCCCATTTATGATATTATTGTATCATGAGTATAGATTTATTCTTGTTTTCTATAATGTGGGAAAAGAAACCCAATTGTATTGTAGTCTCTATAATAACATAATTGCGTTTATTCTTTGTTTGCTATGCTCATAGATAATTGCTTTCTTACATTATAATTAAATGCTATAGAACTTAGATTACAACTTTATGGTATTAGTTTATTTATGCACTTTATTTTTCAAATAGGTTGTGTTTTTTCTTTATTGTTAACTTCTAAGATGTTACAATCAAAATCAAAAATTGTCTGTAAGAAATTGCCCTGTGCAATAAGACCGCCCATTGTACCCTTATTTATAAAAATTGTTGCCCTATATTTGTTGTTTATGTGATGTACAATAAAGAATATATAAATAATAATAGAACTTCACTGCAACAACTCTGCAATAATAATGATATCAAGTTGCAAATTAAACAAAGGTAGCTACTGGGTAATAGATAGCCATTTCAACAATAATATGTAGGTACATTTTTGCCTATGGATATCCTTTTGGATCTCCTTACCCTGGGGCACAACAGAAGAAAAACCACAGGGTTCTTCACCTACCATAGCTTGTATGGTTGGCTTTGAGCGTGAAACTCCTCTTGTATATTACCCAGAGGTTGTGGCCAAAGGGTGTATATGTTTTGATGGCCTAAAATCATTCTGTTCCTTCTGGCAACCAGTTCTTTTGCGTAAGGCTCCCAGGTTTAGTCACTTTGCTCCATTTTCACCTTACTTTGCAAAAGAAGTGCCAGAATCCCATGAGCTCTCAGGCCCCAACCATGGCCGAAGTCATGACCACAGGAAGCAAGAGAATATTTGCAGAAACAACTGCTGTGATGAAGTCAACTCACAGCATTGCACAGGCTAGACACTCATCACTATATCTAAAGCAATAACAACAGCTGTGGCAACAAGGCGTCAATTCTGACCTACACAGTACAGGTACTCTCCAAAGCATCCGTGTATGCATCCAATCTCCTATTTGAGTTTAAAAATAGGGTATCATGTCGCCTCTCCTGAAACTTCCATAAAGGCCCTAATGGTACTATGCCCTAGTATTATGTACCCACCAGTAAGCAAAATACGCACTTTAGTTGTGGTGTTGCAGACACCAGCCCGAAATACAATATGTATGTGGGTACTGGTGGCAGTACCATATGGATATATAGGAATTTGTTTTGTGATCATAACTTAAACAGCAACAAGAATAATTGCTGAAAATCAGTAATTACCAACGGACCAATTGGGACCTTGCACAAGCTTCTGACGATTCATAATTTTGTGCTTATGTGAAATATAATATTCTGAATTGAATTATTGATTGATCTATTCTACAATATTATCCAAGAGAAGAATCAGCCCTGATACAAATGCTGAAATTTATAAAAAAATAATTATGGTTGTTTAATCAAAGTAAACATAATGACTATCCTTCAACTTCCGCCTCTCTACGCCTGTGAAGAAATGATACAAAAGTATGTGGTGATGAATGGCGAATAAGAATACGCGAGACGTAATTAGTCGAAGACGATAAAAAAACATGGAAACCAAGAGTCAGTCCTGATTTCTGGAATTTTGTGGTAATACTGTATCCAACAGATTGAGTTTTAGTCAGCACCTCCTTTCTTTCTCATGATTTGATATTTATCATAATATAGTTTTTAATACTAGCATATATTTTATTATTATAAGTAACTTAATTTAATGATACTACATTCTATTTGAAATATCTGTTATTTATTTATTGTGCACGCCTACCACAGTGTTGTATTTTTTAAACCAAAGGTGAGAAAGCCTTGTTGCATTAAGTCCGTCAATGTACCATTCCTGTTCATTAAATTTAAATTAATTAATTTTGACGCCACTTTCATCTTCTAGGATTTTAATTCCAATGATATGTTCTGGCTAAAACCTGGTCCTGGTAACTCATACTGATCAAATTCTCACTTTTTAAGGCGAGTTACGCGAGAATATAAGTCCTCAACTTCGAAGGGACTTTAGTAACGACATCGAACGAACAACATTATCGTAAAATATTATTGGATTACCCATGATAATAAAACCTCATACATATAGCGTATGAGTTACATCCACAAAAATTGTGGACATATAAGAGACATTAATGATACAGGGTAAACAAGCTATAAAATATTAAGTTTGGATTGTACCTACATCTTAAAGTGAAACTTACAAATAGGTACCAACTTTGAAAATTTTGTTACTGCCATTTTTCAAAGATAAAGAAATAGAGAACAGCTTATCAGTAAGTTTTCTCCGAGGTTAAGTAATGTGAACCAACTCGGACAAATAGGTCACTATTATGCATATCGATCTTAATTATACTGAGCTTCTAATAGATAAAGTAGTGAAGAAAAAGGAAAACCGAATAAACGATTGTCACTAATGGTTTATTAATTTAGATACCTATTTAGTGGTGCTAATAAAAATAGTAGCGCATTTGCCAGTTCAATCGATGGTGGGCACAAAGCGGAAGGCTAGCACTAAGGGCGTAGCAGACTTGACGTCCTAAATTTATCACTACCATTGCAAACCGTAGGTATAATTAAACAGCCGGAGTGTCTGTGACTATATTTAGAGAATACATCAGTGCACAGATGTCGAAGCGTATTGTGACTCACCATGTCATTGATCAAATCTGGACGCAAGGATCTTCAGGTTCAAAGAAAACGGCCAAGGATTTTAGTCAAGCTAAAATTATAATAGCGTTCAAATAAGACATAATTACCTACATCAAAACGTTTTTAGTAAAGATGATACTTAGAAAAGATAATGACACCATCTTGAGAACGAATAAAGTATACTGAAATTCAAAGATAAATGTGGGAATCAAAGAAACAATAGAGTTGTTGTTCTTGATAAAAAAACTCACTAAGGCCATCTATTTAATAGAATATCGCGAAAACAATGCGAGAGTAAACAAAGCCTTCGCAAAATGTTTAGTAAATTAATCCAATATTATTTTTCGTAGACCTTTACAACAACCTGTGTTATATTTCTAATTAAACATTTTATTTTTTGCGTATTTCGTACGTAACTTGATTAGTATTCATCTCAACACAAAGTAAATCAGACGACGACACAGTAGCGGTCACGGTTGTTTTAATGTTTGTTATTACTTTATCTTACTACAAGACCTATTGAATTAGAGACGACCTTGGAGTGTCGAAGTCAACAAACTGACCAAAATATATCAACTAACGATGTTAAAATTATATCGTACGATGTTGGGGCTGGGACCCTTTCAGCTACATTCATTTCTTGAAGTGGATTGCTACTCAAAGCAATGAAAGCTATTATAATTCAATCAGGCTAATAAAGACGTCAAAAAGTTCCCCCTGATATGACCTTCATAATAACAAGATAAGAGACCCAAGTCTGTACTCATTGAGCCCAATAATATTTCTATGATCAAGAAGCAGTTTTTAACCAATTTTGGATGTCATTCGAGTACAACCGAAGAAGAATAAGTTAAATCTTAGTTCATTTCAATACCTAATACTCATAATACGGCGTAGTTCACTGGTGAGCTGGTGACATCATCGGGTGTGCGTTACGCCCTGGCTGTTTGCACAGTTAATTTGATGAGCAAGTAGTTTGACTCAATAACATAACCATGCCAATCCGTTTATAAGGGAATATAACTACGTAGCAACGACTACTACACTTACCAAGAACGTCTATAAATATTTTAAATTACATTATTTTGTACTAAGAAGCCTTTACGATATAAATAAAAACGACACATGAAAACATGGTCATTAGAAATATTATTCCGTCAACTACGGTTTCATCGTCATCAATCGGTTCAGTATTAGCAATATTGTCAGATAGCTGGTATACAATAAAGTATATTGTCTAGTCTATCAAAACACAGTGACTGCACATCGTTTAAGTTTTTTTAGGCAAGGTATTACAGCTCGGTTCAAATTTCAATCAATTCGTCAATAAAAGAAAGTTTGAGAATTTTCATTTTATCGTCGGAAAGAAAATAAAAACCTTTTTATTTAGTGAGTTAGGATTTTAGCGACCGTGCCAATGCGCTCAATAAGCGAGAGCATTATGCTTAAACGTATATAAAAGTATTCGAGCTTAGAAAGAGCTTACAACATGGCTGCTATAGGCAATTATCAGCTATAGTGTCGATCAGACCTAGTTTTCTCGTCATAAGTTACCAACGACTACAAAAAACATAGTTATCTATCACTGAATGACGACGAATAGAGGACAGCGATGACAACAGTCAGCACGACACTTGGTTCCGGGGCACTGCGCCGTGAACTCTACCGTGCCCGGATTCCTCTCACGCTCCAATTGCCACAAACACCACTAATTGTATTGAATTTTGCCATTGCGCGGATGTGGAACTGGACTCTGACAGGATATGCGCTTGTATTTTAATTGTTGGCCTTTAATTTCTTACAATTAAGTTATTAAGCAGTCATCATTCTCCTGTTTTTTTATCTCTATTTATTCAGGTTGGAAACAGTTTCGGCCAGTACCGCAAAACCCACTTCTTTCTTAGCCATGTTGTTGTCTTAGCTACTCGTAGTTTGTTAAACAAAATTGTTTCTTTTTATGAATAACCCTGATTCCTCGCAAAAAGTAATCTGCAATTTGCACTGTAAAATAGCCACGTTCTTTATCAAGCTATTGTTTCTTGTCGTCTTCATTATAAGACACTTCCTGGGACACTGGCATTGGCTAGTCCGCAATTGCCGCCGTGTTTTCTTGCGGTCATTAGCCAGACATGTTGTCTCTCTGTTCTCGTTTAGATTAACAGTTTTAGACCCACTTCCTGCATTAACTCAATCCCAAAATAAACAATCTATTTTCCAAATTGTTTATATATTCATGACTTTCTAAAATCAACGTATGATCTTTCAAACTTGATATTATTTTTTAGAACCGAAATCAATCAAAAGCGCAAGCTAGATCTTTATAGGTATAGCAATGGGCTATTGGTTCTTATAGTATCGAGTAGATTGGATGTAGAACCAAATACTGGGTTAGAAACAGTATCTATGTGAAACTTATTTATCGCAACAGTTCAAAATATAACACCTTGTTTTATAAACACTGCTTGATTTATGTATCATGTTGTAACTAAACACACGCGTTTGTTCCCTAATTTCGGTCTGTCGTTGTAAGCTAGGCTGTGCTGAGTCATATTGTATACTTTCATAATGTTATAGCTCGTTAGAGCTCAGTAAGCACGTGGTAACTGCACTCGTGTCAATTACAAAGTATCGATGTGTCGGAACGTTTCCTGTGTGCAACGTGCAACTGTGCAGTTCGGCGCAGCGGCTGCGGCGTCGGCTTGCCGTAACCCGAGAACCGTAGCGATAGCACCAGGAAATCTACACTCGTTTGCTCAGTCTTCCTTATGCATATTGTACGTAATGTAACTATTGCAAGGATACAATCATGATGCTCTTAGATTCCGTCTAAAAATAATCTTTGGAATAATTGCATATAAGAAGGTGATGATGAAACAAGCCAAAGGAATTCTAGGGTTTCACAGTCTGCCTGACTAGACTGAAGAAATCTAGATTAAACATACAGATGGCGTAAAAATGTCATCACCAGCATTTGGTTTACTAACGTTAAAGTTTACACCACTGCCTCTAACCGTGAAGATTTTCTGTGTCCAAATCTGTCGACCTCCGTTTACGATTACGCAGTAAAGACGAATGGCATGGATATAGACGTCGTTTGTGTAATACCTTTACTAATAGGGATATTCACGAGTTGGTTGGCAGACCGCAACTCCCCCACTGACAGTTTGCGATTGGCGGTCGTGTCATAAGTACGTTTATTGTTACGGAAAGTGCCTGCTTAGAATCTTACGCACACAGCCAGTTAAGTTGGTAATAATCTACCGTGCAGTGATAAACATCTTCCCCACAAAAATAAACAAAGATTATACCACATTGGAGTTGACTCACTACTGAAAATCGTCAAATGTAAACAAAAAGTAAAGTGTTAAAGGATCATTTGTTCAGTTTTGTGTTGGTGACAAATGTGATTTTTACTGGAGGTTTTACCGTGTTTTGTTTCCTTTTTTTTATTCAATTTCCTCAATGAAGACAGTCAAGTTTGACATACGACAAGGTACGTTATTTTGCGTTATAATGCGAACACGCATATTTATAGTCCTGTTATTATTTCCGTAAGTTATGATTTATTTTAAGAATCGTAAACAACGTTATTATCAGAGTTATACCTATAAGTACTGCCAAATAATACAATAATCTTGTAAATGGTAACAAAAGGACAAAGCAAGTGACTCAGTTTTTGATATTATTATAAAAGATAACCGTAATTCTTTAATAACAAAAGAAACTGGAGCAGAATTGTTAGTTTAATATTGCATGTTGATGCTCTATAAGGGAATATACAATAGGAGTCATCAATAAAGTGGAACCGGCAGTCGTCATAGTGTCACGAGGCCAATGTGTTAACGCGTCCACCTTGATTGCCTTACGTGGGTCGCGGGTCTACCCATGCACATGATATTGTTTGCCATCTCAAATATTTTAATTGACTACAAATATTGAAGATTTTTTTCTGTTTGGTTCTATAAATCACTCAGAAATGTGATTTTTTAATGGTTGAACAAGTTTATAATAACATTATTTTTTGTGTTTTTGCGTAGTCTGTTTTGTTTATCTGTACCTACACAAACACGCCCTTAGTTAAATGTATTTTTTTACAAGATGATCCTGCCCTTATACTATAAAAAAATATCCTGTCATTTATTTAGAATTTGGACTGTTCTTTTAATCAAAACGTGTCATTTATTTACACGTGTCAATCACTTTACAAAAAACGAACTGTAATTGAATACCACATTATTATTAACGTGTTCCCGTCTTTATTAGGTAATTGCCTTAAATTGCAGTGAATTAATTATTACTGGTTAAGTTTTTAACAAGTTTGTTGATCGGGATTACAAGAACTCTTAGTCCGCTATCATTTAAAATTTTATTAATAAAATAACGCTGAGTCACAACTTTCACAAGTACTAAAAAAGTGAGGAGTGGCTCTACCCTACGGACAACAATAAAAACGGGGTGTCACTCGCCAAAACAGGATTAATGGGCTCCGAACATGGAAATGGCGTCCGGAAGTAGTTATTTACAACTGTCGTAGCCACCTTGACTGCAGCAAGGTTTGTTTCCGACATTTTATCGCAACATTGCAGTACCGTTTTAAATAAATAAATAAACTTAAATCACTCTTATGTCCCTTCGGAAAAGCTGTTTTCTTGATTGTTTTATAACGGATTCAAAAATTAATTAGTTATCGTTCAGTTTAAGTAAATCTTCACTAACTTCCTCGTATAAATCTTGAGTTTCTAAATTAATCCGCCTGTAATTTCACAAAGTGCTACTGGTCTTTATTCATTAGTGATGCACCGACAGATGTTTTTATGTGACCTTACTCGAGGGAAGGAAACGATTTTTACCGGTTAAAGGCCGTATTTTTTGCAGAGTTCGTGCTACTGTTGATTCACTAAAAAAACTGCGTATCATCATCAAGCTTGCTTTCAATTTTGTTACGTCAACAACTACCAAGACCAAGATAATCTAAATTGGATCTGGCAATTTTAATTAAACAACAAATTAATAGAGTAGTACAGTTTTTACTTTATGGTTCCAGCTTAGGTTTCAGTAAAAATTTACTTTATACCACTTTTTTTTTTTTAATTTCATGCTGCGCATTGCACACATTAAAAATAAAACGTAAACAAAGCCCAGCAAGCATAAACAGTGATCATTGAAAATGTGTCTGTTGCTGCAGCTGTTGCGTATAACTTCCTAGTTCCTGCATTCATATAAAGGCTAAAAGTCGTTGACCGGCATAGTCCACTTTAACCTTAAATAGTGCGATATGACGCAGAATTCTGGCATGTATAATCACAAATGTTTATAAAACAACTTCATTGCGGCTCCTAATCGTAACTATTGTATCATCCTCGTGTGTACAACCATAGAACCCGTCTGAGAAAAGATTGTACGATACGATCATAATTTTATGGAATCACTTAGTATTATTAGCATTGGATTCAATGAAATTGTAATCGGTGAAAGTGGCAAGAGGCTAAATGTCAGAGAAACCGTGAAACATCAAAGAAAAAATAATTTTATGCATTCGGTTCGAACGGATGTCTATCCGAATCTCCGTTCAGACTTGTTCAATTTTTAATCAATGTTCATAGACTATCATAATCAAGTTTATAACAATTAATAAGGTTCCCAATAAACTAGATATTATACATACATATATTATTATTATTAAGAGCTGAAACAAGATATATCGGGTACTAAATCGTTAGCTGAGTAGTCGGTAGCGGCGGCTATACCTATCAGCATCAGCACACTATCGGTCCATAATATATTCATATTTCCTGTTGTCCAAATAAGTCCGGTTATACAACATTTACTAAAAGCTAAACAATCAAAACGTGGTCGAGGTGATGAAGTGATGAATGATGTTGTTCTGTAATGGCGGTCGCGTGGTCGCGGACTCGGCGGGATGCGATGAAAGTGAAACGCGCGCGTGGTCCCACTGGTCGTTCAACTCGGCACGCGCCTGCATCCTCTGACGGCCCATCTTACTAGTGTTGTTTTGTTGTATTCGTTACGATTTCTGTGCTGCTTGCCAAATGCCCCGATGTAGCTTAAACAAGCTAGCTCACACCGCGGAGTGGGTGTCGAACGTGCTTCACTTGCAAACGTCTATCGATTCCAAACAGAATGCAAATGTAAGACGCTCTGAAACGATGTTAAAATTCTTATTAAGGACTTCGGCAATCGTTTATGCCTCAATGATTTCTCTTTTCTTCATGTCGAAGGTATTTGTGCAACCTGAAACGGCAACATTGTCGTAGTTTAAATACTATTTTTGTTAACATTAAGGATCACTCTAGCAGTTATCTACCTTGGTGACTCTCCTCCAAGAAACATTAAGAACTTTCAGCTGTGCATCTCAAATTTTGAACATCAGCAATAAAAAATTATAGGAATACAAAAAAATGTTTTCTAGTTTTATGCGATTGCAAAACCGTGCTGTATTTTTCTTACATTATCACGAAATATGTAAATGGTCATTACAACAACTCGCAAATCGCAAAACAGAATTGGTTTTGTTGTACAATAGTGTGTTTGTTCTACATGAAACTTAAGTTTTCTAGTCATGTGTAGATATAAAGAGCCTAAACTTAGGCTCTTTATATCTACAGCATTCGTATGTGTGCGAGACCAGATAATTTCTATACTTTATTTAACTTATCTGCTAGTACATAAGTAGTTTACGCTTTGAGAGACCATATACGGATCTGTGACGGATTCCAAAGCGGTGATCTAATAACAACTACACGATAAGTCCTTCTTGTCCAACAGCGCGGCTTGAAATCCTTTGGTCACGTTTCTCCCTTAGTATTAATACCTAGAAAATAATCCAAACTATACTGAAAAGTGTTAAATATCTGCTTACGCTGTGTATTGCTGATTACTTTATTTCTTCCTGAAGTTCTGTCTGGTATTAGTTGCACGTAAAGCCTATAAAAAATACTAAAAAGATGGGTTTAAGTTGAAAAAATTTGGAACCGATATTAAGGACTAAGTGGACTTCAATCTTCAGGACCTATGAGGTTCCAAGCATAAACTAAATAACATCACTGTAACTAGCTATTAAATTAGAATACATAACTATAAGATAACAATATTTATAGGTGACACCCATTACTGGTTCATGATCCATTTCATGAATTTAAGTTGGCTGCAATAGAATTTTCCTGTTGATGAACGTTCGGTCGTCTTGTAAAGTCATAACATTCAGTGAGGATAATTTAAATAAATTAAACTGTGGCTGCTAGCTGCGACCTTCGTTGTTATGTGCTCAGATGTGTTAATACGGAGTCATTGTAAATAATTCATTTGTAATTTGTTTAAACGTTGTTGAGTTCGTAAGTGTTTGCTGTTTCGTTCGTCTCGTTCTCCTCGTTCTGTACTCCCAAAACCTAAATGCTTAGTTTAACACAAACTCTTACAAGTATTGAATTCAAGTATGCAAATATCATGTTTGAATTTTGGCTTATCTTCAGATATTTTTCTGTCCATCTTATAGCCAGTAAGTTAAAATACGATTGCGTGACACTAACGTATTTGTTTTTTGTCTAGAAATAATATGCAAGTAGCATACACACTGCAACGGCGCGTCATGCGAGCATGAGGCAAAAACTGCAAATAATCAACCAATTGCGTTAGTTGGACAACACATTACATTGCTCGTATGGTACGGTCACACTCGAGCTAGGTCAGCTGAGTGAAAATCGATATATTATTGCTACATCCGAATGATTGCGAAAAGCTTTTACGATAGGAGAAATTATAATCGTTTACTATTGCAGGAAATGTTATTGAGCAATCAACGGAAACACTAAACTATTCAAAATTAGCATTTTCAGGATGCAAACTCGATCTAACAGAAGTGAATATTAAGTTCTCTGAATATCAGACAGGTTCACAATTTACGTAGAACTGATGTAGCGCAAAAGCCACTTGTAATAAGCATCTTAACTCGTAATTGTGGAAGGAAAGTAGCGAGAAAATACTGTTTTCCTGTTCTACAGCTGCTCAATGTAGTTACCTAGTTATTGGGTCCTATGGTGTAGAGTGCCGACGCTCCGCCCGTTGCACTAGATTAGTTCCCCCAGCTACTAATTCCGTTCTCAATTAGTGCTTTGAATGCTGCAACTAGTAGTTTACATTCATTGGGAGAAATCAGTTCGAACTTCCAATATCTCTTCGAATCAACACGTAATCATATCGGAAGAAGAAAATGCATACAACCAAGTATAAGATTTTCAACGATAAATCGAATTGCACATTCGCTTGCGAAGTTACATCGATTAGTTGGTAGAGACGTTACGCGTTAGTGATTATGCTGTCATCTGCATTTCCACCTGTACTGTTACATAAGTTGGCTCATACATGAACAGAAGCTAGTCACGACGCGCCACGGTTGGCTGGGGCGCGCCGTCCTCGTTAGTTCCACATCATCGGTGGGAGGACGAGAGTGAATCAGCACCACTCCCTACCCACGCCTTGTGCCTTCTGCAATTAGCGCTCTACTTGCTGTTACAAACACAGGTTATACCTACGTATTAGAATTTTTGCCGTAGAGTATTATATTAAATGTATTACATTCCGGAAATCTGAAATTAGATCATGCGCCTATGCGAAGACGAACATTCTTATGATTAGCAATATCATCATCAGCGTCTTGTAAGTATATATGTAGGGTATCCGTTTTGCTATCGAGTGTAAGCTACTCATTATCTTATGAACCACTAGTGTTTTCAAGACTGAAACAAACTGCAGACTACAGTTTACTGTTTAAAATGTTTTGTCATATAATGCCTGGTTCGGTGGTGCTTGTTGCATTAAGCCTTTTCTACTACCTACTGTACATAAAGTTTAATTAACGCTAGCTCACTAACCTTAATTTTGAGTAACGTTATCACTAACCATTCGTAATTTTTACGACGGGTTAAAACATTAATATTTATTTAATCAACTTTATTCGAAACACAAAAAGTCCTTAATTAGGGACCTTATTGTTTTCCTTATGACATTATATAGATTGTTGTACAAAAAACCTACATTTCACAATGATTGTACATCGTAACAACATGCTCCCTGAAAGTTTCAGAACTTACAGAAGATTGTGATTTTGGCGCTTTCAGGACAGACAATGCAAATTTTACGAGATTTGAGAACATCTTGACTCGAACCTTTCCAAGGATCATTAAATTTCAAGATTTCTACCACGAAGAGCTTCAGGCTTCGTAGCAAAGTTACAGTCTGATATTTCTCTTACAGCCAAGATTTTATCAGCTTTCTGCCCTTTCTAAAGACAAAGATCTTTCAATAACCAGTATGGGTACGTGAGTCTCGAGATTTTGTAGATCATCTCTATTAATTCTTCGGGATTCGGAATATTCTAACTTGGTTGTAAGATTGATAGCTGAAGTGGTGCATCCTCAAGGTCAGAAGTCATAATATGCTCGATACGGTATGTCGTCACCGTGCTATCATGTAACTCTTTCGACTGTCCCTCGACTACGCCGCTATAGGGAAAAAATCCTCTTGAGACATTCAAAATTGCAGTGTCCTCGTCACTACAATCAGTTTCGATGTGAATGTCCGTCTCAAAATTATTACATTTCTCAGATTTCGACGACTGTGATTGATTAATAGGGATTGCTTCCGTTTCTAGATCTTCGAACCATTGTATTGCGCATTTTTTCATTTTACGTATTCCTTACATCTCAAGTCACACACAAAATAAATTTTGAATCTCTAAAACCACGAAAAATAATACTTTATAAATAAAACAGCGCAATTATTACGTATCGTAATTATTCGTAATAACATAAAAAAATACAATTTACAGTATTTTTTAATATAATAGAGAAAAAAAAATACATTTTTAACTTGAAAAAAGTTGTGTAGTTTCGTAATTTTTACGACAATAGCACGATAATACCCTGATATAGTAAGTGTGCGTCCACGATGAGCGATTGAAGATCTTTAAAAATGCGAATTAGGAAGGTACTAGAAACGGGTGAAGTGGCTGGGGTTGAGATCTTACCGAAACACTAAGATCAAGATCTTAACAAAAAGCGTCGTCATTTCTACGAATATTTAGTAATCTAGGGTTAAGTAAACAATATTTTTGTAAACGCAAAAGCTTAGTAGAAATTTATAATGATACTAAAGTATTTGATTCATTAGTAACAATCATCATCAATATGTCAGTTACCTGCTTATACATTATTATTAAATATAAAAAGTTAAACCAACATTCAAACTAATTGTTAATGTAATATTTGGATAAAATAAATAGACCAGACCATCATTCTGTAATGTTTTTATTTTCGTGAAAGTTACGACGTTAATCGGAAGTTGCGCAACACTATTTTATGCAACGAATGATGTTTGTGACGAGTTACTTACAATGTATTTTATTAATTATAATAAAATATATTTTTTTAAATCATGAAGTGGACCTTCTTTTGATTTGAGTCATTTTTATTAATTTTTGTTTTCAGTTTATTATAATAGAATTGTAATAAAATGGTATTTATTTTAGTTGTTCATTATCTAGTGTAGTCAATTTATTTTATATACTGTCACGGCAAGGTTGATCTAAGACCTAATTAGAACCGCGGGACCCTGCAGCATGCTAAAAGCATACCATCGAGTTGGTGGTTTGGGGACGCTACAGTCCAACTGCAGTAGACGCCTTTTGACTGAAGTGGGGATGATAAAAAAAAGGTGACGATAACTGTAGTTATGGTTAACATTGTTTGTCCACAGATGATGAGGGGTAATCAGTCGTGGTAGGAGGAGCGCGACATGAATTCTGACGTGCACCGTCACCAGGCGCACCCGCCACTGGCACAGGTACATAAATTATTAGAATGAATGATAAAATGTAGAATATTATTATGTTAGGCAGAGAGAGCAAAACGATTTAGAGAAATCTGCGGTGTCGTTATTTCTTGAAAGTTTGCAGCAAGCAATCATAACTGTTCATAGAATCCTCAAAACGATCCCACAAATATCACCGGTTCAGTACAAAGCACGAAACTGTTATGGACTAATATATTTTGTATTGGGCGAGAAGGACTAAGATATCAAATCAGATCGTTGCCAACATAAAGTATTTATGTACAATTTGTAGAAACATTTGGATTGGAACCAATCACGGCTGGCTCCGATTCGCAGCACTGAAAGGATTTCCTTGTTACATCATGTGTGTCGTAGTTTTCAGTAACATATGCAAGTAAGCTAAAGTTATAGAGCAATATGTCTGTAGTACATTCTTTATCGATGTATCAGACACTCTGTACGCAACGTTCGTCCTCGATCCGTGCCGGGCCATGCACCTACTGTTTGCCCGACTTTCTTTAAGGCGTATACTTGAATTGCTTCCTGCAGCAACCTTGTTTTATTATAAAGATTTTGTATGGAAGCAATTTGATAAATCTCTAGATTATTACTGTAGGTAGTCATCAGATAAATCATTTTCATTGTAACATTTTAGTTACCGCTTTTGCATTTTTATGTCCCACATCAAAAGTAGCGTTTAAAAGAAAAATCGCATGAAAAATTTTATTCAGCGTGCATCAACAGTTTTGGCGTCTGTCCAAGGTTGTGCGTTTCAATGGATCGTTACTGGGAACATTATCGTTTATCTAAGTGCTTCGAATTCGTTATACTACTAAACAATTACGGTTGTGTTACAACACTTGTCTGTCTGGTATACTTACTGTTTATCGTTTATTATATCAATGGGTTCTTAATCCCCGTCCTCATTTTGTCAAGATAGGATTGCCGCAAACTTTAGAATTCTGTTTCAATATTCTATGATTCTACATTCATGACTCGTCCTCATGAAAGGTCGTTTTGCGGTGAGCTTCAACCGTCGTGATCAAATTCAACAGTAGCAAAATATTTATTTTCTTTTGTACTACTGCATAACCTATCCTTGCTGTATGAGAAATGAGTGAACGCACTTTGACGTCCAGATTTTATATTTTAATTTGTGCAAGGATTTTGCCTGTTTGACATTGAGATTTACCCTCTATGTGAACATGTAATTTATATTACGGTGTTGATAATGTTCGTCGTATATAAACAACCTATGAAACCATATTCTAGTTTAGTACTTGAATTTTGAATTCCAGTCTTAATGTTTGTTTAATACCGAGAACTCTATTTCTGCAGTATTATCGAAATCATGGAAATATTTGATATGTTCGCACTCCCAGCTAGAAATAACAAGGCCTGCTTTAATTAAATTTTATGAATACTCTGGAGATCAGTCAGTCTTCTTCCTTTAATTGTAATTTTAAAATCAGTTGTGTATTTGAAATTAATCTACTATAACTGTATTTTTAAGTTGATAAGAAACTAAGTCTTAAACAAAAAAAAAAAAAAAATATAACTTCATCCAGATGATGCAGAAAAAAGCAATTCATTCTGCCGAAAACTGTGAATAGGATGAGTTTTCAGAATGTTTATTTTTGAGCGGTTCTCATTCTAAGAATTTCCAAGTAAGAAGTTGAGATGCTCAGTGATATCTGTGGTTGCAGCACGGAGTGCACGCGGGCTCGCAGGGCGTGGGCCCCTGCGGCTGGTACTCGGCATCGGCCGCGCCCGCTCCCACCGCCCCGGCCCGGCTCAAGCGCGCTCAGCCCCCTCACCAACTACCAGTGCGTATATTTACTTGGCTTTTCTTGCTAAGGTAGGGAAAAGACGTAAAGACAAAATTTTGGAAGCACCTTAAAGCAACTGAGGATTCTGATAAATCATAGATTTCTTACGCATTACATGTCTTTTCTAAGCTGTTGATAATCGGGAGACTGGGTAGAATTTTGAACATAAATATGAGCCAAGAACCAACCAGGAAGACCCCAAGCTCCCAAGACATTAACAATTAATATTTTAGCTTTCCAACTGGCGTCATAGCGGCTACATTTCAATTATTATTGTTTCTTTTTACGGCTAGGATTATTAGCACATTTAAAATTTCCCAACGCGATTATAATTGCAGCCTGTAACAAACGTCTTAAGTATACAATTTTAATTAAGTAATATTCCATTCTGATTGTGTGTAAGATAACATTCTATGATTTGATCTTTACATAAAATATATGATCCATAAAATATTAACTACGCAGGAATGTAAGATAAAATGTAATTTAGCAAACCGCTTCAACAGTACAAGACGCGATAATCCTAACAAACGACGACGTTTAGAAACTTCTTAATAGACAACATAGTAGATTATGTCGATAGGCGAGACGTATTGTATTCGTCATAGAGCATTGAGAACGCGAAGCACAGTGGCATAGTTATTACAACGATGTCACTTAATTTATGTCCCTTTGTGCAGCCACATTGATCTATTCACAAGGCTAAGTGCGAGACAACTCCCCATTACACGTAGTTGAAACAAAACAATTGTAACATTGTCGCCGTCGCATGATTCCACAGACATGTGACAATATTTTTTTTAATAAGTTTTAGGTTATTGTCTCACTGTTAACCATATTACTGCTAGGTAAGGGCCACATTACCACGGTGCGGCATCGTTAACGTGAAACTGTGCCGAACCATGATGAGCGGATGCACGGTGCTGTGTCGCTTCGCGTAAATTCACGACAAGGCAACGCCGTAAAACCCTTTGGTCGATGACTGATCCCCTGATTGTCCGCGACGCAGTGTCTGAATAGCATGGCGCCGAGGACGTTGCACGACGCGACACCACATCGTGTATCCGCTCAACAAGGCGCAGCACTGTATTTTTGCAAGACGCGTCAACGTGCCGCAATGACGCGCCGCGTTGTTTCACGTTAGCGACATCGCGCCATAATAATGTGGTCGTGCTCTAAACCTCACTTTACCGACAACGGAAAGTAGAGTTCATATTCATTCAAATCCTCCGTCGCAGCGAGCATTGTATGCAATGGAAATTCTCATGGCAGCTTAGAAAGTAAGACGCCGCGCCGGATCAAACGTAAATAAATATTCACTAAAGGCAGATGTGGTGCTAGCGTAAAGCACATCTAGAATAGGCATTTCCACAAAACGTGTCTTATTTTTACTATAGTGTAAAATTTTCTTTCAGTGTGGAGGTAGTGTGAGCGGTAGTAATGGGCCACACGCGCCTCTCTCGCCCACCGCATTGCAGAATTCCATTCCACATAATGTGAGTGCAATTTATTTATATTATTTTTGCTGCACATACTTGCAAATGGAGCTATTAGGACTACGTGCATAGCATTCTACAACTTGTATAATGGTCTTCTTCGTTAGCTGCTTTGTGCTTGCACAGATTATATACATATATATATTGTAAATGTATCGACTGCTTTGAATCAACAAAGAATGAAGAACTATGCGACAAGTGTCCTATATAATGCTGCCCTAGTTTCAAATTGAACTTCACCTAGTTACATTATTTATGTATGTCAAGCCAATATCCGTATTCCACGTAGGTGCCCTGCTATCGTCACTCTAAACCGCCTGGACAATGGTATTTTTAAATCTATAAGATTTTTCTTACATTTGTTTTTGTTTTAAACAATGGATAATGGTAGTATTCCCGCTAGTTTCATGTTGAGTTTTGAATTTCTAATAAAATGTTCAAATTTATATGGGTTATATAATTTTGTTGTCTACAGATTGTGATGTCGTCGTCGGTTCGGACGCCAGCACCGTCCGGGCCTGCGCCCTCCGCCATGCACACGTCGCAGACCACGTCTGGTAACTAACTTGATATTTGTAGGTTTGGGTATAAAGGCTCAAAGAGCATAACAACCTCTTTTGGGGCTTTTATAGCTTTTTAGATACAGCTTTAGGTAGTTCTAAATAAAAAAGGAATAATAATTATATGTTGTTTGGAGTGGGGAGGGTTTGGAGTATGCATATGCATACTTGCTAAATGTTTAGCAAATTCAAGGGCTAACATAATTTGAATGATCAAAGTTTACTTACTTAACACTTCACAATCTCGACAGTTCGAGTTCAATGAGTGATTCATAAATAAATAAT
The DNA here is from genome assembly GCA_958295575.1 of Leucania comma. NCBI lineage: Eukaryota > Metazoa > Arthropoda > Insecta > Lepidoptera > Noctuidae > Leucania > Leucania comma. Next base: position 10,172,990 of record OY282476.1, on the reverse strand, counting down.
ACCACATACATGCCAGTATTCATGCACCTTGAGTTTAAATCCTCACTATTGCACAAAAGTTACACAAGTAAAAGAAAATCGCCAATGACGTCACGACAGTCACCAATAAATCTGCCACAGAACTGAACTGATATTAATAGTATCAGCTATTAACGAGTTAATATAACTTGCGTAGTAACGTAGTTAATGTGAATTCCGCGTGTACGTAAATAGACAGTTAGGCACGTTTTCAAATGTAATGTATTCTGACATGCAAATCACGTTCGGCCCTCGTTATTCGCCGTAGTTCTTTCAATTGCAATCGCTTTACGGTCTTGTTGCAAGCGGGGTAGCATTATGAACCAGGGTCCATCCCAGGTGGCAGCAAAAACTAGGTTACGTATCTATGAGTTTTGTTTTGAGATCCACAGAATCGTAAAGTAACGAAAGAAGATCCATTTGTTGATAAATAATAACAAAAAATTAGGGAAACATGTACGAATCTTGAAACATCTATTATTGACAAGGATAAGCAGTAGACGCATTCCAAGTGAACATGAGCGAAGGTATGACCCCTACCTTCACAAAGAAACCAAGTATATCCAATCTGCCAATGTCAGAAGATGACGCTACAGGAATACAGGCATTCATGACTTGCAAAATTACATTGTAGTATTATTTATAATGCTGAGCGAACCTTGGCAGTTGGCCGGGAAAAGGCTGATACAAAGGAGATGAATAAGCAAGTTTTGCTTAACACATTTACTGCGGGAGACACTGCTTTATGCATTAAAGACCGAGAGAAGATATTACAGCATGAATATGAGTTCTTCCAACTATGTTGCCAAATGTGAGGTCATATTTCAACATAGCCAGATGTAGTTGAATGTTTCATGCATGCAGTGTTATGCATTGATGAACCTTCTTTTCTCACACCGAACGATATTAGGTCATCTTAACTGGGAAGAAGCAATATCTATAAATCCTTATGTTCCTATCGATTTACTTTTGAACGTCTGAAAGCGTGCGAATGACACATGAACAATCGCTATAAGTGTCCCGTTCAAAGTTTAAGTGTTAAAATAGCTAATAAAATGAATTTGCTCAACAGTGGTGTCCAAAGGGCCGAGTGACGTGCTGGTGAACTCGACGTGCGCGAACCCTCCACCCGCCGGCAACAGGCTCGTCAACATGACTCAGTGGCCGTATGTATCTTATCTTTATAACGTACAGTCGACGAACTAATTGGATGAATAGCAAAAAAATTAAACCAACTTGTAGGAAAGAAACAAAAGAACTGTATTTTCGAAAGCCAAGTGTTTTTGGCTTTATTTCGTAGTTTTTTTGACATCCATATTTATCTAAACCGGATCAGTAATTTTTGAGAAAATTGCGGACACATAATACGTACATACATAGGGGTCAAATACAGATACTAATTTTTTGAGGCCTTAAAAAAGGTTAGAAATAGTGAGAGCAATTTAAAAAAACCCAAAATTCTAAAATTAGAAAATTTCAAATTTATCCTTCTCACTTAACTCTTTCAAAAAAGTGTTCAACTTACTGTTTGTATCTAATTATTTGGCTTATGCGTATTAACTACCTAATAAGTTGAATTTAAACCTGTTAGTTGATTTTCAAGAATAATAACATTGTATAGAATACAATAGATGGTGAATAGTAAACGCTCATAAGCAAATAGCTAGCGTAACATGCCATTTTTTTTTTTAATTGTTATTTCAAATTTTCAAAACTTTGCTAGAAAAATCTCTCATGCTTCTTACAAATAAATACTGAGCCTATCATTCCTCGGCTACCCATCCTTGTACGCGTTATGTGTGTTGGTACCATTTGTGGTTTTCTCTTTATCAATAAAATATTAATCCGATTTTTGCTCAGTTCTTGGGATACGTTTCGTTATCGCCGTTAACAGAGGATCATCTGTTCCTTTCCTTAATTCTAGATAAGCATGTGTGTGACCTATCGTATCTTAATGTTTCCAATTCGGCCTTTAGGGTTGGCTTCTCTTAAAATAACATGTAAAATAATAAATGTCTCAGTCTATATAATTTGTCTTTTATTAGAAAAAAATTTGCCTCACACTAGGAATTACTCCTACATCTTGTGTACAAGCATGACTCATATATACAAGACACCCAGACTCGGAACCACTATCTGTAGGTCATACGAATTCATATTTGTTCCACGAGAATAGAACCCGCGACACGCAGTTCAGCAGTCAGTCACTCAACCGTGCCGTCAATTATTTAATGACAATGTACTCGTGACAACCTGAGATGATAACCTCTTTTAAATTCACTCTTCTTCTTACACAAACACCATATTGACAAAATACGCCTTGTTTGTGTTTGGAAAACATGAATTTGCTAAAACACTAGCACACTTTCGATAAGACCACTGTTATCTGGTGATAATAGACGTGTAGTTGTCAGTTACTGAAACAACGAAGTATGGAGTGTGCGTGTGACATAACCCGGTGTTTCAACAAGCCACATAAAGTGTTGTTGTTCATACCCCCGGTCTTTGTGTACGAGGATGCAGAGTAAATATTCCTACTGCTTCTGTTTTTTTATCACTTGTGCTGTTCAATATTTGAGTGAAAAAGAATGTGTGTTAAATTTATACAAAGGCTACTTGTTCTTAAAACTACGAGAATTTTGTCTGTGGTATATGGAGCAGCATCTAAGTGTAATCCAAACCAAAAAAATGTTTTGCAAAACGATCGATTTGCCGTTCAATGTTACCTCATGATAAAACCTTGACTTGCCTTACCAGTAGATTATATGTAAATGAGGTTCAAAGGCAAGGCCGACAATAGTTATTAAGGATTTGGTACCAGAAACGTTATCCCAAGACCATCATCATCTGCCTGCCCTAGTCCCGTGTTATTCCATCGATGGAACTCATTTTTTCATTCCATTGTGTCCTGTTAACAGTCACGCTATCGTTGTCCCAGAACCTAAACAAGATCTCTTTCAAGATCCCTCCTTACAAGTTTCTAATTAATATTAGTCGAACGTCAACATACAAATATTAATTTAATTAAGGGCAATATCATATGTGACATCTAAGTAAATTATTTCAACATCATCTGTCTTCAGGAATCAATGCGTAACCATTATTTTCCTACATATCTTCTAATCGAAATAAACAATTGAAAGTCTACAGATTTCAATATCAGGTCGATGTTTTTGTTCTTATCTTCAATATCTATCACACGTAATGATTACAAGTGACCTAGTCTTTATCAAATAAAAGGGTCCTTTGTAGCTTTGTTAAATTAAATTAAAAATAATCTTGTTGGTATCAAGTATTTGATTTCAATCAGGATTGTGGTCCAGATTGAAATTTTATGAACTTCAAGCTCTTCGTTCAGCATTCGCACTTACACACGCAAAAGACTCGTCAATGGAGAATTCCGAAACCTCTGCCAGCTTTCAAAACATAAGTGAAGAGGCTTCTTTTAGACACACTCTTACCGTTGTAGACCTCATTCATTACTCTTTGTCAAGGAATATCGACTTCATACAATTCTTCTTGTATACAATTATAACTTTTTCACCAGATGGCACCACGGCGCGATATCCCGCGAGCGCGCGGAGGCCCTACTTTCGGGCTCTCCGGACGGCGTGTTCTTAGTCCGAGAGAGTACCAACTTTCCCGGAGACCATACGCTCTGCGTGCGGTATCGAGGACGAGTTGAACATTACCGGTAAGAAAAACAATGCGTATCATAGCTTAAAATATACTTTATTGCATTGGAAATACACCTGAAATATTTGCAATACTGGAGGCGTTGCACGTGCGTTGGCGTCTTAGAGATGAAACTGAAATAATTAATGTGCCTGTAATGTAACCCATAGACCCATACCCTTCAAATCGAAACTGTTTGACGGCAGTGTTTCTCCATATGAGCTTTTTTTATACAGATCTATTACAACTAAAATTATTTTGTTGCTTCAAAAACGTAAATTTCAAAAACCAGACAGTTGTTTTGGATTTTTAAATAAATGTCTATAAGAAAACAAAATTGTTCAAGTTAGTGTCTATTGACAGTAAATGGTATAATGTAGCAGTGCTACCTAATAAGCACATAGGCGAAATGTATTCGCCTTAATAAATACAATAGGAGAAGTACTTTATAAGTACTTATTAAGTACTCGTTCGTATTAGTATTTATTAAGGTTTTTATATTATTATTATTATTTAAGGTTGTTATAGATTGTATTTATTTATTAAACAATTTCTTAGTTTAAGATATAATTGAATTATTTACACAATTATAATATTTTGCAAATTTATTTTAAAATTTAATGCAATTCTTGACTGGCTAATATTATATAATATAATCTAATGATATCTAATTTAATTTTAATAATTTCAATTTGTATCGTCTGTATAAAAAAAAAAATGTTAACTTGTGATAAGATTAGGGTCCATCCTTTAGATGTAGGTAATCTAGGATAAAGAAAAAACATATGTTTTGCCAAATAAACAATTTTTCTTATTCAATGTATTGAAAGTAAACAAACTATAGTCTATCTACATAATTAAACAATATAAGAGCTTGAAACATGTGCACTCGCGTCATCGGAGAATAATATTACGTATTATGTAAATGACCACAAAATGGCGTGTTCCACATCACGTGTTATTTATTCCGTGGCTTTATATATTTTACAAAAATATGCTTCCACTGTTTGCCACCCATTGAATAATTTAGAACTTAGTTGCGAACTTTGCAAACTTTATAGTTATCTTTAATTTGTTTTTTTTTTTTTCAGAGTAAAATGGGCAACCGCTCCTGACAACCAAAATCAACGTTTAACTATAGACGATGAAGAATTTTTCGATAACATGACGGATTTAATACATGTAAGTGAATGATAAGATTTCTTTAGGTTCATAAGCCATAACTTCTACCTGTATTAATTTGTAAAACCGGGAACAGCTGACTTTTTTTTTCGATATAGCGCCTGGTCCTTCGGGCCGGATTTATTAAGAAAACCACTTCAGGTTATTTCTATATTTATAGCATTACTTACAAGACGCGGACGGTCTGTGCACGAAGCTAGTGCGGTGTTTGCCGAAAGCGTCGCCGAATGGTGCCAACAATAACGGAGTATTACAGCCGCCCTATCCGCCGCATCCGCAGGTAACATACACCAAAAATATTCTTATATAATAGCTACATAAATACATAGAATATGATAATCTATAATGTCATAAAGAGGAAACGTCTCTATTTTTTTTTTTTGTTTGTAATTTATAATAACAAAAATGACTGGCACGATTTTTAAAATTCTTTCACCTGAGTGAAAAAACCATATATTTCACGCGAGTGAAGCCGCTGCAGGAACTAGTATTATGTGTAAAGTTACGTAATGAATTTCGCTTTTAAAATAACAAATCAAGATTAAAAACTAAAAACAACAAAAACCACAAAATGGACAGGATGGATGGATTCCAGGTTGCCTGGAAGAGATCGCAGAATGCGATAAGGCCGCCCATTGTATATGTGTTTTAGTTTTAGTTTCTTATTTTTGTATATTTAATGGTGTACAATAAAGCATAATTAATAAATAAATAACAAACTTCCTTTTAAAACAACGCAACAAACTCATTTTCGTTTATAAATCAAATCAAGTTTAATGAACTCTACGTTGAAATCTAATGAAACGGTGTATGCATATTGTTATATGGCTATAAGGAGTGTGACTACTAAGATGCCAACTAATAAACTAGAGTATGGTATAAGACGTCATATCACGCCAATACCAAATAATTTGTAATAAGGGTTAAAGAATTATGATGGCCAACAAAAATCCACTATCGATTATTCTGATCGAGATAATTACGTTATTGATATGTCTATAATAATATGATGGCACGGTTGGCGCAGTGGTTAAGCGATTACCAGCGCAGCAGCTGAGTATTTCAAATATTTGTAAGGCCTACATTAGTTGTTCCGGGTCTTGTGTGAGTTTTCATGTTTGTAAACATACTCCCAATATAGTAAAAAATACAATTATGCATTAACCGTGTAATATAACTTCCATAGCAACCGCCGCCCTACCCCCCGACGCCGAGCGTGTCGAGCGCGCTGAGCTCGGGCCACTTCCAGCACACGTACTCCACGCAGGTGGCCTCCTCCGACCAGACGGACAGCGCCTTGCAGCCGCAGAACTTTGTAGATGCACGTAAGTACAAACTCATGCATTCACAAGAGATCCTGGAACTTTACAGAGAAGTGTTATCTCCCCGGTCGTATCGGACTATGTGAGTAAACATACAGAGAGCGCATCAGTGTTTTCGCACACAATTGCGCACTAAATAACACTTGAGTACTAGGCTGATCTCCGTTGAGAATGGCCACCGTGCATTCAATCGGGAGGATTAATATAAAAAACAAGTCGAATAAAACAATTACCTAATTCGTTTCCAATATCTCATGGACGACTTGAGATATATTTATTATAAAACGTATTAACAGACACGTAACACGTCAAAATAACCCAAAATTGGCCTTATCAAAAGTGTCAAAAAAAACAAAGATGATACGTGTAACATTATGTAATAGCTGCTGTTATCATAACTAGTTAATTCTTACTTAACAAATCATTCAAACAAAAACGCAACAAATAATCGTGTTGCACGCACTGCACATCAAGCATGAATTTAATATGTGGTTTGTGAAGCAATGTAAGTCGGTCTAGACACGGTTAATACTTCAATTATTAATGAATTATCACCTAATTAATTTACTTTTCAGGCTGGAAAATAGACGAGCGTGACCTAGAGATACGTGAAAACATTGGAAAGGGAGAGTTCGGAGATGTGATGTTGGGTATACTGAATGGATCACAAAAGGTCGCAGTTAAAATTCTGAAGGATCGGGAGGCTGCTAGCAAGTTCCGTGCGGAGGCAAGCGTTATGGCGTAAGTAATCCTTTAGTATCACCATCAGCCTATAGCAAGCCATTGCTTTCTATAGGTATCGCACGCCATTACTAGTAACTCAAACATCTGTATTCTTAGTAATGTTATGAATATACCGGCTGCGGCTATACGTATCAATTTCGCACTGATTGTAATAGAAAAACGACTTTTATAATTTATCGAGTTCATACAGATGATATAGACGCGATGCACGTGGTTCTTGAGGAAGTTTTAGATGTCTAGTAACTGAATGTAATAGTAGAGAAAAGTCGAGAATTTAACCACCTATGTCAATGACAGGTTATTGATTGACTTTTTATAATAGACCCGCGTTTGACCACTTTCTCATTTGATGGTATGCGAAAATATGTTCGAAGATGGAGCTTCGCTAGAAGAAACTTTGTCACTCCTGCATTAAAGACCCCCAAGTTATACCTTTCAGGAAACAACTAAGGCAGAGTGTACATGCACAATGAAAGTATTCCCAAAACGTTAAAATATACTGATTGTAAACTTCTTTTTTTTTCGCAGATCACTAACGCACGACAACCTGGTCCGTCTATTAGGGCTGGTGTTCACGTCGAGTGGTAGCACGTGCATAGTGACCGAGCACTGCGCGCAAGGCTCGCTGCTCGACTACCTGCGATCACGAGGACGGCACTACGTCACACAACTCAATCAGATCAACTTCGCTTAGTAAGTACCCTTCTACACACTTCATAGCGAAGAGAAGAACCAAGATGTGCTTACAGCTGTTCAGCGAGCTACAACTGGGCAGTATAGGTCACCTGCTTAACTTTTAGGTACCTATGATATTGAAAATATTGTTTTGTATGGTTCGAATGACCAAAACTCTTGAAACAAGTGTGTGCCGTTAGTGCATTGCGAAACACTACTTTGACAAAGTTCTAGCTTCTTATATCCTTCTGTTTCTTTCGCTATGATGATGAGCAGTTGGATGACCATCAGCTATATTATTCTTTTAATTTCAAGGTATTGCAGCCAGTTTAGCATATGCTTTTTATTGAATTTACTATTCATTCTTTGAATATAAAATATTGTTTACAATATATTAAGTCTTATTCTTCTTTGTGCTCAAATCAGTTGATTCAAGCTTTTTTTTTTTTCTTTTTCATAATAATAAAATATACATTCTGATTACAGTGATGCGTGTTGCGGCATGGAATATCTTGAAGGCAAGAGGGTCGTTCATCGCGATTTAGCGGCGCGCAACGTGCTAATCTCAGGCGAAGGCACAGCTAAAGTCGCGGACTTCGGCCTGGCGAGAAACGATACCACCATGGACGACCCTGCAGAGGCCGCGCGGCTGCAGGCCAAACTGCCTATCAAGTGGACCGCTCCCGAGGCGCTAAAGTACAACGTAAGCTTAATGTAGAAAAATGTTTGTTTTTTATCATACATTCGCGTCAATAGATTTCGCACTCAGTTCTTCACAAAATTTTTAAAATTCTTCGAAAGTTACAAATTCCAGACCTTACAGAATATTTTATTTCCAGAAATTCTCTAACAAGTCTGACATGTGGAGTTTTGGCATCCTTCTCTGGGAGATTTATTCCTTTGGAAGAGTTCCGTACCCTCGAATTGTAAGTATAATATTTAGTAGCTATACTGGAACTATAGTATATTCGCGTTAAGAAAATAGTGACTCATCACTGCAACTGCAAAGTAAAGGTGTATTAGTCACCATTAATATTAAAGCAAACTTCTTACACTGTATTTTCAAATATAATTGTTTTAAAATGTATTCATAATCGTCTAGAGTTTTCACTATACTTTATTTTTACAAGTAGGTGAGGTATTAATTTTTAAAACTGGCAAAAGATACGTCCATACTGTCTGAAGGGCGCTTGTTTACGGAGACGCGGCGCGTTGGACGGTCCGTCGTACATTGCCATATGTTTGTGTTCGCGCGTGCGATGACGCGGCCCGCTGCTGCAATGTACGACGCGTGCCCAACGCGCCGCGTCTCCGTAAACACGGCCTTACTTCAACTGGTCAATATGAATACGGCTTTCTAATTTATTAAGATCAATTGGTCAAGAGGTGTGGCTAAGATGAGTAACAATAATGAATCACTATTTTCTTAACGCGGATACAGTATAGTATCAAAACTATTATATAAGGAAAACTTCGTTAAACAATGTCATCAATAAGGACAAACTTGTTGTTCCAGTTAACGTTTTTTTACCAATATATTTATAATAATCCTAGACTCTTTCGTGACTCAGAAATAATATGATGAAGTTGGTCTCGGCTTTCATTTGCTGGCGATTGATAGTTGATTCCGAGTTACGCAGAAGTCAATAAATTGAAAATAATTTTATCAAGAGGTATCATGATATTCAGTTCCTTGGCTGAGAAGGAATATATATTATGTGGTTTCTGTATGTAAAAACTTGCTTGGGGTCATGCTGTCGGAAGAGCTTAGATAGTTTTAAAACTTATTTCTTTTAGTTGTTGTCGTTGTCGAAAGCGTAAAAAAGTTAGCACTCATTTGTCCAGCCGCTAGCGGAAGTAGTGCGGCACGTGGAGCGTGGGTACCGCATGGAGGCGCCCGAGGGCTGCCCGGCGGGGCCCTACGAGGCGATGCGCGCGGCGTGGCACGCCGACCCGGCGGCGCGGCCCACGTTCGCGGCCACGCGCCACCGCCTGGCCGCCATGCGCGACGCCGCGCACCACGCCGCGCCGCCGCATCCGCACCAGGTATCTACACCCCTACTACATATATTCTAACTACCACTAAGCGTGCAAGGAAATTAACCCCGCTAAACAGACGTGAAAAATAGGTTTTTTCAAAAGGAATTTGAACACCAATGTAATATACCTTATAAGAAAGCTTATTTATTACGCTACGTGATCTTGACTAAATATGGATTTTTCAGTCCCCCGTTTTTTCTACAAAGCTGAAAGATGTTTCAGCGAAAAAATAACATTTTTTTATTTTTTATTACAACTGAAGCTGCAGCTTTATACAATTAAGAAAAACATACTTATTATCTTTATAATGCAACATCAACAATGTTTCGAAAAAAGACAAATTGAAAATAATAATAATAAACATTGAAATAAACCAACCTAGCGTTCCGAGTCACGATAACGTCGCTGTTAGCACGTTATCAAATCGCTTATTCGGAAAGAACGATTGTTATCACTCTAACATCGATGTTATCGTGATTCAGAACGCGGAGCATAGAATATACAAACACGCATACACAGATACACATATACTGTCACGTCAATTGCCCCAGGATTGTCAACCCTTCAAAATAGTGTTTATAAAAAGTGTATACAAACTTATATTTTTTAGCTTCCCTTAAAAAAGCAGTAAAATATTATTTTGTGCTAAAAAAAAAATTACGCTCTCAGTTTTTGTAAGTCGATTGAATTATTGTTGTGTGGTAAAAAAAAATGTAGTTTACATAAAATAACAACTACGACTTCCAAAAGAAAACCTTCACAAGAAAATACTTATTTTATATAATGTGACATCCTCTTATTTAATTCTAACACGAAACATTTCTTTCCAGTGAAGGTCGCCTGATGATTTATCGTGGAACTTCGTGAATTTGTGTCAAATGTACACACGGGATAGGCAAAGTGCTGTGAAGATGGCGAAATGTATTTTATACATTAACTAATACATACTGTAAGTACTAAATTATTTTAATATTTTTGAAGACACTCCCTCGCTAAGTATAATTTTATTATAATGTAGATTAGATATGTAATTTTGATGTGTTGTACAAGAATGTGTGTCAGATGTTAGGTGTTGGAGGAACTTTTAGTGGAGTCACTGTCCTTATCACACAATAAAAAAATAATAACAAACAGACTTGTCAATATTGATTCGTTGTACTAGTAGGAAAGGGTGAACTCAGCCGAAAGGGAGGACGTGAATTATACTAATTATGATATGGGTTTGTTTTCATTGATTCTGCTGCATATACATTTTATTGTCGTTATTAATTAAGCTGTCAAGCACAAAATATATTTGTGCACAAGTGCCGCCTTGAACAAAATCGATTAAACGTATATTTTCAGGAATACTCTTAGAACAGTTATTGACATTGGCTAACAAAACCGTGTCAATGTACTCAAAAACCTTTTCGGCTTCGAAATCCCTAACCAGCTCACATTTTATATTTAGTTTTAAGTGTATAATGACCATAACTGCAAAGCACAATATTTACACAAAACAGTTCCACTAAAAGATCTTTTTTAAATAAATGTTTATTGAAGGCCTAAACTTCAATGTATGCTAACATATTCTCGTAAAGATTCCACCCAATAGAGGTCACGAAGGTTATGTCGGTACTATGGTACTGTCTAGTCAAAGTATTGTTTGTATCATATTATAGTATTTGCACTTTAATTAATCAAAGGGGACTGATTGCAAATAAATCATGAAGTAAAACAAACACTACCGGTTGTAAACATAATTATAAAAACCGATCAAATAAAATAAAAAAAATTACATAACGCCACGAGTAAGCAACAACAAGTATTATAATTAGACGTACTTGTGTGTTAGTTTATTTACTAGAAATTAAGTGTAAGAGTGGATTGAACGCATTGAGCATTCAATCCGACTCACATTCATGGAGTATTATGTGTAAATTCAGTGTTGTGGCAAAAGTTAATAGCAGCTGTTCGAGTGAGTTATTGATTCGTTACGACGATGATAACATCAAAGTCTGATAGTATAATGATCTAAAACAATCAGTGCATTTTGTTAATGTGTTAAAAGTTCAATTAGGTTCAATTGGTTTACACTTTATGTTATAGACTAAGATATGTTTAGCCATAGTAAGGAAAAGTTGTATAAACCAACTACCAGGTTGTGTGCTATCGTAAAGCTAAGATTACCTCTCGACGGGTACGCGCAAAACATACTCTAAACGTAAGTCATTGGCAAAAATAATTCATTTCGATTGTCCTGAAATCATTAACATAAAAAAAAATCTAGCTGAATAAAACTATACAATTAATTATATACAAAAGAAACATTTGCGTCTATAGATTTTTATTTAACTTACGGTAGTTGTAAAAAAATATGTGAAACATGACAAATAGTCTGATATAAGCCATGAATCTCAAGTAAATGCAAGTCGTCTATGATATTGTTGTAAACTTGTAAAATTCTTGCGTAAAATTGCTTAACATGTTTTCAAAAATGATCGATATAATAATAATGAATAAATGTACATGCATCATTAACGCTAAAGAATTGCAAATATATTATTTTCTGTATTACAACAAGCTTAGAGAATAAGATTGAGCATTTTATAAAAATGAGACTTTAAATTCAACTACCACGTTTATTAAGTCCTTTTGTTTAATCTTATGCAATACTAGTTTTAAGTGTTAAATTGTTTTTACCATATATTTATGTTCTATCAGAAATTTTGTGAGAATTACTTTTGTATTAAAGCGATTCAGATGCAAGACATTTGATTTCTGCCAAAGCATAGGAATTTGAATATTTTGCTGTTTCCATTAAGTCTTCCTTTAGCTAAAAAAATATTAATTTCTTATGGAGACAACATATTAAATTGATTGTACAACTGTTTACTAGTCTTTAAAGAGTAGTAAGGACTGAATTGTTTGCAGTTGTATTTTTATCTGTAATTTATAAAAAATAAGAACTAAGGTATTAAAATCTCAATTGTTTTTGTTTATTACTTGTACTATTATTTTAAACAATGTAAATAGTTATTTTTTAACTTTAAGGAATAAATTGTATTATAACAAAGTATAAATACCTAAACATATGTTTTTTATTTATTGTTTCGCATTTCCATCACCGCAAGTGCTAGCTGCTGGATCGCACTCAGTACACGGGGGATCGAGTAACTTCTCCGGACTTTCTCCATCCATTACTGTCGCAGGACTGGCTGGCGGTTCAGACATTTCTTTATCATTTGATTCGCATTTTTGAGATATATTATCCGATGTTAACCACTGCAACGATGAGTTTTCTTTCCCAATTGAGGCCCTTTTTCCAATTTTTATAGGAGACCCTCTTGTATTCTCCAAAATAAAAGTTGTATTAGAATTTGTGCTACATGTAAATGGTGTTTCGCGTCCTTTATCTGCAGGAATGAAGGGAACATTAAAAAAACGAATAATATTATTACTTAAATGTATAAAGATGCGCGCTTACATCATAGGCATAGAAGCGTACAAAGTAATGGATTTACTATGCGGTCCAAATGAGAATAGGATCGATTGCCATGTTGTGACGTCACGTCGAACTGTCAATTTGAAGAAATTGGGTACGGCGAGCAAAAAAAGAAATTTTTAAAATTTAATTTATTTACGAATCGTGAACAAAAAAAGTTTTATCAGAATTTAGTTCTTCAATTTTACTCATCTCTGCGTCACTATGTGAAGTGTCTGCTTTGTGGAAAATGGAAGAAGAAGGCGAATTGTTCATTACAATGAAAATAAGAAAGAATATATTTTTTATTTTTAAGTAATTATGACTTAAAACAATATATTTACCTAATTTATCATAAACAATAATGTTTTTACTTCACCTAGACCTAACTAAGACTATGTAATAGAAAGCAAAAAAAAAAGCCTTTATTGATACGCAAATAAGCTTTTTTTGCAAACCGTACTTATCACTCAAAATTTGACAGATAGAGGTTATTGGCTTTCCTATTCTTATTTGGATCGCATAGTAGTATGTTTTTTAGGGTTCCATACCCAAAGGGTAAAACGGGACCCTATAACTAAGCTGTCCGTACGTCACCAAAGCTGTATTTCATGAACCATGATAGTTAGACAGTTAAAATTTCATAGCTGATGTCTTTCTGTTGTCGCTATAACAACAAACATTAAAAAAAAAACAGAATAAAAGAAATATTCAACGGGAATCCCACACAGCAAACACGTTTTTTTAATTGCCTTTTTTGCTGTGGACGGTACGAAAACCTTCGTGCGCGAGTCCGACTCGCATTTTGCCGGTTTTTTTTTTGTAGCGCTGCGTTCACAAGATCGGCAAATCTGTACCAGACATCGATAGTATATAAAAGAAGACAAACAATTGTAATACTGACACTCTGACCCTTCTATGTCAACATTGAGATAGCGCACCTTTACTAGCAACTGTTTCCACTTCAGAAGCAGTGCAACAATCCATCGAAGCCGACGAGTCGCAATCACAACAACCACATTCGCACTTGTTCGATTTACTCCGTTTGTATTTACCGCCTCTGTTTCGTCGAGTATATTTTTTATCTTTGGTATTGTCACCGGACCTCTCGTCACACGTGGAACATTCACTACAGCAACCCTTATCGATCCACTTTGTCTTCAGTGGGGACTTATTCTGAACAGGTTTAGTATCGACATCACATTGTGATGTGATGTCTTCTGTTCGACTAGTTTGTGTTTCGCGACCATCTACAGGATTGCTGCCGACACTTTCATCTGCATATGTCGTAATTGATTTGTCAACAGACACAATGTTGGCCGTAGGATCACATTCACAAATTATGTTCTTCGATTTATGCCGTTTCTTTTTTTTCTCTTCCGGGTGACAACCACAAATTATTTTACTTTTCTTTGTATCCTTGACTCGTTTCTTTTGTTTTTTATTGTAAGAGCTGTCGTCGGTAGAAGTGTTGTTACTTTTGGGAGTCGGATTTGGGTCCACTAGAGATTCTAAACTCATGGGTTTATCAGTATCAACAGAATAATTATATGGTTTTTTGGTTTTGGAAGTCAAATTTGTATCGGCTGGGCACTCTACGCTCATGGGTTTAGCATCGGTAGAACAACTGCATTGTTCTTTGCTCTTTAGAGTCGAAATCGGATCCGCAGAGGACTTTAAACTTGGTTTGACACCCTTGGTAGTCAAATTCGGGTCAACTGGGGACTCTAAACTTACAGGTTTAGCAGAAACAGAACAGTCACATGTTTTGATGCTCTTGGAAGTCAAATTCGGGTCCACTGGGGACTCTAAACTCAATGATTTAGAACTGACACAATTGCATGTTTTGATTCTCTTCGGACTCAAATTAGGATCCGCTGTGGACAAACTCGTGGGTTTAGCACAGATAGAACAATCACATGTTTTGGTGCTCTTGGAAGTCAAATTCCGGTCCACTGGGGATTCTAAACTCATGGGTTTAGCACACACAGAACAATCACATGTTTTGATACTCTTGGAAGTCAAATTCGGATCCACTGGCGACTCTAAACTCACGGGTTTAGCACAGACAGAACAATCGCATTTGATGCTCTTGGAAGTTAAATTCGGTTCCACTGGGGACTCTAAACTCAATGGTTTAGAACAGACACAATTGCATGTTTTGATCCTCTTGGGACACAAATTAGGGCCCGCTGGGGACTCTCTTACGGGCTTAGCCCCAGTGGAATTGCATGGTTGGTTGCTTTTGGGAGTCAAATTTGGGACTACTAGGGTCTCTAAGCTCATAGGTTTAGCCCCGACTAAACAATTGCACGGTTTGGAGCATACTACTTGGTAATGACATACTGTGTTATTTGTGACTGGCCCTGTATCTATCTGAACGGTTTTATCTTTGCCCGGCGGCATGAACACGAAGTCGCGTTGTCGCAAGCCTGGGTAAAAGTAGACCAAGTCTGTTGTCGATGTACCACCATCATTATGAAACTGTAAATATAATATTTTTTATAATAAAATACTAGTTTAAAACACCTTATTTATTTGGTGTTTAGATTATACCACAGGTACTTTACATTTAAATAAAATGATACCTTAACTTGATATCCTACATCATGGTTGTTCACATTACGGTTGTAATCCGCATTAATTGCCAGTCTTGGAAGTTCGTTTCGCTGGTTTGGGGGGTTAAACGCATTTTGAGGGAATCTGGATAAGGAAAAATGTATTTTTCATATTACGCAGCCTTGTTATGCAAATACTAAGTGATTTAAAAAAGCTATACTCACGGATTAGAAATACTTCTGATAAACCAAGTCCCTGTATTATTGTTATATGGTGGTGGGATGCTATAATTAGTATTAGCAAACATAGGATTAGGTATGGTTTGAAATGGATGGCATTGAGATGCATTGGGCGACCACCATTTGATCGTCGGCATAAAAAAGAACTGCACAGATCCGTCAGGCAATGTTAGCGAAGTGACATGTCCCTCGCCCACTATTTCAGGATACATGCCTTGATTGGATTGTAATTCTATAAAAGTAGGATAAATAAAAGTTGATTATTTACAAAGGACAATGGACACTGTGTTATGTATGGACTCCGAGCTCAGCGCTCTATCAAGTTGTGTAATATCCCTTTTGAGAAGTCATATGTCAGACAAGTGCAGAGAAAGAATTATGACTCATATTATTTTAGTAACAATATAGTAAATAATGTTTCTAATCCGTACACCTAACTTCTAATTTTATCATTGAAAAAAAATTAAATCATTCAATAATAATAATATTCCACAACGACATAAGTCCCAAACTAAGCAAAGCCTGTGCTATGAATACTTGACAACTTATAAACATAGTTATATATTTCTAAATACTTATTACAGATAAATTACACCCAGACACTAGAATAAATAATCGTGCTCATCACACAAACATTTGTCTTGGGTAGAAATCTGCTAACTCCGGCATTGGGTCACTACTAGACCAACAGGCCACTCAATTGTGAATCGAGCTTATCGAGTTACTCTGTCTAGAATAACCACTGGTTCTTTTTGTTACTATTCCGGAGTTATGCTAGAAGTCCGCGGCAGTACCTGAATTTAGTTATCAATAAACGAGTTAACGGATAATTGCGTGTATTGCTTTATTTTGCTTTTTTACTTCCAAAAAAAGATGCGCTCACCTTTCAATTTTTATACTCCAAATTAAATTCTTTGCCTTGCCTATATTCTGCCACGGCAATGCTGTCTTCTGGCAGTAACATAGATCTTTACGTAAAGTGGTAGTGTAAAGAAAAAATAGTTTTTCTTACTTTTCCATACCATAAGCCCATAAGCATACAAATTTTTGTATACCTACTTACAATAGCTGTAAAAAACCCTTTTTCATTGTTCAAAGTCGTAGTACAACCGCCCACCTACGAAGTCGATTTTCTCGAAAACTAGGTTAAGTTAACCGTGCGTCATCAATTTACGACACTACCAGATTAATCACGTGCTTCTTTTTGAAAATCAAGTTTTGATTCCTATACTATTCTTGAACGCGTGGATGTGTAACGCCGGGGCGAAACTCCCCTGTTGCGGCAAGTCGCGGTATGGCGGACAGAGTTCCGGCGGAATCTCATGGTGAAATGGCGACAGCGACTGTCGCAACCAAGTGCTGGGCACGCCTTAATTATAGCGATAAGTCCCCTCTTTGAGGAGTAGCTGGAAAGATCTGACGGCGTCCTCACCTTTCGCATGACGCAGGTTCTCACCGCGCATGGTCACTTCAGGAAATACCTGCACCATATTCGTGCAGATTGTGCGGAAGTGACTCCTGGGTGTCACCACTGCGTAGACCGCCCGGGGGACACGGTGGAGTACACGGCGGTGCTCTGCCCAAGATCGGCGGCAACGATCTCTCGCGTCGGGCCTTGGTACAGGCCAAGGTCCGAAGCGAGGAGGGGTGGCAGCAGGCGGTCGCTAGCAAAGCAGTAGGCCGCAAGCGTGAGGCAATGGCCCCCACGCTCCAGCCGCCGCAGGGATTCCGATCCCGATTTCCGGCCACCGTACGCGTGGGCTTGCGGACAACGAGCAATAGGTAGCTCGCGGTCCGACCGTCCGGTAACCATCCGGACCGGGCCTGTAGTCAACGACGCGTATTGTTCCACGCGCATCTCAAGGAGATGTCAGCAAACCATAGGGGCCCAGAAGGGTCGAGGCCTACTGGGGTAATGGGTTCGCTTCTGAAAGAAAAGCCGGCCCTGGTATGAAACACAAAGAAGGAACAGGAGTGGGTTTTAGTCAGTAAAAGTCTGACAGTATCTCTCGCTGCCCAAGGGCGGGAGATGTCATTAGATAATAATTTTCTCACAAAGAAAATCCTATTCTTGAAGAATATTGATTTTTCAAAAATCATTAATAATGTTGTTTTAGTTTTCATCAAAATCGAACCCGAGACTCCTTTAATTATTTATTCCTTTCCTCACAATTTCGGCCATAAACGCAGTTAGGCGTTACTTGAAAAAAAATTCCTGCAGATTGTACAAATACCTATTATATTCGTTCCAAACACATCTTGAATAGTCTCGCTACAACCATGCTGACTGCGGGCTTATATTTTAGGGCCAACGCTATGTTGAGCGGGCGCACGCGCGGTCCCATACAAAAGTGCATCGTCGTGGCTCGCCGCGCCTTTTTTGCTACATAATAATACATTAAAGTTCTCCATTGACACGACTACATGCACACTGTTAAAGTTGAACTATCGACACTGTGCAGGTAATAATCTGGATTCCGCTACGAGGACCGCCGCACACGACACACGCGTATAGTCACGAGACGGGTGCCTGCGCGTGAGCCCGCTTAACACAGTGTTGGCCCTTAGTGAGATTACTAACGTGTGTTGAAAGGGCTACCAAATGGTCCATTGGTAAAACTGTTTCCATAGAAAGGCTGGTTGCACTGCATGATTACGGTCCAAATTATTTCTTTTCAATTATTCAACTCATATCTATACTGTTATAGCGATGTACTGGTTTTATTTTGTTTTTATGTATCAAAGCTGTAATGTCCATTTGTTAATCCTGTCCACATTTTGTCGGACTATGAATGACATTATTCTTTTTAGACAGGTCAGTCATAGATGTATTTATAGATATGTCGGTGAAATGAGATTTAACTCTGAAAAGTATTATTTCAATTACTGTTGCATCTATGATTCCAGATTATCATGTTTAAATTACACTTATTTTAGTTAATGCAAATCAAATGAGACATGACAGAGCAGCACATCTGAACTGAGCTGGAATTAGCCACCATGAGGAGCCAAGGAATGCGGTCACTGTGGCCGAAATCGGCTAGATGGCATCATCATCATTTCAGTTTCAACTGATCTGAACATTTTAGCTTAGTAGCTCCAAGAAGCTATGATGTACTATGAAAATTTATCTATCATTACGACACTTTGGAAACATCTCTATCTGGTTGTGTCGGATTGCCTTCCCATCAAGCTATTAGATTTTTCATTTGTGCTTTTGGGCACATAGGTACTTGGGCACTTGAAATATGTCCCGCGCTTATGAACTCCTCTCTGATGAAAATAGCTGGAATTAACCACCATAACAATTCTGTATATTATTCTATTCTGTGCATTCGTGACCCTTTTTTTTAAGACTTCTCACTCATCATTATTGTCTTTGGCTGAGGTTAACAAAATTAAAGAACAAATAATTTCACATTTATATATCATAATGTGTGTAACAATAGCAATTCCTTTTTTGCAAAGAAGGTAACTTGCTATATATATTTTATAAGCTCGGTTTGTTTGAATACAAAAATAAAAATGGACATATTTAAATTAAATACTACACAGTAGTATTGTAATTAACTAAGATTGTAAAAAAATCTACGCTTATAATTACAATGAATTGTGTATAATACGACTTATTAACTAAACACTGCATTTCTAATGTGAAAGTTCACAATGTACTCGGAGTTAGTTCGCTGCACACTGATCGCGAAGGGGTCGGTAGGGTGGAAGGTGAACGCGACGAGTCTCCGCGCGCTTGCTGGCACTGACTGCCCTAGTACACCCGCGTAAATCTTGAATTTGAGTAACCCCGAGTCACGAGCATAGAATCTAAAAAGATACATTATTCTGTAGCAATAGCATCATCAAATTCTGACAAAGTAAAGTTGTGAATTGTAGTCAACAGTAAATCAATTACCTTATGGGGTATTCTCCATAGGCTTTGGGTCTCTCCATAACAGAAACCCATTTGTCATCATAGCTAAATAGTCCTAAATCTAAATATGGCGATCCACTGTACGACTGCGCGCTTATCGGCAACTGTGCTAGAATTCTTTTTGTAGCTTCTGTTCGACCTCCATAAATGGCTCTCACTATAGTTTGTTTGAATCTTTGTTGCGTCAGCCTAGCGTACAAATTATTAGACGGCGAACATGTGAATTGGGAATCAGCACATAATCTCGCATTTCTGAAGCAATCGCAATAGTTCTCGAATAGTTGTAAAAGTCCTTCTGATGTGTTCTCATAGACTTCTAATATTTTGCTCTCACTTATATTGTAAATAACGAAAAACGAAGACTGGCTGTTGGGTTCTGCCACACGCAAAGTTACGACTTCTTCACTTGCATATTTTATAAAAAGATGATCTTCGTCTAACAACTGCATCTTCCACATTCTCAAACTTTTGAACATGTCAAAGTATTTGTAAAACTTTCTCAATTCAAGGGGGTCTCCCGTTTCGTCACTGATTGTCTTTGCCCTTTTAAAAAGGAAGACAAGTAATCTATGTTTAAGGCTATTTATTGTTTCTTCATGAAAAGGTCTTTCATTCATCAACGGTACAAAGACAGAGTTGACAATAAATGGATCATCATCATAACAAAATCTTCCAATTTTTCTTATTTCTATGAGCATGCCTTCAACTATTTGAAACAAATGTATTGTTTGATGCTGCACAGATAGAACTGCGAGGACTTCTTTATATAAGTAAATTCCTTGATTGTGCGATAGATAAATTTTATCTATCCTGAAATGCTTTGTGTCGCATAGTTTACCCTGATGCAAGTCCACCAGATGTAGAGAATAATCTTCTAATGCTGATCTAGAAAAATAAAAAACACCCCTATCTGATAAAATTATTTTCTTTATGAATAAGAAAACCTTTGCCAAGATTGGGTTGGTACAGGGTAGTTAGATTCGATTAGAGTTCATTAGAAACGGACCTTTTAACAGTTAAGTGCCCAGTAACCTGGGAGCCGGGTCATACAAAAATCGTAAAATATGAAAAAAACAAGGACTTGCTAGCTGGGTACTTAGCATGAACACAATGCACCTCCGCTCGAATAGTGTAATATCTCAAAAACATTTTTTTGCTTAATTTGATGACAATTATGCAAAAAAAAATCTGAATTCATAATACCTGAAAGAGTTATATTTGTAGTTCAATTATTATGTAGTTGTCCATATTTGTCACATCCCTGAATTAATAGTTTTTAAATGCCTTTTTCTATATTTTTTTTGTTTTCCTTAATCTGCAATCATTTTTACTTTTAGCAAATTGTAAGTTAGAGTTTGAATTCGTAGCGGGACGAGCGTGACTCCAGTGACCCATCTACCCAATCAGTTGCTAAGTTCACTGTAGCAATTGGACTATGGTATGTCTTTCTTTTTCAGTCTTTTTGAGTAACTCCTGGTTTTATCCGAAAAACATTTTACCTACCATAAAAAAAAAACGATTTTTAATACTTCGAATAAACTAAAAGTCAACATGTTGTGCCACGAAATTTAGAAACGAATCGCTGCAAAACCGACTTCACGCAGTCTTGTTTGCCCTACCCTAGAGTGTAATTTAAGCCCGCTTAGGCGCGGAGGCGTGACAGAAACAATGCTTGCAGCATGTTGCATGCTTGCCTTCATGTTACATGCCTGCTTGCATGTTGCATGCTTAGCATGTTGCATGCCTGCTTGCATATTGCAGTTTTACAAGGTGTTTTTATTTCGGAATTATCATTAAGTCGGACTTTTTGTTATTCAATCCATTGAAACTCGGTGTTTTGAGAATAGTAATCATAAACGTTAGGAATATTGAAATTTAAGAATTATAAAAATAGGAGTAATGATAATTACTCGTAAGTCGGGAGTTGTTTTATTCGGAATTTAGAACTATTCGGAATTATTAAAATCGGTATTTTGAAATTCGTATTTGTGACTGACGGAATAAAGTTTTTCGTATTTATATAAGGCTATAGATGTATTTTTTTTATATTTTTAATATATGAGTACAATATGAAGGGCCAAAGTCCACGTAAAAAAGCACATTTTCAGAGGTCTTTACTGGATTACTTTTACACAAATTTATGTTTTGATTTCTATAGAAGCCTAGATAATGTCCGGAACATATCTGTGTATCCAACATATCTGGAGAAAGATGTGTAATAGAATCATAATCACGTAATAGCAATTGTATGAAAATGTAGCTCGAGTTGGCCGCTCTTAAGGACTGCTTTGCAGATAAGGAGTTTATTGTCGACTCTCAATATGCTGTTACGTTCCATTATCCAGTGTAGGTTTTTTTTTTGTCGAATATTGATCTTGTGTCTCTTGATCTTTTTATGATGTTTCAACGTTAAACGACGGTCGAGATGTATGTCAAGGTACCTTACGGTGTCTCGGTGACGAAGTGTGATATTATGCAATTTCACGGGTGGACCTTTCCGCAGCGTGAAGGTGACGTGGATAGATTTGCTTGCGCTCGATTTTATTCGCCACTTATGTAGTCAAGTTGTTCTTCTTGCAACATTTCTGATGCCACAGAAAGGTCTATATGGCTTGCTAGTATTGCGTCATCAGCAAAAGTTGCAGTCGTAACTCCTTCGACTTGTGGAAGATCAGCAATGTAAATTGTATAAAGAATTTGTCCCAAAACTGAACCCTGAGGGACTCCAGCTCTTATGTCGTAGAATCTAGACTTCGGTTCTGCTATTTTTACTTAAAAGATTCTTCCTGACAGCAAAGCTTTCAGTAGTGTAATACTGATAAAAAAGGATCGAAAGCCTTTTGGAAGTTGAGAAAAGCCGAAAAACAGTATTGTTTTTCCTCCAGGTTTTTTCTAATTATATCGCAGACTCTTTAGACTTGTTCTGTGATGGAGTGGTCCTGTCTAAAGCCGTATTGGTGATCAGGAATCACCTTCTTTTGCTTGGGATCGGCGATTGCGGTATTTCAGCAACTTTTCTAATACTTTTGACGAGATAGGCAGCAGGCTTATAGGGCGATATGAAGATACTTCGGTGGGTGGTTAACCAATTTTGTGTATAATTATAATTTGGGATACTTTCCACGCCAATGGGAAATACTGGGTCCTCAGAATTCCATTGATAAATAACGTTAAGAACACTGTCGCCTTTCGAAATAGTACATTATGATATAAGTGTGTAATGCTGGAGGTTATCGTCGAGGCGGTATTAGGACCCGAGCCTTGGCGAGGGTTTTAAAAGAGCCAAGAACGGGAACCATTCATTACTCACGTGTATCATACGACGTTTTTCAATACACTTGTGAATAAAAATAATTTAGCTAACTGATATTACAACGGTAAAACTAGTAAAATTTTTCGTAACATGACGGTAAAAAATTAAACCTTTTTTCATAGGCACGCGCTAAGCTATGGCTATATGGTTTTTTGATCATATTGTCTAGCAATCGTTTGTTTTCTTGTGTGAAAAGTTTTCACGTTAATGTCATTCGTATTGACAATAGAATATGGATGTAACATTTTATAATGTTTTTGTAGTACATATTTGATTTAATTTAATTAATACTCGTACAGCCCATGAACTTCACTCGAAAAAATCACGCCAAAAACCGCTCACATCTTAAAATAATGGCCATAGACCACAAACAATTTTTATTTTTTCGTATTCAAAATTTGTTTCGCAAACAAAGAGGTTGAACAAAAAGGTTATAGCTACATTACAGCAATAATGCGCAATGGCAATCAAAATGTCACAATTTGGTAACAGGTGCCATTATATACATAATTGTAGTGCAATAAGAGCTACTTTCTGAGCAAGTGTATTGAAAAAGATGTTTAAGAATTGTATTGGTCAGAAGTTCATACCCGGGAGCTTTTTTGTCTTGTAACTTTGAAATTACTCTCCAGACTTCACGTACTGTTCTTGAGCGAGGCAGAAGTGTCATTTGAAAAAGTTGTTCTTCATTTTGTGAGTCCATACTTTAATTCGGTGTAAAAACTTGCTCCAGGTGCTAGACAACCTTTTCCTCTGATGTTAGCGCCCATCCTCTTAGATCCAACGCTGCGTTAAGCGGACGTATGCGCGGTCCCATAAAAAAGCGTTCCGTCCAGGCTCGCCGCGCGGCCACCCATCGTGGAAAGCCGCGCCCCGCGCCCCTTTTGCTACGTAATAATACATTAAAGTTCTCCATCGATACGACTACATGCGCACTGTTAAAGTTGAACTAGCTACCCTGCGCAGGTTATCGCTACGGGGACCGTCGCACGCGACACACGCGCTTAGTCATGCGACGGGTGCTCGCGCGGGCGTCTGCGCGTGCGCCCGCTTAACGTAGCAAAAGCCCTTACAGTTTTAAGCGGGGAATTAGAAATTTGAGGTTTAATCAAATTTTTAGTGAATTTCCACAGCAAATAGTTGTCAAATGCAGACATTATCAACAACTCCAAATGGACTTCCACAGTATTGTTGTGTAAATCTCACAGCATTTCCTTTAGATTTTTAACTGCTCTGTAGAATATTTTTTGTCCTCGGTCACTCCTTTGCCATAATCTCAATATACGAGTATCAAGGAGGTTTGGGGCTGTGTTCGGGTCTGTAAGCCAATAAGTGGGTTCACAGGTGAATGACATCAAGAGATTATTACTGTCTATGCTTGATTTGAGTTGTCTGCCTCGATTAGTGGTGAGTCTAGAACCCCAGTATGTGTGCGTGGCATTCCAGTCACCACCAGCTACAAAACGATTCCCAAGCCAGAAGTAGTATCTTCAGAACATGTCATCACTTATTTTATGTTTTGGAATGTATCCTGTGCTATCTTCCATAGAGATCATAGTCACTTTAATGTACTCTTTTCTATATTCTAGCAGGATATGATGCTTTATCTTATTATTGACTATAATTGCTGTTCCACCATGGCCAGTTCCATCAGGATGGTTTGTCATCTAGTATTAATGACTTTTATATTGTTCGTTTATATTAGACTAGTGACCCGCCCACCTTCGCACGGATGTAATGGTGATATTAAATATATTACGCATTTATTATACATATAAACCTTCCTCTTGAATGAATCTGTCTATGAAAAAAAAACGGCATCAAAATCCGTTGCATAGTTTTAAAGATCTTAAGCATACATAGGGACAGACAGCGGGAAGCGACTTTGTTTCTATTTAGTGATATGCCATGTGCTTCAGCTACTAAAAGGATGTCAATCTTGTGTTCCAACATTAAGAGTTAAACTTCTTGTTTATTGGAGCAAAGACATTTATGTTCCAGGTAGCTTTTACTAAAGAATTTAATTTTATAATTGTGACATTATTTCAGCGGAGGTGTAGCAATTCAATAATAACTATGTATGACAATAGAAGTAGGTAGCAAGTAAGAATGGAAACTTGGGAAGTAGGTTGTGCACAAATAAACAAATTATTGTATGTTCTTGGCACTGAAACTGATAACTAAAAATAGGTTAGTGGTAAGTCTTTACACAAAGGAAATAAACTTACCTAATGGTAGGAGTAACTGCTTCATTGTTGCTATGAATATGATAAAAATGAGGCCTAAGGTCATCAGGAATGTGTGCTGCAGATCCCACAATGACATATCTGCCATCCTCAGTGAAGAGACTGCACTCTCTATTCAGCTGCTGGTCCATGAATGGCATGTGAGCAGCATTGTTGCGTTCAGATCTTGGAACTTCTCTTTGTTGACACACATTCACAGTGAATTTAGGCTGGAAAGCATGCCAGATTTATTGTCATTTTTTTTTTTTTAAATTCATATTAATCATCCAATTCAACATAATAAAAGTTATATTGATTTCTAAATTATGTGAGACAAAAAGTTACACCTTGAAAAACCTGTAAAAAATGTGGGTTCTTATCCTATGATGAGCATCAGCATCAGCATTGAGCAAGTCTGAAGGATATCCAGCAACAAGATCCCCAGCAGCTGCAGCACCTCTGTACTCATAAATCTACAAACAAAATAATGCAAATGTTAAAGTCAAATTAACACAGCGATAGCATCCTTTCTGTGTTTCTTACATGTGAACAGACATACCTCTAGAGAAGTTTGATCAGCGGAAAATGCAATGAAATGCTTTCCATCAGGACTAAATTTCCTCAAAAAGCAAGGGGGTTTTTCTACATTCACTATTGTCAAGTTTGGAAAAACATTCTGATAAAACTCTCGAACGACGTGGAAGTGGGATCCGGGTTTCCGAGAGCCATATATTTCTCTATCCATAAGCCGTATGACAATGTTTTGAGGTTTAATTTTGCGCGGTACAATCCTCTCCGTGCAGAAAAACTCATCTTCTTTCAGAGCACCGGGTGGAGGATCCTCGTAATAAACATTCGTCGATTGGCTGGTGGAAGCCATGATGTATTTATAAAATATATATAGTTTTTTAGGTTATTTACATAAAAAATGCATTTTCTGATAAAAGTAATAAATAAAATGACAACAAAAAGATTAAAGATACGTAAATGGCGGAAATCAGCTGTTTTTTGACAGATTTGACAATGACATTGAAAGTTGCCGCATAAGGTCCGTCCCTATACAATTTCCGTTCTGAAATATTAAATTATTAATCAAAACTAGGTCTACTAGGACTCAGAATAGTTCAACTGTATATCAACCGAATTTTTTTTTATCTTCAGCACATGACGTCATGATCCACCGGTGCCTTCGATATGACACGTTTTGACAGATGTTATTGTATCTATACTTTTAAAATTGTGATTGTGAGCTTTAAGCTGAAGATGCGATATTTAACTTAAGCTGTATAATAGTCGATAAAAACTAGAGCCGGGACTATATGCACCAATAATTTTTGTTAGCCACCACTTATCCACCGCAGTTTGTCAGCCACTTGATGTCATACAAACCCCGCGTTCCGATTTACGTTTACATCGCTATGAGCGCTCAGAGCGCTAACAGCCGTTCCGATTTAGTTTTCGTGCTCATAGCGTTGATAGCGATATTTCAATTTGGAACGACCTGGGGGGCTATTGCGTAACTCTGTTGACAGTTCAAATGAAGATCACTAGCTAACGGTGTACATAAACAACTGTCAAACAGCTAGTTTCGTATTGCCTATCTTTAGTGACCAACTGATATGACGTCATTAGCCACCGGTGTCTTTGATATCCACCGTAACACGTTTTGACAGATGTTATTGTATCGATACTTTTAAAATTGCGATTGTGTAAGCTTTTGAAGTTTCTAGTGTACATCAAATTGATATCCATTATACAACTTGTTAGACACTGCTCTTGGGTAGTGTTTTATAAGAATTCTTGTGATAGACACCGGTGCCTGAGTTTAGTTTGGCCCAATGTTGACTTATTTATGTTTTGGTATTTGTATTGTTGGTGAAGAATTTCACGCCTAACATTGTTTGCATCTGCTGAAGAACAGCGAATACAAAAGAATTTGCGAATTCAGAGACGACGGCTGGGACGCTAGTACTTCATAATTCTTTGTAGTTGCCAGACAGGGAACTCATTGCAAAATTTCCTTTATTTATGGATAGATTCTAACAGTTAAAGTAAGTACCCTTAGTCAAATCCTTCTTGTTTCGTTATAAAAATATAACAGTATTCAGTACCAACTTGTATGCCTGAGTATCTTACTTAATACTTATTTCATTGTCTGTTACAGATTCTGGCTGCTTTAAATTTCTTTGGGAATGGGTCATACCAGCACAATGTAGAAGCTTCTTGTGTAATACATATGTGCCAGCTTACACTTATAAAGTATCTTTACAAGGTCACTCAATGTCTGGAAAGTGACCCTTAAGTACATAAAGTACCCTTCGTCTCGGCAAGGCAGGGAAAATACTATAAGAGAGTAAGTTTTGAATGTGTTTGATAAACCAATAGGTATTCTTAAAAAGTAAAATTTAATTTAAACTTTTTATGGCTGGAATAATTGGGCTACATAATCGAATACGATAAAGGATAATTTAATAGGAGCAGTTATGATTCCCTAAAAGTCATAAGTAGTAGAATGACATTGGCAAAATAGCTGACTAAAAGTAGTAGGATTTTTCAGTCTGTAAATAAAATTATACAAAAACCTAAAACAAAACTTTTGTTTCAGATTTGTGATGCCAATCTAAATAAAGTGCATACTGATCCTTCAAATGATTTCTATATATGGAATCAATGACACTTAAACACTCCAATGCCAGATTCGAGTGCTGATGTGGGCAATCGGACCAACAGAACCAAGTTTCAAGAGAGGTGGCAAGCAAGACCGATAACCAACAACTTTTTTACAATGTTTATTTTATATACAACTTTAGTATTAAATCATTTTATAAATCACACTGCTATCACAATAAAGCCAAAAGTTTGTATGTTGATTATTTCTACACAGTCATAATATATGACTGGACGGATTTTGATGAAACGTGGTACATGTATAGACCATGTCCTGGAATTGCACAACCAATACTTTTTATTTGAAGAGTAAAGAAAATAAATATATAGTATGTTCCCTTGGAATAATTTTCTACAATCACATGGGTGAAGCTGCTGGCAGAAACTAGTTATAATTAAAATATTTTCTAGAAATAGTTTTTGTTAAAGATATAATAAACTTAATATGATAAAGTATCCATGGTTTTTTTACTTGCTTTTTTATATTATGTACCTACTTTATAACTTGTGTTAGGTTATGAATAAATAATAAGTTAAAAGGTAGTTCTAGGGAAAAATGTTGTAGGAGAAAGAAAGAGTTAATTAGAAAGATCTTTGGCAGTGTAGGAGGCATCCAGCAAGTAATTCTTTAGCTCAGAAAAATTGTAAATAAACACATCATATAGACTATTTATCACATTTTTATTATATAAACATAAAATGAATCAGTGCTTCGGGATATAATAACAATCACAGTACTTGAAACACATCCTAAATTATATTTGAAAATCACAGCTTTAACGGTCAATAAAATTACAGTAATTAATCTTAAAACTATTACATGTCGAGTTTCACACTTATACAACAGATCAATAAAACAAGCTTTGAGAAACTTAGAACTTGAGGGGATAGAACATCACCAACACATCTTTTCTACAGAGAATTTAGGTATGATTTAGTTACATAAATCAATAAATGTAAACACGTCAGTCATCAAGCCATTCCACGTTCATTATGGGATCTATAGACACAAATAAAGGAGCACAGGACTGAGGGACGAGTATTGATGTACTGGAGGATTGAGTGCTGCATTTTCAGAATAAACAGGGTATGCAACGTCATCTACTGATGATACCTGTATGTAACATTAAAAAAGATCCTAAATACAACACCATCCACACACTAAAAATATTCTTTGTTAGATATACCTCTGAATGTGTGTAACATTTCTACTCATATTTTTTATTTTATTTTAATAATGATGAACAAGTATTGAACTAACATTATTTGGTAGGCGCACTCCAGGCAATTTCCTCCACCGCTACTCTGCTGCTCGATCTAATAATTGCCAGCACTTTGTTTTCCAACTCATTCAGAGGAGAGCTTGGTACACTCTCCATCAGTTAGGGCTGCGCTCCCCTGCGAGTCTACAGTTTTGTCTTTTGTTTCAGTCACAAACTCCCGTGTACAGTACTAGAAAGAAGAAAAAAAACATTTTTTTTGTAACTGAAAATATACTTTCATCCAACGGCTACTAAAGTGATGAATATTTGTAAGTGGTCGAAGTATTGAGACTTTATGTGGGGTAAAGTACCTGCTATGGCATTTTTTGTCACATTATGTGACAAAAATCCTTGAAAAATCATGATTTGAATATAATACATTCATTCTAGTAAAGAATCGAATAATTTGAAGTTGATAGAAAGTAAGATGTGTAAACCCGACTTACCCTTCAACATTGGTCGGATATCTGAGGTTTTGGGTGTTCCTTCTGCAAATGAATTCAATTGGAATGCTACGGAGTTCCACGCTTTCCGATTCTAACGGCCTGTAGCATTACCGGAGGGCGTCCTATTGCTACTTTGGAATGGGAATCCACAAATGGGTCTCCACAAACTCTACTAGCAGTTTCAACTGTCTTCCGGGAACCCTTCTTCGGCCAGGCATCTTGAAATTAAATAAATTAGGTTAGGTACACGAAATTACATATTTTAAACTCATTCTTATATATCTATGTATTCTGTGGTGTCATTTACCCTTTATTTTGCACTAGATTTGCAGATATAAGCAAATTAGAAGATATTTTCCTATATTTTCATTTCGTTTTATTTACGTAAAATGTCAAAAGCAATTTATAAACCGTATAAAATCAAATGTTCTCTAAAGTGCAAGATTGTTACGCGCATGATGCGATATTCATCTTAGCTGTGTAATAGTCGATAAAATTTTAGAGTGGGCCCAAAGAGCACCGTGAATTTTGTTATCCACCAATTATCCACCGTAGTTTAATAGTCACTGGATGTGATACGTAATACCAAAGTTATGAAATGGTTAGTTGACAACGAAGTTTAGTTATCATCAAATGCCAATTGTCAACCGTCTTTGAAAAAGTTAGCCAATAGCCCTACTGTGGGCGCGCAAACAGTGAATGTCACTCAGTGATGCCAGATTGGGGGGATTCCCCCCAAAACTGGAGGTTTTTTATAGTTATGGAGGGAAAATTGGAGGGACAGTATTTTTGGGGGATACGTGGAGGTAAAATTTTGGGATTGGAGGGAATTAGAGGGTTTTTATAAACAATTTTTTCTCCATAATTTTTCATGTTTGATATTGATATTCACGAATTTTAGCCAAAAACATAACAAAAAAAAAGCAATCTTGAGCACGATGATATTATCCGAGTATCTTCAAAGTTACCATATTGCGCCCCCTCGCCCCACGACGTGCATCGTTCAACGTTCTTGTCCAAAGTACTCTGTGTTCTCGTCAGAGAGTATTATATTCTTTGGTTCAACGTTCACAAGTTCGCAAAGCTTCCGAATTTCGCATCTGTGTTTGTCTTATCTCAGTACTCTTATATTGTAGTACCTATACTATACTTATTTTTAGCAGACGACAAAACAATCCTTCACAAATGTTTTTTTTTTATACCGACTTGAAAAAAAAGAACAAAAAAATGGAGGTTCTCAGTTTGGCCTGTATGTATGTATGTTTGTCCGCGATTATTTCGCGTTCGGATGAACCGATTTTGATGTGGTTTTCAGAAAATCATTTTGCACATTTTGGAGAAGATTTTGGTATTCTAACAAACTTCAAAAAAGGAAGTTCTGTTTTTAGAATTGTCATGATGATTTTATAAGGGAACCAAATGGCGGAAGAAGTTTGAGAGGTACTCCGACTAAAAAATGTGAAGTAAATTGTTTAAACAAAAAGTGCAAAATAACTTTAATTTTGGAAGTCGGTGTTTAATATCAAAGAGACCAAACTATTGAAACACCGACTTCCGAAACTAAAGTTATTTTGCACTTTTTGTGTCGTTTTTTAGTCAGGTTTTTTTTTTAAATTTTAAAAAAGATATTTGTGGAGGATTTTTTTTTTCAAAACTTCAATTTTGGGGGGATTTTGGGAAAGGTTTGGGGGGAATTCGTGACAGTCGTCTGGCAACACTGATGTCACTTCGCGTTGTTGACAGTTCGCTCGCTCATACTCGAGTTTGCTTTCAGAGATTCACCTATAAGATAATAATTGTTTGTGTAGACAATCATTCTGTGATTTGGCAATTTAGTCAGTTTAACTCTTGTCATAATTTGCTAAAAAACAAAGTGAAGTTTTCATTAACTGAACTTTAGGAGCAATGGAACCCCATTTTTTACTAGAAATGCTTTTCAGCGATGATGAAAGTGAGCAAAGTGATTCATCGTCGTCCTCTGATGAGGATGTAGAAGAAATTGCGCATATTTTAATGCGGCACAGGAGGGCTCGTATTCAACCCATTCCCCGTATCATAGGATATGTTGAAAAAGTCGTACCCAAATATAACCCGGAAACATTTAAAACCCATTTCAGGTTACTGGAATAAAATTATATTAGACCAAATATGTATTTGGTATATGTATTTAAAAACATAAATATGTTTATTGCTTGACATTTATCTATTACTAAAGTAATTAAATCGTATTTAAAAAAGAAAAACGTAATAAGTAACTAATACAAATTAACCAAACTAAGCAAACATAAACAAACAATCACAACAAAAGAATATTTTGAACTGTCACTTTTAACAGCGCCCATAGTACTTTTGCTTCAACGTGTTGGCAGTTGGTACTGTAAGCACAAGATGGCGTCGATAATGACGTCATGCATGACGTCAAGAAATCGTTCGTGGGCGTGCTCAGGTCAAAACGGAACGACTTTGAGCGCGCTTATAGCGCTGACATCGTTTCTCGGAACGCACCGGAAGTGACATTCACTGTTTGCGCGCCCACAGGTCGTTCCAAATTGAAATATCGCTATCAACGCTATGAGCACGAAAACTAAATCGGAACGGCTGTTAGCGCTCTGAGCGCTCATAGCGATTTAAACGTAATTCGGAACGCGGGGATTGTCACAATTGTTTTTGACATTGACATGTCAGAATTACAGAAATTGACAAATGACAAGTCTCATTGAAATGCCGCACAAAATTAAGCTTATTTAAAATTAGGTTATGTTGTTATATCACTGTGTTTTGTTTTTAAAATGTTGGAAAATCTAAATGCCCGTCTAGGTTCTATACGAAATTCATTTGCCGCTGCAAGCAAACGTAAATCATTTAAGTATGGGTTACCCTTCATATTATTCATGGTTGGAGGATCTTTCGGTTTGCGAGAATGGACCCAAATCAGGTAATTTTTATCAACCATGCCCAAACATGATCAGCATGAAACGATTTTACTGCTAGGATACGGGCCCGTACAGCGTAGATCTGTCATGAATGCTCCGGTCACGAACCTTTCGTTTAAAGGCATTACTCACAGCACCAAGTGAGTAAGTATACCAAACCAAGCATGTCAGCCCAGGAGCAATCGGTGCTTGTCTTTGTTCAGCAGCAGAAATTTCTCAAAGAAACAGGTATATAAAAAGTGAACTATTGCAATTACCATTCAGATGTAATGGTACAGGCCCAATTCACTTGGTATTTAAATTATAAAATTAACCATATAAATTAGTGATAAAATTCATTTTGATCTTGAAGTAAAGTAATAGAACCTTAAACTGTAAAGCCCCAATAGGATACCAGTGTCCACACACCCATCTTCTTTTGATTGTGTCTCTAATTACGGTATTCAAAGGGATAATAAGGGCAAATAAATTTTGGAATGTATATAAATATCTATTACGTTTCTGAATGAAGTAAAATATAAATACTGTAATTATCACTTACTGTTTTTAGTCATACTATACAATATGTACATAGTGTGATCATAACACAGTAGGTATGACTATGTATATGTACAAAGTGTAATCACAATGCATAGTCCTACATACCTAGTAAATACATACTACATTTTATCATTGCATAACAAGTTGATATAAAATGTCTGATGACATGAATACAATAAGATGGTATTAGCTTCACTTATCATTTAATGAGTTCATTAAAACTGTTTCTCATAAAGGAAACTTGTTATCTCTGAAAGGGCAAGTACACACACACTAATGTCTCTAATAATAGTGTTCAGATAAACCTCTTAATTAGGGATGAGTCTGGCAAAATAGCATAAAAACCCAGTCAGGGGTTGGTAAAAGTAGTAATATATTATACCCAGATTCAACCACTTACATGTGTTTAGCAATAAGTCTATCAATATTACAACTTGAAATTATTACTTTCAGATATCAATTCTCTAAAGTAAAAGGTGTTAGTAAAGAAGAGGCAGCAAAAATGGGCCTCAACAGAGAGAAGGAGGTTACTCTAGAACAAACTTATGAAGAAATTCAAAAATTGGATATAGACAACTGGGAAAACAAACGAGGGCCTCGGCCCTGGGAGACAGTTGAACAAAAATAGTGCACAGATCACTTTAGTTCCATTATCTGACTAATGGTTGTATTATTGAAGTTGTAAATATCTTTAACATTAGTTTAATTAAAAATTATTGTTGTTACATCTAGTACTTTGTTGTTATTTCAACTAAAGTGTAGAGGTATTTGTAAAAGGCATCTATATCTACCTGTGATTTGATGACCCCAACCCCAACTTACTAGTTTTTAGGTCACTAGTTCAAACCCAGGCAGGCATATTACTTTGTGCAATTTATTTCATCACCACTGGTCTCACGCTGAAGGAAAACATCATGAGGAAACCAACATGTTGTAGAACCATAATCAAGAATATGTGATATCCACCAATCCACTTTGGTCTACTTGGTGTGGAGGCCTGAGTCCCAGCAGTGGAAACATTAAAAAGCTGTGATCTGATTGAAATAATCTATCATTGTTAGAATGTAACATGGTTACTGTGTGTCATTGGCTACATTTATCCTGCAAGAAATTATAGTCTGTGGTATAAGCAGAAAGATAGTATAATAAGACATTTGTATTTGATATAGGTCAATATAGTAACTCCACTAATGCAAATTAACTAAATGTACTGTAACGCAAATTATACTTAGTTTTTAAAGTTTATTTTCGCATGAATCGCGTCTCATTGATTTTGATATGTTGAAAAGTAAACAATACTTACTTTAATTCTAATTATATTTAAAATAAGTTACATACAGACGGCGGCAAATAACTCGAGATTTTGTGGTGCAGGAAGGTCCCACCACCCATAATTCCATATATTTTAAAGCGTCTATTACACCACTCGATATTCCGCACAAGTTACACAGACTGAGCCAAATTCACCAAGAAACTAATCGCGATTATATAAACAAAACGTAGTTTGAGCTCCTAATCGAGATTATAGCTTCATTTTGCGTTTCACCGCTATGAATTAAACCTAGTTTACCCTAAACTCAGTTTCAATTCTTTTGTTGTCGCCCATGTTTACGACACGGATCTTTAAACTAGATTACGCTGAGCTCAGTTTAGTTGAACTGAGTTTTTATATTGAATGGTGAAATCAGCCCTCAAAGTTTACTTCCGAGTAAGACAGTCTGACCCTTATTACACTACGCGACGTCGACTAAGATCGGTCTGAATATCGACCACGTTCCGAGTAGTCACTGCGTCCCTCGCAAGAGGGCGCGGTGGGCGGGGTATAGGCTATGCCTTTGTACCGCAGTAGCAGGGTAGGGGCCCGTAAATACGGACCCTGCGTTGGGGTACCTTTTAGGCGGTAACCTCATGGCGAGTGCGCGTACGCAAATCGCCTAGGAGTAACTGAGATGTGTGCAGTAGGAGCGCCTTGGCACCGCTCTTGCAGTGCCAATTACTTCACGACATCTCGGCGGTCAGTCCCCGCCAGGTGAGACCACCGGTTGCCCGGAGGAAGCCCGGCGAGAGACGACCTGCGACGAGAATGCCGGCGCAGGTTTAGGGGCGCTCCCTACTGAGGATGAGGGCCCCCGTCTGCCACGCTTCCAGATCGAGCCGGTTACGCTACAGACCCGGGGGCCGTAGTGGGAGTGTGAGCGGTATTGAGGTGTGTGACACCGCTCATGTGGGCATGCAGACGCGCGTCCGCGCTGCGCGTCCTCTGCGTGAGTATGATGAGTGTGGAGTCATGTGTGTCTGATGGCTGATGCACGTCATGCCTATATTAACTTAGCACACAACGTGCACCGGGTGCGTGTACTGTTGTGTAGTGATTCCTTGTATGAGTGAGTCGCGTGTGCGTGAAAAGCGGCTCACTCAAGCGTCAAGTCCGGGGGGGGTCGGTCACGTCCGGTAGGAGATCACGTGGAAAGCGCCTCGCGTCAGGAGGCCGCGCGTGCCAGGGCGCTAAGTGCTTGACGTGTGGCCAAGCAGAAGCGTCGGCACGCGCGAACATGTTGGACGCGAGGCGGGCGCAGAACTGGTCCAGGCTCTCCATCTGGAGGTCCCGCTGGATGACGCTGTTCCTCACCAGCGGGGGTGCGCCTACGACGATCCGGAGCGAAGCGCTTTGCTGCGACCGGAGGCGGTTTTTGCTGGATTCGCTGGTGAGGGCGAGCCAAGCTGGGGCGGCATACGTAATTATTGGCCGGATGTACGTCTTGTACACCCCCAACTTGGTACGTAGCGGGAGGCGGGAGGAGAGCACTGGGCGGAGCAGCGCGCGGGCTGCTCTGCACTTGGCGGTGACCTCGGTCTGAATATCGAGTTGTGTAATAAACCCTTTAGACGCTCGAGCTATCCCCACCACGAAAATATCTCTAGTCATTTGCCGCCTAACGGTATTTGATTTTCCTTTGCCACCCTCGGCAGCAGAATGATACACCCAAAATTATATAAAATATCGAGCAGGCATCACAAATTTATGGATTTTACAGTTGAAGTTGAGTAGAGATGTTTTAAGTAGATGCCCACTTTGAAGCTACAGTCGGCAGAGAACTCCTTTTCGGGGTAGCATCGACAGTTATCTATATTTTCAGCACAATTGGCGTAGTGGCTCAAGTGACTGATCAATAGGCTGTTGCGGTGCGTGCCGCGGATTCGATTCCCGCATGGAACAAATGTTTATTCCCGCACGGAACAAATATTTATATGCATATACTTGTTTCGATAGTGGCAGTCTACACGAGTTAAAATTGTTAAATGGACCTACGATACGGGAAGAATTTCCTGGGGTGCGAACACTTTAGAACATTTTCAATTTGAATCATTCATTAGTTCTTGAGACTAGCGCCTTCAAGCAAACTCTTCAGCACTTAAATAGGGAACTTACCACCCCGATTAACATGCTCGCGCTTGCCCATTATCTCACCCTATAGTAATTTTAGAGATGGCGTGGTGGACGATGAAGTCCTTCCCAAATATAATCCTTAATCTTCCACCAGGTATATGCCCTGATTTCTTGAACCCGGTGACAGAAAAGTCCATGTTCTTTAGTCGACAACATGAAGCAAACAACCAGGTTGCCAACAATGATTTCGAAAGTAGTAATATATATGTCAATGGTTGACAATGACAAAAACCGTGTGGGGCTCCCTCCTCTCTCTCTCTGGGGACAATCATCCAATGACATCTTCCGCCCTTGGGCGGAGCGGGAGATAGTGTCAGACTCTTACTGACTAAAATAAAAAACCCACTCCTTGCCTTCGTTGCCTTTCATACTAGGGCCTTCCTTTCAGAAATACTAGACCCTTGGCCCTAGTAAGGCTTCGACCCTGCTGGGTCGCATCACTACTTTAACCACCGCATTCCCGAATGCATATTTTTGTAAGTAAGTAGTCACAAATTTGTCTCTGTCTGATGCCGGAACGCCGATCAACGCGAGACACAATGGCTTTTTAATCCGGCTAAACATGGAAGAGAATTTCATCTTTTCTGTGGGCTAATACGAAAAGTTATAAAACGTTATCATTTTTTAAATGAGTTAGTCATTAAAAAAGGGTAATGGGTACTAACACTAGATAATAAGTTATTTATTAAGCTACTTACACTTTATGGGTCTTTGTGTGTCCGAAATAAAATAAATTCTATTCTATTCTATTAAGGTACGTTGGGGTAAGATCGACGCTGGGGTAATAACGTATAAATTAAATATCGCACATAATTACCTATATTTATTTTTAATGCTACCCACATTGCGTGGCACGTCATAATGACGTGCCACCGCACAGTGTGGCTTGGCAATGTACCACAAATTAAAAAATCTAGCCAAATAAGTGGGATATTTGATTTATATTTTGGGGGTAGTGGAACAGAGAGTAAAGTCCCACATACCTCCGTTGAAAAGGGAGGATCCTCCGACCAGACAGGTGTTATATCTGGTGGGCTACTGCCATAGATATCCGATATCCGTGGCTACTGCCCGATAGATGATTTCGGGTTTGTTCTATATGTTCCAATCGCGCCACGAATCTTACTTGCGCGATGCAGGATTACTTCATTTGTGACGACATAGATGTCGCTACATCACTCCCCTCCGGAGATCGGAGATCGATGGTTCTTGATGTTTCTTGATGCGTCGTGTGATGCGTGCCAGGCCAATGGAGGTTGGTTCCAGTGAGTCGGAACCGGATTCCGCATAGTTCTCGGTGAGTCGGAACTGTCTGCGGTGATGCCCCAGTGAGTCGGGGTGGTGCTATCCCAGTGAGTCGGGATACGATGCTGCAGGCTCCAGTGAGTCGGAGTAGTGCGGTTGGCTCCAGTGTGTCGGAGCGGTGCTGTGCGACGTAGGGCTTGACTGCTGTCGTCGACCAGGAGAAAGCTCTTCATATGACTGGCCGAAGGTGTGAGTGCTTAGCCAAGGTCGCTGATGAGGCTGAGGGTGATGACCAGGTATGACCAAGTAGGCATGCTAGTGGTCAGGATACCCATATAGCCGTGGGTGCTGGCTGTATGGCTCGCTGCTCGAAAGCTTGAGGAAGTGATGATGACGTCACGAAGGCTGCGCTGACGTTCTTTGTCGAGGGTCACCAGGTTTGGGGGTAGTGGAACAGAGAGTAAAGTCCCACATACCTCCGTTGAAAAGGGAGGATCCTCCGACCAGACAGGTGTTATATCTGGTGGGCTACTGCCCGATAGATGATTTCGGGTTTGTTCTATATGTTCCAATCGCGCCACGAATCTTACTTGCGCGATGCAGGATTACTTCATTTGTGACGACATAGATGTCGCTACAATATTATGTTTTTACCCCAGCGTCGATCTTACTTCAACACACTAAAGTTGATATAGTTTCAGTTAGCCTCCTTCTGCGAAGCAATGCTAGCAAAGGAGGAGGCCGCATCAGGCAACGGCGCTCACGCCACAGCCGCCGCCGTAATTCCGACCCCGATTTCCGGCCACCGTAGGCGCAGGCTTGAGGACGTCGGGCAATGGGTAACTTGCTGTCCGTCCATCCGGTGACAGTCCGCGGACCGAGCCCAAATTGTCGACGACGCGCACTGTTCCCGCGCGCCTCAAGTAGTTGTCAGCAAACTGTAGGGGCTCAGCAGGGGCGACTAGCCTATTCTGGGGCTCTGGGGAGGTATGAAAGTGCATACCAGGACCCTGGAACCAAGGCAATGAAGGAACGGGGTAGGTTTTTAGTCAGTAAGAGTCTGACACTATCTCCCGCTCCGCCCAAGGGCGGGGGATGTCATTGGATGATTTTACCTATGATAAAAAAGCTATAGTTTCAGTAGGAAATTTGTGTATTTGCTCATTCCTATTTACACACAGAGTTCTTTTATACAGGGTAATCAATCGAATTAGTTTGATAAGTAGGTAGATCTAGATACATAAAGCAGAACTATAATAAATGTTGGACCTTGAGTCCATGCTGTGTATGTGTGACCATGCAATTGATAATGCAACGATGCGTCGGACGATATGACGCATTATTATAATAACAATCAGGTGACTCTATTGCGCTTTACAAAACAATTTCACGGGAAAATACGTGATTAAAACCTATAAACAGAATAACGAGAAATCGCACGAAAACAAACGCTCGCCCGTACAAGAGATCTCCAGGTTTTTTTTTTTAATCTGATAAATATTTTCTTCAATTCAGAAACTTGGCACACAGCCAGAATCGAACTCGGGAATCGCGTCGTTCCCCAACTGAGTAAAAACAAAGCTTATAGCCTTGCTCCGTGCCATTAGGATTTAAAGCATAATAATAATAGTTCCGCGTAGTTATATTTTAATGGTTAGTACCTACGCATCGTAATATATAGGTAGGTACAAACACGTGCGACCTCGAGCGATCGCTGAAAGTCAGGGAAATGTACAAATTATTTTCTGAATAGGTACAGTCGACCGCATTAAATAATTTGACATCAAAACAACTCGGTATGTCGTAGCAGTAAGACGATTTACTCAGTTCAAGTGTAACTTCTAATGCGCGGTCGACTATCTATTACAAGAATATTCCAGCCAGTTTTGTACTCAACATTCGCGATAGGTACCTACCTACGGCTATTATTTTGTTTATGAAGGCTACCTATTTTAAAAAGCGTAAAATGAAGGCAATAATTTAACATTCATGACTATACCTACAATTACTTCTAGGTAACTGTAAAATGTTTCAGTCATGTTAATGACCGAAAACTCAAACTGTTCTGTATTCTAACCCATGATTGGTTCAGCTGACGGCGCAAAGATCATGGAGCGTCCTATATGCCAGAAATCAGCCAATAGCGGGCTGCTTAGATGACAGGACAAGCGCCCTCTCCCGGTTTTTCGTGTTGTTAAAATCGGGCCGCCGTGCGGTAACTTTCTTTTTGAGCGCGCTCCTCAATAAATCGATAAATCAAGGGACAAAGTGAGCATAACCGTGTTGTGTGATCAGTAACCAGCTTCAACAGTGCTGCTTCATCCAGAGTACTTCGAGGAAGGCTGAAAAGGCGATAAAGGTAAGACGTTCTTGACTTGTCGTCGTCATTTTGTTCCAAGATTGGGTAAGCTCAAACCGAGTTTCATACAGAACAACCACCAACACCAGCTATTTAATACAGTCCAACTTCTCTATTCCACATTCTGGTCCATTCGAGACGGATTCTCATTTTCATCTCTCCAATAAGATTCAAATAGGAAAAACATTTGGCTAGCGCTAGACCTACGCGTCCAAAATGGCGGAGGTCTTAGAAATGAAACGAAAAACGTTAACATGCAGGAAAGAATATTTATTTGCAAAATTACAAAAGCTTTATGATTATTCCAAAAAGTTGGGAACAGAACCAGATATATTGCCAATGTTTACGGTATTAATGTCTGAAATGGAAAGTGTCCGTCTGAGATTTGAATCCACCATATTTGATTTGTTCGAAATAGAAGTACAATTAAAACCTACTAAAGTGAAAATGTCAACAAGTGAGCTTGAATCATTTGACGAAATGTATAATGCGTGCCAGGTAATCGCTAGTAAATATTCTAAATTGGAAAATGATTTCTTCCCTGCGATAGACAAACAGGATTTAGTAAAACCCGCGTTACCAAAGATATCATTATTTCAATTTGACGGTGAAACAGAAAATTGGATGACCTTTTATGACACGTTTTTATCATTAGTTCACAATCGAAATTTCACAGATATCGATAAGTTTCATTATTTACTCTCATGCGTAAAGGGCCCTGCCTTAAATATAGCTAAAAAACTGCCGATAACTGCCGCAAATTACGCATTAGCTTGGCAAAGCTTGATTGATAAATACCATGATCACAGAACACTAGCATGTAGGTATTTCGATAAAATGTTGAACTTTACACCGTTAACAAAAGATACCTCGTCGAATTTAACTTCATTTATAGAAACCTTTGATCATTCTCTTAAAGCGATTCAAGCATTAAATATTAAACACTTGGACGACTTTCTATTGTGTCATTTAGCATTACAAAGACTCGACCCTCATACGCGAAAATTATTCGAAGAAAGTCGGGATCAAAAGTTAATACCTACTTTC
This sequence comes from Leucania comma, assembly GCA_958295575.1. Classification (NCBI taxonomy): domain Eukaryota; kingdom Metazoa; phylum Arthropoda; class Insecta; order Lepidoptera; family Noctuidae; genus Leucania; species Leucania comma. The sequence goes on along the minus strand of OY282476.1, from coordinate 10,131,660 downwards.
GAAGAACTTATGCAGTTTGTAAACAAACAAATTAAAGTTCTAGAACATTCGTTTATAAACGTGGCTACTAATAACCCGTCGAAGTCTAGTAATAACCATTCGCAAAATAAAAATCAGAGATCTTCGTCAAAGTCGATTCTCAATACGGCACGAACTCCGCAAAATATTAATAACCGTAATGCAAACTTAAGCTGTGTGATTTGTAAACAAAATCACATGATTTATCGATGTGATCAATTTCGTAAATTGTCCGTCGATGAAAGAATGAACCGTGTTCATTCACTAAAACTGTGTAATAATTGTCTTAAATCTGACCATCAATCGAATGCTTGTAAAAGCACAATGAGTTGTGGGGTGTGTGCAGAACCACATCATTATTTGTTGCATAAAGATAATACGTTATCAGATAGCGCGCGAACATCGTCCGTGACGGTGCAGTCTCCTTCGCTCGCACTAAACGCTGGTCGCTTCGTAAGTGACGTCACATGCACAAATACACAACAATCATTCATGAGTAATAACCTGTGTGAATATGAGGTAGTTCTAGGTACTACTCTCACTCATGTAATTGATTGTGTGGGTCAGTTTCACGATTGTCGAGCCGTTATAGATTCCGGGGCACAAAGTTCTTTTATAACAACTGAGTGTGCTCAAAAACTAGGATTAAAACGTAAAAAATGCCCTTTTACTATTCATGGGATCGGCGGAGGGGTAGTAAAAACTCAAGGAATGGTCACGTGTACATTGAAACCAAGACAGGCGTGTGGTCCGACGTTTCGAGTTAATTTAGTAGTTATTTCAAAGGTGTCCGCGGATATGCCTAATGTTTCATTTACTGAAAATGTCATTAGCGAATATAAAACTTATAAGTTGGCGGATCCATTGTTTTTCAAGCGTTCACGAATAGATATTTTGTTGGGGAATGACATAGTCCCAGATATAATTATTGATAAACCATTCGTAATTAGGGATGGTATTCCTAGTGTGATTAAAACAGTTTTTGGTGATGTAGTTAGCGGAAAATTATATCCGTTTAATAAATATAAATCGCAAAATCTTAATTTATCAGTTTCGTATGACGACGAACAGTCAATTGACAAAACATTACGTGATTTTTGGGAAGTTGAAGAGGTGCCGTGTACCCCATCAACAAGTCCAATGGATCAACTAGCCGAGGAGATATTTTCTCATGAACATACGCGGGAGTCGAACGGCCAATACGTAGTTCCAATGCCGTTCGCACCTAACCCCGCGCCATTGGGACAATCGCGTGCCGCGGCCGAGCGACGACTGATCTACTCGGAGCGTAAACTCGCACGTGTACCTGAGTTGAATAACAAATATAAGGAATTTATGCGTGAATATGAAAAGCTCGGTCATATGGAACTTTATCAGGGTGATCAGCCTAGTAAATACATTATTCCACATCACAGTATTTTGAGACCTAGTAGTACCTCAACTCCGTTGCGAGTAGTATTTGATGCGTCTGCGAAAACCACCACAAGCGTCTCGTTGAATGATATTCTATTGGTCGGCCCTAAGCTGTATCCGGACATTGCGTCAATAATCTTGAAGTTTCGACTATTCGAATATTGTTTAGTGAGTGATGTTTGTAAAATGTATCGCGCTATTGCCTTAAGAAAAGAAGATCGCTGTTATCAACACATTTTATATCGGGAATCCCCTAACGATCCAATTAAATTATATGAATTAAAAACTGTAACCTACGGACTCAGCTGTTCTCCATTCTTAGCTATTCGCACGCTGCTCCAGTTAGCGAAAGACGAGGGTGAACGTTTTCCCCTCGCTGCTCAGGTCCTCCGTGAGGGAATATACATGTATGATATCTTATATTCATGCCCAACCCTTGAGCAAGCTAGCCTAGTCCAAGATCAACTAATAGGTATTTTTGAAAGTGCCAACTTTACGCTAAAAAAGTGGATGAGTAACAATGAGGAGTTGCTGCAACGCGTTCCGTCTGAAAATAGGGAAAATTCCGTAACGTTCGTTAAAGACGAAAACGACAGTTCTATTAAGGTCTTAGGACTTAAATGGACTCCAAAATCCGATCATTTTTTATTTTCAGTTAATTTATCGGACAATGAAACAACCAAGCGATCGGTACTAAAACTGCTAGCGTCGATTTACGATCCCGTGGGTTTTATCGCGCCATGCATTTTAGTAGCTAAGCAGATTATGCAAGATCTGTGGAAGCTAGGTATTGGTTGGGACGATAAGTTGCCAGATAACATTAAAAATTCGTGGCAGCACTTTATCTTTGAACTTCCGCGGTTAAGCGAGTTACGTATCGAACGCCATATGCTGTTACCGGGCGAAACGACTTGTGATTTAATCGGATTTTGTGACGCTTCTTTACGAGGTTACGCAGCCTGCGTGTACGTCATCAGTCGTGACCAAAAGGGTAACGCAAAGGTTCGTTTAGTAACAGCGAAATCGAAAGTAGCACCAATAAAACCCGTAACAATCCCTCGGTTAGAATTAATGGGAGCGGTTTTATTAAGTAAATTAATAAAATTCGTTTGCGATACATTTGTTACTCGAATTAAAATTAACCAAATAACTGCAGTATCAGACTCGACAGTCGTACTGTCCTGGCTTCAAACGGAACCTTATAAATTAAAAACCTTTGTCAGTCATAGAGTTACTCAAATTATTGAAATCTTACCCCCTCATTTTTGGCGGCACGTTGGCAGCGAAAATAACCTAGCAGATATTTGTTCGCGTGGAGCGTCTCCGGCGCAACTGATAGACTGCACCCCACGTTGGCTACAGGGTGCCGATTGGATGTATCAAAATTACGTCGATTGGCCTCTGACGGTGTTTGTGAATGAAAGCAATCATAAACTACCGGAATTAAAAACTTCCACTAATTTGTTGCTGAATCACAATATAAGTGATCATATTATCGAAACTAAAATGGAATTTTGTGATAGAATCTTCGCACAATTTTCATCATTTTCCAAATTGCAAAGATCTTTTGCTTGGATTTTAAGATTGTCTCGCAAACAGGGTGATATACCCACCCATGCTGAATCACACGTGTTATCAACCCGTGAACTGAACGAGTCACGCGATAAATTAATAAAGCTAGTTCAGAATACTTACTTTGAAACGGAAATTAAAATGATAACAGATAAAAAATACGTACCATCGTTACGAAAATTATCTCCGTTCATTGATAGCGATGGGTTTCTCAGGGTAGGGGGTCGCATCGGTTATTCCGAACTTCCTTATAATGCTAGACACCCGCGACTTCTCCCTAAAAATAGTTTATTTACAAAACTATTGATTAAATATTTACATGAAAAATATTTACATGTTGGACCGCGAACCTTGCAAAGTGTTGTTAATGAAAACTTTTGGATATTATCGGCTCGTAGCGTTATTAGATCCGTTTTATCTAAATGTAAAACGTGCTTTAAATGTAAACCATCGTTACTTCAGCCTGAAATGGCCCCGTTGCCAACAACTCGGTTGATACCTAATAAGGTATTTTCTAACGTCGGAGTTGACCTCGGAGGTCCATTCTTAATTAAAGAAAGCTTACGTCGTAATGCTAAAGTGACAAAAGCGTACTTGGCACTATTTGTCTGCTTTTCAACTAAAGCAGTACATCTCGAAGTGTTGTCTTCTCTCTCCGCTGATTGTTTTCTCGCATGCCTGGATAGATTTGTGGCTCGCAGAGGTCTGTGCGCTGTTCTCTATTCTGATTGTGGAACTAATTTTGTTGGCGCAAACCGACATCTGTCGGAGATACAAAAGTTCTGGCGCGAGAATCAAGATGACATTTCGGGTGGTTGCGCTAAACGGCAGGTTGATTGGAAATTTAATGTCCCCAGTGCTCCTCACATGGGTGGTCTCTGGGAAGCGGGCATTAAGTCAGCCAAATATCATCTAGTGCGGTGTGTAGGGGAAAAGTCCTTAACGTTTGAGGAACTTGCTACGATATTCTGTAAGGCAGAAGCCATAATGAATTCGCGCCCTTTGTGTCCGCTTCCTTCGAGTGACAACCCCAACGAATTTAACGTATTAACCGCCGGACACTTTCTAATTGGACGAAGTTTAGTCTCCATTCTTGAGTACGACGTGCGAGATATTGATATCAATAGGCTGTCACGGTGGCAGTATATCCAGAAGTGCTCCCAACTGTTCTGGAAACGTTGGAGTTATGAATATCTAAACACTTTACAACAGAAAGCCAAGTGGTTTATCTCTTCTTCTAATCCTAAAGTTGGAGATTTAGTAATAATTAAAACTGACAATGTTCCCTCTTGCACTTGGCCTCTCGGCAAGATTGAGAAGTTACATCCCGGTCCCGACTCAATAGTTAGGTGCGTGACACTGCGCACAGAAAAGGGTGTCTTACAGAGACCTATAAATAAACTTGCCCTATTACCTTACGCCAATTAATTTCAAATAAAACGTTTTTTATTTAATTTAGAGTATAATTTAAGATTAGTTATCAATGTCCTAGATAGTATAGTAATCTCATTTTTAGGAAACCATCACTATGGTTTCGGTAGGGGGTATGTTCTGTATTCTAACCCATGATTGGTTCAGCTGACGGCGCAAAGATCATGGAGCGTCCTATATGCCAGAAATCAGCCAATAGCGGGCTGCTTAGATGACAGGACAAGCGCCCTCTCCCGGTTTTTCGTGTTGTTGAAATCGGGCCGCCGTGCGGTAACTTTCTTTTTGAGCGCGCTCCTCAATAAATCGATAAATCAAGGGACAAAGTGAGCATAACCGTGTTGTGTGATCAGTAACCAGCTTCAACAGTGCTGCTTCATCCAGAGTACTTCGAGGAAGGCTGAAAAGGCGATAAAGGTAAGACGTTCTTGACTTGTCGTCGTCATTTTGTTCCAAGATTGGGTAAGCTCAAACCGAGTTTCATACAGAACAACCACCAACACCAGCTATTTAATACAGTCCAACTTCTCTATTCCACACAAACTATTATTCTAGTTTCACTTTTATATTTTTAGATGTGTGTAAGCGAGTTCAGCGACACCCTTTGGTATTCAGGATACCTAAAGTATGATAAATGAAAATTCTTGTGCTTTCCTTAATACTAAATTAACACATTTACATTCTTATCCTTCCTAACATTCTAGTTACTCAAGCCGTCTACTATTATGTCTCTAATTATGGTATTCAAATGACTAGTTGCCTATTTGTTCACGATTTAAAAAATAATCTAATTTTCGTTCAGTTTTATCAATAGACAATAGACAGTGATTCTTATGAAAGGTTTATATATGTATATTTCGTGTATATAGGTATATTAGAGAAAAACCGAGAATTTCAGAGATTTTTAACACCAATATGTTCAAAGTCGAGGCGGACAGCCGTCGCAGCCGTGTGGTTATAAAAAACATTCGTACGTAGTAGGACATACGACGCTGGCAAACAACGAACAAAGCCAATTACAACAATACCACATGACGCCCATTCTCATAACATTACACATTTTTTTCCCGAGTGGGCAGGTAGTTAAAGGGTTTTTTTTTTTTTTTTTTTTTTTCGGTAGGTAAAATCATCCAATGACAAATCCCGCCCTTGGGTGGAGCGGGAAGTAGTGTCAGACTCTTACTGACTAAAAACCTACCCCGTTCCATTCTTCGCCTTGGTCCCAGGGCCCCGGGTGCCATTTTCACATACCCTTTAACCCCAGTAGGCTTCGGCCCTATCGGGCCCCTTCAGTTTGCTGACAACTCCTTGAGGCGCGCGGGAACAGTGCGCGCCGTAAACGACTTGAGCTCGGACCGGTCTGTTACCGGACGGACGGACAGCGAGCTACCCATTGCCCGCCGTCCGAGGTAGTTAAAGGGTGGATAATGTGGATATACTATCCACAGCAAGAGCAGCCACACCTTGCCGAGTGAGTACAAACCACTAGCAGGGTATGTGACTAGTTGCCTTACATCTTTTTTTTTTTAACGTTGGGGCAACTCTACGGAATACTCCTGTATCGTGGGTGCGTTCAAAAACATGCAACAACATACACAAGACACCCAGACCCGGAACACCTATCTGTAGGCCTTACAAATATTTGTTCCATGCGGGAATCGAACCCGCGACCAGCAACGCAGCAGCCAAAGCCAATCACTCAACCACTGCGCCCAACCATGTCGTGCAGTCGTGCTTTGAACTGATGATTTTTAAATACCTACCATACACGACAAGTAGGTCGTACGGATTAGCGGACACTAAGGGTTGTGCTTATTGCTAATTGCCTCAGAGTGATACGGTGCCGTACAGCATGCGAGTCACCCATGAGTCACCCATTGATATATATTACGTTTCTTATACCTAAGGAAGTTACGTTACGCGCTATTATTGCAACAGAAGACCTGGACTCTAAACTCACACGTCTATGATCAGACAGTGTCATCATAGTCGCCAACCTACAGTCATTGATAGACAAGGACAGAGATAAGAGCCGGCGCTGTCGTGCGAGCAAAATCGCGTTAGCCTCAATTAGGCGACGCCGGGCCTAATTTCAGCGGTCCACGCGCTAGAGGCGAGTCATCCATCTTCCGCTGTTTTGATCGGTGCGTAAAATACCTAAATTTGCGTTGTAGCCGTCTCTATAATATAAACATGCAAACATCATAAACATTGCATACGTCACGCGGTCACATTTCATCTTCCATTGTGTCCCTACATGCGTGATGCCAAAATGTGAAAGGATTCATCACACAAACAGGCGAAAGTTTGTGACTGTGTGTGTTACTTCTTCACGCTTGAACGGCTGAACGAATTTCAATGAAACTTGGTACTCAGGTAGACCAATAGCACATAGGATACTTTTCATCCCGGGAGTATGTTATCTTGGGATAATTTTCTATTGAGTATCACGTGGGCTAAGCCGTTGGCAGCAGGTCTAGTCTTTAGTATTTATTACTCTTGCATAGTTAGATCAAAACAACTCTATTGTTCGAATTTTTATTGTGATTTGTGAACAATAGCGATAGGTATGTCTCATTTGTCGCAGTCGTTCGTTTCTAGATTATCATCGAATACATACCTCTGTAGGTATGTTATCTAATCTGATAAAGACGTAGGTATCCTTGTTTTATTCGTGTAGGATTATGATATGATAGACTGATCGCCTGACTGACACTATTGATACAGAATGATTTCCTTACCAATGAGTTATCCTTATCATCAGTTTGCTATTCTCATCTACAAACAAAATTAATGCGCAAACATTCCGTTCAACAATTTAAAAACAAACAGCATGGCAACATTAGCGATTTGTTTTGGTTTACAAAACGAGCACGTGAACTGTGGTTAGCGAGTTAGCGACACAACTTTACGCCACCTAGTTTTCATGAATATTTATAACCGTTAATCATAATAAAATACCAGTAATATTTATGTAGATCTCTCGTGGTTACACAGATATCTTTGATTACTGTCCTGTTCCCCTGGGTCTTAGCGTGATGTTATAAAGAATAAAATAATAAATTCTGAAATACCCTGTAACACCACGCCATGGAGTTACACGATACACATCATATTATTCATATTGTGTCAATTGTGTGTGATCTAAATTCATACATTAAACCCGAAAGTGTAATAATAATTATGGTATAATCTACCTAGGTATAGTTCTTTTCAGCAGTTTTGAATTTAACTTCAGTAACAACCATAGATAAACAACCATAGCGATCTTTTATTTTTATGCTTATAAAGCTTTTTTTATAAAATATACAACCATTAAAAAAAAAAAACTTTAAATGCAAAATAAATTTTATTTCGGAAGTCGGTGTTTTTTGGTTATCTTTATCATTTTTTTTTTCACAACGACTTCGTTCTTCTTTTCTTACGATTTTTTAGTGTCTTCGTTTTATTTTTCACTTTTAGTTTTGGTATCCTACAGCTAAAACTTATGCTTAGTGAGCAGGTTCTCGGGTAAAATATTTTTGTAGTGGGACTAAAATCCGCCTATGTTCCTTTAGTTAGGTACCCGTGGAGTTCTAAGGCACCAGCTCTATCAGAATTTATTAGATAAGGATGATGTAATTGTACAATCAGTCTGGTTGCGGGTAACGACCCCATCCGTGAAATCCACCTCACCCCACATACCTACGTTTGTACAGTCAGCGCCAGACAACAAAGGGTGGCTGGTAAAGTAAATCTACATAGCTAGATACATAAAACGTACTGCATTGCGTCGATACACGGGCAAAGACTGGAACCTTTTTTAGATAATATTTGATTTATTATATTTAGAGAGCTGTGGTGGCCTAGTGGTAACGGCCCCGACTTACGAGTTGTGGGTCGCGGGTTCAAACCCGGCCAGGCGTATTACTTTCTGTAATTTATTTCATCACCACTGCTGTCAAAACGATGAAGGAAGACATCGTGAGGAAACCGGCATGTCCTAGAACCAGAAGTTCGAAGACATATGACATCTACCAACTCGCACTGGACCCGCGTGGTGGATTACGGCCCATTCCGTCTCCTAGAGAGGAGGCCTGAGTCCCAGCAATAAGAAAATTAAAAGGCTGGCAATGATGATGATTTGATTTATTGAATATGTAAATTGTTTAGAAGTTTAGACCCACTTCAAAAAAAAGTACTGATATTACAATGAGAAACTGACTGATCTATCAACGCACAGCCAAAACTACTAGTACTAGGAACATGAAATTTTGCACAAAGCTTTCATTTATGACCTAGGCGAGCACTAAGTGAGGATTTTCTAAAATTCACTCCATTGGTATAGATAGTTTTTTTTTTTATGGTAGGTAAAATCATCCAATGACAAATTCCGCCCTTGGGTGGGGCGGGAAATAGTGTCAGACTCTTACTGACTAAAAACCTACCCTTCCATTCATTGCCTTTGTCATGTCAATAGTTAGTGATGAAACGGGGGTCCAAAAATTGTATGGAGAAACCTATTTCTACGAGGGCGCAGTCCCTGGCAGAAGCTTTTACCTGCTTATAATTGTATATTATCTCTACTTTATGTTTAATATGGACACGGCGGCAAATGATGATTAAAATAACGTCAACGTTGATGTTGTTGCCCTTTTTTAAGGACCGTCGCAGTCGACTAAAAAGGATGTTGCATGTCTATTTCACCATAATTTCGACAAGTATCATAACGATGACTCATACGGTCATACTATACAAAATAATTTTTTCCTTCGTTTAAAAATAAAATCGTCACAAGCTCATATTATTATAATTATCTGTAAATGGGGATGATGCAATTAACTCGGTGAATGTCTAACACACAGATATCGGTCTAACATGATTTTAAAGAGAAAATTTTTGGGAAACTCGAAGCGATTCATTTGATTAAAACTTTATTATTGTATGCCTGACTGTTTCAAAGGTTGACTGACACTTTAGGACCTTGGGTAACCTACATATTCTTATCCTACGCAGCAGAGGTCGCAGTTACATGTTACAGCTCGCACTGAAAGATGTTAATAAACCCATTCGAATCAACGACCGGCATTTTTACATTGTTTTGTTTGGTTTGCATTTAAATAAATAAAGAGAATTCAACTTGTTACAACTATAAGACGTTATTACTTGTTTTGGATGAGTAAGTAATTAGTTAAGTACCTACCTACCTAAGTACTTAATTAATTTAAAAAGTCATAATTAAATAAAAAAAAACTAATTATGATTTTTTCGTAAGTACGTACCTATAGGTACCTACTTGTTAATCGAGGTCATTTGGCAAGGTTTCCAACAGTTAGTAATTTAATTTAAAAGTTACATATATGTACTTAAAGCTAGGTAATTTAATTAAACCAAGTAGGTAGGTATCTAGCTAGTTAGATATCTACTACCTATCTATAAAGGTAGCTACATAAAAGTGAAGTCAAAATAAGTTAAAATAAAATATCTTTGAGAGCAATGGCTCGGTTGATCTCGGTTTTGCGTCGAAACTTTGTGTTATTGATCGACATGATTCTTTGAATTGGCTTTGTTTTGTTGGGCTTCCTCTCATTCCAAACCAAATAGTTTGCGTCACAAAGGAAAGAAGCTACGCATGCGTTCTAGAACATTATTGCTCTCTCTTTTTTTTCCACAAGTATGAAAGAGACAAAATTTGCTTCGGCTATCCTCGACCGTTTTCGCAGTCATTGATTTTTCAATAGACGGTGTCTATATAAAGGGAACGTCAGTTCACGGAGCGCATTTCAAAGCGAGAAATTGAAAAAGGAATTCACAAGCGCGTGACTTTTTAGAGTTGTTCGTCAGAGATAACAGTATTTTATTGAAATTTTGTGTTTTAACAGACTAAATTCTAGTGATTAATCGGTAAGTGTTATTTTTCTTATACTTATTCAAGTAGTGGTGTGTATTTCAATAGGTAACAAGCTTTGATGTGTATTAGGGAGAGTGAATAAAGTGTACCTACTGCGCAGTTTTATTATTGATCGTGCGTGCGCCATTTTGAAACATTCGTCAGTCTCATTTTGCTTCGCGTCGATTTTACAATGAAGTGTTTTGGTCTGAACATTATGTCCTATAAATAAATTCAAGTTTTATATCTCAATCAATAGTAAAAAGCATTGAGCAATATAATGCTCAATTTCTAAAGTTATTGTGAAATGTAACAGATTGCTTTCTATACCAGTCAAAAGCTATTGTCTTTACGTGTCTCACAAATTAAAACCTTTTCTTTCTCACTGTTACCCAAATAAGTAGGTAAGTAAACTAGTAAAAGTAGGTACCCAATCAATGGGACGGGTCTGTGAATGCATTTCAGGCTTTGTGTGTTTAGGTAGGTACCTAAGATAAAACTATCAAATTGTTCATGTAGCCATGTCAGTAGGTCACCCCAGTTTATTCAATCCGTGCCTAGGGCTGCAACGTTTTTTGACATAAATATAGTAGGTACCTATTTTTGCTGATTGCATTATATTTTATATACCATTCTTTTATTTTATGGCATAAAATTATAAATATGCTAAAGTTTAATAGTGGAGTTGCCGGCCTGCCGTGTCGTGGCTCTGTGGTGCATTATATTTTGCAGGCCTGAGAAAGACCAATGCTAGCGAAAATTCCACCCCTCCTCGGAACGGTTTAATTTTTTGACTCTTTCATACAGAAACACAAATCGAAGATGTGAACGTGTAGGTACTGAAAAGTGAGAAGTATGAGTGGATAATTTATAATAAAAGACTGCACATTTGACTAAAATATATTGTACTACATTAAGACTACATTATAATAAATAATATAGTAGGTACGGGTAGCTAGTGTGGCAACCCTATCCGTGACCTACTTATTAAATTGCGCGGGGCCATCTACCTACTGCGCACTACATCAATGCTGTGAAAACACCCAAATGATTTTTTCTTATTTTTCGTCTAAAATCTTATGAGAAACTGGGTATTTACCTATCAACACCTTTAACATTTAGGTGCGCGTAGGTAGTGGAGAAAAATGTTTATATTTAAATAATTTATAAACTTTATTCTCCATTTCTAACTGTGGTTAGATGTTTTAGCGTCACAGATAGCATGTTGTTTTGTCGACACTTGGTACACAGTTATATTTCAGTGACTCATGTTCGAGCAGTCGTATCCAACTTCTAGTGAATAATGATGTCATTTAAAATATTATTAACTAACAATATTTTTGCTTCTATTTCAGGACAATATGCAGATCTTCGTGAAGACTTTGACGGGGAAAACCATCACTTTGGAGGTGGAACCCTCTGATACCATTGAAAATGTGAAAGCTAAGATTCAAGATAAGGAAGGCATTCCTCCCGATCAGCAGAGATTGATCTTTGCCGGCAAGCAACTGGAAGATGGACGCACTCTATCTGACTACAACATCCAGAAGGAATCTACTCTTCACCTAGTACTACGTCTCAGAGGTGGTATGCAGATTTTCGTCAAAACATTGACTGGCAAAACCATCACATTGGAAGTTGAGCCTTCTGACACAATTGAAAATGTCAAGGCCAAGATCCAAGATAAGGAGGGTATCCCTCCAGACCAACAGCGACTGATCTTCGCTGGCAAACAGCTTGAAGATGGGCGTACGTTATCCGACTACAATATCCAGAAAGAATCAACACTTCACTTGGTATTGCGTCTGCGTGGTGGAATGCAAATCTTTGTTAAGACATTGACTGGTAAAACAATAACTTTAGAAGTTGAGCCATCAGACACGATTGAAAATGTCAAAGCCAAAATTCAGGACAAAGAGGGAATTCCACCAGACCAGCAGAGATTGATCTTCGCCGGCAAACAGCTGGAAGATGGGCGTACCTTGTCGGACTACAATATCCAGAAAGAGTCCACTCTTCACTTAGTGCTACGCCTGCGTGGTGGTATGCAAATCTTTGTTAAGACTCTGACTGGCAAGACCATTACACTAGAAGTTGAACCCTCTGACACAATTGAAAATGTTAAAGCGAAAATTCAGGATAAGGAAGGAATACCTCCAGACCAACAGCGACTTATCTTTGCCGGTAAGCAGTTGGAAGACGGGCGTACCTTATCAGACTATAATATCCAGAAAGAATCAACGCTTCACTTGGTATTGCGTCTGCGTGGTGGTATGCAAATCTTTGTGAAGACCTTAACTGGAAAAACCATTACCCTAGAGGTCGAGGCTTCTGACACGATCGAAAATGTAAAAGCCAAAATCCAAGACAAAGAGGGAATCCCTCCAGACCAGCAGAGGTTGATCTTCGCCGGCAAACAGCTAGAAGATGGTCGCACACTCTCAGATTATAACATTCAGAAGGAGTCCACTCTTCACTTAGTATTGCGTCTGCGCGGTGGTATGCAAATTTTCGTCAAGACTCTGACTGGCAAGACTATTACATTAGAGGTGGAACCCTCTGACACAATTGAAAATGTTAAAGCAAAAATTCAGGATAAGGAAGGAATACCTCCTGACCAACAGCGACTTATTTTCGCTGGCAAACAATTAGAAGACGGGCGTACGTTGTCGGACTACAATATTCAGAAGGAATCTACGTTGCATTTAGTTCTGCGTCTGCGTGGTGGTATGCAAATCTTCGTCAAGACGCTAACTGGCAAGACCATTACACTAGAGGTCGAGGCTTCTGACACAATCGAAAATGTGAAAGCAAAAATTCAGGATAAGGAAGGAATACCTCCTGACCAACAGCGACTTATTTTCGCTGGCAAACAATTAGAAGACGGGCGTACGTTGTCGGACTACAATATTCAGAAGGAATCTACGTTGCATTTAGTACTGCGTCTGCGTGGTGGTATGCAAATCTTCGTCAAGACGCTAACTGGCAAGACCATTACACTAGAGGTTGAGGCTTCTGACACAATCGAAAATGTGAAAGCCAAAATCCAAGACAAAGAGGGAATTCCTCCAGACCAGCAGAGGTTGATCTTCGCTGGAAAACAGTTGGAAGATGGTCGCACACTCTCAGATTATAACATTCAGAAAGAATCCACACTTCACTTGGTACTGCGTTTGCGTGGTGGTATGCAAATCTTCGTCAAAACCCTAACTGGCAAGACCATTACTTTAGAGGTCGAGGCTTCTGATACAATCGAAAATGTGAAAGCCAAAATCCAAGACAAAGAGGGAATTCCACCAGACCAGCAGAGATTGATCTTCGCCGGCAAACAGCTGGAAGATGGCCGCACACTCTCTGATTATAACATTCAGAAGGAATCCACTCTTCACTTAGTATTGCGTCTGCGCGGTGGTATGCAAATTTTCGTCAAGACTCTGACTGGCAAGACTATTACATTAGAAGTGGAACCCTCTGACACAATTGAAAATGTTAAAGCGAAAATTCAGGATAAGGAAGGAATACCTCCTGACCAACAGCGACTTATTTTCGCCGGCAAACAATTAGAAGACGGGCGTACGTTGTCGGATTACAATATCCAGAAAGAATCAACGCTGCACTTGGTATTGCGTCTGCGTGGTGGTATGCAAATCTTCGTCAAGACCCTAACCGGAAAGACCATTACTCTGGAGGTCGAGGCTTCTGACACAATCGAAAATGTGAAAGCCAAAATCCAAGACAAAGAGGGAATTCCCCCAGACCAGCAGAGGTTGATCTTCGCTGGCAAACAGTTGGAAGACGGTCGCACACTCTCAGATTATAACATTCAGAAAGAATCCACACTTCACTTAGTACTGCGTCTGCGTGGTGGTATGCAAATCTTCGTCAAAACCCTAACTGGCAAGACCATTACTTTAGAGGTCGAGGCTTCTGATACAATCGAAAATGTGAAAGCCAAAATCCAAGACAAAGAGGGAATCCCCCCAGACCAGCAGAGATTGATATTTGCTGGCAAACAATTGGAAGACGGGCGCACATTGTCAGACTACAATATTCAGAAGGAATCTACGTTGCATTTAGTATTGCGTCTGCGTGGTGGTATGCAAATCTTCGTCAAGACGCTAACTGGCAAGACCATTACACTAGAGGTCGAGGCTTCTGACACAATCGAAAATGTGAAAGCCAAAATCCAAGACAAAGAAGGAATCCCCCCAGACCAGCAGAGATTGATATTTGCTGGCAAACAATTGGAAGACGGGCGCACATTGTCAGACTACAATATTCAGAAGGAATCTACGTTGCATTTAGTATTGCGTCTGCGTGGTGGTATGCAAATCTTCGTCAAGACGTTAACTGGCAAGACCATTACACTAGAGGTCGAGGCTTCTGACACAATCGAAAATGTAAAAGCCAAAATCCAAGACAAAGAGGGAATTCCCCCAGACCAGCAGAGGTTGATTTTCGCCGGCAAACAGCTGGAAGATGGACGCACGTTATCCGATTACAATATACAGAAAGAATCTACGTTGCATTTAGTCCTTCGTCTTAGAGGCGGCATGCAAATTTTCGTGAAAACTCTAACTGGTAAAACTATCACATTAGAAGTTGAAGCTTCTGACACAATCGAAAACGTGAAAGCTAAAATTCAAGACAAAGAAGGAATCCCACCAGACCAACAAAGGTTGATCTTCGCCGGCAAACAGCTGGAAGACGGACGCACACTCTCCGATTATAACATTCAAAAGGAATCTACACTTCATTTAGTATTAAGGTTGAGAGGTGGTGGAATGTAAGAAAAAAACACATCTGAAATAAAAGACTTATTCTGAATGCAATTATTTACTTTGTTTTATTACACATAGTTTCCAATTGTATATTAAATTTTATCAGAGAATAATAATTCCAGTATATTTTTTGATCTATCCTGTAGTAAGAGTTGTCAAACGATTGCAAAATTGGCAAGTTTTTTGTGTGTGTGTGAACTGAGGGACCATACTTGCATTTTGCAAAATAAAAATCTAAAGATTTAGTAAAAGTCTTAAAACAATTTTAAAACAAGTCTGGCAATTTGTAAAAATATACAAAAAAAAATACAGCACTCAAAGTGATGACTCAGGTTGGCTGGACAAATCTTCAAAATAGCTTGCATTTAACTAGGTCAATAGGTCACTTTATGTGACGGCTAAATACCCTTATTTCAGAATTTGTGACGCTACAGAATCTTAGATAATCGATCGAAAACGTGTCCAGCCATCTTGAAAAACCACTTTTCGCTGGTCTCTCAATCTCGGTAACGGAAGTGATTTTGACGAATTTTTGCATATCAACGGGCGTCACATAAATTTGTGACGGGCACCGAGCTAAAAGTTTTGTGATAAGTACAGTGGTTTAGTAGAAAAATGCAAAAATCTGTGTCCAGCCATCTTGAATTTACGTATAAAACTTATGGCTGGCACTTCCGTATCTCAATAACGGGGGCGTTTTCGAATATGGTTCCTTTACTAATACTTGGTGACGCAATGTGTGACAGTAATAAGAATAACGTTTGATTTATGGCGTCACATGTAAAGGTTTACGAGAAATCAATAAAAACTTAATGTCCAGCCAACCTGAGTTCAAGATGGCTGGACACATGTATCTCCACTGCCTGATGATCTACGACCTTCGAAATGTGTTCAAAATGTTGTGACGGGGACGATAATGATAACCTGATATTGTGACGGAGAAACTTTGCGTAGTTTCAAAGATATTGACCATTTAAATTTTTCCATACAAACATCCATTAATATTGTGAGGTGACCATAATTTTACATAAATAAAGGATTTCTTTTTAATCGATTAATTGGCCGGTAGCATCCACGCCTGCTTTGTATTTGATTTCCCCGTGGGAATAAAAGGTTTTCCTGCAGTGAAAAGAGTATGTGTTAATTCAAAATAATAATTGACTACCAGCGCTGCAAGAGAGAGCCCACTTGTATTTCGCGTTTAGTTCATTATCTTATGTAACTGAAAATGAGAACTAAACTCGACAGCCGGCAGTGTATGTACTTACTTTTCGAAGTGTTATCACTAATCAGAGTACTAGTAACTATTAATTAATCTGCGGTAAGACAACCTAAATAAGAGTTAAGATTCGACCAGTTTTCCTAGTAGTACCAACTTTAAGCAATAGATGGCGACACCAACATCAGCTATCATGGCAGTATAGTTTGTCTTGTCCGACCGGAACGAACGAAAACAGTATGTAATCTTCAATAGATTTTCAACTTTATATCCAATAACATAAAGTTGAAAATCTATTAAAGACTACTGAGAGTTTACGTTTATCGTTTGTGACTTGGCTAGGGGGGCTGGATTGTTCTCGGTTTCGCTCAGTTTGTCGCGGTGAAGAGATGTACCAAATGTACGAACGGGCCAGTTTACGCGTGTCGCCGCTCGCCGCCGCGCCCGCGCCCGCCGTCGTCCGGTACGCGGCCTTAGGACGGCGGTAAAACAACGTTGTGGTACAAGGCGGGGGTTACGGAAGTGCAAATGCGAGTTGATCATCGTCATTTTCGCCATTAGAAACGCTGTATAAGTACAAATAATGTGATTTTATTTACAGCAAACATTATTTTTTCATTTAAATACCTTCAGAGCATTAGTTTAGTTCTCCTGACATAATATATACCTACTAAAAAGAATAGATATCTGCACGTAAATAATCAATACCATTTAAAAATTACACCCCGCCCCCTTCCTCACTTCTACATTTTTGTCTTCTATTGATTTAAATATCTACAGTTGTTCGTATTAGTATCACCAATACACGGATTTTCGTCCATTAAAGAAAACACCTTAAAACATACTTGTCCTACATAAAACCTACAATATTGGTTATCCTACTGCAGTGTTTGTATGGGGAACTTTGAATGATCAATATCTTTGAAACTACGCAAAGTTTCTCCGTCACAATTTCAGGTTATCATTATCGTCCCCGTCACAACATTTTGAACACATTTCGAAGGTCGTAGATCATCAGGCAGTGGAGATACATGTGTCCAGCCATCTTGAACTCAGGTTGGCTGGACATTAAGTTTTTATTGATTTCTCGTAAACCCTTACATGTGACGCCATAAATCAAACGTTATTACTGTCACACATTGCGTCACCAAGTATTAGTAAAGGAACCATATTCGAAAACGCCCCCGTTATTGAGATACGGAAGTGCCAGCCATAAGTTTTATACGTAAATTCAAGATGGCTGGACACAGATTTTTGCATTTTTCTACTAAACCACTGTACTTATCACAAAACTTTTAGCTCGGTGCCCGTCACAAATTTATGTGACGCCCGTTGATATGCAAAAATTCGTCAAAATCACTTCCGTTACCGAGATTGAGAGACCAGCGAAAAGTGGTTTTTCAAGATGGCTGGACACGTTTTCGATCGATTATCTAAGATTCTGTAGCGTCACAAATTCTGAAATAAGGGTATTTAGCCGTCACATAAAGTGACCTATTGACCTAGTTAAATGCAAGCTATTTTGAAGATTTGTCCAGCCAACCTGAGTCACATCTCAAAGTGGGGTCCCTCAGTCCTCACAGACCATCAGCCAGATCTCGAAAAATATCTGGAAAATTGAAGTATTGTGATTACAGACTTTTACTAAAAAATTGTAAAGAAATTTGCAAAATTTCAGAACACAAAACACCAAAGATAAAAAATATATAACGTCTAAAATGTGGTCCCTCAATCCACACAAGAGAGAAAAATATTTTCACAAATATTACCGAATCTAATAAATAAAATCTTTCCTTTTCTGCACCAAGTTTTTGTAAAAGTCGTACAGTATTTTGTAAAAATATAATGAAAAAAAATATCGACGCAATTTGAAGATAGCGGTTCTTAACTCGGCCTTTATACTTTTAGTTGCTTATGCAAGTCTTCCGGAATTGCATGTGTGTTTATTATTAACACCATTTCATAATGTAAGTTGGAGTCGCAGGGCTAATTATGGCCACCGTGAGTGCAAGCTTGTGGATGACGAGAAATGGGTAGATCTCCGTCCGGTAATCACGTATAGACCAATCTAAAGTGCGTAGTATACGCGTCCCTCACAGAGTGTCAGCAAAACTAAAAGGCCGATGCAGCAGGAAAAGAAAACTAAAAAACGATGAAGGCGCAGCGGGAACTTGTCAAAAGCAGTCAGGAGCAAAATGAAAAAATAATAGTCCTGCCTAGTCCGGCCATTCTTGCGTCCCCCAGAATCTATCTGCACCATGTGCCTAGGCACCGGTGGCACCGCCCTATTTACGGCACTGCACGCTACTGTCTACTTTCATAGGATTAAAGAAAATGTATTTTCTCAGCTAAGAGGTAAGAAATACACAATGTTAGATAACTATTATTTAGAAGAAACTTTTTACAAAAAGTTGAGTACATTAGAGTTTCTGATATTCCTCTCGCCTAGCAGCTAGTGCATGTTCAATATCTGTGTGTGAGAACTGAGGGATTAAAATATTATTCAGAAAACAGGGATTATAAAAGTATATAGCTAAAGAAACATACATACCTTCATATTTAACATAATTTACTTATATGTTATTTATTATATATATGTACACATAGCAAAATCGTCTCAAAAACTCCCATCCTCCTCTTATAGTATATACAAATATATTATATATAAATATATTTGTATAAAACTTATTTTTACCAACAAAGTTTTGATACTTAATGAACTCATATAAAGATAAGATTAGTATTGATTGAAATTTCTGTTTGGTTTTTATTGACATCGATTGCTAGAAATCTGTAAAAAAAAAATACATTTCATACTCCTATCACATACTATTGCATTGTCTCAGACTTGAGTTGTTATTGTGACTTGCGGCGTCATAATAAATAAATAAATGAATTGACTGTATAGCTGAAGTTTCCGGCTTATTGCTTGTAATCTAGCGACGAAAATTCTGCACAATGTGAGTATTAACGCATATTTTTTAGCGCAACAACATTTTTAGGCCATATTTTGATTTTCAAAACCGAACTCAATTTACGAACGAATACAAATTCAACGTCAGTTTTAGTAAAAACGTAGTGCTTATATTCTCTTTGGTTTTAGTTTTGGTTTCGGTATGAACTGTCAAATTTTGAATTTAAAATAATAAATTCACACAAACGGGAGCCAATTTTTCAAAAACTTGAATTCTATACCCTTTTATAACTTACATGTGGAGCAGAAAGTTATGATTAAACTCATTAGTGTCGGTAAAGTTTAATATTTACGTAATAAGTGCTGTTCGTTGAAGTAACTTAGACAATAATTACACGATGGAAGAACCAATTCTACGATATGAGAAAATCGACTTTCTCGGCGAGGGGCAGGTAATTGTTAATATAATAATATATATATTCAAGTGAATAAACCACTACCATTAAAAACCAACACTATTAAAAAAAATTAACACGTAAATGTAACCTCTAAAATTTTGTTCAAGTTCGCAACAGTGTACAAAGCCAGGGACGTGAAAACAGATAAAATAGTTGCTGTAAAGAAAATCAAAATAGGCTCCCGTCTCGAGGCACAAGATGGCATCAATCGGACTGCTCTGAGAGAAATAAAGCTGTTGCAGGAGTTACAGCATATCAATCTCATTGGATTATTAGGTTTTCCTTTCATCTGTTTTTCATTTTACTTTTAGCAGACCTATGTAGATAGTTGATTATGTTATGTGGTTTAAAACCTGTTCAGAAGTGAAATTCTTTTGGCTGAAATGATGTTTATGAAAACATCTTATTCTTAAACCTATATATAATTATTTATTCTACTTGTTTACTGTTTAATTAAACTGAAAAATATATTTACAATCTCTTTCTATTTTCAGATGTATTTGGACAAAAATCAAATGTATCATTAGTGTTTGACTTTATGGACACTGACTTAGAAATAATAGTTAAGGATAATAATATTGTGCTCACTCCAGCTAATGTTAAGGCTTATATGATTATGACTTTGAAAGGTAAGTTTTTCATGCATGAAAAACTATTAATTACTCAAGCCCCAAGCTGTCACCGGTGTCCGGAGTCATCCGGGCGCATTCATTCAAGGAGGCGCCAACAGCTTTTTTTTTAAATACAACTGACTAGCGTAGACAAGCGTTGCTTGACGCCCAGTTCCCCAAGAATGGAAGCTTTTTATCTAATCTCGCTCCAAGAGACCCCAAGCATTTCTCACCAGCATCACATTTCCAAAGGGTTTATCTTTTGGTCTCTGTCTATCATTGTGTCCATGTTTCAGCAGCATATAAAAATATGGGAAATATTAATGTTTTAATGAGCCTGTTCTTTGTAGCTTTTGTTATTTTTCTGTTTCACCATATTTTCATGAGCTTGTCCATTGCTGATCTGGACAGAACCATCAGTCGCTTGATGTCTTCAATGCATTTTCCCTGATTTGAGATTAGAACCCCAAGGTACACATAAGATTGTAAGATGTTGCAGTTCTCTATTTGCGTTATGCGAGGTGAGTTGTTGTTAGCTCTCTCGACAATCATCATCTTGGTCTTACTACAGTTAATTTTTCAAACCAAATTGTATGCTAACATTTCCATTCTCGAGAGCAGCCGTTTTCTATTTAGTTAGAGCTAAGTAGTGGCAAAAAGGTGGTGTCATGTGCGTGGCGTAGATTGGCGATAGATTGTAACAGTATTTGTCCAATTTTTTAAGAGTAAAGCGCATAATCAGTTCTGTGTATATGTTGAACAAAAATGGGGATATTATGCACCCTTGTCGAACTCCAACGCTAGAATGGAAGCTATCTGAGAATACTCTATCTGTTCTCACTGATGCAGTGTCATCTTCATACAGGCGTCTAAAGAATTGCACTAGATGTTTTGGTGTACGCATTTGCAACAAAGGGCCCCAAAGTTTAGGTCCTATCACTAAATAAAATGCTTTCGAGAAGTCAACAAAGCAAATGAAAGCCGGCTTTTGAACTCCCGAGACTTCAATGATTTGGCGGACTATTAGTATTTACTCCCAATTTTCTTTCCCTTTAACAAATCCTGCCTGTTCTGGTGCTATTTCCTTATAAAGGAAGGTTTTCAGCCTTTTATTAAGGATGTGTAGCATGAAACTAGTGCAATAAGGCGTTAATTGTTGCATTTTTTCTTTGAGCCTTTTTTTGTGAAGTGGAATAAGGACCATAAATATGTGTCCATTCTTCTGGCCATATACCTGTTTTCCATATCCTATTATAGATTCTGTGAAAGATGGTCGCACCAATGTTTCCCTGGACCCTTACGGTTAAACTACTAAACCGATTTTGATGAAATTTGGTACGGGAAAAGCTTGAACTCCAAGAATGGACATAGACTTTTTATCTGATTTCCGGTTTGCGTCTGCAATAACCAACATTCATGTGGACGATGCCACTGGCAGAACCTAGTAATATAATATAATTTTGCTAAATTTCCTATTTTGCAGGTTTAGAATACTTACATCAAAACTGGATATTGCACCGAGATTTAAAACCTAATAACTTACTTATAAACCGGGAGGGTATTCTGAAGATTGGTGACTTTGGTCTTGCTAAGGCTTTTGGATCACCAACCAGAATTAACACACATCAAGTGGTGACCAGATGGTATAGGTAATGAATAATAATAACTAGTAGTTATATTTATATTAATAAATATCCCCGGTACACTGAATACAACTTGTTTTTACGTTAACGCGATCGAAATGCTTGCCACGTTTAGCTTTGATCGGTTAAAAGCCGGTTGTAGTCACAGTATTTTGTATGAACTCCGCCCGGGTCTATGTCAACTACGCGACCCCGTAACAGCGGTTTTATTTTTATATATATAAAAAAAAAATAAGTGAATTCAAGATTTTTGTTTTTGCGAGGCCTTTTTAAAAAACTAACTTTATTATTTTTTGTAACTTTCAAATATTTCCGCGACATAATCTCGTAAACATAC
The DNA here is from genome assembly GCA_958295575.1 of Leucania comma. Lineage (NCBI taxonomy): Eukaryota > Metazoa > Arthropoda > Insecta > Lepidoptera > Noctuidae > Leucania > Leucania comma. The sequence continues at coordinate 10,109,397 of OY282476.1, read as the reverse complement.
ATGTTTGAAATCTTAAGTTAGGGTCAGATTCGCGTTTTTTATTTTTTATCGATCCAGTTATTTTATAATTTTATATCATGTTTTGATATTTGCCAAGTTGGTCATAATGATCAATTTTAATAAAATAATTTTTCATGTTTGTTTTCTTATACATTTGTGGATTTCCAGTGATTCAAAAAAGTTCAAAATGAGTGGAACCTGGTCTGGTAATGGCTTGGATCGGGCCAATTGGAACGCCGAACGTCATAAACGTGTCGATCGCGTTAACGTGAAACAAAAACTCACTAGGCATTCTGATTGGTTACAATCTTGCAGTATTTACAATTATCTTTCTTGCAGGAGCGTTTTCGCTGCAGCCAAATGTTTTTTTACTAAGAATGTTGACGTGGACCATTTTCATTCAGTGTCTATCCAAAGTACAAGCTTACCGTCCATCTGTTTACAGATCACCAGAACTATTATTTGGAGCGCGACAGTATGGAACTGGTGTTGACATGTGGGCAATAGGCTGTATACTTGCTGAACTATTACTAAGAGTGCCTTTCTTACCTGGAGAGTCAGACCTAGATCAGCTATCGCGGATTTTCCAAGTATTTGGCACACCAAGTGAAGAAACTTGGCCTGTGAGTATTTCGTTGTGAACCTGTTGCTGTCCACACCACTTTCTCGAGTTCTGTGGTTTACATTCATGTGCATTTGTGTAATTTTCAAATACAAAATTAAACCTTACCCTATAATTTCCAAGATTTTCACGCCGCGTATTCAGAAAACAAAGTCGCTAGCGCGATGTAGGTGTAGCGAAATCTAGGTATGTCGCCATCTATATGGCGACATACCTATAACCAAACCACCTACCTATGAACTACTCAACCTATGACTATACCTATGAACTAATCAAGAAACTCCTACGGATCTGACGCAAAACGTCCCATTGGCAAAAGGTCCTGCTAGCGCAGAATGGCCGATTCGCAGAACGTCCCACTCGCAAAACGTCTCATTCGCAACCGGCCCGACACAACACCCGTCTGGTCGGGGGAGCCTTCCATTTCAATGGAGGCGTGTGGAACTTTGCATCCTATTCTGCATACCTCTAAAATGGTATACGAAACTTTCTTCTTCTTCAGTACTAAAAACAATTTCGCTAATAAATAATAACAATAAAAAAAACTAGTTTATTAACTACTCTCATTGAGGCTGACCGACTGTTGACCATAACTTATATGCTTACACTAAAATTCCAGGGAATGAAAAACTTGACGGACTATGTGCAGTTCAAGATATTTCCACCCCAGCAGCTGCGTCACATATTCAGTGCCGCGTCAGACGATCTGATCCAGCTGATGGAGAGCCTCCTGGCTCTATACCCACCCAGTCGGTGCGACTGCACGCAGGCGTTGCAGATGGCATACTTTAGGTATGTGAATGTTCATTGAGTTTTAAAATAAGCTATTTGTGTTAAGATTTATGTATTGGAACATAAAAAAACGCAACTATTAAATACAATCTTGTAAAATCAGAAGTACCGTACTATAGGTATGTGCTTGACCCAGTTCAAGAGAATGGCTGCATCACGTTGTATTGGGATCGATCTATCATCACTGACAGGACTATTGTTGCCAATAAACCTGACATAGACAAGAGCATCGCACAATGATTTTTGATATAGTGGTCTCTCAAGACGAGAACCTCTGAAAGCTGAGGCACTGAACTCACGAAGCGGTTTTCTCCCGCGGCCGCCGCGGCAGAGGAAACGACTATTTTATTTCAAAACTCACGAAACGGTAGATTCGCCGCCGCCGCCGCCGCCGCGATGTTTGTGAGTTCTCTCCCTGAGAAGGATAAGCAAACTAAAGGCCCTGATAGACGGGCGAGTAAAACCGCGATCTTATGGCTCGTCGGTAAAGCTCGCCGGTGTACCATTGCAATACGAACGACGAGCCTGGCTCGCGGCTCGTCGTGTTTGTTTCATTTTCTACTCGGCTCGTCGTTCAAAACTGTTTTGCTCGCTCGTCGATCAGCACCAACGAGCCGCATGTAAAACAGACGTTCTTTAAAACCGCGGTATATGCTCGTACGTCGATCACCCACTTACCCCTCGAAGGCCGATCGTACATACGTTTGTACAACTTGAATGACCTTGAAAATCGTTAATTGTCTTACTGTTCACACAAATATACGAAATTCATTTTTTTTTGAAAATGTAAAAAAACCCTGAAAAAGTTTTTTTTTTAATATTATTTTCTAAAAAGGGGGCTATTACGTAATAATAATACCCCCCCGCGTGTGAGGTCTTGTATTGACTTGGCTTGCGAGGTTGTCGACATTTGGGAGGTGGATATAGCAGTCATTGTGCCGATAGTCGTGACGGCCAATGGCTTGATTGCTAAGAGCCTCGCGTTGGGCGGTTGGATCAAGGGCTAGATCCAGAAAGCAGTACTTCTGGACACGGCTCGTATTGTTAGGAGGTTCCTCTCTCAGGAGCCCTGACCACCGGTAGGTCGGTCTTTGTTCCCGATGCCGATGAGCTGCTATTTTTATATAAATATTTTTTTTGTATGTTATTATTTATTATGTTAAACAAATATTTAGAAATGTAATTGATATGTATAATGTATATGTGTACTGAATAAAGGTAATAATTATAAACAATTTTATTTCAGCAACAAACCGGCTCCGTCAATAGGCTCCAAGCTGCCGATGCCTTCAAATATTAGTAAAATAGAAACAGATAAACCATCACTCAAGAGAAAGCTTTTGGAAAACATTGATGGAGGCTCCCTTGCTAAGAGACTACAGTTTTGACCAACAAACAATCGAAGACATTCTTAAGTACTGCTGGATTTAATACAATGAAAGAAAGAGTGCAATTTACTTATGATATAATATGATTGTTGATTTGACTGTGAGGAAAAGAAAACCAGATGAAAAAGACGTGATGTTTCGCGAAAGGGCGCTAAATAGAATTCCACATTTTATATACTATACGCTAAATAATATATTTAAAGCGTCTCAAATATTGTTTATATGTTAGTGAATTTAATATGTAATTGAGAGGCGGTTACTACAGTTATTCAAATAATAATGGGTTTGAAACTTGGGATGGAATAACAAACACTTCAAAATGTTATGTGAATACATATGATTTTCCAGATGATTGTAAAGACAGACAACTAATTGACAGAACTGATTTAAGACTCGCTGATATTATAACTTTTTTATTGATAAGAGAAAATATAGATTTGATATTAAAATATAGTTTTATTCCATAAAAACAATGATAACTGTAAAATATAATACAGTTTATAGTAAAAATAATCTTTAGTTATTGCTTATTTTTCTATGCACCAGAATTTACAGAACATTAACAAAATTACTCTATAATGTTAGGATTATTGGTAATGTTAATAATATCATGATTACATGAACACGTTAGCAATTACAATATAAAAATACTTCTTATTTGTAACTGGAATATATTGCAAGCTAATAATTGTTTTTAGTTGTAGCAATTACAATAATTATTGAACAGTTACGACTATATTTGGTTAACACGCACTTACTCTAGCGAGCGAAGTATTGTAGTTGGACAGTCTCATGAACACAACGACGGCACTGGAACGTCGCAAATTGTCGTATGAAACACACACCCACGCCTCACGTTCACTTGGGCAAGGGAATCGAAACTAATCTGTGTGAAAAGAAAATACTATTAGCATATGACTACACCGACTGGCATTTATTTTACGAGCGTAATTTCATAAAAGCGGGACACCTTGCTGGGAGTGAGTCTGTGTACAGTTCAGGATTTCATTATTATTTTCACAATTGGTTTTGTTTGGTTTTTTTTTTAAATTTGAACACCTTTGATTGAAAATGAAACGTCGAAAAGCTGACCAGTGACCAGTAGGTGGACATGAAGATTGCTTACGCGGCGGTCTACGTGGGCGATTCATATCGAATAAAATCTCGAAGCAATCCGATGCGGTTCACGCGAATTTAACGCGAAGCAACGGGTGTGTCATACGTATGCGCGAAGTCGCCTTAACATTTTTACACTGATACCGATTTCCCTGATATGCGTGAACACGGGTGACTGATGGCACGTCCCTGACGGGAACACTAACAACTCTGAACTCTGATAGCCCCACAGATATGTCAAACAGTAAAGATATGGTAAGGGGGCGTGGTGCTTGCGAACACATCTGGCCGGTTATGTGCTTATTGTCGCGCCATGTTTCATTTCGGCCATTAGTCAAATGTCAACTAACGATGTCTTCTATGCTCATGATTTTTGTCAAAATGCTGCGTTGTTCAGTGGTTGTTTGCATAAACAACAGCTGCATTGTAAATCTCACAAAAGAATGCATCTCATTTCACATGTAAGTACTAATATATTATGGTTTTTCTTAGTAAATTCATTAAAAAATTACTTCCTATACCAAAAAACGCGATGATGTGCCAAATAAATTCTTTGAATTGAGAACAAATATCATTGCTTGCTTAATATAGATCGAACAATTAATCAGCTGGCCTAGTAGCGCAGTGGATGAGTATTTAATAGATACTCTCACTCATACCGCGATAGTTTCATGATGCGGCTGCTGTCGTCATTTGTTTACTAAGGATGTTTGTAGTTATCGATATTTTTCACGATCCTACCTCTACTTTTTTTTTATTTTTTTTATTTAGCCTGTTCTGTCCCACTCCTGGGCAAAGGCCTCCCTCCACGCCTTCCACCTTTCGCGGGCCTGCGCCTCCTCTTGCCAGTTCTGGAGGAATCTGTCCAGCTCATCGCGCCATCTCCTTCGCGGTCTGCCGCGACCCCGTCGCACTGTCTTAGGGCACCAACTTTGTGCTATTTTTGCCCACAGTTTGTCGGGCATGCGGCAAACGTGTCCTGCCCAGTCCCATTTCAGCTGGGCAGCCTTTTGAGCCACATCAGCTATTTTGGTTTTTGAGCGCAGCGTAGTGTTTCGAACTCGATCCGTTAATTTAACACCAAGTATACTGCGCTCCATTGCTCGTTGGCAAACCTTGAGTTTGGACTTTTGGATATTAGCCAAAGACCAAGTCTGTGCGCCATAGGTCAACACAGGGAGAATACACATGTCCATGAGCTTTTGTTTTAGTGCCATGGGCAATTCACCTTTGAATAAGTCTTTCATGGACCAGTAGCTCTTCCAGGCGTTTTCAGTTCGTCTCGCGATTTCTTTGTCTTGCCTCGCCTGGAAAGAGACTACTTGGCCCAAGTAAAGGTATTCTTGGACATGTTGTATTGTCTCCCCGTATACTTTTATGTTTTTTGGCGCTTCGTTGGTCATGACTTTAGTCTTTGACATATTCATCTTCAGTCCAACCTCAAGGCTTGCATCACTTAGTTCTTGTAGCATGCGTTCGAGCTCGGTGGCTGAAGAAGAAAAGAGAACAATGTCATCAGCGAAACGAAGATTTGTTAGCCTCGTCTCACCAACGACGATACCTCTCTCCTTCCAATCAGCTGCCAATCTTTTGAAAATTTCTTCTAGGGTACTGGTGAACAATTTAGGAGATAGCGGGTCGCCCTGTTTGACTCCTTTTTGTATATTAAATTTTTGACCTGTGGTTTCTAATTTGATTGCGACTGTGCTATTCTTATAAATTATCCTTAATAGGTTAATGTAAGTGGGATCTATTTGTTGTCTGCTTAAAGCGTCAAAAATGGCTGTGTGTGTGATGCTGTCAAACGCTTTGGAATAGTCAACAAACGCCAGGTGGAGCGGGATCTTGTACTCTTGGTGTTTTTCTATTAATTGATTATACCTCTACTACCTAATATAAAAGATAATGTTAATGATTAATTCTTACATATTATTTTAGATCAGTTCCTCCACGCGTCTCTATGGCTGTCTATTCACGATAAACTCAAAAAGTACTAAACGGGTTTTCATGTGGTTTGGCATTATCATGAGGGGAAAAATATTTTAAAAAAAGTTTAAATTGTTCTTTTTGTTTGTATGCATAAACCGTAACCGAACGAAGATACGTGCAAAAGCTTTGCTAGTGTAATACGTAGTATTTTGAAGTTTCTATTGATGAAATAAATTAAGTTGGTTAGTATTGATATTTTTTTTCATACTCGCAGTTTTCATCACTAAAACTAGTCAAAAAAATAAGTGTTACACGAATTGAAAGGATACGCGTATATATTGCCATGGTGATTGACAATATTTAATGCGTACACACCATAAACCAAAATAAAGAAATAACGCATGATAAAAAAAACCTATAGCAATCTACAAAATAGTCTATCTTCGTTTGGTTACGGTGAATTCATAATTCTTTTTCCTATTGATTTCTCATACAGTCCTTTAAAAAATGGCCTAGGCTTCACTTTTGGCAAAAAGAAAAATAAATTTATGCCAGCAATGTATGGAAAGTTTCATTCCCCTTTCGCTTGTATAGAGTTATGTTTATTTATTTGTTAGGAACACCAGCGACATATTAACAAAATATTTTGCATGTGGGTAGTTTTGCATGTTCCTGTTAAACTGTTCTTAACATAAAATTTATAGCTCTTTTTTTTCACAGTGGAGATATTTTTTTGAAAAGATAGGAGACGTTATAGATGTTCCCTACTTGTGTGTGTGGGTCCCATGAAGGTGGTCTCGATCTTCAATGCGTGTGTAGACTCATGGTCATTTTCCTGTGTAAGCGTAAGCTGTTTTCTTTGACCCAGTGTGTTCCGTGTTTAAGCTCACGGTATAAAAAGTCATCAAACATACATACAATCCATCAAAGATTGCCTTAGTGATATAGAACAATATTGCAACTCTGAATTACAATTTACATATGTGTGTTTATACTGAGCCCGTAGTTACAAGAAGATGCTCCACCTTCTTTTTGAATGTGTTCCATAAATAAGTTTATTTGTGGAAGTATCAGTGTCTGTGTATAAGTGAGAGGCATGAGCTATTGTGTCGTTCTTATAGATTTTGATTTTGTGTTAGTGAAATAAGTGAGCGTAGTTTGGAGACATCGGAACTCGAATAAATTTGTGTTGACAACATATCTCTACTGTTTGACATATTTGTGGATAGCCCTGATCCGGAAATGTGTGGATAGCGATTTATTAGCCGCAATTAATATAATCAAGCCACCGCACCGCAAAAGTTTGCGTGAAAATACCGAATCAACCAAATGCGTCCGCTTCGTTGCGCTCGTCGCTGTACCGTACCCACGTGCGACTGGTCACGCAGGCAATCGCAATAGATTATAATCTAACAATTGTTAATTATTAATTCACAGAATTGAAAATACAATATCTTTTGTTCTGTGGTTTCAATAATGCCGCTTCGCTTTGCGATCACGTTTGCGTTTAATCCCCTATGCAGGACACCGTGTGATAACGCCAGCGTTTTTATCCAGCGAGAATGGGCAGTCGGGGAAAATAATATAAGAGCATAACACAAACGAGTTCATCCTCCAAATAGTGTAGGCAGTGCGCACGATGTGTGCTTTGGTAGTGCGCTCTGGAATGGCCTGCAGGGGTGACGGCCGCTTCCAGATCACTACGTCTCGGCACTGCACTTCAAATCCTGCAAAATATATTTCAGGCTTGGTTCCATATGTTTGCAATATGTAGGTACATATTAAAACCAGTCGTCAAATGTTTAATATATTATGCTGAATACCCACAGAATTTTCCTCGACACTACAAATGCTTCTATTTGCGACCTTTATTTGCATTTGTGGCTCGTGGTTAAACCACTATCTCACCTGATGGTAAGTGATGATGTCCTCTACGATTGTCCAGAAGTAACCTATTCACTCTTCGACTTAAAAGATCTTGGTTGTAGTTATCAGAAAACAGATTCCAGCACAAAATTTACTCCTTACCTGTACGCATAATGAATGTGTTCCCAAAACGTTTTGTGTTTATGGGTGGAATGTCCACCCACACCACACTTATGTAACCGTGGTGTATCGCGGTAGATCTAGTGGTCCGATTTATTGACCGCGCTTGCCAGTAGTAAATTATCAATTCCGACGCACATTCTTCGAAACGTAAGTAGTAAACAGCTTCGACTCATTGGTCGAGTCCTCAATGGCGTTTTAGTTTCTCAATAGACTCAAGCGGATCTAGTTGGTATCTGTTCTATTTAATTTGCACTCACCACTGTCCGAGTTATCCCCACGGTCGTTAGGCCTGTGTGCGACTATATTGCTCTTCTTATTTGCAGTCTGTACACAAAAATTTGATCGGTCCCTTCTTTGTTTTCTTACAACTAATTTTTTTCTATTATTTAGCTTAATTTTCATGCAGCATAAACATTCACACTTTCTGTAGGCAAACACAACATTTTAGAATAATAACAATGATTTTTACATGATATTTGCAATGTTCAAAGTGCCAATTCATAGTTGATTAAAAAAACATTGTGTTTGGCCAACGAAAGTAAGAAGGAAAAGTAAAAAATGAAATCGAATGAAGTGGCCTGAGAACATTGTCTTGGTATGTTTTATACATATTTACCTTGGGGGTGTTTGAGATCACTGATAATCGTCCGTAGACCCCATATTTCCGTTCATCTTCGGGCCTTAGTGTTCCCATTTTTTTCATCACTAAATAGATCTGAAGGTAAAATAATTTTGAGATTTAATTTAAAATTTTAATTTTTTACAATTGTAGAAAAATTATATAAAAAGTGGGTTAATAACCGGTATTTTAATGAAATACCTATATAATGTGGATAATACAAAACAATGCTGACGACGCAATATTATGGACCTCGAATTTTACTATCACAATAATAGGTACCTATAAAGGCGAAAGTTTGTGAGTGTGTTTATTAGCATGTTTATTATTTCTTCACGCTCGAACTGGCGAGCGGATTTCGATGAAACTTTGTACACGGGAACACCATGACCAGGATACATTTTATACAGATACTCCCGAGAGTATTTTCTCTTAGGTTCATTTACTAGATACTATCACGTGGGCACAGCCGCCGGCAGCGGCTAGAAATAAATAAAAATCAATAACAACATTTTAAGATATTTTTGTTTTGTTCGTAATTCTAAGGAAAGATTGAAAAAAAAAAAACTAAAATCCAGTGGATAAAAATGGTACTCGGGCCGCGTTGCTAGTTTACTATACATATGGAGGCGTAGTTATTAGTATTAAGTCTAACCTGTTCTAACATGCCGTAACTCCTTATAAGGAAGTCCCTCTGCGCCAACAAGTTGATCCGCTCGCGTTCCTCTTTTTCCACGATAGGGTCAGGCTCGAATGAACACAGCACGTACGCAGGCTTGCACTCGATCACCTAGTCAGTTTATAACAATATTCTAGAATCAAAGCAAATAAACTATAAATATATACTTTTATAGTTACAGGCACCTTTGAATTGTCAAGAAGGGTTTACTAATGATAAGCATAAAATATATTGTCATAACGAAATTTAGCATAATGATCATTACACATAATATTATTAGGCATAATTTTATATATATATATATATAACATAATGATAAAAACTATATAAAAACAAACATCTTCGCAGCTCATGAGTGGTCCAAGGGCCACCCTCGCCGCACCTTAACCTATTCCAATACAGTAATTCCCAAATTATAATAAATAAATGCCTTTAAAATTTATGTATCTTCAACTTATACCAAAACATACTAGACTAAATTAAGACTAGTTATGCTAACCTTTACATTATGCCAAAGTATTATTATGCAGCAGTAACATTATGCTAATAAAAGTTATGCGGAAACGTTATGCCAAACTGTATTATGCCTTAAAATTTTATGCCAAGAGGGGTATTACCGTGAAGAAGTAATTCAGTCAAAAAAAAAAATCTAATTGCACATTCCAAAGCGTAGATCTCTATGGAGAAGAATGTGCAAGAAAATCCACTCTACTCTTTTCATTCTTGTTTTGTATTACAAATGCGCGCTGGCAAATTATTTTCAGTGGGCCCTTGCAAGTCCAACTCTGGATTGCGCTCGCCTATTCGTAGAATGGTCGATGCCTACAATGAGACTTTTGAGCATATAGATATTTTCGCATGCTCACCAAGTATGTTCAAAAGTCTAATTCTTAAGGAGCTAACATAATTGTTAATTCTTTATTTTTTTTCTTTTTCCTCTCTCTCTACACTCTTTTAAGTTTATTTTATTACTTCTTTTTGTATTTGTTTTTAACATGTCCGAGGGTTACGATAATTTACAATTTTGTTATCCTAGTGATTTTATTGAAGTATTCCGCAGCTAATTTGTGAACAGTGCTGTGGGCTACAATATTGTTTATACTATGTTTTGTGTATCTGTAGTACCTAAGCTTTATGTTGTAGCTGTTTGCTGTTCCTTTGTATAAAAATAAAAATAAAAAATAAAAATAAAATATCTTTGTTACATGTTTCTTGTCGCTAATATTATGTGAACAATGTAAATAAAGTAAAAAGAATTTGAGCCATTATTTCAGTATCTTGGATATTTTCAAGCCCATTATTTCAGTATCTTGGATATTTTCAAGCTTTGAAACAACAAAGTCATTGTCATACATGACTTTAAAACTCGATTTAGTTTCCAGTGTAACCAAGACTTTACACTAATAAAAAAATCAAGATAGATTTCTTAGTAGGTACAACGCCTAGAAACCATCTTCTGATAATTACTGTTCATTCCAGGTTGCCTGGAAGAGATCGCAGAGTGCGATAAGGCCGCCCATTGTATAGGTGTGTTTTAGTTTTACTTCCTTGTTTTTGTTTATGTAATGGTGTAAAATAAAGCATATAATAAATAAACCTATTATCAAAAGAATTGAACGATAATAATATTTAAACTTAATCTGGAGTGTTATAACCATTGCAAGTTAGTAAATACATAAATCTATAATGGTTTGTGAATTTAATTTTACACATAAACAAAAACCATGTTGCAAGTAGGAAATATTGCGGAATATGAAACTACAGGGCCAGTTAGTTAACCTCGTACACCTTACAAGTGTTATGGGAAAAGATCCTTATCGACAGGTTTAACGAACTATGCACCATAACCACAAATCAGTCTGGGTTTACCGCTGATGTGGGTACTGCGGACGCCATACATTGCGGAAGGATACTAATGGAGAAATATAAAGCCTTAAAAAAGGATCTTTACCTTCATAGATTTAGAAAAGACTTTCGACCGAGTACCACGCCAACTGGCAAGAACTTAGCCCAATTGATATCGGAGCTACTGCTCCGGTATCAATTGGGCTAAGTGCTTGCAGTATCTTACAAGACATGTGATTGTGTAACAACCGAACAACGCGAGTTGTCTCTCGAGCAGGTACAAGTAAGTCTCGAGGTCAGGGTCGGGGCCCCCCCGCTTTTCATCGTTGTCATATACTATATCACAAAACAGCTTTAAAAACCAGCCCCTTGGACACTGTTGTATGCGGACGATGTAGTTCTAATAGAGGAATCTCTCAAGACAATGCCGATGTATGGTGTGAGGCTTTGGAAGACAGCCTAAGGGTCAATCGCAATCAGACAACCTACATGCACTGTAATTTCTCTGGCAAAAACAACAATACAGCGGCACCAAAAAAAGTATAGAAGGGACGCCATTGAACCAAATAGAGGGATTTAACTACCTAGGATCAGTGTTCAACACTAAGGCAACCACGGACAGAGACCTGGATAATAGAATCAAGACGGGCTGGCTTAAGTGGAGGACGCTCACTGGTATCCTCTGTGACATATAAAAACTGAAGGCACCGTAGGTATATAATAGAACCATTAGACCAGCTATGTTGTGTGCTGATCCAAGGGAGCTATAAAGTAATTAAAATACAACATAAGATGCAGAAAAGCCGCTTGCGATGGGAATGTAATGTGCAGAAACGAAGACCACATGGCGCGTCGCGTTTTAGCCATGGAAAGAGGACAAAAGAGAATGAGGTCGACCACCGACTACCTGGAGGCGAACCATCCAGAAGGACCTACTGACAACGGGACTAACGTCAGAAATTACATAAAATCGCCTAGAATGGCATAATAATATCAGGAGGGCTGACCCCAAATAGGGTACAAGCCAGGAGATTGATTGATAAACAAAAACCATGTTAAATGACACAATTGTATTGTCGTTTCAGCTATTGATATTAAATATCTACCACAAAGTGCGAAGTTTGACGGCAGCTTACTGCTATCACCGCATGACGCTGGTAGAATCATCGGCTCAGTTGAAAAAAAAAAGATTTTATAAAAAAGGTCACTAACCGGTTGCAGCGAAAGCGACGGTTTAGCAGTAAGCTTCTTATCTTTATCGTCTTTGGTATCTTTGCGTTTCTGATCTTTTTCTGTTCGAGCTTTAGACTTAGCAGTTTTCTCCGTAGCGGCAGTAGCTGCAGAGGCCGCAGTTGTCGTGGAACCTGCTTCGTCAACCGGTTTCTTTTCGCCTTCTTTTGATTTTGGTTGTGATGGTTTCTTCAGGGCTTCCGCTTTGGCTTTAGTTTGCTGTATGTTAGGAAGGATTTTGTGAGTTTTTAATGTGTTTTAAAGCATCTTATTATGGAATAAACCTGTGTATACCGTCACATTACGTACATTGTAGTTCTACGAACTACTATAAAGCCCTGACATCACACTAATCCTTGTTTAATCAAAGTTCTTTACATGATTTGGAGATTGTGTCCGCCACTCATTACACCTGTGTGGTCTGAGGACTCTCGTTTACAATGGAAGTTGTGGCATTTGACACCCTCTTCTACCTTAAAACTTCGTATAAATGTAGTCGTAAGTAGTACCTGAAATTCTTCACGCTGCAAGCGCGTACAGTCACCGCGTGCCCGGGACGACGCCGTGCCGGTGTAGAGCGAGCCCGAAGGCTGCTGGAAAAGCGACGCATACTGCTCGCCCACCGGATACACACGTCTGTTGATATCATAATATAACCGGCGCCATTAAAGTAATAAATTAGAAATCTTGGCCAAACAAGGAGCATAAAGGTAAGATTCCTGCCGGAATTTTCAATGAGCTTCTTTAATGGCATAGATTATAGAAAATATATTACGTTCTAACAGGGTAAATAAGGTCGTAACATCAACAAATCCTAATCAAAGTGGGGAATCTGTAAACCAAATTTCACACGTTTTTACTGCTACTGGAACATGCAAAACCGGGCGGATAGACTCGGCCATGTCATTGAAAAAACGGCGTTCGAAAAGAGCTTTTCACTTTCCTGTAATATCTCTATGTGCAGTATAAATGTGTTGAGTAAATACCAAGACAGTTATGAATTTTACTTCCAAGTGATTCTGATGCTAGTAACATTTCAAAATGTTTTTAAGTAACTGTTGGAAACTTACTACATAAAATTGAAAACCACAAATCCGCAACGTAAACGCTAGGATTGATAGTTTCAAAAAATGAAACTACATAATTTATAAAAAAAAATGAAATGTGTATTTAAATTAATTTTTAAATATATTCCTTTGTATATTACGTTGATAACATGGTATATACCTAAAATTTCCCAGATGTGTTTCTTCCCACTGTATTTGAGTTTGCCACGGACTTTTTTCTGGTTCCTTTTCTTCCGCTGGTGTGAATTCTGCAAACCTGTAATCGCAAATTTCGAGTAATCAGATGAAGCTGTCTACCTCAGCCTGGTATCTGCCCCGATGGCAATTTCAGGGGCCCCAAACAGAAATGATTGCACCCATAAAATAATGGGGCGCGCCACAATTGAGGCGATAAGGCCCATCCTTGAGGAGTGGCTGGAAAGACCTCACGACCGAACACGGCAAGTTCGCTAAGTTCCTGTTCCGGATCGTGCGGAGGGTTCGCCCGGGTGTCGCCACTGTGCGGGACACCCGGAGGACACGGTGGAGCATACTGTTGAAGTGTGCCCCGGCTGGGCGGAGCATCGCCGTGTCCTCGTGGGGGCGATCGGCGGCAGCGATCTCTCTCGCCGGGCCTTGGTTCACGCCATGGCCCGGAGTGAGGAGGGATGGCAGGCGGTCGCCTCCTTCTGCGAAGCAGTAATGCTAGTAAAGGAGGAGGCCGACCGCATCAGGCACAGGCAACGGGGCGCTCGCCCCAGCCGCCGCCGGGATTCCGATCCCGATTTCCGGCCACCGTAGGCGCGGGCTTGCGGACGGCGTGCAATGGGTTGGGTAGCACGCTGTCCGATCGTCCGATAACCGACCGAATCGAGCCCAAGTCGTCGACGGCGCGTACTGTTCCCGCGCGCCTCAACGAGCTGTCAGCAAACCGCAGAGGCCCAGCCTGCTAGCTGCAGGCAGGCAGGGTCGAAGCCTGCTGGGGTCATGGGTCAGCTTCCGAAAGGAATACCCGGTAGGCAACGAAGGAACGGGGTAGGTTTTTAGTCAGTAAGAGTCTGACACTACTTCCCGCTCCGCCCAAGGGCGGGATTTGTCATTGGACGATTTTACCTACCATAAAAAAACCCATAAAATAATTATATATCTAAATTAGGTATCTCAGATGCTCGAAGCGTATCTTTGTAAGACACATACAAAGCACTAAGTAATTCCTTAGGAACGTCTCAAGTATCCTATTATCTCTTTCAAAGCTACCTCTCAAATCGCTCCCAGATAGTCAAAATTCATCAGTATAGTAGCAATGAACTCCCCATCTACTGCGGCGTTCCACAAGGAAGCATTTTGGGTTCCACCTTATTTCCAGTCTTTATAAACGACTTATGCAATTTAGATATACCAAATGCTAAGATGACATCATATGCAGACGACACTGCTATAACTTTTGTCGCTAAAACATGGTCTGAACTCGAGGACAAGGCACAGAATGGCTTTAATGTAGTGCTGATCTGGCTTAATCTCCACACGCTTACACTTAATACCTCTAAAACAAAGTTTATTACCTATTCGGTCAGTTCTGCTACTCAACCAAACCAAACAATATTACTAAGACTCTTTGCAAACTCAAGTGTCATGCCAATGTACACCCATATCTTCTACGGACGAAATCAAATACCTAGGTATAATCATAGATAAGAATCTTAAATTTAAATCTCATATTAATGTCCTTACTGGCAGAGTTCGTAAACTTGTACATATTTTTAAAACTCTTAGAAGCATTGCTAATCCTACTATTATAGTAATGTCTATTTTGCTTTATGCCTATCTATTATTACTTATTGTATTTCCTGTTGGGGTGGAGCTGCAAAAACCACCTTCAAACCACTGGAAGTAGCGCACCGGGCCATACTGAAAGTGGCTACCTTCCGTCCACTAATCTATCCAACTAATCAATTATACACAAATTGCAATGTCCTCAACGTGCGGCAACACTTTATTTTACAATCAGTTCTATTGCAACACCGCATAACCCCCTATATTGAAATTACCAAACGCCGAAAACATATAATATGCATCAAACCAAAAACTCGGTTGACGTTTACTAAAAGATTCTTTTATTATTTAGGTCCGACCCTTTACAATGTAATTAACAATAAATGTCCAATTTATAGACTGTCCTATCATAATTGTAAAAAGACTCTCCGCATATTCCTCCAAAATAAAACTTATGACGAAACAGAAAAATATTTAATTTAATTAAGGTATGACAAGTTTGTACCTTGTATCACACCCCAAAACATAGACAAATACTAATCAAACCCACTGACTCACACACGTTTACACATACACGAAAACCCAACACACACACACACACATATACACACACAAATGCGCTTGCGCACTAATATCTGTTAAACATTTTACTTAAATTTAAGTTGTTAAAATAAAATTGTAGTAATACAACTCGAGGGGATAGGCACTGTTACTTCTTAATACAGGCTATTTCATAGCCTAGCAAGGAGAACAGTACGTCACCCACTTGATTGTCAGAAATGTAATACTACCCCCTTTGTGAAAAAATTTAAAATGTACTTACTGCAATCTGTTTTTTTATACAAATAAAGATTATTATTATTATTAGCCACGTTTAAACTACTATATAAATCGAAATTTCTATGTCAAAAAAACACCCTGTAATAAATTATATTAAGTCTTATATCATGTTATAAACCAGGTTATTCGTTCTTTTAAACTTTATCCCTGCCGCGGTAGAGGTGAAGTATTGGACAAACAAAATATGATTAAACTATCGACACGAAGATACTTTATCGCACTCGAGCAAAAGACGGGTATTGGGCGTCAAAATAGTAATAAAATAGTCATTATGAAGATTTTTACTTGTTAGTCTGTAGGAGTCGGTCTCGTATCCTCTTGCGGTCTTCTTCGAGCACCCGTCGCTTGTCACATTGCCATATATTGAGCATGGTGAAGGTGTCAGTTAGCAGCCCTTCCTTCACCTCGCGGTCCAGTTGCGTATCCGTATGAAAACTTGGCGAATGATTCACCTAAAGACAACACAAATCTTTTACTGGTTCGAATCCGAAATCGTAGAACGGATACTTTTTATTGCATGATTCTTTAATTATGGGTTATCTAAACGTTAGGCATATTCATTGTTGATGTTGAAGTGACAAGATGTGTGGATGGTAGTTGGGTAAGCTATTGATCGATTGCCTAAGGATTGATCAACTGTTCCTATAATAATCCGCCTATGGATTAGTGATTAATTTAATAAGTTCTTACTTCTAATATATAGGGATGTAGCTTATGATCCAGAAGAATATCGAAGCCCAGTATTTCAAAACAGGCGTGCACCTGAAAAATTGCAATAGGTAGTAAAATAACAATTTATGAAGATATAAAAACGTATGGATACTCGATAATTAAATAGGTAACTAAAATTATATCTATGTACTACGACTAATATACTACAAAATAGATATGAAAATAAATTAGGTCATGGATAACCTAGGAAAAAAATTGTAGCCCTAAAGCCAGGCTGTTGACAAAGTCCTGTTTTATCAAGGGCTTGAATGATATGGAATAGACAGAGAATTTGAATAGCTAGTTAACTTTGGCGAAGTAAGCGGGCCTTATAAAAAGGATAGAAAGGCTTATGCTTTAGTAATTTAAAAAGTTGAAACACAGATAGAACAATAGACGTAGTAAGTTTAAAAAAGAGGAAGAAACGTTTACCGCCTTATTCCATAACGCGATCTAAAATAATTCCGGGACTATTACTAGTTTTAATTGGCATTAAACCCAATAATAGTCCTGGAAATACATTTAGATCACTTTTAATTAGTATTAAAATTAGTAATAATACCGAAAACTACATTTAGATAGGGTTTAATCGGTATTAAACCTAGTAATAATCCCGGAACTATTTTAGAGCGCGTTTTGGAATAAGGCCGTTAAAGACCATTTAAATGATCAAACCAATTAGTCATTTTACAATAGATGTAGTTGTACGTTCAGAGCTTATAGATATGCGGCTTTAAGATTGAATAGAGGCTATTTCTATTATTACTAGTAAAATTAAGGGCAGCCATCTGTTAGGGGCATTCCCAGTTTTGTTAGAAAATTTGCATTGGAATCTCTCAAAAGAAGTAGCATATCCTATCCATAACTTCAATAAATAATAGACTTTCAAAATGCAGAATTTTACAGATGGCATCCCTAAAGAATTAATTAGATATCAACAATACAGTGGACCCCCGATAATCCGGCCCCTGTCTAATCCGGCGCCCCCTGTAATCCGACATGACTTAGAATTACATGTATGTTTGACAATCTTTGCTAATACATATAGATCACGCAGGTTTGAACAGGTCACAACTCGTAATTTGTCGGATTACAAGGTACTCTTTCGTAAAAAAATCCGGACTATAGGGGTCTTAGGCAGTGCTCTATAATCCGACAAATTCGATAGTCCGACACTGCCCTGCATAATGTTTGCCGGATTACCGGGGGTCCACTGTACTAGATAATAAATTACACAAGTTTTAAACCAAAAGCTAAAATCAACAAAGATACAACGGCAATTGAAGCTAAACAACTATAAAACTGAAAAGAACCATGTCATGCGAGGGGAAACACGCGTGGTAACTGTGCTTGAGTATCGGCCACGCTGATATGATCGTCTTCACGATCACTTGGTCTATAGCGTGCCACAACCTGTCCAAGTCCACGCCTTGCGATAGCAGGATCTTGTTCAAAGTCGATATCTTGCTGATGAATGGAAATTCACCGTGACTTTAGATTCGTTAGGGGGCAAGTGTTTATCTCTAGGTGCGAATTTTTTAAAAGGTGTCTTCTATGTCTGGGTGTCGATTCAGTGCCTAAACTGCAATTAACTGTTTATGTCAGCAGATCCTTTGAACTCGAAGCAGTAAAACGTCTTGTAAAAGCCTCTTCATAGGTTCAGACTCCTCAAGGAACACGAAACAAGCGAAGTTGAAACGGAAATATCACAGGCATATAAAGAAAATTACTTTCAATGTCACAGTTACCTACTACAGTTTCAGAGGAATAGGAAATAGATTTGGGTCTATTCATAGATATATTTAAATCAAGGTCACAAAATCATGCTATAACCATTCAAATTCATACATGCATATAAAGAGGTATTCTCACCGTTTGCTGCCCGCTTCAGAATCGTACACGTAAGTGCGACTGTGTTTGTTCAGAGCATAGTTAGTCAAGTGCATGAACACGTTAGTCGTATTATTCACATTAGGGTCAGCGTATCGACTTGTAGCAAACCTTCGACAGAAATGATATTAGAAAAAACTATGGGAAAAATAAAAAACAATAGTGAAACTAGTAGACGAAGATCCCAGAGCTATCTGAGATAACTTATTTTCACATGAACGAAACCCTAGGTTCTCAGAAGCGTTTCACGTTCTTCAAATACCTGTGTGCTTGTGGAGGCCCCCCTTGGTGGCCCTGGGCAGGTACCAGGTAAGAAAGGGAACTAAAAAAGAGTAATTTAACTCAATTTTGTATGGTTGACTTTTATATATGTTTTGTACGCTCAGAACGCTGGCTGACAGGTGGGACTCTCCGATCTCGGGGCGGTGGATACGACTGCACGCGGTCAAATAGACATTCCCCAGGTTCGGTGTGTCTCACCCAGTTTCACCTATTACTTTGTGATTATTATTAGTTTTGTTACTTTTAAGATTGTTTTATGTAGTGTTTTTATGGGCCTTAATAGCCTGAAAATAAAGAATTATTATTATTATTCTAAAGCAGTATCATAAGTGTCAGACACTTTCCATGGACCAAAACTTCTGTCAGATGTTGTAACTCCACCAAAAATAAATAAACTTTACTTATTTTTACGTGTCTGATTTTTAAATATATTATTCAGGCAACTATTACAAAGTTATATATATTTCATCAGTGCATGAAATTGTCTTACTCGCTCTAAAACACATGCGTGCTCTCGCTCTTATACTCTCGGCTTAAAATTTTTGTGTTTAATTAGAGGATGTTTGCTCACTACAATTGTCCGACTACTGAAATATAACTTTGTAATAGTTACCTTATTAACATATTTAAAAATCAGACATGTAAAATAAGTCAAGTTAATTTATTTTTTATGGAGCTTGAAAGCGTCTGACAGAAGTTTTGGTCCATGGAAAGTGTCTGCCACTTATGATACTACTTTAGAATAATATTTTACAATACATATATAAAAGTAAGCCATAAAAAAATGAGTTAGCTGGTGAATGCCCAGGGCCACCAAGGGGGGCCTCCACAAGCACACAGGTATTCAAAGAACGTGAAACACTACTGAGAACCTAAGGTTTCATCCATGTGAAAATAAGTTATGTCAGACAGCTCTGGGATCTTAGTCTATAGCATGTTATAATCATTTATGTTCAACTTTATTACTGAAAAACAATGAAGTAATTGTTTGGTTTTATTCTATCAAAGGCATTTGATTTAGTAGCACATAAAATGCGTCAATACAGGGTTAGTGTTAATGCATAAAAATGGTTTTAACTTACATAATGCAAAAAAAAACCCTTTTAAATCTTCAGAATAATAATAATTATAGAAAAATGTATGAATCTCCCCTTGCTATAAATCTGGTGTTCCTAAGGGAAGTAGAATTGATCCCCTATTATTTGTTTTTCAATACAATGACTTAGATTTAGTGCTTTATACATACCTTACAAGTCCTTCATTATAGACAAAAATTCTGAGAGGATCACAGGACGTTATAAGAGTGTAAACTCTGATGTCGAACTTATATCCATCAACCAAATATGGCTTAGAAAGGTACACCTAAAAAAAACCATGGACAAAGCCCTTCTATAAATTATTTTGTTATTAAATCTAATTTAATAATTTATCTTGATATATATTTAGCAATTCTAAATTTAATAAGAGACAATACAAGGAAAGAAAAAATGATAAGTGATGATTATAGTTACCTGACAGATTAATTTGTCTGTAGGTTTGATGTCTTTAAGCGATTTTGTCAAATAAATGCCACGTCCTTGGCTTCCACATTCTGGTTTTATAATAAATGTCTTGTTTTTACGTGATTTACTGTAGTTTAGTGCTTCACCAAAACTGAAAACGGATAAATTTTTGTTAAATGCAAGAGATTTTATACTACATTTTCATAAATTGGAAATACTTACTCTGCAGGCAAGCACCAAGTTTTTGGGAAAAAATTGTATTCCTTTGGATAAATTTTCTGCATTCTATTCAAATTCCGCGCCAACAAGTCTTTTCTGAAAATAAAATTGAATATAAACTCAAGTATTATCATCCTTTTAGCTAGAAAATTAAATATTATTTATTATCTTTACCTGCAGATTTCTAGCATGCCAGGGAAATGGTTGATGCGCTGAAACCTCTTCATTTCTTTCGCTCTTTCGACAGAGACACTCATGTCAGTCCAATAGAAATTCCAAGCATCATCTTCAGACACTTCTCGCATTCCAAAGGCGCTAGCAACTTTTCGTATTGATTCATATCGGCAGTTTGTTAGACATATTGATATTTGGGATCTGTTATTGGAAAATGAAGCTAAATAAATACTTAAGTGCATGGGCTAGCCATGGGTGTAAAATAAAACTTCGAAAATTTAACTCTTTAAATTAAAATATGAATACCTCCTTCTTTTCTTTTTCTTGCGAGTTGCTTCTATGGGTATCATGGGTGCGGTTTGTGAAGTTGGCTGAGATGTGTCATCTTCACCACCCAACTTAGTGTCATAGCTACGCATTAGCATTGAAGCTATGGTCTCGGCTTGTTCTTTTTCCTCTTTGGCTTGCTGGTCACTTACTACTTTCCCATCTGCAGCAACAACAGACAATACTTTTCAAATTAATCTCTGCCCCTAAGACGCCCCACTGGCCAATCCTTCATCAAAGCATATAGCATGAGTAATTTATTATTTATTTATTTTAAGGACCGATACATGTAATTACTATGGCCATTGGCCTTGCATACAATTCAAGAATAAGAAAAAGTAAGTTCTCACCCTGTACTTTATCATTTTTTCTTTTATTTGCCACTGCATGTGTTTGTTTCGGGCTGTTTTGTGATTGATGATCCTCGTCACGTAAGAAAGTGTCTTGTAAATCCACCTACAAATGTTTAGACTGTTTACAACAAGTAGACGAGCAACTAGATTTACCAAATAATCATAAATTTATACCTCCATTTGCTGCAATTAAGTTATATTAGTGACAAACGGCCTAAACGCTCGTGTTGGGCATTCTACGGCATGCAATAATATCGCTCAGTGCTTATGACAAAGTCACTAGCAAGGAAGACCTGAAACAAGAATTAAAAACCACTGAAACAGGAATATTATGAGCAAAATAATAGATTGGATAGAGGTTCATGCCATCTCTACATGTGTAATTGTCGTCTTACCAAACTTGGTTTTGTACCTAGTAATTTCATTAAAATTTTGCGAGAGACATTATTGGAAACTGTTTTTTGTTTTTGTTTCATGTCAGCTGTCAAGTCAAAATAAGCCGAAACTCTATTTCCGTTTCAGCCATAGACATACAAAAGATTCAGCTGATTTTAGATACGAACTTTTCCGGAAAATCCGGAAACGGAAAGGACTTCAGAATCTATTTATTTATTGCAGAATCGAAACGATCGGATACATTCGAGCACGAATGTATTATTAGCGTTTGGAACAGTTTTACTCTATTTATTATTAATTTTTTAAGTTTTTCTTGTATTTTGGTAACAAATTTAAAATTAACAGAATTTTCGACAAATTATTTCGGCACTATTGCCATAGTTAAAATAAAATATTTTGTAGTATAGTGTTTCTACACCCTTATTCTATCTTCCAAATACCAAAGAGTAAAATAATATTTTCTTGGTAACACTCAATTTTTTTTAGCTTGATCATCGAGTCAGGTACAGCAATTCAGCAATAGAATTTCATAGAGAACTCGATTAGTGACAAACTTCGCATGTATTACGTGGGAATCAAATTAAACTCTATTTTTTACTCAATAAAACATAAATGTGCTTGTGATTTTGGCTTTCGAAGTTCTAACAAATTACCAAAGTGGGCCGTACCCTCGGCCGTCAACTTACACAAATCGTCAAATTCTACATTCTTGTACATATTTCTGCTTTTCCGCCAAAGTACAGAGTCATTCTAGATTTGCCAAAATGGCAGAGGGACAGGACGAACCCAAAAAAATTACTATTACAGTGAAAACACCGAAAGAAAAACAGCAAGTGGAGATTGAAGAGGATGCTGACGTTAAAAAAGTGAGTACGGCGCCGCCAGAAACTTTGCTCATGGCGTAATAACATAGATATTGCACACGCAATCACTGACGACATTTATTTAGCTATTCGGCAATGTAAAATGTGAATTCGTTATTTGATTTTAGCTCAAGGAAGTGTTGTCCCCTAAATTCACGGCGGAACCGGAGCAGTTATGCCTCATATTTGCCGGAAAAATCTTGAACGATGTCGACTCCCTGAAACAGCACAACATCAAAGACGGACTGACAGTCCACCTCGTGATAAAGACGCCACCCAGGCCCGAGCCTGAGGGTGCAGCGCGGCGCCCTCCAGGTACTCAATTACTAACATCCTGTCATTATTGTGAAACATAGGTTTGTAATTCACTTAGTGAAGAGAGGTATTGAAAAATGGTTAACCAAACCATTACCTTTGGTTTCATCTTACCTCTGGGCTTGCATTCAAACCTTTTATTAGGTTAAATGCAGGCTACATCCTGGAAAATAATACATTGCAAATAATTGTTTAGCTAATATTCACTAGAAGTACTTTTATACTATGTATAATGTACTATGAAGGAGTATTGCTCATAGTTTAGGTGCATAAAATAGCTATATTGATACTTGTTAAAGTATATTATTATAATTAGGTCATTGACTAATTAATGTATTCAAGTAACATGAGTTTTGCAAGAGGCTAGAACAATAGTGTACAAAGTATTCAATAAATGATTTGTAATATATGAAAACAAATCATATTGGAATATGATATCAATTCAACAATCCTACTTATATTATAAATGTTAAAGTTTTTGTTTGGATGTTTGTTACTCTTTTACATAAAAACTACTGAATTCATTTTAATTTAACTTTACTAACTCTTGGACCTAAAGTTGTCCGAGTGTATAAATTATTATAGTAATATAATCTATATGTTAGAATAACACATAGGAAAGAGTGTCTGATCCTGTGCAGATGAAGTTCTACCAACTAGTAGGTATCTAATAACACTATCAAACCAGTTAAATTTTTAGATTTCCTATGCTAATATTCTATGCAATCAACTTTACAATGTAGTATATCTGTATGTTAGTGACAATAAAATCTTATAAACACAAGGCCCATTCATGTTCTTTATGCATTACACAACTTGTGTGACAAAAAAGAGATAATGTAACATTATTAAATGTATTTGGAGGTCAATTTTTGTTAACATGTGAGAATATATTTCTAACAAGTAATAATCTTACTGCCTGCTATAGAAATGCATTAAATTTGTTATTGTTGACACTTGTGTATGGTCCACCTGTAGCTCATAAATATAGCACTGTAAAGTTGAATTATTAATTTACGGAGATTATGTTAATTCATTACAGTTATAATTGGGGTGAATAGGAGAATTAGTTTGATTCAATACAAATAGGATATTTGTGTGTGATTGTTTACAATCTGATGACTACAGTAATATCAATTCTAATCTGCTATGCAATGTCATTCTTGAAAATCAATACTAATTAGACTACATTTATTCATACAAGACTGTAATCTCTAGCTGGAATTTTCATACAAATTATTTTTGAGATGTTA
The DNA here is from genome assembly GCA_958295575.1 of Leucania comma. Taxonomy (NCBI): domain Eukaryota; kingdom Metazoa; phylum Arthropoda; class Insecta; order Lepidoptera; family Noctuidae; genus Leucania; species Leucania comma. The sequence continues at coordinate 10,085,184 of OY282476.1, read as the reverse complement.
AATACAGCTTTCAATACCTAAAAATTTAGATTCTATGAGCCTGGCATAGTCATACAGAATGTGATGAGGCCTGATAAAACTTAGATTCATATGTTAAGAGTTTTTTACCCCTCAAGCATTGTTTAGATTAGGAGATAACTGCTGATACTTAACACCAAAAATTAGGTTTATATGTTATATGAACCTAAGCAATTCATACAACATTAGAGGGATTAATACAACTAAAGTAATTCTAAAGATCTCTAATTAACAAACAATGTAGTTTCAGTTCCCCTTTCATTACAGTTATACTAATTGCATCATTTATTTGCGAGATGGTGATAAATTGTGTTTATGTTGTAAATATTTATTGGCACATACCCAGACATGAATTAGAGCAACCATAGAAATATAATGTTGATCAGTGTTTCAACCACACATTTTTTTAAATCTTTATTTATAGAGCTTTTTTGCTAGTGCAAATATGACACTGTAGGTAACATCTTTTTCTTTTGAGATGGGAAGATATCAAAAAAATTCCTCCTACTCCTGGGTAAAACGAGAGGAAGTGTCAGTCTTTTACTGACTAAAATGCATCTGTGTTCCTTGAGTTGCCCGTTGCTTTTTGAGGGCAACAGTAACTCTTATAGACCTATCCCCAGCCCTGGCAGGATAACATCACATCTGTACTCTCAAATGTAATTGGCACAGGTGTCTTGTGTTATCAGTTAGACATTTTAAGAAAGAACATTTTACTAGTACCCACATGCTGTAAACAATTGTTTTCTTTTTTTTCTAAATAAATTAATTTCAGATTATTAGCAGTTGTGTAATAACTTGCCAGATTCAGGGTAACTATACTAATCAATTAATATTGCAGCTGATGTTGGAGCCACACCATTTGGATTAAATTCGCTGGGTGGATTAGCAGGCCTAGAAAGTTTGGGTCTCGGTCAGAGCACCTTCATGGATTTGCAGGTATAACGAACTATTAAAAAAAAAAACTGTCACATATTTTTTTCCAATATTGTGACACAACATTAAAAACGTGAATTTATGTTTAATAATGATTCCATATTCCATAAAATGTATATGGACTGGCTTATTGGTCTAGTGGTTAGTGGCCCTGACTGCTATGCCTGAGTTTGAGGGTTTGATTCCTACCCAGGACATGTTTGTGTGATGAGCATGATCATTTGTTCTGTGTTTGATGGTAATTTATCTATTGTATATGTATACATTTAGAAATGTATAGGTATGTTTATCAGTTGACTCACAACACAAGCTCTGCTTGGCTTGAGACTAGACGGCGTTGTGTGATAGTTGTGGAATATATTACAAACGTTTTACCTAAAATAAAACGTAAATTAAATTACTTACCTAAATTTGAAGCCTAATATAATATGAGAGAAGCCATCATTCCGTCCCTTTCTCGCGTCCGTTTCCCCCTCCCAGTGGCATACTATTGCTTTCTTTGTCTCTCCTCCCACCACCACTAGCAGCTGCAAACGTCGGTTTGCTTTTGGATTTGACTCATTGAAGTCGTTGTAGAACCAGGCAGGATTTAAATTATTAGGCTTCAAATTTAGGTAAGTAATTTAATTTACGTTTTATTTTAGGTAAAACGTTTGTATTAAATAACTTGACCGTTAATTTGAAGCCTAATATAATATGAGAGACGTGTTTGATATCGCCTGGTGGTGGTGGAGACGTCAATGTGACTATAAGATGGAAAAGATCACAAGACTATGAAAAAGGCTGATGATGTTACAGCGGTGCAAAAAATAAACAAATTAGGTAATTACGAAACAAAATTGTTTTTATTATAGAAAAAAAAAAAAAAAAATAAACAATATCCTTTATAACATGAAATAACAAACGACTGGATTAGTAAACGAGCCATAAAAATTGAGCTACTCACTCTACTCATTTAATAAAGTAAAACAGATTTGCATTGAAAATCACACTGCATTAAATAAACTTGTGACAGAATTTTGACTATTTGTTGTTCTAACTTCTTTACAGTAAAATCGCCTAAATGTATTTTCCGATCTCCAATTGCCTCTGAAGAGAATATCATCAACTGAGCAGTTTTCACGCCAACTGTTTGACGCTACAGCAGACCGTACACTTCCAGCTGGAGCCTCAATACCAGCATCTTTTAGTACTTTCTTAACCCAGTTAGCTATAACACAGCGTGAAGCAGGACGAGCTTTACCGCACGCAGTTATAAATAAATTATAACATTGAGCTTCATTTCTTCTGTTCTTGCCAGCTAATATCAACTTTGAAATCCAATGTACGGGATTTAAGCACTGATTGTCTTTATTGATCATTAACTTCCAACCTGATTGACGATAATTTTCGGAATCAGTTTTTGAGCCGAACATTGGCCAAAAGATAATATAATCATTCGTAACTTCACAATGATCAGGATTTACGCTCAATAAGGTTAGGTCATGGACCCTGCGACCAGAACACAGTAGCAAGAGGCAAGCTGTATGTCTCGAAATATCATACAGTTTATCTGTATCAGGATTCTGTTGACACAGAAAAGATACTACTTGATTAACATCCCAAACCTTGCTCTTCGAGGGTTTTGGAATAGCTAATGCTATGGATTTTAATATTCGCTTAACCAAAGGATGCCCACTTAGTTGATCTGTAGATTCTGGGCTACACAAAGTGGAAACTACTGCTTTATGGACAAGTATGGTGTTATAGGAGAGCCCTTCCTTTTGGTGAAGATCAGATAAAAATCTAGCTAGAGCCGATCCGCTCGGTTCGCTTACAGATATGTTATTAAGCTTTGCCCATTTTATCCAGCGAGCCCAGGCTGGATTATATGTTCTTATAGTAGACAATCGCCAGCTTTTCATGAGTAGGCTCCTTTGTTCCGTTGACCAGTCACTCAGCTTTTCATTCCACCCCCAATTTTCCAAACTTCTAACGTCATCTCGTTGGCCTTTTGAGGGGCACTGTTTGTTGAAGTGTCTACTAGTACTTTGTGCAGGTTCCTGATCGTCCAAGGCTGATCTATTGCTCGATTCTTCAGGTCTGGTCTCCAAAAGACTTGGTCCCATTTGGGAGCCACTACCAAATATATTCCTCGACATTTGTTCAGATGAGTTAGAACTTTGGGTACCAAAAATGGCGGCGGAAAAATCCATGCCAACGGGTAGTCCCAGATCTGGCTGAATGCATCTTGAAATACGGCTTTCTGATCTCGGTGATCCAGAGTGCAGTACTTGGGGACTACGTGAGCTTGCTGGGATGCGAACAGGTCCATCACCGGGGTTCCCCATTTGGCAAATATCAGGTTCGTAACTTGAGGGAGTAAATGCCACTCTGGTAGTCTTTGCAGTCGGGATAACCTGTCTGCTTCCACGTTGTACATGCCTGGGATGTGGTAAATAATGAAGTGCATCTGGTAAGTATCTATGAGCCGTAAAATCTGGTAGGCTAAATCTATCAGTGCTACAGATTTCGTGCCGCCTTCGTTCCTTAGATATGATACAGCGGTCTTGTTGTCGCACTGAACGTATAGACTGGCTTTGTGAAGGCCTTGGCCACAATGTTGGATAGTCTTTAGAATCGCAAGCATCTCCTTTTGATTGCAATGAAGAAGTTTTTCTTCTGCTTTCCATGTCCCGGAAATATAAGTTTTGTTTATGTAAGCTCCCCAGGCGTCGTCTGATGCATCCGTGACAATATAGTGTGTTGGGTGTGGAACATGAATAGGAGACGTGGTCTCGAGATGATTTAGCCACCATTTTAGGTCGTTCTGAGCTGCCTTGGGCAATGAGTTCTTTATGGTTGGTTTTTGGTGTAACATGCTGATGCATAGCCTTTGAAGTTGGCGAAAATTCATCCTTCCCCGGGGTACCACAAAGCTTGAAAAGTTCATCATTCCTATGGTGCTTTGTAGTTCTTTCAGGCAAGCTTTTTGATTGTTGAGCAAGTGACCAATTATGGTTCTCATTTTCAGACACTTTTTTGTTGGAAGTGATTTTGTATTTTTCCACGGATCCCATACAATTCCCAGATACTCTATTGCTTGCCTTGGTTGCAAGATAGACTTTTCGTAGTTTATTATCCATCCTAGGTATTTTAGGATCTCCACTGTGGTCTTGACGTGGCTCACCAGTGTATCGTAGTCTTGATTGACTAGAAGATAGTCGTCTAAATAAACTACGACTCGCATTCCGCGGTCTCGAAGAGTCTGGGCAATCCAATTGCTCAAAGAGGCAAATGTTTTTGGAGCTGAACTGAGCCCGAAGGGCAGGCAGTTCATCTGAAGCAATTGACCTTGGTAAACTAGCCGTAAGAATCTTCTGTGACCCTCTATTACAGGCAAATGGAAATATGCCTGGGATAAGTCCAGTTTCACCATCCAATCGTTTGGTTGAAGGAAGTCTGGGATTCTGAAAATGTTGATCAGGCGAAACGTGGCGGCGTCGACGTATTGGTTCAGGGCTTTGAGATTGAAAATGGGTCTGAACTTTCCGTCTTCTTTGGGTACCAGAAACATGGGCGAAACGAAACTTTGTGTCAGCGGCACAACTGTGAGTACCTTTTCTGATAACATTTTGTGAATGATTTGGTCCATTTCTAAGGAATGAGGTGTCGCCTGGACTGCACTTCGTAGATTGGGCAGGTGAAGTGGAGGCTTTCGTATAAATGGGATTCGGTAGCCAGATATTATTTTTAAAATATAGTTTGGTGCGCCCATATTCTCCCATCGGTCGTGAAAAAGGCTCAGCTGACCGGCGCGAAACAAACTCTTTGAGTCAGAATCGGCGTAAATTTCCTCTCCTATCCCGATGGGATGAGGAAGAGGTTCTGTGCCTGTATGCATTTGAATCGTCATTAGATTTGCGGTAATTTGACTGCTTACCGCCCCGGCCTCGAAAGGGCTTACTATTGTTATGGAAAGGTGTGTTGTTTGCTCTCAAAGTTGTTTGCCCCATATGTTTATAGGCCACCTTTCTTTGACTCGGAAGTGGTAACATTCGCTGAGTCGTGGAAGTATTTGGATCGGTCTGCGGTGCAGTAAAGCGATCCTTGTCACGAAGCCAAAATACTTTATTCACGCCTCCCGCTTTTTCTAATGTAGAAGTAAGTTGCTCAGCACCAAAAAGATTATGGCAAGACGGTGGGATTTATCTCATTAAACTTTTGTGCAATGGGTCTTTAACACCAGCCAAAATAGTTTCTCTGCGCTGTTGAATACATTCTGCGCGATGTCCGCAAATCATTTGTAAAGTATCACTCGTAATTCTAGCATACTCACCATTTACAAAAATATCCGTTATTTTTTCACATATAGTGTCAGGGTTCAAGTTATCAACTTGCCTAGTCCAGCTTAAAAATGAGCGGAGCTCCGTTTGAAGCTGTTCTTTCTGTTTGATAAGGGCGAAAGTCAAAGAACCAAACGCTTTTTCCATATTAATCAAAGAGCGCGAAGAGTCATAACGTTTCACTTCATCGTTAGCATCGAGTTCTGTAAAACCGGGGGTATGTCTATAATTTTTTTGAACTTCGGAGTATCTAACATTTGTCCAATCGGGATCATCCAAACATTGAATCTTTTTTAAAACTTCTAAGTACGCAGTGGGCGTCTTTAAAATATCAGGATCTTTTATTTTAGTCCCTATTGACAATAAAATTTCGGGTCCTAATTCAATATCATTCGGTTCAACTAAGTAATTATCGTCATTGATATACAACTCGCGACTCACATTATCTTCTAAACAATCCTCCCGATCGGGTTCGTATAATGAACCTAAACCAAGTTCACTATTAGCACGATTTGTGAAATTTTTCTTTAGATCAGCTACTTCTTCAAATAATTTTTCTAATTTACGGGCCCTTTGGCGACGTTTGTTTCTTTTTCGCGAACGATGAGATCGCTTATGTGCTGACGAACGGTCAGAGCTACTAGAACATGAACTAGAACTGGTCGATGTTGAGCTACTTGAATCACGAACGCGGCGTTTTCTTTTCCGAGATTGTACGCTACTATCTTTATTTTCATGTTGAGTGCTAATATTTTCGATCGGTAAGATATTTTGATCACTCATTTCTATTATTCTCACACTGAAATACAACAATAACCTTAAGCCACAGAAATTACAAACGGAGGGTACATAAATTATTCTAATTATTAAAAAACGAACGGTAACACCGTTAAGAGTTTAGACACTATTATTTACAGAATGAAGAAGTACAGATGCTTTTCAAACTATAATTGAACTTTAGTTTTAAACACTTTTCTTTAACTTAGTTCTGAACTGTAAACTGTACAAAATAGTGTTATAAACTCAATTTCAATGAAGCACTTTTATAAGTAAATTGGTACCTTGCTATCTCCGGTGTTGTCAGGACAGGAACAACGACGTCAATGAGTCAAATCCAAAAGCAAACCGACGTTTGCAGCTGCTAGTGGTGGTGGGAGGAGAGACAAAGAAAGCAATAGTATGCCACTGGGAGGGGGAAACGGACGCGAGAAAGGGACGGAATGATGGCTTCTCTCATATTATATTAGGCTTCAAATTAACGGTCAAGTTATTTAATCCATTTATTTATTTATACATACACATTCAATATATTTTTAAATATTTCTTTTCAAAAACATTTAAAAATATAAAAAAAATAGTAGCCCACCGGTAACGGGAACGGGGTCCAAGCTACCGGCGGTCAGGGCTCCTGAGAGAGGATTCTCCTAACAATATGCGCCTTTATAATATTATTATAAATTTATCACAATCTGTGGATTGAGTAGTGTTCATGTTTTAATATTTTCTGACTCCTTTTGAGTGGGCCATGCATTTGGACAGAGTGTATATTTATGTAGTATCTAGAAAATCATTATTCAATGGAATTTTCTGTAGGCTCGCATGCAACAAGAGCTGCTATCCAACCCAGACATGTTGAGGCAAGTGTTGGACAACCCGCTCGTGCAGCAGATGATGAATGACCCTGAGAACATGCGGACTCTCATCACATCCAACCCACAGATGCAAGATCTCATGGCAGTAAGTTCTATCTCTGTTTCATACTTTTGTACTGGACTCTTTCTCACACTAAGACAAAACACTGATATTCTCTCGCTTCTCTGCCGCTGATGCAGATGGTAAACTTAATTTTTTTGTATGCGCGTGCACACATGGAAGTCGAGAATGTTAGCATAGTGGGGGCATCACTGCAAGACAGCGTCATGCCGGTTGTCGTAACGGCAATAGAGACCAACTGATGTTTCACATCGAAGTGTGATTAGTATTGCACAGATTGCACTGCGTTTTTGTGTACGCTGTTCCCTAGAGTACGGCTACAGTTCTATATAGTTAGTGTATACGACAATTTAAACTTAACGACGCGACGTCTGTGAAGTTCGGTTTTCCTGCGCAGTACCCCGCAGCAGGTTGGGTACCGTGCTGTCACATGAATGAAGCTAGAACTAAATTAGGCCGCCACATACGTGACACGTGTAACACGCCTGTACCTCTACCATGAGTTTTAAGCAATAGTATTCGTCGCTACTCGATATCGACGCCGTAAATATTTTGTATGGCAAATTTTGGTTCTGCAAGTGACCGCTAGAGGCGCTGCAAACTTTGCCATACAAAATATTTACGGCGTCGTTATCGAGTAGCGACGAATACTATTGCTTAAAACTCATGGTAGAGGTACTGATTTGTACGTAGAACGAGGTCTCGTGGCGTGTATCAAGCGTAGTTCTATTCTCCAAGTCTAGTTTCCATATAAAATGTATGGAGACTGAAGCGCCTAGATTGGTGTGTGTGGCACACGTATTAGCAGTGTTGAGGTGAAAGTCCACTTATCCGAACCGATTGCGCCGAATGAACCGAAAGTAAAGAATTTTAAAACTTTTTATATGAAATCACGCACACCTAACCGCGTCGAATCGTTCGAATCTGGAAGAAGGGCTCCAGCAAAGAAAAAAATTCTTTCGATTCGTTCGGCGCGTTCGGTTCAGATAAGTATGCGTTCACCTTTATTCTACGTTGGTTTTAATAACATTAGTTGGAAAAAACTATACATGGGTGATTTTCAGACATACTGCATGGTTCATAGATAGCAAAGTAATTCTGTTGAAGAAACCAATAGGTCAAAAAGTAAAAAAAAAATAATGTATGCTAAACCAAGCTGTTTAATTTTCTTGTACTATACAGAGAAATCCGGAGATAAGCCATATGCTTAACAACCCTGAGCTGTTGCGACAGACCATGGAGCTGGCCCGCAACCCAGCCATGTTGCAGGAACTCATGCGCTCTCACGATCGTGCACTCTCCAATCTTGAGAGCATACCTGGTAAGTGAAAGTTTATAAGTTTGTCTTAGTGTTAAAAGTCACATCCTCATAAGGGTGCGAATAGTAACCATCAGAACCCTAAAACTAAGTACAGTACGGCCGACGGATCTTGGCGAGTCGGAAGTTAGGTTCTGCAAACTTTAGCGCTTGTTTACTTGTACAAAAATAAATGGTTTAAAAGAATAAATGCCAATAACAGTTGTTATTGCTGTTAACAGCTGTTATTGGCATTTATTAAAAAAAAAAGCCAGTCGAATTAATATACGGATTTACGAAATTAATTTCTCTAAGTAAACAGTAGCGAGTCCAATGGACTCTCTCAGGTGATATGCGTAATTAATTCGAGTTTTAGAAGAAAAGTACTTTATTTTTTACTTTTATCTTAACAAATCGATAGTGTTTCAGTACAGTATCGGACCCTCCACGGGATATATACACACACGGCTAAATTTTGATCGTTTTAATCAAAATTTAGCCGTGTGTATAAAAGTGGAATACCACTCACTGATTGATGATAAATGATATTTTATTTTGCAAATAGGTTCTCAAAGACACTTTTACGCGTCAATTTTTTTTTTTCGTCATTTTTAACTATATGAGGCCGGTGTTTCCTAGCTGACTACCCTGAGAAGAAACACCGAAACAAACTCAGGGGGTCAAAGTCTCTTTTAAAGTCCATACAGCAAACATGTAATGGTCAAAACATATGAGAACCATGCAGATTAGTGTCTGGGATGGTCTTTTGAAGAAAGAACCACACAGTTCTGAGTGGACCTGTCCAGTCAGTGCAAGCATTTTTCAGTATTCGTATAGCTCAACTCAGGACTACTAAGGAGCTCAACGACTTTACGAACAATACCAAAGAAAGGAAATTTGGGTAGGCCGCAAAAAGTACTCATAACTGTCAGACATTAATTAAAATTAGAGAAAACGAAAAAAAAAAAAAAAATTAATCACGAACTATCACCTACAAACTTAAGATTTGTCAGGTAGGTTCCTAATAGGGTGTATACATCCGCTAAGAACGGATTTTACGAAACCCCACCCCTAAGGGGGTAAACCGACTTTTACGCGGGCGATGCCGCTAGCAGAAGCTAGTATTGTATATTTGGTAAAAAAAATGCTTCTATAATAAAGACCAATGCCTAAATGCGCTTTTCGAGGAACAAAGGTCTCTTGTTATTAAATAGATGGTCACCCACGGTCTAACTTGGCCAAGTGTTGCTTAACTTTGATCGATCAGCGTGTGTGGCTATTCCTTAACAACGAGCCACAGGCTGATCCAATGGTCATAACCAATTGAATAATATCAACTTGATTGAATATGACGTCTTATGCAACAATGTCTTTCCTGGGAATACTCGTGCTATCGAGTGGCTATTTTCGTCTTTCCTGTGTATTCAAAAGAAGGTCTTGAAGACATCGCTGTTGGCAATAAGACTCTATTGTGTCTTAAAATAGTAATATTGTGTAAAGTTTGATGCGTTTTAACAGGGCATAAGTGGTCATTGCCTTTCCCCTAATATGTCTTTGTGCTCGTAGTTTCCTTGCGTGAGTCGAATCAGAAATTAAGATATCAGCAGGAGAATCAAGGTTACTGATATAGCTCGAAGAATCGCCAAACTTAATCGCAGGCGTTGATGGGGCCAAAATTGCCAAAATGTTCTGGAGTGCCGATCCCGTACTGGGAGAGGAGGTCTATGTCCAGCAGTCGACGTCTTTCGACTGGAATGAAGATGATGAGGAGGACAATAAATTACTGTAACAAAACTTTTTTACAACTACCCGCACCGCTATTTCTGCTACTCGACACTAGGTGGCGCCATCTCGTGACGTTAAGATTTTCCGTGTGTCAATGACCTCCGCCGTAGTTTTAAGTTTTTTTTTGACTTAGTTCAGTTGTGCGAAAAATATTTTGGTTTTGGATTAGAAGACTTAGCGCCGCCTTCGTCCTCGTTGGGAAAGGCCTGGTGCAGAAGTCTTATTTTATAAAACCTTTTTTAAACTTTAACCTGGCAAATAAATGTGGTGAAAACATCCAGCAAACTCTCATTCCGTTGACACCGGCGCAGACCATCCCTACACTACAATATTTTTATAACACTTAGCGATGGCTAAGATCTGTTTAAGTAGACAGTATTCTATCAGCAAATAAAGAATCAATTTTATTCTTTTTGTTTATAGTACATATTTTATTCCAGGTGGCTACAATGCTTTACAGCGCATGTACAGAGACATTCAGGAGCCGATGTTGAATGTAGCCAGCAGTATGGCGGGCAACCCATTCTCTGGGCTGGTGGACAACTCTGGTAAGACATAGTAATTGAAATCTCGTTACAATGTGTTTTATAAAGGAGAAATTACATTTTGATCTAGTCAACACGTTGAATGTGATGAAAGATATATGAAACTTTACAAAAATCTTTTTCCTGAATTCGCCGTATTTGATTATGATGAAAATCTAACGTATTATTCTGTAATGAAAACATAAACATTATTTGACGTCTACTGGTGACGTGAACTACCGGTATAAAATAACGATAGCGCTAATTTTTTTAGATACCGCTATACCTTTATTTAACCTTTACTCAACCGAAATAATTCCGGTACCGAAATTATATCTCGTGCGAGTACCTACGATAAATGCGGCGTTGCCAGTGACAAGTGTATTGCGATTGGCACGACGAAAAAGCGCGGGACTAGGGGTTTCAAAAGATACCTTAATTTTAGAGGTATAGGTACCGTAAAAAATAACGGTACCGTTATTTTGAGGTATTGGAAAAGGAAAAGGTATGACGTCATACCGTTAACCCTTATAACTGATATTTTTTCGGTATGCAGTCCCTGATCTTGGGTTCTACCAATTGTTGTTGGTAAATGGCAACCAAAACCTATAATCAACTAAACTCTCTTTAAATTGAGTTAGAGTTCTTGTCTTGGATCAATTAAGAGGGTGTCAAGAAAAAAATACTTGGTTTAGGCTCAACATAATATGTGTTCATCATTCACATTTTAACATGTTTATCCACCATAAAACAGTTGCATTAACAGTCGCTATTTTCCACCCCAAGTAGACGGCACGAACCCTCAGCAGGGCGCTGAGAACCGGCAACCGCTACCGAACCCGTGGCAGCGCGGCGGCGGCGGCACGGGCGCGCCGGGCGCGGGCGGCGCCGGCGGCGCGGCCAGCGGGCCCGGCCTCATCAACACGCCCGGCATGCAGTCGCTGCTGCAGCAGATGGCGGAGAACCCCCGCCTCGTGCAGTCCATGCTCAACGCTCCCTACACCAGCACCATGCTACAGGCCTTGGCTGCTGATCCGGATATGGCAACTCAGCTTATTAACCAGGTATGTACATTGTGGTCTGGTTAAGCGACATCTATGACGCCACAGGAACTAAAATTCATTGTGCTGTTACATAGGTTTAAATCCCTACCTTCAATTCAGTCAATTTAATAATAAGGCAAGCAAAATGTTTATTTAGAAATACTTTGTACTATTTCAGTAGATACTTACCAACCAACCTTTTAAAAGAATATCGGAACTTGATTGCTACAAGACTGTTATCTTCACTACTTATAAACTCGCGCACTTTTGGTATTATTTTTAAGCGACTTTAAGCAGTTTTTCGGTGTCATGTATTTATAAGTGTTAACCTATAGTTATGTGCACATATTATGCAAATTTTACTAATAAGCACAATAGTAAATATAATAATAAAGTCAATAAACAATCATAATGTTTGTAACAAAATTAACGCGACGTTTGCTTAGTCGCACAATGATTTGTATTAGGACAATGCCTAACAGTGACAGTCAATAACATCCCATAATAGAAAATCATCACTCTTACAACATACATTCCTGGTGGGAATTGAATGACATAAAAATTAATTCTTTCAAATTCACAGAACCCGATGTTCGCGAACAACCCACAATTACAGGACCAGATCCGTTCAATGATGCCACAGATGTTAGCGCAGCTACAGAACCCCGATATGCAGCAGATGATGTCCAACCCACAGGTCACTTTCATACAATACTACTACTCTAAGTACTCTTATTGAAAAATTGTGGTAAATATAATTGCTCTTAGCCGATATGAACGCGAGGGTTTATAACTGAATCAATGCCATCCTCCAAGGTATTGATAGCATGCCCGGAATCTCTGTCGTAAGGTTGAGGCTTGCATTATCAAAGTAAGCAGGACTTTGGATTCACGGGTGCTCAGAGTGGGTGCTTATCAAGTTATTCCAGGTGCTTATTGAGTGACTCAGTGATCATGTGTGTGCTCAGCGAGACTCGGGGGAACCTAATTTAACAGCGGTAGCAAAGAGGTTTCCTGTGTGGTCTTGTCGCTCCTTCTATGTGCTGATGGTGATCACGGTGGTGGTTCTAGTGAACTTTTTGTCCCGCGAATATGTTCTTTTGAAATAATTTTGTAATATCAAGCGGGAAAAGCCACTGGCAGCAGTTACTAATAAAATATAAATTGGTTTGGTGGCTGCAGAAGTTTACCAACAACAAGCTTTTGCTAGTTTAATCAAATTTTTACAAAGGTGTATTAAAATCTGGTTATTTAAGGTTGTACATAAAGTGCATTACAATGTTAGTTTTTATAATGTGGTGTGCAGGCCCTGAACGCGCTGCTGCAGATCCAGCAAGGCCTGGAGCAGCTGCGCAGCGCCGCGCCCACGCTGGTGGGCAACCTGGGCATGGGCGTGGGCGCCGCCACCGCGCCCGCCGCGCAGCCGCCGCCCGCGCCGCCCGCCGGCGCGCCCAACAACGCGCCGCCCCGCCAGCAACAGAACTCAGAGCTTTTCACGCAGGTAATGCACATTCAACATTATGCTTACACACATCAACTCAACCCTACATACTACCTTTTGAACATTGCACATGACTACACTTGAAAATATGCAGGTAGTGGCAAAACAGGTTTCAGCTTTGTTCTTTATTTTACAAACTTTTCCTGTGAGATTATGAAAAAAAATTGTAATGTTAATTCTTATGACTAATATACATATTTGTTTGTACCACGAATCTGAGTCAGAGTCCAGTAATAATAGTCATGTTTCATAGGATTGTCTTAAGTTCAAGTACTTATAATACGCAAAATATAATTTGAACCAAAATCTCGAGTGACCTTGAATGCGCAGTAACAAATTGTCGGGTTATAATCGAGGTGAGGGTTGCGCGTAACTATAGCAACAGGTTCAACTTATTTGCCACGTGCTAAAACATTTTTGATCTTTAATGTTAGGCTATTTTTTGTTATTTTGAATGGATCAAATAACTTCTTCCGCTCTGCGTGAAGCGAGACGGAGTGTCGAGACTGTTGCTGCCTAAAACGCGTTCCAGGGCCACCGTAACGCTTTCCAAACATTCTCGCAACAATATCAGGCACTTATTTCTCAGATATAAAGTTTCTTATAATTTCAGTACACTAATATTAAAAACGTGGTTTCACAACAAGTTATGAGTAATTTGCTCTTAACTGCAGTGAAACCACTAACAAGGTAGACATAACGTACTTTGTCTATATGTGCCGGCTCCGACGCAGCTAAACGCAAACCGCCCGCACGTCGATGTGGTACATAATCCCTTTTGTTTTTGAGTAAGTTGCTAGAACATTGTCGATTTTGAAGAGTACAGTAAAATATGCCTTCATTTTACATAGTTATTTTTCTCATGTTGAATCTTAGATACTTATTCTTTTTAGCTTCTATGGATATAAAACTTCTAACTTAGTTTCCTCTTTCCATCTTTCAGTTTTATTCATTCATAAAATCTAAGTTTAATTTATTAATTGTATTATGTATCTGCTGTCCCTCGCGGTTTCACCCGTCTTTGTTTAAACATTTCTTCCACTCCCGTGTATCGAAGTGTGATGATATATAGGCTTTCCTCGATAAATGGGTTATCTAACATATTTTTTAAATTGAAATCTATAATCTAGCTATATAATCTACTTGTATATAAAATACAATTACTATTTGTTAGTCTCACTAAAAGTCAAAAACGGCTTGACTGATTTCAAATTTGTTTTGTCCGCTTTAATATGAGAGTGATGTAAAAGAATAAATAAAATATGGAATTATTTTTTGAATGATAGGTGGGAAGTAATTTCACGAGGGTAGTATCTAGTATTAGTATAGATTTGAATCATCGCTGATAAAATTGTAATTGATTTGTTGTCATGGATAATATACTCATCATTTAACAAATAATTGGAGATTTAGAAAGTTGTAATATATTATGGTAATAACTATATTTCGATTATTCAGAGTAATCGATACTCTACTGTTCACATTATTAATTCATAATATTTGTCCCACAGTTCATGCAGCGGATGATGTCCGCCATGTCGAATAACCAGACCAACCCCGCGCAGCCGCCCGAACAACGCTACTCACAACAACTGGAACAGCTCACTGCTATGGGCTTTTTGAACCGGGATGCTAACTTGCAAGGTAAGCAGCCACTTGAGATATTATATCTCGCCGGGTCCAAAGAACAAAATCTTATCTAAAAATAAGACGCAATGTATTTTATTATATACTTTTTCACAGAACTTTAAAATCTCATACCGAAAATCGTCAATTTTTAATATACGATTTTGTTCTTGGAACCCGTCGATCTATAAGATTATATCGACTTGAGTTAGGGAAGTGACGTAATCGGCTTACTTTATTTTTGAAAAGTAGAAACCGAAGGTTGAAACAACATTTACAACTTGTCAAAAATTTGGAAATGTATATAAACATTACTAGCAGACCGGACATTACAATCTGTCGAGCCGTTTCGGAAGAGGGTGACTATAAACACCTTGACACGAGATGTTTATTTATAAGTAAATAAGTTCAACTCATTGCTATGGTTACACACAGCCACCCCTGCTTCGAATGAAACGCGAAAATCGTTTTTAATTAAAGGTCGACCGCCGTTTTGCAGCGCAATTTATAAACGCAGTAAAGAACATGTGAAAGAAGTTGTCTTTACTGCGTTTTTAAATTGTGCGACAGCATTGTGGTTCAACTTATGTGCTGAGGTTTATAGTGTTATTTATTCACTAATCTATTAGTTTGGTTCAAGCCAATAACCGAGACAGCAATAGTCATTAAACGGAGTTCGCTTTGATGAATGAATGAAACACTTTGAAGTGAAGGATTTTGAATTTTTTAAAGTATTCATAAAAGACATGTATCCTACTCATTTTCAGCACTGATCGCGACATTCGGAGACGTGAATGCGGCGGTGGAGAGGCTATTAGCCCTCGGCCAGTTATCCATGAGCTAACACTCGCGCGCTTAGAAACTTAGACGTCCACTACTGCGGCTACGATTTGCTTACACCATACCAATAGTACTGTAATTTTGTTACAAACAAACCACGAACTAGCACAGGTTAAAAGCTACCAAACTAGGTATAAAATGAAGTTGGTTTTGTTCATGTATCACAGTCATTTATTGTTCAATGCTTCGTCACTTGTGATCACGTGTGGTGTGTTAGATGTCGTGATACTATATTTTTAGAAAAAAAAGGCTTTTGAGACCTTTTAAAAATGTGTTTATATATTAAAAAAAGGCAATATCTTCAAAAAACATTAAAAATATTTATGGAAGTATTGATCACTGCAGATGTAACAAGAGTGAGGTCCTCCTGTTTTACCTAATCATAGAGAGTGGAATATTTAGCGATAGGAGTCGCCCTAATTGATAAGGATCGTACAAAGGCGACGACAACGCAATGTGCGTTTTCGTTGCATGATAAGTTCAAATTCAAATATATAGATTTCTTTATAATGTCTTGATTGAAGCTCGGAAACTTTCGCGCGAGCAGAGGTAATATTTAATAACGATCATACGATGACATTATGCGTTCTCGTCGCGCGATGAGTTTAAACATTCATGTTTCTTTATAGTGTCCTGATTGAATCTTACAAGCTATCGGGCGAGCATAGGCAATGTGTAATAACGACGGTATGATGGGTTTGATTATGTCATCAGATATACCGATCTTTTTTGAGTGTCTTCGCGAGAGCTGGTCGTACGATGAGCCTCGAGAGACACACCGCTTTCAAACCATCGTCCTACCATTTTCATCGCACGACAAGATCGTATCGTGTCGTCGCCGCGTCGTTAGATTCTTGTCAATTAGGACGACGCCTTAGACAGTGAAACTATCCCAAGCAGGAGTGATGTGACTGCTAAGTTAGTTATCGTCCCGCGTGCGTTTGTAACAAGACTATAGTTAGGTATTTATTTTGTTTATGGTTTCGGTATAAAAATTGTGTGAGCGATGAATTCAATTTACTATTTTTAAAATGGCAGGATTCGAAATACGTGTGTTTTAAAACTGATAATAAATATTGAAATTGCACTTGAAACTCACCTTTATATTTATTGCAAGGTAATTTGAATAGTTATTATAATGAAAACACATTTTGAATAACGACATTTTATAGAAGCACCTATGACTTGATTTACTATTTAATAGAATGGTGTAAGTAAGGATGAGCTAGCAACAACGATTTATAACATCCTTCAATTCCTGACCGTGTCGTTACGCACGTCTCAGTATCCCTTAAAATAATTGTAATAATAAAAATTCATTCCTTCTTGTTTTTAGGCAGTATGCAAAATTGTTGTTTATACTTTAAGTAATTAAAACACTAGAATTCCTGATTAAAATCGTCAGATTTTTTTTTATTGTACTACTGTAAAGAAATATAAATGGTATTTCTATGATTTAATTTAATGTATTCTTGTTATTACTCTATGTTATCGATGTGAACTCACCTGCGTAGAATTACGTAAATAATAGGTTTATGTAAATAGATTTGCTTTGAAAAAAAAAAATGTGGAAGAAACGCACGTTCTTGCAATAAACTATCATTTCAGGGGTGTAGGATCAAAACTTGCTACGTCCATCGAGGGAAATTTTACAGGAAGTAAAAATCCTTCGCATTTTTGATGACAACAACTAAACTTTAAGGCAACTACTCCAGAAAAATGAAATAAGACACACTCTTACTAGTGATATTACATTCAACATACCCATAGAGTAAAAAAATACGATAAATTGATAAAAACTATTGGACATAACCAGTTTTGATTCCAATCAGTGGACATAGCCATGTTTGATCCCAACTTCCTAGGACTTAACCAAGTTTGATTCCAAGGTAATCTCAGGGCTGGATTCAGTAAACTAGTGCTAGTTCATATTCAATTTGTAAATTGGAAGCTGTAAAGTATTCGAAAGGTAAATTTAAAAAAAGTAGTGGTTTACTTATTTATTTATATCGACGTACATTATCAGGCACGAAATTCCGAGTAACTACACAATTAAAAGCGGTGGCTCTTCTCTGGGTTCACATTCCAATTCTTCAGTGTGATTTTCATCCTCAGGCAGAATTTCAGCGGTGTTTATAATATTTGAATAGAAACTTAATTCTTCCCGGCTTTGCCAGTCTTCTCCAAAATGTTTCGACAGGAGATTTTTCACGTCCCTTACTTTTAATGCCTTTACAGGTATGTTTGGTCTTATTTCGCTAGGAGCGATCATGCTCATAATTTTATCTTTCCGGCAAACGTTTTCATATTTTCCTGTTTGCGTTTTATAAAATCTCTCCGATTGGACCAATACATTTCCGATCCGCTTCGATCGTTTTAAATAGAACCTTCTGCACTGTGTAAACTGTACTTTCCACTGTCCCGGCGGTTTCAATATTGTTTCGGCTTCCTTTTTGAAATCGTACACAGTAAAATCTTCGCCTATTTTCACAATAGTTGCCTGCTGTGAAATTATATTCAGATACTGCTCTGGAGTTAGTATTGTGTCCATTTTACGAAATATCTTTTCACTATTTCCGAATACTCTGTCTGCCGGAAGATAGGAATGACCAGTAACAGGAAACACGAGTTCTAGTTTTTTGATCGAGGGATGTTCCAGCAACCATTTGCAACACATTGTGATTATGGTGGAATTTTTATTTTGACCACCACAGCCATCTGAGATCAATCTAATAGTAGTTATATTGGTGAGATCAGTTTTGTTTAGATGATTATACACAGCAGATGCAATTGTGTTAGAATTTTTCGAGAAAGTGTTTTCTGTCCAGACATTTGCGAAAACGTTGTTTTTATTAAGTGGGGCCTTTGAAGTGCCTTCCACAATAGTAAAATTAAAAAGATAAATTTGCCTGCTATAATAGCATGATTGATCGGGCACTTTAGGAAGGTTCATGTTTTTTTGGCAATCATATGAAAGTATTTTCACTCCCTCTTCTTCCGTCTTCAGCAGCGAATAGAAAGCTTTTGCCCTCAAACTATGAACCCTCTTTTCTACTCTGTACTGTTCCTTCTTCTGTTCATCTTTTTCTCTTTTTATTTTCTCTAGAAGCTGTATGCACGTAGAGCACATATCTGTATAAGGACTACCAAATCCTAAATTATATTCAGTATTAAAAATGTGCCTAAAGTAGGACTCTTTCGCTGGTGCTGCACATTCAGATTTGTATAGTCTATATAGTTTTCTGATATTTAGGTCACTTGGCAAATATTTGCGTGTTGAAGTTTGGCTTCGGCAATAGTGTGGTTCTGAACACTTAAGTTTTCGAATAAATGCATGCACTGATGCCTTTAAATCTTTGAATAGTTCGGTTTTACGGTCTCCTCCTCTTTTTTCTATTGGAAACTCGCCGCTTACAAAAGACTTTTGTACTAGGTTTGTGACACGCCCTTTTTTCAAAGAAAGGGCTGCTAGAAACAACTTTTGGCAGACAGTTATAGATTTTTTATCGACTTTTACTTTATATTTTATGGTGCACTGCTTGGTGGCTCTTGAAGCGCTTTGGACTCCAGTCGTAGGATCCAGTCTAAGGGTTCTTGGTCTTTTTCTGTAAATCGGCACAGCCTGACAGCATTTCAATATAATAGCATCCTGACACGATTTGACAGGATTTTTATAAAAAGCTGTATGGAATTTTCGTAATATAGTACCGGTCACTTTGTTGCATTCAAATACTTTGCTTTTGTGTTCACAACGTGGAATTCTTGGCAAAGTCTTTGAAGAATACCTACAACAAAAATGAAATAGACTAAATTATTTTTTATGGTAAATACACTCTATGGTGGGGACGCCTGCCGAGCATAGGCGGGTTATCCGTCTATGTCAGGCTACTTCACTCAAAGGTGCACTCTCTACTCTGCTTGAAACGCAAGGCGCTTCAAACAATGACATCAATGACGCATCACTGCAACTTTATAAACAAGATAAAACCATGGGTAGATATTTCTGCACGATGATCAAGCATACATTTCTTCCAATGCAGGAATCGAACCTGTGAACTTTTTCGCGGTATCGGAGAAGAAATATATATGCCTACGTTTTCTATTCTAAACTTATGAAAATCTGTTCAATCGTTATAGTAACACAAATTGCAAAATAATTATAAGAGCGCCCGTCCAAACAAACACTTTAACTGTACGCAATAGGATATTTTACTACTATCAATCTTCAAACTCGTTGCTACTTACTATTTTAATGTGATAATAATTTTATAGTAATAACAGGTTCTCCTCCCTCTATGTTAGATCTGAAGTACGGCCCTGGCAAATACAAACGTACCTGATTTTTTTCGCCACATTTGCCTTCCAATTATGTGGCTGTGCAGTCCGTTTCCGTGCCTGGTTTTTATTAACAGGCAAAGGAAAATCATTCATCTTGCTAATAAACGATAGTTATCACACGAAAACAAAAGAGTTCTTATTTAAATTGCTAAAAACTGACGACTAAATCACACAGAAATTGTATCGGCAGCCATTGCTGTTTTGATTCTAATGGAGCGCTCCTATTGGCTGGCGCGAGTGTAGCCAGTTTTGATACTGAACTTTTGTGGACGTAACCACGTTTGTTTCCAACCTCATTTTTTAAATCAAAATAACTCGGGACGTAGCCAAGCTTGATGCCAAACTGTTTTTTTGGGTGAAAGGTAGTCTCGAAACAAAAATGTTGCCATCAAAAGGTGAATTTTGAAAAATTGTGGACGTAGCTAGTTTTGATCCTACACCCCTGATTTATGAGTGGAAATTAAATATTTTCTTGTAATTTTCATAGTTTATTCACAATTTTTACGTTAGTCACAATTCAAGGGGTATATAAGGTTGACTGATTATTTTGCATTATGCCAGGTTTTAAACTGAACATTGGTTGAATATGGACAAAAATATATCAATATATAACAAAAGACAAAAACACATTGTTTTCTTTTTATGTATCTCAATTATATATTATTATTTAATGTTTATATTTTATTTGGTTTCGTTTTGTCTGTAGCCACGTAAAATATTATTTTGTGGTGGTAAAAATACTTTTATATTACATTTTTCTTTTGTAGCCTATTGTAGTGGTTTTATAGGTAATTAAATTTAAGTTGTAAAAAGTATGAAAGAGTACTACTGTTGCTCATTTTTGTAGGGGCATGTGTTAAAATTACCCAGAAATGGTAAATCACTGGTGAACTATTTCTTGTATAGACAGGCATTGATCATACATTGGCGCACCTTTATTTATCGTGAACATATCTTTTTAAGTGCTCTAAGTTTATGATAGAGCTAATAAAGGCATTCATATAAACTATTGAACATAAAAACATAAGTTGCCGTGAATAGTTCAGTTTTTGCTAGCTTTCATGCTTGTTGACACTGTCTTTCGATTTCAAGTTCTTGCCAAATAACGCATAGATTTGAGCTTTTGAAATTCATGTTTTAATCAACAAAATAGCGTGTGCTCTGTGATGTATTCTAGACTGCTAGAATTGTTTAAAATCGTATGAATCTGGGTGTAACAATATTATTACGTGACCGAATGCAATTATTATAAATAAACTTAACATCTATCGTTTTATTTGATCCTTTTTCTTCATTAGTTGTTTAGCGTTTAACAGCGGCTCAGACATCAGTAGTAATGACAGATAGACCAACTTTTCCAAATACAGAACACAGTGCTATTGTACATTTCGATACAAGTAGAGAAAGTTTTTCATTGCGACTGAGCGGAATTCGCATGAGCCGTGTAGGCGAGGAAGTTATGGAGCCGTGTGCTGCATTTACAAATTTCCACGTGTATCAGACGACATTTTTCAATACACTTGCGAAGATATAAATAAACGGGAGTTGACGCGCGACTCCTTGGGGTTGCGCCGCGCCCACCCTTATAAGATATGTAATAAATTGTGTTTGTGGCGAGTACGCGCTCTTTTCTGTACTAGTGTGTAAAAAAGTAAATTACGTGCCTAAATGCGGTCGGTATGAGAGCGGGTTTTCGAGTAAGTGTATTGAAAAATGTTTTTTATCAAGGCCGCTCTCAAAACGTTGAAGGTAAACGATTTTCAGGAGAAATGAACGTGCGTTGAGGATTACAGGCAGTAAGATAGAGATCTACCTACGTCCCTGTTGTGCTCAAAGAGAATACAATAACTAGGTAAGTTGTGCAATGGGAACTGGAACAGTGAGTGCAGAAACGTGACTACTGTACTGGAACACCGTCACCGAATGCTTCCGAATGATTTCCAATACTATCACGAGTTACACAAATCGAACCAACCAATAATGAATGGTATTGTTTTGTCTGGGAGGTTAATCTCGAAATACCTAAGTTTACAAAGTACTCTATGATACCAACGCCATTATATTGAAGTCCGACTCGCACTTAGGCACAACTTCTATTTAGGGCCTGCTTGATCTATCCTTGGTTGTATATTTGTAAATTAAATATCCTAGTGGATATTGTGATGAAAAATTTGAGTAGTTTTGTGTCTGAAGTGCCTGCGCAATTGGATAATATGTGGAATCATTAATACAGGTGAGGCGCGATCTCGGTAAGAGGGATGAGGGAAGAATTTTCGCAAGGTTGAGGTTGACTACCTCAGCGAAGTTTGAAAAGAAGATTGACCAATACATTAATTTGTTGCCCAGCACTACGAAAGTGCAAGCCACAGAGTACTTTGTAATATACTGAAAGTGCAAGCCTTCCCGTATGAGTAAAGAAGAAAATGACACTGACCCCATGTTTCGAATTGCATCAAAAGCGATTATAGCGCGAATCCGACCAAATTTAATAGTCATAAAATATAAGGGCTATTAAGTAATAATGTGATATCATTTGTAATAAATAAAAATTATTTTGAAATATTGTGACGTTGCGCATTGGTTGGATTCCCTATAATCACTTTGACGCAATTCGGAACGAGGGGTGAAGATGTCAGTGTCATTGACAAGCCGTGAACTGTCGTGCGTGAACGAAAATGAATTTCTTGCATTATTGACAATAATATTGATTGAATTATGTCTAACTATAAATGAAAATACAATTGTTATAAGGTAATTATTAATTGTAATTAAACTTAATATTTATATGATACTAAAAATCGCATTTAAGCTGTGCTGTGTTTTACGTGTTTCAGATGTATTCCCCAAGGCAAAAGATTTTATGGTTTGCTTTTAGCACAAGAGTTATTCTAATTATCTTACAAGCAATATCAAACTTCATCATACCGGATCATGACGCTAACGTGTTTCTAAGCCCTGAAGACCCAAACTTGCGTAAAACGCATGCCGATATCTTCGTGGATAAATTATTAGGGGGAATGAAGAGATGGGATGCTCAGTACTTTATGCACATAGCCCAGTATGGTTATACTTACGAAAATTGTTTAGCATTCTTTCCACTATTTCCATTAGTTGTAAGATATGTTGCATATGGACTCACCAGTCTATTTGGAACATTTCTAAACTTCCATAGCACTCTGTTGATCTCTGCAACCCTTTTAAATGTAATATTTTTTATTAAATCAGCTGATATTTTACACAGACTGAGTTTGAGAATTTTACGAAGTGAATGCAGAGCATACAAATCTGCAATTTTGTATTGTATTAACCCAGCAAGCGTATTCTTTTCTGCACCATATTCAGAATCACTGTTTGCATGGATGTCTTTTTATACAATGTTCAAGTGTACAGAAAGTGAGAGCTTAAGATTTGCTAACATTGATATAATGAGTAGCCTGCCAGCAGGATTTTCAATGATCACTCGATCTAATGGCTCTGTTAATTTAGGGTTCATATTCTATGCAAGTTTTAAAAATGTAGTAGAAAGAACTTTGCCTGAAATCATGTACAAATATAGAACACTAAAACATAAGATAATATTGCCATTATTGCTGTTACCATTGTTCACATCATTTGTGTCACTCTTCTTGACTGTGATCATAGCTCTGTTGCCATTTCTTTTAGTTCAAACATATAATTACTTTAAATATTGTGTACACAGTGAACACAATTTACCTGATTTTTTATCAAATACAGAATATGTGTTGCCAGGCAGTGCTGAGAGTCCATGGTGTAACAACAGTTTGCCATTATCATATTCCTATATTCAAAGTTATTACTGGAATGTTGGTTTCTTCAAGTATTACAAATTAAAACAAATTCCTAACTTCATTCTTGCGGCTCCAATCATTTTGTTGGTGATGTATCATTGTTTGTCTTATGTATTATGTAATATAAGACTATGTTTTAGACTTGGATTGAAAACTAGTGTTATTGGATATTCAAACAAGATGCCTTACAGGCCAAAGCACTATTCTAAATGTTTTGGGGCCAATGATCCTACTATGTTTGTCTATATAGTTCACATGTTGTTTTTGTGTGTATTTTGCGTAATTTTTGTACATATTCAGGTGTCCACTAGACTCTTGGCATCAGCTAGCCCTATATTGTACTGGATATGTTCTAGTAAAATGAATGTAGGACCTACGCCAACATCTGATCAGAATACTATAAATGAGCATTTCCGTCGTATTGGAATAGGAAAGAGAATCCCTTCTCACCATTTATCTATAGCTAATTTGGAGGGAGTTGACAATATGTACAGCAAGTGGAAAACATTTTTAATCTCCAGTAGGATGCCAGACTTCCAATCACGAATGATACAGTATTATTTCATTGGATATTATTTTGTAGGAACAATTTTGTTCTCAAACTTTTACCCTTGGACTTAAATAATGTTTATAATTACACCGGACATATCATTTACGTATCAGCTACAGACTGATGGTTTTAACTTATTTGTCAACATATCGTTTGTGATATACAAACTAACATTCCATATAAAAATATAATAATCACAAATAGTTCAAAATATATTTACTAATTACTGCCTTATTATAGATGTCTTAATGAGGAGATCTTTTAGCAAAATAATATTTATAGTAGATAGTGGAAATGTTAAACACACAGACCCCTTGGTATTAAATGATCATGTTAAGGTTTTTATGCTTGAAATGGGGCCTTTCAGTGTTAAAAATTAAATTCAAATAATGTTCTATCGTCATTAAATAAAAATCGCTTTTATGATGTAGATTTAAGGAATAAGGTTTTCGTCAAATCGACTGTTATTTACTCTAGTCATTTATTATGTGTTTATGTAGTTAGGGATTTTCACAAAAAAAATATAATACTGGCGTTCTGTAACTTTACCAATCAAATTATTTGGAGACACATTGAAGTACTTATTTGTTTTTTTGCTGTTTTTTGTAACTTACTTCTGTTCGTGAGCACAAGGAATAATGTATTCTGATTTAAACGCACAATAAATTACTAACGAACAAAAGGTAGGCCCCCCTAGCCAAGTCAAGCCAAGAGAATAGATTGAAACGAAACGCTCGTACCGTTTCGTTTCGATTCTCTTGCGTCGAACGCCGAAACGGTCGTAACTGGCTAGTGGGGCAGAAGTTCGAAACCCACTTTTGTGGGAAAAATCAGAAAATACTGCAATCCTTTGAATTTGCGAAATAGGATTGACAAATAATAAATTTTAATTTTTTCGGAAATTTCTTTTCATTGATTAATCATTTAGTACAAGTAATAGGTACTAATTTAACTAGTTCTAGAATAATATTGTAATGGAGATCAATCTTTTGATCATGAAATGGAATTGACTTTAAACACGAATTAGATTTACTTATAAGAATTCATACTAGCTTTGTTAAAATGTAGCAAGGGACCACCGAATGAGCATTAGATGATACCACCGGTACCCAAAAAAATCCTCTAGGTTTTTATTCTATGACAAGTCCTATTAGAAATATATTCTAAATTATTGTATTTCTCTTAGATTTTCATAAAGCACGTCAGCTTTTCCGATTAATACACATAGCAGCCGTCCATTTTGAAATAGTCACCGTAAAAGTTGTGCCATTTTAGGAAGCTTTATACATGTTCATCATTTCCTCATTAGACCAAAGATGTTACATACTTTTAACTGCGAGATACAAATTACCACTATTACAGATTTGCCAGCATATTTCTAATACTAGCTTTTGCTAAAAATTGGACATGTAAACGCTTTGAGCTCAATATTTTTAATGATATACCTAGATATTATGTTTATAAATATCTTGTAGTACCTACTTGCCTACTGTGAACTTGATCAGATTTTATTCACTGTCCACTCATTATTTTTTCGTCACGTCATCCATTGGTTTAGTTTTTTAAAATTCATCCACAAAAGGTTGAATAAAGCATTATAAGTCAAATTTTGTTGTATGTAATATGTATGGTTGTGAATATATTTTTAATAAAATTTGTGTAACATGGCACTTCTATCACTTTCTGTTATATTTTATAATAAATTAAACACAATATCACAAGTTATAAAATAGTTTTATTGTTACAATACAAAATTATTTTTCACTTAATTAAATAATTAGCATAAAATATTACCTATTTAACGAACAATTTTTGATTAAATGTATAAGTTCTTTAGATGTACATGTATGATTATTATAAATCCATTCATTGTTTTTTGTACTGTGGATTGTATTTTGATTGGCGGTTTTGGCTGCACTACATTAGTATTAGGGATTGCAAACCGGGTACATCTATCGTATAGTATACACCGTTAAATTTTAGTCGTTTTAATCCTATACTTTTTTTCAAAAACTCGTATTAATATATGCATATACGAAATTAATTTCTTTGAGTAAACGAGTCGAGTGTAGGAAGTTGTCGGTTGTTGCGTACTAACTACCTACAGTTCATTGGCCGCGCTCAGTACCTACCATGAGTTTTAAGCAATAGTATTCGTCGCTACTCGATATCGACGCCGTAAATATTTTGTATGGCAAATTTTGGCTCTGCAAGTGACCGCTAGAGGCGCTGCAAAATTTGCCATACAAATGATAGAGGTACAGCTGACGTTTACTATTGATCGCTGCAGTTTAGTATTTCATGTACCGAATCGACCCTCCGCGAGATTAAAACGACTAAATTTAACGGTGTATATGTAGCCTTACTATATGACGGCGACTACGGGATTGCAATCGCTACCTCATACTTTTTTTTTTTTTTTTTTTTATGGTAGGTAAAATCATCCAATGACAAATCCCGCCCTTGGGCGGAGCGGGAAGTAGTGTCAGACTCTTACTGACTAAAAACCTACCCCGTTCCTTCGTAGCCTATCGTGCCGGGGTCGAGCACTCCTTTCGGAACTAACCCATGACCCCAGTAGGCTTCGACCCTGCCTGCCTGCAGTTAGCAGGCTGGGCCTCTTCGGTGTGCTGACAGCTCCTTGAGGCGCGCGGGAACAGAACGCGCCGTCGACGACTTGGGCTCGGTCCGGTCGGTTACCGGACGATCGGACAGCGTGCTACCCATTGCACGCCGTCCGCAAGCCCGCGCCTACGGTGGCCGGAAATCGGGATCGGAATATCGCTACCTCATACTGACATAGTGCAACCAAGTGCAACATTACTTTTGACAGTAGTAGGAACAACCACAAGAGACACAATTGCTACATCCCTTTCTTGTGCCTTAAAATTCAAAGCTCACACACCACAACTTAGGGTACAACTCACGGATCTTTGCCGAATGATATCTGCTGCCTGTAGCCTCAAAATTCTTTATTTTAATGAAACTTTAAAAAGGTGCATTCAACGCGCTTTTTTATACAGTACTTCTGGAATTTCAGGCATTTCCTTCAGCTTCCGAACAAATGCTAAGACTGTTATTAAACTAACTTCTGACACCAAGATCCGTGGGTGTGTACTTTATAATTTAGCACAAATTCTATAAACACCACAATAACCTACAGCCTTTTTTTTAACTGATGAAGAAACCTATTTTTACAATTTATCGACAAATCGATGCATATATATTACTTCACTTACGAATAATGGCAGTACCAACTCTTTTCTACAAGCATTAATCTGTCCTAGCTCAGAGGACACCGGTGTCCTCTCACATCCACGCCACTATAGGCCTTAATTCCGATGTTTAGAGTCTACTTTTGTATGAACAAGTTGGGTAGTTGTGGATCGAAGTGTTAAAAGGAGTTCACAAAAACGGAATTTTCTTATATGTATGTCGAAAGGTAAGACCAAATCGACGGCGCCCAGAGTTCAGCGTCTTGGCGTGTACCACAGTTAGTATTCAGTAGTTTATTATGAATTTGTAGGGGTACACCCGGCGCGCCCTGCGACAGCAGCGATCAAAAATTTAAAATAAATTGATTGCGAGGAATCTGTAAGGTTGCGGTTTGGCCGTTACCTTAACACCCTAAACAGAGAATTTGTGTTGAGATTCTCTTGCATCTATACCTAATCTAGCTTATTTTCCATTGCTGGACAAAGGCCTCCCTCTCCTTATTCTAAACACAGGGAGAGGACAGACACCAATAAAATATTCATTCATTATTATCTACGTTCATATCGGTCGACGAGGGTTTCGGAGAGGCGTCAGCTGCATCCGACAACCGGGACGAGACTGACAAGTCCGTGACGGCGACGGGGTCAGCGCTGGCCTCCCCGCCGCCGGCGTGACCCTATGCAACCGCGAGCGCCGCCTGCAAGCGCTGGCGCGCGCGCCGTACGCGCTCCTCCTGACGTCTCACGTCATCCTTGGTGATGGTCACAGCCGCAATCAGCGGCTGTTCAGGGTTTAAAAAAACCCCCGGATTCTCGAGAATGGATTGCTTTGAACCGGTTTGACCTGGAAAACAGTAAAGTGAAGTATTATTGCATTTTACAAAAATACTAAAATATAGCAATAGTGAAAAAAAATTGTTTATTATTAACTAGGTTCTTCCAGCGGCTTGCCCGCGTAAAAGTAGGTTTCTCCATACAAACTTTACACCCGTTTCATCACCTTAGGGGGTGAATTGTGGACAATCTTCTCTTAGTACTCGCCTACGTCAGAAAAGGAAGCCTTGTGCAAAAATTTTGCGTTGATATGTCAATCAGTTTCTTCCTTTATATACGATCTTATTTTTTAGTATATGCGAAACCTGAGAAACTTGTCTAAAATAGATTTTTTATGTATAGAATCTATGTTCAAAACAAAACTATGTAATGGATAATCACAAAGTTATGGCATCTGGTTGGTGAAATAAATACTTGGTCACCGGCCCATCCGGGCCACCGGGTGTAAAAATTATTGGAATCGATTTAGATACTGAACAAACTATATTCAGGTTTCGCATAAACTATTTCATTTTTATGATGTTGAATATAAAGGGTCTTTCAACAAGGACAGGTCGATGTTGAAATTAAATAAAACAAGCTGTATGTGAGATATTAAAGAAATTATTTTTTTATTTGAAAGACCCATTTATGCCATTATTTATGAAATATGTCATTGGTCCGTACTTCTTCGAAAACGATGATGGCGAGGCCATTACTGTCAACGGCGAGTGCTACAGATCAATGATTAACAATTTTCTTTGGCCTGAATTGAACGATATGGACGTGGACAACATGTGGTTCCGACAAGACGGCGCTACGTGCCACACAGCAAGCGACACAATGGACATTCTGCATGAACGATTCGAGGGTAGGGTTATCCCTCGCAGAGGTGACGTGAATTGGCCACCAAGATCGTGTGATTTGACCCCGCTAGACATTTCCTTGTGGGGTTTTCTCAAGTCGCAGGTCTATGCCCATAATCCGCAATCAACCGATGCCCTAAAAGTCAACATAACGCAGGCCA
The DNA here is from genome assembly GCA_958295575.1 of Leucania comma. Classification (NCBI taxonomy): domain Eukaryota; kingdom Metazoa; phylum Arthropoda; class Insecta; order Lepidoptera; family Noctuidae; genus Leucania; species Leucania comma. The sequence goes on along the minus strand of OY282476.1, from coordinate 10,055,824 downwards.
TCGCTCAGATTCAGCCGGATCTATGCAGTAGGGTAATTGAAAATTAGACCTCTCGGATCCGTGCCATCGTTCGAAGCCGCGGTGGACATTTAAACGGTGTCATATTTCATAAATAATGGCATAAATGGGCCTTTCAAATAAAACAAATAATTTCTTTAATATCTCACATACAGCTTGTTTTATTTAATTTCAACATCGACCCATCCTTGTTGAAAGACCCTTTAGATTAAATACCCTAAAATAATAACGCAAATGTGTATTTTACAGTAGCAAGTTGGCGACACCTTCAAGAATTGCAGAAAAAAAAAGGAATATTGTTCTGCTATTTACCTGTGATAGGTTGTGAAGAAACATGCAGAGCTGTAGCCAGTGACTGGATGATGGTGGCATCCGAGTTATAAGGGCCCAGGGGCTTGATGTATTTAGGCAGGGACGTAGTGCCCCTCACTCCATCCGCGTCACACGCCGTCAAACCCTGAAAGAAGATTTAAAAACTCGCAAAAACAAAAAAAAAAATTGTGATTTAACCACAAATTTATAGTTTTCAGATTTATTCCTGTGCTTGTGCTATAAGACCTTGTTTTATGCCAAATTTCAGGGTTCTAGGTCAACGGGAAGTACCCTATGAATTTTGATTCCCTTGATATTGTCGAAATATACCTAACAACTTTTTTTTCCTCAACTAATAAGTTTGAATTTTTCACAGCTTCAAGGGACCGTAGACCTGACCTGAGTACATGGTTTTAATTTCAACCCGATACCTTCAAGCGTTCCCGAGATAAAGGATCTTGACAGACAGACTGGAGGATGAACTGCTCGTGTCCGTAGGATCTACTTAGTTCTGTACCTCTACCATGAGTTTTAAGCAATAGTATTCGTCGCTACTCGATATCGACGCCGTAAATATTTTGTATGGCAAATTTTGGTTCTGCAAGTGACCGCTAGAGGCGCTGCAAAATTTGCCGAATACTATTGCTTAAAACTCATGGTAGAGGTACTGACCGCCCTACACGTGTCCCCTGGGTAGTGCTAAACGAGCAGGAAATACGGTGGTAGGCCATAGCATCGGCTGCCGGCTTCAAAGTTACCACCCACCAGACAAAACTATGCCGCCAAGCGATCATTCATGATGTTTGGTGAAGTCGTACGGTGGAAGTTGGGTCTGAGCAGTTGTGTTGCGATGTATAACGGGTATGATGCACCAGCTGTTGTCGCGTCGGTCGTTTGATCATGGAGGGTAGCAGGATCCGAAGCACGGTGCTCCGCTGGCCGACCGCAGGTAGTTAGGGGACCAAGTAGTGTGCTAGCCACACATGAAAGGCTGCCCCGCCAACTGCGAAAAATCCTAGTGTGGCCCCATCGTGCCGGTTGGCGACGACGGACGAGAGGACCCGATTGCGATCCCTGGGGGGGTTCGGGCGTCCCCGCAGTCTCCAGATTAACCTCTGTCGCTCTGGGGGACTTTAACGCCTGCCACCAAGACTGGCTTTTCCCATACGAGAGGACCGACCACGCTGGGAGAGAAGCGCGTAACTTTGCGGTATCGTTGTGCCTTTCCCAACTGGTAAAGCAAGCGACCAGGGTGCCTGATGTAGCTGGTCATACTGCTAATTGTCTGGACCTTCTGCTAACCACCGATCCGGACTGATGTATCGTAACAGTTTCTTCACCATTTGGAACTTCAGATCACTGTCTCGGTGAAGTCTGTATCGTCCTTCTCCCCACCTGACTGCGAGTCTCGCGGTGAACGGCGGACGTGGCGTTATAAGTCAGCAGATTGGGATGAGATGCGGCACTTCTTTGCGTCTTATCCTTGGCAGCAGGTCTGCTTCTCTTCTGAAAATCCGTCGAGCTGTGTAGATGCCGTATCCGATGTGATACGTCAAGCTATGGAGTATTTCATCCCTTATAGCGACGTACCAACGCCGATTGCATTCAAGCTGAAGAGCGTAAGCATTCTGCGTTTCTCACCTGGGTTGACGCTCGTGACCGCAAAGCTCCGGATCTGAGTTCAAAGAAGAGAGCCTTCAACAAAGCTGCCAAGTCCTACAAAAAGGCACTAAGGAAGACTCGCTTTGACCGCATTACCCATATCGGTACAAAGCTCTCTGCATAGCCATCCGTTAGCAGAGCTTTTTGGTCCCTTGCTAAGTCGGTCGAAGCGAACTTCTATTGGCCCACACTGCCTCCGCTGGTTAAGCCTGATGGAACACTGGCTCATGCCGCGAGAGAGAAAGCAGGTGTCTTTTCATCTCTCTTCGCCCATAATTCTCGTCTTGAAACTTGTGGTGCTACTCCACCGACTCTGCCTTTCTGCGACACCTCGATGCCCGAGGTTCGCATAAGGAACAAAGAAGTTCTGAGAGTACTGTGTCGTCTAGACGTGAATAAAGCTAGTGGACCAGATGGTATACCAGCGATAGTTCTCATGGCTTGTGCGCCTGAGTTGTCTCCTGGATTGACTCGCTTGTATCGCCTCTTATTTAGGACTGGTTTGGTGCCCAAGTCATGGAAGCTCGCCTATACCCAAAAAGGGCAGTCATGCCGATCCTACCAACTATCGGCCGATTTCAGTAACCTCCATACTCTGCAAGATTATGGAGCGTCTATTGAACTCGCGCCTCATGGCATATCTGGAAGGTAACGATCTCCTCAGTGACCGACAGTACGGGTTTCGCCGCAATCGATCTATTGGGGACCTACTAGTTTATGCCACCCACTTGTGGGGCGAGTCGCGTGTGGCAATCGCGGAAATTTACTAGAAGAGTTAAGCTCAAAATATTCCGGTCCAATGTCAAAACCGTATTGCTGTATGGGTGTGAGACGTGGAAGGTCAGAAAAGACATCTCGCATAGACTCCAGGTCGTTATCAACCGCTGTCTTCGCCGTATTCTCGGTATTAACTGGCCCGAGAAAATCTCCAATATAGATCTGTGGAGACGCTGCGGTGAAACTTCGATCGACCTACAAATCAAACGCCGCAAATGGAATTGGATCGGCCACACGCTCCGAAGGGATCCTGAGCATATACCAAGGCAAGCCCTAGACTGGAATCTCCAAGGAAAGCGAAAACGTGGCCGCCCTAAGCAGACTTGGCGACGAACGGTCATCGCAGAGGCGAAGAACATAGGGAAGACCTGGAGCGAAATAAAACGCGAAGCTCAAGACCGAACGGGATGGCGGCGCACTGTGAACGCCCTCTGCCCCATCTAGGGGACACAGGAATTTAAGTCAAGTAAGTCACTTGTGGGGCGAGGCCTTCGAGAAGAATGGGGAAGCGATTGCTGTTTCTCTAGACGTCTCGAAGGCCTTCGACAGGGTATGGCACGCTAGCCTTTTAAGTAAGCTTCCAGCGTACGGCATTTCCCCGGGCCTGATTGGTTGGGTAAAAGACTTCTTGAGTGTGAACGGTCTCTCCGAGTTATTGTCAACGGATGCACATCAGAGCCTATGACGACTAACGCCGGAGTTCCTCAGGGGTCTGTTCTGTCTGCAACTCTCTTCCTCCTGCATATCAACGATCTGCTGATACCCGGTATCTATGGCTATGCAGATGGTAGCACAGTTGTAGACAGATACCTGCCAACTGCTCGGGCTAGTAAAGAGCTAATCCGGTCTGAAAGAGAGGCTATGGTAGAGCGGACGAATGTCTTACTTCAAGCAGTCTCTGAGTGGGTTGAGGCCAGTCTGGTGGGATTCAATGCCACCAAAACACAGGCGTGTCTGTTCACCGCCAAAACGAGCCCGTTCACCTTGGCTCCTGCTTTTCAGAATGTATCCTTGGAGTGCACCTACCTCCTTCAGCTCTTGGGAGTTGAAATTTCCTCAGACCTCAACTTTGGGCGGTTCATTGAATCCAAAGCTAAGGTGGCAGCTAGGAAGCTCGGCGTGCTTGCAAAGGTTCGACGGTACTTCACACCGGAACAGCTTCTAATGTTGTACAAAGCACAGGTCCGATCGTGTGTGGAGTACTGCAGCCACTTATGGGCTGTTGCTGCAAAATGCCACCTAGCAGCTTTGGACTCGGTGGAAGGGCGTGCGGGAAGATAATTGGTGATCCAGATTTGGTTAAGTCCAATCTACAAAGCCTTGAGGACAGGCTTAGAGTAGCTAGCCTTCCGGTGTTTTACAGGATGCATTTTGGAGAGTGTGTGCAGGAATTACATGATTTGATTCCGCCATCTCAGTTCTGCCATCGGACAATCCGACGTAGAATAGAATAAAACTTTATTGTACACCAAAGAAGTAACACAATCTATAGCACAATCCATAGATTTAACTTAAACTTAAATCTATGGGTACAATGGCGGCTTTATCGGTGTTAGCGATATCTACCAGACAACCTTAGGATGGATCGTAAGAACTTAAAATAAAACAGAGGGTCTGCGAACGGCGGGTCTGGGTACGGCGAATATCCACCCTTATGTTGTATGAAACTTCTACGGTACGGACTAAGCATTTTGCCTCGTCGTTTATACCGCGTACATCGAGGGACTGGAACAGTTTGCCTGCTGCGGTCTTCCTATCCAATCATAATTTAGGTGTCTTCAAGGCTAGAGTGAACAGGCTCTTAATAAACTAGTGCGCCTCACCATCAACGATTGCATCACTGCTTAACATCAGGTGGGATTGCAGTCAAGCACTAGTTTAAATCGATTAAAAAAAAAAGACAGACAGATAGACAACAAAGTGATCCTATAAAAATTACCATGTTTCAGTGTCAGATAAGATAAATTCAAAACTAAGGAAGAACTGTTGGGAATACTCTGTCTGTTTAATTATAATAAAATAGAAGACTTTGTATAAATAAAAAATTACATAACAGATTTTCATGCGGTTTTCACCAATATACAGAGTAAATCATGAGGAAGGGTTAAGGTTTATAATGCACTAGCTTCTGCCAGCGGCTTCGCCTGCGTGAAAGTCGGTTTACCCTCTTAGGGGTTTTTTGTGGTGGGTGAAAATCATCCAATGAAAACTCCCGCCCTTGGGTGGAATAGGAAAAGAAAGAAAGAAGAACTTTCATACAGACCCCCTTAGGGATGGAGTTTCGTAAAATTCGTTCTTAGAGGACGTCTACACCCTATCATAGTTCCTACTATAGTTTCTGAGATTTTGTTATTAATCAGTGAGTGGTATTTCGCTTTTATAGATTACAGTGGAGAAAAGCGGAAATGTCAAAGATTTTTAACAACGTACGAAGCTGGGTCGACTCGCTAGTCACACTAATAGAATTACGGATTGTGTAAGTTTTTTACTTTTTCACCCCCGAAAACCTGAACAGATTTCAATAGAATTTGGCACAAAGGTAATCCCTGCCTAACATGCACATCATGAGATATATTTTATCCCGGGTTTATGTCCCCTTGGGTCAATTTTCTACCTTTAAGCGGGCGAAGCCACTAAACTACAAATACTAGACATCAATACAGGGAACAAAAATGGCCTATAGCCATAAAAATATTTGTTCTCTGCGGGAATAGAACTCGCGGCACGTAGCGCAGCACTCTGCAACCAATCGTCCAGACACTGCGCCAAACGTGCCGTCAATCAGCCCAAGTCGTCGACGGCGCGTTCTGTTCCCGCGCGCCTCAAGGAGCTGTCAGCACACCGAAGAGGCCCAGCCAGCTAACTGCAGGCAGGCAGGGTCGAAGCCTAGTGGGGTCATGGGTTAATTTCCGAAAGGAATAGCCGGCCCCGGCACGAAAGGCTACGAAGGAACGGGGTAGGTTTTTAGTCAGTAAGAGTCTGACACTACTTCCTGCTCCGCCCAAGGGCGGGATTTGTCATTGGATGATTTTACCTACCATAAAAAAAAGTGCCGTCAATTATTCTGATTTATCTTGCGCTCTATGAAAGTATGAGAATTCTACTTCTTTTCTGCCACAGTAACATTGTCTTACTTACTTCTAGTCTCTTTTCCCAGAACAACTGTTTAGGTTTCTCCTGTGTTCCATGTTTCAGGTCGGTTTTTACTTTGCTTTCCTGTGTCTTATATACAGTGACTGGCTGTTTGAAAATTGATGCTGTCTGACGAATAGGAGGTACCAATGACGCATCCGAGCGGACTCCCCTGTATCAAAAAATATCAATTCAACATTTGTTTAAAAAAGTCAAAGTGTCATTTGTACTGAATTTACTGATGGAATTTATATTTATTCTATGTGTAAGTATATTTATAGTATTAAAGTTATCAAAAATTAAAAGGCCCGTTTTTACATTTGATGTTTTAATTACGTTATGTAAACATTACGTAATTTTAAAACACTTTATGTAATTAATTATTATTTTATTGCTTCTTTCGGTTCCGTTCCAAGTTACATTCTAGGGTCTTTCTCAAATGTCATAACGTACCTTTTATTTTTTAACGAGTTCATAAATTTTTCAAAAATTTTGGTATAAGTACTATAAAAAAAAAAACAAGAGCAATAAAAAAAAAATTGAAGTATTTTCAGAACAACACTGTCATGCTACATAAACGTTGCTGGAACATGCTTCAAAACAATGTTTTAACACACTCACTACTACCACCTTGAAATGAAAAATTGTTGGGTGTATCTTTCCCTATGGTTAGGAAAGAATGATATGGTAAAAGAATGAATGTGTCTGTGTAATGTCTACAAATTAGTGCAGAAGAAATTGTAGTGTTAAGCAGGATATTGTCATAATAGTGAGTTTCTATTCAAATGTATAAACATAAATTGACATGAAGGAATGCGCATAAATGATGATGGGGTTTTATACAAAGTTCAAGAATATTGTAGCCAAATAATTATGACACTGGAGAGGTTTCCAATTTTTGAATGTTATAAAAATAAGTACAATGCAATGTAATGAAAATATGAAGCAATCATTCTAATATCACAACAAATCAATCAAAAAGTTATAGAAATCTGTTGCACTTGCAAGAATGTTTGACATATCTGTGAATAATAACGTTTCACACGGCGTTCTAGTGTGTGACTTACACGGCCCTTAACCTTCATTGTGGTGAAATAAAATAAAAAACTGGGCAAGTGCAAGTCGGACTCGCACATTAAGGGTTCCGTACAAACTAACTTATGTAAATATGTAGTTACATTCCCAAATCGAGTTTCAAAGATTTTTCCGAATCGAAAAAAGTATTATTTTTTTGTGTTGTAACTACAAAAGCCAATACAAACTTTTGACAAAATTTACTTTTCTCTTTTCGCCACAGTTGAAACCTAGGTTTTATGTAAAGGACAATATGAGAAATCAATAGAAAAAAAAACCAGGTCCATAAACTGTAACCGAATAGACACCTATAGAAGTGTTGCTAGTGTAATACGTAATATTTATTTTACTGAAGTTTCTATTCATAAAATAGATTATGTTACTCGCAGATTTTCATCTCTAACACTAGAAAAAAAATAATGATAACAAATTGAAAAGGTACGAGTTAGTATTGGGATAATGATTGACACTATTTAATACGTGCACACCATAAATACCGAAACCGAAATAAAAAATAACGCGTAATAAAAAACCTTTAGTAGTCTACTAAATAGTCTCTAACTTCGTTTGGTTACGGTTGGTAGACATAATTCTTTTTGCTATAGATTTATCATACAGTCCTTTAAGAAATGGCCTCGGTTTCACTTTTAGCGAAAATAAAAAAAATATATATGCCAGTAATGTACCTATGGCAAAAGTTTCATTCCTCTTTACAGTTTTCAGATTTATTCCTATACTTGTGCTATAAGACCTTGCTTCATGCCAAATTTCAGGGTTCTAGGTCAACGGGAAGTACCCTGTGAATTTTGATTACCATGAAAGTGTCGAAATATACGTTTTTTGCTACATAAACTTCCGTAACTTTTTTTCGTTAACTTAGGAGTTTGATTTTTTTACAGCTTCAAGGGATCGCAAACCTGAGTACATGGTTTTAATTTCAACTCGATACCTCTACGCGTTCCCAAGATAAAGGGTCTTGACAGACAGAAGGACAAATCATTTTGAGATAAGGAACCCAAAAAAACACTACCAACTAAATAAAGAACGAGCCAGTTTTATGTAAATAATTAGGATTAGTTTGAGAGCTGAGTGAGCTGACAAGATACTTAGAAACTTGTGTATTTGAATAATTTGTAGTGCAACAATCTCATCCAGTGAGAGACTGCAATTGTGTGTGCAACTGTACAATTAAAATAATTAATTTCTCAGCAGTGTTTTCACTGTGAGGGGAAATTCCCCTTTTGAGGCGAAATTAGGGTCCTGAGGGAAAGAAAAAGGGGAAAGAGATGAAAAGGATAAATCGACGGAAATCATGGAAAAAGCCCAGCCTAAAATATTGCGGAAAATTTAGGAATTAATTTTTGTATGGACCAAACTAGTGTATAAAAGAAACAGTGGTGACACCAGTGCAGGTTTTATATATTTCTGGTCAGGCTGTAAATAAGAATACGAATGTTGTAATTATACTGTATTAATGCTTAGTCTGTTTTTTTTTAGATTCGCCTGTACTGACTGAATTGATATTTCAAACTGGCTGTTTCTCTTCTTTTTAAGCCAAATTTTACACACAGGATTGATCCGATTGTTTCAATATCGAACCTATTGCATTTATCTGTTTTATTTTTTTAAAATCTCTAAATAGACGTTCTACGGCAGCATAGGAAAAAGGCAGTGATATAAAATAGTTTACCGAAATTGACAGTTGCATGAATTGGCGTCTACACTAAAAAATATTTGTTTTTTAACCTTTTTTTCCCAATAGCCTACAATAACGGTGGAATCAGAAGAAACCAAATCGAGAAAGAGATTTTGATTTCTCCATTTCTTGTCTAGTTCTGTTAAATCCAGAGTAATGTGTGAAGAAACCGTTGAGCAGATTTTTACTACTAGCGAAAAAACTACAGCAAAATATTTTTTGAAGGGGAAAAGTCCTGAGAAGGGGAAATCTCAATTGATGCGTGGAGAAAGAAAATCATTACAGTGGAAACACTGTTTCTCAGTGATTTATTAGTATTAGTCTACAAGGACGGTCCGATAACTACTTTGCGTCATTGCCCGATGGCGCCACTTTCGAAAGAAAAATTACTAAAGTTGTCAAAAAATTAAAGACCTCTTTTGACACTTGATGTTTTTATTATTTAGGTACGATAAGGAACCGTCTATATTACATTATGTAATTACAGTATAATATGTAATTTATTATTATTATATTGTATTCTTTCAGTTTCGTTCCAAGTAACATTCTAGGGTTTTTCTAAACCAGGCATTTTATTTTTTAACGAGTTTGTCGTGAAGTATATTCTTGTTGAGAGCTATACTCTGCTCTCATAAAATTTCTGCTGAATCGGCCTGGTAGTTTTTTTTTTGGCCGTGTCTGGAAATGGGCATGTCGACGGATTATAGAAATACTGGAAAAATAGCAGTACCGGTCGGCTTTTTTCTAAATTATTGGGCCGACTAGACGCCGAATTGCAGAAAAGCGGCCCATTTGCAGAAGAAAAAAAGTGCTCTTCCACAATGACAACACACCGGCTCACACCTCTGCCGTCGCTACGGTTAAATTGGTCGAATTAGGCTACGAACTGTAGCCCCACACTCCGTATACTCCACATTTGGCCCTGTGCGACTTCTTTCCGTTTCCAAACTTGGAAAATTCACTCGCCGGACAGAAATTTGATTCAAAAGAAGACGCTATCGCCGCCACAGAGTCCTACTTTGCAGACGTCTAGAAAACTTTTTAATTTAATTTTCAGATTGGTTAAAGAAGTTGGAGCATCGCTGTGTTGAGTGTATCAAGCTAAAAGGAGACATGTTGAGAAATAAATCGCCTATCTTTTGTAGGCTAAGGACTTATTAGACCGCCCTCGTATACACGGTGTGTCTGTCATTGACGCACAAACGAATACCATGGATCCAGTACATTATTCTGGAAAAAATTCTATAAAAAAAAATGTTTTTAAATATTAAAAAAAAAACAATTTTTATATTTAAATAAAAAAAAAATGTTGTTGGTTGGAATAACCATTTTATAAAGTTTAAATTAAAAAAACGTACACATTGTTTAATAAAGTAGAAAAAAACCGATGAAAAATTCCACCACAACTTCCAGAATTATGTACTGAATCCATGGTATTTGTTTGTACATTGATGTCAGACACACCTGAATATTATTTCCATTTTGTTAAATATAATATTAAAATTATGAAACTTCTCCATTAGTTACTGATTAGCTTATAGATTAATGTGAAGAGCAACATTCATATTCGTCTCTTCACACAACATACAACCTGGAAAAAGCTTTTGTTACTTAAATTAAGTCTTAGGAAAGATTTGGTGACTTTGTGAAAGTATAGTAAATTAATAAAACTTAAGCAAAAGTAGACAATATTAATTCACAACAAGAATAACACAAAACTCAAATCAATCTTCTACAGTTATTCACTTACCAATACACACTAAAACATAAAATACATACTGCTTTGTGCAAAGTGTAGCAAGCAAGGCAGTTTTATGTGACAAAATTAAATGGTGTAAAAAGTATTATGCTTTAAAATAATCAATAAGAATTTGTGAGCTAACTGCAAAATGAACTGTCTTTCAAGAAAAAAATATTGAAAACTGAAAATTCATGCTGCAGGTAGTTAAAAGGATATCACTCTTTCTATTGCCATAAGTCTTAGTTATTCCATTTTAATTAGCAAAGCTGCAAGAAATGATGTGATGATCTATGAAATGATGAAGCACTAAAAGCCTAAGCTTATACAAGGAGGTTTGTTAAAATATGAACAGGTACTAAAACTGCTTTGTGTCAAGCGGTGCATATCTGGTGTGATGACTAAACAACAACTACTAGGACAAACAACACTGATTATGTTTCAAAACCAAAGAAAACCAAACATAATCATTGTTCACACACAAAGAGCAACACTAAACCTAGGCACACTTATTACAAGCTCTATTGGATAGCATTATAAATACAAATGGTACACAAAGCAGGACTGCACTAATGATCACAACACAAGTGGAAGAAGTTATGACACTAATGGGAACCTGTAGTCAAACTGCGCGCGTGCTTTCTTGGCCTTGCACAGCAGCATAGTGTTTATCTGACCCTGCTGAAAGTCGAAACACGACAGGTCCATACTATCACCCAGATAACGAACTAGTTCAGCCTTACTGCGAAACTTTTTACCTGTTGGGCTACAGAAAAGTTTATTGTCACTGTGGACCAGTCTGCCAAGAGCTGGTGTGCATTAGCTTCGGTTAATCCCTGATTTAGTGATGGATATGTAAATGTTAAGTTAGACCATTTATTAGCCATGTTAACTGACCAGTTAATTATTATGTCAAAGCTTATACTAAGTTTCTAACGTTGACAGTAAGTTATGTAAATTTTAAATTCTATTTCATAACCTGAAACCATGTTTGTATATGACAGTGAACATGCTAATTATAGGTAGTTCTTGTTGGACGGAATCATAGTTATTTTTACCATGTTACGATCAATATAAAGTACAATTTTAAACAGGGGATTAATCGTTCATGTGTAACAAGTTTATTTTAAAAAGTACTGAATGACACACTGAGGTCTGCAATACTTCTTTCAACTGAATTTTGAAAATTATTCAAACAATTTATATACATGACCCTTTATTAATAATATAAATTTGTACCTGTAATAGTAAACATCAACTTTTCCGGCCGATAAGCCCGTCTTCCTAAGAACTTCTTCCCTTTGCCAACCTTTGGGTAAGGCTGAACAGTCCGATCTTTTCTTTTCTATAGATATATTCATTGTGCTCATTTTTAACAAGATATTCTTAATTTAAGGTAACTAAAATTATTAAGAAACTATAAAATTACTGCTTATTATGAGGGTATAAAACAGCAAGGGGATAAATAAAAACAGAAATTCGGACTGACTCTTCGATCTATCTTTCACAAGCTTTACGTCACTTTACGTTGTCATTTGTCATTTTTGACAAGTCAAATCAGTGTTGCCATATCTATACTACGAGTGGGTGCTAAAAAACTTCTCAAAAAGTGCTAGATTGCAATGGATTTTCAAAATGTGGTGCTAAAACATTTTTGATGATCTCACCGCATTATGTACGATGTAGCTTCATAATACAAACAGCTTTTGAGTCTGCGAAGACTGTTGTGCACAATGGGCTTAGATGACCAATCAACAAGACTGCGGTGTGTTGCACCGCAAGCAAATTTTTTTTGGAGCTGCAAAAATTATTGAAGATAGAACAAAATAATGTGTGACCTTTTTTGGAGACAACAATGTGTTCTACAGTCATAATGTAGAACACATTGTTATCTCCAAAAAAGGTCGGAATACCATATGTCTAACTATTATAGTTAAGTCACAATATATTTCAACTTAAAAACTAAATTATATAAATTTGCTGCTTCTAGAAAAGGTACTTTATTGGTACCTTAGTATAAATCTTTATCAAAATAAATTACTTTATATTTGTCTGGTTTAGTGCCTGTATATTACTTTTTCAATGATTCTATTTGGACATTACATTCGAGAGATATCATAATTTGAGAAATGCAATAGAAAAGCATTAAAATCGTTAGATGATGTTTAACTAGTCATATTAACAACAATTTATTAATCCTTATAAAAATAAACAGGTTAGTCTGCACAATTACTGAATAAATCTGGTTTTTTCCTTTTTTCTACATCCTAATTGGACAAATGGTTAAAGAGATAATGTAAAACTTGCAACCGCCCGTGCGGAATTTTTTTATAATGGGACCGGCACGTGGGTGAAGAAAATTGTATTAATATAAATAAACTCAAGAGTTTATTTGTTTGTTTGAACTTAATAAATCTCAGAAACTGCTGATTCGAATTAAAAAATATTTTAGTGATAGCCTATTTCTCGAGATTGGCTAAATGCTATAAATCGTTAAATTTTGGTCGTTTTAATCCCGCGGAGGGTCGATTCGGTACATGAAACACTATCGATTTGTAAAGATAAAATTAAAAAATAATGTACTTTTTTTCTAAAACTCAAGTTAATATACGCATGTACGAAATTAATTTCTTTAAGTAAACGAGTCAATGACCTTGTAGGTAGTTGTCGGTCGTTGGGTACTAACTACCCACAGTTAATTGGCCTCGCTCAGCTGAAGTTTAAATTATTGTGTCTATTGTGTCTCTAATTACGGTATTCAAATGTTTAAAGAACAAACATATCTTGCAATCTTGTGTATGTTAATACAAAATACATAGTTACAATATTAGGTTTATATTTATACAATAATACAGAGCAGAACGTGTGAAAATAGTACCAAATCTAGTACTGAAAGTGATTAGTTGGCAACACTGAGTACAGTATACCAAAAAGAATACAAAATTACATAGTTTTTTTTATTTACCCTTTCGGTCTTTTAAACATATTACCTACCTGCGTATCTTTTTCTTCTCTGTCAAATCCATCCAAAGTTTGTCTGTAAGAGATCGCTTTTAGCGATAAGACCGCCCATTGTGACACCCTATTAATTTTAAGTTCTTAATGTAATTTTACTTTTTGGTGTACAATAAACAATATATCTATCTATCTATCTATCTAGTCTTTTAAGTCCATGTTTTCTCCTTACGTATTTTTTCGTGTTTGTGTAGTCAACCTTCTTGGCAAGTTTCGTTGGGATAGTTAACCCTACAATTGAAAAAAAATATTTTACCAGGATCGCCCTTGATACAATATCAGGGGCGTAGCTACCGCCGTATATGCCGTATAAATTATACGGGGCCCCCGCGCTACAGGGGCCCCGATGTAAGCAAAAATTTGCAATATGTTATCAACAACCGTCTCTTAGGGTAAACCAAGCATTTGTAAAAAAACATAATTTTTTTTACGGGGCCCCTGTGGACCTTTTGATACGGGGCCCCTGTGGGACTAGCTACGCCACTGTACAATAATGTTACTTAATACCCAGTTGTGTCAAATAAATACATCAACTTTACATCACAATTATCCATTAAGAAACAATTTGCACATAATTATAATAACCATTGAATTTCATTCGAATTTTAATGAAAAAAAAAACTACAAACATGATCGTAAATATCGAGTGATCGACATGCTAGCTAAGTGAAACCGCTAAGAGACGTGTTGTACAATGTACAGAGTCGAGCGCGCAGTAACAACACACAGTAAACATAATTTGCAAAAGACACTAATAAAATAGTTCATGACTTTATTAAAAAAAAGTACTCTGTGCGATAGATTGAGCACACTATATTACGAAAAGATAATGACAGTTCGACATCAATGCTGCAAGCACCAACCATTTTGTGTCGAATGATGGAAAATTAAAACTGATTTCATTAATTGTAATATAACTTAGGCGTTCTTGATATTTTGATTAAGAGTTCTTGAAAAGCGTTTGAATCTTTTACGACACGTTTTAGGATGTCTATCCATAAATAAACATTATCTAAAATACAAAATAATTATGGCGAAAAAAAAATATGGCGAATTATTATATGTACCTTGGCAACCTTAGTCATTGTTTTTAACAGTTTTTACTGTCTCGACTCTGTGTACTTTGAGACAAAAAATAATGAGTAAAAGATGAGTTTGTCGCTTCGACTTCGAGCAATCGGGCTTCCCAATCATCAATCCAATCCCTTCTTCTTTATTTAGTTCAGTGCGGTCGGTCGTCAGATTTCTGACTTGCGGTGATTAGTGGATAAAGTTGAGTTTAATAATTCTAACAAGGAAATACGAAGAGAGTCCGCTATTTCTGTAGAAATTTATGTGGTACGTGCAGAGGTGTCCAGTTTTCCCCCAGGATCATTCATATGTATGTAATTATTTCTCAATATTTAATGTTGGTTATTTCGTTGAATGATGTCAACTTTTGCTTTGGTACTTTCACTTTGAATCATTTTGTGAATATAAATGATTATAGTGTTATCTATTAGAGATTATAAGGTTCCCAATGATGTAAGAATATTACAGTTCCTTTACTAAACCTAAGTTGGCAATCTTGAATGTTTGTTGCTCCACATCAGAAGAATGGTGTTGAATGTAAATAATAACAAATAGGTACAATCTAATGAATTTCAAACATTAAATATTTTCCTATCAACTAATAACAGAAATAGTTGCACCTAAGCTAGTTATCTGATAATACTACAGCCAACATTATTATATTATCAAGATTACCCACTTGTATTTTTATCATCTACCTGTTTAACTATCATTTTAACTCTGATGTGTGATTAAGAAGGTTAATTATTTAAAACAAAATAAGTTTGTGTTAAATGTTCAAAGCCAACTACCTATCTCTGCTCAAATTCAGCATAATTAGAGTGGTGAGTAATGATAATTATCCTTATCAGCCTAACTAACTAATTTCACATTAGATTATTTCCAGTCTTCTCTCTATCCAATAACCTTGAGTAGATATATTCTTTTGTGGAATTTCATTTTGTGTCCATGGACTAGAAATTTTTGTTAGATTTTAGTTCACAGTTATTTTACAATAATAAGTTCTCTCCTACTTGAAACATGCTCTCCATGCTTGGGTTAGTAATAGGTGACAACCAAGTGGTACATAATTCCTTTGATTCATAGGTTAAAGTTAGGGCTAAACTTTCCTTTATGGGCCGTCGAGTTGGAAGTTCATTTTTTTTTTGTAGATAGTATTTATAAACATTGTAAAACAATGCCCTCATAGCTCCTGTATGTGAAGAATGTCATGGAAGAGAAGCATCCACATGAGACAGCTAGACCTGGGACATCTATCTATAGACCATACAAATATTTATTAGTTGTTACCAAGGTATCATTTTCACCAATTGTATTTGTATTATAATTATTGATATAATAATGAGTGGTGTTGGTGTGCAAACATGTCATGCTTACACTAACACAAGTGTTGGTTGTCATGCCTACAGGCATCCTACAACACTAAAACTTTATTTTTTCTTTATTAAACAATACATCATATATTAGAAGAATCTAATTGGAATTTTGAAAACAATATTTTACCTTGAGTTTTCCCTTTCAAAGACCTGGAGATGGGAATTTGCTTGTTCAAGTTGTCAAAATCTATGATAGAGGATTATTAATTATATCTTAAAATATCTTTATAATATGAACCATTGTATGATGGCATTCAGCATAGTATGATTATGTACATACGTCATTATCTATTCACGTGACAAGCTGAGTTGTAGTAATAATAGTGGTAGTCAGCCCATTATATCCCACTGCTGGGCAAAGGCCTGCCTCTCCCTTTTTCACACATCTGGCCTCAGCCATTGCGGGCCAGTACCTCCGGTAGTTGTCAAGCTCATCTGTTCACTAAACTGGGTTATGGGAAATAATATAATAATATCATGTAAACTTTGCCTATGTAAATAAAAAAGAGTGGATAATGCCTCCTTTGAAATCTTGGAATAATAAACCTGGGTTTTAACAATAGCAAATTGTTTAGTCTTTGAAAGTATTAAATTGCATGTTATAGATGGTTTATTCTGTAAGTGCAAGAAAATCAACTGAGGTTGCTTAGTTATATGCATTTTTATGTGTTTAATAAAGTAGTGGGTTTTCTTTACTTTTAAAATTGATAAACACTTTTTCCAATGTCAGACATATTTTTTCTTTTTATTAAATCTTATGCACACCAACATTATTTCAAACTGCACATAATTTGTTTTCATTTATAATTTCATACAAAAACTAATTTATTATTATGTCTTCAAGGTTTGGTAAATTAAAAAAAAACAAAATCTAACATAAAACTTGTAAATACAAGTACAATCAACAATTATGTTACAAAATCAATGGTAGCAGTAAGTTTTTATGTTAATAACATCTTTACTTTGAAAATACTTTGAACAAAGTTTAAATCAGATACATAACTGGAAACAAAACAATATTGTTTGTATTCATTTTGGTAGAAAAATTTCTGTATTAATAATTGTGTTGTCATTCTCTACTTTACCCTGAAAACCTATACGGTGGAGCATACGGTGGAGGCATTTGGGAAGGCACTTGAGCAGTGCACCACTGTGTCCTCGTGGACGCAGTACCTAGCGAAGGACACGGCCGCATGGGTGATGGAACGGATATCTTCCAGCCATGGTAGGCGCGGGCTAGCGGACGACGAAGCAATGGGTACCTCGGCGTCCAGAGACGTCTAAGGCGACGGCCACGTGCGCCTCAAAGAGATACCAGCAAAACCGTAGGTGCCCAGCAGGGCTGCTGAGCCGCAGGGAATTTCTGATATTCCCGCGGCCCCAGAACGCAAAGGCAACTGAAAGATACAGGTTTGTTTTCAGTCAGTAAAAGTCTGACAAGCCAATGGACAATTTGCTACTTCAAAAAAAAGGTGACAGTTATACCTGTATACGTATAACTGTCACCCACATATCATACATACTTTGTTATTAAAGATTCTAGCTCTACTCCTGGCCCTCACATACAGGACATAGTCATACTGCATTGTCTACTCGACTTGTTTAAAAAAGTCTCTGCAGTGAGAGCTTTAAAATTGCTGTAGGAATAATCTAGTTTTATACATATAAAAGGGGAAACTGACTGACTGACATATCAACGTACAGCCGAAACTACTGGAACTGGGTTTTTTCACAAAGTTCCCTTTTATGACTTAGGCGAGGATTTTCAAAATCCCCCCCCCCCCCCCGGGCTAAGGTAATGTAACGGGGGTCCAAAGTTTGTATGGAGAAACCTACTTTGACGCGGACGAAGCCACTGGCAAAAGCTAGTTAATGGATATTATCGCACATTCTCATCATAGGGTCAGTGCGCTGCTTATCGTCCAGTTTTCGGAGATGCCAGCTTTGGGATGCGAAATATATATATTGAAGTACTGTTACATATATGTATCGTATTTACTTCTATTGCTTATATATATATATAGTCTTCTTTCGGTTAATCCTACATGACGATACATTACTTTCACGGTTTTGTTTTATAAAAAAGATTTTTTGCTAAAGTAGGGTTTTCGTTAGTTTTCGTCCAAAAAATGTAGTTTTCGTCCGAGTACGAGTTTTCGACCACATTCTATAAAAAGCAGTGTAGGTGATTTACAAAGTAAAAAACCAATTATATATACTTTTATTTAATCAATAACATATATACTATTTAATAGTAGCTTCTGAGTATTTTCTCTCTACCTTTTAGGTATTATTTCTTTTATTAGCTATAACCAACCGTCCCCCGCGGTTTCACTGGCGTCTTTGGTTACTGCTCCGCTTCTGTGGGTCGTAGTGTGACGTTGTTTATTAAATATTATTCGTCACGACACTGGCTATCGCATACAGAAAGATTTTTGCCGATCCGGCTGATATTTCCAGAGATCAGCACGTTTAAACAAAAAAAAAAAAAAGTTCCTCGCTTTATTATATTACAATATATACTACTGAATATTTTTTTTTGTCAATTTCTTTAAATTGCCAAAAAAAAAATATTCAGTGTCACAATGACACTGTGCAATGGCACATCTTTAATTATTTCTTTTAAGATTTCAAAACAATAACGATTTCTTAATTTTCATCCTCCCCAGTATTCATTTATAGACGAAAACTAAACCACTTTTTAAGTTACTTTTGTTTTCGTCCACATCCTATAAAATATTTTATATTTGTGCAATATTAACAAAGGAGTGGACGGAATCTAAAATGTCTAATCTAATAGCAATAAAGATTATATTGAGAGAAAATATTCAGTATTTTAAAGGTCTGTTGAAGCAAAATGACCGTTACAAATATTCACTTAACTGATTGGGTTTCCGTCCATGTGGACGAAAACTAAATCATTTGCAAAATTGATAAAATTATATTTATTAATCTTATTAGTAGACAAAAACATCACGTGAACAAGTTTTATTGATAATTAAACTTCCAATGAACTTTTCTCGTCAGCATTCTTTTTTCTTTTGCGATGGCGTCTTCAAGATGCGAAAGGGCCACTGACGTTAATTTTTTGAAATTGCATTATAACTGTTGTTTAGACATTACAGATCGTAAAAAGCCCAAACTTGCGCGTTATGGAACGTTTGTATTCAAGTTTCACGCATGTATTTGGTACAGCTTAGTCAAATGGACGAATAGTGAAACTGGACGGTAAACCGGCGCAATCACCCTACTTGTATACATTCTTCCCCGTCGCACAAATTTGAACTTGTTTGTAACATTGACAGATTGACAGACATATTTTTTGTTTGTTTTCGTTTAATAAATGACTGAACTGAATGATGTATCTTATCTTACATAATAATCGCCTGCGTATACAGCAGTTATGTGCATTTTCGCATAATCACTTAGGCAATCATTGCATAATCGTTGGTTGAACTCGTTACAAGCAGATTGTTTCCAATATAATTTATTATTTTATGTCGTATGTTGCGACGTACCTTACGTAGCTATACGAACGTCGGCTGCTGCTAGTCTCACGCCTGGCGATCAATTAATCGCTTCAAATATTCATATATCAACTGAATGTCGGCGATTCGTCTCCTTGAACTTTCTTTTCGCAATTGATTGTTTAAATCGCTATCGGCTTCATAAGTCTTTTGTACTACTTTAATTCAATGTGTTTAAGTTATCATGTTTTCTATTTAGCCCAGCAAAATTATCAGATTTCCATTATCCAGGCAGGTAGTCTTTCTAGCCTAGATGTATGTAGTGTATATATAAGTATTGTGGCAATTGGCATTAGCACCACAGACTGTATAGGTCAGGATTTTATATATATTATAATATAAAGTATAAATGTTGCGGGTTAGTCCTGCAACTGCTGTGAGCTTTTTCCACACACGTCTATGCTTCTATGTACTTACTTACTTACTTAGCCATTTCACGTTTTCACAAAAATTTCTAAGACTGGGCTCCTCAGTAATTATATTTAGATTACTAAAGATGGTAATTGACCTACAAATAATTAAATATATTCAAAAAATGGGCCAATCTTTCACATGACATTTAATGTATCACATTTACTAAAAACTAACATTTCAATATCAATCCGTAGTGATTTATCTCCCACGTCAATCAATTTCATGAGTCCTATGTCTATCAAATATTCCTTCTGCTTAATTTGTCTTAATTACTTGTAATTTTCAGGATATTTCGATACTTTGATCTATTTAACTACCCAAACCAAGTTTAGAATCTTTTCAAATCCTAACGTACTAAATCATTCGAAATTACGTAGGAAACCCTTGGTCATTATAGTCCATTCGCGTATCATACTGTCGAGTCGTTCATTACATTAATGGGTGCCTGAAAGTTTTAAGGTTATTCCTCATCTTAGCCTGGAAGCTTACCCCCGATTTCTGATTTAAGGATTTGAAGTTGAGAATTAATCAAACTCTAGCCTGTAAACCTGCCAAAATTTGGCATTTAAGTATGGTATAGGACGTTCTTAACTCAACATACTCAATTCAGAAACCCGCCCTTAGTGATCAAGTACATTGCCCAATATTGACTAAATAACTTTTAGTTTTAACATTTCATTGTAAAATCGGGTCTACGTAAAATCTGCTTTCCAAAAAGGCTGTCGATTTTGTGGAATGACATCTGGCTACCTTTCTATTAAAGCGTTCCACGGCGGCAGTATAGACAGTGCTGGCACAGAACAATAATTAATAGGACGTGCTAGTCATTCGAGACTCTGGATACTGACTACTAGAAGATCAGCGGAAATATCGTCTCTAAAAGTCTACGACGCGATTAGGTTTGCGTGAAACGTGACTGAAAGACGTTGATTGTCGTCTGCTGCTGCGTAAAAGTCGCTGAAGTTTCAATTGTTATTCTCTATTTTACTGAGCTCGTTTCACTTCGAAAGTCTGAGCTAAACATTAGTCATTTGCATTTTGATTTGACAATGGAATAACTTTTGTAGGTTAGCTTACTTGCGGCCATAAGCCAGTAGCCATCACCTAGCAGTTTATTGACCCATGTCGACTATAAAGAATATTAAAAGTCTGCACGCGATCTATGTATTTGGCCAATAATGCTTATGTGTATACTTTGCTTGTTATTTTTAGTATCTTAATGTTATTCATGCATTAATTTATTATAATCTTGAAACCTAAATAAAATCATTATACCTACAACGTGAAACGTTTTTTTAAGTTTAATTAGTTCAAAGTTTAGCCAAAAGTTCTTACAAAACATAATAAGGGAGAGAGTTTATTTCCAAATTCCAGATTACGGTCTTAGTTGACCAGGGGCACATAATCATGAACGGTTACACGAAGATCTTGCGAAGCGAATTACGGAGGTCACATCGGTCAACTTCAACAAAGGTTGGACACCTGCCCGGAAACGACCCCAAAATCTACGTCATTCAAAATATTGCGGCACTAAAGGTTCATTTGTTCGATGCAAAGGTCATTAATGAACACGCACAAATACTTTGTCTTGTTCACATAATACCATCCATTTTTGTCATTGTACCCTTCTAATGGGAATAGGGAGGGGTTCAAATGACAGGTTTTTTTTTTTTTTTTTTTTTTTTTTTTTTTTTTATGGTAGGTAAAATCATCCAATGACAGATCCCGGACGAACTGACGTCATCAGCACTGTCTCTGTTAATCTGGTTGCCTATAACCTATGTTTATGATGTGGGCTAATGATACTTCGTGCCCTAGAAACGTTATACAAACAAAACTTACGAGTTGATTTCATAATTATGTGGCAATCAAGTCAGTATTAATCGATGTTAAATAATACCTCCATAACTCAAGTGGAATCGGGCCTGCCAACGTCGCACGAATGCACTCGGACAGATAAGCGAAGTTACTCACTAGATGCATGAGGACGTCGCCATGGACGTCGACCACGACGAAGGTGGTAATCCTGTTCCTGACCAGTCCCCGCCCACTTCAGCCGGGTAGTATTTTCTCCAATATTTGCTACTTGATGAGTTATAGAGCGCATTATTCAATTCGCGGGGCTAGTTTGGCAAGAAAACACAAGCAAGATTTGGCAGAAGGGAGAGACCTTTGCTCAGCAGAGGGTCACAGTATAGGGTGGTATAGGCTAACTAATTAAGCCAAAAAATAATTAAGCTCAAGCTGAAATATAAAATTATATTACTGAGAAACCATTTAAAACAATTAAAATGAAAGTAACTAATATTTGTTTCTCGGTGATTCTTAAATAAATAAAACAAGATCTAAAGATTTTATTTATACACCGTTAAATTTTGGTCGTTTTAATCCCGTGGAGGGTCGATCCGGTACATGAACTATTAATTAGTGCTGAAATTAGTGAAGGTAAAATAAAAAAATAAAGTACTTTTTTTCTGAAACTCGAATTAATGTACCCATGTACGAAATTAATTTCTTTAAGTAAACGAGTCAATGACCTTGTAGGTAGTTGTCGGTCGTTGCGTACTAACTACCTATAGTTCATTGAACTCGCCCAGCTGACGTTAAAAGCAAAGAAATTAATTTCGTACATGCGTAAATTAATTACAGTTAAAAATAAAGTACTTTATTTTTCAATCATAAGATTTACTAATCGACAGTGTACCATGTACCGGATCGACCCTCCACGAGATTAAAACGATCAAAATTTAAAGGTGTATAGTTTTGTATTTTTTTTTTAATTTTTAATTACTGTACTCAACTTTCAAACTTTTCAAATTATCTGATTATTTACAATGTAATTATTATTTATTAATATAATAATAAATAAAAGTTCTATCACAATGCAGATTAAAAAAAAAAATGTCGCTGTCAGCGATAATACCGCCATTGTACCCATAGATTTAAGTTTGTGTTAAAGTTTTGTTACTATTTTGGTGTACAATTAGGTTTATTTTATTCTACTTTTTTTGGATTGACGGACTCGTCTTTTATACTGTGACTTAGGATTAGGATGCATAAAGTGGTCTTGAAGTGTCTTGTATTTTATAAATCGCAATCTTGTCGGAAAGTGGTTTTCTCTAATCTATCTATACAATAAATATAAATCAATATACACAAACATGTGTGACGGAGCATCACTTGATAACGAATCGTCCTATATGGCTGTTATTTTTACTCCACTGCGCCAGAAGGAGGGTTTCTTTTGTGTTGTGTTTTTAATCCCAAAATTTTTCATCTTTTCATGTGAGATTTTTTTTTAATAATCCACCGGGAAAGTCGGAAATTGTACCCGTGGGAAACCGGGCCAGGTCGCTAGTTTGTATTACAAATCCAAAAAATTGCAATAAAATAATTTGGGATTCGGATATTTTCATCGTTTAGACTTTAGAGGTATTATTTTCGATCTACTTTGTTAAAAATCGCTTGAATTATCACATACATCGGGTTGCCGCAACCCTCACCTTCCATCGCTGCGTCTTCCGGTACGTGGTCGCCACTTTTGAAAACTTTCGTCCCCATCGACCACCCGTAAGCAGAACGGGTGGTCGATGAGGACGAAAGTTAACGTGTAACGTGCCCTGCCCACTACCACTTAAGTTTGGCGATTCTTTGGGCTATATCAGTAACCTTGGTTATCCTGCGAATATCCTCATTTTCTGATGTCTGATGTAATGATTCATTTGATGATGTAATAATTTGATGTAATGATTTGAAGATGATTGAAGAGTGATTTCTGATGTAAAATCGCAAGGAAACTCCGAGCATAGCCCTTTCCATTGCCTTTTGGGTGACTTTAAGTCTTCTGATGAGGCTATTGAAATATATAGAGGAAGTTCTAAAGACTTTGTTTACATGTTTTTTACACTTTTTTTAATGGTGCTTCGACCATATCATTTTTTGCGGAGCTGCCAGCTGGATGCATCTCAAGCTGGCTTATTAAATAAATTAAAGCGCAGTTTCCACGGTTTTTATTTATCAAACATGATTATTACGCGAAAATGCCAAGTTAATGAATGCTAATAAAAACTAAAGGCTGCCAAGCAGTCTGGTAGCTAGTTTCCCACTTTGTGTTGTTATCACATAACGTTTAACTGCACCATTAGTATAAAAAGGCTAACAAATAATCGGAGCGGAAACATTATGGCAAAGTCCCCTAGAGCTTACGAGCACAGCTAATCCTAGAATTAGATAGTATACGTCTGTATATGTAATACATCAAAATGTCAAGGTAAGGCACCGCGCTAGAAGCGCGAGCATGCGAAGCGAATAACCCGCAAAAGCTCTGAAAGCTATTAAGCTTTTTCGGTTATCAGCGACGAAGGAAGGTAGGGCTGCTTTGTTGCTTTATCCGAAAATGTCAGGCGCGGCCTGTGACGTCATCAGCGAAATGGCGCGACATTTCGCGGTGCGCCTGCCACGCCCGTGCCCACCCTAATCTCTTGTCATGACAGGGTTGTCCGAGCGAACCGTCCCCCAAGGTTCTTTCTTAGGACCGGCCTCGTTTTTACGGTTAATAGCACTGATAGTTGCTAAATTATAGGGCAGAAATGAGCTCAATTTAATCACGGTAAAGTAACTCCAAGATTATGAGTTCTATAAACCGTATCTATAACGTACGTGTGTCTTTATTGTAATGTTAGTGACGTAGCAGCGTTTGAGCTGTCTCGTTTATCGTCAGTATGGGAAAAAGCCATTATTTATTATTTTAATTACGATGTCTTTGAGACTGGGATATATCTGTGTCACAATCTCGCCAAGATAAAACTTGTGATCATTAGTATTAAAGCGGATAATGTAATGTTGACATTTAATCCGTTAATTACGTAATATAAAATTGTTAACATTTAGTGGAATCTTGAGTATTCTGTCTCATCATTGTGACATTTCTTAGAATTATATTTTATCATATTTACCTGGGATTTTTCTTCGTATGTGGTTGATGATATAGAAATTGTGAGCATATTATGTAGTTGCTCAGGTAACTACAAACTTAAACATCATTATTTCTATACTTACTAGTGATGTAACGAATATTCGCATTCGCATTTGCGAATATAGTAATTGAATGGATATATGTATAATGACAATACATTACTGATATATGATTTTACTATTTTACATTTGATTCCGCAACCGTTCTTCTAAGACCGATTCGTCATTGGAGTGTTCGTCGACAGGACGATTCATTTATTTCCGTTTCCTCAGCAGAATCTTTCAGTTACTGACGTCTTACCGACAGAAACTTTCATCTACGACACTGTTGACGACAGGCCTTTTCAGTTACTGAATGTTTCATCAACACGACAATAAGCATATAACTCTTTTAACTACAGACCTTTTCGTCTACGGAGAATTCGCCGTTAATCTTACGACCAGCGATATTAGAAAGAATACACATTTCTACAGATTACTAGTGTCTTAAATGAATATGCATTTTGATTTCACCTAACGACTTTTCCTGTTCTAGGGTGGATTAGAAGGGCACGACAGACTTTTACTGACTAAAACCACACCTATGTTCCTTCAGTTACTCAGGGGTAGACTTCTGAAATGGGTTTCCTTTTCATTTTCCCATTGCCCTAGTAGACTTCGACCCTGCTGTGGGCCCCTACGGTTTTGCTGTCATTTTTCTTTGAGACGTGCTTGAAACCGCGCTCGGCCCGGACGGTTACCAGCGGGCCGGACGGTGATCTACACATTGCTCGTCGTCTGTAAGCCCGTGCCTATGGTGGCTGATAGTCGGGTCGAAGTCTCGGTGGCTGGGGCGTGAGAATATCCATTCCCTTATGCGTGCGGTCTTCTCCTTCGCTAGATTACTGCTTCGCTGAAAAAGGCGTCCGCCACCCAATTCCCCTCGTTACGGAAGACCATGGCCTGTTCCCAGGGCCGGCGCGGCGCAAGAAGTCGCTGCCGCCGCCAATCGGCCCCACGAGGACACGACAGTGCTCTGCCTTCGTAGATGAAAGTTCCTATCGGTGAAATGTCCATAGGTGAAAGATTCTTCTGGGGAAACGGAAATAGGCCCTGACCGCTATGTCGGAGGTCATGGGTTCGATTCCTACCCAAGACAAATATTTGTGTGATGAGCACGATCATCTGTTCTCTATCTGGGTGTAATTTATCTACGTGTGTATTTACAAATATACATACTATATTAGTTGTCTTTCTCATAGCACAAGTTCTGCTTAGTTTGGGACTAGATGCCGTTGTGTGAAAGTAGTGAAATAAAAAAAAAATCCTCTTGTCAAAGAATAGTCCAATGACGAATCGGTCTGAGGAGATATCGGTTGCGGAATCTATTTTATTTACTTTAATATTTTTCTCATAAATGCAACAATACTAACTAACCTCAAATCACAACAAATCTTTTCGAATGAATTTAATGTGATTAGCTTCATTCAATCAGTCTGTGACATTTTTGCTATATTCGGCTTTAACTTGGATGACACGAAATGTCAATCCTGTATGACATTTTGCGCGCACTTTGTTTGAAAGTCAACATTCGCATTCGCAAATATTGAATTTGAATATTCGCATTCGCGAATGTGAGAAATCTAACATTCGTTACTTCACTATTCACTAGTACTTACCATTTTTGTGAATTTGGGGTTTACGATTTAGCTCGATAAGGCTTAGGGCTGATTTCATCATTCAATATAAAAATATGTTCTACTAAACTGAGCTCAGCGTAATCTAGTTTAAAGACCCGTGTCGTAAACATGGGCGACAACAAACGAATTCAAACTGAGTTTAGCGTAAACTAGGTTCAAGTCATCGCGGTGAAACGCAAAATGAAGCGATTTCATCATTCAATATAAAAACTGAGTTCAAGTAAACTGAGCTCAGCGTAATCTAGTTTAAAGAACCGTGTCGTAAAAATGGTCGACAACAAAAGAATTGAAACTGAGTTTAGCGTAAACTAGGTTCAATTCATCGCGGTGAAACGCAAAATAAAGCTATAATCTCGATCAGGCGCTCAAACTGCGTTTTGTTTTATATAATCGCGATTAGTTTATTGGTGAATTTGGCCCTTGGTCACATTTTGAGTCACCTCCTTTCTAGTTTCTAGATAAATCATAATAGGTATATTACGAGTAATTTAAGTTAGGCTCAAATAATATCCAAAATCGTTCAATGAGCGAAGAAGTGGTTCACAACGCTTTGTGGATATTTCTAACTGTAGCTGTTTGTTTGTCGTTCTAATTTTACGTTGTAATTTTACGTTGTAGCACTTAAAAAACTGGTCAAGTGCGTGTCGGGCACGGCGCGTTGTTGGGTTCCGTAGTTATCCGTTGCTACATGCAGATTTCGAAAGGGGTTTTATGTTTATTACTACCTATATGAAAATATAATTAAGTACATACACGATTTAACGGCCTATAACGTTTAATAATGGGCCCACATAAGTCAATGGCGATGGGCTCACCCACAGTCATCTGTGCATTTTTATACGATTTGTGAAATGTGGATGTTGTTAGCAGTTAGGTACATTTTATTAGTTGAGTAACTATTATCCTTAAACTAACAGAGCTAACTTAGACTTTAAGAAGTGGTCAGAGAAGCGCCAAGGTGTCCTTTCTTTCCACCTGACGCATGTCTTCACGGTTGTTTCGCGAGGTTCCTATTTCAAATACGGCGGGAGGAAATGCCTGGGTGTTATCGGTGTTATCATTATGTAGATCCCTCGGAGGTGGAACGGCCCGCTTGGGCAGAAGGTGGGCACTTCCCATTTAGGTAACGGATTTCTGAATGGATAAATAGTCTTCACACAATGTTTTTGAAAGATTTATCCAACGAAAACCCGTGCCCGCACTATGGGGTAGACAAAAAAAAAAAATTCATTCACACTACGTGTACGTTTACATTTTATTACCATTTGTCGGCGTGATAAATATAATTATATCTAAGCTAAGTCCTGGATGATGGACCAACATACAGACGGACATAGCGACATTATATGTTATGACTACGAAACATATCATAATGGAGAATAATAAATTTACATTTCACAAATAATTAACAGGAAAAAAACTTCTATTAATTTACACCACGTATTCCATACATATTTTTAGTAGGTACTGTAGGTAGTCAAGATACCAAAAAAATATTCTGTGAATGTTTGGCCTACATAAGGTAAAATAATTTATATTTCATAAATAATGTATGTATTACCTAAGTTGTAGCTTATCATTAATTAACAGGAATGAAACAAAATTTTCTGTACATATTTCCCAATTTGTAATTGATTTTATAGTTGTGTAATTAAAAACTATAAAATCTATAGTTGTAAAAATAATTTATTAATATCACAAATATTATTTCATGATATCTACCCATTTTCTAAAAAATAGAAATGCTTTGGCGGTATTTGTTCGAGTGAAGTTCGGTGGCTGTGAATTATTCGCAAATTGATTCTTTGTGGATATTGTGATTTAAGATTGATGTAGTTTAGTATCTCAAGTGTCTGCGCAACTGGACAATATGTGGAATTGTTGAAACAAGCGCGATCTCGGTAACATGAAGCTGATTATAATTTTATTGTAATGTTGACTACCTAAGGAAGTTTGCCGAAAAATTTGACTTGATATATTTGCTGCCTACTACAAAAACATAGAATGTGTATTTCCATATTATAATGGTAAATAAATAAACTATTCACACGAAGATTTGGCTTAAAAGACTTTGTGTCCAAGCCAAAAACATAGAAATGCTTTGTTTTCAATGCTGAGCAAATGTTTAAATTTTAGTCAATATGTTGTCACATTATTTTGGTGACGGTTAACATTATTTTATACCCTTCCTAATTAGGTATTGATTCGTTAATGTCAATATATTTATCGTTATTTCTGACGTTGACTGTACATGCGTGAAATAAACGATAACGATGGTCACAATACGATATTAGAAATAATTGACATAAATGATGTTTTAATGGTTTACTTTTGTTAACAGGTAATCACCATGGCGGTAATGGGCCACAGTCTTTAGGACGCGTTGCTAATTGGGCTTCAGGTGAGTTTTTGATTTTATGTTATTGGATGGCCATTTTATTATAATTATGTTATTCATGATTAACTAAATAATATATTCACACGGGCTACGCTTTTTAAGGTTGTCCCATGGACGGGAGACAATTTTCATTGCATACCGACTTTCCTTCGTGCCTCAAAAAGCACGTTAAGTCTTCAGCCCCGTGGTCATTGGAATATCTTTGACAGTCATTAGGAATAGTCAGAAACCAAAAAATCCGACACCAACCTTGCCAGGGGTATCGTATTACCCAGTTACTGGGTTCTGGTGGTCAGATAGGCAGTCGCTCCATGTAAAATACTGGTTTACAATTGCATCTGGTTAGACTGGAAGCCGACCCTCGCATAATTGGAAAAAGGCTAGGCAGATTGTAATTGGATGGTCAACAAAAGCATAACCCATGTTCGAAAGAGTTGAATCCCGCCAGTACATTGTAGCTGTCCTAAAATACTGCATTTGATAGGATACCGCAACAGATGCAACGCTCAAATGTCTTATGAGCATTCATACAACCGGAACTGGAAGAAGGAGGAGGAGTTAGGTAACAAACACATGTACAACAAAATTACATATAGGCTTTAATTTATAATGGGGCCAAGTACTAATTCCACGCGGCGAAAGAAGCTAGCAGCTTATACAGTTATAACGATGACCCGTTTTCACTGATTGTTTAGCCATGTCTCCGAGATGGATGGATGATAGCCAGCTGTCTCTTCACGTAAAACAATATCGCTAAGAAACTCGCCAAACAAGTTTTTTTTGTACCCCTAAAATACGAAGTTATTGTGTACAATCAGGTGACCATTGTTTTAGACGTCAACAACGTTGATGGATTATTTCGGTAACTTTTCACGAAAAGGGAAAACGCGAACTAAATGCGGAAGAAGGGCGTATTGTCTTTGAAGGCCGTTACTTCGGAGGTGCGGTCGCTGTTTTGGACTGTATTTTGTGTGTCTTGAATAAAACAAGGCTTCTTTTCTTTCTTCAGTTTATTTCTTCCTTTTCTTTAGGCTCTCGGAGGACGACTGCGTTCTCGCACTAAACCGCGCCTAATTTATACATCTCTGGGGTGGAGCTACGGAACATTCTCGAATGCTCGCGAGAGAACCAGCCAATCAGAATTTAGCACAAAATTTGTAGAATTTTCCATGCATTAACCTTAAGTATAACGAAACTTTACCTTAACGAGAGCCTTTACAATTCAAACATGCTTTTTACATAAAATATCCATATCTTACATAGCAAACCTTATATAATCTCACTTAGGATATGCTAATCTATCCTGTAAAATTATAAAACATAGAAAAGTCACTATCACCAATCACAAGTCCTTATCACTACGTAATCTTATTCTACGTTATCACTTAACAATAAAGGCGTTTTACGCAAGTCTCTCACTTGAAATTGGTTAGATTCACTTAAAAAACACAAACTATATATACACACACTCACTGTCTTATCAGTCTTTGCTTATTTTAGCACTTTTAGCTCGGCGTCCATTACATCTCTCCCCCCAGCGCAGCCTGCGTAGCTTCCTTCCTCATCACGACGACGAGCTTGCTGACTGGCCGCCGGAACACGCCGGTCCTGGTGCGCACTTCGACGATCCTGACGCCGCCGTCTGGTCCCGGATGCGTGCGTTCGACTCGTCCCATCGGCCATGTATTTCTGGGCAGTGTGGAGTCGACTACGAGGACCACATCTCCAACTTGTAGAGGACGCGCGTCGTTCTTTGGCTCGCCTCGGGGCACCAAAGTAGGGAGGTACTCCCGGAGCCAGCGCCTCCAAAAGTGGTCTGCGAGCGCCATGCTTGCTCGCCACACTCGTCGATCGGCGTCGTCGCAGGGTCCCGTCGATGGCAGGCCGAGGGAGGACCCCAACAGGAAATGGTTGGGTGTGAGGGCCTCAGGATCCGCCGGGTCCACGCTTACGTGGGTTAGTGGACGCGCGTTGATGGAGAACTCCGCCTCGGTCAGGAGCGTTCGTAGAACTTCTTCAGCTGGCGCCTTCTCCTTCAGAGTCGCGCCGAGGGCCGCCTTCACGGAGCGCACCAACCTTTCCCACGCGCCACCTTGATTTGGCGCGCCGGGTGGTATGAACCGCCACTCCATCCGATGTAGTAGTCCTTCGTCCTTCAGGGCGGGGAGCCACTCCTCGTAAGCCGCACGAAGCTCTTGATCTGCTCCGCGGAAGTTCGTCCCGTTGTCTGAATACATAAGTCGTGGCCACCCTCTGCGTGCAGCCATTCTTCTTAGTGCCATGATCGCTGAGTCCGTTGAGAGAGACGCGACGAGCTCGATGTGCACGGCGCGGGATGTGAGGCACGTAAACAGTGCACCCCACCTCTTTTCACGGCGACGCCCCACCTTGACCATCATCGGTCCGAAGTAGTCCACCCCGCAGTTAGAGAACGGGCGGTGGAACGGGTCAAGGCGAGCGTGTGGCAGGTCTCCCGTGGCTGGCGTTTGCGGCGCTGCTCGCCGCCTTCGGCAGAGGGTGCAGTGCTTTTCCACTGCGCGCACTGTAGGTCGCAGGTGGATGATCCAATAACGCTGGCGCAGGTCGTTGGTCACGCGCTCTCGGTTAGCGTGGCCCGCTGCACAGTGCTCCCGCATAACCAGGAGTTTCGTGATGCGGTGACGGCCGTCCAGGATGACTGGCCGTTTCGTCTCGATGGGCGCGGAGGAAGCCTCGATCCGGCCTCTCACGCGCAGGATTCCGTCGTCCATTACCGGGTCCAGCCGGTAAAGTCGGCTCGATCTTGGAATAGGGCGAGCAGACTGCATCCGTGCGATTTCTTCGTGGAAACTTTCTACTTGCGCCCGTCGGATCAGCTCGGTCTCAGCGCGTACGATGTGTCGATGTTCCAGCTGCGTCGCTCGTCGTCGGCAGATGTCGATGAAGGCCAAGACCCTTGCTGCACTCCTCACCAGGGTTTCATATTTCGAGAAACGTTCCGGGTCTGGCAGCCAACTCTCTCGTCCTGATGTCTCACTCACGTGCAGGACTTCTTCATCGTTCTCTTCCCCTGTTGAATTCCCGGGCCACTGGTCTTCTGGTAAGTACAGAAAACTTGGCCCCTGGAACCACCGATCCGCTGAGCTGATTGGCGCATCAGTTAGGCGTGTGGCATCGTCAGCCACGTTCAAGTCAGTAGGAAGCCATCGCCATTCCTCTCTCTGCGTTAGTTCGGCGATCTCCCCAAGTCGATGGGCGACGAACGGTGTGTAGCGTCGCATGTCGTGTTGTATCCAGTGCACGACCGTCGAAGAGTCGGTCCAGTATGTTGTTTGGCCAACTTCCACTCGATGTTCTCTCTTGATCGTGTCGGCGAGTCTTGTCCCGATGACTGCCGCCTGGAGTTCCAGCCGAGGTATGGTCTGCGTCTTCCTCGGTGCTACCTTTGCCTTCGCTGCCACTAACACGACCGCAATACTCCCGTCGCTCCTCTTAATGCGCCAGTAGGCCGTGGTCGCGTAGGCCTGCTCGCTGGCGTCACACAACACGTGGAGGTCAATTCGTTCGTATTTTCCTAGGGCGTAGCAGCGGGGCAATCTCAGCGTAGCTATTTCCTGAAGGTGTGCAAGCCAGGACGCGAAGAGTTCGTTCTCTTCTTCCGGTATCTGCTCGTCCCAGGCGATCTGTAGGCGCCACAAGCTCTGTAGAATGATCTTGGAGCGGATTGTGTAATGGCTCAGCAGTCCCAGCGGGTCGTAGATCGACATCACGGCGCTGAGTGCCTCCCGCTTGGTCGGCGCGCGTATTCTCAATCTGACTTCTTCCGGGACCCGGTTCATGGACGTGTTGAAACCGAGCTCATCCTTTTCCGCGTTCCAGAACAGCCCCAATATTTTGCTCTCCGGCTGCTCTCCTCCCAATTGCGTGGGCGTGGTGGCATGTAGCTCAGAGGGCACGTCGCTCAGCACTGCCTTGTCGCTGGCGCTCCATCCACGTAGTGTGAACCCGGCGTGAGCGTGTACGGTCCGTGTCTCTTGAACCGCCTTCCGTGCCTCTTCTACGTCTTCGTAGCTCGCCACCCAGTCGTCCATGTAATGACTGTTCCTGATTGCCTCCAGTGCGCGCGGAAACTCCTGCCCGTACACTTCTGCGTTATGGTTGCGGACGTGGTGGGCCATATACGGGGAGCTGGCGGCGCCGAAGATCATACTGGTCATCTTGTACTTCTGAGGGGGCTTCTCTCGCTCCTTTCCCCTCCACAAGAATTGCTGAGCCGGTTGATCTTGAGGTCTTATCTTCACCCTCAGGAACATCTCTTGAATGTCTGCTGTGATCGCGATAGTCTTTTCTCGGAACCTGAAGACGATCCCTTGTAGTGACAACAGTAGATCTGGACCCTCCAGCAACTCGTCGTTGAGGCATACTCCGTTGCTCCTAGCCGCCGCGTCGAACACTAGACGGTATTTACCCGGTTTGTTGGGGTTCTGTACCGCGAAGTGTGGCAGGTACCAGCTGACAGCACTTCCATCTTCGGAGCCATCACACGGAGTCGCATACCCCTTCTCTAGCAGGTTCTCTATCTGGCTGGAGTAGTTTCTCTCGAAAGCGGGATCCGAGTCCATCTTCTCTTCGATCTTCCTCAGTCGGCGAAGCGCTTGGTTGTAGCTAGGGGGCATGGAGGTGTCGTCTCGTCGCCACGGTAATCCTACCTCGTAGCCTCCGTCGATCTTCCTCGTTGTTCGCTCGACGATAGATGTAGCTCGCTTGTCCGCTTCGCTGACTCTTGGCTTCTTTGTGACGCCGAGAGATTCGATCTTGAAGTGTGCTTCTACTAGGTTATGGAGCTCCTGGTCGCCCGCACTGGTAGGTCTGGCAGGCTCGTACAGGTGTAGTACGTTTTCTTCTTGATAGATGGCGCCGCGAGGTGCGGTCCCATGCACCACCCATCCGAGTTGAGTCCTTGAAGCAGCTGGCTGGTTCGGGCAGCCGACTCGCAACTCTCTGGAGACGATACATTCCCAATGGTCGGTTCCTATCAGGAGTCCAGGGCGCGCAGTCTCGTAGCACACCTCATCCCGGTCCAGGTTCTTCAGGTGCTCGAAGTCCAGCAAGGTTTCCGGAATGGCCTGCTGGTGCAGCTTCAGATCTTTCATCGTTCTTGCCTTGATCCGATGGCCATCCGTCTCCTTAATCCCCTTGATTTCGATGGACACGAGCTGACTTTCCATTTCTTGCTGTGACATGTTTACTCCGTTCAAGTGAAGCGGTTGTGACGGTCCTCTTGCCCCGATGCTGGCTGCCAGTTCCTCGTCGATGAGGGTGATCGTTGCTCCCTCGTCTAGCAGCGCGTAGGTCTTCGCCTCCCCCCGTGGTCCCGACACGATGACAGGGCACATTTTCAGCAGCACTGCCTTAGGTCCTGGAGCAGGTCTCGTAGCCACCGACAGTACCGCTTCCTGCTTCGGTGGCTCGTCGGTCTTCGCGTCTTCGGGTTTGTTTGCTTCTTTCTTCGAATCATTGTGCAAGGAGGAGTGGTGTGGGCGGCGGCAGTCATTAACACCGCACGGCTTCGCCTTGCACACTATGCGTCGATGTCTTCTCTGGGCGCACCTGAAGCATATACCCTTTTCTCGGACCAGACTCCATCTCTGGTCTACCGAAAGCGCCTTGTATTTGGGACAGGCGGTCAGCAAATGTTCTTGGTCGCACTTCGGGCACAAGTCTCTTCTTTCTTCTGTATCTTCAGACGTGGCGTACACGGTTGCTTTCTTCTTGAATGTCACAGCAGGTTTCGCTTCTTTCTTCATACTGGAGGCGCACGATGCAGGGGCGTATGTATATCGCAACGCCCTATCTGCTTCCCGTATCAGAAACTGGGACATGACGACGATCTCTGGGTCTGTCGTGTCTTCATGGTCGTACGCGTAGTCACACCATCTTGCTTTCAGGTGCGGGCTCATCTTCTCCAGTACCTCTCTGCTTAGCATCGGGTTGTACAGGTATCCTCTTCTATCAATAGTCTTGAGGACACAGATTATGTTCTGCAGCTTGATTGCGAAGCTGTTTATCTCCGTCGCTGAGGCCCCCAGTCTCGGAAGTTTCTTCAGGTCTTCCATTGCCTTGTCGATGATCACTTCTGGTCTTCCGAAACATTGCTCCAATGTCTTCATTATGACGTTCGGGTCAGTTGCTGTATGTAGTAGGGCGGCCACTGCGTCTCTAGCTTCTCCCTTCAGGCAGCTCCTTAATCTCTGTATGTTCTCTGCTGCCGAGATCTGGTACATCTGGGTCGAGTCCCGATATGATGCTTTGAATGGAAGCCACTCGTTGGTCACGCCGGAGAAAGTCGGAAGGTCTGTGTGTCGCAGTCTTGGTCTTGCCATCTTCTCCAGGGTAGCTGCCAGGTGTTCTATGCTGTTCCTGGTTCTAGTAGGGGTCGGTGATCTTCCTCGTGCTGTGTCGAACCGGAGCTGCTTCGTTTCTTCTCGTCTGGAGCTCTCCTCCCCCCGTGAAGTGAGCGGGTTCCTCATCAGCCAGTCGTCCACTTTACGTAGGGGTTCTTCCCGTGGGAGGGCTTCCGTAAACTGCTCTTCATGCACGCTTTCCTCATCGTTGATGACCGACACTTCTACTGCTAGCCTCTTCTTGATCAATTCTGCTTCCAATTCTAACTCCTTTCTTCTTATCGCGGCCAACTTTTCTGCTGCTTCCAGTTCCGCCACTCGTAGTCGTGTCGTGGCGCTGTTGGTCGATCGAATAGACCTTGCTGATCTTGCAGGCGATCTTGCTCTTTGTTGGTCTTCAATTCTTGTAGCGACCCCAGAAGGTCCTGCCGTACTAGCGTCCGCTCCCTTTGAAAAAGGTGACGCCGGCGGTTCCATTGACAATCTTCGTAGTCGCTCCCTCTCTATACGCGCTGCTTCCTGTAGCTGGGCGCGTCTTTGTTCCTCCATATCCGCTGCATCTCCCTGACTTCGGGTGACCACCATCTTGAACGTAGAACGTGTGTGAACTCGTTCCAATACGTGAACTTGTTCCAACACGTAGCGGGTTTCTTGATCCGCCCCTGACGAGTCCCGTACCCAACGATCCTTTTCTTGATTCGCCCCTTGAAATCTAGATCCACCCTTCTTCAAATGTCCCTCTTCTTCTAGGACCAGTGGTCGACGAATATCACCTCAACGGGGCCCCTTCCACGTGTAGGAACCGGTGAACTCTTCGTTTCCACTTCAACGGAGCCCTCTTCTAAGCGAGACTAGTAGATCTTGATTTTTCTTCCCTAATTCGGCGTAATCTTGAAACGTTGGTTCGATCTTCGTTCGCAGACTCGTTGTTGACACGTCGTCTCCGCAGGTATGTTGTCGCAGATTCTTCTGTTCTTATCCGGCTCGAAGGACCAGGCTGTTTTGGACTGTATTTTGTGTGTCTTGAATAAAACAAGGCTTCTTTTCTTTCTTCAGTTTATTTCTTCCTTTTCTTTAGGCTCTCGGAGGACGACTGCGTTCTCGCACTAAACCGCGCCTAATTTATACATCTCTGGGGTGGAGCTACGGAACATTCTCGAATGCTCGCGAGAGAACCAGCCAATCAGAATTTAGCACAAAATTTGTAGAATTTTCCATGCATTAACCTTAAGTATAACGAAACTTTACCTTAACGAGAGCCTTTACAATTCAAACATGCTTTTTACATAAAATATCCATATCTTACATAGCAAACCTTATATAATCTCACTTAGGATATGCTAATCTATCCTGTAAAATTATAAAACATAGAAAAGTCACTATCACCAATCACAAGTCCTTATCACTACGTAATCTTATTCTACGTTATCACTTAACAATAAAGGCGTTTTACGCAAGTCTCTCACTTGAAATTGGTTAGATTCACTTAAAAAACACAAACTATATATACACACACTCACTGTCTTATCAGTCTTTGCTTATTTTAGCACTTTTAGCTCGGCGTCCATTACAGTCGCCATGTTATCCAAATTAAAAAGAAACAATGTTTTAGTTTGTACATTAATCTAAAAACGTTTGTATAATTAAATTATTACCTCGCTTATTTTATGCCGTGATTGATTAAAGTTATCCATGCATAATTTTAATTAACGTGCGAACTAATTTAATGTGAATTATTATTTTAAATTTAATTAATTTTGTAATTAATAATGATAAGAATTCTAGTAAAAGCATGAATCAGCGGTGTAAGGGTGACATGGTGTGATAAATTCCAATTGTTAGCCAGTTGTCATATTTACAAAATCACACCGTCTACATAAATGATGAGATTAGTCACCGGCTAAGAGTTCTTAAAGTTCTTGAGAAACGACATGCTGTTACGTATAAGTCAATCAAATATTAAAAGTTCAATGCTGAACTCAAAAATTTCGTCAGTCTTAACTAAATAATTTTTCCTATGATGAAAAATAAAAAGTAATTCCAATTAAACTTATAGTTTATACATATATTATACGTGGACTTTGTGGAGAGTTGTAGACAATTAATGAATTAACAAAATCAATTAATTGACGTAGTAAACATGAACGTATGCTATCCTGGTAACTTGTCTGTAGCTGACCCCATCAAACCCTATCGGCTAATCGATTACCCTGACGAGTCTATATTGGTAGTGACCGCATAGACGCATGATGGGTGCCATGCCACGCCTAACTCAATCACGACCGGGACTACGCTTTAATGTTCCTGAAAGTAGAACGCGGAAACACGTAAGCGTTTCACGGCAAACTAGTTCTTCTTTGTGGCTGTTAAGGCTCCATGTCAAAGGTACTGTTTTAAGGGGAGGCTCTGTTTACTCGGCCTGTCCGCGTCCGGCCTAATTTGGAGGGATTTGATTTAGTTAACGGGCACGATACCTCCATATATTCCATGAGCTTGAACAATATAGTAGTTTACTTACATACAATTTGACGCATAGGGTAGTAGTATAATGGCCCATATATCCGCTCAGTTTGACGTGTTTACGGAGTATTTCGTTAGATTTTCCCGTAAATGTTTATCGGAAGTTGTAACCCTTTGATAATCCGGTAATAATAAACGACGCTACATTGAGGTCATCTTTAGAGGTTCGCATTTAGCTTTGGTAGATTAACAGTTTACAATAACATATAAAGTTATGAGCGTGCCTCTTTATACTTGTCCTAGGTATTGTCTAAATTAGGTAGTTGACTCAATGTTTTTTTATTATTTTTATCAATAAGTAACTTTCCAAAATCGCAAATAGAAAGATTTCTTATCCGTTCAATATTAAGTAAGTTAGAAACCTTAAATCTGGTGGGAGGGGGAATCTGTCAAGAAACAATAAGGATGTACTCCCTGAAATATGACGTCACTGCCATTATGTTCCGTGTGTTCAAGAGAGATAGCGAGATGTTCCTACAACGCTCCCAATCATAGCAATATTTGAAATGCTTATTAATAAATAAGCATTTCAAATATTGCTTCTTCTTCATTCATTTAATAATCAATGTTTGATGTTGTTTTCACCAAAAAAATCTCTAATCAATTTCTTTATAGTGGTGTTTGTTGTATAGTATATTGTACAAAAAGAAACATAGGAAAACACTCAGTTGGCTGGCACTTGAACGAGTATCCTCATCCGGTTTATGGTTCACCAGAAGGCACCAGTAGGAGCTGCAAACATCACTCTTTTCACACACGTACTGCACGTTTCGTTTTGTATTGGAAAACCAAAAATTCTAATGCCACAAGAATTTACGATTCTATGTATGAGGAAAGTTTACATTTTATTGTGTTTGTGCTACATATTGTTCTATATTATTAGTCTCATGTGCTCTTCGTATAATTAACAAAAGCGTGGGTAATTGAGTTCATCATACAACAATGAATGCTAACGTCCGCGTCCAGTCAGTCCTATTAAGTTATAATACGTTTGTCCAGTACAAGATGCAAAAACTATCATATATTGGACGGTTGCCAAGTCTGCGTAACTGCTTTCTCTGATTATTCACTGACTTATTTTTATTTTTTAGTATATCGAACAAAATTGAATTAAACTACATCCTACTTTTACACAAAAATAGTAGATACTACTTGAAATATGTTCTTGTCTTCAACAACCACTAGACCATCCTCTGGTTTTGTAATTCCGTGATTTTTGTAGTCAATGGCACTCTTCTTTTGTGCTCTGATGACAACACAATGTCAATCAATTTTCTTACCGCAATGGGCAATAGTCAACTAACTATATTCGATGCTCACAGGTCTGTAATAACGTACCCTTCAATGATTTACTCTTCATTGAGCCATAAGTACTGATCTCCAAATTATCACATCTAACATAACCAAATTAGTTATGGCTAAACATCGAGAAACATCAAATAACTTGCTCGTAACTCTCCACATTCTTTAGATGA
Organism: Leucania comma; assembly: GCA_958295575.1. Taxonomy (NCBI): domain Eukaryota; kingdom Metazoa; phylum Arthropoda; class Insecta; order Lepidoptera; family Noctuidae; genus Leucania; species Leucania comma. The sequence continues at coordinate 10,016,583 of OY282476.1, read as the reverse complement.
TTCTCTTGCGCATATGGTCCGCGAATGAAGTCATGAACGAGATAATATTTACGAGATGTCTAGACAAGACGTCCAGGTAACTTAATCCTATTTATGTGGACTGATTTTAATAATGACTTGAAGAAATTCCAAAATTATTCATGTATGTACGAACTATCTCGATTAGCTAATCGTCTTTCAGCCTGGCAAAATTTACCAATTGTTGTCACCGCGTCTTTGGTATTAGGGTAAAATTTGTTATTTGGAATTAGAAGGATAATATTGACCCCTGCAATGCGTCTAACTCAAAGAAAGGCGAACAACTATCCTTTGATGGAAACCACTTAGCGAAACATTTACTAAAACTTAGCGTATTGTTACAAATTGCGAATTGACGCTCTATTTTTCTAAGGCCTTGTAGCGTCGTCACTTTCACAACCGTACAATTTTAAGCAAAATAATCTTAGTTCTAGATCTAGTGAATCATTGGTAAGTAAACAGACTATCCTTCAGGGTTATTTGTTATTTTTCTGCGATAATTTTCATGAGTCACATCTATAGTTATGCTTCTGAAAACCTTGTTTGCAATTACCATAATTGCTCATTACTTACAATTTGTGTGCTGTTAGGTTCAGTGGTTCTCTATTGCATTCCTGGTGAAATTCGCACCGCCAATGTTGTCATATTGCATTGATAATGTCGTCTGTAGTAACAGTGACTAGCCATCCGTGTGTGTTGCACAAGACCTGTCGACATAATGTGCTAGTACAAATTGTGTTAGTGAGTGTTATTAAGTACAGGAAAATTGAGTCGCCTAGAAGGAATCGTTTTTTTTTTGTATGTTATTATTTTAACTACCCTTCAATTCTAGAAATGATTTTATGTTCTAAAGACTTTTCAATAAATTTTGTTTATTACCAATAAGAAGTCCTATCGTATTAGTAGGTAGTATGGATAGCGAAATTTTGACCTAAAACTAGAAGGTAAGTTAAGGATTACAAGTTTTTAAATCGTAGTTAAATATTCACATTCCCTTTTAAAGTTTTAATAGCGGTATTCAGACAGTTGTTATGCTAAACGAAATGTTTACGGTGTAGTTGAGGATTGCTGGGAATGGCTTAGTAGTGTGGAAGTGTGCCGTACCAAAACCAGCATTGGACGTAGACTGGAACGAAACCTTCAATGGAAGTGGTAACGTCGGCGAGCTTTGGTAGAGCTCCGACTCACCTTGAGGTTTGCTGTTACGTACGCTAAAATACACTATCAAAACAGTGCGTTTCGTTCACCGTTCCGAGTCACACGCTCGCTTGGCAAGCGCTCCATCCATATAATTATTGTTTAACAAATAAAGCCGTGAAATAAAGTCGCGAAGATTTCAATAGCAATTTACTACTGTGCCTTATAATGTTTAAGCTCTATAAATGTATGGTTTTAAACTGTTAATAAGAGTAAAATTATTTTGGTAATGTGAATGTGACGTGTTTAACGCAGACTCAGCGTCTCATTGGATTGTCTGAGATACGTCTGGGCGAAACCTATTTCTATGATGTGAGTTCAACATGGTTTTGTTTTTAAATGCGGAAGCAGGCTTTATTAGATTTTAACGTTAATTATTTATTTATTTTTGTTTTATAAACGGAATCACATATACCCATGCACTAAACTTGCTCTATTAGTATTTTTTATATAAAATAATTATTACGATCACTTCATATTGTATTCCTATTATAAATTCATGTGAACTTGAGCGTAGCTGCACACTTGCGAGGAGAAAACAAAACTAGTTTAATTGTCAATTAATTAGTTTACTAGACATTAGTTATATTTCATTCATTTTGTAATAATAAATATAATTTAAAGTAGGTTTTTAAATTTTCTCTAATATTTAAATCATAAGAAGAGTCATATAGTGCTAATAATATTTATTAATTTAAAAAAAGAAATATATACAAAATACCAGAGCTTAAAATTTAAAATTTCAGGGTTTGCGAAAAATGTGATGCAACGACGCGTTTTCATAAAGACCTTTCACTAATAAAGAAAACATTTCTAAATCGTAGACTTGCATCTATTTTAGATTTAATTTGATTTGAGGAAAATAAACTATATAACAATTAAAATAATGATTTTTTTGTCATTTTGGTAAAAGTTTTAATCTGCTAAATCATAATGGTCGATCATTGGTTGGTTATTAGTCTCGTAAACGAATGGTGGTAGAATGACTTTGTCGTATTCAGACAAATCTAATGGTAAGTCACTAATCAAAGGAACTGACAAAATTTTAGCAGATTACCCCATAAGTCACAAATTCATTTGTCATTATGTACAAGATTACCATTTCTTTCAATGGTGTATCAGTGATTGACTGCTGGAAAGTCATAGTGACGCCATTATATTAGTAGATTACCAAACTTGTCAAAATCAATCATAATGAAATCAATGATAGACGATTCTGACACTATTGTAATAGCAGACAGGCCCAGTGGTGCTATTCTCTAAGAAAACCAGCGCTGGCTCAACGACGAACACCCAAATAGGATACATTGGATTGTCAACCTTATCGGCCTATACATTGGATTGTTAATTCAATGTATACTATTTGGATGTTCGTCGTTGCGGCAGCGCTGGTTTTCTTAGAGAATAGCACCACTGGTCTGTGTTTATTGGTTTCTATCCCGCACGAATTTGTTACTATTTGTACGGGTACAATTTTACATAACGTAGTTAAAAGGAAATATAACATTTTTTAAAGAAGTGTAAAAAGACTGAACCTTCGCCGGTTTTCAATTTTCTAAACAATATCTAGTCGTGTGTGTCATTTCCAAATAATAAGATAATGAAGAAATATCTTGATAAAGTATGTATATTGTTATTTTAGTGATACAATTGTACTGTAATTCTACTGAAAACACTGAGTCGAACCTCAGTCGAACAATTATTTTTGAGAAAGCACTGGGTTCTCCATCTCATCGTTTATTTTTTAGTTACTTTTAGTTATATCATACTCGACAACAGTAACTGACACGATTCACATCATTATGTTAGTATTGATTTAATATCAGATAGGTTTTGATAAAAAAAATGCTATCTCTCTCATGCCTGGTTAGTTGTGAGTATTTGTAGTGAACCCATCAATACCTTGGTGGAATGGATGCTATCGCCAAAACGACCCGTCACTGTCATTTCAAATGTTACGTCATAACAAGGAAATAAGGAAATGGGGTTTACCAAGACATAATCCCACTAAATGGACTAGATTTATGCATAATGGCAAACGTATCCAGTACCTACGGATTTTAAGTCTTTTCTAGATCAAAAACCAGACCATTTTTTGTGGTACCTATATCTACAAGGTGTAGTTCCACTAGATGTTAACAAAATGTCAAGCAAAAATTAGTCGTTGAACGAAAACTGAGTTAGTTTCATGGCACAAAACTTTTTCCTCTTAAGACTTCGTGTACAAAATTTCCTTAACTGAGTCATCGTCGCTTGGGCCAAACCCTTTGACCTACAAACAAGCAATTAAGGTGGTCCCTCACACATAAAATGTAGGCCATCCCTATAGTAAAAATCTCAACATAATTTTTTTACAGTACGGTAAATAAATAATATGCCGACTGTTTAATAAGGAAAGTTACGGTTTAGATGATCATTTGAAATGTGACCTATTTTTTTTGGAAGGTAAATATCGATTTTATAAAACCTACTCAGCCATTATACAATCAATTACTGAGAAATGCATTCCGTTGTAACTTATTATTTTTATTTAGCTTATACTTCCCACTGCTGGGCAATGGCCTCCCCTAACTTGTTCCAGGTATTCTTTGCTCAAGCTACATTTTAGGTTATCTCGACACCACTTCCCAGGACCTCGACAAAAAATTTTAGTTTGACATTCTATTTTTGATTGAAGAACACCACACACTACCTTTTGTACCTTTGTCCAGCAGTGGAACAGTAATGGCATGAAGGATAAACAAATATTATATATATTTATATTTGATCTGCGCATGGTATTACACTAATAGTTATACTTATTTTTTTTTGTTACAGTTTTATGTATTTTGTACATTGATCAACTATCTATCTATTATTTCAATTTTTATCATTTATTAACACATATGTATGTAATTTATTTACTTTACACCTAAAACTACCGACTAAATAAATAAAGTATTTTTTTCACCGGACACTCCAAATAAGGTTCAGTTGAAAACCAACGTCAGGCAACTACCACGTAGCTGTCTGGCATTTTTGCTGAACTGGGCCTATTTGGCGCAACCGTGAGACACACAATGTTAGTTTTATCCTTTTTTTATCTTAAGTGCCTACATGTTGTTTCTGCATTGTGTGCGTCTATATGTGTCAAATAAATTATTTTCTTTCTTTCAAATAAAAAAACCTATTTGTGCACATTCTTAGGAATCGATTTTTTATTTGTGAAGAAATAGCACGGGTCTGAAGCATATTTTTAAGTTTGTAAGCATATTTTTCACATAGTTCAACAAACATCAGAAACTAAAGTATTTATCATACAAGTAAATATCATCTTGGTTTAGGCTTTCAAATGAGTTAGTCACTAAAAACGGCATAGTGACATTTAATTATAGTTTTCACGTTTATAATTTCACTCACGCAATGAAATTGAAGTGGTTTATGCACGCATATATTATGTTCTGATTGCGATAAAATCACTTGTGATATCAACCCTATAGCATTTGCGTCAATATCTGAACAAACCATTACTGTGTTGTGGACTCTGCACTAGTTGTACCTACTCAATTTTCCTTGTGGAATCTAACGCCATTATTGTAATATAACTACCATAGTTATTCTGAACGTATGTTAGTGTTTAATCAGTTATCATTATCAGTCAATACTTAAAATAATTGCAAAGACCAGACTGACTCAGTGTCTGATTCATATGTTACGTTATCTTGAGAACAGAAAGTTTCCTTCCGTTAGTCCAGATTTACAAACGGTGTTAGCGACAGATTTTCTGTCTCAGAAGAAATGTTATACATTATCTGTATATTGTAATCAAGAAATTAAAGAATTTGAGAGCGATGGATTAATATTAATACTAATTTTGTATTAAATGAACTTATTCAAATAGAGACCAGCGGTCTAACCACGAGTTCTTAACGCGATCCACTGGACGACCTAAACTGAACTGTTAAGAGGATGGAGCTATATACCTTTTTCTCACTCGCTTATCTGACATTTTAACACGTCATAGTAAGGCTCCTGTGTGGATGAGTGGATAGGTAAGAGAATTTGAAGAGTGATTCAAAGCAAGCAGTACTTACATACACTCAGTTTGATAACAGTAAATAGAAATGACAATTATTTATATAAGTAAAATAATACTAAAGATTGTTATAGTGATCACGTCGTACTTGATAGTTTAGGTCGTGTCTGCTCCTGTATGATTTGTCCTTAATATTATGAGTGCCAGGATTCATTCATATTCATAGTGATATCCAATGTCATAAAGAAGGACCATTACTAATGTGCCATCTAACAAAATCACTCTGTAAGCAAGTACACTAGCCAAGGTTTTACATGTCATGATGTCACCGCCACATATGGGCCCCGTAGTTTTGTATACTTTAAGTGGGTTTCACCACGATATAATACTCATAATCACGTAGTGTAGATGTAGATAGACATTCAGTAACTTACAGAAGAGATTTACAATTACAAATGTACATACAATCTTCCACTACTAGGCTATCTTCGAACTAACAGAAGTGCAGTAATATTTTGTGAAAGCTCATATGGAAACCCCTGACAATAACAAGTAAATGAAATTATAGTGCCTAGATTCCTGTTTTTTCTTGTATTAGCAAACGAATAGAAACACAATTATATCAGATAACGAACATGTTTTGTGATATGGGAAAATACGCGTTTAACGCTCTTTTGTTTCTAACGATTATTATTAATTTATATTTATTTAAATTCATGTAAAGGAAGGACAAACGCAAAATTATGTGGCTAATACATGTATAATAGTCTACATTTTTTAAATGCAACAGTAATTACCATAGTAATACGTGTTTCGTTTTATTTCAAGGCTTCTTAGTTCGAATTAGATGGTAGAAACATTTCATCACGTCTAGATTTTCATTTGCATCTCACTAAAGTTACTCGAAAATATAGTAAGAAAAATACTCTTACGTGGCACTGATAAATATAATATTAAAACTTTGAAATAGATCGTATTTATCTCATCTTTTTACGTTTATTTCCAAAGTAGAGATGTGTACATGTAACTATTTTAACTGTATTGTAGGTTTTTTTTTTATATTTCCAGCTCTGGGCTGATCTTGATTCAGCCAGGATAAATGTATTAGTTTAGATATAATAATTTAGTTTATTTTACGTTATTTATACATGTAACCCAGATGAATAGAAGCTAAAACCGTTAAAAAAATACTGTGATGTATTTTAAAACATTAAACTTTATGAATTTTTATGGTTAAAAAAAGTCGAAATTATTTATTTATTTCTTTATTGTACACCTTACCTTATTAAAGGATAACATTTATAAAAAAATTAGTGTACAATAGGCGGTCTTATTGCACAGGGCAATTTCTACCAAACAACCTTTAGATGGACTGGAAGAAAGAAAAAGAGTTGGGGTTGTCAGTGTACAACAATAAAAATAATATAAATTAGTACGTCTTACAGATTTTCCAAATACAGAATCATATTTGGTAAGCATTAATTAATATAAAAAAAACCCCAATGGCTACTCTTTACATTTTGGCTGTAGACTAGTGTAATTAAATAATGCATAATAATCTCCAACGGGTTTTGCAAAACTCCTGATTAGTGGTTGTAATATAGGAAGATCATATCCTGTTACCAGCGATATGATAGACTGCTTTTCCTAAACCTAAAATGAACATAACCGTTACGTTTACATTTAATTAGCTAACACACTTATTTAGAGCTAGATAAAATATGCGTGTCCTTCACTTTAAATACCAAATGCGCTCTTTTGGTACATATATTATACCTACGTGTCAAAATTATGCAACGCTGTAACTGGTTTACTAAAATGTTAGTATACAGAGATCTAGGCTACAATATAATTATAGGATAACTTTCTGTCGGAGTTGGTAAGAGTTTCGGCGATGTTTTTTTAATACTTATGCATTAAATTGCTGTAATATCAGTTTGATCGTTGATTTCCATTATTCATGTATCTATCATTAACAGTCAAGTAGATTTTATCCCCTGTTTTGAAGCCATTTGTTCACCAAATTCGATTGGTATCAATGAGCACTAATGAAACAAATTTAGTAAAAATCGTAAGTCAAAACCCCATTCGTTACCTCGACCTTATTCACCAGTGGTTAGTTTGTCACAACTATTCTTCATACGATTATTCATTGAATCTATTTCAAGTCCTTCATTGATAAAACGATGATGATGACACGTGACTGTATCAAGCGGCGCATCTCAATTCTACCAATAAACTTTAATTGCCTCATCATTAGCACTGGTTGGCGGTTTGTCTCTAGGACTAAAAACATCTTGGTTTTGTATATTATAGGTACGAGCGATCCGCCTAGGATTCGGTCGGGTAATATTAATATGTATAGCCTGAAAGACTTCTGTCGGGACTGAGGGCAGTCATGTGACGATATCTACACCAATTCAAGCCTTTTCGAGAGAGCACTAGACACCAAGCGCCCGGTGCGGCGAGCTACGAACATTTCAAATCAACCGAACCAACGTTCTGTTTGTTCGGAAAAGTCGCTACCCTTCACCTTCGCAAATAAAGCAATCTATTATTTTTTTTTAATCATAAAAATAGTTGTTGTTGATGCTGCCACAGTTTTCTTTTGGAACTTTTCCACCAGATATAACTTTCGCGTACCTTGAACTAATTGCGCTGCACACTTCGTAGAAGCTCAACGTAACTTTTTTTTTCAACTTCTACAACTGTCGTCATATTTCAACCCAATTAAGTCAAATTTCAATGAATTAGACACCTTCCTCATAAATGGCTCTAACCACAGCTGCAATAGTGAAACTCGTAAAAAAGGTTCAGTAGTTTTTGAGATAGTTTACAGCAAGATAAACGCGACGGATGATTTTCTTTTAAATATGTAAAGATGTAAGAAACATAAACCATAATGTAGCTTTCAACGTGTCGTTTACGTGATACTCAAGAGCTGAGACCGTAATGCCGGAATAAACGTTAGTCCATTCATCATACATATTTAAAAAAAATATTACAACTGATTCTAAAGTTTTAAACATAAGTGTAAAAATGCTACATAATGCTACATCGACTGTTAGAACTTCGAATATACAAAAGAACAAAATAATGTGATAGCCCCTTTAAGTATTACAAATATAGAAGAGAACACCATGAAAATTTATTTTATTAAAATTGACTATACTATATGACCTGCCTGCCTAGTGCTTGCTGGGCAAAAATGAAAACATGTTATAAATTAGTTAGCTCGTTAAAAAACATCGCGAATCTGACTCTTATTTACGATTTCAAACGTGTTTATCTACGAGATTAAGTTACGGAAATATTTGAAAGTTACAAAAAAATTAAAGCGCCTCGCAAAAACAAAAATCATGAACAGTTATTGCTTTTTTTTTATAAAAATTTAAACGCTGTTTTGGGGCCGCGAAGTCGACGTAGTCCCGGGCGGAGTACATTCAAAATACTCAGTGACTACAACCGGCCCTTAACAATTAATACTAGTCAAGCACATGTCGAACTCTAAGATAAGGTGTTTCTTATCATAAAAAAAAATATTACAGTTGCTCTGGGTACTTAACGACTAATTGTCTCTGTTGCAAACCGTTTAGCGTTATTGGAATTTGCGTGTAATTGTTTGCAACCGTGAGCATGCAAAATGTATTACTGACGGAAACGAAAATTAAACTACACACACGATTAAAATACTTAGGTTAGTATATCATACCAACGGCCCACTAAAGGGGGATTCCCTGTTCAAAACAATAAGTCGCGCAAGCGATTATATTAAATAATAAACACATTGTGAAACAAATAATAATTCATTTAAACAATAGAACTGCTATCGTATTACATTAACTTTGGTGATTTCCGATCCGGTTGCGTTGCTGACTATAGTACATAGCAAAAGCCCATATTCAGTTGTTCTAAAAGTTACAGCTTAATCTTATTAAAATCAACATAATTATGAATCGATCGTACAGTATAAAAACTTAAAATTGATGATTTCGTCATAAATTTGCGTTGTCTATGCGCAAATCAGTAACAATATCGTGACTGGTTTCCATTAAATATATTGATATAACCTATTCCGATTGTTTACCTCAAGTTGCTAGTAATACGTCTTATGAAACAACAGATAGTGTTGGTGTAATACTATCATTATTATAATTCGAAGCCATTCATCTTTGAATGCCGTGAACTTGTTGCTTGTGGGCGGATTGAAATGTTAACATACTTAGTTTTAGGCGTATTGTGTTTAACTTACAACTTAGACTCGCTTCTTAAACTAACTGCAGATGGTGATGCTACAGGTTATTTTTTTATTTACTGCATTATCATATTTAATCCGGCCATCCGGCTCGAAGGACCAATCACAGTTCACAGATTGTGAAGTTTAGCAGATCTACACTACAGCCTAAACTCAAGAAAATATATCTACGTAATAAGCAATGAAAATACATTAATCAGTAAGAGGTAACAGTTTCATGCATTTCACGATAGTTTTGATGGGTTGGTGAATCATTTTATATGATTATTATTAATCACAACTATCTATTCCGTATGATGCTGTCTACCAGACAAGAAAATAATCTTACCTACTAATAAACTATTTTTATTTTTCTGTTTTGACCAGTTTTGACGATGGATTTTATTGAAACTATTAGAGATTAAAATTTTGTTTGTAATTTTTTTTTACAACTATCACACAACGTTGTCTAGTCCCAAGATAAGCAGATAAACATACTTATATATTTCTAAATACATACATATTATAGATAAATTACACCCAGAGACAGAACAAATAAACGATCATTTGTTTTTTTTATTTATTTATTTAATCTTCATGCAACACAAAGTACAAAGGCGGACTTAATGCCTTAGGCATTCTCTACCAGCCAACCAAATGTGTTCTGTGTCTGGTCATCACACAAACATTTGTCCTGGGTGGGAATCGAACACACGACCTCCGGCATAGCAGTCAGGGCCACTAACTACTAGACCAACAGGCCAGTCAAAATGTAGCTCCTAGTTGTTGCTAAAAAAGTTAAGATTATGATCGATAATCTAATTAACTAACAATACAAGAATAGTAAGATGGAAGATCGCCCTAAAGAATAAGGCTTCCAACAAATCCCAATAACTATTATTGTTACGTGGAGAACTGGAGACCAAAAATCTCAGAATATAAATTCTTATGTGGCTACAGCTACTCATCATCATGAGTTGGTGATTTAACCACAAACCACAATGATTTAATTGAGTTTAATCTGCTTACTCAAAAGAACACTTAAATACCTCACTAAATGGAGGTACATAAGTCCTATTCTGGTGTGTGTAAGTACGTGATAAAGTCATTAAAAACTAATTATACCGGGAAGTAAATGTCAGAAAAACTGTTTTGTTTTTTTTAGCTAGCCTTTAGGTACTGCTCAGCAAATGCCTCCTCCAAGTCATTCCAGAGATTCTTCTCCCGCCTCAGCTCAATAATCTAAAATTGTACCAAAACAAAATGAGTACCTAACTACATAGTAAAATGGGAATAAAATAATTGTAATTATTTAAATATCGTATTACATATTTAATAATCGTTTCAATCAAATAATAAATGTACTACGATAAAATATCGATACAAACGAACAATGGTACTGTTGATGGAGACAAAACAAACCATGATAAAGAGTTTTCAGCGATTGCAGATTACCGATATTTAGTAGGTCTTACGGGCATAAAAGCTTAGGGGTGAAGTTATTACCTTCACTGCCCATGAAGCAGAAACAATACTTAAACAACTAGCAAAACCATATAATATGATTTCTAAGATTAGGATAGTTTTACAACAGGCTAGTTTTTAAAGATTGAATAGTAAGCAGGTTAATATCAAAGCGTTAGGCATCCTCCTGACTTGGTACATGATAAAAGTCAGGAAAGATCCCAGCTTCACGTCATTTTAATCACCATTCTTTGACCTTCTTCAAATTTATGGTAGGAGTAGGCACAAGTGTATTCTTCTTTTATATTCTTTATTAGTTGTCATCTCAGTGTACATTTTTATATCTGAATCTTGTGTAATCTACACGGAGGCTAAGGGTTAAAATAGTTAGACTGCATCTTTTGCAATAAACATAGAAGTATTAGTAAATCGATACAGCCTGTGATGTGAATATTAGGATAGGAAATCATCGTCTCTGAGGCCATCTGAGGATTTGTTGCTAAGCATGATAAGCCTTTTATTGACATGTCCTTTTTTTGTTTGTTTCAGGAAGACGAAGTGCTCTGGCGGTGCACAGAATGCCGATCGCGCCGCGCGGCCCTCCGCCCTCGACGCCTCCCTACCATCTGCTTCTCCGTAGGAGACCTAGCTTAACCCTCAAGTGTCCTTCTATAATATAACGTCTAACTTTTTGTACGCCTCTTTTATACCGACCTAAGCATAAGTACGCACAGAGTGTTTTAGTGTCGCGCGCAAGTGTGAGTGTATATGTGTGTCGATGGTGCGGCCGACATGGGAAAGTCCTCGGCGAGAACACATGGCCAAGGTGAGTGCCTTCCCGCCCACAGTACACCTGTCTCCAAGGTCACTCTTGCTGTTTCATGTTGACTACACGCGTATGTCTTAGACGGAATATGCTTCAAGGATAGCATTAGCAGTAGTAGCACCAGTACCACCTATTTTAATATCTAAGCTTTATAAAGGATTGTTCGTCAGTTGACTTCCCACAATTTAGATTTTGATCATTTTTAACATCGCACGGTCTTTGTGCGTAACTTAAAAATCGAATATTACCCTATGTTTTAATATTTGTTTCATTCATGTTTTTTATGATATCAGCCCAACGGAGCTTTCAGCGGAAGCAATGTGGTTTGAATCGGTATACATGATTCATTCATGACTTTTTATTTGCTCGAAACATCAGTTCAATTACATTTTCATTTGCGTAGAAAGAAATTTATTGCAGCCGAGCTTATAAAGTTGGTATGAATATGTCGGCGCATGATGGCCATCGATGTCGAAGTCACACAAAATTCACAGTCACAGTAATATAGAATGATAGGAAATGTTATAGTGATAATAACAAAATACCTTACTTCAGTTCAAGGTGTTTATTCCATTGGCGGCGGAAGAGAGTGCCTTTCAAAACACATTACATCGGTTTTTATACACAGAAATTGACAAGCATCAAAATTCACAATGAAGGTAGAAAACTATTTTAAATAAATAGAACGGAAATCGTCACAGTAAATTCTTATTTAAATATGGCCGGATGCTCTGATATTTTAAAGAAATAAAGAGGAACTGGTCAAGTTAAATCCTCACAAGTTTAACCGGGTACTGTAATATGTTTAAAATAAGAAAGGGAGTCGTCATTTGATTCGTTATAAATTGAACAGGATGTTGTGATATTTAAAATAAATCGAAAGGAAGTTATCAATTTAAATCCTTATATAAATTCAACAGGATATCGCAATATTTTAAATAATTCGAAGGAATGTTATCAAATTAAATCCTAGTTTAAATTCAACAGGATATTGCAATATTTTAAAAGAAATAAACAGGAAGTGACCAAATTAAATCCATATCAAAATTATTAAATATTGGTTTTGCGCCCATACGGCCATTCTGATTTCAGCGCGCTCTCTGCGCTGTACAAAACTTTACATTAACTCAGTATCACTCTTATTGGGTTTAGTCTTCATTATAGAGCATCCGACATTTTACATGCAATCTATATCACCCAGATCGGGTTAGCCTAAAATTACACAGCATTAAACATTGTGTGGGAATCACCCTTGTCGGGTTAGCCCAAAAATACACAGCGTCAAACTTTTTACTGGCGTCAACCACATTGAGTGAGCCCAAAATTACACAGTATTAAACATTTTACCAGCGTCACCACATAGGGTTAGCCCAAAATCAAACATTACGAAATATTTTATCGACGTCACCCATAAGGGTTAGCCAAAAATTACAAATCTAACGGTATCAAACATTTTGTCGGCGTCACCCACATAAGGTTAGCCAAAAATCAAAAGGTATCAAACATTTTATCAGCGTCACCCACATTGGGTTAGCCCAATATCAAATAGCATCAAACATTTTATCGGCGTCACCCATATAGGGTTAGCCCAAAATTACACAGTATCAAACATTTGGTGTGAATTGGCTGATTGACATTACATGGCATAACTCGCCTTTTAGCCCTAACTTGGCAATCACCCGCCTAGGATCTAGCCATACCAAATGGCATCACCCGCCTTGGATATAGCCCCCTAACTAGCATCACCCGCCTTGGATCTAGCCATACTCCATGGCGTCACCCGCATTGGATCAGCTCTGGTAAGGGAAAAAGGATACGCATGGTGGCCAGCCAGCGTAATGGGTGGGAAAGGGACTAATTAAGCTAATGATTCTAGATCGCGCTTAAATTAAAAATGGTTAGAATAGGTTCGAACCAAGAAATCAATATATGTAATTTATTTTAAAAGCAATAAGCCAATTCACATTATAACCACCTATCTACGGCATCACCCGCCTTGGATCTAGCCATATTCCTTCATGGCATCACCCGCATAGGATATAGCCCCCCTAACTAGCATCACCCGCCTTGGATCTAGCCATATTTCATGGCGTCACCCGCATTGGATCAGCTCTGGAAAGGGAAAAAGGATACACTGGTGATCAGTCAGCGTAATAGGTGGGAAAGGGACTAATTAAATGAAATAAATCTAATTCACAAATTCACCGCCCATACGGTCGGTTCATTATCATTACAAACTAAAAATCGTGAACAGCGATTTTTTTCAGAACATCTTAAATAATAACCGTAACCGTGCTTCAATTTATAGCACCATTTGACAGTATTTGTAAAATTATAATAGAAACTTCTAAATCTTTGATCAAGTTTTGCCATTGTCTTTCATGTGGATACATTAAGACATCCTTCTTTCAAAAGGTCTCATTCTATCTTAGCTCGCGTCAAATATTAACTTGTCTCGAAATTATCGCTCGTCCATCCTTAATTTACATGAAAGCTTAAAACTCAGTGGCAACACGTTAATGCAACACAAATATGGGAAACTCAAGTACTATTTGACGTAACATAAGTATAGTCAACTACAAATCTGTAATAATGTTGCCACTATTTATAAGCTCTAAAAATGTCGACGTGACAGTTTGCCCGACCAGTATCGTTAGCTTTGCAACCATGTTTATGAATTTTTATTTTTGATTTGAATTTTATCAAAGCGGTTTATATTACGCAAATTTGTCGAACTATATTTAATAATTATTTCCAGTTTTGTTGTACGAGACGCTAGCCGTTATGATTAACCGTAGAAAACTTTACTTTCGCAACAAAATATTAACTTATTGCAACTGGATCTCCTCATTATAAATTTTACAGGGACCTGCACTTTACCAGCGACTTCGTTCGCGAGAAAACTTTAGTAATCCTTAAACTGTAGTTTTGAGGGTAGTTTTGAAAAACGAATAATTGTGTTAAGTAATGTTACTAAAACATAACTACAACTTAATCAAATGAAACGGAGCCAAAACCCCTAATCAGACCTAAAATAGTCAAAATAAAGGAGGACAAAATTTACTAATTACTTTATTCGATCTCAGGATGGTGGTACATCCTAAACAAGATTGATTCAAAGTCTAAATAATCGATTCAGTAATAAATCAAATTCTAAAAGAGCTGTCCGTTGGTTCCCTGCATATAGGTTCCGAACCCTAAAAAGCACAGTATAGATGAATCTACAATGTTCATGTCGCGATTGAATATATAAAAATTAGCTTGATAAAAATAGAGATTTTGAACGTTTACAAATAAAATCGTTTCAACAATCGATCCAACGACTGAACTATCCAATAATTTAATCGAACTAAAATCGATTCTTCGAATTTTATTATTTCTTAATTTTAAAGAAGGCTTACAAACAAATTGCAAAAATGATATAAAAATGTAATGTTATCAAATTGCTAACTAGAATCGATTCAACAATCGAACCATTAGAATCGATTCAACAATCGAACCACTAGAATCGATTCAACAATCGAACCACTAGAATCGATTCAACAATCGAACCACCAGAATCGATTCAACAATCGAACCACCAGAATCGATTCAACAATCGAACCACCAGAATCGATTCAACAATCGAACCACTAGAATCGATTCAACAATCGAACCACTAGAATCGATTCAACAATCGAACCAAAAGTCGATTCAATAATCGAACTAAAAGTCGATTCAATAATTGAACTAAAAATTGCTTCGATTTCCTTCATCTGTATAATTGATTCCTTTAATCGGTCTTAAATAGCTATTCATTCATAATTCGAACATTATTCTATTTTTAAGACCGTCTCGTGGTTACCAGACTAGAGGGGCAATTCGAAATATTTTAAAGAATTTCCTAAAATATTTATGGCAGAAAATGAAACTCACTTTGTCTAGTTGGTATTTTAAAAACAAAAGTACCTACAGCGAACGATATATTATTTGAACTGATTGTCTGCGCGTCGCGACACAGATCATGCTAAGAAACTGTGGCACTAAAATCTTACTTTTTGCTAACCAAAACATGCAACGCATTACCTATGTTTTGCTTGCATTACTTTTTTTTTTTTTTTTTTAAACGATTAAAATTTACTAGCAACCTTACAACGTTCGAATCAACCTATCAAAACTAATTGGAATTTCACTAATTGTGATCGACAATTTGCCTGGAGTCGAACCAGTTAACAAAAACAAATCTAAACAGAATTGAAATGTTTGTTTAAAGTTTTAGGCGGTTGATTTTAATCTTTCGTTAACTTGTTTATGGAAACAAGAACACACCGATATTTTTTTTTTTTTTTTTTTTTTGCCATATTGACAGTCAACTAACTTGCGGTTTTATTTTAGCCGTCTCCGGAAAATATTTTGCGGAAATATTTCATTTAAAAGTTGTCGGTTTCTCCCTGCATTAACGGATAAGATGACCAAATTTTGAACATTGAAAACAAACGGAAAACTGACCCTGCGAGTCAGGACTAAAAATGACAATGACAGCTACTAAAAACGTTTTTGATTTGAATAATTCTTGTTTGTACCGTTAGTTTTTTGATTCGTCATGTTTACGAAAAGTTTTAAAAATGGAGACTAGTTTGGGCAAAGAGTCAGGACACAAGTATTTCACTACAATACACATTTCATAAAAACAAGATAAATACCAGTGATTAGAGAATCAGTTACCTCACCATCCGTTTGGCTGCAAAGCGACCATCTTTTGGTTGCGTAAACCGCGTGGCTGTTCAGTTGCGGCGCCGCTGGACGTCGTCAGCAGACCGGGACTCTTCGCCAAACGTCTGGATCAGGTCCTGCTTGACTTGCTCCCATGTGTTGTTGCAGCCCAGGTCTTCGGTCTTCCTTTCAGTGTGGGAGCGTACCTCGGGATCGAATGGCAGTAGGTAGGAATTGCCATGATCTCCGGAAGGTAAAAGAGTAGCGGACAGTACTGCAGTCACGGCACTTGATTCGGAATCCAGAGGACTTCAGTAGGAGCGAGCTGGATCCCACCGCTGCTGTCGGCGCATGATGGCCATCGATGTCGACGTCACACAAAATTCACAGTCACAGTAATATAGAATGATAGGAAATGTTATAGTGATAATAACAAAATACCTTACTTCAGTTCAAGGTGTTTATTCCATTGGCGGCGGAAGAGAGTGCCTTTCAAAACACATTACATCGGTTTTTATACACAGAAATTGACAAGCATCAAAATTCACAATGAAGGTAGAAAACTATTTTAAATAAATAGAACGGAAATCGTCACAGTAAATTCTTATTTAAATATGGCCGGATGCTCTGACATTTTAAAGAAATAAAGAGGAACTGGTCAAGTTAAATCCTCACAAGTTTAACCGGGTACTGTAATATGTTTAAAATAAGAAAGGGAGTCGTCATTTGATTCGTTATAAATTGAACAGGATGTTGTGATATTTAAAATAAATCGAAAGGAAGTTATCAATTTAAATCCTTATATAAATTCAACAGGATATCGCAATATTTTAAATAATTCGAAGGAATGTTATCAAATTAAATCCTAGTTTAAATTCAACAGGATATTGCAATATTTTAAAAGAAATAAACAGGAAGTGACCAAATTAAATCCATATCAAAATTATTAAATATTGGTTTTGCGCCCATAAATACATATCTTGTGAAAATCTGATCATGGCCGTGTAAACATAAATTACGGAACTGAACATTGAAGGGAAAATCTACCTAAGTTATTCGAATGCTCAACGAAACAAAGAAGAACATTGTCTGTGGTTAACTTTTGTCTGGAAACAATTTACTAGATTAGTATAACTTTTGAAGAATTTTTGATTCAATGAATACATCGTGAGTCAAAACTTTTCAAATTACCTCACTTAGTCACAATATGTGGAATTGACCAAGCACTCGAACTATTCCAATTGTTCACCTGAACTTGGTTCATTAAGTAATTGCTTTAATTTCTGTCCCACTTTCTCGTTACCTTCACTTACGAGTGAAATATCGACCTTATGATATTGAACTTATAATTGATCGTCATGCATGACACTGGCCGTACATTGTCATTACCATGCCGTAGGTGATTATTATACCGTCCTTCATTTTGCCATGTCACTCGATTTGTGATGGAATATAATTATTGTGATTCTTATGAAGCAAATCGATACACCACTTTAACATATAATTATACTTTTAGTATGTTGGTATGTAATGTATTTTTTATGTTGTACATATGTGTAACACAAAAAATACATTGAATACATGCATGAAAAGAATATTTTATGATTAAACTGTTAAACACCAAGAGGACACCGGTGTCCGCACCACCTTATTATCTTTCTATTGTGTCTGCTAAAAATATGCAAGTTTTCGATAGTCTTCTATTTATTATAATTTTGCAGTTACAATGAATAAGATAGCATGTTGTAATATCTCTGCGTTTAAGAGGTCCATTAAAAATATTGTGCGATAGCGATAAACAAAACGTCCATGCAAATATAATGCTCTTCTCTATATCTCTTCTACATTCTAAATCATGTAGAAATTAAATACAACAGATAGATAGATTTACTCTTTTTTAAGTATGTGTATATAAATACATTTCAATATAAGAATATGTATACGGTTGTTATAACTTTAACTTACTATTTTCTTTTATTTTTAGAGTGGATACTCATTTTTTTTCACAAACATTCCTTTAGTTTTTGCCTCTAATGGTACTCAAACTTTTAAGAATTCAAAACACAACACAGGTTCGTAAATCAATCTCATTTAAGAGAACCCACTTACGATGCAACACTGGGCTCTATTCTTATTATGTCAAGTGTAATTCCGATAACATTTTCTTACTGCGCAAAAAAATGTTTGGTTTTATTTTTGAACATTTGTTTGCTTAATTTGCATTGTGGAGAGAGCAGAGTCCAACAATGTGTGCTAGTCAACCTCGTCTCCATAGTCGTTCGTTTTGATTATTGTACTACAGCAAACAAGTTACCAGTCAAGTCAATTTTTTAAACGAACTTATCTTTGTTATTTAAATACACGTTACAAAATATTGTGCTATTTTAAAAATAACGAAAATTGAGCGGATAATTGGATAGAAGCGTAATAGAATTACAGGTAAAGAATATATATATATATAAAAAAAAAAAAGTTTGACTGGTAGAGAATGCCTTGTTGCATTAAGTCCGCCTATGTACCACTACTGTACATGAAGTTTAAATAAATAAATAAATATAATAATAGTACATTGTGAAGGAGTTTGGCGTCCGAGCATAGCGAGGTCGCCAATATTCGACACTAAATAAGTCTTTAACCCGAAACATTGTGCTTTTCATTACGAATAAAAGGAAAATAAAAATAAAAACCTGAGTCGTCGTCAAAGGTCTATTTTAGGTATGTTTCTAGGTGGATATGATTTTAGGTATGTTTTTACGGTATGTTTCTTTTTACGGTATTTTTCTAAGGTATGATTTTAGGTATGGCTTTTGATTTAGGCCGTAAAAGGCTTCCGACTGCTGCTTTAGCCGGTTCTCTTAAGAATCAGGAGTTAAATCCTTGAAATTCAAACTGAATTTGAAATTACAAAATCTCTTACAGCAGAGATTTAGTAAAGTTATAAAGTATAAACAAAATTCTACAACTCGAAAAAGCCAATAAGTTCGGATCGCCGTTTTCTCGTCATTTTGTTTTTTTTTCTGTGGAAAAAAAGTAAATATTTTTCTCAAATCTACGAGTATGTTACTTTAAAAAAAAATTTGAATGTAAGTTATAATTAAGCCATTTAAAAAAATATGTACTTATCTTTATGTTTCTGTACTTGAGTGGCTGTATAGAAAGTTCGGACATGGTTCAATAGAAATGTGGAAATAAACTAGTTTTTTTATTAATAATTTGACAGCTGTCAGTTGATAGTGGTTCTCCCTAGGGATGAAAAGTATTACTTTCAACCCGCTCCTCAGGCAACTTCAGACCTACTTTCTGAGCATGAGTAATGAAAAATAATCTTTAACTACATTTTTGAAAGAAACTAGCTACAGTAATTTGTTCCACAATTTTACAGCCTGGACTGACAATATCGTAATATTTGGTAGATTTGTGAGTGTCAAAAGTCTCAAAGTTTCAATTGCTTCGATGATCTTAAGTGTCTACAAAATTTTATGTGGGTCACGAAGGAACATAATTATCGAATAAACAGAATACTGTAAGGCATTGATTATGTATATGAGTATTGGGTATTCAGGCGAAGACGGACCGACAACTACTTGAACTTAATGCGAAACTTTGATACAAGGTCAAATATTGGCGCAAACCAAATACTAACTTGATGCAAAAGTTTTGGAATCGCTTAACCTTATTATAGAAGAAATTAAGGAGACTGTTTTTGCATAAGAAAGCACTAAACTGAAAACAGGACTTTGGATAGAAAAGGTAAAATGGTGATAAGAAAAATTTTAGATAAAGAAAAGAAAACAGGATTAGAATTTTCTGGTAGAGGAGTTTGGGTTTTTTTTTCAGAAGAGAAGAAAACATCAGGATACAGAATAATTATGGACATGGCAAAAACAAGAAGAATTTCGTCAAGGACAGAGAGCTCAGCAACTTGCAACTAATAATCACTACTTACAGCAGCATTAGACATGATGAAATTATGGTCTTCTCATCGATATATAATTATGTACTACGCACTAGATTAGGCATGCCGTACAATAAGTTTGCTTGACTTACATGTATTGCATGCCGTACAACTTGACTTGATGACATTAGTGCAGTTTTGCAATATATAAGCGCTGTAAGTTTTGTTAGACGTCATAATGACAATTTAGCGCTGCAGCGAACTATTGTTTTAACGTTACAGTGTTGTGACAAATAGTTTCCATGAACGAGCTTGTCTATCACTTAGAATGTAAGTTGATGGCTCTTCTTAACATCACAATCGGTGAATTGATTAAAGTCGAATGGTAAATAATCGGGAGTGGGAAAAGATAAAAGATCATTTAACTATGAGCCTCTTCTTATCGTATCGATGGTTTTCTTTTCCCTCAAAGTTTTTGGGCCCAGTAGGTTGCCACGTTTACAGCGGCATCAATGGCATTTTTGAGGTCCTCCAAAGTGCAGGTGTAGGGACACTTTGGGCACTCTAATAAGCACACTACAAGCTTTGATAGCATCATTCCAGTTAATAGTAGCGAATTAATGTTTACTAAGTAACTAAAATCTAAGATCTTTTTCTTAAAGTATTGAGTCTTGATGCGACTTATTGAGTCCTATCCCATTATTGATCTAAAAAAATTCCATTTCCAAGAATTTAAAGCTGGGTCACTTTGTTTTATCGGATTTAAGAATTATGTGGCGTTGACACATCAAAGAATTGCGAATACTGCAATTTCTTCGCGGATTAGCTCTACCTTAAAATTTTGATTTGGCCGCTGCTTATTTTTTTTATTTTTTTTTTTATTATATATCAGTCTGGTTTCCTATCAGGCCTTTCCTTTTCGCGTTACATCTCGTTCCTTCTATTTTTACTGCACGTTCGTGATTTTCCGCGAAACAAATGTTTCAATTGCCTTTGTTACTGGTTCCTATTCTAGGTGTTAGCTTGACTAACATTAACAGTACTACGCAGGTTAAACGAGTATGGGATTATTATATATCCCTTTAAATGTTTATTATCTTTAGACACAATGAAAATATCTATCACATCAGCATCTATGGTTATAATATCCTTATAATTAGCCGTCAACAAAACACTCGTGCCATTTACAGGTAAACATTAAATAGGTATGAATTTATAATACAATAACGTAATCCGAGTCTTTTCAGCAGTAGTTGTAATCTCTTAAATCACTTTGATTAACATCGGCCTATTCGAACTCCTATGTCTGCATGAAGTAACAAATTATGATATTACTCGCTAACTTCAGGTGCTATTGAGCCTACAAAATCGCATAGTATCCGTATTGAAAGTTGAAGGAAAAGTAATGTCCGCTAATGCGATTCAATAGTTTTATATAAACATCGGCGGTGACGCGTCCCCTGACGCCCAGCAAGAACTGCTAGGCCACGCTATGTAAATTTAGCATATCCATATGTTTACATAGTATTATATTCCATAGCGATGACCTAAAACCTCAACCGTTGGGATTACCGGTGTGTGCTCTAAGTAAAATTAGTCTAGAGCTAGCCCCCTCTGAGGAATTGTCTGAAGGCCAATGTTGGAGACAATTTATCATGTTGCAAGATTTGTAAGGAACAATTCGGTTTCCAAAAACCTCAAGGAGAGTTTTTTTTGGTTATCTTGACAAATAAATTCAAGCTGCGGCGGAAGTATCCAAGTCGAAGTAACCAGATAAAGTCATGTCCAGTCGCCATTGTGCGCTATTGTTCCTCGCCGCTAAGGCCTCTCCTGTTTGATATTCTGCCAACTAAACATAATTCAAATACTTCCCTATTATGAGTTTCAAAGTTACTTAGGATTATTTTGATAAACCGCTTACATTTGAAAGCTTTCCGTGCCTTGGAATTTGATTAACAATAAATTTAAAAAAAAAATATGTCATTACTCATGCTCTGAAAGTAGGTCTGAAGATGCCTGAGGAGCGGGTTGAAAGTAATACTTTTCATTCCTAGGGAGAATCACTTTCAACTGACAGCTGTCAAATTATTTAAAAAAAAAAACTAGTTCTATCTTCGCATTTCTATTGCTCTATGTCTCAACTTCCTATACAGCCAGTCAATTACAGCACGATGTATAATTTAAATTAAGAGATAAGTACCTACATTTTTTTTTAAATTACATTATTATTTATAATTTACTTTCAAATAATTCTTTAATTCTTTAAAACTAACATAGATATGAGAAATACTTACCATTTTTCACTGATAAAAATGAAAAATGATGGCTAGCCGATAGCCCACCGAAAAAAAAAAAACAAAATGGCGGGAAAATTGTTGTAGAATTTTGTTTATACTTTACTAAATCTCTGCTATATGAGATTTTGTAAGTACACAATAATCAGATTCAGTTAAGGATTCAACGCCTGATTCTTAAGAGAAGAGGCTAAAGCAGTAGTCGGAAACCTTTTACGGCCTAAATCAAAAGAAACATATTATCTGAAATCATACGACGATTCGGGTTTTTATTTTTATTTCCCTTTTATTCGTAATGAAAAGCACAGTGTTTACCTCGGGTTAAAGGCTTATTTAGTCCCTCGAATATTGGCGAAACCAAACTTCTTCTCGGGACTAAATAAGTTACTTTCACCCCTAGGGTAACAATATACTATTGTATATATTTTTGGATGCAGTTTACATAAATATGACTTTTTCAATAATCTTGCTCTTTGGTTTGGCGCTGAAATAGGTTTACTAAATCCAAAATTCCTTCACACAACGGAGGTGGAATTCCAGCATGAGGCACAGTCCTGAGGCTAGCTTATCTAGAGACAGGGTGGTCGAGCGAGTGTAGCTTAAGTTGTGAAACAATGTTTCTTTTTCCACAAAAGCTAAGGGAGCCAAGTGTAGTTGAGCGAGTTAGATTTTCTCGACTTCATTTTATAACTGCATTGTTCGCATCCCTCGCTTTAGCGAGGCAAAAAAACTAAGCTTCGTTGAACCTATTTTAACAAGTGCTGCACTTTATGCAAAATGAAATATTTTTATTGATATATGTATACAATGTTTAGACCATACTTCCTTACTTGTACAATTACCTCGGACTGGGATCCGTGTTTATTATTGTCTTTATTGTAAGATACTGGGACAAGATGAAAGAATATTTATTTATGTCATAAATTTCGTACTTTATTATCATAGACGTTGTATAAATTTTCGACACAAATCCAGCTGCTGCTAATTTCTATTTAGTCACATGCTCCGTTTTTAAATCTTATGTACTTAGAATGTTTATTACTCGTATTTGGAACAACGTGCCTCAAATGAAGTTCAAACATATCTGAAATACTTGTTAAGAAATTGTTTCTTTTTTGCTCTATCAAAAATTGTTCTGTCCATATCCCACCGTTGAATACTTACTCGATACAAATTTTGCTCAGTGCATTTTTATTATAAGTAGGATCAAATCTTTTTTATCTGAGCCTGTATTTATTTTCTTCTTGGAAGAAGATGCTCTAATTATTTTTATTTGCATTATCACGTGCGATAACTTTTTATTTATGTATGTGTTGTATCACTTGCATCACTAGTGCAACATTCTTAATTAAGTTTCGATCGTCTCTGGGTTTCGACTGAGTCATGACTTCGAATTATAACGAGGCTGTCTTTTTATCACAAAAGTCTTTGTATTCTTCATTCTTGATAGATTCTGTTGTCTTTTAGAATAAAGCTTAGAATCAAAAATTTTGTTTTTCGCTCTGTGCAAGCTAATAATGAAGGGTTTGAGCCTTCAGTTTGGAATCAAATTAAATTGTAGTTTCCTCGTGTTATTTGTTTACCTATTTAGTGTTAGTTGAAGTACAACTTAGATGATCGTTAATTCGTTATGTGGTGTTAATAAAGTGTGAGAATTTCCCACAAAGATCACACGACTAGGGATGTTGGTTTCCCTCGTATTATCAGGTGTATTAGGAGTAAACTACTGAGAAGAGATGGCAACACCGGGGCGGCGCCATAATCAGTATCGTATTGGGATGCGCGCGCCGGGCGGGCGGCGCTAGTGTGTGCGGCACACGAGTCTCGGCCCTGCGACGGGTCAGAGCGCGCGTGCGGGCGCGTGTCGCGAGCTAGCGTGCGGCGTGTCAGATCCGGAGCGGCCTCCTGGGCCAGCCGGCGGGGTGGCCGCGCGGGGCGGCGCGCGACATGGGGCGGCGGTAGCGGCACGGATGTGCGCTCGCTCCGAGGCCGTGGAGCTGGAGGTGCTGGGCGCGGACGGCGGCGAGGCGCGCCCTGTCCCGCGCCCCTTGCGCCTGTCCCTCCTCGAGCTGCTGGGCAAGCTGGTGCGCCGCGACCAGCCCGCCCCGTCTCACCGTCGCAACCGGCACAATCATCGCTTCCGAACTTTCGTCTCCTGCGGTCGGTATCTATTGATTAGTGGCTGAAATTAAGATCGTGCTGATAGGAAATATCTTATTGAATTTTCATTTCGTTTGGTTCGACGCCGGAAAAGTCCTGCGTCATCGTGTATCGTACGTGCCTCGGAGCGTGCATGCGACGCCGATGCTGTTTGCGTAACGTCTTGCTCCTACACAGGCGCCCCGCCGACATGTTTTCGTTTTGGCCGGCTCTCTATGAATGGGAGAGCGACTTCCCCCGAACTGATGATGAATATTTCAGGAATAGAGATGTGCATATTGGACAAGGTCGGTGTCGGCGCGCCCCCTTACGGTCAACGGCCGGGGCGAGACGGCGCTCCAGCGCTTCATGTACGGCCCCGCACTGTTGTTATCGATTACCCGCTAATGTTTCACTTCACTAAATTTAATTAGGATGCAATTCTTTCGCTTGTATGTCAACTTCCGTACTTCAGGAAAGCTAAAGATAAGATTACATCTTTTCCTGATAATCAATACTTGAACAGCGTAACTACCTGTTCGCTCATGATAGTTTTTTCTACTGATTGAAGTATCCAATAATAATGCGTGCAAATACTTAGCACGTAATTAGATTATTGCTACCGTTGCACTAAAGCATTGTTTCGGATGTAAACAGTTTATACTGTATTGACCTAACTTCTCTGTTTCATTTTATGCGGTAAAACAAAAAAAAATAATATTCTTTCATTTATATCAGCACTTTATTTTCCTATATTTTTCATATATTTCTGGATCCTCTGCTATCTTTTAGGTTAAGTTATTAGTGTAGATTAGAATTTCCGTAATTAGTTCAAAGCCCGTCACGAATTAGACCATTAATCAAGGAACAAGTTAATCAATAATTTACCCTTTGAGATATTTCGAAGACACGAGTTTTATGACTTCATTATAACTAGGGTTCATTGATTATATCGTTGTAGAATGTTTGCCAGAGAACATTACTTCAATAAGTCAATCTGAACCTCGATGAAATCATGACCACCCAACTCATTCAATATACAATGAAGATTTGCATAATGTGAAGCCATAGACAAACTATCAGTCGATGAAGGCCAGATGGGTCAATGACATCACTAGAAATTGGAAGTTGAACCTAGATGAGACCGGACCAGAGCAATCACAGGATTATAAATGTGATGTGGGCGGAATAACAGCTGAAAATTATTTATCATGATGGATGAGTCATTTGTTTGAAAATTTTTACTAGACATTCCAATGTAGACGGTAAAGTTATGCTATCATCAAAAGTATAACTCTCACTCATCTGTAAATACTACGCATACGTGAACCCAAGTTCCCGGATCGTAACTCCTCATTACTTTCATCTTCATTTGATGCAGTCTGATGTGACTTTTAGAGATCTTACCCAAGAGATGGTCAAACCAGGACGGTTTGACTATATCTTTAAGGTTAATTTTGCACTAAGTGTCTCAATATGGATGTGATGAATGGATAATGAACCGTACATCATATATCGCATAAATATCCGATGATTATGTAGATATTTTAGCTGAAAGATAGCGATCAAAAAATTACCTTCCTCGTAGAAACTATATCTAAACTTACTGCGTCTTCGTCCATAACTAACAACAAATTGCGCCTATTTTCATGATAGTTAATCTATCATGGTGGTTTCATTTGTTCCGGAACTGAAGCCTTGAATCCGTTGCTGTGGTGTAGAGAATTAAAATTATCAAAGAAGCGTCGGAATTCAATTTTCAATCACAATGGAGATTTTTTTGTAGACACAGCCTTTGAAACTTCCTATAATCGGGTATCGGCATTAAAGTGCCAAAGGTTATTTCAAATTGTTATTTTCCTTGAATTCAGTTTAGGTTCATAAAAGGAATTTAGGGTAGACCTGCAAATCGACTAGAGGCCCTGCCATGACGTCTTAGAAGCCTCATTGAATCCGGTGTTACTAAGGGATCGTGCAATGCTCTTTGGGCCACAGACAGTAGCAATAAGATATGTATATACATTGTCACATTATCTATCTATATTAACTTCCGCCTTCTTGTTCCGTATGGTGCTCGGATGTAAAGAATGACACCATCCCATCTCTTCCCGTGGGTGTCGAAAGAGGAGATTAAGGGACATACCAGAGAATGGGCAGCAGCATTCTCTGTGGATTTTAACAACTACACTGCGATCGCCAACCCGCCTGCCAAGCGTGGCGATTATGGCAAACCCCCCACCAAAATAAACTACACAAATAAAAGATGGCCCCTAGTGCCCGGTAGCCCGTCTACCCTTGACTCCGGTAGCGGTCAAGGCAATGGCGAGGCAAGGGGTGCTAAGAATCACCGGACGGGATCCGGCTACCCCTTAAAATATAAACGACTGGACCTGGCAACATTCAACACGCGTACACTGAGGACTGACGAGAAAATCGTCGAACTGGAGGAAGAATTGAGCGGGTTACGATGGAGTATTGTAGGATTATCTGAAGTCCGAAGACAGGGGGAGGACTCGATAATTCTCAAATCCGGTAACCTGCTCTATTTCCGGAAGGGTGACCAGCAGTCCCAGGGTGGTGTCGGGTTTTTCGTCCACAGGTCCCTTGTGAACAATGTGTTGAAGATCGAGAGTGTGTAGACCAGGGTGGCTTACCTTATACTCAGAATATCATCAAGATATTCGCTGAAGGTCATACAGGTTTATGCCCGACCTCGACACACCCCGACGACGAAGTAGAGACCATGTATATCCAGAGCCATGCATGGTTATAAGACTCACTTTACCGTGGTCATGGGGGACTTTAATGTGAAACTGGGCAAACGAGACGGTGACGAGCTGGGCAATTTGGATTTGGACGTCAGAGCCACCGGGGACACCTACTGGCTAGTTTTATGGAGAAGCAGGGCCTCTATATGATGAAGTCCTTCTTCAGAAAGCGTGAGCATAGGAAGTGGACCTGGTAAAGTCCTGACAGTGCAACTAGAAATGAGATTGACTTCATCCTATCGATGAAAAAACAAATATTCAATGATCAATGCGGTTAAAACTGGAAGTCACAGTCACGATGCGGTGATCACCGCATCGTGAGAGGCACATTGAATATCAATATCAAGCTTGAAAGGTCTCGACTGGTGAAGTCTACGCTCCGTCCAGCACAGATCCAGATCCAAAACTTCGAGCACTTTCAGCAACTCCACAATCGTTTCGAGTGCCTAGGGAGCTCCGTGGACGAATGCAATGATGGGTTCGTAGAAACTTTCCATTCGGTCGGATCTAAACCACTGATCCGGCCGTTGAACTCATGAGGAAGAGGCGTGAGATGACTCTGCAGTCTTCAGACGATGCGTGCATGTACCGGCAGCTCAATAAACAGATCTCTAAGTCTCTGAAACGCGACTTTCGTCGCTTTAATACCGCAAGGATTAAGGATGCGATTGAGTGGAATAAGGGCTCTAAAGTATTTGCACGAGATTTGTCTATTGGACATTGCCAGCTCACGAAACTGAAGACCGACGATGGCAGAGTCATATCCGCCAAATCGGAGCTTTTAAGAGAGATCGAGGCCTTTTATGGACTGTTATACACGTCTATCACTAAACCCGCTGCAAATCTAGCAAATGACCCAAGAGCTAGATTGACTCGACACTATACCGAAGATATCCCGGACGCCCGCCTTTACGAGATTAGGATGGCTCTGAAGCAGCTTAAAAACAACAAGGCGTCGGGTGAAGACGGAATTACGGCCGAACTCCTGAAGGTGGGTGGAAAACTGGTCCATAAGGCCCTTCAGAAGCTATTCAATTTCGTCATACTCGAGGGAACAACGCCACAGGCATGGAGCAGAGGTGTGGTGGTACTCTTCTTTACGAAGGGCGACAATGCTCTGCTTAAGAATTACAGGCCCATCTCATTTCTGAGCCATGTCTATAAGCTGTTTTCCAGAGTCATCACGAACCGTCTCGCGCGCAGGTTCTCCCGAACAAGCCGGATTCCGAAAAGGCTTTAGTACCGTGGACCACATACATACGTTGCGGCAGGTTATACAGAAGACTTAGGAGTTTAATCAGCCTCTCTGCTTAGCGTTTGTGGATTACGAAAAAGCCTTTGATTCGATCGAGACCTGGGCTGTACTGCAGTCTCTCCAACGGTGCCAGATTGAATATCGGAACATCGAGGTGCTAAAGTGTTTGTACAAAAACGCCACCATGTCAGTCCGCCTTCAGGACCAGACCTCGAAACCTATCTCTTGCAACGAGGTGTGAGGCAGGGAGACGTCATTTCTCCGAAACTTTTCACGGCCGCAATGGCGGATTTCTTCAAGGTTCTGGAATGGAGAGGGCTAGGCATTAATGTCAATGGCGAGTACATCACTCACCTTCGGTTTGCCGACGACATAGTAGTCATGGCTGAGACTACGGAGGAGCTCAGTACAATGCTCGGTGACCTCAGTAGAGCTTCCGAAAGAGTGGGACTTAAAATAAACAAGGACAAAACCAAAATCATGGTTAACATCCATGTAGCGCCCACTCCTATCAAGATCGGTGACTCTACACTCGGAAGTTATGGACGACTACGTTTACCTGGGACAGTTTTTTTTTTTTATGGTAGGTAAAATCATCCAATGACAAATCCCACCCTTGGGTGGAGCGGGAAGTAGTGTCAGACTCTTACTGACTAAAAACCTACCCCGTTCCTTCATTGCCTATAGCTGCTGAGCCTTCCTCTCAGAAAACGGCCCTTGACCCCAGCAGGCTTCGACCCTGCCTGCCTGCAGTTAGCAGGCTGGGCCTCTTCGGTGTGCTGACAGCTCCTTGAGGCGCGCGGGAACAGAACGCGCCGTCGACGACTTGGGCTCGGTCTGGTCGGTTACCAGACAATCGAACAGCGTGCTACCCATTGCACGCCGTTCACAAGCCCGCGCCTACGGTGGCCGGAAATCGGGATCGGAATCCCGGCGGCGGCTGGGGCGAGCGCCCCGTTGCCTCTGCCTGATGCGGTCGGCCTCCTCCTTTGCTAGCATTACTGCTTCGCAGAAGGAGGCGACCGCCTGCCATCCCTCTTCACTACGGACCATGGCCTGAACCTAGGCCCGGCGAGAGAGATCGCTGCCGCCGATCACCCCCACGAGGACACGGCGATGCTCCGCCCAAGCGGGGCACACCTCTACAGTGTGCTCCACCGTGTCCTCCGGGTGTTCCGCACAATGGCGACACCCGGGCGAAACCTCCGCACGAATCCGGAACAGGTACTTAGCGAACTTTCCGTGTTCGGTAAGCACCTGCGTCGTGCGGAAGTTGAGAACGCCGTGAGGTCTTTCCAACCACGCCTCAAGGTTGGGCCTTATCGCCCCAATTGTGGCGCGCCCCGAACGAGGTTGCGATAGTCGCTGACGCCATTTCGCCATGAGATCCCGCCGGAGCTCTGTCCGCCATGCCTCGACTTGTCGTGACAGTGGAATTTCACCCCGGCGTTGCATCTCCATGCGCTTGTCGTGCATGTGTGCAAGGACTGTTGCCTCCAGATCCCATGGCGGTTGGCCAGCAAGGAGGGTCGCCGCCTCGCGGGAAATCGTTCGGTACCCTCGCACCATGCGTATTGCCATGACCCTCTGGCACGCATTCAGCTGGGCCCTCGTTTGCTGTGTCAACGTCGGTGCCCACACCGGGGCCCCGTAGAGGCCCATGGACCGAACGATTCCCGCGTAGAGCTTCCGGCAGGAGGCGTCTGGTCCCCTGAGGTTGGGCAGGAGCCGCCCGAGAGCAGCCCCAGTCCTATTCAGTTTGGGAGCCAGACGTCGAAAGTGCTCCTTGAAGTTCCATCAGCTGTCGAGGACGAGTCCCAGGTACTTCATCGTCGACCCGACGCTGATGTGAACTCCTCCTACCGTTAGCTGGGAACCCGGTGGTGGCGCGCCCCGAGGGCCGTGAAAGCACATGGCCTCGGACTTGTGCAGTGCCACCTCGAGTCCCAACTGCTGGATCCTATCAACGACTATCGCAACCCCGCGTGTCGCTAGTTCGACCGCCGTCCGGTACGACGACTCTCCCCGCGCTAGGACCAACGTGTCGTCCGCGTAGCAGACCACGCTGACCCCGTCGGGGACCTGGGACAGATGGTCCAGTTGGGTAGGTCTAACTTCGAGAAAGAGGTCAATCGTCGAATCCGACTCGGCTGGGCGGCATTCGGAAAGCTGCGCAGTGTCTTCTCGTCCAATATACCACAGTGTCTCAAGACGAGAGTCCACGACCAGTGCGTGTTGCCAGTGATGACATATGGCTCTGAAACGTGGTCGCTTACAATGGGCCTCATAAGAAGACTTAAAGTCACCCAAAGGGCAATGGAAAGGGCTATGCTCGGAGTTTAATTGCGTGATCGAATCAGGAATTCAGGAATGAAGATATCCGCAAGAGAACCGGGGTGGCCGACATAGCACGTAGAATCGCCAAACTTAAGTGCCAATGGGCTGGGCACATTGCACGCAGAACCGATGGCCGTTGGGGCCGAAAGGTTCTGGAGTGGCGGCCGCGTACCGGAAGACGCGGCGTTAGAAGGCCTCCCACAAGGTGGACCGATGACCTGGTAAGGGTTGCTGGAGTCCGATAAATGCGAGACGGACACGTGCGACAAATGATTCTTTTTATTTTACCATCAAATAGGTAATTTAGAGTCGTTGGATGATTTACACCCGCCATAAAAAAAAAAAACAATTATCTTACATATGTATATCTTGAACGGCAGAAGTTAAAAAATGTGACAATATTTATTATTGCTCATGCACATACTCGGCGATATTTTTTTGCGACATTTTCGTCACATTATTATCACCACAGAAAGTTAAGGGAAAAAAAAGGAAATGAGAAGGTAAATACCTTCTCCTTTCCTTCAAGCCGGTTACTCTGACCTTGACTTCTTTAAAAAAAAAAATGAACGAAAACATTAAATTTTGACATGAGAATGTAACAGTTAACTGGAATCTTGAGAATTTCCTCAATAATTTAATAATTGGGGACGGGGGTAGGCTAACGTTATTTTCATGTATTTCGATTCCAAATAAGCGTGCTTAGTACTGTAACTGTAATACTATAGCCAAAATATGTCGAAGTACTTTTTGTCAATTAGAACTTTGTCCAAAGAAATATCTGAATTTGTTATGTACCTATTGTGTCATTAAGCTTAAAGTTGAAAACGTATGAAATGAAAGTCTTTGTCTCGTGTGGTAAACTAGACACAAAACGTTTAAGAAGCGTTTGTGATGTCTTGTAACGTAATGTGATACAGTAAGGGTGGGTGGGGAGGATGCCCCTGAAAATGTTATTAGTCGTAAACTGGGAGAAGATCGATCGCCGTCCCCTCGGCGCCCGTCGAGACGCACTCGTAACCACTATCACGACGAACAGATCAACAGCTATGTAGACGGAGCTACATCCGCTATAGGAATTGTCAACATATAGTAACGTTCAACTCCCGTAATGAAGTTATTGCTCTGGAAGTTACTTTATAGCTGAGCAGCAACATCCTTCAACAAATAGATTTTGTAGCAGGAATATAGTCCATTGTTAATTACTAGTCGGTGGAGCGGGAAATTAATCCAATCTTTTTCTTAAAAGACTATTAAATTTTATCGCTATTTGCACCGTGTTTAAGAACGTTATCTTTTTGGCAAAGAATATTTAAATTGTGTGTGGGATTTTCTCTTTGTTAGAAGACATTTCGCAATGACCTCTCAATTGTTTAACGGAGATTTGGCTCCTTAGAACATTTGTTGCGAGTCAAGAGAGTAATCGAGATCATTTTTTTTAAGTCGTTTAATACAATTACGGAGAGTATTCAGTAGCTCAGCTGTAACATTTAAAGTAGTCTTCATGAATAGGCGTTTAAGTAATTATCCTGATAGCAGACGACAGGGCACGTTCTTTTTACAGATGCTGCTGGTTGTTCCGGCTCTCTCGTACTATAATTACTTTTTCATGAAGGGGTATCGCATGTGCATTTAAGTTTACGATTCGTTTCATTCAAGTACTTTTAATTATTGGGTCATCTGCTTTGTATCATGGGAGACTTATAAGCAATTTTAATTTGTATTTTATTACTATTTTTTTAATCATTCTTATATGTTGTAGAATATTTTGAATAAGTTAGCTGAACGAGTTAAAGCATCGTTTTGATAAGAGATAGGTTCTGCGGTTAGTCTCCACTCTCCAGACTATCAGTCTGTGGGAATTTTTAATATTTAAAATTTGATTATTCTTTAGATGAGGAAGATTACATTTATAACCGATATCATTATCACCGTGATAGTACTTACGTTAGGAGTTATTTTTTACCACTACGAAGGATTTCCCATGTTTTCTTGAAGTGACGTCATTAATACCTTAAGGTAAATTGATTGAAATTTGTTTTCGTTCCTATCAACAACTCATCAATTTCACTGGTTACGAACATCGTATCCTAGATCTTTTTACCTATGGTAAAATAGAATCCATAATTGATGTATCGTCCACGTATATATTATGTCCGAATTGTAAATAATATTATAATTTCGATAATGGCATATTTATACTACCAGTACACTACCCAATGCTTATTTTACGTTCTTACAGTATATCCTAAGGTTGTCTGGTAGATATCGCTGTCAGCGATAAGATCGCAATTGTACAGGCTGTAGATTTAAGTTCGTGCTTAAAGTTTTTTGGTGTGCAGTAATGTAATAGATTACGGGAACGTTTTTTTTCTATTAGCAGTGAAACTTTGAACAACGCCATGTGATTTTTGTTTGAGCGATAGCAGTACTTTTTCCCACCACGAAAATGATGTTAGATTGTATAGCGAATGTTCTTTCGGATGAGAATTCACGTAGTGTCGTGAGCCCTTTGGCAGCTAGTGAGTGTTTGCTTTATTCTCGCCCTTACAGGTGATAATTGGAAATTCATCTATGCTATTAAGTATTATATAGAGGAAAGATTTGGGTTTTTATTTTTGTTTGTCTACATCTACACTAATATTATAAAGAGGTAAAATTTGTGATTTTGTTTGTAGAAAGTAATCTCTGGAACTACTGAACCAATTTTGAAAATCCTTTCACCAGTATGAAGCGACATATTCCTGAATGACAGACATTTGATTGTAATTAATAATTTTTTTACCAATATTTTTTTGAATCGGGCTCGGGTCAGCTCATTCAGCTAGTAGTGAATAGATTTAAAAACTACTGGACTGATTTTAAAAAAATTCTTTCAATAATAGAATGCTAATTTATGATTGAGTAACAATAAACATATATTTTTTGCATTTACGTGGGCGATGCCACTGATAGAAGCTAGTGATTAGTAATTTCACTATAGGTGTGTACGAACTCGATTTTTATCCCGTAACATGCTTTGCAACGTGTTAAACAAATACTGGACACATCAGGATGGACTGTAGCCGGGAGTTCGGAAATATTAGCACTCCCTTTTTTGATAGATACATATAATTATATGATACTGTTTCCCACTTTTATTTCTGACATTTTTCTTTTACTTCTGCTTGCATTTTTTTCAAATTTTCGTAGACGTAATGGATCATAGACAACTTTGTGACTTGGTAACGCAAACTTGTTGTAATGTAGCACTAGCAGGCATATCTGTGTTCTTTCCGATAGTGGCACTTAATATCGTAATAGCGCTTTTGCGTATAATTTTTTGCACGCAATACTTTGTGACCATTCAATTTAATGAGGATATGCTTGTAGACATTGTTTGTGTGCCCATTCTGGTACAAATAAGTCAGTTCGTTTGCATTCGTGCAAACAAAAGAATTTCGTTGATGTCCTTCAGGAACATATTATAGAATAATGAGGAATAATGAGGGATTGAATCATACATATTTCGTTTAAGACAAAGACGTGTGCGATTGACAAAGAGATACAAACCTTTAATAATAAACCAGTGTTTACCTATATAAGTTAAGACAATTAGATCCATAATTCTATTTGCAAGTAGGTTTATGAGAATAACGTCTAAGTGGTATTGTTTATTGTTACAGAGAATGAACGGAGAATCAAAGCGAACAACAGAGAATACAACGCGCAGTTCCGCTATGCCGTAAGTTATGTTTTCTACATATACATTCAATTAATTTTAGTTATTCCGCTTTTGCTACCGTCAGCTTTGAACTGTCAACTGTGATCTTTCATGCAGAAAATAGCAGCCGGGACAAGCTTGACGGAATACTGCAAGTCTTCATCCATAAGGAGGTTGACCCGACACGTAAAAGATATTGATACATTTTGGTCAGACGAAAAGCAGTAGGCATAGTTAGGTAACTATAACATTCCTATAGTTCGAAATATCTCGACCGCTCCAGCTTGGCTTAACCTTGTTATAATAACGTTTCCACTGCTCGGATTCAAGCCACCTCTCATGGCGACCTCGCATAATCCTCTAGATTGTTGGTACACTATTGTTTTGTGTATGACCCATGAACAGTAGCAGACGACCGTATAATCTCTTAGTACAATTTACAATTATACATAGTTTCTTCTGAAGGCTTAAGATAAGATGCCACCAAAATTGTCATAATTATGTAGGTGTATAAAATTTAAGCTGTAAGATATTAGAACACATTGTAATATGGGCATATTAGATTAGGGTTTCCACCACGTTTTTAGAAGAAATATGTTATTTTTATATTTTTACTAGCTTTCGCCCGCGGCTTCGCTCCCGCTCTACCCTACTCTACCCTACTCTACTCTACTCTACCCTACTCTACTCTACTCTACCCTACTCTACCCTGAATTTTCTTTGCTATAAACCTCACGGAGCCCGAGACCTTTCCAACGAATGCAAAACCGTGGAAATCGGTTCGTGCGTTCTGGAGTTATAGCGTCAGGAAGGAAAACCCGACTTATTTTTATATAGTAGATTATCTCAACAAATATGTAGTATTTTTGGAGATGCTAAATTATTCAGGAAGAAATAACATTATATTACATGTTACATGAAATAAATTACACACAATTTTTGAATAAATATTTAGTTTGATCTTCATTTCTCATTTCACTTCATTTTCAAGTATTAGTTTTCAAAAAAACTTAACATATTGCTGAAACTAAATTATTACAACCGTCGATCTCAATTATAAGTAATTACACTTCTAAACTTTAAATGTGCTTTTTTCAAAATCAGTTTGATGACATTTAAAACACAGAAAGATATTCTCTGTTCTTAGCACAGGCAAAGAATGCTTCATATGGTTTTTCCCTTTTTCTTATTTCCGATAGATTTTTACGGTTGAAACATGAAAATATTATTATGTCTCCCACTTGCGCGAAAACGAGTGAAGCGAGCTCGAATATTTTGGCACTCCACTCACACCCACACTTAAAACGGTTACTTTTTTGATCTTTCATACAGAAATACGAGTCATTTTGTCGATTGATGCAGAAATTTTGAGAAATATTGACGTGCCTAAATGTTATGCTACGTTTACATGTGGGGCCAGCCTCGGGCAATCGCTATTGTGTAGCCATTCTTTAGACAGGCGAGTGGCCAAGGCTGGGCACACATGTAAACGTAGCCTTAGAGCGAGTATGAGTTCCCTCCAAATTGTGTCTTGCTAACGTGTTTTGGTCTTGTACAGAATTTTCTTAAAACAAATGATTTGAAAGTTAAAAAAAATAGTCATCATCATCTCCCTATTCTTTTACTGACTAGATTGGAGTCGGCTCCAACCGAACCGGATGCGGCTGAATACTTGAGTTGATAAAAATATAGTACAATGCTGTATAATTTAGTACAAAGGTGCAAACCTTAGCTGTTCTAAACGTGTCCTAAATAAAACATTTTGCATTTTTTCTTTAAGATTGTTGACGTGCCTTTCTCCTTCAATAATGAATTCCGAATTGAAATTTCGAGTTTTCAGTTGGCAGCGCACATGTTGAAAATATTAAAGCAGTTCACAGCTTTTCCAATCTTTAAAAAATGACCGCGATTTGATACTGTCAATCAACAGTCCTACAAAATTGCACATAATCATTCAGTGTCAGATTGTGGACTATTTAGTTTCAGTTTATTTTAATCACTGTAGTAAAACTAGTGTTTGCAGAAAATTACATTAATGCGTTTGTATTTGTGGCTGAGTTTTGAAAATATTCTATGGAAATGCACAATACGTTTGCTTACCAGGAGACGCATTTATTTTTTGGCCTTCAGGTTCAAAAGCAAAGTTGTTGTGAAGCTAAGTCGCTAAACCTCAAAAACGGATTTGACTGTTAAAAAAAAATAATTTGTTTGGTTCGTTTTAATTTAAAATTGATGACCGATGAGAAATAATTTCACGGGGCGGAGCCGTAGGTGGCAGCTAGACAGAGATAGAGATTGTACCTTGAAGTGGGCTACCCATAGTTTAGTGGTAAACCCAAAAATCGTGTGGTCTAATACCTGAGACTATAATATAATTAGGAAGTAGAGCAGTATAACAACAGTTAACCTCCTTACTAACGGCTGTACTTTGA
Source organism: Leucania comma (assembly GCA_958295575.1). NCBI lineage: Eukaryota > Metazoa > Arthropoda > Insecta > Lepidoptera > Noctuidae > Leucania > Leucania comma. The sequence goes on along the minus strand of OY282476.1, from coordinate 9,979,314 downwards.
TAGAAAATTCGGAATCTAGTTTGGTCATAATTTCAACAATACACCATGACTCATTCTGGCATATTCTGCAAATGACGTAAACAAAGATTTTGCGCTGCCTATGTCTAATTGAGTGTAGGTCGGGATGTGTGAGCTACATGAAATCATACTCTGATAAGATGTAATTGCTAATTTTAACAGCTGAATGAATTCTAATCAGAGTGTCTGAGTTCCGGTCCATTCAAGAAAAATAAAATGCCGTAAACTATAAACTGTCTTCCTGTTACTCATTGACTTAAAATGATTAGCGTGTTAAGAATTATTGCTACCTAAATAGTTCAATGATAATGAGTTCAAACTTAGCTTTTTGTCTCAAGCCAGAGGGTTTTCGAAAAACCTGGAGAAAACGTCAACAGACGAGAATATTTCACAAAAATCAAATTAAAAACAGATAATCATGCGCATAGAGACTACGTATGCAGATAGCGTATAATCTGCTCACTTATCGACACTCGATTCACAGTTACTATTTTTGTTACAGAGCAACTTCATCAAGACATCGAAGTATTCGATCATAACGTTCCTGCCGCTGAATCTGTTGGAGCAGTTCCAGCGGCTGGCGAACTTCTACTTCTTGTGCCTGTTGGTGCTGCAGCTGATCCCGGCCATCTCCTCGCTCACCCCGATCACCACCGCGATACCACTCATAGGCGTACTCGCGCTAACTGCCATCAAGGACGCGTACGACGACTTTGTAAGTCAAGATATTATAAACAAAACACTCCTTTGACGCCTGGGACACTTAAGGTGGAGTGGCAACAAAACAATCAATACAATTCTAATATAATATCGACGGGCTGGCCGATACTTAGAATCCATTATCACCGCTGCGCCTTATTGGATTTGAAGTGGACTATATGTTTCATAAAATAAGGTCTCATAAGACTCAAAGATAAACACATCGTTTGCAATTTTATTGAATAGTCAAGTTCAGTCAAAGTCAAAAAATGAAACTAAGCGCAGATTCTCCTAAATTGCGTTGAATCCATTGCTCAAGTTTTTCAACTTAAAAACGGAATACGGACTAGCCGAATTTGTTCGAGCTTAGATGTCTAAGCTACTGATGTACCTATGTACATCTACATAACTTCTGCACATCTTACTTCCACCACACCTCTACCGTAAACCTTTTATGATCTAGATATAAATAATGTTTTACCTGTACAGTTTAAGGATTCTGTTCACTACATCGTTTCTTCTTCTTCTTCTTTTCGAATCGATGGTAAACTCGTTAAATTATTTGGGCCCAGTAAGTTGCCACGTTAACTGCAGCATCGGTGGCACCCATTAAGTCCTCCAAAGTGCAGGTGTAAGGGCACCTGGGACATTCCAACATGTGGGTCATGTTTTGAACATGACGCGAACTACATCGTTTCATATACCATGACGCGCGGTAATAACTTATATTCTCACCGTTTCTTCAAAGTTCCATCACCAACCAACACAGTGCCAGCTATGCATGGGCAGTGCCAATAAGCTCTGTGAAAAGTACGCGATTTTACCCAGATACTTTCCTAGCACGGTCTGCTAAGGAGTACAGTGCAGTGAGCAGGTTCCTTTAACAGTCAATGATCGTACTGAATGTCGTACATAAACAGCCTCGGAACAAACATCTGGTAAGCTAACTTTACGTCGCGATGCGGTAATCGAATGCGACCGCTGCGTCATTCACCTCGTTATAATAATAATACGCATGTGTACTAAAAGTCCTATTTCATAGCACATTATTTTTTTATCTTCGGCAAAGAATGCGAGGGAAGGAAGTATCTTTAGTAATATAACGGCGGGATGGTTGATGGCGTGAGCGAGTTTTAAAGGCCCTCCTTCCTCGTCTGTCACTTAACAATTGCCAATTAAATTACTGTATTTTCCCGTTGCTCGGACTGAATAATAAGCAATATCGTCTTTGTTCCCCACTTTTCTTCCAAATTGACGTTATAAAATAAATAAAACATAACAACTGAAACTCTGGCAAAACATCTTTACATGAAATTCCGAGCTCATCATATCAATTTGAGTTACGGTAATATACTACAAAAAATAAATTGGATAGAATTTCGCCTAACTTTAAAGTTATGAGTTTTAAAGATAGCGTTTTGTCTAAAAAAACACGTACTTTATCTAAAAATCCGCCATCAGGAAACATGACTGCTAGTGTCTATGCTTTGATATGCTAGTGTGTGTAATGAGTGTATGTAGGAGTAATGAAATGATCAAACAGCAGAGCCGGATCAGGATACTAAGGGATTGTGCATTAGGTTCGGCCCCGCTTGGATGTAAAAAAAACAAATCAAATTATCTTTACCCACCATATAAAACGTAACTAGTTAGGGAATTTCCATACTTATAGACAACATAGGTAAAACCATCGCTACCTAAGGGCCTGATTGAAAAATTAGTTAAAGAAGTTTTAATCCAAAGCTTTAGGGGGACTGTAGTAGAATTTGCTACGGGCCCCACCCCGGTTTAATCCGGCACTGTCAAACAGACAGTTTGTACGTGTGCTGTCCTTGTCTAGCTCTGTTGCTAATGCGTACTGACCCATTATGTCATCTATTGCAGATCAAGGACGCAGACGTAATTAGTGATCCGTGACCAAACTTGTATTATGTGAAGAGCATGGTTTATTTAATTTGTACGAGGAGTCTTTTATGATCTTGATTTATCAGCAATTAAGATTATTAATTTTTTTAACCTTGGTAATCAATTTTGTAGTGACATTGACTGTATTTAAGGTATCTGCAAAATCAAATCATACATAATAGAAGAAATTAATGTTTTTGACTAGCGACCGCTAGCTTCGCAGCTGTTAGAAATCTTTGAAATTCTCGGCATTTCTCTACTATAATATGTATTAAACACCTAAACTTTCCTCATGAATTACTCTGTCGCTGCTTGATTATGTGTGCCATACTTAGCTACGCATAAGTCTTGGTACACATACATGATATTACACTACACTGAAAACCGCATTAATAAAAATTGGATTCAGTAGTTTTTGAGAATATCGCAAACTCGCAAACATATTTATTTATTTATGTACACACAAATACTTAAAGAAAAGAACAAATACAGATAGAAGAGTACAAACGTGCTGCTGATTTCAACGAAATTTCTTCCAGCAGACCTGTGACAGGAGAGTTGAATGAGAAATGTAGACACAGTGTATAAATAATTCATTTAACATATATAAATATATCAATAACAGTAAATAAATTTACACTTAAATATGTACAATGCATAAATAAAATATAGTAATACATATATAAAATATATTAACTTTACGAAATACTAGAGAGGTAATACACATTGACAGTCTGGGTGAGGAATTATGTTAATATACGGTAAAGGAGGCCTGAGTCCCAGCACTGGGAAAATTAAAAGGCTGATGATGATGATGAAGGGAACTTATTGTAGTGAAAACACACTCAAACTTCTTGGACCTTGGATAGTGTTAATAATTTTCGAGAAGATTTTATAAGAAATTTTAGTTTTCCAAGAGATACCTACATAGAATAATGACCGCATAAAAATAATAAATATAGAAAAGAATATTCAAATCAAAGCATCAAACTATATCTGCTGCCAGCGGCTTCAACCGCGTGATAGTAGAAAATTATACCAAAAGGTCCTATGTGCTATTCCGGGACCAGTTCTACACGTGTACCGTTTCATCGAAATCCGTTCAGCCGTTCGAGCGTGAATAAATAACAAACATACACACACACACAAACTTTCGCCTTTATAATAGTGTGATAAACTATTTACAGGCATTTTTAAATTATCAAGAAGTTAATCAATTAAATTGGTCGTTTAAGATCTATGAATTTACGATGAACCAAAGTAAAAGTTAGTCCTGTAACTTTGAAACTATGAGTTGTCTGTGTCTCCTATGGCTTTGTTCCTTCAATTTACTTTTAAACTCATATTATGTAGTAAAGAGAAGGTTACAGTGAATTATTAAACAAGACTTCTTGTAGTAGTATCAGCACCGGCCATCGCATATTATCAGGACCTTGTCTACGAATAGGCCCCTTTTATATTCTTTGTAGTTTTCCAAGCGATGTGATCAAATAAACCTTTTAATGAGTGAATTTAAGAGCTCTGACATGGTTATATGTCCGGCCTGTAGAAATACGCACTTCCGAAACACTTTCGGTTTATGTTAAACACTAAGAGCCAAATTCACCCATAAACTAATCGCGATTCGTTCAAACAAAATGCAGTTTGAGCGACTAGTCGAGATTATAGCCTCATTTTGCGTTTCACCGCGATTAATTGAACCTAGTTTACGTTAAACTCAGTTTCAATTCTTTCGTTGTCGCCCATGTTTACGACACGGGTCTTTAAACTAGATTACGCTGAGCTAAGTTTAGTTGAACTAAGTTTTTACATTGAATGATGAAATCAGCTCTAAAACAACTGCTAATGTTGTTGAACTCGATTAATGACCAGACATGTATCATCATTCTGTTGTTGTCAAAATCATCTCTATTTTAATCCTAGCCTACATTACAAGCTAAAAGTAGACAAATCTTACAAATTGATCTTGAAACAGTTAGACTCCTTCTTTAAAACATCAAATAACTTCTTCCGCTCTTAGGACTGATTTCATCATTCAATATAAAAACTTAGTTCAACTAAACTGAGCTCAGCGTAATTTAATTTAACGACCCGTGTCGTAAACATGGGCGACAACAAAAGAATTGAAACTGAGTTTAGCGTAAACTAGGTTCAATTCACAGCGGTGAAACGCAAAATGAAGCTATAATCTCGATTAGGCGCTCAAACTGCGTTTTGTCTTGTATAATCGCGATTAGCTTATTGGTGAATTTGGCCCTTAGTGTCTGACTTTTATTGACGAAAAGCCATAGTGTTCTTTCAGTTGACCTTTTTTGTGAGGGCTACGGTAACTTCTTCGAACCATATCGGCCCTGGTAGGCGTACCATGTAACAATCTTGTTGTTCGAAGAAGTTACCGTCATGAGACACCTCTCGGACGTTACTACATAGCTCCATCAATTTTGCTGACATCTTTTTGAGGCGGGTTTGGGAAGGCAATGCGCCGTCTAACCGGTCTTGGTCCTTACGGAACGGTCCGATGACTGGCCGCCATCTCCGACGGTGGGAAACAGTACCTCTAACAGATTTAGCTGAAATTTGGTATATCTATGTAACTTGGCTGACAATGCATTATTATGTTACCATGGAGCTGATCTGATGATGGATTCGGATAGTGGCCATAAGAACTACTGAGAGCGTCAAGATAATCCATCATGTTCGAGCTCTATAGAATGGTCTTGATCAGTACAGTACTAAACTGCACGATAAATTTATTTTCATTGAAAACTTATTTACCCACAGAGTTACTCAACTATATCTAAATCTAAATGTAATAATGGCTGTAACACGCATAGACCTTTTTATAGCCTAGATCGTTTACGTGTTTATTGATTAGAGTGTAGGTCAAAGAGGTATTATGCGAAGCTCAATCTTTAAGGCTGAACTGGTCGTGGGCTTGAACTCATGGGCGTGACCAAAAGGTGCACTGTCTCATCTGACATAGTGTCTGACAAAGTTAGTATCAGTCATGATCAGTTAGACGTTATTCTATATGCAATTGAGCTTTGTCGGTAGGTACCGAATTCGTTTTGGAGATTTTATACGATTTTTGTTACTTTACTCACAAAGTTGCGTTAAGATCATAAAAAAAAAAAACACAAAACTGGTAACTCATAACTTCTTAATGGCATTATTTTTTTCTTTTCTGTTTCCACTCAGACAAAATAAATAATAAGATAAATCGATGTCATGGAAAATTTTGGATGTACAATATCAAATTGTGGAGTAATGCCCCCCTAGTGTAACCTTAAGCTCTTACTTCGCTCAATGTGTTATAGACAAGATTGTTACAGTTTCTTTTTTATTTGAAAGAGCAGAATTTATTGTAGCTAGAATCAGATTAGATCAGTCGTTTCCGTAGGCACAATACACTGTGTGCGGGTGGACAGAATTCAACGTATTTTTGGATTGAAATGTCTTGATAACATCAAATGGTCTTGTTACGTCTGAGCTAAGGATAAGCTGTTTACAAGTTCTTTATCGATTTTCTTATACATTTTTAGTTACCTGTGCGATTTCTACGTAAACTACAGTTAATAACGATCTCTTTTATTTTGTATATTCAACTTATTTACACTGTCGTCGGGTAGACACGTCGTTCTAGCTAACATAAATGAAAGATTAGGCATTTTCTGTCACATTTATTCGTGAAGTGTGGTGCTATGTTGACTTTATCACTTGAACTAATTACTAAAACAACGGCTAACACCCGAGACTTGTTGTTTATTGTTACAACAACTAGCATGGTCATGGTTATAAAGTTTGCCAAAAAGTGATAGCCTTGGTAGATTAACGTCGGAAGCTTTTTTATTAACACTCCCTTAGGGCCCTAAACTCTACCCAACACTAGTATTTACCAGGGTTAGAACCTTGACACGGTGTACCTTTTTTATCACTTCTGGATCTATTGTGAAAGTAATAGTTGTTTTGTACGCGGCAACCAAGTTGAACCAAAATGGCCGTCGTTGCTTTGGTTACACGCAGCCCCGTGCTGTGCCGTATTTCGATTCAGACCCGAAAAACTTACTGCGCGTTGAAGGTCGATTGCCATTTTAGTTCAACTGTATAAGTTGAACCGAACGCCAAGTTGAAGTCGAACCACCACGTTTTGTAACATTTTTGAATAGGCACTCATCTGCCCTTTTTTCTGGGTGGAAATCCTCCTGAATGTCCTCCACCTTCTAAAGAGTCTTTGAGACTCGTACTCACTAAAACCACCTCGGTGTTCCCTCGCACACTTGTATACTCTTCTGCCCTTAAGCCAAAAGTTATCACGAGATGTTAAAGCGGACCGGTCTTTAACTTCGTTACTCTGTTTCCAGCAACGTCACCAGAACGATTCTCAAGTAAACCACCGGCGTGCGAAGACACTTCGCAATGGCAAGCTTGTGGAGGAGAAGTGGGCGTCTGTTCAGGTGGGAGACGTCATTCGGCTGGAGAACGACCAGTTCGTCGCGGCGGACATCTTGCTTCTCAGCAGCTCGGAGCCCAACGGTCTCTGTTACATAGAGACTGCCGAGTTAGATGGGTAAATCCAATTTTTTTTTTGTGTTAAAGGCCATTCTACAACCATTTGAAATAAGATAAGACATTAAAACAAACCTTTTTTACTGTCCGTTCAATCGGTTTTGACTTTTAGTCCGTAGGTATAAGGATGGCATTTAAAGCAAAAAAGTGGTTACTTCTACTACTGTTTGTGCAATTTCCATTTGTCATGTCAGCAACGCAATAAAAGTCAAAATCGGTTGAACAGACCGGAAAAAAGAAGTTTTTATTAAATGTTTAACCTTATTTCGAATGGAGTATAGATACTCCTTTTTGCGAACAGCATCAGTGACTGCCCTGGATAGCTTTGTCAATAGCTATCCAGGGCAGTCACTGATGCTGTTCGCAAAAAGAAGTTTATTTTGTCTTAAGTTTACTTTTTTCTTATAGTTTACTTTGTCTTAAGTGGTGAATTTTTTGACTGACCTGTTGGTCTAGTGGTTAGTGGCCCTGACTGCTTTGCTGGAGGTCGTGGGTTCGATTCCCACCCAGGACAAATGTTTGTGTGATGAGCACGATCATTTGTTCTGTGCCTGGGTGTAATTTATCTATAATATGTATGTATTTAGAAATATATCAATTGTCTAGTACCCATAACACAAGCTCTGGTTAGCTTGGGACTAGACGGCGTTGTGTGATAGTTGTGGAATATTATATTATTATAAAAAAAATAGCTTCATTGAAATGCTTGAAGGTTTAGGAGGTTATATGCAATACTAGCTTCTACCAGCGGCTTGATTCATTACAGTGGGTTCCTCCATAAAAAGTTGGACCCCCGTTTCATCCCCTTAAGTGGTGAATTTTGGGAAATCCTCTCTTAGTGCTCGCCTACGTCATAAGGGCAGCTTTGTCCAACATTTCACGCTCCTACTCCTAGTAGTTTTGGCTGTGCTGGGCTCTCCTTTTGTAGATACACTGTCAGATTTTTAACGTTTTAATCCCGTGGAGGGTCGATTCGGCACATGGAACACTATCGATTTGTAAAGAGAAAATTAAAAAATAAAGTACTTTTTTTTAACTCGAATTAATATACGCATGTACGAAATTAATTTCTTTGCTTTTAACGTCAGCTGGGCGAGTTCAATGAACTAAAGGTAGTTAGTACGTAATGACCAGCAACTACCTACAAGTTCATTAACTCGTTTACTTAAAGAAATTAATTTCGTACATGCGTATATTAATTCGAGTTTTAGAAAAAAGTACTTAATTTTTTTTAATTTTATCTTTACAAATCGATAGTGTTTCATGTGCTAGATCGACCCTCCACGGGATTACGATTCAAAATTTAACGGTGTATAGAAGAAGAGAAAGGTGAGACAGCTCAAGTGTGGAGCCAGAGTAGGGCAGGACGTGTCTTTTGATGAGACATACAGGTATTATGTTGTACTTGTTTATTATGGTAAATAGCACGTGCATATTTACATAATTATTTATGTCGCATAAGGAATGGGTAGCATAAATATGCAAATGGTTATGCATTTTTTCGTATTTACATGACTAAACCTTGGGGTGGTTTACGCAGCTGTGTACTGTGATAAGCTGCATTGATTGACAGATATACGGTTCTACAATATATAGGGATTAGGTTAACGTTTTAAGGGGCTTACATTTATGGATATTATTGTAAAAAACACGTGATTAGTTAAAACATTTTTCTTTTTAATGGAGAATTTGAATTTTGTATGCGCTTATGTATGTTTATTAAAATGTTAAATGTACTATGTTTAATTTAATATGGTTTAAGCAAATTTTTTATATAATACCCTAGGTAAGTGTTTAATTATTCGATTTTCTGTTTGGTTGCAGGGAGACGAATTTAAAATGTCGTCAGTGCCTTTTAGAGACGGCTGCAATGGGGCAGGACGACGCACAACTGGGTGCTTTCGACGGAGAGATCGTCTGCGAAACGCCCAACAATCTACTTAATAAGTTTGATGGTAAGTCACAAAAAAAAGCCACTACTTGTTTTTTTATTTTTGTATACTGGTCTTTTTGGATATCATTGTTGGGCATAATTGAAACGTGGACGAGAAAGAAAAACTTATTTAGTTTGTCATCATTATCGTCAAGGTTGAAATAAGCCTGTGGGTCGATTGAATTTTCCTTCAATGCAGTTTTCTTATAAAAAAAACTATGAACAAAGTAATATCCATAAATTATTGAAATGTGGTGTATGCTTAATTCTATTATTTAACAAATATGTATACATCTAATAAATGTATAAAAACCACACCTTACTTAATTATTTTCTTTAACTTAAAAAAAGATATCAAACACAGGTAACTAAAAGAAATTAAACATTACCTTGTATTATATGTGTATACTTACTTACATTAATTGTTAATTAAATAAAGATACGTTAGAAAAAAAATATAATCTGCTGCCGCTAATTAGTTCGTGTTTTTGCTGACTACCATTTCGCTGTATTTGCGAAACCGACTGAGGAATCCGCGAGCTGTTGCCCTGCGGTGTCGCGATTGAGTAACGCTGCAGAAATCGCTTGTTAATACCTAAAGCTGCAAACACACCGCACTACCGTGGCTAGTAGCACCACTCTCTGACAATAATCTAATTTAATGAGCCCATTATTATACTTTTCTCTCCCTGGTCTCCCTTTTCCACTTACGTCTGTCTTCAGTCATCGCTGGCCAGCCACTCCGGTACTTTTACCGGCGTGGCTGGTGGCGGTCAAATTCATCTCTCCAACTTCGTCTTCGCTGCGATGTCGCCTTGCATTTAATGGGACCCAAGTTGTTTTATTAGTCCACAGCTTATCTGAAATGCAGTTGACATGTCCGGCGCATTTATTTTATTCATTTATTTATAAGAATAGCAGCTTTCCGGGCAACATCTGTGTCGTTTTAGTTTTGGTGCGCAGCAATAATATTTTTGTCTGTTTTTTTTAATACAAGCTCAATGTCATACATGACAAACATTGAAACATCGCAATTTATTAAGGATCACAGAACTCTAAAAATAGACAGTTGGTTTCGTTTATTAAGAGAAGAAAGATCAACAGACACCATACACACATGAGTAGAGAGGTACAGAGATAAAGCTTCCTAAGAACGTGCAATATTGTTACCTATTTTGATAGGGTTGTCACAATAGATGAAAACAAATTAAATAAAACATTTCTTAAATAGTTTTAATATTCAGTATATAAACACAAATATATATACCTATATTATGTATATTTTACATTCACACACAATTATCATGTAACTCACTACGATTAGCGTCTGTATTTCCTTTTATCTACAGACCGTCAATTAACCATCGTTTTAACCTGTCGAGATTGAGGTTTAGAGCGAGAAAAATTGAGTAATAGACTTGTTTTTTTTTTTTTAATTATATATTTGTTTAAAAATTTATCGCAAAAATTTACCGCAAATAGAAGAGAATTTTTCAAATCGGTTCATAATTATGTAATTTAGAAACCTTTCAAACCGTCAAGTAACAGAAAAGGATGAAAATTTAACGCTACTGCCATTAGGTTCTGTGCATACAAAAGAGATAACTAGACGTTCTCATCACGCCCCACTCTTCCTCATACCAATATCTGAAGTGCTTAACTGCTTCTTTCTAAACAATTGGTGCTGTTTCCAGAAATACATTTTTCTTTAGTGTTATTTCTTGTTTACTATTAAACATTTTAAAAATATAAATACAGGAAAATATCCAATTATAATAAATAATGACCACTCGGCAGTGTGAATCCACCTTTATGGTTTGCACTGCTTGCACTGTGGTACTTTATCATACTGATGGACGTTAAATCAACTACTTGAGTTGAACGAGTGAATCATACGGACTCGGGTTATTCTCTACCATTAACACAGTTAACGGAAAATGGAAATTTATATACCATAATTATGTATTTGTTTTTTTTTACACTCTTCTCTTCGGTTCCGTACTCGCGGGCTGTCAACGGGACCCTATTACATATTTAGCCTCAGCCTTCCGTCTGTCTGCCCGTCTGTCAGCGGGCTGTATCTCATAAACCGTAAGAGGAAGAGAGTTGAAATTTCAGTTTCATACAATGTGTATTGCCGCTACAACAACAAAAAACAATACAATAATAATAAAGTTGACATTTAAAGGGGTTCCACACAAAAAATGATATTTTGTCGGCGTTTTTTGCCCTTTGTGAGCTTTATCGGCCCTTTATATGAGAGTCCGACTCGTACTTGTTTAGTTTTTGTTTGTTTTGCAATCCAATGAAACCTTACCAAAATGTTATTTTCTTAACTTGTAACAGGTTTATCTTTCATAATTATGTCTCAATTAAATTGATGTGCTCGCCAGTCGCCAGTACGCACTCTAACTAAAAGTTTTAATTAAGTAAATGGTGAACTTTTGGGTCAAAGGCAATCTTCGTAATTGTGTTTCTATAAGAACCTACTACTTGTCTAGTTCATAATTTAGTAAGGCGAAAAAAATGACTTGTTATTTTTCGCATATGAAAAAAATATAATAAATAAGCAAGCGGTCGTGGCAGACATTGTCCGGCGCGAAGGTTGGCTTTTAGGCCCGAAAGTTTTCGTCAGAATACAAATTGAGCGATTGGAAATACAATTGGACCCGGTAGGTAGCGATCTCCCGGGTCTAATTGTATTTTCGAACCGTCCAAGGACCTATTCGAATACAAACAAATCGGTCAAGCAGTTTAGGAGGACTTAGGTAACAAAAACACGTTTTATTATAAAGGTTACTCACCTCTTTCTGAGGCGGTCGGGTAAAAATATGAGAATAATATTTTTTTTTTTAATTCTGGTAAATCTTTAATATTGTTTTTTTTTTTTTTTTTAATATTATACTTCGATTAGACCAGTGACACGTCGTGATTAATAGTTTAATGAAGTATTTAATTAATATTCGATTAACGTATTCATCCGAGAATCGAATAAGGCTTTTCCCAATAGTATCTGCGTGTATAACAGTAATAAAAATAGAGTAGGTACATCTCGGTTGACTTAACACAGCCTCGCTGTTTCGACGTTCACCTCACTGCGTTCAGCATGATCCATCAGTTCATTTGTGACGTCATAGGCGGCAACTGTTGATTATAAAAACTTAGTTTTATACAGACATGTTTGACCTTTTCGAACACAGTACAGTATTATTTCAGAAAAACCGAAAGCAACGTTGCAGTTATCAACATTTCAGCTACCTTTCTTTAGTCACACCGTAGGCGCGGGCTTGCGGACGGCGTGCAATGGGTAGCACGCTGTCCGATCGTCCGGTAACATACCGGACCGAGCCCAAGTCGTCGACGGCGCGTTCTGTTCCCGCGCGCCTCAAGGAACTGTCAGCAAACAGTAGAGGCCCAGCCTGCTAGCTGCAGGCAGGCAGGGTCGAAGCCTGCTGGGGTTAAGGGCCGTTTTCTGAGAGGAAGGCTCAGCCCCGGCATGATAGGCAACGAAGGAACGGGGTAGGTTTTTAGTCAGTAAGAGTCTGACACTACTTCCCGCTCCACCCAAGGGCGGGACTTGTCATTGGATGATTTTACCTACCAAAAAAAAAAAAACACCTTTCTTTAGTCAAAAATAACTTTATTTAAGATTATTGTTTTCAATTAGCTGCTACTAGCCGCTTAGTCTGCGTGAAAGTAAAATATGTATCACAAGGGAACATACTTCAGGGATAAAAAGTCCTCTCTTGTGTGCTATTCCAGGAGATGGTCTACCTGTGTGCCAAATTTCATCCAAATCCGTTCACCCATTCGTGCGTGAAGAAGTAACAAACATTCTAAATACGTGATATTGTGACTTCGGTGAAAACTCAATGTCAGTTTTTGTCATTTTTATGACGCAGTCACTCGTCAGTTATAGTGTGCACCAGGTTTCCATTTCGTTTAATAAAACTACAGGATGTACACGCTCACAAACTGTCATTTTTGATGCAATGCCAATGATGAATGATGTTGTAATTTGATAGCATAGCATAGCATCAGCCATATAATGTTCCCACTGTTGGGATTCAGGCCTATGCTCTGAGAAGGAATGGACCGTAATCCACCACGCGGGCCCAGTGCGGGTTGGTGGATGTCACATAATTTTGAATGTTTGGTTCTAGGACATGCCGCTTCCTCACGATGTTTTCCTTCTCCGTTTTGAGAGCAGTGGTGATGAAATAAATTACATAAAGTTATGCACCTGGCTGGGTTTGAACCTGCGACCTACAACTTGTTAGTCGGGGCCGTTACCAGTCGGCCACCACTGCTCCACTTGTAATTTGATGACGTAATATTTTTTGCATAGGTACACTAAGCTGGCGCAACCAGCACTTCTCGCTCGACAACGACAAGATCCTGCTGCGTGGGTGCGTGCTGCGCAACACTCAGTGGTGCTACGGAGTCGTCGTGTTCGCCGGGAAGGACACCAAGCTCATGCAGAACTCCGGCAAGACCAAATTCAAGCGCACCAGCATAGATAGGCTACTTAATTTTCTTATTATAGGGGTAAGTTGAAACTGTCTAAACTAAGTACTTCTTTAACCCTTTAACCGCATATCCGACAATCACTCTTGCGTTTATTCCGCCAGGGTCGCACATTTACGATCAATTACTCTATCTCGTCAGCTCTTCTGTCACCTATGGGGATCTAGGTCTTCAACCTAAACGAAATGTAGTACCCAGTCGCAAACACACTATCCTGGCGAATAAGACACGCAAAAGGCTTCAACATTTGCGTGTCCTATTCGCTTAAAATATTTAAGAATTATTACATACAATGTCTCAGAAGTTTAATAAAGTATAGCTACATAATATGAGAAAGCTTTCCACACCCGCATGCGGTTGCTCGCTTTTAAATAATTCTTCACAAGTGATAATAGTATAAAAAAGAATGCTAATTGTCATTTAGTTTTCGCATTGATTTTTATTGAAACGTATGTAAGCGCTGCTGTCCAATTTCTTGCTGTGCTATGAAGCGTCACGAAGTACCGGCGTCCTACCGCATGCGGGCATGTTAAAATATTCCAACATGAGTTTGATCCTTCTTGGTAACATTAGGATTTAAATCTTACAAAAAAATCACAGTCAAGCATTAGTTTATATCAATTTTTTTTAAAAGTCCATGCTTACTGTTAAGGATTCAACTGACTTCTTAAATAGGCCACAAGAAAGTCTAATTGAATGTCCCTTGTCGTTTACAGATAGTATTCTTTCTGCTATCGATGTGCGTGTTCTGCACGGTGGCGTGCGGCGTCTGGGAGTGGCTGGTGGGGCGCTACTTCCAGGCCTTCCTGCCGTGGGACACGCTGGTGCCCGCCGAGCCCACGTGGGGCGCGCTCGTCATCGCGCTGCTGGTCTTCTTCTCCTACGCCATCGTCATGAACACTGTCGTGCCTATATCGCTGTATGTGTCTGTGGAGGTCAGTATATAACATCATCACCCAAGCTTATACCCACCTTGTTATCAGTCCTAGTGTGATCGTCGTCACAAAACCGGGTGTCATACCAATAAGTCAATTGATTTGCTATTTTCGCAAGGATTTTGTGAAAACCACCGGATATCTGCAGTAATAATATGTTCTTACAATAGATTTTCAGACAACTAATTGCACATTAGGCGATGACTTTTGAATTCCAATCACATGCCAATGTGAAACCTCTCATATCCAAAGAAAAATCATCGATCAATTTTAGATTTTCTAAATTAAAATCCTCATAAATTAACTGATAAACCTTTTCTATGAAAATTTGTTGAGATTAGTGGATTGCTCTTTTGCTTTTTAACTGTTCTATATAAGTGTAGTACTTAGAATAAATAGTCACAATGTCGCCAATCTTTCCACTCCTCATTAATTACGAATAACAAAATACCACTTGAAATAACCGCATGACTCAAGTAGTACGTATGATCGGTTTCTAATAACAGCAAAACATTTATTTTATTTAAATGCATTAATTGAGGAATATCGTCACCTTTAAATGTAGATGTTAGTTTGTTTAAATAATATTATTATTTAATGGGTTTTAATGCAACGATTTCCTGTTTTTTTAGGTAATAAGATTCGCCCAGAGTTTCCTTATAAACTGGGACGAGAAAATGTATTATGATAAGACTGGTACAGCGGCCAAGGCGCGGACGACCACGCTTAATGAAGAACTCGGTTAGTATTACAATAACACAATAAATTGTTTCCACCGGTTCCATAACTCACAAAATTTGAGAATACTTTTTTAAGATGTCCAAACCCTTTATGAAAAAGAACTGTAAAAACATTGATATCGTTTTTTATATGTTCATGACAGCTCACTGCCAAGCTACCATAACTTGTCATAGACCGAATAAAAAAAAAGAATGACTTTATGAGGGTATTTCTCTTTGTTGGATAACCCTTCCCACAAACTTTTTTAGTACTCTTTTCCTTAATGATGCCGTCATTGGTTTTATTATTTCATGTTTTTACCTAATTTATAGATTTGTTTTTGTTTATCTTTATATTCTTACCAGAGATTATGATGTAATAAAAAATGTGCTCTTATGGATCTTATATGGTTTTGATTATTATTTCTTTAAAAAAGTCTGAGGCTGGTATTTAAAATGTTCCAAATATTTTTGTTCCCAGGCCAGATCCAGTACATTTTCTCAGACAAAACGGGTACTCTCACACAGAACATAATGACGTTCAACAAGTGCTCGATAGCAGGCATCTGCTACGGAGACATTGTGGACGAAACAACCGGTGAAACCATAGACCTCGCCGAGGTACGTCATGTACGTTCAGTTCCATACACCCACGGATCAAGTACCAACCTTTCAAACTATTTCAACAGCACATGCTATAGACTAGACCAAATAGAAGTGCAGCATGTAGGTTTATGCAAACTTGAAATAATCACCAAGCACTCAAAACTTGACGAGACTCGCACGTCCGAACTTCCACCATCTATTATTTTGCATGGTTTGAAATTGGTTTTCAAATTTATGTATTTTGAAGTTTTGCGTTTGTTACTGTAAATGATGAATTTTTGTCCTCGTTCGCTCACGCTTTCGGTTCATGTGAAGTGTTTGATTTTACTGTCATGTCCATATGTTTGTGTTTGTTTTACAGTTAGTTTGTGGATCATAGTGCCACCTCAGTATCACGATTGTATAATTAATACGTTCGCTTCACGGATGAATCTCACTCGAACATCCACCAGTCGCATCACTAGATACTTAGATTTTCGTTTGAGTTTTTTTTCTTGCATGATCACACACCGCATTAGTGGTACAGCAATGTACCTCGCTGACAGAAAACACATAAAGGGGGACATGGGTCATGAAAGGGTAATTGAATTTAGCCAGTGCTATGATATGTGACGACCATGATTTACTACATGAATGAGAATTGAACGCGACTAGGTGTGCAACTATTGAGAAAAACAGTTGAACGTCTAGTCGTTATTTGGGGAGTGACATAGAGTAGAGTAGGTAGGAGTCGGTTTAGGGTGTGGTGAAGTGTATGTGTGTGGTGACGCAGCGTCGCGGCGGGGGCGGCGGGGGCGGCGGGGGCGGCGGGGGCGGCGGGGGCGGCGGCGGCGTGCCGGCGGCGCGCGCGCGCCTGCTGGAGCTGGAGCAGGACGCGGGCCGCAGCACGCCCGGCGGCCGGCGCCCGAGAGTACGCCCCTAGAGTAACTCTGCCCGCGCGATACCACATCTCTCTAAAACTCATTCATTCGCTGCTGCCCCGCTTCTAATACGAAAACTCTGATTTCGAATAAGACATTCGCCAAATTACACGTGTTTCGCACGCCGCGAGCGGGGTGCGATTAATCGTTATTTCGGCCACATGATGTGTGCAAGCGATCCATCACCGTGTTGCCGCAATCACGGCGAATAAAGCGTACAGCGTATCTATGAGCGCGGAACTTGTCCCTTAACCACCGCGGTAACATTAGCTTAGCTAACATTATAGCGGCGTGCGGAACACTCTCGTCTCAACCAGAATGAAACGTCAATTCTAAAAGCTATTCATGCTTGTATTCAATTACGTTAAATGTGCTCTACACATTACCGTTCGCTTAATTTTTTAATATTACTTTTAGTTTCTCAGTGTGACTCGTATTTCGAGCGGGCAGTGATACTATCTAGCCTGTATTTCCGTTCCTTTATCTATCTGGCCTTCTAAATCTCCTCTTTGTTTCTGGAATAATCTCGAGCTAACCTACACGAGTGTAGCAAGTCACCTCATGAGACTCGCTCACGCACTGACTAGGCATGAACTAGGTTTTATATCTTCTAAAACACTGGATGACGTTATATTATCTTATTAATGAAACGAGAAAATAACAAAACCAGCTATAATATAAAAATTAATAACCTAAAACAATTATATTTATGTTATGTAAACAATCAATCATAGATAACAGAAAAATAAAAGTGAATATAAAAAAAATAATAAAAAAGATATATTATGCTAGATACAAAACACGCTACCTATACAGTTTAAAAAATGTAACACCTACTTTTCCTTCTGTTTTGGGTAAAATAATAAAACTCTATTAGGCCCTTTGTACCTGATGCTCCCTCACACTATCTGCTAATGTATAAATGTTTGTCGATTTGTAAATAACCAATGGTGTCAATTGATTCATGTTTGCATGTACGCTTTGCATCGTGTGTTGACTGTAATTCGCTTTAACACTATTAACTGCATTACAGACAAATCTACGAAAAAGAAAACTAATTTTTTTTTTCTACAAATGAATAAAATATCTTTTCATGGGGAAGGCAACACAGAATTTAAAACAACTGGCAATACCTTTATTATAACAACAGTGCTAAAAAATGTGTCCGACCCATTGGTATTCGGAACTAATTTCACTAAACATTATACTTTGCTCAGTGTTTCCTCATTCATATAGTTGTTGCATTTCACGAGCGCTCATGAATCATTGTAAATTAAACCTTATGGCAATGTTTATACACGCTACAGATGCGCTCGTGAATTGTGACTACCTTAGCTGTTTTAGAAATTAGTCTAAACATCTTCCTAATTTGCAAAACATCCGTCAATCTGCAGTTGCTTCTCCCATTGTATCATAGAAAAAGAAAATACGTAGATTTGTCCTCCATAGATTCCTCTTCGTGGGGTTAATATATTTTTCTGCTGAATACTACAGAGTTCAGAGCCGTTGGACTTCTCGTTCAATCCTGAGTATGAGCCGGAGTTCAAGTTCTTCGACGGCACGTTACTGGACGCTGTGAAGAGGGGCGATAAGAATTGTCACGATTTCTTTCGGCTGCTCGCGCTGTGTCACACGGTCATGCCGGATCAGAAGAACGGGAGGCTGGAATACCAGGTGAGGAAATTTGCAACTTAGTATCAGTCTCTCTTTTATGCTAAAATGTTCAGTGAACACGAATATAGGAACGTTGTTTCAATGCGCAAAAGAGATAGGGCTATACAAAACGTATAACGTTATTCTTTTTTCGAATTTCTTCAACGTCAAAAACACCTAGCGTTTTTATTATCAAGAATTTTAGTTTTAAGTTTATTTTATTACTATTTATTATAAAACATGTGTTATTTCAGGCGCAATCGCCCGACGAGTCTGCACTGGTATCAGCAGCCAGAAATTTTGGTTTCGTGTTCAGAGAACGCTCGCCTAATAGTATTACAATAGAAGTAATGGGTAAAACAGAGGTAAGCACAGATTTATGATCGATGATAGTATCAAAACATACTAAAAAACATGAATTTATTGCTCTTTTCTTTGTTCCAGGTGTATGAATTGTTATGTATATTAGATTTTAATAATGTTAGGAAAAGAATGTCCGTGATATTGAAGAAGGATGGTGAAATTAGGTTATATACAAAAGGTGCTGATAATGTAATATACGACAGATTAAAAAGTGGATATCAAACTGAAGTAAGGTCAAAGACGCAGGAACATTTAAATGTAAGTTCTCTTAACTCTATGAATTTATTTTACTCGTATCTTGTATGCAAAGAAGTTGAATACTTTGGTTTGGGGTGATAACCCCAAATCAAAGTTATTTGGACACCGGCTGTATTCTGCTTACGTTATAACTCTTTGTTTTAAATAAAATTTCGCCATATCTCCTAATTATTTGAAAATTGTTTATCAGAAATTCGCGGGCGAAGGTCTTCGGACGCTGGCGCTAGCGTGGAGGCCCCTGGAAGAGCGGGGCTTCGCCGAGTGGAAGCGGAGGCACCAGGCCGCCGCGCTGGCGCTGCACGACCGGGACGAACAGCTCGACGCCATCTACGAGGAGATCGAGACTGACCTGCTGCTCATAGGTGCGTTATTACAACCTAAGGGCAGCAATCAGTGCCCCAGAATATGCCACACGAACCTAGAAAAACCTTTCACATACTATTATTGGCTCTCCCAGATGCACTCATTGAGTCAAAGTTTCAAAGTCTTAAGCGTCGCCGCCGAGTTGCTAGCCTGTTGGTTTTCTACTGATTGCATTGCGCGGAATTTGCGTAGAAATTGTAAAACTTAATTCCTCTCAACCCGTTCCATCATCTGACCACCAGACGTACTAGGAATACCACTGGTACATGATGGACATTCCAACCATTCTCATAAACCGTTTCGGGAACACATTCATTGTGCGTATAGCTATGCAGTGGAGCCCAGGGGTCTTTAAATCAAGAGTGAATATGTATTATATATGCGTCTAGGTAAGCGTGCTCCAGTGTCGCTAACCAACAGGTGACAAAAATTGTTTATAGGCTCAAGCATATAACCAGATAGTGATTTGGTTATGCTTGAGCCTATAATTTTTTTTTTTTTAAATCTATCGAATACGACATACTAAATATACACCTTTGGTGAGTCCTTCCTTTTCAATGGAAAAATGATATACTTTGTTCTTTCACACTAATCTAATTTAATTAGCTCATTATGTACCACTGCAGGGCGTAGACCTCCCCTCTCCCTTTTCTTATGCAGTTATGCCATTGCGGGCCAATTCCTCCGTAAGAGTTAAGTTTATTTTCCCACCTTCGTCTTAGTCTGCCGCGATATCGTTTTGCGTTTAAAATGACCCAATAAGTGGTTTTTTTAGCCCACAGTTCATCTGATATGCAGTAGACATATCCGGCCCAATCCCACTTTAGATTAGCAACTTTACGGGTAACATTTGTAACATTAGTTTCCTTCACGATCATTTAAGTCAAATGAACGAGTGTTTATTTAGGCCTTTTGCCACCAGCGACCATCATTAATATTTATTCCAATATTTTAATTAGTTATCGAAGTACTTATTTGTTTGTTTCAGGAGTAACAGCAATAGAAGACAAATTACAAGACGGAGTACCAGAAACCATAGCGAATCTCAGTATGGCCGGCATCAAAGTGTGGGTCTTAACAGGTGATAAACAAGGTGAGAATTTTTTTTTTTACATAATGTAGCTATTTATACTTATTAATATTGCTACGAACCTGGGTAATTCAATGTCGGTTTACTAGTAGAGAACTTCATTTACCACAAAAAATAACAAAGTCCAATCAACAATTAACCAATCACTATGAGTACTACCGATTTTCGGGTCCCAATCGAAGTAGAGGGCCGCGCGCAATCATAGCAAATGATTCAACTTATTTGCCCTTTATACACCGTTAAATTTTGTTCGTTTAATCCCGTGGAGGATTGATTCGGTACATGAAACACTATCGATTTATAAAGATAAAATTAAAAAATAAAGTACTTTTTTTCTAAAACTCGAATTAATATACGCAAATACGAAATTAATTTCTTTAAGTAAACGAGTCAATGACCTTGTAGGGAGTTGTCGGTCGTTGCAGTAACTGTACTAACTACAGTTCATTGGTCTCGATTAGCTGATGTTTACTTAAAGAAATCAGTTACGAACATGCTTAAATTAATTCGAGATTTAAAAAAAGTGCCATTTTTTCACTTTTATCTTTACAAATCGATAGTGTTTCATGTACCGAATCGATCCTCCACTGGATTAAAACGAACAAAATTTAACGGTGTATAAAAGTTTTCTATATTTGTATTATGCAAATGTCCAGGCAAGATTTATATTTCAACTATACATAAAACGTTGCAGAAACAGCAATAAACATCGGCTACTCGTGCCAGCTGCTGACGGACGACATGGCCGAGGTGTTCGTGATCGACGGCGTGTCGTACGACGACGTGGACCGCCAGCTCGCCAAGTGCCGCGACAGCATACGTGTCGTCAACACGTTTCTGCCTCACGGTAAGTCACCTCAGGGATGTGCCCAAACAGACGTTGTACAAAGGAGGTTCCGCGGTGGTCTTTTAAGAGGTCACGGAGCACCACTCCCATGTTCTGATAGTGCGGGATTGCCGTCCGAACCGAGCCCAAATCGTCGACGGCGCGTATTGTTCCACACGCGCCTCAAGGAGTTGTCAGCAAACCGAAGCCTACTGGGGCCATAGGTAACGTTAAAGTGAACCCCGGGGTCCCGGAACGAAGGCAAAGAAGGTACAGGAGTTTTTTTTTTTTTATGGTAGGTAAAATCATCCAATGACAGATCCCGCCCTTGGGCGGAGCGGGAAATAGTGTCAGACTCGTACTGACTAAAAACCTACCCCGTTCCTTCGTTGCCTATAGTGCCGGGGCTGAGCCTTCCTCTCAGAAAACGGCCCTTGACCCCAGCAGGCTTCGACCCTGCCTGCCTGCAGTTAGCAGGCTGGGCCTCTACGGTTTGCTGACAGCTCCTTGAGGCGCGCGGGAACAGAACGCGCCGTCGACGACTTGGGCTTGGTCCGGCCGGTTACCGGACGATCGGACAGCGTGCTACCCATTGCACGCCGTCCGCAAGCCCGCGCCTACGGTGGCCGGAAATCGGGATCGGAATCCCGGCGGCGGCTGGGGCGAGCGCCCCGTTGCCTCTGCCTGATGCGGTCGGCCTCCTCCTTTGCTAGCATTACTGCTTCGCAGAAGGAGGCGACCGCCTGCCATCCCTCCTCACTACGGACCATGGCCTGAACCAAGGCCCGGCGAGAGAGATCGCTGCCGCCGATCAC
Organism: Leucania comma; assembly: GCA_958295575.1. NCBI lineage: Eukaryota > Metazoa > Arthropoda > Insecta > Lepidoptera > Noctuidae > Leucania > Leucania comma. The sequence continues at coordinate 9,957,118 of OY282476.1, read as the reverse complement.
CCCCACGAGGACACGGCGATGCTCCGCCCAGGCGGGGCACACCTCTACAGTGTGCTCCACCGTGTCCTCCGGGTGTTCCGCACAGTGGCGACACCCGGGCGAATCCTCCGCACGAATCCGGACCAGGTACTTAGCGAACTTTCCGTGTTCTGTAAGTACCTGCGTCGTGCGGAAGCTGAGAGCACCGTGAGGTCTTTCCAGCCACGCCTCAAAGATGGGCCTTATTGCCCCAATTGTGGCGCGCCCCGAACGAGGTTGCGATAGTCGCTGACGCCATTTTGCCATGAGATCCCGCCGGAGCTCTGTCCGCCATGCCTCGACTTGTCGTGGCAGCGGAATTTCGCCCCGGCGTTGCATCTCCATGCGCTTGTCGTGCATGTGTGCAAGGACTGTTGCCTCCAGATCCCATGGCGGTTGGCCAGCAAGGAGGGTCGCCGCCTCGCGGGAAATCGTTCGGTACCCTCGCACCATGCGTATTGCCATGACCCTCTGGCACGCATTCAGCTGGGCCCTCGGTTGCTGTTGCAACGTCGGTGCCCACACCGGAGCCCCGTAGAGGGCCATGGACCGAACGATTCCCGCGTAGAGCTTCCGGCAGGAGGCGTCTGGTCCCCTGAGGTTGGGCAGGAGCCGCCCGAGAGCAGCCCCAGTCCGATTCAGTTTGGGAGCCAGACGTCGGAAGTGCTCCTTGAAGTTCCACCAGCTGTCGAGGACGAGTCCCAGGTACTTCATCGAAAGAAGGTACAGGAGTGGGTTTTTAGTCAGTAAAGTCTAATACTGTCTCCCGCTTTGCTCAAGGGCGGGTGATGTCATTGTATGATTTTCCCATCGGAAAATATTAGTTTTAGTGAGGTATGAATCCCACACCCCCTTGATCTTTTCCCCTAAAGTCCAAGCGCCTATTGAATATTTCCCCCGAAAACAAAAAAAAATGTCTCATCACGCACTTGTACACATTTTGAAAAGGTATAACTGTATTTATGGAAACCCCTGGAAAATCTGTTAAAACTCACCGACTTAGGTTGTCGGAATCCTTATCTAAGAGCTTGGCTAGTAAACAGATTTTTTTAAATACCTTTTGTAGTTTGTAAGCAATTTGTTTCGAATTAACTGCAACTTTTATATCAATGTTTTTTTTTAGAAATATGAATGATTTGATTGATCAAGCAACAAGATATCCATTCAGCCGTATAACATTTTAGCTCAAAAATATTTAAAATCATTCATTGGTAACATTTAAAATAAAAACAAGACCGTTTCAGTCTTATAGAGTAAAAAAAATCCTTTATACACCATGATAGATAGGAACACAGTAAACAACCCAAAGTAAAAGTAGTGCAACATCCATGACCGACAGGTTCAACAAGCTCGCCGAAGCCGGAAGGCGACACGGCGAACGGCGACGCGGCCGTGTCGCGCGCGTCGCCCGGCCGCGCCAACGTCAAGCTCAACGCGCCCGCCGTGTCCGTCGTCACATTTAGGTGGGAACATAACACACACACAGCACACAGGTAGAGAGACAAAGACACACCCTTGTATCACCGCTATCCTTCACACAGCCTGTGTTTGTCGCTCACCGTCTTTCTTGTGCCAGTCTTGGGCCCGCTTGCACCACAACTCGCTGTACACTTCGACGACTAATCGAATCTAACCTTTAATTTAACCGCCTAATATCGGACAAATACTCTCGAGTTTATTCCGCAAAGGTCGCACGTCCACGACCAAGTACTTCTCGTCAGCTCTTCTTTCTTCCCCATTGAAGAGATAAACGAGACAGAGTACCCAGTCGCAAACACACGACCCTAACGAATAGAACACGAAAACACTCGTCGATACAATCCGACGCAAGCGGTTAAAGAGCTAGAACATCGTTTTCATTCTATAAATTGTTTGAAGTTTACTGAGAAATTAGCTTTTAATGTTCTCACTGCTGGGACTCAGGCCTCCACTAAGAGAGCGAATGGGCCGTAATCCACGGTGTGGATTGGTGGATGTCACAAGTCATTTCTAGGTTAAAAGGCTGATTATGACTGAGTAATTAAACATAAAACTCGTTTCTCAGTAAGTAACAACCTATTCACGACTTCGATCTTAGCGGCGAGCGAGGCGGTATCGGTAGGCGATTGGTCGAAGCCGCTCATAGCGGCGCTCGCTCGACCAATCGGTAAGTGGTAAGGCGTATACACTAACGAAGCCTTTAACAAATCAAAAATATTAATTGCGTTATTTACGCTATCGAACGGATGAAAATTTCAAACAATGGATCTTTTTGATTTGTGATGGTTTGTCACGCAATTAGGTGCTGGTTAACTATAAACTATTGATGGAAATTTAACAAAGTCTTGAATTTGTTCAGCGATATAATGTATAGTTTGTGATGCAAGTGGGCCTTATTGTATGCTAATTATTAATTATGTGATTTCCGAATGATTTTACGTGTGGTGTGTCTTGCCAATGTAGGAAGACTTATATTTCGGCCAGCCTCCAGTCTTGATCAAAAAGTACCATAGAAGTGGTCATGTTTTTATTATATATACATAAACAATTATTGCCACAAAACACTATAGAATAATGGAAAAATTACACTTTGTTAATTGAAGTAGTTGGGGTTAACTAATAAATTGGATAACATAGTTCATGTTTTAGATATGGTACGTAGGATATTAACATGTCATCTAATATAATTTATTGACCAGTGTATTTAAAAACATAAGCTTTTATGTAACTGTGTGAATCGACTGCGCTTTCATTAGTAAATTTTGAACGTCCATACTATTCGTGTGTGTCATATGTGTGGGTTTAAAAAAACTTATATTTACTATCGCATTAATTATTCTAGTGTTGTCCAAATGTAAATTAAATTCTAGATTATATCTATAATTGTCGTTTCGATTAATACCTATTCGCTTAGCCGTTTAATCGATCCGTTTTTTCTAACCGACTTTTGTAACTAATGTGTGTCACCTCCCTACTAACATAGACGTAGTACTGTCCACACAACTCCGTCTGTTTGTACACCAAGCCAGAGTGCTCTTTCTCTCTCTAACCTGTACCAATCTTTTAATCCGACACCTAGAATAGAACTGTAGTTATCACATGCTAATTGTAGATGATTTTAACAAGTTCGATGTCTCTGAGATTTTTTTTCTACGGAATAGAGGAAATTTCAGATAAATGTGCGGCACTGAGCGTCAGGCTAAGCCTACTACAAACCTTTTTTGTTATCCGTTCAAACAATTTTTACTTTTATTATGTTGCTGGCATAACAAATGGCAACTGCAGTAAATAGTTGGTATTGTAACCAATTTTTGACTTTGAATGGCAATAAACCTACGGAATAGAAGTCAAAATCGATTGAACGGACAGTAAAAAGGATTGTTTAGATGTCTTATCTTATTTCGAGTGGAGTGGAGTTGATATCAGACTATTTCTCAGAGACAACGAATACAAAACAAATTAATATGTGTGCCGTGGTGTGACCGATGTCAAGTGTTCTTGTCCCTGTATCTTGATGTAATGTTGGCTTGGCTGTTTTTAGGGCCCTTGTACACAATGGTTAAAAACGTACTTTATATTTTAATTATTTTTGAAAAGGGTCGTTAAGGCATTCTGTACTGGGCCGATTTTGCTCTATGTGAAAATGTATTTGTAATGAGAATATTTTTTTTCTTTTTTGAGAAAGTATCGAATTTTGTACCGGTGGCAAAGAGTCTACTAACTTGCATACTATAAGGTAATTTCTAGCTTAAAATCTTTACATATTTAACGTTTCACGTAGTAACCAAAGTTCAACGAATTATTTAAGATTTTGAACTAATTTCTGACCACATGGCCTACTGTTAGTCAGGTGAGATAGTGGTCAAACGCGAGTCTATCAATAAAAATCATTTAAAACATCTTCGCCACTGTACATACACTTTCGCCAATTCCTAAATTCAATATCTAAAATATATACCAGAAGCTGAAACTATTACTGTAAATATACTGTAACAAAACTTTAACGTAACTGGGAACACTGTAGTGAGCCAGACTGTTACAGCAACGAGTACGTGTCGGGCGGGACGTACTCGGCGGACTCGCACGAGCACGGCAACGACGACGCCAACGGGTTCGCCATCGTCATCAACGGGCATTCCTTAGTGCATTGTTTGCATCCCAAATTAGAGGAAAAGTGAGTACTGACTTCTTGACATGTGCTTTTTTTAGCTTTTTAGTGTGAACCGTTGGTTGCGCGAATTTGCTGTGGACTGTAGGTTTAAAAAGCGATCTAAGGTTTGTTAACAATATGCAGGTACTGCGCCTAGCGTTTATTAATGGGATGAATGTATTAGGAGGAACACTGACCTTTTGACCTCGAAGGTTCCACGTGGCGCCGGCCGGCGGACCTCGACTTCGCACATTTAACCACTGCCAGGTCCTGTACTGCACTACACTGCACTATTGTTGAGTCTTTGAATGGTTGGATCACGAAATAGTCAATTTTCTTGTAATTTCGAGCGGGCGATGTTAGCGGAGCGGTCACATTCACAATCGATGCACAAACGTCAATGTCATTTCTTTTCTTGAGGTCGTGCGGGGGAAGGGAAACGGAAGGGATAGGATTGCTAGGCCAAAAAAATAAATTACAAAAAAACAAAATCGCGGATCATAGCAAATTGGCGCAACCATTCCCCCCGGGTTTGAAGGGTTACCTTCAAAGAAAAGAAAAAAAAAAACAAAAGCGAAACTAAACCCTATTACTAATCTAAACTATCAATACTAGGTAGCGAAACAACTTATAACTAACTATGCCACTACTACTGATTAGGCAGAGGGCAGAGGCGAATAACCGGACGCAGGTACGATCCAGTTGCGGTTTTAACCTTTACGACTCGCGTTATTCCGTTCGAACCCGGAAAAACTTCTTCCACTACACCAAGAGGCCAGTGCAGAGGAGGCGCACTCTCAGTCTTCAGTATCACCACAGTACCGACTGTGACTGGATCTGAAGGAGTGTTCCACTTTTGACGCGACTGCAGCGTATGCAGATAATCTGTCCTCCATCGCTTCCAAAAGGACTGAACTAAGCTATCCAGCAGAGCGTGACTACAAGGTTTATGTGATTCTAAACTACGAAATTCTATTGAAAAATAAAATTTCTGCAACTCTCGAAGTACAACTGATTCAGCTCTATCCAAATCAGCTGCGATTATAGAACCACGCGATGGTAATAATCTCAAAAATCTTAGGACGTAAACTACACAGCGTAATAGTCTCGACCAAGACGAGACTCGATTAGACAACAACAAAACAACTGACTCTTCACGCGGAACTGATACTACAAGCGTATGTTTCTTCTCCTCGGGTGGCTCTGAAACAGTAGCGGGGTTAAACGGAGCATTTGGCCACTCGTTAGGAGTGGTATGAAGCCAGGGAGGGCCACAAAACCAAAGCGGATGATTTAAAATTTGCGCAGGAAGCAAACCACGTGAGAGACAATCAGCTGGGTTTTCTGTTCCAGCGACATGGAATATATTTTCCGGTGACAATTCAGCTTGAATCTTAGCCACCCTATTTGCGACAAACGTGCCCCATCGATGGGGTGAAGAGTGGGCCCAACATAGAGCAACGGTTGAGTCTGAAAACGCTACAATTCTCTCTATATTAATGCGAGGACGACAAGTTTTGACTATAGATGTAATCAATTGAACCAACATAAGAATAGCGCAGAGTTCGAGACGAGCAAGAGAGACAACCTTACGAGGAGATACCTTTGATTTCGCGCTAATGAGGAAAACTGAAATGTTATCGCCATTTTGGACCTGAAAGTAAACCACTCCCCCGTAAGCCCTCTCACTGGCGTCTGCGAAACCTACCACATTAACAACAGTGTCTGGTACTATACCAACATGGCGAGGAATCTGTATCTGATCGAGCATTGGAAGCTCTTTCCTATAGCGAGCCCACAACTTAGCAACACTGTCAGGAGCGGTGTCGTCCCAATCACAGTTGGAAAGCCAAAGCTCTTTTATAAGCAGCTTTGCATACAAAACGACAGGAGCTACAAAACCCATTATATCCCATATCCGAGCTACACATGCTAGGATAACGCGTTTGGTACAAGTTGGCGGAGTCGAGCTAATTTTAAGACTGAACATATCAGTTGCGGGTGACCAACTTAAACCAAGGATCTTATGCGAATCACTATCATCGAATTCCTTTACCGAAGTCAACCGGTGTGACGGTGGAATCGACTCTATTGTAGCTTGCGAGTTGCTTGTCCATTTCACCAGATCAAATTGACCGGACTTCATGAGGCTGATTACTTGAGCAGCGGTCTCTATAGCCTCTGCTTCATTAGGTACACTGTACACAAAATCGTCCTTGTACAATCCGGTTTCAATAGTGGCCCTTGCTTTCGGGTATGTATGACCCTCGTCAGCGGCCAACTGCTTGATAGTGCGAAGAGCGTGAAAGGGACTAGACTTAAGCCCAAAACAAACACGATTGAATTCGTAAACCTTCAAAGGTTCCTGCGGAGAAAATCTATACAAGAAGCGTTGGAATCTACGGTCACATTCTCTGATTCCAATACTAAGAAACATTTGCCGAATATCAGCAGAGAGCGCAATAGCAAACAAGCGAAAATTTACTATTATTTCAAATAAGTTACCCTGGAGGTTCTGACCACAACACAAGATATCGTTAAGCGATATGCCAGTACTAGTTTTAGCGCTACCATCCATAACCACACGCAGTTTAGTTGTAAGCTTGTCTTCTCTAACAACTCCATGGTGCGGGATGATATAAAACGGGTAATCACGTGTCTCCTCAGTCTCGGCAGGCGCTGATGAGATATAACCTTTATCTAAATATTCGATCAGCACATCATCATAGGCTTGCTTCAACTTAGGAGACGCCTGCATCTTACGTTCCAAGCATAGAAAGCGTTTTTCTGCAGAGGCACGGGAGCCACCGAGCGAAAAAATATCACCCTTGAAAGGGAGCGCGACAACATAACGACCATCTTTATCACGAGTAGTCGTGCGGGTATAAATCTCCTCAGTGACCTGATCCTCAGGGCTGAGAATAGGCGGGACATTGACCTCTTCAATCTCCCAGAACTTGCGGATGGTAGACTCAAGCGGCGGCTCGACGGTGCAACAGTACGACACAGTCGAGTAACTATCTAAACAAGCGGGTGCGGAACCAACTATAACAAACCCGAGAACTGTTTCCAGTGCGTGCGGAGCGGGGTACATCGGAAGACCTTGAATTTTACGTGATAACTGGAGATGCGGGAGAATCGAAGCATCGATCAATAGATCGATATCTCCAGGGAAAGCGTAATTTCCGTCGGCTAACTGCAAGTTCTTAAACTCCGTCAGCATGGACGTGTCAACCGGTACCGTGGGCAACCGTTCCGTAATCTTATCTGCGACTAGCGAATCCATTTCAAACGAAATATTACGATTAAAACGTGAACTAAATATTATTTTAATGGAACCGTGAATGGTTGCCTTTAAACCTCCAAAACCTTTCACTTCTGAGCGGGATGACCAATTATTAAAACTAAAACCAAGGCGTTGACAACAATCCCGAGTAATAAAATTACTCTGGGAAGCGCCATCTAGTAGCGCTCGAACGGTGTGCGGTTTGCCAAAGGCATCTACAATGACAACTTGCGCGGTCGCAAGTAAAACGGTAGTGATTTGAGTACCAGCGGCGGAAAGCGAACACAATGTTACGTCGTTTGCACTTGCAGCAGGCCGCGCGTCACAAGCGTCGCGCGTCTGCGCAGGCTGCGGCTGCGATGGCAGCTTACTACTCTCAAAATGTAAGAAGGTATGATGTCTAGCTAGACATTTACGACAGCTAACACCACTGTTACATGACGTAACCAGATGTTTGTCACTTAGACAATTAAAACACAAATTATTAGTGCGGACAAACTTGTAACGATCCCTAGGCGATAATCTCTGAAATTCCGAACACTTGTACAGCTGTGTATGGCTACCCTTACACAGAGAACAGTCAGGTGTTGAGGCGGTATTAACTAGCGTATGTGCAGTCTTGACTGACTTCGATGACGCGTCTATACGGCGATCGGAACCTGTCCTATTCGTGACTTCATGACGTGCCGACGTGCGCTGCAATACCTTAATATGGTCGCGAATAAAAGATTCTAAATCTTCGAACTTAGGTATTTCTTTGCCGCGCTGAGTCGTTTCAAACAGACGAACAGTTTCAGGATCTAATTTATTTAAACCGATATACAAAAACAAAAAATCACAGAGGTCATTGACCTTTAGGTTCTTTACTGCACGAACAGATGATGCGAAAATATTTAAAAACTTCTCTAAATTATGATCGTTACAAACGGAAAAACTTTTCAAATCGAATAATTGATCTAAATATGCGGTGGCTACTAATCGCTTATCTTCGTATTTTGTTTTTAAAGTGTTCAAAACTAAAGTGTAATTTTCAGCGCTAAACGTAATTCCAGCACAGACAGCCTTTGCCTTACCGGTCAATTTTTCTACGAGATAATGCAATCTCTCGTGATCTGTCAGCGATGTGTTCCTATGTATTATATTTTCGAAACTATCTATAAATAAATTCCAATTTCGAATGTCACCATTAAATTCAGGTATTTGAATTGGCGGCAATCGTGGGCGTTCGCGAGGAGGGTTGGATAAACCACTCGCGGGGGGGGGAGTCTCTAAACTCCTAGCAATACGTTTGATACGACAAGACAAGTCATCAAAGGACGACAATGCCTGATAACTCACACAGTAATCAGGATTTAACTCCAACTCTAAAATGTTTATATCCTTAATTGTAGATTTAAAATCCGCGCGCAAACTATCTAAAGTTTCCAACGAACACAAGAAAGCATCTCTAATCGTCAGATCCGAGATTTGCAAAGATTTATCACAAATTGATTGAACACGTGAAAACTGTGAGTCCCTTTCAGCGTATAAAAGCTTTAACTGAACCTTTAAATCAGTACTAACCTTGGTTCCCTTAAGAGACATCTTGTTTTGATATATTCACACTATACACTCAAACAAACACTTAACGAATTATTAAGTAAGCGATAATTATCAGATAACAATATGGTAATATTGTAAACAACAAAGTGAACGGCGAACGAACGGAATAACCTGAATCAATGAGTGAATATTACCCAATTTCTCGATTAAATCATTCACGTCGTTCATATGCGTATATAATCTATGGTTTATCCGTTTCCTACAAATATTCACTCAACAATGAACGGGTATTTTTGAAATGCGTCTACCTACATGCAATTTGTAGGACTTCCGAATGAATTTTGTCAAGAAAAAGAATGCGATCGATTTATATCTACGCTGATATTTACGTAGCTAACTATAATTATGCGGTGCGGTTGACGGCGTAGGTACCGTAATTATCAATGGCTCTTTAACTATACGAGCGAAATAACGTTTAGTTGCCTAAATGCCTAGATGCGGGTTTTCTACTATTATAACTAGGTAAACAGGCGCGTTGCGTTTATTCCCTATGGAACAAATACTATATTGCGAAATTACAAGAAAATGATTCACGATCCTGCTCGTAGGACCAAAAGTAATGGTTGCGCGAATTTGCTGTGGACTGTAGGTTTAAAAAGCGATCTAAGGTTTGTTAACAATATGCAGGTACTGCGCCTAGCGTTTATTAATGGGATGAATGTATTAGGAGGAACACTGACCTTTTGACCTCGAAGGTTCCACGTGGCGCCGGCCGGCGGACCTCGACTTCGCACATTTAACCACTGCCAGGTCCTGTACTGCACTACACTGCACTATTGTTGAGTCTTTGAATGGTTGGATCACGAAATAGTCAATTTTCTTGTAATTTCGAGCGGGCGATGTTAGCGGAGCGGTCACATTCACAATCGATGCACAAACGTCAATGTCATTTCTTTTCTTGAGGTCGTGCGGGGGAAGGGAAACGGAAGGGATAGGATTGCTAGGCCAAAAAAATAAATTACAAAAAAACAAAATCGCGGATCATAGCAAATTGGCGCAACCAACCGTAATGTTATTAAAAAAAGATGATGAGCTATTTAATGATTTAAAAAATAAAATAATTAAAAAACGACTGCTATGTCAAAAAAATTAACTAAAAATCAAAAAACAAGATGTTTCGATGATGATTCAAGATGATTAGAAAAGTGAAGAAAGTAGTCACTCGTTGATTAAGCACGGAATCTCGGAAACTACTTGATCTACAAAACTGAAATTTTCATCGCAGTCGGGGGACCACTCTGAAACACTTATAAAAAGTCCCCTAAAAACCCTGAAAACATAACACTCCTTTTTTGGGGCAGTCGTGTAATTATTAAATCACTTTAGATTAGTACGTTCAATCAACTCTTCAGCTTCAGAATATTAATATACCTAATATTAATATTATAAAGCGGAAGATTTGTTTCATCGCACCAATCTCAAGAACCTGTAGGATTCGAATTGAAATGTCTGTCAAAGTGGTGTGATGTCACCGCTTTCAACTCATTCGCAAGCTTCCGTACTATTGACTTCCCCGATATAAAATATATAATTTTCACGATTCCGGGGCAAGTCATACGTCATACTTGCCCACTAATGCTAAAGAAAACCACTAGTCTATATGCTTTAAAATATAATCCTACATAAAGTGTATTTTACAGGTTTTTAGATGTAGTATTACAATGTCGGTCAGTGATCTGCTGCCGAGTGACGCCCTTACAAAAGGCAAATGTGGTGGAACTCATCAAGAAGAGCCGGAAAGCTGTCACGTTAGCCATCGGTGATGGCGCCAACGACGTGTCTATGATCAAAGGTATTATTTTAATTTGGTTTTTAAGTAACTATTTTAAAAGGAATTGTTGCTTCAGAAAATACGTTGATAAATTCGTTGGTCCCGGCTGTCGTTTGTTGATTTATAATATTGTATGTATGTGTATATAGTTGTTACAAGAAGTTAGAAGCCAAAAATCTGACGGTGTCATCAACAAGGTGTTTAAACTCTTCCCATCCCAACTCATAATACTAATGACCGTCATCTTCAATGGTGCATTAAGGAATAACATGTTCCCCCAAGCGTGGAAAAAGGTCACTAATATCGGTATGCCTAAACCACGCAAGTCCAAGTCAAGTTTGACCCCTCCAGCTACCTTTTCATCAGTCCATTCAATGTCCTCGATAAAATCTACAAGAGGCTTATTTACAAGCGGCGCAGAGATTATGCTGAAGTTAAGAGTGTTATTTCCAACGGTAGTTTGGTTTCCGAATTGAACAAGTCCAGCGAATCGTTGAACACCAATGCGCTGGTTTCCAGCATAACGCGATGATGGACGTCTAGTTTTTTGACTCAGCGAAAGCTTTTGACAAAGTGTAACATAATGGTTTATCATTTAAGCTATATCAACTCGGTGTGCCAGATTGTCTAGTACACATCTTGCGAAACTTTTTGTTGAATCACACCTTCCACTATTGACTACCAGATGGTGGCGCTCCCTCAATGCGATAGTAGGGTGATCTCCACCCATACGAGCAGGAGTTCTTTAAAGGTCTTCCTCTGATCACCACGCACCTATACCAATCCTATCCCTTAGGAGAAGCAAGTTCGGTGTGATCCTAGATCAGCTGACCTTAGCTGAGTACATAAAGCAAACTTGTACGTTTGCGTGCCGCTTTCGCACAAAGCAGGCTCCACTAAATTCTGCCAACCCGTAGGTATGATCGCATTTTTAATACCCTGTCTGCGCAGATGCAAAGCCCCGCCCTCTCCATATAAGTCAAATACTTCAAAAGCGATTCCTAAAAATCCGCCTAGCATGTCTGAAATGAGAGTTCTTTTTTATCACAAAAGGGGATTTTCAGGGGAGATCATAAAATCCTCATCGACCAGCATTTCATGATATTGACCGTCCACTCATTTTCGAAATTCGCGGTCATTAAGCTTTTTTTTTATTATTATGCTTTTGGGTTTAGAAAATAATACTGTGGTTCTAAAAGATAACTAATTAAAGCATTGAGCATTGCATATACCGGTATTTTTATTCTTCGAAAATCTCAACAAATTAAAAAAAAACGCAACTGGCTGTTCTTTTTTTGCATTTTTTTAAAACTATTGTCATGTATAGGATATTTCTTTTTTTTTCTTTGAAAACCAATCATTTTTGAACTTAAATAATACCGAGGCTAATGCTTCCACAGCATTGTTGCCATAATAAAAAATGTTCGTAAGAACAAGTTCTAATAGAATATATTTTTTTTTCTTGGGTTTTTAAATTTGGACCAGAAATGTATGGACCGTGGGTGATCTCCTTTGAAAACTTTGCTGAACAAACTACAAAGCTTTATGTAGATTTGCCCTATGGCTTCTACGATGCACAAAAATTTAAGACATGGGGCCACAGTAATTGATCACGCTATTCTGCCTATTGGCCAGTTGTCGGAAGAGGCCGAGGTCTTTCCGGGGCTGGAGCTTTTTGATGATATTTCCCACCTCCTCTGAGATAAAGGGGGACAAAGGATCATTAGGATGTTCGATGAGTGCGAGGGAAGCTCTACGTTCAACTTTAGCGTCTCTCATATAAAGGTGAGTTTTGTCTATTGGTTGAGAGCTAGGGAAACAATGGAACTGTAGGCTGTTGGTTAAGTATTTCGCTTTGTCAGAGTTATCGAAAGCGAGACTCTTATTGGGGCGAATAAGAACAGACATAGAAGCCACTACTTCCTCTGAAGGTGCTAGAAGGCAAGGTGAATGGGTTCTAGCTCACATTTTATCCCAGCGCGCGGCACGCTGCTCTGTTGTTTGAGCTTTGTTTACTTCGCCGGGAGCTGCATTTTTTCGGTTTTCAGACCTAATACATCGCCCAGGAGTTTCCAGCGATGGTCATCAGTCACTGTGATCTCCCCTGAAAAATCATTCAGGACGGATCGTACGTGGTCCATAAGTGAATCGAACGCTGCTGTCGTGTCAGCGACTGAGACTCAAGAAATCGGGGATGGAATCTAACTGTGAATCAGTTATCTCTAATCAGTGATATGGTAGATTTTGGTCTTCCCGTCCATGATCAATTGGGACGGGAGTAATACAATATCACACGCGTTGCTTTAGGTACTGTCGAACCCTGGGAGCTTAGGGCTCGACTACCGGGATCAATTATCTATAAAATGAAATAACTTGGGGGTTTTCACGATGATATATTTAAAAAATACTTCTTCACTCTTTGAACGACTACATGGAACTCTCTTTATAAAACAACTAACTAATCTACTCTGACAAATATTCAAATTGATTCTAAAATACTAACAGTCTTCGAACTATTATACAGCCAGTATGCTAACTTATGAGGACACGCATGAGTTTGCATATAATCTTATGCAAACTCATTACGCAGACGTAACATCAGCTACGCCCCAAAGAATATAAATGTGTATATAACACAGTTATATTCTAAAAACTTTCGAAGGGTGTTAATATGACCTACCTAATCCTAACACCGAGATCCCTACCTTTGCACGGAAGAACTTTATTTTTGGCCTACGGCTTTGGAAAGCGAGCTTAAGTCAGAGTCAACGATTACTACTGATTGTCATAAAATTCATCTATTATTACGGTGTGTTAATCCACACTCATCAATTAACGTTGCCCTGCTTAAACCCCACTGTAGCAAAACGTGCTAAAAGCCACAGCACACAGCCCTAATTGAACCTAGGATGCCCAAGTGACATCCACCCAGACTGGGAATACATGCTAAGATTCAACACCTTTATGACTGTAATTCCTTCAGACGCTTATCGGGTCAGAGGTCAGAGAGCCATAATTGCATTGGACCACCTATAACTTCTCATTGCCTGTATCTACTCCAGAGGGATTAATAAAAAAAATAACAAGAATTACTCATCTAATAACTCTTAACCATTGAAGAGTTTCAATTATCATAGCTAAATCAACAGAGTCAACCTGACTCCCTTTGCGAAGACTATGCTCCATATAGCAAAGTTGATATTAGCTCAAATTGAACACTAAGTGGCCCTCTCATAACTCTATGGGAGGTCCGGAGGAGAATCTAATATTATTACTCTGGAGCAAAAACACGTCTACCACTACATCTTGTACATAAACGCTTTTCCGGTTTGTATGGCTCTGTCCTCTGAAACACCCGGCTGCGTCTGCATTCAGTTCATGGGGCGCGTTCCGCCCGGCAGCATTTTATGAAACAAAAATCACAAATTAATTACAATTCCCATCACAATAATAAACATAACAATCACAATGATTGACAATGACATAATGACTTGACAGACTCTACAGATATTTTCTAATTTTATTCCACTCTGGATACTAAACTTTTGAGCCTAAATCTATTTACACTCTCATATGAAAAGGTTATGAAAAATTTCTTTTTATAAAATTTCCAAAATTTACATTTAAATAAAAATGTCTGTTTTATAAAATTGTTATAACAATGGTAAGAATTTAATGAATATGATTTTATTTTATTTAAATGAAGGTAATGGGGGAACTTTCTTATTGCCATGCATTTTCGTGCCATGCATCTTTTATTTTTAATTTGGGCATAACTACGACTCAACTTAAAATGGTAGGACTTCCTTGATGACATACCTATTTTAGCTTGACATGAGGCTCGATGAGAAAAATCAATATGGAACTTAATAAAATCAAACCTATTATTTTTTATTGTTACCAACGAAGAATGTACGTCATCCCCGACCTCAGATTGGACCATCTTCTTTTCAAAATTGTGATCACCAGCGATGTCGTATTTATAGGTATTTTCATCGTGATCACATTGTGATTCTATACAAAACACATCTTTGTTTTCTGAAATTAAAACGGATGAAATAATAATTGGATTGGACACACCCGGGTTTTTCTCTTCATCCGCACATTCAACTTCGGACTCGTCATCGTTCTGACTGCTTACGTCGCAGCTCTGGTCATCATCGATATCATTTAGCTCCTTAATATGTGGGTCGTCCATTATCATGCTAGAACATAAAACAATATTATCATCTTGGTTCATGTCATCCGGCGATCCATTTTCTTCATCTACATCTGCAGTTTCTTCTTCCTCAACACATGCTTCCATTGCTGCAATTGCTGCACGTTGTTTACAAACATAACATTGACAAGGGAACTCGTTCCTCAATTCCTCGCACAACGTTGCAAACTCCATATCATCACGGTAAGTATAATTATAAAAATACAAGGCTGGACCCTGAAGATATGCGCCTAATATGAGAGCATAATCTTTCTCAAACCACTCATAGCTTCTGGCGATTCGCCTGAACTCGGTGATAAACTCCTCTAGGCAGACTTCATCAATGCCCGAGAAATACATCATCATCATCTCTCCTTTAAAACTAATTATATAATATAAAAACCACTTAGCTTTTTATTTTCTTTGTTGCGAGAGCACACAACACAACATGGGATTGTACTAGTCGTCTTTCTCTTTCTCTTTATCGCATGCAATTTTATACCATTTCCGTGCATGCAATTATAGCTCCGTACATGCAATTTGCACCTGCTTCCTGAAATCTTACTATTACTTCTTTTACTACCCGGCGCCTCCACCACTATGTCGAACCCTGGGAGCTTAGGGCTCGACTACCGGGATCAATTATCTATAAAATGAAATAACTTGGGGGTTTTCACGATGATATATTTAAAAAATACTTCTTCACTCTTTGAACGACTACATGGAACTCTCTTTATAAAACAACTAACTAATCTACTCTGACAAATATTCAAATTGATTCTAAAATACTAACAGTCTTCGAACTATTATACAGCCAGTATGCTAACTTATGAGGACACGCATGAGTTTGCATATAATCTTATGCAAACTCATTACGCAGACGTAACAGTACCTACTAAAGTAACAGATAAGATATTCGAGGTGGAGCGAGCACTCAGTGGCTAGGGGAGGATGTGTGGTGGTAAACGGCAGCTACCTGGAAGTTTCTATTCAAGCTCTAACTCTTTGTTTTTACAATTCATGTTACGTTGAAAATATTTTTTTAAATCTTAAATAAAACCTAGGGCAATGGTCCTACAGTTTTGGTGCGATAATAAAAAATGCTCAAGGGGTCTAACAGATTGCCATATTTTTTGTTCTTGGCCGATACTTTTGAAGTTGGACCAAAATAAATGATCTCCTTTCTGCATATCAATTTTTAACCCACTTGACAAGGTCTCTAATATGACACTGCATTTTTTAATTAAATTAATATCAACCCCTGGAATGCGGGAAAAAATTTCGAGATTTGAGAAAAATCTCCTTGATGTGTTCCCGTCATAACCCTGCCTTCGGAATATAATAATAGCAGCCCCATTTATTCTTTAAAAGAATCTCTTGAATTTTCTCCTTTCTATCTGCCACTATATTTTTATGTTCTTGAGTCCTTGCCTGCCATTTTGTTATAGGTATTTTATAAGACAAGTGAAGGAGTTATTCAAAAAATCGAATTCTGGCATGTAGTGTCGACAACCCAAATTGAAGAGTATCGGGATTCTCAATGTCTTTTTTTTATCAGTTTGTTTAAGTCCTTTGATATGTGCCCACATAGGCCACATATATAGCACCTCATGGAAGATGACGTGTTTGTCGCAGCATTCCAAACTTTCACCGCGGCGTCGAACTCCGATGTCCAATGAGTGACAATCCTCGCCCATCTTTCCGGGTACAATCGTGCGTCGTGGCCAGCCCGCTGCCACTTCAGGCTGCCTATTTTTCCCCGACATCTGATACTTGAGTTATAGAACACACAGTGTTGTTTCTAACGCGATCTATACACTAAATCTTTATTGCGGTGCGCTCCATTTCCCTTGATATCTACATGTATTATAAATCTTGAGTTTGGATTCTTGTTGTTCAGTAAGTGACTAACTTTATGCACCGTAGGTTAAGGCGGGCAGGATGCACATGGCAATGTATTTTATCTTTAGGGATTTACTGGTGCTAAATCAAAGTCCCATTAAAGAAGAATTACAATATTTTATTTTAAAAATGGATGTTACATGTTCAGAGGTTCTGAGGCAATCGAAAATGACAAATCGTTAATTTAAATCTCTGCTAATAAACAGGCGTCTGTGCGATAAATGATAGCAACAAAATGCGTTATGATTTGTTGGTTAGGTTATAGAAGGCGTCAAGCTTGAGCACAATGTGTACAAAAGCATACAATGACGTCAAAATAAGTTGAACCATCATGGCGGTCGTCCTTGAATGCGCAGTAACCGATTTTTGGGTCTCAATCGAGGTAGGCGGCTGCGCGTAACCATAGCAACTGGTTCAACTTATTTGCTGCGTGCTTTGCCAATCAAACAAAAATAATGTACTCAACACTACTCTCTTGTTTCCCTTATCAGCGGCGCACATAGGCGTCGGCATCTCGGGCCAGGAAGGCATGCAAGCCGTGCTGGCGTCGGACTACTCGATCGCGCAGTTCCGCTTCCTGCAGCGGCTGTTGCTGGTGCACGGCCGCTGGTCCTACTACAGGATGTGCAAGTTTTTGCGCTACTTCTTCTACAAGAACTTCGCCTTCACAGTCTGTCACTTCTGGTTCGCTTTCTTCTGTGGATTTAGTGCGCAGGTTAGTACGCTTAATTTCAAGTATATACTTTAAAAAAAAAAAAAAATGTTGTCCCACACTAGGAATTACTTCTGTATCGTGGGTTCACATACACATCCATACCCGGAACATCTATCTGTAGATCATACAAATATTTGTTCCGTGCTGGAGTCGAACCCGCGACCCGCAGCGCGGCTGCCAATCACTCAACCACTGCGCCAACCGTGCCCAGATAAATATTGTAATAGGCTTTATGCCAGTATGAAAAATAAGTTCTTATTTATTGTCATCCGTATAGATTGTGGGTTTTAAAAGCGATTTGTACCCAGTGTATTTAAAAAATAATGGACTATTTATAACAAAATATATACGAAATAAATTTTATTTTACCTAGCGCCATATTTTTCAAAACGGTGGCTATTAGCTGAATCTATTTATATGTCCGCGCACAAGCCTGTAAATAATTGTCTGTCATTGACATGTGTTTCTATCCAGCGGGGCCCCTCGAGTTAGAGCGACCAAACTAGGGCATTGCTTTGCTTGTTCAAATGTACCTCGCGAATTTATTGATGAAATCAATTTGTTTGTACCTATGTGTTCTTGTTTTGTTGACATTACCTTATCAAGCGCCTTAGTGATTATTTTGTATGTAAAATAAAATGTAGAAAACCCGCAAAAAACATTAATATAAGTATGTAGCTTGACGTTATGACGTATTGTTACGTACACGACTCCTACTGGTAAATTCCAAGCATTCGCATAGAAACAAACTTGTATACTAACCTGTCAATAACGAAAGTTAAATTATCGAAAAATTCAAAAATAGTTACACTTTCTAAAGCGTAAATAGCTACATCAAGTCACTATTGATGAGTAGCAATATCGATGGATTTAAATTAACACGATCAATAACTTATATTATCACTACCTTTCATAGTAATTCTATAACTATTAAGACAATAATTAACAACTCCCCATTCCTGTCCACAGACGGTGTTCGACGAGATGTTCATATCAGTATACAACTTGTTCTACACGTCGCTCCCAGTCCTCGCGCTGGGCGTGTTTGAACAAGACGTTGCCGACACGACCTCGCTACAGTTCCCCAAGCTCTACGTGCCGGGACACACCAGCCAGCTCTTCAATAAGACGGAGTTCATTAAATCTACGCTGCACGGGTGTTTCACTTCGCTTGTCCTGTTTTTGATACCTTATGGTGAGTTTTTTTTTTATTTAGCCTTTATTTTCCCACTTCTGGGCAAAGGCTTCTCCGAGCTTCATTCACATATACTTTTCTCGAACCATCTCGAACCAGCCCTTGCGGTAGGCGTTTAGGTCATCGTAACAGAAACTACCTATCCGGTTCTGTTAAGAATGAATAGGACACTCTCTGAAAATCGTTACAGCTCAGCGAAACCTCAGCGGATTCTTTCACGCTAGTTCATATTGTGGGAAGCCTTCTGGCTATCAGCTATTCGATGAAATAAAAAGGGAGAAAAAAGTAGCACAGACAATTTAGTACTATTTAATAAAGATGTGTAGTCTTGAAGTACAACTTTTATTTATTTCAGGTACATACAAGGACGGCCTAGCTCCCGATGGCAAGATTTTATCAGATCACATGTTACTAGGAAGTGTAGTAGCAACAATATTAATTATAGACAATACAACACAGGTAAATACCATTGTTTTAACCATAAGTAGTTCCCAGCCGTAAATATACCACTTTTGAAAGCGACTGTCGCACAATTCTGAGTGGTAAGTCTGTTTTTTTAACACTTCGATCCACAACTACCCAACTTGTTCATACAAAAGTAGACTCTAAACATCGGAATTAAGGCCTATAGTGGTGTGGATGTGAGAGGACACCGGTGTCCTCTGAGCTAGGACAGATTAAGTATATCCTTACTTTAACATTGTTTAGCAGTTTGTATCACAAATAACGAAATTCTAATAACGCTTATCATATTCAAAATATCTTTTGACTCCTACGAATGATTGTTACAAATAATATAGTAATGTTTTAAATTCGTTATGGATATTACATTGCTCAATGACCTTGAAGAATTGACCTCTACACTAGTAGAGAAGAATTGACCTCTACACAGGCATTGCAGGGGATGCTGCGCGCGGGGTGTTAGTACTGATTCGATTTTTTCTTGATTACTTATCGATATTCAATGAAATTAGAAAAAAAAAACAATACAAGTTATTCAATTTATCGTAACACATATTTTGGTATAAATTCAATGTATAAATATAGAGCCGTTTTCGAGAAAATATGGAATTAATGTTCAAAAAAGGCCTATTTACCAGATTTTTTTTCTACAGTTAGGGTATTTTTTTGAGAAACGTAAGAATTATTCATTTTTTATATGGTAATCGTACATAAGGAATAATCTATAAACTTCAATGAACCTAGGTGTTTTTTTGGATTTGGGCGATGTAATCCCCTTAAGGATTAAAAGTATTTACTGATTAGTGTTGCAATCTGGCCTTAGCATCCAAGAAATATGAAGTACAGCACTTTAAATGTTATTTCCAGATAGCATTGGACACGACGTATTGGACGGTGTTCAACCACATAACGATATGGGGCTCCCTCGTGTCGTACTTTGTTCTAGACTATTTCTACAATTACGCGATCGGCGGCCCCTATGTGGGCTCGCTCACGGTCGCGCTCACGCAAGCAACGTTCTGGTTCACTGCTGTTCTCACCGTGAGTATAGCGTTATGTAGCATTACGATTTGAATGAGTTAATATTGTATAGCCCTAAGTTGGACTGGTAGAAAATGAGAATATTTGATTAACATGTGTGATTGCACAGATGATCATCCTGATGGTGCCGGTGGTGTCGTGGCGGCTGGCGTGCTCGTGGACGCGGCCGACGCTGGCGGAGCGGCTGCGCGCGCGCCAGCGCTGGCGGGCGGCCGCGCCCGCGCCGCGCACGCCGTCCGCGCGCCGCGCGCGCCGCTCCGTGCGCTCGGGCTACGCCTTCGCGCACCAGGAGGGCTTCGGCCGCCTCATCACGTCGGGCAAGATCATGCGGCGCATCCCGCACGCGGACGCGGCGCTGTCGGCGCTGGCGTCGCTGCCGGGCAAGTTCCACCCGCGGCCGCCGTCGCCGCCGGCGTCGCCCGCGGTGTCGCGCGCGCCCACACAGAACTTGGCGACGGTGGACTTATGAGTGCGCTCGGCGCCGCAAGCGCCCCACATTGTGATAACGTCGGTAGTTAAACTTCGTATTGTCCTACTATTGCCTATATTGAATTATATTTGTTGATCGAGATTATATATTGATAGATATTTATCGCGGCGGGCCGAGCGCCGGCGTGTCGTCGGCGGCGCTCGTGCGTTGTTTTGTACTCGTGTCGTTTCGTTCGTTGAGTTTGTCGGTCGGAGTCCGGGCCGCCCGGGCCCCGGGAAATGTGCATTTAGACGAGCCGTCGATATCGCTGGCAGTGAAAACGCGACATGACGTCTTGGAACATTATTATTATTTTTCAGAACGTTATGTTAGTGCCAAAAGAGAGTAAAAAATATCAGTCAAACTGTTTGCAAATGTATAATATATCAATAGATTTCTTTTATTAAAATTCAAAACCAATGTCATATATTACAACTTTGCCATAATCTCATTCGAATCTGGCGACTAACTGTTTCGCCCGCTGTTAAATTATTTAATTGTTGTAAAATCAGTTCTGATTGTTATGTGTACTTAGGACATCTTACATAAAGTATTAATTTAAAGAAAAGATGATATGAATCTACGTAATGTATGTAAATCATTAAAAGATTTTAAACATGTAGCGTTTTAACTGCATGTGAATATTATGATCAACATTTGCTTTGGAATCAGTTTTTTAATAAAAAAAATAATAATTCTTTATTCAGTTTTTTTATTTGTCTCCAAGGGCGTCGCCATTCGGTGATCAAGGGGGGGCTATTGGAAGTATACATAGAGAATAATAAAAAAGTTTTTTTTTAAAATAATAATAAAAGTTTTTTTTTTTAATAATAATAAAAGTTTTTTTTTCCACAATATAACTCCTAATTGCTAGCCTTATTTCTACGGTAACATATAGGATGATTGAGATTGAGAGCAGTGGTGGCCGAGTGGTAACGGCCCTGACTTACGAGTTGTAGGTCGCGGGTTCAAACCCAGCCAGGCGCATTACTTTGAGTAATTTATTTCATCACCACTGCTCTCAAAAGGGTGAAGGAAAACATCGTGAAGAAACCGGCATGTCTTAGAACCAAAAATTAGAAGACATGTGACATCCATCAACCCGCACTGGGCCCGAGTGGTGGATTACGGCCCATTCCCTCTCCTAGAGAGGAGGCTTGTGTCCCAGCAGTGGGAACGTTAAAAAGCTGATGATGATAATGATATAGGATGGGCATTATATTGAGGGAGACTGGTGCCTGAAGAAATAAAGCAAGCCTCTAGGGGGGGAGGGGCCGCGCGCAACCACGGAAAATGGTTCAAGTTATTTGCCGCGTACAACGGGTTACTACTCCGCCCAGTATCGAAATACTGCGAGCAGTATCCTATATCATATAGATATGTATCTCAGGGATAATATAGCTTTCTATGGTGAGAGATTTTTATAATCAGTTCTGTAGGTAGTTCCAGAGATTAGCCCCCACAAACCTACAAACTCACAAATCGTAACGAATAGAAGTGTTGATAGCTATATATATCTATTCTCGTTCCCGAAGAAATTTCTATATACCTACTGTTCTCGTAGGCAGCAGCACCGCGCGTAATTATTTTTCTTGCATTCGGTTTTATCGTCACACTAGGCAGTATGAGCACATGAGTAGAGAGGTACAGAGACAAAGCTTCCTAAGAACGTGCAATATTGTTACTTATTTTGGTAGGGTTGTCACATTAGGTAAATACAAATAAAATAAAACATTTGTTAAATAGTTTTAGTATTCAGTATGAAAATACAAGTATGTAAACCCTTATTATATATATCTTACATTCAATACACATACCTACTACCCTACGTACATACTAACTTATTTACAAACCTACAAATGTTTATTAAAAGCTTGTAATAACAATAAAAAAGCAAAAACACACCATGTAATACGCTCTTCTTATTAAAGATAGGTACTTACTTGAAAAAGTAATAATTAAAAATGTACAATTAGAAATTTATCTATTGTACTCTTTGGGATAGTTAAGGTATGATATATTTTTATTTATCTAGCATGGTTTATACACAAGGTACAATAAACTACCATTATTAATTATAAAATACCATGTTTTTACAATAAAATATTTAAACTTATCACTAACAAAATAAACAACGTGTGTCGCGTCGACCCTAGAGATATTCAACTGACTGTGCCCGCGTCAACCGATTTTTTCCAGTTTCGCCACGTACGCAACAAGCGGCCAGAGGTCACGCACACATTCCCCGCGTGCTTGTAGTGGTACAACCGATTCGGCCGGTTGTATGAAGCTTTGCCTCTGTACCTCTTTACTCATGTAGTATGAAAAAGTATATACAGTATCATATTGTTTTACTAAAGTAGGTGATGCGATAAAAAAATACTTGCATTTGAACACACTAAACATAGTGTGTAGAAGTGTACACACAGTACATAATATGTATATATGGGCGCAAAACCATTATTTGATAATTTTGACATGGATTTAATTTGGTCACTTCCTGTGTTTATTTCTTTTAAAATATTGCAATATCCTGTTGAATTTAAACTAGGATTTAATTTGATAACATTCCTTCGAATTATTTAAAATATTGCGATATCCTGTTGAATTTATCTAAGGATTTAATTTGATAACTTCCTTTCGATTTATTTTAAATATTACAACATCCTGTTCAATTTATAACGAACTTAATGACGACTTCCTTTCTTATTTTATAAACATATTACAGTACCCGGTTAAACTTGTGAGGATTTAACTTGACTAGTTCCTTTTTATTTCTTTAAAATATCAGAGCATCTGGCCATATTTAAATAAGAATTTACTGTGACGATTTCCGTTCTATTTATTTTAAATAGTTTTCTACCTTCATAGTGAATTTTGATGCTTGTCAATTTCTGTGTATAAAAATCGATGTAATGTGTTTTGAAAGGCACTCTCTCGCCGCCCATGGAATAAACACCTTGAACTGAAGTAAGGTATTTTGTTATTATCACTATAACATTTCCTATCATTCCATATTACTGTGACTGTGAATTTTGTGTGACGTCGACACCGATGGCCATCATGCGCAGACAGCAGCGGTGGGATCCAGCTCGCTCCTACTGAAGTCCTCTGGATTCCGAATCAACTGCCGTGACTGCAGCACTGTCCGCTACTCTTCTACCTTCCCAAGATCATGGAGATTTCTACCTACTGCCATTCGATCCCGGTCTGCTGCCGACGTCCAGCGGCGCCGCAACTGAACAGCCACGCGGTTTACGCAACCAAGAGATGGTCGCTTTGCATCCAAAAGCAACGGATTGTGAGGTAATTGATTCTCTAATCACTGTTATTTATCTCATTTTTATGAAATGTGTATTGTAGTGAAGTACTTGTGTCCTGGCTCTTTGTCCAAACTAGTCTCCATTTTTAAAAGTTTTCGTAAACATGACGAATCAAACACTAACGGTACAATTTAAGTAGCTGTCATAGTCATTTTTAGTCCTGACTCGCAGGGTCAGTCTTCCGTTTGTTTTCAATGTTAAAAATTTGGTCATCTTATCCGTTAAGGCTCTTATTCGCCGCGAGCGCGACTGAAGATTAGGTATTGAAGCGCTACTCACACAGCGACAGACGCGCGCGGTCACCGTTCACGCACACATTGATATTTGCATAGTGTTCGAGCGTCGAGATACCGACGACCATAGAAATGCATCTATGATGACGACGAAACGTAAAAACAAAATATTTAAAACTGAAGTGGGTACATCAATGATATTTTAATAAAATATTATAGGGGTACATGTTTTATTTATTGCATTTATGCTAAGTTAAAGAAAAGAGGAGAGTTTTCAATTCGGATGTACATTTTCTATATTTATTCATTATTCACCAAGAGGACGTCGGCGTCCGCAGACTTTTAGAGTCCCGTACCTCAAAAGTGATCCTATATGGGTTCCGTTTTTTGAACCCTCAGGGTCAAGACCCTTTATCTCGGAATGAATTTGAAAACTGTATATTTGTAGTTACGTCGCCGTCGGTACGATTCTTTGTACATGTAGTTTGGATATTGTCATTTATTTTTTAACCGACTTCCAAAAAAGGAGGAGGTTCTCAAGTTGTCTGATTTTTTTTTGGAATGATTGTAATACAAGCTTGCTTTGTTTGTAGGTAGGTAACTTGACCTATAAGGGTTTGAGCTCGAATTTTTTGTCATGGATGTAGTTTTTATAGTTTTCGCTAAAGCTGATAGTAAGGTCAAAATTAAAATACAAGATGGTGGCTGCGAAATTTTTCAAATTTTCTGTTATGGGTTTCTTTTCCATGGTTTTCGATGGTACTAAAGCCCATAGTGAGGTTGAAATGAAAATCCAACATGGCGGCTGCGAAATTTTTTCAATTTTCTGTCATGGTTGTCGTTTTCATAGTTTTCGATGGTTTTTTTTATGGTAGGTAAAATCATCCAATGACAGATCCCGCCCTTGGGTGGGGCGGGAAATAGTGTCAGACTCTTACTGACTAAAAACCTACCCTGTTCCATTCATTGCCTTTGTCCCAGGGCCCTTGGTGACATTTTCACATAACCTTTGGCCCCAGTAATGGTTTTCGATGGTGCTGAAGCGGTTAATGAGGTCAAAATGAAAATCCTAGATGGCGGCTGCGAAAATTTTCAAATTTTCCGTCATGGGTGACGTTTTCATGGTTTTCGATGGTGCTAAAGCCGAAAGTGAGGTCAAAATGAAAATCCAAGATGGCGGCTGCGAAAATTTTCAAATTTTCCGTCATGGGTGTCGTTTTCATGGTTTTCGATGGTGCTAAAGCCGAAAGTGAGGTCAAAATGAAAATCCAAGATGGCGGCTGCGAAAATTTTCAAATTTTCCGTCATGGGTGTCGTTTTCGTGGGTTTCGATGGTGCTAAAGCCGGTAATGAGGTCAAAATGAAAATTCAAGATGGCGGCTGCAAAAAATTTCAAATTTTCCGTCATGGGGGTCGTTTTCATGGTTTTCGATGGTGCTAAAGCCGTTAATGAGGTCAAAATGAAAATTCAAGATGGCGGTACAACAATTTTCAAATTTTCCGTCATGGGGATCGTTTTCATGGTTTTCGATGGTGCTAAAGCCGTTAATGAGGTCAAAATTAAAATCCAAGATGGCGGCTGCGAAAATTTTCAAATTTTCCGTCATGGGTGTCGTTTTCATGATTTTCGATGGTGCTAAAGCCGTTAATGAGGTCGAAATGAAAATCCAAGATGGCGGCTGCGAAAATTTTCAAACTTTCCGTCATGGGTGCCGTTTTCATGGTTTTCGTTGGTGCTAAAGCCGTTAATGAGATCAAAATGAAAATCCAAGATGGCGGCTGCGAAAATTTTTAAATTTTCCGTCATGGGAGTCGTTTTCATGGTTTTCGCTGGTGCTAAAAAATTTGCTGAGAAAATCGCTGTTCACGATTTTGAGTTTGTGATGTTAATGATAATGAACCGACCGTATGGGCGGAGAGTTTGTAAATTAGATTTATTGCATTTAACTAGTCCCTTTCCCACCTATTACGCTGACTGACCACCAGTGTATCCTTTTTCCCTTTCCAGAGCTGATCCAATGCGAGTGATGCCATGAGGTATGACTAGATCCAAGGCGGGTGATGCTAGTTAGGGGGCTATATCCTATGCGGGTGATGCCATGAAGGAATATGGCTAGATCCTAGGCGGGTGATTGCCAAGTTAGGACTAAAAGACGAGTTATGCCATGCAATGCCAATCAGCCAATTCACACTAAATGTTTGATACTGTGTAATTTTGGGCTAACCCAATGTGGGTGACGCTGATAAAATCTTTGGTACCTTTTGATTTTTGGCTAACCCTATGTAGGTGACGCCGATAAAATGTTTGATACCGTTAGATTTTGGGCTAACCCTATATGGTTGACGCCAATAAGATGTTTGACACTGTAGTTTTTGGCTAACCCTTATGGGTGACGTCGATAAAATATTTGGTAATGTTTGATTTTGGGCTAACCCTATGTGGCGACGATGGTAAAATGTTTAATGCTGTGTAATTTTGGGCTCACTCTATGTGGTTGACACCAGTAAAATGTTGGACGCTGTGTATTTTTGGGCTAGCCCGACAAGGGTGATTCCCACACAATGTTTAATGTTGTGTAATTTTAGGCTAACCCGATCTGGGTGATGCAGATTGCATGTAAAATGTCGGATGCTCTATAATGAAGACTAAACCCAATAAGGGTGATACTGAGTTAATGAAAAGTTTTGTACAGCGCAGAGAGCGCGCTGAGATCAGAATGGCCGTCTGGGCGCAAAACCATATTTGATAATTTTGACATGGATTTAATTTGGTCACTTCCTGTTTATTTCTTTTAATAAATCGCCGAGTGCGATAAGGCCGCCGATTGTATGTTTTCTTTTTTTTATAAGGTTTCCTTTTTATATTGTAATCTTGGTGTACAATAAAGTATAAATAAATAAATAAATAATAAATAAATATCCTGTTGAATTTAAACTAGGATTTAATTTGATAACATTCCTTCGAATTATTTAAAATATTGCGATATCCTGTTGAATTTATCTAAGGATTTAATTTGATAACTTCCTTTCGATTTATTTTAAATATTACAACATCCTGTTCAATTTATAACGAACTTAATGACGACTTCCTTTCTTATTTTATAAACATATTACAGTACCCGGTTAAACTTGTGAGGATTTAACTTGACTAGTTCCTTTTTATTTCTTTAAAATATCAGAGCATCTGGCCATATTTAAATAAGAATTTACTGTGACGATTTCCGTTCTATTTATTTTAAATAGTTTTCTACCTTCATAGTGAATTTTGATGCTTGTCAATTTCTGTGTATAAAAATCGATGTAATGTGTTTTGAAAGGCACTCTCTCGCCGCCCATGGAATAAACACCTTGAACTGAAGTAAGGTATTTTGTTATTATCACTATAACATTTCCTATCATTCCATATTACTGTGACTGTGAATTTTGTGTGACGTCGACACCGATGGCCATCATGCGCAGACAGCAGCGGTGGGATCCAGCTCGCTCCTACTGAAGTCCTCTGGATTCCGAATCAACTGCCGTGACTGCAGCACTGTCCGCTACTCTTCTACCTTCCCAAGATCATGGAGATTTCTACCTACTGCCATTCGATCCCGGTCTGCTGCCGACGTCCAGCGGCGCCGCAACTGAACAGCCACGCGGTTTACGCAACCAAGAGATGGTCGCTTTGCATCCAAAAGCAACGGATTGTGAGGTAATTGATTCTCTAATCACTGTTATTTATCTCATTTTTATGAAATGTGTATTGTAGTGAAGTACTTGTGTCCTGGCTCTTTGTCCAAACTAGTCTCCATTTTTAAAAGTTTTCGTAAACATGACGAATCAAACACTAACGGTACAATTTAAGTAGCTGTCATAGTCATTTTTAGTCCTGACTCGCAGGGTCAGTCTTCCGTTTGTTTTCAATGTTAAAAATTTGGTCATCTTATCCGTTAAGGCTCTTATTCGCCGCGAGCGCGACTGAAGATTAGGTATTGAAGCGCTACTCACACAGCGACAGACGCGCGCGGTCACCGTTCACGCACACATTGATATTTGCATAGTGTTCGAGCGTCGAGATACCGACGACCATAGAAATGTATCTATGATGACGACGAAACGTAAAAACAAAATATTTAAAACTGAAGTGGGTACATCAATGATATTTTAATAAAATATTATAGGGGTACATGTTTTATTTATTGCATTTATGCTAAGTTAAAGAAAAGAGGAGAGTTTTCAATTCGGATGTACATTTTCTATATTTATTCATTATTCACCAAGAGGACGTCGGCGTCCGCAGACTTTTAGAGTCCCGTACCTCAAAAGTGATCCTATATGGGTTCCGTTTTTTGAACCCTCAGGGTCAAGACCCTTTATCTCGGAATGAATTTGAAAACTGTATATTTGTAGTTACGTCGCCGTCGGTACGATTCTTTGTACATGTAGTTTGGATATTGTCATTTATTTTTTAACCGACTTCCAAAAAAGGAGGAGGTTCTCAAGTTGTCTGATTTTTTTTTGGAATGATTGTAATACAAGCTTGCTTTGTTTGTAGGTAGGTAACTTGACCTATAAGGGTTTGAGCTCGAATTTTTTGTCATGGATGTAGTTTTTATAGTTTTCGCTAAAGCTGATAGTAAGGTCAAAATTAAAATACAAGATGGTGGCTGCGAAATTTTTCAAATTTTCTGTTATGGGTTTCTTTTCCATGGTTTTCGATGGTACTAAAGCCCATAGTGAGGTTGAAATGAAAATCCAACATGGCGGCTGCGAAATTTTTTCAATTTTCTGTCATGGTTGTCGTTTTCATAGTTTTCGATGGTTTTTTTTATGGTAGGTAAAATCATCCAATGACAGATCCCGCCCTTGGGTGGGGCGGGAAATAGTGTCAGACTCTTACTGACTAAAAACCTACCCTGTTCCATTCATTGCCTTTGTCCCAGGGCCCTTGGTGACATTTTCACATAACCTTTGGCCCCAGTAATGGTTTTCGATGGTGCTGAAGCGGTTAATGAGGTCAAAATGAAAATCCTAGATGGCGGCTGCGAAAATTTTCAAATTTTCCGTCATGGGTGACGTTTTCATGGTTTTCGATGGTGCTAAAGCCGAAAGTGAGGTCAAAATGAAAATCCAAGATGGCGGCTGCGAAAATTTTCAAATTTTCCGTCATGGGTGTCGTTTTCATGGTTTTCGATGGTGCTAAAGCCGAAAGTGAGGTCAAAATGAAAATCCAAGATGGCGGCTGCGAAAATTTTCAAATTTTCCGTCATGGGTGTCGTTTTCGTGGGTTTCGATGGTGCTAAAGCCGGTAATGAGGTCAAAATGAAAATTCAAGATGGCGGCTGCAAAAAATTTCAAATTTTCCGTCATGGGGGTCGTTTTCATGGTTTTCGATGGTGCTAAAGCCGTTAATGAGGTCAAAATGAAAATTCAAGATGGCGGTACAACAATTTTCAAATTTTCCGTCATGGGGATCGTTTTCATGGTTTTCGATGGTGCTAAAGCCGTTAATGAGGTCAAAATTAAAATCCAAGATGGCGGCTGCGAAAATTTTCAAATTTTCCGTCATGGGTGTCGTTTTCATGATTTTCGATGGTGCTAAAGCCGTTAATGAGGTCGAAATGAAAATCCAAGATGGCGGCTGCGAAAATTTTCAAACTTTCCGTCATGGGTGCCGTTTTCATGGTTTTCGTTGGTGCTAAAGCCGTTAATGAGATCAAAATGAAAATCCAAGATGGCGGCTGCGAAAATTTTTAAATTTTCCGTCATGGGAGTCGTTTTCATGGTTTTCGCTGGTGCTAAAAAATTTGCTGAGAAAATCGCTGTTCACGATTTTGAGTTTGTGATGTTAATGATAATGAACCGACCGTATGGGCGGAGAGTTTGTAAATTAGATTTATTGCATTTAACTAGTCCCTTTCCCACCTATTACGCTGACTGACCACCAGTGTATCCTTTTTCCCTTTCCAGAGCTGATCCAATGCGAGTGATGCCATGAGGTATGACTAGATCCAAGGCGGGTGATGCTAGTTAGGGGGCTATATCCTATGCGGGTGATGCCATGAAGGAATATGGCTAGATCCTAGGCGGGTGATTGCCAAGTTAGGACTAAAAGACGAGTTATGCCATGCAATGCCAATCAGCCAATTCACACTAAATGTTTGATACTGTGTAATTTTGGGCTAACCCAATGTGGGTGACGCTGATAAAATCTTTGGTACCTTTTGATTTTTGGCTAACCCTATGTAGGTGACGCCGATAAAATGTTTGATACCGTTAGATTTTGGGCTAACCCTATATGGTTGACGCCAATAAGATGTTTGACACTGTAGTTTTTGGCTAACCCTTATGGGTGACGTCGATAAAATATTTGGTAATGTTTGATTTTGGGCTAACCCTATGTGGCGACGATGGTAAAATGTTTAATGCTGTGTAATTTTGGGCTCACTCTATGTGGTTGACACCAGTAAAATGTTGGACGCTGTGTATTTTTGGGCTAGCCCGACAAGGGTGATTCCCACACAATGTTTAATGTTGTGTAATTTTAGGCTAACCCGATCTGGGTGATGCAGATTGCATGTAAAATGTCGGATGCTCTATAATGAAGACTAAACCCAATAAGGGTGATACTGAGTTAATGAAAAGTTTTGTACAGCGCAGAGAGCGCGCTGAGATCAGAATGGCCGTCTGGGCGCAAAACCATATTTGATAATTTTGACATGGATTTAATTTGGTCACTTCCTGTTTATTTCTTTTAATAAATCGCCGAGTGCGATAAGGCCGCCGATTGTATGTTTTCTTTTTTTTATAAGGTTTCCTTTTTATATTGTAATCTTGGTGTACAATAAAGTATAAATAAATAAATAAATAATAAATAAATATCCTGTTGAATTTAAACTAGGATTTAATTTGATAACATTCCTTCGAATTATTTAAAATATTGCGATATCCTGTTGAATTTATCTAAGGATTTAATTTGATAACTTCCTTTCGATTTATTTTAAATATTACAACATCCTGTTCAATTTATAACGAACTTAATGACGACTTCCTTTCTTATTTTATAAACATATTACAGTACCCGGTTAAACTTGTGAGGATTTAACTTGACTAGTTCCTTTTTATTTCTTTAAAATATCAGAGCATCTGGCCATATTTAAATAAGAATTTACTGTGACGATTTCCGTTCTATTTATTTTAAATAGTTTTCTACCTTCATAGTGAATTTTGATGCTTGTCAATTTCTGTGTATAAAAATCGATGTAATGTGTTTTGAAAGGCACTCTCTCGCCGCCCATGGAATAAACACCTTGAACTGAAGTAAGGTATTTTGTTATTATCACTATAACATTTCCTATCATTCCATATTACTGTGACTGTGAATTTTGTGTGACGTCGACACCGATGGCCATCATGCGCAGACAGCAGCGGTGGGATCCAGCTCGCTCCTACTGAAGTCCTCTGGATTCCGAATCAACTGCCGTGACTGCAGCACTGTCCGCTACTCTTCTACCTTCCCAAGATCATGGAGATTTCTACCTACTGCCATTCGATCCCGGTCTGCTGCCGACGTCCAGCGGCGCCGCAACTGAACTGATCGAAATAATCTTTAAAATATCAGAGCATCCGGCCATATTTAAATAAGAATTTACTGTGACGATTTCCGTTCTATTTATTTTAAATAGTTTTCTACCTTCATAGTGAATTTTGATGCTTGTCAATTTCTGTGTATAAAAATCGATGTAATGTGTTTTGAAAGGCACTCTCTCGCCGCCCGTGGAATAAACACATCATTCTATATTACTGTGACTGTGAATTTTGTGTGTCGTCGATACCGATGGCCATCATGCGCCGAAATATACATGTACGCGCAGTGTTTGTATGTATGTTTGTCTAGGACACGTCTTGCCAGTGGATTTTATAACGGTTATCGGTCTGAAATTTGATATACTTACCTATGACGTACTATGGTGGCATGGAGCTGGTCTGGTGACAGAACAAGGTCTCGCTCGCCTAGGCTATCTTGCATATCTATACACTGTTAAATTTTGGTCGTTTCAATCCCGCGGCGGGTCGATTAGGTACATGAAACACTATCAATTTGTAAAGTGAAAATTAAAAAATAAAGTACTTTTTTTTAACTGTTAAGAATCGAGAAGACGCCGGCGTCCACACACCTATTGTCTTTCTATTCTAATTATTACGGTATTCAAAAGACTCTAATTAATTTACGCATGTACGAAATTTATTTCTTTAAGTAAACGTCAGCTGAGCGAAGCCAATGAACTGTAGGTACTTAGTACGCAACGACCGACAGCTACCTACAAGATCATTGACTCGTTTACTTAAATTACCTCGACTTTTAGAAAAAAAGTACTTTATTTTTTACTTTTATGTTTACAAATCGATAGTGTTTCATGTACCAAATCGACCCTCTACGGGATTAAAACGATCAAAATTTCAGGGTGTATATTTTTAGAGCTATTTTCACTATGTTCAGTATTATTTGTTCAATATCGTTTTTTGCACGGATGAAATTGGTTTGTAGACACCACTGCAGCAGCACACCTTACTTGATAACATCGATATAAGGGAAGATACGACTGAAAACTTGGACTCGAAACACATCTACACTACCTATAGTCACTGATAGACAAGGACAGAGATAAGCGCTAGTCGTGCGATCGAAATAGCCTTAGCCGCCAAATGTGTGTGATCATCGCGACTTTAGGGCTGATTTCACCATTCAATATAAAAACTTAGTTCAACTAAACTGAGCTCAGCGTAATCTAGTTTAAAGACCCGTGTCGTAAACACGGGCGACAACAAAGGATTGAAACTGAGTTTAGCGTAAACTAAGTTTAATTCATCGCGGTGAAACGCAAAATGAAGCTATAATCTCGATTAGTCGCTCAAACTGCGTTTTGTTTGAACGAATCGCGATTAGTTTATTGGTGAATTTGGCTCTAAGTGAAATTATTTCAAAAGTTCACGCGCTAAAGTCCAGAGTCACCTATCTTTCACTTCTTGATTATATCAATGCTTGATAACTATGTCTTAAAGCGACGGCGATGCATGATGGGGCCGGAGAACAATAATACTATTGCCACGACATAAAACAGCAGACGTAATTTATCTATAAATATATTATACACAAAATAAACTATATTTTTCTTTCGTAACCAAGAATAATCAAGTTATACCATACACACTGCATTACACTACACTACACTACGACGCTAAACAAGCGTACGCTAAGTATTGTGGGTACAATGTAGGTACTACCGTAAACGTAGTACCGTACTACGTTTTGTCGACGTCGCGTAGTGTAATAAGGGTCAGACTGTCTTACTCGGAAGTAAAATTTAAGACAGTCTGTGTAACTTGCGCTGAATATCGAGTGGTGTAATAACAGGGTGTAATAGACCCTTTACTAAACAGAAGCGAGCTACCTGAGTGCTACTCTGTAAACAAAATGTAAAATTACTAAGGTAAATGTTTTTTTTAGGGTACATCCGTATTTTTATTTAAGTTTTAAAACGAAAACAAATAAATTGTTTTACGTTTTGTTGACAGAGGAAGTTATACAAACTGACGTTTTAAACGTCAGTTCAAAAATCGACAATTCGACATGACAAATGACAATTCATTTTAGGTTATGTACAAGTGCGTGATTATGTTTTTATTGTAAATTTTCATAAAAAGCATAAAAAATGAGTGAATGTTACAATATCGTCCCTTGGTATAATAGTGAAGAGTGGCACCGAGTCTATAAGGATATATCAAATCCATCTTCTAGCAAAGAAGACGCACTGAAATTGTTACTTGTGTGGAAAGCGAGAAGCCCTTCGTTGCCATCCGGCATAGAATCCACGCTTAGTCTGCTGCAAGTTTATGTAGAAGATGCAAATGCTTCTCAAGATGCAACCAATGATCAATTACTGCGTTTAGCATATTCATCTGCAATTATGCGATTTGTTAACCATATGTTAGACACCGAGACAGTTAAAGGAACGAGTTTGTATCAAGCAGCTAAAAGATTAGGCGTTCCTGACTGGATTGTGGATCTGAGACATGACACTGCTCACAGTAATACGCTTCCTCCTATCACACTACTTAGAGAAGCATGTACCATCAGTTTACAGTGGCTTCAAACCAACTACTGGGATAAGCATAAGCAATACATTCAAGATTACATATGCGGACAGAACAATTCTATCAATGGTGATGCATATAAAATTGGTACTCTAATAAATTTTTGTATTTCATTAGGAATCTGCTCACATTCAAAATTGAAAATTAAAAACTTATCGGAAATTCCGAATATGGCAATGAGAGAATCTATTGTTAGTGATGCTAAAGAATTGCTTGGAGACCAAATTGACCTGTCTAATCCGAAAACTGTGTCTATTATGTCACTTGTCAATATACTAAATACACATGGTAAAAAGCTTTTAAAAGTTAGAGATGTAAGCACCGTTGTCACTGATGTTTTGCTTGGAGACGACTCATTATTTCTATCAAAAGAGCTTTTATATTTCTTTAGTGCAAGTGACTTCAGATTTAAGTCGAAATTATACATCAGTTATGTTCACTGCTTTGAAGTACTGCTCACATTTCTACATACAAATGATTTACTGCTGGACTTCATTTTGGCTCTTATAAAAATAACACAAAATCAAGAAAGCGGGCATTTCAGAGCAAAGCTGGCTGCATTATGGCTTTCACAAATTTTTGCTGCCCTGAAGATATCACAGAACACACTTAAAAAAATTAAAAAGTGAGTACCTTAGTTTTTATGAAAGTGTTTTTTACTATAAAATAGTTATCAAAATGTATTTGTTTGTTATTCCTTCACACTTAACCATTCATAATTATGAAAGAATTTTATTAAAAACACAATTAGCAAGTAATCTTGTTTTGTGTGGATCTGTACACCAGCATTCAATGAATTGAACAAATTTTGGATGAAGTTTGATACATGGCTCTTACATAGTATACTTTTATTATGGGAGTGTTCCCTTGTCATCATTTTCTACTCTCAGGCGAGTGAAGTCACTGGCTTCTGCCGGAGTATTTGCTAGTTTAATTATTATATGCTGTTCTTTTAATTCCACATTTTATTTCTTTACAGAATAACTGATAGTGATAAAATATCCAAGAAAAGGAAAGATTTGAAGAATTTATATGAACACTGGTATCCTGGCACTAGTTTAAAAAATTTGTTAGTCTTAGATCTTCAAAAACCTGTTCCTGAAGAGTTGCAAGACATAAACTACCTCCAACCAATTATTGCTACTTATAATCATTATCTTTCTTATTTTATATCAAATCTTTTAAATTTGCTTGTACCAAAACTTCCTGCTGTGGTTGCAGAAAGAATATGTACTTTAGCCAAATTAATATCATCTCCAGAAAAGTTTCCTATGACTACTTCATCTGTTATTTATACTGCCGAGGACTTACAAATGGGTAATGATGACATTATGATTATTGAAGATGTCCAGCAAGAGGACTTGGAACATAACAAAGAGAAAGGCAATGGAAAGGAACAACAACTTGTGTTGAATAGTATTTGGAGATTAGCTTCTAATGAGCATGACTGGTCTGCATGTCCTATTGGTAGAGTTCCATGGCAGCAAAACACTGAAAATGCTGATGAAATGGAAGTAAATTAAGTAGGTTATATTATATGAAATTAAACACATTTATATCATTATTCTTTTTTTTATTTTCATATTTTGTATACAGTATAATGTTTTGGTTACATTTCATTTATATTGACACATTATAGGATCCCTAAAAATAGTTGAACAATATACATGTTTATATGATACAAGATTCATTATTGATTAACATGTAGGACAAAGTTCACAGTCAAATGACATACAGGTATATAAAACGACCATGTGTAAACAGTTTATTATTGGTCCTTATAGCAAATACAATTACAGGTTGAATAAACACAAATGCCAGTTTGATTCTTAATGAAATATCCAACTAATATCTTAAAATTCAGAACTTTAGTTCCATAAACATGGGTAATTAATAAAATAACTGTTACAGAGATAGAAGGCAACAGAAAAATAAAATGTGATGTTACACAATAAAATGTAGTTCTAATATTTAATTTCCAATGATTATTCAACTTGAAACGAACAACTACCATAAAATTTCAACAATCCAATGATATAATGCACCAATAGAGAATTTATAATGAAACATCGATCGATAGGCACTTTTACAACTAAACAGTGGCAGAGACTATAGCAGTTCTTAAGATAAAATAGTACCTTGCTAAAAGTTGTCATAGTAACTAATAAATTATTTACATAAACCGTACGCGGAACGGGTGAATATCTACACACACTTCTAAAGTGTCAATAAATTCCTAGTTGTAGCCACATTGCACATTCATTTACTTTTCTTGTAAAATAACTTACTTTAAAATTATGATTATGAGTATGTTCGCTGATGGGGAGCTCGGAAAACAGACAATACGATTATATTATCGAGACCTAACCACATCTAATATTTATATTACCTCAAAACGAAATAGAATGTACGTGGCTAATATAATTGTTGACGCTAACAATGCTATACAAGAATACTAATTATGTAAACCATCAACAAGAGTAGCTAGACTTTCAGAAGTGTTCAGGCCAGTCGGAGACTGCTGAAAGCAAACTAGTCGAAGGCACAGAAAGTACACTAGGTTACTGCGACACAACCCCACTAAACAGAATCAAGTTTTTTATACATAAAAATATAGTATTTGTTCGGCACCTTGATGAGACATGCACTTTCATGGGTATTTCATTTTTTACAAACGCAAATAAATCTAAGAATAATGTTCTTCATATTTCTGTTGTGTGTAAATTGCTCAAAAGGTAGCCTCAGTATCAACTGTGAGATTCAAACAAATTTCGTGGCTTTAAAATTGTTATAAAAGTGTGTTAGCTTATTAGATAGAGTAAGTTTATGTTAATACAGTCCTTCATAAAATATTGAGCTATAAAATATGTCCTCGGACGATAGTTAAACGAGAGGCTTACAAACAATACAAGTTGTCACAGAGTAATTCGTTGTTTGTATAGTAAATTGTTACAAACTAATTAATAAAAAGCGGGTAAAATATTTGTGACTTAACAATAAATTCAATAGCTTATTTTAAGACAGTCTTTTAGAATATGAAAGCAAATTAAGATAGAGGCAAGGTACATGGTGTCTATGATAACTTTTTGGATAATATTTGAATCATAGGAGTATGTTGCAGACACAACATCCTGCTAAGGAGCCAAGTACCACAACAAGAAGAAATGTTATGTTTAGATATATAATAATCAATTACACAAACAATAAGCATTAAATGTCTAAGACAAATAACGACCGTAAGTACTCAGGCAATAATAATATTTAAAGTAAACATATAAGTTAAAATATTTTTTTTTAAATATATCAGATTTTTAAGTTCCGAATGGATCACAAAACATTCATTTTTCGTAAAAATTATAAATTGCTAAAATATATGTGAATTAAAATCGTCTTTTACATGAGGTAAAGAAACTAGAAACAATTTTGGTTTATAAATAATTGATACCTTGTATAGTTTGGAATCGAGCATGATAGTAACTAGGATCACAAAACACTCAATTACATTGCGTAATATTCTAAACCTCATTTAAGTGATGTCTTTGGATTGGCATGTAAAAGCTTAATTTTGAATATTTTTTGTGTACACACTTATGTACACAATAATCGCTCGCCGTACTTTTATCGATTCAATGCTAACTCGGAATCACAACACCACTACTGGAGACCATTTAAACTAGATAATCATCAAGTTCTTTGTAAAATCTAAACAAAATAGGGAAGTTAAAAATAATCACCAATTTGGCATTCTTTTTTGATGAGTTAGTAATCAAATCAACTTTACTACGATTATGTGTCGACATGTGGACAACATGCCTAAATACAAGCATAAAAATAAATGGAATGAATCACTTCTTAGCATGTCAGAGGCTGCAAGTTTTAACCTACTAGCTAATCGAAAACTTTGAAAAATACAGTCACGTCATCTATATATCCAACAAAATACTTATATTGACAGAAGAGCGATATTGCTATAATTTAAAATCACCTTTAGACAAGATTTACATATTTACACAGAAAATATATCATAAAATATGTCAGTGCAAAGATGGATGTAAATATTTTTATGTATGAAAAAATACTTTTATATTCATACATCACTTGTTTGGGCAGTCGCCAAGATATCGTTGCGGCGATTTGTTTGACTTATAGAAATAAGCTCATCACTACGTCTAAGTACAGTAGTACGACGGCTGCGGAGTATCGAGTCGCCGTCGACTGCGCGAACGCTTCGCCTACTACTACATGTATACTTGTCTAAAACAGAGCTCAATTACGTAGCACGAATGCGTAAGATTAACGACATGAACATACCTGCTTGCTTCACATCGATGTCTATAAGTAGTACTACGTCACTAACGATTAGCAACATCAGGAGACAGATCACAAAAATAAATTATATACTTCACGGTCCGTTTCATAAAACTTAACAGTAATGTATAACATTCGATTGCTATCATCCTAAACAATTTAAAATGTGAAGGAACACGCACAGGAACATTGTATCTAATTACTTTTCACTTTATGCTGTCAGGAATGTAAGAAATCTGAGAATGCGAAACTTATCCATTGACGCATTATTTGACAACACTAGTTCTAAGTATCATGGCAAAATGTGGACATATTTGCGTAAGATTTGATTGAAGGCTGCCGACCGGTACGTACGTACATGATCGGATCTTCTATCATGTAGAGATTTGTGTGGCCGAGCTTGGCAACAGACCTAGACCATGATGGGGTCGTCGGAGGACAGCTGTCGGTGCAGCAGTCTCTGCGAGCGCAGCGAGCTGGCGCCCGTGCTGAGGTCGTCCGTGCTGCCCAGCTCGCCGTCGTGGTCCGTAGTCGACAGCAGGTCGTCATCTGACGTCGCTCTGACCAAGTACAAAATATAACTGTCATAAATAATAAACTACCTTGCGAAGTATAAAGGTTGCTGGGTGATAGCGGTCGAGGATCGAGTTAAATGGAGTGGATAGGCCAGCAGTGAACTGATGTAGGACAAAACGATAGTGGTTGTTAAGAAGGTTGTATACCAGTTACGAGCATTTACAGTAAGCGTCCGCGGCGCCTCAACGCGTCATACCTGATAAGAGTGGGCAAGTTGGAAGTGAGGATGGCCTTCTCCTTCTGTATCTCGTGGATGTGGCCCACGAGGATCTGTTCCTCCGGGCGCGGCGCGTGCGAGTGCGAGCGGAGCGTGGACAGGCGGCTGGTGGCCGTGTGGCACGCCGTGTCCAGTGTCGCTATGTCTTGTAGCATGCCGCGGACCTGCAGTTGGAAAAAATACATAAATATTGTAGAATCTACAGTAATTTATAAAGCTGAAGAGTTTTTGCTGGGATTTTTGGTAGAAAGCGTTAGTCAAAGAAACAAAAAATAAATATTCGAATTTAAAAATATCTTTTTAGTTTTGGATAGCCTATTTATTTATTTATTACAACTTGGAGGACTTACAGCTTATAAAAAAAAAAACTTAATAAAAAGAAAAACAATCATAGACGACATTTAGCCAATTACAAGTCCTCACGTTTTTTTTTTTTTTTTTTTCTTTATTTATTTAAAAGAGGGTTTGATCAGACATGATCATGCCACCCTCATAGGCCTCACAATAACAAAAAAATACTACTAATAAGTTACTTTCTACGTTTAATTGCTAATTTAACTATTTTGTAAATAATTTTTGCTTTGTCCGATAGAGGACGCGCAAGAACCCAATTACACATGCCCACTTCTCGCAGATTTAAATCATATCCGAGCATTAAGTTGGTCCTCTCAGCCTCATTCCGGGCACATTCGGCCAACACATGGTACACATCCTCTACTACGTCACACTCAGTACAATTTGGTGAGTTCGATTTACCCATCAGAAAAGCGAATTTGTTTAGCGGGATGTGCCCGGAGCGAAGTCTTAGGGCAGTTACAATATCTGTTCTCGACAGAACGGAGTCGGCAAACCACGGTGAACGTGTCAAGCAAGGCTGTATGGTTTTATACCAGATACCTTTTGATAATGACCTCTCGTCAAAATACTCCCTCCACATCTCTGTACACTTATCCCTAACCAAGTACAAGCAATCCGTAAATAAGGGTAAGCAGGTGAATGGTATTCCATTAAAACTAGCTTCCCTGGCCATGCGATCAGCCTCCTCATTTCCTATTATGCCCACATGTGAAGGCACCCATTGTATTTTAACTATTTTATTTGTAGTCCTTAGTTTACGGAGCGACTGCAAAATGTTATAGGCTATCGGTGTGCCTCGAAAATTCGAGTTGCATCGAGCCAGATGTTGAATAGCACTTTTGGAATCTGTCAAAATTACATATTTTCCGGCCATAAATGAGTCAATATAAGAAATTGCCTCTGCTATGGCTATCAACTCCGTATACATAATGGAAATTTTTGCATTAATCATCAATTGGATGGAACCATTTGTTTGGGGATCGTACAGCGCCAAACCACTACTGCCGTCTTGGTTTTTCGAACCGTCCGTGTATAATTGATAAAAATCTGCATAAGTGTCTCTTAAAAACTCATTGCAAATCTGTTGCAACTCGCCAGGTTTGTATTTGTGTTTCGGTTTGCAAATGGTTTTGATATCTGGTTCCAATACTAAAGAAAGATCTATCCCACTAACCCACACGTCCAACGTAAACATTTCTAATTGAGTTGTTGAATAAACTAGGGTATTTTTAAAAGTATCGTGAATTGTAACTAATAGGGGTTTTTTCTTGCACCTCCAATAAACATTACGACAATTATTACTCAGCTTCTCCAAAATATTAATAATTTCGTTACCAGAAAAGGATTTGCATCTAAACCAAAACTTGCCCGCGAGATAATACCTACGAGTGCACAGTGGCTGAAGGTGGAGTTCACATTCCATGACGTGTATTGCGGTGCTTTTAATAAATCCTCCGATAATACGCATGCACTGGTTTTGTATTTTGTCCAGTTTGCCCAAGTGTGTTTTACAACTGCTATCATATAGCGCGCCAGCATAGTCCAACCTACTTCGAATCATAGATATGTAGACCCGTCTCAGAACAATCGGGTGCATTCCCCACCCTGCCCCCGCCACCGCTTTAAAAATATTTAATAATCTCAGACTTTTACCTCTTAATTCATTAATGTGTTTGGCCCATCGCAAGGACCTATCCATCCACAGTCCCAAATATTTCACGTTATCAACTACTTCTAATGTCGTTCCGTTTATAGCAATATTAACATATTCACTACGAAACCCTCTTTTAAAAACGCATATTTTGCTCTTTGTAGATGAAATATCTAACCCTATTTTAGAAAGTAAATCAACAAATTTATTTAGGCCTAACTGAATC
Source organism: Leucania comma (assembly GCA_958295575.1). Lineage (NCBI taxonomy): Eukaryota > Metazoa > Arthropoda > Insecta > Lepidoptera > Noctuidae > Leucania > Leucania comma. The sequence goes on along the minus strand of OY282476.1, from coordinate 9,915,302 downwards.
TGTTTCTGTCCTTCTCGCACATTGTCACACTTTATGTATATTACGAAATCGTCCGCGTATTGAGAAGTACAAACATTATTAATATTATTGCAAATGTTACTGGTAGCTAAATTAAAAAGCAGTGGCGAGAACGGGTCACCTTGAGCTAAACCACGGCACGTAGATCTACAAAATGAATCTGAGTCTACCTGCATTCTTAAATATCTTTCTTTTAAAAAATTCCACAAATACCTACACATCAAGGGACCAACTCCTACTTGTTGCATAATACTCATTAAGCTTTTTATGTCGACATTATTGTATGCATTATCGATATCTATGAATGCGGCTATAGTCATCTGATTATGAGAGAAACCGGTTTGAATTGTTGACACCAAGCTTGTTAAATTGTCTAAAGTTGAGTGATGTTTCCTAAAACCTGACGTATTGGGTGACAGGAGGTGGTTCCTCTCAGTGTGCCACTCCAAGCGTTTTATTAAAATGTTATGAAAGGTTTTACAAATGCACGAAATCATTGCTATAGGTCGCAAGGATCCAGGAGACTGAGGATCACGACCTGGTTTTGGAATCGGAATAATAGTAATATCTCGCCACTGAGTAGGGACAAAGCTTCTTGTATAAAAAATGTTATATAATTTTAATAAGATATTTTTCCCACTGTTAGGTAAATTATATATCATAGAATAAGATATTTGGTCACTGCCTGGTGCGGTATCTTTACGGCGTATACAAGTATCTAACTCCTGTTTCGTAATCAAAATATCTAATCTCGTTTTATCAGGAGCAAAGTCAGGGTCATTAGGAAGTACATAGTCAGGTGTTAAACTACCTAACAAGTCATTGGCTCTTTGTTTGTCTACTTGGGAGCGGGGCACATTATAACCTTTTAGCCACTTGAGTTTACGCCACATTTCTTTTTGAGTAATGGTACCATCCAATGACGAACAGAAATCCTGCCAAGATTTATCGCGAGCTTGGCGGATTAATTTTTGAGAGTTTCTTATTTTATCTTGTAATTTAATTAAGTTATTAGGATTAGGGTTTCGTCGAAATTCCGAAAGCGCTAGTCGCCTCTCAGCTACACATTTAGATAGGGATTCGTTCCAATACGGTTTAGGTGAAAATTTATTACTTGGATTACGGTTTATTTTATAATAAGGTATGAAACGATCTGCTGCTATATTCAAACAGTTTACAAATGAGTCATATGTTTTTTGAACGTCACTTTCACAAAATACAAAATCTTTAAACAGGGCTTCTAACAACTTTCGGTAGGATATCCAGACTGCCTTCTTGTAATTACGTCGTGAAATTATATATTCTGGATTGCTATTCAAATGTGTAACCACCTTAATAATGAGATGATCGCTGCCCAAGTTTTCATTAGTAGTGGTCCAGTTAAATCTTATCGCGATGTCAGAAGTAGCTAACGTCACGTCGGGTGAAGATGTTTGGAGTTGATTGTTAACTAATTTGATACGTGTGGAACTTTGACAGTCATTTAAAATTACAAAATTGCTTTCCAAAAGGGCATCATGCATTTGAGAGCCTCGCGTGTCCGTTTTGCACGACCAGTTCGTATGGTGAGCGTTAAAATCGCCTAATATGACCGCTTTTTTGTTTACGCTGTTAAAAAGATATTCCCAGTCTGATTGATTGGTGCGAGCTGACGGCGCACAGTAAACAGAGAATACATAATCAATAAATTCACAGTTGTTTATTCTAACCATCAGTACTTCAATATCTGGGTTACTACTCCTCAAGGTATGTAAAGAAGCTTCTAAAGATATATGTATCAATAACGCTACACCGCCATACGAGTCCTGTCTATCTTTGCGGAATATTCTATAGCTACTAATCTTAAAAACACTGTCAGGCTCTAGCCATGTTTCACTCAGTGCCGCAATGTGAATTTTTTCTTGTAATAATAGTTGTTCTAATGCTAATGACTTAGGGCGAACACTTTGTGCATTCCATTGAATAATATTCAGTCTTAAGGGGAAATCAGTCTTACTATCCATTGTAACCAAAATAATCTAATATACACTTCAATATTGGCCAATCAGAGATATTTTCTACTAGTACTAAAATAACCCACTGAACACAACATTTTATGCAGCTATGTATCTTTTGATGTACTGTTTCTCCTTTTAAAAACAAAATCTCTTTCAGCCTACTTAAGAGCTCACTGAATTGTACTTCTCTGGTCTCCTTCTCTTCTTCATTTAATAAATCTTGAATATTCACCGCTTCGGTTTGTTCCTCCATGTCCCCTTCAATAGTTTTCTTAGATTGTTTTTGTTTGTGATGTTTTGTTCTATCTTTCTTAGCACTCACTTGTTGACTGCTCGTCGTGGGCGTCTGTATTGGGATTGCTACATCTGTACGATGTTGTTGTAGACAAGCCGCAAATGACAATTTCCCAGTCTGTGTGGCAGATAAATCTTTCAGTCCAGTTGCTGTTCTGGCCCGTTCAACTGGTTTGGTATCCTTAGCTGGAATGTATAGTGTCAAAGCGCGTCGGTACGTGCAGTTAAATTCAGCCATTAACTCTCTCAACTTCTTCTCTTTTAGGTATGCGGGACAAGAACGAACTAAAGCCATATGTGGACCACTACAGTTGGTGCATTTAAATAAAGTGGTGTCACAATTATCGTGGTTCTCGCTACATTTTGGGCATACGACTTTGGCTGACGAGCATCTTTGTTTAGTATGTCCAAGCTTCCAGCAGCGTGAGCACTGGGTAACTGGAAAGATGTATTGCTCGACTCGTATACGTAGTCCGTCTACGGAAATATATGCTGGACGGAATGAACCCTTAAAACAAAGGCGGACAGACTCACTGGGCTTCCAACCTTCCCCCTCTACGTTTCTGCGCATGAGTCTTTGGGCGGACACAAGTTGTGCGGGTTCCGAACATTTAATGCGGTTCAACATTTCTTCCTCGGTCAGATCTATGTCCACGTCTCTAATTACACCGTAGGACATATTCACTTCCATAGCCCTTTGAATTCTCCATCCTTTATCATTAACTACCTTACACCTTTCTAGTAACACTGCACTGTTCTCATTATTCATATCGACGCGTATCTTGTAAGGGTTGATATATCTAATTTTTTCGATACTCATTATTCCCTCATTTTTAAATATTTTGGCTAATGCAAACTGTTTCGGCATTTTATCGTTGGATGAAATGTAAATTTCAATTTTTTCTCCTTTATATTTTTTGCCTTTGTTCCTCCCAACCTCCGTCCACCCCTCGTCATCTTCGTCTTCTCTGTCTCTCTTATTTGGTCTTCTCTCTGCACTACTTTCGCACACTTCCTGTAAAATCTCTTGCTGGTATTCAATCTCCCCCTCCATTTCATGTTCATAGGATACAATCGGGTCACTCATCACATCGACAGGATCTGTTATGTCCAGATCCACAGTAATCTCATCCATATTGTTATCGGCCCGACCGATTTCCATAGGTAAAACCTATCGGTACAAACAGGCGGCCGTCGCTCGACGCGTCGAGCGCGGCGCGGTAAACACCTCGACGTAAACAAACTAATTAGCAAGCGAACGCGATCACCTCGTACGAATGTCGATACGAGACTGAAGTCCTCACGTTTAGTGACAGAAAAAATTGAAATGAGCATAAACAGACTTTAACTCAATGAAATTACTTAAAGAAATTAATTTCGTACATGCGTGAATTAATGCGAGTTTGAAAAAAAAAAGTATTCTTAATTCTTTATTGTACACAAAAAAAACAAACAGTTCATGTAAAAAGGCGAGCTACAAATCGATAGTGTTTCAAGTACCGAATCGACCCCCCGCGGGATTAAAACGACCAAAATTTAACTGTGTATATTTAAAAGTTGTTTTTATCAGCATTAAGATAAGCAGTAGTGAGCGTTACTTACGGTGCGCATCTTATCGACGAGTATGGCCTCGAGACAGGCGGTCTGGCGCGCGATGTCGTGCAGCGAGTCCTGCGCCGGCTGCACCTTGTGCGTGCGCAAAATGCACGGAGCGAACACTATGGCGAGCGCGTTTGGACCCATCCTAAACACAGAAGCATATTTTATGACTAAATTCTAGAAATGTGCAGCTACAAAATTCTAAAAATTTTAAGCTTCACACCACCATTGTCCGTGTTCACATTAGCACGCGCACACACGGAACTCATATGTATTAAATTTTACTGTATTGACATGTGATCTTAACATTTTACACATCGTAAAGTACAACGCTGTGTAAAGTTTACAGTTTACGCGGTATAAGGCAGACAGAGTTATCGAAAAACAATAATATTACCTATTATGATCTTCCCCAAGTGCCACCCGCGCCAAGTGGAATATTAACCTCTCAACGAGGTCAAAGTTTGGTTTTGGCAGCTTTCTTAATATCGTGAAGATTGTCGACACTCGTTCCTAGAAAGAAGTTTTATGTTATTAGCGTTACCTAAGAATTTATAAAATAACTGGCGTCAGGAACGCCAGTTATTTAATTATTTATTTATTAGGACATCGTCCTGAAAAATCGGTGACAAACACACGTTCAGAAGAATTTTATATACACCGTTAAATTTTGATTGTTTTAATCCCGTGGAGGGTCGATTCGGTACATGAAACACTATCGATTTGTAAGGATAAAATGAAAAAATAAAGTACTTTTTTTTTAAAACTCGAATTAATTTACGCATGTACGAAATTAATTTCTTTAAATAAACGTCAGCTGGGCGAGTTCAATGACCTGTAAGTAGTTAGTACGCAACGACCGACGAGTCAATGACTTACAAGGTCATTGACTCGTTTACTTAAAGAAATTAATTTCGTACATGCGTATATCGAGTTTAAAAAAAAAAACTTTATTTTATATTTTATCTTTACAAATCGATAGTGTTTCATGTACCGGATCGACCATCCACCGGATTAAAAAGATCAAAATTTAATGTATATAAAGATTAGGGACATTTTTTATAAGAATGGCTATGGCAATTTTGTAAAATTTTGTCAATTTGTGAATATTGTTTGTGTTGGTAATTACCTAAGTAATTACCAAAACAATACTTGTCGATAGAGAATTTAATTATTGTGAATGTTGTAGAAATACATTTTTAATAACAATAAATCTTTTAGATATTGGGACTTTTTCAATCCTTGGTAAAAATTTTGTAATTATCATGGATGCCATGCAACGCGCAGGCGTCAAAATGTCAAATCGTATTTTATGTAAATGTATCGTTCTAGTCGCTTTGGCAGCAACGGCGCTTGTTAAAGGTCCTTGGACCGAACTATATTTCGGACTTGTGCAATGCCCGTCGAGTCCTCCCCACGACTGTCGCAACTACGCGCGACGTGTCTCCAGTTCGACCGCCACCTGGTTCGACCTCTTCTGCGCCAGCGTGTCAATTGCGTAACAGACCACGCTGACTCAATTAGGGAGATCGCCGCGCAGCACGTAGTCGTACCCGATATTCCACAACGGCGGTCTTACTACCGATCCCTGTGGAACAACATCCAACATCTCTCGCCGTTTGCATTCTCCCTGGTGACCGGGGTAAATGTTGAATCTATCCGTCAGGTCGGTCTCGATCACACGACGTTCACTTCGACTGGAATCACAAATTCGAAAAGAACGTGTCGCGTCGAGTCACGTGACCCACGCCGATTCAAAATGGTGGCGGCGGCAGCGCGCCGGCGTAGCGCACAAGTCTAGTTAAGTGAAAGGAGTACATTCATACTGACTAAAACCACCCGTATTCCTTCATTTGCTTTTTACATTCCAAAGCAGCGGTTACTCTCAGAGATACACTTATTTTGGAAAATTCTATAGAACAGCAATAGACGAGTCTGCGTTTTTAGAACTTACACAAAAAGCATACATTAGGTTGATTTATTGTAATGTTGTTTACCTGTGGGTCAGAGATTTGCGAGGCCAGTATGAAGTCGTCATAAAGATCGAAGGTGAGCAGCGGTTCCGGCAGCTCGCGGAAGAAGCTCTTCAGCACCGACGCGCGCACATGCACCGCGTACGAGTCCAGCTTGTCCACGCCCTCTTCTGGAGATTCGTCTAGTAGGCGGCGGAGTTCCCGAACCTGGAGTTAAAAACTATATTTTCCAAAACGCCCTTAATCAAACCGAACCACCTTGTAGTGTTGTATGTGGGAAAGAAGTTGCCCCAGCAACTTGGAATGAATTTCTCCAGTCATAGCAAGGCACATAAAGAATTGAGTACTTCACTTACTTTTTTTTTTATTATTTATCAGTATCAAAAAATTGTGATACCCAAAATCAAGAATTTTTTTCGTACGTTCAAAAAATAAGTTAGAATTTAGAAAGATTATAAATCTGATGGAAGAGGAATTTCTGAAGTAACAGAAAAAGGATGCACAAACTGTAATGTGACGTCACTGTCATTACGTTACGCGCGTAGAAAAGAGACAGCGATGTTCCCAGTACGCACGGGTGGTTTATAATAAAAATATTTGAAATGCTAATGGCGGCGTGGAACACTGCGCAGTCGAAAAAGCGGACTCGATCCTTACCAGACGGCGAGCTAGCCATTGCTCGTCGTCCGCAAACCCGCGAGCAACAATGCCATGGAATAAGGAACAACATATTTCAACAAATGGATACTCACCTTAGAACTAAGCCCACTCTTTCTGTACAGGCCTTCTGTGTATAGACCTGTCATTTCTATGGTGGTTATTAGCCTGTCCACGACAACAGGGATATTACTCTCGCCATTAGGTAGGTCAGGTAATGGTACTCCAAACACCTGAGGAGAACGATTCATTGCTTAAAAAGAAAATAGTTAAGGTGAAAGAAAGCTATGTCCCCGAGCGAAGACATATTTTTGCTAGATGGCACTAAACTCAATATTTTTAGTATATAACGTTGGTGATTCAACGTGAATGCGGTTGCGAAGCGATCTGATGCAGTTGACGCGAATTCAAGGCGATGCAGTGTTAAACATGCGCGCGTCATTACCGCTTTAGCCACCATTTATATAACCTTTAGTATATGCGAAACCAGAATCTTGTGTCTTAGTATTTTTAAGTAAAGAATTTATGTACAAAGTTTCAAAACCGTATCATGAAAAATCACAAAGTTAAGTATAAGCTTGTTATGGTACCTGGTTGTCCATAGAAATACATGGTCACGGTGCCATCCGAGTTACTGAGGGGTTGATATTATAGAATTTTGAGAATTGAATAAAGGATTTTACTCTCTCGACATTTTTTTCAGTTTCAATCCCGCTTTTATATATATTTTTAATTATAGCATAAAAGGAATATATATTTTCTGAAAACTGAGATTTTTTTGGTTTTTAAAGTAATTATAATGATACCTTTCCTCTGGAGACAACGCCCATTTGCTCTCGTCCGCCGGCGTCCACGGCGCCTACGATCGAAGCTGATGAATGCGACTGGTTGTCTTTACGACATAATGTTGACACCTAAATAAATAAAAACAACATTAAAGGTACAACGCGTCAGTATAATATTAGACCCACGCCTTGGTACGTAACGCTACGTACAACTTAGGCCTTGAGTCCGAAGGTTAAAGGTGGACTGAAGGAAGGTTGAAGGTGAAGCTTCATAGATGCGTATTTATCATTATACCAAGCGCCAGTGTCGTGCCGTCGTGTCGTTGCTGCTTTGTCGACGGAGTTTCATTGATTTTTATGTAAGCTTCACGCAGGCGTACACCAAGCGTATATTGACGAATACGCATCTATGAAATGCGTCCTTGAACAGTAGGCCTTGTGCGTCGGTCTAACACACAGTAATGTATGTTCTGAATTAAAATTTGAATTTAAATCCTCGTCGTCATCTTTCTGCCTTTGTCATATATTACTTGGGGTTAATGCAATATGTTGTTTTCTTTCATTGTGTTCTGTGAACCGTTACGCTAACACTGACTGTGATATAAAAGCTGAACTTAAACAAATAAGAAATATATTGATTTGAGACTCAACAAAAACTAAGTGAATTTGAGTTTATCAAGTAAATGTCAAAGAAAAACGTTAAAAAGACTAGTTTCTGCCAACACCTGTGGTGGAAAGGCATGTGGTTTATATGTTTGTTTTATTTATTAACATCAATATCGTTGCGGCTGTATATAGAGATAAAAGCTAAAAAATATCGCTAATGAAGTTTAAGCCTAACGATGGGCGCTATGCACTATATTTTGCGGATACTAAATGAGGCTGAGCTGTCAACGCATCACTGCTATCCTCGCTCGTTGTAAACGTTATTATTTTCTATTATAGACTTCGCCTTGATGAAGTTGTGATTATTTTGTGAGGAGTAATATGAAAGATAAGGGAGTTAGTGATAGCATGACGGGTGACAGGACAGAATGGAAGAAAAAAAAACGTATTGCGTCGACCCCAAATATCTCGGTACAAAGGCAGGAAGATGATAAAATAGTCACTTCTTTTGTGTGATTTTAATTAAGCACACACTTTTTTATTAAATTATCTGTACAAAATATTCTATTTTAACAGCTTACCTTAGTGTAACATTTTTTATGTGAGGCAAGTTTACACGTCTGGCATATAAGCGACCGTTCGATGGGCCACATGAAGAAAGTTTTACAGATCTCACACTCCGTGGGTATGTTGATCATAGACAGTATGAATGTATGACCTTTATATTGTATTGGATCATCCACCTGAAATTAAAAAAGGTATAAATAAATAAAAAACAATGATATTATCAGTACCATAACACGAAAACCAATCAATCCACAAAATTTATTTTGATAAATCATGTTTGAGTTGTATATATTTTTCTACAATGATTTTTGTGTAATTTGGTCGATTGTGAAATGTAGACTGGTAGACACCAAAGTCAAATAGGCACATGTTTGCTTTGTCAAAATGTTAGTGTTTAAAAAAGTATACTTGACTCTATCAAGTTCTCCTGAAGCCTAAATTACTGTTTGCAGCGTTCATTTTAAGTAATATGTTATTCACCTTTCTCTTTTTATCCTTTTTTCTTTTCGTTCTCGCCTTATCTGTTTCGTGTTGGCTCATAAACTCGTCCATGAACCCTCTGAAGGCGTTGACGCCCATAGTGATGGACAGCGTGGAACCTTCCCGTGCACACACAGTCTCCATGACATGAAGGAAGTTCCCTATGAGATCTTTGTACTTCAGCGCCGACCCTCGAGTCTCCACGATGCTATATGTTGCTACTAAGTTGTCTTTGAACTCCAGTAATGCGTGTTTGAATACCCTGTCGACCTGTAGAAGTAATAAAATTAACATTTAACTATGTTAGACATCAAAAATACAGTATACAAAAGTACTGCTAAACGGGATAAAATGTTTGTGCTTAGTAAAACTTTTCGTATTACAATGTCGTATAAAGTCGATAATAATTCGCGCTCACCTCTGATTGCTTCTTCTTCTCGTTAGGTTCCATTTCATAAATCTTCTCAGTGATAAAGTTCTGCATAGCTTGCAACTCAGTGGCGTCTGATATAATCTTATCCGTTCTATCCATAAATTCCGAAGTCCCTGTTAAATTGAAGTTCGAACTGACCGATCCTTTGGAGTTATCTAATAAATTATAATTAGAGTTTGAAATGATTCGTTTTCTATTCTTATGGCGGCCTCTACTGGGAACTGTAACAGGGCTGGAACACGGCATGGTGATAACTCCTTTGTTTTGTATGCATTTCGTGTGGTACAGCTGTTTGCAGTCAATACATCGCTGACCCTGCGTGATGAACGCGTCGATGGCTTGATGGCAGTACACACATCTGTCACCTTTCGCGAACCGGGTACCTTTACGAAACCTGAGAAATAAACATCTATTTGAATACCAATGTATCCAGGTCTTTCACTCACATGCCTAATACATGTTTTGTAAAATATTTTAAATTTACAAAATCTTGTTCAATAACCAGGCTACCTGTGTTTATTTTAGAAACAATAGTAAAATGCTATAACATTGTAATATGCAGATCTTAACTAAATGCAGTATTAATGTTAAAACTCTTAATGCAAATTCAAGAAACAAAAAAAATAATCACCTATACTTGTGTAAAACGTATATGTATGTGTTCTGAATAATGTATACTTAAACAGATAGAAGACGGAAGTTATTTAAAACAGCCTTTGCATGAGAGATCACAATTATAAAGAAAAAAATATAAATATGTATAGGTTTAGACGATATTTTACGAACTCATCCATTATAAATAGATCTCACCTAAATGTTGTATCTATTATTAAATATGTACTCATTATCATAAAAACATTGGGACAAAAAAAAACTATAAACAATGATTACTTAATAGTTTTAACAAACAGTAATCAGTTGCAGACGCATATTGATATGTTGGGTGAAGCTTTTATCGCTTGACCTCGCACCCGTAGACTGTGTTGCGATGGTCAGTGATCGGTTGAGGTTAAGCAAACACGGTCTTGGTCAGGGACTCGTTAGGACCTTGACCGAGAAATCGTTTAATGTTTACTTAATTTCGTACATGGAATTTATAGGAACACCACGGTAGTTTTTTAACTAAGCTAAAATTATGAACTGTAAAACAGAAAACTGTATTATTATTATTAAAAAATGCACATTTACTAAATACATTTTCTCTAATAACCTAAGAGGCCGTCAAAGCTTCGTTATTTTATAAAAGCTGAGAGTTTATCAGTGTATGTCTCCAACATAGGTAGGAACAATGACTTGCCATGAAATTACAGTTATAATGGCTTTGGCAGTTTTAAAAAAGGTCCCCACATAAAATAAGGTCTAGCAGGCTAGGAAGGGAGCCTTCTCTTCATAGCATCACAGCATTTAAAAAAGCTATTTTACAAGGAAAAAAAAGAAGATTGCTGGTCAATTAATTTACAGTGGACCCCCGATAATCCGGCCCCTGTCTAATCCGGCGCCCCCTGTAATCCGACATGACTTAGAATTACATGTATGTTTGACAATCTTTGCTAATACATATAGATCACGCAGGTTTGAACAGGTCACAACTCGTAATTTGTCGGATTACAAGGTACTCTTTCGTAAAAAAATCCGGACTATAGGGGTCTTAGGCAGTGCTCTATAATCCGACAAATTCGATAGTCCGACACTGCCCTGCATAATGTTTGCCGGATTACCGGGGGTCCACTGTATATGACTTTATAGTTCTTAGAAAACGAATACAAAACGTTAGTACAAGTAATCATGCTGTTTTTTAGTTCTATAAATGTTGCAGTACCATTTTTCAACAATTTCGACGAAACACATTCTTTTTTTTTTATAGTAGGAACACGTTTTAAGTGTGCTAAAGAATATTTACGAAGAGTTTTCCGAAGATATAGTTGTGGGAATACATAGAATGGCAACCACCTGTTTGTTGCAAAAGGTTTGGATGTCATTAAAAATATATTGATCAACGATTTCAATAACTTCGTCGCGGTGTGGAACTTTGTAAAGACGGATAATTTTAATTAGGTATAAAATTTATTTCATGGAGACTTGGAAAACTTTGCGGACCCCCGATATTTACCACAAAAATTGAAACATATATGACTTATCCACTGGATAACTGCTCAAGCTTTTTCATTTCACGCAGCTGGTTGAGACCAGCGCGAAAAGCCAAGGCAATACCTTGGCTTTTTTACTCTATGAGCTAGCGTTAAACCCCATGATACAAGGCAAACTCATATTTGAAATTGATAACGCCTTGAATGACAATGATGTTATAAACGAAATGACGGTATTAGAAAAAGTGTTGTCATCGAACACTTGTTTCGCATAAAGAAAGAAAGAAAGAAAGAAAGAAAAACATTTATTTGAGACTCGCACAGGACAAAAAATATATATACAACAATTCAAGTCAATTCAGTTCAATTCTAGTTTTTGTATTATTAATTTTATTACGTTTTTGCAAGATTGCGACAAGCGAAAGTCCAGTCACGTATCTGCATTATTAAGCTACTGTTCAAGTTTCGAGCGGACCCTTCTAAAAACATGAAAATCGAAATCGATTTGAGATCTTTATTGTGTTCCAGAGGTGGCATTTATTTGAATTCTATACTTAGGAAAATATAATTTGCAAAGTTGCAAGTAATCACGACGATTGTCAATCTCAGAGATGCATCTTGACGTAACACACGAAAAAAATATATAAATAATAATAGGAATATTAAACTGAGTTCGCAACACACGGGCACTCTCTGTTCTTCAGTCTTTATTCAAAATCCGACAACAGAGATGTTAAGCAAATAGTCGCCCATCCGTGAATCGCGATAAGCAATTGGAACAATGGATGGGCGAATATTTTCTTTGCATATTTACTCACGAGCCCATCAAATGTAAAACACATGTGAATGGTCGGTTCAAGCGGTTTAGTAAAATCCGCCCGCGCTCGGCACCACGCTCATCTGTTCTGACGCCGCACTGTGCCAGTTGGCTCACCTGTGTCCAGCGATCCGGAAGAGTCCGTTCCCCGTCTGGCCGATGAAGTCCGTGGAGCGGGGGTCGAGCGGGCGCACGTCGCCGGGCGCGGGGTCGGAGTTGCGCCGGCGCAGCGCCGCGACCGCCGCCGCGCCCGCGCTCGGCACCACGCTCACTACCAGCCCGCTCATTTGTTCTGACGCCGCACTGTGCCAATTGCTCATTTTGATTACAATGAATTTGTATGTACTTCAAAATAATACAAGTTATAAGCAGTTATGAGTAAGCTATCATTTTCCCAGTACCAAACATAGAAGATAGAATGACATACATACATAGAACAGAGAATACAGGTAGAAGTGCCCCTACACTGGCTAAGCACAGGAACCAGTTTCGCCAAACTCACACATTTGCATATCAAATAGTCTATTACACTCATAAAAAACAGTGATATGATTGGCTACAAATTACAGACACCACTTTTACAAATCATCTTCTTATTGCCTTCAAAAATAAAGTCTTATTACAACATGCGAAAGTTGTTATTATTTGACATGACACAAACAATAAAGACGTCTTTCGTCTAAAAACCTTAGCATAGCATAGCATCAGCCTTATAATGTTCCAACTGTTAGGACTCAGACCTCCTCTCTAGGAGCGGGAATGGGCCGTAATTCACCACGCGGGCCCAGTGCGGGTTGGTGGATGTCAAATGTCGTCGAATTTTTGGTTCGAGGACATGCCGGTTTCCTCACGATGTTTTCCTTCACCGTTTTGAGAGCAGTGGTGATGAAATAAATTACACAAAGTAATGCGCCTGGCTGGGTTTGAACCCGCGACCTAAAACTTGTAAGTGGGGGCCGTTACCACTCGGCCACCACTGCTCTAAAAACCTTATATAGACCAATTTACAACGAGTTCAGCTACTCAACGCTAGATGGCGCTGTAACCAATTCATTCTATTCAGAACGCTATTTTCTTTAAAATAGATGTCATATTCGCATGCACATGTAATATCTTTTGCTACTCAATTAGAGATGTAGCATGTGTCGATTATTTAATATCGATTTTACTTATTTTATTACGGGTGAGCAATGTAATAATTTATAAACAAATGCTTTGATTATCTCTAAAATATTAATGTTAAAGAAGTGTTTGTATGTGGGTGGGGTAATCTTATTTTCATATCATCAAGTACGCGGGCGTATATTAATATATTTTGCCGTAATAGCTTTCATTAAGTTGGAAATATGTATGATTAGACATAGGAAATTCCCCTAGTTGATGTTAGGTTATGTTTTGGAATATTTACGACCCAATAATATATTTTTTTTTCAAAAGAGTATTTAAATACATCAACACTGAAATATTGAAATAAGCATAAGCAAATACCTACAAATACATAAATACATTTTACTTTTTTTGAGGTCTATCCAGAAGTTAATGTATTACGGTTAATCGTCAATGACTATACACCTTATAGTTCATAGTTTGCATTGAATAGTGGTATGGTCATTAGAATCAAATATATTAAAAACTAACAAAGTTTAGTATTTACCGATGACAGGATTTACCTCTACAAGATAGATTTTTCTTTGCTTTCGTTTTTGGAGGTCAAAGCCGAAAAATAGGGCATGATTTGTAATATTACGCGTATTTCTGAGACAACCAATAGCAACAAGTATCTGATGGCGAATAAGCTCAATGTTGCGCATCTCGGCTTAATGTTGACACGCGCGTGATATCTGAAGGGCATTTCCGTGCATACATAACATAACATAATCAGCCTTATGTTCCCACTAGCGGAACTTACACCTCCTCTATCAACCACGGGCGCCCAGTGCAGGTTGGTGAATGCCACATGTCTTCGAATTTTTGGTTCTAGGTCATGCCAGTTTCCTCATGATATTTCCTTCACCATTTTGAGAGCAGTAGTGATGAAATAAATTACATCAACTAAAATTTGCCTAGGTATGAACCCACAAGGTACAGCTTGTAAGTAGGGGGCCGTTACAAGTGAACCATCATTGCTCCAATACTCTGATATGAATGACAGCACAACAAAAAAATGTCTTCATTGATTTAAAATGTCAGGCATTCGCGAGATATACTTTTATAAGCATGATAGCACTTTATGGCTGCTTTGTTATGCTAATGTGATTAACAAACCACATTATTTGACAATTCTTTGAAAACAAATTCAATTGAAAAGTTACAAACCCCATTCTCCGGAAATTAATAATGTTTTTCAATCCCAATCCTGAACCCGATCTGTGTCTGTAATCAATCAACGGTAATTTTGCCAATGTGAGTCTTTAACATGCAGTTGTCCAACCGTTCACTGTAGTAACACCAACAGGCGAACACTCTGGTCCCTATGACAGTTTATAGTTCCAATTACAATAGGGGACAAGGGGATTTACATTTCACGTATAAACAATGCCAAAAAAACATACTTTTAATTCGGATCAAGTTTGTGATTAAAATACATTACATCATCATCAGCCTTTTAATGTTCCCACTGCTGAGACACAGGCCCACCACCTGAGCCCCGTGCGGGTTGGTGTATGTCACATGTCATCGAATGTTTGGTTCTAGGACATGCCGGTTTCCTCACGATGTTTTCCTTCACCGTTTTGAGAGCAGTGGTGATGAAATAAATTACACAAAGTAATGCGCCTGGCCGGTCTTGAACCCGCGACCTACTAATCGTAAGTCGGGGCTGTTACCACCCGGCCACCATTGCTCTCATAATACAACCTCTCTAATACATTACATATTATCAACTAACTGACACAATCGATCGTTTCAACAGTTCATACTGAAAACACTCACACTTTTACTCTTCCCTAAAAAGTGTGGAAACACTTTTATCGACCTTTTACATGCTACACTCATCTTTGAAAACAAACCTAATCGGTCCAGCTGTTCTGAAGTGATGCCCTTACCGACGAACTACATTTCATTCTTTTGTGCGGTCAAGAAGAGGTAAGCGGAAAAAGAGACAGAGATAGAAGATAAATAGGAAGAGAACGAGAGAAAGAGATAGGGAGGTAGAAGAAAAAATGAAAAAGAAAGATAGATTGAAAAAAAAACTATGATAATTAAAAAAAATTGTCTATTCATACATACATTAACCCTTTAACCGCACACGTCTGAATGGTCCGACTCCGATTATTCGCCAGGGTCATGTGTTTGTGACTAGGTACTCCATATCGTTTACCTCTTCAATCCCCATAGGTGACAGAAGAGTTGACGAGATGGAGTATTTGGCCGTTGATGTTCGCACATCCAGGCCCAATGGCCAGGAATGTGCGAACATCTGGCGGAATAAACGCGAGTGTTTGTCGGATATATCAGATGTAGGCGGTAAATATGCTAATTTTACTTTAAAATAATTGTGCAAAAGATGTGAAGTATAGTTACCGTTTAATATCATGGTCGTGCAGCGACAGCGAGGCGTCGACGATGATGTCGGGCGGCGGGCCGCGCGACGAGCGGCGCGGCGAGCGCCGGCCCGAGCGCGCGGGCGGCGCCGGCGCGCCCGACTCTGCGCTGCCTACTGACTCCGCGCTACTCGCTGCGGGGACACCACACAAACCAATATAAACACATGTAAACAAACAATCACCCAGTCAACCAATCTTATCATCGAATATAGTTTTACCGCTGCTGGCCAGCTGGGATGTGGAATTGTGAAGAGAAGATTAGTAATCGCTCCATGGAAATACATCAGTGTATTCAACTGCACCCAGTCAGTTTGCTTAGCTTTTAGCCTTACATAATTAGGGAAAAGGCAACGATAATAATATCAATGATAATAGGGCTTGTCAAGTGTATTCAATAGTGAATAAAAGGAATATTTTACTAGACTATCACGTGCGTACATTGTCTAAATTACGGACAATCAAAAACATACATCGCCCATTCATTCGCACATAAGGCATTGTGTCCTAAATAATGCCATGAATTAGACATGAAATAAAAAGAGCCAGATGATAAGTTTTATAAAATAAAAATAGAACCGACATAAAAAACACTAAAAATTGCAAAATAACTTTAATTTCAGAAGTTGGTGTTTATTCGGACCTCTGAAATTCGATATTTTTGTGGCTGACTCAGTAGTTTTTCATCAGATGTCAACCAAAATTAAGTGGGCCCACCTGACAGACACTCTTCGAAAATAAAAAGAATTGTCAAAATCGGTTGAACAAATACAAACAAAATAAAAATAAAACATTAACAAAACTTGAGAACCTTTTCCTTTTTTCAATTTCTTAATTTTATTTTATCCTATCATGGCTGTTATGAACACAACAAAAAAGACACAGTCACATAAACGCAGCCGCCTTGAAGTGATGCACTTATATTCAGCAATTCATTTTTATTTATATACATATCACATTAAAGATTATAAATATAAGAATAACTTACAATCATAATAAACGACGAATTTAAGAAACTCCACTATGTAACCCATTACTATTAAAAACAGCAACAATCGCACTTTAAATAAATAGCAAGAGATTAATTTACTCTTTTCCGTTAAAATCACTGACATTTTGACACTCGAAAGATTTAGACTCAAATGTACAAAAATTTTTAAACAGGTTCCATAACGCTATTTATTTAAACAAATTATGTTTCACTAAGGGAAGGAATTAACGAGTTAATTTAATGACTACTTAGAAATGAAGAGCCTAATTACGCAGCAACAATGAGTGTTTAATAAATATGACTGTTAGTGTTATTATTTGTGGGTGGGAACAAACAATATAATTTGACTAATCAACAAATAAATTAAGATTTTTAATGACATTCTTAAAGAAAAGCAGCCAAAAGTATACCCAGGGTAAAAAAAAAGAAACTCACGTAGCGGTTTTCACCCTCGCCAGTCGTGGTAGAGGAAACAGCTATTTTATTATTTCAAAACTTACGAGACAGCAGATTTACGCGGTTACGCAGCCGTCGCGGTTGCGATTATCGACCGCAAGCCTGGCGGCCGATTATCGCCAGCCACTGCGCGGTCGCCCGCCAACCGACCGCAGAGCGTGCGGGCGCAAACCGCCGAGGCGGCGGGCGACCGCAGCCAACGCGATTCTACAAATTCCCGCCGGTGCAGCGGGAGCCGCGAACCGCGGTAGTTCGCGGCTCCCGCTGCACCGGCGGCACCGCGGCCATGCTTTAATTTTTACCCGACTGCGCCAGAAGGAGGCTTTATATTTTTCGAGAGTATGTATGTATGTATGTGTATAATTGTTTGGCACGCTCTGCAGCTTGAACGGCTCGATGGATTTTAGCTTGAGAGGTGTCGTTAGATTCGTATTTATTGTGAGAGTGACACTGGGTATATAAAAATAAAAAAAAAACAAAATGGCGGATTTTTAGCGCCAAATTCAAATGTTTGGCACGCTCCGCGACCTGAACGGCTGGATGGATTTTAGTTTGAGAGGTGTCTTTAGATTCGTAATTACTTTAAAAGTGATATCGTAATAAAATAAAACTAAAAAAATAAAAAACGGTAATTTAAAATACTAAAAAACCCGACTGCTTTTCTGAGCATTCATGAAAAAGCCCTAAAACAAGAAAGTCGTTGTACCTGATTGCACTTATCTATATAATATTTTAAATACTAGCAGTCGGGACCCATTCTAGAAAGTCAGCCGTCTAGTCAATAGATTGGAGTAATCTGCAATGTAATATAGGTATGTGTTCTCAATTCTAGAATGGGTCCCGACTGCCAGTATTTAAAATATTATATAGGTAAGTGCAATCAGGTTCAACGACTTTCTTGTTTTAGGGCTTTTTCATGAATGCTCAGAAAAGCAGTCGGGTTTTTTAGTTTTTTAAATTACCGTTTTTTATTTTTTTACATATATATCTGCATTCTACAAATAAATTTCATAAGTTTATTTTATAATATGTATAGTATGCTGTACACATATCTATTTAGTATACTTTTAGTTTTAAGTTAGATGTAATCATTTATGTAATTAAGTTTAGTTGTGCATGTTTGTATATCCTCAAATGTAAGGTTTCTTTCTCATTTTTTATGTCTTCGGTTTGCTGTAAGAAAACCCAATTATGTGTTAAGCTCGCCTATGTACATCCACTGACCTTTTATTGTTTTGTTGAAACTGTATGTACAATAAAGAATAAAGAATAATTTAACAAATTTAAAAAGTCCCTTCATGGTTTATTATTAGAGACGTGCTATTACAGTGTAGACGAATTTTATTTTATTTCAATACCTCAAAATAACGGTACCGTTATTTTTCACTACCGAAAAATTACGATACCTACATTTTTCACTAACCGAAAAATAACGGTACCGTTATTTTTTACGGTACCTAAACCTCTAACATTAAGGTATCCTTTGAAACCCCTACTCCCGCGCCTTTTCGTCGTGCCAATCGCAATACACTTGTCGCGATACCTGGCAATGTCGCATTTATCGTAGGTATTCGCACATAATTTCGGTCCCGGAATTATTTCGGTTGAGTAAAGGTTAAATAAAGGTATAGCGGTTCCTAAAAAAAATAGTGCTATCGTTATTTTATACCGGTAGCGTAACCGCAAATCTTAACTGGTTCGGTCTACCTTTAAAATAAAGCGCTACCGTAATATAATACCGGTAGCGTACCTTAACCGAAAACGGTCCCTGGTTCAAATTTAATTGTAATATTATGTACTGGAATTTTAAAATTGAATTAGATTTTTTTTTGACATTGCTATATTAAATTTTTGGTATATTGATTTCAATTTTGAAATTTTAATTTCAATTTTCGACATTTTAGTATCAATTTTGACATTTAAACTTCAATTTATAATGTTTAAATTTTTTATTTCATAGTTACGATACATCTAATTTGTACGCCATAACTGGCAAAACATGTAGCCACCTCGTATTTATTTTATAAGATCTGTACACTGTACTAATGTTTTACAAAATAAACATATCTTGTCTATTGTTCCACAGAAGCTGCGGGCCCGCAACCGCGTCGGCCGCGGGAGAAAACCGCTTCGTAAGTTCTTAGCCTTATTGTTTTTATAGTTTTGTGTTGTTACTTTTGGTCGTCTGTTTTTAAGATTGTGATGGCACTGTAGTGTTGCCGTGATGTGCAAGAATCGACCAGTCCCACAGATGGATATTCGCATTGCATCTGTCTTTACTTCAGTGGATACCTCCGAAAATTAGGGATTTTAAATGAATCTGAAAGTTGTAAATTGTGTCTCCCCATAACTTTTGCATACTTTTTTTAGTTCTCTAGATGGAGTGAGAGTGAGTGTTACGACTTTTGCTGGCCAAAACCCTTTCATGTCCTTTCAGTTGTCCTTTGCTTTCGAGTGTCTTAATGACTCTTTCGAACAATCCCACAGCCTTCGGCCCCGTCACGCATACTGACAGCTTTTTGAGACGCGTGGTGGACTCAGGCCTGGTCCATATCAGACGGTAAGCTATTTATCCACAAACTTGCGCCTACGGTAACCTGGAATCACCGTGTGCAGTGCGGCTTTTCCACCGCAAAAGTCAATTTCGTTTCGCATATCTGCATCGACGCTCGGCACGGATAGAGTAGGCGCGGCCGACGACACGCTGCGCTGGTACATACCTGCATCGACGCTCGGCACGGACAGAGTAGGCGCGGCCGGGGCAGCCCTGGGGTCGCGGCGCACGGGCGGCAGCGAGTGCAAGGCGCGGCCCTCCAGCGTGGCCGACGACACGCTGCGCTGGTACATACCTGCATCGACGCTCGGCACGGACAGAGTAGGCGCGGCCGGGGCAGCCCTGGGGTCGCGGCGCACGGGCGGCAGCGAGTGCAAGGCGCGGCCCTCCAGCGTGGCCGACGACACGCTGCGCTGGTACATACCTGCATCGACGCTCGGCACGGACAGAGTAGGCGCGGCCGGGGCAGCCCTGGGGTCGCGGCGCACGGGCGGCAGCGAGTGCAAGGCGCGGCCCTCCAGCGTGGCCGACGACACGCTGCGCTGGTACATACCTGCATCGACGCTCGGCACGGACAGAGTAGGCGCGGCCGGGGCAGCCCTGGGGTCGCGGCGCACGGGCGGCAGCGAGTGCAAGGCGCGGCCCTCCAGCGTGGCCGACGACACGCTGCGCTGGTACATACCTGCATCGACGCTCGGCACGGACAGAGTAGGCGCGGCCGGGGCAGCCCTGGGGTCGCGGCGCACGGGCGGCAGCGAGTGCAAGGCGCGGCCCTCCAGCGTGGCCGACGACACGCTGCGCTGGTACATACCTGCATCGACGCTCGGCACGGACAGAGTAGGCGCGGCCGGGGCAGCCCTGGGGTCGCGGCGCACGGGCGGCAGCGAGTGCAAGGCGCGGCCCTCCAGCGTGGCCGACGACACGCTGCGCTGGTACATACCTGCATCGACGCTCGGCACGGACAGAGTAGGCGCGGCCGGGGCAGCCCTGGGGTCGCGGCGCACGGGCGGCAGCGAGTGCAAGGCGCGGCCCTCCAGCGTGGCCGACGACACGCTGCGCTGGTACATACCTGCATCGACGCTCGGCACGGACAGAGTAGGCGCGGCCGGGGCAGCCCTGGGGTCGCGGCGCACGGGCGGCAGCGAGTGCAAGGCGCGGCCCTCCAGCGTGGCCGACGACACGCTGCGCTGGTACATACCTGCATCGACGCTCGGCACGGACAGAGTAGGCGCGGCCGGGGCAGCCCTGGGGTCGCGGCGCACGGGCGGCAGCGAGTGCAAGGCGCGGCCCTCCAGCGTGGCCGACGACACGCTGCGCTGGTACATACCTGCATCGACGCTCGGCACGGACAGAGTAGGCGCGGCCGGGGCAGCCCTGGGGTCGCGGCGCACGGGCGGCAGCGAGTGCAAGGCGCGGCCCTCCAGCGTGGCCGACGACACGCTGCGCTGGTACATACCTGCATCGACGCTCGGCACGGACAGAGTAGGCGCGGCCGGGGCAGCCCTGGGGTCGCGGCGCACGGGCGGCAGCGAGTGCAAGGCGCGGCCCTCCAGCGTGGCCGACGACACGCTGCGCTGGTACATACCTGCATCGACGCTCGGCACGGACAGAGTAGGCGCGGCCGGGGCAGCCCTGGGGTCGCGGCGCACGGGCGGCAGCGAGTGCAAGGCGCGGCCCTCCAGCGTGGCCGACGACACGCTGCGCTGGTACACTGCCGCTGAACCGCGCCTGGACAGGTACCACAACATTATATTTTTTAATTCAAAATCTAAGTTTTTAGTTGATTAGTGTTTTGTGCAATATTTATTTATTCAGACTTGCCTTTGTGCCAGAAGTCTGAATAAATAAATAGTTGAATAACGATAGAAAATAAATGATCTGTGATTATGTATACAAGTACTTACAGAACGAAAAAAAAATATTTTTCGGACTTTTACAGATGATTAAATTTATTTAAGTTTAAATCCTGACCTGATAGTAGTTTTAGCGGTTTCCGTGCTATCCGAGGGATTCCAATTGCCGATCTGTCTAAGGTACTCTTCACTGCTACTCGTTATTGTGTCCAAAAGTTCGGCCAGTTCTTTATCCCGTTTTTCCTTTCTTTTCTATAGAATTAAATAATAATAAAATTAGATACAGCATTATATTTTTAAACAAAAACAGTAAACTAAAAAATATTTCTCATAGTTCGTACATTCCGTGATTCTTTTTTTCAGTAGCAGAGGCTACTTGAAAAATATGTTTATTTAATCTTTTACCACGATCCCTCATTCGACCCAGGAGGAAAAAAAAAGCCTGGTAGAGAATGCTTTAAAGCATTAAGGCCGTGTTTACGGAGACGCGCCGCCCGACGCGCCGCGTCTCCCTCAACGGGCACTAAGTCCGCCTCTATACTTTTGTGTGCTTATAGAATTAAATACCCACACCGTTTACGACTATTTAAAAAGTAAATCAAATTAACTCTTGTTAAACTTCTCAAATGTCGCATATACACCTTAACTTCATAAGACACAACGCTCGAAAAATCAGTCAAACTCCGTAGGTTCATAAGGAGTAGCATCAAAAAGTCTTGTATTTTTTTTTTGTGTTTGTTGTAAAGCGATGGGTGCTCGAGAGGATAATTTAGGCGTCATACCTTGTTATTATTTTCTTGTTCGGTCATGAGATAATTCTGGTCGAGCCGCAGCCACAGCAGCTCATCCGCTAAGTCTTCTGGCGTGATCTTGTTGGGCAGCGTGACGGCGGCTTGAGGATACCTGTTGCTTGTCACGTTCCAACGCTCATCCTCTGGCGAACACTCGCTTGTTTCTTTTGGTATAAAGCTAGAAATGAATAACAGTTATGGTTAAAATCTTCGGGATTAATAAGTAATTGATCTAAATAATCAATTAATTATTTTAACTAATTGACTTTTTCGCATGATGAAATATCAGTTTATTAACAAATTAGTTATTTCATGATCACCGAAAACGTTTTATAATTACTATAATTCGCGTTATGAAAATAGTGATGTATCACCTCACCTGCAAAGTAATGTCTTTAATCATATTTTACCCTTATTTTTACAAATAGGCGACAAAAAACGTGTCCGTACTGGCTAACTTCAACTAGTCAATGTGATATATATGATATACAGCTTTCTAATTTACTATGATTTATCTGGTCAAGGGGCGAAGCTAAGCTGAGTGACAACAATGAGTCATTATTTTCTTAACGTCCATACACTATAGAGACGATAACCTTTTAAAATGGTTAAGATTAAACTATTAGGTTGCGAAAAAGGTATGGAGATATTCATCAAGTACAGTCCATCCTAATGTCTCACACAAAAATTAAGATGACACATTTCTTGCAATTCGGGTGGGTTAACGAATAAAAAGTGAAACAGTGAAAGAAAAAAAAATGTAGCAATAAACAGAAATATTACTGAGAGCGGATTTTCAATAAAAATAAAAACAGAAAAAATTAGTCCAAAAATAATAATCTTTGCTATTTATTGCATTAAAATAAATAATAAATCACCTTGTAGTTGTACTGGTCTGCTTCAACGAAACATCTGCCTTCGTAACTCTCTTCTTGGGTTTTTGGATGGCATTTGTATTTTCTAAAGCATCTATGATGATATCCCGTTTCTTCTCGACCCTATAATCAAATTACCATCCTATTAGGTTTGACCACTGTTAGCAAAAAATGACTGCATGTTTTCCCCTGTTCATTTTAATTTTTCATAGCACCTCTTGGCCCATCCTTCGGGTTATACAGGCGTGATGGTGTGTTATGGAATAAATGAATGTGTTTATTATACATAGATGTATCTTTTCTTACCTTGGTATCGGCAATGACTGTGTCGCTCTCAGTTGCCGCGAGTTTTCTAGGTCCGTTCGTAAGATATACCTAAAATATGAGATGTCAATGAAATGATGATTTAGATAAAGATACCAAATTTAGAGCCCCGTGTGGACTAGATATTTTTGATGGCTCTAATACCAGTGAGATGTAATATGCAAATGCTATGTGTGAAAATTTTCATAAGTGTTATGTTCAGGCTCAATTTAAGTTTGAAATGCCCTAGAAAAAGTATGGTTGTCAATGCTCAATGCTTTCTCTGTATGATTAATATCTTTGCCCTGCAATCGGATCGGGTTTTATAGTTGTGTATTCAAATCGCGGTTAATCGACATCGACCGTCGCCGTCACCTTAAAATTACATCTCGTCTAAAATATGTAACAATGTCTCCGACCGACTTTGATCTGTTTACTTCATTATCATGAATGCTATGGACAGTGAAGCTCCATATAATCTACAGAGATTTCCGATGCCAACTTATATGATGGGTTGTTGTTTCTTTGGCTAACAAAGGCAGCATATGCACTGAACCACATTGCACACTAAGTCAACTAAAACTTGATACTACAACTATGATAGTCCCTCGTATTTCAACAAAATCTGAGTATTACGCATTTGTGGTGCTGATCGAAAATTTAACAAATGTCTTATACACAGAGCATGGACACGCCTAGGAAAACACTGTTAGAGGCGTCATACAAAACTTTCCATATAAACCAAACGTGTCTACTCACAATAAGGTTGCGTTTCCACTGAGTGGCTGAGTGGTGAGTGGCGGACTGTAAACTGACTACTCAAAGTGCTCCAAATTTCCGCTCCTCCGCAGTGGAAACAGTGCAAGTCGTGCGGAGTGGAGCTGAGCGGACTTTTAAATAAAACATGAATAAGAAGAGGGCGCGATGTAGAGGGTAGCTAAACTTCATTACACACCCCTCCAATAGAAACAGTTGCCACTTTTCACTACTCTTCTCCGCTCCATTTAGCTCCGCTTAAGTGAAAAAGCACCCAAAATCCTCGTGAAAACGTGAAAAAATTGACGGCTTTGGCTGTGAAGATGGCAAAGTATCCAGTGCCTAGAATTTGATTAGTACTGCCGTATGTATAGATGTCTGTCTATCGTCGCAGAGGTCCCATGCTCTGTGACAACGGATGGGCTATGTACTGTACATGTACTCACTGAGGGTCCTTCTTGGCGAGCCTCAGCGTCACACTGTTGTCGGCCGGTAGCGGGGCTCGTCCGTCATGCTGTCAACACAAACACCAACCACAACGTTGTATGCGCGTCGCGTGTGTACACCCACACTTTACTCGCGCCATTAGTGACATTAAACTTGAGGGGTTAGATTAAGGACTAGTTTCACTATGTGTTAAGATTATATTCTCATATTTTGTTTGCTTTTATAATAATATATGGTACAAATTGTGCAAAAGAGTGTGCTTTACCACAACTACTGCAATTAATCTTTCCGCTATCATAGGAAAGAGGATGCCAAAGCGTATTAGTGAATTTGAATGCTTGGTTCTGAGAGTTTGAAATTCAGTGCAATAATATTTAAGGAATAATTTGTTGTGTAGTGAAACAAGTCCTTAAAGTTAAATAACATCGAATTGGACAGAGGGTGCAAACAAAGATCACTCATTGAACTTCTGAAGAAAAATCTTATTATCTGGGCGAGGGTTATCGATTGAAGTTGCGATATTGCCTGCTTCAATGATTCTATACACCGCAAGTGCTGTACAAATTAATGATGTGCAAAAAGCCGAATTTCACGACAGTGACACGTATATCTCTCATTGTCAGGTGTTTTAATATTATTGTTTACGGAAAAAACCTTTCTACAAGAAAGTTTGCTATTATAACGTAATTAAGTCACAAATCGAGTGTTATCTTGTATTCTACTGTATCAAATATATTTTACAGGTATGTGGAACAGTCATCAATATTCTTGGAATCGTTTATCAAAATCTTCGATAACCGTCGTCCAGAACACTCTTTAACAAAAAAACAAAGAAGTATAAGGGCATGCGGTGTGTAAACTAATGATGTACCTCAGAGTGTCCCTCGGCTCTCCTGGCAGTGAGGGCGCGGCGCAGCAGATGGCCCCGGGCCGCGGCCTGGAAGCCCACGAGCCCCCGCCGCAGGCGCGCCACCCAGCGCCGCACGCGCGCGCCGCGGTACCACGCTTGCAGGCGGACTGCAGCCTCTTGCCGCCCTGATAGCCATTGTCTGACGAATTTTCTACGTTATTATTGAAAGGAAAGAAGAAAAAGGAAGAAAAAGATAAATAAGGAAGAAAGGAAATTAAAAAAAAAAAAATCTGCTAAAATAAAATTAAACAATAACCGTCTTATTGCAAAAAAAATGCTTTAGCACTAGTTTGATCCAAGGCCAATAAGACTAAATAACTGAAGTTCGGGTCTATTACTAGGTTTAATACCATGAATAAAGAAAACGTTATTATAAAATAAAGTTTATCACTAGTTTCTGAACTATCTACATTAGTGAAGTTAAACCGCCGAAGTCCCTAGTTTAACGATTGTACCAACTTCGATATTAATCTTATTTGGAAAAATGAATAGCTGTTCGTTAGTCTCTCTAAAACTCGAGATCGGCTGGACCGATTTGGCTTATTTTGGTCTTGAAATATTCGTGTTAGTCCTGGGAAGGTTTAAAAGGTGAGAAAAAATGAAAAATCCACGTAAAAAAAAATCTAATACAACAAAATATGTCATTTTGAAATGAATTACCTATGCTGGTTCTGGTAGAAAGCGTTATCCTCATCAGGCGCGAAAGCGGTACGAAGTTTGCCGGGTCAGATAATAATAATATATTTGTGGTTATCTTTGATTATTATCGTGTGTTATTCCAATTAAAAATCGTTAAAAATGGATATTAATATACAACATAATATTTTAGCATTGTAACCGTCTTATTACAGAAAAAATGCTTTAGTAGGTTTGATCCAAGACCAAAAGATTTTGGTTTGATCCAAGACCAAAAGATTTTGGTTTGATCCAAGACCAAAAGATTTTGGTTTGTTACAGTAATCTGTGTTCTTATTACAAAACTAAGACTATTCTAGGATCTGGTTGTACTTGTACTATAGAGAGACTGGTTTCAATAATATCCACAGATAAGAAACAGAAATGGCATTCTTTCATTTTTCATTCATTCATACAGTCTTAATTTGAAGCAAATGTCCCGTTTCTTTAAATATTGTTGTAGTAAATGATAAAAATAATTATTATTAAATAATTATTTAATAATTATTTTTGTATCGAAGTACTATAGGTTGTTCTAGGGGTTTCGGAGGTTTAAGATAGTTCAGAAACTAATGATAAACTTCATTTTATAATAATGTTTTCATTAGTCATGGTATTAACCAGTAATAGTCCCGGAACTACGCTTAGATCGCGTTTTGGAATAAGAGGGTAAAAATTTACGAATCATGAACGAAAAAGTTTAATCAGAATCTAGTACTTCAATACCGCTAATCTCTGTTTCACTATGTGAATTACATATCTGAATAGTGGTGAATGGAAAAAGAAGGTGAAATGTTACCAAAAATGAAAATAACATTTAAAAAATCAGTTATTATTAATTAAACCATGACAAATAGCTTAGAATATGATAAAAATAAAACCGATTGACACAAGGTTGATAATCCAATATTTCGTAGTTGCAATACATTATAGCGACATTTTTAACCCTTGAAACAATTATATAGTCCGGTTAAAACATTTGTCAGGCGAAAAGTGACGATAACGTGGGTATCACTTCAGCCACTCGGCCACTCCTCAAAAAGAGGACTTACGACCGTGATTGTGGCGTGTCTACAACAGTCTAGCCTGATAATTAAATCCGGCTCACCTACATGCGAAATGGCGTGTACCTAGCTGCGATACAGACATAAGACACTTACCTGCAAAAATACTGTATAACGAGGGAGGCCCTCCGCAGCGCGAGGAAGCGGCGGCGCTCGAGCACGGCGCGGAACCAGCGCTGTATGGTGATGATGGACGCCATGATCTGCTGGTGCAGCCGGTACTCCAGCTTCGTCTGCTCGCTCTCGCGCATGAAGATCTTTGTGGCACCTGTGCCACGGTATTCTTGCTGGATTACTAGCTTCTAATTGATGGCTCACTAATACTGAAGACCCAGTAAAAATGCGTCCGATAACACCAAATGCCCTTACAGAC
Organism: Leucania comma; assembly: GCA_958295575.1. NCBI lineage: Eukaryota > Metazoa > Arthropoda > Insecta > Lepidoptera > Noctuidae > Leucania > Leucania comma. Next base: position 9,887,399 of record OY282476.1, on the reverse strand, counting down.
GCGAGGCCTCCTTTTTATTATGCCCAAAAAGAGCATTGGATTACATTGATCAGCTATGTCCGTGGTGTTTAAACTGTGTGCTGTTTTTAAGAATGTTTGCGGAATATAGAACCCACCCTAAACAAAACGTACGTTTTAGACTCTAATATTGTCAAAAAACCTGCAATTTTTTTTTATGGTATTAAAAAAGAACAAATAAATAATTCTTACCTAATTGATAGTTATCCCTATCCAAGTTTAGCGTAGCGAGGAAATGCCGCACATCAGTCTGAGAGCTGAGAAGTCCTTTGGGCAGCAGTATCCTGTACAGCTGAATGAACTCCTCGTAGGTCAGCCGCACGTTGTACCCGGCTTGTCGGATCCGGACCGTCTCCAACATGCCCGTGTACCGTAACTGACGCTGTACGGTTTCATCGTCGAACACGTGGGGAACTTTTTCGCCGTTTGATTTTATACACCTGTGGGTGATGTGTTCTTTTTGTTTATTGGGAAAATATTTGGTTTTATAGTCACTGGACCCCTAAACGCAAATGAAACTCGGCCTAGTAGGACGTCAACCATTGATTATGGTATGCATAATATTTCACTAATTAAATGTTTTTATGTTGGCGGAGTTTGTTTTAATTTCAGTGACCGGGTTTACCTCAAATTGATTCTAAGTGGATTTATTATGATGTAAAACTGATAACTCCACAAAAACTGAACTAATATGTGGAATCCTTAAAGTCAGTGCGATCTCAGTAAAAGTGGAGTTGAGAATTTTATTGTATTATTGACTATCTCACTGTCACAACAAGGCGAGAAGACGGACTTGATACATTTGCTGGCAAATACTGCAAAAAGGAAAGAATGTGTTACATCCGCAATCAATGATAATTTTTGACTGGACAAAGAGCTGTTTCATTACGTTGGCAAGTTTATTGTCGTCCTTTATGTATAAAGATCTGATAATACAAAATACATGTGTAGAAAGACGAGAATAGGTTGGAATGGAAGCGTATGTAGTGGTGGGTACCTAATGAAGAAGGGGTTGGCTTGGTTGAGCGTGTCCATGAGCGCGGAGAGCGAGTGCTGGAACTGCGCGGCCACGGTCTGCGGCTGCTTGCGCTTGCCGGCGGGCGCCGCCGTGCGCCCCGCCAGCGTCTTCACGCTCTGCAGATTCTTTAAACCTTTTTTCGCTCGCTCTCTAGGCCTAAACGACTTGTTTTTCCTGTAGAACCAAATCAAGGCGTGTAAAGAACGAGAATATTGAGGCCAAATCTTTAAGAGATCGCAATATGGATTGAAAAATAATTTATTTTAATAGTTCGTAGAAAAATATCCATGATATTATGGGATCTCTTAAAGGGGCAACACCAACCACCTAAGTAAAGATTGCTTGGTGAGAAAGTGCGAATTATTTACATACATGCTAGAAAAGTGTTCTTTTACAAAACTTTTTTGAGCAATTGCAGTCCAGAACAAGCTGATTTAAAACATTGTATGTATCTGCGATACAGAATAAGCCAACATGTGAAGAACAAATTGTTTTAATTTTTGATGTTTGCATTGATATACAGCTCAGTGTTTTGATAAAATTCTGCAGAAACCTGTTAACTACGCTTACCCATACAGTAAAGCAACAAACGACAATTACAGCATCTAAATACGTTTTACTTATACTGTTACCAATTGCGTTATAATAGAAGATGTAATTGCGTGAGTGTGGCTGTAAACAGCCGCTATATTAAAATACTATATACATAAATATGCTATATAAAACGTCACAAAAGGAATGCGACAAGGAATGCACGAAAACTTAAAAACCCATAGCCATCACCGTGAAAAAGAGAAAAGTGAAGAGAGACCCCAACCGAAACACGCAGATTCGTCAAACAAAATGTAAAGTTATAAATTAAAATGAGTCCAAATAAAACTAATTTGAAATTTTGAAACAACAGAAATGAGAATTGACGCCTTCGTAACAATTTTTTGATCGGTGTTCAGATGGTGATCGATAGTATTTGCACTCATTGGTGTGTGTCGACTTTGTTTGAGGAACGAGAAGTGCGAGACAGAGACAGAGCATGTCACATATCGGGCGTACATAACGATCTGGCTGGCGCGCTGCATAACGTCGGTGTCGTCGAAGGTGCGCTCGTCGCGCTCGCGCTCGAGCCTTCTCGTGCGCGTCTCGGCGATTCTGTAATGTTTTGTCCCTTTCCCACCCGCGCGCGTCTCGCCCAGCTCGCGCGCCGCCCGCGCCTCCCGCGCCTCCCGCGCCTCCCGCGCCGCTCTCTGCGGCGTCCTGTGCCCACAAGCGCGTCCGACAAGGTGGAGGGTGAGAAAGGAATCGACGATTACAAAATTAATGTAACAAAAATAACTCAGTTAACCAAATAAGTGTTTCTGTGAGATGCATGCATACCTGCTCAGTGTGACCGCGAAGTGACAGTGAATAAATACCTATTAGAGAACTAACAGATGGAAACTAATTGCTTTGGGACTAATAGCGAGTCGACAGAGACATGAAGTGAGACCGCGGCTAGACAGGCGCGGAGCACGGCCGAGCCGCGGACTCTGGGCACAGTATAAACGCAACAAAGGGTGTGTTACAGGTTGACTAAAAACATGGATGTCCATGCGTTAGGTGCACATAGAACATATAACAAGCATGCCGTAAATTCGGTGACTTACGCAATGCGGTTGATTGCAAGATTGATTGACGATACTGTCACCAGTTGGCTGAGCAACAAGACACATTTCATTACGTCACATAACGTTGCTTGCAAAGCTATATAATATTGTAATACATATTTTATACATAACAATAATTATAATGTAAATCATCAAGGTAGTGTTTTAAACCGCAAGTGCTTTATTTACATTAGAAATGCAAGTGCATTTGGGTGAATAAATAAATTAATTAAATAAAATTCGCAGTTTCAAATTTGTAAGATTATTTTTAGTTTCTTACGTAGCATTTGCGGTGTAAGCACAACCCACATATTCCAGTATTTTTAAAGATTGGCAATTTTGTTCATAGAATAAGTAATAGACATCATGCCTTTCAAGTTAATATGATATTGCAAAATCTGCAGTTAGTTTATGTAGTTGTCAAAGAAGCTATATTTGACGTTGTAATGCAAATTGGAGACGTGTAGGTTGCAGGGAGGCGCTCACCTGATGAGGCTGTCGTTGGGCGCGTGCAGCGACGCGCGCGGCAGGCGCGCCGCGCCGTCCGCGCGCTGCACGCGCTGCCGCCGCCCCGCCTCCAGGAACGCGAAGTAGCCTCTGTGTACAAACATCTACCATTTCAAAATCCCCTCAAACTATATATATATACCAGTTATTGTGAACGATTGATAGGAGAATAGTTAGCTTGCCGAATTAGAAATCTTGTTATGTCATTCTAAATACTAAAACAGTCTTCGGCCTGCAATAGTAGAGTACACCGCAATTCGGTAAGCGTAGCATGGGCATTCCAGTTAGTTGGATCAACGACATATTAGGGCTGTAGCGACATCTATAATACCAAATAAGAACTAAAATTCAAAAACCAGCATCGCAATATTGTTCTCAGCGCTATTAGAACACATACAAAAGCAACTACCGGGCAGTTACCCGAACATGATATAACATCTGTCTAATCGAAACACCGAAAGATTCTCCCTTTTCAACGGAGGCATGTGGGACTTAACACATTGTATTATATATATATATGTTAAATCTCTAAAAGGTTATGTCCAACAGTGGTCTATGCTAGGCTCAGTTCAAATTGAAAATCTCAAGTTATTTTCAAGACTACCCAACTTTCAAATACTAATAAACTCCATTCGCAACAAGATTAGACATTGAAACTAACCTTTTTTACTTGCGTATTTTGTGGCATGACAAATGGCGGTTGCAGTAAATAGTTGGTATTGTTACCACTGTTTGTTTTTAATGCCATCCTTATGTCTATGGGATAGAAGTCAAAATTGATTGAATAGACCGTGAAAAAAGTTTGTTTAAATGTCTAATCTTCTTGGACTGTATCTCGTTGATAGTTACATTTACCTAAAGAACGCTCGCACTATGGCCCAGCGGAACACGGCTACAGGGTCCACTCCGACCAACTCTCTCACGAACGCTAGCGAAGAGTTCTTCAACACGCTCACGATGTCCTGCCGCATTAGATCGAGGTTCTTCTCACGCATCGCTGTTACCTGGTAACAATAAATTATAAGGATTAGTGTTTCATTCATGGGACTATGTTTATCATATACCTCTGTCGTTTACAACTTGAAATAGTTGTAGTAAGGCAGTATTTTATATTCTGATTTGTTTTTTTGATATGTCGGTCCCACTGCTGAGCAATGGCCATCTCCATGTCCTTCCAGGCATTCTTCTTCAGTACAGTCTTGTTGTACGCGATTAAATTATCTCACCCCCTCTTTCTGAACCTACCGCGATGGAGCTTTCCCCGCGCGCCCCCGGTTAATAAGTTGGCAATCGAATTTTTTTTTTCCATTACCGACTTATTGTCCGGGCAATACAGTCGGTAATCGAAAAACCATTTTTTGCGATTACCGACTTATTGCTTGCGGGCGTCGAACTGCTTCTAACGTTTTATAGGTCCCCATGTAAGCCTATGTTAAATAAAGTATTCTGAATTTGAAAATCCTGTTAAAAACTGCAAATGAATTAGCTACCATTAACAAAAAATCTCATAACCAGAATAAGAAAGAAAGAAAGAAAACACATTTATTTGGTACAAAAAGTACACAAAGAAATTACATGCTGGAAAATGGTATTAAATCGTTCTCTATTATTGGTCTAGTAGGGAAAGAGACCAGGATCTTATCCTTATACAAATTACTGTTTGTCATGGATATCATTTATTATATTCGGGACTAATATAATATTACGTTATAAACGTTATTTACCTGATACTTGACTCTGCCGGCGTAATGTCTAACAACGAAAGCAGGTTCTCGTCTCTGAGGTTTCTCGTAAAACGGGTTGTTTTCATGGACAGAATTAAACTTCTGTAGTAACGTCTCATTTGTCGCCCATGGGAAGCTGTAATCACAATTATGTTAAAGGCATACTTGTCAAATAAAACTTTATTTTCATCTTGTACAACTATCAATCAATTCTTGCAATCATCTAGTGCAATGTTTGTGCAGGGTCTTGTAACTTAATAAAAACAAACTAATTAAGTCAAACAACTTTCAAATCTGGTGGCAGAGGAAACTGTCAAGTGATAGAAAAAGGATGCACAAACTGAAATGTGCCGTCATCGCCATTGGTTTGCGGGCATAGAAAAGAGATAGCGAGATGTTCCCTCAATTTGCATACGTTTCCTCAAACAGATATTAGAAATGTCAATTTCTGCTTTATATTCTAACAAAGTTGTACGAAAAAGATTTATTTTAGAATTACTTGTTGTTTAGTACAAAAATTAAATACAAGCAAGTACCTAATTATTGACTATTAGATTAAGTTCGGCTTGAGCTACATGTCACTCAGATCATCAGCTATACTTATTAATAAATATAAGTAGAGTTACTCACTTGCACTGATCATCCAACAAGCACAGCAAGCCGTTGACCTTCCCTTCTATGAGCTGCAGACAGCCCGTATTATCGGAGAACCCTATGTCCGTCCAGGGTATGCCCTCCCTCTTGTACTCCTCCTGCTCGTACTTGAACACGTGCTGGTTGAAGTAATGCTGTAGGTGTTCGTTCGCGTAGTTTATGCATAACTGCTCGAAACTGTTGCTCAGACCGAAGTCTTCGAAACCGAATATGTCCAGAACGCCTGGGGAAATGAAGTGTGTTTTGGAGATTTAGAAAGTAATATATAAATCAATTGATGATATTTATAAACGCAATAAAAGGAAGGTCACCCCATGAATGTCATCAGGCCGCCATGCACCAACCCTAGAACACTCTAAATCAGTAGTTCCCAACCTTTTTTGACGTGGGACCACTTATTTTATTGCTTGTTAGCAAGAACATTGACATTTTTTTTACTTCCTTGGTCTGTTGCCCAGGAGGTAAAAAAAAATTACAATCTAAAACTAAACTAGAGTAAGTTAAAACTTTAAGCATTGCAAAATCAGTTTGCATTTCTGAATTTAGCTTTTGTCAAATCAACAATGAGGACTATTTAATTCATTTCTGATTTTAAATTTTAAACCTACCACAGCTCTTTTAGCTCTTGCGGACCACGGGTTGTTAACAATTGTTCTAAATAATAATTTTCATTGCTATCTGGATTGTGTCTAATTGAAAAAAGTAGGTTCTTGGTTCCAAATGTTCATTTGTAACAATTATCAACCAGGTACTTTTTGGAAATCTAGCAGTCAAGTGCAGCTGTGTCATCTATGATACAGACTTTAAGCAATTAATTATGTTTAAAGAAAAGTTATAAATAAACAACTTACCTATACTATGTCCCTGATGTTCCCTAAGCGTATCCTTTTTAGAGAGCAACGCGTGGTTGACCTGCATCACGATCCAGTCGAACAGAGCACCGTACAAGCACTTCGCCATAGCGTCGCGAGTCGCTATCGCTTCTGGCAACCTGCAAGTATTTACGGAAAAGAATGTGAACTCTCAATACAAGTGCTTGTTAACGTATACGGTAACGTTTATAAGTCAAAATTTATTTAAGCACACTGAACCGAAGCCGTCACGATCGAACATGTAACGATCGTTCGGGTTCGACTCCAGTCGGGCGACCCTACTAGAACTATTACGATTTTGTATCATTAATCTCGCATAGATGATGGTTTCACTTCTGTCGTGTGGTCTTAAGCACACACTATTCTTTTTAAAGGAAATCGTCAAACTTCCCCCCGCGAAACGAGAGGGTTTGTCACTTTTTTACAAACTGAAACCTATCCAGATTTCTTCAGTCATTTGTCTTCTTTGTACCTTGGAATAGGTAACTCTTTCGAAAACTCCAGCAGTTGTTGACGCAAAACCTGAAAGGCATCTGGTTAACATCAACGATATGTTGGAGATGATTTATTTACGTTACGCTTGCGCAGCATCTATAAGGCGCCATATTTAATGCTACATAAAATTTGACTATGGTTAAAACAGCATCAAAATGATGCAGTCAATTTTCTTTATATATTTCGTGGTGGTATGAGTTTAGAAATTTAAGCGTTGGGCCAAACATCTAAGGGATCATATCAAGAGATGTTTGTACATCATAATCCCTTGTTCTCTTTACACCAAAAGAATGTGATGACACCAAGTTGAAGCAAGACGATAATCTCTTCATAGATAAGACAGAGACTACAAAACAATGTACACAAAGATCCATTTTCTAGTAGACTGAGCCTACGATTATTAATTTCATCTTTACATCAATTTACATGATTACATTCAGTGAGTGATTACAATAACAGATACGGCCTATCCTCTCATTGAATAAATTCCATACAGTTTATACTAATTGCTGGCAAGATTCCACTGCCTTACATTGTGTGCCTTGGCCGCGTTACAGAGATATTGTTTGTTTTTGTTGCATATTTACTTTGGATAAGTGAATGGGTGAGTAAGATTGACTTTCACATAATAATAATATATAGATAGGTGGTTCGATTCCTGAATAGCGCAAATAGTTGTATGGTATACAGGTAGTTGTTACGGGTTTACTCAGATAACGAATACTGGTCTGTGAATGTAGAATTTTATTCTAATACGCAGCAGTTGCCTAATTGAATAAAGTAGTCTGTTGTTGGTTCCAAATTTTCCTTTGTAACAATTATCAACAAGAGGTGCTTGATCTTGTAATCTCGTCTTGTGTAATTTTGTGTGTTGCCAGACCCTAAGGCCCTAAGGTCTGGCCACACTACCAGAGTACGTCGTCGTTGCCGTGAACCAGAGCGATTCTTGATTGTGGCACGTTTGATGCCATTTTGTAAATGCATAAGGTAACGTAACATACTTTGGTAGAAGACTGATTGGTACATTTTTGACGACGCAGAGCCTAGAACTACGACTTCGCAGTCGACTGCGGACAGCAGCAGCGATCTTTTTATGTCTATAATAAAACTTGATGTTTATTATTGAGATTTTAATTGCGAGTCGTAATTGTGATTGTTGTGTGTCGTCGTAATAGGATATTCCCTATTTATGCAATTTTTTTACTAAATTATTTTTGAAATATCTTCATTAACAATAGAACTTTAGCATCAAAATTTATCACGCGCCGGTTACCATAGAAAAGGGCGCTTTGACGAGGGATACAGATTCAATTTATTTAAAATTGTTAAGTATATCTCGTTTGCTACCCATTGCTCGCCGTCCGACCGTCCGGTAACTGTCCGGACCGAGCCTAAGTCGTCGACGGCGCGTATCGTTCCACGCGTGCCTCAAGGAGTTGTCAGCAAACCGTAGGGGCCTAGCAGGGTCGAAGCATATTGGGGCCAAGAATCGATTTCTGAAAGAGAGGTTCGGCCCCGGTAGGAGTGTATATATGAGTTAATAAAAGTCTGACACTATCTCCCGCCCGCCCAAGGGCGCGGAGATGTCATTGGATGATTTTCCCACCAAAAAAAAATATTTCGTTTGCTTTTAATTTTGATATTGTTTTCACTGTAAATATTATATCTTTTTCATACATTTTCCCTATTTTGAAGAAAAGTTTCCTTTACAAACATCAAACATCTACTATACCTGTAATTAATAACGAGAGTTTCGCCCGAAGCCCTTGCCCGCTTAGACGTAAGGGCAGCCAACAAGGTCTCCTGCTTGACCCGCAATAGCGAGGATATAAGCGAAACAACCTCAGGATTCCGCACGCCGACCGCTTCGTCGTGGTGGTACGACTTCCGTTGTGGTTGGAACTCCACGTTACCTGTAAACGATACCATTTCCATTATAGACTGACATTGGCCTGTAAATTGAGGTTGATTGGAAACACAAGTCTATCTTACAGATAGATATGGATTGAAGGTATGAATAAAAAAGGTCTGTTGATCTTTTACCAAACACTTTGATGTGTGTGTACTTGACTTTGATTTTTTATAGATCAATGACTGTGCACAGGTTTTTAGAAGAAACTGCCAAAATAAACAGATTGGAGAATAATTTATGTGAGTCACACTATAAACACATTCGAAAATTGATTCTGTATTCTGGTGATTTAAGGCTGACATAGAATAGAGCCGGCTGCGTTATTACAATGCAGCTCAGCTTACCTACATCATTTTCTTACATTTTGTATGAACTTTCGTATTTTGTATGAACTTTCCTTCTATGACCCGCGACCCCCAGGTGGGACACAAAGCTTTGCTTCTTTTTGGGGGTCGTCGTCGCGAGTCAGGTAAAAGTGAGTGTTACTGATCCTACGCTACAAAAAAGTATAGAAATTCAGTATTAAAGCTGTGCCTGTTTATGTAATACTTTGCTGATCTTCGTTCTATTTATAAAAAACTCAAAAAATATTTTGTGCGATTTGGAACATATTCAACTTAGATATTTAAATTAAAAAAGATGTCTTAGGTGCACTGTGCGTCCGTCCGTCCGCTCGTCCCTGGGGGATCGCCACTATTTGTCTATTTAAAAACTCGGCAAGTGCGAGTCGGACTCGCACACTAAGTGTTCCGTAAAAACTTATGTAAATAGCCGAATCGAGTGATAGTATAGATTTTCCCGAATTGAAAAAAGTTTTTTTTGTGACATAATTACTATAGTTTTTAGATTTATTCCTATACTTGTGCTATACCTTGCTTCATGCTAAATTTCAGGGTTCAGGGAACTATGCTATAAACAAATTTTTTTATGACTCCTATTGGTATAAATTTTTTTTAGACCAATTGGAGCGGAGCACTAACCAAAGATACAGCTGAAACCGCGGAGTATATCATTTAATAAAACTGGTCAACAAAATAAAACTTATCATGAACAACAAGAAAAAAATTCAGCTGATTATGCCCAGAACGAGGCTAAATAAATATCATGGAAATGAAATTGTAATTATTTAGACGCGAAAAGTTTTATTGTCAAACTGTAATTATTTTGGCGAGAAAATTTTTATTGTAAGAAGATTATGAAGTGGAGCTATGAGGTGAAAACTGGAGCTTTCAGGTGGTTCTACTGTAGGCATATTGTCGCTGTACAGGACCAATTTTTTGGTTAACAACATGACGTCAGGAAACTTAACTTTCTTCCCCGATCTAACAAGGCCAAAAATAAAGTACATGTCTTTTTTTAATACATAAATTACTATTAAATCTTAAAATACTTTATTGTACACCTCATAATGTGGACAGGATAAATTCTAGGCAAATATTACAAAACGTGGCAAAAAAAATTATTATTTAGACTATATTTTGGAATACTTGACTCAAAACAAACACCCGGAATGAAACAAGGTAAATGATGTAAATTATTATAGCTCTGATCATAACAAAATAAATACGGATTTGTAATGCGGGTTAGTAATACAAAATAATTAGTTTAAAATTTATGTTGACTAGTCTAATCTTTCTTACAAACAAATTAGTAGCAGATGGACGTGACTTTCATTATCAGATATGTGTTAATGCGAATATGTGTTAATCCAGTTTATAAGTTGCCGTCATAATATTAAATGGTATAATGACAGACATTTCGCATTACGTAAAATTTTGCTTCTGCCAGCGGATGTCAAAAAACCGGACAAGTGCGAGTCGGAGTCGCGCACTGGGGGTTCCGCAAATTACCTACGAAAACTACAACAAAATATTTTTTTTTGGTGACGTAACTACAAATTTCCAGTTTTCAGTTTTTTTCCTATATATATTTGTGTTATTAGACCTTGCTCCATGCCAAATTTCAGGATTCTAGGTCAACCGGAGGTACCCTTAGAATTTTGATTCCCTTGAGAGCATCAAACTAAACATACATTTTTTGCGAAATAAACGGACGTATCTTTTTTCTCTCGTTAACTTAGAAGCATGATTTTTTCACATTTTCAAGGGACCACAGATCTGAGTGTATGGTTTTAATTTCAACTCGATACCTCCACGAGTTACCGAGATAAAGGCACCGAGACCAAGTGATCCTATAAGGATTCCGTTTTTTGCCTTTTGAGGTACAGAACCCTAAAAATGATTTCATTCTCCCGGGAAAAAAATATCTTATGTACTATTCCAGTATATGATCTACCCGTGTGCCAATTTTCATCTCAATCCGTTCAGCACAGACATCCAGACACTTATGGCGAAAAGCAAAGCTTGTGTATATTGGCATATACAAAAGCTTTTGCTTTTGTAATATTATTGTGATACAATTTGATTTCTCCCGTCTTATAATAAATCAAGTCCTTGCAGTGTGAACTAAAGGGGAAAATTATGAATTCAGTAATTAGTATTAATAATGCAAGAATGCAGGACACTGTATTTGTTGAGTGTAGGAGGAAAAGGAATCAATTTCCTATTATTAGCTCAACTTACTGTCAATGAATAATACACACATATTAAAATGTTATGTTATGTGTACATATTAATTTGTTTTCTAAGTTTTGCTAAGTTGGTAGGTATATGATTCAACATTATTATGACCGATAGTAAAAGATACCATGATAATTAATTCTCTATCAGCTGATAAGATTGCCTCATAGAAACTTGATGAATATTTTATGTAAGGTATCTGAAAATAACTTACCTAAAAGTAGTACTGCCGACAGCACAGCAAACAAACGCCGCTGCTTATCCATAGTGAAGCCCACCATCTCCATAGACTGTTTTAACCGCGAGAATTCATACTGTTCGTCAATACCCGGCACCTCACTACAACCAGTCCTTGATAAATAATTATATTTGTCCACACTGAGTAAATGCAACTGTTCCTTCTCCTGCTCCGACGCACCAGCCAATAAATAATAAAACACATGATAATTCCTCTCGTTTCGACCCTGACTGCATATTCGTGATTTTTCCAGCAAATATTTTTGTACAACAGCTCCATGCACCATGCCATTTTCCTTGTAGTTCACTTGGATAAACTTGCCAAAACGACTCGAATTATTATTGTGGGCAGTTTTCGCATTACCAAAGGCTTCTAACACTGGACCAGCACTCAATATTGTTTGCTCTACTCCACTTCCATGAGATCCCTTTTGGCTCAGTGCTGTTAAATGATGAAGTAGAAAATTCGTACTCTCAGTCTTTCCTGAACCACTCTCTCCACTGATCACTATGCATTGATTAGTTCTCTCTCGGAGCATGCAATGATATGCGGCGTCGGCTACTGCGAATATGTGAGGCGGAAGACTGCTTCCTATCCGTTTGTTCTGATATAACTTCACATATTTCGGATTATAAATCGGGTAGAACTTGAACGGGTTGAGTGCTATTAATATAGAGCCGACGTATGTGTAGATGTAGCCGGCCGAGAACCTCGACTTCAAGTTATCTAGTAGCGTCTGTTCGTTGAGCTCCGGCAACTGGCACAAGTCGGGATACTCGCGATCTTTCGGCTGGTACAGAAACCGCTGAAAGTAATCCTTTATCAGCTGTGGGTCGACCGAGAAGTTCTCCATCCATGGTTCGTCGGGGATCTTCTCTCGAAGATAAAATCTGGAAACAGAAACAGTACTGTTGAGCTGAGATACCGACGGTAACGAGCGGGAAAGTGTCTAAAAATATAAAATTACTTTTGAGTCATAATGACGAAATCTAAATATTTGTGAGTTGTGGTACAGTTTTAGAGGCCATGTTTGATCGAGCGGCAAAGTTTCAGTTTGATTGGCAGGATGGAGACGGCGTTATCACGCCGCTGTCGCAGGAAGAGTGACTCACGCGCACGCTGGGATATTATCCCCAATCACTGCTACAGCCCTTCATTAAACAACTAAGTACTAGTTTAAACAACACTTATTTCATTCCAACACTATAATATGTATAATAGACACATTCATAGCGGGACTTCGATAACGTTTTAGCTACGTCTGTATTTATGGGTGTTTTATTTAAATGCATATCAATACAAATTCTATTTAGAACGCAAGTAATTTAAAGTTTTCCGTTTTCAGTACATGAATACGGACACAGAAGTTTAAGTTACGGTAATCACGTCTCGCGTAAAATAAATTCAGATGAATCATCACAATGGACATAGTACACAAATAGTATTGCGGTGACAGGACGCTAATGGACACAACTATATGTAAAGGTACAAGACACGCAGGTGTTTAAGACAAGGTTAGACGTATCTCTCGTAACAGATAATTGCAGGAATAAGATAATTATATAGAAAAACCTGATTTGACATTGTTGAACTTGCCACAGACTACTGTTTGCGTCGAGGAAAAATTATATTAAAATAGGGTAGGCATGCAAGAGTTATGGACGTTTTTTAATGAAATTATTAATCATAAGTTGAACGCTACTGTGTTAATTACAGCAGGAAAATGAACCTGTAGCAAGAGTTAATGTTAAAGCACAGTAAAACACATTTGTTAACCATTAAAACATTTAAAAAACAAATGTGAACTGTCCCTTACAAAACTGATTTTATTAAGGTGATGCAAAAAAATATTGAGTCCTATCTGGATCAATATAAGTTTTTTCTAATTTGGTGGCGAAACCGTTTCTTCTCTTCAGTGTCTTCTCCAAAATTAAAAAATGTGTATATTCACCCATTTATTTAGTAGTTAATGACACATGAAAGGTTTCTAAGTACTGACCTGTTGTACTGTCCAGAGCCGGTGTTATTGGGCCACAGTAACATGACTGCGACGGGCGACTCATTGGGCCCGAGTCTTCGCTCCTTACACTCGCCGCTAAGCATGTCCCCCACCACCTAATGAGGACATATATTTTTCTATAGAATTTTCCTTCTCTCTTTTTTTAAGTATGTTGTTAGTGTCAATAGCTAAGGGTTAACGCGGGTGGCACAAACTCAACATAACATACGCACGCTTTTGAGTGCTATAGCTCTTGCACTAGTCTCCTAACACCTGTTAACAGGTTACAAAAGACACCACCAACTTTTTAATGTTATTAAAGGTTCAACGGTTCATTTGATAAAAATAAATAGTTGAAATGGAAAAATATTATCACTTTTTAAAAACAAACTGTACTAAAACATTTATCGTATCTGTAACTTCCTCAAAATGCGATAATCCTACCTATGAGCTGGTAGACACATGTAGAATGTCTCACTGATGACCAAGCTAAGGAAGCAATCATCTTGGACATAAGCTGACTCATTCAGTTACAATGAGCAAAAAATTGTTCAATGTTTATATTGTTAATCAATTTTTTGCATCAATGTGGTGAGCTGTTTTAACTTTTAACTGATACTGTGTAAATGTGCTTCAGTTACTTTGTATGATGTATGAATGGATCGGAACTTTTTTGTTCAAGTGAAATTTGCAGAAAAAAGAAAATGATGAAAGAATTTTCATTTATTTGAAAGCAGACATGACATTCACTTAATCAGGTTACGTGACTGTGGCATAAAAACTTATAAACTACACAATAAAGTTTTTCACTAAATTAAATATACTTTTCCCTTGACTTACAAATAATTTTGGACCACACTCTTTTTTAAATAGAGTATCTTTATTTACTGAGAATTATAAATTACTTTCTCCTTTATGCAAATATTCTTGCTATACAAAGATAGCTTAAAATAGAATTGTCCAATCAGCGAAATGGAGAACAGCTGCTAAGGTTGGCCTAGGCCACCTCAAAGAGATGTTAGCTTATGTGATGGGCAGGCCTGGCAGGTATGTGAGATGGTTCAAAAAAGATACTGCAGCCCTGCAATGCAAAGGGCTGCTGAAGGAACACGGACAGGTGTTCCGCAGTCTGACACACCCTCTTACTCCACCTGGAGTAGGAGGAGTTGTACGCTCAGGGTCTACTCAAGTATTGACATAGAAAATAAAAGTACTATAAATACAAGCTTCACTTAGAAGTATTGATAAGAAATTAGTAAACAAAATGGAAGGGTTTTGGGGAGTCCATTGCCTAGTTGAAAAAAAAATTCCTATAATTGACTCCTAATTAACAAAGACCTTCCTTCTCATTTTAAACAAACATTTAAAAAGAAATAAAACCTACCTCGGCCAGTTCATAAGGTCCACCGGATCCATTGGTTAAGCCGAGTTTGTCAGTGATGCAGCAAACAATTTCTTCAGAGCTGGTTTGCTTCGAGGCTTCCACTGAAAGTGCTTCGTAGTGCGGTGACAGTGCACCCACATACACCTGTAATTTAATAAAAACTTTAGCAACAGAATGCATTTATTGTTGATATTGACAATGTGTGAAAAAGAAAAAGTTTTCTCCAATTGTTTTAGTCCTAGACTATGCTAGTCCTAGTATGGCAGTAGCTACAATAATTCAAGATAAAATTATGGTTACAGCATTGAATTACTTTTTAAAATTGAGTTAGATGATAAATATGGCTGTTAAAGTCAAAAGTATTGTGTTATAAAAGGTAAATTGAAAAACAACTTCCTCATAAGTGAATGATAAACCATGTTAAGTTATTACAAGCAGGTTTAAACATTTGAAGCGATTAGAGGAAATATGACATGTTTTCTGGAAATCTACAGTATATTTATGTTATAATGGCAGTATTACAAATGAGTAAATATGCATTTGTTTACTTTCTATGAGTGTAGAGCATAAACAAGCTTGGCATTGAACTCAGTTCAAAATAAAACATTCTTGAAGAGTCATTGCCTTCTTTGTAATAATACTGTTTTCCTTTCTTGTACAAGGAAGTTGATAACTAATTAACATTTACTGGGCTGGAAACTACTGAAAAATTTGACATTGAGCCGATTGTAGAACACAGATACTTTCAAATGAACAATAAATTAATAAATGTAAGACTATAGTTCATACATAGAACAAAGGCTTTCAGGAAGAACACTCGCCATATGCTTGTGACATTTCAATTAATAAATGAGAAACAAATTAAATTTGAGAAATCTGTAACTTACAATCATATTTTTAGTCTGCATTTTAACAATATGATAATAGGATGGTTTACGGTTTTGCATAGACACAATTTTAAAATATATATTAACAGTAGCAGCTTGTTGCCTGGTTTAGTTTGCTATCATTTATACACATAAAAAATTAAGAATAAAGACCTTACTGACCTGCACAATATACCTGTGACTTTCAGAATGAGCCATTTTGCAACATTGTCCTACTCTTTATGGCTTAAGGCAAAGTATTTACAGCTGATCTTCATTTTAGCACAATGTTTTTCACTTGTTTTATACTTTTGTGAGTGTTTACATACATTTCAGGTAAACACTGATCTATGTTATCTCTGTATCACTCACAGCAATCTTATTTGTGTATTTTCATTAAATGATGATAAGTATATCTTCCAGTAAAGCATAAGTTCAGTCGATGTTTTCAAAAATGGGAATATACGGCGAACTGCACCTGACCCCCACCGAGTTGAACAGGTAGTCAACCGTGACAAGTTCATAAAATATCATGTCCTTAGTGATGATCGCCGCTCGAAACACTGCTAGGTTTATTCCTTGTTGATCAATTGAGCGTTTCAGTGTGTAAACATGAACCCAGCAATAAAACACAAAGAAGAGAAATCTCAGATTTGGGTCACATGCTGATTGAATAGAACAGTCGCCCAGCTTACTTCGAGGTCTTTGGTTGACTTTCTTTCCACATAACTTAAATAATCACAGTTAACATTTTCACTTAGTAAATGATTTGAAAATCAGTTCACCTTACAAACTTATTGCAGTTAAAAAACAACACATTAGATACAAAACTGTAGCGAAATCGGTGTCTCCGACAACCTGTTATTTGTCAAACACAGCTCTTCCCAACGCACCACGTAATCGCACCTGTTATATTTTAATATTGGCAAAAAATATAAAAAAGTTTTCTGTTTCTTATACACTTTTGGATAGGTTCGCGTATTATTTCAATAAACAGTTTGATCAGAGAAATCTAATCTATAGAACCACCATTTTTATTTGTGTCCGACTTGAATCGTGTATCAATGTAAAAATAGACGATTTAAAATATATTCAAAACTTATTAAATTCTACCGCAATAGTAGACTCCCAAAATCAGCCGTATAATATCATAGAGTATAGACAATCACTGTCAAGAACAGACAAACGATTGAAAATGTTTGTTTTTAATTTTCATACGTGTAGAAAGAAACGGCTCAGACCCAAGCTGTACAGTCTATTTATACTTATTTTATTTTAATAAACTTATTCTAGCACCTCAGCTTACAACAGGCTTACATAGTTTACTTACTGCAGATCTAACCTCTCACTAACTGTTTAGTTACTGAAAATCTCTTTCTCGTTGCGGGTAAAACGTTAATGCTGAACACTCTGTAATGTAAAAAGAAGTTTCTCAATATCTTATCAATAGATCTCAATAGATTGCCCATTATTAGAATCTACAGTCCGACACTGCTTACTCGAAGACTTTGAGTATTAAACCAACAGTTGGTTTAATACTCAAAGCTCGAAGAAGTCAGAGTACAATAAAATTTCAAGTTGTGTAGTTCTCTAATTTGCCGCAAGCTTTTAGATTCTTGTCGAACTTTATTGATTCTTAAAACTCGCCACGAAGTTTTCCGGCGTATTAAATTTTATTCTGGCAACATTTTATTACTTTTTTGGCGCGATAATTCAGTTCCGTACTTCTGTCTCTCTCTGTCAGAAATTTATAAAAGTTTTATAAATATTTTGTCCGTAGGATATTTAGATCCTTGGTAATATCCACAGAACACAGAAAGACACTAGAATTAGCTTGAGAAAATGTTTGTACCAGAACCGGTGTCGCCAAACTCACACATTTACGATTTACTCTTACTGCAAACCGGAAGATACGATTGGCTAAAACAAAAATTGGGCGTAAAATTGTTTTAAAAAAAAATGTTATACGAAATGCAACTTTAATGTCAACGATCTATAAATCAAATTGAAAAAAACAAGAAAGAAATACATCTTGGACTACCAAGTACCACCACTCGTCGCTAGATGGCGTTGTTCAGTATGAACTGTAAATTTATAAAAATAAGGGTTGTATTTGAATGGCGTATCACTGACACAAATGCAGATCGCTACTCAAATAGTGACGTACCCTAATTCGATTGCAATAATATCGTAAAACAAACATAAAATATAATGCGAAAAAATATCGTATGCGATAGTATTAAAATAGAAGCGTTTTACCTCACAATAAAACGCATATTAATTTACTTACCTTATTCGAAGCTTATTTAATTGAGATAGGCCCTGCGTTTCTCGCTCTCCGTATTTCTATATATCTGTCTCTTTCTAGTACGTCACTTCCGCTTGGCAGTGGTAGGGAGGCTCGTTAAACGAGACGCGCCATTTTGAATTCATTGAGTCTAATTACCAGGCAGAGCTTGAACATAAGCTTCGAATAAGGTAAGTAAATTAATATGCGTTTTATTGTGAGGTAAAACGCTTCTATTAATTTGACTTGACCGTTATTCGAAGCTTATTTAATTGAGACGTGTTTGTTATCGCCTGGTGGAAGTGACGAAGACGCCAATGTGAGCTAGTATGACTATTAATAAAATGTACTGTAGGTATGATTTAGTAAAACAGTTACTCGGATTTGGAGCTCGGTTTTGAATTTTTTTTTTTTTTTTGGAACATATCATTTCTAATCAACTGGATTAAATAAAGCGGTCACAGAAATAGGATTAACAGTGGGTCTAACCTCACGTCTATAAAATTTGCAAAACGTATTTTGTGATCGCCAGTTACCTCTGGCTAGAATTTCCTGAAGGGGATAATTATCTACCCAATTTTTTGAGGCCACCGCTGACCTAAAACTCCCCGGAGATGCCTTAATACCGGCTTCTACTAATAAGGACTTAATCCAGCCAGCAATCAGTGTTCTCGATGCAGGTTTAGGTTCACCTCTAATGTTAACCCAAGCAGCACGCAAGCGTATCAAACATCAATAAAGCAGCCGATATACAGCTTAGAGCTGTATAAAGGCTGTACAAGGGTGTAAAACACAGCTTTAGGCTGCATAAAGGTATCCGCGTACGCTTATGGTTCTATATCAGAGTATTTTTACTCAATTAAACAGCTTTAAGAGTTTTTTGACACTTAAGGCTGCGTTTTACACTTAAAGCTGTATATAGGCTGTATATTGCACGTCACCACTTCCTTTATACAGGTCTAAGTGTTATATTAGTGTAAAATGATACTTATTGCTGTATATTGGTGTAAACGAACTCCATTATACCTCTTATTCGTTTGGTGTAATTGTACACTCTTATAACTATTGTGGTGTTATAACTACTGCCTACAAGGGTGAGATACAGCTATAAGAGTAAATGAACGCTATAGTACAGCGTTAGGCTGTATTACTAATGGAATCACTCGGATTGTGTTTTTGTGAACATCAATATGGAGGAAAAGACCGGTCAAGTGCGAGTTGGACTCGCGCACCAAGGATTCCGTAAAAACTTACTCGCACCGTGTCCGTTCTATGGGCCCTATGATTAAAAAAAAAGAAATTCAATTATCTCGAAAACGGTGCGTCCTAGGTCAAAAATAACCAAAATTTTAACCGCCCTGTGATACGCCCGTGCAAGTACCAATAGAATACAAAAACGTAAAAAAAAATTTTTTTTTTTTGTGATCGAATCAGAGCAAGAATTCATTCCAGAAAAAAAAAATATCCGAGCAATTGGTGAATATTTTAATATAAAATAAAACTAAAGGCACATAACTCGGAAACGGTACGCTATAAGGCCATGAAACTTGGAACCTAAATAGTTTCTATGGTTGAGGTTAACCCAAAACTACAAAAAACAAAATGCTGGAGGTATTCTGTACCAATCAACTAAGGGTGGTGAAGAGAAAACATTGAATTAAGAGGAAGGTCAAAAGGAAATATTTAAATATTACAAATACAGATAATTTATTTAAATACCACAGACAGTAGAGATAGTAAAGTATAATTTATTGGAGAAGATAAAGTAATAGATCACAATCTGCTTCTTCAATGATGATAATAATAGACTTTATACGCAGCATTTTGATGTAATCCCACGATGATCTGGAGGGTTAGAACTGTCATCCTTCACCAATGCGTCCGACGTCTAATCACTCGCTTAGTAATTTTAGATCGCCTTCTGATTCTCGTGACCTTGATATTAGACCAAGTCAAAGGCCTTATTGTACCTTTTCTGAAAAATAGATGAAAGATCGGTTACAAATCTTACTCACTACTTCACAATAAGTATATAAATTGTTAAATTGTATTCGGACATATGAGATTTAATCGTAGGTAGCTGAGGATTTTTTATTCCTTATACGTATCTCTAAAGATGGTTAGAAATGTACGTACTTGTTATAACCAATTACACAGATTATGGAGTAAAAATACTCTATTATACAGCCTAAGTCGTAAAAATACTCTATTATACAGCCTAAGTCGTAAAAATACTCTATTATACAGCCTAGGTCGTAAAAATACTCTATTATGCAAGCTGTCGCCATTTTGCAATTTACATAATGATTTTATAAACATAATAAAAGGCTTATTTGGCAAAAGCCTAAAGTCATATCATGATTATCAGCTTGAATTACGGTTGATTTGCATTTATACCTATTATTTCAACATATTTTTTTAATATAACCTAAAAAAATAATAACATTACTTACCGTATTTACTATTTTCCTTGATGTTAAAATTGATTATTTCGCTGGCGCGTTAATATTTTCACCGAAAATATACACACTTTTACAATGAAATTAAATCGGCACTATAAATTCACCATATTACTAAGGTCAACAAGTCCAATTTAACATATTATATTTAAAATTAAATGTATATGGCGTAGTCGCCATTAGTAAAATATTATAAAAAATAATCTTTAAGTTTGGATTCTTTCGTATTCTTACACCAATTAACAGCTTTTTGCTGTATATGATAGTTATAATTGAATATCTGTAGAGTTAAAGTGTAATTGTACACCGATATACAGCTTAGGGTGTACAAAAACGCCTTTATACAGCCGATATACAGCCAACACGCAGCCAATATACAGCTTTTATTCTCCACTTACACTTAACGCTGTATATAGGCTGTATATGTGGGCCCTTTTTGGAGTTACAAGGGCTGTATATAGGCTTATATAGCCTATATACAGCTTACTATACAGCTTAGAGTGTAAACCTGAACCTATATACAGCCCTTGTACAGCCTTTTGTGCTGCTTGGGAATAAACAAATGACTGCAATTTGCAGCATTTCTACGATTCTCAAGAAGTGAGATCGTATGCTTGGCCCAGTAGACCGGGTCTAAGTTTTTGTTATCTTCATTAGAAATAAACCTCCAACCAGATTGCCTGTAATCTGCAGAATCAGTTTTTGATCCAAAAATCGGCCAAAAAACTAAAGCATCATTTTGATTACAGTAATTATTGGAATCAACTCTGAGCAAAGTTAAATCGTGGATCCTTCTCCCGGAACATAACAGAAATAGAGCAGCTGTATGCCTCTGCACTTGATAAATGTTATTTTCATCAATGCGTTTACTTTCTAGGAAATTAGCAAGGTCGTCTATGTTCCAAACAGGAGGCTTGACGACACTGCTGACCGGTTTATGTAACGCGATCGATTTTAGCACATGTTTTACTAGGACATTTGAGCTTAACTGGCCGGATGACTCTGGGTTGCAAAGGGTTGCGACCACAGATTTGTGTAACAAAATCGAATTGTACGATAAGTTATTAATTAAATGGAGGTCAGATAAAAATCTAGTCAAATCGCTCCCCGCCGGAGTTGAGGGGTTAACTTGGTGCGTTTCGCACCAAACTAGCCATCTCCTCCAAGCAACGCTATAAACTTTACGTGTTGAGGGACGCCATGACTTCTCAAGAAGTTCTAATTGACTACTATTCCAGGATGTTAGCATCCCAGACCACCCCCACATTTCCACACTTCCAGAGTCATGTCGTGGACGTTCGGTGGAGGCAGTCCTGTTGTCGTGTCGATTAGGACTTTGTCTAGGTGGTATAGTGTAAATGGGGCTGCTAGGGCACGCAATTTAATGTCGGGTCGCCAAAATACTCGCTCCCATCGTGGAACTACTAGCAGGTACGTTCCCTGTGCTTGATTGAGATAACCTAGGACCTTGGGAATCAGAAAGGGTGGAGGGAACACCCACGCTAGGTTGTAATTCCATATCTGGGAGAACGCGTCGCAAAACAGGGCTTGGTCGTCGTTTTGGTCTAAGGACACGTAATTCGTCACTACATGTGCTCGGTTGGACGCAAATAGATCGATCAGTGGAACTCCCCATTTGGAGAATATTTTGTTCGTGCATTCCGCGGACAGATGCCACTCTGGAGTCAGACGAAGCCTCGACAAGTGATCCGCATGGCCGTTGTATATACCTGGTATATAAAAGGCGTTCAGGTGAATTTGATAATTCTCCGTTATTTGGAAGACTTTGTAAGTCAAGTCCAGGAGAGGAGCCGACTTGGTGCCGCCCTCGTGGCGGAGATATGCAACTATTGACTTGTTGTCGCTCTGAATCAAAACTGTCTTGTGTCTCAGGAGCTGATAATAATCTTCCAAAACTCTTAGGATTGCTAACATTTCCTTTTGGTTGCAATGAAGATTTTTCTCGGCTTCTGACCACAGACCTGAGAGAGAGAGATTGTCCAGGCGAGCTCCCCAAGCGATGTCTGACGCATCTGTTGTGAGGAAATGAGCTGGAGGCGACATGTGTATGTCCGATGGAAGATGACAATTCTGGCTCCACCATAACAGATTGTCTATGGCAGCACGAGGTAAGATGTGTAGTAGCCTGTGGTCTGACTTCAAGATTTCGTTCAGAAAGTTCAGAAGCGCTCGAAAGTTGAGTCTTCCTTTCGGAACTACAAAGCTGGCAAAATTGAGTAGACCAACTACGCTCTGGAGCTCTTTGAGCGTCGTGCTCTGCTTCCACAACAAATGATTGATTTTGTCTGAAAGACCCGGAATCTTCTCTTCGGGAAGGCGCTTCTGATTCGCCCATGGATCCCAATGTATGCCTAGGAAGACTATGTTTTTCGACGGTGTGATTATCGACTTTCTGTAATTGATCAGCCAACCTAATTTTTCTAGAGTGTCGAGCACAATTTTCACATGACTCCGAAGCTGGTCTTCGTTCTGATGAGCGATCAAGAAATCGTCGAGAAAAACTACTATTCTGACCCCTCTTTGTCTGAGTGTCTGAGCTATCCAATTGGTAAGCGCAGCAAAGGTCTTGGGCGCTGTGCTCAGGCCAAAAGGTAAGCAGGTCATTTCTAGCAATTCGTTGCGATAAATCAGGCGCAGAAACCTTCTGTGGCTGTGAGCCACAGGTAAATGAAAATACGCCTGTGAGAGGTCGATTTTGCACAACCAATCCTGTGGTTGTAGAAAATCGGGAATGCGATAAGCATTTATTAGCTTGAATCGATCTGTTATGACGTAAGAATTCAGAGCTTTCAAATTGAATACTGGCCGATGTGAGCCGTCGCCTTTGGGGACAAGAAACATCGATGAGAGGAAGCTTGGCGAAACAACAGCTCGCTCCAGAACACCCTGTTCTATCATTTTATGACAGATGTCATTACGGCAGATTCTGGAACGTTTAGGTTGGTTCTGACCACGCTTGGATGTAAAAGCGGTGGTTTCCGGCAAAAGGGTATGCGATACCCTGTTATTATTTTTAGAATGTAACTTGGTGCATTCATTTGTTCCCATTGGCCTCGAAACTGAAGGAGACGGCCTGCTCTGAACGAGTCAATACTTACGTCGTTTGCTGTCATTATTGTGCTGGGGGGGCGATGACGCGCGCTTTCGCCCATGCCTTGGTTGATTATTTTGCCGAGATCGGCCTCGAAAGCTATTGCGATTATTCGGTGCGACCGAATTATATTGAACAGCATGACCATGAGCGTTACAGCCACCTTGCGGAGGTGGGTTACCGCTGCTGCAACCACCTTGCGTAGGTGGGTTACTGCTAGCACATTGCGAATGTGCATTATTGTGTTGACAAGCCTGAGCTGTATGAGCAAAGCCCTGCGAGGACTTATTGTGCGGCTTTGACCCCTGCGAGGGGCCACGAAACTTTTTTGCATCCACCTGCGAGGTAGAAGTTGTATGAGCCTTTTGCAATGGCCAAAAACATTTTCTTACGCCACCAGCTTTCTCTACAGCAGCAGTAAACTTCTCAGCATTGAACAGGTTGGTACAAGTCGGTGGAATTTTCTTTAAGCTGGCCTTCATCAAAGGGTCTTTTGCCTGTTTAATAACACAATCTCTCCTCATTTGGAGAATCTCAGCACGATGTCCACAAACAATCTGTAATAAGTCTGAAGAACACTTATTAAAATCCCCTGTGGAAAAAAGGTCATTTACTTTTTGAAGCAGAGTGTCAGACTTGACAGAGTCATTACTCCTTGCCCATAATAACAGTTCCTGAAGAGTTCCTTGCAAAACCTCTCTTTGTTTGAGCACACACATGGTCAAGGCTGCGAAAGCCTTATCAGCATGAACGAGGTGACGAGGAGACTCGTATGCTTTAACTTCCTCATTCATTTCAATATCTGTATAACCCGGCGAATAATTATACAATTTTTGGGTTTCAGAATACCTAATTTCATTCCAGTCACTTTTATCTAAATGTTGCAAATCACATAACAACTTCAAATAGTTCTCGGAAGTCTTAGGTACCGTAGGCTCCTTAAGCTTAGTTTCAAAAGTTAAGGTAAATTCTTGATCACCACGTGCACTAGCATTATCAGGTTCAACATCAAGCATTTGTTCGTAACGGTTTTCACTAACACCTGACAATAGAGAGATAGCATCGTAATCCAAATTAGTACTCACGTGTTGACCGGTGCCTTTGCAATCCATTTGCCGTCGAAGGTTACGTACCTCTTTGGCTAATTTTCGAACCTTATGTTTAGAACTCCGCTTGTGTTTGCCTCCCCTTTTTTTGTAGCGGCGACTTCTCTTTGGGTTGCCTCCGCTAGATGAGGAGCTATTACTGGAACTTGAACTACTAGAACTTGAGCTACTGGAACTACTTGACCGGGCTCGCCGCTTCTGCGGCGAAGAAGGTCCTGGAAGCACATCACTAACCGCCCTATCGGCGTTTTCATACGAATTTTCCATACTGAATATCGAAAGATTAAACTTTATTCACTTTTTAAATCGAATAAAAACCGTTAGGATTTTTCCACGCACTTGTGTACTTTTAAATTATATTATAATACTTGAAGGTAGCTATGTGTCGGTAGGACACGACCGTTCGCGGCGAGAAACAAGACGCCAATGAATTCAAAATGGCGCGTCTCGTTTAACGAGCCTCCCTACCACTGCCAAGCGGAAGTGACGTACTAGAAAGAGACAGATATATAGAAATACGGAGAGCGAGAAACGCAGGGCCTATCTCAATTAAATAAGCTTCGAATATCGGTCAAGTCAAATTAATAATGAAATTAATATGTAGTAGGGTAATTTCTAAACGTAGTAAAAAGGGTATTTATTTGCATGTAAATCAAATACCTTTTTGTTTGTATTTGTTCATTTTATAGTGGGTAAATGAAAAAAAAAATGCTGAGAACCTCGCAATGTTTTATTATTACATTGCTATTTGAGTTAAAACAGTGAAAAGATTATTATATTTGTATAATAATCTTTTCACTGTTTTATATTGTTTGATTTTGATCAAAGAATTTAATTAAAATATTAACGGGCACTTTTAAATTGGCACTTTTAAGTTAGTTGCCCGTTCTAAGAAGTTGAACACTTTTAAAATTTTGGTTATGTTATTTATGTTGAATACTACGGACATATAGGTGTAACAATGTAACAAGTATTGCAATTTCACAAATAAGAACTTAGTATAAATACGTAGTGAAAAAGGCAATTTATTTTCATTGTGTGTTCAATATTGAAAATACAAAAAAAAACCTCTATTACAAAAAAATACAACTGACTTCAAAAAAACTAAATAATGTAAAATAACTTTGATTGCGGAAGTCGGTGTTTACGGTTTGGTTTCTTCATTTTTTGACATTGACTTCCGAAATTAGTGTTACGAAAAGTGTGATCGGACGAAGCCGGCGACGACTAAACATAAGGTATAATTCAAACGCCCTATGTTGTTCCAAGCTCTTTAGCTAGATTTATTTAAAATTGCATCACGAATATCATCCTACAATATTTATTTTATTAACTTTATTAATTTAATAATTATCTGTATTTTAATACTAATACTCTCAAGTATAAATACGTTTATGTTAAAAAGGCAATGCAATACATGTCGATTGATTTTATCGATAAAGTCACGCACTATTTGGATAGCGTCAAAAGTATAGGTAGAGATGCGAATATTCCAGAAAGGCTAATAACCGGGAAAAGAAAATCAACTTTATTTGCATGAAGTTAAGGACAATTTTTGTTTGTATATCTTGTGCAATGTTTGACGAAATTTTATTTTTTCATTTTATTAAAATAAATTCGAAAATAATACTTACCGGTGGTATGATACACCTCCATAAGTTAGATTTTTAGTCCGACTATGGTTTTTACAGTCCAGAATGGCACAATAAGGCATTTTATTATTATTTCATGTAAATTGTATGTTGACGTAGTCTAGTTTGCGAATGAGAGCGCTTGAACAGCAAGTGCGTATTGCAGTACTCACTAGCGGCGACAGTGCCACGCCTACTTACTATTTCCAGGTTCTTTCTGTGTTCCGTGGTACGTTGCGTCGTGTCACGTCAGTGTGGCGACGTCAACAAGAATATGAGAGTGTGCGTTTGGTTTTAAACCAAATCAAATTGTTTATTTACATTGACTAAAAAAAATGAAAAACATAATTCTTTACCAACACAGTTTTTGAATTATCAATGAAAAATGACCTATATATTATACGTATCATGGTCGGACGGATCAACTAGAACTAAACCCGCAAAGTCTATCATTATCGGTATATCACACATTAAAAAAACTTCACACAGAACAGTTACTACAATGATATAACGGAGTGTATCTATAACGGAGTGTCTAATTTTGCAGCGCCTCTAGCGGTCACTTGCAGAACCAAAATTTGCCATACAAAATATTTACGGCGTCGATATCGAGTAGCGACGAATACTATTGCTTAAAACTCATGGTAGAGGTACTGAAAACCATAAATCTATTAAAGATCCTCATTGGAACCAACATAAATGGATATCTAGTAAATACAAGTGGGTACTTTTATGTTTTGAAGATTATGTTGCACCCAAAGAGATTTAAATATATTTTAATGCCTTTGGTTGCAACTAAAGTCAATAAATCATAAGAGAACTAAATGTTTTTATCCCTGTCACGTCTGACACAACTTTGTTATACCGATAATCATATCCTTTGCCAGTGGATAGCTAAGTCTAGTTGAAATAACAAGGGATAAAATAATTATAAACATGTAGGTACCTATTTTAATTACGAGTATAATAATTTTATTGAGGACTAGCTTCTGCCCGCGACTTCGTCCGCGGAAAACCCTTGTTTCAGAGACATGCTGCCTTAAGTCAGATAGACGCTGCGCACGTTCAGCACTAGATTCCCGAGCACGGGCCTGCGATGTTATGACATTTTGGTTAGCGAGCCGCTGCGAGTGCTCAGCGCTAGTCTCCCTATCCCTTGTTTCAGAAACATGCTGCCTTAAGTCAGACGCTGCGCACGTTCAGCGCTAGTTTCTCGAGCACGGGCCCGCGACGTTCTCACGTTTTGGCTAGCGAACCGCTGTGAGCGCTCGGAGCTAGATTCTCTAGCGCGTGCTTGCGAAATATATTCTCTATTTCTCGAGAGGCGCTGCTCATTTTCGAGGGCAGATTCTTCCGTACGGCGTACTCGAGCTCTTGTATGTGAATAATATAGTAGTATCGTTATAATTCGTACAACGAATATTACGATAGAACGAAGTACGAGTCGAACATACAACGAAATAAATCGAAATTACGATACTCGTATATCCGATTATTACGATTAAGAGTACTACGAATCAACGAACAACCAAACGAACGAAACAACCGAAACCAATAAGCAACAGAATGACATGCAACAATTTGAACACCAACTAACAACAACGTGGGCACAATATTTCGAGAGGGTCATCAATCCACGGAAAATCTTAACGCCATCTATGGGCAAATGGATAAAAAACCGCACAAAGCATGATAGATCTAGAGCTCTACGAATGAAAGTTGTGCTAGTGGCATTTTGCGTTTTAGTAATTTTATATTATCTCCGAAACTATATGACCAATTGACATACTGTAAATGGCAAATCTTATCTGTATGATGTCCTTGTGATACTGAAATAATTTATTGTGACAAGAATTAATATTTCGTTGCTCAAATAATCAACCAAACGTAAGTATGCCGAAAAAATACTTTTTTAATGCCAATAAAGAAGTATAAAAGATAACATATAAAAGATAGAAATATGGTATCGCGGACTTTTTTGTAGATATAATTAAGACGAATCAGGTTGCCATACATTGTTTTTAATTTTAAGTAACTCTCTAGGCAGCGCACGCAAATAATTCTGTTTTATGAGGTATTTTTTTCCGACTTGCAAGACAAAAATTGTGATAGCTCGGTTAATGTACATGTTATAAAAATAATTTATAGCCTATAGCACTCAGGAATAATGTAGCTTTCTACCAGTGTAAAATTTTTTAGAATTGGATCATGAGTTCCAGAGATTACCCCCTACATACAAACTTACAAATTTTACCTCTTTATAATATTAGTATAGCTCTTTGTTACTATAGACTAGCTTTTGCCAGCGGCTTCGCCCGCGTGAAAGTCGGTTTCTCCATACAAACTTCCAACCCCCCTTTTACCCCCCTAAGGATAGAGTTTCGTATATTCCGTTTTTAGCGTATGTCTACACTAGGGTTGTAACCTCCTTTCTGATATCTATGGTTGTAACGAAACTTCGCATCCGCTTCCGTTATTGCGGAAGTTCCGCAAGAAATCGTATGTTCACCTCCGCCTCCGCAAAATTTATGCTGAGTTATGATGGAGTTTTTTTTGCATTGTATCAGCCTTATAAAGTTCCCATTGCTGGGACTCACAGGGCTCCTTTCTAGATTCAGATTCAGATTCATTTATTGATTGTCAAATATAGGTGAATTATAAGTTCTTATTTAAATAGATACACTGAGGGCGCAATGTGAATGGGCTGTAATCCACCACGCGGGCCCTGTGCGGATTGGTGGATGTCACATGTCTTCGAATTTTTGGTTATTCTGGTTTCCTCACAACGTTTTCCTTCACCGTTTTTGACGTGATGAGTGGTGATGAAATAAATTACACAAAATAATGCGCCTGGCTGGGTTTGATTTGAACCGGCGACCTACAATCTCGTAAGTCGGGGCCGTTACCACTCGGCCACCACTGCTCGCGAGTTTTATGTCGCCATAATCATAAAACAGTACCGCGCAAGCAGCAACGCTCGACGACTCGGCAGTCGGTCGTCCGGCCGCATGTTGCATATGAATTGTGATGTGAATGGTGAAGAATTACAAGGGTCAGCGTGCACGCGGTAGATACGCGGTCGGGGAGGGGGCTGGGGTATATCAATTTGACATGTCAGGAATCAATCTGAGGAATTCCTCACAGGAATTCCTTCAATTCGTACGTCTGTCGTAAGTCCCGAAAAATACCGAAATATCTTTTATTAAATACTTTGACATCATTTATTTCATAAACCAGATGTGACACGAAAAATCTAAAAAAAAAATTCGTATCCAGAAACTCCCAATTTAGTAAAAAACGCGCGTTGTTATTTTTATGGAATAACAAAGCAGCGGGGCTGCAGCGCTGGAATACCTCGCGGCTCTTTGGGGCATACGTTGTATCCCGCTCTAATCTGTGCTTTGGGGCTAATTTGAGTTTAATTTAAGAGGACCTATATAAAAACATTAATTTATTTGTAAACTAGTTTAATAAGCATATTTATGTGTACCTACTATGAAATTATGAATGCACGTATTAAAATAAAGATTTTTATTTACGATAAACAATAAATTACTATTTTTCCATATTCAAAGACGACGAGTTTCACCCCCGCGGACTAGTGATGAGCCCCTCACTCGTGAGGTACCTCAAATGAGTAACTCGCCTCGACGAATTGAAAGAGTTACTCGATTCTCAAATTTGAACCACCTCATTCAATTCCTCATGAGGTGTACAGAGTTCTAGTGCGACGCGCACAGTGAGTATTTTGTTTGAGAACTCGCGAGGCGAGTGACGAGCAAAATTGATGAGTGAGTGAGTAAATTCCGTTGAATTTTGGTTGAAATAGAGTACTAACATTATTTATAGCGTTTAATGATTATGAACCTTAATTCCGTAAAATAACGTCACTAATAAATATTACCGACGTGGTTGTTTTGTTGCATTTCGCTCTCTCCCTCAACGCGATTCGCGGCGGTTGGCAAGATTTTCTGTCTCTTTCACGCTCGGTGCTTCGTAACTATGACTCGTGAGTTATCGTGGAGTCGTGAGGCGCCATCCAATAGCTAGATCTGTACAAACACCTCGCCTCAAATGAGGGGTACCTCGTGAGTACCTCGCGAGGTAAAATGAGGGCCTCCCTCATTCTCACTTTTATTAAGTGAGTTACCCAACACTACCGCGGACGCGTCTCCCGCTGTTCTCGTCGTCTTCGCATCCGCTTCCGCTAAGATAGAAATAAAATTTTGAATCGTAGAAATTTAAAAAACTTGGGCAAGAGCGAGACGGACTCGCGCACTGAGGGTTCCGTACAAACTTACCTATGAAAACAGTTCAATGCGGAATCTAATCTCGAGTATTTTTCTGAATCGAAGAAAGTATTATTTTTGTGACGTAACTAAAGGATCTTTTAACAAGGACGGGTCGACGTTGAAATTAAAAAAAAAAAAAAACTTTAAGTGAGATATTAAAGAAATTATTTTTTATTTGAAAGGCCCATTTATGCCATTATTTATGAAATATGACATCGTTTAAATGTCCACCGCGGCTTTCGAAGCCGTGGTGACACACACAGCAAGCGACACAATGGACATTCTGCATGAACGGTTCGAGGGTAGGGTTATCTCTCGCAGAGGTGACGTGAATTGGCCACCAAGATCGTGCGATTTGTCGCCGCTAGACATTTTCTTGTAGGGTTTTCTCAAGTCGCAGGTCTATGCCAATAATCCGCAATCAACCGATGCCCTAAAAGTTAACATAACGCAGGCCATCGCTCAGATTCAGCCGGATCTATGCAGTAGAGTAATTGAAAATTGGACCACTCGGATCCGTACCACCGTTCCAAGTGGCGGTGGACATTTAAACAATGTCATATTTCATAAATAATGGCATAAATGGGCCTTTCAAATAAAAAATAATTTCTTTAATAGGTATCTCACATTCAGCTTGTTTTATTTAATTTCAACATCGACCCGTCCTTGTTGAAAGACCCTTTACAAATTTTCAGTTTTCAGATTTTTTCCTATATTTGTGTTATAAGACATTGATTGCTGCCAAATTTCAGGACAACAGTTTCTAGGTCAATGGGAAGTACCCTATGAATTTTAAGTCCCTTGAGAGTGTCGAAATGTACGTTTTTTATATACCTAGTTATTAATCTTCATGTACATAGACGGACTTAATGCAACAAGGCGTTCTCTACCGACTGGGTTAAAAAAGAAAACACTGTTGGTGTGCACACTGCACAATAAATAAATACTTAACACATAAACGGCCCTTTTTTTTTGTTAATGAAGAAACGTGACATTTAACTTTAATTGAACTTCGAAATTCAATTTACTATTAGCTTGATTGTTTTTCACTCACTGCCCTGACTAGCTATTTTCATATTCGTTATAGAGAACCAAAGAACCAAACTATCTTCCATTTAATTCATTTTATAACATTGTTTTCAATACTCTTGCTCAGAAAGTGGCTCTTATTGCACTACTCTTAGGTATATAATGGTACCTGTTACCGAACTGGGACATTTTGATTACCATTACGCACTAGTGCTGTAATGTAGCTATAACCTTTTTGTTCAACCTCTTAGTTCGCAAATCAAATTTTGAATACGAAAAAAAATCATCTAGTTTTGCTGTTGTGATATTGGTTAGCTAAATTATTTTTCTTCACAAGTGTATTGAAAAACGTCGTATGATACACGTGAGTAATGTATGGTTACCGTTCTTGGCTCTCTTAAGAGCATCGCCAAGGCTCGGGTCTTAATACCGCCTCGACGGTAACCACTACATTACACACTTGTATCACAATGTACGAGTACTATTACCGTCTTCTACCAGCAAGCGCGATGTTCTGGATTCAAGGGCTCGATCCTAATATTCCGGTAGTGTTATTGCGGATTACTTACGAAATTCTCAGTATCAGACCAGAATCTGGCTTTGTGTCCGGTAAGTGCAATAACCAGCATCACCATCTTCCTGGCCTTATTCTAAGATAATACTTGCTTTTACTCTTCCATTCCTATCTTAGTAGTAACAACAGGCAAAACTGGTGAAACAGGATTTATAACCCACCTTTACAGACGATCTGTAAAGTTGAGTCAATGACTGGGTCGGGAAATAACAGGCCTTTTTTTTAAATAATATAGTGCTTGACTGCGATCCCACCTTAGGTAACCAGTGATGCAATCGTTGATGGTGAGGCGCAATAGTTTAATTAGGTGGACAACTAAATTATAATCGGACGGGAAGACCTCAGTAGGCAAATTGTTCCAGTCCTTCGATGTAACGACGAGGCGAAATGCTTGGCCCGGATCGTAGAGGTTTCAACAACGTGCCTAAGGTAAAACTTTGGTAAGGGTTGATCTCGCCGTACGTCGGGCCCGATTTAATTATAAAGATTATTTTTTATCACATAAGGCTTTTAATAGTCGTATGCTACTCTGGGATCATAATCAGCATCATCTTCTACTAACGAAAGTTGTGAACAAAAACAAAAACTTCAATAAATACCAAGCATGTTTATTCATTTTCGTTATTGGTATAAGTACGTAATGTAAGTATTACAGCTTATTCTATATTTACAAATTGCTTAACGCTAGTCAGAAAGTCGCATTTCTTATTTCAATACTTTTAAATTATTGCTATTTAATTATTTACAAATCTTAACTTCACAGTCTATATTTGGTAATGATTCATACACGAACCCTTAATTTATTAAAATCTAGTTCTTAATTTTATATTTCTGATAATTTTTCATTTCTGTAAATTCAATTTATCTTTGTCTTTTGGCAAGTTCGATTGGCTGAAAATTAGGATATAATTACATATTGCGAACTTGGGGGAGGCCTTTGCCCAGTATTGGAAAAGCATAGGCTAAAAAAGAAAAAAAAACTTGAGACTTGACTGCACTCACTTGATCATGCAGTTGATAAACGTAGTGCTTACATTCTCTTTGCAGTTTATCAATAGTGATCAAAGACTTGACTAGCCTTTTACAATCCGGGGCCAATTTTCTACAAAATAATTTAAGATAATCTAAATGATTGAAGTCAGTTTTCAAAGTGTTTAAAGACATGAGTGTAGGTATCTACAATTCTGCAAAATATTTCCTTAATTATTTCGTAATTTTCATTTTACGGGAACCGATGCGATGTCAGAATCAAGTCACCATAAGGTAATCATATCTTTGAAAAAAGTGTCTCTCACTATCTAGCTCTTCTTGTGTCATCACAGAAGCAGTATTCCTCTTGATGATCTTCGATGTGTATGCGGCGCAGTAGCAGCTCGCCTGGCAGCCGCAGCGGCGGCAGCAGCGCGCCTGGCGTGCACGCGACCGTGTTTGGCAAGGTGGTCCGAGCGCGCGAACCGCTTGCCGCACTCCGCGCATCGGTATGGCTTGTCCCCCGAGTGACTCCGACGGTGTCGAGCCAGCTCGTCCGACCGAGCAAACCGCCACGAGCACCCGCCCCACGTACACCGATAAGGCTTCTCTCCACTGTGACGACGCAGGTGAGCTCGGACGTGTGACGCTTTCGCGTATAGTTTACCGCACTCCTCCACTGGACATCGGAACGCACCGAGCTCCGGACAGAACTTCGGTTCACCAAACGAACGAACTTTCACATCTATCTTCTCGTAGACCCGCGTTTTACTCGGCCAATTTTTCTCCACCGCAACGTAGTCATGTGTCTCCAGGGCACAAAGGGACTCGGTACTGATTGAGGAGTCAGTTCCCGACTGTGGCGACTGTGGTGAGTCATTGGAGAGATCACTGCTCAAGGCTTCTAGAAGATATTCGTCAATTATGCTCTTGTCCAGATCGGCGAAATCGAAAACTGATTCATCAAGGATGTTGGCGGCTTCTTTGTTTATATCACTAGCACCATTTACAAAACTATCACAATTGAGATCCAGGTCACTGAGCTGCCAGTCACCGTCTGAGTCCAAGGATGGAAGCTCAAAGTTTATGAGACTTTCCAATGGCGAGTGCTCGAAGAGGAGCTGATCGTTGAGGAGAGCCTCCTCGAACAGCGGTCCGGACCCGTCACAGAACATTATTCACCTGGAAGTTAATAACCACACCGTTAATTAAGATTGTTCAATAGAAGAACATCATGAATGAAAACTTATTGTAATAATATGTTACTAACAATTTTTTATTTCTTGTTGCGACGCCAGTTTAATTAATGGTCCTCCACTGGTCACTAAATGTAGTGATGGTAATTATCGGCGGATATAATATCAGGATGAGCTGCAGACAGGCGGCTGCGTTGCGTCCCGGGGTTGGAATGAGTGTGGTCGAGATGTATCGGCGGCGCCCGCGCCGGACAGCGCGACGGACGCGATAACGAATGATCAGCGATTATCGCGGATCCTCGCACATGTAAGTACCGCACCAGCACCGAGTGGAAACACATTAAAAAATATATCTGTAGAACGATTAACCCTTTGCGCAATCAATAACAAAGAATAGCCAGCCGTAGCATAAAGTTACGTACTTATAGCTGTCAAGGCATGTATCATAACGAGTTGCATACGATTATTGTTTTCGTCTACATTTATTACAGTTTGCAGTTAAAAAGATAAAACGAGTAGAAAATATCAATTAACAAAGCCGTTTATTGAACATAATCGAGACGCAGCTCCTTCATTTTCTGTTGTTATCGGTTGTTTGTCCGGCTTGTCCCACAGTTCTTTTACCTAAGTTCAGTTCACAACAATATTGAAGTGCAAGTATGATTTATATGTAACATTTATAACAAAGTCTTTCCATACAACATTGTATGTGTTTGCCGCTACCGCTACAAATTCTTTCTAAGAATTTATCAATAAGCAGTGTTTTAATATCGGTTCAAAGCACTTTTTATTAATTTTGCCTCTTGAAAACTCGTTATAGCTATCTATATATAAGTTTGCTATCCAGATATACTTTGAAAAACAAATGAGTTCAAAGTCTACAATCCCATATCCGATCTAGTGCGCCAGTTTAGTAAATACAATTTTAAATACTTATCCCGATAACGAAATGTGGAAATTTCCCCAAAACACAAAACGTTTACGATAGTAAAGATCACTAAGCCCCGGTCCTGCTACTGAAATAGACAAGGGTTCAAAACTTCAAACTATGCTCATCCCAATGTTTATTGATTTTTTTAAAAATAATTTTATTAAAAACGTCTTCTTCATAAAAGCATTGGATTCCTTCGAGTTTGGTAATATTTGTGAAATAATTAATGCCTCTATCTGTGTTAGTAACGCATGGACAGGACGCGAAATGCATTCATTCATGAATTCCCATCAAATCCATTCAAGGATTCTTATCACTATTTTTTCCGTTACGATACCCATTGTATTATTAATAAATTATAGTACGTAGGTGTAGGGACTGTACGAGTATTATTTTTATATTGAGTTAACTAATTTAAAACAACTTGAATATTTGGTACGATTTGGACACCTTGCAGCACCGTAAAATCAGATTTTCTTTCGTCATTAAATTATAAATACGATTTCATACCATGTCAGATAGCTTACCTAATTGGAAAATCGTATTTCTCGAAAATCCTAAGCTTCTTATGAAAGACTGGATACCTAGACAAGCTGTTTTTAACAAGAATTCTGATATCAATTAATCTGTAGGAAGGTAAGTATTATTATGACTATTCTTTCCAAAATTTCAAGATCTTTGCGTAGTAAAGCTTTTCCAATTATGTTGCGGTCCTGCGACCGCGGCACCTGTAAAATATAGTATTCATCTAAAATTTATTTTCAGTTTTCATAGTTTAATAATTTTCACAGAATGGTTAAAACAAACTTATCTTAGGAAGGTACTGTCGTTTTTATAGGCTTGGTATTCAAACGCAATAAAACGCAGTGGAAAATAAAAAAGTCACCGCAGCGTAATATTAACAGTATCG
Source organism: Leucania comma (assembly GCA_958295575.1). Taxonomy (NCBI): domain Eukaryota; kingdom Metazoa; phylum Arthropoda; class Insecta; order Lepidoptera; family Noctuidae; genus Leucania; species Leucania comma. Next base: position 9,850,997 of record OY282476.1, on the reverse strand, counting down.
ACGCAGAATGCGTAATTGAATCACAGCTAGTACAATGTGTGGGGGAAAATTATCAAGGTTTTACGCGCAGATGATTTTTTTTTTGTATTGCGTACTTGCGTCACGAGTGCACGTCTAGCCAGCGCTATCGGGTGCGGCGGTGGCTGGCACGACCAGCATCTGGCCACGTCGACCTGCTCACGTTACTCTGACATCCGATTTAACTGCGAACCGATAGCCAATCAATACAATAAAAAAATAACGCAAATTCCGAATTGTTTGATATAATTTATAGTAATTTTGACCTGCCTGAACTCGGAGTGTTCTAGTTATGACTTATGAGTAAATAGGTACTAGATTAGGAATCATGTTATGTGTTTGTTACGAATACGTTTGGAAATGAGCCGAAGTAACCACGTAATTTGGCGTATTCAATAAAACCGTGAAAAACAACATGACTTATCGCACTTCTGAAAACCCATTTCCACAGAAATACTAAATTCTGGCATGATGAGCTGTAGGAACTTCCGATTCCGTCCGGGTTTGTGACTAACGATAGATAATATTTATAACTTGTTTTTGTCGGTGACGGATATCTACACAAATACCTAATATTTAACTACCAAGGCATGTAGTAGGTATGTAATACATAAGCGTGAACTTTGTTCACTATATTAGTAGACTCTTTTATGTTAATCGCGTTATTGACCCTGCTGATTGATTCCGAACTCATATTTTTTCATTTCCTATCTAGACAAATGGCAGTGTGTCAGCCAAGTACACGAAGCAAAAGGGTGAGACACCGGCCATGAGTTATTTATTTATTTAATAATCAAATGCTTTCTGTACAATACAGTAAAATAATAACACAGTAGGTAAATATAGTAATAACACAATAAATAACCCATTTATTTATAAAAAATATTTATTTTAGTAGAATAAAAAAAATCCTATGCTAACTATCAAACTAAAATATGGCGTTAAACATTCAACCTACAGTTAAATTAGACGAATTATTTTGAGCAACTTTCAATCCACCTAATAACTTTAAATCTATTTGGCCCACACTTTCAATTTTGCCCTTTTTTGAGACTCTCTGTTAGGTACTTGCAAAATCCCAAGTTTCAATAAAAAATTCATAGAGGGCAACGTAAAAAAAAACCGTAGCTGAAGGTGAACTTGCAAAGTCACGATAGCAATCCGTCATGAGAGAGATCAGGTCCAACAGCTTTACGTGCTTTCCGAGGAACGAGAACATCGCAGCACCGACTTGTAAACCCTGAGCCGCTACAGAGAAATTCTCATTGCTTTGGTGGTCGCTAAGCACGACTGATAAGCGTTTCGGATTTGATTCCCAAGTCGGGCAAAGTGCATAGGAATAATGCAAACGAAAATAGCATTCTAAGTATAGTTTAAATATCTGTACTAATATATTATAGGCTAGCTGAAGAGTTTTTTGTTTCTTTGAACGAATCTCAAAAACTGCTGGTTCGAATTAAAAATATCTTCTTTTAGTGTTGGATGGGCCATTTATCGAGGAAGGCTATCCAACATTGAAAGAATTTTTCAATCCGTCTCTATAACATCACGCTACGACCAAAAGAAGCGGAGCAGTAACCAAAGACCCGAGTGAAACCGAGCGGTAGACAGCTAAGTAATACATATATTCCAAAGGTAAATTTTATTTATATATTATATTCCATTTATTTACATTACACATACACATTTTACACCTTTTTAAATATTTGTGTACAAAATCATTATATCATATTATATTATTCCAAAGGCAGATTTTTTGCTTATTATTTTACAAGGCAGATAATATTTAACTAAATAATTATAATATTTGACACGTCAAATATGTGTCCCACAATAGAAAACTAGATAAAACGAATAGAATCTGATTTTATCAGCGTTATTAGTGAATATGGTCGCGTCATATTTTATTTATACATTTGTCCAAAGAAGATAACCGCCGGTGGCTGGCGGTGCCAACATCTGTTTCAGTCACTGCACACTTTGAACCCTATACTTGTAAATCCGTAATCAAACATTGAAACTTTAGATTGTCCAAGTTAACATTACATCGATTTATATTTACTAATATTTGGATAAATATTTTGAGCATTTTTTTTCGTACACCAATACCTATTTCAGTTTTAGGATTTATCTCAAATGCAGATGTTACAGTCAATATTTTAATTTAAATAGTTACGTTTTTATTCATTTAAATATTTTAGTTATCTATAAGTACCAATTTTTTTAAGTAGAAATCGTACAATAAGTTCTCCCGCTTTGTGTGGAACGGGAAGGAATTTCAGACTGTAAAACCCACCAGTGTTTATCCAGTTGTTCTTTGCGTTCTAGAGCTATAATAACTGTTTCGAACATATAAATATAAAAAACTTTGAACATCGAAATATAAATATATAAAATCCTTTCTTATATCTATGGCTTCGAACGTTACCGCAGCATTTTTAATACCTACCTAGAATTACGACAAAGAAAAGTTTTTAAATGATAACAAAAAAACCTACAAACCGAACAGGAATTTAGTAATTTTAAAGAAATTATAACTGATCAAACATAGGATGACCAAATAAATATGTTAGTTTAAAATGGTTTTGACCTATTAACAGTTTTGACTGTGACATTGATAACGATTTGAGAAGCACTATTAGCGCCACTCCGCCTCTCTCACGATGCAATGATGCAACATAGTGCGGCTCTGTGTTGGGCGCCTTAGGAGTTGTCATGTATCACAGATGTGATGTGGTCCGTCCACCTCATAGATATCCGTGGTCCACCTGTTGGAGATCGTCCACGTGATCTTTTGATCAAGTGGTGGTGCAGGGTTGAGCCTTGCACCACCGCTTGACCGTAACATGATCACGAGCACTCTGTGAAGAGTGTACGACTAAGATGAAGAAGAATGTAAGTACTATTTAGTTACTATTTGCACGTTAGAAGAAAATGCCCATGACCAAGTTGGAAGTCTCGAGATTCTGCGAGTTTTTTTTTATTAAGAGAAGTGACTAAAGTTTCCTAATAAGAAAAAGAGTAGGCCATCAGTATTCTTCTACGAGTATCCTAGTAATTTAATGCGATGATAACAAATCTATTTATGTAAAACCAGAACCTAGTTGTTTACTCTCCTTATCAGCTTGCAAAAATTAAGATAAAATGGGTTTCAGTGATACCTAATTTTAAAAGAGTATCAGATAAAAAGCTCATTAATAGAACATATGGCTCCATTATGGTTAGGCTTTGGTCAGTTGGGAATTATAAATGGGAAATACGTTGATACGAGTATAATTTCCGAATCGGGTTACAAATATCACGATGTTGATGAATGATACTACACAGCATTGGTCATTTTGTTTTTAACTGTAAACAGAAATAACCCGAGTTCATAGAAATCTGCGTAAATATTTGTTACACTGTGAAAAATTTATTAGGAATCGCGCACACGCGTTTAGTAAAAATACTTATTTGTTTTTTTTCGGGTATTTTGTTATTTATTTACGAAGGAATGCCCAGCTGAAAATTGGTAGGATTGTTGAAAACACCATCATAAATGAAATCTAAAAAGTCCTCATCGATCTGACACCTGGAAAAAAAAAACTCGGGGTCAAAGGTCACAAAAACTAGATTTCGCTATTTTCAGAAAAAAACGATAAGTTTTATCATGAAATGTCCTAAACAAAAATTTTAGATCAGATAATGATCTACAACAAAAATGTCTTAAGTTTTTATTTATGGATATGTTATTATTGCTTTATTAAATGTATTTTTAGTTTGTAACTTTCCTTGTGCGACGCCTTGGATATGCTCTGTTATGTTGTACAAGTTGTAAATAAATCAACAACATTTCAGCTAAAATACGTCCACATACATAGGCCTCCTACAAGTATCGCCACAATGACCGGTCCTGTGTGTCTTGCATCCATTGGATTTCCGCGACCCTCACCAGGTCGTTGGTATCTACCGGTACGTGGCCCCATCGACCATAACCTACTGCCACGCAGGCGAAGACTGTCAGAAGCCAGTCCAATATAGAATAGTAAGTCTAAAATTTGTAAAATAAGTACTCGTATGTAAAACCCATAGAAGATTGTCCGAACAGCGAGGAAGAAGACTATAGAGACAACCGATGAAACATTGTTGTAAATACAGAAATTGTCCTCATCCACCTAGGTTTGACTTGGTATGGGTTTACTTCTGAAAGCGAAACTCAGGGTTGAGCCGCTTGGAGTTGGCCACGCCTCTAATTTCTATGTTCTGACGTCATCTCAACAAAGAAATTGTGGGCGTGGCCAACTCCAAGCGTTCACGATAAACGAAACGATTGTAACTTGGCTAGGGGGGCTGGAACCCAAGGCAAAAAAGGAACGTAAGTAACCGGTTGTAGCTGAAAATCAGTATTTATTTAAAACGACTGCCCTCTGACTTCCACATGACCAGATTCATTGGATGATTTTACCTACCAAAAAAAAAAAAAAAAACGTGACCGGATTGGGTAACGTGGTAACACTTCATGGAGACTGATTTTTCGGATTTTTGGGTTTCTAACTAGATGGATTTCCGTAGTCTTTCAGTTGATCTTGTAAGGGAGCATTGAAGTATTACGTAACGCAATTTGGGGGGAGGGGGGTCTTGTAAAACGTTACAGTGCGTTACAAGGGCGGGGCGGAGTATTTAAACAACGCGTTACGTAACATTTTTTTAATGAAAAAGCTAGGGAATTAGAATCTTCCAACTCGGAGCTAGGGAATTAGAATCTTCCAACTCTCCTAACCTTTTCGTTTATGTTACTTTCTTGCCGCCACTCTGCCCAATCCTTCAAAACTCAAGCAAGCTCGTGGTACCTAGTCAGCAAGACAAAGGATCATGCAAGTTCTCACGACTTCTTGTTAGGTTGTCCGTTGATCTGTCGCCTCCTCTAGAAGGGTTTAAGCAAATGCCTTACGATTTTTATTGTCCATCAGTACAATCAGATCTCAAGAACAGAATATGTGCAACCTGTGGGATCTATTTCACAACCCAAAAGAGTGTGCAAACGCACAGTCGTTACGTGCATGGCAAGACTGCCCAAAACCCTCGTGAAAGTAGAGTACGGCCACAGCGGCTTGCTGCCAAAAGAGCAAATGAGCTGCTCTGCATTGTGCGCCATAGTGAAGCATTGTCTGAGGATGCCGATTGGCTTGATGAAGACGAAGTTGATGCAAGTATTTTAACAATACCGGAACCTTCTTCGTCTGCTCTCCGAATACCAGTAATGAAAGAGTCTGAGTGGCTGGCAAACCCATGGACAGAGGAACAGTAGGTAATTGCAATTGAATTGTGTTTTTACGTACCTACACTTATTTGATTTATGACTAAATAAAACATATAACTTAAAAATCTCTTCTTTTGTTTATTACTACTGCAAAGGCAATTAATACAATAACAAAGGTATTATACTTTGTTCAACATAATTGTGACTTTAATGGTCACTTAAATGTTACGTAACGTTTAGGGAGAGGGAGGGGGGTACAGAAAAACGTTACGGTGCGTTACATGGGGGGGAGGGAGGGTCTAAAATCTTCAAAAATTGCGTTACGTAATACTTGAACGCTCCCCAATCTAAAGGAGCGGCCAACCCGAGGTACATTTTAGTACAACCGCTCTTACGTGATTATGATGTTATTACACATCTTTAATCAGATATTTTGGATACACAGATATCTTGTGGACATTATGTGTGTAAAACTAATGCAGTAAAGATCTCTGATAGTCTGCTATTTTACGTGAACTTTGGCCCTCCATAATGTACTTACTCATACATTAAAAATATAAAAAAGTACATCCATAGAAGCCTCGCACAGTTAATTAACATGACGACAACTTTTCTCAAAAACTTTTAAGGGTTTTAAAAATACACGTGTTTCCTGGAGCAAGTTTGGTGAAATATTTGAGTAAATCACGGAATAACCGAATGCCAACAGAGTTAGGCGTTACCTCTATTTTGTCTCGTTGGCTTTTCATTAAACATCGAGTTGGATTGCGTAAGATGAAGCAACAAGCGTTTAAAGCATGCTCGACGTATTTTTTTTTTATGGTATGTGGTCATCCAATGACAAATGCCGCCCTTGGGGAGGGGGGGGGGCGGGAAATAGTGTCAGACTCTTACTGACTAAAAACCTACCCTGTTCCATTCATTGCCTTCGTCCCAGGGCCCCGGGTGACATTTTCACATAACCTTTGGCCCCTAGTAGGCTTCGGCCCTGCTGGGCGGGGGCCCAGCATCTGTAGGGACAGATGCTCGACGTTGACGATAGGCGAATGGGGAAGGCTTGCGGACGTCGTTGTAGTCCACTGGCACCTCAAAGAGATGTCAGCATAAGTGGCTACGTGATTGTTTGAGAGTTACCACGGTCCCGGAACGCAAAAGGCAACAGTCGATAAAAGTTTGAGACTCCCTTTCGCTACACCCAGACCAGAAAGTGCTGGTTTCATCACTAAATCACTAAATTTATTATTGATCATTGTTTCTAAACCCAAAAAAGAGTGACAGATACCAAATGCAAACTGAGCTCAACCATGTTGTCTCGTCCGGTACGAATCAGCCACACAAGCAAATAAGGAGCCCAAGCATCAAGTGTTGTTGCATCAGAAAGAAACTAGGTCTTCAGTTAAGTCTGGCTAGCGGAAACAACGTCTAGATGCGAGTCGGTCGCATTATCTGAGAGAAATGAGGCCGCGAGATACAACACACGTGCTTCTAATACGCAATACAAATGTCATACGTAGTTTGCAGCGACAATTAATTAAATTTTGTCTTATATTTAATTATTATCTTATTTGGTAAACAAACAATTTCATAATTGTTTCCTCGCAACTTATTTTTTAAAATTCAAGTGTCTTATACACAATTAAATTTTAGTCGTTTTAATACCGCGGAGGGTCGATTCGGTACATGAAATACTATCGATTTGTAAAGAAAAAATTAAAAAATAAAGTACTTACTTTTTTTCAAAAAACTCAAAATAATGTACCTACGCTTATATGAAATTAATTTCTTTAAGTAAACGAGTCAATGACCTTGTAGGTAGTTGTCGGTCGTTGCGTATTAACTACCTATAGTTCATTGGCCTCGCTCAACTGACTTTTACTTAAAGAAATTAATTTCGTACATGCGTAAAAAAATTCGAGTTTAAAAAAAAATACTTTATTTTTTATTTTCTTTTTACAAATCGATAGTATTTCATGTACCGAATCGACCCGACCAAAATTTAATGGTTTATAACGGGTGACTTGTTTCTCCAGGAAAACACTTTTTCAGCGTCTTTTTTGTTCTTTTGTGCTGTAGATGTATACCGAATAAGATCCTTACATAATTATCAAGGTTAGCATGACTAAAATTAGATAAAATTAGAAAGTTAGCATGACTAAAATTAGAAAGTTTGTCATATAAAACAATAAGAAAAAAGGCTTTAAAATGATTTTTCATGCAAAATGAATAGATATAAAGTGAAAATAAATTAATTGACATAAAACCAGTTGATTTTATGCTATTGCTATTTTATAATTTTAAATTTTTATGGCATTGTAATTAAATAAAATATATTATTTTTTCGTGAGATGTTTGTGAGAAATAATTTATTCAATCAAACAAAAATCTATCTAAGAGGATTTCTATGGGATAATGTAACACTTTTTAAACAAGAATTAGACTATTTCAATTTCAAATCAAACAAAAAGCCGCTAAGAAAGTCCCAATTAATGTCGCCCAATTTAAAAATCAACATTAGCTGGACTAACTAACTAGTCTAGTCTAGTCGCGGGTCTAGCTAATATTGATTTTTAAATACGTAAAGCGTTCAGTTTTGATTAGAGATATGCATTTGAACGGTACAAACATCAAGCAGGTAACAAAGTTTAAATATCTGGGCCATATACTTGTCAACGACCTTAAAGACGATGACGACGTGGAGAGGGAGCGCAGGGCGTTGGCGGTTCGCGGGAGCATGTTGGCGCGCTGATTTTTTCGTTGTTCAGATCAGGTCAAAATAACCTTGTTTAAAGCGTACTGTACTATATATTTCTAAATACATACATATTATAGATAAATTACACCCACCAACACTACATAAATTACAACCACTAGGCCAGTCAATATGGGATAATAAAATAAATGTTTATCCATTGATCTGTTTTGGTTCTAGTCTAGAAATGAAACATCACACTATAAGTCAAATTAATTTGAAATAATGTCCTAATCTAAACCAAAAAGAACAAAAAAAAAAAACAAAATGAACACTTGTTTAAAACAATTTGAACTGTTTGTTTTATAACATTAAAAAAAAACTGTTTTTCCCATTACACACAAAATTACTTTCAAATTGGTCAAACCCTTTAGGAGGAGTTAGGTGACAAACACACGTACAGAAGAATTACAAATATAAAGAAGTACAAACCCAATATTACCCAAACGCGTCTGTTGGTTTGCTGTTAACTTAAAAAGTACCTACTGACTGTATTTTCCTGCGTTTGTCAACAATAGACAGAGTGATTAAAGAGGAAGGTTTAGGTGTCTACAACAGTAGAAAAGCAAGAGCGGGTTACTATAGTTACTTATACTTATGTAAAATACAATTAATATAATAATAATATATTTATTGGAACAAAAACATATTTAGCAGGTAGATTGCTAATACTAATACTGAAAATAGCTACATTATCGTAGCTATTATCGCCCACGACCAGGAGGAAGACGACAACGCGTTCAATCACAGCAGAAAAACAAATATAAGGGCCCTTGCCCACGGCGACTTTTTGTAGCAATGCTGTCTCTACTAACGCGCATTAGTCGCATTTGCAACGCGCTACAGAAGCGATGCTAATGCGTTACTAGCGCGCTACAACATCGCCACTGTATCAATTTATTAATATTGACACTGCTTTCGTTGCTTACGTTTCGGCTTCTTACGTAAAAGCAACATCAAAGACAACGTGACTAATATTGCCTCAACGGAGTCCATCTTGCAACTGTGGCATTTTTGTTCCGTTACTGAATCGCGTTTGCATCGCGAATTCGCGACAGAAGCGCGACAGTATCGCGTTCGCATCGCGACAGAAACGGGACAGTGTCATGTTTGCGTCACGACTGATAATCGTGATGTGGGCGTGGGCAAACAGCTTGCGACTGTATCGATGCAAACGCGCGACAGCATGAAAAGTGGCCGTAGGCAAGGGCAACAACAATAATAAATTAATAATAGAAAACAAATAAAACTAAATTAAAATTAATTAACAAGAAAAAAATATTGAAAATAACAAATAACTAAATAATTTATAGATTAAAAATTAACAATTAAATAATGATAAAGATAATGTGCTTGTGGAGATTTATATTTTGTACGAGTAGTGCATGTCTAGAGAAGGTTTGCATGGTTACATTTACCTACGTGCTGTGCGTTTCCACCTGAAGATCTTGGAGCATTTTCCTCTCCTACGTGGTTTTAAAGACTGGGCTGGCAATGAATCATTTTTTGGCCCCATGATGTAATCTTGTAAATCTATTATGTACACTATTGATCACCCCCACTTCTATACTATCATTTTATTTTTTATTTAAAGTTTGCCCCACACTAGTATGTTCATAGACATTTTAACACAAGACACATAGACACGGAACAACTATCTGTAGGTTATATTATATGTTCCGTGCGGGGATCGAACCCTGAGTCCCGGGAGCATGTTTATTCAAATAGGGGGTAGGGTCTGTTCATTGACGAAACGACGAAATATAGACGCTTACCACAAAGGCTAGTCACTAGACTAGAAAAGAAAAGAGAAAGGTATTATTTTCTTGAACCTCCTAGAACTATCTAGGAGGTTCAAGAAAAGAATATCTTTCAGTAATTGCAGATGGCCTTTTGCCCAGCAGTAGGATATCTAATAAAGACTATACTTTTCCATCGAACCAATTTTTTTTTCTTTTTTTATTTACATTTTTACATATTCATTTCTGCATTTTGTCTGTGTGCTAAATAAACATGTTTTTCTTAAATAAAATAAAATTGAAAGGTTTTGGTATCCAGCGACTTTTACACCAAAACTGTTGCTTCTGGTCATCTTGTTTATTCAACAGCCTTTTATGTTTAGTCCATAAAAAATCCAGACAGAAGCGAAACCCCAATAATGCTGGCCGTCCTAGAGATCGAATTCCGGACCTGCGGAAAATGTGCGGAACAACTGAATGTGGTTTCTAATAGTATCACACGAGAACCTTGAAATTTTCGAAAATTTCTATTTGGCAAACTTAATAAGTAATGGTCCGAAGCGATAATTTTTGTGTAAGTAGTACAAATACCGCCGACGGATCTTGGCGAGTCTGAAGTTAGGCTCTACGGGTACCTATCATAAGTTCGAAAAATGTTTGACCAAATTTAATTTCACCTAAAACTTTTCAACTATTATCGTTTTGTTTTTTTTTTATTTCACCAACGTTTCATTTGATCGAAAAACTTTTTACCGATGTTACACTCAGCCGAAATACATCTGTTCGAAGTAGGTATTATGTTTCCGAACCTTCATTATACCACCATGGAAGGTCTTCTGTCACGGCTCCGGTGCTGCAGGGTTTGAGCGGTCCCACGCGATCTTATCGTCGTAGATGGTTTCAACGCTTACCACCGCAGCTTCGGCTTACTGGCCGGCGAATCAGCCGCGGCAGCGGGCCTTCAAATCACCTGCTCCTCAGCCCGCAGGCCGTCCTACACCTCCGCGCCTACGCGGGTTTAAATTACACTCTAGGGGTAGGGCAGACAAGACTGTGTGAAGTCGGATTTGCAGCGATTTGTTTCTGTCACAAAATTTTGTAGCACAAAATATTGACTTTTATGACAATATTTTAATTTAATATTAAAAATGCTACCAATTATAGTACGTGGCAAATAAGTTGAACCATCCGCCACGGCTACGCGCAGCTTCCCCATCGACTGAGACCTGAAATCGGTTATAATCCTCGTCACTCAAGTTGAACCATCATGACGGTCGACCTTGAATGCAGTTACCGATTTTCGGGTACCAATCGAAGTGGAAGGTTGCGCGCATCCATAGCAAATAGTTCAAGTTATTTACCGCGTACTATAAGAATCTATATATTTGTGATCAAAATTCTTTAAACTCTTGTTTCGGTGTGATGAAAATATGGCAAATAAATCATATGGCAAATGAAAAAAGCTCAAGAGAGGCTTCGGCCAATAGCAATTCGGTAAAATGATACCTATGACCCATGATACTTCGATGATATAAAAATATGTCAATGCATATAGCAAAAAAGACGTCGGTCAATAGTTTTCGGTCACATGAAATTCGAACAAAAAAAATTTGGAAAAGTGGTCGGTTCCCGGCTCTACGAACTTTAGCGCTTGTGCACTCGAAAACAAAATACCTAAATGGTTTAAAAAATTAATGCCAATAACAGTTGTTAAGTTTTTAAAACATTTAATTATTTACGAGTGCACAAACGCTTAAGTTCAGCCGTACTTAGGTAGGTCTAAATAACAAAATTGTTGAGGCACAGGTTTATTCCACTGTAGTTTAGGATCATCATTATCATCAACATTTTAGCTGAAAGACGTCCACTGTTAGCCTATAAACTTCCCCTAAATGTCGCCACAACGATCAATTACTCAGGCTATCCAGCATTGCAACTTCTCCCGCTCTAGCGCGGAGAGGGATGACGTGTCAGACTTTTACTGCCTAAAACCAAAATGACGCCTATGGGCATCGACAAGGTTAGTGATGTACTCACCGCTCAATAGTTACGAATAGAACTAGCTATTGTAGGTATATCATTTTAGTTTAGAGTTTTAGGTCGCACCGATTGTAAACTTGACATTTTTTTTAAATAACTCGTTTGTCGCCCTGTGAATCGAACCCGGGTCTACAAGTTCAGACGTCGCGCTTGCGCCACGGTATCAGCGTGTAGTTAAGGTTCAATGACTCGATGTCTCATATTGTTATAAAGTTTTGTTTGTTTACTACGCAAATTAGCAATTTCCAATTACTGTGAAACCGGTTTTCTTAACAAGTTGTAAAATCGAATTAGGTATTTCTATATTTACGAACTCTTAGGACCTCTGATTTAAGCGACCGCACGCGCGGTCCCATATAAAAGTGCACCGTTGCGGCACGCCGCGCGGGTAGCCGTCGCATGCAGCTACGCCCCTTTTGCTACGTCGTTTTGTACATACAAGTTCTCACATCGATACGACTACATACACACTTTTAAAGTTGAACTAGCGACACTGCGCAGGTAATAATCCGGTTTCTGCTATGAGGACTGCCGGACACGACACGCGCATAGTCACGCGACGAGTGCCCGCTTAACGCAGTGTTGGCCCTTACAAAAACGTATTAGACTGGCTTGGGCAAGTTTTTTCGATTCGCAATCAGAATACATTTCGTTCACACCATTAAAGACCTCGTTAACTCCATAATATGGTCATGTAGAAAGCCAATTTCCATCTTATTAGAATCTAAGAATCGTTTAAGTAGCAATATGGCTCGAGAAACCAGAACTAGAGCGTCAGTGTTTCCCACAAATGTTTGCTGGGGAAAATTCTTCAAGTCTGTGACTGTGGATGCAACAAAAAGTTGTTTAAGACAACTTTTACAGCACATTGAATAGAAGTACAGTTTAATAAATGCACATAATTCCACCTAATTATTCATTTGAATAGCAATAGCTATGCGGCTTGCGGCTTGGTCGTGTGTTGCATACGGAGGGAAGGTCAAGGAATAAAAGTAAGACTTATACGGGTTGCGCATATCTTTTCTTTAATACGAGCATTTTACAACAATATTGAAACGAAATCATCATTTTGAGATCTGCTGCCAACATACACTACGGCGCTCAACAAATAAACATAAATCGCGCTCACTAATCTATATAAACAAGTCGCATAAGTACATACAGGCTTCCCGATATATTCTATACATACACTAAAGCTATATCACCACTTGCCACTCTACGTTCCCGGAACGTTCACACTCACTAAGGTACACAGTCACTTGTTGATCTATTTTGTTCGCTTGTTTAACTGTCTGTTTGTCTGTCGCACTAGTAGATCACCTCATACACTGTGGCTTTCTTGTCGCCGGAGCCCGTCACTATGTATTTGTCGTCTGAGGAGATGTCGCAGCTGAGCACCGATGACGATTCCTTTGACTGGAAATAAATTATTTAAATTAATTATGTACATTAAAAGTGTGACAATTACGTCAGTCCTATACTAACTTAAATGATAATGGTATATTAATTAAATACGGGTTAATAACATGAAGTGTAAACATGTTGAAATTCAATCATCAATTAGCTGGTTCACACTTTATATCATCAGGCTAAAAAAACTTGAAGTATATCAACACGCTATTGAGACGTGACTAAGCAGAATCGAATTAATACTAAAGTACCACTTGAAACCACTTAGCGCAATTACGATAACCTAAATGTGAATGAAGATGTATTATGTTCTGATAGCTCTACTATTAGTTATAATAACATTAGAGATAAGGTATTCTCTGCTCAGTTGACTTGATATCATATATTTTGATAACATTGGACCTCATACGGCGATATAATGACGTTAAGCTGGATTAATTCCGTGGCAAATCCATTCAACTCGGTTTGTTTTATGTTTTCTTTCTTACCTACATAAGACACATGTTCTTGCATGTACTGAGTGCATTTTATGCAAGTATATGAAATAACTTCAACGCCTTATATCACGTGCCGACTTCAAACCATTGTTTGACCCACTTACGAGTATATTACAATTATTATACTTTATTATAGTACACATGCTTTGTACAATTGATCACGAATTTGGTTCGTTTCAGATCGAAATCAGCCCATCAGAGTAGTAAAGGCGACCATAATTATTATTATTTGAGTCTGTGTAAAAAAAAAGAAGCAAAGCAAGTGTTCGTTCAGAAGTTCTACCATGAGCTCTTAACGCAATCCATTTTACGACCTGAATTGAACTTTTTTCTTTTTTTGAACGTTCCGAAACCCGTCGAAATGTCCCCTTAATTGGGACATAACAGATTAATTAGAAAGACATGATGACACCCTGATCCCCTTACCTGGAATATACTGGCCCCATAGGGCGTGCGCCAGGCGTTGAGCAGGTTGTCCTTGCCGGTGGACACGAACCACTTGCCGCACGACGCGAAGCGCAGCGACAGCACGCACGACTCGTGCAGGTGCAGCTGGTACTTGTCGGGCTTCACCGCGTGCAGGACCTCCACGTTGCTGTTCTCCATGCCTACTGCTAGCCATTCGCCTGGATACGACAATATGAAATTGTTACTGTCATGCTAATAGATGTTTTGTATGTTTTTCACGGATTGGTGAGTTGCAGAATAAATGTTACCGAGAGACTGTTGCTCCATACTACGAATTACTCCTAGATCGTGGGTGCGTTTACAAACGTGTATAGTACGTGGCAAATAAGTGGAACCATTTGATATGGTTGCACGCAGCCCCCCACTTCAAATGAGACCCGAAAATCGGTTACTGCGCAATCAAGGTCGACCACCATGATGGTTCAAATTGTTTGACAAGGATTATAACCGGTTTTCGGGTCTCAATTGAAGTGCGGGCTGCGCGTAACCATAGCAAATGGTTCAATTTATTTGCCTCGTGCTATAAACTCGTACACAAGATACCCTATCCCGGAACAACTATCTTGTGCCATACAAACACTCGTATTTATACCGTGAGGGAATCGTAACCGTACCGATGTAAATAAACCACATAATCTAAAATTGACGTAATTCTTTATATTTTTTAACCTTCGATCAACTTTTTAACCCATTGACCATTAATGACGTCTTCTATTATAGTATCATTTACGTCAAGAGCGGATCGTAGCTAAATTACCAATGATTGGATCGGATGTGGCGGTCAATGGTTGTTATGATCAAGGCTTTTAAGGTACCAGTGTTTTCTCTGCTTTTTGTATAGGGGCCATTCAAGTATTAAGTAAGCACTATAGGAGGGTGGTCTGTGCTATGCTTATTTTTGATGACATGGGGGATGGGGGGTCTGGACGGTGATTACGTTAGCAGTTTTTTTTTTAAGAGAACAATCTTGATGTTCCAAAATCACATGAAAATGAGTAGACAGACACATATTACTGCGCAATGTTTACGTAAGCTTGTAGGGGAATGGTTAGATCTTTGCTTACTTTTTCTGACGAGGGGAAGGAGGGGGTTAATATTAGCGAAAAATCTGCTTACGTAATACTTGAACGGTCCCATATCATATGTTTTTTTATGTAAGAAATCATCATATGACTTCTATCGCTCTAGGGTAGAGCGAGAGGACGTGTGATCTTTATTGACTAAATACTACCTGTGTCCTACAGTTGCCTGCGTTCCAGGGTTATGGTAACTCATTAAAACGTTCTTGCAGTCCATCACATCTACCTTAGCTTTCGTTTTAAGTGTGTTATAGACCAGAAACGAAATGTGAGTAGTTAACTTTCACTTTTCAATTCATTCACTTTTACAGCGTAATCACTATATGACTGTATAATAACTAATTTTAGTTTAATTTGTTACAATTAATGGAAAGTAAAAATTACATGAATTTTTTTTGACGTTTGCAAATCATTTAATGATATTCATGTCAGACTTCTACTAACTATAACCACGCCAGTTTCTTTCAGTTTTCTTTACTTTCCAGGACTACTGTTACCGTTTCAAAAGTTCCCGCAGCCCTAACAAGCGTCGGCCTTTGGCCGTGTTTACGGAGGCGCGGCACGTTTGGCGTTCGTCGTACATTGCAGCCGCGGGTCGCGACATCGCACATACGAACACAAACATTATGGCAATGTACGACGGAGCGCTCAAAGCGCCGCGTCTCCGTAAACATACCCTTACTAAGCCCCTTCAGTTTTGCTGACATCTCTTTGAGACGCGCGGGGAACACTACGCGTCGTAGACTCGGGTATAGTACGCGGTACGCAAATAAGTTGAACCAAAATGGCCGCCGTTCGACGCGAAAATCTGTTACTGCGCATTCAAGGTCGATCGCCATTATGGTCCAACTTAGATACCGCCTATTGTAAAAGAACATTAAAGTGCTTACCTGTCGGACAATATCCTAATGAGAAGATTTGAGAACTGAAGTCGTGTTGTTGTAATTGTCTGCCTTCTCTCAAATCCCAAGACCTGAAAAACGTAATAAAAACTTTCATTAATACAAGTTTGTTTTAAGCACAACAATTAAATAAACCTAATATTTTTTTATCCTTCGAGATGCGTCGGACTAACAATCTTTAAGAAATCGACATAGGCAGCAGATTTATCTCAGATGGAAGACAGAATTGGAAATTTGAACCAATTTTTTCTCGGATTAAATCTTTTAAATTTTATCAAATACCTAGCTGTAACCTGCGGTTTTAAACGCAGCTTTGTTTTATTACTACACTTCTTTTGATCGCAGAGTGTGTTACTAATATTATATAGCCTAGCCTTCCTCGATAAATGTTCTGTCCAACACTAAAAGATTTTTTTCATTCGACTCAGTAGTTCCTGAGATTAATGTATTCAAACCAACAAACCAACTCTTTAGCCTTTAATAGTAGTACAAGTTAAGAAAAGTATATTAGCTAAAAGCGGGCTGTGTTTAAATATTATAGGTTCAATAATTTGATGCTTACCGCACAGTATTGTCAAGTCCTCCAGTCCAGAGCTTGGTACCGTCAGCAGATATGTCGATACAGGACGCGCCGTCTGTGTGACCCTGGAACTGTCTCACCAGGGTTTGATTGTGAAGGTCCCATACCGCTATGTTGCCGTCTGAGCAACAGCTGAAGCACACCTGTAAAAATGCAAGGGAAATACTTAGAAAACTGGTTCAAGTTGTTTAGAAAATATCTCAAGTGAGACCCATTGAGTAGAGCTTGATACAGAAAACAAAAGAAGATAGTTGGTACTCTTAACTGCTGCATGTATTGTGAGGAGGTTCCTCTCTTTAGCGACAGATAAAACAATAAATTAGGTTGACCTTTTCCTAATGTCTCTGCGTAGGGACCCGAAAAAAAAACACGATTGTTTTCATTACTAGAAAATACACAGGATTACGACACGATAGAGCTCGATTCATGACAGTTTTATGCCGTTTTTTAAATTATGAATTCAACAAATGTAAGAGGTTCAATGACCACTATTGTGTCTGGCGCCTACCTTAGACAGATCAGAACTCTGATTTTCTATAACTTGAACTACAAAAACATTTATTATGAAGATGACAAAGAAAAAGTTTCATCCAAAACTATTTTCCTTACCTTTGAGTCGGGACTGATGGCAAGCGCATAGCATGCGGGTGCTGACGACGTGAGTTCCGCCTTAATCCTAGGAGTGGGTGACGCGAGGTCCCAGATGGACAGGTTGGAAGCCTCCCCGCCCACGATCAGCGTGCGACCATCAGGTAGCAGCTTCACAGACCTAATGTAGTTGTCCCTTTGCTGAAATAGACGACGCAAATTTTTTAATCTTTTTCTCAAGGTATTTGACAGGCAAAATGATAAAATCTAAATACCATTAGAAAAACAGGGTTTTGCATATGATTAGAATATTTTTAACATTAGTTTAGAATTTAGCATTTTTATTATAGCTGTTTTTCTACACAGAAATAAACACAGAGGCCAAAATAAAAATACCAAAGTATGTGGAATCGCCGACAGTTACCCACTCACCAAACAATCCAGCTGGCTGACGGGCGCTTTGCTGGGCTGGCTGATATCCCACACCTTGACGCAGCCCTTGCCGCCGGTGTACACGTACTTGGTGGGCGATGACACTGTGACCGCGCACACCACCTCGCCGTGCGCGAGCGCCGACACTTGACGCGCGTGACGGGGTATGCCCGGTCCCATCAGCGCGTCAGGCGGAAAGGGCACCGGCTGCATCTGACCCTCCGCCGAAACATGGAATGAATATGCCCTGCAATCAACAAGCCACACGGTTACTACACATGCAATGATTCATCAGCCGCAGTTCACTGCTAGGATAAAATGGGGAGTAATGCCAATGTCATCACGCTGGGCAAGCGGGATGGTGACTGATAAATTTTCAACAAAATATGTGACAAGTGTAACGAATGTTTCAACGAATTATCTAACAAATTTTGAACAACTAAAACGAAT
This sequence comes from Leucania comma, assembly GCA_958295575.1. NCBI lineage: Eukaryota > Metazoa > Arthropoda > Insecta > Lepidoptera > Noctuidae > Leucania > Leucania comma. The sequence continues at coordinate 9,832,806 of OY282476.1, read as the reverse complement.
ATGAGCTGGATCACTTACGGCTTGCCACCCGGTATCGGCGTTAGCGAGGCCGGTCCGATGGGAGGCCGCAGCGGCTCATATGCCAAGGCGGCGCGCGCCGAGTACCCCGCGAGCCCGTAAGCGTCGTGCGCCCCATTGCCCAGGTACGGGTACTGCAGCGCCGGGGGCTTCACCGCGGCCTTCAGCGGAGCCCCCGCAGACCCCGCCCCGCTCGCCCCCGACGTCGGAGTGACAGGCTTCGAGATCGGCGTGCTAGGCTTCTCGTCAAGCTTTTTGGCAGAAGGCGTCGACGCGTTGCTAGACGTGCCCGATCTGATGATTGTTAAAATTGAGTTATCAAATGCCCCGCTAATTATATCGAACGGTGATCAATCTAACCACAAAAAAGTTGTAATGTAACTTTAAAGAATCTAAAGTAGTCACTACGAGTATAAAAACCGTTGCTGAACATTGAAGAGGCGGTAGTAGCATAAGCATGTATTTATTTAGTACAACAAAATGTGTGGAAGTTTTTGTATAGAGAAGTGAACGCTATCCATCAAAGCGTCTAATCTGATTGGTGTTAATGGGAGTACCAGTGAACCTCGGCCGTGTATACGTAATTGATTCAGTGCGGAGGCGGATTAACTTTCGACTTGGACAACTTGTCTCTCGGCGTACAATGACCTTTCGGTACAAGCAGTTTACTCACTAGGACTTCTGTTAAACGGATAGAGCGATTATCGCGAGTTAACGCAGCCGGCGAGTATTACGATGGAAACGCCGCGGGGCGTAAGGCTTAGCGTGTTCGTACTAATGTATTACTTGTTATAGTTAATTACAAGTGAAATGGGCCGCCACGGTTTTACTGTAATATGTCAAGCCCATGTTTCGTAACTTTATGTAACATTTTTATTATTCTTGGTGTTATTTTCGCAACGTGCAGATTAATGATGGGTATACATACCTGGGACTGTGTGGTGGGTGTTCCTTTTTGGGTTGGAGTTTGTCCAGTCCGTTCTCCCGTGGGGATGGGGCACCGTTGTGTGGTGACGTGGGCTCCTCACTAGCATCGTCTACTACCAACTCCTGAAAATTACGAAGAGGAAATTGCAGAGCTGCACGTTTTTTTTTTATAATGTTAGATGTTTGACGATGGTCTACTTACGTGGCCCATGTCCTTCTCTTCTTTCTTAAGTTTCTTATGATCAGGTTCTGCTGGACTCCGTGTCCTATACTTTTCTCTTTCACCAGGTGATATAGAATTTCTCTGTAACAAAAACAGAAAGCGATAAAAACAAACCGCAAACCCATTAATATTGGCTGTATTGGTCTGTGTGTTTAACAAATACGAGTAGGTAAACATAATCAAAACGTTTACGGCGAGCTTACGTACCTACAGCAATCAATCGATCATTGTTCGCAAATAAATCGGCGCGCAGTGAGGCGAACGCTACAGTCAATATCAATATCAAAACACGCTGAGGCAGAACAAACTGACCGCATGATTAGCTCCGGGAGTGGTCATCGCCCCCTGGGGGCAGGGGGGTGGGCCCGCTCGAGTGGGAGGGGGGCGGCCGCAACATTTGGATGAGCGCGCAAATACGGACTAATGAAATAATCATATACGTGACGAACGACCGGTCGCACCTCACTGATTCCGTTCGTGTTGACACGCCGTACTTTCGCGCACATCCGCAATTCCGCATTCGCGTACGGCCTAGTGCGCGCGCCCAGCTGCCGCCCGATTACAATGTTGCAGGTACAAGCGGCGCGTGGGATTGTGAATAATATGGTGAACGCCCAGACAAAAAAAAAATGTTTCATTCATACAATCAAGTATTTATATGAGGACTTCGTAAAAATAAAGCTTTTGAATATTGCAAAAATAAATAATAATTTTGGGATACATAGTCTTTATTGAAATTTTAATCCATATAGAAATATAAATTCCTTTTACTTTATATCTTTTGTTTTATGTGAAAGCAGTACTTTGCTTACAGCAACAGATTAACAATAGTACAGTCGTGTACAGCCACGGATTATCAATATGTTCGGTCGGCTGCCCGCGGCCAGTTATGTGCTAGACAGATGCTATTTCAAGTGCTCGAGCAGCGAATGCAGTTATTCGAGCGAATAGCTATTCCGTATGAGTCTTCTTCTTCCTGCCCTTGTCCCATATTACTTGGGGTCGGCGCAACACGTTTTTTTCTTCCACTCTATCCTATCAGCCGTCACACTATCACTAACTTCCTATGACTATTCCGTATGAGTACCCTGTGTATATTGCGCTTTTATAATTTCACTTTACACGTAATAACTATCGGTTTTATTCGGTTTTTATTTTGATAAGAGGTGTTAATAATTACGTCGGATAGATAAAAAGGATGGTATTTTTGTAACATGGTGGAAGCTCTGCAAGCCGTGCAACGCAGTATTTCCGCAAGCATGCTACTTCTTGGCACCGCAAGGCGTACTACGCCGTAGCACCGCACGGCGTACTATAGGCCGTAGCACCGCAAGGCGTACTACCCCGTAGCACCGCAAAAATGCTACGCCGTAGTTCCGCAAGGCGTCCTATACCGTAGCTATACAAAGCGTGCTACGCCGTAGTACCGCGTGTCGTAGCGGAAACTGAAACCGCACTAGATTTAATTATCTTATGTCTCTGTTTAATCTGTTTTTATATGTATACAACTCATCCATCATTATTACTCTAGCCCAACAAGTTTAAATGTACAGCGCATGGTGTCATAAGTGTTGCAGAACATTAAACCGTCCGGGCTCAAGTCTGAGCATCCCCGGGGAGTCTAGCAAGCTATTCGGCAGGGTAGACGGTGCCTGAAGGGATCTAACGGGCCTAATTTTACGAGGCACTAAGTTAGAGGCGAGTGGCAAGCGGCTGTTAATTTGCTCGAGAGACGGCGGCCTGTCGCCACCCGCGGTGACTTACGAGCTACGGCTCGCCATACACAATCATACTTTACGTACAGATTTACATCTATTTAACGCCTCATCGTATAAAGTGCGACTCTTAGGACAGCATTTAAATCTCAAATTCTGGATTTAAATGGCGTCGATGGCATAACTCTGCCTACCTCTTTTACTGTAATAGTTTCTCACAGTTTAATGATTAATTTATGTTGGCCGATATAACACCCCACATTTCATTCAATAATAATCTCGTGAGAGCATAAAAATAAAACCTCTTTTCATGTCCGAATCCTGATTTTTATGAGCACGAAATTAGATAATAACATCGGGACAAACCATCATCGCGTTAGATAAACAAGTAACACAGCTTATTGCGACCGTCGTTATTGGATATTTGATAGGCAAGATGTACCAATAAACTTTTATTATTGGCACCAGCCGCGGAGGCGCGGTTACAACAAATATAAAAGTGGAGAACACAACGTGCTCACACAGCGTACCTATAGCTAATGAACACACGTACTTACGTACCTTATCTAATAGCGGCGAGCGGTGAGCGAGGTGCGAGTTAGCCGGCTCGAGCGTGTACTCGAGCCCTAATTTTACGATCACCGATCTCCACAGAACTCGAGGTCGAGTTTCAAGTGACGCCGTATCGAGGACCCGAGGACCCACCGCTCGATGCCTTAATGTGACGTGTCGGATTCGATTGGGTGGATTTTATGTTGCCCATACGAGTCATTCGCTCGAGGGTACATCGTTTGTGGTTAATCGTTAATTTAATAGATTGAATTTGTGGTCGGCTGACGAATAGTTGGATGTGGGCTCGTATGGATTGAAATGGAATTTATGTTTCGAGTTGTTTTCTTATGTAATGTTTTACAAGTACCGTAAGTTCTGTAATAACATGTGTGCGTACGAAAAAACATCGTGTATTACCGATGTGAGTGCACGAGTAGAAACGTTAACATTAGTATAAATTAGCAATTCACTATGTATAGAGGACTCTAACATAATAACATAAAAAACAAAAAGAAACAACGAAATAAAAAAGTATTGTTTAGGTAGGACACGTATTCGCTTATTTCGTATCTCTTTACTCAAACAAAACACTCAATAACGAGTAGTCTCGCAACCTTTTCTATTTTCAACGGAAAAGCGAACAGAGCTAATCTTTACTTTATCCCATTACGCGCGTCGACCTCAAGAAAAAGGCAATTGAGCGCGGTACGAAGGGTCGCGCGGGTGCCGGGGGGAGGAGGGGCGACTGCGACGCTAAACAAGTACTAGAGGAACAAGCTCCGACAACACGACTTATTCTGTGTTATCGGCTGGCGCGGAGTCGCGCGCGTCGCACACCGCGCTGTCGCTGACGTAACATATAAAGTGGCAACACACAGGCGCGCTGTTAACGCCGGCCGGGCTTATTGTCTGCGGTCACGCGACGAGCCGTTTAGCCGCGCGCCTCGCCGCCGCCGCCGCCCGGTTAACCGGAAGGGGGGCGGTTAACCGGACGCTCTGGGGCGGAAGCGGGGGAAATAGATAAATAGACCGCCCGCCGCTCGGAAATGTACGGATTGAGTTCGGACTATATTTCAGGCATAATAGTTTTGAAAGTTACGTGATTTACACGCGACGTTTTCAGCTTTTATCGAGAATACCAATTTTATACGACATCGTTTTATGATACCGTCGTCGAAAAGTTTTATTGCGTACATTTTATTTTTAAGTCCCATTACGATGTCAATTTATAACATACGATATCGTGGCGCTTCATGATACGATAAAACGTCCCTCATTGAATAAGTTCATTCATAAGGACCGACGCGTTATTAAACCAGGCGCTATCTACCGAGGCCGCGTAAAAACGTTAACGCTAATCGGTCCGAAACGAGAATCCGCGCTCGTCGGAAACATGGCCCACAAAAAAGTTACAAAAAATTAATCGTCAGCGAGCGCATAAACCGCGGGGTGCTGTGCGACTTTAAAATTAACTTTACCGGTTCATTCGTATACATAAATAATGGAGGAATTTCTGAATACACATTAAACTCCTATAAAGAATACATTAGCATAAATTTATGGAAGCGAGTCGGCGTTTCGAGCGCGTTTTTACGTGACTCGTAAAGTTTATAGTCGCGAGTGGAGGATTGCGTTTACTGCGCTCGCTATCGCTTTATGGCCGACCCCAAATAACCAAATTGCCCGGTGTTCGTTGTCGACTGCCGCTGACGCGCGGCCAGCCCGCTCACAATCTGCTCGCAGCGCCCATTATGCCGCCAGCGCGCCACTCGGCGGTACGAGCTCGCGGAAACTCCGCCGTGCACACACAAATACACTTGGAAACTTGCCCGATACAATTGATGTTCATTACCGCACTGTTTGTTAACCTGCAGTTAACCGAACGCGAGCGGCTGTCGACGACTCGACGCTCCCTACTAAACGGCTCCACTTCGTCTAATGTGAAACAGCTATTCAAAACAGAAGTTTCGATACGTATGTGGAGGCAAAGTGAAGTCAAGTGGACTACAAATTATATCAAATTAACGCCCGTGGGCCGTGGGGCAGCTGTATCACACTAAGTAAATTCCGGGGAAGCCATCGATAAGCAATCTCAACCCGCCCCCTTGCTCTATTACAGGAGTAATTAGCACAATTAACAGGAGCAGGCGCGAGGGGCGGCGTGGAGTGGCGGCGGCGGGGGCGCGGGGAGCGATCGCTTTCACGCACGCAAACAAATGTCACGTGGCACGGCGCCTTAATTAAAACGATAATTGAGTTGACTTGCGAAATTCATCCGCCATTTCGACATTCCGAGAGAAATTTCACGGAAACTCCCCTCGAAACTACGAAGCCCTTAAGTGTCGACGACTTTAATTTTGTGTTTGCGTCTACTTTGCGGTCTCGAGGCAAATTTTAATACGGTGTACGCGGCTTCGCTTTGAAAATTACTTAAATAAATTACCTGGAATCGAGTTTCGTCGCCATACTGAAAGACAACTTGTTTGGAAAATTGGCATCAACAAAATAAAGTACCTTTACAAGGTTACATAATGAATTTTAAATTGGAGATGTATTTGCTTAAAAATATGAAGTTATTAAATGCTGCTCGATGTTTCGAGTTTCACCGGAATGATAGTAGGAAATAATCAAAATTATCCCAACATACTTCCGGGATGAAAAGTCTACCCAACTGGTCTATTGGTGTCCTAAGTTTCATCTAAATCCGTTCAGCTGTTCAAGCTTAAAGAAGTGACAAACATACAAATAAACAAACTACTACTGCACTACTAAACTTTCGATTTTATAATATTAGTGTGAAAGTAAAATTAGTAAATGCCCTTAGTTTTAAAATAATAACACAATTTATCGCGCTAGTAGTTCGTGTTGACACAGCCGACTCCGTTAGTAATGATCCCTATGTTTAAATCAAGTAGGGTGCGGAACAGCGCCCTGAGGTTTCTCCGCCCTGACTGCAATATGTGCGTCGAAACGGCTCTAAACTACCTATGAAGAATTCGTTCCGCCTTTACGAACAATTCGATTTGATAGCATGGATTAAAGCAGTAAAAAATAATTTGAATAAAAAAACGGAACGACCTTTAAAAAATTGTATACCAGCAGTGAGTTGTATCTTGTAATGTAACCCCGAGGCACCGGTGTTACGCGCGTTGTAAACCAACTTAGGTTAAATAGAAGCTGGTTATAAAATAAAGTTTCATACAAAAATAGAACCGACATCAAAAACAAAACAACAAAATTTCAAAATAACTATAATATAATTTTATTATTATTATGTTTTTAAGTAGAGGTTTGCCACAACTAAAACTAAATAGTGAGCAATTTCTACAGTAAGGTACCGATTAACAAATCTATCTACACAATGGTTCTCTTTGTGAAATGAGGGTGTACCCGGATGAACTGTACTCATCAGCATACCCCTTTACACAGCGTACCAGCGTGAGAAAATCGTTGTAGATAAACGAAGTTCTAGTACAAGTAGAACATAGTAATGAAGAGTTCCAATGTCTCCAAAGATCTTCGTAATTTTTAAATGACGAAAGTCCTAAACAAATTGAATCAGTAGTTTCTGAGTAAATTGCGGACAATCTAACATACATACAGGTCGAATGCGGAACCTCCTTTTTTTAAAGCCGTGTAAAATATCTTAACGAAAGTATTAAAGCCTGAATAAAGACAATCGGACGACAAAAAAATAATAATTTTGCTCAGTTTTTTTTTACTAGGGGTGGTCGTAGGTGAGAGGACGAAAAAAACTTACTTTTGATTCTTTTGAAGAGTTATTTAATAAAATTATATAGCTAGTGTTGTGTATTCAGCTTGGCTATGATCCCACGTGTGTCCTTATATCAGGGCCAGTCGGCAAACGGTCCACGTTTCATCTGATCAACGCGAGTGGAATCTGCGGATCGACGCGGAGCTGCGAAAGGGGCTGAAGCCGCGCGGTTATTTAAATGAGAGCTCCCTAGCCACCCGTCAATAAAACATTAAACACGTAACAAGTTTATGCGCAGCGACAACCCTAGCGGATTCCGCCACTTCGTTAATCCGGGGCGGGGGCAGCCCTAAATTAGGGTCGAGACAAGCCGTAATCCCCCGCTCGGCGCGACGGGGGATTTATATTGTTATTGCTCCGCGTCCGGAATTATACGAGGGTTGAGGGACTAATGAAAGGGGAAATTTAATTCCTAATGATTCTCGTCTTAGTCCGTAACGAGGAAACTCGAAAAAGGGCTGCGACCCGCGCACTTTTTATGATTAATCGTTTTAAGCGAACCGAAGATTATTCGATCGGATTGCCTTTGTTTGTTTACTGGTGTTTAGTGTGTTTGTTTTTATTGTGAACGAGGCGGAGTCGACGTGTTTGTGGAGTCAGAAGTTAACGACCAAATTGGATTACAAATTTATTCATGAAACATTTTCGATGCTGGTACACGGCGTCGGCAGTGAGCGGGCGAAGCATATGTAAATGTGTGATAAGCATGAAGGGGGCGACTCGCGGAGGCTGGCCTATGGCGCGCCTCCGCCCGGGCGACACGGCGGCACGGCGACAGGCGCCTCGTGCTGCCGCAACACGACGCCACCAACACGCCGCACGCTCGCCGCATTGTTAAACATGCCGCCAGACAACTGCAGCCGTTACACCACACTACATACTATTGTCATATCCATACTATAATGCACAATCTGCTACTAAATATAAACTAACTAAGGAAACATACTGTTTCGTAATTAAACTGGGAGCAAACGTGGTGGTAATTTAATAATATATTAATCCCACGCGTCATTCCTAAACAGTGCGCTGTAGAACGGTGAGAAACAATGAGTTAAATAAAAATGAGCCGTCCGCCATTAGCGGAATGCGCTGTTACGCTAACTGCAGCCGTGGTGCCGGCGCGTCCGCCCTTCCTCTCATTACGCCGGCGACTAATTGAGATAAATTATGAAGACGTGCAGCGAGCCGCGAGCTATCGCACCCATCTTACCTGCTAATTACATGCAGCGATTTCAATTACTCGAGCGCTCTAGCGTGTTTTTTGCTCAACAACAAACATGCTTGGTTTGTTTTTATTAAGTTTATCCGCTATTGAACATCGTCCGAGGCGATTAAATCACAATTAACACACGTAATAGCGTGTTGTAAAGATGTTATAGCATTATGGATGCAATTAGATTTTAGTGGTTATAGGGTGTCGTAAAATTTGAAAGAAACGAATGCAATAAATGAGTGTAGTGGCGTGTGTTGTTGCGTCATCGGTAGCGATGTATGCGGGCCACACACGAGGCGACGGGCGACCGAGGCGACAGGGCGACAAAGAGCGCGGTGGGTGATAGTGGTGCGACCGCAACAGAGGCGGCGGCGACCGCAGGCGCGGGCGCGGCCGCGCTGCCTCGTCAGCCTGCGGTCGCCGCACACTCATCCACTGTTTACGACACGTGCGGCTAACTTCCAGCTCTATCTATGTACTAGCAATAGCACCTAATTATTATTCCGTCTGTTGTACCTGCTACTCTACCTATGTAGGTTACACAAATAACTGTGAAACAATGAAACTTACAATACAATACTTTTATCGAAATAAATGTTAGGTTATAACGTAATTTATAATTTATTTTTATAAAATAAATAAATATTCGGCACACCATTTAAGAAAAAAAAAACTTTATATAGCACATCTTTTACACGCGATAATTGGTAGAGAATCAGCCAGTCTGAATTCTGACGCACTTAGTATAACAAAGCACCTTTGAAACGAGTCGTCGGATGCAATATCTATTGAATATTTCATTTGAAATATTGAACGTGTGGGAGCGAAGCATCGTTATTCGTTACATACGGTTGGTTACATCAACGCGATCTGCTTCGACTGAAACTATGAATAGAATAAAACAATATTGTTGATTTATAAATCAAATAACGTTTAAGTTTTAGCTTAAGAGACTAGACAAGCCAACTTAAAGTTTATAGGTTATCTAAGTTATTGTAACCGTACGGTATTTCAAGTGTTATCAAGACAAAGCGACACCGACTAGCTTGGAAAACTGCCAACATTAAAGTTGCCATAAACAGATTAATATTGCCACTTTCAAAGGAATTAAAAGAGTCAGATTCCGAATATCGTTTATGAAGTATGAATATTAAATTGTGTTAATACAATGCAGCGACAGAGCCAGGTATTGTTGTGAAGCAAGAGGGAGGGCAGACGGGGGCAGGCGCGATTCGATCAAGCTTGCATAAATCGATGCGATACGGCCGGATCGTGAACAAAGCCGCAAGCCCGGCCGAGACGAGCAATACCCTACCTACAGTACCTCTACCTACCCACCGTACACACATCCACCCGGCATCGCCACCGAGCATCCAGCGATCGTCACACAAACGACATTATGAAAAGAATTTCGATATACTTTTTGCTCGTACACGAGTAGGTGGATTATTACCTTCTCAGACCAAGTTTACAACAGGTAGCTACGTAAGTATTGTTATTTTAGGAATTCAATAAACGAACCCAAGTTGTTAGCTTTAATATCAATTGAAGATTTATTTATTTTGTATCTGCCCTTTGCAAGAATTTAAGCAATCGTCTTATTTATTACAGCTAGCGTCCCGCCCCAGCTTCGCACGGGTGTTAAAAATATTTAAAATTCTGTGTTTTATACACCTTAACCTTCCTTATAAAACACTCTGTCTATTGATGAAAACCACATGAGAATTTGTTTAGTAGTTTTTGAGTTTATCACAAACGTACAGACAGACGCGGTGGGAAACTTTATAAATATGTAAGGATAAGAAAGCTACAATACGATGCTGTTCTAAAGTAACATAGACTATCATGAGATATTCACGTTCCATCCACGAGTGTTTTACTCGACTAAGTCTTGATTAATTCCGTTGGCAGATTATAAATTCAAGTTAGAGACAGAGGCCCTGACTGCACGACACGACAGATAATCCGCACGGAATAATGTGGATGCACCGACATAATCTATGTGTTATTCCCTATCAAGAGACGCACAGTGTAGGGGGATTAAGTACAGTGCCTCGGCTCCGAGACATTAGCCGGGACTCAAGCAGCAAGCGACTGAACAGAAGCCATGTATAGGATTACCCAAGGATCCGCTACCTTGCCAAATATTATAACAAGGCTCTCAGAATCGAATTGGATAACATGTGGTGACGTCACCTATATATAAAGTGTGGCAAGGGTTCTTGTCGCCCTGTTTTATATTACAACAGCCACTGCTTTAAAATATAAAAGAAACTTTAATGTACTTGAGTTTTAATGAGCTCTATTAGTTATCAACCAATAATTGCGTGTAGAGTGGTCATTTAAATACAAAGTCAATTTCCTAGAAGCCGTACAATTTCATCGAAATGTCATGAATAACAAGGCAGAGCGTTCCGTGGGCAATCTACCTGCGCCTCTGGCAGGGGTGCAATCCTTAGATCGATATCCACCGCAACTACCTAGTAACTGCTCTTTAACCTGTTCTTTATCTGATCGTTTCTTCACAAAGTAGCTGGCTCAAGATATCCAACCTATAAGTAAATATCTCTCAGTAATTGGAGGATAACTGCTCAAGAATAATTTTGCATTTATCCACAATGTAGTTCCGTATCTACCTACACTATCTACGAGAAGTGTAATTTGTATAATTGCAAGATACGTCTCTATAATGAACAGGAAGATCACGTAGGTACTCGTAAACCGAAATGACTGCAAAGTAGAAAGCAGCATAAATAAATTACATGAAACATTCACTTGAGTAGCGCTAACTTTTGTTTTTCAATAAACAAGCCACCGTTACTTTAGATAGCCGTCGGTGTATAAAACGTAAAAAGTAAAATAAGAGGACGACTACCGCGCAATCTGTTTCACTTTAGGGCGTCTTAATAATTACAAGTGGCCATTCTTTCCAATTAAGAAAAGTCTCGAGCTATAAATTGTGAGGGCTGTCGCGGGCGCGAAGCGAGCGAGCGCTGTTACAGCGCGCGTAAACATGCCGCTAGGGCTACCACCCACCGACTTAAAAGGAAAATCTCCCATTTTTGTTTTAACGGTTTAATAAAGTAGTCGGTCCTCGCCTGTATTTATGTAAGTCATTTATACTCGCCGTTTCTACCTTAATTAAAGGAGCGCACCTTTAAAACGCAACGACCCCAGCATATCGAAGAACAAACGCAAATTTATTCTGACCGGAGTTTTTTTCGGTATCTATTAAATAAAGAAGTCGAGGAGAATGCTAAACAAGGTTGAGCGTCCCTCGCCCTGCGAGTTTTCCACTTGAAGTGGTGTGCGGGGGGCAGGGTCGGGGTGGCACGGGGTGTGTTATTCAGAGTGGCTTAGATAAGGTAAGGAGGATGAAGAGGCGAGATGCGCGGCGTAATGAACCGGCTCCGAGCAGTTTTTGTGTGGTTCGGGCGCCCAAATTGAATATTAGGCGCGATTTGAGAGCGAATGAGCGGGCGGCAGAAATAAATCCGCGGTTATTATGTTACTCAAATGAGATTGTGGAAGGGCTCGCTCTGTTAGGCTTACAGCGGCTGCTCAATTTCGCGTCGGTGTAAATTGCTAGTCGTAAACTTTGTTATTCTGCGGGAATTTAAGCACCTTTCTAGAATATAATTTATATATAAACGGATAATTATACGGTTCGACCGCTAGGTGATAATTGTCGGTAGGGTGACTCGGTCACTTTTTATTAACTTTGTAACGGTAAGTTAGACATACCATGACAACCATGCTTTATACATTTGAGATAGCGTTCGCAAAACTTTTAAAACTCGACATGGTTTATCATAAAAATAAAATAAAGCTTGAAAACAGAGCGGCATCGAAATGAAAAGTTCCCTACACTATAATGTAAACATGGGCCCGATGTATCGGAAAATCAAATATACGGCGCGCGATGTTTGCAAATAAACAACGTGCCTGCAACTGTGTAGCACCTTCGTGATTCGCAATAAAAACATAGTGTGGACACCGGGCGCGGCTTGGCGGGCTCGGCGGCTCGGTCGAGTGTAACCGACGCCCCGCAGCCGCAGCCAAGACGCGCTCGGTTTATGTAAACTTTATTACGGAGTGCACTCCTGCCGCTGCCGACCCCCTCGCCCCCGCCACCCAAGACCCCCTCGTTTCAAATTGTAAGGCGCGTCCGTGCATTACTCAGCTCGCCGCGTGTTTGCACAGATCGACGGCTCCGTGAGCGGACTGCCAACACAGCCGCGCCGTATCGGGGTCACACTGCAAGATAAACTCTTCACGTGCTGTCGTCGAGTTATAAACTCACTCACCTCACCCAAGTTTTCCAACAAACTTGTTAAAGTATGCGGTACGAGCTGATGTGCGGTAATGTGATCGTTACGTGACTGATTATGTTTTCCCAGTCAAGTGGAATTAGTGTCTGGGGGAACGGCTACTGGTTGAATAGATAAAGTTTATGCCGAGGCCATAACTGGATTACTTCCGTGTGCCTGTTTCAATTTCAGTCATAAAAACGTCACCTCATTAATTCTGGATGTGGAAGAAGCATTAATCGATTTAGAAAGAAGCAACATCCTACCGGAACAGGACATCCTCCTAAGGAATCGTCTCACGATGGAATGCACTGACGATCAGACATTGTCAAAGGCAAAAGTGGATAATAGTTGTCATTGTGATGAAGTAGGTTAGTGCAACAAAGACAGTGTTACAAGTAGGTGCGGCGTATCGATTCGCATGCATTTCTGGGCGCTCGGCAGTCGGCACATCTGTGCGGTGCGCCACTCACCCCCTCCCCCCGGTAGCACGATAGCCGACATTCGCAACACCTCGGGAACGACGCACTCGCGACCGAGCTCACTTTACTACAGGGTTGACAACTACCACTATTATTTTGAGATTTCCTGTCCTGACAATCAATTCAACGCGATCAGATATAGCTACAGCGAATTGAATGCGACTGAAATTCGAATAACCGCTGAACTAACACACACAAAACAGATTGCATCATAGGATTAATTAATGACTATTTATACGATCACGCTTGCAAATCCCAAATAAGTCAAGTGTAGGCGAGGTACGATTTCGGCTCGGACATTCCCCCTTTTACAGTGACAGTGCCAGGCCCCAAGTCCCTAGGGGGATTGGGGGCGAACCCCAATTTCGTGTGTTTTAGCTGCCTAAGTTAATAACGGATACAAGGATGACGTGACGTGCTTTCGGATATGTTTGTTTAGAAACAGATGGTACGCAAACATGAATTTAAAAACAACACGTGCTTTATTGAATGGTTTTATTGAATATTTACATAAAGGCACAAGCTAATTCATGTCTTGACGTGACAAAAATCTGACATGACACGACAAACTAATTTGAATGTAAAATTAATAAAGATGCTATCTGAGCGGCACGTTAACGT